>OY755090.1:22450319-25251569 GCA_963576655.1 Gastrophysa polygoni | reverse complement strand
CCTAACCTAACCTAACCTAACCTAACCTAACCTAACCTAACCTAACCTAACCTAACCTAACCTAACCTAACCTAACCTAACCTAACCTAACCTAACCTAACCTAACCTAACCTAACCTAACCTAACCTAACCTAACCTAACCTAACCTAACCTAACCTAACCTAACCTAACCTAACCTAACCTAACCTAACCTAACCTAACCTAACCTAACCTAACCTAACCTAACCTAACCTAACCTAACCTAACCTAACCTAACCTAACCTAACCTAACCTAACCTAACCTAACCTAACCTAACCTAACCTAACCTAACCTAACCTAACCTAACCTAACCTAACCTAACCTAACCTAACCTAACCTAACCTAACCTAACCTAACCTAACCTAACCTAACCTAACCTAACCTAACCTAACCTAACCTAACCTAACCTAACCTAACCTAACCTAACCTAACCTAACCTAACCTAACCTAACCTAACCTAACCTAACCTAACCTAACCTAACCTAACCTAACCTAACCTAACCTAACCTAACCTAACCTAACCTAACCTAACCTAACCTAACCTAACCTAACCTAACCTAACCTAACCTAACCTAACCTAACCTAACCTAACCTAACCTAACCTAACCTAACCTAACCTAACCTAACCTAACCTAACCTAACCTAACCTAACCTAACCTAACCTAACCTAACCTAACCTAACCTAACCTAACCTAACCTAACCTAACCTAACCTAACCTAACCTAACCTAACCTAACCTAACCTAACCTAACCTAACCTAACCTAACCTAACCTAACCTAACCTAACCTAACCTAACCTAACCTAACCTAACCTAACCTAACCTAACCTAACCTAACCTAACCTAACCTAACCTAACCTAACCTAACCTAACCTAACCTAACCTAACCTAACCTAACCTAACCTAACCTAACCTAACCTAACCTAACCTAACCTAACCTAACCTAACCTAACCTAACCTAACCTAACCTAACCTAACCTAACCTAACCTAACCTAACCTAACCTAACCTAACCTAACCTAACCTAACCTAACCTAACCTAACCTAACCTAACCTAACCTAACCTAACCTAACCTAACCTAACCTAACCTAACCTAACCTAACCTAACCTAACCTAACCTAACCTAACCTAACCTAACCTAACCTAACCTAACCTAACCTAACCTAACCTAACCTAACCTAACCTAACCTAACCTAACCTAACCTAACCTAACCTAACCTAACCTAACCTAACCTAACCTAACCTAACCTAACCTAACCTAACCTAACCTAACCTAACCTAACCTAACCTAACCTAACCTAACCTAACCTAACCTAACCTAACCTAACCTAACCTAACCTAACCTAACCTAACCTAACCTAACCTAACCTAACCTAACCTAACCTAACCTAACCTAACCTAACCTAACCTAACCTAACCTAACCTAACCTAACCTAACCTAACCTAACCTAACCTAACCTAACCTAACCTAACCTAACCTAACCTAACCTAACCTAACCTAACCTAACCTAACCTAACCTAACCTAACCTAACCTAACCTAACCTAACCTAACCTAACCTAACCTAACCTAACCTAACCTAACCTAACCTAACCTAACCTAACCTAACCTAACCTAACCTAACCTAACCTAACCTAACCTAACCTAACCTAACCTAACCTAACCTAACCTAACCTAACCTAACCTAACCTAACCTAACCTAACCTAACCTAACCTAACCTAACCTAACCTAACCTAACCTAACCTAACCTAACCTAACCTAACCTAACCTAACCTAACCTAACCTAACCTAACCTAACCTAACCTAACCTAACCTAACCTAACCTAACCTAACCTAACCTAACCTAACCTAACCTAACCTAACCTAACCTAACCTAACCTAACCTAACCTAACCTAACCTAACCTAACCTAACCTAACCTAACCTAACCTAACCTAACCTAACCTAACCTAACCTAACCTAACCTAACCTAACCTAACCTAACCTAACCTAACCTAACCTAACCTAACCTAACCTAACCTAACCTAACCTAACCTAACCTAACCTAACCTAACCTAACCTAACCTAACCTAACCTAACCTAACCTAACCTAACCTAACCTAACCTAACCTAACCTAACCTAACCTAACCTAACCTAACCTAACCTAACCTAACCTAACCTAACCTAACCTAACCTAACCTAACCTAACCTAACCTAACCTAACCTAACCTAACCTAACCTAACCTAACCTAACCTAACCTAACCTAACCTAACCTAACCTAACCTAACCTAACCTAACCTAACCTAACCTAACCTAACCTAACCTAACCTAACCTAACCTAACCTAACCTAACCTAACCTAACCTAACCTAACCTAACCTAACCTAACCTAACCTAACCTAACCTAACCTAACCTAACCTAACCTAACCTAACCTAACCTAACCTAACCTAACCTAACCTAACCTAACCTAACCTAACCTAACCTAACCTAACCTAACCTAACCTAACCTAACCTAACCTAACCTAACCTAACCTAACCTAACCTAACCTAACCTAACCTAACCTAACCTAACCTAACCTAACCTAACCTAACCTAACCTAACCTAACCTAACCTAACCTAACCTAACCTAACCTAACCTAACCTAACCTAACCTAACCTAACCTAACCTAACCTAACCTAACCTAACCTAACCTAACCTAACCTAACCTAACCTAACCTAACCTAACCTAACCTAACCTAACCTAACCTAACCTAACCTAACCTAACCTAACCTAACCTAACCTAACCTAACCTAACCTAACCTAACCTAACCTAACCTAACCTAACCTAACCTAACCTAACCTAACCTAACCTAACCTAACCTAACCTAACCTAACCTAACCTAACCTAACCTAACCTAACCTAACCTAACCTAACCTAACCTAACCTAACCTAACCTAACCTAACCTAACCTAACCTAACCTAACCTAACCTAACCTAACCTAACCTAACCTAACCTAACCTAACCTAACCTAACCTAACCTAACCTAACCTAACCTAACCTAACCTAACCTAACCTAACCTAACCTAACCTAACCTAACCTAACCTAACCTAACCTAACCTAACCTAACCTAACCTAACCTAACCTAACCTAACCTAACCTAACCTAACCTAACCTAACCTAACCTAACCTAACCTAACCTAACCTAACCTAACCTAACCTAACCTAACCTAACCTAACCTAACCTAACCTAACCTAACCTAACCTAACCTAACCTAACCTAACCTAACCTAACCTAACCTAACCTAACCTAACCTAACTCTAACCTAACCTAACCTAACCTAACCTAACCTAACCTAACCTAACCTAACCTAACCTAACCTAACCTAACCTAACCTAACCTAACCTAACCTAACCTAACCTAACCTAACCTAACCTAACCTAACCTAACCTAACCTAACCTAACCTAACCTAACCTAACCTAACCTAACCTAACCTAACCTAACCTAACCTAACCTAACCTAACCTAACCTAACCTAACCTAACCTAACCTAACCTAACCTAACCTAACCTAACCTAACCTAACCTAACCTAACCTAACCTAACCTAACCTAACCTAACCTAACCTAACCTAACCTAACCTAACCTAACCTAACCTAACCTAACCTAACCTAACCTAACCTAACCTAACCTAACCTAACCTAACCTAACCTAACCTAACCTAACCTAACCTAACCTAACCTAACCTAACCTAACCTAACCTAACCTAACCTAACCTAACCTAACCTAACCTAACCTAACCTAACCTAACCTAACCTAACCTAACCTAACCTAACCTAACCTAACCTAACCTAACCTAACCTAACCTAACCTAACCTAACCTAACCTAACCTAACCTAACCTAACCTAACCTAACCTAACCTAACCTAACCTAACCTAACCTAACCTAACCTAACCTAACCTAACCTAACCTAACCTAACCTAACCTAACCTAACCTAACCTAACCTAACCTAACCTAACCTAACCTAACCTAACCTAACCTAACCTAACCTAACCTAACCTAACCTAACCTAACCTAACCTAACCTAACCTAACCTAACCTAACCTAACCTAACCTAACCTAACCTAACCTAACCTAACCTAACCTAACCTAACCTAACCTAACCTAACCTAACCTAACCTAACCTAACCTAACCTAACCTAACCTAACCTAACCTAACCTAACCTAACCTAACCTAACCTAACCTAACCTAACCTAACCTAACCTAACCTAACCTAACCTAACCTAACCTAACCTAACCTAACCTAACCTAACCTAACCTAACCTAACCTAACCTAACCTAACCTAACCTAACCTAACCTAACCTAACCTAACCTAACCTAACCTAACCTAACCTAACCTAACCTAACCTAACCTAACCTAACCTAACCTAACCTAACCTAACCTAACCTAACCTAACCTAACCTAACCTAACCTAACCTAACCTAACCTAACCTAACCTAACCTAACCTAACCTAACCTAACCTAACCTAACCTAACCTAACCTAACCTAACCTAACCTAACCTAACCTAACCTAACCTAACCTAACCTAACCTAACCTAACCTAACCTAACCTAACCTAACCTAACCTAACCTAACCTAACCTAACCTAACCTAACCTAACCTAACCTAACCTAACCTAACCTAACCTAACCTAACCTAACCTAACCTAACCTAACCTAACCTAACCTAACCTAACCTAACCTAACCTAACCTAACCTAACCTAACCTAACCTAACCTAACCTAACCTAACCTAACCTAACCTAACCTAACCTAACCTAACCTAACCTAACCTAACCTAACCTAACCTAACCTAACCTAACCTAACCTAACCTAACCTAACCTAACCTAACCTAACCTAACCTAACCTAACCTAACCTAACCTAACCTAACCTAACCTAACCTAACCTAACCTAACCTAACCTAACCTAACCTAACCTAACCTAACCTAACCTAACCTAACCTAACCTAACCTAACCTAACCTAACCTAACCTAACCTAACCTAACCTAACCTAACCTAACCTAACCTAACCTAACCTAACCTAACCTAACCTAACCTAACCTAACCTAACCTAACCTAACCTAACCTAACCTAACCTAACCTAACCTAACCTAACCTAACCTAACCTAACCTAACCTAACCTAACCTAACCTAACCTAACCTAACCTAACCTAACCTAACCTAACCTAACCTAACCTAACCTAACCTAACCTAACCTAACCTAACCTAACCTAACCTAACCTAACCTAACCTAACCTAACCTAACCTAACCTAACCTAACCTAACCTAACCTAACCTAACCTAACCTAACCTAACCTAACCTAACCTAACCTAACCTAACCTAACCTAACCTAACCTAACCTAACCTAACCTAACCTAACCTAACCTAACCTAACCTAACCTAACCTAACCTAACCTAACCTAACCTAACCTAACCTAACCTAACCTAACCTAACCTAACCTAACCTAACCTAACCTAACCTAACCTAACCTAACCTAACCTAACCTAACCTAACCTAACCTAACCTAACCTAACCTAACCTAACCTAACCTAACCTAACCTAACCTAACCTAACCTAACCTAACCTAACCTAACCTAACCTAACCTAACCTAACCTAACCTAACCTAACCTAACCTAACCTAACCTAACCTAACCTAACCTAACCTAACCTAACCTAACCTAACCTAACCTAACCTAACCTAACCTAACCTAACCTAACCTAACCTAACCTAACCTAACCTAACCTAACCTAACCTAACCTAACCTAACCTAACCTAACCTAACCTAACCTAACCTAACCTAACCTAACCTAACCTAACCTAACCTAACCTAACCTAACCTAACCTAACCTAACCTAACCTAACCTAACCTAACCTAACCTAACCTAACCTAACCTAACCTAACCTAACCTAACCTAACCTAACCTAACCTAACCTAACCTAACCTAACCTAACCTAACCTAACCTAACCTAACCTAACCTAACCTAACCTAACCTAACCTAACCTAACCTAACCTAACCTAACCTAACCTAACCTAACCTAACCTAACCTAACCTAACCTAACCTAACCTAACCTAACCTAACCTAACCTAACCTAACCTAACCTAACCTAACCTAACCTAACCTAACCTAACCTAACCTAACCTAACCTAACCTAACCTAACCTAACCTAACCTAACCTAACCTAACCTAACCTAACCTAACCTAACCTAACCTAACCTAACCTAACCTAACCTAACCTAACCTAACCTAACCTAACCTAACCTAACCTAACCTAACCTAACCTAACCTAACCTAACCTAACCTAACCTAACCTAACCTAACCTAACCTAACCTAACCTAACCTAACCTAACCTAACCTAACCTAACCTAACCTAACCTAACCTAACCTAACCTAACCTAACCTAACCTAACCTAACCTAACCTAACCTAACCTAACCTAACCTAACCTAACCTAACCTAACCTAACCTAACCTAACCTAACCTAACCTAACCTAACCTAACCTAACCTAACCTAACCTAACCTAACCTAACCTAACCTAACCTAACCTAACCTAACCTAACCTAACCTAACCTAACCTAACCTAACCTAACCTAACCTAACCTAACCTAACCTAACCTAACCTAACCTAACCTAACCTAACCTAACCTAACCTAACCTAACCTAACCTAACCTAACCTAACCTAACCTAACCTAACCTAACCTAACCTAACCTAACCTAACCTAACCTAACCTAACCTAACCTAACCTAACCTAACCTAACCTAACCTAACCTAACCTAACCTAACCTAACCTAACCTAACCTAACCTAACCTAACCTAACCTAACCTAACCTAACCTAACCTAACCTAACCTAACCTAACCTAACCTAACCTAACCTAACCTAACCTAACCTAACCTAACCTAACCTAACCTAACCTAACCTAACCTAACCTAACCTAACCTAACCTAACCTAACCTAACCTAACCTAACCTAACCTAACCTAACCTAACCTAACCTAACCTAACCTAACCTAACCTAACCTAACCTAACCTAACCTAACCTAACCTAACCTAACCTAACCTAACCTAACCTAACCTAACCTAACCTAACCTAACCTAACCTAACCTAACCTAACCTAACCTAACCTAACCTAACCTAACCTAACCTAACCTAACCTAACCTAACCTAACCTAACCTAACCTAACCTAACCTAACCTAACCTAACCTAACCTAACCTAACCTAACCTAACCTAACCTAACCTAACCTAACCTAACCTAACCTAACCTAACCTAACCTAACCTAACCTAACCTAACCTAACCTAACCTAACCTAACCTAACCTAACCTAACCTAACCTAACCTAACCTAACCTAACCTAACCT
This sequence comes from Gastrophysa polygoni, assembly GCA_963576655.1. NCBI lineage: Eukaryota > Metazoa > Arthropoda > Insecta > Coleoptera > Chrysomelidae > Gastrophysa > Gastrophysa polygoni. The sequence goes on along the minus strand of OY755090.1, from coordinate 25,244,175 downwards.
AACCTAACCTAACCTAACCTAACCTAACCTAACCTAACCTAACCTAACCTAACCTAACCTAACCTAACCTAACCTAACCTAACCTAACCTAACCTAACCTAACCTAACCTAACCTAACCTAACCTAACCTAACCTAACCTAACCTAACCTAACCTAACCTAACCTAACCTAACCTAACCTAACCTAACCTAACCTAACCTAACCTAACCTAACCTAACCTAACCTAACCTAACCTAACCTAACCTAACCTAACCTAACCTAACCTAACCTAACCTAACCTAACCTAACCTAACCTAACCTAACCTAACCTAACCTAACCTAACCTAACCTAACCTAACCTAACCTAACCTAACCTAACCTAACCTAACCTAACCTAACCTAACCTAACCTAACCTAACCTAACCTAACCTAACCTAACCTAACCTAACCTAACCTAACCTAACCTAACCTAACCTAACCTAACCTAACCTAACCTAACCTAACCTAACCTAACCTAACCTAACCTAACCTAACCTAACCTAACCTAACCTAACCTAACCTAACCTAACCTAACCTAACCTAACCTAACCTAACCTAACCTAACCTAACCTAACCTAACCTAACCTAACCTAACCTAACCTAACCTAACCTAACCTAACCTAACCTAACCTAACCTAACCTAACCTAACCTAACCTAACCTAACCTAACCTAACCTAACCTAACCTAACCTAACCTAACCTAACCTAACCTAACCTAACCTAACCTAACCTAACCTAACCTAACCTAACCTAACCTAACCTAACCTAACCTAACCTAACCTAACCTAACCTAACCTAACCTAACCTAACCTAACCTAACCTAACCTAACCTAACCTAACCTAACCTAACCTAACCTAACCTAACCTAACCTAACCTAACCTAACCTAACCTAACCTAACCTAACCTAACCTAACCTAACCTAACCTAACCTAACCTAACCTAACCTAACCTAACCTAACCTAACCTAACCTAACCTAACCTAACCTAACCTAACCTAACCTAACCTAACCTAACCTAACCTAACCTAACCTAACCTAACCTAACCTAACCTAACCTAACCTAACCTAACCTAACCTAACCTAACCTAACCTAACCTAACCTAACCTAACCTAACCTAACCTAACCTAACCTAACCTAACCTAACCTAACCTAACCTAACCTAACCTAACCTAACCTAACCTAACCTAACCTAACCTAACCTAACCTAACCTAACCTAACCTAACCTAACCTAACCTAACCTAACCTAACCTAACCTAACCTAACCTAACCTAACCTAACCTAACCTAACCTAACCTAACCTAACCTAACCTAACCTAACCTAACCTAACCTAACCTAACCTAACCTAACCTAACCTAACCTAACCTAACCTAACCTAACCTAACCTAACCTAACCTAACCTAACCTAACCTAACCTAACCTAACCTAACCTAACCTAACCTAACCTAACCTAACCTAACCTAACCTAACCTAACCTAACCTAACCTAACCTAACCTAACCTAACCTAACCTAACCTAACCTAACCTAACCTAACCTAACCTAACCTAACCTAACCTAACCTAACCTAACCTAACCTAACCTAACCTAACCTAACCTAACCTAACCTAACCTAACCTAACCTAACCTAACCTAACCTAACCTAACCTAACCTAACCTAACCTAACCTAACCTAACCTAACCTAACCTAACCTAACCTAACCTAACCTAACCTAACCTAACCTAACCTAACCTAACCTAACCTAACCTAACCTAACCTAACCTAACCTAACCTAACCTAACCTAACCTAACCTAACCTAACCTAACCTAACCTAACCTAACCTAACCTAACCTAACCTAACCTAACCTAACCTAACCTAACCTAACCTAACCTAACCTAACCTAACCTAACCTAACCTAACCTAACCTAACCTAACCTAACCTAACCTAACCTAACCTAACCTAACCTAACCTAACCTAACCTAACCTAACCTAACCTAACCTAACCTAACCTAACCTAACCTAACCTAACCTAACCTAACCTAACCTAACCTAACCTAACCTAACCTAACCTAACCTAACCTAACCTAACCTAACCTAACCTAACCTAACCTAACCTAACCTAACCTAACCTAACCTAACCTAACCTAACCTAACCTAACCTAACCTAACCTAACCTAACCTAACCTAACCTAACCTAACCTAACCTAACCTAACCTAACCTAACCTAACCTAACCTAACCTAACCTAACCTAACCTAACCTAACCTAACCTAACCTAACCTAACCTAACCTAACCTAACCTAACCTAACCTAACCTAACCTAACCTAACCTAACCTAACCTAACCTAACCTAACCTAACCTAACCTAACCTAACCTAACCTAACCTAACCTAACCTAACCTAACCTAACCTAACCTAACCTAACCTAACCTAACCTAACCTAACCTAACCTAACCTAACCTAACCTAACCTAACCTAACCTAACCTAACCTAACCTAACCTAACCTAACCTAACCTAACCTAACCTAACCTAACCTAACCTAACCTAACCTAACCTAACCTAACCTAACCTAACCTAACCTAACCTAACCTAACCTAACCTAACCTAACCTAACCTAACCTAACCTAACCTAACCTAACCTAACCTAACCTAACCTAACCTAACCTAACCTAACCTAACCTAACCTAACCTAACCTAACCTAACCTAACCTAACCTAACCTAACCTAACCTAACCTAACCTAACCTAACCTAACCTAACCTAACCTAACCTAACCTAACCTAACCTAACCTAACCTAACCTAACCTAACCTAACCTAACCTAACCTAACCTAACCTAACCTAACCTAACCTAACCTAACCTAACCTAACCTAACCTAACCTAACCTAACCTAACCTAACCTAACCTAACCTAACCTAACCTAACCTAACCTAACCTAACCTAACCTAACCTAACCTAACCTAACCTAACCTAACCTAACCTAACCTAACCTAACCTAACCTAACCTAACCTAACCTAACCTAACCTAACCTAACCTAACCTAACCTAACCTAACCTAACCTAACCTAACCTAACCTAACCTAACCTAACCTAACCTAACCTAACCTAACCTAACCTAACCTAACCTAACCTAACCTAACCTAACCTAACCTAACCTAACCTAACCTAACCTAACCTAACCTAACCTAACCTAACCTAACCTAACCTAACCTAACCTAACCTAACCTAACCTAACCTAACCTAACCTAACCTAACCTAACCTAACCTAACCTAACCTAACCTAACCTAACCTAACCTAACCTAACCTAACCTAACCTAACCTAACCTAACCTAACCTAACCTAACCTAACCTAACCTAACCTAACCTAACCTAACCTAACCTAACCTAACCTAACCTAACCTAACCTAACCTAACCTAACCTAACCTAACCTAACCTAACCTAACCTAACCTAACCTAACCTAACCTAACCTAACCTAACCTAACCTAACCTAACCTAACCTAACCTAACCTAACCTAACCTAACCTAACCTAACCTAACCTAACCTAACCTAACCTAACCTAACCTAACCTAACCTAACCTAACCTAACCTAACCTAACCTAACCTAACCTAACCTAACCTAACCTAACCTAACCTAACCTAACCTAACCTAACCTAACCTAACCTAACCTAACCTAACCTAACCTAACCTAACCTAACCTAACCTAACCTAACCTAACCTAACCTAACCTAACCTAACCTAACCTAACCTAACCTAACCTAACCTAACCTAACCTAACCTAACCTAACCTAACCTAACCTAACCTAACCTAACCTAACCTAACCTAACCTAACCTAACCTAACCTAACCTAACCTAACCTAACCTAACCTAACCTAACCTAACCTAACCTAACCTAACCTAACCTAACCTAACCTAACCTAACCTAACCTAACCTAACCTAACCTAACCTAACCTAACCTAACCTAACCTAACCTAACCTAACCTAACCTAACCTAACCTAACCTAACCTAACCTAACCTAACCTAACCTAACCTAACCTAACCTAACCTAACCTAACCTAACCTAACCTAACCTAACCTAACCTAACCTAACCTAACCTAACCTAACCTAACCTAACCTAACCTAACCTAACCTAACCTAACCTAACCTAACCTAACCTAACCTAACCTAACCTAACCTAACCTAACCTAACCTAACCTAACCTAACCTAACCTAACCTAACCTAACCTAACCTAACCTAACCTAACCTAACCTAACCTAACCTAACCTAACCTAACCTAACCTAACCTAACCTAACCTAACCTAACCTAACCTAACCTAACCTAACCTAACCTAACCTAACCTAACCTAACCTAACCTAACCTAACCTAACCTAACCTAACCTAACCTAACCTAACCTAACCTAACCTAACCTAACCTAACCTAACCTAACCTAACCTAACCTAACCTAACCTAACCTAACCTAACCTAACCTAACCTAACCTAACCTAACCTAACCTAACCTAACCTAACCTAACCTAACCTAACCTAACCTAACCTAACCTAACCTAACCTAACCTAACCTAACCTAACCTAACCTAACCTAACCTAACCTAACCTAACCTAACCTTGTCAAGTCATTTCAATTCAACTAAACGTAACAAAACCTAACCTAACCTAACCTTGTCAAGTCATTTCAAGTCAACTAAACGTAACCAAACTATACGCATTTCAACGAAACTCAACTCAACTGAACGCAAATCTACTTAACGCAACTCAACTCTAGCCAACTAAACGCAAATCAACTCAACTCAAGTCAACGCAATGCAACTATTCGCAACTCAACTCATCTAAATGCAACTATACGCAACTCAACTCAACTGAACGCAATCAGTCGCAAATCTACACGCAAATCAATTAAACTCAACTTAAATATCATATAGGTAGACATAGACATAAATATAAGACTCCATAATAAAAGATAAAAGGCATATCAACTCAGGTCAACTCATCTAAACGCAACGCAACTGAACGCAACTCAACTCATCTCTACTCAACTTACTTAAAATATAATATCAGTAGACATAATTAAAACTATAAAATGATAAGAGATAAAAAGCAACTAAACTCAACTCCACTCAATCAAACGCAACTAAACGCAACTAAACGCAAATCAACTAAATTTAACTCAAATATCATATAGGTAAAAAATAATAGGTCTAGAAGTAGATATAGGTAGATTCATAAAAGTCCATGATGAAAGATAAAAAAAGGCATATCAACTCATGTCAACTAAACGCAACGCAACTAAACGCAACTCAACTCAAGTCAACTCAACTAAACGATACTCAAATAAACGCAAGTAAACGCAACTCAACTCAACTCAACGCAACTCAACGCAACTCAACACATCTTGAATATCATATAGGTAGACATAATTATAACTATAGGTAGATAGATGGATGAAGATAAAATGCATATCAACTCAGCTCAACGCAACTAGAATAAAGTCAACTTATGTCAACTCAACTCAACTCATCTAAACGTAACGCAACTATACGCAACGCAACTAAACGCAACTCAACTAAACGATAAGTAAACGCAACTCAACTCAACTCAAGTAAACTCAACGCAACTCAACACACCTTGAATATCATATAGGTAGACATAAGTATAACTATAGGTAGATAGATGGATTCATAAAACTCCATGATAAAAGATAAAATGCATATCAACTCAACTCAGCTCAACGCAACTAGATTAAAGTCAACTTATGTCAACTCAACTCATCTAAACGCAACGAAACTATATGCAACGCAACTCAACTCAAGTCAACTCAAATAAACGCAAGTGAACGCAACTCAACTCAACTCAAGTCAAAGAAAAACAAGTCATACAACAAGTCAAAGAAAAGAACTGTACTCCTATTCCGCAATGTACGACAAAATCAAATTGTGGATCCTTAAAATTGAGTAGACTTACCTTTGAACTTTTTTCAGCAATTTTCAGGCGCCAGAATCGGCAGATATCTAGCTTACCGGAGTATTCTCGGCAAGCTGAGCTCCAATCTAAAGTCGGAGGGCAGTATTCTCCATAATTTCCGAGATGTGAACATTTTTTGGAAACATACACGTTCAAATTCGTGTGCAGGATGCGTGTATCAACACGATTTCGCAGTATTCTCGATTGTTTTCGAGTTAGCAAGACAAAAACAAATGCAGCCCGAATTGAGCTCAAAAATTGCATCTTTTTCATTGCCTTAAGGGCTGTAAATACTGAATTTGAAACCTCTACGACAAAGTTGAATTTTGGGTTCGAAACATTACAAAACCTCTTTGAACTTTTTTCAGAAATTTTAGAATAACCTGAAAAGTCGAAAAGACCGTATTCCTAATAGTTTCTGAGATATGAGGGGGTATACACTGTGGCACAAACAAGTTTGTAAAAGTTGTGTTTTAATATATATACAGGATGATTAGTTGAAACGGTTCATACGACGTACCTGACGAACCAACCGGGGAGTCGTTTTGTTAGTTGGAGTACTCGCTCAAGAAAATCTACGTCGATATTTTGAATGGAACACCCTGTATATAAAATTATTTAATATTTATATTTAATTTAAATGAATTTCTGACAACGCCTTCTAATATTTCCCTATACCTATCTCTAAGCGTTTTCGAGCAAATAATTATTTTGTATTTTTTTCTCACAAAACATGACTGCTGTAATAATTAAAATATACTTTGTATTTTATGTATCTATGATACCGATGGAGGGAGTTGATTATTATAATGTGCTTTCGTCTTCTAGTTCAATAAATTTAATTATTCAATGATAAAAACTGAATAAAGTTGATATTTCTCAACTGTGACTTACTGAGGCGATAAAATAATGATCAAAGAATACCAGAAGGCTCGTTGTCCTATAGTGAGATCTCATTCAATTCCTAACAGGGTTTTACAAATACTCATTTAAATCATTCAGTTGAAAAAGTCATTTAAATGCGATTTTTTCAAATGAAAAGAAATTCAGATTACCTACTCATTATTGACTCAATTACTGAACATAACAAGCTTATATGTTTTATAGTGGTTAGTGAGAATATTTTTTGGCAACAGAACGAAATACCAAGTCCACAACAAATATAAAACTCGATTGGCAGATGATCCACAACCAAAGATATACATATTACACACTACCAGTACAATTGAAAAAAATCAATAGATTAAGTAGATATAAAAATATAAACGTCGTGAGATTTGTGAACAATGATCCCAAAGTTAAACGAGGATCACTAATAATTGCTTCTGATCGAAAACCCTGAGTAGATAGGTATGAGTATGATAAACATCAATGAGTAGATGATCTGCCCTGCTATTCGATGCGATGATGAATTTCAGGGTGTTCCGTTTGAAAAATTTCTAAATTCTCAATCACTTTTTGAAGTGATCAAATAAATCACCCTGTACTGAATTAAATGTGATCTTGCTACTTGACAATGAGCTTTCTAGTAATCTCTGATCATCATCTCATCGTCTCAGTAAGTTACAGCTGTAAAATATCAACTTTTTTGGAGTCATGTTTTCGAAGAAAATAATACAAAATAATTATTCTCGAAAACGCTCTCAAATAAGTATGGGGAAATATCATGAGAAGTTGACAGAAAATTGTTGAAGATTCTGAAAGTAATATTATTTATAGGGTGTTCCGTTTGAAATATCACATTGCTGCTTCTTTTTGGTAGAAGCGGCAACACAGCATTATTGAAATTATTAGAGCAACATTGAGCTTGTTCGTTCATGCGATCAACCCAACTTTCAAAACGATTCCTTGGTTGGTTCGCCAGGTACGTCTAATGAACAGTTTCAATCAATAACCCCGTATATATATACTAATATCACCTTGTATATTCACCCAGAAGAACAACTGATAAACGCAGGAATGAACCACTGTCGACTACGAATGCGTGAATAATAAATCTACATCATTTCAGTGAGTTGGATATCAGACTCGATAAACCAATTATTAATCATCACTGACTCATCGTGAATCATTGTCGAACTGGGCATTATTTGTACGTACAAACACTCTTGATAGTATTTAAATACTGATGAGTTTTTGAATAATTTCTTGTTTAGGTTATTATATTTTTATACTCACAAATATTTCTTGAAATATACCTCTTGGTATTAGCAAATATTTCAGTAAAGTATACAAATATATCTAAACCATTGAAATACTCCCTCAGTATTTTAATACCCAAAGAGTATTTGAATAATTCAGGGGTCTTTAAATACCTGCAGAATATTTGAATTCTCACAAATATTCGTCTTTTTGAGAGAAAAGGGAACTGTCAATATCAACACTTAACACCAAGAAGTTATGAAATAAACAATAATAAATTCATGTGATTTTAGCTTCGGTCCTCGTGCCCAAAGAATCGAATGTTTTATTTCTTCAGATTTTTCATTTAAATTAGTTAAAAGTATTGAAATATTTAAAATATTCACTGTAAACTATTCAAATAGTATTGTAATTCTCATTCAAATACTTCTTGGACTTCGAAAATATTTAGTATTTGAATCTTTTCAATAATCTAAAGTAAAATTTGAATAATTTTTTTAAAGTATCTGCCCAACTCTGCCCCGAACACATATTACTATAGTTCTTATGCTGTCTCTAATCTTAATCACACCATGATTCCTTTTTATAACTTCTAATGCTGTCTAAAACCTTGTTTATATCATTAGTTTTCATGATGTCCAAATCTTTGTTTACACCATAATTGTCCAAAACCTTGTTTACACCATAAATTTCTACGCTGTATAAAATCTTGTTTACATCATAAATTCTCATTTTAATGTATACATCAAACATCATTCGTTTTGTTATTGTCCACTTTAGTTCTTGATGGAATTATTCGAAACAATATTTTTCTGCAAACACTGAAGAACTCTTTACAGTTTTGCTCTCATAATGTTACATAAACTACGATACTGGGATACATTATGATAATTTTTTGGGAAGTTTTATACCAATACGAGCCCTGATAGAAGACACTCAGTACATATTTCGCAACAGAGGTTTGTTATAACAATATTCAATTCTTTTTCGAGTATTGATTGAATGATATTGAGTGAATGATTCGTTAAATCATGATATACTTTTCATCCACTTTCTGATTTCAGAATGAAGATGGTCTCAAGAAAATACCACTGAAAGTTTCCCAAGAAATATCGTATGGGTAGACATATGACTATAACTGGGTTGGAAACGAGTTTTCATTGATCTATGGAAGCATCAAACAATTGACTATGCAAAACGTAGCAGAAGAAGGAACACAAACCCAGCTTTTCGTTGCCAGATTTTTGATGATTCCTGATGAGTTCGATATGTCCAACTCACATCATGACACCAAACAATGAAATGTAATGTAAGAGGTACTCACCTTTGTGAACTTGTTTCAGGAACCAAGTATTCAGCTTTGTCTTCTTTGCAGATCACCTGGAATTGAAGAAAAAGGTATTATGATTCTTTATTTTCGTCAAGTGATATGTGCCAAAAGTGGGCTCGATAAAGATCATACAGTAGTTGAGACAGAAACGATACATGTAAACCATAGTATAAAAGCTGAACAAAGAACACAGAGAAGTAAGAATCCCAATCTTCATTCTTCTGTTTCATTACCAGTTTCATTATTAATTATCATCGATCAGTAGAATTATACATCTATGGCCATATGAATCAATGAAATCAAATGAGGAGAAATACCAATAAATTACTGAATTAATTATTCATAATAATATGAGGTACTCACCATTGTTACTCGTTGCAGAAAACCAAGTATTCAGCACTGTTCTTTTCCATGACACCTGGAATCAACAAAAAGGACTATCATTATTGATTCTCATATGATGTATGCTGAAAGTGGGCTCAATGAAGATCAAGGACACGAATGATAAATGTAAAAATCAGTACTGATTCCATTATACATTATGTACAATAGAAACGCAAGATATCCATCTAAACGAAGAAAACTGAAAAGTAGGAATCCGCATCCTCAATATATCATCCTCATTGATTCTCGATTGAATGTCTCCTAAATTGATTACTCATAAACTCATGTCAAGTCATCATTGAAACTCCAATCTTGACACCAAACACTGAAATGTATTGATTGATCCATACCAAACAACATGGACTATGTTTATGGACCTTCCTCAACAGTAAAGAACAAAAATCTGAAAGATATGTGTTCTACCTAAAGAGGCGTGACCATATTACTCCAACACTACGAGGTGCATCTTTATTGAAGATGGGTGATGAGTTGCCCAATAACTAATGTTAATAATAACTGTCTGACATATCTAGCAGCATTACTAGTGAGACACAATAACATTCATGATTCAAGTACTAGGAATAATAATAACTTATGTATAGCAAGACATAATACTGAGTTATTCGAAAATTGTTTTAGTTATCAAGCAGCTCAAGTGTATATCCTATTACCAACCAAGCCCAATTCACGTAGTGACTCATTTGAAACCAAGCTCAGATAAAAATTGGAGTCTCTGACATATCTATTGATCAATGTTTGTACCAGCTTGTCTTTTGAATATTTGTATTTTCTAATCTAGTCAGGATACATATGAAAATATATGATAAAATATGCCTAGCAGTACTGTGTACATTTTGAAAATATGCATGTATCTAAATGTATTTTTTGATGCAATCAACATATTATTTTTATTATTATCAAGCACTGTTCTATTTCCAGATCACCTGGAAATGAAGGAAAAAGGACTATGATTCTCTTGATTGTCATGTCATATGTGCTGAAAGTGAGCTCCATGAGGATCATACAGTAGCGAAACAGAAACGATACATGTGAAACACAATATTGATTACATTATACATTATATACAATAGAAACGCCAAATGTCCAGCTGAACGAAGAAAACGGAAAAGTAAGAATCCTTATCTTCCTATACCATCAGGTTTATCATCAGTTTCCTTAATTATTACATCTATGGCAATATGAATGAGTGAAATCAACCTATTAGTGAGCACTTTGACATTGAATGACTCCTGAATTAATTACTCATCATTCGAACGCCCATCATGATACCAAACACTGAAACGTATGGAATGAGGTACTCACCATTGTGAACTTGTTTCAGGAAACCAAGAATTCAACACTGTTCTTTCCATGAGACCTGAAATCAAAAAAAAGGACTATTATTCTTGATTGTCATATGATATGTGCTGAAAGTGGGCTCAATAAAAATCATACAATAGCTAGGACAGAAACGATGCATCTAGAACACAGTATACCTAGCTGAACAAAAAACACAGAAAAGTAAGAATCCCCATCTTCATATACCCTCTGTTTTATCATCAGTCTCATTGATTATTATCGATAAGTAAAATTATACATCAACGGCTATAAGAATGAGTGAAATCAGCTGAGGAGAGATACCAATAAGTGAACAGTTTCATAGATACCTATCTTGTTTGTTCTCTATTGAATGTCTCCTGATTCCTGAATTCATTACTAATAAAATCATATCAAGACATTGAAACCTATTGCAAGACAAACTCTCGATCAGACAAAAACAATGAGCAAAAGGTTCACATAATTATGAAAAAAACAAATAGTTTCCGATATGGACAATTTTTCTCAAGGTTGCCTAGCCTGTTCCTCATCGAAACATTAACTTCTTATACTTGAACGATCAACCCCTAGATGGCGTCAACTTATATTTTTTTACAAAAAAGATCATCTGAATGCTTGTACTGATACTATGACTGATTTTGTTGATACTATGCTACTGGCAATAATGCGATAAGGTTAATAATAATGTTGTGATTATCACTTTCCAACTCTTTTTACTTTTTATATCCTATTTTGTTCCAGAACGATCCATCCTATTCTTTCCTGTTCTAGAATCTTATGTTCATTTCTCTGTTTCGGCAATTCAAAAGCCTCATCGAAGTCGAATCACTAATGATAATAATACAGTCAGTCACTCTGCCCCTCATAGAGATAATGCAGTCATCATTTCTATCATTTGCAAATATTTTATATTAAATCAAACGATCAAATTTCGAAGGCATTCACTCAGAATACATCAAAACTAATATGTATTTTGCATTAATAGAAGCCTGTAGAGAAAATATTATAAAACTTTCGATAAAGAAGGCCATTCAAAAATTCGCCGGTATGCTGTGTATGTATTTCCGAAGTTTCGGCTCGACCTAAAATATGTCGATGCCTTCTGTGACTCGCATTTCGATATATATTTGTATGATTGATAGAATAACAAAGTATTCATTCTTGGGAATAACTTTTTGGAAAATTCATGCATGGTTGACATCTCCAAGTAATATCACTGTGCATTGTACTACGCATTTTATTCGCACTTATTTTCACGAAAATGAATATTAACCGTCCGAAAGCTCACTGTATCATTATATGTTTTGGATGAATATTCGAATCGTTCGAGAGAAAAAAGCATAAATGTATCATAATGTAAACAACAACAAATATCTATATCATATAACAATACCTTTCGGGATCCTTGGGAAATCTGGAAAAACTCACTCACTTTCTCACTCACTATCTGTTCTGGATGAATAACTATGATTTGCACAACAATTTGTCATTTCACTAATACTTTTTAGTTCTCACAGTAACGCGATGATGATTAATACAATACGGTCGACGCGACACCGGCACACGCACTAACAAAACAAAATATCATCAAAACAAATCACGTGATATTATGACATCCGTACCACATACCCAGCACATGATGCGCGTACGAACGTTCGTGCGTTTTCGTAGGCGCATGCGCATGTTGTTACCGTCGGTGTTGCTCTTCTGTTCTATGTCAGAGCGATCATATCGTTTATCATGAATTATTAATGATGGAGGAGAAGATATAATAATAAATGTTTATAGATATGTGTTGATAGACCGTTGAAGAGTATTATCAGAACTATTATGTACGAAAAGAACACTGTTGTTGTGAAAAATATTTTAGACAGCATGAAAGTTTATGGTGTAAACAGTATTTTAGACAGTACAGCCTTCTGTTCATTTCGCCTACAAATTTCCTTTTCCATTCCATGGTGCTGCTTTCTTATGACGTGGGGGAGTAACGCATACCTGATTTGATAATTTTCACACTGAATTACGTTATATCGGTCTTGAATAGTGTTAAATGTGTTTGTTTAGATTAAATCATGTGTGTTTCGTTTGTAGTCGCTGGTTTGTTTACATCGATCACGACGGTAATAGTTATTGTTGACTCTTCTTGAGGCGCTGGTCGAAGTGACGCCACTCGAATTTCGATCTTTTGCAGGCATATTCGACCACCGGCTGTGTATGGAGCTCTTCCAGAAGGACCACCGGGTTGAAAAGAAGAAGCTGCAGTTCGATATGGAAGATGAGATATCCGTCATATGCTTAAGCTGTTCCTCCAGGACATCCTAAAATAGGTGTCTGTTCGTACCTCGTTGAAGTTTCAGCACAGCAAATGGTGGAAAATCAGACAGCATTGAAAAAAGTACTTGGAGGCTACAGGTTAGTGCTCGATTTACTGGCCGGCATTTTTGATAGTGAAATGGAAACGATATTATATGTGGAAGCTCCCTTAGAGCTGCCTTTCATGATGCATCTGCTCAGTTTCTATATTTTACATGTGGCATCATCAAAATTCGAACAATGTTTGGATTGTGATCTTGAACTATGAATATTAAAACTCAGGAAGACAGAATTTAGAACACACCGAAGGCTAAAGACATGTGATATACATTCTTATTTCATGATATAGTTTACGATATTATTCCTTCTTATGACTTAGAGGGCATTCAATTTGCATGGTTTCAACGAGAATCTCGAATAATTTTCATATATTCAACTCTTTAGATTGAGTTGATATACTAATGGGACTTTTATGCTCGAAAAGCTTGTAGTAACATTGATCAACTCACAGGTGGTTGATATATTGAGTATGCCACTGGCAGATTTCAATACATTTTCCAATTATTTCATTGATTACCAAACTTTTGACTCTTGTGAGACTTCTTGATTTTTTCAATTGGTTTGGATTTTAATTGGTGAATTTCAATTTGATGCAATTTGGTTTGATTTTCCTTTGATATCATTCATGATCATTGAATTACCAGGTATTTCCTTGATTGGTAAAAAGAATAATTGATCCTATCAATAGTGTTCATTGTTCGACCTGTATAGATATTCATAATACAGGAACTGCATTAGTTTTTATCAATCATAGGTAATCTCATCATTCCTAGAAAATAATATGCACGTTATTTAACTCTGGACAACATTTCCTGTAGGTATACTTGAGTAGGGCCAAATTGCCAGAAATGAATTGAACGACCCTATGTATCCCTGTGTATCTTGGAATGTTCCTCATACTGGATCTATTTTTCTTGAACACGGTACAAAAAAAAGCATCCACCTAAAATTTCTTCTTTCAATATGTCGCTGAGTTTTCATTCCCTGTATAATATTTTCTATAGGTGTATTAAGTAAGTCTAAATTGCTTATGGGTGAATAAATGACGCTATATATTCTGTATCCCTCTGTGTATCTCACCATATTCATACATGCTTTATTTTTCATGACCCACTGTATAGTTTCATTCCACAGGGCCTTGTTTCCCTATTAATTGTTGTCCATTGCATTGTTCCTGTAGTAGTTAATAATTGAGTTGGTAGGCAACCAGTAACTCATGGCATAGTATTAGGAGTCGTATAACTTGCAGAGGTTTATAATTTCAGTATAGTTGGTATGTAAAGTTTGGACATTGAATCGGATCGTGGATCGTTTGCCAAATAAAACTGCCGCCCCACCTTCTCTGGCTTTTCTGTGTCGACAAATACCCAAAAATCAATCTACCCTGATATACTGGTCTATTACAACGTACATTCATCTAATATATCAAATTTAAAAATACCGCTGCGTTTTATCTCTCTGTATATTCTTTGCAGTTGTATTGAGTAGGTCCGAATTACATATGAATCAATAATGACCCCTATATTTTTATCACACTATAGACTCGTTCTACAAACAAAATGTAATGTCGTGTTTTTATCTCTCTTAATAATATTTCTTTTGTTGGTACCTATTTTTTATCTCTCTTCATAATATTTCTTATGTTGGTACCTATTTCGAGTGAGTCGAAATTAAATCTAGTGGCCTGGGGAATCACCCATGATACATTGCATCGCATTGTTTACGATCCAGTTTGAGCACAAAAAATGATAACGACGCAATTCGCTTTCGTTTTCACAACAAACAGGTTGAAGAAACGACAGACTGTTAGAATCTTTTCATTTAGTGCGTGAACGGAGTGTGTTGATCTCTGATTGATAAATATCATTGTTGTGATATCGGAAAATTTTTACTAACGCAATCGTACTGCAAGTGTTTATTTCTATTTTGATTGATTCGTGGAAAATTGGAATGATACTTTTGCGGTAGAGGGGTGTGTGACCGGGCTATGAAAAATGCATTTTGGATATTCTCTACTTAATGTAATGGTGAGTGGCGAAAAGTTTTGTTGAACGATTTGCTTGGAAATGAAACCTACATATACCTGCTGGATGATTTTCATACTGATGGTATGTAGGTATTGATCTGGAGGTAATTTACCGGTTCGAAAATTAGTTTGAATGCATTTAAATTTTATGGGGCCACCTTGTATTTCAAGAAGAGATATTTATAATTAGTCGGAGTTGTTTACGTTAGAAGTTTTGTGCCGCCGCGCGAAAGGGTACCGACAAAGGAACGGGCAGTCGTTTGTCGGCAAATGAGTTCTCGTGGGAAAGGAAGGGAGGAAGGGATGAAAAAGCTGAGTTTCGATATGACAACAACAACAACAACAAGACAGTCTACTCCGTATTTCCATGGTCGTCGTTTCATATAACGAACCGAAAGGCGTTGCAGGATAATAATCAATAGAATTATTCTTCAACAATTTATCATAACTCGTAACTGCAGAGTGTGATTTTTCTGTATAGGTAAGCTGTTCTTGGTGCATACCGATTTTGGGAGCGAGCAGCATATGCGGACGCCAACGAGGGTGCGAACATTCTTTTGCAGCAAAGTGCGGTAGGACTCGATAAGCGGACTGTTACCTATAGTTATCTAGTATGGTGAGTACGATTTGATTTGATTTTTCATTCAGGGCATATTTCATTTCTTTTCTTTCTTTCTTTCATTTCTTAATTAATATTGAGATATCAATTTGGAACAGTACATGGATTTGCTGATCCACCCTGATTTAAAGAGATTTCCGTAGGGATGGACTTTAAGAAAACGTTCCAAATCGAAAAGTCTGTGCTGCTTTTATAGAAATGAATTCAAAAGATTGTACTAAAGAAAATCTCGTTTTTCTTCTTCAGACAGGTGATGGAATACATAATGCCGGCCATCAACCAACTATATCGATCAATGACTCGCCTGATTATGGAAATTGAACCTATTCTAGCCAAATCTAACCTGAAGAACATCCTGTACAAGATGAAAGATAATCTCTGTGGAGGTTGATGATGATGTTGTGATGGTGAGTCTTCATTTCAAATAGCCAAATTGAGAAATTATGGTACACAAAGTGATATAGGCCTAGTCGTGTTTTTTTTTTGAAAACTTTTTATTCAAAGTTCATGAATAATTAGAGTTTTTCTTTTGGGATGATACTGTGATACAAGCGATGTATGTTTTCATCTATATTCAAGAGAGATTTGAATTATTTTACTCTTATATAGCTTCTACTTTCAACCAAACATATTGAATATATTCATTATATTTAATGGCTCTTAATTTTAAAGATGAATATGATATGGCGGCTGCTTTCAACAACAAACTAGTTCAAGAATTCCATTTGATTCAAAAAAATAGAACATCCTGAGCAAGATGGCTGAAAATAGTGAAGTCTTTTTGAAGCTCCAAAGAATCACATGGAGGTGAGTCGATTTTTGTATTGTAAACACATTCGACATATTCAATAGTTGTTTTCTTCGAGAAAGTTTGTTTTTTTTTATGTTTCTTGTGTTGAGAAATGTTTAGATAATGATAAGCTAGTGCATTTCTATGAGTCTGAAGGTGTGGAAGCAAGGTCATCGAAGATGAATCTGGTGATTCCTTGAGGATGATGAAGGAGATGGATATGAGTCTGGACTAAGAAAAGGACAAACCCATGCCAGTTATGCAGATATTCTCAAGAGTTTCAGAATAATATTAGGCTGATGGTGAGTAATATTTATTTTGAATTAGTTTTCCAATAATAGTTTGTGTCAATGCAAACTATAGTTCAGCTAGGACAGCACAATAACTAGTTTTTTCTCGAATGTCCAAGTCTTTCCTGTGTCTATAAAAATCCTCACACCCTTCAAAATTCTTCGGTTTAGATTCATTACTAATGTTAACCATAATCTTTAATTTTCATTATAAGTTTTTGTCTAGAAAAAATACTTCAGTCAGGATTGCCCAAAAACTAAGTTTTTATCCAATACGAATGTATTTGCTATTCTTATAAATTTTCCCAAGCTCTTTCTAATCTTTAGATTTTCATGTACGATTAATGTCATTCATATCAATACAATTAATTTTTATATATATAAGTTTTTGTCATATTGAAAAGAATTTAGTCTACAGAGTCCAAAAACCTATTTTGGTTGTTTTTCAGTTTGAAGGTCTTGAAACTCTTGAATTCCTCATTCATTCATATCGCCTTGACGATGACAGGTTAAACTAACGAGACTTCGACATTGGAATTAAGTAGCATTTGTTGGAGAAGCAGTAATTCAACAAAAATTTTCCGAAATTTTATTTCAGGAAATAGGAAGAGCAAAATCTATCGTTCTATTATTGATTGATGTCTGTTCAAAATATATTTGTTGAAAGCCTTCTTCAAGAAATTTTGGGAATGTTTTCTCACTATTCATAATTCTTTTACATTTTTCATCTAGTGATATAAAGCTTATTAATTTTTTCCAACAATTTGGATTTTTTGGAATTCTAGACTTTTTGTCTGCATGAACCTTTTGTGAAGCTAAGCCATGGAGTGATTCTTTTTCCATTTGTTCACAAATTCAAATATTTTCAGAGTCTTGCTGGCGTGGATGAGAGGCAACTGAGGATAAGTCTGTTGGTTTATTGAGGACGATGATGGACATGGATCTGCATTCTGCAAGAAAAATAGATGATGTTGACTCAGATTATATCCAGAGATTTCTATCAGAAAGCTGTCTTAATGGTGAGTTATATTTATTGAGATTTCATTATTTTATAATAGTCTTCATCTAGGAAAGAGAACAGGAAGAAAACTTAGGCCATTTCCAACACTTTTATTCTGATGGATACCTAATCCAGGCTATAAAACATCTTTTTTTATGTTATTGTTTGAAATAGTTCAGCCAAGACAGCACAGAAACTAGATTTTCTTGAAATTCCAAGTCTTTTCTATGAGTATAATTTCCTGGTGTTCTTTCCAACCCTCATTCTCCAATTGATGACTTATGTAGATCATGAAAACTATTTTTTTTTTCTATATCAATTTTGACTAGAAAATATCAGCCAGAACAGCACAAAAACTTGGTTTTCCTTCAATTTCCAAATTTTTCCTATTCCTTCAATTGTCCTCACACCCTTGCCAACTATTTCAATTGATGACTAATTTTGGAGCTAGAGAATATTCATTAGTTTCTGCAGCACAGCGTTATACACTAGGGTTTTCTCAACTTTCCATGTCTCTGGTATGAGTATGAGAGAATCTTCTGGCACTTTCCAATCATTATATTCCAATCGATGACTAATGTGGATTATTGAATTTAATTTTTTTCTTTTTGTTGTTTGAGAAAAATATTTCTGTAAGGACAGCACATCCGCTAGTATATTTCCTTCAATTTACATTAGTTTGCGACTGCTCAAGTACAGTAATAAAATACATACATTGTTTTTATATTCTATAAGAAATTTAGGCTCCACAAGGAAATTCTGTGACTTACTGATTTATTTCTTGATATTTATACAGTGGAATCAAAAACAGTTAAAAAAAATATTCAATGAAATTATACATTTTGTCGCCCAAAAAAACTGAGTCTTCTCTTTCATAAAACATTTGTTGATTTCACTCCTGGATTTTCTCCCTACAGCAATTTTAGGGTAGGAAAGTAGGAGCAACAGATGACAAACAGATCTACAAGGATGTTATTATTGAACGAGGTGGTGACAGAGACGGCAGGCAATCAGGGAAGAATACAAGATAATTGAGCCATCTTCAACGATATGGATAAATTATGATTGCTTGAAATAGTTGAAATTTCATTTTCATTTTTCATAGTCAGTTCATTTCATGTATATTTTCATGTATATAAGTTTTCATTTATTTTCACTCACTTTCCGTTCGAATGCCAGGAAATGTTTTCCATAGTGTTTCCTATAGACAGTGTCAGAAAACGTTCTCTTGCGTTCGCTTTATATACAGGGTGAGTCAGTATATGTCCGACAAACTTTTTAATCAAATTCTTCACTTCATTTCCAATTCAATGATTTCTTCAATATTTAATGTCTTTCAATGTATTAATTTCCTTGAAATTGGGCACATAAAGCCTCCGAGCGTGACCTCATATCCGAAATTGTTCTTCTTGATAATTCACGTTTGAAAATATGATTGTCTAAGGAAAATTCCAATTTGTCAACATGAACTTCTCTGTATTTTGAAATCTCTGGACCTCTTATTGAATATCATCTTTGAAATTTTGAGAGCAATCACCTATCAAACATTGTCGGTCTATTACAAAAACACCCTGTATATAACTGCTGTTGTATACAATGTATATAAGTTGTTTAAAATAGTTTTGTTCAGAGGTTGTTGACTTTACAAAAGGGCCAATTCATGACGGGTTGCCTCTAATTAGCAAAACCATGAATTATCAGATATTTTCCGAACTTCTACACACACAGAGTGTGATCCGTAGCTCGACGGTGTTATTTTCCTTTAAATTTCATAAACAAATCATCCTTTATCATATCTCTTACATTTTGATATTCTGAATATTGATGATTTAATCATATATGTATTCATATTCTCTGTAAATGTCTCACCCACTTTTGAATTGGTTATTTCTTAACCGTTTGTAATTCGAAGAATGAGTACCTAGAATGAGATACAAACGTGAAACATTTATAGTGAATAGTTTGTACATCTTGAAATCATATTTTTCGAGAATGATAATATTTTATTTACTCTTTCATCTTTTATACAAGGAACAACACCTCGAGTAAAGATAATACCTGTGATACAACCTGTACATTTTGCTAAAAAGTTATTCATATTGGTGACAACCCTGTCTTCATTGATGTTTTTCTTGCTTTCTTCTGAATTTTCAAACGTACTTGTATATTCGACCGATTGATTGAAATCTCACCTTTGTACTGTTGAGGAGCGTTATTTCAAATCTGTAATTTATTCAGAATTTACTTTTCCTTCGATGTCAAAGTTAGTTGACATACTTACAATGAACTACTCTGTGGCATTGCAAGTGAATCGCATCGAGTGTGAATGTAGTCAATTTTCATTGGGATATGAAGATTAACCAAGTATCATTTCCAAGCTAGCCTGCCATGTTCTTTCAGTTACAATTTGCGTATTAGATCAGATAGATGTTTACAGGCGCACGAAGGTGTGATACTCTCGGCTCTTTGCATTTCAACTAGTTGGGTTGCGATCCATCTCTACTGAGTTTTGGAATTCATCAATTTGTCAGTAATAATTCATCTCTTTTTCATGTTGGTAAATAATCTGAAGAAATATTCATATGTTATGTAGATCCTAAGATACGGCAAATTAATATTCGCAAAAACTGCCCGACTTTTGCGAATGGTCCAAGAGTTGGTAGAGTAAATAGCTACTTTTTTGACTTGGCGTATGATTATTTTTCATATTATTTGATTGAATTACTGACGAACTGATGAATTTCGATCCTCTCTAAAAGTGGAACACATTCAACTGCTTGGACTGCAGGGAGTCTAGAATTTCATCTCCTCGGGTGCGTTAACCTCTTATCTGATCCTATACCAGATCGGTGCTTATTGATTATTGTTGCCTCAGATGTTTCAACTTTACTTTTCTCTTGGTTAATTTTCAGTTTTCACTCTAATGAAATCTGACTGACTGAAAGCAAATATATTTCATATCTTCTCGTGTCATTCTGATTGTGTTCATTGTGTGAATGCCAATTGTCACTAAAGTAGAAGTTTTATTCATTGCTACTTTCTACTTGTTGATATTTGAATAATATTTATAGAAGAACCAGTCTCGGAAACAATGTTCACCGAATTATTTTCAATGGTTTTGATTTTTGAATTTCCATCACAAATACGTGGTTCAACATATAAGGGTAAATTTCAATCAACGGTCTGTTTTTCGTTCGTGATGAAATTTGCAGCAGCTGAATAAGTACGAAAGATGCACTCAACGACCTAGATCGGTCATCTTCGGTGATATATTCTGCTCGCCAGCAACAATGAAATTACCTACTATTCCCGAGAGTGATAGTAGGAGGCTATGTAGGTTAGAAGTTTCTTCAGATTCGGCATCTAGGTATCAAATTCATTCGCTAGACGAATTCATGAAACTTGCTAGGTATGTATGATTCTGAAATTTAGAAGATCGAATGAGATACCGAAGATACACTCAACGACTGAGTAAGATGACCACATCCTTACTTATATACACCGCTTGCCTACAGTTGCCACGGAAAAGTTGGCAATTCCGTGGCAGCTGCAGTGTATGTCACTGAAGATGTGTTCATCTTACTCAGTCATCGAATGTATCTTCGGTATCTCTTTCGCTCTTGTTCATTTCAGAATCATACATACCTAGCAAGTTTCATGAATTCGTCTAGCGAATGAATTTGATACCTAAGTGCCGAATCTGAAGAGATTTCAACCTACCGTGTCTCCTATTATCACTCTCGGAAATGGTAGAGCATTCCATTGCTGCTGGCGAGCAGTGTATATCACTGATGATAACCAATGTAGATCGTAGAGTATATATATCTTTGGTACTACTGTAGCTCCTGCAAATTTGGGTATCTCAAGTCGATATAGTCGATAGGTTGATGAATGGGTCAAAATTACTAAGAAAAAAGATTTTATTTATTTTGTAATAGGATTTATTTCGTATACGATTTCTACGGCAAGTCGTTACGACTATTAAAATGTACTTTCGCCTGTTGTTTCATTCTCAAGATTTTCCTGAATGGTTAACCACCACCAGGAGATTACTGAGATGGTTAACCATTCAGCGGACAGCTCGGAGATGTCTTATACAGAAGTGAATATTCTGTATATCTCGAACGGCTTCCAAACCAAATTTTATAATTTCGTAGATGAGTTAGGTTTCCTGTTCCCCACAGTGTAAGAACTTCCTTTATTTCACTTTTCAATACATACTGAATTATAAAATATTCTTACACTGTGGGGGGCATGAATTACCCACCACCCACGTAATTAATAATTTCGATTTGGGGCCGAAATTTTTCAAATTTATTGGACCGTCTATTTCTATTCATAGTAAAAACTTTATAGGTGGGAGCCGCCTGTTGGGTAGAATATAGGTAGGAAGGTGTTTCTTGGGATGATTTTAGGTGTGGAGCTACCTCTTGGAATTTGTTAGGTAGGAAGGTATCGTTTGGGATGACTTCAGTTGGGGAGCTGCCTCTCGGGATTTGTTAGGTAGGAAGGTATCTCTGGGGATGACTTTAGGTGGGGGTCGCCTTTCGGGAATTGTTAAGTAGGAGTGTATCTCTTGGGGCGACTTTAGGTGGCCGCTACATCTTGGGATGATTTTATGTAGGGAGCGGCCTCTCGGGATGATTTCAGGAGTGGAGCTGCCTCTAGGAGTTTGTTAGGTAGGATGGTATCGTTTGGGAGGACTTCAGGTAGGGAGCTGCCTCTCTGGTTGATTTTAGGTAGGTGGGTAACTTATGATTTCAGGTGTGGAGGTGTGCTAGGTAGGTATCTCGGGGGATAACTAGGTGAGGGTCGCGTTTCGGGATGATCATAGGTAGGAAAGCTTAGTATGAGAGGACTTCAGGTGAGGAGCGCCTTTCGGGCTGATTTTAGTTAGGTAGGTCGATTTTCGGATTATTTAGGTTGGGAGATGCATCTCTGAATGAAATTAGGTAGGAAGGTATTTCTGCGAATAATTTTAAGCAGTGTGTTGACATCTCGGGATTGTTAATTGGTAGGTAGCTGCCCCGTGGAATGATTATAGGTGGGTGGTCGCCTCTCAAGTTGAGTTTAGTAGGGAGTCGCCTTTTGGGATGAATATGGGTAGGAATGATTTCAGGTAGGGGGCTGCCGCCTCTCAGGGTTCGTTAAATAGTGAGGTACCTCCTGGAATGAAAACCGGAGAGGAGCTTCCTCGGGTTGATTTTAGGTAGGAAAGAATCTTTTGAGGTATTGTTTAGGTAGGTAACGAGGGTGATTGTAGGGACGGTTATTGGTTATCGGGATGATAATAGTTGGTAAACTGACTTAAATTGAGTTGTATATAGGTAGGGAGCCGCCTTATGGGATGGATCTTGGTAGAGCTGACTTATGGGATAATTTTAGGTGGACAACCGCCTCGGGATGAATATAGGTGGAAAACTGACTTGAATTGGATTGTATATTGCCTTTTGGGATAAGTCTTGGTAGGAAGTTGTTTCCATCGTGAGGAAAGGTAGGAGAACATCGCTTTGAATTACAATAGGTAGAGATAAATTTTTGGTGGCGAGCGAGTACGCTAACTTTTAGGATGAATGTCAGTGGAAAATTGGTTTCTGGATTTAATATAAGTAGGAAGCGGCCACTTGGTATATATATAGACTACCTTTTGAAAGGATTTTAGGTGGGAATCTGCCACCCTGGTTAGGTAGGAAGGCAACATTTGGATGGTATCGGTGATGACTCTTAGGTTAAATGTTCCATAGGTATGGGTGGGGGACTTTAGGTAAGATGATTTAGACAAATATAGATACGGAGCCGCCACTTATGAATAAAGGTGAAGAGACGCCTACCAAAATGTGAAAGATAGGCAGCTGACTAGTAAATATCGGTGAAAAGCTGACTTCTGACGTAGGAGGGTTAAAATTGTGCAAAAGAAGGTAGGAAGCTGACTTTATAGGTAAGGGGGCCGCCTTTTGGGATGATCATAGGAATGAAGGGGCCGGTAGGCCATCTTCTGGTGTATTATAGGTGGGTAGCTGGTTTAACTATAGGATCATGATGGGGAATATAGTTGTAATAAATGTACGCCTATGTGCCGAATAAATACATCTGCATGCTAACAATCGTATGATCATATCAATGTCAATGGTGCTTATTACCCATTCAGGAAAATCTTGAGCGTAAAATATAATTTATTAGTTGCAACGAGGATTTGCTACTTGTAGATATTATATAAATATGAAATATCACATAACATCACCATTATACATTTTTCAGCTTTTCATGGGATTTTCTCCTCGTTTCTAAAAAATAGAGTAGAAGTTATTAAAAATTATTGCAATATATTTGTAGTAAGGACAGATTTGGGATCTGCCCAAAATGTCATATCCTTACTGAAAATGGACAACATATGGCCGATTGGGGTAATACTAAAATAATAGGAAAAGAAGAAAACAACCAAAAACGGAAGATCAAAGAGTCTGCTTGCATTCTCCTGAACGGAGACAATAATATTGCTTTTTGTTCAGTTGATATAGATTGAACTTGGCATCCACTTCTGAAACTTGAATATGAAATTGGAAAATTCGATATCAATTAATGAAAACACCTTGTAACCAGAATTCCTACGTCTACCAAATTGTCACTTTTCAGTGGCAAAATCGAAAACATTAAAAAATTTTACGAAGAGAAGAATATTTTAATTGTGTTGAGAACGGAAGCAGATTCGTTCCCGAAACGTCCACCAAGATAGGTAGAAGTTTTATTCTTCTTAATTTATTTGTATTTCCAATTTTTTTTAAAAACAAGGTGTCACTGACAAATAGAGAATTTCTATATTAGGTATCTGAAGGTTTGATTTCAAGCGCAGTGACATTTTGGGGCAGATCCCAAATCTGTCCTTACTACAAATATATTGCAATAATTTTTAATAACTTCTACTCTATTTTTTAGAAACGAGGAAAATCCCATGAAAAGCTGAAAAATGTATGTACCACCTCCTCGAAGAACTTACAGACATTATCACCATTATACATGGCAAAACTAGTTCGACATGTCAAATGATTCGTCCTGATATCAATTGAAAAAAGTTAACAATAATGAACAGCAGGCAGCTAATAAAAATTACTATTGAAATATAAATCTGAACAGAATAATTCACCATAAATGACCTGCCACATGTAACTCGATAATTTAAGAATCGATCCGGAAATTCATTGAATTTATATAGGGTATACGAACTAGACGAACCATAAAGCAGTAGATGAACACTCTGAACTACCAACTGTAATAGTAATGAAAGAGGATTTCCATCAAGAATGAAATCCGCCACTACCCTGTAATTGGTTTATTTGAAATAACCTGTATCTTAAAGTATTCTAATATCAAGAATTTTGAATAAATTTGAATAATGATTAATAATTAATTAATTTGAAATTGGATAATGATATCTCGACGATTCGAAAAATTATTAAGTTATTTACAGGGGGAGGAGATATATATGGCAAATCACCCTGTATAAGAAATAATTATACTTCGAACTAATTTCACCTAGTATAAATTTGGATATAAAATTTAGAACATCAAATTTACAACTGTAAATGATCAAAATATCAAAAATCTGGATGAAACACCTTGTGAATCAACTGAGTGCCATTTTTGTATCGAAAATGATCAGATACTAGAAAATGGAAAATACCATACATTTTCCTATCGTCATTTTTGGATATACAATGCAGGGCCAAATAACAACAACAATAAGGTTTCAAAAAGACTACTTTGGAGGATATTCTGGAATGAATCAATCATTTCCCTTATACATAGTGTTAACTAAAAGCTTCCCATTGTTTTTGATTAGGCAAAATTTCGATGATATGATTGTACAATGATTGATATGATTTGTCAAAAAATCCATGAAAATTTTGTATGAGAATATTGCAAGTTATTTCACCGCATGTAAAATGATTATGACAGTAAGATTGAGTTGTGCTGCTTAAACATTTCTTTCAGTCTTACTCATTAGGCATACTGGTGAAAGAATTCAAAACACCTCCGTATTTTATTTCACCAACAGCACAGTTGCACTCGTATTGCCATTCCCTATGATACTATGGAAGTGTATAAGAGAAATATCAAATTCATTTCAGAAATAGTGTCCAAATATAAATTAAAAAAGTGAACGAGATATACTCTATTATTGCAATTTTACATTACTTTAGAAGAAAAACCAGAAAACTACGAGTGGCCCTGTACATCCATTAATTATTTTATAAATCTGTTTGCTGTATCTTTCCATGCGTTCGAAGATGACGATAGAAAAACGAAGCGTTTACAAGAGAACAGTACTCCTTCGGACCTTTTTGATACTTTCAAAAAAAATCCCAAGAACAACGAAACATCAAATACAAAATATATGTTTAACCTGCGATTCCGAAATTTGGCAGGCCGCCGCAAAACTATCATCACCTCATTACAACACACCAGGTATTCGAAAAAAGTGAGCTACTTGACTTTGGTATTCAACTCCATCTTCTACAACTAATTCAATATCTTACGATTTTGCTCCGTAAACATTCTTATCAAAAAATAATACATAGCAAGCACATGACGATGGCTATCACCTACAAAGATGGAATTTGAAGAATTAATCAAAGAACAGTTCATTAAAATCTTCGTGGATAATAGCCACAGTTATGTGCGAGTTCATTACTAGACTTCATCAACAATAACTATTTGATTGGCAAAGCCTATAATGACGCAATAATTCAAATAATCAGTAAATGTGATTGACTAAGCACAATACTATAGTGAAACTATAGGCATTCTAAAGTTGAAAAAATCAATATAAAAATTTCAGAAGTGTCTGTGGAAAGTTGAAGAATCAGGTAGAGATTGCCGAACACACGAAAAGCATTTTTGTCATCAATTCGAATTTCTTCAGAGGAATAATAATAAGGAAATATTTGACTGATCACTAAATGGTTCCGAAATTAATACATTTTTTCGAATGTGAATTGAAAAAAGAATACGTCAGAGATTTGAATTGCCGTTGGCCAAATCAAATATCACTTTTGCTATAAACTTTCAGTCAGTTATTTGCAAAATTGCCCAATTTTTGCAAATGACTGTCGATACGGTCACAGCAAATAATTTTTGACTCAACATACAGACAGTATAACAGCGATCTCGTGATGTTGATCTCGTACTTATCGATTATGGACAATTACATTCTTTTTTTTTTCACTCAATGTAATCGGTATTTGAACACGAATACAATAACATAAAAATAAATGTAATCGTCAACCTCTACCTGATCCTATAATAAAAACAATGTTTGCAGGCAGCAACATTACTTATATAGAGTAATGAATTTTTATCGAGTAAACGATTATGAAATGATTGAAATTCAAAGATTTTGCCGCCTGCAATTATTGACTTCTTAATTTCCTGAGAAATATATTCAATGAAACTTGAGTAGAGAGAGCGAAAAACTATGAGGTGATGTGTATCGGTTGAAAAACCACTTTCAGAATCGCCGTGCACAAAAAAAAAACAATAAAATATATGATATAAGAAAATCCGCTTCACTTTCTAAATATTGATCAGCAAAAATTCGAAATTCATTCGAATATTCCATTTGATATATCGCGTAGCTCGAAAACGAGAAAAAAACTTTACCTCCATCCATTATCCATATTATCTATCCAATTTATTGGTGAGACAAACTTTGTTGAGAAAACTTTTCAAAAACATACTATATTTGGTATAGGAATACGAAGATTTAACAGGGTTGTTAGAACAATGATTTAAAATATTTTCCTCTTTGGTCCGTCCATTTGTTCCGATACTTTTCGAATTTCAGACATTTTTAGTTCAATTATTCAAACATTTTTCAGACTCACATGGAGACTGAATGAATATTCAAATGTTACCAATTGTATCAAGGAGTTTTTGTAGTGTAAGAATAAAAATGAATAAAAATTCAACAACTTCGTACCCACTGTATCAAAATCCAAACTTGATCACATGCAATTGTTCCACGTCACATAAAGAAGAAATTGATAAACTTTACGTTATTACCTCCATCAGTGTCCTGAACTCAGCATATGGTTGCTGAGACAGAATTTTTTTAAATTTTTGAAATAGTCATATATATATTATATATTATATATTATATATATATATATATATATATATATATATATATATATATATATATGATATATATTATATATATATATATATATATAATATATAATAGTCGATCAAAAACTATTGAAATAGGAAAATATTGCAAATCATCAATTCCCCACCCGACAAAATCTTTGCATCAATGACCAAATACTTCTGATTTTTTGTACGTCACAATATTGAATCATCATTAATTGTAATGAATTTTATGGAATTACTATAATTACTGAAGCATAACGTAAAATACTGAGAAGGAAGAAAATTTTTGATTGTTAAATGAACAATGATTACTCTATCTGGAGCTCAAATAAAAAAAATTATAAAAATTAAGAATCATTATTACTTAAAATGAAGAGAAGAAGTTATTTTGAGCGCCTGTGCATCAATTTCATAAAGTTTCACGGATGAAGGAGAACAATAATAATAATGATGATAATAATAATAATAATAATAACTACAATAAACGCCACCGCCATCATCAGAAGTACCCTTTTGTTTTCGCTCACCGCCCGTATTTTCTCAATTTTTCTCTTGCTGCCGCCTGCCTCATTCCGATCCTCTACCGCCGCCTCAACTGCCTCAGCTCAGCTTCTGATCCTCTGCTGCCGCTTCCACTGCCTGTGCTCAACTTCTGATCCTCTGCCAGCGATTTCTCCATCACCTTAAAACAGACATCAATCAATAATAGAACGACAGATTTTTCTATTTCGGATAATTTTTGTTGAATTAGTGATTCTCTAACAAATTCAACTTCATTCAGATGCCGACGATTCGTTAGTTTAATCTGTCATCGTCGAAGCGATATAAATGTCTGAGGAATTGTAGAGTTTTTAAACTTGAAAATTGAAAAACAACTGAAATAGGTTTTTGGGCTCTGTAGACTGAATTATTTTTAATATGATGACAAAAACTTATATAAAAATTAATTTTATTGATAGTCCACATTAATCTTTCATGAAAATATAAAGATTATAAAGAGCTTGGGAGAATTTATAAGAATATCAAATACATTCGTATCGGATAAAAACTTAGTTTTTGCTAGACAAAAACTTATAATAAAAATAAAAATTATGGTCAACATCAGTCATGAATCTAAACCTAAGGATTTTGAAAGGTGTGAGGATTTTTATAGGCACAGGAAAGACTTGGACATTCGAGAAAAAACTAGTTATTGTGCTGTCCTAGCTGAACTATAGTTTGCCTTGATACAAACTATTATGGGAAAACCAATTCTACATAAATATTTCTCACCGTCAGCCTAATTTTCTTATGAAACTCTTGAAAAATATCTGCTTAAATGACATCTGTTTGTCCTTTTCTTAGTCCAGTGATCTCTTTCATTCATCATCCTCCAGAAATCACCAGATTCATCTTCGATGACCTCGCTTCCACAACTTCACACTCTGAAAATGTTTGAATTCGTAAATAAGTGGAACAAGAAAACGAAGAAACACACCCTACCTCATCCTTATCTAAACATTTCTCAACGCAAAAAAAACAAATAGAAAATTTTATCAAACTTGATCGATGAAAACAACTATTGAATAAGTCGAATATATTTTGAATACAAAAATCGACTCACCTTCATGTCATCCTCCTTCATGTCATCCTTTGGACCTTCAAACAGACTTCACTATTTTCAGCCATCATGCACAGGATTTTCATCTTGATCATATTCATCTTGAAAATTAAGGTTGAAACCAAATGCTATATTATATGTAAGTAAATAATTTGAATCTCTCTGGAATCTTTGACTATAGATGAAAACATACGCAAATATCACATTATCATCCCAAAAGAAAAACTCGAATTATACATAAGCTTAAAAAAAAAGTTTTCAAAAGATACACAACTCTGGGCCTTTGTGTACCATAATTTCTCAGTGTTGGTATTTAAAATAAAGACTCACCTTCAAATTATCATCAACCTTCAAAGCGATTTTCGTTCATCTTGTACACGATGTTCTTTGGGTTAGATTAGGATAGGCTAGGTTCCATTACCCTAATCAGGCGAGTCATTGATCTGTAGTGTTGGTAGATCACCGACTTTATGTAATTCATCACCTGTCTAAAGAAGAAAAACGAATTTATTGTGGAAACGATCACTTGACTTCATTTCTATTAAAGAACACAGACTTATTTTTGATTGGGAATTTTTTCATATCGTCCTTCCTGAAAATAGATAGTCCTGTATACTGAATGTGACTACTGCTACCAAACTGTACACACTGTACAAATAGGTCTTGGTATACTCATACACCGAGTACAATTACAGAATATATAAATGAATTGGCATATTTTCTCTTTTACCTGCAAACTCGATAACAATATTTCTAAAACCACCTTGTATATTTGGCAACTTGAGATTTGGCCATTCAGTAGTTTGAGGTTCTCAGCAATTTAAAATCAGACTTTTTAAGAGCTCTCAGGATATTAATAAAAAAATGAAATTCGCCCAACCACTTACCAACGAATTAAATCTGAATGAAAAATCAAATCAGATCGTACTCACCATAATTAGGTAACTGGGTAACTGTACGTTTTTTCAGTCCTGCACTATTCTGCAAACGATGACCATGGAATTACCAAGTACGAGGTGCACTCCAGGCTATCCTCTAGATGACTGTCCTGTGTCCTGCTTGTTCTTGTTCCATCGAAACTCTGCTTCTTCATCCCTTCCATAATTCCTTTCCCACGGATACTCATTTGCCGACAAACGACTGCCGGTTCCTTTGTCGGTACCGCTTTTGCGCGGCGGCACAAAACTCACAACGGCGTAAACAGCTACCTACGACTTATTATATCTATTCTCAAAATACATGGTGACCCTATACAATGTATATGCATGCAAACTAATAATAAATTACCTCCACTTCAATACATAATATGTACCGCCTGTATGAAAATGAACTGATGAAAACAACATTTCGAGTAACTATTAGGTAAATGCATGCCTTGTATGGAATCATTGTGGGTTAGCAAATAAATGTTCTAATCGAATTATAAATATGCCATACGACGACTTGCCCGCAAATGAAATCTACATGAAAAATCAAATCAAATCGTACTCACAATCCTACGCAATAGTCCTGCACTATTCTGCAAACGATGACCATGGAATTACGAAGTACGTTGTGCACTCCAGGCTATCCTCTAGATGACTGTCCTGTGTCTTGTTTGTTCTTGTTCCATCGAAACTCTGCTTCTTCATCCCTTCCATAATTCCTTTCCCACGGATACTCATTTGCCGACAAACGACTGCCGGTTCCTTTGTCGGTACCGCTTTTGCGCGGCGGCACAAAACTCACAACGGCGTAAACAGCTACCTACGACTTATTATATCTATTCTATACAGTGTGACTAAGAGAAATAGTGCCCGTATTGGAAATATCGTAAAATTCCGAAAGATATATCAAATATATAAGGTCACTTCAGCAATTTTAGCAAGTGCAAAGTCCCTCCTATAATTATTCATCGTCTTCGAGTTATCCAGACGTGAAAAAAAATCAGCCCGAAGTGGGGTCAAAAATTGCTACTTTTTTATCTTTGGGAGTAGAGAGCTGTGCTTCTATTCCCCACTAGGCAATGCCCTGAAGGCTCTAAATACTGAATTTGAGGCCTCTACGACAAGGTCGAATTTTGGGTCTGAAAAATTAGCAAGGCTAACCCCTTTGAAATTTTTTCAAAAAATTTCAGGCGTCCGAATCGGCTGAGATCTTGCACACAGGGTGTTTCCGATGTGCTGAGTCCGAATCTGAAGTCAAAAGGGCCATATTTCTAATAGTTTCCGAAATATGAGCATTTTTTAGAAAAATAAATCGAGCTCCCAAATCGTCAAAAATGACTCGAAACGTACAAACTCGTGTGCAGAATGCACGTATCGACTCGATTTCGCAGTATTTTACATCGTTTTCGAGTTATCAAGACGTGAAAAAAATTCAGCGCGAAGTGGGGTCAAGAATTGCTACTTTTTTATCTTCCGGAGTAGAGATCTGTGCTTCTATTCCCCACTAGGCAATGCCCTAAAGGCTCTAAATACTGAATTTGAGGCCTCTACGACAAAGTCAAATTTTGGGTCTGAAAAATTAGCAAGGCTAACCCCTTTGAACTTTTTTCAAAAAATTTCAGGCGTATGAATGGGCTGAGATCTTGCACACAGGGTGTTTCTGATGTGCTGAGTCCGAATCTGAAGTCAATAGGGCCGTATTTCTAGTAGTTTCCGAGATATGAGCATTTTTCGAAAAAAAAATCGTGCTTCAAAATCGCTGAAGATTCATCAAAACGTTCTTATTCGTGTGCAGAATACGTGTATCGACTCGATTTTGCAATATGCTGAAATATGGAGATTGTTATTGAAAACCCAGTCGTTTCTGGTCCCCTGATACTGTTCCCTCGATAATGTCTAATAAATGATTTATTGAAAATTCACGCCATATCCTATCGCATTTCTGTTCTCCTGATACTAATATCAGAATAATTCTGTTTTCGAAATAGAATGAAAACTTTTGCTGAAATATGGAGATTGTTATTGAAAACCCACAGTCGTTTCTGCTCTCCTGATACTGATTCCTCGATAACGTCTGAGAAATGGATTTGAAATTTTTCGACACATCCTATCGCTTTTCTGTTCTCCTGATACTAATATCAGAATTATTCTGTTTTCGAAATAGAATGGAAACTCTTGCTGAAATATAGAGATTGTTATTGAAAACCCACAGTCGTTTCTGCTGTCCTGATACTGATTCCTCGATAACGTCTGAGAAATGGATTTGAAAATTTTTCGACACATCCTATCGCTTTTCTGTTCTCCTGATACTAATATCAGAATTATTCTGTTTTCGAAATAGAACGAAAACTTCTGCTGAAATATGGAGATTTTTATTGAAAACCCACAGTCGTTTCTGCTGTCCTGATACTGATTCCTCGATAACGTCTGAGAAATGGATTTGAAAATTTTTCGACACATCCTATCGCTTTTCTGTTCTCCTGATACTAATATCAGAATTATTCTGTTTTCGAAATAGAATGAAAACTTTTGCTGAAATATGGAGATTTTTATTGAAAACCCACAGTCGTTTCTGCTCTCCTGATACTTATTCCTCGATAACGTCTGAGAAATGGATTTGAAATTTTTCGACACATCCTATCGCTTTTCTGTTCTCCTGATACTAATATCAGAATTATTCTGTTTTCGAAATAGAATGAAAACTCTTGCTGAAATATGGAGATTGTTATTGAAAACCCACAGTCGTTTCTGCTGTCCTGATACTGATTCCTCGATAACGTCTGAGAAATGGATTTGAAAATTTTTCGACACATCCTATCGCTTTTCTGTTCTCCTGATACTAATATCAGAATTATTCTGTTTTCGAAATGGAATGAAAACTTTTGCTGAAATATGGAGATTTTTATTGAAAACCCACAGTCGTTTCTGCTCTCCTGATACTGATTCCTCGATAACGTCTGAGAAATGGATTTGAAAATTTTTCGCCACATCCTATCGCTTTTCTGTTCTCCTGATACTAATATCAGAATTATTCTGTTTTCGAAATAGAATGAAAACTTTTGCTGAAATATGGAGATTTTTATTGAAAACCCACAGTCGTTTCTGCTCTTCTGATACTGATTCCTCGATAACGTCTGAGAAATGGATTTGAAAATTTTTCGACACATCCTATCGCTTTTCTGTTCTCCTGATACTAATATCAGAATTATTCTGTTTTCGAAATAGAACGAAAACTTTTGCTGAAATATGGAGATTTTTATTGAAAACCCACAGTCGTTTCTGCTCTCCTGATACTGATTCCTCGATAACGTCTGAGAAATGGATTTGAAAATTTTTCGCCACATCCTATCGCTTTTCTGTTCTCCTGATACTAATAACAGAATTATTCTGTTTTCGAAATAGGATGAAAACTTTTGCTGAAATATGGAGATTTTTATTGAAAACCTACAGTCGTTTCTGCTGTCCTGATACTGATTCCTCGATAACGTCTGAGAAATGGATTCGAAAATTTTTCGACACATCCTATCGCTTTTCTGTTCTCCTGATACTAATATCAGAATTATTCTGTTTTCGAAATAGAATGAAAACTTTTGCTGAAATATGGAGATTTTTATTGAAAACCCACAGTCGTTTCTGCTCTCCTGATACTGATTCCTCGATAACGTCTGAGAAATGGATTTGAAAATTTTTCGCCACATCCTATCGCTTTTCTGTTCTCCTGATACTAATATCAGAATTATTCTGTTTTCGAAATAGAATGAAAACTTTTGCTGAAATATGGAGATTTTTATTGAAAACCCACAGTCGTTTCTGCTCTTCTGATACTGATTCCTCGATAACGTCTGAGAAATGGATTTGAAAATTTTTCGACACATCCTATCGCTTTTCTGTTCTCCTGATACTAATATCAGAATTATTCTGTTTTCGAAATAGAACGAAAACTCTTGCTGAAATATGGAGATTTTTATTGAAAACCCACAGTCGTTTCTGCTCTCCTGATACTGATTCCTCGATAACGTCTGAGAAATGGATTTGAAAATTTTTCGCCACATCCTATCGCTTTTCTGTTCTCCTGATACTAATATCAGAATTATTCTGTTTTCGAAATAGAATGAAAACTTTTGCTGAAATATGGAGATTTTTATTGAAAACCCACAGTCGTTTCTGCTCTCCTGATACTGATTTCTCGATAACGTCTGAGAAATGGATTTGAAAATTTTTCGCCACATCCTATCGCTTTTCTGTTCTCCTGATACTAATATCAGAATTATTCTGTTTTCGAAATAGAATGAAAACTTTTGCTGAAATATGGAGATTGTTATTGAAAACCCACAGCCTTTTCTGCTCTCCTGATACTGATTCCTTGATAACGTCTAAGAAATGGATTTGAAAATTTTTCGCCACATCCTATCGCTTTTCTGTTCTCCTGATACTAATATCAGAATTATTCTGTTTTCGAAATAGAATGAAAACTTTTGCTGAAATATGGACATTGTTATTGAAAACCCACAGTCGTTTTCGCTCTCCTGATACTGATTCCTCGATAACGTCTGAGAAATGGATTTGAAAATTTTTCGCCACATCCTATCGCTTTTCTGTTCTCCTGATACTAATATCAGAATTATTCTGTTTTCGAAATAGAATGAAAA
This sequence comes from Gastrophysa polygoni, assembly GCA_963576655.1. NCBI lineage: Eukaryota > Metazoa > Arthropoda > Insecta > Coleoptera > Chrysomelidae > Gastrophysa > Gastrophysa polygoni. Next base: position 25,208,597 of record OY755090.1, on the reverse strand, counting down.
CTTTTGCTGAAATATGGAGATTGTTATCGAAAACCCACAGTCGTTTCTGCTCTCCTGATACTGATTCCTTGATAACGTCTAAGAAATGGATCTGAAAATTTCTCGCCACATCCTATCGCTTTTCTGTTCTCCTGATACTAATATCAGAATTATTCTGTTTTCGAAATAGAATGAAAACTTTTGCTGAAATATGGAGATTGTTATTGAAAACCCACAGTCGTTTCTGCTCTCCTGATACTGATTCCTCGATAACGTCTGAGCAATTGGATTTGAAAATTTTTCGCCACATCCTATCGCTTTTCTGTTCTCCTGATACTAATATCAGAATTTTTCTGTTTTCGAAATAGAATGAAAACTTTTGCTGAAATATGGAGATTGTTATTGAAAACCCACAGTCGTTTCTGCTCTCCTGATACTGATTCCTCGATAACGTCTGAGAAATGGATTTGAAAATTTTTCGACACATCCTATCGCTTTTCTGTTCTCCTGATACTAATATCAGAATCATTCTGTTTTCGAAATAGAATGAAAACTTTTGCTGAAATATGGAGATTGTTATCGAAAACCCACAGTCGTTTCTGCTCTCCTGATACTGATTCCTTGATAACGTCTAAGAAATGGATTTGAAAATTTTTCGCCACATCCTATCGCTTTTCTGTTCTCCTGATACTAATATCAGAATTATTCTGTTTTCGAAATAGAATGAAAACTTTTGCTGAAATATGGAGATTGTTATTGAAAACCCACAGTCGTTTCTGCTCTCCTGATACTGATTCCTCGATAACGTCTGAGAAATGGATTTGAAAATTTTACCACACATCCTATCGCTTTTCTGTTCTCCTGATACTGATATCAGAATTATTCTGTTTTCGAAATAGAATGAAAACTTTTGCTGAAATATGGAGATCGTTATTGAAAACCCACAGTCGTTTCTGCTGTCTTGATACTGATTCCTCGATAACGTCTGAGAAATGGATTTGAAAATTTTTCGCCACATCCTATCGCTTTTCTGTTCTCCTGATACTAATATCAGAATTATTCTGTTTTCGAAATAGAATGAAAACTTTTGCTGAAATATGGAGATTAATATTAAAAACCCACAGTCCTTTCTGCTCTCCTGATACTGATTCCTCGATAACGTCTGAGAAATGGATTTGAAAAATTTTCGCCACATCCTATCGCTTTTCTGTTCTCCTGATACTTATATCAGAATTATTCTGTTTTCGAAATAGAATGAAAACTTTTGCTGAAATATGGAGATTAATATTAAAAACCCACAGTCCTTTCTGCTCTCCTGATACTGATTCCTCGATAACGTCTGAGAAATGGATTTGAAAAATTTTCGCCACATCCTATCGCTTTTCTGTTCTCCTGATACTTATATCAGAATTATTCTGTTTTCGAAATAGAATGAAAACTTTTGCTGAAATATGGAGATTGTTATTGAAAACCCACAGTCGTTTCTGCTCTCCTGATACTGATTCCTCGATAACGTCTGAGAAATGGATTTGAAAATTTTTCGTCACATCCTATCGCTTTTCTGTTCTCCTGATACTAATATCAGAATTATTCTGTTTTCGAAATAGAATGAAAACTTTTGCTGAAATATGGAGATTGTTATTGAAAACCCACAGTCGTTTCTGCTCTCCTGATACTGATTCCTCGATAACGTCTGAGAAATGGATTTGAAAATTTTTCGCCACATCCTATCGCTTTTCTGTTCTCCTGATACTAATATCAGAATTATTCTGTTTTCGAAATAGAATGAAAACTCTTGCTGAAATATGGAGATTGTTATTGAAAACCCACAGTCGTTTCTGCTGTCCTGATACTGATTCCTCGATAACGTCTGAGAAATGGATTTGAAAATTTTTCGACACATCCTATCGCTTTTCTGTTCTCCTGATACTAATATCAGAATTATTCTGTTTTCGAAATAGAACGAAAACTTCTGCTGAAATATGGAGATTTTTATTGAAAACCCACAGTCGTTTCTGCTCTCCTGATACTGATTCCTCGATAACGTCTGAGAAATGGATTTGAAATTTTTCGACACATCCTATCGCTTTTCTGTTCTCCTGATACTAATATCAGAATTATTCTGTTTTCGAAATAGAATGAAAACTCTTGCTGAAATATGGAGATTGTTATTGAAAACCCACAGTCGTTTCTGCTGTCCTGATACTGATTCCTCGATAACGTCTGAGAAATGGATTTGAAAATTTTTCGACACATCCTATCGCTTTTCTGTTCTCCTGATACTAATATCAGAATTATTCTGTTTTCGAAATAGAACGAAAACTTCTGCTGAAATATGGAGATTTTTATTGAAAACCCACAGTTGTTTCTGCTCTCCTGATACTGATTCCTCAATAACGTCTGAGAAATGGATTTGAAAAATTTTCGCACATCCTATCGCTTTTCTGTTCTCCTGATACTAATATCAGAATTATTCTGTTTTCGAAATAGAATGAAAACTTTTGCTGAAATATGGAGATTTTTATTGAAAACCCACAGTCGTTTCTGCTCTCCTGATACTGATTCCTCGATAACGTCTGAGAAATGGATTTGAAAATTTTTCGCCACATCCTATCGCTTTTCTGTTCTCCTGATACTAATATCAGAATTATTCTATTTTCGAAATAGAATGAAAACTTTTGCTGAAATATGGAGATTTTTATTGAAAACCCACAGTCGTTTCTGCTCTTCTGATACTGATTCCTCGATAACGTCTGAGAAATGGATTTGAAAATTTTTCGACACATCCTATCGCTTTTCTGTTCTCCTGATACTAATAACAGAATTATTCTGTTTTCGAAATAGGATGAAAACTTTTGCTGAAATATGGAGATTTTTATTGAAAACCCACAGTCGTTTCTGCTCTCCTGATACTGATTCCTCGATAACGTCTGAGAAATGGATTTGAAATTTTTCGACACATCCTATCGCTTTTCTGTTCTCCTGATACTAATATCAGAATTATTCTGTTTTCGAAATAGAATGAAAACTCTTGCTGAAATATGGAGATTGTTATTGAAAACCCACAGTCGTTTCTGCTGTCCTGATACTGATTCCTCGATAACGTCTGAGAAATGGATTTGAAAATTTTTCGCCACATCCTATCGCTTTTCTGTTCTCCTGATACTAATATCAGAATTATTCTGTTTTCGAAATAGAATGAAAACTTTTGCTGAAATATGGAGATTTTTATTGAAAACCCACAGTCGTTTCTGCTCTTCTGATACTGATTCCTCGATAACGTCTGAGAAATGGATTTGAAAATTTTTCGCCACATCCTATCGCTTTTCTGTTCTCCTGATACTAATAACAGAATTATTCTGTTTTCGAAATAGGATGAAAACTTTTGCTGAAATATGGAGATTTTTATTGAAAACCCACAGTCGTTTCTGCTCTCCTGATACAGATTCCTCGATAACGTCTGAGAAATGGATTTGAAAATTTTTCCACACATCCTATCGCTTTTCTGTTCTCCTGATACTAATATATGAATTATTCTGTTTTCGAAATAGAACGAAAACTCTTGCTGAAATATGGAGATTTTTATTGAAAACCCACAGTCGTTTCTGCTCTCCTGATACTGATTCCTCGATAACGTCTGAGAAATGGATTTGAAAATTTTTCGCCACATCCTATCGCTTTTCTGTTCTCCTGATACTAATATCAGAATTATTCTGTTTTCGAAATAGAATGAAAACTTTTGCTGAAATATGGAGATTTTTATTGAAAACCCACAGTCGTTTCTGCTCTCCTGATACTGATTTCTCGATAACGTCTGAGAAATGGGTTTGAAAATTTTTCGCCACATCCTATCGCTTTTCTGTTCTCCTGATACTAATATCAGAATTATTCTGTTTTCGAAATAGAATGAAAACTTTTGCTGAAATATGGACATTGTTATTGAAAACCCACAGTCGTTTCTGCTCTCCTGATACTGATTCCTCGATAACGTCTGAGAAATGGATTTGAAAATTTTTCGCCACATCCTATCGCTTTTCTGTTCTCCTGATACTAATATCAGAATTATTCTGTTTTCGAAATAGAATGAAAACTTTTGCTGAAATATGGAGATTGTTTTCGAAAACCCACAGTCGTTTCTGCTCTCCTGATACTGATTCCTTGATAACGTCTAAGAAATGGATTTGAAAATTTTTCGCCACATCCTATCGCTTTTCTGTTCTCCTGATACTAATATCAGAATTATTCTGTTTTCGAAATAGAATGAAAACTTTTGCTGAAATATGGACATTGTTATTGAAAACCCACAGTCGTTTCTGCTCTCCTGATACTGATTCCTCGATAACGTCTGAGAAATGGATTTGAAAATTTTTCGCCACATCCTATCGCTTTTCTGTTCTCCTGATACTAATATCAGAATTATTCTGTTTTCGAAATAGAATGAAAACTTTTGCTGAAATATGGAAATTATTATTGAGAAGCCACAGTCGTTTCTGGTCTCCTGAGACTGATTCTTGATAACGTCTAAGAAATGGATTTGAAAATTTTTCGCCACATCCTATCGCTTTTCTGTTCTCCTGATACTGATATCAGAATTATTCTGTTTTCGAAATAAAATGAAAACTTTTGCTGAAATATGGAGATCGTTATTGAAAACCCACAGTCGTTTCTGCTCTCCTGATACTGATTTCTCGATAACGTCTGAGAAATGGATTTGAAAATTTCACGCCACATCCTATAGCATTTCTGTTCTCCTGATACTAATATCAGAATTATTCTGTTTTCGAAATAGAATGAAAACTTTTGCTGAAATATGGACATTGTTATTGAAAACCCACAGTCGTTTCTGCTCTCCTGATACTGATTCCTCGATAACGTCTGAGAAATGGATTTGAAAATTTTTCGACACATCCTATCGCTTTTCTGTTCTCCTGATACTAATATCAGAATTATTCTGTTTTCGAAATAGAACGAAAACTTCTGCTGAAATATGGAGATTTTTATTGAAAACCCACAGTCGTTTCTGCTCTCCTGATACTGATTCCTCGATAACGTCTGAGAAATGGATTTGAAATTTTTCGACACATCCTATCGCTTTTCTGTTCTCCTGATACTAATATCAGAATTATTCTGTTTTCGAAATAGAATGAAAACTCTTGCTGAAATATGGAGATTGTTACTGAAAACCCACAGTCGTTTCTGCTGTCCTGATACTGATTCCTCGATAACGTCTGAGAAATGGATTTGAAAATTTTTCGACACATCCTATCGCTTTTCTGTTCTCCTGATACTAATATCAGAATCATTCTGTTTTCGAAATAGAACGAAAACTTCTGCTGAAATATGGAGATTTTTATTGAAAACCCACAGTTGTTTCTGCTCTCCTGATACTGATTCCTCAATAACGTCTGAGAAATGGATTTGAAAAATTTTCGCACATCCTATCGCTTTTCTGTTCTCCTGATACTAATATCAGAATTATTCTGTTTCCGAAATAGAATGAAAACTTTTGCTGAAATATGGAGATTGTTTTCGAAAACCCACAGTCGTTTCTGCTCTCCTGATACTGATTCCTTGATAACGTCTAAGAAATGGATTTGAAAACTTTTCGCCACATCCTATCGCTTTTCTGTTCTCCTGATACTAATATCAGAATTATTCTGTTTTCGAAATAGAATGAAAACTTCTGCTGAAATATGGACATTGTTATTGAAAACCCACAGTCGTTTCTGCTCTCCTGATACTGATTCCTCGATAACGTCTGAGAAATGGATTTGAAAATTTTTCGCCACATCCTATCGCTTTTCTGTTCTCCTGATACTAATATCAGAATTATTCTGTTTTCGAAATAGAATGAAAACTTTTGCTGAAATATGGAAATTGTTATTGAGAAGCCACAGTCGTTTCTGGTCTCCTGAGACTGATTCTTGATAACGTCTAAGAAATGGATTTGAAAATTTTTCGCCACATCCTATCGCTTTTCTGTTCTCCTGATACTGATATCAGAATTATTCTGTTTTCGAAATAGAATGAAAACTTTTGCTGAAATATGGAGATCGTTATTGAAAACCCACAGTCGTTTCTGCTCTCCTGATACTGATTTCTCGATAACGTCTGAGAAATGGATTTGAAAATTTCACGCCACATCCTATAGCATTTCTGTTCTCCTGATACTAATATCAGAATTATTCTGTTTTCGAAATAGAATGAAAACTTTTGCTGAAATATGGACATTGTTATTGAAAACCCACAGTCGTTTCTGCTCTCCTGATACTGATTCCTCGATAACGTCTGAGAAATGGATTTGAAAATTTTTCGACACATCCTATCGCTTTTCTGTTCTCCTGATACTAATATCAGAATTATTCTGTTTTCGAAATAGAACGAAAACTTCTGCTGAAATATGGAGATTTTTATTGAAAACCCACAGTCGTTTCTGCTCTCCTGATACTGATTCCTCGATAACGTCTGAGAAATGGATTTGAAATTTTTCGACACATCCTATCGCTTTTCTGTTCTCCTGATACTAATATCAGAATTATTCTGTTTTCGAAATAGAATGAAAACTCTTGCTGAAATATGGAGATTGTTATTGAAAACCCACAGTCGTTTCTGCTGTCCTGATACTGATTCCTCGATAACGTCTGAGAAATGGATTTGAAAATTTTTCGACACATCCTATCGCTTTTCTGTTCTCCTGATACTAATATCAGAATTATTCTGTTTTCGAAATAGAACGAAAACTTCTGCTGAAATATGGAGATTTTTATTGAAAACCCACAGTTGTTTCTGCTCTCCTGATACTGATTCCTCAATAACGTCTGAGAAATGGATTTGAAAAATTTTCGCACATCCTATCGCTTTTCTGTTCTCCTGATACTAATATCAGAATTATTCTGTTTTCGAAATAGAATGAAAACTTTTGCTGAAATATGAAGATTTTTATTGAAAACCCACAGTCGTTTCTGCTCTCCTGATACTGATTCCTCGATAACGTCTGAGAAATGGATTTGAAAATTTTTCGACACATCCTATCGCTTTTTTGTTCTCCTGATACTAATATCAGAATTATTCTGTTTTCGAAATAGAACGAAAACTTCTGCTGAAATATGGAGATTTTATTGAAAACCCACAGTCGTTTCTGCTCTCCTGATGCTGATTCCTCGATAACGTCTGAGAAATGGATTTGAAAATTTTTCGACACATCCTATCGCTTTTCTGTTCTCCTGATACTAATATCAGAATTATTCTGTTTTCGAAATAGAATGAAAACTTTTGCTAAAATATGGAGATTTTTATTGAAAACCCACAGTCGTTTCTGCTCTCCTGATACTGATTCCTGGATAACGTCTGAGAAATTGATTTGAAAATTTTTCGCCACATCCTATCGCTTTTCTGTTCTCCTGATACTAATATCAGAATGATTCTGTTTTCGAAATAGAACGAAAACTTTTGCTGAAATATGGAGATTTTTATTGAAAACCCACAGTCGTTTCTGCTCTCCTGATACTGATTCCTCGATAACGTCTGAGAAATGGATTTGAAAATTTTTCGACACATCCTATCGCTTTTTTGTTCTCCTGATACTAATATCAGAATTATTCTGTTTTCGAAATAGAACGAAAACTTCTGCTGAAATATGGAGATTTTTATTGAAAACCCACAGTCGTTTCTGCTCTCCTGATACTGATTCCTGGATAACGTCTGAGAAATGGATTTGAAAATTTTTCGCCACATCCTATCGCTTTTCTGTTCTCCTGATACTAATATCAGAATGATTCTGTTTTCGAAATAGAACGAAAACTTTTGGTGAAATATGGAGATTTTTATTGTTTCTGCTCTCCTGATACTGATTCCTCGATAACGTTTGAGAAATGGATTTGAAAATTTTTCGCCACATCCTATCGCTTTTCTGTTCTCCTGATACTAATATCAGAATTATTCTGTTTTCGAAATATAATGAAAACTTTTGCTGAAATATGGAGATTTTTATTGAAAACCCACAGTCGTTTCTGCTCTCCTGATACTGATTCCTCGATAACGTCTGAGAAATGGATTTGAAAATTTTTCGCCACATCCTATCGCTTTTCTGTTCTCCTGATACTAATATCAGAATTATTCTGTTTTCGAAATAGAACGAAAACTTTTGCTGAAATATGGAGATTTTTATTGAAAACCCACAGTCGTTTCTGCTCTCCTGATACTGATTCCTCGATAACGTCTGAGAAATGGATTTGAAAATTTTTCGCCACATCCTATCGCTTTTCTGTTCTCCTGATACTAATAACAGAATTATTCTGTTTTCGAAATAGGATGAAAACTTTTGCTGAAATATGGAGATTTTTATTGAAAACCTACAGTCGTTTCTGCTGTCCTGATACTGATTCCTCGATAACGTCTGAGAAATGGATTCGAAAATTTTTCGACACATCCTATCGCTTTTTTGTTCTCCTGATACTAATATCAGAATTATTCTGTTTTCGAAATAGAACGAAAACTTCTGCTGAAATATGGAGATTTTATTGAAAACCCACAGTCGTTTCTGCTCTCCTGATGCTGATTCCTCGATAACGTCTGAGAAATGGATTTGAAAATTTTTCGACACATCCTATCGCTTTTCTGTTCTCCTGATACTAATATCAGAATTATTCTGTTTTCGAAATAGAATGAAAACTTTTGCTGAAATATGGAGATTTTTATTGAAAACCCACAGTCGTTTCTGCTCTCCTGATACTGATTCCTGGATAACTTCTGAGAAATTGATTTGAAAATTTTTCGCCACATCCTATCGCTTTTCTGTTCTCCTGATACTAATATCAGAATGATTCTGTTTTCGAAATAGAACGAAACCTTTTGCTGAAATATGGAGATTTTTATTGAAAACCCACAGTCGTTTCTGCTCTCCTGATACTGATTCCTCGATAACGTCTGAGAAATGGATTTGAAAATTTTTCGACACATTATATCGCTTTTTTGTTCTCCTGATACTAATATCAGAATTATTCTGTTTTCGAAATAGAACGAAAACTTCTGCTGAAATATGGAGATTTTCATTGAAAACCCACAGTCGTTTCTGCTCTCCTGATACTGATTCCTGGATAACGTCTGAGAAATGGATTTGAAAATTTTTCGCCACATCCTATCGCTTTTCTGTTCTCCTGATACTAATATCAGAATGATTCTGTTTTCGAGATAGAACGAAAACTTTTGGTGAAATATGGAGATTTTTATTGAAAACCCACAGTCGTTTCTGCTCTCCTGATACTGATTCCTCGATAACGTTTGAGAAATGGATTTGAAAATTTTTCGCCACATCCTATCGCTTTTCTGTTCTCCTGATACTAATATCAGAATTATTCTGTTTTCGAAATATAATGAAAACTTTTGCTGAAATATGGAGATTTTTATTGAAAACCCACAGTCGTTTCTGCTCTCCTGATACTGATTCCTCGATAACGTCTGAGAAATGGATTTGAAAATTTTTCGCCACATCCTATCGCTTTTCTGTTCTCCTGATACTAATATCAGAATGATTCTGTTTTCGAAATAGAACGAAAACTTTTGGTGAAATATGGAGATTTTTATTGAAAACCCACAGTCGTTTCTGCTCTCCTGATACTGATTCCTCGATAACGTTTGAGAAATGGATTTGAAAATTTTTCGCCACATCCTATCGCTTTTCTGTTCTCCTGATACTAATATCAGAATTATTCTGTTTTCGAAATATAATGAAAACTTTTGCTGAAATATGGAGATTTTTATTGAAAACCTACAGTCGTTTCTGCTGTCCTGATACTGATTCCTCGATAACGTCTGAGAAATGGATTCGAAAATTTTTCGACACATCCTATCGCTTTTCTGTTCTCCTGATACTAATATCAGAATTATTCTGTTTTCGAAATAGAATGAAAACTTTTGCTGAAATATGGAGATTTTTATTGAAAACCCACAGTCGTTTCTGCTCTCCTGATACTGATTCCTCGATAACGTCTGAGAAATGGATTTGAAAATTTTTCGCCACATCCTATCGCTTTTCTGTTCTCCTGATACTAATATCAGAATTATTCGGTTTTCGAAATAGAATGAAAACTTTTGCTGAAATATGGAGATTTTTATTGAAAACCCACAGTCGTTTCTGCTCTTCTGATACTGATTCCTCAATAACGTCTGAGAAATATATTTGAAAATTTTTCGACACATCCTATCGCTTTTCTGTTCTCCTGATACTAATATCAGAATTATTCTGTTTTCGAAATAGAATGAAAACTTTTGCTGAAATATGGAGATTTTTATTGAAAACCCACAGTCGTTTCTGCTCTCCTGATACTGATTCCTCGATAACGTCTGAGAAATGGATTTGAAAATTTTTCGCCACATCCTATCGCTTTTCTGTTCTCCTGATACTAATATCAGAATTATTCTGTTTTCGAAATAGAATGAAAACTTTTGCTGAAATATGGAGATTGTTATTGAAAACCCACAGCCTTTTCTGCTCTCCTGATACTGATTCCTTGATAACGTCTAAGAAATGGATTTGAAAATTTTTCGCCACATCCTATCGCTTTTCTGTTCTCCTGATACTAATATCAGAATCATTCTGTTTTCGAAATAGAATGAAAACTTTTGCTGAAATATGGACATTGTTATTGAAAACCCACAGTCGTTTTCGCTCTCCTGATACTGATTCCTCGATAACGTCTGAGAAATGGATTTGAAAATTTTTCGCCACATCCTATCGCTTTTCTGTTCTCCTGATACTAATATCAGAATTATTCTGTTTTCGAAATAGAATGAAAACTTTTGCTGAAATATGGAGATTGTTATCGAAAACCCACAGTCGTTTCTGCTCTCCTGATACTGATTCCTTGATAACGTCTAAGAAATGGATTTGAAAATTTTTCGCCACATCCTATCGCTTTTCTGTTCTCCTGATACTAATATCAGAATTATTCTGTTTTCGAAATAGAACGAAAACTTTTGCTGAAATATGGAGATTTTTATTGAAAACCCACAGTCGTTTCTGCTCTCCTGATACTGATTCCTCGATAACGTCTGAGAAATGGATTTGAAAATTTTTCGCCACATCCTATCGCTTTTCTGTTCTCCTGATACTAATAACAGAATTATTCTGTTTTCGAAATAGGATGAAAACTTTTGCTGAAATATGGAGATTTTTATTGAAAACCTACAGTCGTTTCTGCTGTCCTGATACTGATTCCTCGATAACGTCTGAGAAATGGATTCGAAAATTTTTCGACACATCCTATCGCTTTTCTGTTCTCCTGATACTAATATCAGAATTATTCTGTTTTCGAAATAGAATGAAAACTTTTGCTGAAATATGGAGATTGTTATTGAAAACCCACAGTCGTTTCTGCTCTCCTGATACTGATTCCTCGATAACGTCTGAGAAATGGATTTGAAAATTTTTCGCCACATCCTATCGCTTTTCTGTTCTCCTGATACTAATATCAGAATTATTCTGTTTTCGAAATAGAATGAAAACTCTTGCTGAAATATGGAGATTGTTATTGAAAACCCACAGTCGTTTCTGCTCTCCTGATACTGATTCCTCGATAACGTCTGAGAAATGGATTTGAAAATTTTTCGCCACATCCTATCGCTTTTCTGTTCTCCTGATACTAATATCAGAATTATTCTGTTTTCGAAATAGAATGAAAACTTTTGCTGAAATATGGAGATTTTTATTGAAAACCCACAGTCGTTTCTGCTCTCCTGATACTGATTTCTCGATAACGTCTGAGAAATGGATTTGAAAATTTTTCGCCACATCCTATCGCTTTTCTGTTCTCCTGATACTAATATCAGAATTATTCTGTTTTCGAAATAGAATGAAAACTTTTGCTGAAATATGGAGATTGTTATTGAAAACCCACAGCCTTTTCTGCTCTCCTGATACTGATTCCTTGATAACGTCTAAGAAATGGATTTGAAAATTTTTCGCCACATCCTATCGCTTTTCTGTTCTCCTGATACTAATATCAGAATTATTCTGTTTTCGAAATAGAATGAAAACTTTTGCTGAAATATGGAGATTTTTATTGAAAACCCACAGTCGTTTCTGCTCTTCTGATACTGATTCCTCGATAACGTCTGAGAAATGGATTTGAAAATTTTTCGACACATCCTATCGCTTTTCTGTTCTCCTGATACTAATATCAGAATTATTCTGTTTTCGAAATAGAACGAAAACTTTTGCTGAAATATGGAGATTTTTATTGAAAACCCACAGTCGTTTCTGCTCTCCTGATACTGATTCCTCGATAACGTCTGAGAAATGGATTTGAAAATTTTTCGCCACATCCTATCGCTTTTCTGTTCTCCTGATACTAATAACAGAATTATTCTGTTTTCGAAATAGGATGAAAACTTTTGCTGAAATATGGAGATTTTTATTGAAAACCTACAGTCGTTTCTGCTGTCCTGATACTGATTCCTCGATAACGTCTGAGAAATGGATTCGAAAATTTTTCGACACATCCTATCGCTTTTCTGTTCTCCTGATACTAATATCAGAATTATTCTGTTTTCGAAATAGAATGAAAACTTTTGCTGAAATATGGAGATTTTTATTGAAAACCCACAGTCGTTTCTGCTCTCCTGATACTGATTCCTCGATAACGTCTGAGAAATGGATTTGAAAATTTTTCGCCACATCCTATCGCTTTTCTGTTCTCCTGATACTAATATCAGAATTATTCTGTTTTCGAAATAGAATGAAAACTTTTGCTGAAATATGGAGATTTTTATTGAAAACCCACAGTCGTTTCTGCTCTTCTGATACTGATTCCTCGATAACGTCTGAGAAATGGATTTGAAAATTTTTCGACACATCCTATCGCTTTTCTGTTCTCCTGATACTAATATCAGAATTATTCTGTTTTCGAAATAGAACGAAAACTCTTGCTGAAATATGGAGATTTTTATTGAAAACCCACAGTCGTTTCTGCTCTCCTGATACTGATTCCTCGATAACGTCTGAGAAATGGATTTGAAAATTTTTCGCCACATCCTATCGCTTTTCTGTTCTCCTGATACTAATATCAGAATTATTCTGTTTTCGAAATAGAATGAAAACTTTTGCTGAAATATGGAGATTTTTATTGAAAACCCACAGTCGTTTCTGCTCTCCTGATACTGATTTCTCGATAACGTCTGAGAAATGGATTTGAAAATTTTTCGCCACATCCTATCGCTTTTCTGTTCTCCTGATACTAATATCAGAATTATTCTGTTTTCGAAATAGAATGAAAACTTTTGCTGAAATATGGAGATTGTTATTGAAAACCCACAGCCTTTTCTGCTCTCCTGATACTGATTCCTTGATAACGTCTAAGAAATGGATTTGAAAATTTTTCGCCACATCCTATCGCTTTTCTGTTCTCCTGATACTAATATCAGAATTATTCTGTTTTCGAAATAGAATGAAAACTTTTGCTGAAATATGGACATTGTTATTGAAAACCCACAGTCGTTTTCGCTCTCCTGATACTGATTCCTCGATAACGTCTGAGAAATGGATTTGAAAATTTTTCGCCACATCCTATCGCTTTTCTGTTCTCCTGATACTAATATCAGAATTATTCTGTTTTCGAAATAGAATGAAAACTTTTGCTGAAATATGGAGATTGTTATCGAAAACCCACAGTCGTTTCTGCTCTCCTGATACTGATTCCTTGATAACGTCTGAGAAATGGATCTGAAAATTTTTCGCCACATCCTATCGCTTTTCTGTTCTCCTGATACTAATATCAGAATTATTCTGTTTTCGAAATAGAATGAAAACTTTTGCTGAAATATGGAGATTGTTATTGAAAACCCACAGCCTTTTCTGCTCTCCTGATACTGATTCCTTGATAACGTCTAAGAAATGGATTTGAAAATTTTTCGCCACATCCTATCGCTTTTCTGTTCTCCTGATACTAATATGAGAATTATTCTGTTTTCGAAATAGAATGAAAACTTTTGCTGAAATATGGAGATTGTTTTCGAAAACCCACAGTCGTTTCTGCTCTCCTGATACTGATTCCTCGATAACGTCTGAGAAATGGATTTGAAAATTTTTCGCCACATCCTATCGCTTTTCTGTTCTCCTGATACTAATATCAGAATTTTTCTGTTTTCGAAATAGAATGAAAACTTTTGCTGAAATATGGAGATTGTTATTGAAAACCCACAGTCGTTTCTGCTCTCCTGATACTGATTCCTCGATAACGTCTGAGAAATGGATTTGAAAATTTTTCGACACATCCTATCGCTTTTCTGTTCTCCTGATACTAATATCAGAATCATTCTGTTTTCGAAATAGAATGAAAACTTTTGCTGAAATATGGAGATTGTTATCGAAAACCCACAGTCGTTTCTGCTCTCCTGATACTGATTCCTTGATAACGTCTAAGAAATGGATTTGAAAATTTTTCGCCACATCCTATCGCTTTTCTGTTCTCCTGATACTAATATCAGAATTATTCTGTTTTCGAAATAGAATGAAAACTTTTGCTGAAATATGGAGATTTTTATTGAAAACCCACAGTCGTTTCTGCTGTCCTGATACTGATTCCTCGATAACGTCTGAGAAATGGATTTGAAAATTTTTCGCCACATCCTATCGCTTTTCTGTTCTCCTGATACTAATATCAGAATTATTCTGTTTTCGAAATAGAATGAAAACTTTTGCTGAAATATGGAGATTGTTATTGAAAACCCACAGCCTTTTCTGCTCTCCTGATACTGATTCCTTGATAACGTCTAAGAAATGGATTTGAAAATTTTTCGCCACATCCTATCGCTTTTCTGTTCTCCTGATACTAATATCAGAATTATTCTGTTTTCGAAATAGAATGAAAACTTTTGCTGAAATATGGAGATTTTTATTGAAAACCCACAGTCGTTTCTGCTCTTCTGATACTGATTCCTCGATAACGTCTGAGAAATGGATTTGAAAATTTTTCGACACATCCTATCGCTTTTCTGTTCTCCTGATACTAATATCAGAATTATTCTGTTTTCGAAATAGAACGAAAACTTTTGCTGAAATATGGAGATTTTTATTGAAAACCCACAGTCGTTTCTGCTCTCCTGATACTGATTCCTCGATAACGTCTGAGAAATGGATTTGAAAATTTTTCGCCACATCCTATCGCTTTTCTGTTCTCCTGATACTAATAACAGAATTATTCTGTTTTCGAAATAGGATGAAAACTTTTGCTGAAATATGGAGATTTTTATTGAAAACCTACAGTCGTTTCTGCTGTCCTGACACTGATTCCTCGATAACGTCTGAGAAATGGATTCGAAAATTTTTCGACACATCCTATCGCTTTTCTGTTCTCCTGATACTAATATCAGAATTATTCTGTTTTCGAAATAGAATGAAAACTTTTGCTGAAATATGGAGATTTTTATTGAAAACCCACAGTCGTTTCTGCTCTCCTGATACTGATTCCTCGATAACGTCTGAGAAATGGATTTGAAAATTTTTCGCCACATCCTATCGCTTTTCTGTTCTCCTGATACTAATATCAGAATTATTCTGTTTTCGAAATAGAATGAAAACTTTTGCTGAAATATGGAGATTTTTATTGAAAACCCACAGTCGTTTCTGCTCTTCTGATACTGATTCCTCGATAACGTCTGAGAAATGGATTTGAAAATTTTTCGACACATCCTATCGCTTTTCTGTTCTCCTGATACTAATATCAGAATTATTCTGTTTTCGAAATAGAACGAAAACTCTTGCTGAAATATGGAGATTTTTATTGAAAACCCACAGTCGTTTCTGCTCTCCTGATACTGATTCCTCGATAACGTCTGAGAAATGGATTTGAAAATTTTTCGCCACATCCTATCGCTTTTCTGTTCTCCTGATACTAATATCAGAATTATTCTGTTTTCGAAATAGAATGAAAACTTTTGCTGAAATATGGAGATTTTTATTGAAAACCCACAGTCGTTTCTGCTCTCCTGATACTGATTTCTCGATAACGTCTGAGAAATGGATTTGAAAATTTTTCGCCACATCCTATCGCTTTTCTGTTCTCCTGATACTAATATCAGAATTATTCTGTTTTCGAAATAGAATGAAAACTTTTGCTGAAATATGGAGATTGTTATTGAAAACCCACAGCCTTTTCTGCTCTCCTGATACTGATTCCTTGATAACGTCTAAGAAATGGATTTGAAAATTTTTCGCCACATCCTATCGCTTTTCTGTTCTCCTGATACTAATATCAGAATTATTCTGTTTTCGAAATAGAATGAAAACTTTTGCTGAAATATGGACATTGTTATTGAAAACCCACAGTCGTTTTCGCTCTCCTGATACTGATTCCTCGATAACGTCTGAGAAATGGATTTGAAAATTTTTCGCCACATCCTATCGCTTTTCTGTTCTCCTGATACTAATATCAGAATTATTCTGTTTTCGAAATAGAATGAAAACTTTTGCTGAAATATGGAGATTGTTATCGAAAACCCACAGTCGTTTCTGCTCTCCTGATACTGATTCCTTGATAACGTCTGAGAAATGGATCTGAAAATTTTTCGCCACATCCTATCGCTTTTCTGTTCTCCTGATACTAATATCAGAATTATTCTGTTTTCGAAATAGAATGAAAACTTTTGCTGAAATATGGAGATTGTTATTGAAAACCCACAGCCTTTTCTGCTCTCCTGATACTGATTCCTTGATAACGTCTAAGAAATGGATTTGAAAATTTTTCGCCACATCCTATCGCTTTTCTGTTCTCCTGATACTAATATGAGAATTATTCTGTTTTCGAAATAGAATGAAAACTTTTGCTGAAATATGGAGATTGTTTTCGAAAACCCACAGTCGTTTCTGCTCTCCTGATACTGATTCCTCGATAACGTCTGAGAAATGGATTTGAAAATTTTTCGCCACATCCTATCGCTTTTCTGTTCTCCTGATACTAATATCAGAATTTTTCTGTTTTCGAAATAGAATGAAAACTTTTGCTGAAATATGGAGATTGTTATTGAAAACCCACAGTCGTTTCTGCTCTCCTGATACTGATTCCTCGATAACGTCTGAGAAATGGATTTGAAAATTTTTCGACACATCCTATCGCTTTTCTGTTCTCCTGATACTAATATCAGAATCATTCTGTTTTCGAAATAGAATGAAAACTTTTGCTGAAATATGGAGATTGTTATCGAAAACCCACAGTCGTTTCTGCTCTCCTGATACTGATTCCTTGATAACGTCTAAGAAATGGATTTGAAAATTTTTCGCCACATCCTATCGCTTTTCTGTTCTCCTGATACTAATATCAGAATTATTCTGTTTTCGAAATAGAATGAAAACTTTTGCTGAAATATGGAGATTTTTATTGAAAACCCACAGTCGTTTCTGCTCTCCTGATACTGATTCCTCGATAACGTCTGAGAAATGGATTTGAAAATTTTACCACACATCCTATCGCTTTTCTGTTCTCCTGATACTGATATCAGAATTATTCTGTTTTCGAATTAGAATGAAAACTTTTGCTGAAATATGGAGATCGTTATTGAAAACCCACAGTCGTTTCTGCTGTCTTGATACTGATTTCTCGATAACGTCTGAGAAATGGATTTGAAAATTTTTCGCCACATCCTATCGCTTTTCTGTTCTCATGATACTAATATCAGAATTATTCTGTTTTCGAAATAGAATGAAAACTTTTGCTGAAATATGGAGATTAATATTAAAAACCCACAGTCCTTTCTGCTCTCCTGATACTGATTCCTCGATAACGTCTGAGAAATGGATTTGAAAAATTTTCGCCACATCCTATCGCTTTTCTGTTCTCCTGATACTTATATCAGAATTATTCTGTTTTCGGAATAGAATGAAAACTTTGCTGAAATATGGAGATTGTTATTGAAAAACCACAGTCGTTTCTGCTCTCCTGATACTGATTCCTCGATAACGTCTGAGAAATGGATTCGAAAATTTTTCGCCACATCCTATCGCTTTTCTGTTCTCCTGATACTAATATCAGAATTATTCTGTTTTCGAAATAGAATGAAAACTTTTGCTGAAATATGGAGATTGTTATTGAAAACCCACAGTCGTTTCTGCTCTCCTGATACTGATTCCTCGATAACGTCTGAGAAATGGATTTGAAAATTTTTCGTCACATCCTATCGCTTTTCTGTTCTCCTGATACTAATATCAGAATTATTCTGTTTTCGAAATAGAATGAAAACTTTTGCTGAAATATGGAGATTGTTATTGAAAACCCACAGTCGTTTCTGCTCTCCTGATACTGATTCCTCGATAACGTCTGAGAAATGGATTTGAAAATTTTTCGCCACATCCTATCGCTTTTCTGTTCTCCTGATACTAATATGAGAATTATTCTGTTTTCGAAATAGAATGAAAACTCTTGCTGAAATATGGAGATTGTTATTGAAAACCCACAGTCGTTTCTGCTGTCCTGATACTGATTCCTCGATAACGTCTGAGAAATGGATTTGAAAATTTTTCGACACATCCTATCGCTTTTCTGTTCTCCTGATACTAATATCAGAATTATTCTGTTTTCGAAATAGAACGAAAACTTCTGCTGAAATATGGAGATTTTTATTGAAAACCCACAGTCGTTTCTGCTCTCCTGATACTGATTCCTCGATAACGTCTGAGAAATGGATTTGAAATTTTTCGACACATCCTATCGCTTTTCTGTTCTCCTGATACTAATATCAGAATTATTCTGTTTTCGAAATAGAATGAAAACTCTTGCTGAAATATGGAGATTGTTATTGAAAACCCACAGTCGTTTCTGCTGTCCTGATACTGATTCCTCGATAACGTCTGAGAAATGGATTTGAAAATTTTTCGACACATCCTATCGCTTTTCTGTTCTCCTGATACTAATATCAGAATTATTCTGTTTTCGAAATAGAACGAAAACTTCTGCTGAAATATGGAGATTTTTATTGAAAACCCACAGTTGTTTCTGCTCTCCTGATACTGATTCCTCAATAACGTCTGAGAAATGGATTTGAAAAATTTTCGCACATCCTATCGCTTTTCTGTTCTCCTGATACTAATATCAGAATTATTCTGTTTTCGAAATAGAATGAAAACTTTTGCTGAAATATGGAGATTTTTATTGAAAACCCACAGTCGTTTCTGCTCTCCTGATACTGATTCCTCGATAACGTCTGAGAAATGGATTTGAAAATTTTTCGCCACATCCTATCGCTTTTCTGTTCTCCTGATACTAATATCAGAATTATTCTATTTTCGAAATAGAATGAAAACTTTTGCTGAAATATGGAGATTTTTATTGAAAACCCACAGTCGTTTCTGCTCTTCTGATACTGATTCCTCGATAACGTCTGAGAAATGGATTTGAAAATTTTTCGACACATCCTATCGCTTTTCTGTTCTCCTGATACTAATAACAGAATTATTCTGTTTTCGAAATAGGATGAAAACTTTTGCTGAAATATGGAGATTTTTATTGAAAACCCACAGTCGTTTCTGCTCTCCTGATACTGATTCCTCGATAACGTCTGAGAAATGGATTTGAAATTTTTCGACACATCTTATCGCTTTTCTGTTCTCCTGATACTAATATCAGAATTATTCTGTTTTCGAAATAGAATGAAAACTCTTGCTGAAATATGGAGATTGTTATTGAAAACCCACAGTCGTTTCTGCTGTCCTGATACTGATTCCTCGATAACGTCTGAGAAATGGATTTGAAAATTTTTCGCCACATCCTATCGCTTTTCTGTTCTCCTGATACTAATATCAGAATTATTCTGTTTTCGAAATAGAATGAAAACTTTTGCTGAAATATGGAGATTTTTATTGAAAACTCACAGTCGTTTCTGCTCTTCTGATACTGATTCCTCGATAACGTCTGAGAAATGGATTTGAAAATTTTTCGCCACATCCTATCGCTTTTCTGTTCTCCTGATACTAATAACAGAATTATTCTGTTTTCGAAATAGGATGAAAACTTTTGCTGAAATATGGAGATTTTTATTGAAAACCCACAGTCGTTTCTGCTCTCCTGATACAGATTCCTCGATAACGTCTGAGAAATGGATTTGAAAATTTTTCCACACATCCTATCGCTTTTCTGTTCTCCTGATACTAATATATGAATTATTCTGTTTTCGAAATAGAACGAAAACTCTTGCTGAAATATGGAGATTTTTATTGAAAACCCACAGTCGTTTCTGCTCTCCTGATACTGATTCCTCGATAACGTCTGAGAAATGGATTTGAAAATTTTTCGCCACATCCTATCGCTTTTCTGTACTCCTGATACTAATATCAGAATTATTCTGTTTTCGAAATAGAATGAAAACTTTTGCTGAAATATGGAGATTTTTATTGAAAACCCACAGTCGTTTCTGCTCTCCTGATACTGATTTCTCGATAACGTCTGAGAAATGGGTTTGAAAATTTTTCGCCACATCCTATCGCTTTTCTGTTCTCCTGATACTAATATCAGAATTATTCTGTTTTCGAAATAGAATGAAAACTTTTGCTGAAATATGGACATTGTTATTGAAAACCCACAGTCGTTTCTGCTCTCCTGATACTGATTCCTCGATAACGTCTGAGAAATGGATTTGAAAATTTTTCGCCACATCCTATCGCTTTTCTGTTCTCCTGATACTAATATCAGAATTATTCTGTTTTCGAAATAGAATGAAAACTTTTGCTGAAATATGGAGATTGTTTTCGAAAACCCACAGTCGTTTCTGCTCTCCTGATACTGATTCCTTGATAACGTCTAAGAAATGGATTTGAAAATTTTTCGCCACATCCTATCGCTTTTCTGTTCTCCTGATACTAATATCAGAATTATTCTGTTTTCGAAATAGAATGAAAACTTTTGCTGAAATATGGACATTGTTATTGAAAACCCACAGTCGTTTCTGCTCTCCTGATACTGATTCCTCGATAACGTCTGAGAAATGGATTTGAAAATTTTTCGCCACATCCTATCGCTTTTCTGTTCTCCTGATACTAATATCAGAATTATTCTGTTTTCGAAATAGAATGAAAACTTTTGCTGAAATATGGAAATTGTTATTGAGAAGCCACAGTCGTTTCTGGTCTCCTGAGACTGATTCTTGATAACGTCTAAGAAATGGATTTGAAAATTTTTCGCCACATCCTATCGCTTTTCTGTTCTCCTGATACTGATATCAGAATTATTCTGTTTTCGAAATAAAATGAAAACTTTTGCTGAAATATGGAGATCGTTATTGAAAACCCACAGTCGTTTCTGCTCTCCTGATACTGATTTCTCGATAACGTCTGAGAAATGGATTTGAAAATTTCACGCCACATCCTATAGCATTTCTGTTCTCCTGATACTAATATCAGAATTATTCTGTTTTCGAAATAGAATGAAAACTTTTGCTGAAATATGGACATTGTTATTGAAAACCCACAGTCGTTTCTGCTCTCCTGATACTGATTCCTCGATAACGTCTGAGAAATGGATTTGAAAATTTTTCGACACATCCTATCGCTTTTCTGTTCTCCTGATACTAATATCAGAATTATTCTGTTTTCGAAATAGAACGAAAACTTCTGCTGAAATATGGAGATTTTTATTGAAAACCCACAGTCGTTTCTGCTCTCCTGATACTGATTCCTCGATAACGTCTGAGAAATGGATTTGAAATTTTTCGACACATCCTATCGCTTTTCTGTTCTCCTGATACTAATATCAGAATTATTCTGTTTTCGAAATAGAATGAAAACTCTTGCTGAAATATGGAGATTGTTACTGAAAACCCACAGTCGTTTCTGCTGTCCTGATACTGATTCCTCGATAACGTCTGAGAAATGGATTTGAAGATTTTTCGACACATCCTATCGCTTTTCTGTTCTCCTGATACTAATATCAGAATCATTCTGTTTTCGAAATAGAACGAAAACTTCTGCTGAAATATGGAGATTTTTATTGAAAACCCACAGTTGTTTCTGCTCTCCTGATACTGATTCCTCAATAACGTCTGAGAAATGGATTTGAAAAATTTTCGCACATCCTATCGCTTTTCTGTTCTCCTGATACTAATATCAGAATTATTCTGTTTTCGAAATAGAATGAAAACTTTTGCTGAAATATGGAGATTTTTATTGAAAACCCACAGTCGTTTCTGCTCTCCTGATACTGATTCCTCGATAACGTCTGAGAAATGGATTTGAAAATTTTTCGACACATCCTATCGCTTTTTTGTTCTCCTGATACTAATATCAGAATTATTCTGTTTTCGAAATAGAACGAAAACTTCTGCTGAAATATGGAGATTTTATTGAAAACCCACAGTCGTTTCTGCTCTCCTGATGCTGATTCCTCGATAACGTCTGAGAAATGGATTTGAAAATTTTTCGACACATCCTATCGCTTTTCTGTTCTCCTGATACTAATATCAGAATTATTCTGTTTTCGAAATAGAATGAAAACTTTTGCTGAAATATGGAGATTTTTATTGAAAACCCACAGTCGTTTCTGCTCTTCTGATACTGATTCCTCGATAACGTCTGAGAAATGGATTTGAAAATTTTTCGACACATCCTATCGCTTTTCTGTTCTCCTGATACTAATATCAGAATTATTCTGTTTTCGAAATAGAACGAAAACTTTTGCTGAAATATGGAGATTTTTATTGAAAACCCACAGTCGTTTCTGCTCTCCTGATACTGATTCCTCGATAACGTCTGAGAAATGGATTTGAAAATTTTTCGCCACATCCTATCGCTTTTCTGTTCTCCTGATACTAATAACAGAAATATTCTGTTTTCGAAATAGGATGAAAACTTTTGCTGAAATATGGAGATTTTTATCGAAAACCCACAGTCGTTTCTGCTCTCCTGATACAGATTCCTCGATAACGTCTGAGAAATGGATTTGAAAATTTTTCCACACATCCTATCGCTTTTCTGTTCTCCTGATACTAATATCAGAATTATTCTGTTTTCGAAATAGAACGAAAACTCTTGCTGAAATATGGAGATTTTTATTGAAAACTCACAGTCGTTTCTGCTCTCCTGATACTGATTCCTCGATAACGTCTGAGAAATGGATTTGAAAATTTTTCGCCACATCCTATCGCTTTTCTGTTCTCCTGATACTAATATCAGAATTATTCTGTTTTCGAAATAGAATGAAAACTTTTGCTGAAATATGGACATTGTTATTGAAAACCCACAGTCGTTTCTGCTCTCCTGATACTGATTCCTCGATAACGTCTGAGAAATGGATTTGAAAATTTTTCGACACATCCTATCGCTTTTCTGTTCTCCTGATACTAATATCAGAATTATTCTGTTTTCGAAATAGAACGAAAACTTCTGCTGAAATATGGAGATTTTTATTGAAAACCCACAGTCGTTTCTGCTCTCCTGATACTGATTCCTCGATAACGTCTGAGAAATGGATTTGAAATTTTTCGACACATCCTATCGCTTTTCTGTTCTCCTGATACTAATATCAGAATTATTCTGTTTTCGAAATAGAATGAAAACTCTTGCTGAAATATGGAGATTGTTATTGAAAACCCACAGTCGTTTCTGCTGTCCTGATACTGATTCCTCGATAACGTCTGAGAAATGGATTTGAAAATTTTTCGACACATCCTATCGCTTTTCTGTTCTCCTGATACTAATATCAGAATTATTCTGTTTTCGAAATAGAACGAAAACTTCTGCTGAAATATGGAGATTTTTATTGAAAACCCACAGTTGTTTCTGCTCTCCTGATACTGATTCCTCAATAACGTCTGAGAAATGGATTTGAAAAATTTTCGCACATCCTATCGCTTTTCTGTTCTCCTGATACTAATATCAGAATTATTCTGTTTTCGAAATAGAATGAAAACTTTTGCTGAAATATGAAGATTTTTATTGAAAACCCACAGTCGTTTCTGCTCTCCTGATACTGATTCCTCGATAACGTCTGAGAAATGGATTTGAAAATTTTTCGACACATCCTATCGCTTTTCTGTTCTCCTGATACTAATATCAGAATTATTCTGTTTTCGAAATAGAACGAAAACTTCTGCTGAAATATGGAGATTTTATTGAAAACCCACAGTCGTTTCTGCTCTCCTGATACTGATTCCTCGATAACGTCTGAGAAATGGATTTGAAAATTTTTCGACACATCCTATCGCTTTTTTGTTCTCCTGATACTAATATCAGAATTATTCTGTTTTCGAAATAGAACGAAAACTTCTGCTGAAATATGGAGATTTTATTGAAAACCCACAGTCGTTTCTGCTCTCCTGATGCTGATTCCTCGATAACGTCTGAGAAATGGATTTGAAAATTTTTCGACACATCCTATCGCTTTTCTGTTCTCCTGATACTAATATCAGAATTATTCTGTTTTCGAAATAGAATGAAAACTTTTGCTAAAATATGGAGATTTTTATTGAAAACCCACAGTCGTTTCTGCTCTCCTGATACTGATTCCTGGATAACGTCTGAGAAATTGATTTGAAAATTTTTCGCCACATCCTATCGCTTTTCTGTTCTCCTGATACTAATATCAGAATGATTCTGTTTTCGAAATAGAACGAAAACTTTTGCTGAAATATGGAGATTTTTATTGAAAACCCACAGTCGTTTCTGCTCTCCTGATACTGATTCCTCGATAACGTCTGAGAAATGGATTTGAAAATTTTTCGACACATCCTATCGCTTTTTTGTTCTCCTGATACTAATATCAGAATTATTCTGTTTTCGAAATAGAACGAAAACTTCTGCTGAAATATGGAGATTTTTATTGAAAACCCACAGTCGTTTCTGCTCTCCTGATACTGATTCCTGGATAACGTCTGAGGAATGGATTTGAAAATTTTTCGCCACATCCTATCGCTTTTCTGTTCTCCTGATACTAATATCAGAATGATTCTGTTTTCGAAATAGAACGAAAACTTTTGGTGAAATATGGAGATTTTTATTGTTTCTGCTCTCCTGATACTGATTCCTCGATAACGTTTGAGAAATGGATTTGAAAATTTTTCGCCACATCCTATCGCTTTTCTGTTCTCCTGATACTAATATCAGAATTATTCTGTTTTCGAAATATAATGAAAACTTTTGCTGAAATATGGAGATTTTTATTGAAAACCCACAGTCGTTTCTGCTCTCCTGATACTGATTCCTCGATAACGTCTGAGAAATGGATTTGAAAATTTTTCGCCACATCCTATCGCTTTTCTGTTCTCCTGATACTAATATCAGAATTATTCTGTTTTCGAAATAGAACGAAAACTTTTGCTGAAATATGGAGATTTTTATTGAAAACCCACAGTCGTTTCTGCTCTCCTGATACTGATTCCTCGATAACGTCTGAGAAATGGATTTGAAAATTTTTCGCCACATCCTATCGCTTTTCTGTTCTCCTGATACTAATATCAGAATTATTCTGTTTTCGAAATAGAATGAAAACTTTTGCTGAAATATGGAAATTGTTATTGAGAAGCCACAGTCGTTTCTGGTCTCCTGAGACTGATTCTTGATAACGTCTAAGAAATGGATTTGAAAATTTTTCGCCACATCCTATCGCTTTTCTGTTCTCCTGATACTGATATCAGAATTATTCTGTTTTCGAAATAGAATGAAAACTTTTGCTGAAATATGGAGATCGTTATTGAAAACCCACAGTCGTTTCTGCTCTCCTGATACTGATTTCTCGATAACGTCTGAGAAATGGATTTGAAAATTTCACGCCACATCCTATAGCATTTCTGTTCTCCTGATACTAATATCAGAATTATTCTGTTTTCGAAATAGAATGAAAACTTTTGCTGAAATATGGACATTGTTATTGAAAACCCACAGTCGTTTCTGCTCTCCTGATACTGATTCCTCGATAACGTCTGAGAAATGGATTTGAAAATTTTTCGACACATCCTATCGCTTTTCTGTTCTCCTGATACTAATATCAGAATTATTCTGTTTTCGAAATAGAACGAAAACTTCTGCTGAAATATGGAGATTTTTATTGAAAACCCACAGTCGTTTCTGCTCTCCTGATACTGATTCCTCGATAACGTCTGAGAAATGGATTTGAAATTTTTCGACACATCCTATCGCTTTTCTGTTCTCCTGATACTAATATCAGAATTATTCTGTTCTCGAAATAGAATGAAAACTCTTGCTGAAATATGGAGATTGTTATTGAAAACCCACAGTCGTTTCTGCTGTCCTGATACTGATTCCTCGATAACGTCTGAGAAATGGATTTGAAAATTTTTCGACACATCCTATCGCTTTTCTGTTCTCCTGATACTAATATCAGAATTATTCTGTTTTCGAAATAGAACGAAAACTTCTGCTGAAATATGGAGATTTTTATTGAAAACCCACAGTTGTTTCTGCTCTCCTGATACTGATTCCTCAATAACGTCTGAGAAATGGATTTGAAAAATTTTCGCACATCCTATCGCTTTTCTGTTCTCCTGATACTAATATCAGAATTATTCTGTTTTCGAAATAGAATGAAAACTTTTGCTGAAATATGAAGATTTTTATTGAAAACCCACAGTCGTTTCTGCTCTCCTGATACTGATTCCTCGATAACGTCTGAGAAATGGATTTGAAAATTTTTCGACACATCCTATCGCTTTTTTGTTCTCCTGATACTAATATCAGAATTATTCTGTTTTCGAAATAGAACGAAAACTTCTGCTGAAATATGGAGATTTTATTGAAAACCCACAGTCGTTTCTGCTCTCCTGATGCTGATTCCTCGATAACGTCTGAGAAATGGATTTGAAAAGTTTTCGACACATCCTATCGCTTTTCTGTTCTCCTGATACTAATATCAGAATTATTCTGTTTTCGAAATAGAATGAAAACTTTTGCTAAAATATGGAGATTTTTATTGAAAACCCACAGTCGTTTCTGCTCTCCTGATACTGATTCCTGGATAACGTCTGAGAAATTGATTTGAAAATTTTTCGCCACATCCTATCGCTTTTCTGTTCTCCTGATACTAATATCAGAATGATTCTGTTTTCGAGATAGAACGAAAACTTTTGCTGAAATATGGAGATTTTTATTGAAAACCCACAGTCGTTTCTGCTCTCCTGATACTGATTCCTCGATAACGTCTGAGAAATGGATTTGAAAATTTTTCGACACATCCTATCGCTTTTTTGTTCTCCTGATACTAATATCAGAATTATTCTGTTTTCGAAATAGAACGAAAACTTCTGCTGAAATATGGAGATTTTTATTGAAAACCCACAGTCGTTTCTGCTCTCCTGATACTGATTCCTGGATAACGTCTGAGAAATGGATTTGAAAATTTTTCGCCACATCCTATCGCTTTTCTGTTCTCCTGATACTAATATCAGAATGATTCTGTTTTCGAAATAGAACGAAAACTTTTGGTGAAATATGGAGATTTTTATTGTTTCTGCTCTCCTGATACTGATTCCTCGATAACGTTTGAGAAATGGATTTGAAAATTTTTCGCCACATCCTATCGCTTTTCTGTTCTCCTGATACTAATATCAGAATTATTCTGTTTTCGAAATATAATGAAAACTTTTGCTGAAATATGGAGATTTTTATTGAAAACCCACAGTCGTTTCTGCTCTCCTGATACTGATTCCTCGATAACGTCTGAGAAATGGATTTGAAAATTTTTCGCCACATCCTATCGCTTTTCTGTTCTCCTGATACTAATATCAGAATTATTCTGTTTTCGAAATAGAACGAAAACTTTTGCTGAAATATGGAGATTTTTATTGAAAACCCACAGTCGTTTCTGCTCTCCTGATACTGATTCCTCGATAACGTCTGAGAAATGGATTTGAAAATTTTTCGCCACATCCTATCGCTTTTCTGTTCTCCTGATACTAATAACAGAATTATTCTGTTTTCGAAATAGGATGAAAACTTTTGCTGAAATATGGAGATTTTTATTGAAAACCTACAGTCGTTTCTGCTGTCCTGATACTGATTCCTCGATAACGTCTGAGAAATGGATTCGAAAATTTTTCGACACATCCTATCGCTTTTTTGTTCTCCTGATACTAATATCAGAATTATTCTGTTTTCGAAATAGAACGAAAACTTCTGCTGAAATATGGAGATTTTATTGAAAACCCACAGTCGTTTCTGCTCTCCTGATGCTGATTCCTCGATAACGTCTGAGAAATGGATTTGAAAATGTTTCGACACATCCTATCGCTTTTCTGTTCTCCTGATACTAATATCAGAATTATTCTGTTTTCGAAATAGAATGACAACTTTTGCTGAAATATGGAGATTTTTATTGAAAACCCACAGTCGTTTCTGCTCTCCTGATACTGATTCCTGGATAACGTCTGAGAAATTGATTTGAAAATTTTTCGCCACATCCTATCGCTTTTCTGTTCTCCTGATACTAATATCAGAATGATTCTGTTTTCGAAATAGAACGAAACCTTTTGCTGAAATATGGAGATTTTTATTGAAAACCCACAGTCGTTTCTGCTCTCCTGATACTGATTCCTCGATAACGTCTGAGAAATGGATTTGAAAATTTTTCGACACATCCTATCGCTTTTTTGTTCTCCTGATACTAATATCAGAATTATTCTGTTTTCGAAATAGAACGAAAACTTCTGCTGAAATATGGAGATTTTCATTGAAAACCCACAGTCGTTTCTGCTCTCCTGATACTGATTCCTGGATAACGTCTGAGAAATGGATTTGAAAATTTTTCGCCACATCCTATCGCTTTTCTGTTCTCCTGATACTAATATCAGAATGATTCTGTTTTCGAAATAGAACGAAAACTTTTGGTGAAATATGGAGATTTTTATTGAAAACCCACAGTCGTTTCTGCTCTCCTGATACTGATTCCTCGATAACGTTTGAGAAATGGATTTGAAAATTTTTCGACACATCCTATCGTTTTTCTGTTCTCCTGATACTAATATCAGAATTATTCTGTTTTCGAAATATAATGAAAACTTTTGCTGAAATATGGAGATTTTTATTGAAAACCCACAGTCGTTTCTGCTCTCCTGATACTGATTCCTCGATAACGTCTGAGAAATGGATTTGAAAATTTTTCGCCACATCCTATCGCTTTCCTGTTCTCCTGATACTAATATCAGAATTATTCTGTTTTCGAAATAGAACGAAAACTCTTGCTGAAATATGGAGATTTTTATTGAAAACCCACAGTCGTTTCTGCTCTCCTGATACTGATTCCTCGATAACGTCTGAGAAATGGATTTGAAAATTTTTCGCCACATCCTATCGCTTTTCTGTTCTCCTGATACTAATAACAGAATTATTCTGTTTTCGAAATAGGATGAAAACTTTTGCTGAAATATGGAGATTTTTATTGAAAACCTACAGTCGTTTCTGCTGTCCTGATACTGATTCCTCGATAACGTCTGAGAAATGGATTCGAAAATTTTTCGACACATCCTATCGCTTTTCTGTTCTCCTGATACTAATATCAGAATTATTCTGTTTTCGAAATAGAATGAAAACTTTTGCTGAAATATGGAGATTTTTATTGAAAACCCACAGTCGTTTCTGCTCTCCTGATACTGATTCCTCGATAACGTCTGAGAAATGGATTTGAAAATTTTTCGCCACATCCTATCGCTTTTCTGTTCTCCTGATACTAATATCAGAATTATTCGGTTTTCGAAATAGAATGAAAACTTTTGCTGAAATATGGAGATTTTTATTGAAAACCCACAGTCGTTTCTGCTCTTCTGATACTGATTCCTCAATAACGTCTGAGAAATATATTTGAAAATTTTTCGACACATCCTATCGCTTTTCTGTTCTCCTGATACTAATATCAGAATTATTCTGTTTTCGAAATAGAATGAAAACTTTTGCTGAAATATGGAGATTTTTATTGAAAACCCACAGTCGTTTCTGCTCTCCTGATACTGATTCCTCGATAACGTCTGAGAAATGGATTTGAAAATTTTTCGCCACATCCTATCGCTTTTCTGTTCTCCTGATACTAATATCAGAATTATTCTGTTTTCGAAATAGAATGAAAACTTTTGCTGAAATATGGAGATTTTTATTGAAAACCCACAGTCGTTTCTGCTCTCCTGATACTGATTTCTCGATAACGTCTGAGAAATGGAATTGAAAATTTTTCGCCACATCCTATCGCTTTTCTGTTCTCCTGATACTAATATCAGAATTATTCTGTTTTCGAAATAGAATGAAAACTTTTGCTGAAATATGGAGATTGTTATTGAAAACCCACAGCCTTTTCTGCTCTCCTGATACTGATTCCTTGATAACGTCTAAGAAATGGATTTGAAAATTTTTCGCCACATCCTATCGCTTTTCTGTTCTCCTGATACTAATATCAGAATTATTCTGTTTTCGAAATAGAATGAAAACTTTTGCTGAAATATGGAGATTGTTATTGAAAACCCACAGCCTTTTCTGCTCTCCTGATACTGATTCCTTGATAACGTCTAAGAAATGGATTTGAAAATTTTTCGCCACATCCTATCGCTTTTCTGTTCTCCTGATACTAATACCAGAATTATTCTGTTTTCGAAATAGAATGAAAACTTTTGCTGAAATATGGACATTGTTATTGAAAACCCACAGTCGTTTTCGCTCTCCTGATACTGATTCCTCGATAACGTCTGAGAAATGGATTTGAAAATTTTTCGCCACATCCTATCGCTTTTCTGTTCTCCTGATACTGATATCAGAATTATTCTGTTTTCGAAATAGAATGAAAACTTTTGCTGAAATATGGAGATTGTTATCAAAAACCCACAGTCGTTTCTGCTCTCCTGATACTGATTCCTTGATAACGTCTAAGAAATGGATTTGAAAATTTTTCGCCACATCCTATCGCTTTTCTGTTCTCCTGATACTAATATCAGAATTATTCTGTTTTCGAAATAGAACGAAAACTTTTGCTGAAATATGGAGATTTTTATTGAAAACCCACAGTCGTTTCTGCTCTCCTGATACTGATTCCTCGATAACGTCTGAGAAATGGATTTGAAAATTTTTCGCCACATCCTATCGCTTTTCTGTTCTCCTGATACTAATAACAGAATTATTCTGTTTTCGAAATAGGATGAAAACTTTTGCTGAAATATGGAGATTTTTATTGAAAACCTACAGTCGTTTCTGCTGTCCTGATACTGATTCCTCGATAACGTCTGAGAAATGGATTCGAAAATTTTTCGACACATCCTATCGCTTTTCTGTTCTCCTGATACTAATATCAGAATTATTCTGTTTTCGAAATAGAATGAAAACTTTTGCTGAAATATGGAGATTGTTATTGAAAACCCACAGTCGTTTCTGCTCTCCTGATACTGATTCCTCGATAACGTCTGAGAAATGGATTTGAAAATTTTTCGCCACATCCTATCGCTTTTCTGTTCTCCTGATACTAATATCAGAATTATTCTGTTTTCGAAATAGAATGAAAACTTTTGCTGAAATATGGAGATTGTTATTGAAAACCCACAGTCGTTTCTGCTCTCCTGATACTGATTCCTCGATAACGTCTGAGAAATGGATTTGAAAATTTTTCGCCACATCCTATCGCTTTTCTGTTCTCCTGATACTAATATCAGAATTATTCTGTTTTCGAAATAGAATGAAAACTTTTGCTGAAATATGGAGATTTTTATTGAAAACCCACAGTCGTTTCTGCTCTCCTGATACTGATTTCTCGATAACGTCTGAGAAATGGATTTGAAAATTTTTCGCCACATCCTATCGCTTTTCTGTTCTCCTGATACTAATATCAGAATTATTCTGTTTTCGAAATAGAATGAAAACTTTTGCTGAAATATGGAGATTGTTATTGAAAACCCACAGCCTTTTCTGCTCTCCTGATACTGATTCCTTGATAACGTCTAAGAAATGGATTTGAAAATTTTTCGCCACATCCTATCGCTTTTCTGTTCTCCTGATACTAATATCAGAATTATTCTGTTTTCGAAATAGAATGAAAACTTTTGCTGAAATATGGAGATTTTTATTGAAAACCCACAGTCGTTTCTGCTCTTCTGATACTGATTCCTCGATAACGTCTGAGAAATGGATTTGAAAATTTTTCGACACATCCTATCGCTTTTCTGTTCTCCTGATACTAATATCAGAATTATTCTGTTTTCGAAATAGAACGAAAACTTTTGCTGAAATATGGAGATTTTTATTGAAAACCCACAGTCGTTTCTGCTCTCCTGATACTGATTCCTCGATAACGTCTGAGAAATGGATTTGAAAATTTTTCGCCACATCCTATCGCTTTTCTGTTCTCCTGATACTAATAACAGAATTATTCTGTTTTCGAAATAGGATGAAAACTTTTGCTGAAATATGGAGATTTTTATTGAAAACCTACAGTCGTTTCTGCTGTCCTGATACTGATTCCTCGATAACGTCTGAGAAATGGATTCGAAAATTTTTCGACACATCCTATCGCTTTTCTGTTCTCCTGATACTAATATCAGAATTATTCTGTTTTCGAACTAGAATGAAAACTTTTGCTGAAATATGGAGATTTTTATTGAAAACCCACAGTCGTTTCTGCTCTCCTGATACTGATTCCTCGATAACGTCTGAGAAATGGATTTGAAAATTTTTCGCCACATCCTATCGCTTTTCTGTTCTCCTGATACTAATATCAGAATTATTCTGTTTTCGAAATAGAATGAAAACTTTTGCTGAAATATGGAGATTTTTATTGAAAACCCACAGTCGTTTCTGCTCTTCTGATACTGATTCCTCGATAACGTCTGAGAAATGGATTTGAAAATTTTTCGACACATCCTATCGCTTTTCTGTTCTCCTGATACTAATATCAGAATTATTCTGTTTTCGAAATAGAACGAAAACT
Source organism: Gastrophysa polygoni (assembly GCA_963576655.1). NCBI lineage: Eukaryota > Metazoa > Arthropoda > Insecta > Coleoptera > Chrysomelidae > Gastrophysa > Gastrophysa polygoni. The sequence goes on along the minus strand of OY755090.1, from coordinate 25,175,742 downwards.
CTTGCTGAAATATGGAGATTTTTATTGAAAACCCACAGTCGTTTCTGCTCTCCTGATACTGATTCCTCGATAACGTCTGAGAAATGGATTTGAAAATCTTTCGCCACATCCTATCGCTTTTCTGTTCTCCTGATACTAATATCAGAATTATTCTGTTTTCGAAATAGAATGAAAACTTTTGCTGAAATATGGAGATTTTTATTGAAAACCCACAGTCGTTTCTGCTCTCCTGATACTGATTTCTCGATAACGTCTGAGAAATGGATTTGAAAATTTTTCGCCACATCCTATCGCTTTTCTGTTCTCCTGATACTAATATCAGAATTATTCTGTTTTCGAAATAGAATGAAAACTTTTGCTGAAATATGGAGATTGTTATTGAAAACCCACAGCCTTTTCTGCTCTCCTGATACTGATTCCTTGATAACGTCTAAGAAATGGATTTGAAAATTTTTCGCCACATCCTATCGCTTTTCTGTTCTCCTGATACTAATATCAGAATTATTCTGTTTTCGAAATAGAATGAAAACTTTTGCTGAAATATGGACATTGTTATTGAAAACCCACAGTCGTTTTCGCTCTCCTGATACTGATTCCTCGATAACGTCTGAGAAATGGATTTGAAAATTTTTCGCCACATCCTATCGCTTTTCTGTTCTCCTGATACTAATATCAGAATTATTCTGTTTTCGAAATAGAATGAAAACTTTTGCTGAAATATGGAGATTGTTATCGAAAACCCACAGTCGTTTCTGCTCTCCTGATACTGATTCCTTGATAACGTCTAAGAAATGGATCTGAAAATTTTTCGCCACATCCTATCGCTTTTCTGTTCTCCTGATACTAATAACAGAATTATTCTGTTTTCGAAATAGGATGAAAACTTTTGCTGAAATATGGAGATTTTTATTGAAAACCCACAGTCGTTTCTGCTCTCCTGATACAGATTCCTCGATAACGTCTGAGAAATGGATTTGAAAATTTTTCCACACATCCTATCGCTTTTCTGTTCTCCTGATACTAATATATGAATTATTCTGTTTTCGAAATAGAACGAAAACTCTTGCTGAAATATGGAGATTTTTATTGAAAACCCACAGTCGTTTCTGCTCTCCTGATACTGATTCCTCGATAACGTCTGAGAAATGGATTTGAAAATTTTTCGCCACATCCTATCGCTTTTCTGTTCTCCTGATACTAATATCAGAATTTTCTGTTTTCGAAATAGAATGAAAACTTTTGCTGAAATATGGAGATTTTTATTGAAAACCCACAGTCGTTTCTGCTCTCCTGATACTGATTTCTCGATAACGTCTGAGAAATGGGTTTGAAAATTTTTCGCCACATCCTATCGCTTTTCTGTTCTCCTGATACTAATATCAGAATTATTCTGTTTTCGAAATAGAATGAAAACTTTTGCTGAAATATGGACATTGTTATTGAAAACCCACAGTCGTTTCTGCTCTCCTGATACTGATTCCTCGATAACGTCTGAGAAATGGATTTGAAAATGTTTCGCCACATCCTATCGCTTTTCTGTTCTCCTGATACTAATATCAGAATTATTCTGTTTTCGAAATAGAATGAAAACTTTTGCTGAAATATGGAGATTGTTTTCGAAAACCCACAGTCGTTTCTGCTCTCCTGATACTGATTCCTTGATAACGTCTAAGAAATGGATTTGAAAATTTTTCGCCACATCCTATCGCTTTTCTGTTCTCCTGATACTAATATCAGAATTATTCTGTTTTCGAAATAGAATGAAAACTTTTGCTGAAATATGGACATTGTTATTGAAAACCCACAGTCGTTTCTGCTCTCCTGATACTGATTCCTCGATAACGTCTGAGAAATGGATTTGAAAATTTTTCGCCACATCCTATCGCTTTTCTGTTCTCCTGATACTAATATCAGAATTATTCTGTTTTCGAAATAGAATGAAAACTTTTGCTGAAATATGGAAATTGTTATTGAGAAGCCACAGTCGTTTCTGGTCTCCTGAGACTGATTCTTGATAACGTCTAAGAAATGGATTTGAAAATTTTTCGCCACATCCTATCGCTTTTCTGTTCTCCTGATACTGATATCAGAATTATTCTGTTTTCGAAATAAAATGAAAACTTTTGCTGAAATATGGAGATCGTTATTGAAAACCCACAGTCGTTTCTGCTCTCCTGATACTGATTTCTCGATAACGTCTGAGAAATGGATTTGAAAATTTCACGCCACATCCTATAGCATTTCTGTTCTCCTGATACTAATATCAGAATTATTCTGTTTTCGAAATAGAATGAAAACTTTTGCTGAAATATGGACATTGTTATTGAAAACCCACAGTCGTTTCTGCTCTCCTGATACTGATTCCTCGATAACGTCTGAGAAATGGATTTGAAAATTTTTCGACACATCCTATCGCTTTTCTGTTCTCCTGATACTAATATCAGAATTATTCTGTTTTCGAAATAGAACGAAAACTTCTGCTGAAATATGGAGATTTTTATTGAAAACCCACAGTCGTTTCTGCTCTCCTGATACTGATTCCTCGATAACGTCTGAGAAATGGATTTGAAATTTTTCGACACATCCTATCGCTTTTCTGTTCTCCTGATACTAATATCAGAATTATTCTGTTTTCGAAATAGAATGAAAACTCTTGCTGAAATATGGAGATTGTTACTGAAAACCCACAGTCGTTTCTGCTGTCCTGATACTGATTCCTCGATAACGTCTGAGAAATGGATTTGAAAATTTTTCGACACATCCTATCGCTTTTCTGTTCTCCTGATACTAATATCAGAATCATTCTGTTTTCGAAATAGAACGAAAACTTCTGCTGAAATATGGAGATTTTTATTGAAAACCCACAGTTGTTTCTGCTCTCCTGATACTGATTCCTCAATAACGTCTGAGAAATGGATTTGAAAAATTTTCGCACATCCTATCGCTTTTCTGTTCTCCTGATACTAATATCAGAATTATTCTGTTTTCGAAATAGAATGAAAACTTTTGCTGAAATATGGAGATTTTTATTGAAAACCCACAGTCGTTTCTGCTCTCCTGATACTGATTCCTCGATAACGTCTGAGAAATGGATTTGAAAATTTTTCGACACATCCTATCGCTTTTTTGTTCTCCTGATACTAATATCAGAATTATTCTGTTTTCGAAATAGAACGAAAACTTCTGCTGAAATATGGAGATTTTATTGAAAACCCACAGTCGTTTCTGCTCTCCTGATGCTGATTCCTCGATAACGTCTGAGAAATGGATTTGAAAATTTTTCGACACATCCTATCGCTTTTCTGTTCTCCTGATACTAATATCAGAATTATTCTGTTTTCGAAATAGAATGAAAACTTTTGCTGAAATATGGAGATTTTTATTGAAAACCCACAGTCGTTTCTGCTCTTCTGATACTGATTCCTCGATAACGTCTGAGAAATGGATTTGAAAATTTTTCGCCACATCCTATCGCTTTTCTGTTCTCCTGATACTAATATCAGAATGATTCTGTTTTCGAAATAGAACGAAAACTTTTGGTGAAATATGGAGATTTTTATTGTTTCTGCTCTCCTGATACTGATTCCTCGATAACGTCTGAGAAATGGATTTGAAAATTTTTCGCCACATCCTATCGCTTTTCTGTTCTCCTGATACTAATAACAGAAATATTCTGTTTTCGAAATAGGATGAAAACTTTTGCTGAAATATGGAGATTTTTATTGAAAACCCACAGTCGTTTCTGCTCTCCTGATACAGATTCCTCGATAACGTCTGAGAAATGGATTTGAAAATTTTTCCACACATCCTATCGCTTTTTTGTTCTCCTGATACTAATATCAGAATTATTCTGTTTTCGAAATAGAACGAAAACTTCTGCTGAAATATGGAGATTTTATTGAAAACCCACAGTCGTTTCTGCTCTCCTGATGCTGATTCCTCGATAACGTCTGAGAAATGGATTTGAAAATTTTTCGACACATCCTATCGCTTTTCTGTTCTCCTGATACTAATATCAGAATTATTCTGTTTTCGAAATAGAATGAAAACTTTTGCTGAAATATGGAGATTTTTATTGAAAACCCACAGTCGTTTCTGCTCTTCTGATACTGATTCCTCGATAACGTCTGAGAAATGGATTTGAAAATTTTTCGACACATCCTATCGCTTTTCTGTTCTCCTGATACTAATATCAGAATTATTCTGTTTTCGAAATAGAACGAAAACTCTTGCTGAAATATGGAGATTTTTATTGAAAAACCACAGTCGTTTCTGCTCTCCTGATACTGATTCCTCGATAACGTCTGAGAAATGGATTCGAAAATTTTTCGCCACATCCTATCGCTTTTCTGTTCTCCTGATACTAATATCAGAATTATTCTGTTTTCGAAATAGAATGAAAACTTTTGCTGAAATATGGAGATTGTTATTGAAAACCCACAGTCGTTTCTGCTCTCCTGATACTGATTCCTCGATAACGTCTGAGAAATGGATTTGAAAATTTTTCGTCACATCCTATCGCTTTTCTGTTCTCCTGATACTAATATCAGAATTATTCTGTTTTCGAAATAGAATGAAAACTTTTGCTGAAATATGGACATTGTTATTGAAAACCCACAGTCGTTTCTGCTCTCCTGATACTGATTCCTCGATAACGTCTGAGAAATGGATTTGAAAATTTTTCGCCACATCCTATCGCTTTTCTGTTCTCCTGATACTAATATCAGAATTATTCTGTTTTCGAAATAGAATGAAAACTTTTGCTGAAATATGGAGATTGTTTTCGAAAACCCACAGTCGTTTCTGCTCTCCTGATACTGATTCCTTGATAACGTCTAAGAAATGGATTTGAAAACTTTTCGCCACATCCTATCGCTTTTCTGTTCTCCTGATACTAATATCAGAATTATTCTGTTTTCGAAATAGAATGAAAACTTTTGCTGAAATATGGACATTGTTATTGAAAACCCACAGTCGTTTCTGCTCTCCTGATACTGATTCCTCGATAACGTCTGAGAAATGGATTTGAAAATTTTTCGCCACATCCTATCGCTTTTCTGTTCTCCTGATACTAATATCAGAATTATTCTGTTTTCGAAATAGAATGAAAACTTTTGCTGAAATATGGAAATTGTTATTGAGAAGCCACAGTCGTTTCTGGTCTCCTGAGACTGATTCTTGATAACGTCTAAGAAATGGATTTGAAAATTTTTCGCCACATCCTATCGCTTTTCTGTTCTCCTGATACTGATATCAGAATTATTCTGTTTTCGAAATAGAATGAAAACTTTTGCTGAAATATGGAGATCGTTATTGAAAACCCACAGTCGTTTCTGCTCTCCTGATACTGATTTCTCGATAACGTCTGAGAAATGGATTTGAAAATTTCACGCCACATCCTATAGCATTTCTGTTCTCCTGATACTAATATCAGAATTATTCTGTTTTCGAAATAGAATGAAAACTTTTGCTGAAATATGGACATTGTTATTGAAAACCCACAGTCGTTTCTGCTGTCCTGATACTGATTCCTCGATAACGTCTGAGAAATGGATTTGAAAATTTTTCGACACATCCTATCGCTTTTCTGTTCTCCTGATACTAATATCAGAATTATTCTGTTTTCGAAATAGAACGAAAACTTCTGCTGAAATATGGAGATTTTTATTGAAAACCCACAGTCGTTTCTGCTCTCCTGATACTGATTCCTCGATAACGTCTGAGAAATGGATTTGAAATTTTTCGACACATCCTATCGCTTTTCTGTTCTCCTGATACTAATATCAGAATTATTCTGTTTTCGAAATAGAATGAAAACTCTTGCTGAAATATGGAGATTGTTATTGAAAACCCACAGTCGTTTCTGCTGTCCTGATACTGATTCCTCGATAACGTCTGAGAAATGGATTTGAAAATTTTTCGACACATCCTATCGCTTTTCTGTTCTCCTGATACTAATATCAGAATTATTCTGTTTTCGAAATAGAACGAAAACTTCTGCTGAAATATGGAGATTTTTATTGAAAACCCACAGTTGTTTCTGCTCTCCTGATACTGATTCCTCAATAACGTCTGAGAAATGGATTTGAAAAATTTTCGCACATCCTATCGCTTTTCTGTTCTCCTGATACTAATATCAGAATTATTCTGTTTTCGAAATAGAATGAAAACTTTTGCTGAAATATGAAGATTTTTATTGAAAACCCACAGTCGTTTCTGCTCTCCTGATACTGATTCCTCGATAACTTCTGAGAAATGGATTTGAAAATTTTTCGACACATCCTATCGCTTTTTTGTTCTCCTGATACTAATATCAGAATAATTCTGTTTTCGAAATAGAACGAAAACTTCTGCTGAAATATGGAGATTTTATTGAAAACCCACAGTCGTTTCTGCTCTCCTGATGCTGATTCCTCGATAACGTCTGAGAAATGGATTTGAAAATTTTTCGACACATCCTATCGCTTTTCTGTTCTCCTGATACTAATATCAGAATTATTCTGTTTTCGAAATAGAATGAAAACTTTTGCTAAAATATGGAGATTTTTATTGAAAACCCACAGTCGTTTCTGCTCTCCTGATACTGATTCCTGGATAACGTCTGAGAAATTGATTTGAAAATTTTTCGCCACATCCTATCGCTTTTCTGTTCTCCTGATACTAATATCAGAATGATTCTGTTTTCGAAATAGAACGAAAACTTTTGCTGAAATATGGAGATTTTTATTGAAAACCCACAGTCGTTTCTGCTCTCCTGATACTGATTCCTCGATAACGTCTGAGAAATGGATTTGAAAATTTTTCGACACATCCTATCGCTTTTTTGTTCTCCTGATACTAATATCAGAATTATTCTGTTTTCGAAATAGAACGAAAACTTCTGCTGAAATATGGAGATTTTTATTGAAAACCCACAGTCGTTTCTGCTCTCCTGATACTGATTCCTGGATAACGTCTGAGAAATGGATTTGAAAATTTTTCGCCACATCCTATCGCTTTTCTGTTCTCCTGATACTAATATCAGAATGATTCTGTTTTCGAAATAGAACGAAAACTTTTGGTGAAATATGGAGATTTTTATTGTTTCTGCTCTCCTGATACTGATTCCTCGATAACGTTTGAGAAATGGATTTGAAAATTTTTCGCCACATCCTATCGCTTTTCTGTTCTCCTGATACTAATATCAGAATTATTCTGTTTTCGAAATATAATGAAAACTTTTGCTGAAATATGGAGATTTTTATTGAAAACCCACAGTCGTTTCTGCTCTCCTGATACTGATTCCTCGATAACGTCTGAGAAATGGATTTGAAAATTTTTCGCCACATCCTATCGCTTTTCTGTTCTCCTGATACTAATATCAGAATTATTCTGTTTTCGAAATAGAACGAAAACTTTTGCTGAAATATGGAGATTTTTATTGAAAACCCACAGTCGTTTCTGCTCTCCTGATACTGATTCCTCGATAACGTCTGAGAAATGGATTTGAAAATTTTTCGCCACATCCTATCGCTTTTCTGTTCTCCTGATACTAATAACAGAATTATTCTGTTTTCGAAATAGGATGAAAACTTTTGCTGAAATATGGAGATTTTTATTGAAAACCTACAGTCGTTTCTGCTGTCCTGATACTGATTCCTCGATAACGTCTGAGAAATGGATTCGAAAATTTTTCGACACATCCTATCGCTTTTTTGTTCTCCTGATACTAATATCAGAATTATTCTGTTTTCGAAATAGAACGAAAACTTCTGCTGAAATATGGAGATTTTATTGAAAACCCACAGTCGTTTCTGCTCTCCTGATGCTGATTCCTCGATAACGTCTGAGAAATGGATTTGAAAATGTTTCGACACATCCTATCGCTTTTCTGTTCTCCTGATACTAATATCAGAATTATTCTGTTTTCGAAATAGAATGAAAACTTTTGCTGAAATATGGAGATTTTTATTGAAAACCCACAGTCGTTTCTGCTCTCCTGATACTGATTCCTGGATAACGTCTGAGAAATTGATTTGAAAATTTTTCGCCACATCCTATCGCTTTTCTGTTCTCCTGATACTAATATCAGAATGATTCTGTTTTCGAAATAGAACGAAACCTTTTGCTGAAATATGGAGATTTTTATTGAAAACCCACAGTCGTTTCTGCTCTCCTGATACTGATTCCTCGATAACGTCTGAGAAATGGATTTGAAAATTTTTCGACACATCCTATCGCTTTTTTGTTCTCCTGATACTAATATCAGAATTATTCTGTTTTCGAAATAGAACGAAAACTTCTGCTGAAATATGGAGATTTTCATTGAAAACCCACAGTCGTTTCTGCTCTCCTGATACTGATTCCTGGATAACGTCTGAGAAATGGATTTGAAAATTTTTCGCCACATCCTATCGCTTTTCTGTTCTCCTGATACTAATATCAGCATGATTCTGTTTTCGAAATAGAACGAAAACTTTTGGTGAAATATGGAGATTTTTATTGAAAACCCACAGTCGTTTCTGCTCTCCTGATACTGATTCCTCGATAACGTTTGAGAAATGGATTTGAAAATTTTTCGCCACATCCTATCGCTTTTCTGTTCTCCTGATACTAATATCAGAATTATTCTGTTTTCGAAATATAATGAAAACTTTTGCTGAAATATGGAGATTTTTATTGAAAACCCACAGTCGTTTCTGCTCTCCTGATACTGATTCCTCGATAACGTCTGAGAAATGGATTTGAAAATTTTTCGCCACATCCTATCGCTTTTCTGTTCTCCTGATACTAATATCAGAATTATTCTGTTTTCGAAATAGAACGAAAACTTTTGCTGAAATATGGAGATTTTTATTGAAAACCCACAGTCGTTTCTGCTCTCCTGATACTGATTCCTCGATAACGTCTGAGAAATGGATTTGAAAATTTTTCGCCACATCCTATCGCTTTTCTGTTCTCCTGATACTAATAACAGAATTATTCTGTTTTCGAAATAGGATGAAAACTTTTGCTGAAATATGGAGATTTTTATTGAAAACCTACAGTCGTTTCTGCTGTCCTGATACTGATTCCTCGATAACGTCTGAGAAATGGATTCGAAAATTTTTCGACACATCCTATCGCTTTTCTGTTCTCCTGATACTAATATCAGAATTATTCTGTTTTCGAAATAGAATGAAAACTTTTGCTGAAATATGGAGATTTTTATTGAAAACCCACAGTCGTTTCTGCTCTCCTGATACTGATTCCTCGATAACGTCTGAGAAATGGATTTGAAAATTTTTCGCCACATCCTATCGCTTTTCTGTTCTCCTGATACTAATATCAGAATTATTCGGTTTTCGAAATAGAATGAAAACTTTTGCTGAAATATGGAGATTTTTATTGAAAACCCACAGTCGTTTCTGCTCTTCTGATACTGATTCCTCAATAACGTCTGAGAAATATATTTGAAAATTTTTCGACACATCCTATCGCTTTTCTGTTCTCCTGATACTAATATCAGAATTATTCGGTTTTCGAAATAGAATGAAAACTTTTGCTGAAATATGGAGATTTTTATTGAAAACCCACAGTCGTTTCTGCTCTTCTGATACTGATTCCTCAATAACGTCTGAGAAATATATTTGAAAATTTTTCGACACATCCTATCGCTTTTCTGTTCTCCTGATACTAATATCAGAATTATTCTGTTTTCGATATAGAATGAAAACTTTTGCTGAAATATGGAGATTTTTATTGAAAACCCACAGTCGTTTCTGCTCTCCTGATACTGATTCCTCGATAACGTCTGAGAAATGGATTTGAAAATTTTTCGCCACATCCTATCGCTTTTCTGTTCTCCTGATACTAATATCAGAATTATTCGGTTTTCGAAATAGAATGAAAACTTTTGCTGAAATATGGAGATTTTTATTGAAAACCCACAGTCGTTTCTGCTCTTCTGATACTGATTCCTCAATAACGTCTGAGAAATATATTTGAAAATTTTTCGACACATCCTATCGCTTTTCTGTTCTCCTGATACTAATATCAGAATTATTCTGTTTTCGATATAGAATGAAAACTTTTGCTGAAATATGGAGATTTTTATTGAAAACCCACAGTCGTTTCTGCTCTCCTGATACTGATTCCTCGATAACGTCTGAGAAATGGATTTGAAAATTTTTCGCCACATCCTATCGGTTTTCTGTTCTCCTGATACTAATATCAGAATTATTCTGTTTTCGAAATAGAATGAAAACTTTTGCTGAAATATGGAGATTTTTATTGAAAACCCACAGTCGTTTCTGCTCTCCTGATACTGATTTCTCGATAACGTCTGAGAAATGGATTTGAAAATTTTTCGCCACATCCTATCGCTTTTCTGTTCTCCTGATACTAATATCAGAATTATTCTGTTTTCGAAATAGAATGAAAACTTTTGCTGAAATATGGAGATTGTTATTGAAAACCCACAGCCTTTTCTGCTCTCCTGATACTGATTCCTTGATAACGTCTAAGAAATGGATTTGAAAATTTTTCGCCACATCCTATCGCTTTTCTGTTCTCCTGATACTAATATCAGAATTATTCTGTTTTCGAAATAGAATGAAAACTTTTGCTGAAATATGGAGATTGTTATTGAAAACCCACAGCCTTTTCTGCTCTCCTGATACTGATTCCTTGATAACGTCTAAGAAATGGATTTGAAAATTTTTCGCCACATCCTATCGCTTTTCTGTTCTCCTGATACTAATATCAGAATTATTCTGTTTTCGAAATAGAATGAAAACTTTTGCTGAAATATGGACATTGTTATTGAAAACCCACAGTCGTTTTCGCTCTCCTGATACTGATTCCTCGATAACGTCTGAGAAATGGATTTGAAAATTTTTCGCCACATCCTATCGCTTTTCTGTTCTCCTGATACTAATATCAGAATTATTCTGTTTTCGAAATAGAATGAAAACTTTTGCTGAAATATGGAGATTGTTATCGAAAACCCACAGTCGTTTCTGCTCTCCTGATACTGATTCCTTGATAACGTCTAAGAAATGGATTTGAAAATTTTTCGCCACATCCTATCGCTTTTCTGTTCTCCTGATACTAATATCAGAATTATTCTGTTTTCGAAATAGAACGAAAACTTTTGCTGAAATATGGAGATTTTTATTGAAAACCCACAGTCGTTTCTGCTCTCCTGATACTGATTCCTCGATAACGTCTGAGAAATGGATTTGAAAATTTTTCGCCACATCCTATCGCTTTTCTGTTCTCCTGATACTAATAACAGAATTATTCTGTTTTCGAAATAGGATGAAAACTTTTGCTGAAATATGGAGATTTTTATTGAAAACCTACAGTCGTTTCTGCTGTCCTGATACTGATTCCTCGATAACGTCTGAGAAATGGATTCGAAAATTTTTCGACACATCCTATCGCTTTTCTGTTCTCCTGATACTAATATCAGAATTATTCTGTTTTCGAAATAGAATGAAAACTTTTGCTGAAATATGGAGATTGTTATTGAAAACCCACAGTCGTTTCTGCTCTCCTGATACTGATTCCTCGATAACGTCTGAGAAATGGATTTGAAAATTTTTCGCCACATCCTATCGCTTTTCTGTTCTCCTGATACTAATATCAGAATTATTCTGTTTTCGAAATAGAATGAAAACTTTTGCTGAAATATGGAGATTGTTATTGAAAACCCACAGTCGTTTCTGCTCTCCTGATACTGATTCCTCGATAACGTCTGAGAAATGGATTTGAAAATTTTTCGCCACATCCTATCGCTTTTCTGTTCTCCTGATACTAATATCAGAATTATTCTGTTTTCGAAATAGAATGAAAACTTTTGCTGAAATATGGAGATTTTTATTGAAAACCCACAGTCGTTTCTGCTCTCCTGATACTGATTTCTCGATAACGTCTGAGAAATGGATTTGAAAATTTTTCGCCACATCCTATCGCTTTTCTGTTCTCCTGATACTAATATCAGAATTATTCTGTTTTCGAAATAGAATGAAAACTTTTGCTGAAATATGGAGATTGTTATTGAAAACCCACAGCCTTTTCTGCTCTCCTGATACTGATTCCTTGATAACGTCTAAGAAATGGATTTGAAAATTTTTCGCCACATCCTATCGCTTTTCTGTTCTCCTGATACTAATATCAGAATTATTCTGTTTTCGAAATAGAATGAAAACTTTTGCTGAAATATGGAGATTGTTATTGAAAACCCACAGCCTTTTCTGCTCTCCTGATACTGATTCCTTGATAACGTCTAAGAAATGGATTTGAAAATTTTTCGCCACATCCTATCGCTTTTCTGTTCTCCTGATACTAATATCAGAATTATTCTGTTTTCGAAATAGAATGAAAACTTTTGCTGAAATATGGACATTGTTATTGAAAACCCACAGTCGTTTTCGCTCTCCTGATACTGATTCCTCGATAACGTCTGAGAAATGGATTTGAAAATTTTTCGCCACATCCTATCGCTTTTCTGTTCTCCTGATACTAATATCAGAATTATTCTGTTTTCGAAATAGAATGAAAACTTTTGCTGAAATATGGAGATTGTTATCGAAAACCCACAGTCGTTTCTGCTCTCCTGATACTGATTCCTTGATAACGTCTAAGAAATGGATTTGAAAATTTTTCGCCACATCCTATCGCTTTTCTGTTCTCCTGATACTAATATCAGAATTATTCTGTTTTCGAAATAGAACGAAAACTTTTGCTGAAATATGGAGATTTTTATTGAAAACCCACAGTCGTTTCTGCTCTCCTGATACTGATTCCTCGATAACGTCTGAGAAATGGATTTGAAAATTTTTCGCCACATCCTATCGCTTTTCTGTTCTCCTGATACTAATAACAGAATTATTCTGTTTTCGAAATAGGATGAAAACTTTTGCTGAAATATGGAGATTTTTATTGAAAACCTACAGTCGTTTCTGCTGTCCTGATACTGATTCCTCGATAACGTCTGAGAAATGGATTCGAAAATTTTTCGACACATCCTATCGCTTTTCTGTTCTCCTGATACTAATATCAGAATTATTCTGTTTTCGAAATAGAATGAAAACTTTTGCTGAAATATGGAGATTGTTATTGAAAACCCACAGTCGTTTCTGCTCTCCTGATACTGATTCCTCGATAACGTCTGAGAAATGGATTTGAAAATTTTTCGCCACATCCTATCGCTTTTCTGTTCTCCTGATACTAATATCAGAATTATTCTGTTTTCGAAATAGAATGAAAACTTTTGCTGAAATATGGAGATTGTTATTGAAAACCCACAGTCGTTTCTGCTCTCCTGATACTGATTCCTCGATAATGTCTGAGAAATGGATTTGAAAATTTTTCGCCACATCCTATCGCTTTTCTGTTCTCCTGATACTAATATCAGAATTATTCTGTTTTCGAAATAGAATGAAAACTTTTGCTGAAATATGGAGATTTTTATTGAAAACCCACAGTCGTTTCTGCTCTCCTGATACTGATTTCTCGATAACGTCTGAGAAATGGATTTGAAAATTTTTCGCCACATCCTATCGCTTTTCTGTTCTCCTGATACTAATATCAGAATTATTCTGTTTTCGAAATAGAATGAAAACTTTTGCTGAAATATGGAGATTGTTATTGAAAACCCACAGCCTTTTCTGCTCTCCTGATACTGATTCCTTGATAACGTCTAAGAAATGGATTTGAAAATTTTTCGCCACATCCTATCGCTTTTCTGTTCTCCTGATACTAATATCAGAATTATTCTGTTTTCGAAATAGAATGAAAACTTTTGCTGAAATATGGAGATTGTTATTGAAAACCCACAGTCGTTTCTGCTCTCCTGATACTGATTTCTCGATAACGTCTGAGAAATGGATTTGAAAATTTTTCGCCACATCCTATCGCTTTTCTGTTCTCCTGATACTAATATCAGAATTATTCTGTTTTCGAAATAGAATGAAAACTTTTGCTGAAATATGGAGATTGTTATTGAAAACCCACAGCCTTTTCTGCTCTCCTGATACTGATTCCTTGATAACGTCTAAGAAATGGATTTGAAAATTTTTCGCAGCATCCTATCGCTTTTCTGTTCTCCTGATACTAATATCAGAATTATTCTGTTTTCGAAATAGAATGAAAACTTTTGCTGAAATATGGATATTGTTATTGAAAACCCACAGCCTTTTCTGCTCTCCTGATACTGATTCCTTGATAACGTCTAAGAAATGGATTTGAAAATTTTTCGCCACATCCTATCGCTTTTCTGTTCTCCTGATACTAATATCAGAATTATTCTGTTTTCGAAATAGAATGAAAACTTTTGCTGAAATATGGACATTGTTATTGAAAACCCACAGTCGTTTTCGCTCTCCTGATACTGATTCCTCGATAACGTCTGAGAAATGGATTTGAAAATTTTTCGCCACATCCTATCGCTTTTCTGTTCTCCTGATACTAATATCAGAATTATTCTGTTTTCGAAATAGAATGAAAACTTTTGCTGAAATATGGAGATTGTTATCGAAAACCCACAGTCGTTTCTGCTCTCCTGATACTGATTCCTTGATAACGTCTAAGAAATGGATTTGAAAATTTTTCGCCACATCCTATCGCTTTTCTGTTCTCCTGATACTAATATCAGAATTATTCTGTTTTCGAAATAGAATGAAAACTTTTGCTGAAATATGGAGATTGTTATTGAAAACCCACAGCCTTTTCTGCTCTCCTGATACTGATTCCTTGATAACGTCTGAGAAATGGATTTGAAAATTTTTCGACACATCCTATCGCTTTTCTGTTCTCCTGATACTAATATGAGAATTATTCTGTTTTCGAAATAGAATGAAAACTTTTGCTGAAATATGGAGATTGTTATTGAAAACCCACAGCCTTTTCTGCTCTCCTGATACTGATTCCTTGATAACGTCTAAGAAATGGATTTGAAAATTTTTCGCCACATCCTATCGCTTTTCTGTTCTCCTGATACTAATATCAGAATTATTCTGTTTTCGAAATAGAATGAAAACTTTTGCTGAAATATGGACATTGTTATTGAAAACCCACAGTCGTTTTCGCTCTCCTGATACTGATTCCTCGATAACGTCTGAGAAATGGATTTGAAAATTTTTCGCCACATCCTATCGCTTTTCTGTTCTCCTGATACTAATATCAGAATTATTCTGTTTTCGAAATAGAATGAAAACTTTTGCTGAAATATGGAGATTGTTATCGAAAACCCACAGTCGTTTCTGCTCTCCTGATACTGATTCCTTGATAACGTCTAAGAAATGGATTTGAAAATTTTTCGCCACATCCTATCGCTTTTCTGTTCTCCTGATACTAATATCAGAATTATTCTGTTTTCGAAATAGAACGAAAACTTTTGCTGAAATATGGAGATTTTTATTGAAAACCCACAGTCGTTTCTGCTCTCCTGATACTGATTCCTCGATAACGTCTGAGAAATGGATTTGAAAATTTTTCGCCACATCCTATCGCTTTTCTGTTCTCCTGATACTAATAACAGAATTATTCTGTTTTCGAAATAGGATGAAAACTTTTGCTGAAATATGGAGATTTTTATTGAAAACCTACAGTCGTTTCTGCTGTCCTGATACTGATTCCTCGATAACGTCTGAGAAATGGATTCGAAAATTTTTCGACACATCCTATCGCTTTTCTGTTCTCCTGATACTAATATCAGAATTATTCTGTTTTCGAAATAGAATAAAAACTTTTGCTGAAATATGGAGATTGTTATTGAAAACCCACAGTCGTTTTCGCTCTCCTGATACTGATTCCTCGATAACGTCTGAGAAATGGATTTGAAAATTTTTCGCCACATCCTATCGCTTTTCTGTTCTCCTGATACTAATATCAGAATTATTCTGTTTTCGAAATAGAATGAAAACTTTTGCTGAAATATGGAGATTGTTATTGAAAACCCACAGTCGTTTCTGCTCTCCTGATACTGATTCCTCGATAACGTCTGAGAAATGGATTTGAAAATTTTTCGCCACATCCTATCGCTTTTCTGTTCTCCTGATACTAATATCAGAATTATTCTGTTTTCGAAATAGAATGAAAACTTTTGCTGAAATATGGAGATTTTTATTGAAAACCCACCGTCGTTTCTGCTCTCCTGATACTGACTTCTCGATAACGTCTGAGAAATGGATTTGAAAATTTTTCGCCACATCCTATCGCTTTTCTGTTCTCCTGATACTAATATCAGAATTATTCTGTTTTCGAAATAGAATGAAAACTTTTGCTGAAATATGGAGATTGTTATTGAAAACCCACAGCCTTTTCTGCTCTCCTGATACTGATTCCTTGATAACGTCTAAGAAATGGATTTGAAAATTTTTCGCCACATCCTATCGCTTTTCTGTTCTCCTGATACTAATATCAGAATTATTCTGTTTTCGAAATAGAATGAAAACTTTTGCTGAAATATGGAGATTGTTATTGAAAACCCACAGCCTTTTCTGCTCTCCTGATACTGATTCCTTGATAACGTCTAAGAAATGGATTTGAAAATTTTTCGCCACATCCTATCGCTTTTCTGTTCTCCTGATACTAATATCAGAATTATTCTGTTTTCGAAATAGAATGAAAACTTTTGCTGAAATATGGACATTGTTATTGAAAACCCACAGTCGTTTTCGCTCTCCTGATACTGATTCCTCGATAACGTCTGAGAAATGGATTTGAAAATTTTTCGCCACATCCTATCGCTTTTCTGTTCTCCTGATACTAATATCAGAATTATTCTGTTTTCGAAATAGAATGAAAACTTTTGCTGAAATATGGAGATTGTTATCGAAAACCCACAGTCGTTTCTGCTCTCCTGATACTGATTCCTTGATAACGTCTAAGAAATGGATTTGAAAATTTTTCGCCACATCCTATCGCTTTTCTGTTCTCCTGATACTAATATCAGAATTATTCTGTTTTCGAAATAGAATGAAAACTTTTGCTGAAATATGGAGATTGTTATTGAAAACCCACAGCCTTTTCTGCTCTCCTGATACTGATTCTTTGATAACGTCTGAGAAATGGATTTGAAAATTTTTCGACACATCCTATCGCTTTTCTGTTCTCCTGATACTAATATGAGAATTATTCTGTTTTCGAAATAGAATGAAAACTTTTGCTGAAATATGGAGATTGTTATTGAAAACCCACAGTCTTTTCTGCTCTCCTGATACTGATTCCTCGATAACGTCTGAGAAATGGATTTGAAAATTTTTCGCCACATCCTATCGCTTTTCTGTTCTCCTGATACTAATATCAGAATTTTTCTGTTTTCGAAATAGAATGAAAACTTTTGCTGAAATATGGAGATTGTTATTGAAAACCCACAGTCGTTTCTGCTCTCCTGATACTGATTCCTCGATAACGTCTGAGAAATGGATTTGAAAATTTTTCGACACATCCTATCGCTTTTCTGTTCTCCTGATACTAATATCAGAATCATTCTGTTTTCGAAATAGAATGAAAACTTTTGCTGAAATATGGAGATTGTTATTGAAAACCCACAGTCGTTTCTGCTCTCCTGATACTGATTCCTTGATAACGTCTAAGAAATGGATTTGAAAATTTTTCGCCACATCCTATCGCTTTTCTGTTCTCCTGATACTAATATCAGAATTATTCTGTTTTCGAAATAGAATGAAAACTTTTGCTGAAATATGGAGATTTTTATTGAAAACCCACAGTCGTTTCTGCTCTCCTGATACTGATTCCTCGATAACGTCTGAGAAATGGATTTGAAAATTTTACCACACATCCTATCGCTTTTCTGTTCTCCTGATACTAATATCAGAATTATTCTGTTTTCGAAATAGAATGAAAACTTTTGCTGAAATATGGAGATTGTTATCGAAAACCCACAGTCGTTTCTGCTCTCCTGATACTGATTCCTTGATAACGTCTAAGAAATGGATTTGAAAATTTTTCGCCACATCCTATCGCTTTTCTGTTCTCCTGATACTAATATCAGAATTATTCTGTTTTCGAAATAGAATGAAAACTTTTGCTGAAATATGGAGATTTTTATTGAAAACCCACAGTCGTTTCTGCTCTCCTGATACTGATTCCTCGATAACGTCTGAGAAATGGATTTGAAAATTTTACCACACATCCTATCGCTTTTCTGTTCTCCTGATACTAATATCAGAATTATTCTGTTTTCGAAATAGAATGAAAACTTTTGCTGAAATATGGAGATTAATATTGAAAACCCACAGTCCTTTCTGCTCTCCTGATACTGATTCCTCGATAACGTCTGAGAAATGGATTTGAAAAATTTTCGCCACATCCTATCGCTTTTCTGTTCTCCTGATACTTATCAGAATTATTCTGTTTTCGGAATAGAATGAAAACTTTGCTGAAATATGGAGATTGTTATTGAAAAACCACAGTCGTTTCTGCTCTCCTGATACTGATTCCTCGATAACGTCTGAGAAATGGATTTGAAAATTTTTCGCCACATCCTATCGCTTTTCTGTTCTCCTGATACTAATATCAGAATTATTATGTTTTCGAAATAGAATGAAAACTTTTGCTGAAATATGGAGATTGTTATTGAAAACCCACAGTCGTTTCTGCTCTCCTGATACTGATTCCTCGATAACGTCTGAGAAATGGATTTGAAAATTTTTCGTCACATCCTATCGCTTTTCTGTTCTCCTGATACTAATATCAGAATTATTCTGTTTTCGAAATAGAATGAAAACTTTTGCTGAAATATGGAGATTGTTATTGAAAACCCACAGTCGTTTCTGCTCTCCTGATACTGATTCGTCGATAACGTCTGAGAAATGGATTTGAAAATTTTTCGCCACATCCTATCGCTTTTCTGTTCTCCTGATACTAATATCAGAATTATTCTGTTTTCGAAATAGAATGAAAACTTTTGCTGAAATATGGAGATTGTTATTGAAAACCCACAGTCGTTTCTGCTCTCCTGATACTGATTCGTCGATAACGTCTGAGAAATGGATTTGAAAATTTTTCGCCACATCCTATCGCTTTTCTGTTCTCCTGATACTAATATCAGAATTATTATGTTTTCGAAATAGAATGAAAACTTTTGCTGAAATATGGAGATTGTTATTGAAAACCCACAGTCGTTTCTGCTCTCCTGATACTGATTCCTCGATAACGTCTGAGAAATGGATTTGAAAATTTTTCGTCACATCCTATCGCTTTTCTGTTCTCCTGATACTAATATCAGAATTATTCTGTTTTCGAAATAGAATGAAAACTTTTGCTGAAATATGGAGATTGTTATTGAAAACCCACAGTCGTTTCTGCTGTCCTGATACTGATTCCTCGATAACGTCTGAGAAATGGATTTGAAAATTTTTCGACACATCCTATCGCTTTTCTGTTCTCCTGATACTAATATCAGAATTATTCTGTTTTCGAAATAGAACGAAAACTTCTGCTGAAATATGGAGATTTTTATTGAAAACCCACAGTCGTTTCTGCTCTCCTGATACTGATTCCTCGATAACGTCTGAGAAATGGATTTGAAATTTTTCGACACATCCTATCGCTTTTCTGTTCTCCTGATACTAATATCAGAATTATTCTGTTTTCGAAATAGAATGAAAACTCTTGCTGAAATATGGAGATTGTTATTGAAAACCCACAGTCGTTTCTGCTGTCCTGATACTGATTCCTCGATAACGTCTGAGAAATGGATTTGAAAATTTTTCCACACATCCTATCGCTTTTCTGTTCTCCTGATACTAATATCAGAATTATTCTGTTTTCGAAATAGAACGAAAACTTCTGCTGAAATATGGAGATTTTTATTGAAAACCCACAGTCGTTTCTGCTCTCCTGATACTGATTCCTCAATAACGTCTGAGAAATGGATTTGAAAAATTTTCGCACATCCTATCGCTTTTCTGTTCTCCTGATACTAATATCAGAATTATTCTGTTTTCGAAATAGAATGAAAACTTTTGCTGAAATATGGAGATTTTTATTGAAAACCCACAGTCGTTTCTGCTCTCCTGATACTGATTCCTCGATAACGTCTGAGAAATGGATTTGAAAATTTTTCGCCACATCCTATCGCTTTTCTGTTCTCCTGATACTAATATCAGAATTATTCTGTTTTCGAAATAGAATGAAAACTTTTGCTGAAATATGGAGATTTTTATTGAAAACCCACAGTCGTTTCTGCTCTTCTGATACTGATTCCTCGATAACGTCTGAGAAATGGATTTGAAAATTTCTCGACACATCCTATCGCTTTTCTGTTCTCCTGATACTAATATCAGAATTATTCTGTTTTCGAAATAGAACGAAAACTTTTGCTGAAATATGGAGATTTTTATTGAAAACCCACAGTCGTTTCTGCTCTCCTGATACTGATTCCTCGATAACGTCTGAGAAATGGATTTGAAAATTTTTCGCCACATCCTATCGCTTTTCTGTTCTCCTGATACTAATAACAGAATTATTCTGTTTTCGAAATAGAATGAAAACTTTTGCTGAAATATGGAGATTTTTATTGAAAACCCACAGTCGTTTCTGCTCTCCTGATACTGATTTCTCGATAACGTCTGAGAAATGGATTTGAAAATTTTTCGCCACATCCTATCGCTTTTCTGTTCTCCTGATACTAATAACAGAATTATTCTGTTTTCGAAATAGGATGAAAACTTTTGCTGAAATATGGAGATTTTTATTGAAAACCCACAGTCGTTTCTGCTCTCCTGATACTGATTCCTCGATAACGTCTGAGAAATGGATTTGAAAATTTTTCGCCACATCCTATCGCTTTTCTGTTCTCCTGATACTAATAACAGAATTATTCTGTTTTCGAAATAGAATGAAAACTTTTGCTGAAATATGGAGATTTTTATTGAAAACCCACAGTCGTTTCTGCTCTCCTGATACTGATTCCTCGATAACGTCTGAGAAATGGATTTGAAAATTTTTCGACACATCCTATCGCTTTTCTGTTCTCCTGATACTAATATGAGAATTATTCTGTTTTCGAAATAGAATGAAAACTTTTGCTGAAATATGGAGATTGTTATTGAAAACCCACAGCCTTTTCTGCTCTCCTGATACTGATTCCTTGATAACGTCTAAGAAATGGATTTGAAAATTTTTCGCCACATCCTATCGCTTTTCTGTTCTCCTGATACTAATATCAGAATTATTCTGTTTTCGAAATAGAATGAAAACTTTTGCTGAAATATGGACATTGTTATTGAAAACCCACAGTCGTTTTCGCTCTCCTGATACTGATTCCTCGATAACGTCTGAGAAATGGATTTGAAAATTTTTCGCCACATCCTATCGCTTTTCTGTTCTCCTGATACTAATATCAGAATTATTCTGTTTTCGAAATAGAATGAAAACTTTTGCTGAAATATGGAGATTGTTATCGAAAACCCACAGTCGTTTCTGCTCTCCTGATACTGATTCCTTGATAACGTCTAAGAAATGGATTTGAAAATTTTTCGCCACATCCTATCGCTTTTCTGTTCTCCTGATACTAATATCAGAATTATTCTGTTTTCGAAATAGAACGAAAACTTTTGCTGAAATATGGAGATTTTTATTGAAAACCCACAGTCGTTTCTGCTCTCCTGATACTGATTCCTCGATAACGTCTGAGAAATGGATTTGAAAATTTTTCGCCACATCCTATCGCTTTTCTGTTCTCCTGATACTAATAACAGAATTATTCTGTTTTCGAAATAGGATGAAAAATTTTGCTGAAATATGGAGATTTTTATTGAAAACCTACAGTCGTTTCTGCTGTCCTGATACTGATTCCTCGATAACGTCTGAGAAATGGATTCGAAAATTTTTCGACACATCCTATCGCTTTTCTGTTCTCCTGATACTAATATCAGAATTATTCTGTTTTCGAAATAGAATGAAAACTTTTGCTGAAATATGGAGATTGTTATTGAAAACCCACAGTCGTTTCTGCTCTCCTGATACTGATTCCTCGATAACGTCTGAGAAATGGATTTGAAAATTTTTCGCCACATCCTATCGCTTTTCTGTTCTCCTGATACTAATATCAGAATTATTCTGTTTTCGAAATAGAATGAAAACTTTTGCTGAAATATGGAGATTGTTATTGAAAACCCACAGTCGTTTCTGCTCTCCTGATACTGATTCCTCGATAACGTCTGAGAAATGGATTTGAAAATTTTTCGCCACATCCTATCGCTTTTCTGTTCTCCTGATACTAATATCAGAATTATTCTGTTTTCGAAATAGAATGAAAACTTTTGCTGAAATATGGAGATTTTTATTGAAAACCCACAGTCGTTTCTGCTCTCCTGATACTGATTTCTCGATAACGTCTGAGAAATGGATTTGAAAATTTTTCGCCACATCCTATCGCTTTTCTGTTCTCCTGATACTAATATCAGAATTATTCTGTTTTCGAAATAGAATGAAAACTTTTGCTGAAATATGGAGATTGTTATTGAAAACCCACAGCCTTTTCTGCTCTCCTGATACTGATTCCTTGATAACGTCTAAGAAATGGATTTGAAAATTTTTCGCCACATCCTATCGCTTTTCTGTTCTCCTGATACTAATATCAGAATTATTCTGTTTTCGAAATAGAATGATAACTTTTGCTGAAATATGGACATTGTTATTGAAAACCCACAGCCTTTTCTGCTCTCCTGATACTGATTCCTTGATAACGTCTAAGAAATGGATTTGAAAATTTTTCGCCACATCCTATCGCTTTTCTGTTCTCCTGATACTAATATCAGAATTATTCTGTTTTCGAAATAGAATGAAAACTTTTGCTGAAATATGGACATTGTTATTGAAAACCCACAGTCGTTTTCGCTCTCCTGATACTGATTCCTCGATAACGTCTGAGAAATGGATTTGAAAATTTTTCGCCACATCCTATCGCTTTTCTGTTCTCCTGATACTAATATCAGAATTATTCTGTTTTCGAAATAGAATGAAAACTTTTGCTGAAATATGGAGATTGTTATCGAAAACCCACAGTCGTTTCTGCTCTCCTGATACTGATTCCTTGATAACGTCTAAGAAATGGATTTGAAAATTTTTCGCCACATCCTATCGCTTTTCTGTTCTCCTGATACTAATATCAGAATTATTCTGTTTTCGAAATAGAATGAAAACTTTTGCTGAAATATGGAGATTGTTATTGAAAACCCACAGCCTTTTCTGCTCTCCTGATACTGATTCTTTGATAACGTCTGAGAAATGGATTTGAAAATTTTTCGACACATCCTATCGCTTTTCTGTTCTCCTGATACTAATATGAGAATTATTCTGTTTTCGAAATAGAATGAAAACTTTTGCTGAAATATGGAGATTGTTATTGAAAACCCACAGTCTTTTCTGCTCTCCTGATACTGATTCCTCGATAACGTCTGAGAAATGGATTTGAAAATTTTTCGCCACATCCTATCGCTTTTCTGTTCTCCTGATACTAATATCAGAATTTTTCTGTTTTCGAAATAGAATGAAAACTTTTGCTGAAATATGGAGATTGTTTTTGAAAACCCACAGTCGTTTCTGCTCTCCTGATACTGATTCCTCGATAACGTCTGAGAAATGGATTTGAAAATTTTTCGACACATCCTATCGCTTTTCTGTTCTCCTGATACTAATATCAGAATCATTCTGTTTTCGAAATAGAATGAAAACTTTTGCTGAAATATGGAGATTGTTATCGAAAACCCACAGTCGTTTCTGCTCTCCTGATACTGATTCCTTGATAACGTCTAAGAAATGGATTTGAAAATTTTTCGCCACATCCTATCGCTTTTCTGTTCTCCTGATACTAATATCAGAATTATTCTGTTTTCGAAATAGAATGAAAACTTTTGCTGAAATATGGAGATTTTTATTGAAAACCCACAGTCGTTTCTGCTCTCCTGATACTGATTCCTCGATAACGTCTGAGAAATGGATTTGAAAATTTTACCACACATCCTATCGCTTTTCTGTTCTCCTGATACTAATATCAGAATTATTCTGTTTTCGAAATAGAATGAAAACTTTTGCTGAAATATGGAGATTAATATTGAAAACCCACAGTCCTTTCTGCTCTCCTGATACTGATTCCTCGATAACGTCTGAGAAATGGATTTGAAAAATTTTCGCCACATCCTATCGCTTTTCTGTTCTCCTGATACTTATATCAGAATTATTCTGTTTTCGGAATAGAATGAAAACTTTGCTGAAATATGGAGATTGTTATTGAAAAACCACAGTCGTTTCTGCTCTCCTGATACTGATTCCTCGATAACGTCTGAGAAATGGATTCGAAAATTTTTCGCCACATCCTATCGCTTTTCTGTTCTCCTGATACTAATATCAGAATTATTCTGTTTTCGAAATAGAATGAAAACTTTTGCTGAAATATGGAGATTGTTATTGAAAACCCACAGTCGTTTCTGCTCTCCTGATACTGATTCCTCGATAACGTCTGAGAAATGGATTTGAAAATTTTTCGTCACATCCTATCGCTTTTCTGTTCTCCTGATACTAATATCAGAATTATTCTGTTTTCGAAATAGAATGAAAACTTTTGCTGAAATATGGAGATTGTTATTGAAAACCCACAGTCGTTTCTGCTCTCCTGATACTGATTCGTCGATAACGTCTGAGAAATGGATTTGAAAATTTTTCGCCACATCCTATCGCTTTTCTGTTCTCCTGATACTAATATCAGAATTATTCTGTTTTCGAAATAGAATGAAAACTCTTGCTGAAATATGGAGATTGTTATTGAAAACCCACAGTCGTTTCTGCTGTCCTGATACTGATTCCTCGATAACGTCTGAGAAATGGATTTGAAAATTTTTCGACACATCCTATCGCTTTTCTGTTCTCCTGATACTAATATCAGAATTATTCTGTTTTCGAAATAGAACGAAAACTTCTGCTGAAATATGGAGATTTTTATTGAAAACCCACAGTCGTTTCTGCTCTCCTGATACTGATTCCTCGATAACGTCTGAGAAATGGATTTGAAATTTTTCGACACATCCTATCGCTTTTCTGTTCTCCTGATACTAATATCAGAATTATTCTGTTTTCGAAATAGAATGAAAACTCTTGCTGAAATATGGAGATTGTTATTGAAAACCCACAGTCGTTTCTGCTGTCCTGATACTGATTCCTCGATAACGTCTGAGAAATGGATTTGAAAATTTTTCCACACATCCTATCGCTTTTCTGTTCTCCTGATACTAATATCAGAATTATTCTGTTTTCGAAATAGAACGAAAACTTCTGCTGAAATATGGAGATTTTTATTGAAAACCCACAGTCGTTTCTGCTCTCCTGATACTGATTCCTCAATAACGTCTGAGAAATGGATTTGAAAAATTTTCGCACATCCTATCGCTTTTCTGTTCTCCTGATACTAATATCAGAATTATTCTGTTTTCGAAATAGAATGAAAACTTTTGCTGAAATATGGAGATTTTTATTGAAAACCCACAGTCGTTTCTGCTCTCCTGATACTGATTCCTCGATAACGTCTGAGAAATGGATTTGAAAATTTTTCGCCACATCCTATCGCTTTTCTGTTCTCCTGATACTAATATCAGAATTATTCTGTTTTCGAAATAGAATGAAAACTTTTGCTGAAATATGGAGATTTTTATTGAAAACCCACAGTCGTTTCTGCTCTTCTGATACTGATTCCTCGATAACGTCTGAGAAATGGATTTGAAAATTTCTCGACACATCCTATCGCTTTTCTGTTCTCCTGATACTAATATCAGAATTATTCTGTTTTCGAAATAGAACGAAAACTTTTGCTGAAATATGGAGATTTTTATTGAAAACCCACAGTCGTTTCTGCTCTCCTGATACTGATTCCTCGATAACGTCTGAGAAATGGATTTGAAAATTTTTCGCCACATCCTATCGCTTTTCTGTTCTCCTGATACTAATAACAGAATTATTCTGTTTTCGAAATAGAATGAAAACTTTTGCTGAAATATGGAGATTTTTATTGAAAACCCACAGTCGTTTCTGCTCTCCTGATACTGATTTCTCGATAACGTCTGAGAAATGGATTTGAAAATTTTTCGCCACATCCTATCGCTTTTCTGTTCTCCTGATACTAATAACAGAATTATTCTGTTTTCGAAATAGGATGAAAACTTTTGCTGAAATATGGAGATTTTTATTGAAAACCCACAGTCGTTTCTGCTCTCCTGATACTGATTCCTCGATAACGTCTGAAAAATGGATTTGAAAATTTTTCGCCACATCCTATCGCTTTTCTGTTCTCCTGATACTAATAACAGAATTATTCTGTTTTCGAAATAGGATGAAAACTTTTGCTGAAATATGGAGATTTTTATTGAAAACCCACAGTCGTTTCTGCTCTCCTGATACAGATTCCTCGATAACGTCTGAGAAATGGATTTGAAAATTTTTCCACACATCCTATCGCTTTTCTGTTCTCCTGATACTAATATCAGAATTATTCTGTTTTCGAAATAGAACGAAAACTCTTGCTGAAATATGGAGATTTTTATTGAAAACCCACAGTCGTTTCTGCTCTCCTGATACTGATTCCTCGATAACGTCTGAGAAATGGATTTTAAAATTTTTCGCCACATCCTATCGCTTTTCTGTTCTCCTGATACTAATATCAGAATTATTCTGTTTTCGAAATAGAATGAAAACTTTCGCTGAAATATGGAGATTTTTATTGAAAACCCACAGTCGTTTCTGCTCTCCTGATACTGATTTCTCGATAACGTCTGAGAAATGGATTTGAAAATTTTTCGCCACATCCTATCGCTTTTCTGTTCTCCTGATACTAATATCAGAATTATTCTGTTTTCGAAATAGAATGAAAACTTTTGCTGAAATATGGAGATTTTTATTGAAAACCCACAGTCGTTTCTGCTCTCCTGATACTGATTCCTCGATAACGTCTGAGAAATGGATTTGAAAATTTTTCGCCACATCCTATCGCTTTTCTGTTCTCCTGATACTAATATCAGAATTATTCTGTTTTCGAAATAGAATGAAAACTTTTGCTGAAATATGGAGATTGTTTTCGAAAACCCACAGTCGTTTCTGCTCTCCTGATACTGATTCCTTGATAACGTCTAAGAAATGGATTTGAAAATTTTTCGCCACATCCTATCGCTTTTCTGTTCTCCTGATACTAATATCAGAATTATTCTGTTTTCGAAATAGAATGAAAACTTTTGCTGAAATATGGACATTGTTATTGAAAACCCACAGTCGTTTCTGCTCTCCTGATACTGATTCCTCGATAACGTCTGAGAAATGGATTTGAAAATTTTTCGCCACATCCTATCGCTTTTCTGTTCTCCTGATACTAATATCAGAATTATCCTGTTTTCGAAATAGAATGAAAACTTTTGCTGAAATATGGAGATTGTTATTGAGAAGCCACAGTCGTTTCTGGTCTCCTGAGACTGATTCTTGATAACGTCTAAGAAATGGATTTGAAAATTTTTCGCCACATCCTATCGCTTTTCTGTTCTCCTGATACTGATATCAGAATTATTCTGTTTTCGAAATAGAATGAAAACTTTTGCTGAAATATGGAGATCGTTATTGAAAACCCACAGTCGTTTCTGCTCTCCTGATACTGATTTCTCGATAACGTCTGAGAAATGGATTTGAAAATTTCACGCCACATCCTATAGCATTTCTGTTCTCCTGATACTAATATCAGAATTATTCTGTTTTCGAAATAGAATGAAAACTTTTGCTGAAATATGGACATTGTTATTGAAAACCCACAGTCGTTTCTGCTCTCCTGATACTGATTCCTCGATAACGTCTGAGAAATGGATTTGAAAATTTTTCGACACATCCTATCGCTTTTCTGTTCTCCTGATACTAATATCAGAATTATTCTGTTTTCGAAATAGAACGAAAACTTCTGCTGAAATATGGAGATTTTTATTGAAAACCCACAGTCGTTTCTGCTCTCCTGATACTGATTCCTCGATAACGTCTGAGAAATGGATTTGAAATTTTTCGACACATCCTATCGCTTTTCTGTTCTCCTGATACTAATATCAGAATTATTCTGTTTTCGAAATAGTATGAAAACTCTTGCTGAAATATGGAGATTGTTATTGAAAACCCACAGTCGTTTCTGCTGTCCTGATACTGATTCCTCGATAACGTCTGAGAAATGGATTTGAAAATTTTTCGACACATCCTATCGCTTTTCTGTTCTCCTGATACTAATATCAGAATTATTCTGTTTTCGAAATAGAACGAAAACTTCTGCTGAAATATGGAGATTTTTATTGAAAACCCACAGTCGTTCCTGCTCTCCTGATACTGATTCCTCAATAACGTCTGAGAAATGGATTTGAAAAATTTTCGCACATCCTATCGCTTTTCTGTTCTCCTGATACTAATATCAGAATTATTCTGTTTTCGAAATAGAATGAAAACTTTTGCTGAAATATGGAGATTTTTATTGAAAACCCACAGTCGTTTCTGCTCTCCTGATACTGATTCCTCGATAACGTCTGAGAAATGGATTTGAAAATTTTTCGACACATCCTATCGCTTTTTTGTTCTCCTGATACTAATATCAGAATTATTCTGTTTTCGAAATAGAACGAAAACTTCTGCTGAAATATGGAGATTTTTATTGAAAACCCACAGTCGTTTCTGCTCTCCTGATACTGATTCCTGGATAACGTCTGAGAAATGGATTTGAAAATTTTTCGCCACATCCTATCGCTTTTCTGTTCTCCTGATACTAATATCAGAATTATTCTGTTTTCGAAATATAATGAAAACTTTTGCTGAAATATGGAGATTTTTATTAAAAACCCACAGTCGTTTCTGCTCTCCTGATACTGATTCCTCGATAACGTTTGAGAAATGGATTTGAAAATTTTTCGCCACATCCTATCGCTTTTCTGTTCTCCTGATACTAATATCAGAATTATTCTGTTTTCGAAATATAATGAAAACTTTTGCTGAAATATGGAGATTTTTATTAAAAACCCACAGTCGTTTCTGCTCTCCTGATACTGATTCCTCGATAACGTCTGAGAAATGGATTTGAAAATTTTTCGCCACATCCTATCGCTTTTCTGTTCTCCTGATACTAATATCAGAATTATTCTGTTTTCGGAATAGAATGAAAACTTTTGCCGGAATATGGAGATTGTTATTGAAAAACCAAAGTCGTTTCTGCTCTCCTGATACTGATTCCTCGATAACGTCTGAGAAATGGATTTGAAAATTTTTCGCCACATCCTATCGCATTTCTGTTCTCCTGATACTAATATCAGAATTATTCTGTTTTCGGGATAGAATGAAAACTTTTGCCGGAATATGGAGATTGTTATTGAAAAACCACAGTCGTTTCTGCTCTCCTGATACTGATTCCTCGATAACGTCTGAGAAATGGATTTGAAATTTTTCGACACATCCTATCGCTTTTCTGTTCTCCTGATACTAATATCAGAATTATTCTGTTTTCGAAATAGAATGAAAACTTTTGCTGAAATATAGAGATTTTTATTGAAAACCCACAGTCGTTTCTGCTCTCCTGATACTGATTCCTCGATAACGTCTGAGAAA
Organism: Gastrophysa polygoni; assembly: GCA_963576655.1. Lineage (NCBI taxonomy): Eukaryota > Metazoa > Arthropoda > Insecta > Coleoptera > Chrysomelidae > Gastrophysa > Gastrophysa polygoni. Next base: position 25,146,150 of record OY755090.1, on the reverse strand, counting down.
TGGATTTGAAAATTTTTCGACACATCCTATCGCTTTTCTGTTCTCCTGATACTAATATCAGAATTATTCTGTTTTCGAAATAGAATGAAAACTTTTGCTGAAATATGGAGATTGTTATTGAAAACCCACAGTCGTTTCTGCTCTCCTGATACTGATACCTCAATAACGTCTGAGAAATGGATTTGAAAATTTTTCGACACATCCTATCGCTTTTCTGTTCTCCTGATACTAATATCAGAATTATTCTGTTTTCGAAATAGAATGAAAACTTCTGCTGAAATATGGAGATTTTTATCGAAAACCCACAGTCGTTTCTGCTCTCCTGATACTGATTCCTCGATAACGTCTGAGAAATGGATTTGAAAATTTTTCGACACATCCTATCGCTTTTCTGTTCTCCTGATACTAATATCAGAATTATTCTGTTTTCGAAATAGAACGAAAACTTTTGCTGAAATATGGAGATTTTTATTGAAAACCCACAGTCGTTTCTGCTCTCCTGATACTGATACCTCGATAACGTCTGAGAAATGGATTTGAAAATTTTCCGCCACATCCTATCGCTTTTCTGTTCTCCTGATAATAATATCAGAATTATTCTGTTTTCGAAATAGAATGAAAACTTTTGCTGAAATATGGAGATTTTTATTGAAAACCCACAGTCGTTTCTGCTCTCCTGATACTGATTTCTCGATAACGTCTGAGAAATGGATTTGAAAATTTTTCGCCACATCCTATCGCTTTTCTGTTCTCCTGATAATAATATCAGAATTATTCTGTTTTCGAAATAGAATGAAAACTTTTGCTGAAATATGGAGATTTTTATTGAAAACCCACAGTCGTTTCTGCTCTCCTGATACTGATTCCTCGATAACGTCTGAGGAATGGATTTGAAAATTTTTCGCCACATCCTATCGCTTTTCTGTTCTCCTGATACTAATATCAGAATTATTCTGTTTTCGAAATAGAACGAAAACTTTTGCTGAAATATGGAGATTTTTATTGAAAACCCACAGTCGTTTCTGCTCTCCTGATACTGATTTCTCGATAACGTCTGAGAAATGGATTTGAAAATTTTACGCCACATCCTATCGCTTTTCTGCTCTCCTGATACTGATATCAGAATTATTCTGTTTTCGAAATAGAATGAAAACTTTTGCTGAAATATGGAGATTGTTATTGAAAACCCACAGTCGTTTCTGCTCTCCTGATACTGATTCCTCGATAACGTCTGAGAAATGGATTTGAAAATTTTTCCACACATCCTATCGCTTTTCTGTTCTCCTGATACTGATATCAGAATTATCCTGTTTTCGAAATAGAATGAAAATTTTTGCTGAAATATGGAGATTGTTATTGAATGAAAACCCACAGTCGTTTCTGCTCTCCTGATACTGATTCCTCGATAACGTCTGAGAAATGGATTTGAAAATTTTTCGCCACATCCTATCGCTTTTCTGTTCTCCTGATACTGATATCAGAATTATTCTGTTTTCGAAATAGAATGAAAACTTTTGCTGAAATATGGAGATCGTTATTGAAAACCCACAGTCGTTTCTGCTCTCCTGATACTGATTTCTCGATAACGTCTGAGAAATGGATTTGAAAATTTCACGCCACATCCTATAGCATTTCTGTTCTCCTGATACTAATATCAGAATTATTCTGTTTTCGAAATAGAATGAAAACTTTTGCTGAAATATGGAGATTAATATTGAAAACCCACAGTCCTTTCTGCTCTCCTGATACTGATTCCTCGATAACGTCTGAGAAATGGATTTGAAAAATTTTCGCCACATCCTATCGCTTTTCTGTTCTCCTGATACTAATATCAGAATTATTCTGTTTTCGGAATAGAATGAAAACTTTGCTGAAATATGGAGATTGTTATTGAAAAACCACAGTCGTTTCTGCTCTCCTGATACTGATTCCTCGATAACGTCTGAGAAATGGATTCGAAAATTTTTCGCCACATCCTATCGCTTTTCTGTTCTCCTGATTCTAATATCAGAATTATTCTGTTTTCGAAATAGAGTGAAAACTTTTGCTGAAATATGGAGATTGTTATTGAAAACCCACAGTCGTTTCTGCTCTCCTGATACTGATTCCTCGATAACGTCTGAGAAATGGATTTGAAAATTTTTCGACACATCCTATCGCTTTTCTGTTCTCCTGATACTTATATCAGAATTATTCTGTTTTCGAAATAGAATGAAAACTTTTGCTGAAAGATGGAGATTGTTATTGAAAACCCACAGTCGTTTCTGCTCTCCTGATACTGATTCCTTGATAACGTCTAAGAAATGGATTTGAAAATTTTTCGCCACATCCTATCACTTTTCTGTTCTCCTGATACTAATATCAGAATTATTCTGTTTTCGAAATAGAATGAAAACTTTTGCTGAAATATGGAGATTGTTATTGAAAACCCACAGTCGTTTCTGCTCTCCTGATACTGATTCCTTGATAACGTCTAAGAAATGGATTTGAAAATTTTTCGCCACATCCTATCACTTTTCTGTTCTCCTGATACTAATATCAGAATTATTCTGTTTTCGAAATAGAATGGAAACTTTTGCTGAAATATGGAGATTTTTATTGAAAACCCACAGTCGTTTCTGCTCTCCTGATACTGATTCCTCGATAACGTCTGAGAAATGGATTTGAAATTTTTCGACACATCCTATCGCTTTTCTGTTCTCCTGATACTAATATCAGAATTATTCTGTTTTCGAAATAGAATGAAAACTCTTGCTGAGATATGGAGATTGTTATTGAAAACCCACAGTCGTTTCTGCTGTCCTGATACTGATTCCTCGATAACGTCTGAGAAATGGATTTGAAAATTTTTCGCCACATCCTATCGCTTTTCTGTTCTCCTGATACTAATATCAGAATTATTCTGTTTTCGAAATAGAATGAAAACTTTTGCTGAAATATGGAGATTAATATTGAAAACCCACAGTCCTTTCTGCTCTCCTGATACTGATTCCTCGATAACGTCTGAGAAATGGATTCGAAAATTTTTCGCCACATCCTATCGCTTTTCTGTTCTCCTGATTCTAATATCAGAATTATTCTGTTTTCGAAATAGAGTGAAAACTTTTGCTGAAATATGGAGATTGTTATTGAAAACCCACAGTCGTTTCTGCTCTCCTGATACTGATTCCTCGATAACGTCTGAGAAATGGATTTGAAAATTTTTCGACACATCCTATCGCTTTTCTGTTCTCCTGATACTTATATCAGAATTATTCTGTTTTCGAAATAGAATGAAAACTTTTGCTGAAAGATGGAGATTGTTATTGAAAACCCACAGTCGTTTCTGCTCTCCTGATACTGATTCCTTGATAACGTCTAAGAAATGGATTTGAAAATTTTTCGTCACATCCTATCGCTTTTCTGTTCTCCTGATACTAATATCAGAATTATTCTGTTTTCGAAATAGAATGAAAACTTTTGCTGAAATATGGACATTGTTATTGAAAACCCACAGTCGTTTCTGCTCTCCTGATACTGATTCCTCGATAACGTCTGAGAAATGGATTTGAAAATTTTTCGCCACATCCTATCGCTTTTCTGTTCTCCTGATACTAATATCAGAATTATTCTGTTTTCGAAATAGAATGAAAACTTTTGCTGAAATATGGAGATTGTTTTCGAAAACCCACAGTCGTTTCTGCTCTCCTGATACTGATTCCTTGATAACGTCTAAGAAATGGATTTGAAAACTTTTCGCCACATCCTATCGCTTTTCTGTTCTCCTGATACTAATATCAGAATTATTCTGTTTTCGAAATAGAATGAAAACTTTTGCTGAAATATGGACATTGTTATTGAAAACCCACAGTCGTTTCTGCTCTCCTGATACTGATTCCTCGATAACGTCTGAGAAATGGATTTGAAAATTTTTCGCCACATCCTATCGCTTTTCTGTTCTCCTGATACTAATATCAGAATTATTCTGTTTTCGAAATAGAATGAAAACTTTTGCTGAAATATGGAAATTGTTATTGAGAAGCCACAGTCGTTTCTGGTCTCCTGAGACTGATTCTTGATAACGTCTAAGAAATGGATTTGAAAATTTTTCGCCACATCCTATCGCTTTTCTGTTCTCCTGATACTGATATCAGAATTATTCTGTTTTCGAAATAGAATGAAAACTTTTGCTGAAATATGGAGATCGTTATTGAAAACCCACAGTCGTTTCTGCTCTCCTGATACTGATTTCTCGATAACGTCTGAGAAATGGATTTGAAAATTTCACGCCACATCCTATAGCATTTCTGTTCTCCTGATACTAATATCAGAATTATTCTGTTTTCGAAATAGAATGAAAACTTTTGCTGAAATATGGACATTGTTATTGAAAACCCACAGTCGTTTCTGCTGTCCTGATACTGATTCCTCGATAACGTCTGAGAAATGGATTTGAAAATTTTTCGACACATCCTATCGCTTTTCTGTTCTCCTGATACTAATATCAGAATTATTCTGTTTTCGAAATAGAACGAAAACTTCTGCTGAAATATGGAGATTTTTATTGAAAACCCACAGTCGTTTCTGCTCTCCTGATACTGATTCCTCGATAACGTCTGAGAAATGGATTTGAAATTTTTCGACACATCCTATCGCTTTTCTGTTCTCCTGATACTAATATCAGAATTATTCTGTTTTCGAAATAGAATGAAAACTCTTGCTGAAATATGGAGATTGTTATTGAAAACCCACAGTCGTTTCTGCTGTCCTGATACTGATTCCTCGATAACGTCTGAGAAATGGATTTGAAAATTTTTCGACACATCCTATCGCTTTTCTGTTCTCCTGATACTAATATCAGAATTATTCTGTTTTCGAAATAGAACGAAAACTTCTGCTGAAATATGGAGATTTTTATTGAAAACCCACAGTTGTTTCTGCTCTCCTGATACTGATTCCTCAATAACGTCTGAGAAATGGATTTGAAAAATTTTCGCACATCCTATCGCTTTTCTGTTCTCCTGATACTAATATCAGAATTATTCTGTTTTCGAAATAGAATGAAAACTTTTGCTGAAATATGAAGATTTTTATTGAAAACCCACAGTCGTTTCTGCTCTCCTGATACTGATTCCTCGATAACGTCTGAGAAATGGATTTGAAAATTTTTCGACACATCCTATCGCTTTTTTGTTCTCCTGATACTAATATCAGAATAATTCTGTTTTCGAAATAGAACGAAAACTTCTGCTGAAATATGGAGATTTTATTGAAAACCCACAGTCGTTTCTGCTCTCCTGATGCTGATTCCTCGATAACGTCTGAGAAATGGATTTGAAAATTTTTCGACACATCCTATCGCTTTTCTGTTCTCCTGATACTAATATCAGAATTATTCTGTTTTCGAAATAGAATGAAAACTTTTGCTAAAATATGGAGATTTTTATTGAAAACCCACAGTCGTTTCTGCTCTCCTGATACTGATTCCTGGATAACGTCTGAGAAATTGATTTGAAAATTTTTCGCCACATCCTATCGCTTTTCTGTTCTCCTGATACTAATATCAGAATGATTCTGTTTTCGAAATAGAACGAAAACTTTTGCTGAAATATGGAGATTTTTATTGAAAACCCACAGTCGTTTCTGCTCTCCTGATACTGATTCCTCGATAACGTCTGAGAAATGGATTTGAAAATTTTTCGACACATCCTATCGCTTTTTTGTTCTCCTGATACTAATATCAGAATTATTCTGTTTTCGAAATAGAACGAAAACTTCTGCTGAAATATGGAGATTTTTATTGAAAACCCACAGTCGTTTCTGCTCTCCTGATACTGATTCCTGGATAACGTCTGAGAAATGGATTTGAAAATTTTTCGCCACATCCTATCGCTTTTCTGTTCTCCTGATACTAATATCAGAATGATTCTGTTTTCGAAATAGAACGAAAACTTTTGGTGAAATATGGAGATTTTTATTGTTTCTGCTCTCCTGATACTGATTCCTCGATAACGTTTGAGAAATGGATTTGAAAATTTTTCGCCACATCCTATCGCTTTTCTGTTCTCCTGATACTAATATCAGAATTATTCTGTTTTCGAAATATAATGAAAACTTTTGCTGAAATATGGAGATTTTTATTGAAAACCCACAGTCGTTTCTGCTCTCCTGATACTGATTCCTCGATAACGTCTGAGAAATGGATTTGAAAATTTTTCGCCACATCCTATCGCTTTTCTGTTCTCCTGATACTAATATCAGAATTATTCTGTTTTCGAAATAGAACGAAAACTTTTGCTGAAATATGGAGATTTTTATTGAAAACCCACAGTCGTTTCTGCTCTCCTGATACTGATTCCTCGATAACGTCTGAGAAATGGATTTGAAAATTTTTCGCCACATCCTATCGCTTTTCTGTTCTCCTGATACTAATAACAGAATTATTCTGTTTTCGAAATAGGATGAAAACTTTTGCTGAAATATGGAGATTTTTATTGAAAACCTACAGTCGTTTCTGCTGTCCTGATACTGATTCCTCGATAACGTCTGAGAAATGGATTCGAAAATTTTTCGACACATCCTATCGCTTTTTTGTTCTCCTGATACTAATATCAGAATTATTCTGTTTTCGAAATAGAACGAAAACTTCTGCTGAAATATGGAGATTTTATTGAAAACCCACAGTCGTTTCTGCTCTCCTGATGCTGATTCCTCGATAACGTCTGAGAAATGGATTTGAAAATGTTTCGACACATCCTATCGCTTTTCTGTTCTCCTGATACTAATATCAGAATTATTCTGTTTTCGAAATAGAATGAAAACTTTTGCTGAAATATGGAGATTTTTATTGAAAACCCACAGTCGTTTCTGCTCTCCTGATACTGATTCCTGGATAACGTCTGAGAAATTGATTTGAAAATTTTTCGCCACATCCTATCGCTTTTCTGTTCTCCTGATACTAATATCAGAATGATTCTGTTTTCGAAATAGAACGAAACCTTTTGCTGAAATATGGAGATTTTTATTGAAAACCCACAGTCGTTTCTGCTCTCCTGATACTGATTCCTCGATAACGTCTGAGAAATGGATTTGAAAATTTTTCGACACATCCTATCGCTTTTTTGTTCTCCTGATACTAATATCAGAATTATTCTGTTTTCGAAATAGAACGAAAACTTCTGCTGAAATATGGAGATTTTCATTGAAAACCCACAGTCGTTTCTGCTCTCCTGATACTGATTCCTGGATAACGTCTGAGAAATGGATTTGAAAATTTTTCGCCACATCCTATCGCTTTTCTGTTCTCCTGATACTAATATCAGCATGATTCTGTTTTCGAAATAGAACGAAAACTTTTGGTGAAATATGGAGATTTTTATTGAAAACCCACAGTCGTTTCTGCTCTCCTGATACTGATTCCTCGATAACGTTTGAGAAATGGATTTGAAAATTTTTCGCCACATCCTATCGCTTTTCTGTTCTCCTGATACTAATATCAGAATTATTCTGTTTTCGAAATATAATGAAAACTTTTGCTGAAATATGGAGATTTTTATTGAAAACCCACAGTCGTTTCTGCTCTCCTGATACTGATTCCTCGATAACGTCTGAGAAATGGATTTGAAAATTTTTCGCCACATCCTATCGCTTTTCTGTTCTCCTGATACTAATATCAGAATTATTCTGTTTTCGAAATAGAACGAAAACTTTTGCTGAAATATGGAGATTTTTATTGAAAACCCACAGTCGTTTCTGCTCTCCTGATACTGATTCCTCGATAACGTCTGAGAAATGGATTTGAAAATTTTTCGCCACATCCTATCGCTTTTCTGTTCTCCTGATACTAATAACAGAATTATTCTGTTTTCGAAATAGGATGAAAACTTTTGCTGAAATATGGAGATTTTTATTGAAAACCTACAGTCGTTTCTGCTGTCCTGATACTGATTCCTCGATAACGTCTGAGAAATGGATTCGAAAATTTTTCGACACATCCTATCGCTTTTCTGTTCTCCTGATACTAATATCAGAATTATTCTGTTTTCGAAATAGAATGAAAACTTTTGCTGAAATATGGAGATTTTTATTGAAAACCCACAGTCGTTTCTGCTCTCCTGATACTGATTCCTCGATAACGTCTGAGAAATGGATTTGAAAATTTTTCGCCACATCCTATCGCTTTTCTGTTCTCCTGATACTAATATCAGAATTATTCGGTTTTCGAAATAGAATGAAAACTTTTGCTGAAATATGGAGATTTTTATTGAAAACCCACAGTCGTTTCTGCTCTTCTGATACTGATTCCTCAATAACGTCTGAGAAATATATTTGAAAATTTTTCGACACATCCTATCGCTTTTCTGTTCTCCTGATACTAATATCAGAATTATTCTGTTTTCGATATAGAATGAAAACTTTTGCTGAAATATGGAGATTTTTATTGAAAACCCACAGTCGTTTCTGCTCTCCTGATACTGATTCCTCGATAACGTCTGAGAAATGGATTTGAAAATTTTTCGCCACATCCTATCGCTTTTCTGTTCTCCTGATACTAATATCAGAATTATTCGGTTTTCGAAATAGAATGAAAACTTTTGCTGAAATATGGAGATTTTTATTGAAAACCCACAGTCGTTTCTGCTCTTCTGATACTGATTCCTCAATAACGTCTGAGAAATATATTTGAAAATTTTTCGACACATCCTATCGCTTTTCTGTTCTCCTGATACTAATATCAGAATTATTCTGTTTTCGATATAGAATGAAAACTTTTGCTGAAATATGGAGATTTTTATTGAAAACCCACAGTCGTTTCTGCTCTCCTGATACTGATTCCTCGATAACGTCTGAGAAATGGATTTGAAAATTTTTCGCCACATCCTATCGCTTTTCTGTTCTCCTGATACTAATATCAGAATTATTCTGTTTTCGAAATAGAATGAAAACTTTTGCTGAAATATGGAGATTTTTATTGAAAACCCACAGTCGTTTCTGCTCTCCTGATACTGATTTCTCGATAACGTCTGAGAAATGGATTTGAAAATTTTTCGCCACATCCTATCGCTTTTCTGTTCTCCTGATACTAATATCAGAATTATTCTGTTTTCGAAATAGAATGAAAACTTTTGCTGAAATATGGAGATTGTTATTGAAAACCCACAGCCTTTTCTGCTCTCCTGATACTGATTCCTTGATAACGTCTAAGAAATGGATTTGAAAATTTTTCGCCACATCCTATCGCTTTTCTGTTCTCCTGATACTAATATCAGAATTATTCTGTTTTCGAAATAGAATGAAAACTTTTGCTGAAATATGGAGATTGTTATTGAAAACCCACAGCCTTTTCTGCTCTCCTGATACTGATTCCTTGATAACGTCTAAGAAATGGATTTGAAAATTTTTCGCCACATCCTATCGCTTTTCTGTTCTCCTGATACTAATATCAGAATTATTCTGTTTTCGAAATAGAATGAAAACTTTTGCTGAAATATGGACATTGTTATTGAAAACCCACAGTCGTTTTCGCTCTCCTGATACTGATTCCTCGATAACGTCTGAGAAATGGATTTGAAAATTTTTCGCCACATCCTATCGCTTTTCTGTTCTCCTGATACTAATATCAGAATTATTCTGTTTTCGAAATAGAATGAAAACTTTTGCTGAAATATGGAGATTGTTATCGAAAACCCACAGTCGTTTCTGCTCTCCTGATACTGATTCCTTGATAACGTCTAAGAAATGGATTTGAAAATTTTTCGCCACATCCTATCGCTTTTCTGTTCTCCTGATACTAATATCAGAATTATTCTGTTTTCGAAATAGAACGAAAACTTTTGCTGAAATATGGAGATTTTTATTGAAAACCCACAGTCGTTTCTGCTCTCCTGATACTGATTCCTCGATAACGTCTGAGAAATGGATTTGAAAATTTTTCGCCACATCCTATCGCTTTTCTGTTCTCCTGATACTAATAACAGAATTATTCTGTTTTCGAAATAGGATGAAAACTTTTGCTGAAATATGGAGATTTTTATTGAAAACCTACAGTCGTTTCTGCTGTCCTGATACTGATTCCTCGATAACGTCTGAGAAATGGATTCGAAAATTTTTCGACACATCCTATCGCTTTTCTGTTCTCCTGATACTAATATCAGAATTATTCTGTTTTCGAAATAGAATGAAAACTTTTGCTGAAATATGGAGATTGTTATTGAAAACCCACAGTCGTTTCTGCTCTCCTGATACTGATTCCTCGATAACGTCTGAGAAATGGATTTGAAAATTTTTCGCCACATCCTATCGCTTTTCTGTTCTCCTGATACTAATATCAGAATTATTCTGTTTTCGAAATAGAATGAAAACTTTTGCTGAAATATGGAGATTTTTATTGAAAACCCACAGTCGTTTCTGCTCTCCTGATACTGATTTCTCGATAACGTCTGAGAAATGGATTTGAAAATTTTTCGCCACATCCTATCGCTTTTCTGTTCTCCTGATACTAATATCAGAATTATTCTGTTTTCGAAATAGAATGAAAACTTTTGCTGAAATATGGAGATTGTTATTGAAAACCCACAGCCTTTTCTGCTCTCCTGATACTGATTCCTTGATAACGTCTAAGAAATGGATTTGAAAATTTTTCGCCACATCCTATCGCTTTTCTGTTCTCCTGATACTAATATCAGAATTATTCTGTTTTCGAAATAGAATGAAAACTTTTGCTGAAATATGGAGATTGTTATTGAAAACCCACAGCCTTTTCTGCTCTCCTGATACTGATTCCTTGATAACGTCTAAGAAATGGATTTGAAAATTTTTCGCCACATCCTATCGCTTTTCTGTTCTCCTGATACTAATATCAGAATTATTCTGTTTTCGAAATAGAATGAAAACTTTTGCTGAAATATGGACATTGTTATTGAAAACCCACAGTCGTTTTCGCTCTCCTGATACTGATTCCTCGATAACGTCTGAGAAATGGATTTGAAAATTTTTCGCCACATCCTATCGCTTTTCTGTTCTCCTGATACTAATATCAGAATTATTCTGTTTTCGAAATAGAATGAAAACTTTTGCTGAAATATGGAGATTGTTATCGAAAACCCACAGTCGTTTCTGCTCTCCTGATACTGATTCCTTGATAACGTCTAAGAAATGGATTTGAAAATTTTTCGCCACATCCTATCGCTTTTCTGTTCTCCTGATACTAATATCAGAATTATTCTGTTTTCGAAATAGAACGAAAACTTTTGCTGAAATATGGAGATTTTTATTGAAAACCCACAGTCGTTTCTGCTCTCCTGATACTGATTCCTCGATAACGTCTGAGAAATGGATTTGAAAATTTTTCGCCACATCCTATCGCTTTTCTGTTCTCCTGATACTAATAACAGAATTATTCTGTTTTCGAAATAGGATGAAAACTTTTGCTGAAATATGGAGATTTTTATTGAAAACCTACAGTCGTTTCTGCTGTCCTGATACTGATTCCTCGATAACGTCTGAGAAATGGATTCGAAAATTTTTCGACACATCCTATCGCTTTTCTGTTCTCCTGATACTAATATCAGAATTATTCTGTTTTCGAAATAGAATGAAAACTTTTGCTGAAATATGGAGATTGTTATTGAAAACCCACAGTCGTTTCTGCTCTCCTGATACTGATTCCTCGATAACGTCTGAGAAATGGATTTGAAAATTTTTCGCCACATCCTATCGCTTTTCTGTTCTCCTGATACTAATATCAGAATTATTCTGTTTTCGAAATAGAATGAAAACTTTTGCTGAAATATGGAGATTGTTATTGAAAACCCACAGTCGTTTCTGCTCTCCTGATACTGATTCCTCGATAACGTCTGAGAAATGGATTTGAAAATTTTTCGCCACATCCTATCGCTTTTCTGTTCTCCTGATACTAATATCAGAATTATTCTGTTTTCGAAATAGAATGAAAACTTTTGCTGAAATATGGAGATTTTTATTGAAAACCCACAGTCGTTTCTGCTCTCCTGATACTGATTTCTCGATAACGTCTGAGAAATGGATTTGAAAATTTTTCGCCACATCCTATCGCTTTTCTGTTCTCCTGATACTAATATCAGAATTATTCTGTTTTCGAAATAGAATGAAAACTTTTGCTGAAATATGGAGATTGTTATTGAAAACCCACAGCCTTTTCTGCTCTCCTGATACTGATTCCTTGATAACGTCTAAGAAATGGATTTGAAAATTTTTCGCCACATCCTATCGCTTTTCTGTTCTCCTGATACTAATATCAGAATTATTCTGTTTTCGAAATAGAATGAAAACTTTTGCTGAAATATGGAGATTGTTATTGAAAACCCACAGTCGTTTCTGCTCTCCTGATACTGATTTCTCGATAACGTCTGAGAAATGGATTTGAAAATTTTTCGCCACATCCTATCGCTTTTCTGTTCTCCTGATACTAATATCAGAATTATTCTGTTTTCGAAATAGAATGAAAACTTTTGCTGAAATATGGAGATTGTTATTGAAAACCCACAGCCTTTTCTGCTCTCCTGATACTGATTCCTTGATAACGTCTAAGAAATGGATTTGAAAATTTTTCGCAGCATCCTATCGCTTTTCTGTTCTCCTGATACTAATATCAGAATTATTCTGTTTTCGAAATAGAATGAAAACTTTTGCTGAAATATGGATATTGTTATTGAAAACCCACAGCCTTTTCTGCTCTCCTGATACTGATTCCTTGATAACGTCTAAGAAATGGATTTGAAAATTTTTCGCCACATCCTATCGCTTTTCTGTTCTCCTGATACTAATATCAGAATTATTCTGTTTTCGAAATAGAATGAAAACTTTTGCTGAAATATGGACATTGTTATTGAAAACCCACAGTCGTTTTCGCTCTCCTGATACTGATTCCTCGATAACGTCTGAGAAATGGATTTGAAAATTTTTCGCCACATCCTATCGCTTTTCTGTTCTCCTGATACTAATATCAGAATTATTCTGTTTTCGAAATAGAATGAAAACTTTTGCTGAAATATGGAGATTGTTATCGAAAACCCACAGTCGTTTCTGCTCTCCTGATACTGATTCCTTGATAACGTCTAAGAAATGGATTTGAAAATTTTTCGCCACATCCTATCGCTTTTCTGTTCTCCTGATACTAATATCAGAATTATTCTGTTTTCGAAATAGAATGAAAACTTTTGCTGAAATATGGAGATTGTTATTGAAAACCCACAGCCTTTTCTGCTCTCCTGATACTGATTCCTTGATAACGTCTGAGAAATGGATTTGAAAATTTTTCGACACATCCTATCGCTTTTCTGTTCTCCTGATACTAATATGAGAATTATTCTGTTTTCGAAATAGAATGAAAACTTTTGCTGAAATATGGAGATTGTTATTGAAAACCCACAGCCTTTTCTGCTCTCCTGATACTGATTCCTTGATAACGTCTAAGAAATGGATTTGAAAATTTTTCGCCACATCCTATCGCTTTTCTGTTCTCCTGATACTAATATCAGAATTATTCTGTTTTCGAAATAGAATGAAAACTTTTGCTGAAATATGGACATTGTTATTGAAAACCCACAGTCGTTTTCGCTCTCCTGATACTGATTCCTCGATAACGTCTGAGAAATGGATTTGAAAATTTTTCGCCACATCCTATCGCTTTTCTGTTCTCCTGATACTAATATCAGAATTATTCTGTTTTCGAAATAGAATGAAAACTTTTGCTGAAATATGGAGATTGTTATCGAAAACCCACAGTCGTTTCTGCTCTCCTGATACTGATTCCTTGATAACGTCTAAGAAATGGATTTGAAAATTTTTCGCCACATCCTATCGCTTTTCTGTTCTCCTGATACTAATATCAGAATTATTCTGTTTTCGAAATAGAACGAAAACTTTTGCTGAAATATGGAGATTTTTATTGAAAACCCACAGTCGTTTCTGCTCTCCTGATACTGATTCCTCGATAACGTCTGAGAAATGGATTTGAAAATTTTTCGCCACATCCTATCGCTTTTCTGTTCTCCTGATACTAATAACAGAATTATTCTGTTTTCGAAATAGGATGAAAACTTTTGCTGAAATATGGAGATTTTTATTGAAAACCTACAGTCGTTTCTGCTGTCCTGATACTGATTCCTCGATAACGTCTGAGAAATGGATTCGAAAATTTTTCGACACATCCTATCGCTTTTCTGTTCTCCTGATACTAATATCAGAATTATTCTGTTTTCGAAATAGAATAAAAACTTTTGCTGAAATATGGAGATTGTTATTGAAAACCCACAGTCGTTTTCGCTCTCCTGATACTGATTCCTCGATAACGTCTGAGAAATGGATTTGAAAATTTTTCGCCACATCCTATCGCTTTTCTGTTCTCCTGATACTAATATCAGAATTATTCTGTTTTCGAAATAGAATGAAAACTTTTGCTGAAATATGGAGATTGTTATTGAAAACCCACAGTCGTTTCTGCTCTCCTGATACTGATTCCTCGATAACGTCTGAGAAATGGATTTGAAAATTTTTCGCCACATCCTATCGCTTTTCTGTTCTCCTGATACTAATATCAGAATTATTCTGTTTTCGAAATAGAATGAAAACTTTTGCTGAAATATGGAGATTTTTATTGAAAACCCACCGTCGTTTCTGCTCTCCTGATACTGACTTCTCGATAACGTCTGAGAAATGGATTTGAAAATTTTTCGCCACATCCTATCGCTTTTCTGTTCTCCTGATACTAATATCAGAATTATTCTGTTTTCGAAATAGAATGAAAACTTTTGCTGAAATATGGAGATTGTTATTGAAAACCCACAGCCTTTTCTGCTCTCCTGATACTGATTCCTTGATAACGTCTAAGAAATGGATTTGAAAATTTTTCGCCACATCCTATCGCTTTTCTGTTCTCCTGATACTAATATCAGAATTATTCTGTTTTCGAAATAGAATGAAAACTTTTGCTGAAATATGGAGATTGTTATTGAAAACCCACAGCCTTTTCTGCTCTCCTGATACTGATTCCTTGATAACGTCTAAGAAATGGATTTGAAAATTTTTCGCCACATCCTATCGCTTTTCTGTTCTCCTGATACTAATATCAGAATTATTCTGTTTTCGAAATAGAATGAAAACTTTTGCTGAAATATGGACATTGTTATTGAAAACCCACAGTCGTTTTCGCTCTCCTGATACTGATTCCTCGATAACGTCTGAGAAATGGATTTGAAAATTTTTCGCCACATCCTATCGCTTTTCTGTTCTCCTGATACTAATATCAGAATTATTCTGTTTTCGAAATAGAATGAAAACTTTTGCTGAAATATGGAGATTGTTATCGAAAACCCACAGTCGTTTCTGCTCTCCTGATACTGATTCCTTGATAACGTCTAAGAAATGGATTTGAAAATTTTTCGCCACATCCTATCGCTTTTCTGTTCTCCTGATACTAATATCAGAATTATTCTGTTTTCGAAATAGAATGAAAACTTTTGCTGAAATATGGAGATTGTTATTGAAAACCCACAGCCTTTTCTGCTCTCCTGATACTGATTCTTTGATAACGTCTGAGAAATGGATTTGAAAATTTTTCGACACATCCTATCGCTTTTCTGTTCTCCTGATACTAATATGAGAATTATTCTGTTTTCGAAATAGAATGAAAACTTTTGCTGAAATATGGAGATTGTTATTGAAAACCCACAGTCTTTTCTGCTCTCCTGATACTGATTCCTCGATAACGTCTGAGAAATGGATTTGAAAATTTTTCGCCACATCCTATCGCTTTTCTGTTCTCCTGATACTAATATCAGAATTTTTCTGTTTTCGAAATAGAATGAAAACTTTTGCTGAAATATGGAGATTGTTATTGAAAACCCACAGTCGTTTCTGCTCTCCTGATACTGATTCCTCGATAACGTCTGAGAAATGGATTTGAAAATTTTTCGACACATCCTATCGCTTTTCTGTTCTCCTGATACTAATATCAGAATCATTCTGTTTTCGAAATAGAATGAAAACTTTTGCTGAAATATGGAGATTGTTATTGAAAACCCACAGTCGTTTCTGCTCTCCTGATACTGATTCCTTGATAACGTCTAAGAAATGGATTTGAAAATTTTTCGCCACATCCTATCGCTTTTCTGTTCTCCTGATACTAATATCAGAATTATTCTGTTTTCGAAATAGAATGAAAACTTTTGCTGAAATATGGAGATTTTTATTGAAAACCCACAGTCGTTTCTGCTCTCCTGATACTGATTCCTCGATAACGTCTGAGAAATGGATTTGAAAATTTTACCACACATCCTATCGCTTTTCTGTTCTCCTGATACTAATATCAGAATTATTCTGTTTTCGAAATAGAATGAAAACTTTTGCTGAAATATGGAGATTGTTATCGAAAACCCACAGTCGTTTCTGCTCTCCTGATACTGATTCCTTGATAACGTCTAAGAAATGGATTTGAAAATTTTTCGCCACATCCTATCGCTTTTCTGTTCTCCTGATACTAATATCAGAATTATTCTGTTTTCGAAATAGAATGAAAACTTTTGCTGAAATATGGAGATTTTTATTGAAAACCCACAGTCGTTTCTGCTCTCCTGATACTGATTCCTCGATAACGTCTGAGAAATGGATTTGAAAATTTTACCACACATCCTATCGCTTTTCTGTTCTCCTGATACTAATATCAGAATTATTCTGTTTTCGAAATAGAATGAAAACTTTTGCTGAAATATGGAGATTAATATTGAAAACCCACAGTCCTTTCTGCTCTCCTGATACTGATTCCTCGATAACGTCTGAGAAATGGATTTGAAAAATTTTCGCCACATCCTATCGCTTTTCTGTTCTCCTGATACTTATCAGAATTATTCTGTTTTCGGAATAGAATGAAAACTTTGCTGAAATATGGAGATTGTTATTGAAAAACCACAGTCGTTTCTGCTCTCCTGATACTGATTCCTCGATAACGTCTGAGAAATGGATTCGAAAATTTTTCGCCACATCCTATCGCTTTTCTGTTCTCCTGATACTAATATCAGAATTATTATGTTTTCGAAATAGAATGAAAACTTTTGCTGAAATATGGAGATTGTTATTGAAAACCCACAGTCGTTTCTGCTCTCCTGATACTGATTCCTCGATAACGTCTGAGAAATGGATTTGAAAATTTTTCGTCACATCCTATCGCTTTTCTGTTCTCCTGATACTAATATCAGAATTATTCTGTTTTCGAAATAGAATGAAAACTTTTGCTGAAATATGGAGATTGTTATTGAAAACCCACAGTCGTTTCTGCTCTCCTGATACTGATTCGTCGATAACGTCTGAGAAATGGATTTGAAAATTTTTCGCCACATCCTATCGCTTTTCTGTTCTCCTGATACTAATATCAGAATTATTCTGTTTTCGAAATAGAATGAAAACTCTTGCTGAAATATGGAGATTGTTATTGAAAACCCACAGTCGTTTCTGCTGTCCTGATACTGATTCCTCGATAACGTCTGAGAAATGGATTTGAAAATTTTTCGACACATCCTATCGCTTTTCTGTTCTCCTGATACTAATATCAGAATTATTCTGTTTTCGAAATAGAACGAAAACTTCTGCTGAAATATGGAGATTTTTATTGAAAACCCACAGTCGTTTCTGCTCTCCTGATACTGATTCCTCGATAACGTCTGAGAAATGGATTTGAAATTTTTCGACACATCCTATCGCTTTTCTGTTCTCCTGATACTAATATCAGAATTATTCTGTTTTCGAAATAGAATGAAAACTCTTGCTGAAATATGGAGATTGTTATTGAAAACCCACAGTCGTTTCTGCTGTCCTGATACTGATTCCTCGATAACGTCTGAGAAATGGATTTGAAAATTTTTCCACACATCCTATCGCTTTTCTGTTCTCCTGATACTAATATCAGAATTATTCTGTTTTCGAAATAGAACGAAAACTTCTGCTGAAATATGGAGATTTTTATTGAAAACCCACAGTCGTTTCTGCTCTCCTGATACTGATTCCTCAATAACGTCTGAGAAATGGATTTGAAAAATTTTCGCACATCCTATCGCTTTTCTGTTCTCCTGATACTAATATCAGAATTATTCTGTTTTCGAAATAGAATGAAAACTTTTGCTGAAATATGGAGATTTTTATTGAAAACCCACAGTCGTTTCTGCTCTCCTGATACTGATTCCTCGATAACGTCTGAGAAATGGATTTGAAAATTTTTCGCCACATCCTATCGCTTTTCTGTTCTCCTGATACTAATATCAGAATTATTCTGTTTTCGAAATAGAATGAAAACTTTTGCTGAAATATGGAGATTTTTATTGAAAACCCACAGTCGTTTCTGCTCTTCTGATACTGATTCCTCGATAACGTCTGAGAAATGGATTTGAAAATTTCTCGACACATCCTATCGCTTTTCTGTTCTCCTGATACTAATATCAGAATTATTCTGTTTTCGAAATAGAACGAAAACTTTTGCTGAAATATGGAGATTTTTATTGAAAACCCACAGTCGTTTCTGCTCTCCTGATACTGATTCCTCGATAACGTCTGAGAAATGGATTTGAAAATTTTTCGCCACATCCTATCGCTTTTCTGTTCTCCTGATACTAATAACAGAATTATTCTGTTTTCGAAATAGAATGAAAACTTTTGCTGAAATATGGAGATTTTTATTGAAAACCCACAGTCGTTTCTGCTCTCCTGATACTGATTTCTCGATAACGTCTGAGAAATGGATTTGAAAATTTTTCGCCACATCCTATCGCTTTTCTGTTCTCCTGATACTAATAACAGAATTATTCTGTTTTCGAAATAGGATGAAAACTTTTGCTGAAATATGGAGATTTTTATTGAAAACCCACAGTCGTTTCTGCTCTCCTGATACTGATTCCTCGATAACGTCTGAGAAATGGATTTGAAAATTTTTCGACACATCCTATCGCTTTTCTGTTCTCCTGATACTAATATGAGAATTATTCTGTTTTCGAAATAGAATGAAAACTTTTGCTGAAATATGGAGATTGTTATTGAAAACCCACAGCCTTTTCTGCTCTCCTGATACTGATTCCTTGATAACGTCTAAGAAATGGATTTGAAAATTTTTCGCCACATCCTATCGCTTTTCTGTTCTCCTGATACTAATATCAGAATTATTCTGTTTTCGAAATAGAATGAAAACTTTTGCTGAAATATGGACATTGTTATTGAAAACCCACAGTCGTTTTCGCTCTCCTGATACTGATTCCTCGATAACGTCTGAGAAATGGATTTGAAAATTTTTCGCCACATCCTATCGCTTTTCTGTTCTCCTGATACTAATATCAGAATTATTCTGTTTTCGAAATAGAATGAAAACTTTTGCTGAAATATGGAGATTGTTATCGAAAACCCACAGTCGTTTCTGCTCTCCTGATACTGATTCCTTGATAACGTCTAAGAAATGGATTTGAAAATTTTTCGCCACATCCTATCGCTTTTCTGTTCTCCTGATACTAATATCAGAATTATTCTGTTTTCGAAATAGAACGAAAACTTTTGCTGAAATATGGAGATTTTTATTGAAAACCCACAGTCGTTTCTGCTCTCCTGATACTGATTCCTCGATAACGTCTGAGAAATGGATTTGAAAATTTTTCGCCACATCCTATCGCTTTTCTGTTCTCCTGATACTAATAACAGAATTATTCTGTTTTCGAAATAGGATGAAAAATTTTGCTGAAATATGGAGATTTTTATTGAAAACCTACAGTCGTTTCTGCTGTCCTGATACTGATTCCTCGATAACGTCTGAGAAATGGATTCGAAAATTTTTCGACACATCCTATCGCTTTTCTGTTCTCCTGATACTAATATCAGAATTATTCTGTTTTCGAAATAGAATGAAAACTTTTGCTGAAATATGGAGATTGTTATTGAAAACCCACAGTCGTTTCTGCTCTCCTGATACTGATTCCTCGATAACGTCTGAGAAATGGATTTGAAAATTTTTCGCCACATCCTATCGCTTTTCTGTTCTCCTGATACTAATATCAGAATTATTCTGTTTTCGAAATAGAATGAAAACTTTTGCTGAAATATGGAGATTGTTATTGAAAACCCACAGTCGTTTCTGCTCTTCTGATACTGATTCCTCGATAACGTCTGAGAAATGGATTTGAAAATTTTTCGCCACATCCTATCGCTTTTCTGTTCTCCTGATACTAATATCAGAATTATTCTGTTTTCGAAATAGAATGAAAACTTTTGCTGAAATATGGAGATTTTTATTGAAAACCCACAGTCGTTTCTGCTCTCCTGATACTGATTTCTCGATAACGTCTGAGAAATGGATTTGAAAATTTTTCGCCACATCCTATCGCTTTTCTGTTCTCCTGATACTAATATCAGAATTATTCTGTTTTCGAAATAGAATGAAAACTTTTGCTGAAATATGGAGATTGTTATTGAAAACCCACAGCCTTTTCTGCTCTCCTGATACTGATTCCTTGATAACGTCTAAGAAATGGATTTGAAAATTTTTCGCCACATCCTATCGCTTTTCTGTTCTCCTGATACTAATATCAGAATTATTCTGTTTTCGAAATAGAATGAAAACTTTTGCTGAAATATGGACATTGTTATTGAAAACCCACAGCCTTTTCTGCTCTCCTGATACTGATTCCTTGATAACGTCTAAGAAATGGATTTGAAAATTTTTCGCCACATCCTATCGCTTTTCTGTTCTCCTGATACTAATATCAGAATTATTCTGTTTTCGAAATAGAATGAAAACTTTTGCTGAAATATGGACATTGTTATTGAAAACCCACAGTCGTTTTCGCTCTCCTGATACTGATTCCTCGATAACGTCTGAGAAATGGATTTGAAAATTTTTCGCCACATCCTATCGCTTTTCTGTTCTCCTGATACTAATATCAGAATTATTCTGTTTTCGAAATAGAATGAAAACTTTTGCTGAAATATGGAGATTGTTATCGAAAACCCACAGTCGTTTCTGCTCTCCTGATACTGATTCCTTGATAACGTCTAAGAAATGGATTTGAAAATTTTTCGCCACATCCTATCGCTTTTCTGTTCTCCTGATACTAATATCAGAATTATTCTGTTTTCGAAATAGAATGAAAACTTTTGCTGAAATATGGAGATTGTTATTGAAAACCCACAGCCTTTTCTGCTCTCCTGATACTGATTCTTTGATAACGTCTGAGAAATGGATTTGAAAATTTTTCGACACATCCTATCGCTTTTCTGTTCTCCTGATACTAATATGAGAATTATTCTGTTTTCGAAATAGAATGAAAACTTTTGCTGAAATATGGAGATTGTTATTGAAAACCCACAGTCTTTTCTGCTCTCCTGATACTGATTCCTCGATAACGTCTGAGAAATGGATTTGAAAATTTTTCGCCACATCCTATCGCTTTTCTGTTCTCCTGATACTAATATCAGAATTTTTCTGTTTTCGAAATAGAATGAAAACTTTTGCTGAAATATGGAGATTGTTTTTGAAAACCCACAGTCGTTTCTGCTCTCCTGATACTGATTCCTCGATAACGTCTGAGAAATGGATTTGAAAATTTTTCGACACATCCTATCGCTTTTCTGTTCTCCTGATACTAATATCAGAATCATTCTGTTTTCGAAATAGAATGAAAACTTTTGCTGAAATATGGAGATTGTTATCGAAAACCCACAGTCGTTTCTGCTCTCCTGATACTGATTCCTTGATAACGTCTAAGAAATGGATTTGAAAATTTTTCGCCACATCCTATCGCTTTTCTGTTCTCCTGATACTAATATCAGAATTATTCTGTTTTCGAAATAGAATGAAAACTTTTGCTGAAATATGGAGATTTTTATTGAAAACCCACAGTCGTTTCTGCTCTCCTGATACTGATTCCTCGATAACGTCTGAGAAATGGATTTGAAAATTTTACCACACATCCTATCGCTTTTCTGTTCTCCTGATACTAATATCAGAATTATTCTGTTTTCGAAATAGAATGAAAACTTTTGCTGAAATATGGAGATTAATATTGAAAACCCACAGTCC
Source organism: Gastrophysa polygoni (assembly GCA_963576655.1). Lineage (NCBI taxonomy): Eukaryota > Metazoa > Arthropoda > Insecta > Coleoptera > Chrysomelidae > Gastrophysa > Gastrophysa polygoni. The sequence continues at coordinate 25,124,090 of OY755090.1, read as the reverse complement.
TTTCTGCTCTCCTGATACTGATTCCTCGATAACGTCTGAGAAATGGATTTGAAAAATTTTCGCCACATCCTATCGCTTTTCTGTTCTCCTGATACTTATATCAGAATTATTCTGTTTTCGGAATAGAATGAAAACTTTGCTGAAATATGGAGATTGTTATTGAAAAACCACAGTCGTTTCTGCTCTCCTGATACTGATTCCTCGATAACGTCTGAGAAATGGATTCGAAAATTTTTCGCCACATCCTATCGCTTTTCTGTTCTCCTGATACTAATATCAGAATTATTCTGTTTTCGAAATAGAATGAAAACTTTTGCTGAAATATGGAGATTGTTATTGAAAACCCACAGTCGTTTCTGCTCTCCTGATACTGATTCCTCGATAACGTCTGAGAAATGGATTTGAAAATTTTTCGTCACATCCTATCGCTTTTCTGTTCTCCTGATACTAATATCAGAATTATTCTGTTTTCGAAATAGAATGAAAACTTTTGCTGAAATATGGAGATTGTTATTGAAAACCCACAGTCGTTTCTGCTCTCCTGATACTGATTCGTCGATAACGTCTGAGAAATGGATTTGAAAATTTTTCGCCACATCCTATCGCTTTTCTGTTCTCCTGATACTAATATCAGAATTATTCTGTTTTCGAAATAGAATGAAAACTCTTGCTGAAATATGGAGATTGTTATTGAAAACCCACAGTCGTTTCTGCTGTCCTGATACTGATTCCTCGATAACGTCTGAGAAATGGATTTGAAAATTTTTCGACACATCCTATCGCTTTTCTGTTCTCCTGATACTAATATCAGAATTATTCTGTTTTCGAAATAGAACGAAAACTTCTGCTGAAATATGGAGATTTTTATTGAAAACCCACAGTCGTTTCTGCTCTCCTGATACTGATTCCTCGATAACGTCTGAGAAATGGATTTGAAATTTTTCGACACATCCTATCGCTTTTCTGTTCTCCTGATACTAATATCAGAATTATTCTGTTTTCGAAATAGAATGAAAACTCTTGCTGAAATATGGAGATTGTTATTGAAAACCCACAGTCGTTTCTGCTGTCCTGATACTGATTCCTCGATAACGTCTGAGAAATGGATTTGAAAATTTTTCCACACATCCTATCGCTTTTCTGTTCTCCTGATACTAATATCAGAATTATTCTGTTTTCGAAATAGAACGAAAACTTCTGCTGAAATATGGAGATTTTTATTGAAAACCCACAGTCGTTTCTGCTCTCCTGATACTGATTCCTCAATAACGTCTGAGAAATGGATTTGAAAAATTTTCGCACATCCTATCGCTTTTCTGTTCTCCTGATACTAATATCAGAATTATTCTGTTTTCGAAATAGAATGAAAACTTTTGCTGAAATATGGAGATTTTTATTGAAAACCCACAGTCGTTTCTGCTCTCCTGATACTGATTCCTCGATAACGTCTGAGAAATGGATTTGAAAATTTTTCGCCACATCCTATCGCTTTTCTGTTCTCCTGATACTAATATCAGAATTATTCTGTTTTCGAAATAGAATGAAAACTTTTGCTGAAATATGGAGATTTTTATTGAAAACCCACAGTCGTTTCTGCTCTTCTGATACTGATTCCTCGATAACGTCTGAGAAATGGATTTGAAAATTTCTCGACACATCCTATCGCTTTTCTGTTCTCCTGATACTAATATCAGAATTATTCTGTTTTCGAAATAGAACGAAAACTTTTGCTGAAATATGGAGATTTTTATTGAAAACCCACAGTCGTTTCTGCTCTCCTGATACTGATTCCTCGATAACGTCTGAGAAATGGATTTGAAAATTTTTCGCCACATCCTATCGCTTTTCTGTTCTCCTGATACTAATAACAGAATTATTCTGTTTTCGAAATAGAATGAAAACTTTTGCTGAAATATGGAGATTTTTATTGAAAACCCACAGTCGTTTCTGCTCTCCTGATACTGATTTCTCGATAACGTCTGAGAAATGGATTTGAAAATTTTTCGCCACATCCTATCGCTTTTCTGTTCTCCTGATACTAATAACAGAATTATTCTGTTTTCGAAATAGGATGAAAACTTTTGCTGAAATATGGAGATTTTTATTGAAAACCCACAGTCGTTTCTGCTCTCCTGATACTGATTCCTCGATAACGTCTGAAAAATGGATTTGAAAATTTTTCGCCACATCCTATCGCTTTTCTGTTCTCCTGATACTAATAACAGAATTATTCTGTTTTCGAAATAGGATGAAAACTTTTGCTGAAATATGGAGATTTTTATTGAAAACCCACAGTCGTTTCTGCTCTCCTGATACAGATTCCTCGATAACGTCTGAGAAATGGATTTGAAAATTTTTCCACACATCCTATCGCTTTTCTGTTCTCCTGATACTAATATCAGAATTATTCTGTTTTCGAAATAGAACGAAAACTCTTGCTGAAATATGGAGATTTTTATTGAAAACCCACAGTCGTTTCTGCTCTCCTGATACTGATTCCTCGATAACGTCTGAGAAATGGATTTTAAAATTTTTCGCCACATCCTATCGCTTTTCTGTTCTCCTGATACTAATATCAGAATTATTCTGTTTTCGAAATAGAATGAAAACTTTTGCTGAAATATGGAGATTTTTATTGAAAACCCACAGTCGTTTCTGCTCTCCTGATACTGATTCCTCGATAACGTCTGAGAAATGGATTTGAAAATTTTTCGCCACATCCTATCGCTTTTCTGTTCTCCTGATACTAATATCAGAATTATTCTGTTTTCGAAATAGAATGAAAACTTTTGCTGAAATATGGAGATTTTTATTGAAAACCCACAGTCGTTTCTGCTCTCCTGATACTGATTTCTCGATAACGTCTGAGAAATGGATTTGAAAATTTTTCGCCACATCCTATCGCTTTTCTGTTCTCCTGATACTAATATCAGAATTATTCTGTTTTCGAAATAGAATGAAAACTTTTGCTGAAATATGGAGATTGTTATTGAAAACCCACAGCCTTTTCTGCTCTCCTGATACTGATTCCTTGATAACGTCTAAGAAATGGATTTGAAAATTTTTCGCCACATCCTATCGCTTTTCTGTTCTCCTGATACTAATATCAGAATTATTCTGTTTTCGAAATAGAATGAAAACTTTTGCTGAAATATGGACATTGTTATTGAAAACCCACAGCCTTTTCTGCTCTCCTGATACTGATTCCTTGATAACGTCTAAGAAATGGATTTGAAAATTTTTCGCCACATCCTATCGCTTTTCTGTTCTCCTGATACTAATATCAGAATTATTCTGTTTTCGAAATAGAATGAAAACTTTTGCTGAAATATGGACATTGTTATTGAAAACCCACAGTCGTTTTCGCTCTCCTGATACTGATTCCTCGATAACGTCTGAGAAATGGATTTGAAAATTTTTCGCCACATCCTATCGCTTTTCTGTTCTCCTGATACTAATATCAGAATTATTCTGTTTTCGAAATAGAATGAAAACTTTTGCTGAAATATGGAGATTGTTATCGAAAACCCACAGTCGTTTCTGCTCTCCTGATACTGATTCCTTGATAACGTCTAAGAAATGGATTTGAAAATTTTTCGCCACATCCTATCGCTTTTCTGTTCTCCTGATACTAATATCAGAATTATTCTGTTTTCGAAATAGAATGAAAACTTTTGCTGAAATATGGAGATTGTTATTGAAAACCCACAGCCTTTTCTGCTCTCCTGATACTGATTCTTTGATAACGTCTGAGAAATGGATTTGAAAATTTTTCGACACATCCTATCGCTTTTCTGTTCTCCTGATACTAATATGAGAATTATTCTGTTTTCGAAATAGAATGAAAACTTTTGCTGAAATATGGAGATTGTTATTGAAAACCCACAGTCTTTTCTGCTCTCCTGATACTGATTCCTCGATAACGTCTGAGAAATGGATTTGAAAATTTTTCGCCACATCCTATCGCTTTTCTGTTCTCCTGATACTAATATCAGAATTTTTCTGTTTTCGAAATAGAATGAAAACTTTTGCTGAAATATGGAGATTGTTTTTGAAAACCCACAGTCGTTTCTGCTCTCCTGATACTGATTCCTCGATAACGTCTGAGAAATGGATTTGAAAATTTTTCGACACATCCTATCGCTTTTCTGTTCTCCTGATACTAATATCAGAATCATTCTGTTTTCGAAATAGAATGAAAACTTTTGCTGAAATATGGAGATTGTTATCGAAAACCCACAGTCGTTTCTGCTCTCCTGATACTGATTCCTTGATAACGTCTAAGAAATGGATTTGAAAATTTTTCGCCACATCCTATCGCTTTTCTGTTCTCCTGATACTAATATCAGAATTATTCTGTTTTCGAAATAGAATGAAAACTTTTGCTGAAATATGGAGATTTTTATTGAAAACCCACAGTCGTTTCTGCTCTCCTGATACTGATTCCTCGATAACGTCTGAGAAATGGATTTGAAAATTTTACCACACATCCTATCGCTTTTCTGTTCTCCTGATACTAATATCAGAATTATTCTGTTTTCGAAATAGAATGAAAACTTTTGCTGAAATATGGAGATTAATATTGAAAACCCACAGTCCTTTCTGCTCTCCTGATACTGATTCCTCGATAACGTCTGAGAAATGGATTTGAAAAATTTTCGCCACATCCTATCGCTTTTCTGTTCTCCTGATACTTATATCAGAATTATTCTGTTTTCGGAATAGAATGAAAACTTTGCTGAAATATGGAGATTGTTATTGAAAAACCACAGTCGTTTCTGCTCTCCTGATACTGATTCCTCGATAACGTCTGAGAAATGGATTCGAAAATTTTTCGCCACATCCTATCGCTTTTCTGTTCTCCTGATACTAATATCAGAATTATTCTGTTTTCGAAATAGAATGAAAACTTTTGCTGAAATATGGAGATTGTTATTGAAAACCCACAGTCGTTTCTGCTCTCCTGATACTGATTCCTCGATAACGTCTGAGAAATGGATTTGAAAATTTTTCGTCACATCCTATCGCTTTTCTGTTCTCCTGATACTAATATCAGAATTATTCTGTTTTCGAAATAGAATGAAAACTTTTGCTGAAATATGGAGATTGTTATTGAAAACCCACAGTCGTTTCTGCTCTCCTGATACTGATTCGTCGATAACGTCTGAGAAATGGATTTGAAAATTTTTCGCCACATCCTATCGCTTTTCTGTTCTCCTGATACTAATATCAGAATTATTCTGTTTTCGAAATAGAATGAAAACTCTTGCTGAAATATGGAGATTGTTATTGAAAACCCACAGTCGTTTCTGCTGTCCTGATACTGATTCCTCGATAACGTCTGAGAAATGGATTTGAAAATTTTTCGACACATCCTATCGCTTTTCTGTTCTCCTGATACTAATATCAGAATTATTCTGTTTTCGAAATAGAACGAAAACTTCTGCTGAAATATGGAGATTTTTATTGAAAACCCACAGTCGTTTCTGCTCTCCTGATACTGATTCCTCGATAACGTCTGAGAAATGGATTTGAAATTTTTCGACACATCCTATCGCTTTTCTGTTCTCCTGATACTAATATCAGAATTATTCTGTTTTCGAAATAGAATGAAAACTCTTGCTGAAATATGGAGATTGTTATTGAAAACCCACAGTCGTTTCTGCTGTCCTGATACTGATTCCTCGATAACGTCTGAGAAATGGATTTGAAAATTTTTCCACACATCCTATCGCTTTTCTGTTCTCCTGATACTAATATCAGAATTATTCTGTTTTCGAAATAGAACGAAAACTTCTGCTGAAATATGGAGATTTTTATTGAAAACCCACAGTCGTTTCTGCTCTCCTGATACTGATTCCTCAATAACGTCTGAGAAATGGATTTGAAAAATTTTCGCACATCCTATCGCTTTTCTGTTCTCCTGATACTAATATCAGAATTATTCTGTTTTCGAAATAGAATGAAAACTTTTGCTGAAATATGGAGATTTTTATTGAAAACCCACAGTCGTTTCTGCTCTCCTGATACTGATTCCTCGATAACGTCTGAGAAATGGATTTGAAAATTTTTCGCCACATCCTATCGCTTTTCTGTTCTCCTGATACTAATATCAGAATTATTCTGTTTTCGAAATAGAATGAAAACTTTTGCTGAAATATGGAGATTTTTATTGAAAACCCACAGTCGTTTCTGCTCTTCTGATACTGATTCCTCGATAACGTCTGAGAAATGGATTTGAAAATTTCTCGACACATCCTATCGCTTTTCTGTTCTCCTGATACTAATATCAGAATTATTCTGTTTTCGAAATAGAACGAAAACTTTTGCTGAAATATGGAGATTTTTATTGAAAACCCACAGTCGTTTCTGCTCTCCTGATACTGATTCCTCGATAACGTCTGAGAAATGGATTTGAAAATTTTTCGCCACATCCTATCGCTTTTCTGTTCTCCTGATACTAATAACAGAATTATTCTGTTTTCGAAATAGAATGAAAACTTTTGCTGAAATATGGAGATTTTTATTGAAAACCCACAGTCGTTTCTGCTCTCCTGATACTGATTTCTCGATAACGTCTGAGAAATGGATTTGAAAATTTTTCGCCACATCCTATCGCTTTTCTGTTCTCCTGATACTAATAACAGAATTATTCTGTTTTCGAAATAGGATGAAAACTTTTGCTGAAATATGGAGATTTTTATTGAAAACCCACAGTCGTTTCTGCTCTCCTGATACTGATTCCTCGATAACGTCTGAAAAATGGATTTGAAAATTTTTCGCCACATCCTATCGCTTTTCTGTTCTCCTGATACTAATAACAGAATTATTCTGTTTTCGAAATAGGATGAAAACTTTTGCTGAAATATGGAGATTTTTATTGAAAACCCACAGTCGTTTCTGCTCTCCTGATACAGATTCCTCGATAACGTCTGAGAAATGGATTTGAAAATTTTTCCACACATCCTATCGCTTTTCTGTTCTCCTGATACTAATATCAGAATTATTCTGTTTTCGAAATAGAACGAAAACTCTTGCTGAAATATGGAGATTTTTATTGAAAACCCACAGTCGTTTCTGCTCTCCTGATACTGATTCCTCGATAACGTCTGAGAAATGGATTTTAAAATTTTTCGCCACATCCTATCGCTTTTCTGTTCTCCTGATACTAATATCAGAATTATTCTGTTTTCGAAATAGAATGAAAACTTTTGCTGAAATATGGAGATTTTTATTGAAAACCCACAGTCGTTTCTGCTCTCCTGATACTGATTCCTCGATAACGTCTGAGAAATGGATTTGAAAATTTTTCGCCACATCCTATCGCTTTTCTGTTCTCCTGATACTAATATCAGAATTATTCTGTTTTCGAAATAGAATGAAAACTTTTGCTGAAATATGGAGATTTTTATTGAAAACCCACAGTCGTTTCTGCTCTCCTGATACTGATTCCTCGATAACGTCTGAGAAATGGATTTGAAAATTTTTCGCCACATCCTATCGCTTTTCTGTTCTCCTGATACTAATATCAGAATTATTCTGTTTTCGAAATAGAATGAAAACTTTTGCTGAAATATGGAGATTGTTTTCGAAAACCCACAGTCGTTTCTGCTCTCCTGATACTGATTCCTTGATAACGTCTAAGAAATGGATTTGAAAATTTTTCGCCACATCCTATCGCTTTTCTGTTCTCCTGATACTAATATCAGAATTATTCTGTTTTCGAAATAGAATGAAAACTTTTGCTGAAATATGGACATTGTTATTGAAAACCCACAGTCGTTTCTGCTCTCCTGATACTGATTCCTCGATAACGTCTGAGAAATGGATTTGAAAATTTTTCGCCACATCCTATCGCTTTTCTGTTCTCCTGATACTAATATCAGAATTATTCTGTTTTCGAAATAGAATGAAAACTTTTGCTGAAATATGGAGATTGTTATTGAGAAGCCACAGTCGTTTCTGGTCTCCTGAGACTGATTCTTGATAACGTCTAAGAAATGGATTTGAAAATTTTTCGCCACATCCTATCGCTTTTCTGTTCTCCTGATACTGATATCAGAATTATTCTGTTTTCGAAATAGAATGAAAACTTTTGCTGAAATATGGAGATCGTTATTGAAAACCCACAGTCGTTTCTGCTCTCCTGATACTGATTTCTCGATAACGTCTGAGAAATGGATTTGAAAATTTCACGCCACATCCTATAGCATTTCTGTTCTCCTGATACTAATATCAGAATTATTCTGTTTTCGAAATAGAATGAAAACTTTTGCTGAAATATGGACATTGTTATTGAAAACCCACAGTCGTTTCTGCTCTCCTGATACTGATTCCTCGATAACGTCTGAGAAATGGATTTGAAAATTTTTCGACACATCCTATCGCTTTTCTGTTCTCCTGATACTAATATCAGAATTATTCTGTTTTCGAAATAGAACGAAAACTTCTGCTGAAATATGGAGATTTTTATTGAAAACCCACAGTCGTTTCTGCTCTCCTGATACTGATTCCTCGATAACGTCTGAGAAATGGATTTGAAATTTTTCGACACATCCTATCGCTTTTCTGTTCTCCTGATACTAATATCAGAATTATTCTGTTTTCGAAATAGAATGAAAACTTTTGCTGAAATATGGAGATTGTTATTGAAAACCCACAGTCGTTTCTGCTCTCCTGATACTGATTCCTCGATAACGTCTGAGAAATGGATTTGAAATTTTTCGACACATCCTATCGCTTTTCTGTTCTCCTGATACTAATATCAGAATTATTCTGTTTTCGAAATAGAATGAAAACTCTTGCTGAAATATGGAGATTGTTATTGAAAACCCACAGTCGTTTCTGCTGTCCTGATACTGATTCCTCAATAACGTCTGAGAAATGGATTTGAAAAATTTTCGCACATCCTATCGCTTTTCTGTTCTCCTGATACTAATATCAGAATTATTCTGTTTTCGAAATAGAATGAAAACTTTTGCTGAAATATGGAGATTTTTATTGAAAACCCACAGTCGTTTCTGCTCTCCTGATACTGATTCCTCGATAACGTCTGAGAAATGGATTTGAAAATTTTTCGACACATCCTATCGCTTTTTTGTTCTCCTGATACTAATATCAGAATTATTCTGTTTTCGAAATAGAACGAAAACTTCTGCTGAAATATGGAGATTTTTATTGAAAACCCACAGTCGTTTCTGCTCTCCTGATACTGATTCCTGGATAACGTCTGAGAAATGGATTTGAAAATTTTTCGCCACATCCTATCGCTTTTCTGTTCTCCTGATACTAATATCAGAATTATTCTGTTTTCGAAATATAATGAAAACTTTTGCTGAAATATGGAGATTTTTATTAAAAACCCACAGTCGTTTCTGCTCTCCTGATACTGATTCCTCGATAACGTTTGAGAAATGGATTTGAAAATTTTTCGCCACATCCTATCGCTTTTCTGTTCTCCTGATACTAATATCAGAATTATTCTGTTTTCGAAATATAATGAAAACTTTTGCTGAAATATGGAGATTTTTATTAAAAACCCACAGTCGTTTCTGCTCTCCTGATACTGATTCCTCGATAACGTCTGAGAAATGGATTTGAAAATTTTTCGCCACATCCTATCGCTTTTCTGTTCTCCTGATACTAATATCAGAATTATTCTGTTTTCGAAATATAATGAAAACTTTTGCTGAAATATGGAGATTTTTATTAAAAACCCACAGTCGTTTCTGCTCTCCTGATACTGATTCCTCGATAACGTCTGAGAAATGGATTTGAAAATTTTTCGCCACATCCTATCGCATTTCTGTTCTCCTGATACTAATATCAGAATTATTCTGTTTTCGGGATAGAATGAAAACTTTTGCCGGAATATGGAGATTGTTATTGAAAAACCACAGTCGTTTCTGCTCTCCTGATACTGATTCCTCGATAACGTCTGAGAAATGGATTTGAAATTTTTCGACACATCCTATCGCTTTTCTGTTCTCTTGATACTAATATCAGAATTATTCTGTTTTCGAAATAGAATGAGAACTTTTGCTGAAATATGGAGATTGTTATTGAAAACCCACAGTCGTTTCTGCTCTCCTGATACTGATTCCTCGATAACGTCTGAGGAATGGATTTGAAAATTTTTCGACACATCCTATCGCTTTTCTGTTCTCCTGATACTAATATCAGAATTATTCTGTTTTCGAAATAGAATGAAAACTTTTGCTGAAATATAGAGATTTTTATTGAAAACCCACAGTCGTTTCTGCTCTCCTGATACTGATTCCTCGATAACGTCTGAGAAATGGATTTGAAAATTTTTCGACACATCCTATCGCTTTTCTGTTCTCCTGATACTAATATCAGAATTATTCTGTTTTCGAAATAGAATGAAAACTTTTGCTGAAATATGGAGATTGTTATTGAAAACCCACAGTCGTTTCTGCTCTCCTGATACTGATACCTCAATAACGTCTGAGAAATGGATTTGAAAATTTTTCGACACATCCTATCGCTTTTCTGTTCTCCTGATACTAATATCAGAATTATTCTGTTTTCGAAATAGAATGAAAACTTCTGCTGAAATATGGAGATTTTTATCGAAAACCCACAGTCGTTTCTGCTCTCCTGATACTGATTCCTCGATAACGTCTGAGAAATGGATTTGAAAATTTTTCGACACATCCTATCGCTTTTCTGTTCTCCTGATACTAATATCAGAATTATTCTGTTTTCGAAATAGAATGAAAACTTCTGCTGAAATATGGAGATTTTTATCGAAAACCCACAGTCGTTTCTGCTCTCCTGATACTGATTCCTCGATAACGTCTGAGAAATGGATTTGAAAATTTTTCGACACATCCTATCGCTTTTCTGTTCTCCTGATACTAATATCAGAATTATTCTGTTTTCGAAATAGAACGAAAACTTTTGCTGAAATATGGAGATTTTTATTGAAAACCCACAGTCGTTTCTGCTCTCCTGATACTGATACCTCGATAACGTCTGAGAAATGGATTTGAAAATTTTCCGCCACATCCTATCGCTTTTCTGTTCTCCTGATAATAATATCAGAATTATTCTGTTTTCGAAATAGAATGAAAACTTTTGCTGAAATATGGAGATTTTTATTGAAAACCCACAGTCGTTTCTGCTCTCCTGATACTGATTTCTCGATAACGTCTGAGAAATGGATTTGAAAATTTTTCGCCACATCCTATCGCTTTTCTGTTCTCCTGATAATAATATCAGAATTATTCTGTTTTCGAAATAGAATGAAAACTTTTGCTGAAATATGGAGATTTTTATTGAAAACCCACAGTCGTTTCTGCTCTCCTGATACTGATTCCTCGATAACGTCTGAGGAATGGATTTGAAAATTTTTCGCCACATCCTATCGCTTTTCTGTTCTCCTGATACTAATATCAGAATTATTCTGTTTTCGAAATAGAACGAAAACTTTTGCTGAAATATGGAGATTTTTATTGAAAACCCACAGTCGTTTCTGCTCTCCTGATACTGATTTCTCGATAACGTCTGAGAAATGGATTTGAAAATTTTACGCCACATCCTATCGCTTTTCTGCTCTCCTGATACTGATATCAGAATTATTCTGTTTTCGAAATAGAATGAAAACTTTTGCTGAAATATGGAGATTGTTATTGAAAACCCACAGTCGTTTCTGCTCTCCTGATACTGATTCCTCGATAACGTCTGAGAAATGGATTTGAAAATTTTTCCACACATCCTATCGCTTTTCTGTTCTCCTGATACTGATATCAGAATTATCCTGTTTTCGAAATAGAATGAAAATTTTTGCTGAAATATGGAGATTGTTATTGAATGAAAACCCACAGTCGTTTCTGCTCTCCTGATACTGATTCCTCGATAACGTCTGAGAAATGGATTTGAAAATTTTTCGCCACATCCTATCGCTTTTCTGTTCTCCTGATACTGATATCAGAATTATTCTGTTTTCGAAATAGAATGAAAACTTTTGCTGAAATATGGAGATCGTTATTGAAAACCCACAGTCGTTTCTGCTCTCCTGATACTGATTTCTCGATAACGTCTGAGAAATGGATTTGAAAATTTCACGCCACATCCTATAGCATTTCTGTTCTCCTGATACTAATATCAGAATTATTCTGTTTTCGAAATAGAATGAAAACTTTTGCTGAAATATGGAGATTAATATTGAAAACCCACAGTCCTTTCTGCTCTCCTGATACTGATATCAGAATTATTCTGTTTTCGGAATAGAATGAAAACTTTGCTGAAATATGGAGATTGTTATTGAAAAACCACAGTCGTTTCTGCTCTCCTGATACTGATTCCTCGATAACGTCTGAGAAATGGATTCGAAAATTTTTCGCCACATCCTATCGCTTTTCTGTTCTCCTGATTCTAATATCAGAATTATTCTGTTTTCGAAATAGAGTGAAAACTTTTGCTGAAATATGGAGATTGTTATTGAAAACCCACAGTCGTTTCTGCTCTCCTGATACTGATTCCTCGATAACGTCTGAGAAATGGATTTGAAAATTTTTCGACACATCCTATCGCTTTTCTGTTCTCCTGATACTTATATCAGAATTATTCTGTTTTCGAAATAGAATGAAAACTTTTGCTGAAAGATGGAGATTGTTATTGAAAACCCACAGTCGTTTCTGCTCTCCTGATACTGATTCCTTGATAACGTCTAAGAAATGGATTTGAAAATTTTTCGCCACATCCTATCACTTTTCTGTTCTCCTGATACTAATATCAGAATTATTCTGTTTTCGAAATAGAATGAAAACTTTTGCTGAAATATGGAGATTGTTATTGAAAACCCACAGTCGTTTCTGCTCTCCTGATACTGATTCCTTGATAACGTCTAAGAAATGGATTTGAAAATTTTTCGCCACATCCTATCACTTTTCTGTTCTCCTGATACTAATATCAGAATTATTCTGTTTTCGAAATAGAATGGAAACTTTTGCTGAAATATGGAGATTTTTATTGAAAACCCACAGTCGTTTCTGCTCTCCTGATACTGATTCCTCGATAACGTCTGAGAAATGGATTTGAAATTTTTCGACACATCCTATCGCTTTTCTGTTCTCCTGATACTAATATCAGAATTATTCTGTTTTCGAAATAGAATGAAAACTCTTGCTGAGATATGGAGATTGTTATTGAAAACCCACAGTCGTTTCTGCTGTCCTGATACTGATTCCTCGATAACGTCTGAGAAATGGATTTGAAAATTTTTCGCCACATCCTATCGCTTTTCTGTTCTCCTGATACTAATATCAGAATTATTCTGTTTTCGAAATAGAACGAAAACTTCTGCTGAAATATGGAGATTTTCATTGAAAACCCACAGTCGTTTCTGCTCTCCTGATACTGATTCCTCGATAACGTCTGAGAAATGGATTTGAAAATTTTTCGCCACATCCTATCGCTTTTCTGTTCTCCTGATACTAATATCAGAATTATTCTGTTTTCGAAATAGAATGAAAACTTTTGCTGAAATATGGAGATTTTTATTGAAAACCCACAGTCGTTCCTGCTCTCCTGATACTGATTCCTCGATAACGTCTGAGAAATGGATTTGAAAATTTTTCGCCACATCCTATCGCTTTTCTGTTCTCCTGATACTAATATCAGAATTATTCTGTTTTCGAAATAGAATGAAAACTTTTGCTGAAATATGGAGATTTTTATTGAAAGCCCACAGTCGTTTCTGCTCTCCTGATACTGATTCCTCGATAACGACTGAGAAATGGATTTGAAAATTTTTCGCCACATCCTATCGCTTTTCTGTTCTCCTGATACTAATATCAGAATTATTCTGCTTTCGGAATAGAATGAAAACTTTTGCTGAAATATGGAGATTTTTATTGAAAACCCACAGTCGTTTCTGCTCTCCTGATACTGATTCCTCGATAACGTCTGAGAAATGGATTTGAAAATTTTTCGCCACATCCTATCGCTTTTCTGTTCTCCTGATACTAATATCAGAATTATTCTGTTTTCGAAATAGAATGAAAACTTTTGCTGAAATATGGAGATTTTTATTGAAAACCCACAGTCGTTTCTGCTCTCCTGATACTGATTTCTCGATAACGTCTGAGAAATGGATTTGAAAATTTTTCGCCACATCCTATCGCTTTTCTGTTATCCTGATACTAATATCAGAATTATTCTGCTTTCGGAATAGAATGAAAACTTTTGCCGAAATATGGAGATTGTCATTGAAAAACCACAGTCGTTTCTGCTCTCCTGATACTGATTCCTCGATAACGTCTGAGAAATGGATTTGAAAATTTTTCGCCACATCCTATCGCTTTTCTGTTCTCCTGATACTAATATCAGAATTATTCTGTTTTCGAAATAGAATGAAAACTTTTGCTGAAATATGGAGATTGTTATTGAAAACCCACAGTCGTTTCTGCTCTCCTGATACTGATTCCTCGATAACGTCTGAGAAATGGATTTGAAAATTTTTCGCCACATCCTATCGCTTTTCTGTTCTCCTGATACTAATATCAGAATTATTCTGTTTTCGAAATAGAATGAAAACTTTTGCTGAAATATGGAGATTTTTATTGAAAACCCACAGTCGTTTCTGCTCTCCTGATACTGATTTCTCGATAACGTCTGAGAAATGGATTTGAAAATTTTTCGCCACATCCTATCGCTTTTCTGTTATCCTGATACTAATATCAGAATCATTCTGTTTTCGGAATAGAATGAAAACTTTTGCCGAAATATGGAGATTGTTATTGAAAAACCACAGTCGTTTCTGCTCTCCTGATACTGATTCCTCGATAACGTCTGAGAAATGGATTTGAAAATTTTTCGCCACATCCTATCGCTTTTCTGTTCTCCTGATACTAATATCAGAATTATTCTGTTTTCGAAATAGAATGAAAACTTTTGCTGAAATATGGAGATTTTTATTGAAAACCCACAGTCGTTTCTGCTCTCCTGATACTGAATCCTCGATAACGTCTGAGAAATGGATTTGAAAATTTTTCGCCACATCCCTTCGCTTTTCTGTTTTCCTGATACTAATATCAGAATTATTCTGTTTTCGAAATAGAATGAAAACTTTTGCTGAAATATGGAGATTGTTATCGAAAACCCACAGTCGTTTCTGCTCTCCTGATACTGATTCCTCGATAACGTCTGAGAAATGGATTTGATAATTTTTCGCCACATCCTATCGCTTTTCTGTTCTCCTGATACTAATATCAGAATTATTCTGTTTTCGAAATAGAACGAAAACTTTTGCTGAAATATGGAGATTTTTATTGGAAACCCACAGTCGTTTCTGCTCTCCTGATACTGATTCCTCGATAACGTCTGAGAAATGGATTTGAAAATTTTTCGCCACATCCTATCGCTTTCCTGTTCTCTTGATACTAATATCAGAATTATTCTGTTTTCGAAATAGAATGAAAACTTTTGCTGAAATATGGAGATTTTTATTGAAAACCCACAGTCGTTTCTGCTCTCCTGATACTGATTCCTCGATAACGTCTGAGAAATGGATTTGAAAATTTTTCGCCACATCCTATCGCTTTCCTGTTCTCCTGATACTAATATCAGAATTATTCTGTTTTCGAAATAGAATGAAAACTTTTGCTGAAATATGGAGATTGTTATTGAAAACCCACAGTCGTTTCTGCTCTCCTGATACTGATTCCTTGATAACGTCTAAGAAATGGATTTGAAAATTTTTCGCCACATCCTATCGCTTTTCTGTTCTCCTGATACTAATATCAGAATTATTCTGTTTTCGAAATAGAATGAAAACTTTTGCTGAAATATGGAGATTGTTATTGAAAACCCACAGTCGTTTCTGCTCTCCTGATACTGATTCCTCGATAACGTCTGAGAAATGGATTTGAAAATTTTTCGCCACATCCTATCGCTTTTCTGTTCTCCTGATACTAATATCAGAATTATTCTGTTTTCGAAATAGAATGAAAACTTTTGCTGAAATATGGAGATTGTTATTGAAAACCCACAGTCGTTTCTGCTCTCCTGATACTGATTCCTCGATAACGTCTGAGAAATGGATTTGAACATTTTTCGACACATCCTATCGCTTTTCTGTTCTCCTGATACTAATATCAGAATTATTCTGTTTTCGAAATAGAATGAAAACTTTTGCTGAAATATGGAGATTGTTATTGAAAACCCACAGTCGTTTCTGCTCTCCTGATACTGATTCCTTGATAACGTCTAAGAAATGGATTTGAAAATTTTTCGCCACATCCTATCGCTTTTCTGTTCTCCTGATACTAATATCAGAATTATTCTGTTTTCGAAATAGAATGAAAACTTTTTCTGAAATATGGAGATTGTTATTGAAAACCCACAGTCGTTTCTGCTCTCCTGATACTGATTCCTCGATAACGTCTGAGAAATGGATTTGAAAATTTTTCGCCACATCCTATCGCTTTTCTGTTCTCCTGATACTAATATCAGAATTATTCTGTTTTCGAAATAGAATGAAAACTTTTGCTGAAATATGGAGATTTTTATTGAAAACCCACAGTCGTTTCTGCTCTCCTGATACTGATTCCTCGATAACGTCTGAGAAATGGATTTGAAAATTTTTCGCCACATCCTATCGCTTTTCTGTTCTCCTGATACTAATATCAGAATTATTCTGTTTTCGAAGTAGAATGAAAACTTTTGCTGAAATATGGAGATTTTTATTGAAAACCCACAGTCGTTTCTGCTCTCCTGATACTGATTCCTCGATAACGTCTGAGAAATGGATTTGAAAATTTTTCGACACATCCTATCGCTTTTCTGTTCTCCTGATACTAATATCAGAATTATTCTGTTTTCGAAATAGAACGAAAACTTTTGCTGAAATATGGAGATTTTTATTGAAAACCCACAGTCGTTTCTGCTCTCCTGATACTGATTCCTCGATAACGTCTGAGAAATGGATTTGAAAATTTTTCGCCACATCCTATCGCTTTTCTGTTCTCCTGATACTAATATCAGAATTATTCTGTTTTCGAAATAGAATGAAAACTTTTGCTGAAATATGGAGATTTTTATTGAAAACCCACAGTCGTTTCTGCTCTCCTGATACTGATTCCTCGATAACGTCTGAGAAATGGATTTGAAATTTTTTCGGCACATCCTATCGCTTTTCTGTTCTCCTGATACTAATATCAGAATTATTCCGTTTTCGAAATAGAATGAAAACTTTTGCTGAAATATGGAGATTCTTATTGAAAACCCACAGTCGTTTCTGCTCTCCTGATACTGATTCCTCGATAACGTCTGAGAAATGGATTTGAAAATTTTTCGCCACATCCTATCGCTTTTCTGTTCTCCTGATACTAATATCAGAATTATTCTGTTTTCGAAATAGAATGGAAACTTTTGCTGAAATATGGAGATTTTTATTGAAAACCCACAGTCGTTTCTGCTCTCCTGATACTGATTCCTCGATAACGTCTGAGAAATGGATTTGAAAATTTTTCGCCACATCCTATCGCTTTTCTGTTCTCCTGATACTAATATCAGAATTATTCTGTTTTCGAAATAGAATGAAAACTTTTGCTGAAATATGGAGATTTTTATCGAAAACCCACAGTCGTTTCTGCTCTCCTGATACTGATTCCTCGATAACGTCTGAGAAATGGATTTGAAAATTTTTCGCCACATCCTATCGCTTTTCTGTTCTCCTGATACTAATATCAGAATTATTCTGTTTTCGAAATAGAATGAAAACTTTTGCTGAAATATGGAGATTCTTATTGAAAACCCACAGTCGTTTCTGCTCTCCTGATACTGATTCCTCGATAACGTCTGAGAAATGGATTTGAAAATTTTTCGACACATCCTATCGCTTTTCTGTTCTCCTGATACTAATATCAGAATTATTCTGTTTTCGAAATAGAACGAAAACTTTTGCTGAAATATGGAGATTTTTATTGAAAACCCACAGTCGTTTCTGCTCTCCTGATACTGATTCCTCGATAACGTCTGAGAAATGGATTTGAAAATTTTTCGCCACATCCTATCGCTTTTCTGTTCTCCTGATACTAATATCAGAATTATTCTGTTTTCGAAATAGAATGAAAACTTTTGCTGAAATATGGAGATTTTTATTGAAAACCCACAGTCGTTTCTGCTCTCCTGATACTGATTCCTCGATAACGTCTGAGAAATGGATTTGAAATTTTTTCGGCACATCCTATCGCTTTTCTGTTCTCCTGATACTAATATCAGAATTATTCCGTTTTCGAAATAGAATGAAAACTTTTGCTGAAATATGGAGATTCTTATTGAAAACCCACAGTCGTTTCTGCTCTCCTGATACTGATTCCTCGATAACGTCTGAGAAATGGATTTGAAAATTTTTCGCCACATCCTATCGCTTTTCTGTTCTCCTGATACTAATATCAGAATTATTCTGTTTTCGAAATAGAATGGAAACTTTTGCTGAAATATGGAGATTTTTATTGAAAACCCACAGTCGTTTCTGCTCTCCTGATACTGATTCCTCGATAACGTCTGAGAAATGGATTTGAAAATTTTTCGCCACATCCTATCGCTTTTCTGTTCTCCTGATACTAATATCAGAATTATTCTGTTTTCGAAATAGAATGAAAACTTTTGCTGAAATATGGAGATTTTTATCGAAAACCCACAGTCGTTTCTGCTCTCCTGATACTGATTCCTCGATAACGTCTGAGAAATGGATTTGAAAATTTTTCGCCACATCCTATCGCTTTTCTGTTCTCCTGATACTAATATCAGAATTATTCTGTTTTCGAAATAGAATGAAAACTTTTGCTGAAATATGGAGATTCTTATTGAAAACCCACAGTCGTTTCTGCTCTCCTGATACTGATTCCTCGATAACGTCTGAGAAATGGATTTGAAAATTTTTCGCCACATCCTATCGCTTTTCTGTTCTCCTGATACTAATATCAGAATTATTCTGTTTTGCTGAAATATGGAGATTGTTATTGAAAACCCACAGTCGTTTCTGCTCTCCTGATACTGATTCCTTGATAGCGTCTAAGAAATGGATTTGAAAATTTTTCGCCACATCCTATCGCTTTTCTGTTCTCCTGATACTAATATCAGAATTATTCTGTTTTCGAAATAGAACGAAAACTTTTGCTGAAATATGGAGATTTTTATTGAAAAACCACAGTCGTTTCTGCTCTCCTGATACTGATTCCTCGATAACGTCTGAGAAATGGATTCGAAAATTTTTCGCCACATCCTATCGCTTTTCTGTTCTCCTGATACTAATATCAGAATTATTCTGTTTTCGAAATAGAATGAAAACTTTTGCTGAAATATGGAGATTGTTATTGAAAACCCACAGTCGTTTCTGCTCTCCTGATACTGATTCCTCGATAACGTCTGAGAAATGGATTTGAAAATTTTTCGTCACATCCTATCGCTTTTCTGTTCTCCTGATACTAATATCAGAATTATTCTGTTTTCGAAATAGAATGAAAACTTTTGCTGAAATATGGAGATTGTTATTGAAAACCCACAGTCGTTTCTGCTCTCTTGATTCTGATTCCTTGATAACGTCTAAGAAATGGATTTAAAAATTTTTCGCCACATCCTATCGCTTTTCTGTTCTCCTGATACTAATATCAGAATTATTCTGTTTTCGAAATAGAATGAAAACTTTTGCTGAAATATGGAGATTTTTATCGAAAACCCACAGTCGTTTCTGCTCTCCTGATACTGATTCCTCGATAACGTCTGAGAAATGGATTTGAAAATTTTTCGCCACATCCTATCGCTTTTCTGTTCTCCTGATACTAATATCAGAATTATTCTGTTTTCGAAATAGAATGAAAACTTTTGCTGAAATATGGAGATTCTTATTGAAAACCCACAGTCGTTTCTGCTCTCCTGATACTGATTCCTCGATAACGTCTGAGAAATGGATTTGAAAATTTTTCGCCACATCCTATCGCTTTTCTGTTCTCCTGATACTAATATCAGAATTATTCTGTTTTGCTGAAATATGGAGATTGTTATTGAAAACCCACAGTCGTTTCTGCTCTCCTGATACTGATTCCTTGATAGCGTCTAAGAAATGGATTTGAAAATTTTTCGCCACATCCTATCGCTTTTCTGTTCTCCTGATACTAATATCAGAATTATTCTGTTTTCGAAATAGAACGAAAACTTTTGCTGAAATATGGAGATTTTTATTGAAAAACCACAGTCGTTTCTGCTCTCCTGATACTGATTCCTCGATAACGTCTGAGAAATGGATTCGAAAATTTTTCGCCACATCCTATCGCTTTTCTGTTCTCCTGATACTAATATCAGAATTATTCTGTTTTCGAAATAGAATGAAAACTTTTGCTGAAATATGGAGATTTTTATTGAAAACCCACAGTCGTTTCTGTTCTCCTGATACTGATTCCTCGATAACGTCTGAGAAATGGATTTGAAAATTTTTCGCCACATCCTACCGCTTTTCTGTTCTCCTGATACTAATATCAGAATTATTCTGTTCTCGAAATAGAATGAAAACTTTTGCTGAAATATGGAGATTGTTATTGAAAACCCACAGTCGTTTCTGCTCTCCTGATACTGATTCCTCGATAACGTCTAAGCAATGTATTTCAAAATTTTACGCCATATCCTATCGCATTTCTGTTCTCCTGATACTAATATCAGAATTATTCTATTTCCGATATAGAATGAAAACTTCTGCTGAAATATGGAGATTGTTATCGAAAACCCACAGTCGTTTCTGCTCTCCTGATACTGATTCCTCGATAACGTCTAAGAAATGGATTTGAAAATTTTACGCCATATCCTATCGCCTTTCTGCTCTCCTGATACTAATATCAGAATTATTCTGTTCTCGAAATAGAATGAAAACTTTTGCTGAAATATGGAGATTGTTATCGAAAACCCACAGTCGTTTCTGCTCTCCTGATACTGATTCCTCGATAACGTCTGAGAAATGGATTTGAAAATTTTTCGCCACATCCTATCGCTTTTCTGTTCTCCTGATACTAATATCAGAATTATTCTGTTTTGCTGAAATATGGAGATTGTTATTGAAAACCCACAGTCGTTTCTGCTCTCCTGATACTGATTCCTCGATAACTTCTAAGAAATGGATTTTAAAATTTTACGCTATATCCTATCGCATTTCTGTTCTCCTGATACTGATATCAGAATTATTCTGTTTCCGAAATAAAATGAAAACTTTTGCTGAAAGATGGGGATTGTTATTGAAAACCCACAGTCGTTTCTGTTCTCCTGATACTGATCCTTCGATAACTTCTGAGAAATGGATTTTAAAATTTTACGCCATATCCTATCGCATTTCTGCTCTCCTGATACTAATATCACAATTATTCTGTTTTCGAAATAGAATGAAAACTTTTGCTGAAATATGGAGATTGTTATTGAAAACCCACAGTCGTTTCTGTTCTCCTGATACTGATTCCTTGATAACGTCTAAGAAATGGATTTGAAAATTTTTCGTCACATCCTATCGCATTTCTGTTCTCCTGATACTGATATCAGAATTATTCTGTTTCCGAAATAGAATGAAAACTTTTGCTGAAAGATGGGGATTGTTATTGAAAACCCACAGTCGTTTCTGTTCTCCTGATACTGATCCTTCGATAACTTCTGAGAAATGGATTTTAAAATTTTACGCCATATCCTATCGCATTTCTGCTCTCCTGATACTAATATCACAATTATTCTGTTTTCGAAATAGAATGAAAACTTTTGCTGAAATATGGAGATTTTCATTGAAAACCCACAGTCGATTCTGCTCTCCTGATACTGATTCCTCGATAACGTCTAAGAAATGGATTTGAAAATTTTACGCCACATCCTAACGCATTTCTGTTCTCCTGATACTTATATCAGAATTATTCTGTTTTCGAAATAGAATGAAAACTTTTGCTGAAATATGGAGATTGTTATTGAAAACCCATAGCCTTTTCTGTTCTCCTGATACTGATTCCTTGATAACGTCTAAGAAATGGATTTGAAAATTTTTCGTCACATCCTATCGCATTTCTGTTCTCCTGATACTAATATCAGAATAATTCTGTTTTCGAAATAGAATGAAAACTTTTGCTGAAATATGGAGATTTTTATTGAAAACCCACAGTCGTTTCTGCTCTCCTGATACTGATTCCTCGATAACGTCTAAGAAATGGATTTGAAAATTTTACGCCACATCCTAACGCATTTCTGTTCTCCTGATACTAATATCAGAATTATTCTGTTTTCGAAATAGAATGAAAACTTTTGCTGAAATATGGAGATTGTTATTGAAAACCCACAGCCTTTTCTGTTCTCCTGATACTGATTCCTTGATAACGTCTAAGAAATGGATTTGAAAATTTTTCGTCACATCCTATCGCATTTCTGTTCTCCTGATACTAATATCAGAATTATTCTGTTTTCGAAATAGAATGAAAACTTTTGCTGAAATATGGAGATTTTCATTGAAAACCCACAGTCGATTCTGCTCTCCTGATACTGATTCCTCGATAACGTCTAAGAAATGGATTTGAAAATTTTACGCCACATCCTAACGCATTTCTGTTCTCCTGATACTAATATCAGAATTATTCTGTTTTCGAAATAGAATGAAAACTTTTGCTGAAATATGGAGATTGTTATTGAAAACCCACAGCCTTTTCTGTTCTCCTGATACTGATTCCTTGATAACGTCTAAGAAATGGATTTGAAAATTTTTCGTCACATCCTATCGCATTTCTGTTCTCCTGATACTAATATCAGAATTATTCTGTTTTCGAAATAGAATGAAAACTTTTGCTGAAATATGGAGATTGTTATTGAAAACCCACAGCCTTTTCTGTTCTCCTGATACTGATTCCTTGATAACGTCTAAGAAATGGATTTGAAAATTTTTCGTCACATCCTATCGCATTTCTGTTCTCCTGATACTAATATTAGAATTATTCTGTTTTCGAAATAGAATGAAAACTTTTGCTGAAATATGGAGATTTTTATTGAAAACCCACAGTCGTTTCTGCTCTCCTGATACTGATTCCTCGATAACGTCTAAGAAATGGATTTTAAAATTTTACGCCATATCCTGCTTAGCCTCAACGTCAAGAAGGCTATGGGGCCTGACGGAATACCGCCTATTATTGTTCTCAAGAAATGTGCCCCAGAACTAACACCAGTTCTTTGCAGGTTGTTCACCCTTTCGTACAAACTCGGCGTATTTCCTTCTAACTGGAAGAAAGCTCTATATGGTACAACCGATTCCAAAGAAGGGCAAGAAAACCCTCCCTACCAACTATAGACCAAATCATTGCTGTTACATGAAAACTTGATACATTTCTATTTTTATATCTTTTGTTTGATGTTTCCAAGAGGTTTGGTATGTGGACAGATAATAATATATACTTTGAGAGGTACTGTCACTATCAAATGAATAGAAGTTTTTTTGAACGAAAATTCAAATCAATTTCAATTACAATTGCTGACCTCTCTAAATCATCGTAGAAATGTCGGCGATCTTTGCCTTATTTATAGATACTTCCACGGTCGGTGCTCAACGGAAATATCATCTATTATGCCACCATGTGCGATTCCTAGTAGACAAACCAGACGAGCTCAGGCTGGTAACCCCTACACTGTCAGGCTCGAGACCTGTCGAACATCGCTATACTAAGCATCATCAATCATTAGAACGGCAAAGTTGTGTGATTCTTTGCCTAGTGACGTCTTTACAACCTCCAAACATTCAAGAAAAATTCCAACACCTTCCTTCTTTCCCAAAATTCCACCGCTGGCTAACACGATGTTCCTTGAACATCATAGGTTTCCCTTTCGTGTTGTCAACAGATAAAAAAAACAAGAAACAGGAAAGACAAACTCGCGGATAACCAAAGAACCGCGGCTAACTTATCTCCGGTGTCACAGCTAGCGTCGTAACGCAAAAATGCACAAGAGAGAATCTGAGATGGTTGAACCAAAAAATATATTCACCAAAAAGATCAACTGATGAACACAGGAATGAACCACTGTGGACTACAAATGTATGAATAATAATTCTGCCTCATATCGGTAAGTTGGACATCCGACCCGATAGGCCAGTTCTTAATCATCACTGATTCATCGTGATGAATTATTGTCGTCCATAAATTCCTCAAATCAGGCAGCACTAAGTAGCAAAACATCTATTTTATGAAAATCCCTTATCCGCGGATACTATTACACAGTTATTCTATGCTATTACCAAAGAGTATATTCTATGATATTACAGAACACAATATTCTGTGACTTGACTATAAATAGTAAACAACAATTTGAAACGCCACTGGGTAGAATAGTTGGGAAATTCATTAAATTCATGCAGTCATTTTTGTTACCTACATTTGTATAAGTAGTCCGGATAGCCTTGATGTCTAGGTAACGGGCACAAACATTTTCAATTCTTGAGGTTATGATTGATTTGTCAGAAATAAATGACTTTTTTCTTCTGAGATTTCGAACAATATTTCAGTGCCTCATGAGCAAGTATATAAGATATATATAAGATTCGAAAACGTCTAGATGAAAACATTCGAAAATAAATTACAATAAGAATGTCATATAGAACAGAGGATGATAGACCGAAATTGAAAGCCAAACGTTTCAATAAATTTGAAACGATTTCTGCAGTAACTGGAAATTGTGAACCTCATACATTATTTTCTACTATCGATGAACCATTAGCGAAAAAGACATTCAAGAGACCTTGCGAAGACGAAATTATATTTACTGGGAAGAAATTTTGCAGAAGTCTCCAGACACCACAACCGTCTAAAAAAAACTTGGCAAACGACAGACTACAAAGCCTGAAAGAAACTTTGAGAAATGACCTGATTCAAAGAAATGCTGTAGAAAAAAAAAATAGTGGATTTCAGGAGAAGTCATCTGGTATTTCAACAAATTCCTGCCCAAAAAACAGTAAACCACAAATTTCACAAATCACTTCACAAAATAATATTCCTACATTTTCTGAATCCAGTTCAGATAATATGAATCAGCCAATCCATTTAAAATACTTTGCTGATGGATTGAAAGTACCACAATCAGATGCCTATTTGAAGTACAATGAACCTAAAAGTTTTCCATCACAGTTATATAGGAACTCTCATATATCCAAGGATACCAGTCATACAAAAACATATCATGAACCTGATAAGTTAGCTAATCCATCAACTGAATATACTAGAAAGAATCCAGCAAATCAGAGATTGAGTAGAATTAAGACAGCGATAAAGTCTCCTTTTGTTAGTAATAATTTACAAAACTCAGATGTTCATAAATATACCTGTGATAGAGTAATTGAGACTCCTTCAAAACCATCACCAGCCAACAGGATTCCTGGAATGAAAAGAAACAGAGACACTACTAATGGCATTGATGTAGATTGTTACCCTTTTAAAAAGTCTCCCAAAACTGTTGCACATAACTCACCTCTGTTAAGAGGAACAGCTTCCTTAGATGTATCAAACATTAATGAAAATTTGGAAGATAGTAATTTTTCCTTACCTGCAAGTTCAAGTAAACCTGCTCTGAAATCTTCTAATAGGACAATGAGAATGATGGAAACCATAAATAATACCTCACACGATGAGTATCGATTAAGACCACCTTTGATGAATCCTGTTTTTTCTGACAATGTTAGTAATTCACCACAGGATCCTACAAATTCAAAAATTGATATGCCGAAAAATGTGAGGGAAGAGAAATCTGATTATGGAACAGATTGTTTCAAAAAATCTACTGATGAATTTCGAAGAATCAAACTGAATCAGAATATAACTGGTGATACGAAACAAAAGGAAAAAATCTATTTTGATAATAATATCAACAGAGCAACTCATAAAAATGGTGTTAGTATAGCAAAGCCAAAACCTGACTTTATCCCACCTACTCCTGTAAGCAGTAGAATGAAAGTGATTAGAATGAATCCTAGTAGTTCACAGGAAATAAATGATTCTCATCCCACTGGAGGTCAACCCTCTATCCAAAAACCTGAAACAGCAAACAATTTTGATAACTATGAAGGAAAATGGGAAATGACTAGAGCCTGGGTATGGAATCATCAAAATACCAATGGGACACCAGATGAATCAGAAACAGTAGTCAGTTCAGAAGAAGTAGCAGAGCCAATGTCTGAAAAACAAATTCAATTGGATGATACTGAAGAAATGGAGTGGACAAATGTGAGCTTATCCCTATGGATCATTCAAATTTAGTTTTCACGAGTTTCTGAAACAAAGTAGAAATTTTTTTGATATAATTTCAATACTCATCAATACGAGTTTTACTTTCAATTTGTCTCATCCTCATATGAGAATTTGATGGCGGAATAATGTTTTCAGGCTGAGTTAGATGGGGAGGAAACAAGAGAACCACAGAAAAAGCTTGACTGCAATAATGCAGACAAAGAAGAACCACAGCAAAAGGGGGAACCCAATAACGTTGATAAGGAAGAACCAAAGAATCCTGAAAGACTTGCTGAACCATTCAAGGAATTATGCATCATTGTTGATACAAATGTTTTCATTTCAGGATTATCCAAAGTTAAGGATATCATGAATTTGAAAATCGCAGGTAATTGAAAATATTTATTTTCCTTCTTTCTAGTATGTCATTTTTCTTTTCGATTCGTATTAAGGAGCCTATAAAAATATTTTTTTTCAGAACCAATGGTTCCAGTTATTTATGTTCCTTGGATGGTTATCACAGAGTTGGATTACATGAAACATTCCTGTTCAGATGATAAACTCCAAAAACAAGTCACCAGCGCCATAAAATTCATCAATACAGCTCTTGAAAATAAGCATCCTAGATTTGTTGGTAAGACTGGATACAACCAACATTTTTCATTTCAATTCTGAGGGAGTTTTTTCAAATCAGAATTTGTCTTTGATCTGAATTTATTACATTGTCAATAAAATAATTATATGATTCCGGTTATTGGTCATTATTCCAGTTATTGAAAATATAATGAATTAAGATCAAAGTAAAGAAAATTTCTGGTTTGAACATATATATTGTGAGACTTATAATGTGTCTCAAAGATTTGCAAGATGCAAATTAAAATGTACACCATATTGTCGAAACACCATACAATAATTATATGGATCAATTTAAAATGAATGTAAATTCTACAGGGCAAACGATACACGATATGGAAAAACAAAAGACGATAGGCATTAGTCCTGATGACAAAATAGTGTCTTGTTGTCTTCAGGCATCTCAAAAATACGAAACTGTGGTAAGCAAAGAATTGTCATCTGTTATGGACCAATCAAATTTAACATTCCAATGTCTTTTTCCGTTTTTATGTTTTCGAAATGACTCACCAGAATTGTAGGCTTGGGAGAAAGACTACTAATAAATTGAACTAAAATAATTTCGGTTTCACCGGAAGTCACCTTTGTTGATTTCTATGAGACACCCTGTAATTCAATAAATGTATGTCCTCTCACGTTTTTGATGCGAATTCATGTATCATACCCTATATTTAAAATGAACCATTTCCAGTGACAGAATATATTGAATTTCTGAAAAAAATTCCAAAGTCTTCTGAGGAAGACTCCAATGTTGACCGTTCAACACATCCATTTTTATTGTGCGCTCACCATAATATTTATAATTTTAAACTTATGAAATTTTTTCGGTTTCTTGCTAAACTGAATGAAGCCTGAACTACGTTAATGGGTGGGAATTTTTTTTTTCCAATCGATTGACCAAGTTCTGGTATACCGCCTTATTTCCAGATATTACTTTCTAACGACTTGAACCTGCGCAGCAAAGCGATGATCAACAACATCTCGGCGACCTCGGCCAACGAGATCGTCATGAAGATCCTTTCGAAGAGCAACAGGACCGTCAAGTCGCAGAAGGTGATGAATAAGATGGCCAGTCTGTGTTCGGCGGTGATCTGCGAATGCGCCCAACTGGCCTTCGGCGACGTCTGGTCGAAGATGGAGGCTTTTTCGGGCGCCCCCTGGTCGCTCAAGGAGTGCCTCAAGAGATTCCACAAGTACTGGCCTACGGTCTTCCGAGACAGGGTCATGAAGCAGTTCACCATGACCGTCGATCAGCTGTTGAACTTTTTTCACAAGAACATAAGTGAGTCCAAACCGCTAAATCATAAAACTGGAATGCTTAAGATAGCGGGGTAGGTGAAAAAAATTCGAGCCTCGTTGCAAATCGAGGAGACTTTTTGAGTTGCGGCTACGTTTAAATTGAAAAAAATTTTAAGAAAAAAGATTTAGTAATGAAAGATTGTATTGCATATAAATGCCCCGATGTGTGGAAATCATATCAGAGCACTCAATATCGCCAGTAATTTTCTCAGAAGTTTCAGAATTCCGATGAAACGCCTAGATATTCTAAAACCATAGGGTAAAAGCTTTTCATTCTCTAAATGGTGTAATGGTACAAAAAATATATATTTCGAGTTCCCGGATACGATTTTGTTTCACAACAATGAAAAATCACATGAACTTCCAGGTTCACAACACGAAAAGAACAAAATTGCCGTTAACCAAATGATTTTGCACAGGCAAATTTATATATATATAACTTGATATATTATCATGAATGAAGAAGCTATAATTTTTCTCAAGTGTTCCGTTCCCGTTTCAGTATCATAGTTTCCAAAAAAAAAAGTTTCCTTATTAATTACAAGAGAAATCTATGTTCAAATTTGAGAAATAAATTGAATACATAATACAATTGAATATATATATAGAGGGTGTTCAATGATCAATATGCTAACTAAAAAAAAAAAATGTTCAGTTGAAGTTGAAAATTCAAATATATTTTTATTTGCTTTCATTTCCAGATATCGTCGATGACTCTGAAGATTACATTAAATTCATGAAACTTTGTATAAATCTATGCATTTTCCTGAAAGACATTGACGAGTGTAGAGGCTCTGTGGAGAATACCTTGAGAGACATAACAAAATTATGAAGAATAATGTTTTTCAGTTCCACAAACCTGTTGATTTTATTATTGGTCATGAAATGGTTATTGTTGCTTCAATTTTCGTTAGAAAACGATAAGGAAAAATCGAATAAAGTGTATTTTTCTGTGAAAATTTGTTGTTTGTCTGCCTTTCATATATACCTTTGTGTTAATATAATAACTTTTTGTCCATAAGATGTATTTCTTTTGTAGAGTAATTTTTCATCGAGTAATCTACTGGTCCTTGAACATTTTTACAATAACTAATGAAACACTCTGAACATATCGTTTTCATTGCACTTTCACGATCAAGTGAAGATCTTTCCCTCAAATTGAGAATTACGCCATCTTTGGGGGATGATTCTTACCAAAATCACACTACCGACATTTTATAAATGCCTTTCGCACTTTTATTCAACTTGGCAGCACGAAACAATGATCCAAATTGTTCAATTCTCGAACAATAATAATAAATTTTATTTATTATTGAGATATTGCTATAGAATGCCTAGAAAATGGTTGTATCATTGACACGATATCATGAGAATGAACTTACTGTAATTTTGCTCATGCAATTGAGGAATATCCATAAATATTGTCGTACTGTCCGTAAAGAACCGTTTTTCGAGTGATAAACTAAAGTTTGACAAGAATTTCATATATGAGTATACACATTTTTTACCTGCATCAACAATATTTCAGATATGCCTATCAAGATTTATTAAATAAGTGGAAAAAAAACGTTGTCTCAATGAAGAACCACCGTTTCAGCGCTTATATTGTTGATAAAAATAATTTTCATCATGCATCGATACTTATTTATTAATTCAATTCATATATTGTGTAGATATCTTCGAATTTCCTCAGAATTCCTCAATTAAAAACGTTGAAAACATCATTTCGACTATATTTCTTATAGCAAATTCCATTAGTTCTGAAGAAACAATATTATATATGGCGATCGGAGCACTAATCACCTATTTCCTCATTCATTTCCTTTCAAACAACACGTAATGACCTGATTCTCTGTTGAAGTGGAAGACCTCTAGTAAGAATGCAAGCTAATCTAGGAATGCGTAGAGAGACCACCGTTGTGTATTTTACTCTCGTTCCCCTCAATATTCGGAGCTTATGGAATTCAGAATTTTTCTTATTTTTTTTTCAATCTTTGAGTATATTTTTCTTTCAATCTGAATTTCGAGAAGTAAGCATAAATTCCAAGAATATAATGGTCTGAAATAAGAAAATTTTAGTTTAGATTGAGAGAAGAAAAATATTTGAATTGAGAAAAAAAAATAATTCTGAATACGAAGAAGAACCGTCTGTAAACGAAGGAAATAATTTTAATTTTGAAAAAAAAATCCAACAGTGGAATCTATACGGTATCGTAGAAATCAAGGAACAACCAACGATGTAATAATGAGAAAGAAGCGAGTCGAAAGGGAAGGAGAAAATGAGGAATGAGTTCACGTGAGATCGTCGTCGTCCGGCGCCGAATCGTCGTCGTCGTCGTCGTTCTCCTCGGCGTCTGCGTCGTTCGGCACGTCGGGTCGGATGTTGTTGAGAAGATCGCGCATGGCGTCTACCAGCGAGGCGACGCTGCTCCGGAGGTCGCCGCCACCGTTCAGCCCTGCCCCCTCGGGCAACGCCCTTGCCGCCCCTCCTTCTTCCTCCTCCGCTCCTCCCACTCCTACACCCCCGCCTCGATTACTACAGAACAACATAAATTCAACGTGAATCGTCGTAAGAGCGCTTACGACTACTACACCCTACACCGGCATATTACTTACGGCTCCAATAAAGCGGGGTTGAAATTCGGCAACAACGATCTGAAAAACATCCCCAGCGGGTTCGCGTTGCTATTACTCAATACCGCGGGTCTTTTGGCTCTCGTGTAAATGTTGATGGAATCCTTCGGCGGTAGTGGATCGAAACTCATAACAGGTCCCGAATTTTCCTAAAACGACACAGAAGATGCTCAAATAGGAAGAATTCGTTAATGTCAATAATACTTGCAGGCAGCTCCTTGATGAACAACACATGTGGTGTACCGTAAGGGTCAGTCTTTAGACCAATTTAATTTTTAATATCAATATCGGACATAGAAGGAAAACTGAAATTATTCGCCTATGCCTCTAAAGATTCATCTTGACTACGAGTAACTCTGAGATCAAAGAATACTCACTTCAGTGAGAGGCGATACTCCTTTGATGTCCGACAGCAAAATATGCCTGGAAATATTTTGGGGCAACGAGCCCAAATACATTTTTATCCTTTTGGTTTCGCTCTCCTTCACGAAGGGGTCCTTCTTGTCCACCCTATCCAAAATTTCGTGCACGTTCTTCTCTAGCCACGGTAGCAAGTCGCTGTCTTTCCATACGTGGTAGCTTCTGTTGATGTACAGGAGGATCAGCTGAGTGAGGGCCGGAGGCTGCCTGTCGGAAGTGTCGATGAGATATTATATATAGAGAAGATATTTTGTGGTGATAGTGAGGCGGTTTTAAACGTTTATTAACTTTTTGTTTTTGATTCTCATTGATTTTACACGTTTAACGATGACTTATTCTCACCATTCTCACAAGCTTTTTCACGTTTTGGCAGAATTTTGCACTTGTAAAGTGCCCTCTTTAGGAAAACCAATTATTGACAAAAGTGCTAAGCCGTTTTGGGATATTTTGACATAATTATTTTTATATTCTATCGTATTAGCTCAGTTAAGCTTAATAAAGTATCTATATATACAGGGTTTATCAGGTAATCAGTTAATTAGAAGTTTTCGATGTTCCTATTCTAATTGAATCTTGAAATGTGGGACTTTACATGAGTAAACATAAATTATATATTATATATACTATATATTATTGAATACGGCCATACTATATGAATAGTTCCACAATAAAACGTATAATTCAAAAATGTAATGAAATACAAGATGTGCTATTCAAAATGAAGATATTTCAAATCAATTATTCATGTCGACTTACGTGATATCTCAAATTTTCAGAATTTAATTCGAAAACTTCTGATGGACGGGTTACGTGATAAAACCCTGTATATATCAAATGAAGAAACATATACGATATGATACATGAATACATGGTAGATATTTCGTGAATTGATGATGAAGTTGATGTAAATATGATCAATTTGAGAACAGCAGACGGTAAAGGACGGTTTATCTCCTGCTATACCAGTAGTCGGTAAAGTGCTAATGTTGGCCGGCTAGAGCATTAAACAATAGTCTCGATATTTTGTGAAAACTGACCGACTGACCTCTTGACGTCGTCGGCGCCGACGAAGAAGGAATGGGCGGCGACGCGGGCGTCGATCTGCACGCCGCACTTTTCCGACAAGGGCAGTAACACGCCAGGGAACATTAAAAGGGCGGTCTGCAACGACTCATCCGCCCTTCCGCTGTCGCCCAAATAGAAGTGGGCCACCGCCAGCGAAAACGCCATATTGGGCAGCTGCAGCTAACATCGAGAAAAAAAAACAAACAAACAAAAATCATTCAATATCATTCGGCTCAAAACCGATTTTCGCTTCCCTTCGTCAAGAAAATTTGTTAGGAATCGTGAGAAATAGAAAGGAGTAGATACATATCATACACAATTGTGTCAGTTTTTTGTATGGGTATCTCGATTATGTTGAGAGATACGAAGTTGGTTAAATTGTTGGTAAAGTTGTTCATTTTTATGGTATTTGATAATCTGGAGAGAAATTTCATCTATCATGATTAATTGTTCGAATATGGCAAAAAATGAGGTTTCGAAAATGGACTGCATAATATTTGAACTTGGTGTCACTTCATACCTGTGTAAAGTGGTACTCGATGCCCTTTTTTTTATCTGTTGATAAAACGAAAGGGAAGAAAAAGGAAAAAAAATAAACTCAGTTTATTGTTGCGCGATGCGATTATAGAGGTTTTAATATTTACAAATATTTTTAATTTTTTCGAGCGATGATTTTTACTAGCGTCGTGTGTCAATTTTGGTGGTATACTCGTATTGCTGTGAGGATACGAAGCTTTACCAAGTGAAATGGGAGGAAGATATGACATTTTTGAGATACTGTATCTTATGGCTTGGTTTAAGTAATGAATGATGATTAAAATATCGACGCGACAGTGATTCTCCTTTTCGTTTTTCAACAATCAACTTCGAATCAAGTTAGCTTTTTCTAACTAATCCACTGACATAGAAGTTCTATCAAGAAATTCGAAAAGAGGTAATATTAAAGATGAAACCGGCATTCAACTCTTTTTTTTATAAAAAATTAGAAAACTCCAAATGAACGAGTAAAAGGATTTCGATAACAAACAACATAAGAAAAAGTTGGAATAGGTTTTGAAAATGAAAAATCTTGAAATAATTGTAAAATGTTCATATAACAGACAGCAATCGTAAAACCATTTCAAAAATATAAGAAATATTTATCGTCCCAAATCGTCCGTATTTTAAAAGAAGTAAAAACATGAAAAGATTTATAAAAGTATGAAAGAACTGAAGAATCTCAATAAGTTTTCAATTTAGTAGAGTTCAAAAACGTTTCATGAACATCACGATTTCTTCACTTTGTAAATGTGTTATGTGACTAGGACTTGAACGAATTTCTTGAACTCTTTCAATCTTTGTGGACATAGGCAAAATGCATACAAAATGTATTTGTTGCAGATTTATGAGTTTCGAAATCTTTCAATGGCTTTTTGGTCAAAAATGTACTTGCATCATAGATTCGAATCGAAAGGAAAGGAATCGTTTCACAAACGTAAAAAAAATCCTCTGCAACAGATTTTAAAATGAAATGACGACCTTCTCACTCCCATTGAACCAAACAACTGTATGTAGACACACACACACACAAAAATACATACCAGGTTGCGTGCGTGGTCCCATTCGGCGACGAAGTCGACTAGCCAGCGATACTCGCGAGCTCTGAGCGCGTAAAAGTCGACGAGGAGAACGACGGCGAGCGGGTCTTGCTCCAGATCGATGGACAGCAGCAGCTTGCAGAATTCGAGAGCCGTTCTGTAGCACGCCTTTCCGCCGACGAAGGCCAAATGCTTGAACAGGGCGAGGTGGAGGGCGCGGTTCTCCTAACACAAAACAGTACGAATACTCAGACAGGCCACATGAAAAGTTCCACCTTTTTCAATTCTGCATCGATTTCGCTGGGGTTTTTTTTGTAAGCGTTCTCATCAGTCATTATTCGATATCAATATTGCAAAAAATCGAATCAATTGTATGCTATACAGGGTAGAACCGAAAGATGCATTTTACTCTTATATTCCGAACACTCTGTGGAGCAACTCAATGTTACAATCATGTGTCCTATGTGATACTCAAGGCACACATTCTCCTAACATTTCTTATGATTCGACATATACCATCTTCAAAAAAATAAACCACCAATTTTCAAAAAGAACTATGCCAGTTACAACAAAAGCAAACTGATAGTAGTGACTGATAGTTACTGCTAGTAACCTTTCGAAACATTGAGGATTGAGAGAAGCCTCTAATTTTAATTGCCGATAATTGTGTTTGATTCTTACTTACTACCTAATACAAATTGATTTTTTTTTTCTGTTATTCATGTCTCTTTAAATTTGTATAGTTTCCTGAAATGATAATGTTGCTTGACTAAAATGCGAATTGTGACGATTATCAATACAATAAATTTTAGGAAAAGATGAAGGAGCTTCAAAAACACAGGAAGAACAACAATTCAGAGTAAAAAAAATAAGCACAGAAATACACCAATGTCAACAAACAAATTAACATAATTTATAATTTACATATGAAAATAAGAGATTTTCATATAAGAATAAAGTACCTTTATTATTTTAGAAGAATGTTTCAAATTCAAAATCATAGTCTCCTATTCTTTTTGATATTTCTAGTTGTTAGATCAACAGAAAGTTTGTATCTAAATGAATCTCAATGAAATATGGGAGTAGATAATGTGTCATATAAAAAATAACATTTGCTAATTCGAAAATGATAGTTTGCATCAATATATTGTCCGAAAATGCCCTCCTGAAGTATGCGACTTTTATTTCGTGCATATTATTTTCATTGTTTAAAGACACTCTCTCATTTTAAAATGACATTTTATTATTTTATGGTAGAATATGGTGGCACAGAGATGAGAGGAGAGATGCTTCAAATGTTTTATTGGCATATTGTTATGAATTAATGATTGAATTGATGATTTCAACTACGTACTAAATTCTCTCGGGAATTGGTTGTATCCTAGTTTGTTGTTATAGAGGTTCATTTTATATCAACCGCCACGACAGTTAATTTTTCACTGAAGTTAAATAGCTTCAGTGATTCCAATCCCTCAGGCCTGATCTTCCTGCTACTTCCGAATTTTTTAGTGCCGACTTCGTAATGTTCTTTTCCTCTTTATTCAAAATGCAATTTTTTTCTTCGATTACATTGCACGTATGTGTGCATACAGACCTGTCTGCGGTACTCCAAGCGACAGTTGCCCTGCGCCACGTTGAACAGCGGATGGTAGACGTACTCGAGACAGTAGAGGGCGCGCTCGATCAATTCCGCCGCCATGGCCAGGTCCTCGCTCAGCTTGCACATGTCAGACAGTTGGATCAGCGAGTCGATATGGTACTGGTTGTCGTTGATTATCGACACGATGTTGTCCGGATTCAGGCTCTCTACCGCATCCAAAAACCTATTCTGAACCTGAAATCATTTGATTCGACCATTACTCCCATGAGAAACAAATACAAGATGCTGATTGTCCTGCTGAAATTTACTATTTTACATATTATCACAGTATTTTTCATTTGACTTTTATCAGTTGGAATCTAAATGAATTTAAGATATTCAGGTTTCTTACTTCAACTCCGACGAATCTAATTCATACATCAATCATTGATATACCTATCTTGAAATTTTAAATCATTCTATTCTATTCTATTCATACTATTTTTTGTGGGATTAAATTTGGATTGAAAAAAAATGAATATATGTATATTTTTCTTGCTTCACATCCATATTGTAACTTTCAACAGCTATGTTCAAGTATTTATAACTGAAAAAAAACAAGATTCATCATGAAAATAAATACAGAGTGTTTTATTTGGGAAGATCAACTACATGCTACCATATAATTCCTATAGATCTTGAAACATAACTACTATCCTATCCAAAAATATTTACAAGGCACAATCATAACAAAATGAGCAGCTGTATATTCACTTATCATCTATGCTTATGCTGGTTTCACGAAATTCCACACAGTGGTTCGCATATAAAAGTAATAATCAAATTTCAAAAATAGAAATAATTTGAAACACTTCAATACACAAATTTCAATGTACTGCATATGAAATCGATTACTTCTTGATGAAAGTCAACTCCTAATCAGTTTTCATTGGAAATGCATATTTGGACATTCTGTGATAATTACAGCATAAAAATAAGTGGATATTGAATGGAAATCATGGATTCAGTACCTGCCTGTAACTCTGACTGTGCTCGTATGTGAAATACATGAGGCCATTTCTGTTCTCCAAAAAGTTCATAGAGAGCCCAGATTTGCCAGGGTTTGGATAGTTTTCTTTACAATTCACCATTGTTGTTGTTTTGACATGGCCTCTACCTCCACCACCACCACCTCTATTCTTGCGTTTACTGTAATTGAAATTCTCTAACATGCAAAAATATAATATTCCTTCACATTACTCACTGTTGTTCACTTTGTATAATTTTTGATCCAAATATCCTCTTCAATTCGTTGTTGGGATTGAGATGCTTGTGTTGCACTGACAAAGACTTCTTTCTAATAGCGGACTTGTCCTGCTTACCATTCGGAATATCTGTGACTTTTGGTGTGCAAGTTTCACCAAGAAGTCTGTTAACTTCACGGACAGATCTCTCAACTTCGTCAATCTATAAAGAAATATCAATTGATGATGAAGATAATTGACTCTGGAAACAGTATATAAAGAGCATAAATAATATTACCTCAGCATTGTCTTCACTACTTCTTTGAGTATTGGTATGCTTTCCAGACTTTTTCTTCTTTTTTTTCTTTTTCCTTTTGATTTCATGACTTTCTCCCTCACAAGACTTAGCAGCTTCTGTTTCATTATCGTCTTCTTTGACTTCACTTTCTGAGTGAGACTGTTGATTCAACTATAAGAAAAAGTTGATGATATTACTATATAAAAAGTCACTTTTTTAGAGATATATCTCACCAAATCATAACGATTGATATTCAGCTGCTTTCTTCTGGCTCCTCCACTCACTGGTGTGTCTGTCTCTATGTCAGAAACTTCATCAGGAAACTCTTTCTCCTTGTCGCCCTGTAATTTTCTTAAAACTCGAGAGGACATAGTAATTTGGCGTTATCCGGTAGCTGTTCAACAGATTATAATCACCATATTACTGTTATAACACCTGCAATAATCGGCAGCAGAACACTTGTGAAAATTCCAATAAAGATAATGTCATACAGATGTTTTGAAGTTTTGACGTAAGACACCTTGAATGTGACACATGCGCATAGTGCTATGCGCCATGCTCACGGAACAACTATCTTCTCACCTCACGGGGCTACGTCATAAGGAAACACGCCCACTTTTTCGTGCGATGTTACACCTGAGGTTACAACCGATCTTTCTATTTTCTATAAACACCGTAATCATAGAACATATTCCCATATGCAGATGATTCCCATACGTCAGATGATTTCTATGATCGTGATGATATCATTGATTTTGACAAATCGATAATGGAGACATCTGATCTAACCATGGATCTAACCTATTTGTTCTAATTCGCATTCTGTTTACATTTTCATGTTGAATCAGATATCCAATACCAAAGTGATCTATGATTATATTACGAAAACATTTTATCAATAATTAGTTCTTAACCTTTCGACGTGATCTGACATCTCATAATTACAGAGCAATGAAGCTGAGGGAGCGGAGAAAGAAAGCGATAATGAAGATGGAAAGTTTGTCTCCATCACAGGAAAAGGGAGAGATATTTCAGCCAAAAGTATTAGGTGAAGTTGATAAGGATGACTCAGATCCGTTAAATAATGATGAAATGGAGGTTGAACCAACCACAAGTGAATCTTTTCCTGAAGATGTGAGAACAACAGAAGACAACCAAGTGAAAATCTGTAGACTGTGCCTAGTCTTCATAGATGATAACTGTATACCCTTGGAGCAAATCATTGCTATGCTTCAGATAGTTTTACCAGAAGTGGTAAGATTCAAGTTCAATACCATTTATTTTACATCTAAAACCTCATTTATAGGATCCAAAAATAACAAAAGATCCAGTAGTCTGTCAAATGTGTTTCGATTTCCTTGAAAAAGCCTCTACCTTCATGGTGAACAGTTTGACTATTGAACAGAAAATTAAAAACTATTATGAAGCAAACAAATCAGACTCCTTACAACAAATCCATTTATTCAATGTCTTGGAATTTGCATTTCCAAAATTTGAGATGGATTTCGAAATGAATGAGCATCTCAATGGTGAAAATGAAAATTTTGTTCCTACTGATGTGTTGGAATTGAATCAATCAAGAGAAGAACAACATACAATGGATGATGAACAGAAAGAAGAAGTTAAACCATTAACGTAAGTGTTTTTTCATGAAGAGATCTAAAAACTAATATTGAAGAAGGTAATTATTTGGCTTATTCTATGAAATGAAGTTGTATTCTCAGTTGTATTGAATTTATAAATTCAATATATATTTATAAATTTGTTCAATTAAATCCTGATTTTTCAGCTAACTTTCAATTCTAGATCAAGCCATTATTATGGATATAGAAAACAAAAAACATGCACACCCTGTAGGTAACCCTAAGAGACATTACTGTACTCAATTGATAATCAATGTGAATATGTCTAAATGAGCTAGTGAAGCTGCTAAATTTCAACTAAATGGGTAAAAAGGTGGATACAGAACATTAAAGTCTTATGGCGAGTTTGATACATATGGTATTGTGAATTGTTATAAAAAAAAAGTGAGGCATTTCAAAATGAATATCCCTGAAAACGTTAAAATTTTATTCATTTCAAATGTAGATCTACAGCTATCTCTACACTTGTAAATGATTCATTTATATTACACTAAAAAGTTTTTATACTTTCATCTTTCATTACGTTGATGTAATGATAATTAATGTTTTATAAATCCATAATATAATTGATACCATGATGCATTTTGCCTCATCCACAGGAAACTCCAGGTAAGGGCTGATGCAGATGGAGTGACATTTTATAGTTGCCCTCTGTGCACTTTCACCACGAAATACAAGTACAGCATAAAAATCCACAAGCAAATGATGCATACTGATCCCGGGGACATCGAGATGCACTCTTGTCCGATGTGCACGTTCAAAACCAAACACAAACGCTATTTGGAAACGCACATGCTCGTCCACAAGGACCCAGAAGACTGCGAGATGCATGAGTGTAAAATCTGCGACTTCAAAACGAAGTTCAAGAGTTATTTGAAAACGCACAAGTTGATACACAAGCGGCCTGATGAGATCCCTATGCACAAGTGCGAGTATTGTAGCTTTGAGACTAAGCGTAAAAAGTATCTGGAAACGCACATTTTGATTCATATGAATCCAGATGATGTTCCCATGTATAAATGTGAAGAATGTAGTTTTCAAACTAAATCCAAGCCCTATTTGAAGACCCACTTGCTGACGCACAAAAAGCCTGAGGAAGTTACCATGTACAAATGCGAAGAATGCAGTTTCCAAACCAAGTTCAAGTACTATTTGACACGGCACCAACTCATCCACAAGAATCCCGAAGACGTGACAATGTACAAGTGCGAAGAGTGTGAATTCAGAACACGTCACAAAAAGTACCTGGAAACCCACAAAACGATACACAAAAGCCCCGACGAGCTGGTGATGTACTCCTGTTCGCAATGCGAATTCCAAACCAAATCCAAAGCGTACCTGTTCAAGACGCACATGCAAGTGCACAAAAGCCCCGACGAGCTCGTGCTGCACAAATGCCATCTCTGCCCCTTCAAGACAAGACACAAGGGGTACTTGGAAACTCACACGCTGACACACAAGAGCCCTGAGGAGGTGCAGATGCACCAATGCGGGATCTGCGACTTCAAGACCAAATTCAAGCACTATCTGAAGCGCCACATGCTGGTGCACGTGGCCCCCGAAGACTGCGTCATGCACAAATGCTGGCAGTGCTCTTTCGAAACCAAACACAAGAATTATCTGGACACGCACATCCTGTATGTGCACAAGTCCGAGGACGAGGTGCAGGTAAATTGTTAAATGTGATTCAAAATATTCTAGGGGATCATTGTATTACTCAATGTAATGACCCGAAGAACATCCATATTCGAAATTATTTCAAAAGAGTTTGTGAAATCAAGTCAATTTGTTATAAAGTTTGTCTATGTTCTAGAGAAATTGGTGAGATGAAATTTTACAGTTTTCCAATAGAACAAAGTAAAATGAAATCATTCAATTCGATGAATCTCTAAAGATATTCGAAATACCCTATATATTTCTTGGACAACATTCGAATGTTTAATTTGAATATTTTATCGAAGTCTGATTTTCTAAAATAAATTTCATCATCAGATGTACAGGTGCTCACAATGCGACTTCCAGACCAAAGCAAAGGCCTACCTCAAGACGCACATGCTGCTGCATAGGGCTCCCGGCGAGGTGCCCATGTACAAGTGCAAAAAATGCCGCTTCAAGACCAGGCACAAGAGCTATTTGAAAACCCACGTGACGCACATGCACAACAAGACGAATTGGGTGTAGGGCAGTTGTGTTCCCAAACTGTCATCCAGGATATATATATATATATATATATTCCTTACAATCAGCTCAATAATTATTGATGCGTTGTATTTCAGTCATCACAGAAATGAATGTCAGGATGTATCAGGTTTAACTTGTCTATTGACAAAGAGAAATATATTTTTTCCATAACTCAAAAACGATGAGAGATATGAAAACGAATAAAAATCAGAGATAGAGGTAAAGAGATAAGTTCAATATCAGATGCCTCCAGAAAAACAACACCCAATGTAGCTTGTTCGTCTGTATTGTTTTGGAATATTTATTTCCGGTAGTAACGTAACCCTAATACCTGATGAATCTGATACCCATTTCTCATACAAATAATTGAAAATGAAAGGAATTTCAGCCAGTAAGGTCAATGCCTACCTAAAATTTTCGAAATATTGTAGCTCACGAAAATATTGATAATATTTTTGATCATCTTGAAGGTAACGAAAAGTTGTTTTACCACCAAAGAAAGCTTACCAAATTTAGTCAGCTATAAACAGATTTAGCTATGAGTTTTTATAATATAGAGTGATCAGATATGGAGTGGAGCACTCAAAATGAAAATTCACTTCATTTTGAGAACACCAATAAAAAATGTGTATAGGACGCCAATTATTGTTTTTCTCCGTATCTTCCTTACTAGCATGGAGTGCAATTATTTATTTTCTAGTGAAATGTACCTCTTGCCATATGTGTTTATATACCTCAATCCAAATAAGCTATTTTGTTATGTTTCAAAGTTTACATTTATCATTTGAATTCTATATTTTATTGTTTTTACAATTATTATTTTTGTTTTTGTTCAATACATGTAGTTGTATATTTTCAATTATGTTTTTTTGTTGAATTTTCCATCACTGGTTGTAGTAGACAAATAGTATTTATTGCTTGAAAAATAATAAATTTGTAACTACAAAACTTTATGTGCCATTCCAGATGTTTTAATTATAGTGATATCAGTACTATCCAATAGTGATACTGTATCTACAATAATGGATTTGTAATATCCTAGTAGTACCAATATGTGCTGATGACCCAAAATATGTATACGTAGATGTATCATATTGAATAAGTGTAAACTACTGTGGTGGATTTTTTTTTTGTATATATTGATGAATGTCTATTTTTGTTGATTTGACTAAGTGTATATTAAATGTGCGTGATATATCCATATGCAGTGTTTGATTTATTTAAACAATACCTTAGTTTTCTAGAAGGGGTGAAAAAAAATACTTGTGCAATCAATAATACATGTCCTTATATTTTAGTAACTATATACAAATAATTGAGTGAAGAAAACGATATTTCACATACAATAATGTTGATTTTTCCTTATATTCTAATACTGGTATCTATCAAAAAAAAAAATTAAAAAAGTAGAGTGGATTCATTGTGAATATTTCAATGTCAATATGGAAAGAGAGATATATTGAAACTTGCACAAAAACACCGAAATTGATTATTCCACTAGAATAAAGATGTATTATATTAGGTACTCTTGCTATATTGTACTGAACTTTTGAAATTTCAACAACACTGCAAGCAACCAAAGTTTGGCACTATATTTTTGATAGTACTGGAATTAAACCACTTGATGGTGCCATAACAAATATAATTCAAAAATAATAAATATATCAACAAATTACTTGTTAGACTTATTTTTAGACCACAGATTTCATTCACTTTGAATTTGAATGTGAAATTTTTATATAAATTAATATTTTCAGTATCACATATGGACGTTTAAGACAAAAAAAAATGAATTATTCACAACAAAAAGTCAACATAATTGAATATAGGTTCAACTAGAGTGAAAGACAGTTAATTCATGGGGGTAATAGATTTTTGAACAATTTCATATTTATAATTCATTTGATCCCCCATTTTTGATTCCATATCAAATCACAAATTGAAATCTACCATTATAATTTGTAAACGATATCTAGGAGTTGCTCAAACATCACTATATATAAATTAATCTTTTTGTGGTCAAATTATGTATTTGTTGATGATACTTAATATTGTCAATATTTATATAAAATAATCCTTGAATGAATTTGGAATGTACATAAAGACTATTGAAATCAATATCCTCATCAACCAACATTTCTACAGGAAAATTAAACTTGATAACAAGAATAATATAAAAATCATTTCTCAATGGTCTGTATCTATATCAATAAAAATATCAAGGAGAATAGCATTCTATAAGGTGAAAGAAACTTTGTAGTGTAAAATAGTTGATAATCAATGAATCTTCAGATCTTGAAATTGCAACAATTCAAAACTGAATAAATATATATATATATATTGCCATATTTCTCAAAGAGTGTACATAGGCTAGTTATATTTTCAACAGCAGCAAATATCAATGGTACTTACTTAGAAGTCTGCCACACAATTATACAAATTATGATGATCAGAATTACAGCACCAATGATGGCAAAC
Source organism: Gastrophysa polygoni (assembly GCA_963576655.1). Classification (NCBI taxonomy): domain Eukaryota; kingdom Metazoa; phylum Arthropoda; class Insecta; order Coleoptera; family Chrysomelidae; genus Gastrophysa; species Gastrophysa polygoni. The sequence continues at coordinate 25,080,799 of OY755090.1, read as the reverse complement.
AGCAATTTCTTCCTCCTCACTTTATTCTGGTAGACACTAGCTTCACGCAACTGTTGGGCTCCTCTGCCAACAAAATCTGTGGTGCTCTCAACATTAGCTTCGATGCTGTCAATGGTTTCTCCCTGTTCATGAACTAGGGCACCTAGCTCTTTGAATATCTGGTTAACATCGTTGATGTCACTCTGAAAAACAACCATTATTTTGTCAAGACCAAACAACTATTTTAAGCAAATAAATTGCATCGATGAAAGAAATTAACCCATCACTATTATTTCTGAATTATTCAGTAAATTAGTTATTTTTTGTGGATTGTTTGTCGAACCTCCAATTGTCTAATACTCTGCTCCTGAACTTCCAAATCTCTCAAATCTGCTTCTTCTTGTATCTGTGCCTGCTGTCTACCCTGATTGTCATTCAATTCAATCAACTGTTGGTCCTTGGTCTTGTATCCACCTGGAAATATTGATAAATATAATCATATTAACATTTTGTATATAATTCACATACTGAGATGTGGTTCACCATAAGCTTGAGCTTTAGCCTTATTGACTTGTTCCTTCTCCTTCTGGGCAGTACTTCTCTGGACTTGCTGAAACATATTCAATGTACTTGTGAACTCATCTTGGAGACGTTCTCTCTGCATTTTCCTTTGTCTTTGTTCAGACTGAGAAAGAGATGATGGTATTGCAGTGAGTTCTTTGATACAGCCATTGGTATCCTTCACTAGTTGTTGGGTATAGTGTTGGATGGAATGCCTGCAACAGAATATAATAGGAGACGTTTCTGGGGACAGATGAAAACTTACAGTTGCTTTCTCAAATCAGGGGAATCCTGATGTGTGCCAATTTGGTTGACCATCCTCTGCATTGACGAAACTAGTAATACGAGACAAAGTACATTTAATTGTATTTTCAACATTTTTTGTGAGAGGTATTACCATTCTGTGATATTTTTTGGATGCTAGTACCAATAGTTTGGGCGAGTTTTTGAAAATCTGGCTCTTTTGCCTGTCCATTTTGATAAGAGGAATAACTATCCATTATTTATGTGGAGACTCTTCTAGATAGCAATACTTGGATATATTTGCTGACAAGACGACAACAAACTGTTACCTACTTCGTCACCTATAATTTGATGAAAAAACACTTGATTATTGACGTAAAATCAACAAATATTATAATAATGCTAATGAATCATATCAAGATAAGGATCCTTAAATACTCAAAAAGACAACAGATAACAGATTAATTGACTTTTCAACAAAAGATCATCAATTTTTTATTTTTTTTTGAGCTGTCAGTGCTGTCACCACTCACTTAAATCTATTCTATTTCTGATAGAATGAGGCGCAGCCAGTATATTATTTAGCTATGCTAGTGTTTACCCAGAATAATTTTGTCTACGGTGTCGTGGCAAAAAAGAAGATATTTCACAAGTACTCCCTCCTCCCTCTCTCTCAATCTCTCTCGCTCCTACGAGTTGTCAATTCTCCCGAATTTATTGGTTATTGTGGTTTCTGATAAATATACAAGATTAATGAATATTTTATAGGTGTGGCGTGTGTTTTTTTTTATTGTAAGTCTTGAAATAACTTGAATTTTCAAATTTTCTGTGGTATATTCTACAAACAGCCAGATAAATCTCAAGCAAAATGGATGGAAAACTGCCAGCTTGTGTTATCGATGTGGGAACTGGGTGAGAAATCAACTGAAAGTTTCTTATCGGCCTAAATTCTATGATAATTTCCTGTACAGATACACAAAGTTGGGCTTCGCGGCGAATAAAGAGCCCCAGTTCATTATCCCTTCAGCCATTGCCATCAAAGAATCAGCCAAAGTAGGTGAGACAACATCCCGAAGATTAAATAAAGGAGTGGAAGATTTGGATTTTTTCATCGGTGATGAAGCATTCGATGCCACCGGATATGCAATCAAAGTTGGTAAACTGAACTACTATCAATGATCAGTTAGAATAGGCAAGTACAAAATAATTAACAGTGTTTAATGACTCATTTCAGTATCCAGTCAGACATGGTCTTGTAGAAGACTGGGACCTAATGGAGAAATTCCTCGAACAATGCATTTTTAAATATCTACGTGCAGAGCCCGAAGATCATTACTTCCTTCTGACAGAGCCTCCTCTGAACACCCCCGAGAATAGAGAGTACATTGCAGAAATAATGTTTGAGTCTTTCAATGTCCCAGGGCTATATATAGCTGTGCAGGCTGTACTAGCTTTAGCTGCTAGCTGGGCTAGTAGAAGTATTGAGGAAAGAACACTAACAGGGATTGTTATTGATAGTGGGGATGGGGTTACTCATGTTATTCCAGTAGTGAGTATTCTGGTATTGTGAATGTAAATAGAATGATTCTGTGTATTTTCTTTGTAAAGGCAGAGGGATATGTCATTGGCAGTTGTATTAAGCATATACCAATTGCTGGCAGAAACATAACCTATTTTATCCAGTCACTATTGAGAGAACGTGAAATTGGCATTCCACCTGAACAGTCTCTAGAAACTGCCAAGGCGATCAAAGAAAAATACTGCTACATCTGCCCTGACATTGCCAAGGTAAGTGTCTGTACTTCATCCACTGAATTTATATAGTAAATAATAAACAAGAAAATGCATCAAACAGCTTGACAATCTGATTTGCATGATCTATGATTTGCACATGAAAACAAAGCATAAAAATGTAAACTACTGCTGAGTTTCATTGTAAAATTCTCTTACATTATAATAGACTTTTTTACCAAGGACTGTCTCAACGAGTTTCCTGATTGTTTTGAAGATGTTCATGGTTCTGAATGGAGCAGGTAAATGATTGTTAAGCTTCTTACTACAATAGATAAAAAAAATCTTATGTCAACCTCAATGTCTTGGAACAGGGATAGGTATCAGATGGGATTATTCCATTGATGTATCAGCAAACAAATTCAAGAATAAAAATATAAGGTAATGTTATAAGATATTCTTTCGAAAATAATTGCCTACATGGTTCTCCCACTCTAACTCAGAGTAGTATTTACAATTTTTGGTATAGATGGACTCATTGATGGTTCATGTGAAACAATTCTGAGCCCATAAAATCCTTATATGATGGAAAAATGAAGACTAATGAATTTAACTACACGCAAATGATGTATTTTCTCATGTTATAAAAGGAATTCTCGAAGTACGACACGGACCCCGCCAAATGGATGAAGCGCTACGACGGCGTGAATTCCGTGACGCGACAGCCGTTCGCGGTGGACGTCGGCTACGAGCGCTTCCTGGGGCCCGAGATCTTCTTCCATCCGGAGTTCTCGAACCCCGACTTCACCGTGCCGCTCTCGCAGATCGTCGACGACGTCATCCAAAACTGTCCTATCGACGTGCGTCGCCCTCTCTACGATAATATCGTGCTCTCCGGTGGGTCGACGATGTTCAAGGATTTCAGCAGGCGTTTGCAGAGGGATATTAAGAGGACGGTGGATGCGAGGCTCAAGCTTAGCGAGACTCTGGGCGGCGGCAGATTAAAGGTGGTTTTTTTCATCGTGTGTACTTTTGCTATAATGTGTTTGTTCCCCAACATACGAATTATATTACACAAGTGTTCCAAAAATATACACTTCCAATGAAAATTCAACAAGATTAGATCACGACCTACAACTAGTAACCATTTGGGATCTTGCATTCCCACTTTTTGATGAATGGGAAATACCTCAAATTGTAATTGCCAAGAATTCTGTTTAATCCTTAACACGTCGAATAACTATCCATTCCTTTATATTGGAGCTCTGAAATTTCAAATGCAAGTAGCTATTTTTTACTAATTTTACTAATTTACTAAGCTCATATACTACATCAAATCGGTAGAATGCTAAGACATGAATTATTTTTCCAAAAGTACCCTTATTTAGCTCTCTTATTCGGTGATGAAAATATCAATTTACAATAGGTGCTATTTAATTTCTATTCATTTCAAGTATGGAGTATTGTTTTCTGTGAAATACAAAAGAAACTCGATTTTTGAGAAAACCATTGGTCGATTTTTCCGAAACTAATACTGAGTCAAGTATGCTGTCAAAATTTACCCTCAGTTAGCTCATAAAACACGTCCAAATATCGTATCAGGAGATTGAAATTATATATTTTTTGGATATTGACCTGATGATAACAGTTTTTCATCAAAAATTATTTTGTTTCAGCCAAAACCTATCGATGTTCAAGTAGTTTCGCACCATATGCAGAGGTATGCTGTTTGGTTTGGAGGCAGTATGTTGGCTTCAACGGTACATTAAGATTTTGTTCCTTTTGAATTTCTATTGACGTGCAATGATTTTCAGCCTGAATTTTATACCGTGTGTCACACGAAAGAAGATTATGAAGAATACGGTCCCAGTATTTGCAGACACAATCCAGTATTTGGTACAATGACCTAATTTATTATTTCTTATGTACATTTTTTTTTAACAATTATATCAAGAAATTATGATTATGGAGTAGGCCTCAATTTGTGAAATCACCTACCAGTTCAAGCAAGAACACTAGAGATTATTTTATGAATGGGGGCTAGAGAAATAGTATCTCAACTGAATTTGATTTTCTTCGCAGATTATAAGGATTCGTTGAAAAATCAATATCTTTTATTTTAACATGTAGGATACTTCTAAAAACAGTCATAACATACATAATATATCATTTTTGAACAAATATATCGAGAAATCTGGGCTCTGCAATGTCATTTCTCACCCTTTTTGGTTCCAAATGCATGAGCAAACGTTAAGAATGGCTGCAATCTTTCACCCTTTTGCTCAACAATGGCCAAATAATGTTGGTAAGCTCACTATCTACGTGGAGACATACATTCTTTTGAACAAAATGTGAATAAACAAGGAAAAAGAAAGCGAACTTCGATATAACAACATAAAAACATCTATAGGATGAGTTTATTTGGATATATACTTACTCATCATATCTGCTTACTCATATTGAGACATTCTATTCAGATCAAAAGAATAATGAACACGTAATATAATGTTTAATGAAGAAAATTTATTGAACACAGAACAAATATCAACTTTTAGGAAACGTACATTAGATCGGATGGATATGGCGATCCTGAACGATGATAATTTTTGATCATATAATTGTTAAAAAAATAAAAACAAGATTTAATGAAACTTTCAACATGTACTGTGAGATGAGTGAACGAATTAATCGAAACAATCAACAGCGAAGAGTTCAAATAAATAAAATATTATGTTTTGTACTTTATACATTGAAAACTATAAACAAATCGATTTTAAAAATATTTTCACATACCTAATATGTACAAAAATTATAAGATATTTACTAGAAACAATCAATGTTGCTTGACCTAAGCTTAAATCACAGATAGACTGCCTTGCAGCATTATAACGGTGAATAGACCTTCGATTATACCGGCCAAATTTCGAGTCGCGTCATACGTCGACGCGATAATTTGGGTGGATTTTTTTCGTGGCGTGTCCACCGTTCACCAACGAGTCGTAGTCCTTGTCTGGCACTATTCGAACCCTACGAGACGTGCGCCTCATTTCATTTTTTGCACCACTGCTCTCGATGGCCTTCCTGTAAACTTGAGATTTAGTAAAGCTGGCATTATTCGCTTCCATCAGAAATAGTTCACAAAAAAACCTATTATTTTAAAGAGAAAGCAGTACTGACACTCGACTTCATGAGCATCAAGAGGGGTTGACATTTACGGTGAACACAATGTAAGAAACAAACAAAGGTGAAACTACTCTGCTCAATGGTCATCTAATTTATTCTGCTCAAACTGAACTTTATTTATTACAGCGGCAAATCAATTGTACGTGAACCGTTAGATGATGACAAAAAAAATATAAAAGATAGCTGCTATATTTTAGGGAGTTTCATAACTATTACACCATTTCATCAGAAAATTAGTTTTCTGCCAATTCAAAAGGTGATTAGTGACTGCACCATCATTCTTCTCTACATCATTATGGTGAATAACCCTGTACAATACCACTATGTTCTGAGTTAGATTTTGCTATACTACTAATATCTCTATACAAAATTATTTCAGACAAGGCAAGATAATAAAATGATAATATCAAGCATTTGAATAATTAGATACCTGGATTTTAATAGACTCTCACTTTTCTCACCTCGTTTTTTCGGAACTGCGGTTGCATGAGATGGTATCGGATTTGGACTTCCTAAAAAAAAAATGTAAATAAAAATAAAAGATTGTTTAGTTTTTTTTTCTTTTTCTTCGATTTTCCATTAGATCCTTTAACTCCAAACTCATTTTGAATGTCCCTTGAAGGTTGAATTTGAACGCTAGCATTTTCCGTTATATGAAAAATCAATAACAAAACAATCGTTAACTGATAATGTTGGAAGATTGGAAATGAATTCCTAGTTTTGATAATGATAATAATTATGGGACTCACCTTTTCTTTTCCGCTTGCCATTTTTTTTATCAGTATACGGAAGGTCACCTTGAACACAGAAAGGACTATTACTTTCGGAACGAACATACATAACGTTAAAAACTAGCTAGTTAAAACTAAGTTGATAATTAATCAGTAAAAAAATTTAAAAATTTAATACTGATAACAGAAATTTAAAAATATGGTAAATAAATAATTAAAAAAAAAAATTGATGAGTATGTGATGTCCTCCACGTAGTTAGATTCTTATTAGAAAAAATATTCCTCAGATAACTATAACTGGGTTATTTTCAGAAAAGTGACGTATTTGAAGTGTGATCCAGCATTGCTTCGAATGTCTTCTTTCTTCTCTCCTCTTGTAGATTCTTGTTTCTTCTTTCTTTCGTTGTCTCTAATAATCATGATTGAAAAACAAATAAAAAAATAACTAATTGTAAAGAATGTCACAGCCACAGAATTATTAGAGAAATTCGAATACTTTAGTAGCAGATTGAAAGAAAATTGGCTTGAATCGATGACAAAAAGTCATCGTTGAAAATGATATCGGAACGCAATCTCTCTACTCTAATCTGAATCAATAAAGAAAAATCGCTCTTCTATTCCTTCTTCTTCCTCTTGCCTCTCTTCTCTCTCCTCGGCGATCGACCAATGACATCTTCAGGTTGTTGTTGTTGTTGTTGTTGCGCGTTGTTGACCAAATTCACGTCGAACGTGGCGGTGCTGTTAACGGGCAACAAAATGGGAGGGAAATAGGACAAACTGCCGAAAAACGAATACGGAACGTTGTTCATGTGATAATTAATGGTAGGGTTATTGTAAGTATGGTTGTTATACTGCTCGGTGACTATCTTTTGCTGCTGTTGCTGTTGCTGAGTCACCGCGGCCGGCATTTCCTTCTTCTCGGCCGGCGTTTTGAACGACCTCGGTAAAGGCTCCAATCTCTCCTGTATCTCCGCGATGCTGATAGCCGGTTTAGCAGGATAACTAATATCCTCTCTATCAGTACGCTCGGCCCTAGCCCTCTTAATGATCTCCTCCACGAGATCGGGCCCTAAAAAGTCCTCCTCCTCCAGCTTAGAACTGTTCGCCACTGAGAGCTTTCGCTTCTTCAAGGGCAACAGCCGCGGCAACTCAGCGTACTCGAGCGTTTCCAGCCCTCCGCCCTGCAGCTCGAGGGGCGGAGGGCTGGGCGTGAACTTGCTCAGTGCCAGCCCCTCCAAGTCGGAGGGGAGGGCGGCGTGCTTGGCCCCGCCCTCCGCGCCGAGCGTGCGCTCGAACTCCTCCAATAGCGGCACGGCGGCCGGCAAGCGCTGCGTCGAGAAGGGATTAGGGTGGGGGAGAGGTAAAACGGCGGCGCACTGCTCGTCGACGGCCAGTCGCGCGACGTCCGCGGCGAGAGAGGCGCAACAGGTGAAGTGTTCGCGAATGTCCGGTTTACCTTCCAGTTTGACGAGATCTGCGTCGGTCGAGGGGGCGCCAGCCTCCTGCGTGTTGTACTGGATGACGTCGTTCTCGTTGAGGCTCATCGTGGACTTGTCGTAATCGACGCGGCACAACGACGTCGACAACATGTAGCGCGTCTGCTCGCGTTGCTGTCGCACCTTCGAAACATTTATATTCTTTAAGTTACATTTAAATTATTACATAACAATAATTACTAGATTACCAATCTGAACGAGTCTTTTTTTTTTGTAATGTGAATTTTCCTAAAGATAGAAATTTTCAATCAATTTAAATGTAGATTAAAAATTCAAAGGAATACTTTTGATTCAATGAAAAATGTATAGTGCATTTTGTGTTTGAATTTGATAAAAATAATTATTCACTCTCATTTTCATAGCTGTAACCGAAAGTTTATTCAGCATGTTTAAAAGCTGCTCAAAATGATGAATTGCAAGAATTCAAAGTTGATGACTTTATTAAAACGCCAAACTGTTGATTTGAATAGAGCAAATTTGTTTGACAATGAGAAATTATCGAGATTCATCCGATCAAAGCAGAAAAACAAAAATTAAAGAGGATTCACGAGGTTTAAGACTAACGAATATCCTACCAACTGCGCCAATATCCTAATATCACATAGCTGATAGGTAACGAATATTTGTAGCGTACTTTTCCGACATTCTCTTCAATCATCCGAATTGTTTTTCTTCAGATAACGAAAAGTCACTCGACGAATATCCTACCGACTGCGCCAATTTTTTCAACATTCCCCGCTTACGATAATAACGGCGATAAATACCTTCCGGGAGATGGCGCTGATGGTCTCCCACCTGCTGATCTCCCCCTGGCCGATCCTTTCGACGATCACCACTGGCTCGGCTCGCAGACACGGATCGTCGGCAGACACGCGGTGGTGCCGCAGCGATGCCGCGCTCACGATGCGTCGCGGCGCCCGTCGCGACGGCTTCTTCAAGATGCCCTGCACGGCGGAGGGACAGATGGTGCGCGGCTGGTGCAGCTGCGGGGGATGGGACACGTCGCCCGCTTCCTGGCAAGCGAACGCCAATGTCTTTTTGCGCGAGTTTTTAGGCTTCGAGGAACAGAAAAAGCTTCGTTGAAATCGATAATGTTCTTCAGTCTTCAAAGGGTCACGATATTTTATTTCTTATTATCTCTGTTATTGGAATTTCGGAGCCAGGAATTACTAATTCAACTACATCCTTGACAAAAAATCAGGACAAACAATTCTCGTTCCAAATTCAAACTTGAATAACTTTTATTTTACATTGCTTTTACTTACTTTTTTATGCGTTTTTATCTTAATCATCGGCTGATATTCATTTCTCAAAAATATCAAATGAATATCATGCTACACAGGGTGAAACAAAAGTTGCATTTTAATCTGATATCTTGAATACTGGAGAAATTCAACGATAAAATAAAGTGAGGAAATTTGAAAAGCTCCATCTTTTTGTAAGAAGAAGAAGAACAGATGCATGGATAAAGGTCAGAAATGCAGTCTGAGGATTTCTGGGACAATTTTTAATCATCTAGTAAAAAGTTTTACTGTAAAGCTAGCAGACACCATGATTTAAAAAAAAAAAAGGATAAGCAAAATAATCGGCCATATGCAAGAATGATAGCCCTAATTACAAGAATCGAAAAATGTTATGAAGAGATTTTCCAAACGTTTCGTGGAAAATGAAAAATAAAAATCATCGATATGCCAGAACGAAAGCCTCGAATTATTTTTCAATCATGAAGTTATCTCCCATTCATCATTTCGGTTTTTGAGTGATTTTGGTTTATTCATGTTGAGCTAAAGGAAGAATACATATTTTTTTCGACATCAAAAAACAAATAGCTCTACATAAATAAAGCCAGCAGCACGTGATTTTTTCTCGCACAAAACGAAAACCAATAAATTCTGTAACACGATAATGAATCGACATTGAATGATGGTTGGAAAAATGTTGGAGAGTTTTTCTAGATAGTTGGACGGACATCGAAGGACCCAAAAACCACATCGACTTTACCTTATTAATGTTCGGGTCCGTCCAGTCGCTCTCTGCCCTCCTCACGACGCTCTTGGGCGTCTTAAAGCCGTCCGTGGCTCCGCCGGTGGCCGCCTTGTACGAAGTGAGATAATTCTCGAAATCGCACATGCCCTCGTATGGCGGCGAGGGAATCCCCGAGCTCGACGTTTGCGACGTCGAATCGTTGAGGACGCTGCGGTGCTCAGGCGACGCCGCCGCCGCCGCCGGCGCCGCCGCCGGCCGGTCGTCGAACAAGTCGAAGTCATTGTACGGGTTGACGCACCCGTTCACTTTCTTGATGGAGCCCGAGAGGAAGTTGTCTTCGAGGCCGTGGTTCTCGATCAGAGTGTCCCATTTGGAGTGCACCACGCCGGCGCTCTTTTTGCCGCCGGCGTTGAGCTCTTCTTGGAACTTATCGAAGTCGCGGTACGTCCATTTGGCCGGAGCCACTGGCACTCGAGACACTCCGTCGCACACCTTGTATTGTTACACATTGATGAATTGATATTAGAAATTTTCATTCAAACAAAAAATATCTAATTCGCAAGCACTATGGATGGTAAAAGTTCGATAAAGATTCGAGAAAGAGGAAACTAAAATATATGAACATTCAACACAATACATACAATAAAATACATTATGAAATGAGAAAATATGCGAATCATCTCAGTCAATTTTATATTGGCAGTTGAACTGTTGAAAAAATCAGGATCTAGACTAATCTGGATTTGAAAACATCGATTGAAGAGCTCGTCTTAATGTCCATAGTAGATTATAAGAATCAACTAGGTCTTTATCAGATAGTGAATTCATAGTTTTCTTCATTCTAGTAAAATTAAATTGAAAATCATACCTGCTTCTAGTCTCAAAATTATCAAATTGATGACTGAATGTTATGAATTCGTTTAAAGTAGGAGAAAAAAAGTCTCATATATTATTGTTATCCCAAGAAACATTACTGTTTGGAATAGAAATATATCGGGTGTTTCAAAAGGAAATGGAAGCAAGAAAAATGTATTACAGAATAATTCAAAATAATTTTGTATTCTTCTTTCCTTCGGAAACACCCAGAAAATGTTACAAAATAAATACATACACGTGCATAGCAACTCAAGATGGAAGATTCTAAGAAAAATTATGAATACGTGAAGATATCGATGATAATAATATATTTTTGCATATCGTTGGAATGGGGTGCAAAAACATAAGGGAAAACCCTTTTCATGATGATGAATTGATTTCCTACGATGAATGAATATTTCATTTGATTAGATCATCGATATGGAAGAATTAATACCTGGGGATATTCCGGCGGCGCGACGGCAGGCGGCGACGAACCCTCCTCCTCGGCCGCCCCCTCCTCCGCCCCACCCTTGGCGTCGTGCGGATGGTCGTGCGACGTGCTCGAAACGTCAGGCGAGGCGTAATAATCGCCGGAGCCGGCGCCAGCTTGCTGGCCCGGCGCCGGCGCGACGTCGCTCGACGACGGCGACGAATCCGAGACCAAGATGGCGGCGTAGACGTTTGTCTCGGCCGCGACGACCAGGTCGGCGTCTCGACGGTGCTCCGACGCCGGCGGCGTCACGAGGCCGCCCTCGTACACCTCCTCCTCCTCCGCTGCGGCGGCGGCGGCGCTTATGACGGCTACTGCAGGCTCGACTTCTTCGGTCGCCTCTTCGGCGGTCGATGGCGGAAAGTCCGTTTGCGTCTCGATGTGTTTGACGATCTTGTTTGTCGGCTCGGCGCGATTCGTCTCCTTCTCCTTGTCGGTCAAAAAGAAAATAATTAATAATGATGACATGCCAATTTACGAAAAATCTCATAATATTCAATATATGTCATCTACAGATAAAATGATAATCAACTGAAAATAAGTTGCAACAAATCAATGTGCCGTATTTGTTTTCGTATATATAAATTTTTCGTATATACGAAAACAATCAAATCAATTATTTCACTATTTTTGTGTCATGCTAATTCAACTACTCTTGTAATTGACTCATTTTGACCATAGTTTTTGTTATAATAAGGGACCGTGAACAGTTCTGAAATACTTATTCACCTGGGACTGAATTCGGATTAAAAAGTTCAATAAAATTTGGATAATTTATAGCTCCAATGTTTATATATGGATAGATAGATAGATATTATCAATGTGTGTCTTAAATGTTACTTCATAGTCAAATGCCAGGATCTCAAATTAACAATCAAACAATCAAAAATATACTTTATTGTATAAGATATGAATCTTATTTTGACAAAGCCCAACTTAGCAAAGCTTTTTGAAAAATTTTGATGATGTGACTCAACAACATTTGAATGCTCAAATCTATTTGCAATAGTTCAGCATCACAGATACCGTTCCTATAAAGTTTCTAGTCATCTGCAAACATCAAATGGCAGCTGTGCTATATTACTTCTGAAATATCATTAATGAATAGCAATAAGAGTAGTGGACCTATATGGAATCCTTGGGGAACTCCAAAAGTGACAGTTATTTCTCATGACACATATTTGACCCATTGACTTCTCCCCTGAAATGAAATGCGATGCAGTTCAAAAAGTTACTGTCAAAGCCTGAAGCAGAAAGTTTTGCATTTGAAGGTCTATTGAAAATACATCGACCTTCAATTGATACACAGGACGATTATCTTATAATCATGCGTTTCTATGGAAAAATCATGATTGAAAAGCAATCAAACAATAATGTGTTGATATCTTTTGGTTCCATATATTGACAAATATTATTGATAAGAAAGAACGAGTCTAAGTGGGCTAGTTTGCTGGCACTTCTGTTGAATCTTGCATGACATTTCCGTTTGAAATTCGTCGTATTGTTATGTGCAGCTCAATAAACAATGAAAAAGGAAAGGAAAAGGAAAACGAAGACATGACAAAAACGATATAGAAACCAAATTTGGAATAGACAAAATGCGATGAAATTAAATACGACACAGTACCTGCTCCTCTCGATCGGCCGACTGCGTTTTCCTGCCGAGCAAGTACCTCCTCCTCGCCGCCCTCTTGCGCGCCTCCCTTTGTTTCAGCGCCACCCCCGGCGCCCGCCCGACCCGCCGCCGCGCCATTCGCCGCTTCGCCCTCGGCCGGCAGGGGGCGAGCGAGTCGGCCTCGCTGGGCGTCGAGAAGCTGCCCTTCGACGGAGGCGGCGTCACGGCGGTGAAGACGATGGGGGAGGCGGGCCGGGGCGGCACGGCCGGGGGCGGGGGCGGGTCGGAGATGTCGATCGAGTCGAGGAACGACGGCGGCGGCGGCGGCGCGGCGGGCGTTTCTTTGCGGATCTCCCTGGGAGGTTCCTGAGTAGAAAGAGAAATATAAAGAAAATGCCAAGAAAATAATCGAGACTGTAAATTGATCGGTTGGTCTTTAGATTTTTTACGATTTTCAACGCTCCTTCCATGAACTATGAAAATTTATAACTTTAGTCCGGAAAGGAACCTTCATCAGACTCACCTGTTTGGGCTGAAAGAAGACGATATCGATGATATCCTCGTCGTCGGAGATCTCGCACACCAAATCGGAATTCGACTGGCTGAAGTCTATCGTCCCGACGCCCACGATGATGCACTCGTCGTCGTCTGGGGCGGCGGCGTCGGGAGGCTCCAGGGCGGCGCCGTCCCGCGCGTCCGAGGCGGCCAATGACGCCACGTAATCGTTGTACGCCCTGTCGAAGTCCTCGTGATCGCCGTCCTTTAACTGAAACGCAATAGGAAAATGAATTATTCGCTACCGTTTCAATGAAAAATGGCTCTCTTCTAACCTTCTTTGTATGGATTCTAGTCAAAGGAATAAACAAAATATCAATCAGGATATTCAAATGAAAAATTAACATAAACTACCTGATCTAAATAAACTAACTATTATTGGTGCCTGAAGATGTACAAAACTCAGTGCATATGATGAAATGATACTTTTCGCCAGCGTATCTGTAGAATATTTTGTATATTTGTCATATTTCATTTCATGATAGATTCATCTACGTTCTTAAAAGAAAGCCGGACAAACGTTTTTGCCCAGAATTCGATCTCAAATGAGTTTTTTTTTTAATTTGGAAACGATTTTGGATATATTTTCTACCAAGCTGTAGGAGTTTTCATCTTTATCATTATCTGAGTTCTATGAACTTTTCATTACACAGTTACAAGTTAATAAAATATAATTTGTATTGGTATTGGTATTTTTCGTCCATGAGATGTATTATCTATTCTATTCTAACCTCATCAGAAGACTGTTCGTCCAAATCGACGTTGATCACGTGCAAGGGCACTAAACTGTCTTCCTGGATGTTCTGCGACTGCAAAAACTTGAAATACTCCTCCGACATCATCGTATAATTGTTGCTGATATGCGTGAGCACGTTGAGAACGGATTCGTTCCGGGGAAACAAGATCTGATTCAATGTTTCATTGGTTTTCAATGAGTCCGGCGTCCTGTCGAATTGCTCGTACATTTTGCTGTCCATTTGTTGCCACAGATCAGGCTTCTGGATTGTCTTCCATTTCTGGTAGAGAATATAGGTGCGGCAAAACGCCAAGTCTGACTTGTTTGTTGTTGGCCCCTTTGTCAACAGTTTACTACAAAAAATATGATTACCTTTGTTTCATCTAACTCCCATCTTGACTAGGACATTTTTCACAGTTCACAGGCATGAGTCTATTATAAGTCAAGATAAAATAACCTTTTGATCATAAATATCAACTGAGCTAAATAATATATCAATTCTTAATGAAAATCTGCAACTTGCAACTCGTTGTGTTCCACCTCCTATTATCTGATATTTATCAATCACGAAAATATGATGAAAGCAAAATATATTGAATTTCGCATTTTATAGTGTTCATGAAAACCTATAGTTGAGATCTTGAAAAATAAACTATAAATTCCTGGTCCACCATAAAGTGTCAAAAGGTTATGGGAAACTCCAAAAAGAATGAAAAGATGGATAGGTAAAAGAATCTTTGAATTTTCAATGACAATTCCAAATAAACTGAGTTCATCTATAGCAAAAATGGTTTATCATTCTCCATCATTGAATAGATCATGTAACCTAGCAAATAACAGATGAAAAATACATCTCATTGAAATACATAACATTCAGAAAACTTTTCAAGATAATCCTAATAAATAAGCTCATCACAATGTCAAATAATTTTATAATGAACTATACAGTAGATCACATTTTCATTTTAAATCTATTTCATGTTCATATGCAAACTATGAATTATAAAATTTTTGTGAATTTGTTTAGATTTTTTGGTGAATTGTTGTTTTCTAATACAATTTGTTCCAACATGCTTTGTCAATAACAAATATTTTTCTTGAATAATAATAACTACAGAATTGAGAAGATCAGATCACATTCTTTTGGGCCATATTATTGACTTGTGATTGCTTCCCTATTTATTTGATCGTGTATCTATTTCCATTTCTGAGATCTCAATTCATATAGTCTTATTTGAAAAAGCCCTGGATGGTGAGTACATACCCATAAAGGAAATTGAGCAAATCTGTGCTTTCTTCAGAAGAATTCAACCTCATCTTCATCAGAACATGATGCACCCTCTCTTCTTTGCACATCAGAAAGAAATTGAAAGTGTCAATAAGTTTCCTTCCTATCATTTTCAAAGTGCTCCCATATGAAGAACCTTTTTGCTTCTTTGGAAGATCATTGGCTTCAAGGTCAAAGTAGAGTGCCAGTATGTCCTCCATATTATCCAAATAATTGTCTACAAATGGACAGTCCAATTCGCTGAAAACCATTTTGAAGAACTGAAGATGTTTGATCACTGCCATTTTGAGTGCTGAGCAGTCTTCGATGTGCATTGCTTCCTCCTTGAAGAATCTGAAAGCATTGACCCAATTAATCTATCATTTTGGTAATCGAATTATTATACATACTGAATGTACCATTTCATTAGAGTATCCAAATTCCTCTCAGTATCAGCAACAAAAAAACTCTTGAATTTCAATCTAACCCTAGTGCACCAGTTCAGTATAATATCCTCCGAAGAAACCTGCTCATCTAGAAATAGTTGTTTGTTTACAAAAAATCAATGAGAAATTAGTGAACTTACCTAAATCAATGATTTCTGGACCATCTAGAAATTTTTCCTCACCTTTGATAAGGATTGGTATTGGCAAACGTGGATCCATATTGTATTATGTGAACATTTTATTAAATTGTAAGTGAGATAATCTGAAAATGATGAATGTTTCAAAACTTTGAGCTATTGGAGGTCCTAGGTCATTCTGTAATACAGCCCCTATAGACTCTATCAAGAGTAATTGTTCAAATTATGAAGCAACTAGCCTATGTTTCGTGATTTAATGTGAAAATTTGCAAAACTTCTTGATTCTGAACCTAAACAACTTCTAAAAACACAACATTGACTTAAATTGTTCCAAATGTCCATCCAAACGGCTGGAAAATAGTCAGCTTAAGGTTCAATAGTGGAACAATGACTATCACTTCAAATCGAACAATTATAAAGTTTTTTTCCTTTTGAAACCCAGTCGAATCATCATTCTTATCTAAGATGAGTACAATCATAACTACTACTAAAATCGATCAATAATATCTTCTCAGACTTGATTCATATTGCATGAGAGAGTAAATACTTATAGAAAAATCATGAAATAAATCAATAAAAATTATATTTTCGTGGGTACTAGGTATGTTCATAGAGAATAAACAAATATGGCGATAGTGGGAGCATTTACTAAGGAAAATTTTATACTCCTCAAAGGCGAAGATGATTCGCAAACACTCACTTTGAAACTTCTAACAGTCATATATAACCATTAATTCTCATACCTAAACACTGGCAATAACTTATATTTGAAATTAAAATATAAATAATCTGATGAAAATATGTCACTATGCTTCGATCTTGACGCACCGAAGTCCGACATTTCTATTTTCATTTTCAGTAGTACTTTCGCCATAGAACAGCAAAAAATTGATAACATAGAACATGAATTTGTCATACGTCAAAATCTTCTTGTGTTTTTGACTCATGGTCATTTGACTCTAGGAACCTAGGTGAACCAGTACAGTACACATCTTATTATAGAGGAGGAATCGATACTTGGCGCGAAAAGAAGCGCAAAGAAGATACAGCGCATGCGGTCAAGCTTGCGCAAATCACTCCGTTTTGATTTTTCTTTGTTTTCAAAAGGGGCCAGACGACGATCAAGCCAAGCCATTTCAGCCAAGCTAAGCTTGTTCACTAGTTCTGCTTCAGTTTTAGTTCACCATTTCTGATTTAAGTTTGAAGACTTGCTCAATATAAAAGGTAATTATTCATATTGATTTATTCTATCTATAGTACCTATCCTATACAATATTCTAACAGTGAACATTCTTTTACAGTGAAAATGTCTGACGAGGAAGTTCAAACCAAGAAAGGACGTAAGGCAGCAGCAGAGAGTACTAAACGTACCATGAAGGTATATATATATATATTTTGCAACTTATACTATGGTAGTTTTTCTTGAATGCCTCATCGTTTCTACAGACTTCCAAAGCTGAGGTCAAAGAAGATGCTGACGCACCCCCAGCAAAGCGAGGACGTGGGAGGCCCAAAGGAGGCGCCACAAAGAAGAAGGCAGAAACCAAAGCTAAAGCTAACGGTGGTGAGATTGATAATTGATTATATTATTTTTATTTTTCCTTTAAATTTTCCCAAGATATATGAGTATTGGCGCCATTTTATACATAAAATGTGCAGTAAAAATAATTGATTTTCTATGAATTCATTCCATCAGCATTGGCACCATTTTATACAGTGTTTGATGTAATGGATAAAATTCGGTAAATAGCTCACGAGTAAAAGTGGAATTCAAGATGACACTGTTTCACCATTCAGGTGTGAACTTACCTGGATATGATTAGAGTGGATATTCCTTTTTCAGTAGGAAGGCGGGGAAGGTCAAAGAAGGAAGAAAAGGAAGAGTCCGCAGAGGAAGAAAATGGAGCCAAAAGCAGTGAAAATGAAGATGACGACTAAAAATTATTTCTCCTTTGAATTGTATTTTAATTTATATGTTTGACTGAATATTTAATACTCATGTATTGTTTTAAGGTTGGAAGACTTGTTGCCTTTTGTGCAATTTCCAAAATGTATGATTTCCTAGAAAAACTAAATAAACTTTGTACATATTCCATTGATTGTTTTCATGATCAAATTTGATACTTTTCAGTGAAGAATTAAACGTTGACGTAAACAGATAATAAGTTCAAATAAAAATGTATGTGAAGAAAAATACAATTGAACAATTTAAAATGTTTATTTGTAAAAATCAAGTAAAAAAGTTACTACTACAAAACATCTCAAGATAAAAGGGTGTAGTGACTATTCTGAAACAGCCTTTTGATCTATAATAAAAAGGGTAGAAACATCATCAAAGAATCAAACAAAAATACCTGAATGAAACTTTGTGCAACTGAAAGGCTGCCAAATGTGAAATTAAGAATCTGATTATGTGTATTTCACTTTACAAACTTGACAATATTTTCACATAATATTGATCAAAAGTAGCAAAATTGTGATGAAAGATATCTACTTCTAAACTAATTTTAACTACATTATCAATAAGTTTGCCATGGAAATGCGATCTCTTCAAAAAGCACAAAAAAACATATAGCTTTTGAAAAAAAAAAAAATGAGAAACAGCTTCTTGTTTTTTCCTTTCCATGAAATCATGTTTACTAAAAGCTCTATTGAATAATACTGGGACCGATTGATGATGTTTTAACTCTCATTTTTTACGAACTAAGCAATATACACATTATGTACAAGAACCTCGATGAGCACAGCTTATTCTTTCGGTGGTGGTGATGTGATGTTTCTTTTGAACAGCAAGATATGAGGCTCTGAAAAGAACATTTGATGAACAATGATGCATTAACCAAGGAAATTTTATGTGTGTATTGTGTTTTTCTGATTATTCATCTAGGTGAGATTGAGAACCAATCCATCCAATACTTTGAAAGTGCAGAGTTGAAGGTTAGTTGATTTGATATTTTCAGAATCTCAAAAGAACTGCTTCAAAAATGAACTGAAAGAACTTTTGAATCAGAGATGGAAACTGAAACTTCAAATTGATATATCAGCTGTATAACCTAATTCAATGTTGAATACTGTCTGTGAATAAGTTATTCGAGGAGGTGGTACATTCATTTTTCAATGAATTTGATGCTTTTTGGTTTTTTGTTCCTTGCTAGAGTATTGAAGGATCAAGTTGAGAAACACATCAGCTGACACTACTTGTTTAGCGAAAAAATTATGAAACTTATATTTTTGCCGACGACTCATCAATATAATTACATTCTACTACTTTACCTGGAGCATGTGTCATGTAGTGCACCCAACCTTTGCTCTGCTGAACGCCTATGCGTCTCCACTCATCCTCAGTCATCAAATGTGTTTTGGGAACCAATTTAACCATCTCCTTGGGAAGAACGACGTGTCTGAAATTGATATTATTTTAATTCGATACCCTCGCTGCAGTACTTTTCTGTTGTGAAATTTTGATGAAGATTATAAATTACCGGTATTCATACTCATCGTCGTAGTATTTATCTGAATAGTAAATATTGCGTGTCATCTCGTCTTGGTTCATATGGGATGAGTATATTTCAGATACGATATGGAAAAACTTTGTATTCAACAATTTCCCAACGGATGAAATACGAACGACAACGACTGGTCACAAAAACAGGACGAAAATGTCAGTCACGCAGGTTCGTCGTTTTTTCAAACAATCTATCAAATCTAGTTACTTTCCTCCCCAAAATCGTAGCGCCAACTGTTAGGATATTTTTCCACAGCGACCACGGACCACATAGAAAATAGTCTGTGAGTATGTTCTATGGTGGACCACTAGCTTTGGACTTAATCTTTCTGTGCTTGACGGTGACAGCTAGTGTTACGTCATTCATGATGTCACTTATCGAACAATGCGAAATGAATCACGACATTTCATCTTTTTCTAATGCTCGACAATAATAAGGATGAGGATATTTTTCATTAGATGAGTGCAGTTTCTGGAATTTGGTGTCTCGGTGATATGTAAAGTGCATTGTTACGTGGTGAATGCAACATTATTATTTTTATTTGTTTTGATTTGAGAATGCCCAAGGAACATAGGTGAATATACTTTTTATTCTTTATGTACGTTTGATTAGAATTAGATTCGTAAAGAAAGCCGCTGAGAGCTGATATTTTTCGACAGCTTGGTTGGTTGTATCATTGCCAAGAGTCATTAGGAGACAAAAATCAAAGAGTACAACTCACAGTGATACATTGCTCACAAAAGGATATGCTATGCGAGGAGAGTTGGCAGCGTACGTTCTAATAGAGAGGCTTGGAGTTTTCCTTGATCGTCGTGAATATGAATACGAGACACCCGAATCCGCAGACAACTAGAATAAGTGCAAGTCAGAGTTTCCAGCAAAAGTATACTACGACGACGGTGTCGAATCATCAGGGACCGCCGCCGCCCTATTTCCCCCCCAACGAGAGCACTGCCAACAAAAGATTCAAGAGCGAGGATGAAAAACCCACTTTGGTGCAACAGGCGCCCTACAACCTTTCGCCACAGCAGCTCCAACTGCTAAATCACTTCCAGCAAAATGTGAGCACGTTGAATACCACCCAGCTCAATTTGATGCACCACTTACAGAACCAGTATCGGTTGATGCAACAGAACCAGAGACAGCCACTCGTATCGTTCCATAACCCTACTGCAACCCTGACTGCAACAAACACTGCCAAAAGTGAAAGATTCATGCAGCAACACCAGCAAGCGAACGAATTGGAAGATAATCTAGAGGAAGACTTGAAAGATTTGTTTGCGCAGAAAGATTTAGCTACTACTCTGGCTGAGAATTTATTGAAACATTTCGGCTCAGAGGAAATGGACGTTAAGGAAGCAACAGCAGGCACTGCCACTACCAGCACCACTTCGACAAATAATACCTTGTTTACGCCTTCAGAAAAAAGCCTTGACACCAAACCGAAGATGCCTATCAAGTTCGAATCGCCGCCTCCTCGAGATGAATCTAGTAAGTCGCGATCACCGTGGAAGTTCGATTCATTCAGTTCAGGTGAAAAGAGGTCGAAAATCGACTTGAACATCGACATGGACGCACAAACGGTAGTGGAAATTTGTAAAAATGAAGTCGGTAATGGTAATTTCATGACAGAGGGCTGCCCACCGCCCGTTCCGCCTCTGCCGCCCGCTGTCAAACTAAACCACCAACAACTATTACCGCCCACGCCCAGTGTGTATTTAGACAACAAAAAACACGCGTTCAGCCCCCAGCTGCAAGAGTTTTGTCTGAAACACCCTATAGCAGTGATTCGCGGGCTGGCGTCAGCCTTGAAGCTCGATCTAGGGCTGTTTTCCACTAAGACTTTGGTGGAAGCGAATCCCGATCATAGTGTAGAAGTGCGAACACAGATCCAACAACCCTCCGACGAGAATTTCGATCCGCACACAGGGCGTAAAGGTTGGGCGTGCATCTCCCACAGATCGCACACGACCATAGCTCGCTACGCCCAGTACCAGGCATGGAGCTTCAAGGAGAGCTTACGGGAAGATAGCAGCGAAGCTAAGGAGCCTGGTGATGCGGCTGCTTGCAAGAAGCGTAAAACTACGCTGACTGTGACGAACGCGAGCCCCAAACAGCACAAAACTCTGAAGTTCGGCACGAACGTCGATTTGTCGGACGAACGCAAGTGGCGTTTGCAGCTGCAAGAACTGATGAAGCTGCCGGCTTTCGCGCGTATCGTTTCGGCCGCCAACATGTTATCACACGTCGGGCATGTCATTTTGGGAATGAATACGGTACAGTTGTATATGAAAGTGCCGGGCAGTAGAACACCGGGTCACCAAGAAAACAACAATTTCTGCTCGATAAACATCAATATCGGGCCTGGCGATTGCGAATGGTTCGGAGTGCCAGATTCGTACTGGGGTGGAGTGCATACTTTGTGCGAGAAAAACCAAATCAACTATCTGCACGGTTCTTGGTGGCCTGTGCTGGAAGACCTCTACAACGCCAATATCCCTGTGTATCGCTTCCTGCAACGACCCGGCGACTTGGTGTGGGTCAATTCGGGCTGCGTTCACTGGGTCCAAGCTGTCGGCTGGTGCAACAATATCGCTTGGAACGTGGGCCCCCTGACTGCCAGGCAATACCAACTTTCCATCGAACGCTACGAATGGAACAAGCTGGAGAGTTTCAAATCCATCGTTCCCATGGTGCATTTATCGTGGAATCTAGCCAGGAATATCAAAGTTTCGGACAGGAAGCTTTTCGAACTGATCAAAGCATGTTTGCTGAAGAGCCTGCGAAAATGCTGTTGCATTTTGGAAATGGTGCGCGCCAAAGGAGTAGAAGTGAAATTCCACGGTAGAGGCAAGAACGAGGCTTCGCATTATTGCGGCCATTGCGAGGTGGAAGTTTTCAACGTGCTTTTCATCAAAGAACAAGAAAAAAGGCACGTGGTGCACTGCGTGGATTGTGCTCGTAAGCAATCCACGAATTTAGAGGGTTTCGTTTGCTTGGAGGAGTACAAACTGCAGGAGTTGTGCGAAGTGTACAACAACTTCAAGTTGTACTGTGACACCAACACTGCTGCGACGGCCTCCCAAGACCACTACAACAGACTTGTATAGTTCAATTCGAGGTTAGGTATTTATTATTAATTAACGAGTGCGACCACTGACGTCAGATATCACTGCCACTTTGTAACTGATGTACAACTTTCATATTTATTATTAAGTATATAGAGAAAAATCATTGATGATTATATTCGCTTTAAGGTACCTAGATAAGTACTTCTTACTGTAACTTCGATAACATCATGCGAATGCGCTGGCTGAACAACAACAACATAGCACAAATAATACTTTTCAACCGTATAATTCTAAGATAAGGTAAACATCAGAATTCTGACATCACAGTATCACAGAATTCTCACATAATGGCATGTTATCACAAAAGTCTGAGATGCTAGTCACCATTTTCAGAATTATGTGATACTATGTTGGAATTCTATCATCTCAGAATAATGTAATTCTTTGTTAGAATTATACAGTTTTTGAATATTATTTTTTTGCAACACTTTACGTTCTCGTAACATCATGAAAGGATTGATTTTTTTTTATGGATATTCACCATGTAGGGCAGACAGATTGTTGTGCAAGAAATTGAGTGAGTACATTATATGGTAGAAAAAAGTTTTGTACACACACACTATTTTTCAATACAAATTTTTTGAATATACAGGGTTTTCCCGTTTATTTTGGCACACCCTGTGTACAAAAGTTTCGAAAGTTGTTGAAAAAAAAACATTTGGATTTCCTGTCAAAAATGCCAAATTAATTTGGCATAATGTCTAATTTTTACATGTTGGTAATTTCTTTGAGTGAAACGTCCTGTGAAATAATTCATGGTTTATATTTCGAAAATGGTTGGAAGAAATATAGCACATCTATATATTTTTGAAATAAGAGAAGATATATCTCTTTTTAGATATGAGATGATTCACAGGGTGTATCATTTAAATAATTGAAAACATATCGAAATTTAACATTTGCTAAAGTTCTTTGGCATATATTGAAACACTCTCTACTGGGCTGTGCAACTAAAACTAACCACTTGAGCCAATTTCTTGTTGTGGGTAGTTGGTGTGCCTAATACAGAGTGTGAAAATTTATAATCTAGAAGCTTTCCACCAATTCATTCTTATTTTTCGTATGTTGACAATTCATGTCTAACAGGTGACGCATCAAAAATTTATCAACACTCTTTTTCGGCCACCTTATTCTATATTAATAATTATTAGTCAGCGTTTATAAACTTGAAAAATGAAGAGGTATTCAAAACAAATTAATCCTAAATTAATCATTGAATAATGCAGGTTGTTTTTCATATGTCATTGGGTTGAAGAGGGTCATAAAAAGAATATACTAGATTATTCGAATTTTTATATTTCATATCGCGTTCACCCAAAAAAAAAATAGGAATGAATCAACCATCATTTTTCGATACAATTTTTCATGAGAAACTGTAGTTACGTGTATATTTTTGCATCACTAGTTAGAATTTCTTGTCGGAAATTTCGAGGCAAACTTGCTCAATTATTGAATTATATCAAGAAGCAATAATCACCTAATTGTAAATAAATGCTAGTGATTCCAGAGAACTCATAATAAGGTATCATGTATATAACATTCTCGCAAATAACTTTATGATGAATTTTTGTTGGATCGACAGAACGTAATCTGGCAAAAATACTTCCGAAATAATTTCAAATAATTGAAAAAATAAACAATCATTTAAATCAAACATTGATTGGTTCATCTAATTTCACAAACACTGTTTTCTTAAACAAATAATTGATAATTCTCTTGTATATATTGAAAAAAAACAAGCTATATTTGTTATTTAATGTACGATTGATGATGATAAAAAAAATGTATATAAAACTTCACATTATTTAATTGCAAAATTATCATATTATTTTTTTTTTTTCGAATATCAACTCATCACAAATTTTGATTTTTTTTTTGATTCGTACATAAAATATTCTTTTCATTGTTCTATGTCCGATTGAAATAATTTATTAATTTATCTAGTACATTATGTAAAAAAGTAGGCTAGGTGAATTTGAACTCATTAATTTTGTTATTCCCGATTGAGAATTCGAGACTATTCTATTTATAATTATGCTTATAGTTAATGTAGCTAGATGTGTAGGTTAGTTGTTGTTTAATGACAAAAAAATGATCTCAGGATGCGTTTGCACGATTGAAACGATTGCTAGAAAGTGTGTGGAATAGGAAAATATGATAGACCAACTGAAAAATATGTTGCCATTCAGAAAAGCTGAAATGAAACAGAACAGTGTCTTGGAATTAGATGAACTTTCAGTTGGAACAAGATTTCTTCAGTAATTTGATACCTATCCAATAATGATGATTTTCTCTGGGTAAACTTTGTGATTTCGCTTTTTTAGTATACGAGAAAACATCATACCTACTATTTTTCTTGATACTGCCCTGCATGATATTCTGAGATTCGAACTTATTAATTCTTATCATAAGTGTGTATAATTATTTCATTCCTTATTAATTTACAATGTTCTTCTCCCGTGGACAACCATTCATGTTGGAAGTTTTGTTTGTTTCTCAAGACTGAATTTATATCAAGTTTTTAGTTTGTTTTTCTTTTCTCAATCTGGTAATCAGACCTAGTTCGAAATCTTTCGATAATGTTATTTCATTTTTTTAAAGTAAACGAAATATTCTATTAAATTTGTATGCTCTTTGAATTTCTGTGTGTTCAAATTCAAAACTTCCAAATGAAAAATGTTCCGATATATATTTTTTATTTAACTGAGGTTTATCAATGACTATAGTGTTTTTACTTCTTTATATGAAATCGAGCGACAGTAAAGTTGAATTTGATAGACTCCGATTCATATAAGTGATACATTGCAAAAGTGTTTTCCTATGTATTTTCTCAATAGATAATACCAAAATAAAATGATTTTTCATTCGAATTTGCATCAGGTGGTTTATTCTTGGAGTGAGAAATATGTGTAAATATGTGTAAATATTATACCCAGCTATATTTATAGGAATAACAAAAATATCCCACCTGTACTTACCCAACGCACACCCATATGATAATTTTTTCATTTTTTTTTTCTACATCCTTTTCATTCGAAATGAAGATCAATGAAAAATAGTGCTTTGCTAGGCTACTGAGTTGACCATAATTTTTTTCGCCGATTGTATATTTTGCAAATTATCAAAATTTCCCAGAATCTCTTTATTTTTCTGTTGAGAAAAATTCGATAAAAACTCGGTAGAAATTGCAGTTGTTGATTGGACGGTTCGTCACAAGAGAAATACATTTTTCTTGTGAACAAAAATGTCGAATACTCTGTTGTATCGATGCCATTTTCATTTTGCTGCCTAAGCAAGAAAAGTGATACTTTGCTGATCGATATTTGTGCGCTGTCAATCGGAGAAAGAAAACAAGTTGTCGGAAACATCATCAATAACTATAACGATAATTTTGTCTCAGCTCGCGTCTATCCAAGTATCATGAGGAATCTAGAACTAGGTCCTCCAGAGGCCGCAGATCGTCTTCTGACAGCTCTGCAGCAGCCTCCGAAGAAAGAAAATCCAGTAGAACTCGATCCGCGGACAAGCGTCACGAAAAAAAGTCCTCGGAGAAGAAGAAATCCAAGAAGAAGAAATCGAAGAACAAGAAAAAGTCCAGGGACAGTTCTGACAGCAGCGAAAGCGACAGTTCGTCTGACAACTCGGTGAAACTTTTGGAGAAACTCACCAAGGAAAGGATCAGACTGGCCGAGGAGAAAAAGAAGAAAAAGGAGTTGATCAAGGCGACCGAAACACCTGAAGAGAAAAGGTTGGTAATGTACTTCAAGAATAAATTACCCATATTTTCAAATACAATCATGGACAAAAAATGGACGAACAATTATTGATCGAAATTTTTGATCGATTCCTGTTATTTTTCGGCAATACAAATTGACAAAAAAAAAACGAACAAAATCGATGCAAAATTGAAAATTAAGACCATTTCGAATTGAAATTCTTCGTCTGGCTTTTTGTCCAAGAGGAACATATACAGAGTGCAGAAGAAATGGTATATGGTGTTAGAGAAATTGCTTGTTAAATTTAATAGCGGCTGAATATTTTGATTATTTTTTTTTACCAAAGCTGTTTCTAAGTGGAGTTAAAGAATATGTTGATGATATATTTGATAGTTGATAATCTGTATTAAATGAAAATAATAAATTCTTCCTAGTAAATTCTAATAGTTTCAATTTTCCGTTTTAAAGTTGAATGTGGCAACATCCAGTATACAAGTGAAGTACGGAGGTGAAGTGTGTTTTTCCAAAAAAAAAAAAAAGGTAAGTGAGTCGAGTGTTAGGTATCTTGTGTAATTGTAGCTAGGAATATCTTTTTGATTCAATTGGGGCCTGAATTCCTAAAATTTTTTTTATTTTCAATACAGCTTATCATTCATCCCTCTCTGTCTACTTAGAAACAGCCCAGGATATTTTGTTGATCGAGTATATTGTATATAAATTCATGTGTATCTATGCTTCACTTCATATTTTGATATTCAGACCTCACGATGAGTTGAATTATGTTGTTTTCCAAAAACTTCTCATTTCATTTTTCAATGTTATAAACGGAACTGGAAATTCGAAATATCTTAGCCGAACTAATAATAAATATCAATGTGGATTTTATTCATGCAAAACTTTATACGCATGTTACAAAGTACTTTGGGGTGCTTATATTAAGGATTAACCTTTAACACAACAATAATGAGAATAAATTCAAGTTGGCCCCTGAGGAAACTAATTAAAATTAGATATTCCAGCACAATATACCCTCAGATCTTTCCATACGCAAATATCTTGGTTATGCTTCTTGAAACAATTTTTCAAAAATTTTATTCTAGGTGGAAGAACCACACCTTTGATTTGTTCTGTCGAATTCAGTTTCTGTAAAACTACTCCCGAGTGATTATCACAGATATCATCTAGGTTGATACCTAATCGAGATGTGAATGCTATAAATTGGAATGTTGTAAATACTACTGAAAGCCAAATTTCCAACTCTCTTGTTGCTTCTCTTATATCTTCTGGGTGTTGAAGAACAAGAGGTTTCGATGTCGAGTTAATAATAAATGAAAAATCATCTGCATATGCAGTGTAATGTGTTTCGCCTTTGAAATTATCGAGTTGATTGATATAGATTGAAAAAAAGCACAGGACCCAAAATTGGGCCTTGGTAGGGGTTCCACCATCGTAGGTTCCTAGTTCGACAGAAACCAAATCAAAGATCGAAATCGAGTAATTTTCTTTTTATGAGCAGAGATATCGGCTGTATGGAGGAACTGGGTGTTCACGTAGATTTTCTAAAGCCCTTTCGTTGCCCTGTTCAGATTGCGGCGTCTGATGAAAAAACAAGCGAAAGAGCGGACGCGGAAGGAGCGCATGGGGTGGGACAACGAATACTTGCACTACACCAACAGCGACAACCCTTTCGGCGACGGCAATCTGCTGTCGACGTTCGTGTGGAACAAGAAGATGCTCAAGGAGGGCCTCACCAACGTCACGCACGAGGAGATGGAGGCCAGGAACAGGTTCAAGCAGGAGGAGAACAAGAGAGAACTGGAAAAGGTATTTATCATACTGTCTATTAATAACTCTAGAACGATGTGGAATAAGCCATTGGGAATATGCCCAAGAGCCTATAATATTCTCTCCGAACAACAAACCCACTAGAAGGATCACAAAACAAATATTCTGATGCTAACATGAATTCCCAGAATTATCATAATATTAGTACCCAATCATCGCCAGTGTTGTCATATCCAATCATCAAAAAGTGATAAATGGTCCATAATATTTGAAGTCCTTTATGAATTCATGTAGTTCAATGCACAAATATAATAATAAATATGGGTCATGACGATTATGAATCAGTTCTGATTAATACAAGATTGCTACATTATTCTGAGACTCAGCAATTTTACTTTCTTGGGGGCTCGAGGACCAGCATGGGTATCATGAATACTTTTTGCTCAACGTTGCAACACCGCCATTTGATATTGACAGTCAACGGCTATTATTGCTTTGTTTGGTATCTGTCATTATTTACGTTTTGATTTATCGATATTATTCAACTTGTGTTCAGTTTTGTGTACTCAGAATTCATCAGAAACTCAGTTTATTTCCTGTTTTGGTGATTTGATATAATGTTAAAGACAATTTGAACTGGCGATCAAAACACGTCATTTAATAGGTGAGTTACCATTGTCGTATCATTCGAGATTTTGAAGCATTTTTCCAAATGGAATGGATAAAAATGAATTTAAATTGAATTGATTAGATTATATTGATTATACCCATAGGTCAGCTGGGACAGTGCCTTGACATTGTTCATTTCCCCACCAAGAAATGCTGAAAAGTACTATTGAAATTGTTACGGATTTTCAATTTGGTTTCATCATGAATTAATAATAAATTCGACCCCCTCTGACAACACGGCACTGGTGCTGGGAGAATCAGCTCCTGCTATCCTTGTTTAGACAAAGATAGATACTATAGATGTTGCTTCCAAACAAACTGTATTGCCAGGGGTGTGGATTACTTATCTAGTCTGTTCAATGATCGAAGAATATTCTATTGATTTAATTTCATAACTGATTTTGAATCACTACAAAATCACTAGTAGTAATGAATTTCTGAATTCCTTTCGTTTTTGTCACCACTCAACATTCAAAATAACGATTTCCAAGCACCAATAGTGTTGAATCATATTTTTTTCTGAATTACTATCGATTTTATATCATCCATTTTTTTAAAATCATCCACAATTTCATTGTACCATACCGATAGTGGTTTCGAATCACATTTTTTTCCAAATCGATATCGGATTATCTAACACATCATTTGAAATCACTAACAATTTCATATCACAGTTGGTTTCAATTCACTCATCAAACAGATTTATTTTGGTTCACTCTGCATCTTTCAATTCACTTGTGGTTTTAAATAACATTTTTTTACTATTATTTATTATTGATTCTATATCTAGTTTTTCAAGGTATGCATTTTTTTATGCCTTTGACCATACTTTGGGACATGTTCTCGTTTCCTCCTCGAATTGATTCCGATGACATCGGTGTCTTGTCATAGACAAATCTAGGTTATGTTGAACAAAATTTTTGACGTTATCAAGAGATGTCACCGCTTACCATTTTTATATATATAGGAAACTACAAACTGAAATGCAAGTTGTCGCAATCTACCTTTTCGATTTCTTTTTATTTCACTTAATTCTGGAAGATGATATCTTTCTGGCTGCTTCTTCAGGTGAAGAAGAGGAGACAGGAAAGAGAGTTGGAGCGCCAGAGGAGAGAGGAAGAAACGCAAGGATTACAGCGAAGCAAAGAGGCCGCTCAGTTCGAAGAATGGGAGAGGCACGAAGATCAGTTCCATTTAGAACAGGCCAGATTGAGGTCGCACATCAGAATTCAAGATGGCAGAGGTGAGAAAACACGCGATTGATTTTCCCATCACATGTGTATATAAATATATATATTATAAAAACTTGTCTCACAAACTCTCAAACGGTATCATGGGTTGCGTGGTAGCTGTTGACAATGAGCAAAACTTTGAATAAAGTTTCGAAAACTCATCGAGTGGGTGAAACTTGTAATGATAATGATTCAGATATTGATGGTCGTAGGAAAACTATTGTACAGAACTTGCGCTTCCGGAGCATTCGACCTCATTTTCGGAAGCAGTGTTGAAAATAAATAGTGTACGCAACACGTCTGTATACTGTTTTTTAGACTAGCAGACCAGAATTTTCGTCTACTCGAACCAGTATTTTCCGGTCTCATTAAATAAATGCCGATTTTTTTGTTTCAACGATTTCTGTGGTTCTTAGCGAAACCGATCGACCTGCTGGCGAAGTACGTAGGCGCCGAGGAGGAGGGGGTGGACTTGGTGGAGATGCACGAGCCGTACACCTACTTGAACGGGCTGCACGTCAAGGATCTGGAGGACCTCGTCGAGGACATCGAGGTGTACAAGGAGCTCGAGCGAGGCGGCAACAAGGACTACTGGAACGACATCACCGTCATCGTCGAGGACGAGCTGCAGAAGCTCAGGAAGGTGAGAAATGACGTACAGGGTGATTCGACTTCGAAGGAGGAGCGACCAAACAAGCACTGAGGACGAAAGTACGATCAACATTTGCTTTGGTTTATGATTTTGTGGAGATTTATAGTAGAAATTGGTTCATCTGGTTTTGTCTAGTTGATCCTCCTTGGACCGGAACATGTACGCGTGATTCTATTTGAAAAAATATTGCCGAAAGTTCCTATATGTTTTTCGAAAACTCACCACCAATGAGGAAACTGATTATTCAGAATCAATATTATCTGTAGAAATTTATCCCAAAGCAACCGTTTTGTTTCGTAGACAACTTATGCAGTTGTTTCTAAAGCATGCTTTGCTGAAATGTGAAGAAAAAAATCATGGGTCTTTTTTGAGGGTGAAGGGCTGTAAAGGCTTTTTGTCTTTGAAGGATTCAAAAATATTATAGAAACTATTATATAACTATTATAGAAAGTGCCATCATTTTGAAGCGCCTCGAATTGAACGTAATTGAACCTTGAAGTAGATAGAGAAAACTTTTTTATACGTTCATTGTAAAATCATTTGTAAAGAACATAGAGAGGCAACGAGATGAAAAGTCCATCTTGAAGCGATATTGTTTCGATTGAAAAGACCGTTCAAGTCATATTGGAATCCGCGGACAGATCGAGAAGCAGAACGAGGACGACCTGACGGGGTTGAACCGGCGGTCGGGCATCCACCAGGCGGTGGCGCAGGACGTGACGTCCGTGTTCAAGGGCAAGACGGCCGTGCAGTTGGCGGCGCTGCAGGCGCAGATCGAGGCCAAGATCCGAGGCAAGGCCGACGGCATCGACATCGGCTACTGGGAGTCCTTGTACTCGCAGCTCAAAGGTAGGCCGGCCGTCAAAAAACGAACGAACGAACGAACAATTCTTCGTCGATTGGCTCGATGATGAAAATAACTTCTTTTCACTTTTGCATCGGTACGGTTGATTTCCTGCCTCGATCATTATTTCGCAAAAAACTCAAATGAATTTTACGTTATACCTTTTATTCGCACATATTTCTACACACGCATAGAAGAAGAATTAAAAATTTCATACATGTATCGGATACAACATGAAACCTTATCAGACTACCAAAAGATTACACACTTACTAACAGATTAAAATCATGTATAGAGAACCAATACATCACCTAGCTGTGAGATACTCTTCCATCGAATAAAATGTATTTTCACATAAATAATTGAATAATGTTGTTTTGAATATCTTGAAATTCTTTATTTCTCCAAAAACTCTATTGAAATGATTATAACATATAATTCCTTGATATATTGGAGAGTTCTGCCCAACATTGAGCCTAGAGAATGGTAATCTAATGTCATTATTATGTCGTGTATTGTGATCATGAACCTCAATACTTTTGACTTTTGACGTAACTATCTTGTTGTTTTCTGATATTCATAATCAAAAGATATATATATAAAGAGACGGTAAAATAAGAATTGACACTGACTTGAAATAAACTCTACATGAAACATCATTTCGAACACCCATCATGCATCTTATAATTTTCTTTTGCGCAATGAATACTTTGTCAATATATGATGAACTACCCCAGAAAATCCAGCCATATGCAAGTGCTGACAACACCAAACCATGGTATGCCATTCGGAGAACATCTGACGGTACAGTGCCTTTCAGCTGTCTAATGATAAAATTGATGCTACTGAATTTCTTAACCAGTATAATATAATTATATATAGTATAATTTCTTCAGTAGGAAGGAAATGGCGTCGCTGGTGACGTCACGTTTGAGTAAACGAAACGTTATTTTGTCTTATTAAATATTCCATTCCAAAGTGTACAAAATAAGGTGTGTGGCTTCGATCATTGAACAGACTAGATAAGTAATCCACAGCCCTGGCAATACAGTTTGTTTGGAAGCAACATCTATAGTATCTATCTTTGTCTAAACAAGGATAGCAGCTGCTGATTCTCCCAGCACCAGTGCCGTGTTGTCAGAGGAGGTCGAATTTATTATTAACTCATGATGAAACCAAATTGAAAATCCGTAACAATTTCAGTAGTACTTTTCAGCATTTCTTGGTGGGGAAATGAACAATGTCAAGGCACTGTCCCAGCTGACCTATGGGTATAATCAATATAATCTAATCAATTCAATTTAAATTCATTTTTATCCATTCCATTTGGGAAAATGCTTCAAAATCTCGAATGATACGACAATGGTAACTCACCTATGAAATGACGTGTTTTGATCGCCGGTTCAAATTGTCTTTAACACACCTCACAACGTCTCACCATTATATCAAATCACCAAAACAGGAAATAAACTGAGTTTCTGATGGATTCTGAGTACACAAAACTGAACACAAGTTGAATAATATCGATAAATCAAAACGTAAATAATGACAGATACCAAACAAAGCAATAATCGCCGTCGACTGTCAATATCAAATTGCGGTGTTGCAACGTTGAGCAAAAAGTATTTATGATATACCCATGCTGGTCCTCGAGCCCCCAAGAAAGTAAAATTGCTAAGTCTCAGAATAATGTAGCAATCTTCTATTAATCAGAACTGATTCATAATCGTCATGACCCAAATTGATTATTATATTTGTGCATTGAACTACATGAATTCATAAAGAACTTTAAATATTATGGACTCTTCATCACTTTTTGATGATTGGATATGACAACACTGGCGACGATTGGGTACTAATATTATGATAATTCTGGGAATTCATGTTAGCATCAGAATATTTGTTTTGTGATCCTTCTAGTGGGTTTGTTGTTCGGAGGTGTGTGGTCTATCAATGTGACAACACATCTATAAAAAACACCTGAAGAAATATTACAAAGAACCATTCGTTTGCTTCACTTGTTCACTCAAAAGTGACTTCATAACAATTATTAATCTCGCTCTGAAAATTAAAAATCTCTATATGAAGGAAATCCGCCTCGTTATCCTGATCATTTCCGTAGCGCACATGGCTCGCGCCCGCCTCCGAGATAGGCATCAGGAGAACCTGCGCCGCAAGCTGCAAGTGCTCAAGGCCGAGCAGAACGTCAGCAGCGCCGCGACGGCCGAAGCGGCGCCGGGCGAAAACGAGGGCGGCCCGTCGGAGGCGGCCGTTAGGGAAGCCACCCCCGAAGGAGGAGGAGCGGGCGGGTCGCGAGAGGAGTGTCGGAGGAGCGGCAGCGACGATGACGGGTCAGTGATGAGAGTATATTTATTTTATGTCTTACTGTGGGAATGTATCGTTTTTCGTCCTAGGTATCTTTTAGGTATCTAAAGGTTCGATTTCAAGCGCAGTGACATTTTGGGGCGAATCACAAAATCTGTCCTTGTACTACAAATATATTGCGATAATTTTTAATAACTTCTACTCTATTTTTTTAGAAACGGGTAGATAAAATCCCACGTAAAGCTGGAAAATGAATGTACCACCTCCTCGAAGAACTTACAAACAATATTTAACTGAAAAATTAGTGAATAATCCAAGTTCGATCAGCTGGTTCCGCCCACGTGCTACCAATTCAGCTACCAACGAGATTTTTGAGAGGAGTTCCACTTATACTACACAATAATGCAGCATTTTCCAGCATCAATGCGTTAAAGTACCATTCTCATCGCGAAAAGTCGATGATGTATTTCTCTGTTTTCAGGAGCGTGGAGGAGGAGGGAGAGGGAGAGGAATCTTCCGCTGCTCAAGACATGTTGAAGGAGTATTTCGACGCGTACCAGTCGGGGGGCTACAGCCCGAAGTTTTTGGGCGGCGATCAGTTGGAGCCGGGCACGATCGTGGTGACGGAGGAGGACGATGCGAAGCGGTTGGAATTCGCCCGGTTGCAGGTCCTCGGAGGCGGCAAGAAAGTCGAGGTGAGTGGCCTTCTTCATACAAGTATTGTGAAATATTTAGGAATCTTGCTCCGAAAACGATATATAAAAAAGCATTGAAAATACTGTATCGTCTTCCATATGATACCCCAAAAAATCAACTATATGTATCAAGGTACAAGTGCATTTGAGTATAAAAATAATCTCAGAATAATTTAGGTAATTGAAATCGCATCTTAGGTCTCACCTCAATAATTAGAAATCGAAAGGATAATGTGGAATCAATAGTTGACAAGATATACAACTTTAAATTTAAATTCGAATTTGCCTAATGTATTTGTATAAATTTGTGTTGTCAAATAACGACATTCACATTCGATACATCGATGAAAAAAACATACAAATACGGTGGGGAGCACTTGCACGAATAAATGAGAATATAAATGCAACACAGCTAGCTGATGCGAGCCATCGTGCTGTCGACCGTCTTTCGCTTCACCCCGTCAGTATTTGACATGCGATAGATGGCGAAGTTACGGCTTTATGATGGAATAGTTGAAACTCTCTTGTGAACTTCCAGTACGCCATCACCGAGGAGGAGCGTCGGCTGCACTCGGAGGCGCGCAAAGACATGGCGGGCGACGAGGCGCAGTTCTCCGTGGAGCACCCTCTGCCGGCGGGCGGGGGCGGCGACCGCGACCGCTTGGAGGCGGCGCTGTGGTCGGACAAGTACCGGCCGCGCAAGCCGCGCTACTTCAACCGCGTGCACACCGGCTTCGAGTGGAACAAGTACAACCAGACGCACTACGACATGGACAACCCGCCGCCCAAGATCGTCCAAGGGTACAAGTTCAACATCTTCTATCCGGATCTCATCGACAAGACCGCCACGCCCGAGTACTTTCTGGTGAGGACGACGGAAATAGATAGAATTTTTTCTAGAAACTAAAAAAGTTTACGTACCACCTCCTCGATTAATTTTCATACAGAATGATCGAATGCCAGACTATAATCTCGCACTAGTCATCGATTTTTTTCATAATCAACAGGGCCTTGACCCAATGGGCGTGTTGAGCAAAAAAGTATTCTCACCTCTAAACTAGGGTACTGGCACAAACTGTTTTTCTCTTCTTTCGTTTTCAATGATTGTTGAAACTCACGATTCTAATGATAGCAGAAAACTCACTGATTCAATGACGTCAACTTCTGATAACCAATCATAAATCATGAGAATGAGAGATTCCTTATTTATCACGACATGCATGTCGGTCACATTCATATTCAATTCAATTCAATTCTTTATTGATCCATTAGAACGAGCTTAAAAAAAGCAATAGGACAAGTCAGTAAATATCAGATACAGATATAATATACAAATATATAACAAACACATTCATAAATAATAAGAGGTATATAAACAATTAGGTGAGTGAACAAAGCAGCAATGATGAAAAATAATACAAAACATTTTTACTAATGTAGGTGAGAAAAAAAACTCATCGATTGTATAGGGGCTTGTATTGGTCCTTGGTTATAATTTTGAAAAACTCCAGAAGTGCATTATATAATCTCAGCCCCAAAATCTCAAACGAGTTCAGACGTAGAGATAAACGTGTTTTGGGTATATGAAAATCATTTCTGATGCGTGTATTATATTCATGAAAAGATTGGTTTCGTTTAAAAACTTCTTTATTTCTATGGATGTACAACAAAACTTCCAGAATGTAGAGACCTGGTAGAGTCAAAATGTTAAATTTTTTAAATAGTGTTCTACACGATGATGTTTGTGACGCGTTTGCAATAGTTCTGATAATTCTCTTTTGATCTTTGATAGTTTTCTAAAAGAAATGATCTTAACTGTTGTGAGGACTATTTTGTAAGACGAATTCTATTTTTTTTTCGTCTATGAATGTGCCAGAAACTATACCTGTGCAGGTTTACACTTCCAAAATCGAAATTGAAAAAGAAGATATTGTATTTTTGGTCGTTGAAACATCACGTTGACAATATTCTTTCATATCTGCATTTTTCCCATGCTAAACGAGAGTAGTATCTTCCGCAAAAATTCTAAAATTTCCCTACATTGAGATAGCAGCTAGGTCGTTCAAATATATAAGAAATGAAATTGCACCCCAAAAAAAAACACGACTGATTCTTGTGATGTACCAAGTTTGAAATAAAGATAGTCGAAATAAAAACGTAGATTGGGGGTGAATTGGTTCCAGTTCGTCTTGTAAATTATCTGTAGCTTTGAAATGCGTTTCGTTCTTTTTCGGTGATCATCATCAGACTCCGTGCCCGGAGAACAGGGAATTCGCTGTTTTGCGCTTCCACGCCGGTCCCCCCTACGAGGACATCGCCTTCAAGATCGTCAACAGGGAGTGGGAGTACTCCTACAAGAGGGGGTTCCGCTGCCAGTTCCACAACAACATCTTCCAGTTGTGGTTCCATTTCAAGCGCTACCGATACAGGAGATGAACGAGGCCAACAACAAGTACTCTTTTGTTTTTTTTTCGTATTTATGGTGTGGAATATCCAAAATTTCAAACGAAAATTAAACACCCTGTCTTGTATTCGACGTCGACGATATTAACATTTGTTTACATAGTTTTGCTGCTAGAGCTGCACCGAAACTTCGGCTTTGGCCAATTCTACTTAACTATTCTTTGTTGAGAAAGCTGAGAAATTCCTTGCATTTTCATTCTTTTGAAATGAGACATTTAGTCATTTCATTTGTGTCTTGATGATAAAATATGATTTTTATTCTGTCTCAGTTCTAACATGTCTTTGACAATAATATCGAGGAAGATTATTTCGATTATAACTTGTTTTCTGAAGTGAAATTTCTTTTGGTTATCGGCCACAAGCCCGCTTCGGTGTTTCTCTAATTTATCCACTTCTCGTTGATACAATCGACCTGATTATATTTGTTACCGAAGCTTAATTTAGTTGAAATGATTCGTTGTTATATGGCACTACTTTGAATATTCCAAAAATACAATACGATTTTTCACTCAATAAAATATGAAATATGAAAAATGCGAGATACAAACTTATTCACTATATCCATCATCCCCTAATGATAATCATTGTTGGGCTCTATTGAGAATAATTGTCTCTACAGAATGTTCTTCAATTCGCCATGCTTTTAAACTTTACAAATGGATGAAGAATCTCATATTGCAGTATTTGTACATTGACGAATGTCTGTTTAATCTGCGAACAAAGTAACGGTATTAAAGTAGCGAGGAAGGAAAAACTATCTCTTTCGCCTATCGTTCGCGTTTCTGCTTTCTTTCTTTCGCCAAATCCATTCCAGTCCATTTCGGTCCGAAGGAAAATAATGAGAACTAGCGGACGACGGTCAGTGAGGCGGAACGACGCGAACTCGCGCCGGCTCTTCATTCTTGACTTTCGTTCAAGTTCAACGTTTCTTGTTGCGCTTGACATTGCTTAGGCGAGGAAAAGAGAAATGCCTCGCCTAACACTACACTACCTACACTGATACACTGATAGAGAATATGATGCGCCGTTCTCCTTCTGCACGATGCCCCGTCGTGGTTCAGCGAATTTCCGAAAATGCAGGCGAATCAGGAAATAGGAATTCCTGCACCGAATTTTTTTTTTTTTTTTTTTTTTATCTGTGGACAACACGAAAAGGAAACCTATGATGTTCGAGGAACATCGTGTTAGCCAGCGGTGGAATTCCGGGAGAGAAGAAAGGTGTTGGAATTTTTCTTGAAAGTTTGGAGGTTGTAAGCATCAGGAAAGACTCCACTAGGCAAATAATTCCACAACTTTGCCGTTCTATTGATGAATGATGCTTGGTATAGCGATGTTCGACAGGTCTCGAGCCTGACAGTGTAGGGGTGACCAGGTTGAGCTCGTCTGGTTTGTCTACTAGGAATCGCGCGTGGTGGCATAATAGATGATATTTCCGTTGAGCACCGACCGTGAAAGTACCATTAAAAAGGCATAGATCGCCGACCTTCCTACGACGTTCTAGAGAGGTCAATGATTTGGCGAGTTTTGCATCATCGACTAGGCGAATAGCTCTCTTCTGAATTGAATCTAAGTGCTTAAGCGTATGTTTGGGGGCTGAGCTCCAAACGTGTGAACAGTACTCCAGGACAGGTCGAATTTGTGCTTCGTAGATCATAAGCAGTTGCTGGGATGTGAAGTATCTCTTCGCACGGAATAGAAAACCAAGGTTTTGTGAAGCAGTTTTCGCAATGGACCTCACATGATGATCGTCCCATGAGAGAGCATTGTCTGTGGTGACACCCAGCATGGATATTGACGACCTCATAGGAACAGTGGTACGATCATTCTTATGCGGAGTCAGTAAAAAAATACTCCTATTCTCAGTTCTACACACACACGTGTATTTTTTGTGATAACATAATTTCTGAAGACTTCGTGGTTCATCAGTATACAGGGGGGCACGAAGTGAACTTTTATTCCAGCTTTGGCCAATTGATCGATGATATCGGTTGAAGGTGAATGCTGAAGTAGGGTGTTAATAGTTTCTTTGAATTGCATCCAGACAAACTCAAAAGATTGGGAAGTTTTGATAAAATTAAAGCGCCCAAGCCACCCTGTTGTATATATATATATCAACTATAATATTGTACAAAAACCTAAAATACAGATCAATCAATTGGTTTCAAAACACGTTTCATCCACTCTGATGAATCGTTTCCTCAAAACTTTTTTGTATCAGAAATGGTTAGATTACTATTTTCCCCCGTTTTATTTTCCAGAAATAGTTATTCTGATATTGATAATGCGTGGAATGAGAATCATCGATCTAATACAACGTTTCTCACACTTACGTAGAACTAATAATAGGAGGAATTTTTACCAACACCATCGAATTTCTTCGGCGCACAAATCTTCCGGAATTTGTTCGAGCATGAACAAGTCTGAATTCCAGCCGTACACCCTGTAGTTAGTGCGTGACAAATGAAACAACAATGGATCATAATATAAGACAGTATACTTTATTTTACGATCGAAACAACTCGAAATAATAAATAATAGCTAATAAATACAATTTCTAATGGTACCTACTATGTACATAGTTACACTCATACCGTTATCAAAAGAAATGAATGTAGGTTGGTAAAAGTTGTATGAAGGTACCTGACTTTCAAGTAAAAGTACGAAAATAGACGTAATAAATTAAAAAATATTTACAGGATCTATTCAATATAAATTATCTTTCGAATGTTATTCATTCACTTCCCTATTTTTTCTAATAGTGGTAAAAATAATCCGCTTTTAAAACAAAACGGATAAAGTATGTATGTAACCTGCCTATCTTTAGACATAACGATGTATTTTATCAATAATTAATTGGCTACAATGAATTAATAGGCGAAGCATTATAATATTGAATCGAATCAGGATAGAAAGTGCAGTTATTTTCTTTTGATAATTCTAATTCATTCTGTAGTGAGTTCATTCACCAAAGAAATTGTGATTAGCATTGAAAAATAGCGCTGTTTTGTGAGATATCAAAGAAAAATCGACCAGTTCCTATACAGAGAGAGAGAGAGTGGGGAATTTACAGTAAACACGTGAAGGTTGGAATAAATTTGATACTTCCCTT
Organism: Gastrophysa polygoni; assembly: GCA_963576655.1. Classification (NCBI taxonomy): domain Eukaryota; kingdom Metazoa; phylum Arthropoda; class Insecta; order Coleoptera; family Chrysomelidae; genus Gastrophysa; species Gastrophysa polygoni. Next base: position 25,040,658 of record OY755090.1, on the reverse strand, counting down.
GTATTTTTTCAGTCATTTCAGAAATATACAAGAGTAAAAGCAAAATGAACAATTTTTACTATATTCGCATAGTAACGAGGAGAGAAAATCCCATCAAAAACTGAAAAATGAATGTATCACCTCCTCGAAGAACTTACAGACAGTATTCGCATAGAGATTTTCATTACAACGATAGCAGATTAAATAAGGTTATTCGAAATACTCTATCTGTTACAAATATGAAGCTAGATCACATTTGTTTTGGCTACTACTTTGTCCTCATTCAATGCATAGACGCGTATAGCCCTGTATATAAGGAATATCCTGGAAAATGAGCACCTTTCTTAATTTCACATCGACCTGGAAATCAAAAAGCGTAACGTTCACGGAATCGGAATCATATTGCTGGTTTAATAGAGAAATTTCAGGCTTTTTCATTTATTTTTGTATTAATGACAGTGAACTGTACATTAATTTGATGGTGAAAGTACGACGATAGAAATGTAGGACGCACATACTCAACGCTTATTAAAATACGGTCTCGAGAGATAGGTTCGAAAGGAATTATAATCACTCGATTCGAAATAATGTAGACTAATCGAAACTCGCCTACAAATTCAAACACATATTTTTTGTGCCGTTCTTAATCGAAACTTTCACCCTTGATTACCTATCGATTTGACAAAAAAAAAAAAGAGGACAATGAACATATCTTACTACACCCTGTTTGGAAAGTAGAGAGTTTTAAAACATTTCATAGGAAATATTTCACATTTTATAAATCGGACTATAGCGACGGTGTACCTAATATTTTTTTAGAAGTATGTAGATACATGTTTTCGACTCCAATCAATCGAATATTCATATAAAGTTTCTAGTTCAGCTCAAGTCAGTTATCCATTATTTCAAGGTTCAAAATAATTTGAATATTAAATTGGACAATGATTCATCTTTATCTCCATGTTTAACACGAGGATTTTCACCTTGTTTCTTCGGTTAAACGATCAAGATTCAATAATCATGAATGATTATGATGAAGAAAAAAAGAATACTTTTAGTTTTATGCCTATGGATATAACACTTGAAGGCTGCCTTGAATCGTATACCTACGTAGCATTGATTTTATGTAATGTTTAACTCGACTGGATCGTGTCGCTCAACAATTATCTACAGGGTCATCGTATTCAGACATTCTTCTTATCTCGCTCGAAGAAATAATCCAGAATACACATGATATCTATTATCTATTATGAATATAGTAAATGTTTCTTTCCTGATTTGACACTTGCTATAATAGGAAGGTAAGAATCGTTATTTCATTACATATGTTACCTACATGCGATTTTTCTAGATATACATTCGATAGAGAACTCAATTCAATGCAGGGTCAACTTCTTGTGTAAATACTTCCTCAACGTTAACCTTTTTCATTTCCTGCTCAATGGGATGATGACCTTCCTTGAAATCACCATTTGATTTATCATCTTTATAATAATCACTAGGAATATTCTAGAGATTGCAGTTGTCTAGTTTGAATGGAAACTTTTTCAATAATATGACTGCACTTTCTAATGATGCTTGAAGATGTATAATAAACCTAGATCGAAAAGTCCTCCGTGATTCATTATAGATTTGATGCAAGAATGACTTGCATTATATGCTTCATTTCTCAGTCGCCAACCATTCGTTCTCATATTCTGATACAAAATAGCGGAATAGCGCAACAATTTGACATCACCTAGAAGTTGAAAATTGAGCCAACTATCTGTATTTAATACTATAGTTGATGACAGCCATCGAAATAAACCCCATTCCGAATTTCTGGCTCTAAAATGATCTCATTTTCATGATCCTCATTGAATTCGGTGGTCCCGGAGATGACAACTCAATCAAAAGTCTTCTTGTTGTAACGTTCGAGACAACGATCTCAAAGCCTACGGTCCGTTTGACCTACACGTCCTTTGGCGATGACTTACTGTGCCACTGTCGGCAACCTCTGTCTAAAGCCCCGACTGCCGTCAGGGCCTTTCGGTAATCTGAGGACGTTCTCGGTGTTTTGAAACGCGGAACTGTTGCTCCTCGACCGCGGATTGCTGTACTCGGAACTTTGGCTGGCCGTAGACATCCTGCGGTTATAGGAGTCCGTGCTGGAGATGCTGCAGGCGCTCATCCTTCTCGACATGAAGAGGCTCGAGTCGCTGGAGTCTCTGCTGCTGTAGGAGAGGCGGCGCGGCATGTATATGAAGTTGGCTTCTGTGCTGGACGCCGACAAACGTCGTTGTAGCCACGCCGCCGGTTCGATGAAGCGGGAGGGGAAGTGGGCGGAGGAGCCACGTCTCATTTTGTCTGGAAATTAAAAAAAAAGTTGAAGTGAAACAATGTTTTTAGATGGCACATTCAAAAAATCCGAATGAAATTCATTATTTTTCACTGTTCGAGCTTCTTCAACACGTGAACAAGTTAGTGTACAATACTCACCATCACATAAACATCTCTGTCGAGATTGAACCACTTCGAGATTAGACAAAAATAGAAGAAGAAGAAGACGAAGACGAATTTCAAATTGGCGTCCATTTTGTTAGATTGTTTCGATTTCAAAAAACACTTTCGTCTATCAAAAAATTATTGCGGAATCGTGTGTGCTTGTTAAATTTATTTGTGATGTTTCAAAATCATGAACTTAGGACAATCTCTCTGAGAAATGGTGTAACAGCAACTAGTGAATTGGTGAGTACACTTTTCTACTACTATCATCTACGTTATGCTTCACCACACATTTTTCTATTCCAAAGAATCAAACTGGAGGGCATGAATAGTATTAATAAGATTTTCTAAGATGAATCTTGGTGCTATCATGAATATCTACCTATCACGGCATTGTCTCTAACGATGAGGATACTGATTGACAATATGAGAAGAGGGAAACTACTCGAACCCAAATTACTAGCGCATATTATCAGCCGAGAGTTCTTGGGAATGAGATAACCATTCGATTTTTGTTGTTCTGAAGTAAACATTTCATTACATTAAAACTTTCTACTGATTATATTTGCATCAAACTAGTGTGGATTTCCCAAGTTTAAGTTGTATTCCTCTAAAAAAAGAAGAAGAACTTAATTCGAAATTCGACGTATGTCAGCTTTCGTTTGAAATACTTTGAATCTTTGAATGTTTTGAATGCTGTTATCATAGAGAAACGATTCTCTATGGCTGTTATAATGCGAGTAAAGTGAGTTTTCGGTGTTATTCAATTGTGATATTTGTGTTTTGTAGTGTAGTTCCGAAGCCAGACAATCTTGAAGCAATATGGATGAAGAAACAGCAGCGACCAGTGGTGAGTACTAAACATCATACTATGGTTTAGGTGTAGCCCAATTTTTTGTTTTAAGAATTGTAATATCGAATCAAAAAGGCGAAGACACTCGAAATACTCGATCAGGTATATGTTAATATCCCAAGCTAATTCAGTTAAACAAAGCATATATCAAGAAACACTATATCTAGCTCCTACTCGACTTGCATAACTCATAGCATCACATGTATCAAAATTTCATAATTGTTCGTGGCTTGTGGTTGTAGATATTAGTATTATATCTTTCATAATATCTCCGTTGGAAACAAAAAAAAAATGTTTTCATGAAAGTTATGAGTTCATAGGCCAAACACTGTTCACCATCAATCATCAATACCAAATATAGGTACCTATTCACTTATTAAGTTTTGGTAATGAGACAATATCGATATTTTTTCACCTATGAGAGGTAAGGAGTCAAAATGATTAATTGTGATGATGGTATTTGGTGATTAGGTTTCTGATGCAAATCATTTTGTGACCTCCAACTTTAATATATTTGAATTGGAAAAGAGAGACAAATTACTCTATTTGAGGTAAGTACACCTGCACTCAATCATTGAATATTTCAGGTCATGATGATATAATTATGAGTGAACTAACTACTTGTATTTCTTCAATCTTATTTCTTGACACTGACATTTTATTTGTATAGAAATGAGTGATATTTTACTTTGCATAAAAGAACCTGCCACTGAATAGATATGGATAGAGTTAGGTATAAAAGAATTAAAAGGGTATCTGGAATGCAAAAACATACATTTTCCACTGGATCTTGAGGTAATCCAATTGCTGATGAAAAATATGGGTAAAGGTAGCGAAAACGGTAACCTTAAGGATTTTCATGAAACTTGCACAGATGATTCAAAACATGAGAAAAAAAAACACTATAGCAAGCGAAATTTTCGTGCGGAAAAAATAACTTTGGAAGATATGCCCTTTTTTAGTTAAAAAAAAAAAGGTTTTTGGGAAATGTCACTCTAGCAATCTGTACAACACTAAAAAATATGCTTTGCGATTCGTTATGGGCATTTCATTTTTACCACTGATTGAACCTATATTCGGTTATAAAAACTGAAATAGTTGAAGGTCAATTGTATTATTCCGCCGAAGATAATATTCTATCCTTATCATTGCATTAAATTGTAAATTGTCTCGTAGTAGAATGGTATCCGATTATGATTATTTATGACAGATTACATTTTATAGATGATATCACACGACTTGGTATTAGTAGTAGTACTAATAAAAAAGTTCTTATCGGTATCTTTTTGATATTTTGCCGACTCGTTTGTTTCTGAATTATTTCGTTAGGTTCTACCCAGAAGGTCTTTATATTTATTTAGTAAAAGATATAAACTTTGATGCAAAAATATCTTCGGATGGTATAAGAATCATATACAGGTGAAATCTGAAATAATTTCTGATCAAAACTCCCCCCCCCCCCAAAAAAAAATATGCGAAATCTTCTGGAATTTAAGAAAAAAAAAATCAATTTGACGAAGTTATTTCACTCGTTCTTACTTCTCAATTCCTAGTTTGTGCCAACATTTTCACAAGTTTCTAGTTTCCAAATTCCCAGTGCCATGTAAAAATTTTATCGAATTGTTGGTAGCGCTTCCATCAAGAAAATGGAAATTCCGCATCTGTTGAAGAATCAATAAATCTTGCCATTATAAAAAAATTGTGAGAAGGTCCGTTGGCGTTTGTTGAAATGAAAATAGACTCACTTCTCGGATCGAACTTTTTGCCGTCCTCGGCTTCGGAGCCGCTCTGGCACTCGGAGACGTAATCGGAATCGGACGCGACCGCCGTCGCCGTCGTCTTCGCGTTCTTCTTCCCGTTGTTGGCCGTCTTCTTCTTCCTCTCCGGATGCGGCACGTTGTTCAACTCGTAGACGCGCATCGTCGAGGAGGTCGAGGTCGAGTTCTCTTGGAGGGCGGCTCGCGCCGCCTCGGAGTGGACGAACTCCACGAGGGCGCATCGTTCGCCCGCCAGCGAGGGGTTCTTGTTGACGAACTGGCGCACGTCGCCGGGCACGGGGTTGCCGGGCCGGAGGATGCGGATCAGGGCGATCTCGCCGTGTTTCTTGAACACCTGCATGGTGTCAACAATAGAAATGTCATTTTTTTTTCCGTCAAATATTTACGAGTCAATACTTTCGAAATTTCCCGAATTTATAGTTTCAACTAGAATTCTGATTCTGACATACGAGTTTCGCAATTGCCAATTTCAAATCGAATATACTCAAATTCCTATAGTTCAATCGGTCGGTGCAAATTTCATCTGATTTCGTTTTCCATGTCCGTATTCCTAGTTCAAAAATCGAATTCCATCAAATATCGGTATTACCAAGCCCAGATTCATAGTTAATAATATGACATTGGTTGATATTTTTTTTATTTCATCTGTCGACAACACGAAAGGGAAACCTATAATGTTCGAGGAACATCGTGTTAGCCAGCGGTGGAATTTTGGGAGACAAGGAAGGTGTTGGAATTTTTCTTGAAAGTTTGGAGGTTGTAAGCATCAGGAAAGACTTCACTAGGCAAAGAATTCCACAACTTTGCCGTTCTATTGATGAATGATGCTTGGTATAGCGATGTTCGACAGGTCTCGAGCCTGACAGTGTAAGGGTGACCAGCTTGAGCTCGTCTGGTTTGTCTACTAGGAATCGCGCGTGGTGGCATAATAGATGATATTTCCGTTGAGCACCGACCGTGAAAGTACCTATAAAAAAAGGCAGAGATCGCCGACCTTTCTACGATGATCTAGAGAGGTCAATGATTTGGTGAGTGTTGTGTCATCGACTAGGCGAATAGCTCTCTTCTGAATTGAATCTAAGAGCTTAAGCGTATGTTTGTGGGCTGAGCTCCTAACGTGTGAACAGTACTCCAGGACAGGTCGAATTTGTGCTTTGTATATCATAAGCAGCTGCTGGGATGTGAAGTATCTCTTCGCACGGAATAGAAAACCGAGTTTTTGTGAAGCAGTTTTCGCAATGGACCTCACATGATCGTCCCATGAGAGAGCACTGTTGGTTGTGACACCCAGCAAGGATATTGACGACTTCATAGGAACCGTGGTATACCCGACATCATCAAATTGGGCATTGTGTGATCAGCCTTCTTGGTGAACATACAAGCTTGAGTTTTAGTTGCATTGAACTGTACTAGATTCTCAGATCCCCATTTCAGAATTCTTGTCAGATCCTCATTTAAAGCATCAACCTGTCTTCGCCTTGCACCTCGCCTCATTGGATGATATAGGGGCTCTAGAGGAAATGGCGGAATGAAGTGTACTATCATCCGCAAAGCTATGAACTAGGCTGGAGGTCACATTCAACAAATCATTGATGTGGAGCAAGAACAAAGTTGGTGCCAAGACAGAGCCTTTCAAGTCATGTTTTTTTTTTTAAAATTTCGAGTTCCAAAACGATATTCTTAGTTCCAAGTATGAATATTTTTAAATTCCAAGTCTAAATATTCTCGAATTCCGTGCTTTAGATCGGATTATTGAATTCGCTATAGAATTTCCAGCCGTGCTTTTTCACATTTTTAGTTCCAAAGTGGAAGTTCTCAGTACCAGATCCAAATGTTCTTAGTCTAAAGTTCAATTTCATCGATATTTGTATTCTTAGTCCAGTTTTATAAAATGTCTAGTTCCGATTCCGATTTCATGAAATTTCTAGTTTCAATTCCATAATTCCTACTACTATTGCTGCTACTTCCAAGTTAAAATGTTTTCATATTCCTACTTCCAAGTCCACTATTCGCTCAAATAAATAGTTTCAAGTAGACTCGTTGGAGGAGAGGTTAATTTCCAAATTGATCAATTCTAGTCGACATGTTTGGAATCCGAATTCGGGAAAAAAAGAAAAAAAGAATCGTAAGCATTCTTATCTACTACCTAGAGCTTTCGCGTCCGCTCTAAAACTCACCTCCGCCACGCTCTCGATAGTGACCGTTTCCACGGGCATGCCGACGGCCACCACCGTCCTCGAGGGCGTCGTCTCGTCGTACTGCGGCAGCGGCTGCAGCCTGCGCAGCTTCGTCCCCGCCTCGTTGATCTCCAGCAGCTGCGAGGTGGCGAGCGCGTGCGCCACCACGCGCCAGTCCTTGGTCAAGTGCTTGACGCGCTTGAAGCTGGCGATCAGCTTCAGCGACACGAAGCCCTCCTTGTTGCGCTTGACGTGCTTCAGGAGGAACGCGTCCTTGGCGATGTTGGCGTCGGAGAAGTAGAACTCGACTTGCTGCGTGATCCTGTCCGCCAGCTCCGGCGACGGGGGGGTGAAGGGGGGCTCGGACGAGACTTCGCAGCCGGAGTCTTTGCCGCCGGTGTCCGAAGCCGAGTCGCTGTTCGAGTCCGCCTCGTGGTCGGCGGCGGCGGCGGCGGCGGCGGCGGTTTTGTCGTCGTCGAAGGACAGCGAGACGTCGCTGTCTATCGACGAGATGCTGTCTCTGGTCTCCGACGACACTTTGGTCGACTCCATTAGATCAGGTACTTCGGTCAGCTTCGCATCGATTTCGATCAGCTTCGGATCGATTTCGATCAGCTTCGACGAGATTCGCGACGTCTCTTGTGGCGTTTTCGACAGCTTCGAGTCGATTTCGATCAGCTGCTGATGGTTGATTTGGGGTGGCATTTCTATCAGCTTCGGATCGATTTCGATCAGCTGCTGATGGTTGATTTGGGGTGGCATTTCTATCAGCTTCGAGTCGATTTGCTGCGGCATTTCGATCTGTACATGAATTCTTCATTTAGTGGAAATACAGGGTGGTGTTCTGTTAGGCGTCGTTAACACTTCATTCATTGTGTCGGAAAAAAAACGGTAGAAGGAAATTTATAGGGGGTGCTGCCTCAGAAGTATTGTTTTTTTTCTGATGAAATCTCAATCACATTACGATACATTTCAGACTTCATCTAGGAAAAAATATATTGTAATTTTCCCTCAATTGTCTCTATATATGAAATATTCCTCAGTATTCTCACACTCTGAGCGAAATTTAAAATCAATTTATAATGCCATACAGGGTGTTTTTTCAATTCAGACGCCTGCCTTGTTATCAGTTGATATTGTCAATATTCCGAACCAAAAGATGGATTACCTACACCTTTTCCAATTATATAATTGTATTTCGGATTGGTCGATTAAATTTGAAAATGTGTAAAATGTTTTTCAAAGTTATCAGCACTGTTTCCTAATGTATTCCAAATTAGTTGATTCGAGTTCAAACAGTATCATATGTATTTAAAAATTATCGCTTCGATTTGATAATACGTCAATATAATTCTGATTTATGGTATTATTTTCAAAAAAAAATCATTTTAATTTCAAAATTCATCATTTTGATATCTGAACTTATTTTTATTTCGAAAGCGATCTACATCATCTGTATATGTCGTGAATACAGGGTAAATTAATGTGATCTAATGATTAAAAAAAGATGCTTTCATGGAATATAATTGATACTTTTCGAAATCCAAATGAAAATTTTCAATTACAAATCTCTATTCTGAAGTGAAATTCACGATTTCTGGAATGAAAATTATACATTTTAAAATTTAGCAAATATTTTTAAAATTTAAATAAAAATTCAAATATGTGCCGCGAGTTTGAGTGAATTTCGTTAGTTTCCAGTTGAAAATGAAGTATAGAACTAGATACATTACAAAATTATCAAAATAAAACTCACTTTTGCTAGCACTGTGTAGTTGGTACTATGTTGCTGTCAGCGTATTGTCATCTGCAAACGAATCGTCTTTGAAATATCACTTTTTCACCACTAGAATCAGTTTCTTCTATCGATGAAACAATAATTTTCAATAATGGTAAATCCTTATGGAACTAGTATCACTTGACGAATATCACTTATAATTTTGTTTTTGGGTCACGCGAGTGAGCGTGCGACAGACACACCGGCCGACGCGCCGAAAAGAGGGGGATCGGGGGGGGGCGTAGTAGTACGACCTGGCGATTCCTCGACGGACTGGCCGGGGAGCGCTCGGGACGGTTTTTATAGCGGCGCGAGGGGGGCTCGAGCGAGCGGGTGCCCCCCTCCCTCCCCCCCACCCTACGAGAGCGCGGTCTCGAAAATTCGCGGCTGGGTATAGTAGATGGTCGCGATTTTTTCGAGAAACGCGGTTGCCGGACTGCGAAAGGGCTGAAGATTTTATCGAAAGGACTAACGAGATATGTTGTGATTAACTTTTTTCAAGTTCATTTTATAGTAAATTCTGAATTTATTATTAGTTACAAAGGTGGATTCATGTAAGAAACTGAAGAATTGAAATTAATTTAAAAACAAAGAAGTTGGCCAACATTCAACTGAGAAATTGATGATATTATTTATTAAATTGATTTATTTTCTTGTACTTGCGCATAGCTGTCTGCTTCCAATTCGGATATCTCTATGTTTAGTATGCCAATTTCGATCCTAATTGTTTCTTCTTTAAGTAATGAATATTTAAATTTAGTCGAGTATTTTATTCATTGTCATTTCGCCAAAAGTCTGAACAGATTATGGTCATTAATTTCGCATTGAATTTTTAGTTTCTTAGGACATTGAAGCGTTTTTGTCCAGATTTAGTATAAGTACTTATGAAATGGATACTCATCACTTGGCTTTTGTAACTTTTGTCAAAGTTTCACAGCGTAGTAGATACAGGAGGTTGTTCACTTTTCCCGACCTATTTTCTACGTCACTGGATATTTTTTCAAGTATTCGACCGCAATCACTTATTTTCAGCGCTACATTTTTGTCGTTTGTTGTTATTTAAGATTGAAACACATCATACCTATTGACTTTCGAAACAGAGTAGAGGTTAACAGATATTGAAGAAAAGCATTCTTACACAAACAAAAACACTTCTTTTTCAGTTTAAGGAGAATGAACACAGTTTGGCAATACCGTTATAATCGAATTGTTTGACGTCCCAAATCGAATTATTTGCGACCATTGCCTTCTCAGTCTCGAAACGTCTGGTTTTTCGGTAGATTCTGTCATGGTAAGATGGTGTATGGTGATTTTGAAAGATAAATCGGATCTTTGTATTACAAGTAAAATTACCATATTTCGACCCCCAGCTTGTTATATTATTATATTATATTATATATTATATTATTATATATTATTATATTATTATATTATATTATAGATATTGAAAAAAAGTGAAGGCAGAAGTTGTAGAAACTCGTAGGGTTTTATGTATATTTTCTGGAAATACTAAGAAAATCAATAATTGTTTTCATAAGTCGAGTGATGAATGAATGAATATATATCTTTTTCAATGTATATTTCTATTTTTCCATGGAATTGTGCTCATTTGATTTGAAAAATATATGGCTCAATATGTCTAGCTGTCATACAGTATTGGACATATTGAACATTGAATATGTTCTGAACAGGCTTTATTTCTAAGCCCGATAAACTATCATTCATGATTCTAGTGACTTTTATGTATTGAAAACAAAAAACTTGAACATACCTTTTATACCCTAAACGACATTTTTTCATCAACGGGATGATAGAGTTTTGAAGATTTCTTATTCCACTCTAGTTATTTTTTCCATATATCTATATGGTAGTGGACTTTTTGAAATCATTCATTTTGGATTCACTTTATTTTCTCTAACATCTGGGAATAGTCTTAGGGAACGTCTTCATAAAATTTTCACGTGCACATTGTGTCCATAACTTCTCGATTTTTTTAACAAGATGCAACAGAACGATTGCTATATTAATTACTAATAACTAATAATAATAATAAAAGGCTTGATATCATTGATCATCATGATGGACAGTCATGGTAGGAGAAGAAGTCGCTATACACTACATACACTACATGCAATTATCAGTGTAACGAGCTTCGTCATGCTAAATTAATTTGCTTTCCCAGAAATTCGTATTCCTTCAGTCTGTTTTTTGTCGCTTCACGTTCCACCTATCATTAAAATTCGCTGCAATGTTAATTATTCAATGATTATTATTTATCGACGGTTCGACAATATACGAGGTGAATGACACGTCTTCCTTATGGGAAAGTCGACAGTTCTGAAATTATACACGTGAATGTACTGGGCGTTGTCCTGAATTGGAACACGCAAAGTTTTATTCGCAACTAATTTTCCAGTCTTCTTAAAGAAACGCCCTGTAGATAATTCGTGATGTGAACCCACGAAAAGACCAAATCAGTAAGTATACAGGGTGTTTCACTAATATTGTGAAATAATTTAATGGTCTGCCTATTTCTAAAACTGAAAAAAAAATACTACTAGTTTCTCCAGAAAATGCTCATATTTTTCCTAATATTAAGGGAACCCTATAAATATACTTTCTCTCGAAGAATTGGTATTTACAGAAAGCAAACGATGTTGAAACTGTGGAAATTGAGACGTATTAAATTGAACAATAAATATATAAACTTGTACCTGCTATATTATGTATGAAATATTTCCACTCCAAAATCCAAAATGTAATTATAAGTGTATTTTTTTTTGGTCATTATTCAATCGATATCATATAATTATGGAGTATAGTTGTTTACTACTTGACTTATATTGATGGTAATTGATTAATATTTGTTCGGACTTTGTAATAGGATGACTTCATTGAATTAGAAGATACATCGAGGATGATAATGAATGAGTGCAGGTATTTTTTTTGTCTTGGAATTCGCAAATTCAGTTTTTGAAGAATTTTATGCCGTAAGATATTTATAACTATATCTTTTCATCAAACATCTGTACATGGTGTAAGAACGACATATATTATAAAGGTAGGATTTTACTGAGCTCACATATTTTACATACCATGTTTTGTATTTTTCAATACTTTCAATAGGCTCATTGGTATGTTCGCTTCGTTAAAATATTTTCCGAAAACAACATAAATTTCGACTATAGGATAACAATTAATTCCGCCCAACATAATAATAATTGTGAGTCATGAAAATACGTGAAAATACTTATTATTCAGCAATGTGTTGACGCTCTGACTGAAACGAACTTTGTACTTTCGAAAAACGAATTGAGAGCAGGAAAACTACAATATCCCAAGGCCAGCTTGGAAATGAGTCAGTCATTCGATGAAACAATACGTCAATTTTTGATTGGAAATAAAATCATCCAGTCTGAAGAATTATGATTTTTCTCACTAGAAATGTTGTTCAAACAGTAGTGACTATCATCCTTGAACGAGGATCTCATTTTTTATTATATTTGTCCTAGTATTTGTCACTCGTAGAGAAACATTGCGAAAGTGAGATAAATTCAGATTGTGATTCATATGCCATACGAGTAAATGAAAATTGCAGATGATTTTTCATCATTCATTATTATCATAACGTTCGTCAATTTATGAAGCTAGAAATAAGTCATTCTCTACAAATTCTACATACATAGGGAAATCCACCATTGAGATCTCAGAAAAGACTCACGTCAAAGCGGCGGTCAAAATTTAAATTTTGATTTTTATTCTGAATTTATTGATGCAAAATTGATTTCTTGAAAGCACAAATATTCAAGTAAAACTATTATAAGTAATTTGGCTTCAGCGGAAAATTTTATTTTATAAACATTTAATGACAGTGTTTGTTGAACGAAATCAGTCCGCAAAGCTTTCAAGGTGAAAAGCATTTTTCGAATGAAGAAAAAAAACGAGATACGTTGAAACTCTAGATATAATGAATCGGTTTTTTTATTTGAAACAATATTTTTGAAATTATTATTGGTAAGAAATCCATGCTCCTTATATCCTCTCATTCGAAATCCATATAGTCAATCACCATTATTTCATGTGTCATTTCGACGACTCGTCAACCTCTTTACATAATCTGTGGGATGCGAATGGATTATTATCGAACGAAAACACCGCATATTGATTTGATGGCGTGCCGTATAGGAGGAATCTCCGGGAAAGTGTGTCTGTTACTTGCCGCTGACAAATCGAATTGCAGAAGAAAGCCGGACCGGATCGCACCGTGCCAGTATATCGCCTTGTATATCGTCATAATGAAAATGATCGAGTCTTAGAATTATTTCTGATTCTGGTAGGTATTGTTCTTCGGGTGATATCAAGCATGCGGAATATAATCGGTAGTAATACGTCTACAATTACCTACTAAAAACGTCGAAAATGACAAGGAAACCTTTATGGTCCTCAAACAAGCAAAAATCAGAAGAAATCATTTATTTCTAAATGTTTCAAATCGTCTCAAAATTTTATACTTCTTTTATACTATACCGGTACTCGAAGCAATATTTTTTCCTGGACCAGATAATTCAGATTCAGGTGGTGATATTGTGGTGTTCGGAGTTGGAAGAGTCAAGTCAAAAAGTTATTGTTTAAAAATAAACATCTCGAGACTATACATTTTTGTATTTTTCTTTTGGAGGCAACTGTCCTCTAGAGATGATATCACTCGATCCTCAAATTTCACGGTACAAAAATTTCATTCCATATTTGAATTGTATCATTGAAAGTAAAACATTTTCTGACGTTTGTAGAAAAAAAAATCGAGTTGAAGAAATAGGTGAATAGCATTTAACAGATTTTTGGGATTTTGAAAAATATAAATAAATTCAAAAAGTATTCAAACTTTCATCTTATCTTAGTGGTGGTCTATCATTGTTTAGAAGAATTTAGAATACCTATTATTTATATATCTATTTTCATTTTCAGAAACGAGGAGAAGAAATGCTTCAAGTTTTTTTCGCAATTTATGCAGAATGGTTTCTCATTCGATGTAACTTATCATTGGAAAACTTGGATTTTCTCAAAATTCGTATCTTTGATTAGCATTTAGTAGTAGAGAATGGGGGTAATAATGCCATATTGATTAGTTCGTTGCACGATCTACGACCATCGCATTCACCGTAAACGAAATCGATGATAAAAATATTGAATATTTCAGTTAGTCCGAAGTTGTTGATGGATCACCCTGTACAACGGGCGGTTGACCTACCAAGCACCGGCCATTGGTCTTGACTTTCGCCTCGACGCGTGAAATCCTCTATGCTATATTCTACTACCACAAACTACTACTACCTACTACTACTAAGTACTAGATATTAATTCTGTGCGGCCGGCGAATAATGGAGCACGGACGGTACGTAAAAAATACTTTCGAATCCGTTCTCTCGAAGCGGCAACGACGCGCGTCACACGAAATGCAGTACGGCGTTGCCGGCTCTGCAACTCGAAAAGCGCTGGAACTGCACGAGATTTTCCAAAGAAAAAAAAAACGAAAATTTCCAATAAAACTCACCCACCTTCCCTTTTAACATTACACCACTGGCTGACACGATGTTCCATGGACATTGAAGGTTTTTCCTTCGTGTTGTCGAAATATATGAAGCAAGAAGTGAGACTTTTTCGGATCGTAGGCAATTAATTGAAGAAATTGGGAAAATTATTCGATGTAGGGTTTTGCTATCGCGATTTTACTGCCATGGTTGTTGTGTTTGCATTCACAAACATAATATTTCAATATGCCCATTTTATCATGATCGAAGGTTTCTCACTGATATTGCTCCAAAAAATATCAACTCACTACCACAAGTGGAATCTTTCAGAAGAAGGCTGATTCGTATATTGGTATATAAACCCAAATATTTCTCTGAAATATCCACATAGACGTCGACGATCTCATTTCTGCTCTCCTAATATTCAATTCCCGATTTCGTCTTCGAAATAGCATTTGAATTTTCGTCATGGAACACAAAACACCTCATCACATTTCTGCTCTCTTATGATACCAATATCAGAATCATTCCGTTTGTGAAATAGAACGGAAACTTTGAAAACTGGTTCGTATTGGGAACCTATTCTGCTTTCCTAATACTCATTCCGTCTTCGAAAAAGGAGTTTAAAAATTTTCGTTTGGTTGAATCAGAGTAGATACGTCATACCTTATGGCATTTCTGCTCTCCTGATCCGAATATCAGAATTATTCCGTTTTCCATAGATGGTACGATAAGATGGACGAATAAAATTTGAGGCGATGTAATTAAAGATTCATCAATTATTTCAAGTCAATCGATCGTCTCGTTTGTATTAAAGTAATAATATTCTTGTAGCATTTGTAGTAGACAAACAGAAACAATAAATTATGTACAATATAGACATTGCATTGTCATAACACAGGTTACCGTATAATGTATACACTGAACATATATGGTGTGTAAAAAAAATGAACTGTCCAGTGCAACACTATGATCAGTGGATGAATGAAATTTGCACTCCATGCATTTCTGGTTCTTTTCTATTATGTGTGACATTGATTGACTGTCAAAACTGAGTGGAAAAATTAATTCTCACGATATCTTCGTTGGATCTAAAGTATTAGATCTAGTACAAAGGTGCAAGAACCGGCATCATGGAATGCGGAGAAAAAGTAGAGCGTGCCATGATGGGATTTGCAATTTCTAATTCTGTTCCGCTTATTTATAAATCTTCTAAAAACGGCAACAATAATGCCACAACTTGAAGAAAATTTCCGATTTCCGATGAAAAATTTATTCGCCCGAAAATTCTAAGCTTGAACACGCTAAGAACAACTTACCTTTCCAGATATCACCTAGTTTTCGAAAAAATTGTGTATTGATGCAATTTGATTGCTGTTCCATGCTGTCTAGTTTCCTTGAAATTTCGATTCAAATGATAGATAGTCTTTGAGGAACCTTTTCCTGACTTTATTCACGTGGAGTCTACTATTTTTCATACCCAATTATCTCCTGAGGATCATCTAACAAGATAATTTTCTCGCCCTAGCAACAGACAAGATGGTCGAATAATTGCAAATATTGGGTACTCATAAACACTTCACTTTTCAATCGAAAAACACTCGTAAAATCGTTGATAATTCTTGATTGTTCTATTTGGTAGGAAAATCCCACTTGTCATTATTGAAATTCTACTTCGAGTATGAATATATCTAATATGGTATCATTAAATACGTTATGAAAATTTCTATCTATTCAATAGAAAGTAGAAGAAAATAGGTATTGTGGAATGTTCGAAATAAAATATAAAATTTCACAAAATTAAACATTGAATGTCGGAATTGGGTGAACATTTTTCATGTAGGACTTTGAGGTTCCCTAACAAAGGCTATCTTCGTTTGATTTTTTGATCTAATTTTCCAACACAAGAAATAAAAAATATGGATCATAATGGTCATAATTTTTTGAACTTCAATTCCATTGTTTTTCGGTTGACCTACAGACATCTTCCTGTAGAACTTACAACGATGGAACTTCGTATCTACGTATTATATGTGTTCTTACTTCATCAATTGAACGAACTCTTTATAGATTTTAATACATGGTGAATCGAAAGACCAAAAATTTTGTAATTCTTTATTGAATAACTTACAACCGTATATGAGATATTTCGTTCGAATATTGTACGGGGGTATTTCAGACATGCCTGTTTCGAAAAGGCTGCCTGATTTTTTTTTTTTTCGAAAAAAATCGTTTGTTAGTCGACCCTTTACGGTTGCGTCGTTGCTGTTTGAAATCACACACACCGTAGATGAAAGGCATGAAACTCTCTAGCGAAGTTCAAAATAACAGAACCCTTGAGATGTAATACTTTGAACGCCATATATCGTTCGAGGAAAACAAATTCGAGTGTTTCGGATAACGATCACCGATGATACATATTGTAAAATATTAGGCAATAGTTGGTTGCCGAGAGGTCCACTTTACCCCCACCTGCTATGACCCCTGCGAATTCGAGATTCAAGATGGATATCGAAAATTCGGGCAGATTTTTTATCAGTCCAAGTCTGATGAGGTTTTTACACGTTATCTGATGTGGAGTCGTCTCGACTCAGGTGATCACGCTCGTTCTTTGACCTCTGAGATCTGTGATCTCGGAGAATTACATTCGAAATTTCAATCATTTTTCACTTTGCTAAAACGCATAGATAACATAAATAGAAAAGAAAGCAGTCGAATAATTTTTATTTCTAAATTCAATCTTGAATATCTTCACTGCTTCGATTTTGCGTCGGTTTTTCGTCAATATGTAAGCGTTGTCATCATTGTCATTTGGATTTTGTATTATATATACAGAATAAAACGAAAAATTGCATTTTACTCCATTATTTTGAGCACTCTGTGGGAAAATTCAGCGATACCACTACTTGTCTTGTCTGATTTCCAAGTCTCATCCTCCTTTTTTGCACAAGCTGAATTTATGTGTTTTTGCCCGTTTAGGAAAGCGAAATATTCGCGTATGGAAATGTTTGTATTGCCCAAGACGGACAAACAAGGTTATATTTCTTGTAGGAACTCTTTTCTGATCGTTCCGAAAATTTCCCGAAAATTCGTGCATGCTACTTCGGACCCACACAGTAACGATTCTCTTGCAATGTAGGAAACATTATTCATTCATTCCAGTTGCTATGCCGTATTTCACACTTGAAATTCGCACCTTTGCGAATGGCAAATCTGAAGTGTTAATTGCTCGATAATCGAAATTCTATGATGAAAATCTGATGAAGTTCAAGGTGCATAACTATCCAAATATGGGTCATTCACATTTGGAATCTGAATTAGATTACCGTCCACGATAAGGTTGCATGATCAAACGTATTTCGAGTTTGAAATAAAACTAGTAAAAATTTCACTTTCACTTTTTATTCATTTACCATGGTTGCACAGACAATTTTCGGATATTTCTCATCTTCAAAGATACATTGTGCGAAATCAATAAGCAAAAATATTTCTGTCAAATTTTTGAATGCTGACATTTTGCTTTTATGTGAAAATGGAGTTTTATCTTCTGCATAGAACTGAATTATTATGAAAGAAAACAAATGAACCTTGTGAAACAATATTCTTTTTTTCCATTCCTCATAATATTCTTCAAAAATCCAGCAAACAATCAGTCAAATATAATTTGACATTTTTTTTCTCTCATAATCAAATGTCTAGTAGATCGTATTTCGAAAGATTGTGGAACAATCATCTTTACTTTCACTAATATTCATCTGCAAGGCAAAAACTACTTCTTATCTGATAGTTCGAATTTCAGGTACTTTATCTGCATATAGAGACAAGAAAGAGAACATAATCTGGAAACATAATTAATCATTGTTTCAACAAATATTTTTCAGAGGAACACAATTTCTAAAATATTGTAAACATGTCTGATGGAGGACGAATGGTTTTTCGTTAAATCTTCATCAAATAAATCAAGGAAACAATTGAACCACATTCAACTATTTGGTCATTGAAAATGGTGATAAATGTTACGAAATATGAATTCGAAAAAAAAAAACTGTTTAGATTAGCTTACATTATTTGTTTAGAAGTTGAAATATTTGCAAAAGAGATAATTTACGAGAAATATTTGTTCTATACTGTGCATGATCTCGAAGTATTATTTCTCAAATGAAGTGTTGATTGCTCACATACATTAACAACTCTACGTGTCAATGAATCGTTTTCAGGTGTAATCAAAGTGTCACTATAATTATTATTATCGTATACAGGGTGTATCGGAGTTTGTATGGAAGTGACGTCACCTTTATTATTTTCAATAGGATACGCAGTATTTCACAAGATTTTATATGTATATATTTAGATGTATATATCAAAAGAGATCAACTTTACGGCCTTGATACAGACATGAGTGATGGCAGAAAAATACTAGCAACCTCTAAAACACCTTTATTTTGGCGAGTAGGTATTGTGAAAATGTCAAAATGATGAGTGATGACATTTACGATTTATTCAGTCACTTGAGGGATATAAACCTTCCTCGAAATGGATTTACGACGTTGTTATTGAATGAAAGTTGCGCCTCGGTATTTCCAACCAAATTCCAACGAAATGTCATATTTTCGTATGACACAGTTCTGGGAGGAATTATTATATCTGCATGAAAAGATTGG
Source organism: Gastrophysa polygoni (assembly GCA_963576655.1). Taxonomy (NCBI): domain Eukaryota; kingdom Metazoa; phylum Arthropoda; class Insecta; order Coleoptera; family Chrysomelidae; genus Gastrophysa; species Gastrophysa polygoni. The sequence goes on along the minus strand of OY755090.1, from coordinate 25,021,421 downwards.
TCGTAATATGTATAGGTGTGTTCTGACAGCACCTAGATTGTGTTTCGCAGAAAGGTATGGCAAATCTAGACTGAAAAATCACCAACCAACATACACATAAAACGATTTATTGAGATTGAACTCTTGCTCAACGCTGTGCTGAAATTATGAGCATCACACAGTTATATATACAGAGTATTCCGAAACAATACCGCATTTTCGTTCTGACACAATATCCTGTTTTCCTTTTGACAACGCGAAAAGAAAACCTATTATTTTCAAAAATCCTCGATCCTTGTGGTATGTTATACGAATTTGGGGGTGATGAGAAATCGGAAAAAATCTACATACTTTGCCTTGCAGAACCCAACAGCTACAATCTACAAGGAAACTTACATGATAATAAAATATAAAATATACCTATGAAGGAAGATACAAGACATATTATTTCATTAAATTTTTACGGAAATCACAGTCGTATCAAAAGTTTTTCAAAATTAGGAGTATTGAAAAAAAGATTCTCTTGTCGTTACATCAAGGTAAAGTTGAAAGCTAAATTAACACTAGTTTCGAGTTGACAACTCGAGATTAACAAAATGGTTATCGCATGTTCGTTCTACTCTCTCGTATAAAACAGTTAGAACAAAAATATAAATATCAATATTGAATACGGAGTAATTTTTTCAAAAAAAAGTTTTTCTCTGTTCTCTTGAAGTTATTTTCGAAACAGACCAATGATTCTCGTAGACTTATTTTGTTCCATGGAAGTCTGATAAATGAAAAATCACACTCAACTTTGATGCCCATAAGAAATATCTTGTACAGTCCACTTGATCCAATCAAAACTCCCAAGGAGTAAAAAAAAATGCAATTCTTGAATACAACACTCCTGCCAAGTTTGAATATCATACCGTCAGAACTATGGAAGCCCCATCAGCTTGTGTGAAGAATGCGTTGGCTATAAAGAATAGAATAAATGGTTCTCCAATCAGCATAATTATGTTTGGAGAGTTTTTCTATAGTTTTATTCGTGATTCATCATGCAATTCGGTGATATTCATGTCATTGTTGGATTATTTGATGTTATTGACGTAGTCGAACTAATGATTGACTGGTGGAACATGTGAGTATATTATAGTTCCTTCCTTTCACTTAATTTTTTCATTGTGACTCATAACGGAAAGTAATATAAACAAGTTGGAATTTAAGAAGAACGAGACTAAGAATTCCATATAAAACTAGCGAATTAATGTTGATGATATAATTTGTTTATTCAGTTTGTTTACCTCTATTCGATCCGGATATCAGATTTTTGTTCTTAGAATTGACATAAACAACTTCATTCACGTGTGTTATGAATGGTGTTTTGAGGGAAAAGTGAAAAAAAAAACTGACAATGAGTTTTGTTCCGGATTGTGAATTCACTCGATGTTCTTTTTTGAGATACGCATTAATAAATATTTTTTTTTGGAAAACATTTTCATACTATATACCCAGATGGAAACTGAAAGTTTTATACAAAATAGAAGTCGATTTCTTCTAAATTGACCCCTTATACTTGAAAATGATACACAATGAATAGAATTGAAACGATATAAATCGAATTTGTAGATGTATGGCGAAACACGACCGTAATCACTTAATAATTGCTGATATTATTAGGTGGCTGAATTTGGATATATTATCATGTGCGAAATCCAATGCCACAGAAAAATTAGCCAGCAAGGTTTGCAAATTGTGTTCAATTTGATTGCTTTTAAATTGGCGGGTATAGTAAAATATGGTGAAAATTCGATTAACATGAATAGCCCATTATTTGTTAGGCACTGTGCCATATTTTCGATTGATAGTGAGTGATCTGTAGGGTGTTATTTCTTAGGTTTTGCACGAGTCTTGTAGAGAGAGAGACTAATTAATATACAACAATACTACATGTGATCTGTGATGTATGTGATATCAATGTGAGCACTCTCAAATATATTTTGGAATGTATCATCAATAGATTGTAAACTTTCTTTTTTTTTTTTTTTCTCTTCTCATTTTAGTTTTTCAACTGTAACGTTCAATATATATTCAATTATTTATTTACATGCAAGTATATACATTTATTTATATTTGTCGTTTTGTAATTCGTTATGTTAAATATTACCTTCTAGCATTTCCTGTAATTGGGTGTATACCTGTTGGAAATAAAGAGCTATCTATCTATCTATCTATCTACATGCAACCAAAATAAGTTATAAATTCAAGAAAGCACGAAAAATATAACCTCAACTTTACATTTTTGACTGAACTTTTATATCTAGCTTAAAACATTCTACAAACAAAACACATATATTCTTTCACCAACCAACCTCAGTATCAATAGGAAAAATTCTGTTTTTCCCAGCCTCTACCAAGTATCTATAAAGTATATAAAATTTTTCCATATTTTATACTCTCCTATAATTTCCGGTTTCACCGAAAACGACCTTAGGAATTTCAAATGGGACACCCTGTATATTTCAATCGTCTTATACCGAAGATTTTGACACATCATATCATCATTACATAGTTTTGGTAAGTTAGGTACATTTGATTTTACAGAAGATATTTTTTTTTGCATCACTCGGACTCACTTCAACAAACCTGATGAATGATGGAATATCGAAAAGTTTTCTGGTAATGTCTCAGATGGTAATGAGGATTTTTGTTTACACACGATATAATAATATTTTTTTGATCGAAAAGTGAACACACTGTACTGTAATTACGACTATATCAATATAAGGTAGGATTCGTATTCCGTAATGGAGGAATCTGATATCATCGACTGATCTAATTCCTTCGATGTAGTCGTTCCATTGACCTCTAATATTTCGTTACCTACCGAATTAATTATACATATACCCACCTAACGTTTGCAAGCATAAATTATCGAATGCAACTTTAATTTGTCTTTTCGGTATAGTAGGTATGTGTCAACGACTTGGGCTTGGGCGAGGTGGTTTTACGATTTTGGGACGAGGTGAATGAGCGAGCGAGTTACTCTACTGTTGTATGTACATGACCCATAATAGACGATTTCGTTGTGGGTTTGGGTTGGTCATGATCGAATAGATAGATAGGTAGATTGTTCTTCGGAACCAGCAGACTCTTCAGATAGAATTTACACTTCTTTCTTTCAAATTCAGTCGATTATCCAGACTTGATTCTTTGAATCCATATGCTTTTCTCTGGATTTAGACCTCGAATTCAGACCTCTTTCTTTGAAATTTGATTTTTCTATATGAATCCAGACTTAGTCCTTTGACTTTAGACTTTCTTTAGATATTTTTCTTCGGAATTAGATACTTTTCTATGAATTCAGATGTTTTCTCCTCTGAATTCGGGGTATTTTTATTTTGAATCTAGACTATTTTCTTCGAATGTGGACTTATTTCAATACACTTAGACTTGTTTCTTCGAAATCAGACTTTTTTTCTTTGTCTACAGAGGCTTTTTCCATTCAAATTCATTTCTCTTAATTCACACGTTTTTCATTGAATTCAGACAATTTCTCTGAATGAAAACTTTTCTTTTGTGAATTTAGACTTGATTCTTCAAAATCGAATTCAGACATTTTATTTGGAATTCAGAATGTCTTCGTTCCGGCCGATTTCTCTGAATTTAGACTCATTTCTTTGAATCCATATGAATTTCCTTTCAATCTAGACGTTTTTCTATACAGTGTGTAAAAGCCAAACGGAATAAATTCATTATTTTGGTTACTGTTCATATCTATGGAAGGCTTGTGATATATCATTTGAGAGGTCTGTTCATTCTCTATTCAAAAATTTTATCTTTCTCAAGTTCGTGGCAAAAATTGAGATAGAATTAAATAAAATCATGTGGTTACCGAAATTCGCTACAATACAATCAAAAATTGAAATATAACGCAAAACGTAATAAAATGTAAAACACTAAAAAGGAATATGAATGTGAATGGAGTAGATGTTCTTCAATGAAACTGTCTTTTAACATCATTTAACAAATGAAATCTTAATTGTTGATTTAGAATAGAATAAAGAATTAGAATATAATATACCGGTTGCCTTTCTAAACTTTTGTACATACAATAATTCGAGTGGACTGCAAATCAATCGTAATATTTTTACTAAATTTTTCATCATGATCTATTATAATAGATATGATATCCGCTCTTGATCTGGACATCCGGTACCCTTGGAAACGATCACTGCAACCATGAATGTGAGCTAGTGTTATTTTCACATCTATTCGATCGCTATACATTCATTAGAACTGCTGAAATAATATCATCGATGAAATGACCTGAATTTGTCATACTCAACTCATAGATACTCGCACCTGATCGGATCGGATCGGAATAGATTGGATTGGATTGGATTGAATGATGGAAAGATAACCGCAAAAATGGTATGATCAATTCCATACAACTTTCGATCAGCGGGGCAGTCGGAGCACTTTTTAGAAGGTCTTTCGGAACGAAATAATCTACAGAGTGTCACAGAATATGTGGAGAGATCTACCGGATTCACTCGAAGGACGCCCCTGGAGGATTATCGTTTTTGATGATTTCCCAAATAGTGTTGGTTTGATGATTTTCAATTTCATAAATGCTGGATTGGACTCTTGAATTCAATTCATTCAGTTCACCAGGATCCGATATTAGTACATCACATAGCATTGTTTCCAACACTTAGATCCTTAGTCGAGTATGATTATTCAGAATATTAATCTGATGAAAAAGCAGAATTTCCTCGGTATTATATCGACAATATCGACAGATTCTTATTCATGACTAAGACGAGCATATTTTGGAACACCTTGGAGAATTGAATATTATTAATATTTCAACTATGCGACGAGAAGAAATTTTCTACTCTTTTAAATTCGAAAATTCCTTCAGTTTTTCAATCGATGTTTGGGCCACCCTATATGATATCGTTACTAGTTCGTCTACTAACATTTTTGCATGCGCAAGAAGATTTCGGAAAACTCACATTCCTCTCTGTTTTCATTTTTCACTCCCAATTGTTTGGCCAACCCTGTATGATAGTGTCATTAGATTGCCTATTCCTACTCTCCTAGTTCAATTGTAATTTTTTCCTTGAATCCCCTCATTTGGACCACCCTGTATAATGCTGCCACTAGTTGTTTATTAACATCAATTATATATTCGATTAATTAATTTTTCCGTATGTACAAGAAACTCACATATTGTTATGTTATACTGTCCAATTTGAACCCGCAACTGTTTTTGCCATTCTGTATATAATACGTCGCTTGTTGGATGTATAAGATTTCATGGGACACTAGTTTCCGTACTCTCGAATACATTCCAAATTTTCCACGAAATCCTTTCGTTTTCCACATTCAACTCACACCCAACATTTCGGGTCACCCCGTATAATTCGTCTCTCGATCGAGATTCTAACAATCCGCTAACCTCGTTCGACTTCCGGCCGGAGGCCAGCCACTTCGTTTCCGATTTAATTGAAAGCGAAGCGAAGAAAAAGACGAAGAAAAAAGAGAAAGAAAAAAGAAGTGTCGAACGAATATGGTGCGGCCCAAGGTCCGTGTCGGAGGGCGTGTTGGCGATCGTCCTTTGCGGACCCGCCACGGCCAAGTCGATCGCGAGACACTTCGAGGTCCCCAATAAAAGGACCGAAGAAGCACATGGTAGGACGTACAGGGTACGACAAGATCATTCGAAATTCTAATGTTGAAATGTTGAAATATTGAATACTCTCTGTAGGATATTTTTTCAGATTTCTTTCGGGATTTTCTTCTACTTGTTTACAAAAATAATTCTGGTTACCAGATATTCTTTCATTTATCGATCTTGAATTCGACATTTTCATATTCATTTTCAAGAAATGATTACCAAGTTCTATCCATATCAACTGAACAAGAAGAAATATCATTGTCTCTGTTCGGAAGAATGCAAGCAGATTCTTTGGTCTATCTCTTTATGATTGTTAACTTCTTTTCATACATTCTTCGGGCCGGATCATTAATCCGTCCTCTTTAAGAATATATTGAAATATTTGAGGAAAAGAAAATTATAGAAAGGTATAGCAGAAAAATATGAAAAATCGAAATCCCAATTTTATATAGGAATTGCCACTTCGGAAGCAGCTCTTTATTCTGTGCTGACCACTTGTGAAATACCACTTATTATTATTCTCAATAGATGGCGTTCCTGATCAGGGTTGCCAACAGATCTTCACCCATTTTGTATACTATATTAATTGATTCCACCAATCCATAGTATTTTTTTTGTGATTCTGGACGGAATATCTTACGATATGAATTTTTCCACATCATCGGGAATATAAATTGATATTTTTATCACTTTCTGAGAACTCTGAGGTCACATACACATCGAGCGACTGAAAGCTATGTAATGAGAATGTTTCGTGAGGTTTCCTAATTCCTTTATATCCTATATACCAATCGATAAATATACGTGGATGCAAAGAAAATGAGGATGTAGGTATCTAATCTTATTAGACTATCCAGATCACTTATTGCATAATGAATTTATGTAAGTAATTCACCCGAAAGTCACCTGTTTAGAATGTTAGGGTGTTGGGTAGACATAACTTTCAAAGCATTTCTTGGACTCGTACTTGTTTGTTTGAACTCTGCACTAGTTTCACCACCTATACCTTTACCGACTTACATAAAATATGCAACAAACTACTATAATATGTAATAATAATGACTCTATGAATGAATGAAACGAATGACTGAGAAGTGTCGCAATATTGACGGAAATGGCGTTTGGTTTTGCGGAATGTCTCCTCGAACTTGATTCTTTGCTTGGATGCACCGCATACTACGAGCTTTATATACAGGGTATATATCTTACAACTACAACTGAGAGAGTAGCATGATCAGAAAATTCGTAGAGATTGTGAAGGAAAGTGTTGAGAATTCAAGTAAAACAGTGAGCTAGAGTATCGTCTCGGTGTAGTGAGCGTGAAGTGAATCCAATCCATTCTAAACAACAACGGTCTCGCTATATCCATGCACCATTCAGTCTCACACTCTCAGTAATTATCGTCATTATTATTCTTGTTATGAGGATGTTTTAGCGAAGCAACAGACCGCGAGGATGTTCCATTTCGAACAATCACTTTCAAACCCTCTAACAACAACACGAAATCGGAAACATTGCTCCACGTAGTTGGGAAATTGTGCGGAAAAAAATTAAAGAGGCGATTCTATTAGAAAAAATATTGCCAAAACTTTCTATAACATTTTTTCGAAAACTCATCAACAAGGAAGTTATAGGCACATTGAAGTCGATTATTCAAAATCAATACATTAACTGTCAAAATGAATTTCACTGAAAATGTCTTGTTTCCTATAAAACTCACGCAGTTGTTTCCGATTAAGAGCAAGCGAATTTTTGAAACTGTTTCCATCGGAAAGAGCTCATTTTATCTGATTTCCTCGAATATTTTCTATTTTTCAATCTGTTGAAAAGCTGTCGAGCACCGAGCATGGAAATATCTATAAAAAGGAGGAGAGAGATTCCGATCTAGATTCCGAAAATATGTCAAGAAAGAAGTTCCTGGGCCTTCGTTGAAGATCTATGGTCGTCAAGGCTATTTTTCTTTGCGAGATTCAGGTCTAATTTGGAACGAGGTTGCACATGATAGTATATTAATTTTTTCATGAAAAAAAATCATGTACTTTTGCATTATTACCATAGTCTGGAATTCGAATTTTCATGTAAGCAAATTCCAGGGGGCTGTACCATTTTTCGTGGACACCCGGTTGGTATTTATTGACATATGAATTCCGTCTGTAAGTTTTTTGAGGACGTGGTTCAGTCATTTCCCAGCTTTTTGTGGTATTTTCTCTCCTCGTTTCTAAAAAATAGAGTAATAGAAGTTATTAAAAATTATTTCAATATATTTGTAGTAAAGACAGATTTTGTGATCTGCCCCATAATGTCACTGCGCTTGAAATTAAACCTTTAGATACCTAAAAGAGAAATTCTCTATTGGTCAGTGACACCTTGTTTTTGAAAAAATTTTGGAAATACAAATATATTTGATAATAATAAAACCTCTACTTATCTTGGTGGACGTTTCGGGAACGAATCTGCTCCCGTTCTCAACACAATTGAAATATTTTTCTCTTCGCAAAATTTTTCAATATGTTTTCGGTTTCGACACTGAAAAGTGAATTTCTCTTTTAGGTATCTAAAGGTATAATTTCAAGCGCAGTGACATTTACTACAAATATATTGAAATAATTTTTTAGTAACTTCTACTCGATCTTTTAGAAACGAGGAGGGAAAATCCCACAAAAAGCTAGAAAAGCTGAATATGAATTCCGGCTCGGAATAACGGAAAGTTTCGGTGGGTCGAAAAAAAGTTGAAATTCCATGCAGTTGAAACTAATTGAAAAATGTGCCGCAAACGCGAACAACAAGAGTGACTCAATCGCGAAATATGTTGATGGGGAGTCGATGTGAGTTCGTTGCATGTGCATGCAATAAATAAATAAATAAGTATATCAATCATGAATTTCTCCATGAAAACTATCAATATCTCTGTGCGCATTCCTGACTGGCATGCGAGAGCCTACACAGATACCTACTAAATTCTACACGAGAATACTAACTATACAGGGCCGTCGTTGTGCATGGAAACGATCTGACTGAAACGAACAGCATCAGGAAGAAATAATTATTTTTTTGACAAAAAAATCAAAATTATGACTAAGGATATCAATTTATAGTCGCAAAACTTGAATTATTGCATACTTCAAATTTATACGCCAAGAGTGAGAAACGTTTGTGAGTATTTGTTATTTACTAGAAAAAAAAAATGCACTACTCATGGTTTTGGCGGAATTTTTATTTGGATAATTTGCAATGTGTGTTTCATAAAAAAAACAATGTACTAAAACATGAATAGAAATAATAAAGATGTCATGAAAATGGTTCGAGTGTCAGCATTTCCGAAAAGGAAATAACATGTTTGTGAAAAGTCTCATTTAGAGATGGAAATAATACATTTAAATTGTATCCATCACTATAAATTTTTGTATAGTCGTGACTATTGTGAACTCTGAATTTTTTATTTATATCCTTGTTTTAGTAAATTAATCTCTTGTTGATCCTTCTGTGCAAATTAATCAAATACAAATTTTCCAATATAATTTGATTTTTTTTTGTTGTAAATAATTTACGCAGTCTAGATTCTACACCCAAGCCCATTTCCTTCCATTGCCTAAAAACTATAATGTATATACCTAATTGGTTTTGATGTCATGTATCTTTTCGACTCAAGAGCAAATGAATCGGAGATGTAATGTGATATGGTGCCTAAATATGTCAATCAATGTTAATAGTTGGTTTAGAGCCGGCTTTCGAGTGTCAGTCATTTCACACTGAATGAAACAGTTCATTATATTTGTCTCAGCATGTCAGGTTTTTGGGCGATTCGAGTCACTCTTTGAATGGCTTTGGATTCATCATTTATTAAGATCTCACTAACCGTTATTGATGAATTAAAAAAATAGCAAATACAACGTAACACTAGTAAATCTATTATTTTGAGTGAGGTTCATTTGAAACGAAGAGGTATATTAAAAAAGCTGTCGGACAGATTCATTAGTTCGTGGTTAGACTTTGATTTTTTGAAGTTTTTTGTTGAATTCAGATTTATAGTTAACCTTAGATTGTTTCATCAATAACAGATCTTTCACAACTGTTTTGTATTATAGCTGTAAAAGGAGTTGAGAGTCAACTCACCTCTGTGGCACTGTATAGGGTGTATCTGATGATTCTGAAAAAATTAACAAATGTGCCAATTCGACATATTGAGTATTGCCATATATAGATGTCAGATGTTGAAATGAAATCGGAAATAGACAAGAGAACAATATAAATAATTTTATTGCTTTCAACTTTCGAGCCAAAAGAAGAAAAAGTTCCGACTATAAATCCATCAAACCGGAAAAACATAAACAGAATCGTAATGTAAATATCTAATAACTATAAACCAACTAGATGATCGTAATATAAAACTCGTTTGAGGTGTACTGAATGTATACAAATGCAGGGGCAATCTGGCATTTGATGACTAAAATAGATATATACAGAATGATCCATTCAAAAGCAGGGAATCCAATTAGAAACTTTATTTTTCGTCCGATTCTTTTTCCGAATGATTGAGCTTGAGATTCGACCTACTTCGAAAGTTCTTCATTTTAGAAAATCCAAAAATCGTGATTGCGAAGAAAAAAATCATTTTGAACAGAAATATGACATAATTATACATATTACCTCTTGTGTCCTGTATATTATGTAATATTATTTAAAATGGGCATTTAGATCATCATCAGTTTTTATTGTTAACTTTACCAATAGCTAGTTATTCATGTTGTTTGTTGACAAGTTCTGTTTGCTCTAATCACGCTAATAGAAATAATTCTTCTGGTAGCCGTTACGTTTGAAGGAAAAAATCGTCAATAATATGAATGTTGGAAGTTGATATAATTCAGCTGGTGGAACAGTCTACAAGTGCATTTTCAACAATATTATTGACAACATTCAAAAATTCTCATTGAATTCTAGATATTTTGGTAAAAATAATATAAATTTCATGATGCCATATTTCTGGTAGATGTCGTTGTTTTCTCGTGAACAAATTCTGTTCATCTCTGGAAGAGAAGAAAATTCGACGGAGTCGAAATTTTGAATTCATTCATATCATTCAGAAGAAAGAATTGCACGAATTGAATTATAATTCAAGCTTTTGAAATTTCGCCCCAGGTTGAATGGGTCTCTCTGTAGATACCCTCTATATACACTCTGACCATGGAAAATTTGTACATGTAGGAAAGCTGAAAATGTCAGACAATATACGAGAAAAAAGGGTCATGCCTATTAACATACAGTTCGGTCGTAAATAGTTTTCCTCCTACTAATTTTTTTTTATTATACTATTATTTATTGTTGGGCTCTCAGAATATATCGAAAATGTCACTTATGTTCACTTATATTTGAGGCGTACTTTTTCCCTTCAAAACACATCACTTTGATTTTGACATTGACAGCTTCACCAAACAAAAATTATTTAGGAAATGGTGTTCGGCCGCAATTTTAATATTTGAAATCAACTTATTTTTGCTAAAATGTACCATTCGTCTTGTCTCTACCCAGTTCATCAAAATTTCATAACAACATATATATATATATATATATATTTATATATATATACTAAGCGGTTCGGAGGTTAGCAGGAGGGACGACTATGTACAGGGTGGACCATGGGACGATGGGATTTGGGGTTCGCTGTGAAAAATGAGAACTGTGAGTTTTCTTTGGTTTTCTGCCTCCCGACGGTGCCGCCGCTGGTTCAAAGCACCTGCTCCTGTTTGAGTTCCAAGGCCCACACGTGCTGAGGCCAACCTGTACGCCCTTTGGATCTCGTCGCGTTGCTCGCCTCTTCCTGTTTACAATAAATATAAACATCATCATGATAAACAAACAGGAACTGTTTTAGCAACGAAGTTGGAAGTGCAAACTTTATATTCTTTGGATTAGACCTCAGTCTTCGAACTGTATTTAGCAAATAGTTGTCTTCGATTTGAGACATTTGGACTGTATTCTTTGCAAACAGATCCTTTCATTATACCTTAGTGTTCTCTGCATTTATACTTTTTCTTTGAATTTACCATTTTTCATTGAATTCAGTGATCTGAAACTTTGTTTATTTAGCCTACTTGCTGACGAAAGGAAAATGTAGTTGGAAAATGAAAAATCGAGTATAAATTTTTCCTCTGAAACACATTAGTTTCTAGCATATTCATAATGTTTTTTTTTTGAATTTTTTTTAGATACCTTTTCACGTAAAGTTATTCCTACATATTATGAAGTATATATATGATGTCCCAGTTAGGGGTTTCTCTAAATTCGTACCACAAAGTTGAAAACGAGGAGAAATATTCCTAGTGAAGTAACACTTTTTCTTTGAATTCGAATTTTCTTTGTTTGGTTCGTAAATGTTTATAGCTTGGACATGTTAGGTTTGTAGGATATTTTTTGAATTTTCGAGATATCCTATCATCTCTTGAAGTAGGTCCGCGTATTTCGAAACACATCGTAGACGTAGTATTTCGTTTCATTGAATATGTTGGGCATTAAATTACAGTTACCGCCCGTAAAGCGAGTATTATGATGTCTTCCTCAGTTCATTGAGGTTTTTATGACTATTTTAATGGCCTTTAAAACGATCGACCGACAGCTCAAATCACTTTGTATGTACATACGTATATTTCATTTTTCAGTGACACGACTTGTCGGCCCCGTTCATTCGATTTTTAATTTGTCTAATTGAAAAGTTTCTGTTTCTGTTCAATTCGAGAGAGTGTCTGTCACAACACTCTCGAGTTAAGTGTAGGATAATCGAGTTAGCCGAGAGGAGATAATAGAACGGCGGGGTTCATAAATACCCACCCCCGTGAAAGCACCCCTCGGGGCGAGATGATAATCGGATGGTCTGCCTGTGCGGTCTGGTGAATGTTAACGGTCCTTTTCCGGAACCAGAATGGAAGCTCATGCGAATTTCAATTCGACATCAGGAAAAAATCCTTTTGTATATATCACGGATTCAGTTCGGGGACTATTGAAGACAGAACTTTTTGGAACGTCATCAGAAGCAAAATGATAATAGGAATGAGCAAAAAAAACTTTATTTTGGATTCACTTTTCTTAAGTAGATATTTCAAACAGTGACATTTTCAAATTTTTCTTCAAGGTCATCGCGTAATTATGAAATGAGTCTACTCAAAAACAACACTTTGTATACAGGGCGATCTGAAATGTGAACTGTGTCTACAACACTCACCACGGTGATTCCTTTGGAAGGAGCAATCTGATCGGTGATGTCACAAACCTCCGCGTGGACCTGGTGGTTGCCGGCCTTCTTGGAGACCGTTCCGAGTTCCGCTTTGAATCCTCCCACCGAGTGTTCGCCCTCCAGGGCTCTGGTCAAATACGAAATATACGATGTGGCTAATCGCAAGGTTTTTATCTGAAACAGATCCGACGTTCTCGTACTCATTTTATTTCCATCGAAAATTTATAATAGTTGACGTTTTCTAGGGTGAATCTGTTCTTGTTACCGATTGCGTGGTCAGCTTCCCCTTCATTTTCCTCAATCATTGCTCTGTTTTTTACTAGGGAAAGTTTTTTGCTGCTCAAAGACCAATCTTTGTGGCTTCACTTTAATGAATTCCATAAATTTACTCGAACTGCTCTGAAATTTTGCAGGCATTCATTTTGATGCCCTACTGAATCACCATTTCTTTTTCTGTATTCTTATGTAAATCACCCTGTATAGGGCGATCACAGCAAGAAAATGTTGGAAACTCACTTTCGACAGTTTGGTGTCGGCAGGAACATTGGGGATGCAATCTCTCAATGAAATATAAGCGCTGTTGATGGAATGCGTTCTTCTTCTCTCTTTTTTGTTGGCCGTCGTCCTTCTCTTGACCACTCGTACCGTAGCGCCAACAGTGGTGATGAGGTGAGTCGATAGATCTGGTTCTGAATACGTTGGGAAAAAGGTGTCGTTAGGAAAATATACAGTTTTTCTACGACTGTCGATAAATGCCTATATCATATGTTGAATAACAATATACATGAGTCAACGCAATTTATGACCTAGAAAGTGTTTTGAAATGAAAGAATAGCCCTGAAGTGCAAGAATTCGAAGACGAACGGCCACCGTGAGAAACCCTGTATGGAAACGTTGAAGCTGAATCACCCTGTATGAGTAAAAACTACACTCACCTGTCCTGTAGGTGTTGTTAGTATATCTGGTCGGTTTCGAGCCGCCTATTTGTGCGTATAGTTCGTACGTGTCTGCTATGGAATTTTGGAGGGTGATGGTGTTTGGTGAAGGGGATTCAGATCTGGAGGGACTGTTGGACCAAAACGTGGTGTCGTCGCCGCCAGCAGTGCTGCCACCGTCTATACAGATAGTAAATATAAAGAATTCAGATGGCGCAGTTCAACGATTTTTTGATTTTTTATTAGATTGAAATGCCTTGGATATTACGATTACTATAAACATACTCATAATATCTTAATCATTAAAAAAAAATGACGAAACTTTAATCTTCACCTCTGAAAAAATATCGTTGGTTTTGAAAGGAAAAAAAGGCATTCCGTACTTGAGTACAGATTTTAATTACTACAATTCAAACCAAAATTTTTCGAAATTCATAGACAAATTTGAACTTTAGGGGGTTTGTCCCTCTTGTCCTCATATCTTTAGAAATCTTCAGTAGGAAATTGTGATATTTTTGTTGTATAAATTACTAATGGTTCCATTCTGATTTACACATCAATCAACAATCAGTGATTGAATATATCATTATGATTATAAAATACCTACTTCATGATGATACTTCGAGATGCTGTGGAAATATTTTGTTCCTGAATTTGAATAAAACTCTCTGCCAGTTGTTTCACAAATGCTTGTAAATTCCAATAAAGATTGTCCACAAAGGTGATGAATCATATTTTATTGGCCGGTGGAAATGAATGTCTCATGAATTTATTTACACTCAAGTCATGCAGTACAGGGTGTACATTATATACTACTGGAAATAACAAGAGGAACATAATATCATCAGACAACATTAGAAGTTCATATTACACTTGCGGACATAATAATAGGTTATCTAGCTTTATGGGTTATATAAAGCCCTATGATATTATGACAACCGTCTCCTCCGAGCTATTATTTCCTGGTGATACACAAGTAAAAAGAAGGTGATGGTATGAATCCTTACCTGAAATATAGTGATAGTTATGATGCGTAGGATATCCATACTGCTGGAACACATCTTGAAGATGATGATGATGATGTTGAGGAGAGTTAGTATACATTTTGATGAAAACACGGAGTCTTACACACACCGACGAATCAAAAATCCTGCAACTGATGTGCAGTTCCAGCCTCTGTATACACTCACTCGTTCCCGAATCGCAGTCGAACTAATTTCGGGATAGTAGGCGTGGCTCATAATCGGGATACACAGAATTGGGAGGTTTCCCAAGGAACGCCTCCCAGCCGATCTGTATTAATTCCAAAGACGATAGATACATTTCATATCAATAATTCAACTCAATTGATAATAATATACAGTGCTTATTTTGAAATTATTGGAGAAAAATCAAGAGACGAACAAAATTTGTTTGAATTTTTCCTTTCAATCATCTGCTAATATCAGATAAATTAGATAAATTGCTTGTATTTTCTATTTTCATGAGTACACATTCATTATTACTAATTACTAAAATCATTTCGATGACAACCTGAATACAATACAATATGTATTCTTGAAATCTGAAGAGAATGCTATTTTTAGATACAAATATCATCGATTTGATAATGTTTGGCGAAACAATTTTGCATTTTTGACCATATAATTTCGAATAAAACAAGAAATTCACTACTGCCGAATTATTTGTCGTATTTATAATTTTTATTATTGTTTATTCTTTATCGTGTTGGAATCAAAAGAAATTCCAACAAAAACTATCTTCCACTATAGGTAGCTAGATAGGTATCCTCAAGAAACACCCTTCTAATATGTTAATCATTAAGAGGAAGAGCCAACGAATGAAAGTCTGTTCGATCTAAATATAAATCAAAAGGAAAATAATCTACCGAAAAGCTACCAAAAGACGTGAAGAGGATGATTCGAGGTATGAATTTTATTGATCTCGAGATCCAACAGAGAACACGGGGCCGTCACGTGTTCTGAAGACATTAGATTCGTTCGACGAAAACCAGAAGGTGGCTCGACAAATTGAACCAGATATAAGGGAGGTAGCTTAATTCATTTCTCTTGAATAATGTAGAAATTGAAGGATGAATAGATAGTAGTAGTGGAAGGGATAAGTTGAGAAATGAAAATACTTAGAAAGAATATCTTGAAATTTTGCAAGCCAAATGAAAATCGAACGAGGAATCCAATCGTGTGCCGAAATTTCTGTACGGCTAACCGTTTCAGATATATCGAGCTCCAAATTTGAGAATGTGCTTTTTTTGGTTCAAAACGCGCATCGGAGCGAATTATATCGGATAAATCAATTGGCAGGTCGATCGAGTACGTAGGACGCACTTGGGAGCGAGATCGCTTCGTTATCGAGGCGGATTTAGTATTTTCGAAAGCAGTTTCTTTTTCTACGGGTCTGAATTAGTAGTTGTGGATTTTTTCAGATTTTTAAAATAATAATTAGGGAATTCGAAATTTTCCAGATACGATTATGCGGTAAATATGTACTTTGGAACTTCTGATATGAACAGAATTCCGCATTGTTTGATTGAATCGGTTGAGATTCCGCGATCTAGATGAAAATTGAACGAGGAATCGATCGGTGGGTCGATCGAGTCCGTAAGACCGACCATTTCGAAGATATGGCTCGTCAAAGTGAAAATAGTGCGATTTCAGACGAAAAACGCACTTAGGAGCGAGATTATTTTGTTATCGTGTCGAATTCATCCATTTTGATTACAGATTCGTTCTCTGCGTGTTTGAATCAGTGGTTGTGAATTTTTTCAGATTTTTAAAATAATAATTAGGGAATTCGAAATTTTCCAGATACGATTATGCGGTAAATATGTACTTTGGAACTTCTGATATAAACAGAGTTCCGCATTTTTCGATCGAATCGGTTGAGATTCTGCGATCTAGATGAAAATTGAACGAGGAATCGATCGGTGGGTCGATCGAGTCCGTAAGACCGACCATTTCGAAGATATGGCTCGTCAAAGTGAAAATAGTGCGATTTCAGACGAAAAACGCACTTAGGAGCGAGATTATTTTGTTATCGTGTCGAATTCATCCATTTTGATTACAGATTCGTTCTCTGCGTGTTTGAATCAGTGGTTGTGAATTTTTTCAGATTTTCAAAATAATAATTAGGGAATTCGAAATTTTCCAGATACGATTATGCGGTAAATATGTACTTTGGAACTTCTGATATAAACAGAGTTCCGCATTTTTCGATCGAATCGGTTGAGATTCTGCGATCTAGATGAAAATTGAACGAGGAATCGATCGGTGGGTCGATCGAGTCCGTAAGACCGACCATTTCGAAGATATGGCTCGTCAAAGTGAAAATAGTGCGATTTCAGACGAAAAACGCACTTAGGAGCGAGATTATTTTGTTATCGTGTCGAATTCATCCATTTTGATTACAGATTCGTTCTCTGCGTGTTTGAATTAGTGGTTGTGAATTTTTTCAGATTTTTAAAATAATAATTAGGGAATTCGAAATTTTCCAGATACGATTATGCGGTAAATATGTACTTTGGAACTTCTGATATGAACAGAATTCCGCATTGTTTGATTGAATCGGTTGAGATTCCGCGATCTAGATGAAAATTGAACGAGGAATCGATCGGTGGGTCGATCGAGTCCGTAAGACCGACCATTTCGAAGATATGGCTCGTCGAAGTGAAAATAGTGCGATTTCAGACGAAAAACGCACTTAGGAGCGAGATTATTTTGTTATCGTGTCGAATTCATCCATTTTGATTACAGATTCGTTCTCTGCGTGTTTGAATTAGTGGTTGTGAATTTTTTCAGATTTTTAAAATAATAATTAGGGAATTCGAAATTTTCCAGATACGATTATGCGGTAAATATGTACTTTGGAACTTCTGATATAAACAGAATTCCGCATTTTTCGATCGAATCGGTTGAGATTCTGCAATCTAGATGAAAATTGAACGAGGAATCGATCGGTGGGTCGATCGAGTCCGTAAGACCGACCATTTCGAAGATATGGCTCGTCAAAGTGAAAATAGTGCGATTTCAGACGAAAAACGCACTTAGGAGCGAGATTATTTTGTTATCGTGTCGAATTCATCCATTTTGATTACAGATTCGTTCTCTGCGTGTTTGAATTAGTGGTTGTGAATTTTTTCAGATTTTTAAAATAATAATTAGGGAATTCGAAATTTTCCAGATACGATTATGCGGTAAATATGTACTTTGGAACTTCTGATATGAACAGAATTCCGCATTGTTTGATTGAATCGGTTGAGATTCCGCGATCTAGATGAAAATTGAACGAGGAATCGATCGGTGGGTCGATCGAGTCCGTAAGACCGACCATTTCGAAGATATGGCTCGTCAAAGTGAAAATAGTGCGATTTCAGACGAAAAACGCACTTAGGAGCGAGATTATTTTGTTATCGTGTCGAATTCATCCATTTTGATTACAGATTCGTTCTCTGCGTGTTTGAATTAGTGGTTGTGAATTTTTTCAGATTTTTAAAATAATAATTAGGGAATTCGAAATTTTCCAGATACGATTATGCGGTAAATATGTACTTTGGAACTTCTGATATGAACAGAATTCCGCATTGTTTGATTGAATCGGTTGAGATTCCGCGATCTAGATGAAAATTGAACGAGGAATCGATCGGTGGGTCGATCGAGTCCGTAAGACCGACCATTTCGAAGATATGGCTCGTCAAAGTGAAAATAGTGCGATTTCAGACGAAAAACGCACTTAGGAGCGAGATTATTTTGTTATCGTGTCGAATTCATCCATTTTGATTACAGATTCGTTCTCTGCGTGTTTGAATTAGTGGTTGTGAATTTTTTCAGATTTTTAAAATAATAATTAGGGAATTCGAAATTTTCCAGATACGATTATGCGGTAAATATGTACTTTGGAACTTCTGATATAAACAGAATTCCGCATTTTTCGATCGAATCGGTTGAGATTCTGCAATCTAGATGAAAATTGAACGAGGAATCGATCGGTGGGTCGATCGAGTCCGTAAGACCGACCATTTCGAAGATATGGCTCGTCAAAGTGAAAATAGTGCGATTTCAGACGAAAAACGCACTTAGGAGCGAGATTATTTTGTTATCGTGTCGAATTCATCCATTTTGATTACAGATTCGTTCTCTGCGTGTTTGAATCAGTGGTTGTGAATTTTTTCAGATTTTCAAAATAATAATTAGGGAATTCGAAATTTTCCAGATACGATTATGCGGTAAATATGTACTTTGGAACTTCTGATGTGAACAGAATTCCGCATTGTTCGATCGAATCAGTTGAGATTCCGCGATCTAGATGAAAATTGAACGAGGAATCGATCGGTGGGTCGATCGAGTCCGTAAGACCGACCATTTCGAAGATATGGCTCGTCAAAGTGAAAATAGTGCGATTTCAGACGAAAAACGCACTTAGGAGCGAGATTATTTTGTTATCGTGTCGAATTCATCCATTTTGATTATAGATTCGTTCTCTGCGTGTTTGAATTAGTGGTTGTGAATTTTTTCAGATTTTTAAAATAATAATTAGGGAATTCGAAATTTCCCAGATACGATTATGCGGTAAATATGTACTTTGGAACTTCTGATGTGAACAGAATTCCGCATTGTTCGATCGAATCAGTTGAGATTCCGCGATCTAGATGAAAATTGAACGAGGAATCGATCGGTGGGTCGATCGAGTCCGTAAGACCGACCATTTCGAAGATATGGCTCGTCAAAGTGAAAATAGTGCGATTTCAGACGAAAAACGCACTTAGGAGCGAGATTATTTTGTTATCGTGTCGAATTCATCCATTTTGATTACAGATTCGTTCTCTGCGTGTTTGAATTAGTGGTTGTGAATTTTTTCAGATTTTTAAAATAATAATTAGGGAATTCGAAATTTTCCAGATACGATTATGCGGTAAATATGTACTTTGGAACTTCTGATATGAACAGAATTCCGCATTGTTTGATTGAATCGGTTGAGATTCCGCGATCTAGATGAAAATTGAACGAGGAATCGATCGGTGGGTCGATCGAGTCCGTAAGACCGACCATTTCGAAGATATGGCTCGTCAAAGTGAAAATAGTGCGATTTCAGACGAAAAACGCACTTAGGAGCGAGATTATTCTGTTATCGTGTCGAATTCATCCATTTTGATTACAGATTCGTTCTCTGCGTGTTTGAATTAGTGGTTGTGAATTTTTTCAGATTTTTAAAATAATAATTAGGGAATTCGAAATTTTCCAGATACGATTATGCGGTAAATATGTACTTTGGAACTTCTGATATGAACAGAATTCCGCATTGTTCGATTGAATCGGTTGAGATTCCGCGATCTAGATGAAAATTGAACGAGGAATCGATCGGTGGGTCGATCGAGTCCGTAAGACCGACCATTTCGAAGATATGGCTCGTCAAAGTGAAAATAGTGCGATTTCAGACGAAAAACGCACTTAGGAGCGAGATTATTCTGTTATCGTGTCGAACTCATCCATTTTGATTACAGATTCGTTCTCTGCGTGTTTGAATTAGTGGTTGTGAATTTTTTCAGATTTTTAAAATAATAATTAGGGAATTCGAAATTTTCCAGATACGATTATGCGGTAAATATGTACTTTGGAACTTCTGATGTGAACAGAATTCCGCATTGTTCGATCGAATCAGTTGAGATTCCGCGATCTAGATGAAAATTGAACGAGGAATCGATCGGTGGGTCGATCGAGTCCGTAAGACCGACCATTTCGAAGATATGGCTCGTCAAAGTGAAAATAGTGCGATTTCAGACGAAAAACGCACTTAGGAGCGAGATTATTTTGTTATCGTGTCGAATTCATCCATTTTGATTACAGATTCGTTCTCTGCGTGTTTGAATTAGTGGTTGTGAATTTTTTCAGATTTTTAAAATAATAATTAGGGAATTCGAAATTTTCCAGATACGATTATGCGGTAAATATGTACTTTGGAACTTCTGATATGAACAGAATTCCGCATTGTTTGATTGAATCGGTTGAGATTCCGCGATCTAGATGAAAATTGAACGAGGAATCGATCGGTGGGTCGATCGAGTCCGTAAGACCGACCATTTCGAAGATATGGCTCGTCAAAGTGAAAATAGTGCGATTTCAGACGAAAAACGCACTTAGGAGCGAGATTATTTTGTTATCGTGTCGAATTCATCCATTTTGATTACAGATTCGTTCTCTGCGTGTTCGAATTAGTGGTTGTGAATTTTTTCAGATTTTTAAAATAATAATTAGGGAATTCGAAATTTTCCAGATACGATTATGCGGTAAATATGTACTTTGGAACTTCTGATATGAACAGAATTTCGCATTGTTTGATTGAATCGGTTGAGATTCCGCGATCTAGATGAAAATTGAACGAGGAATCGATCGGTGGGTCGATCGAGTCCGTAAGACCGACCATTTCGAAGATATGGCTCGTCAAAGTGAAAATAGTGCGATTTCAGACGAAAAACGCACTTAGGAGCGAGATTATTTTGTTATCGTGTCGAATTCATCCATTTTGATTACAGATTCGTTCTCTGCGTGTTTGAATCAGTGGTTGTGAATTTTTTCAGATTTTTAAAATAATAATTAGGGAATTCGAAATTTTCCAGATACGATTATGCGGTAAATATGTACTTTGGAACTTCTGATATAAACAGAGTTCCGCATTTTTCGATCGAATCGGTTGAGATTCTGCGATCTAGATGAAAATTGAACGAGGAATCGATCGGTGGGTCGATCGAGTCCGTAAGACCGACCATTTCGAAGATATGGCTCGTCAAAGTGAAAATAGTGCGATTTCAGACGAAAAACGCACTTAGGAGCGAGATTATTTTGTTATCGTGTCGAATTCATCCATTTTGATTACAGATTCGTTCTCTGCGTGTTCGAATTAGTGGTTGTGAATTTTTTCAGATTTTTAAAATAATAATTAGGGAATTCGAAATTTTCCAGATACGATTATGCGGTAAATATGTACTTTGGAACTTCTGATATAAACAGAGTTCCGCATTTTTCGATCGAATCGGTTGAGATTCTGCGATCTAGATGAAAATTGAACGAGGAATCGATCGGTGGGTCGATCGAGTCCGTAAGACCGACCATTTCGAAGATATGGCTCGTCGAAGTGAAAATAGTGCGATTTCAGACGAAAAACGCACTTAGGAGCGAGATTATTTTGTTATCGTGTCGAATTCATCCATTTTGATTACAGATTCGTTCTCTGCGTGTTTGAATCAGTGGTTGTGAATTTTTTCAGATTTTCAAAATAATAATTAGGGAATTCGAAATTTTCCAGATACGATTATGCGGTAAATATGTACTTTGGAACTTCTGATATGAACAGAATTCCGCATTGTTTGATTGAATCGGTTGAGATTCCGCGATCTAGATGAAAATTGAACGAGGAATCGATCGGTGGGTCGATCGAGTCCGTAAGACCGACCATTTCGAAGATATGGCTCGTCAAAGTGAAAATAGTGCGATTTCAGACGAAAAACGCACTTAGGAGCGAGATTATTTTGTTATCGTGTCGAATTCATCCATTTTGATTACAGATTCGTTCTCTGCGTGTTCGAATTAGTGGTTGTGAATTTTTTCAGATTTTTAAAATAATAATTAGGGAATTCGAAATTTTCCAGATACGATTATGCGGTAAATATGTACTTTGGAACTTCTGATATGAACAGAATTTCGCATTGTTTGATTGAATCGGTTGAGATTCCGCGATCTAGATGAAAATTGAACGAGGAATCGATCGGTGGGTCGATCGAGTCCGTAAGACCGACCATTTCGAAGATATGGCTCGTCAAAGTGAAAATAGTGCGATTTCAGACGAAAAACGCACTTAGGAGCGAGATTATTTTGTTATCGTGTCGAATTCATCCATTTTGATTACAGATTCGTTCTCTGCGTGTTTGAATCAGTGGTTGTGAATTTTTTCAGATTTTTAAAATAATAATTAGGGAATTCGAAATTTTCCAGATACGATTATGCGGTAAATATGTACTTTGGAACTTCTGATATAAACAGAATTCCGCATTGTTTGATCGAATCGGTTGAGATTCTGCGATCTAGATGAAAATTGAACGAGGAATCGATCGGTGGGTCGATCGAGTCCGTAAGACCGACCATTTCGAAGATATGGCTCGTCGAAGTGAAAATAGTGCGATTTCAGACGAAAAACGCACTTAGGAGCGAGATTATTTTGTTATCGTGTCGAATTCATCCATTTTGATTACAGATTCGTTCTCTGCGTGTTTGAATCAGTGGTTGTGAATTTTTTCAGATTTTTAAAATAATAATTAGGGAATTCGAAATTTTCCAGATACGATTATGCGGTAAATATGTACTTTGGAACTTCTGATATAAACAGAGTACCGCATTTTTCGATCGAATCGGTTGAGATTCTGCGATCTAGATGAAAATTGAACGAGGAATCGATCGGTGGGTCGATCGAGTCCGTAAGACCGACCATTTCGAAGATATGGCTCGTCAAAGTGAAAATAGTGCGATTTCAGACGAAAAACGCACTTAGGAGCGAGATTATTTTGTTATCGTGTCGAATTCATCCATTTTGATTACAGATTCGTTCTCTGCGTGTTTGAATCAGTGGTTGTGAATTTTTTCAGATTTTTAAAATAATAATTAGGGAATTCGAAATTTTCCAGATACGATTATGCGGTAAATATGTACTTTGGAACTTCTGATATAAACAGAATTCCGCATTGTTTGATCGAATCGGTTGAGATTCTGCGATCTAGATGAAAATTGAACGAGGAATCGATCGGTGGGTCGATCGAGTCCGTAAGACCGACCATTTCGAAGATATGGCTCGTCGAAGTGAAAATAGTGCGATTTCAGACGAAAAACGCACTTAGGAGCGAGATTATTTTGTTATCGTGTCGAATTCATCCATTTTGATTACAGATTCGTTCTCTGCGTGTTCGAATCAGTGGTTGTGAATTTTTTCAGATTTTTAAAATAATAATTAGGGAATTCGAAATTTTCCAGATACGATTATGCGGTAAATATGTACTTTGGAACTTCTGATATGAACAGAATTTCGCATTGTTTGATTGAATCGGTTGAGATTCCGCGATCTAGATGAAAATTGAACGAGGAATCGATCGGTGGGTCGATCGAGTCCGTAAGACCGACCATTTCGAAGATATGGCTCGTCAAAGTGAAAATAGTGCGATTTCAGACGAAAAACGCACTTAGGAGCGAGATTATTTTGTTATCGTGTCGAATTCATCCATTTTGATTACAGATTCGTTCTCTGCGTGTTTGAATCAGTGGTTGTGAATTTTTTCAGATTTTTAAAATAATAATTAGGGAATTCGAAATTTTCCAGATACGATTATGCGGTAAATATGTACTTTGGAACTTCTGATATAAACAGAGTTCCGCATTTTTCGATCGAATCGGTTGAGATTCTGCGATCTAGATGAAAATTGAACGAGGAATCGATCGGTGGGTCGATCGAGTCCGTAAGACCGACCATTTCGAAGATATGGCTCGTCGAAGTGAAAATAGTGCGATTTCAGACGAAAAACGCACTTAGGAGCGAGATTATTTTGTTATCGTGTCGAATTCATCCATTTTGATTACAGATTCGTTCTCTGCGTGTTTGAATCAGTGGTTGTGAATTTTTTCA
This sequence comes from Gastrophysa polygoni, assembly GCA_963576655.1. Lineage (NCBI taxonomy): Eukaryota > Metazoa > Arthropoda > Insecta > Coleoptera > Chrysomelidae > Gastrophysa > Gastrophysa polygoni. Next base: position 24,996,940 of record OY755090.1, on the reverse strand, counting down.
GATTTTTAAAATAATAATTAGGGAATTCGAAATTTTCCAGATACGATTATGCGGTAAATATGTACTTTGGAACTTCTGATATAAACAGAGTTCCGCATTTTTCGATCGAATCGGTTGAGATTCTGCGATCTAGATGAAAATTGAACGAGGAATCGATCGGTGGGTCGATCGAGTCCGTAAGACCGACCATTTCGAAGATATGGCTCGTCAAAGTGAAAATAGTGCGATTTCAGACGAAAAACGCACTTAGGAGCGAGATTATTTTGTTATCGTGTCGAATTCATCCATTTTGATTACAGATTCGTTCTCTGCGTGTTTGAATCAGTGGTTGTGAATTTTTTCAGATTTTTAAAATAATAATTAGGGAATTCGAGATTTTCCAGATACGATTATGCGGTAAATATGTACTTTGGAACTTCTGATATAAACAGAATTCCGCATTGTTTGATCGAATCGGTTGAGATTCTGCGATCTAGATGGAAATTGAACGAGGAATCGATCGGTGGGTCGATCGAGTCCGTAAGACCGACCATTTCGAAGATATGGCTCGTCGAAGTGAAAATAGTGCGATTTCAGACGAAAAACGCACTTAGGAGCGAGATTATTTTGTTATCGTGTCGAATTCATCCATTTTGATTACAGATTCGTTCTCTGCGTGTTTGAATCAGTGGTTGTGAATTTTTTCAGATTTTTAAAATAATAATTAGGGAATTCGAAATTTTCCAGATACGATTATGCGGTAAATATGTACTTTGGAACTTCTGATATAAACAGAGTTCCGCATTTTTCGATCGAATCGGTTGAGATTCTGCGATCTAGATGAAAATTGAACGAGGAATCGATCGGTGGGTCGATCGAGTCCGTAAGACCGACCATTTCGAAGATATGGCTCGTCGAAGTGAAAATAGTGCGATTTCAGACGAAAAACGCACTTAGGAGCGAGATTATTTTGTTATCGTGTCGAATTCATCCATTTTGATTACAGATTCGTTCTCTGCGTGTTCGAATTAGTGGTTGTGAATTTTTTCAGATTTTTAAAATAATAATTAGGGAATTCGAAATTTTCCAGATACGATTATGCGGTAAATATGTACTTTGGAACTTCTGATATGAACAGAATTTCGCATTGTTTGATTGAATCGGTTGAGATTCCGCGATCTAGATGAAAATTGAACGAGGAATCGATCGGTGGGTCGATCGAGTCCGTAAGACCGACCATTTCGAAGATATGGCTCGTCAAAGTGAAAATAGTGCGATTTCAGACGAAAAACGCACTTAGGAGCGAGATTATTTTGTTATCGTGTCGAATTCATCCATTTTGATTACAGATTCGTTCTCTGCGTGTTTGAATCAGTGGTTGTGAATTTTTTCAGATTTTTAAAATAATAATTAGGGAATTCGAAATTTTCCAGATACGATTATGCGGTAAATATGTACTTTGGAACTTCTGATATAAACAGAATTCCGCATTGTTTGATCGAATCGGTTGAGATTCTGCGATCTAGATGAAAATTGAACGAGGAATCGATCGGTGGGTCGATCGAGTCCGTAAGACCGACCATTTCGAAGATATGGCTCGTCGAAGTGAAAATAGTGCGATTTCAGACGAAAAACGCACTTAGGAGCGAGATTATTTTGTTATCGTGTCGAATTCATCCATTTTGATTACAGATTCGTTCTCTGCGTGTTTGAATCAGTGGTTGTGAATTTTTTCAGATTTTTAAAATAATAATTAGGGAATTCGAAATTTTCCAGATACGATTATGCGGTAAATATGTACTTTGGAACTTCTGATATAAACAGAGTTCCGCATTTTTCGATCGAATCGGTTGAGATTCTGCGATCTAGATGAAAATTGAACGAGGAATCGATCGGTGGGTCGATCGAGTCCGTAAGACCGACCATTTCGAAGATATGGCTCGTCAAAGTGAAAATAGTGCGATTTCAGACGAAAAACGCACTTAGGAGCGAGATTATTTTGTTATCGTGTCGAATTCATCCATTTTGATTACAGATTCGTTCTCTGCGTGTTTGAATCAGTGGTTGTGAATTTTTTCAGATTTTTAAAATAATAATTAGGGAATTCGAAATTTTCCAGATACGATTATGCGGTAAATATGTACTTTGGAACTTCTGATATAAACAGAATTCCGCATTGTTTGATCGAATCGGTTGAGATTCTGCGATCTAGATGGAAATTGAACGAGGAATCGATCGGTGGGTCGATCGAGTCCGTAAGACCGACCATTTCGAAGATATGGCTCGTCGAAGTGAAAATAGTGCGATTTCAGACGAAAAACGCACTTAGGAGCGAGATTATTTTGTTATCGTGTCGAATTCATCCATTTTGATTACAGATTCGTTCTCTGCGTGTTTGAATCAGTGGTTGTGAATTTTTTCAGATTTTTAAAATAATAATTAGGGAATTCGAAATTTTCCAGATACGATTATGCGGTAAATATGTACTTTGGAACTTCTGATATAAACAGAGTTCCGCATTTTTCGATCGAATCGGTTGAGATTCTGCGATCTAGATGAAAATTGAACGAGGAATCGATCGGTGGGTCGATCGAGTCCGTAAGACCGACCATTTCGAAGATATGGCTCGTCGAAGTGAAAATAGTGCGATTTCAGACGAAAAACGCACTTAGGAGCGAGATTATTTTGTTATCGTGTCGAATTCATCCATTTTGATTACAGATTCGTTCTCTGCGTGTTTGAATCAGTGGTTGTGAATTTTTTCAGATTTTCAAAATAATAATTAGGGAATTCGAAATTTTCCAGATACGATTATGCGGTAAATATGTACTTTGGAACTTCTGATATGAACAGAATTCCGCATTGTTTGATTGAATCGGTTGAGATTCCGCGATCTAGATGAAAATTGAACGAGGAATCGATCGGTGGGTCGATCGAGTCCGTAAGACCGACCATTTCGAAGATATGGCTCGTCAAAGTGAAAATAGTGCGATTTCAGACGAAAAACGCACTTAGGAGCGAGATTATTTTGTTATCGTGTCGAATTCATCCATTTTGATTACAGATTCGTTCTCTGCGTGTTCGAATTAGTGGTTGTGAATTTTTTCAGATTTTTAAAATAATAATTAGGGAATTCGAAATTTTCCAGATACGATTATGCGGTAAATATGTACTTTGGAACTTCTGATATGAACAGAATTTCGCATTGTTTGATTGAATCGGTTGAGATTCCGCGATCTAGATGAAAATTGAACGAGGAATCGATCGGTGGGTCGATCGAGTCCGTAAGACCGACCATTTCAAAGATATGGCTCGTCAAAGTGAAAATAGTGCGATTTCAGACGAAAAACGCACTTAGGAGCGAGATTATTTTGTTATCGTGTCGAATTCATCCATTTTGATTACAGATTCGTTCTCTGCGTGTTTGAATCAGTGGTTGTGAATTTTTTCAGATTTTTAAAATAATAATTAGGGAATTCGAAATTTTCCAGATACGATTATGCGGTAAATATGTACTTTGGAACTTCTGATATAAACAGAGTACCGCATTTTTCGATCGAATCGGTTGAGATTCTGCGATCTAGATGAAAATTGAACGAGGAATCGATCGGTGGGTCGATCGAGTCCGTAAGACCGACCATTTCAAAGATATGGCTCGTCAAAGTGAAAATAGTGCGATTTCAGACGAAAAACGCACTTAGGAGCGAGATTATTTTGTTATCGTGTCGAATTCATCCATTTTGATTACAGATTCGTTCTCTGCGTGTTCGAATTAGTGGTTGTGAATTTTTTCAGATTTTTAAAATAATAATTAGGGAATTCGAAATTTTCCAGATACGATTATGCGGTAAATATGTACTTTGGAACTTCTGATATGAACAGAATTCCGCATTGTTTGATTGAATCGGTTGAGATTCCGCGATCTAGATGAAAATTGAACGAGGAATCGATCGGTGGGTCGATCGAGTCCGTAAGACCGACCATTTCGAAGATATGGCTCGTCAAAGTGAAAATAGTGCGATTTCAGACGAAAAACGCACTTAGGAGCGAGATTATTTTGTTATCGTGTCGAATTCATCCATTTTGATTACAGATTCGTTCTCTGCGTGTTCGAATTAGTGGTTGTGAATTTTTTCAGATTTTTAAAATAATAATTAGGGAATTCGAAATTTTCCAGATACGATTATGCGGTAAATATGTACTTTGGAACTTCTGATATGAACAGAATTTCGCATTGTTTGATTGAATCGGTTGAGATTCCGCGATCTAGATGAAAATTGAACGAGGAATCGATCGGTGGGTCGATCGAGTCCGTAAGACCGACCATTTCAAAGATATGGCTCGTCAAAGTGAAAATAGTGCGATTTCAGACGAAAAACGCACTTAGGAGCGAGATTATTTTGTTATCGTGTCGAATTCATCCATTTTGATTACAGATTCGTTCTCTGCGTGTTTGAATCAGTGGTTGTGAATTTTTTCAGATTTTTAAAATAATAATTAGGGAATTCGAAATTTTCCAGATACGATTATGCGGTAAATATGTACTTTGGAACTTCTGATATAAACAGAGTACCGCATTTTTCGATCGAATCGGTTGAGATTCTGCGATCTAGATGAAAATTGAACGAGGAATCGATCGGTGGGTCGATCGAGTCCGTAAGACCGACCATTTCGAAGATATGGCTCGTCAAAGTGAAAATAGTGCGATTTCAGACGAAAAACGCACTTAGGAGCGAGATTATTTTGTTATCGTGTCGAATTCATCCATTTTGATTACAGATTCGTTCTCTGCGTGTTTGAATCAGTGGTTGTGAATTTTTTCAGATTTTTAAAATAATAATTAGGGAATTCGAAATTTTCCAGATACGATTATGCGGTAAATATGTACTTTGGAACTTCTGATATAAACAGAATTCCGCATTGTTTGATCGAATCGGTTGAGATTCTGCGATCTAGATGAAAATTGAACGAGGAATCGATCGGTGGGTCGATCGAGTCCGTAAGACCGACCATTTCGAAGATATGGCTCGTCGAAGTGAAAATAGTGCGATTTCAGACGAAAAACGCACTTAGGAGCGAGATTATTTTGTTATCGTGTCGAATTCATCCATTTTGATTACAGATTCGTTCTCTGCGTGTTCGAATTAGTGGTTGTGAATTTTTTCAGATTTTTAAAATAATAATTAGGGAATTCGAAATTTTCCAGATACGATTATGCGGTAAATATGTACTTTGGAACTTCTGATATGAACAGAATTCCGCATTGTTTGATCGAATCGGTTGAGATTCTGCGATCTAGATGAAAATTGAACGAGGAATCGATCGGTGGGTCGATCGAGTCCGTAAGACCGACCATTTCGAAGATATGGCTCGTCGAAGTGAAAATAGTGCGATTTCAGACGAAAAACGCACTTAGGAGCGAGATTATTTTGTTATCGTGTCGAATTCATCCATTTTGATTACAGATTCGTTCTCTGCGTGTTCGAATTAGTGGTTGTGAATTTTTTCAGATTTTTAAAATAATAATTAGGGAATTCGAAATTTTCCAGATACGATTATGCGGTAAATATGTACTTTGGAACTTCTGATATGAACAGAATTCCGCATTGTTTGATCGAATCGGTTGAGATTCTGCGATCTAGATGAAAATTGAACGAGGAATCGATCGGTGGGTCGATCGAGTCCGTAAGACCGACCATTTCGAAGATATGGCTCGTCGAAGTGAAAATAGTGCGATTTCAGACGAAAAACGCACTTAGGAGCGAGATTATTTTGTTATCGTGTCGAATTCATCCATTTTGATTACAGATTCGTTCTCTGCGTGTTTGAATCAGTGGTTGTGAATTTTTTCAGATTTTTAAAATAATAATTAGGGAATTCGAAATTTTCCAGATACGATTATGCGGTAAATATGTACTTTGGAACTTCTGATATAAACAGAGTACCGCATTTTTCGATCGAATCGGTTGAGATTCTGCGATCTAGATGAAAATTGAACGAGGAATCGATCGGTGGGTCGATCGAGTCCGTAAGACCGACCATTTCGAAGATATGGCTCGTCAAAGTGAAAATAGTGCGATTTCAGACGAAAAACGCACTTAGGAGCGAGATTATTTTGTTATCGTGTCGAATTCATCCATTTTGATTACAGATTCGTTCTCTGCGTGTTTGAATCAGTGGTTGTGAATTTTTTCAGATTTTTAAAATAATAATTAGGGAATTCGAAATTTTCCAGATACGATTATGCGGTAAATATGTACTTTGGAACTTCTGATATAAACAGAATTCCGCATTGTTTGATCGAATCGGTTGAGATTCTGCGATCTAGATGAAAATTGAACGAGGAATCGATCGGTGGGTCGATCGAGTCCGTAAGACCGACCATTTCGAAGATATGGCTCGTCGAAGTGAAAATAGTGCGATTTCAGACGAAAAACGCACTTAGGAGCGAGATTATTTTGTTATCGTGTCGAATTCATCCATTTTGATTACAGATTCGTTCTCTGCGTGTTTGAATCAGTGGTTGTGAATTTTTTCAGATTTTTAAAATAATAATTAGGGAATTCGAAATTTTCCAGATACGATTATGCGGTAAATATGTACTTTGGAACTTCTGATATAAACAGAATTCCGCATTGTTTGATCGAATCGGTTGAGATTCTGCGATCTAGATGAAAATTGAACGAGGAATCGATCGGTGGGTCGATCGAGTCCGTAAGACCGACCATTTCGAAGATATGGCTCGTCGAAGTGAAAATAGTGCGATTTCAGACGAAAAACGCACTTAGGAGCGAGATTATTTTGTTATCGTGTCGAATTCATCCATTTTGATTACAGATTCGTTCTCTGCGTGTTTGAATCAGTGGTTGTGAATTTTTTCAGATTTTCAAAATAATAATTAGGGAATTCGAAATTTTCCAGATACGATTATGCGGTAAATATGTACTTTGGAACTTCTGATATGAACAGAATTCCGCATTGTTTGATTGAATCGGTTGAGATTCCGCGATCTAGATGAAAATTGAACGAGGAATCGATCGGTGGGTCGATCGAGTCCGTAAGACCGACCATTTCGAAGATATGGCTCGTCAAAGTGAAAATAGTGCGATTTCAGACGAAAAACGCACTTAGGAGCGAGATTATTTTGTTATCGTGTCGAATTCATCCATTTTGATTACAGATTCGTTCTCTGCGTGTTCGAATTAGTGGTTGTGAATTTTTTCAGATTTTTAAAATAATAATTAGGGAATTCGAAATTTTCCAGATACGATTATGCGGTAAATATGTACTTTGGAACTTCTGATATGAACAGAATTTCGCTTTGTTTGATTGAATCGGTTGAGATTCCGCGATCTAGATGAAAATTGAACGAGGAATCGATCGGTGGGTCGATCGAGTCCGTAAGACCGACCATTTCGAAGATATGGCTCGTCAAAGTGAAAATAGTGCGATTTCAGACGAAAAACGCACTTAGGAGCGAGATTATTTTGTTATCGTGTCGAATTCATCCATTTTGATTACAGATTCGTTCTCTGCGTGTTTGAATCAGTGGTTGTGAATTTTTTCAGATTTTTAAAATAATAATTAGGGAATTCGAAATTTTCCAGATACGATTATGCGGTAAATATGTACTTTGGAACTTCTGATATAAACAGAATTCCGCATTGTTTGATCGAATCGGTTGAGATTCTGCGATCTAGATGAAAATTGAACGAGGAATCGATCGGTGGGTCGATCGAGTCCGTAAGACCGACCATTTCGAAGATATGGCTCGTCGAAGTGAAAATAGTGCGATTTCAGACGAAAAACGCACTTAGGAGCGAGATTATTTTGTTATCGTGTCGAATTCATCCATTTTGATTACAGATTCGTTCTCTGCGTGTTTGAATCAGTGGTTGTGAATTTTTTCAGATTTTCAAAATAATAATTAGGGAATTCGAAATTTTCCAGATACGATTATGCGGTAAATATGTACTTTGGAACTTCTGATATGAACAGAATTCCGCATTGTTTGATTGAATCGGTTGAGATTCCGCGATCTAGATGAAAATTGAACGAGGAATCGATCGGTGGGTCGATCGAGTCCGTAAGACCGACCATTTCGAAGATATGGCTCGTCAAAGTGAAAATAGTGCGATTTCAGACGAAAAACGCACTTAGGAGCGAGATTATTTTGTTATCGTGTCGAATTCATCCATTTTGATTACAGATTCGTTCTCTGCGTGTTTGAATCAGTGGTTGTGAATTTTTTCAGATTTTTAAAATAATAATTAGGGAATTCGAAATTTTCCAGATACGATTATGCGGTAAATATGTACTTTGGAACTTCTGATATAAACAGAATTCCGCATTGTTTGATCGAATCGGTTGAGATTCTGCGATCTAGATGGAAATTGAACGAGGAATCGATCGGTGGGTCGATCGAGTCCGTAAGACCGACCATTTCGAAGATATGGCTCGTCGAAGTGAAAATAGTGCGATTTCAGACGAAAAACGCACTTAGGAGCGAGATTATTTTGTTATCGTGTCGAATTCATCCATTTTGATTACAGATTCGTTCTCTGCGTGTTTGAATCAGTGGTTGTGAATTTTTTCAGATTTTCAAAATAATAATTAGGGAATTCGAAATTTTCCAGATACGATTATGCGGTAAATATGTACTTTGGAACTTCTGATATGAACAGAATTCCGCATTGTTTGATTGAATCGGTTGAGATTCCGCGATCTAGATGAAAATTGAACGAGGAATCGATCGGTGGGTCGATCGAGTCCGTAAGACCGACCATTTCGAAGATATGGCTCGTTAAAGTGAAAATAGTGCGATTTCAGACGAAAAACGCACTTAGGAGCGAGATTATTTTGTTATCGTGTCGAATTCATCCATTTTGATTACAGATTCGTTCTCTGCGTGTTTGAATCAGTGGTTGTGAATTTTTTCAGATTTTTAAAATAATAATTAGGGAATTCGAAATTTTCCAGATACGATTATGCGGTAAATATGTACTTTGGAACTTCTGATATAAACAGAATTCCGCATTGTTTGATCGAATCGGTTGAGATTCTGCGATCTAGATGAAAATTGAACGAGGAATCGATCGGTGGGTCGATCGAGTCCGTAAGACCGACCATTTCGAAGATATGGCTCGTCGAAGTGAAAATAGTGCGATTTCAGACGAAAAACGCACTTAGGAGCGAGATTATTTTGTTATCGTGTCGAATTCATCCATTTTGATTACAGATTCGTTCTCTGCGTGTTCGAATTAGTGGTTGTGAATTTTTTCAGATTTTTAAAATAATAATTAGGGAATTCGAAATTTTCCAGATACGATTATGCGGTAAATATGTACTTTGGAACTTCTGATATGAACAGAATTTCGCATTGTTTGATTGAATCGGTTGAGATTCCGCGATCTAGATGAAAATTGAACGAGGAATCGATCGGTGGGTCGATCGAGTCCGTAAGACCGACCATTTCGAAGATATGGCTCGTCAAAGTGAAAATAGTGCGATTTCAGACGAAAAACGCACTTAGGAGCGAGATTATTTTGTTATCGTGTCGAATTCATCCATTTTGATTACAGATTCGTTCTCTGCGTGTTTGAATCAGTGGTTGTGAATTTTTTCAGATTTTTAAAATAATAATTAGGGAATTCGAAATTTTCCAGATACGATTATGCGGTAAATATGTACTTTGGAACTTCTGATATGAACAGAATTCCGCATTGTTTGATCGAATCGGTTGAGATTCTGCGATCTAGATGAAAATTGAACGAGGAATCGATCGGTGGGTCGATCAAGTCCGTAAGACCGACCATTTCGAAGATATGGCTCGTCGAAGTGAAAATAGTGCGATTTCAGACGAAAAACGCACTTAGGAGCGAGATTATTTTGTTATCGTGTCGAATTCATCCATTTTGATTACAGATTCGTTCTCTGCGTGTTTGAATCAGTGGTTGTGAATTTTTTCAGATTTTTAAAATAATAATTAGGGAATTCGAAATTTTCCAGATACGATTATGCGGTAAATATGTACTTTGGAACTTCTGATATGAACAGAATTTCGCATTGTTTGATTGAATCGGTTGAGATTCCGCGATCTAGATGAAAATTGAACGAGGAATCGATCGGTGGGTCGATCGAGTCCGTAAGACCGACCATTTCGAAGATATGGCTCGTCAAAGTGAAAATAGTGCGATTTCAGACGAAAAACGCACTTAGGAGCGAGATTATTTTGTTATCGTGTCGAATTCATCCATTTTGATTACAGATTCGTTCTCTGCGTGTTTGAATCAGTGGTTGTGAATTTTTTCAGATTTTTAAAATAATAATTAGGGAATTCGAAATTTTCCAGATACGATTATGCGGTAAATATGTACTTTGGAACTTCTGATATGAACAGAATTCCGCATTGTTTGATCGAATCGGTTGAGATTCTGCGATCTAGATGAAAATTGAACGAGGAATCGATCGGTGGGTCGATCAAGTCCGTAAGACCGACCATTTCGAAGATATGGCTCGTCGAAGTGAAAATAGTGCGATTTCAGACGAAAAACGCACTTAGGAGCGAGATTATTTTGTTATCGTGTCGAATTCATCCATTTTGATTACAGATTCGTTCTCTGCGTGTTCGAATTAGTGGTTGTGAATTTTTTCAGATTTTTAAAATAATAATTAGGGAATTCGAAATTTTCCAGATACGATTATGCGGTAAATATGTACTTTGGAACTTCTGATATGAACAGAATTTCGCATTGTTTGATTGAATCGGTTGAGATTCCGCGATCTAGATGAAAATTGAACGAGGAATCGATCGGTGGGTCGATCGAGTCCGTAAGACCGACCATTTCGAAGATATGGCTCGTCAAAGTGAAAATAGTGCGATTTCAGACGAAAAACGCACTTAGGAGCGAGATTATTTTGTTATCGTGTCGAATTCATCCATTTTGATTACAGATTCGTTCTCTGCGTGTTTGAATCAGTGGTTGTGAATTTTTTCAGATTTTTAAAATAATAATTAGGGAATTCGAAATTTTCCAGATACGATTATGCGGTAAATATGTACTTTGGAACTTCTGATATGAACAGAATTCCGCATTGTTTGATCGAATCGGTTGAGATTCTGCGATCTAGATGAAAATTGAACGAGGAATCGATCGGTGGGTCGATCAAGTCCGTAAGACCGACCATTTCGAAGATATGGCTCGTCGAAGTGAAAATAGTGCGATTTCAGACGAAAAACGCACTTAGGAGCGAGATTATTTTGTTATCGTGTCGAATTCATCCATTTTGATTACAGATTCGTTCTCTGCGTGTTTGAATCAGTGGTTGTGAATTTTTTCAGATTTTTAAAATAATAATTAGGGAATTCGAAATTTTCCAGATACGATTATGCGGTAAATATGTACTTTGGAACTTCTGATATGAACAGAATTCCGCATTGTTTGATTGAATCGGTTGAGATTCCGCGATCTAGATGAAAATTGAACGAGGAATCGATCGGTGGGTCGATCGAGTCCGTAAGACCGACCATTTCGAAGATATGGCTCGTCAAAGTGAAAATAGTGCGATTTCAGACGAAAAACGCACTTAGGAGCGAGATTATTTTGTTATCGTGTCGAATTCATCCATTTTGATTACAGATTCGTTCTCTGCGTGTTCGAATTAGTGGTTGTGAATTTTTTCAGATTTTTAAAATAATAATTAGGGAATTCGAAATTTTCCAGATACGATTATGCGGTAAATATGTACTTTGGAACTTCTGATATGAACAGAATTTCGTATTGTTTGATTGAATCGGTTGAGATTCCGCGATCTAGATGAAAATTGAACGAGGAATCGATCGGTGGGTCGATCGAGTCCGTAAGACCGACCATTTCGAAGATATGGCTCGTCGAAGTGAAAATAGTGCGATTTCAGACGAAAAACGCACTTAGGAGCGAGATTATTTTGTTATCGTGTCGAATTCATCCATTTTGATTACAGATTCGTTCTCTGCGTGTTTGAATCAGTGGTTGTGAATTTTTTCAGATTTTCAAAATAATAATTAGGGAATTCGAAATTTTCCAGATACGATTATGCGGTAAATATGTACTTTGGAACTTCTGATATGAACAGAATTCCGCATTGTTTGATTGAATCGGTTGAGATTCCGCGATCTAGATGAAAATTGAACGAGGAATCGATCGGTGGGTCGATCGAGTCCGTAAGACCGACCATTTCGAAGATATGGCTCGTCAAAGTGAAAATAGTGCGATTTCAGACGAAAAACGCACTTAGGAGCGAGATTATTTTGTTATCGTGTCGAATTCATCCATTTTGATTACAGATTCGTTCTCTGCGTGTTCGAATTAGTGGTTGTGAATTTTTTCAGATTTTTAAAATAATAATTAGGGAATTCGAAATTTTCCAGATACGATTATGCGGTAAATATGTACTTTGGAACTTCTGATATGAACAGAATTTCGCATTGTTTGATTGAATCGGTTGAGATTCCGCGATCTAGATGAAAATTGAACGAGGAATCGATCGGTGGGTCGATCGAGTCCGTAAGACCGACCATTTCGAAGATATGGCTCGTCAAAGTGAAAATAGTGCGATTTCAGACGAAAAACGCACTTAGGAGCGAGATTATTTTGTTATCGTGTCGAATTCATCCATTTTGATTACAGATTCGTTCTCTGCGTGTTTGAATCAGTGGTTGTGAATTTTTTCAGATTTTCAAAATAATAATTAGGGAATTCGAAATTTTCCAGATACGATTATGCGGTAAATATGTACTTTGGAACTTCTGATATGAACAGAATTCCGCATTGTTTGATTGAATCGGTTGAGATTCCGCGATCTAGATGAAAATTGAACGAGGAATCGATCGGTGGGTCGATCGAGTCCGTAAGACCGACCATTTCGAAGATATGGCTCGTCAAAGTGAAAATAGTGCGATTTCAGACGAAAAACGCACTTAGGAGCGAGATTATTTTGTTATCGTGTCGAATTCATCCATTTTGATCACAGATTCGTTCTCTGCGTGTTCGAATTAGTGGTTGTGAATTTTTTCAGATTTTTAAAATAATAATTAGGGAATTCGAAATTTTCCAGATACGATTATGCGGTAAATATGTACTTTGGAACTTCTGATATGAACAGAATTCCGCATTGTTCGATCGAATCAGTTGAGATTCCGCGATCTAGATGAAAATTGAACGAGGAATCGATCGGTGGGTCGATCGAGTCCGTAAGACCGACCATTTCGAAGATATGGCTCGTCGAAGTGAAAATAGTGCGATTTCAGACGAAAAACGCACTTAGGAGCGAGATTATTTTGTTATCGTGTCGAATTCATCCATTTTGATTACAGATTCGTTCTCTGCGTGTTTGAATCAGTGGTTGTGAATTTTTTCAGATTTTTAAAATAATAATTAGGGAATTCGAAATTTTCCAGATACGATTATGCGGTAAATATGTACTTTGGAACTTCTGATATAAACAGAGTACCGCATTTTTCGATCGAATCGGTTGAGATTCTGCGATCTAGATGAAAATTGAACGAGGAATCGATCGGTGGGTCGATCGAGTCCGTAAGACCGACCATTTCGAAGATATGGCTCGTCAAAGTGAAAATAGTGCGATTTCAGACGAAAAACGCACTTAGGAGCGAGATTATTTTGTTATCGTGTCGAATTCATCCATTTTGATAACAGATTCGTTCTCTGCGTGTTTGAATCAGTGGTTGTGAATTTTTTCAGATTTTTAAAATAATAATTAGGGAATTCGAAATTTTCCAGATACGATTATGCGGTAAATATGTACTTTGGAACTTCTGATATAAACAGAATTCCGCATTGTTCGATCGAATCGGTTGAGATTCTGCGATCTAGATGAAAATTGAACGAGGAATCGATCGGTGGGTCGATCGAGTCCGTAAGACCGACCATTTCGAAGATATGGCTCGTCGAAGTGAAAATAGTGCGATTTCAGACGAAAAACGCACTTAGGAGCGAGATTATTTTGTTATCGTGTCGAATTCATCCATTTTGATTACAGATTCGTTCTCTGCGTGTTCGAATTAGTGGTTGTGAATTTTTTCAGATTTTTAAAATAATAATTAGGGAATTCGAAATTTTCCAGATACGATTATGCGGTAAATATGTACTTTGGAACTTCTGATATGAACAGAATTCCGCATTGTTTGATCGAATCGGTTGAGATTCTGCGATCTAGATGAAAATTGAACGAGGAATCGATCGGTGGGTCGATCGAGTCCGTAAGACCGACCATTTCGAAGATATGGCTCGTCAAAGTGAAAATAGTGCGATTTCAGACGAAAAACGCACTTAGGAGCGAGATTATTTTGTTATCGTGTCGAATTCATCCATTTTGATTACAGATTCGTTCTCTGCGTGTTTGAATTAGTGGTTGTGGATTTTTTCAGATTTTTAAAATAATAATTAGGGAATTCGAAATTTTCCAGATACGATTATGCGGTAAATATGTACTTTGGAACTTCTGATATGAACAGAATTCCGCATTGTTTGATCGAATCGGTTGAGATTCTGCGATCTAGATGAAAATTGAACGAGGAATCGATCGGTGGGTCGATCGAGTCCGTAAGACCGACCATTTCGAAGATATGGCTCGTCGAAGTGAAAATAGTGCGATTTCAGACGAAAAACGCACTTAGGAGCGAGATTATTTTGTTATCGTGTCGAATTCATCCATTTTGATTACAGATTCGTTCTCTGCGTGTTCGAATTAGTGGTTGTGAATTTTTTCAGATTTTTAAAATAATAATTAGGGAATTCGAAATTTTCCAGATACGATTATGCGGTAAATATGTACTTTGGAACTTCTGATATGAACAGAATTTCGCATTGTTTGATTGAATCGGTTGAGATTCCGCGATCTAGATGAAAATTGAACGAGGAATCGATCGGTGGGTCGATCGAGTCCGTGAGACCGACCATTTCGAAGATATGGCTCGTCGAAGTGAAAATAGTGCGATTTCAGACGAAAAACGCACTTAGGAGCGAGATTATTTTGTTATCGTGTCGAATTCATCCATTTTGATCACAGATTCGTTCTCTGCGTGTTCGAATTAGTGGTTGTGAATTTTTTCAGATTCTTGAATTAATAATTACTGAATTCGAAATTTCCCAGATACGATTATGCGGTAAATATGTACTTTGGAACTTCTGATGTAAACAGAATTCCGCATTGTTCGATCGAATCAGTTGAGATTCCGCGATCTAGATGAAAATTGAACGAGGAATCGATCGGTGGGTCGATCGAGTCCGTGAGACCGACCATTTCGAAGATATGGCTCGTCGAAGTGAAAATAGTGCGATTTCAGACGAAAAACGCACTTAGGAGCGAGATTATTTTGTTATCGTGTCGAATTCATCCATTTTGATTACAGATTCGTTCTCTGCGTGTTCGAATTAGTGGTTGTGAATTTTTTCAGATTTTTAAAATAATAATTAGGGAATTCGAAATTTTCCAGATACGATTATGCGGTAAATATGTACTTTGGAACTTCTGATATGAACAGAATTTCGCATTGTTTGATTGAATCGGTTGAGATTCCGCGATCTAGATGAAAATTGAACGAGGAATCGATCGGTGGGTCGATCGAGTCCGTGAGACCGACCATTTCGAAGATATGGCTCGTCGAAGTGAAAATAGTGCGATTTCAGACGAAAAACGCACTTAGGAGCGAGATTATTTTGTTATCGTGTCGAATTCATCCATTTTGATTACAGATTCGTTCTCTGCGTGTTCGAATTAGTGGTTGTGAATTTTTTCAGATTTTTAAAATAATAATTAGGGAATTCGAAATTTTCCAGATACGATTATGCGGTAAATATGTACTTTGGAACTTCTGATATAAACAGAGTACCGCATTTTTCGATCGAATCGGTTGAGATTCTGCGATCTAGATGAAAATTGAACGAGGAATCGATCGGTGGGTCGATCGAGTCCGTAAGACCGACCATTTCGAAGATATGGCTCGTCAAAGTGAAAATAGTGCGATTTCAGACGAAAAACGCACTTAGGAGCGAGATTATTTTGTTATCGTGTCGAATTCATCCATTTTGATAACAGATTCGTTCTCTGCGTGTTTGAATCAGTGGTTGTGAATTTTTTCAGATTTTTAAAATAATAATTAGGGAATTCGAAATTTTCCAGATACGATTATGCGGTAAATATGTACTTTGGAACTTCTGATATAAACAGAATTCCGCATTGTTCGATCGAATCGGTTGAGATTCTGCGATCTAGATGAAAATTGAACGAGGAATCGATCGGTGGGTCGATCGAGTCCGTAAGACCGACCATTTCGAAGATATGGCTCGTCGAAGTGAAAATAGTGCGATTTCAGACGAAAAACGCACTTAGGAGCGAGATTATTTTGTTATCGTGTCGAATTCATCCATTTTGATTACAGATTCGTTCTCTGCGTGTTCGAATTAGTGGTTGTGAATTTTTTCAGATTTTTAAAATAATAATTAGGGAATTCGAAATTTTCCAGATACGATTATGCGGTAAATATGTACTTTGGAACTTCTGATATGAACAGAATTCCGCATTGTTTGATCGAATCGGTTGAGATTCTGCGATCTAGATGAAAATTGAACGAGGAATCGATCGGTGGGTCGATCGAGTCCGTAAGACCGACCATTTCGAAGATATGGCTCGTCAAAGTGAAAATAGTGCGATTTCAGACGAAAAACGCACTTAGGAGCGAGATTATTTTGTTATCGTGTCGAATTCATCCATTTTGATTACAGATTCGTTCTCTGCGTGTTTGAATTAGTGGTTGTGGATTTTTTCAGATTTTTAAAATAATAATTAGGGAATTCGAAATTTTCCAGATACGATTATGCGGTAAATATGTACTTTGGAACTTCTGATATGAACAGAATTCCGCATTGTTTGATCGAATCGGTTGAGATTCTGCGATCTAGATGAAAATTGAACGAGGAATCGATCGGTGGGTCGATCGAGTCCGTAAGACCGACCATTTCGAAGATATGGCTCGTCGAAGTGAAAATAGTGCGATTTCAGACGAAAAACGCACTTAGGAGCGAGATTATTTTGTTATCGTGTCGAATTCATCCATTTTGATTAAAGATTCGTTCTCTGCGTGTTCGAATTAGTGGTTGTGAATTTTTTCAGATTTTTAAAATAATAATTAGGGAATTCGAAATTTTCCAGATACGATTATGCGGTAAATATGTACTTTGGAACTTCTGATATGAACAGAATTTCGCATTGTTTGATTGAATCGGTTGAGATTCCGCGATCTAGATGAAAATTGAACGAGGAATCGATCGGTGGGTCGATCGAGTCCGTGAGACCGACCATTTCGAAGATATGGCTCGTCGAAGTGAAAATAGTGCGATTTCAGACGAAAAACGCACTTAGGAGCGAGATTATTTTGTTATCGTGTCGAATTCATCCATTTTGATCACAGATTCGTTCTCTGCGTGTTCGAATTAGTGGTTGTGAATTTTTTCAGATTCTTGAATTAATAATTACTGAATTCGAAATTTCCCAGATACGATTATGCGGTAAATATGTACTTTGGAACTTCTGATGTAAACAGAATTCCGCATTGTTCGATCGAATCAGTTGAGATTCCGCGATCTAGATGAAAATTGAACGAGGAATCGATCGGTGGGTCGATCGAGTCCGTGAGACCGACCATTTCGAAGATATGGCTCGTCGAAGTGAAAATAGTGCGATTTCAGACGAAAAACGCACTTAGGAGCGAGATTATTTTGTTATCGTGTCGAATTCATCCATTTTGATTACAGATTCGTTCTCTGCGTGTTCGAATTAGTGGTTGTGAATTTTTTCAGATTTTTAAAATAATAATTAGGGAATTCGAAATTTTCCAGATACGATTATGCGGTAAATATGTACTTTGGAACTTCTGATATGAACAGAATTTCGCATTGTTTGATTGAATCGGTTGAGATTCCGCGATCTAGATGAAAATTGAACGAGGAATCGATCGGTGGGTCGATCGAGTCCGTGAGACCGACCATTTCGAAGATATGGCTCGTCGAAGTGAAAATAGTGCGATTTCAGACGAAAAACGCACTTAGGAGCGAGATTATTTTGTTATCGTGTCGAATTCATCCATTTTGATCACAGATTCGTTCTCTGCGTGTTCGAATTAGTGGTTGTGAATTTTTTCAGATTCTTGAATTAATAATTACTGAATTCGAAATTTCCCAGATACGATTATGCGGTAAATATGTACTTTGGAACTTCTGATGTAAACAGAATTCCGCATTGTTCGATCGAATCAGTTGAGATTCCGCGATCTAGATGAAAATTGAACGAGGAATCGATCGGTGGGTCGATCGAGTCCGTAA
Source organism: Gastrophysa polygoni (assembly GCA_963576655.1). NCBI lineage: Eukaryota > Metazoa > Arthropoda > Insecta > Coleoptera > Chrysomelidae > Gastrophysa > Gastrophysa polygoni. The sequence goes on along the minus strand of OY755090.1, from coordinate 24,978,581 downwards.
GACCGACCATTTCGAAGATATGGCTCGTCAAAGTGAAAATAGTGCGATTTCAGACGAAAAACGCACTTAGGAGCGAGATTATTTTGTTATCGTGTCGAATTCATCCATTTTGATCACAGATTCGTTCTCTGCGTGTTCGAATTAGTGGTTGTGAATTTTTTCAGATTTTTAAAATAATAATTAGGGAATTCGAAATTTTCCAGATACGATTATGCGGTAAATATGTACTTTGGAACTTCTGATATAAACAGAATTCCGCATTGTTTGATCGAATCGGTTGAGATTCTGCGATCTAGATGAAAATTGAACGAGGAATCGATCGGTGGGTCGATCGAGTCCGTAAGACCGACCATTTCGAAGATATGGCTCGTCGAAGTGAAAATAGTGCGATTTCAGACGAAAAACGTACTTAGGAGCGAGATTATTTTGTTATCGTGTCGAATTCATCCATTTTGATTACAGATTCGTTCTCTGCGTGTTTGAATCAGTGGTTGTGAATTTTTTCAGATTTTCAAAATAATAATTAGGGAATTCGAAATTTTCCAGATACGATTATGCGGTAAATATGTACTTTGGAACTTCTGATATGAACAGAATTCCGCATTGTTTGATTGAATCGGTTGAGATTCTGCGATCTAGATGAAAATTGAACGAGGAATCGATCGGTGGGTCGATCGAGTCCGTAAGACCGACCATTTCGAAGATATGGCTCGTCGAAGTGAAAATAGTGCGATTTCAGACGAAAAACGCACTTAGGAGCGAGATTATTTTGTTATCGTGTCGAATTCATCCATTTTGATTACAGATTCGTTCTCTGCGTGTTCGAATTAGTGGTTGTGAATTTTTTCAGATTTTTAAAATAATAATTAGGGAATTCGAAATTTTCCAGATACGATTATGCGGTAAATATGTACTTTGGAACTTCTGATATGAACAGAATTTCGCATTGTTTGATTGAATCGGTTGAGATTCCGCGATCTAGATGAAAATTGAACGAGGAATCGATCGGTGGGTCGATCGAGTCCGTGAGACCGACCATTTCGAAGATATGGCTCGTCGAAGTGAAAATAGTGCGATTTCAGACGAAAAACGCACTTAGGAGCGAGATTATTTTGTTATCGTGTCGAATTCATCCATTTTGATCACAGATTCGTTCTCTGCGTGTTCGAATTAGTGGTTGTGAATTTTTTCAGATTCTTGAATTAATAATTACTGAATTCGAAATTTCCCAGATACGATTATGCGGTAAATATGTACTTTGGAACTTCTGATGTAAACAGAATTCCGCATTGTTCGATCGAATCAGTTGAGATTCCGCGATCTAGATGAAAATTGAACGAGGAATCGATCGGTGGGTCGATCGAGTCCGTGAGACCGACCATTTCGAAGATATGGCTCGTCAAAGTGAAAATAGTGCGATTTCAGACGAAAAACGCACTTAGGAGCGAGATTATTTTGTTATCGTGTCGAATTCATCCATTTTGATTACAGATTCGTTCTCTGCGTGTTCGAATTAGTGGTTGTGAATTTTTTCAGATTTTTAAAATAATAATTAGGGAATTCGAAATTTTCCAGATACGATTATGCGGTAAATATGTACTTTGGAACTTCTGATATGAACAGAATTTCGCATTGTTTGATTGAATCGGTTGAGATTCCGCGATCTAGATGAAAATTGAACGAGGAATCGATCGGTGGGTCGATCGAGTCCGTGAGACCGACCATTTCGAAGATATGGCTCGTCGAAGTGAAAATAGTGCGATTTCAGACGAAAAACGCACTTAGGAGCGAGATTATTTTGTTATCGTGTCGAATTCATCCATTTTGATCACAGATTCGTTCTCTGCGTGTTCGAATTAGTGGTTGTGAATTTTTTCAGATTCTTGAATTAATAATTACTGAATTCGAAATTTCCCAGATACGATTATGCGGTAAATATGTACTTTGGAACTTCTGATGTAAACAGAATTCCGCATTGTTCGATCGAATCAGTTGAGATTCCGCGATCTAGATGAAAATTGAACGAGGAATCGATCGGTGGGTCGATCGAGTCCGTAAGACCGACCATTTCGAAGATATGGCTCGTCAAAGTGAAAATAGTGCGATTTCAGACGAAAAACGCACTTAGGAGCGAGATTATTTTGTTATCGTGTCGAATTCATCCATTTTGATCACAGATTCGTTCTCTGCGTGTTCGAATTAGTGGTTGTGAATTTTTTCAGATTTTTAAAATAATAATTAGGGAATTCGAAATTTTCCAGATACGATTATGCGGTAAATATGTACTTTGGAACTTCTGATATAAACAGAATTCCGCATTGTTTGATCGAATCGGTTGAGATTCTGCGATCTAGATGAAAATTGAACGAGGAATCGATCGGTGGGTCGATCGAGTCCGTAAGACCGACCATTTCGAAGATATGGCTCGTCGAAGTGAAAATAGTGCGATTTCAGACGAAAAACGCACTTAGGAGCGAGATTATTTTGTTATCGTGTCGAATTCATCCATTTTGATTACAGATTCGTTCTCTGCGTGTTTGAATCAGTGGTTGTGAATTTTTTCAGATTTTCAAAATAATAATTAGGGAATTCGAAATTTTCCAGATACGATTATGCGGTAAATATGTACTTTGGAACTTCTGATATGAACAGAATTCCGCATTGTTTGATTGAATCGGTTGAGATTCTGCGATCTAGATGAAAATTGAACGAGGAATCGATCGGTGGGTCGATCGAGTCCGTAAGACCGACCATTTCGAAGATATGGCTCGTCGAAGTGAAAATAGTGCGATTTCAGACGAAAAACGCACTTAGGAGCGAGATTATTTTGTTATCGTGTCGAATTCATCCATTTTGATCACAGATTCGTTCTCTGCGTGTTCGAATTAGTGGTTGTGAATTTTTTCAGATTCTTGAAATAATAATTAGGGAATTCGAAATTTCCCAGATACGATTATGCGGTAAATATGTACTTTGGAACTTCTGATGTAAACAGAATTCCGCATTGTTCGATCGAATCAGTTGAGATTCCGCGATCTAGATGAAAATTGAACGAGGAATCGATCGGTGGGTCGATCGAGTCCGTAAGACCGACCATTTCGAAGATATGGCTCGTCAAAGTGAAAATAGTGCGATTTCAGACGAAAAACGCACTTAGGAGCGAGATTATTTTGTTATCGTGTCGAATTCATCCATTTTGATTACAGATTCGTTCTCTGCGTGTTTGAATCAGTGGTTGTGAATTTTTTCAGATTTTTAAAATAATAATTAGGGAATTCGAAATTTTCCAGATACGATTATGCGGTAAATATGTACTTTGGAACTTCTGATATAAACAGAATTCCGCATTGTTTGATCGAATCGGTTGAGATTCTGCGATCTAGATGAAAATTGAACGAGGAATCGATCGGTGGGTCGATCGAGTCCGTAAGACCGACCATTTCGAAGATATGGCTCGTCGAAGTGAAAATAGTGCGATTTCAGACGAAAAACGCACTTAGGAGCGAGATTATTTTGTTATCGTGTCGAATTCATCCATTTTGATTACAGATTCGTTCTCTGCGTGTTTGAATCAGTGGTTGTGAATTTTTTCAGATTTTCAAAATAATAATTAGGGAATTCGAAATTTTCCAGATACGATTATGCGGTAAATATGTACTTTGGAACTTCTGATATGAACAGAATTCCGCATTGTTTGATTGAATCGGTTGAGATTCCGCGATCTAGATGAAAATTGAACGAGGAATCGATCGGTGGGTCGATCGAGTCCGTAAGACCGACCATTTCGAAGATATGGCTCGTCAAAGTGAAAATAGTGCGATTTCAGACGAAAAACGCACTTAGGAGCGAGATTATTTTGTTATCGTGTCGAATTCATCCATTTTGATTACAGATTCGTTCTCTGCGTGTTCGAATTAGTGGTTGTGAATTTTTTCAGATTTTTAAAATAATAATTAGGGAATTCGAAATTTTCCAGATACGATTATGCGGTAAATATGTACTTTGGAACTTCTGATATGAACAGAATTCCGCATTGTTTGATTGAATCGGTTGAGATTCCGCGATCTAGATGAAAATTGAACGAGGAATCGATCGGTGGGTCGATCGAGTCCGTAAGACCGACCATTTCGAAGATATGGCTCGTCAAAGTGAAAATAGTGCGATTTCAGACGAAAAACGCACTTAGGAGCGAGATTATTTTGTTATCGTGTCGAATTCATCCATTTTGATTACAGATTCGTTCTCTGCGTGTTTGAATCAGTGGTTGTGAATTTTTTCAGATTTTTAAAATAATAATTAGGGAATTCGAAATTTTCCAGATACGATTATGCGGTAAATATGTACTTTGGAACTTCTGATATAAACAGAATTCCGCATTGTTTGATCGAATCGGTTGAGATTCTGCGATCTAGATGAAAATTGAACGAGGAATCGATCGGTGGGTCGATCGAGTCCGTAAGACCGACCATTTCGAAGATATGGCTCGTCGAAGTGAAAATAGTGCGATTTCAGACGAAAAACGCACTTAGGAGCGAGATTATTTTGTTATCGTGTCGAATTCATCCATTTTGATTACAGATTCGTTCTCTGCGTGTTTGAATCAGTGGTTGTGAATTTTTTCAGATTTTCAAAATAATAATTAGGGAATTCGAAATTTTCCAGATACGATTATGCGGTAAATATGTACTTTGGAACTTCTGATATGAACAGAATTCCGCATTGTTTGATTGAATCGGTTGAGATTCCGCGATCTAGATGAAAATTGAACGAGGAATCGATCGGTGGGTCGATCGAGTCCGTAAGACCGACCATTTCGAAGATATGGCTCGTCAAAGTGAAAATAGTGCGATTTCAGACGAAAAACGCACTTAGGAGCGAGATTATTTTGTTATCGTGTCGAATTCATCCATTTTGATTACAGATTCGTTCTCTGCGTGTTTGAATCAGTGGTTGTGAATTTTTTCAGATTTTTAAAATAATAATTAGGGAATTCGAAATTTTCCAGATACGATTATGCGGTAAATATGTACTTTGGAACTTCTGATATAAACAGAATTCCGCATTGTTTGATCGAATCGGTTGAGATTCTGCGATCTAGATGGAAATTGAACGAGGAATCGATCGGTGGGTCGATCGAGTCCGTAAGACCGACCATTTCGAAGATATGGCTCGTCGAAGTGAAAATAGTGCGATTTCAGACGAAAAACGCACTTAGGAGCGAGATTATTTTGTTATCGTGTCGAATTCATCCATTTTGATTACAGATTCGTTCTCTGCGTGTTTGAATCAGTGGTTGTGAATTTTTTCAGATTTTCAAAATAATAATTAGGGAATTCGAAATTTTCCAGATACGATTATGCGGTAAATATGTACTTTGGAACTTCTGATATGAACAGAATTCCGCATTGTTTGATTGAATCGGTTGAGATTCCGCGATCTAGATGAAAATTGAACGAGGAATCGATCGGTGGGTCGATCGAGTCCGTAAGACCGACCATTTCGAAGATATGGCTCGTCAAAGTGAAAATAGTGCGATTTCAGACGAAAAACGCACTTAGGAGCGAGATTATTTTGTTATCGTGTCGAATTCATCCATTTTGATTACAGATTCGTTCTCTGCGTGTTTGAATCAGTGGTTGTGAATTTTTTCAGATTTTTAAAATAATAATTAGGGAATTCGAAATTTTCCAGATACGATTATGCGGTAAATATGTACTTTGGAACTTCTGATATAAACAGAATTCCGCATTGTTTGATCGAATCGGTTGAGATTCTGCGATCTAGATGAAAATTGAACGAGGAATCGATCGGTGGGTCGATCGAGTCCGTAAGACCGACCATTTCGAAGATATGGCTCGTCAAAGTGAAAATAGTGCGATTTCAGACGAAAAACGCACTTAGGAGCGAGATTATTTTGTTATCGTGTCGAATTCATCCATTTTGATTACAGATTCGTTCTCTGCGTGTTTGAATCAGTGGTTGTGAATTTTTTCAGATTTTTAAAATAATAATTAGGGAATTCGAAATTTTCCAGATACGATTATGCGGTAAATATGTACTTTGGAACTTCTGATATGAACAGAATTCCGCATTGTTTGATCGAATCGGTTGAGATTCTGCGATCTAGATGAAAATTGAACGAGGAATCGATCGGTGGGTCGATCGAGTCCGTAAGACCGACCATTTCGAAGATATGGCTCGTCGAAGTGAAAATAGTGCGATTTCAGACGAAAAACGCACTTAGGAGCGAGATTATTTTGTTATCGTGTCGAATTCATCCATTTTGATTACAGATTCGTTCTCTGCGTGTTTGAATCAGTGGTTGTGAATTTTTTCAGATTTTCAAAATAATAATTAGGGAATTCGAAATTTTCCAGATACGATTATGCGGTAAATATGTACTTTGGAACTTCTGATATGAACAGAATTCCGCATTGTTTGATTGAATCGGTTGAGATTCCGCGATCTAGATGAAAATTGAACGAGGAATCGATCGGTGGGTCGATCGAGTCCGTAAGACCGACCATTTCGAAGATATGGCTCGTCAAAGTGAAAATAGTGCGATTTCAGACGAAAAACGCACTTAGGAGCGAGATTATTTTGTTATCGTGTCGAATTCATCCATTTTGATTACAGATTCGTTCTCTGCGTGTTCGAATTAGTGGTTGTGAATTTTTTCAGATTTTTAAAATAATAATTAGGGAATTCGAAATTTTCCAGATACGATTATGCGGTAAATATGTACTTTGGAACTTCTGATATGAACAGAATTTCGCATTGTTTGATTGAATCGGTTGAGATTCCGCGATCTAGATGAAAATTGAACGAGGAATCGATCGGTGGGTCGATCGAGTCCGTAAGACCGACCATTTCGAAGATATGGCTCGTCAAAGTGAAAATAGTGCGATTTCAGACGAAAAACGCACTTAGGAGCGAGATTATTTTGTTATCGTGTCGAATTCATCCATTTTGATTACAGATTCGTTCTCTGCGTGTTCGAATTAGTGGTTGTGAATTTTTTCAGATTTTTAAAATAATAATTAGGGAATTCGAAATTTTCCAGATACGATTATGCGGTAAATATGTACTTTGGAACTTCTGATATGAACAGAATTCCGCATTGTTTGATTGAATCGGTTGAGATTCCGCGATCTAGATGAAAATTGAACGAGGAATCGATCGGTGGGTCGATCGAGTCCGTAAGACCGACCATTTCGAAGATATGGCTCGTCAAAGTGAAAATAGTGCGATTTCAGACGAAAAACGCACTTAGGAGCGAGATTATTTTGTTATCGTGTCGAATTCATCCATTTTGATCACAGATTCGTTCTCTGCGTGTTCGAATTAGTGGTTGTGAATTTTTTCAGATTTTTAAAATAATAATTAGGGAATTCGAAATTTTCCAGATACGATTATGCGGTAAATATGTACTTTGGAACTTCTGATATGAACAGAATTCCGCATTGTTCGATCGAATCAGTTGAGATTCCGCGATCTAGATGAAAATTGAACGAAGAATCGATCGGTGGGTCGATCGAGTCCGTAAGACCGACCATTTCGAAGATATGGCTCGTCAAAGTGAAAATAGTGCGATTTCAGACGAAAAACGCACTTAGGAGCGAGATTATTTTGTTATCGTGTCGAATTCATCCATTTTGATTACAGATTCGTTCTCTGCGTGTTCGAATTAGTGGTTGTGAATTTTTTCAGATTTTTAAAATAATAATTAGGGAATTCGAAATTTTCCAGATACGATTATGCGGTAAATATGTACTTTGGAACTTCTGATATGAACAGAATTCCGCATTGTTTGATTGAATCGGTTGAGATTCCGCGATCTAGATGAAAATTGAACGAGGAATCGATCGGTGGGTCGATCGAGTCCGTAAGACCGACCATTTCGAAGATATGGCTCGTCAAAGTGAAAATAGTGCGATTTCAGACGAAAAACGCACTTAGGAGCGAGATTATTTTGTTATCGTGTCGAATTCATCCATTTTGATCACAGATTCGTTCTCTGCGTGTTCGAATTAGTGGTTGTGAATTTTTTCAGATTTTTAAAATAATAATTAGGGAATTCGAAATTTTCCAGATACGATTATGCGGTAAATATGTACTTTGGAACTTCTGATATGAACAGAATTCCGCATTGTTCGATCGAATCAGTTGAGATTCCGCGATCTAGATGAAAATTGAACGAGGAATCGATCGGTGGGTCGATCGAGTCCGTAAGACCGACCATTTCGAAGATATGGCTCGTCGAAGTGAAAATAGTGCGATTTCAGACGAAAAACGCACTTAGGAGCGAGATTATTTTGTTATCGTGTCGAATTCATCCATTTTGATTACAGATTCGTTCTCTGCGTGTTTGAATCAGTGGTTGTGAATTTTTTCAGATTTTTAAAATAATAATTAGGGAATTCGAAATTTTCCAGATACGATTATGCGGTAAATATGTACTTTGGAACTTCTGATATAAACAGAGTACCGCATTTTTCGATCGAATCGGTTGAGATTCTGCGATCTAGATGAAAATTGAACGAGGAATCGATCGGTGGGTCGATCGAGTCCGTAAGACCGACCATTTCGAAGATATGGCTCGTCAAAGTGAAAATAGTGCGATTTCAGACGAAAAACGCACTTAGGAGCGAGATTATTTTGTTATCGTGTCGAATTCATCCATTTTGATAACAGATTCGTTCTCTGCGTGTTTGAATCAGTGGTTGTGAATTTTTTCAGATTTTTAAAATAATAATTAGGGAATTCGAAATTTTCCAGATACGATTATGCGGTAAATATGTACTTTGGAACTTCTGATATAAACAGAATTCCGCATTGTTTGATCGAATCGGTTGAGATTCTGCGATCTAGATGAAAATTGAACGAGGAATCGATCGGTGGGTCGATCGAGTCCGTAAGACCGACCATTTCGAAGATATGGCTCGTCAAAGTGAAAATAGTGCGATTTCAGACGAAAAACGCACTTAGGAGCGAGATTATTTTGTTATCGTGTCGAATTCATCCATTTTGATCACAGATTCGTTCTCTGCGTGTTCGAATTAGTGGTTGTGAATTTTTTCAGATTTTTAAAATAATAATTAGGGAATTCGAAATTTTCCAGATACGATTATGCGGTAAATATGTACTTTGGAACTTCTGATATGAACAGAATTCCGCATTGTTTGATCGAATCGGTTGAGATTCTGCGATCTAGATGAAAATTGAACGAGGAATCGATCGGTGGGTCGATCGAGTCCGTAAGACCGACCATTTCGAAGATATGGCTCGTCAAAGTGAAAATAGTGCGATTTCAGACGAAAAACGCACTTAGGAGCGAGATTATTTTGTTATCGTGTCGAATTCATCCATTTTGATTACAGATTCGTTCTCTGCGTGTTTGAATTAGTGGTTGTGGATTTTTTCAGATTTTTAAAATAATAATTAGGGAATTCGAAATTTTCCAGATACGATTATGCGGTAAATATGTACTTTGGAACTTCTGATATGAACAGAATTCCGCATTGTTTGATCGAATCGGTTGAGATTCTGCGATCTAGATGAAAATTGAACGAGGAATCGATCGGTGGGTCGATCGAGTCCGTAAGACCGACCATTTCGAAGATATGGCTCGTCGAAGTGAAAATAGTGCGATTTCAGACGAAAAACGCACTTAGGAGCGAGATTATTTTGTTATCGTGTCGAATTCATCCATTTTGATTACAGATTCGTTCTCTGCGTGTTCGAATTAGTGGTTGTGAATTTTTTCAGATTTTTAAAATAATAATTAGGGAATTCGAAATTTTCCAGATACGATTATGCGGTAAATATGTACTTTGGAACTTCTGATATGAACAGAATTTCGCATTGTTTGATTGAATCGGTTGAGATTCCGCGATCTAGATGAAAATTGAACGAGGAATCGATCGGTGGGTCGATCGAGTCCGTGAGACCGACCATTTCGAAGATATGGCTCGTCGAAGTGAAAATAGTGCGATTTCAGACGAAAAACGCACTTAGGAGCGAGATTATTTTGTTATCGTGTCGAATTCATCCATTTTGATCACAGATTCGTTCTCTGCGTGTTCGAATTAGTGGTTGTGAATTTTTTCAGATTCTTGAATTAATAATTACTGAATTCGAAATTTCCCAGATACGATTATGCGGTAAATATGTACTTTGGAACTTCTGATGTAAACAGAATTCCGCATTGTTCGATCGAATCAGTTGAGATTCCGCGATCTAGATGAAAATTGAACGAGGAATCGATCGGTGGGTCGATCGAGTCCGTGAGACCGACCATTTCGAAGATATGGCTCGTCGAAGTGAAAATAGTGCGATTTCAGACGAAAAACGCACTTAGGAGCGAGATTATTTTGTTATCGTGTCGAATTCATCCATTTTGATTACAGATTCGTTCTCTGCGTGTTCGAATTAGTGGTTGTGAATTTTTTCAGATTTTTAAAATAATAATTAGGGAATTCGAAATTTTCCAGATACGATTATGCGGTAAATATGTACTTTGGAACTTCTGATATGAACAGAATTTCGCATTGTTTGATTGAATCGGTTGAGATTCCGCGATCTAGATGAAAATTGAACGAGGAATCGATCGGTGGGTCGATCGAGTCCGTGAGACCGACCATTTCGAAGATATGGCTCGTCGAAGTGAAAATAGTGCGATTTCAGACGAAAAACGCACTTAGGAGCGAGATTATTTTGTTATCGTGTCGAATTCATCCATTTTGATCACAGATTCGTTCTCTGCGTGTTCGAATTAGTGGTTGTGAATTTTTTCAGATTCTTGAATTAATAATTACTGAATTCGAAATTTCCCAGATACGATTATGCGGTAAATATGTACTTTGGAACTTCTGATGTAAACAGAATTCCGCATTGTTCGATCGAATCAGTTGGGATTCCGCGATCTAGATGAAAATTGAACGAGGAATCGATCGGTGGGTCGATCGAGTCCGTAAGACCGACCATTTCGAAGATATGGCTCGTCAAAGTGAAAATAGTGCGATTTCAGACGAAAAACGCACTTAGGAGCGAGATTATTTTGTTATCGTGTCGAATTCATCCATTTTGATCACAGATTCGTTCTCTGCGTGTTCGAATTAGTGGTTGTGAATTTTTTCAGATTTTTAAAATAATAATTAGGGAATTCGAAATTTTCCAGATACGATTATGCGGTAAATATGTACTTTGGAACTTCTGATATAAACAGAATTCCGCATTGTTTGATCGAATCGGTTGAGATTCTGCGATCTAGATGAAAATTGAACGAGGAATCGATCGGTGGGTCGATCGAGTCCGTAAGACCGACCATTTCGAAGATATGGCTCGTCGAAGTGAAAATAGTGCGATTTCAGACGAAAAACGCACTTAGGAGCGAGATTATTTTGTTATCGTGTCGAATTCATCCATTTTGATTACAGATTCGTTCTCTGCGTGTTTGAATCAGTGGTTGTGAATTTTTTCAGATTTTCAAAATAATAATTAGGGAATTCGAAATTTTCCAGATACGATTATGCGGTAAATATGTACTTTGGAACTTCTGATATGAACAGAATTCCGCATTGTTTGATTGAATCGGTTGAGATTCTGCGATCTAGATGAAAATTGAACGAGGAATCGATCGGTGGGTCGATCGAGTCCGTAAGACCGACCATTTCGAAGATATGGCTCGTCGAAGTGAAAATAGTGCGATTTCAGACGAAAAACGCACTTAGGAGCGAGATTATTTTGTTATCGTGTCGAATTCATCCATTTTGATTACAGATTCGTTCTCTGCGTGTTCGAATTAGTGGTTGTGAATTTTTTCAGATTTTTAAAATAATAATTAGGGAATTCGAAATTTTCCAGATACGATTATGCGGTAAATATGTACTTTGGAACTTCTGATATGAACAGAATTTCGCATTGTTTGATTGAATCGGTTGAGATTCCGCGATCTAGATGAAAATTGAACGAGGAATCGATCGGTGGGTCGATCGAGTCCGTGAGACCGACCATTTCGAAGATATGGCTCGTCGAAGTGAAAATAGTGCGATTTCAGACGAAAAACGCACTTAGGAGCGAGATTATTTTGTTATCGTGTCGAATTCATCCATTTTGATTACAGATTCGTTCTCTGCGTGTTTGAATCAGTGGTTGTGAATTTTTTCAGATTTTCAAAATAATAATTAGGGAATTCGAAATTTTCCAGATACGATTATGCGGTAAATATGTACTTTGGAACTTCTGATATGAACAGAATTCCGCATTGTTTGATTGAATCGGTTGAGATTCTGCGATCTAGATGAAAATTGAACGAGGAATCGATCGGTGGGTCGATCGAGTCCGTAAGACCGACCATTTCGAAGATATGGCTCGTCGAAGTGAAAATAGTGCGATTTCAGACGAAAAACGCACTTAGGAGCGAGATTATTTTGTTATCGTGTCGAATTCATCCATTTTGATCACAGATTCGTTCTTTGCGTGTTCGAATTAGTGGTTGTGAATTTTTTCAGATTCTTGAAATAATAATTAGGGAATTCGAAATTTCCCAGATACGATTATGCGGTAAATATGTACTTTGGAACTTCTGATGTAAACAGAATTCCGCATTGTTCGATCGAATCAGTTGAGATTCCGCGATCTAGATGAAAATTGAACGAGGAATCGATCGGTGGGTCGATCGAGTCCGTAAGACCGACCATTTCGAAGATATGGCTCGTCAAAGTGAAAATAGTGCGATTTCAGACGAAAAACGCACTTAGGAGCGAGATTATTTTGTTATCGTGTCGAATTCATCCATTTTGATTACAGATTCGTTTTCTGCGTGTTTGAATCAGTGGTTGTGAATTTTTTCAGATTTTTAAAATAATAATTAGGGAATTCGAAATTTTCCAGATACGATTATGCGGTAAATATGTACTTTGGAACTTCTGATATAAACAGAGTTCCGCATTTTTCGATCGAATCGGTTGAGATTCTGCGATCTAGATGAAAATTGAACGAGGAATCGATCGGTGGGTCGATCGAGTCCGTAAGACCGACCATTTCGAAGATATGGCTCGTCAAAGTGAAAATAGTGCGATTTCAGACGAAAAACGCACTTAGGAGCGAGATTATTTTGTTATCGTGTCGAATTCATCCATTTTGATTACAGATTCGTTCTCTGCGTGTTTGAATCAGTGGTTGTGAATTTTTTCAGATTTTTAAAATAATAATTAGGGAATTCGAAATTTTCCAGATACGATTATGCGGTAAATATGTACTTTGGAACTTCTGATATAAACAGAATTCCGCATTGTTTGATCGAATCGGTTGAGATTCTGCGATCTAGATGAAAATTGAACGAGGAATCGATCGGTGGGTCGATCGAGTCCGTAAGACCGACCATTTCGAAGATATGGCTCGTCGAAGTGAAAATAGTGCGATTTCAGACGAAAAACGCACTTAGGAGCGAGATTATTTTGTTATCGTGTCGAATTCATCCATTTTGATTACAGATTCGTTCTCTGCGTGTTTGAATCAGTGGTTGTGAATTTTTTCAGATTTTTAAAATAATAATTAGGGAATTCGAAATTTTCCAGATACGATTATGCGGTAAATATGTACTTTGGAACTTCTGATATAAACAGAGTACCGCATTTTTCGATCGAATCGGTTGAGATTCTGCGATCTAGATGAAAATTGAACGAGGAATCGATCGGTGGGTCGATCGAGTCCGTAAGACCGACCATTTCGAAGATATGGCTCGTCAAAGTGAAAATAGTGCGATTTCAGACGAAAAACGCACTTAGGAGCGAGATTATTTTGTTATCGTGTCGAATTCATCCATTTTGATTACAGATTCGTTCTCTGCGTGTTTGAATCAGTGGTTGTGAATTTTTTCAGATTTTTAAAATAATAATTAGGGAATTCGAAATTTTCCAGATACGATTATGCGGTAAATATGTACTTTGGAACTTCTGATATGAACAGAATTTCGCATTGTTTGATTGAATCGGTTGAGATTCTGCGATCTAGATGAAAATTGAACGAGGAATCGATCGGTGGGTCGATCGAGTCCGTAAGACCGACCATTTCGAAGATATGGCTCGTCGAAGTGAAAATAGTGCGATTTCAGACGAAAAACGCACTTAGGAGCGAGATTATTTTGTTATCGTGTCGAATTCATCCATTTTGATTACAGATTCGTTCTCTGCGTGTTCGAATTAGTGGTTGTGAATTTTTTCAGATTTTTTAAATAATAATTAGGGAATTCGAAATTTTCCAGATACGATTATGCGGTAAATATGTACTTTGGAACTTCTGATATAAACAGAATTCCGCATTGTTTGATCGAATCGGTTGAGATTCTGCGATCTAGATGAAAATTGAACGAGGAATCGATCGGTGGGTCGATCGAGTCCGTGAGACCGACCATTTCGAAGATATGGCTCGTCGAAGTGAAAATAGTGCGATTTCAGACGAAAAACGCACTTAGGAGCGAGATTATTTTGTTATCGTGTCGAATTCATCCATTTTGATTACAGATTCGTTCTCTGCGTGTTTGAATCAGTGGTTGTGAATTTTTTCAGATTTTTAAAATAATAATTAGGGAATTCGAAATTTTCCAGATACGATTATGCGGTAAATATGTACTTTGGAACTTCTGATATAAACAGAGTACCGCATTTTTCGATCGAATCGGTTGAGATTCTGCGATCTAGATGAAAATTGAACGAGGAATCGATCGGTGGGTCGATCGAGTCCGTAAGACCGACCATTTCGAAGATATGGCTCGTCAAAGTGAAAATAGTGCGATTTCAGACGAAAAACGCACTTAGGAGCGAGATTATTTTGTTATCGTGTCGAATTCATCCATTTTGATTACAGATTCGTTCTCTGCGTGTTTGAATTAGTGGTTGTGAATTTTTTCAGATTTTTAAAATAATAATTAGGGAATTCGAAATTTTCCAGATACGATTATGCGGTAAATATGTACTTTGGAACTTCTGATGTAAACAGAATTCCGCGTTGTTCGATCGAATCAGTTGAGATTCCGCGATCTAGATGAAAATTGAACGAGGAATCGATCGGTGGGTCGATCGAGTCCGTAAGACCGACCATTTCGAAGATATGGCTCGTCGAAGTGAAAATAGTGCGATTTCAGACGAAAAACGCACTTAGGAGCGAGATTATTTTGTTATCGTGTCGAATTCATCCATTTTGATTACAGATTCGTTCTCTGCGTGTTTGAATTAGTGGTTGTGAATTTTTTCAGATTCTTGAAATAATAATTAGGGAATTCGAAATTTCCCAGATACGATTATGCGGTAAATATGTACTTTGGAACTTCTGATGTAAACAGAATTCCGCATTGTTCGATCGAATCAGTTGAGATTCCGCGATCTAGATGAAAATTGAACGAGGAATCGATCGGTGGGTCGATCGAGTCCGTAAGACCGACCATTTCGAAGATATGGCTCGTCGAAGTGAAAATAGTGCGATTTCAGACGAAAAACGCACTTAGGAGCGAGATTATTTTGTTATCGTGTCGAATTCATCCATTTTGATTACAGATTCGTTCTCTGCGTGTTTGAATCAGTGGTTGTGAATTTTTTCAGATTCTTGAAATAATAATTAGGGAATTCGAAATTTTCCAGATACGATCATCCGGTAAATATGTACTTTGGAACTTCTGATATTAACAGAATTCCGCATTTTTCGATCGAATCGGTTGAGATTCTTCGATCTTTATGAAAATTGAACGAGGAATCGATGGGTGGGTCGATCGACTCCGTAAGACCGACCGTTCCGACGACGGAGGTTATAAAATTTCGACATTTCCATCATTTTTTCTACATTTTGAAACCCGCTTTTCAAATGAGAAACATCGTTTCGATTTACCGTTTTGAATTACCTACTCTACTTATCTACGTATTCCGCATTCGCCCACACATGTTCTTTAGAAGTTTTTCTTCATTTCCATGAGTTCTAGTCATATCACCCTTCAGAATTCGTTCAACCATCTCACACACCCCCTATTGAATGGTGCTCAGGAGGTACTACCTGACGAGTACCATAAATTACAGTATATACGGTCAAAAGTCTCAGTGGCTGGCGCCAAAGGAATTATTTGTTATACCGCAGAAACACATGTCGATATCTCGAGTTCCCATGCACTTGAAAGAGAAAGAAAAAGGCTATCATCTAGCGAAAGCTACTCCAATAAACATGCACACTCTCAGTTTTCCTTATCTCGTTGTGGAAGACCATATCATAACTCATGGCTGATGGAGAGAACATTTTAATGCATTGTGTGTCCTCTACAAGTGTGTGTTCTTCTGGCATATTTCTAGAAGGTTTCTGATTCAATTTCCCGATCGAGATATGAATAAAATAGATGATTATTTTCTACAGAGGCGTATTTCTGAAAAAATTCCAAATATCCTTCTGACAGTATTTTCCAAATTTGGCTGAAAACTTTGTAATAATAAGTAACTGCTACGACCTAATCATGCTGCCAACAGCATCAGTTTTCAAAGTTCTGTGACTTTGATTCCTTCTACGAAAACGAAGCGAGATACAAAGAAAAGTGAAGACATATGGAACATTTGTTGTTAATCGCTCAATCTCAAAAAAATATCGACATTTCAAAAAGTCATTGGCATACATTTTTCATTGCGATAATATTGGCAAGGTAGCCCTCGGCACGCCACTGGGCTCAATATTTCTAATCTACTCGGGGCTAAAGTAGCCTTGGATTTTGGTTGAATGTGGCGAATGTTCGATCATAAAATCAAGTCTATCAAGCTTTGCAATAATCGCACTAACAATTAAGATTTAGCAGAGCTACTCAAAAAATCAAAAATGTTCTCGAAACCCGCAGAATGTTCAATGTTGACATTCAACATAGAATGG
The DNA here is from genome assembly GCA_963576655.1 of Gastrophysa polygoni. Lineage (NCBI taxonomy): Eukaryota > Metazoa > Arthropoda > Insecta > Coleoptera > Chrysomelidae > Gastrophysa > Gastrophysa polygoni. The sequence goes on along the minus strand of OY755090.1, from coordinate 24,961,685 downwards.
AATGTCAACATTGGAAGAAACCTTGATTATTTTCTCAAAAAAATGCACTAGTTAGTGCAGGTTATTTTCCAGAATAATAGTGTTTGTCACATTCAGACGTTCTCAAATCGACAGATCGATTGGAAATTGATTTTCTGGGCATGGAAGTACTTGTCATCAACGTTTCCACTCGAGTGATTTCCTCGCAAAGGTCATAATCGCGAATGTCTTGACATTGTCACTTGAAACGACTTAACATACTCATATAAATATCGATTTCCTAGTCGACCAAACTGATTTTCATAGCTGAGTGAACACAAGGATTTCGCCGATTCTCGCCACGTTTATGTAAATCACGAAAAATCCGAAGGCACACCACGCCGAGTTCCGACAGTGTCAGGTCCGGTGACCTTGCCGGCCACATCGAACAATAAGCAGGTATTCTTCGTCCTACCAGGAAGAAACTGTGTGAGACCACGACTCGGAAGGAAGTTGGCATTGGACGTCGAAGGAAAAAAAATTGTTGACCAGCGGCGTACCGCGAGGGGGCGGTTGGAGAGCAAATAGGGGCCTGCCCATCCCGATTTTCAATGAAGTGGGCTGGAGAATAACGTCGCGTTTATTTTCGTTTTGCATCGATTTCACTCGAGTTTTCTTCAATTCGTAAGCATTTTCATCTCTGTCATCATCGCAATAATGTCCAATGAATTTTGTATGACTCAGTGTAAAACAGAAAATTGCATTTTCTCTAAAATTCTGGTTGGAAGATCAAGGTAATTTCTTCTGCATGTGGGTATGATTTTTCGCAAGGAAAAACATAGACGCACCAAAATTCATAGGTTGAGTTGAGAAATCGTTAAAAAAAATTAATATGTGTCGGAAAAAAGGTTACATTTTTTTTCGAAAAAAGGTTAGAGATGAGAAAAAAGATTTACAGCATAAATAATGCTAAATAGTTGACTGTTGAATGTGAGTACTGAAAAATTTAATCATACGATGATAATACGTTTTTGATAAAATATCATCGAAGACTCGAAGTTATCCCAGAAGTTAGAATACTTCAAGAAATTTCAGTGGTTTATGCCTTTCCGAAAGGAGTATACGTGTCATTCGGGCTGTTTTGTGTATCAACAAATACACTCTGTTGAAAAAAAATGTGTGTCCAGGGTGGAATTGTGAGAAGTGGTTTTTCAAAAAACACGATATTGGAACACCCTGTATTTGTAATAAGGACAGATTCATGATGTGCCCCATAATGTCTCTGCTCTTGAAATTCTACCTTCAGAAAGCTAAAGAAAAATGTTATGAAAAGGCAAATTGGTATATTAACTTACAGACATCAAGCATTACACCAATTATTTTCATTCGAATGATTTTCTGGATTTACGATACACTCGACCCTGTGCCCGTAAGAACGCATGTCGACTTTTTACCGTACGTACGCATGTAAAATTAGCAACAATGATTTTTTAGACTTGTTTACACCGATGTTGTTGCCATTGGGGAACGAAGGTCGACCCAATAAGAATGCATTATTTGTCGTAAACCATGATAAAACATCTCGCTGAATGCATTTCAAACAGTCTCACTTTCAACGTTCGATCCCAACACCAATCATCGATTGTCACCAATCAACAATTATATACGGTGTGATTGGAATGATTTATAACAAAAGTACATTGAATTTAATTTATTTCATATTTTGTTACCCATGTTCAGAGTATAGTTTAATACGTTTTCAATTTGTCACTCCTTTCAGTGATACCCTGTATGTCAAACAACTATTTTCGAGTGTATCGAAAACTTCTCGTTCGAGTCAAGACCTTCGATGTTTATCTACCTTTCATCTCTCTCTATACATATAAGCCTATTATTAATTATTACTAATATACAACTGACATGCTCGTACCTGTAAATGCAAAATAATGAATTAATAAAAACGTCCAAGGTTATTTTTCACTTATGTGTTGATAGTAGGATAAATGTTCAACACAGATTTCTCAATGTCGACTTCCTTCCTAATCTTTTTTTTCCTCTCCATTCTATTAGAATGATGTTTCCTATGAGCGAAATATAGGCCACGAATGAATCATTTCGGTTGCTGTTATTGATAGTTTGTTTTCGACTGATATGTAATTATTCTCAACGAATTCAGATATGATAAAGGAATCAATTTTTATTTCTAAGAAATTCACAATATCATAATTTCTCCTGTAGATTTCATTTCTGTATGAACAACAGTTGAAAATTTCAAACAATATTCATTTATAATTGACATCTAATGGCAATTGCTGAATTGAACACCCGATACAGGGTGTTACTGAAAGATATATGTAGTAAAATCAAGGGCGTATTCCTGGAACAATTTCGAGTAGAAAATTTCATATGAACATGTGTCCTAAAATATATATCTGGTTTTCGAGATACAGAGTGTCGAAGTTTCTTTTTTAAATAGATATTTCAAACATTCTCTTGTCGATATTGTTGAAATTCGGCCATGTGATTTTTAGTAATAATAAGCAGGTTTAGCGCCGAGTAGATTAGAATTATTGAGTCCAGTGGCGTGCCGAGGGTTACCTCACCAATATTATTGGAAAGAAAAATTTACGCCACTGACGAGGACACTGATTTTTTCGAATGTTGATATTTTTCCAGAAATCAGACAACATCCATGAAAGAATATTTCGAAAGTTTCAATAGCTCTCAACCTTTACATTCGCTTTAACACCCTGTATTTTATCGATCGATGCGTTGTTCATCGAAAACAACCGATCATTTCGATATCATTAAGATTCCTAAAAAATACGTCGATAATTTTTTCCAGTTATAGAACAGTCACGATCGCATCTTCAGAAATGATTATAATTGATAATAACATGTAATTACAAAATAGGTGAAGCTATATAACATTTAATACTAATACTGATTTTTCTGAAATGTCGTTACATCATACAGTAGAGACAGATACAGAGTGTTTCATTATCTACTAATCGGAAATATTCAACTACAGAATTTCGAGCTGAAAATAAGAAGATTCAACTCAAATCACCTAGATAAAATGTGTCTTTCGTCTGAGTTACAGGGTGATTTGATCGAAAGATAGTTGTGCCCATTACATTGAATTGAAGAAATTTTGCTGAATAGTATTGATTTTTTTCTTGATTTTTCTTGATTTACAGTACAAACACTTCCTTTTCGAATCCAATCATTTCCATTCGGTTCAGAAAAGGTAGATGCATGATGGAATCCTTCTATAACATCATCAAGGCTCAATTCGAGTCAAGTTGGGATAGGTTGTCGTTCCCCCCCCCCCCCCTCCCCCGGCAAAATGCATTGTATATACTAAATATGCACTTCATTGAACGCACAGGCGATAATAATGAACGGGCAAATTAAATCCTTAATAACGTCTAATAACCGCCTCACGACGCATATATAGGTTTAAGTGAGCATTGAATTCTATGTACTTAATGCTATATACTCTCCATTATCCCAATTACATACTCTTAATATTTGTAATAGGGTCAAGATTATCGAGTATCTCTTATGTTCGATTAATATATAGATATATTTTTTCACACACATCACACACACATCACAAGATCTCGACGTATAGGATTACCTATTATGATTATACAGGGCGTTTTCGCTACACAAGAAGGCCCTACTACGCCATTGTATTGAAAATATAGTGGTAGTTTTTTTTTTTCGAAAAAAATATCAGAATATACTATGCACTAGGTCTACGATGTTCTAGGAAGGTGATAATGAATTCCGAGTGTGGTATCACCGACTAGGTGAATATCTCTCTTCTGTATATAATATAAGAGCTTCAGCGTCTATTTAGGGTCTTATAAAGAACTCTTACTGAAATGTTGTGACCCTACAATCTGCAAAATATTCTCATAATAAATGCCCCAGATTTAAGAACTGTAATAACTATGACAATGGAAAAAATAAGATATGACGATGGTTTTGATGTTTGATAAGTCAATTCGAAGCCTACTACACATGTTCAGAGCATTTTCCATCAGTGTTCAGTATGTCAAAAATCTCCATTCGAACTTCCCTATATGATCTTGTAAAGAAATCCATATTCTCATACCTACTTTTGATGATTTTCTGTTTGGGAATTTCATTTATGTTCAGAGCATAGATGGATATATCTGAAATGGGTGATATTTTCTTTGAAAAGGTTTTTGTTATTGGCGAAAAACTGAATGCCTAGTTAGCAGGATATTTTCATATCATTTTGTATCTGGTGTCCGATCCTTAGATGCGTCGTTCTATGAAGTATTCATGCCCAGTTTGAGGTGAGTGTTCTCATAAAGTTGGATCGTTGTCATATCATATCAAAAGGATTGATAATAAATATTTTTGCTTATGGAATCGGTTTTAACAACAATTTAACCGTTTCCAAGATACCCATGCAAATAATCGAACTTTTAACAGCCAACATTTTCACATCCTAATCTTGATCTTGAAGACGATGTAAAATCGTTTTCCGCTTAGTATTATGGAGAAAATATTCATGGAACGTTGTCATTCAGTTTCTTTCTATAGCTTTCATAGAATAAAGTGACCAACCCTCTAGAGATTTCGCATTTCCGAGCCCCTCTTCGATTCGCAAGTCGTACGAGGAAGTCTCACCTGTTGACCCACTTGATATATATATATATATAAATAAATGAATAATTATGCGGCTGAATAACCTCACACACAGGCAATTTCATGGTTCGACTCTTGTGTTATTATGAACGATCGTACGGTGTGATCTGATAACAGGTGGTTACAATACAAAACTAACCAGCTTAACTTAACAGATCGGATTGATATCGATCAATTAGTAATCGACTCGCGCTCGTTCTTGAATTTTTACGATTTCTTAGAACGCCTTTGGCCGGTGGTTTACTTCCAACATAAACTGATCCGCAATTCCGATGGAGCGGTCTTCATCGAACAATTTTATTGTCGATAAGTTATATTCATGATAATTCATCATTTATTTACACGAAATAAAAAAATAAAAATGCATAAATGAATTGAAAATGGACAAAAGGCATATGATGAATACACAAGTATATTAATGAATAGTTTAGTATTATAATGAATGAATGAATGATGGTGATACTCGAACACTTATTTCGAAAACGATTCGATTTTGGATTGAGGTCTATGAGAAATCAGGTTTCAGGTTCACATCGGCAAAAACGAAAAGCAACTTTCAGATAGATAGCCTAATTCTGATGAAAATTCGTAGAGAGGCAAAGGAAACATTGAGAATCAAACTAAACTGTTTTCATTTCATTTTTTCTGTAAGTGACGTCATCTTTGTTATTTTCACTACGACACCCTGTGTTTAAAGCGGTTGCAGTCTGCATTTCTCATTTTCTCTAGAAAACTTGATAACAATTGAAGAATACAAAAATTTTGTAAAATACAGGGTGTCCTAATAAAAATAGCAAAGACTACGTCACTTCGGGAGAAATCGGAAGCCTCGCACTGTAACGAAATTATTTCAGTTGGATTCAATGTTTCCTTCACCGTCTCTACAAATTTTCCGAATCATAAATCAGAAATTGATCATGATAAGAAATAAATGAATTTTCTGTCGATTCAGTTGAAAAATGTTCGAAGAGGGTCAATAGTTGAGCAGCGTATTTTTTGTGGGAAGTAAAAATAGGTAGTTGCCGTCAACGCGTTGAGTTTGTGGACTTGACTGGCCTCGGAAGGGTCACTCATCGCCGAACTAAGTAGGCCATGCGAACCTTGATGGTACTACAATTGTTTGTTAATTCGATCGAATCGTCTTTTTATTCACTTTCCCGCACCTATAAAAGTGGAGGAGAAGAAGACATTTTTTCGAGGTCGAGTGATTTTATGGAAACACCAGACTTTTGGATTGCAAATTGCATTGCATTGCACTATCAGAACTTTTCAGCTTCAGATGAAATATGACATTACAGTTGTTGAAATCAAGGGTACGCCCTCTTTAAGGGATATTTTCGAACATTACCGAATGAGAATTTTACGCCAGTGAAATTTTCTGTGTTTTTGAATGGAAAAATGAATGATATCCAGACCATACGAATAATGCAAAACTATACGTTTTTATGATATTGCCAAAAGTTTCATTACTTTCGGGTTCGCTGAAAGTGAAACCAACTTATCGATATCTTTCGCGAGGAGTATTCGAGGAATTAGAGACATGTGTTTTTTTGATCAAAATTGGAGATAATACATGAACCCCTATATCGTGAAATTATTATGGAATACGGAATATCTGTAAACTCATGAGTTTTGGGTATAGGGAAGATTATTCAGTGGATGTGATAATGGTGACTGATTCGATCGATCTTTATTATACATGAATCAGTCATTCCATATGAATCAAAATGAAGTGAATTACAGGATGTCCCAATGAAGATATCAAAGATGATATCGATTTCGGTGAGACGGGACAATAACGTCTCTCGTCTTTTGTCTTTACCCACTTCTCCAATTTTCAGAATTGCGCTATTCTCAATTGTCTGTAAATTGATCGCGTTCGCTCGTCGAGGTGAAAAAAATTACCTGAAGGTGAATTCGAAACTTTTATTGGCCACAAGTATTTACATAGACTCATCGTCGCAGAAGTTCCATCATACTTCACAATCGTCAAGTGTTCAATAGAAAACAAATAAAATGAAAGGTTAAATTTATCGGCACTCCCTGAAACCCACTACAGGCTCAACAATTAATGAAATAAAGATTGAATCGAAATTATCAATCTCGCATTGATTTATTTCATTTGTAACCTTATCCGTCAATTAGTTTAGGTCAAGCGTAAGGCGTACCACAAAATATGTATAATCGATAATTGACCTATTAAAAACTAAGCAAGCATTACCTACAATAGTTGTTGGTGTATCGATCGATCGATCGATCCATCTATATCCGTTGAACATTCTCGACAACAGTGATAATGAATTATATTTTATTGTTGTACTACCTCATACGTTATTTGTTTGGACAAATAATTAATTGTGGCATTCTCACGCACGGACCAAGGGCGTCACACCGAGTGTACAGGGTGGGGGAAAACAATAGGCGATAGAAAAATAATGGACCCGTATGTCCCGAAATTTTTCTTTCACGTTTTCCGCATATATCTCGATATCACGCATATTGGCTGAATTAGATGAAAATAATTTGCACTTTTTTTAGTAGAATGAAATGACGTAAAGGTATTCAGAATATTTGCGTTTATTGCTTGAAACATTTTCCTAGATTTTTCTGGGATTTTCTCTCATCGTGTCTAAGAAAGAAAAATAGAATTTATGATGATTATTTCAATATATTTGTATAAGCAAGGACATATTTGGGATCTGCCCTAAGATGTCACTGTGCGCTTGGAATTTAACCTTCAGATACCTGTCAGTGCATGAGTTTGTATTTTGTTGCAAGGATAAGTAGTTAATATCTAATCTAAGAAAGGATACACTCGAACGAAGGACTTTTTCCCGTTGGTTGACTTGAGGTTGTCGTGAACTTCGAGGGCGAGGATCAGCACGCTCAGGAGCATCCCTATGGCCAGGAACATGAGGGAGGGATAGAAATAGTCCAGGCCTATGTCGACGGCCACCGAGCCCGTCTGGATGCATTCCGGCTTCTTCGGATGCCAGAATCGCAGTTCTCTATGCAGGATGCCGTGTTCTGCCAGGCGTTGCAAACTAAAGAAACATTCGGTCGGGACGTTTCACAAAAAAAAAATGATAAATATTTCAAATTTCAAACAATCGATAGTTTCAACGAATTTTATTCACAAACATATGTGTAATACTGTCATTATCAACGTCATTGAAGGTTGGGAAGTGTCACATTACACGCACCTCAACTTACCAACCTCACTTTGACATTTATTAATATTGGTGACAGTTATTGTATTCCTTGTAGTCACGGTAACAAAATATCTACTCGATTTTTATCAATTTCGATTGAAATAAGATGATTTTAAATAAAATAGTTTACAAACCTCGGTAGGAAGTTTCATTCCTGTCTCGAGATCATAACTAACTAACTAATCTCATACGACAGGAATGAATCTTTTCCCACCTCGGTGTGTAATACACTATTTCAATGAATCTTTCAAAATTGCTGCCTCGTTCGTAGTCAAGTTCACGTATAGATAATACGAGGTAGGAAAAAGCAGATAGGTGATGTATGTCAATTGATATCCCCTTCTATGCGTCTGGGTACCCAACGGTACCCAAGGGGTCTGAGGCGTGCGGCCTTCTGTTTTTTTTGGGGGGGATGGGTGGGTTTGGCATTAAACCAAAGATTTTTTGCCACAGACTTTTTGCTCAACAAAATAATGATATTTGTTGGCAGTTGGACACCTTGGGAGATCAATTTATTTTGAGAATTCCGATCGATGTGTATTACCAAGATAACAGGAGAAGATCAATTGATTGATATCTGCTTCTGATGAATTGTTGCAAGGGCAGATAGGGGATACATCAATTTTGGCTAGATGTGTGGGAAAACCTCCATGATTCAGTTTCATGCTTGTTGTAGTAGAGGAGTAAAATCTTGATAATTTAAAAGTATTTAGGTGCGAATTATGTTGTTATCAAATGCAACCTTGCTGTTTTACACGGAGATAAAGCTGACGATGCTTTATTCCAGTTTCACTGGGAGATGCGAGGAAGATTCAGTCTGATTGTAGCATTCTTATTGTAAGGTTAGAAAACCATAATATTGTTCGTATTTGTTCAATAAATAATCTTTTAAAAACGATCTTCGAGTATCGAGAAATATAATTTGCGGGACGTTTCGAGGAAAGGTCTTCTGTTGTATACTCTATCAGTGTGACTGTCATATCAAGAATTCCCTATTGCTGCTGATGGGATTTGAAACTATGACTAGTACGGTGATATCACCGAGGTGATGATTAAGCGAATAGACAGCCGATACGTACGAATGGATAGGAACCCTAGCATTGTTGAAGCGCTCGCGGTCGAGATCACTTCTTCAGTTATCATTTTGTTGAATATAACGCGTTCGTTCGATCTCGATTCTGTGGTGACCGTGCAGTTGGCATCAGTAGGTACGTACCAAGTATCGAACATGTCTCTGAAGGGCGACAGCTTCTGCACGTTGGCGTGCATCGGTTGCGTTCGATACATCTGCACCTCCCTCAGATGACACACGGACTTGTCCGGAAAAGTCTTCTCGATGATCGGATAGGCCGTGGCCAGCTCGACGTGGAAAGCGTATCCGCCGCTTTCCACCAGAGCCAGACCTTCATCGGGCGTCAGAAAGTTCGAGGCGTTCTTTTGCTGCCCGGAGATTTTCTTCGAGTAGAGCTCTTTGGACAGCCTGTCGGTCGTGAACTGGAAAAGAGGTGGGTGTAGAAGATTCGATCGATTTTTTTTGGGGGGGGGGGGGGGGGTTTGGAACTGATGTAATGAAAATTCTGTTGAATCGAGTGCATCGATTATTACCGTGAAATAATCCCTATTATACAAAGTGTCTTCACATCCGGCTTTCATATCCGACTCCAAGATGTCGCCGATGCTTTTGATTTTCGTTTCTGGCTTCATCAGGAGAGTGGAAACCAAACTGGCCGAATAGAACTGGTATATCATCAGAGAAAGGATCAGCAAGGACAGTATTATGATGCGGCCTGAGTAGAAGGATGGGGTGGTCGTCATTCCTTGAAATTACAAAAGTTATCTTATCAATGTCGAAATGCAAAGTTCTTCCGAAAATGCCCTGGGGCAATACCTTGCTGGCAGAACGATGCGAAAGTACATATGACGAAATAACTCCAACTGACGTCGGCGTGTTCGTTGACAGTTTTCTTTTCGTACATTTGCGTGAGTCTCAAGGAAACTATGAGGAACGCTACGGCGAAAATGGTGGTTATCCATGTGGCAAAAGAAAGCGGTTTGAAGAATACGTCTGCCGTAGTCGGAGCTCTCGGATTTCGAAATACGAAAGCTGCTCTGAAATTTCAAAAAAAAATGTGTGTTAGGAATCCCACGCTATAAATAATGTGAATTATTGCGGGTCAGAGTGTGACACGATAGTTATAACTGTTGTAAACACGAAAGTGCTGCCTTTCTGGGCGGAAAGTCAATTATCAAGGTAGATATTTCAGATATTAAAATAATCAACTGATATTTTGATGTACTTCATTACATTACACATCACCAGAGCATAATGACCATCATCATGGTATCAGATTCCGGTGATTATAGGACGTGTGGCAACACTGGAGCCCCCCTCCTCGTTTGCGTGTCTCCCTCTGACCCGCATCGATCTGACTGCTCGTTCACTCCTTCTCATCCTGTCGACGTCGATGAGTCTCACCTGAGAGTCCAGGTTCTTCGTCCGTATTCCATCACTTCGGCTCGATCGGGCCTCACGAACAAGGGGGAACTGCCGTAATCTATTCGCTTCTCGTCCAGAGCCGCTACCACACCGTCCCACGTCCCGTTCTCGCTCAAATAGCCCCAAGAATTCGACAAAGTTACGTGCGATCTGCGATGTAATCGGAACTGGTCAATATAATAAACTCCGAACAACAAACCCACTAGAAGGATCACAAAACAAATATTCTGATGCTAACATGAATTCCCAGAATTATCATAATATTAGTACCCAATCGTCGCCAGTGTTGTCATATCCAATCATCAAAAAGTGATAAATGGTCCATAATATTTGAAGTCCTTTATGAATTCATGTAGTTCAATGCACAAATATAATAATTAATTTGGGTCATGACGATTATGAATCAGTTCTGATTAATACAAGATGGCTACATTATTCTGATACTTAGCAATTTCACTTTCTTGGGGGCTCGAGGACCAGCATGGGTATACCGTGAATACTTTTTGCTCAACGTTGCAACACCGCAATTTGATATTGACAGTCGACGGCGATTATTGCTTTGTTTGGTATCTGTCATCATTTACGTTTTGATTTATCGATATTATTCAACTTGTGTTCAGTTTTGTGTACTCAGAATCCATCAGAAACTCAGTTTATTTCCTGTTTTGGTGATTTGATATAATGGTGAGACGTTGTGAGGTGTGTTAAAGACAATTTTTGAACCGGCGATCAAAACACGTCATTTCATAGGTGAGTTACCATTGTCGTATCATTCGAAATTTTGAAGCATTTTCCCAAATGGAATAGATAAAAATGAATTTAAATTGAATTGATTAGATTATATTGATTATACCCATAGGTCAGCTGGGACAGTGTCTTGTCATCGTTCATTTTCCCACCAAGAAATGCTGAAAAGTACTACTGAAATTGTTACGGATTTTCAATTTGGTTTCATCATGAGTTAATAATAAATTCGACCCCTCTGACAACACGGCACTGGTGCTGGGAGAATCAGCTCCTGCTATCCTTGTTTAGACAAAGATAGATACTATAAATGTTGCTTCCAAACAAACTGTATTGCCAGGGCTGTGGATTACTTATCTAGTCTGTTCAATGATCGAAGATAATAAATTGGTAGTTCTAATCTAACGCAGTTGCTACTAGATGGGGTTGTTACGCCTGTCGGGCCTGTCGGAAACTTCGACAGGTCGTGACACTTTTCACTCTAACTCAGTTTTTTGGCGTGATGCTTCTTTCGCATTTCTTATGCTATCTAACGTTTCTGATATATGCGCGACTCTTGTTTCAAGCTTTTTTACGTTTTCTCACGTTTTTGACAGATGCGTGATTTTGATGTTTGTATACGTTTTTCCACGTTTATATTCGTTTTTTCACGTACGTGACAGATGTATGAAGTTTTTTCACGCTTTTCACGATTGCGTGACGAAAAATAATAATAATGGATAGCCTCAAAAAAACGTCACGTTCTCGTCAAAACGTGATAAAAGTAGAGACTTTCTATAAAACTATTCTGCGACCGAAAAAATGACACCGTAAAAGTTGGATACTCACGTGAAATTATAGTATTTTTCACATGAACACATGACACTATGATGGAATCTGTTGAAAGTATTTATTTCACGATTTGTTTCGCTTTCCAGGTACTCCTGCAGTGTTCCTTCAAAAGGAATGGGCAGCTGAAAATGACGAACAGGCCTATGGGTGAGAATTATAGAATAGAGTTTTTTTTCTTCAAATCCCTCTTCTATCACGAAATTCCGACATAATTTATTCATAGTAGCCAAGTCAAAATCGGTTCGTTCTGATGACTCATCGAAAGCTGATTTTGACTTAGCTGTTCATCTCGAAGTTGAAAAATTCTGACAGTTTCTTGGAATTTCTACTGAATACTTTGGTTTTGGTGAATTCAGACAGTGCGTATTTAGATTCCAACAAGGTATCTCTATGACTCGATATTCTTATAGTTGAGTCAGAAGCAGCCAACGCCGATTTCCAAATCAGTATCCTATCTAACTTTGTCTCTGAATATCTCGAAGTTCTGACTTGATATCTTGGAATTGGCAAATTTTTAACCAGTTTTAATTTCTCTCAAAACTGATGAATGAATCAAAAAAAAAAAATAGTGTAATCGTATCATTCAACGAACACAACAATCGAAATGTTTTTGAAACTGTGTGACAGTGACAGTGTGACAGATCATATTAATTGTCATTAGTTGTTGGAAATCGTTATGGATATATTACTCAATAGTAATAGATGAATTCTTCGATGATATCACATTAATATGGAAAATGTTCCATAATACTCATTATACTCAGCTACAGATTTGATTGATTGGAAAAATATCTTACAACAATTTGAGACTTGAGAGTAACGCCAGTCATGTTTCTTCTCGACCAATATCTACATTGTGTCTCCCTCGCGGTAAATCCGTATTTTTCGCTATAATATCCGATAGTTTTATTCTTCAGTTCGCCTCCCTTTCCATAGGCGGGATTATAAACATCTTCTACGGTGAAATTTCCTGGAAAAACTCTATCAGGCGAGTGAACTATCTGAATATCAGCGTTGATGTAGATTTCCACGTTCCGGAAAATCTCGGAAAAGCTCTCGTTGGAGGAAAGTATCAACCAGTGGTGTTTGACGTCGAAATATTTCTTTATTCCACACTAAAATAGAACAATATGACGTCGCGGAAAGTGATATTTTCGTTTATCAGGTACTTTTCTGAGAAAATCGCTAATTTTCCCAACATCGCAGTCGCCATCTAACACCACTCCCATACGATTACTCTGCGTTCCTAGGAATTTCGTCCTTGTCAATTTATCGATATTCAGAACTGATATTGCTCGATGTTGCGAAATGAATTGTTTCGTAAAATTGATTTTCTCTGGAACAGAACAGAAAAAATAAAACATCACAGCGATACAATTGTCTACGTTTGGTAATGTTCACCTCGAGTGTCATCGAAACACCCTACGAAAGTAGCATGACTTATTTGTTTTTCTTCGAAAAAAGCGTGTATCAACGTGGCGTCCATGAAGGCATCAGAACGAACGACGGAAATAATCGAAATTACGCAAAATTGCCGCGACAAGAAATGCCCTATTTTCATTTTGAGTGATGGCTCAACGCCTAATGTGACGCTATTATGTCGTGATGAGAAAAAATATACCTACTCCTATATAGAGGCCTGACAGCGGTCGACTGACACGAAAATCGGTTCGTTAATATACATGCCCCATGTAAAAATCATTGATGGAATCATAAATGTGAGATATACAGCGTGTTTGATTTTATACCTTCGCATTTTGCATGATTGAGTGGGAATGATTGTATCAAAGTCTTCGAATATATATTAAAAATTACAAATATCCCTTAATCAAGTCAAATTAAGGTCTATTATCTAATGCCTTGTAAGCATCAGTTGTTATTGGACGCTCGATATATTATGAATAATTTTAATATTATCACTTGGATTTCTCGTAAAAATTTTGTGAATTAGGTCTTGTCGTTCTCTTTCGGTTGAACAATTTCATTCATATCTTTTAACAACTGGAAAATAAAACCAGGTTTTTGTGGTGTAGTTCTCATAATAGTGTCGTCTTTTATGAGAGCTGTTGGTGTTGATACCGAGCATTGATATTGACGACAATCGTATCTGACATCATCATATTCAACCGATAATTTGTGTTTTTGTTCAGTACATCAATGATGGATGCGGTTCAGACATTATGAAAATTATCCTGCAATTGCACCAATTGGATTTTCTTCCAGCACTTATATACAGTTTTCAGATGGATATAAATTCCCTTCATTTCTGTACAGAAATTCAAGGAAAATGTGGCCGAAAATTATACTCACCGTATTGTGTTTGCGTGGATTCTTTTGTATCATGGATTGTAAAATGGTTGTCGAATTCAGCAGGTCCAGAAATTTGACGCAAGGCACAATTTTCGGTTGTCCAAAACACGTCAAAGGTGAGGAAACAAATACGGGGCGTATCAGTACAAAAAACACGTTATATTTCAGAAAAAATCCAATTGTCAAAGTGCTTGATGAGGAAATACCTCAGATTCTTCTTGGTGAATATCGAAAGCGCTCCTGAAATTTTAGGAATGGCCCTCGAAAAAAAGCACCACCATTTAGCTGTATTAGTAGATGGAGATTGCGAAAACATCGATAATTTCCTCAGCGAGGTTTGAATTTGGACAGTCGTTATCTAATGGAAATCGTACTTTATCAACAATCTGTCTTTGTAGCTATGCATCCATAACATGTAATGTCATGTAATTTCCTCGCGATCGTTACGATTCTATAATGGAAAGTAATATGTCTTGAAGTTGCTTCAATATTCAAACAGTTGTAGATAAAGTATAGTACTCAGCTCGTGTATAACGAGCACAACCAACGTACATACACTGGTTGAGTTATATCTTCGATCATTGAACAGACTAGATAAGTAATCCACAGCCCTGGCAATACAGTTTGTTTGGAAGCAACATCTATAGTATCTATCTTTGTCTAAACAAGGATAGCAGGAGCTGATTCTCCCAGCACCAGTGCCGTGTTGGCAGAGGGGTCGAATTTATTATTAACTCATGATGAAACCAAATTGAAAATCCGTAACAATTTCAGTAGTACTTTTCAGCATTTCTTGGTGGGGAAATGAACAATGTCAAGACACTGTCCCAGCTGACCTATGGGTATAATCAATATAATCTAATCAATTCAATTTAAATTCATTTTTATCCATTCCATTTGGGAAAATGCTTCAAAATTTCGAATGATACGACAATGGTAACTCACCTATGAAATGACGTGTTTTGATCGCCGGTTCAACATTGTCTTTAACACACCTCACAACGTCTCACCATTCTATCAAATCACCAAAACAGGAAATAAACTGAGTTTCTGATAAATTCTGAGTACACAAAACTGAACACAAGTTGAATAATATCGATAAATCAAAACGTAAATAATGACAGATACCAAACAAAGCAATAATCGCCGTCGACTGTCAATATCAAATTGCGGTGTTGCAACGTTGAGCAAAAAGTATTCATGATACCTAAGCTGGTTCTCGAGCCCCCAAGAAAGTAAAATTGCTAAGTCTCAGAATAATGTAGCAATCTTCTATTAATCAGAACTGATTCATAATCGTCATGACCCAAATTGATTATTATATTTGTGCATTGAACTACATGAATTCATAAAGGACTTTGAATATTATGGACTATTCATCACTTTTTGATGATTGGATATGACAACACTGGCGACGATTGGGTACTAATATTATGATAATTCTGGGAATTCATGTGAGCATCAGAATATTTGTTTTGTGATCCTTCTAGTGGGTTTGTTGTTCGGAGAGTTATATACTGTTTCAGCACATCGACAAGCATTATTTTTATGAAACCTACCGCTGGCTAGTTATAGCGAGTGAATCCAAGTCGATCTTCGATGTTTTGCGACCGCTCAAACTGAACATCAACTCGGAACTCCATGTTGCTATACAGAGTGGCGATAAAACTTTCGCCGTTTTCGACGTGTACAATCCTGCGTCGGACCACGGGGGCGAATTGAAGATCAGCCCTTTAGGTTTCTACGACGAAATTCACGGTTATAGGGCCGAGTACGAGGGCAACAAATATTGGGCGAGGAGGAATATGACAGGAGTTAAATTCACAACGGCAGTTGTGGTATATTGAAGTTTGAGGGATGAGGGTGGGATCGAACGAGAAACTGTGTTTTTCAAATTTTAGATCCCGTCGACGATTCATCAACCTCTTATGGAGTATTTGAGAAGTGATGAGAACCGACAGATCGATTCGATGCATCGGTTTCAAAGTGTTACGGTGGATCATTGTAGAGATATCTATAATTTCAGGTGAATTTTTTAGACCGCTCAAACTCATCTGAAATTTTATCTCTTCAATATCGATTTTCGAAGGGTTGCGAATAAAAATTGTGTAATTGAAAATAACATTCGATAACATCATTTATAAAACAGTTAGATTTTTGGTAAATTTTCACTTCTGCGGAAACATTCAAAGTCATTCTGAATTAAACGAGGAATTTGGAAAATTGAGAAAAATGACATGTATTTGTGACTACTCCATATCGACTATGCCATATCGAAATGTGATTTGTTGTAGAAAAAAGTTGTTCTCACACATGAGGTATTCACTACAATTATGTGTTAATTTTTTTTTTCTGAATCAGTTTGGATACGTTGAGAACCCATTCTTGGGGATACATTCAAGAAAACGGACGTTTCGACGGGCTGGTTAGTCTTTTGGAAAACAAACGAATCGATTTCGGAAGTTCGCCGTTATTATTCAAATTGGATAGAATGCCCTACGTGGACTACAGCTACGGCAATTGGATATTGAGGTACTTATTCATGCATTGCATATAGGGCTTGCATATTGGAATTTCGAAAACCGCACAAAGTCGTAAAAATGAGAGAAAATCAGCTGATTATATTCGGTGAAGAAAATTAGTTCTAGAGGACGGGATAGATTGAACTTCACGGAATTCTTCTCTTATATACTTATCATTTTATTTTGCTTAGACCCGAATTCGAATAGCTCTGTATATACACAGAAAAAAAATTCCTGGCACGACCATGACTGCTCCGACTTGAGAGAAAAATGATTTATTCGTTTTTAATGGGAGTGATATTTTTCTTATTTTGAAATATTCATTTCGCAAACAAGTTTCCTGATTTTAACAACGAAATGCATGCATTAATGGAACCTTCGACAAAGTCAGAAACACCAACGAGGTGTGAAAATCTCAAGAAAAAATAGAAAAATGATTATATCCAATGTATATAATATATAATTCCTTGAGATGAAATTTTGTTTCAAATCAAAAAAAAAAAATGCTCATTCTAAAACTGATTTTCTAAAGAAATTGTTTTTTTTTCAATTTGAGGATTTATTTCTGTCTGTGTGTGTGTGTGTGTGTTTATACCCAAAGCAAGAAAATTCAGAGGAGAAAAATTATTTATTTTGAAGGTCTACGTTCATCTTCAGACGTCCGAAGGTAGTAGCGAAATCGTACGAGATATTTCTGAGACCGTTGAATGTATCGGTGTGGACCACCATTTTGGTGATACTGTTGGCGATATTGATTTTCCTGCGGATAATATTTTCGCACGAGTTGCGGATTTTCCGTCGGAAATTTTCATTCTTCGAATCTTCCTGGAGTTTCTTGATATTGTTCACTCTGGGAGCTTTCTGCCAACAAGGTAACAATAAACAATTCAAAATACAGACAGTAGAGGCACTACAGGGTGGCACTTTTATGTGAGGTTTCTGAAATTGGGAAAAAAATTGCCTTTTGTGAAGCTATTTTTCAAGTTTCATTTATTATTCAATACGGACCTAGAATTTTCATTCTATAGATACGAATCGCTCTACATCCTTGAAAAAAAAAAGAACTTCGTTTCGGACTGAAATAATGCGTTGATTCTTTTACTTCGCATAATAGAAACGATAACAAATTTATACACACTTTCCTGATTTTCCCACAAATATGGCAACGCCGTGAATGAACATCGAATGAAAGAAGAAAAACTTCTTTCGATTCAGCTAACCTCGTAAGTCAAGCCTTTTCGGTGATAGCAATAGTTTAAGCACATGAAAAAAAAAATAATGGAAAACCGAGTGAAATCTTTCACTTTTTCAGGTGCAACCTGTTATCCGAACCTTTATAGCAGCCGGATCATTTCGGTTTTCGTTTTTCTCTTCTGCATACTCGTTTATCAGTTCTATTCAGCGAGTATCGTGTCCTACTTACTAATGGATCCTCCCAGGACTATATTCGATCTCGAAGATTTACTGAAAAGTCCTTTGCGTGTCGGTATCGAAGATATTTTGATTGACAGAAACTACTTTGTGGTAAGAAATTATTTTTTCATTTCGACAGAAATCCATACATGTGTAACTGTAGCTATATGTATATGTAAAAAATGCGAAAAACTAAAATTCCATAGACAAACATTAATAAGCAGAATTTATTCAATTTGCATGCTTATTAGGAATTCATCAGCATCTGAGAATCTGTGACATTTTGAATCATGGAAATAATTTGTTCAGTCACAGATTCATCTTCCTCCAAGATGCTAAAGAATCTGTATTCAACTTTTTCTGAGAAGTTTTTCCTTTTTTTTTCCACTTCTCGAATATATGATGGAGTTATAAATTCATCCTGACTGGTTGAACAACATATATTTTTTATATTTTCCTCTGGTAGGTACTTGAAATTTCATAGAAACAAAAAACAAAAACCTTTTTGATACATTTGAAATTTTAAATCCAATAAAACGAACGAACGAATGTATATTTTATACAATATAGCGAAGATATATACAGGGTGTTCCGGTGATCATGTTACGAACTTCTAGGGTAGATAAAACACACGAAAATAAGAAAAAAAGTTCATGTGAACATGGGTCCGGAAACGCTTCTTCAGGGAGCTTAGAGTGCCCTTCGAAGATGACCTCCAAAAACTACTTTTCGTTTTATAGCTTCGGTACTACTGCAGCTATCGCAACCAATTTTGGGACATGAAATCTAGTTCGTAGGTTCATCAATTTGAGCCTTCCGGATTTTGTCACCAGGGGCGTACAAACCAGGGGGGTATTTGGGTAAATTTGACCGTACTTCTCTTAGGCTTTAATTTCTTACCATTAATTTATTATTGATTGGACTTAGCCATTTTCGGAGGAAACGGTGACAGATAGCGATTTTTACAAGAGTACCTTATTTATGTAAAAGGCATTGGAGAATCATAATCAGATATAAAAATGGCAAGAAATTGAAGCCTAAGAGGAGTAGGGTAGAATTTGCCCAGATACCCCCCTGGTGTGTACGCCCCTGGTTAAAGGTGACAAAATCCGGAAGGCTCAAATTAATGAGACTACGAACTAGATTTCATGTCCCAAAATACCGAAGCTATAAAACGAAAAGTAGTTTTTGGAGGTCATCTTCGAAGGGCCCTCTAAGCTCCCTGAAGAAGCGTTTCCGGACCCAGCATGTTCACATGAACTTTTTTTCTTATTTTCGTGTGTTTTATCTACTCTAGAAGTTTGTAACATGATCACCGGAACACCCTGTATATATATATAAGTTCCGAAAGTAAAGACAACGATATATTTTTCCGTCGTGAAAGGTGAGAAGTTTCCGAAAAAAATCCCCTCTCTCCTCCAGCAAACCACCGATGCGAACGCCATCGAGCTGTTCTCGTCGAAAATCAAAGGGGAGACAAATTCGTCGTCGGGCTTCTACCGACCCGTCGAGGGGCTGGCGCTGGTGCGTGGGGGCGGTTTCGCGTACCACGTGGAAACCAGCACGGCCTACCCGATCGTCGAGGCGACGTTCTCCAACCAGGAGATCTGCGAGCTGGACGAGGTGCAGATGTATCGAACGCAACCGATGCACGCCAACTTGCAGAAATTGTCGCCCTTCAAGGAGATGATGAATTTCTGGTCAGTTTGTCATCAACTTTTTGTTCATTTTAACGTTTCGATAATTCATTTAACAAAGGTGATGAAGAAATGTAAAGATCAGAATTAGGATAGAAGTTGAATTTCATATCTAGAAAATGAGGTATATCACTGGAAAAAAAGATGAAACATTCAATAACGTTCTGATCAGCGGCGTTCTTTTGGACATCCATGGGATATCCTGTTGGGACAAGTGAAGTACAAAGTTTTCTCACTCATTCGAAATCCGGTTCATCTGTAAATTTCTCGTCAATTCAAATAAATCTAGGCAATCTCTGATTATAGGTATAATTTATAATGATGAATTGATCGATATGTTGATACTACTGTGATATCAAACATACCCACGTGGAATATAGCTAACTGTCCAGGTTAACGTCTCAAAGATCGATTTTCCTCTCATTTCGGAAGATTTCGTTTAGCCGTAGATAAAGTACACTACACAACTCGTTGTTATAACAATTTTGTGTGATTGATGGATGAAATATTTTTCAGCATGTTGAAATTAGTCGAGACCGGAAATATGGATCGTCTGCGAAAGCATTGGGATGCGAGGAAACCGACTTGCATGGAATCGGCGAAGAAACGAGAGATCCACGTCGGCCTCAGCGAATTCTCTTGCTCGCCTTTGGCCTTGACTGCAGGCGTGATAATATCGATGGTTTTCTTGGTAGTCGAGTTCGCCGTTTTCTTCAAAAAACGCATTTACGACTTTCTCAAGTTGCGCTTGAAATTCACAAATCATTATACGGTTTATCCGTACGCGGAATAATATAAGTCACTGAAGTTATATAGCCCGACCGTTTTTTTTTTTGTTTAGGGTATAAATAAATACTAGTGAATATAAATAAGTCACTATATTGTTATCGAAAAAAAATAAAAAAACTCACTGCTACAGAAAATAAAGACAAATCCAGTGAAACAAATATGAAACTACTGATGGTTTAACATTCTAATAAGCTTGAGCCGTTACTTGAAATATGCCAAGTTGCTCTCCATGTATGTAATAATTCACCATACCTTCAAATAAATTTTGAATGACTCAACAAACTACGATTCTACTTAGAATTACCTTTTAATATTGTACAAAATCCAAGAGAAGATTCCTTGCTGAAAAATAAGAAAAAAATTCGAAAAAACTTATTTTCAAAGACCCGAAGTTTTCGAGACATCAACTTTTTCCAAACAAAAAAAAAAATTTGAAAGAAATTGAGAGAAGTATTTTTTAATGAATTGGAGAAAAAACTGTATTTTTAAGTTTACGTGTCTTGGGGATAAAGTTCATGAGAACTATTTCCTCATTTTTCAGCAAGGAATCTACCCTTGGATATTTTCAACAATATTAATGAACACCTTGTACTTTCGATCACAAACTAACCCATATAACTGAATGAGAATTTGTCGATTGTCTGATTGAAACCACTTATTTTTGTTACCTTTTCTATGTGGATTATAAGAGGGGAATGCCAAAGGTTGAAATTCATGGAAACCTTGATTATGTGCATCACAAATTCGAGACATTTCGTGGAGAAGGGAAGTGTCACTTCTACTTTTCAAATAGACATTAGAAAGTTGAGTACCAGTTCCTGTTTCCCATGTGATTCACAAAATGCAAAAAATTGTCGAGAATTTTTGCTGAAACACAAAAATACTATCTACGACTACAAATCTAGTCATTTTCTGTGTGCATTTCTTCTTCATCATCAGAAACACTATTCTCGGCCTGTCAAGTGGCGGCGCTCTGTTTATTTTTGTTTGTGAGCGATGACGTAACGTTGGACGACGTAATCCGGCGGACTGTACCCTCCAGGGTAGTTTTTGTCTTCAAAAAGCAACTCATACTCGTCCGTATGCGTCGCTGGCGGATTATTAACGATGGCCTTGTAGAAGCACGTCGTTTGCGGGAAAAGCGCCTTCACTGAAAACCACCAAAAACATTGAATTCGTGAAAAAACATTCGTCAAATGTCAAACATCAAATCACACTTGTCATACGTCATCTTTCAGTTGTCATACATCAAACATCAGGTGTCATACGTCATTTGTCATGTACACAGGTGATCTAACGTCCAAATATTGTTTATTCTGACTTGCCTAGAGTGCCTTGTGGAAATAGGGCCTGTGGGTCGGTTTCAGGGTTTGCTCTCATCAAGGGTAGGGGAATGACCCTTCTTCTGCTCAAAATGTGACGGCCTTTTTGGTTTTGTTCTTTCAGAATGTCGTCGATATCGTATTTGCCAGTGCTCGGATTGTAGCTGACGACTTCAGCTAGAATCCAATTTTCGCCGTCTCCAGAGTCTTTTACTAAAGCTGCTACCATGTCTCCCACCTAGAAAAAAGAAATCATGTGAAAGTAGAAGTGGATTTCATTTATGAGGAAAAATTACCTTGGAGATATAGTTTGGGTCTGCTGGTATAGCTCCACACAGTGGTGGAGGTTTCTCACCGATTTTACTAACGTACAAAGGTAAAGTTTGTGCTGAACTAGTCAACATCTTTATCCATATACCTTTCCGGATAGACTCTTTGTTGGGAGAGAATTTGGACTGTAAAAGACAAAATAGAATGTGTCAGAAACTTTGGATGATTAATATATTATAATAATAGTAGTGTCACAATAATCTGTGAATGAAACACACAAAAGAACACTGCTTAATGATGAACATATTGATAAAAAACTGCAAAACAAATGCCAGTATTGTTCTGAAAGCCAACTCTACTCAAAAGTACTGAATTTTCATAAATCAGTAAGTACAAGTCATTGTTTTCACTCCTATGTGACATTAATATATAAATGGTGGTGGTTTAGAAGGGATTGACAAAATATGACATACTTTCAATTACTACAGATACTTTCATGATTGCATACATATTTGCCATGAATTTTGTTCAATATTCAATAATTTACAATTCTCTAGAGAGTGAATTTGTTTTTCATGGATTTTTGTTGAGTTTTTCATTCGCAGATTATCAAGCAGATCATTGTAACGCCTACTGTACCTGAATCCTTTCTTTCTTGATGTTGCGAATCTCTGTAATTTTCTGCAAAGCCTTGCGAATCACCTCCTCCTCTTGTTCAGTTTGAAAAATAGCCATTTTATACAGTGACTTCATTTTCTGAAAGACAATAACCATAATACTAGATTCATTTCGAGATCTATAAAGTATTCTTACCTGTGAACTTCGACCTGACGGTTCTTCTTGGGAATACCTTTGTAACGTGAGGATTCCCTGTTCAGATTGTTGACGTTTCTTTTCAATTTCGTGTACAAGCTGTTGCAAAGCTTTCAAGCGTTCCTGCACTTGCTGAGCAGCAACTGCATCCGCAGTTAACGGCATTATTACAGGAAATTAGACTGTTTCCAAAAATAATGGTCTATTCTTACAGCACAATACCAAGACAATAAAACAGAGGCAGTCAGTATCTATGAGAAAAGTACCTAGTCAGGCTTAAGAATGTTTTTTTTTTCATCAGGTTTTTCTTACCAGGTTGCAGACGATTTTTGGTGAATGTGTTTTGAACTTCAACATTTGATGCTACCACTCGAAAGACTTAAAAACAATCGGTGTATTCCCAAATTATCTACCGACCATTTTATTTTCAATAACAGTAACAACTGTAAGTCACTTGTCAAATCTTTATGATGACAACCGCCGTTGCTTGCACGAGGCCACAGAACACTATAACCACATAGGGTGTTCGTGACGAGGCTAAACCACCCAGTCGGTGCCTGTGTTACCAAGTGTATCTATTAATCTACAGTACAAGGTATAAACAGCTCGGTAGTGTTTTTTAATCAGCTGTAGCTCGTTAGACAGTGTTCTGTAATGATTGAATATGTAATATTGGTTGTTGATTGAAAATAGTTGAAAAATAGATGATCTGTCAAAAAATTTAATAGATCTGGCGCGATACATGGCAACGTTGATACCGATTAGGTGGTTTAGCCAAAGAGAACAGTACCCCTCTTCTGTGGTTTAGCTCCTCGTTACATCTACTCGCTCCTGAGGCCATAAGCATTATTCAATAAAACTGAGAAGAGGAAAATGACAGGACTGTTTTGATTTTTCACGATCGTAGTTTTCTGTGGAATTTGACACTGACAGTTTTGAATTAGACATTTCGAGTTTTTCATAAAGGTTAAAATAAAAATCACATTCATTCTTTGTATTTGTAGGCTTTGTTCGAAAATTTCCCTAATCATGTCTACGAACAGAGAAGAAATTCTAGCTGATTTTCAAGTAAGCAATACATCATCCTGTATGTCCCAATACTATTCAAAAACCATCGAAGTTCAAAAATGATTGATAACTTGTGATGATTCTAGGCTTGTACTGGGATAGAAGATTTGGCGGAGGCGATATTTCATTTAGAAGAAACCAACTGGGACTTGCTGGTGAGTTTATCCTTGTGGAATAATCGATAACTTGTCTTCAACAACCGTTTGATTTCCGCACAGCAAGCTGTCAATAGAGTAATGCCTGCTGATACCCAGAGTTTTCAACCGCGAGTAGAACCTGACGTGATGATTGTAGAAGACGATGCGGATGTCCCCACTTTGGTAACTGCCACTGACCCAATGGAAGCAAGGAATCATGTGGGACATTCGTCTCCAACAAAAAGAACACACGATAATAGTTTGCCCTCAACGTCTGCTGGTACAAAAATGTTGAACTTCAACGTACAGTATTGTGATAGAAATATAAAGGTTGAATTACCAGAGACTGCCACAGTTAGTGAGTGAAAATGAAGTACCTAGTGTTTGATTCTATTGTATAACGGTTTGATGTTCCAGATGATCTGAAATTGCATCTGCAAAGAGAAATAAAGGTGGCCCCTTGCAGACAACAGCTATCTAATTGGGCTCGTTTGAACCAGTATGAAAATACTCCTTTCTCGAAATTAATGTTACCAAAAGATAATTCACTCACTCTAACAATCAAACAGAATGAAGGTGGATTCACAGCTGAGGCAGAGTGAGTATTTTTTTTTGATACTGGGGTGATATCTTTGTTTCTCTTATGAAGCCTTTGTGAAATATTCCTTTGGAATGCATCTGGTTTTTCTCTAGATAGCAGGGTTTGAAAGATATACATGGTGTCCAGGAAAATGTGGGAAATCTCCTGGATTCAGATAGAACCTCCAAAAATGAGGTGATAAGTTCCTGTATTGTTTTTCCTATATATTTCCTCCTTACAGAGAGTGGCTACTGAAATTTGCTACTGTAAATTGGATTTTTATGAATAATTTGAATAGAATAATATGATTGAATTAATGTTTTATGTGAGGGACGCTAGAACGGATCCCTTGAAATAGTGTCCTGGAAGCATATTTAGTTTTCTTAGTTCATCAGGGATGAACTGAGTTCAATATTTGATGCTCAAATTTTTAATACCTTTTATTACAAAAGTCTGAAAAGAAGTAAATTTTGTAGGTACTCTTATTTATTGTTGATAAAATGAACAAAGGACAATGGTTTTTGACCAATGGACGAATTTGATATACATACATTGGATATATTGATGTAAATATAAATATAATGATATTTTCGAACCCTGCTAGATAGAATTTGGGTGTATGTTGAAGGTTGCATCTCGGGATGATCGGATTTTACACGTGGCGAAAATTCGAATGTTGTATGTTTTTAGTACTGCCGTAACAGAAAAACTCAGCGGCCAATATATGCTCAATATCAAATGCGAGAATAAAACTTACAATGTGAAGTATCAAGGCAACAAAACTATACTCGAAGTGAAGGCCGATGTCTATTCCTTGACGAATATCTATGTACGCAATCAGATTTGGAGTGGCTGGCCTCCCAACATAGATGACAATACCATGCTGGCTCTATCAGGAATAAAGTAATTTTTTTTTTTCATTATTATCTTCTTTTGTCCTGGTCGATTCGAAATAGCCTTGTTACACTATAATCATACACTAGCAAAAGAGAATGAATGAATCAAACACAAACTGATCACTATTCAAATTTTTTGAAAGATCTTTTCATTTTCTTTTACATACTGTACAATTCATGTAATGAATTCTTATATTCCTTGTCACTTGTATTCATCAGTTGCAGTAATAATTGAAGCAAAATACTATTTTATACTTGTTGCTGTGAAATATTAAAATGTAGCAATCGTTCTGTTAGAAAATATTATATGTATAGTCAATGTTGAAAATTTTGCAGCACAGGGATAATGGTTTTATTATCGGTTTTTCACAAAATTCCACTTCCGACGATAAAAATAGGAATTTTCCATAATAAATTTTCATAATCTCGAATTGATGGCATTGACCATAACAAAATGTCTGATAAAACTCTTCTGTTTGTTGTTTTCTGTCAGTTATCCGGAACACGATTTGACTGTCCGTCGCAACATTCAATCAAACAACCATCGAGAGAAGAAAAGCATGCCGATCGTCCAGATTGACAGCGACGATGACGAATTCGAAGACGCCTCCGAGAGTTTTGTCGTCGACGACGAATATTTCGACAACGACATCAGCTCGGCCAAAAGGACGGAACCGCTCAGTGAGTTTGAAAGATTTTATTTCTTGTTTTTTTTTTTTTTTTCATTTCTTTCACTCATTTCATTCACTATCTATTCATTTCATTGGTAATTTGCCTAGGAGTGTATGATACATAAAGAAACTATTTTTGGTAAATCAGTTTTCATTTCCTTTCTGAAAGATTCTCTTTTTGTCGTGGATGAAATTTGGTCGAGGAGTGCAAGGTGCACAAGATATTTCAGTATAATTTTATAAATTAATTGGCGATGAAAATTTCCGAAAATTCAATTACATATTTCATCACATCGTCAATATTTTTGCTTTGGAATCTCAATGGGTGTCAAATCTGATGATGGAGGTGATCAAACAAAAAACGTCATATTTCCTACATGAATCACCTTGTAATTGAGGAACTTCCAGCTAGAAATAGACCTGGGTTTCAGATTTTTCTTGAAAGTTATTAACATGTGATAAGAAAAATAGTGTTTTTTTTATATTTTCAGTTGCTTTTTACATTTTTGATAATGTTTGTTAATGTTTGATAATATTTCAAAACATTGATTGCAAATTGTTTTAAAATTTGGAATCTTAGAATTTTTTCGTTTTTTATCTATATAGTTCCGGATAACGTGGAAGATGAAATCGTCGGCACTATAACGTTTTCCGAAAATTTCACAACCAGATACGGGCCTGTGCATCCGGTATTCTACCAAGGGAGTTTGGAGGACGCCATCAAAGAAGCTTGCTCGAAACCAGCAAAAGACGTAAGTCCTTTTTCTCCTAAATTTCATGAATTCATTTTCTCAATACTTTGTCAGAATCTGCACTTTTGTGATGTCTACTTTCTAGAGTTTTAATGTTTCAAACCATTTCATAAAAGTGTAAGAAGTATCTATCTTTTTTTCCATTTTCATATCAGCCAGTTGTTTGGCCCAAAATTTTTTGAGTTTCTACAGGTTTCCTCAATTTTTGAATTTGGAAATTCCTTGTTTTCAAATTGACAATCTATGTTCGATAACCATTAACATGGCAACGAATCGTAGGGCTTTAGTTGTGATGAAACATATTGTGTGAGGAAACCGGAATTTTTCTATTCAATGTTTTAAACAAAGAAAAGGTGTTTTGTGAACACCATTTTCAATTGTCGAAAAATTCTTGAGTCGTGGAGAAACTTGAATATTTCAGTTTTAATTTTCGCAAACCTGTTGATCGATCAACTTGTCGAGTAATCCTGTCGATTCATATGAACTTGTTCCGTGATACGGTTGCTCTGTGCATGAGAGCTGTTGATCGATCGTCGTCGTTGTTGTTGTTGTTGTTGTTGTTGCGCGCGATACTGATGCGTCGATGGGGCAAATTCCAGCGCAAAATCCTGGCCATCTACCTGCACCACGACGCCAGCGTCCTGACGAACGTGTTTTGCGCCCAACTGCTGGGCTTCGAATCGGTGATGCAGACGATCGAATCGAACTTCGTGCTGTGGGGCTGGGACGTGACGTTCGAGAGCAACCGCTCGCGACTGCAGCGCAGCGTCGCCGCCGCCCTCGGCGCCACGGCGGCCGCCAGCCTGCGCACCATCCCCGTCGACCGCATGCCGGTGCTC
This sequence comes from Gastrophysa polygoni, assembly GCA_963576655.1. Taxonomy (NCBI): domain Eukaryota; kingdom Metazoa; phylum Arthropoda; class Insecta; order Coleoptera; family Chrysomelidae; genus Gastrophysa; species Gastrophysa polygoni. Next base: position 24,933,675 of record OY755090.1, on the reverse strand, counting down.
TTCCTCATCATGCGCATCCGCGGCACCACCGAGATCTTCAACGTCGTCTACGGTCAGTACGGTCCCCACATAACTCCCGATTCCCGAACTCATTTCGTCAGCTTGCTTCCTGCACAACAACCGACCCACATTAGCCGAATTGGAAAAAAAAAATGTTTTGCAGGAAACGTGGGCGTCAACGAACTTCTGTCGAATCTGATCGAGTGCGTGGAAGTCTTTACGGAACACCAGCGGGTAGAGACCAAGGAAGAGGAGGAGCGTGCCGAACGAGAACTCGTCAAATTCGAGCAAGATATGGCCTTTCGCGAAAGTCTCGAAGCCGATAGGTACGTGGAAAAATATTATATTCTCTAGAGGGCGATTAGAAAGACGAGATCCATTCGGTGGATTGATTGTCAGAAAAAGAAAAATCGAATTTCTTCCAGAGCCAAAGAAGAGGCGAAACGTGTGCAAGAGAGAGCCGAGACTGAGGCGAAGCAGAGGCGCGAGAGCGAGCAGGCCGAGACGGCGGCCAAAAAAGAGGCGTTCCGGCAGCAGGTGGCCGCCAGCTTGCCGCCCGAGCCGCCCCTCGACCAGGGCGACAGCATCACCAAGATCCGCTTCAGGCTGCCCATGGGCGAGAATCTCGAGAGACGCTTCCAGGCCAACACGCCACTCAAAGTAAGGAAAATATCTACATTTTTTTTTTCTTTTAATTTTCGTGCGCCCATCTCTAGTGGTAGGAACGGGAAGAATATCGATGTTTCTTCATGGCGCCCCTCTCTAGTAGAGATGGGACAAATATCGATATTTTGTTCTCACAGACCCATCTCTAATAGAGATGGGACTAATATCGATATCGTTGGTCGATATGTCATCCCATCTCTATGAGAGATGTTATATCGATACTTTTTTGTCCGTTGTGCCCAACTCTACTATAGACGCTTTGTGTTTTTCAGATTCTTTTGGACTTTCTGATTGTCCAAGGCTACCCTACTGATGAATTCAAGGTTATATCTAGCTGGCCTAGAAGAGATGTAAGTATTTTGATTGATGCTCGAGACTGGTGAACATTTTTTATGGATTTTATTGATTTTTGCAGTTGACATCGTTGGACGCGAGTCAAACACTGAGAGATTTGAAGTTGTGTCCCCAAGAAACTGTGATATTAGAAGAACGATGAGATTTCGTAACATTCCCTTGAGCAAGGGTGGGTTTTTATACCGGCATTTAAACGTGTAAAGTTATTTAATATATTTTTAATTCGATGTAGAAATAATTATTTAATGTATCCAGTTCGATAATATACATTCATACAGCCAACATTCGAGATATTCTCCAATTTTCCTTATTCGTGTGTCTTTGAACTTTTTTCAAGAATTTCCAAGCGTCAGAATGGGCTGAAATCTTGCATACAGAGTGTTCTCGATGTGCTGAACACGAATCTGAAGTCGAAAGGGCCGTATTCCTGATAGTTTTCGAGATATAAGCATTTTTAGGAAAAATATTTCGAGCTCCAGAATCGTCGAAAATTCCTCTCAACACGTCCTCATTTGTGTGCAGAATGCGTGAATCGACTCGAATTTGCGATATTTTCGTGTTATCGAGACGTGAAAAAAATTCAGTCCGAAGTGGGGTCAAAAATTGCAACTTTTTTTTCTTTAGGAGTTGAGAGCTGTGCTTCTATTCCGCACTAGGCAATGCCCTAAGGGCTCTAAATACTGAATTTGAGGCCTCTACGACAAAGTCGAATTTTGGGTCTGAAAAATTAGCAAGACTATAGTCTTTGAACTTTTTTCAATAATTTCCAAGCGTCAGAATGGGCTGAAATCTTGCATACAGAGTGTTCTCGATGTGCTGAACACGAATCTGAAGCCAAAAGGGCCGTATTCCTGATGGTTTTCGAGATACCAGCATTTTTAGGAAAAAATATTTCGAGCTCCAGAATCGTCGAAAATTCCTCTCAACACGTCCTCATTTGTGTGCAGAATGCGTGAATCGACTCGAATTTGCGATATTTTCGTGTTATCGAGACGTGAAAAAAATTCAGTCCGAAGTGGGGTCAAAAATTGCAACTTTTTTATCTTTAGGAGTTGAGAGCTGTGCTTCTATTCCGCACTAGGCAATGCCCTAAGGGCTCTAAATACTGAATTTGAGGCCTCTACGATAAAGTCGAATTTTGGGTCTGAAAAATTAGCAAGACTATATATAGTCTTTGAACTTTTTTCAATAATTTCCAAGCGTCAGAATGGGCTGAAATCTTGCATACAGAGTGTTCTCGATGTGCTGAACACGAATCTGAAGTCAGAAGGGCTGTATTCGTGATAGTTTTCGAGATATCAGCATTTTTAGGAAAAATATTTCGAGCTCCAGAATCGTCGAAAATTCCTCTCAACACGTCCTCATTTGTGTGCAGAATGCGTGAATCGACTCGAATTTGCGATATTTTCGTGTTATCGAGACGTGAAAAAAATTCAGCCCGAAGTGGGGTCAAAAATTGCAACTTTTTTATCTTTAGGAGTTGAGAGCTGTGCTTCCATTCCCCACTAGGCAATGCCCTAAGGGCTCTAAATACTGAATTTGAGGCCTCTACGACAAAGTCGAATTTTGGGTCTGAAAAATTAGCAAGACTATAGTCTTTGAACTTTTTTCAATAATTTCCAGGCGTCAGAATGGGCTGAAATCTTGCATACAGAGTGTTCTCGATGTGCTGAACACGAATCTGAAGTCAGAAGGGCCGTATTCGTGATAGTTTTCGAGATATCAGCATTTTTAGGAAAAATATTTCGAGCTCCAGAATCGTCGAAAATTCCTCTCAACACGTCCTCATTTGTGTGCAGAATGCGTGAATCGACTCGAATTTGCGATATTTTCGTGTTATCGAGACGTGAAAAAAATTCAGCCCGAAGTGGGGTCAAAAATTGCAACTTTTTTATCTTTAGGAGTTGAGAGCTGTGCTTCCATTCCCCACTAGGCAATGCCCTAAGGGCTCTAAATACTGAATTTGAGGCCTCTACGACAAAGTCGAATTTTGGGTCTGAAAAAATAGCAAGACTATAGTCTTTGAACTTTTTTCAATAATTTCCAGGCGTCAGAATGGGCTGAAATCTTGCATACAGAGTGTTCTCGATGTGCTGAACACGAATCTGAAGTCAGAAGGGCCGTATTCGTGATAGTTTTCGAGATATCAGCATTTTTAGGAAAAATATTTCGAGCTCCAGAATCGTCGAAAATTCCTCTCAACACGTCCTCATTTGTGTGCAGAATGCGTGAATCGACTCGAATTTGCGATATTTTCGTGTTATCGAGACGTGAAAAAAATTCAGCCCGAAGTGGGGTCAAAAATTGCAACTTTTTTATCTTTAGGAGTTGAGAGCTGTGCTTCCATTCCCCACTAGGCAATGCCCTAAGGGCTCTAAATACTGAATTTGAGGCCTCTACGACAAAGTCGAATTTTGGGTCTGAAAAATTAGCAAGACTATAGTCTTTGAACTTTTTTCAATAATTTCCAAGCGTCAGAATGGGCTGAAATCTTGCATACAGAGTGTTCTCGATGTGCTGAACACGAATCTGAAGCCAAAAGGGCCGTATTCCTGATGGTTTTCGAGATACCAGCATTTTTAGGAAAAAATATTTCGAGCTCCAGAATCGTCGAAAATTCCTCTCAACACGTCCTCATTTGTGTGCAGAATGCGTGAATCGACTCGAATTTGCGATATTTTCGTGTTATCGAGACGTGAAAAAAATTCAGTCCGAAGTGGGGTCAAAAATTGCAACTTTTTTATCTTTAGGAGTTGAGAGCTGTGCTTCTATTCCGCACTAGGCAATGCCCTAAGGGCTCTAAATACTGAATTTGAGGCCTCTACGATAAAGTCGAATTTTGGGTCTGAAAAATTAGCAAGACTATATATAGTCTTTGAACTTTTTTCAATAATTTCCAAGCGTCAGAATGGGCTGAAATCTTGCATACAGAGTGTTCTCGATGTGCTGAACACGAATCTGAAGTCAGAAGGGCTGTATTCGTGATAGTTTTCGAGATATCAGCATTTTTAGGAAAAATATTTCGAGCTCCAGAATCGTCGAAAATTCCTCTCAACACGTCCTCATTTGTGTGCAGAATGCGTGAATCGACTCGAATTTGCGATATTTTCGTGTTATCGAGACGTGAAAAAAATTCAGCCCGAAGTGGGGTCAAAAATTGCAACTTTTTTATCTTTAGGAGTTGAGAGCTGTGCTTCCATTCCCCACTAGGCAATGCCCTAAGGGCTCTAAATACTGAATTTGAGGCCTCTACGACAAAGTCGAATTTTGGGTCTGAAAAATTAGCAAGACTATAGTCTTTGAACTTTTTTCAATAATTTCCAGGCGTCAGAATGGGCTGAAATCTTGCATACAGAGTGTTCTCGATGTGCTGAACACGAATCTGAAGTCAGAAGGGCCGTATTCGTGATAGTTTTCGAGATATCAGCATTTTTAGGAAAAATATTTCGAGCTCCAGAATCGTCGAAAATTCCTCTCAACACGTCCTCATTTGTGTGCAGAATGCGTGAATCGACTCGAATTTGCGATATTTTCGTGTTATCGAGACGTGAAAAAAATTCAGCCCGAAGTGGGGTCAAAAATTGCAACTTTTTTATCTTTAGGAGTTGAGAGCTGTGCTTCCATTCCCCACTAGGCAATGCCCTAAGGGCTCTAAATACTGAATTTGAGGCCTCTACGACAAAGTCGAATTTTGGGTCTGAAAAATTAGCAAGACTATAGTCTTTGAACTTTTTTCAATAATTTCCAGGCGTCAGAATGGGCTGAAATCTTGCATACAGAGTGTTCTCGATGTGCTGAACACGAATCTGAAGTCAGAAGGGCCGTATTCGTGATAGTTTTCGAGATATCAGCATTTTTAGGAAAAATATTTCGAGCTCCAGAATCGTCGAAAATTCCTCTCAACACGTCCTCATTTGTGTGCAGAATGCGTGAATCGACTATATTTCGAGTGAAAAAAATTCAGTCCGAAGTGGGGTCAAAAATTGCAACTTTTTTATCTTTAGGAGTTGAGAGCTGTGCTTCTATTCCGCACTAGGCAATGCCCTAAGGGCTCTAAATGCTGAATTTGAGGCCTCTACAACAAAGTCGAATTTTGGGTCTGAAAAATTAGCAAGACTATAGTCTTTGAACTTTTTTCAATAATTTCGAGGCGTCAGAATGGGCTGAAATCTTGCATACAGAGTGTTCTCAATGTGCTGAACACGAATTTGAAGCCAAAAAGGCCGCATTCCTGATAGTTTTCGAGATATTAGCATTTTTAGGAAAAATATTTCGAGCTCCAGAATCGTCGAAAATTCCTCAACACGTCCTCATTTGTGTGCAGAATGCGTGAATCGACTCGAATTTGCGATATTTTCGTGTTATCGAGACGTGAAAAAAATTCAGCCCGAAGTGGGGTCGAAAATTGCAACTTTTTTATCTTTAGGAGTTGAGAGCTGTGCTTCCATTCCCCACTAGGCAATGCCCTAACGGCTCTAAATACTGAATTTGAGGCCTCTACGACAAAGTCGAATTTTGGGTCTGAAAAATTAGCAAGGCTAACCCCTTTGAACTTTTTTCAATAATTTCCAGGCGTCAGAATGGGCTGAAATCTTGCATACAGAGTGTTCTCGATGTGCTGAACACGAATCTGAAGCCAAAAGGGCCGTATTCCTGATAGTTTTCGAGATATCAGCATTTTTAGGAAAAATATTTCGAGCTCCAGAATCGTCGAAAATTCCTCTCAACACGTCCTCATTTGTGTGCAGAATGCATGAATCGACATGAAATAAAAATAACTGAATATGCATGTTACAGAAGTCTGTAAGTTATCATATGTTGATCTCGATATTACAAAGTTGGCAGTCCTGTTCATATCAATTTTGTATCGCCATCTATGAATCAAAAGCTGAAACTAGTACGTATGAACTTGATCATTTTACAGTTTCCTGTGGTGCAGCAACGACCTCAGACTGTACTTGATCAGTTAACTACTAGATGGCGCCAATTTATATATTGTTAGAATGAATTTTCAAATTGAATTCGTGTAAAGACTACCATTTGCAGTATTTTTGATAGTTTTGACGAAAAATTCAGACATCAAAAAACGTATTCGAAGTTTTTTCAGCAGTCAGAATGAGCTGAAAATTTGTATGCAAGAAATAAAAGGCACAAACATGAAAAGAAAAACGTTTTTAATCGCATCGCTCTCCAATATAATTAACCGAATCACAATCAAAATCGCAATTCCTAATATTCTTTAAACTTACTACATATCAGCCTAGTACTACATCATAGTCAATAATATTATTTACAAAAAGAAAATAAAACTTATAAATCATCATATCGATCGACATCGATAATATCCGATCAATCGAACGCTTCTTGTGCAGAGAGACAGACTGGCAGAAAAATCGAGTCTCTGAAAGCTCCGAAATGCTTAGAGCTTAGATGCTTAGAAAGAAGAACAATCATTCGTCCTCGTCCATGCATGACTCGATTCACCTGCAAACAGTAAAACAAAATTATTAGCCCGAAAAATCAGTAAAACAATCGATACTATTGAAATTCTAAAGTTTTTGATTAGCACTAATTTCGAATCCAAAATTCAGCTGATTACACAACATCAAGTCAAAATCAATGAGCACAAATTTCGAGTTCAAAGTTGAAGTTATAATTTCGAGTGATGATTTGAAATCAAAAGCTCATTTCGTTTCACAATTCGAAATCATCATAGTTTTCATAGTATCATTGTCGTGTTGGAATCAAAATCAATAAAAATGTCAATATATCTGGAACATCGTCGTAAAAGAGCCAAGACAGCCAGCCCACTTTACTACTGGAGGTTAATATTGTTGATTACTCATCAAATTGCTGCAAAATTGCTGATTTCAAGTTCTCGAGTCGAAATTACGTCGTTAATGAAACATAAAATTACGCCAAATTATTAATTTTGTTTTTCAGTTCCACTGTACCACTAATCCGAAGTTGTTAGTTATACCAATTCAACAAGCACTAACTTACTTCAAGTTTCACCACGAAATGAACTATAATAATTTCGACTTGTACTTGCATTTACTCGCGTTAAATTCGATTTCTACTACAAGAATACAATTAATTAGCACGACAAATGACTACGACTACTGTGGAAACAAACACTCACACTTTGGACCTCTTCTTGGCGATGGCGTCCTCGACGGCCTTGAGCTGCTTCAGCAGCTCCTCGCGCCGCGACGTCGCCTTCTTCGACTTGGGGTCCGCGGCGGCGCCGTGCGGCGGCGACGAGGCCGGCCGCTTTTTGCCCTGCGCGGCCGCCGCCGCCGCCGCCGCGACGGCCGCCGCCGCCTCCACTTTGCGGCTGAACTCGGCGACGCCGCCGTCCGACTTTTTCGACGACGGGTGCTTCAGGTTCAGCTTGATTTGTTTCTTCTCCAAAGCGCCGCCTTTCAGAGCGTCCATCGCTTTCACTAGCTCGGCTGTTCGGAGAAAATCACACCGGAAATGTTATTACTTGAATATTATTATTACTCCTAAATGAGATGATCATCATGTACAATAAATTCACTAAACGATTTTTCGAGTGACTTGAGTTTGAGTACGAGTCAAGTCAAAAAGTGTTTTATTGTTCGAGAATAAACATCTCGTAACAAAGCTTGAATTGAATTATATATGTATATACGAATGAATTAAAAACACAAATAAAAGTCCTATTGAATTTTTCCTAATATCGAAAATTCAAAAAACCGAATTACCTGCCGCCGGCCTCCTCGACGACACCGGACTGCCCGCCCCCTCTCTGCTGCTCGAGCTGCTCGACTCCTCCTCCTCCTCCTCCTCCTCTTCGGAGTTCGACGAATCCGAATCGCTCGAACTGCCCGACGAGCTGCCGCCCGACGACGAGCCGACGGAGGGACGGCGCGCGCGCGACGCCGCCGCCGCCCCCTTGACGCGCGCCAGCGCCGCCGCCACCGCCAGCTTGCTGCGGTTGCGCGCGGCCGCGTGGGCGTGGTCGTCGCGCGAAGACGGCGCCGGAGGGTTGGCGGCGCTCGAGACGCGCATCATGCCTGACGAAAACAGAAAGAAAATAATAAATAAGGAAAAGGACCTGTGAAAAGGGCGGGCCGATTGAGGAGGGGAGGGGTCACGAAGAAATGGGGGCGGGGCGAATAAAGAATCATACTAACGGAGAGGACCTAAATAAACGTGAAGATTCCTGAAAATAACTTGTCGAGAAGGCGGAACGAATGAAATGAGTGATTTTCTTACTACGCTTGAGACAAAAACAAGGAAGAATTAAAGTGAAAGAATAACAATGTTCAAAAGAGAAGTGGGCAAAAATCAGAAGTGAAAGGAAAACAGAAAAAAAAAATAAAAAAAATTATGCCCCAATGGCAGGGCCAATGAAAGAAAGAAGACATGAAATGACCGGAGCGAACAAGGAAAGATACCGAGAAAGCAGAATGAATAGATGGGTGGAATTGTTCTTCGTGCTCGCGTCGAGCATCACGCTCAAAAAAGAAAAAAAAAACAAGATTTGTTTCAACAATCATAGTTGATAAAGAAAAATAAGACAAATTGAAATGAAGAGTGGGCGTGGCTGATAAAAAAAGTGGCCTGAAATGGGTGGGACGAAGGAGGAGGAGACAGAATAAGCGACACTAATAAAAGATTCCTGAAGAAGAATAGAGAGAAGAGAGAAGGTTAATTTTTTTCTATAAGAACAAAAATAATTGAAAAGGTATGCACTAACAAGAAAACGAACTAAAAAGGGGAGACTATTACAAAAAATAGGAGATATTGAGAAAGTGGCACCAATTTGAAAAAAAAATAAAAATAATGAAACGATTTTTATAATAGTCGAATAATTGTTTACCTGGCGAAGGAATTCTCCTTTTCGGCGCCGGCGGGTTCATGAGCGCCGCCCTCTCGTTGGCCGCCTTCCTCTCCGACACGATCACCGAGGGCGAGACGGGCCTGCCCCGGCGCGACGAACCGCCCCCTCCGCCTCCGGAAGGCCGCCGCCCTCCGCGTCGCCGCGATCGCGATCTGTACGAACTCCGACTCGAATCCGACGAGCTTCTCGACGTGCTGGAAAAATTTCATAGAATTTCAATTCGATATCGAATAAGAAGAATATACAATACAGTAGATGAAATGGAATCGAATGAATTTTAATTTTTCTACAATTTTCAGTTTGTTTTGCACTAGTGCAAAAAGTACATCTTTCGGCATTGTAAATACTGTGAAAAATATCACGACAAACAAAACTGACCTGCTGGTGGAATAACTGGAGCCCGAGCTGTACGACCGCTTCCTCGACCCGCTTCCCGCCTCCTTCTTCCCGCCCCGCCCCGTCGGCGATTTGCTCCTCATCCACGGGTCGCTCCACTCGTCCCCGCGACCGCCCCCTTGCCCGCGCTCGCCTTGCCCTCGCTCGCGCTCGGACTCCGCCCTCTGCACGATCACCTCCCTCTTCGACTTGCCTAGCGATCGAGAAGGATTTCATTCGAAATCTGTTCAATATGATTGATGCTCTGTTGTTATAACAGGCTAAAAAGTAAGAAAATAGTTCTCGTACACGCGAAAAAGTCACGATACGAAAAAGTTTTTTAAAGGAAAAAATATTGAACTTCAAAAAAAAAAAAAAGTAATAGACCGTGGCGCCACATTTTTTTCATGTTATCATCTGAATCGCCGACTAGGAAACCACTGAAATGATGGAAAAATTTGTAATGGCTTGCGAAGAAAGTATTTGATTATTGCATGTGACCCTAGCGAATTCGAAAGAAATCGAAAGGAGAAGTATTTTTTCATGAATTGAAAAAAAAAACATCTTGTATTGGATGGGATCTTATATTTTGAAATGTACGTGCGTTCGGAAAAAAAAATTTCTAAGAACTATTTTCTCATCTTTAGCAGAATCCAAGATAAAGATGGGCAGTATGGTGATATTGGAAACCACAAGAGAAACAGATTTGGTTGGTTGGGAGAAATGTTGCACGAATAAAGGACCAACAAAATGACTTGAAAAATTTTTTGATTTTGGGTTATTAAAAAAAAAAAAATTGAGTTTCCGAATTGATAATGAAGTTATGGTTTTGACGTATTTTTCATGTAATTTTTGGAGTACAGACCTAAAATTCATCATAATTCTATGAAAAAGTTTTTTTTTTTTTCAAATTGCAATCTTCATTTCGACAGCAATAATTAACTAGTTTCGAAAGATTTCAACAATATAGGAGCTAATTCAGATTTGATAATTTCATATTTAGTCAATTTCGAAAACATTCGAGAGAATGTATTTTTTCTCATCAACTTTTGCACTCTGTTCTGTTACCTCCACCGCCGCGACTCTTTCCGCCGCCCTGCACTTGGCCCGCCGACGCCCCGCCCCCTGCCAGCGCCGCCTCCTCCTCGTACTTGCTGCTGTAGTAGTCGGGCATGCGGTGGGCGGGCAGCTCGCGGTAGGCGGCCCTCGCCGGCCGCTCGCTTCGCTGCTGCTGCTGCGCCGCCATGGGCGCCGCCTGCTCGTACCTCTCCTGCTCGTACATCACCTGGCGGCGCGGCGGCGGCGGCAACGGCAGCGGCGCGTAGTAGTCGTCCTGCGAAGGCGGCAGCCGAGACATCGGGTAGTCGCCGCTGGTCACGTGACGGACGTACCTGCCGGACGAAGAACAGCCCATTTGCGAATGACACATTTCGACATATTTCTCTCGGTTTCGTTACCTCGGCTCGGGCGACGTCATCCTGCCGTAGTAGCCGTTCTCCTTGTCGAACTCCTCCTGCGCCAAGCTCAAGTTCATCTTTTTCTCCTCGAAATCGATGTCCTGCTCTTTGCGCTTCACCGACCGCTTCAGCATCTCCTTGGCGGTGCGCAGGCCGCGCTCCCACGCCGATTCCACCGCCGGCGGTTCCGCCATCTTGCTGTACATCCGTTCGTCCCTGAATTCGCCCCCCGGCACGACGGGCCGTATCAGGTCGAACATCGTGTAATTTCCTAGACGAAAAAAAAAAAATATCGAATATCAACTTGGATTATTTCATTTCCACCTCGTATAAATCGAAAAAGTTCCCTTTTTCTCTACAGGCAGAGAGGTGAAGGCAGAGAAACTCCCTGTCGAGGGAATTCAGAATCATCTCCAAATAACATTTCAAATTGGCAAATAAAACAGTTTCCAAAGTCGAGCTGTGGACGGAGTTTTCTGCACATTCTTCACGTTCTTCGTCTTCATCTTCGGGACCACTATAAGGGTATAAGCAATTATTTCGTCAGAAAATATGAACATTGACTTGCAAGAAACATTCCTTAATAGCATTGTCATCAAAAACTCAAAAACTCGACATGAATGTATCTTACAACCGTTTTTTTTATTATTATTAAAAAATATTCCAAAGAAAATCGTACAGACTGCTGAACTTCTTATCTAACGCGAATCGTGAATAGAACCTCCTACGAGTGGGCGGAACTTTTAGCAAGTGGGCGGAGTTTATTAAAATTGATCCTGGATATAAGTGGAGAGAACCTAAAACAGGAGAGAACACAAAAAAATTGTGTCTGCCAACTAAAAAACTTCCTGTCAAGTGAGAGGAACTTGCTACGAGTGACTTATGAACAAAGTACCATATTTCTCAACTCGACCACCCACCTTTGTCGGTAACGCCGGGATGCAAAAACCGACAGCTGGCCCCCCAAGTGCACTGCCCCCGGGAAAAGAACCGGCACACCGGCCTCGGTTCCGTCTCCTCCGGCCTGACGTCGTCCTCGTCCGTCACCTCGCCCTCCTCGAGCTCCTCCTCCCGCCTGCGACGCTCCTCCTCCTTCTTGGCGGCGGCCGCCTCCTCGTCCGGGCGGACGGTCGCGGCGGCGTGGGCCGCGATGTCGGCGTCGTCATCTTTGATTTCGCCCTCGCATTCGCCGTCCTCGGCCTCGAAGTCGAGCTGTTCTTCCACTTCTTCCGCTCGGGACGGTTTTTCTTGTACCTGAACGCATTTTCATGAAATCGAGATGAAATACACCCCCCCGATTCATTACAATGTGAATGAATGATATAAAAATCGAGCGGCAATAAGAAATTCCCAACATTATTTTGTGTGAGAGTTACGTACGATCCACATTAACGACACCGGGAGGCCACTCAAAGTCTACGTTTTCAACGAGAAATTAAGCAGTGCGACTCGTTTTTGGGGTTCCATGAATTTACTTGGATTGCACTGAGAATTTCGCAGGCACCATTTGATTTTCTGCATTCTCAGGTGAATCTCACCTTCTATTCGCTCTTCCTGTCAACGACATGCCGAAAATCTCACAACAATTGAATCTGTAGTACCTTTTTGACTTCCGGCGACGGAGACCTCTTGCCCTTGTTCAGTTGCACCCCGTTGACCTTGACCTGCTGCTCGCTGCCGGAATTGCCGCCGATGGAGTCTTCCAAATCGGACACGTCGGACAGATCCTCGTGGGAGATGTTCAGCTCCGGCTGTTTCAGATCCGCCGCCGGTTTGGCTTCGCTCTCGTCGAGTCTCTTGTCTTGGTCCGATTCGATGTCCCCTGTAAATTGTTTAACGTGAGTCATTTTACACCATACATTTTTTTTTGTGGATTTTATTGTCCAAAATTCGACATCGAAATTATGTCAATTTCGGACTTTTTTTAGCATTTAAATCAGGGAAGAAATCGATAGAGTAATCAATGAGTATCAAAGTCCTTACAATCATCTTTTAAAAAATAAACAATGACGCACGTTAAATTTTCAACCAATGTTACCTGTCAAAATGGAAGAAAATACTTCATGATCATATGAATAGATATATGGACCATTTGGAATCTATGCTGACTTGAGATATTATTTCATTACTCCACAAAAAATAATCTATATTATGAAGACTATATTATTATTAGCCAAAAATCCTCAGAATTAGTTCAATCGAGGACGACAGCTTTCTCAATCTTCGAAAACTTCAAATCTTTGCTCAGTAATTGTCGGCAAATTTAATTTCATCGAAAATTTTGAAAACTAAATTTTTTCAATCTCAGTGGATTCTACATCAACTTTTTTTTTGTAACCTATATCTATCTATTATGAACACTTTTAGTAGGAACTTGGGAAAGCCCAATTTCCGTGATCATTGGAGAACTTCTTGAAATTCTTGATAATGTTCAATGAAATTGATAAATTGAACAAAACGGTCAACCATTCATTTTTGAGGGGAATAGAAAATGTTTTTCCGAAAATAACTCACCATCGGAAATTTCCTCGGGTTGCGTGTCGGCATTCTTCACTATGTTCTTGTTCTTCCTGCTGGAGGAATCCACGCTGGTGTCGCTCGATTCCGACGACGAATCGCGCCCTTTATTCCGCGCCCCCCTTCTAGACCCCCCTCTCGACGAACCGGATTTTCGGCTCGATCGGGACTTCCTCGAAGACGGCCTACATAGGCAGGATATTTACAATAGCAAAATAAGGATAATATATAGTTTGAAACTGCAAATTTTCATATTTGGTATCGAAAGTTTTGAAAAGAATTGTTGGTATTTCATGAAGACCGATTTTGTATCTTTCACACTTTAAAGTTTTATAGAAGATATTTTTGGAAGAAATCATGATTCTTAATCAATTTGCATCCAGTTGACACTAACAATTTTGAATTATTTATTGAAATATTCATTGCAAATATGACATTGGTGTGTTTTTACTTAATTCACCTTGATAACAGTGAATGAAAAAAATGACAGATCAATTCCAAGATACAAATTTGGTTTTTCAGATAACTCTGATATGTTGAAAAAATATAAACTTTCCATCGAATTTTTGCATATCACACATTCTTACCTAGAACTACCACTACTGTTACTTTTCACTGACAGTTCGTCATCTTCATTTGGGCCTCGTTTGGGAGAAGTTCTTGTCCCCCCTGACAAAGTATCATCTTTTTTCTGGGGAGCTGCTCTAGTAGGGCTCCCTTCAGAACTGCTTCCTGAGGAACTTTGGGGAGAAGGTGACCGTGGACCTACAAATCATACATGATTTAAAAAAAATTAAACATCAATTATGTTCTAATTCAACTATGTACTTTGACATGCAAAAACAACCAATGAGAAGGGTGATTCTCCTATTTTCAATTCATGCATTTTCAATAAAACTAAATGAAATGTAAGTAAATAGTGGATTATTTCCAGTTATAATGATACTAAGAGCCAAAGAAGAAATGTTTTCAGTCTACCTTGTACATCTGGGGACTGAGGTGGAGACGGCCTTTTTGCAGGACTTCCAGGTGATTTGGGGGTCGCCACCTCTTTTTCCACCCCCTGAGCATCTTCGTCAGAGGAACTGAAGGAACTGTGAGACCTAATGCTTTTAGACCGACTACGAGACCTAATACTTTTGGACTGGCTTTTCGACCTGCTTCTTGCAGATTGCCTACTATTCGATCTGCTTTTCACAGACTGTCTACTATTCGATCTGCTGCTTTTCACTGAATTGGCCACAGAGGACTTCCTATTGGGGGACTGTGCCGGGGAAGCAGAGGAGTCTCGCGACGAGGCAGACTGCCCCCTGCTTTTTGGGGAGCTCGATCTAGAGGAGGATCTAGACAGAGATACGGGCGACTTTCCTTTAACGCTAATTCGTCCGTTTTCATCCCCGCTATCGCTTCCGCTAGAAGCATCACGAGAGTCTTCGGAATCCATAACACGAGCTGTGGACATGAAAATTCAAATATTAACGACGACTATTTGAGGGATCAAGGTACCCTTCTCACTGGGATTGTTCAAACACTTTGTTGGGACCGTTGTATCTGCAATCTTACCTTCGGGCTCCCACCGTGATCTTGGATACCATATAGGCATAGGCACTGCGGTATATCATTTCGCCTCTTCGTTAAATACATTTTTATTCCAAACTACAAACTTATTTGACATAAACTCGGACTTTAACTGCGATGCTCACAACACAAACTACTAGAAGTCTTTCACGTAATCATACTTTATGCGAACTAGGTAGGAATATACTTTTTGATAACTATACCCGTTGGGCTGATGTATGCCTAATACACAATCTTGGGTAGAAAGAACGGTTAATGGGCACTTTTGGGTACACGGGCTTGTTGCTCTTACCTTTTCACCTGGTTTCTTTATACTCCTGTCGAACACAGTTTTCGCAAGTTTAATTATTATTATAATAAGATATTTCGATTCACAGCCAACAATAATGGCTGTTGTCAAAGAAACATGGCGTCAATATTTCGCCGACGTTGCCACACATTTTGTTTCTCTGGCAGATTATCTGCTTTCACCACAGAAATACAAAGTGTTTGAAACCATCCCAGTACCGTGACAAAACTTGTTCTGTTCTCGAATTTAATTTGATTGAATTCTAGTAATAACCAATGAGCAATCTCCCATACTAAGCAGTTAGTAATTGCATCCCATTCTGAAAAAGCAGTTCACAAATTGACAACCACGGAACTCTGACGGCAACATTATGAATATTGGAAATGAATTTGTTTAATAATTGTGACTTTCGATCCTCAATGAATTCAGGATCAGAACGGTAAATCTTAGATGCAACTGTCAGAAACCCAGCACACGAGAACTGCGGTTAACTGATCTCTTCATATCAGGTTACTTATCTTTGCTAATATTCTGTGGTTTACGAATACACAGGAATTACGATCGGATATGGCAGCGGCGACCTAGAGGAATACTACGCTAGTAAGCTGACGTCATTCATAAACAATCGTTCGAGCCAGGCGAGGGCGAAAGAGAGAGAGAGAGAGAGAGAGAGAGGCACGCATTGGCAAAGAAAGAGGTCGACCTTCCTGACAGAAGTGCTCGTAGATTTGAAAACATCAGTGGAGCGTTGTGGTTCCGGTGTCTAGGAGATAATCTGCATCTGGGATAGGTATTTGATTCGTTTGCAAAATGGATGCTCCTCTCCGAGAACAAGTGATGATCAATCAGTTCGTACTGGCAGCAGGCTGTGCACACGAACAGGCTAAACAGATACTGCAATCGGCCCATTGGCAGTTCGAGGTGAGTGAATCTGCTGGTCGAATTTTGTAAACAAACATTTCGGAACCAAAGCAAGATGGCGGACGTTGTGTGTTTGATAACACCCTCTCCCCTTACCCCCTCGCCTGTGTCCTGTTTGTGTTCGTGGCCGTTTTATTGACTGAATTCTGTTTCAAGGTCGACCGTCCCGGAATATATAAACAAAACACTGCTATTCTCGTCTACGTCCGGCTTTTTTATTGGTTGTTGCCCTGTGGCATTACTGCATTTTCGATTCCAAATGTCATGTGATTGATAAACAAACTGAACTGCTTCAGTAAACAAGTTTTTATGACACCCAACAAAGTACAAGTCACCTTGTTTGTTTAAACAATAAAAGTAGACAGTTTTGGAATGACGATTAACCTAAATCATAGACTGAAAATAAGTCTTATGACTCTAATGAAGACATTATGTATTTTCTTGAAATTCGTTATGTAACAAGCAATTAGCAATGTTAGCATGATAAGAAACTATTTTCACTTGTTTATTTTTGGATCTAGGTTGGCTACACGTTGAATACTTCTGCCTATAATTTCATTCTAGAAAGTTTTAATAGTCTCAATGAAAAAGACACCGGTGAATGGTACCTAACAGCCGAATACTATTTATTTTTAGAAAGGTTCGAAAGATCAATATGTTTTCTTCAGTAGTTTCTTCAAACGTTACACGTCCACCGTTACGGAGTGATTCAATGTACTGATCTGCTTGCTGAATATTTTTTGTTTTTTTTTTCAGACGGCACTCAGTATATTCTTCCAAGATACAGCTCTACCTGGGCCACCAGGAGCTACAGCACATTTTGGACAGGTATTTTCAATTCTATAATTTTTCTCTTCTTCAACAAAAACTTGAATATCATGACAACGAAATTATTGTAAATACTTATATCTGTACATGTTTCAAAATGTACATTGTACATCTCAAAGTTCGAATACCTAATTTTGAATTCAAGTTGTTGCCGGTGTTCCTTAAATATCCGCGAATTCAAAACTGCATCAGTTGTTCAACATTGTGCAATATGATGTAAAGAAGTGAGGCGTAAGCAATGATTCTGAAATGTCGATCAGAAAATCTGAAACAGGTGGAAAAATGATGGATATGAATGAGTCAATGGCAGCGGCTTCGAATGATTTTTCATATTTTCATCACACTAAATGGTACAGTACGCGCACCATTCTCGTAAACATCGCTTGCGGCAAGATTTGCTCAGTTGCCACAAGTTCAAATTCAATGTCATGCTTTTGTTGCCAAACGTTCACGGAACTCCTTGTCCCCAGAATTAATAATCTGGTGTCAGGCATTCATGAAAACCTTTTGTGTCCCGACTACTATAGCGCTGTTGCCATACGCTCACGAAAATCTTTGAATCAGAGAATTAATCAAAATGTCGAGGATGCCAGACGTTTACGGAAATCTCTGATTTCTAGATTTTTATGGCGCTGGTGCCAGACGTTCACGAAAATCCTCGACTCGCAGACCTGATAGACAGCGCTGTTGTCAGACTTTGGCGAGTGTCTGCATCCTGGATTTTATATGACACTGTTGCCAGACTTTCACAAAAATCCTCTACTCAGAAATAATCGATTTTCTGCTGTTGCCAGACGTCGACGAAAATCTCTGGCTCTCAGATTTGAATGACTGTTGCTTCGAGCCATATATTTCAGGGCGCTGTTGCCAGACGTTCACGAAAATCTTTGTCTCTCAGAAAATCGCGCTGTTGCCAGATATTCACGAGAATCTTTCAACTCCAGAATTCGACGAATAATGTTCTGCTTGCAGGTGATGACGCCTTGCAATACCCCCGCCACCCCCCCCAACTTTCCCGACACGCTGCTGGCGTTCTCCAAGCTATCGGCGGGCAACGGCAGCAGCCCTTCCACCAACGGCAATTTGGGGAGCAATCCGCCAGCGGCGCGCCGCTCCCCCCAGCCGATGACGCAGCAGCAGCGATAAAGGGCGGCCCGGAGGGCGGCGCGTGCCCAGTGTAAAAAATGAACATTGTATGTGAATTCGAGACTAAAAATCGCTAGTGAAATTTGTTGAAATATATTGTTTAGTTGTTTTTGTTGAAGTGAACACTGTATTCGTTCTGAGCTTCCATTCGGTAAAGGGGGACTAGTAGTAAATGTATTTTATGTTCTGAGGAAGGGATGATATTTATATATTATTCAGACATATTTCGGTAATTGAGCCAATGTTTTGATATAATAATTTTGTTTTTTTTTGAGCATTCTTCTTGTTCCATAGAAAAATTATCGTTTCATAGGTAGAAAAAAAAACATTGAAATGTATTTCAATGTTTACTGGCAGTATTTTTCTGATGAAGTCTAACACAAAATTTTAACCTCAAAATTTTGAATCAACCAAAACTTATACCGTTCCATTCGGCCAACCAAATTTTCATCATTGAATAACATCGCATGGCATAATTTTCGAAAAAAAAAAACGAATAAAAAATTACTTTTTTTCCTATATAGGGTGACACGGATTCGCTGTTTGCTTTGGAGGTCTCGTGAGAACTCGAAAAGGTGTATAAAATAAATTTTGAAGTTATTTTTACATCCTACACCTTGTAAAGTCGAAAATTCAATGACATTGAGACATTTGTTGAGAGTTCAAAATTTTCTTGGGCATATTGAGAACTGAAATCTCTATTTATACAGGATAATCTAGGGCTGTCCTCACCAATTAAAGAGTGAATAATGCTGAATTTAACAAAATGAAGAATTTCTACCTTCAACTTTGTAGCAATGCTCCGCCCATGGCGGCAATCATTATCCTCGTGGAGACCGTAAGCGTTCATCTCTCTCTCTCTCTCTGAGAATTACGTCTGAAAACAAAAAAAAAACGGTATATTTCAATTTTGGAGAAGAATATTGTTCAGGACAAGATTTCGAACAAAAAAAAAAAACAGTGGTGCCAGATCAAAGTAATTAACTTTGGAACAACCGCTTTAATGATATTATTTCAATTAATTTCTTCCAGACATCTTTTTGAACACTTTATCGATGATAATTTCACTATGCTCGAACATAATTCATTTAAATCTAGTCCCTTCTAAAATGCTCAGTTGATTCGAAACAGTTTCGAGTAGGGAAAAGTGCGATCGATTTCGATGTACAGGGTGATGGACGAGTATTGTACTTTGTTCAAATTTCCGGTGCTGAAACATAGTTAGGTGTAGAGAAATTTTTGCCCGCGTGGCTCGTATACAAGGTGTTCCATTAGTATTGCTAGAAGATGGTTAATAATACAAATAACAAGTCGTCTCAAGAATATTAATGAACACCATGTATATTCAATTTACGACGAGATATTATTTATAATTTTTGTTTCACTTGTTGAATTATACACAACTATCTTGTGAGAGTTTTTTTTTTGTATTTTCCTTCGAAACTGGGGTGTTTGAAGATTTTGTATAGGAACATGTTTTTGCAGGAATTTCACGCGAAAGTACTTCATGAGTGATGTTTAACTGTGATTCCCAGAATTTTGACGAACAGTTCAGGATTATATTATTTGAACAAAGTACATTGTGTATAGAAAAAGTTTCAACTATCTACTTGTGAAGTGTGATAGAAGTTTACATTATCAAGTCTTTACTCATCACTTATACAGGGTTTCCCATAATTCACCATCAACTACCACGCCCGAGAATAAAAAAAATGACTCCCGAGGGGGGCCGTGGCCTTCTTGAAGGGGGCTTATGACGAAGGTATTCTCTGAATATATTTTTCTGAAGAACTGATCTTTCTATATGGCCAGTGAGGGAAAAATAATTGAAAAAAAATCTATTCTTCACTACATTGGCAACGGAAAGCTGCATCTTGTAAAAAATTGCAGAATTTATTCTTGAAAAATTCAGGAAACACCATCTTCGGGAAAAAGTAGAAGGCGCTGGTAAAGTTTGGCAGACTAATAATAGAACACCCTGTATAGTACATGATTTATAATGTACTAGAAAAATTGCTGATGTAAACGATGTTATATATTCTCATATAATGAATCTGCAATGAATGTTGTAAATTTTTCGTTCATATTTTCGAAATGAAGAGACAATAGTTGTTTTTACTGGGTACCTCAGGAGATGAAGAAACTATACAGTGTCGTACAATGCTACTCTTAGTTATTTAATGAAATTAAACGATCAACTTGAATGTACTTCTTTTTCATTCTCCTCATTTTTCCGACACAGCATCCTGAACCGGTTTTGTTATTATGCGGTTCTTTTAACGTTACCAGTTGTGCTTTTCATTTAATCATCTAAATTGTGTTCATTGTCACATCATGCATGGAAAGGAGTGTAATTATTTCGTCAATCTGTCAATACTCAAAAATAGTTGAAGCATTAGGAAGAGGGTTTATTAACTGCCGACGTCATAGGCGGCTTCGATAGCTTGTTTGAAATAAGCTCTGAAATTCAACTTCATAATCTGAAAAATGAGAAAGACATAAGCAACAAACTTCGTTGATGAACAACTATAACAGTCGACAATGATGAGAAAAGTTCTGATATTTTGATTTCGATCAGACGCGTAATTTGTTTAGTAAATTTTGGGGCATTCACCACTCACTTTTATCTGACGCCTCATTTTTTTCAGAATATTTAACAAAAAAATTCATGTGATTAATCATTTTTTCAATACCTTTATTTTGTTGTAGAATCGCATAACCGTTTTAAAGTTTCAATATGATATTTGCAATAACAAAACTAAAATTAGGTGAGACTAAAAGTAACCAAACTCGCTGTATTGTTTTATTTATACTTTTGTATCTAACTCTACGATAGTTGTGTTCTGAATGAAAGATAAATCTGCGTAGCATTTCGGGACCGTATAAATATGTGAAGTGAAATAGCTGAATAAAACTTCACAGTTACATATCCGAGGTTTTACGTCGTTTCTATTAGGGGTTGTTTCTCGGAATAACGAATATAAACGACTGCATTATATCACAACACCTGTGAATGTCAGTGCACAAATTCCATTATGAATAACTACACGTACCCAATAGAATCGCCGTGAGGGGATTTTTAGAATATTTGGCGAATGCACCGAGATTATGGTAGCGAATCCCCCAATTAATCGACATTTTTAAATTTTTGGCGGATGCACCGAAATTAATTCAACGCATCCACCATATTTTCAAATTTTGACGGAAACACCTAAAATTTGCGATTTATTTTGATAACACAAGCTAATAATTGATTGTAGAATATTTGGCGAATGCACAGAGATTATTTTAGCGCATCCACCAATTAATCAACATTTTAAATTTTGGCGGAAACACATAGAATTTGCGCTTTGTTTTGATAAAAGAAGAAGCTAAAAAGAATTGAAAGAAGCTAAAGGAGCACTTCTGTCGTGGATCAAAGGAAGATATATACACGTGTGTCGACTCATTTGCATGATGGATCCTTTTTTTTCTCTCATAGTAGTGCAGGAAAAACGTTTTGACACAATTTTTTTCGAAATTCACATGAAAATATTTTCTTTTTCCTATGACAGATTTTCCAAATAGCATATAGGGGTCGAATAACGTCAACGTCATTTTCAATACCATATATTGGGCGATACAGCTACATTTCTAAAATTTGGAACATCAAATATGCTCACTATATGGGCAACTTTTGACGAATTCATATTTTTCCTTTCTATTCTATCTAGTATTTTCTTATATGTTTATCTATCTGTAGACAGAAATGGGTGCCAAAAGAGTTTTTTCTTTACTCGGGACACTGGTACTATTATGGTAGGTACTCTAACGTCATTTCGAGGTACCATAACTGGGCAACCCATTCATATTATGTTGTTTCCAAAAATGTGATTATGAAGAAGATGGTGTTCCGTACAGATGTTCCTGAGGGATATCGAAAGTTGATGTAATTTCGGACAGTTTAAAAATCTTCCTGAATATGTCAAAAAGTGCCCTGCATTTTTATTGATGATAATTGATGTGACAAAGTGCAGTCCATCATTGTAGCGAAAAAATCTTGATCTGCTCGAAATCGACTCGCGGTAGACGTACAAATAGACATTCTCGTGTGAGTACGTACACCTGTGGCGCGATTCATAGACGGACGGATTGGACCATCATCGAGTTCGCGTCTCCGTGAAAGAGAAGAGAGGAATCTCGGGCAGGAGCTCATCATGCCCAACAAGTAAGCCTCGCGATCGGCTGTTCGTCGCTGGAATCGCCTCCCAGCCGACTAGATCCAGCCCGGTCGTCTCACTACAGGGTCAACTCACCAGACATCATCGACTTGTGAATGTGAAGGGTGGAAGTTCGATTCGAACGACCAATTCACTATGCTCGCAAGAGACGATATGAAGTTTTTCGTTGGCTCTGGCACGAATTCGCTGAAATCGGGCGTCACACCCTTTCTTATCATAGATATTACTTCCACGATCGGTGCTCAACAGAAATCGACTCGAGACCTACCGAACTCCGCTCCACCAAGCATCTTTGCCTAGTGATGTCTCTCCCGATGCTCACCACCTCCAAACCTTCAAGAAAAATTCCAATACCCCCCTTCTCTCCCGAACGACCGCGCTGCCTCCATCCTGCCGCCTCCGGCCAGCCCGTTCGATTCTGATCGCGATGCGCGCGTCCCTCTCCCGGCCGCCGCCGCCGCCGCCGCCGTCCACCTACTTGTTACTCCGGAGTCTCCGCCAGCTCCGGGCCGCGACACCACCTAGAAAAAAACGATCTCCTGCCCGCGGAACATTCTCATCCTCGTACGTCGCGACTCGGGACGTCATCGCCGACAATCGGGGAACATTCTCGCCGGAGGCGCACGGAACATCCTCGTACATCGGTACATCCTCGCCCGGAAAACAGGAGGAGGTAATCGCGAGTCGGAACGTTCTCGCTGACGATAGGTGAACATTCTCGCCGGTCGGAACATTCTCGCCAGAGGCGCACGGAACATCCTCGCACATCGCCCGAAATACAGGAGAAGATTACCGCGAGTCGGAACGTTCTCGCTGACAATCGGGGAACATTCTCGCCAGTCGGAAGATTCTCGCCGAACATCTTTGTCCGAGATATAGGAGAAGATCATCGATTTTTGTTAGCAGTACGGACATTCTCGAGCAGCGAATGTTCTCAACGTGTGCGCCAACTGAGTAGGATGCCGTTTTATAAAGGTAAACGATATCTAGGATTATACAAGTAACGAGCTGGTTCATCTTGTCATGTGGTTATATTCTGTAAAATACTGTAGTCTTATGTTCTGCAACACTAGCACCAATTTTTTTTTTAGGTGACAGAAATGTCACCTCAACAGGAAGAAGAATATTGAAATGAATATCTGAAAATCTAGTGAAATCTTTCTCACTTGGCTCTTCTTCATCATTCATCAAAAAAACAGCAAAGTTGTGAAATTCCCTGCCTGATGAAGTTTTTCCTGCATGCTCACGACCTCCTAGATTTGAAGAAAAATTTCGATACCTTCCTTCCCTCCCAAAATTCCTCAGCTCACACGATGTACCTCCTACAGTAAGAATTGTCAAAAAAAGTTGTCAAAAAAATGAATTAATAGAGAAAGGAATGAGGCAATGCAATAATCGTATCTCAAGTTTGCAAATCACGAGAAAAACTCAACACGTTTGTGAAAAATAAAAATATAAAATGTGAAAATCATTGTAATATACATATTTGTAGTAACGACTGATTTGTGATCTTCCCCGAAATGTCACTGCGTGTGAAATTTAACATTTGGATACCTAGAAGAGAAATTCTCCAGTACCAAAAATTCGGAAACACCAATGAATTTTTATAATGATCTACTCATCTAAGTAGACGTTTCGTTTCAATATCAATTATGGAAAGAATCACCTGGTAACCAGAATTCCTTCGTCCTGAATGACCTGCATGTTCTATTTTTTTCCAGCACTTTATCAGGTATGTATACAGGGTGTTACTTGAAGGTATGTAATAGATTTGAGGGCATTATTCCAAGTAGAAAAGTAATATAATTACAATATCTGTTTTTTGGAGATATAGGATGTCAAAGTGTCTTTCGTTAATTCGATTTTAACAGTGTGATTTTTTCATTCAATCAGTTCACTTGTTTCTTTGTAGGTTATCGTGACTGAATACAATGTATGATTCGATTCGATCGATTCGATTGGATCTATCAACAAATCATCGCGTCACGTGGTAGCGCAATTTTCTCAAACGTAGACAGGATGTTTAGTATCCATTATTAGGAACGATCTGAAAATATGTTGGATTCCACCGCACTATATGGAAGTTCATCCCCATCGCATCCAAGTCACGAAAAACCCATCGCCTTATACGAGTCGCATCAGAGAAAACTAAATCCGAATCACATCGTGCGTTCGTGTCTAATCAAAAGTGTCACGAAAAAAGCCCCATAAATCTCCATTTCGCACGGATCCCACCCTTCGCGAGTCGCGGGGGTGAAACGAGAGACGACCCGGACACAGTCACGTGACTGTTTTCCTCCAAAGAACATAAATGGTCGGGCATAGCGATATTTCAACAAGTAGGATCGCTTCTCTGACATAAACTGCTCAGCACGGCGTGTGAATGTCCGTCCGGTCGAGTTCATCAATTTTGTTCAAACAATGGTTTGCATGATGCTTCAATTTGTATAGTGGATTTTCTCAATCAGCGGATTGAACTCCCATTGGAAAATTTTGCTGTGAAATAATTATAAGTCTAAAGTTTTCGATGGAATTTGGCAGGAACAGACCCTTTCTGGAAGGTGATGAATTCAATGGGACTCGTGATTTTTTCCAAATTTCTAATACGAAATCCAACAAATTTACTCCAGAAAACTACTAGACTACTACAGACAGTTCTAGACTCTGGAATGTGGCGCTTTTTGGTTTTCTACAAGCTCTAAATTTTCATATGTATCTGGTCGAAATAGCACATCGATAAAGGATTTTACGAGGTGACAAATTTTACAAATGAGTCACCTGTTTACAGGTTGTTTCATAATAAATGCGCAAGACTTCAGGACGTGAAGGCTCGTCGAAAAGTATGAGAAAATTTTTCTTAATAACTTACCCTCTGGAATGCACCATTTTCTATGCGATAAACGGTCCCGAAGATATTCGCAAAAAATGATTTTTTTAAACTCCAACACCCTGTGTCTGGAAAAGGGTGTATTTTAGAAGACAAGTTGATGGAAACATATCTTCATATTTTTGGACGAGCTATCAAAAACTATATGTTATATATCACACGCGATATATTATGAAGCACCCTGTATATACAAAGGATTGAGTTTGCAAATTTATTTCAATTTATTTTGAATTGATTTTGAGAAACACCATAAACCGTCACTACTATTTGCGTTAACTGCATTAGATACTTGATATTTGTGCCATGCGTTGCCTTAAACTTTTTTTTCGTTCACTTTTGCATTTGATAAAAAAGTTGGGAAGTACAACACTTCCCAAGGAGTTGAAGAGGAAAAATCGTTTCATTGGCAACAAATACGACCAATGTCACGTGTTAATAATTTCGCAACATTGTATATATTCATATTCACTATGACTGACTTTATCAATGAGATGTAAATATTCTGTTAATGAAGTATATTTGATTTTGATGATTACAAGAGAACTCTCAAAGAGAACCCTTCTTCCTTAATGGACACTCGATATATTTCCGACTTTTTTGAGCATTCGTCGAAGGCACGCAATGAGAAATATCCCTTCTGTGCTGATCGTACGTGAGACACATACGAGGGATCTGGAGACATGCGGGGGGGAATCTGCGCTCGATGAGAACAGCCCGACTTTGAGGACGATTATTTGTGTTTGTCCTGTGTCTTATTGGTTCCAAAAGATTTTTCAGTTATTTATAGGATTTCCCGTATATTTCCGCAGATCTTTTCGAAAAGATATCAAATGATTATTTGTCCATCCGAACATAGGTACATTTATTAAATGTTGTTGTTCACCTATTAGGTGAACAACAAAAACGACGACAGGCCACCTATGTTGTGGTACAGTTGTCATCTCTATCAAATGACCTTGTGGAAACTTTGGCGACTGACGATACATGATGTAGGTATTTCCAGGATGAATTTTTTATCTTTACCTATTGCGTGGTCAGTTTTGAACAAAAATCCTTAGATTCAATCAGATTGATATGAAATTTTGCAGACACTTATAAATGAGAATGCCAGCGACCAGAGTGTATCGAAACAAAATTAAATGAAAGGGTGAATTCCTTGAAAACTTTCGATTGCCCCAAAAACAACACACATCAACACCCATTCCGACGTATCGCTCCAAATCTAAAAATTAATCAGAATATGAATGATTCATAGCTTTGTACAGCTTTGATATCGCTTTTGGGATATCATCAAAAAACCATCGAACCGACTTCATATTTAATGCAACTTGATGGAAAAACACCTCATCCGAATACATATACATTGACATTTATATTTACATTACGACATTGTATAGCGGTTACAACAAAGAAAATATCATTAGTGTAATGGTTACCCTGAGTATCTTCGGTGATATAGAAATCAATCTTCATAGGGATGACTTTTCGAAGCCCGATAGGGCATTGTTATTGATGGCTGTCTATTGTTGCACGTTATATCATTCATCAAAAACTTTTCATACCATTCGAGCATTTCATGTAGGAGGAGGATTCAGATAAGCAACTCACAATCTGAATGAAAGAAGCTTCCGTGTTGGATACACAGGATATTTTGCAAAATACCGCATGGAAAAACTCAATCATATCTCATTTTTGGTTTGAATTCAAAAGTTCTCTGCAAGAATAGGTCCATTTTTTTTTTATCTGTGGACAACACGAAAGGGAAACCTATAATGTTCGAGGAACATCGTGTTAGCTTGCAACGTATGGAAGAAGTATTTTATGGAGTTGGCCCTGACGATTATTTGTAGGGTGCTCTTCATTGTGATAATTTTCAACTCGTGAACAAGATCCGGCTGAATCTCTTTATCACATCGTTTTTTTTATAGAGGAAAGAGTCTAACAATTCTATCTATCACAAGTAAAAAATAAAAGTGAATAGGAAAAAGATAAATACAGGTTGGTTTGTTTTGATTTGACTTCTAAGAATTATTGAATACATGAAATAACGATGTTTCATTTCTGTTTTCAAATGTTTAGATTGGAAGGATGAATTTACTATTCATGCATTTCCTCTAAGAACTGGCCCCTTTTTTAGCCATTTCGATTGTATATTTTAACTTTGCACACAATTTATTTCGAAAACTGGAAAATCAAGAGAAAAGTTAATATTATTTCAACACTATTAAAAAGTAATCAAGTTATACTTTGATCATTGCGCAATTTTTACATAATTGAGCATATGACTGGTGAAAATAAAGTATGTGTGGAATGGGAGAAAAATATGAAAACACATTTCATGGTCTGAGCGAAAATATTGAAAAATATTAACGTTGCTGATTTTGGAATGGAATATTCACGTAAACGTGCCGTCATTGTATATATAGAGTTTGGAAAAGACCTGATCTCTTTGAGATCAGAGGATTGGTTGTTCCTGAAGTTTCCAAGGCCATTCGTCTCGAAGTGAACTATGGCCACTTCCGTCTTTTAATTAACAGTTTCTAGAAATACAGACAGCTCCGAGATCGATCACGGCGAGTTTTCTCTTATTCAGTCATCAAAAGCGAGAGAGACAGTGTTGCAGCGTAGTTTTTTTTCATATATCTTTAGATATCAACAAAGGAAAACCTATAATGTTCGTTGAATATTCTGTGGGAGCCAGCGGTGGAATATCGAGAGAGATTCGATCAACTTTTCTTGAGAGAGAGTCTCGGAGTCGTATAAGCATCAGGAAAGACTTCACTATAGACAGAGAGTTCTACAACTTCGCCTTTTCGATTTGCACCCGCTCATGGTGGAATAATACATGAGTTTTCCGATTGGACATTTTTTTTTTATCTGTGCACAACACGAAAGGGAAACCTATAATGTTCGAGGAACATCGTGTTACCCAGCGGTGGAATTTTGGGAGAGTAGGAAGGTGTCGGAATTTTTCTTGAAAGTTTGCGGAGGTTGTAAGCATCAGGAGAGACTTCACTAGGCAAAGAATTCCATAACTTTGCCGTTCTATTGATGAATGATGCTTGGTATAGCGATGTTCGACAGGTCTCGAGCCTGACTGTGTAGGAGTGACCAGCCTGAGCTCGTCTGGTTTGTCTACTAGGAATCGCACGTGGTGGCATAATAGATGATATTTCCGTTGAGCACCGACCGTGAAAGTACCTATAAAAAAGGCAGAGAACGCCGACCTTTCTACGATGATCTAGAGAGGTCAATGATTTGATGAGTGTTGTGTCATCGACTAGGCAAATAGCTCTCTTCTGAATTGAATCTAAGTGCTTAAGCGTATGTTTGGGGGCTGAGCTCCAAACATGTGAACAGTACTCCAGGACAGGTCGAATTTGTGCTTTGTAGATCATAAGCAGCTGCTGGGATGTGAAGTATCTCTTCGCACGGAATAGAAAACCGAGTTTTTGTGAAGCAGTTTTCGCAATGGACCTCACATGATGATCGTCCCATGAGAGAGCACTGTTGGTGGTGACACCCAGCATGGATATTGACGACCTCATAGGAACAGTGGTGGTACCCGACATCATCAAATTGGGCATTGTGTGATCAGCCTTCTTGGTGAACATACAAGCTTGAGTTTTAGTTGCATTGAACATCGACCATTTTCATTCGGCTCCAACATAAAACTTTGTAACGTACATGTATCATTTTTGCGATTTTGTAATCGTCAGTTTTTTGCGTTCAATATCGAAGTATCGATATAGGCAAGTATCTTCTCTAGAGTAGAATAGAATAGAGAGGAACTATATCAAGTGAACCTCCCATTGGAGCTCAGAAAAGCCCTAAGTCGATACATTTTCCTCATTGTTCGTGTGTAGCTTTATCGACAAGGGCCTCGTCAGGGCCCGGCAGAGGCAGATCAGACCTGTTGGTATTCAGAATGAGTCGTTGATGCGAGCTTCGAGAGATATCGACATCGTTTCTGAGCCGTCCATCAGACGCTTTCATATTGTTTATCGGGCGTCGCGAAACAGACCGAACGATGAAGTGAGTCCCGAGAGGAGTGAAGGATGGTCGATGATGTTTCGAGAGCTGTCGAAACATCGTTATCCGTGGTGAAATAGTACGAGGTGTGATGAAGATGTAAAAGAATGGAGATGAAAATTATGAAGAAACATTTTTAAAGAGGAGATTCAATGGAAATTGACTGAATAAGAAAAAAAAAATCTTTCATTGTTTGATCTAGGTTATCCTTTGAGTAACAGATTCTCACTAGCCAAGCTGAACTGAAGACTGAGAGCGATACTAGATCTTTTATGCGATTCCGAATAATTGTTTCTTCACATTATATGAACTTGAGTGTTATAATCAATAAATGTACGTGTATCAAGATTTTTACTGACAGTAACCATAAATAGGTGAATTGAAAAAATAAGGAACATCTATATAGTTACTCAGTCAGAGTTGAGAAAATCACAAAAATGCAGAAAAACTTCAGATAGATAATTGAAGATACACTTTTCTTGTTTCTGAATTTTATCGAAGCAGTTTCTCCTCTTTCAATTCTGAATATATTGAAGTTGCTAAATGATCTTCACTACAAGAGCTGATTCTGAGAATTGAAAAGTCTATTTCGTTGAAGAATTCGGAAGCATCCAGGCCATCCTCATACTCCAGAACTAAATCTGCGGCGTGTCTTCATTTGCCTTCTCTTTTGAGTTGGCCAATCAAAAACTGAAAATCGTCATTTATTCTTTGGCTCTTATTTTTCCTTCCGCACAAATTGATTTTGCTTCATCAATTTATTACCTGGAATCATCAATTCCATTTTCTGAACCTGCTATATATCGATGATTCGTAAGAATTCGAGAGTTTTCAGCAAGGATTTTGCATTGGAAACGGTTTCTTCATTGATTTGATCAGCATTGAAAAAATATTCCATAGTATTCATACAATATTCAATATGAAAATAGAAATTCCATGAAATTATAACTGGCTAGTGAGACAGAAGCTCTACGCATATTTTCTTCTTGAATATATATTGCAATATCTCTATGGAACATAAACAATATATTGACATTTTATCAAAGCCCACTATGTTCAACTTACAGTAGGTATATGAAAATCGGTGGTAAATATGATATTTTCTCATATGAAGTGAGGCCGACGTGCATTAACATCAGTAAGAACTCTTCACGGCATTTTGTTCTACAGTTTCCTGCGGAACGCAAAACAATAATGATGGCATTCTCGTTTACTGCTTCTGGAGGGCATTGTATATGAATGTTTATTGTTAACCCGCGACGGGAATATGATTGGGAAAGCTCCCTTCTTTGTGAGAAGAAGGGAAACCGTTTTCTTCGCGAAAATTCCATTTCCTATCGTTCGCTTGCTGGAGTCCTGGAAATACTCCAAAACACAAAATGAAACACTATCGATTTTTCGGTCAACATCCGCATGTGTATTCTTGAATATTTCAGATTTAAACTATTATGCTAATCATGGTGTTGATGAATACATCGAACAATATCTCGTTGAAGTTTGTACGACAGTGAGATTTACCTTAATTTTTCTGAAATGCAGTTCTGAGATTCAATCTGAAATATAAGTTTGAACTACGAGTTTTTATTTTATTGAGATGAACTCACAACATGGCGCAGTCGGTAGGATTCGGACGCAGTCCAATTAAAACGTTTTACCATAAAAAAAATGTTGAAATCATTCATTTTGTCATTTCAAAGTATTACTTTCTCTATCTCATCTTTTGAGATATCAACTTACACTATCTATCTTTCTATCTATCTACACTATCTTTTGAGCTATCAATCGGTCCATTCTTGGCTTGTCATCGAGGTTTTTGAATTCTCAAGATTTCTCTCTTGTTATTCCCCTCCTATACAACATCTTCTTTCATGAATATTCTCAAAATCTACATAATTCTACATAATCTTGGAAGAAATTTCCAACATAGTGGAAATAGTGTTTTTTGGAATATCTATTTGCTTTGCACTTCCAGGACTATACTTTTTTTCTCATCGGAATCTACTCAGAATAATGTGCCACTAACTGCTAACTATACTAAACGTCATCTGGCAGATCTTGATCTCGATTTTTTCTTGTTTCAGAAAAGCCCTGAGGACCAGTTTTAACAGAAGATGTAAATCTTGAACAACATTTCTGGAATCAATTAGAGGGTGTTGACAATCTCATCATCATGTTGCCCACTAATGTGATGTCGTTCATGAAGAAGGTATGTGAGATGCAGTGAAAAAAAAAATGGTGGAACATCACTCGAATATCACTCAATATTTGTCTCAATTTTTGTTCACATCGGATTGTGTTGATTTTCGACTCCTCCTCACCAAGAAAAGTCAATCCAATTTATTTCAATGTGTATTTGAGTGAATTTGCTTAAATTTGTTCCAAATATTATCATGAAAAGGAAAGATTCGTGATACACTGAAGTTTCATCGAAAGTTCGATAATATAATAAGGATAATGGATGAGAATTCATCAAACTCGGGCACTATATCATGCTGAATCGTGATTCCTCGAAAAATTTTGTACTTTCTATCTGAAATAGAAATAGTTACACAGTGAATATATCAAATTCACTTTGAAACTTGCTAAATTGTACAGTCCCGACTTGAAACCCACCAGGTATTTGTCGGATCCAATTCATATTCATACTTTGATATGCGGACGTCCCGCTGCGATTTCCGATTTGACAATTGACATATTACCCTCGTCCTGTTTCGACGTCCTTCAGTTTGGCATTCGGCCAAACTCGATAGACCCTTCAGTCGATCGATACAGAGTGACCAGAAGAGAACGATAGCGACAACATTTCAGAAAAAGATAAACGTTTTGATCAAAAATGTGTTCGAATTCTTATGAATATTATTAGAAAACGTGTTTCAATATTCAATTTATCAAAAACAGTTTCACAGTTGAAGATATCGATAAATATATTTTTAGAATCAAAAGAATCGAGGGAATCAAGTGAATCTTGAAGAATCAAGAGAGATTTTGAAAAAATGTAACAACATAAGCAATCAATCGACTATAGATACTTTCGTATCAATATAAAAAAAAAAGTATAGAACCCAACAAATTTTTCTAATTTTTTTCTAGAGTTCTCATCATGGGATAGTTGAGGAGGTTCAGATTATAGTGGCTATATAATCCTGTATATATATATATAATCCTATATATATATATATAATCCTGTATATATATTCGAGACGCTTGTTGAAAGATATACTATTTTTCAACTGAAATCGAGTTGTTCCATTGAAGACGAAAAATTCTTTGGGCCAAACATTTTGGCCCATCATCAATATTTCTCGCTTATAATAAGATTCATCAACTTCTCAGCATTTCATGAATTTTTCATGGCCATCGATCCCATTCACATCGTTTCAACGTCGTCCTTGCACTTCATACCGGGTGTCCTAGTTTACCTGTGGAATACCATTGGAATATATCTCAGGGACGAGAGGAGATTTCTTTGAGAGTTTGGAGATCAAGATTTCCAATGAGTACAGACCATGGAAATATTAACGAAAAAGAAAGATATCGATCCGTTTTTGTTGTTGGAAATATCAAGAGTTTCCTGCGCATTTTCTATCATCTCTTATTTCCAAATGGAAGGTTATTGATTGTAATGTCAAATATATTTTGTATCTTTGTTGTTTGTAAGAGAATTCGTATTTTCTTAGGCTTCCGCACACATAAAATCTTGTTCCCTTTATGATTATCGCGCATATTTCCCACTAGATTTACATTTTTGCTCTCGATTTCCAAGAATTTTGAGATATACGCGTTCTGAATGACAATCACGGAATCGTAAAAGGGCCAAGAATTATTTGTTCAACCATAGAAATTACTACGCCAAACAAAGATACCAGTTTGTGAAAACACTCCTCTAAGTGACGTTTCGATACTTTTCTGAAATATTTTTGTAATTCTTTTCACCTGCAGCAAACGTGCACCTCATAGTAGATTTGTTGAGAATAAATCTGTCTATTCGTCTATCTTATTGTGATTGATACTTCTTCATCCAATTTACTGAGGCTCGAATGTTTTATGCATCGAAATGAATAGCCTGATCCTTCAGCAAGAAACATTTTGTGCTCGAGCTCGAGCCGATTCGATCGAATCCCATTATCAGGACTGTCTCGGTAAAATAAATGCTAATACGACAAAATCTCGCGATGTAGCCGCAACAGCGTTGTTGGATCGGGAGATGGTGGAAGAAACGTTCCGACTCATTTCTCTCAAGTTTGGTACCCCGTCAAGGGTCGAATTACATAACCCTCATTTTTACAGATTTTTGGCATTTCCTCTCCTCATTTCTTCAATTGAAAACAGAAATTATAATAACTATTTCGATTTAATTGCCCTCGAAATTTAACTTTCAGGTATCTGAAAGAGGAATTCTCTATTTGTCAGTGACACCTTGTGTTTCGGAAAATTCGACAAGAGACAAATATATCCAACAAATATCAAAATTTCTACTATTGAAAATGTATATGTGGCGAAGAAAAGATATGGAAAAAATGTAGATGAAGAAAAACTCATCTAAACTTTATAATTTCCCGAGAATTTTCACGAGGCATAATTTTCTAGCAATTTTCGAGAAACCATCAGAACACCATACCATGAAAAAACCGTTTCTCATCATCATTTTGCCACATCTTGAGTAGTATCGAATCAGAATGAACTGAATTCAATGATGTTATAGACGTACCGTTCGATAATCGAACCTAACCTAACTTCGCGTCTAATGTGAGGTACAATTTCAATTATGAAAAAGTTAATCTTTGAATGGGATTCGAATCACAAGCCACAACTTGGAAAGCACGCTTGCTAACTATTAAAATATCTAACATATATTTGTAGGTATTCATTAATATCACTGTGAGAAGATAATTTAGATGGAGTAAACGTTCGTAGAGCAGTACAGAGATTCAGCGAAAACAGATTGATATCGGAACCCTCGGGCGTTTTAACTCTAGTAATTATCATTTTCCGATTCAGTCTTAGAAATGGAATTTGAAAATTTTCGTTTGCTTGAATCAGGATTGATACGACATATCCTATGACCATTTCTAATCTCCTGATACGAATATCGGAATTATTTCTCTCTCGATAGAGCTGTAATGCGATAGATGGACGAAAAAAAATTGAGGCGATGCAACTTGAAAAAACAAAAATCATCTCACCGGAATATGCAACATCCTATGTGTGAAAAATCGTTGAAGAATCGTTAGATACTCTTTCCTCAACTATGTAATTGAATCTCTCAAAAGGTTGCCATACTCGAGTCAAAACGGTGGTTCTGTGATCATCTCCCGAGCTATACCGAAAAAGAGTTTCGTCATAGATATATATACGCGAATCATCCATAATCGGTGTGGAAGGATGTGTTTTTTTTTGCTATTGCCTCTCCCCGATCTCGTCGGATATTTCCATCAGATTCTCCGCTTCGCATATTTTGTGTGTCAGTTCATGCAAGCAGAATTCTGGATTTGAAACAGCATAATATCGCGATATTCGCGATTCGGAATACTATATAGGTATACTTCATCATTTCACAGATAGTTTCACCTATCTTGCACCTCGGTTTTTACCTACAATTTCAATTTTTACCCACTTCAAACAGTGCGGAACCGTGTATTCAACGTATAATTTGATTAAGTGCTATTTAATTTATGGTTCATCGCCCACATAGGTATGCATATCCGAATGTGCTTTGTTTTAATATTGATTTTATCATATTGTAGCTCTTCTGTACTCTAAATCTCTACTCTAAATGCAACAATGAAATACGTACTTATATCTACTCGAGTAGCATGGAAATACTTCAAATGTATTTCTGATTCTACTGACAGTCACGGAATTCGTAGCACTTCATGAATTCATTCATAAATATGAACTCATAGATTCATATCCAGGGTGGCCCAATGAAAACGAAACAAGGTATGCATTTTACTGTGAGATCAAGGAACTGTCATTAAAATAATTGATTCTTTATGTAATGTTGGAAAAGACAGGATTAAAAAAAAAAACATCGTTCTAACTACAAAATGAGAAATAGTGATGAAAGCGTTAAGCGTTACTTTCCATCTCGAGAACTACTGCATCAAATTCCAAAAAAAATTATGCGTTGGTAAGAGATCTCGATTACTTTCAAAATGATGTATCACTTGACCCCTTATCCCATTTGACATTAAAGGGTTGGAGCTCACCCCTCCGAGAAATGAAGAAGTTGAAAACATGCGCAAAATATCTTCCCCTCGAAATAAAAATCGACCGGTTCGAGCGTTTTTTTTTTCTGAGAACGATAACTATGTCAAATCGGCCTTGTTTCGTTTTCATTGGGCCACAATTGGACACTGTGTGTATATACAGGGTGAGTCAAAAATATGTACCGAGCTTTCTGGGGGTGATAGAACATTGAAAAATAAGTGTAGTTTGATGATTAAACTCATGGCCCAAAATGCATATTAAGGGAGATATATCCTTCCAAAGTTGATAAAATTAAAATAATTTCTCCGCATAACTTCTGAACGATGAAAGCCACCCGATTGAAATTTATATTGTTATAAAGGGTGTTTTCAGAGGGTGAGTCATGATTTTTTGTAGGAAACTTTTTTCCCTGTATTATTTTCGTTGGAAAAACAGGAGCATTCGATGGAGCGAAGAAAATTACATGAAAGAGGTACTCCTATTCGAATACAAAAAATTGAGCCGTTCGTGAGATATTTGAGTTTTTGTAGTTACATGATATCAGCAGATTGATTTTATTCATCGCGAGATTCATCGGTAACAATATTTTAGCGGGCCATGATGAATAATTTTGTTCTCAATTTTGACGTTCATGTCATCAACATTCGAGTCAACATTGTTGTAGTCGATTTGTTCGTGTGGTTTTTCTGTGTGGTCATTTATCACTGCGATTATCAACTGAGATTTTAAGAAATATGGCAGGTTATTCGTTCTCTGAACAAACTGATATGCTTCTAATGCTTGGCGAGTGCTTCGGAAATGCAAATGCTGCTGAAATATCGTTATACCGATGAATGAATCTCGCGATGAATAAAATCAATCTGCTGATATCATGTAACTATATACAAAATCTCAAATATCTCACGAACGGCTCAATTTTTTGTATTTGAATAAGAGTACCTTTTTCATGTAATTTTCTTCGCTCCATCAAATGCTCCTGTTTTTTCACCGAAAATAATACAGGGAAGAAAGTTTCCTACAAAAAATCATGACTCACCCTCTGAAAACACCCTTTATAACAATATCAGAAATGTGGAAGTGCGACGAAAAAATGTATTTTGACAACATACATTCATGCACAAAATTTCAATCGGGTGGCTTTCATCGTTCAGAAGTTATGCGGAGAAATTATTTTAATTTCATCAACTTTGGAAGGATACATCTCCCTCAATATGCATTTTGGGCCATGAGTTTAATCATCGAACTACACTTATTTTTCAATGGTCTATCACCCCCAGAAAGCTCGGTACACATTTTTGACTCACCCTGTATACGGTGCATAGTCGTAGCATGACACATCGCAGCAAAATTGTGACTATTATCATCAACATGATATTAACAGTTCCAATCAACACTTATTTCCATACTTCGCATCGACCCGCAAAAAATTAAAGTGTTCGCTATTCTGCTTACTGCCGCCATTATCGATAACTTCATACACAGTGGCTAACATTTTTTCTCGACTATAACGAATGCTCAACACTCATTAAATTTTTTTCCTCATTATGTTACCTCGTACAGTTCGAATTTCACGTATCAACAGTTACGTTTCGAATATTCTTCTGTTCTTGTCTTCGTATCGATTGATTTCAACCAACATTTTCTAGTCGATTGATTACTCTCACTTGTTACATCCTGTAAGTGCACTAATACCGGGTTCCGGAAAACTTTCCATACCGACAATTCCGCTGCGTTTTCAGGATATTCATGTTTTTTTTTCCTTTTTATAGTTCGCCAGTCGATAGCAACCTCCATAAAAATTCTTTTCATTTCCAGCTTGCCAGATGGCGTATAAATTCCTCTTCGTTTTCTGTGCCCTGACAGTCGATTCGATTCCATCGTTTCTTTTTTACATCGTCAGCTATAGTTTCATTCCGACCATTTGTTTCCTATCTGTGATCTCCAAAGTGATGGAAAAATCTGAAGAGGTGAAAAGAAAGATCAGGAATTCGTGACAGGCGTCAATCGAGAAACATCGACCGATTTCGTAACCAAGAGCTTCTAGTAAAATCCCCATCATATGGTTTGCCGCAACAATTATGAGTGCTGGTGTTCCACAAGGATCCACAAGAGAAGTCAGACATATCTCGTAGGCGTAGGCATTTTCGAAAGAATAAACACCAATGCTGAAGTCCTGAATCATTCACAATATTCCCTTCTCGTCTCGTGTTCACAATCGAAAAAAATCCTCGAGGTTCTCCTCCATTTACAATCATCCATCGTATCGAATGAACTCTCGGATCTCATCCCGTGAACTTCCATCGAATTCAAATTACGTATATCGATCGAGCTGCAAATAGTCTCCGAAAATGAATTAACGCCGGCAAATTCGGAGAAAGCCATCGCTGGATGGCCAATTACAGCTCTTTTTTGTGTGACTTCGAGCGGCAGAATCGAAACGTCTACAACAATAATTTGTGTGCGTCGATGGAAAAAGTGTCGAGAGGTCCCGATAATGGAGTTTCCTGCATGTAGTGAATGAGTCGATGAAAAAAGAATTATAGAACAAAAATACGTACAGAGCGTCACTATAGTTATAGTTAAGTCACAGATCACCGAGTATAATATGGTCGAACATCGAAGTCGCCAAAAAAAACTTTTGTCCATCTTTCGCATGTCGAGTTACAGCGCCCGCTGAGTGGGGGAAAAGCGGCGGCGCCCATGGCGCGCATCAGCTAACCGTGTAACATTTGGGTTCACTCATTCGTGCAAGTGCTCCGCTGTTTTTGTGTGTTTTCATCAGTGTACTGATGTAAATGTTGTTATTAGACGACGGAAATGTAACAAATCCACATTCACAATTGTAAAATATTATCTCTTTCGTACTCTAATACGCAAATTGAAATTGAAATTTATAGTCGGATATCTTGCCTACGAATGATTTTACAATATCATTCCCATTTCATAGCTGAATCGAATGATTTTCCACCAATGCAAATTTCATTCTTCATATATCTAAATTCCACGTAGATATGTTTGAATAACAAGACATTGATGTGTTGAGAAGAACTTCAAGGATTAATCAATCATTATTGATTATATAATTGAAGATTTCCTAAATTCATTTGAATTAACAAAAAATTAACAGATCAACCCAATTTAGGATATGTAAAATATTTCACTTCAATAGTCCAAACAGGATATCCTATGGATATCCAAAAGAACGCTAATCAAGACTATTTTCAATGTTTCATCTCTTTCCCAGTAATATACCTCATGACCTAGATATGAATTTAAACTTCTATCCTTCCGATTCACATATTTCTGACTTTTAATTTTGTTTATCCCCCTTCGGGTAAATTTTGGATATCTCATGGATATCCAAAAAAAGTAGTTCAAGGACATTCCGATATGAATTGGACTTGATCTGGATGTCCCAAGGATATCCGATATTGTATGGGATGTAAGATCACGAATCCAATGGTAGGAAAATCGACCTCTCGTATGATCCCATCTGTGATCATCAATCACATAATTCGTGATAACGGAACGTCGCTGGATCCGGCAACGCTGCAGGACGCACGTCGATTGCGGTCGCCGGCACCTGTTGATCGATAATTTCCCGAAGCCGCCTGCCTGCCTCACGAACATAAACATCCTGCCTGCACGGCCCGACCACTTGATTCGATTTTAATTGGGACAACTCCTCCTTCTCCCAAGACGTCTCCCTCGCTGTTTTTTAGGCACCTGTTCCCGGAAAATCCGGAGCGTGTGAATGACGCGATCGAGCGACAAATCTGGCGAC
This sequence comes from Gastrophysa polygoni, assembly GCA_963576655.1. Lineage (NCBI taxonomy): Eukaryota > Metazoa > Arthropoda > Insecta > Coleoptera > Chrysomelidae > Gastrophysa > Gastrophysa polygoni. Next base: position 24,894,538 of record OY755090.1, on the reverse strand, counting down.
TTCCGACTATTATTACAATCGCCATTGGAACTGTGACTCAACAATGAAACAACAATTTGGTAAATCTCACCGTTCGTGGTTCTCATACTATTTTTTGCAACGGGGTGTTCCAAAATCAAATTTACATAATAGGAAAACTTTTAATGCTCTGGAAACATCGTGGAGCGAAATTTTGGGAGGGAAAGAAGGTATTTGAATTTTTATTGAAAGTCTGGAGATCGCGAGCATCAGGAAAAATTTCACTAGGCAAGGAATTCCATGAATTTATTGATTGAATCTATTGATGAATAATGCCTGGTAATGAGAAGTTTCGAGCCTGACAATGTATGGATACCAGCCTGAACTCGTCTAGTTCTTCCGTAAAAATATAATTAATTAATATATTGATTGATTAGAAATTAAATTTTACATTGTCAATTGAATGAAACAACGACAAATTCAACTCTCTATGCGAAGCATGAGACAAAAGCATTCAATTACGGGGAATACTTCATCTCTCTCTATACAAGTTGGTATAAGTAATTGATTACATTGGTAATAATCCTTCTCTCATTTATTGTGAAGATCAATGTCGATCTCCAAATGACATTCATCATTTCGTTGAGACTTTTCAAGGATTTAGATAACATTTAGATTTCAACATGATGATCTGAGAATCTAGTACAGTTCAATGCAACTAAAACTCAAGCTTGTATGTTCACCAAGAAGGCTGATCACACAATGCCCAATTTGATGATGTCGGGTACCACCACTGTTCCTATGAGGTCGTCAATATCCATGCTGGGTGTCACCACCAACAGTGCTCTCTCATGGGACGATCATGTGAGGTCCATTGCGAAAACTGCTTCACAAAACCTTGGTTTTCTATTCCGTGCGAAGAGATACTTCACATCCCAGCAGCTGCTTATGATCTACGAAGCACAAATTGGACCTGTCCTGGAGTACTGTTCACATGTTTGGAGCTCAGCCCCCAAACATACGCTAAAGCTTTTAGATTCAATTCAGAAGAGAGCTATTCGCCTAGTCGATGATACTACACTCACCAAATCATTGACCTCTCTAGATCATCGTAGAAAGGTCGGCGATCTATGCCTTTTTTATAGGTACTTTCATGGTCGGTGCTCAACGGAAATATCATCTATTATGCCACCACGCGCGATTCCTCGTAGACAAACCAGACGAGCTCAAGCTGGTTACCCCTACACTGTCAGGCTCGAGACCTGTCGAACATCGCTATACCAAGCATCATTCCTCAATAGAACGGCAAAGTTATGGAATTCTTTGCCTAGTGAAGTCTTTCCTGATGCTTACAACCTCCAAACTTTCAAGAAAAATTCCAACACCTTCCTTCTCTCTCAAAATTCCACCGCTGGCTAACACGATGTTCCTCGAACATCATAGGTTTCCCTTTCGTGTTGTTCACAGATAAAAAAAAACTCTCCCTGAAATAGTTACATTCGCCAGCTTCCACGCTAAGGGCGATGGGAGAACTTCCGGAGAGCAAGAAACTTTCTCGAGACCATCGGTATCGGAATCTACTCACCCTACATTGAGGGTGTCAAGTACTGTTTGAGAAGTTTCCCACAATGAAGATTCATAGGTAGCGTGCTGATAATATCTCGCTCAGCTAACTGGATGCTAGTGAAGTTCAGTGTACAGAGTGTCCCAGGACGAACTGCCACGATTTATTTTTCGCAAAAACGACTCTTGAAAATTTCGAATAATTGGTAGGTAGTAAACTGAAGTCACTGAAGCTAATTCGCCAAAAGTATTTTCAAGATGATGCTGCTTTGCTTTTCTTTCGAGAAAATTCTGATTTTTTTTTTTAAAAAACTATCGATTTGAACGGCACTGACTTATCTCTCGGGAGTATTCTCGGAATGACATTGAAAAGCATCCTGTAGTCCATATTCGAAATTGTGGAATATACAGGACTGATTATCTTCGGAAAAAACTCACTGAACGATTTTTTTCGTATTTTCCCTTGGGAATACCCGTCGGGACGGCACTGACTTTCGCGATGGAGTGCCGCCGGAATGATTGATCGAATGGATCGCCGTCATATCCGGATGAAATTGGCCGGGAAGTGAAAGTAATGAATCTCAATTCGATCAGAATTGAGGGCTATCATGGCAAGCTTATCCGAATTCAACCGACACTTGGAGATTAATGCAGAAAATTGCATTCCTGGCATATTAGCTTGGGTTCGTTATCCCTAGAAAATCGGATTTTCGGTCTTACAACATCCGACGAGGTCGAAACGATTTCCTGGAGGATGACGGCATAATTCGCCTGAACGAGTGATCTGGATGAAAATCGAACGAGGAATCGATCGGTGGATCGATCGAGTCTGTAAGACCGACCGTTCCGGAGATACGGCCCGTCAAAGTGAAAATAGTGCGATTTCAGACGAAAAACGTATTTAGGAGCGAGATTATTTTGTTATCATGGCGAATTGAGTTCTTTCGATTGCAGATTCGTTTTCTACGGGTTCGAATTAGTGATTTTGAATTTTTTCAGATCTCTAAACCGATAAATAGAAATTTCGAAATTTCCAAGCTACGATTATCCGATAAATATGTACCTTGGACAGTATGATATGGACGAAATTTCGCATTTTGTGATAGAATCGTTTGAAATCATGTGATCTGGATGAAGATCGAACGAGGAATCGATCGGTGGGTCGATCGAGTCTGTAAGACCGACCGTTCCGGAAATATGGCGCGTCAAAGTGAAAATAGTGCGTTTTCAGACAAAAAAACGCACTTAGGAGCGAGATTATTTTGTTATCGTGGCGAATTGAGTTCTTTCGATTGCAGATTCGTTCTCTACGGGTCCGAATTAGTAGCTATGATTTTTTTCAGATTTCTAAATCGGTAAATAGAAATTTCGGAATTTCCAAGCTACGATTATCCGATAAATATTTACCTTGGACAGTATAATATGGACGAAATTTCGCATTATTCGATCGAATCACTTGAAATCATGTGATCTGAATGAAAATCGAACGAGGAATCGATCGGTGGGTCGATCGAGTCCGTAAGACCGACCATTTCGAAGATATGGCTCGTCAAAGTGAAAATAGTGCGATTTCAGACGAAAAACGCACTTAGGAGCGAGATTATTTTGTTATCGTGTCGAATTCATCCGTTTTGATTACAGATTCGTTCTCTGCGTGTTTGAATTAGTGGTTGTGAATTTTTCCAGATTTTTAAAATAATAATTAGGGAATTCGAAATTTCCCAGATACGATCATCCGGTAAATATGTACTTTGGAACTTCTGATATAAACAGAATTCCGCATTGTTCGATTGAATCGGTTGAGATTATGCGATCTAGATGAAAATTGAACGAGGAATCGATCGGTGGGTCGATCGAGTCCGTAAGACCGACCATTTCGAAGATATGGCTCGTCAAAGTGAAAATAGTGCGATTTCAGACGAAAAACGCACTTAGGAGCGAGATTATTTTGTTATCGTGTCGAATTCATCCATTTTGATTACAGATTCGTTCTCTGCGTGTTTGAATTAGTGGTTGTGAATTTTTCCAGATTTTTAAAATAATAATTAGGGAATTCGAAATTTCCCAGATACGATCATCCGGTAAATATGTACTTTGGAACTTCTGATATGAACAGAATTCCGCATTGTTTGATTGAATCGGTTGAGATTCCGCGATCTAGATGAAAATTGAACGAGGAATCGATCGGTGGGTCGATCGAGTCCGTAAGACCGACCATTTCGAAGATATGGCTCGTCAAAGTGAAAATAGTGCGATTTCAGACGAAAAACGCACTTAGGAGCGAGATTATTTTGTTATCGTGTCGAATTCATCCATTTTGATTACAGATTCGTTCTCTGCGTGTTTGAATTAGTGGTTGTGAATTTTTCCAGATTTTTAAAATAATAATTAGGGAATTCGAAATTTCCCAGATACGATCATCCGGTAAATATGTACTTTGGAACTTCTGATATGAACAGAATTCCGCATTGTTTGATTGAATCGGTTGAGATTCCGCGATCTAGATGAAAATTGAACGAGGAATCGATCGGTGGGTCGATCGAGTCCGTAAGACCGACCATTTCGAAGATATGGCTCGTCAAATTGAAAATAGTGCGATTTCAGACGAAAAACGCACTTAGGAGCGAGATTATTTTGTTATCGTGTCGAATTCATCCATTTTGATTACAGATTTGTTCTTTGCGTGTTTGAATCAGTGGTTGTGAATTTCTTCAGATTTTTAAAATAATAATTAGGGAATTCGAAATTTTCCAGATACGATTATGCGGTAAATATGTACTTTGGAACTTCTGATATGAACAGAATTCCGCATTGTTTGATTGAATCGGTTGAGATTCCGCGATCTAGATGAAAATTGAACGAGGAATCGATCGGTGGGTCGATCGAGTCCGTAAGACCGACCATTTCGAAGATATGGTTCGTCAAAGTGAAAATAGTGCGATTTCAGACGAAAAACGCACTTAGGAGCGAGATAACTCCGTTATCGGAACGAATTGAGTATTTCTGATCACAGATTCGTTTTCTGCGGGTCCGAATTAGTGGTTGTGTTTTTTTTCAGATTTTTAAAATAATAATTAGGAAATTCGAAATTTCCAAGATACGATAATACGGTAAATATGTACCTTGGACTTTCTGACATGATCGAAAATCCACAATTCACGATCGAATCGTTTGACATACTCCAATCTAGATGGAAATCGAACGAGGAATCGATCGGTGGGTCGATCGAGTCTGTAAGACCGACCGTTCCGAAAATAAGGCCCGTCAAAGTAAAAATAGTACGATTTCAGACGAAAAACGCACTCAGGAGCGAGATTATTTTGTTATCGTGTCGAATTCATCCATTTTGATCACAGATTCGTTCTCTGCGTGTTTGAATTAGTGGTTGTGAATTTTTCCAGATTTTTAAAATAATAATTAGGGAATTCGAAATTTCCCAGATACGATCATCCGGTAAATATGTACTTTGGAACTTCTGATATAAACAGAATTCCGCATTGTTCGATTGAATCGGTTGAGATTCTGCGATCTAGATGAAAATTGAACGAGGAATCGATCGGTGGGTCGATCGAGTCTGTAAGACCGACCGTTTCGAAAATAAGGCCCGTCAAAGTTAAAATAGTGCGATTTCAGACGAAAAACGCACTTAGGAGCGAGATTATTTTGTTATCGTAACGAAATGAGTTCTTTCGATCGCAGATTCGTTTTTTTCGGGTCTCAATTAGTAGTTGTAAATTTTTTCAGATTTTTAAAATGATAAATAGGAAATTCGAAATTTCCAAGTTACGATAATACGGTAAATATGTACCGTGGACTTTCTGACACGATCGAAAATCCACAATTCACGATCGAATCGTTTAACATTCTTCAATCTAGATGAAAATCGAACGAGGAATCGATCTGTGGGTCGATCGAGTCTGTAAGACCGACCGTTCCGGAGATATAGCTCGTCAAAGTGAAAATAGTGCGATTTCAGACAAAAAACGCACTTAGGAGCGAGATTATTTTGTCATCGTGACGAATTCATTCTTTTCTATCGCAGATTAGTTCTTCACGGGTCTGAATCAGTGTCTGTGGATTCCCCCAGATTTTCAGAAGAATAATCAGGAATCCGATGAATATCCGATAAATATGTACCTTGGACTTTCTGATATGAACAAAATTCAGCATCCTCTGATCTAATCGTTTGGAAATATCTAAACTAGATGAAAATCGAACGAGGAATCGATCTTTGGGTCGATGAAGTCCGTTCCGGAGATATGGCGCATCAGAGTGCGCTTTCGCCAAAAAACGCATCAAGTAGCGAGATTTTCCGTTACTTTGACGAATCAATAATTTTTTCTATCGCAGATTCGTCATTTTCGGATATGTATCCCCCACTGAAATTACCATCTGATCTCCACCATCTGAAAATTTCATTCCGAGAGCAGAGGTAATGCCAAAATAATCTGAAAAAATGCAACCTCTCGATTCGCATCGGACGCCACTGGATTCGGCTCGCCTCGACAAGATGACATGAAGGAAATACCTTCGATGAAAATTCGATATATCGGGGTACTCCGAAGGAATGAATAAAAGGGCTCGCCTCTAATGATAACAGACGTCACGGCATGTGAGGCTTTACCGGGTTTAAGCTCGAAAATCCAACGGGAACGACAACGTTCCCAGGAAAAAGATGACTATATCGTCCGAAAAGGCCAGCGGTGTCATGATGAAGGAAAATCTCGCAAGCATTCTGGAATGGGGATCTAAAAAGTAGAAGGTCTATGGCTTCTGTCACCAGAGATCAACAACACAACGTGACACATAAGTGGCAGCATTCGACCGAGTTTGGCACCAAGACTGGCACTATCAAGTTTCCTTGCAATTCATGTGGGGTCTCTTCTGATACAATGACCAGCAATGCTGGTGTTCCACAAGGCTCTGAATTGGGACCAGATATGTTTCTGCTCCACATCGAAGATCTGTTTGGAATCGGTCTGCTCATCGGAAATCTCGTCTATTATTCCTCCACGAGCGATTCTAGACAATATGAAAGAGATCAGGCTTGCACTGTCAAGGTCGAGACCTGTCGAACTTCGCTCTTCTTCGCTTTTTATATATGTACATATAGAAGAAGTCGTGTCTTATTATTGGTCTGTTAGGATGAACTCTGAGGCATTCTCGGAGAAGCCTTGAGATATTTTCATCCATTGTTTCAGGAGATATGCGATTTCGTGTTTTTGATTTCGACTCTTTCGCATGTTTCACTTCGAATATATATAAAATACTCATCAATCCACAGTTCCGTTTCCAAAGTTAAAAAGACATTATGAATGAACAAATGAGACGTAAATATCTCCTCTTCTTCTGCGATTTTTCAAAAGCTCTTGATTGTGTGCAGAACTTATTTTAGAGAAGCTGTACTGCTATGGTTTCGAAAGAGTTCTTATGGTTGGTTCAGATTTCATACAAATATTAGTAAACAATCGGAGAAATCAAATGGAGAAGTACCTATCTAACACCAAGGATGCTCATGAGGCATACCTCAAGGATCAGTTTGGATCCAAGCGTTCCTAGCTTCCATCTCAATTAAATGGAATTTCACAATTTCTCCAGACAATGAACTACTCTCATTTGGTATGGAAAGGATGCTGATTTCATGGAAAGAATTATCACTAGAGACTTGGAAATTTCACTTACATTCCAAAGATTCCAAATATATACTACTGAGAGTGCGAGAGCAATCTAAGGAATTTTTTTTGATGGAAAAAATTTTGCAGGATTCTTCGCTCATGTCAGACTCATATTCATTCAACATTTTCAAGTAAATCACCTTACATAGAACCTAGACATGTTTTGATAGCTCATCGATAAGCACGCAATTAATATCCCCATTCAATTGAACTTCATGATATGAGATTAGCTCGACATAATGCTCGCTCAGGGCTGGCTTTCGAAACAAAGTATCGCAAACGGTATAAAAATAGTAATAAATCCACTCGGGATAGCCTCCGTATCGGTTTCAAATCCTCGATTCAATTTCGCCCAAGGTCATTCGTTCTCCTGTTGTGTTGTTTCTCCTTTTGCATCGTGAATAAATCAAGGGAGCCGTTGACAGAGGGTTTTCGGCCGTGTCATCTGTCAGAGAATCGATAACTTCAACAGATCACAGCCTGCTAATTCATCCGATCGGGATGGAAATTGGATCATTGGAAGAGGCATTATGTACAATGTAAATGCACATGCATTATCCTGCATCGGAATAGCACGAAGTTATGCAATCAGAAAATGGCTGTTTGTGCAACTAATGTAGCAATGGAAATTGTTTACTCTGTTTATTGCGCGTGATGAGGCCACGTGACAAGGACACGTGTTGTCGCACGATACGTACATACTTTTTCTCCGATCGTTTCCACTTCAGTAGAATAATTCTCAATCAAGCAGGATGAGGAAGATATAAAATAAATATAATTATTTTCTCAATGTTACGTGAGGTTATCGTTCATGCTCATTATAAATCTCAGCAATCTGATAACTTTGATTTTTGACACTTGATTTTGACTTACGATCTTATGCGTTCGAAAAGCATAATTCAGATATGAAATATCTAATTTGTATTTTCAACACAGGAAGTAAGAGTTATTTCAAAACAGGAGTTGTGTGCTTGCGGACAAACTGTGTGTAAGGAGAAGCTTATAAAAGTGATGAGGAGCTCTAAATTTTTCACTGGGAGCAAACACCTACAGCAAAGCTGGAATACGTTGTATAAGGGGAGGCGAAAACCTGATCCTATCCTCATACCTCGCAGTAATTTCCCAGTCACGTATGAAATCTGCGTTTCCACACTTCAGGAAATTCAGACTCAATAAAGCTCGTCGCACAGTGTTGCCAACCTTTCCTGATTGCAATTCCCACAAGGAAGTTATACTATAAGTATAGTATTATTTTGAAGAATATTAAATGTTATCTTGTAACTTTCAAGTTCACAGTTTCTGATCATATAAATTGCATTAGAAAACTCTGACCCAAGTATTTTTCTCTATTCTACCTTCGTTCCACCTCAGTATTTGAATGGAGCATTGACCCAAAAATATTTGGCAATTTAACTATGGTACCAAACACCATCAACACTTTTCAAACTATTATTTGTTTTCAAATTCTTGGCCTTGGCATGTTTTGATGTTCTAGATATCTTATTAGGGATGCTGTCCAACATGAATTGCACATTTTGAAATTTCAGGACAGAGTTGCCAAAAAATATAATTTTTCCCAAAACTGGAAAATTCCCATAGGTCGGCAACACTGTGGTGGTAGTTCTCCAACTCCATACGGATACACATTTCATCCCCAATCACGTTCGGTGTGGATACGCGAAAAAAAAAGTAGGCCTAAACCAGATTGTGTGCGGCGCTTTTTCTATTCCATTCTGGCGATAATAGCGAGGCGTTAAAAGAGAATGAATCAGAATTTGACAGGCGTGAGGAGAAACGTACAGAGCGTTTCATCATTTCCACTCAATAAAAAAGCTGCCTACAAAAAAGCTATTATAATATCAACAGCTTTCGAAGCTATGAAGAAAAAACTGAAAAAACATTGAAATTTTAATACACTGTGGATCAGTGGAACGTTGTTCTGTTGATCCAACCATCTCTAAAGCGACCCTATTAGAGAGAGAGAGAGAGAGAGAGAGAGAGAGAGAGAGAGATATGACTCAAGACCCGATAAACAAAGATGCCATTCACGTTCAGTCCTGATGATCATGTTGCTGATTGTTGGGGAATAAATAACATAAAATAAAATGACCCCTCATATTTGGTATTAATTATAACAGAAGAGAAAATGTGGATGTAGTTCCTTTCCCCCATCAAAACAAGTAGAACACCGAAAATTTATTCGAAATGAGGAAACTTATGTTGGTTTCTCTTCGAAAGACCGCTGAAGAAGTGGGAGTGAAGAAGAACAAAGATACCATTCTTTCGAAATCCACTCAGTACAAGGATTGCAAACAAACGATTCGGACTTTGAACTAGCGTTCATTGCTGAAATGATAGTTATAATGCAAGTCAATCCAAGATTATCACACCAAATCTGATGGAGCGAAGAAAATCCACATCGGGTCAGTCAAACTCATTTTCAGAAAGTTTGTGCTATGAATATCGGGTGTGGGTTATTCAATGTTAATCTTATAGTGCAACACTTCTACGAAGGCACTTCAAATGGCCAAACATACCTAGATTTTCTGTAAGATACATCTTCAACGGTATTGGAAGATATACCACTCGAAGAAAGGAATTCAGTTATCTGGCAACAAGACCCGTAATGCTTAATAAACTCTAAAATAACATTTTTTCCCACATTGGCCTGCCCGGTGTGCAAACCTCAAGCCAATCGACTTCTTTGTGTTGTGGTCAGATTCAGAGCGTATCAAACTCAACCAGTAAACTTGTAATACCCGAGGGAAAGGATCCAAATGTTGTCCAATGGAGTGAAATAGATGATGGCATTTTGAAATAAATTCAGGACCGAATGAACGGAACGTTTCGAGGAAGCAGCAATCGAAACTGTTTCAGTTCATCTTCCCATCTCTTCTCGATCACCTCGTATATATTTCCGTTTCCACTCCATGAATCACCGAACGAGCTCGTAACTCGGAACAAAACGTCTCTACCGAAATTCGATAATGCGGCTGAGGAAGTTGGTTCGAGTCCTACGGACCACGTTAAGGACATGGTTAAGGGTTGAGGGTACGCGTAGAGTCCCATCGGGGTCCAATTAGCGGGGTGTGGCTCCCAACACAAATATTAGATTCGGGTGAACCACTTTCGTACTCCATTCGAAGGGTGGGCGTACAAATTAGAATCGAAAGGGGTCGGAATCTTATGAATATATGCACTAGAATGTCATGATGATGATGATGATGGTTTCTACTTATTGAGTAAATCAATTTCGTCGTTTCGTGGGGTTAATGGAGACTTTGCCACATTTGGTCCTTGCAGCAGATAGTTGTTAATGTATTAAAGCTTGTGAGTATATTCTACAAATCGAGGATACAATTGGGACAAACTTTTTTTGTCATCGTGAAAATTTTACGACACTCATAAGATACCATCAAGACCAGTATACTGTCATATTGCAGACAATGAATTTTCCAAAATTAATTCTGATCGCACTATATTCTTTTCCAGATGGTGACTGCCGAGCCCGGAGTTGGAAATGCAACAACAGAACCGCCCGATGGAGGAACGACATTCGGAAAAATCAGGCAGACTCTTTCATCGTCCTTGTTGACAGCTCAAGATAAAGGTAAAACTCCCACGAAAACGCCAATCGTTAACATATCGGATGAGTAGTACAACTAAGTGCCTCCTGGACCACTCGTTCAAATATTTGCCACTAGGTGATTCTGATTGTATCTTCAAAATATGAACCGAATTGTGACATTCTACGAATTTGAAATGTGAATACCTGGCAATCATTTGATATTCTACCAGATTATAATTGTATTCTTCATTGAATGGATACCAACAAAGCATAAGCTCATCCGAGAGTTCTACAGTCCATTCTGTCGAAGAAAGACAATAATATTCAATCAACACCGATTGACGACTTCATAAAGACAATCGCCTTGGACAGAGAACTTTCACGTAAACAATTATTTTATCATGAATATAATATTTTTCAATTCTCCAAAATAAAAGTCGTGTATAGCGTTCGAACAGAATTCGCCTATGCTCTATGTCGGTATACCAGATCGATTCGAATCGAATGAATACTGTTAGTCGAACTGCTATAAGTCGTTGTTCCAGTGACGAAAATGACGCCCGGTGGCCGCCCCTCCTCCGCCCCCGACGCCGCCGCCGCCCCGCCCTCCGAGTCGCCCCCGCCCGAGCAGCCCGCGCCGGCTGCCCCGCCGCCCGGCAAGCCGCCCAGCCGGGCGGGGGCGTGCCGCGTGTGCCTCAAGGCCTTCCGGCCGGAGGATTTCAGCCGCACGTGCGCCGAGTGCGCCCAGAGGGTCTGCGAGGACTGCGCCAGCTACAGCAAGCTGGCCGAGCACGACCAGCCCGAAGATTGGACGTGCAGCGTGTGCAGGAGGTCGGTGTTTTCGCCAAATCGAAATCTTGCTTTTTCCTGATTTCTACGGAACGATTTTCGATATGGCAACAGCGCTTTAGAAGTATTCCGAAAGTATTCAAAGGATACTCGAAATTTGCCACTTGGCAACATACTATGTGCCCCGCTACAGCCTTCTCTATCTCACGAGCCGTGATGAGAGAACCATTGATGTACTGCCGATTTTGTGCTAAAACCGTCAATACACTGATTTTTTTGATATCAGTCACAGTTTGAGCGATACGTGATATCATGTGTCGCCATATAATAACACTGAACTGACTGAACGTCATACAGGAGGACATGTTCGGAAGGATCAATCGTTCATCATCAAGAAGCTATGGGAAATTGCGATTCTAGGAAAGTTTATATCAATAACAGTTGAAACTAGCATACTATTTTCAGTAGTAGAAAAGATTTCAATACCACTGACTGAAAGTCTTACTAGTGTCCTAGTATATTTCACCCTCATCATTGTTTGCGGTCCCGTGTAATAGCCGTAGAAAAACATGTAATACATCCTAATGAAAATCACTGTGTCCGAGGCGGTGATTAAAAATACATTTCCGGAATTACCACCGTATCAACGGAGCGATCTCGTACGCGGTATCGATCAAGATAATTGCTCGGAAAATTGCATATTTTCGACGAGCTCCATCAACTTTGGCCTACAATCCAATCTCGCGATGGATATAGGATTAAACCTCTTTCGTTTCACAATAACTCCTATCAGATATTTGAAGAAGAGAGAAATGGCTGAGATGACAAAATTTTCAGGCGAATAGAAATCTCAATTCACCATCTTGAATTCTCTCTTGCTGAAAAAGCACTATATCAAGTTCCAAATTGATGGAACAAGTAGAAGTGAGAAAAAAATAGACTCTAACACGGCAAATGGCATGCAAGATTCAACATAAAGATAGTAACAGATGAGGTTTCATGAAAACTTATGAATGAATGAATTGGTATGGTCCAGTATGTTTCTTGGGGCATACCACGAGGATCCGTGTCAGGTTCAATTTTATAGAATTGTATAGAAACAATCATCATTACAGACTTGGAAATCGTGAAGCGATGTTGCGATATTAATCATCCATATTTCAATGTTTTTTCCTCTCTCTCCCTCAATTTATACGGTATATAAAAAAAATGGATGAAATCAAATAAGGCACATGTGATTTACTGCTGTTCAAGAAGATAAAAATGTTATTTCGAGAGTTCTGGCGACCCAGTATGGGTGCCGAACGTGTAGGTATTCATTTATCGATTTCGAGTCGATTCCATTTGGGTGATGCACGAATTTGTGTGAATGAAACAGCGAGCGAGCGATATGCTCGTTTGGCCTGATGGATATTTTACGATGATTGATGGACTAGCAAGCACTCCGTGAGCTTGTACCGTCATTAAGCCAGTCGAAAGCTGATTACTTTCTGTCAATTTGTTACGCTTTCATCTCCTCATGTAGGCTGTTACAGCTGTTAGTTTTGTCGACACGGGATTTCAGCTGTGCCATTGTGTTGAAAGATGCTGAGGAAGCTTCGTGTACAGATAACGACCTGTTGAAAATCACGGTCGTTTCCTCCGAAATTGGAGAGATCATTGAAATGGAGTACGGTACGAGGCATTGCTTGTTCACTTATTGACCGAGTTTGGCACCAAAGCCAAACTTCCATCACTTGGTTGGCTACTCCAACTTTGTCGAGTTTTATTGTAGACATTGTTATATTTGATACGATGACTATCAAAGATGGAGTTTCACGAGGATCTGTCTTGGCACCAATTTTTTTGTTGCTCCTGGATGTGATCGTGATGATGCTACACCTCATAACACACAACACAATATACTGAAATCAGTGTTGGCAGGAGATTTCTGCGATCTTCCGAAGAAGAAGATCCAATACGATGGTTATAGAAGTCGTCTTACTCACAAATGAATGCATTCATATTCAACAGATAGATAAAAAATTGTCAAGACTTATTTGAATTCTACAATAGGATAGATAAATTGTGGGCTACCTCAGGGATCAGTCCTGGATCCACTCCTACAGCATCTCCTGTACGGTCACGTTATCTGCAGATGATACCACCATCGCTTCGCACAATTAAATTACCGACGAATTATATAAAGTTGTAAACTAAGATATGACTAAGGTAATGAGTTAGTTTAAAATTAACAATTCATCATTCAACTTGCTGGCTCGAAATATTTAAAAGATCGTTCATTCCGTGGAAGTCGTGATAACCACTTATTGAGCATTTCATCCATTCTACAGAGACGATTCTCTGGATGAATGTGCGAAGCTGACCTGTCGGAAAACTCAAAACATTTCACCTCTCGAAATGTTGTCAAAAGATGAAACATCGTTTCACATTCCGAGATCGATACCAACGACACCATCCCCATTCACATCTCCACGTTCCTCCGCAGGAAGCTGCAGTCGCGGGCGGCCCTGGCGCAGGACTCGAACGAGAGCCTGCTAGAGATCCCGCTGCAGGAGCTGCAGCGGCGCCACTCGGAGGCGCGCCTGGGCTCGGGCGCCACTCTGGGCGCCGGGGGCGGCGGCATGGGCGGCCTCGCGCCGCCCCGCAGTCCGGAGCTCAGGCGGCACTCGGACGTGTCGCCCGCCTCGCTCAAGGAATTGGAAAAGGTGAGTCGTCCTTACGTACCCTCCTTGCCTTCTTTCCTCCCCATTTCCTCTGCCTCTCTTTAGCTCCTTCTCTATTTCACTACTATCTATCCTTCTTTTCCTCTTTGCCTCCCGTCTGCGTTGAGTTATCTCCATAACCTTGACGATTTCACAGACAACTTTCGTATTCAGGGAATCGTGTTAAAGTCAGTCAACAGCTCTTTTTTCTTTCTCAGAAATTATGATTCCGTTAGCCACCTATATCTCGTGATGCAGGAGAGATTCCGATCTAATGGAATCCCGATTGAATTGTTTCCGTGCGAAACCGCTATTCGTGATTCGTGTACCGATTCCTCGCCAATTAAATGCGAAAGGTACAACGTGTAATTCCGGAGATACATTATACAAGATACTTCTGCCGTTCGTGACTACTTCCCACTTCTTCTTATGTTGCCGGCTGCAGAAGCGATTCAACAGGTTCTCTATCGGCGGTCGACATTTTATTTCATCACCAAGGAATTCGCACTGATGAAGAACGACCTCCGATAGAAAAGAATATTGGAATTCAGAAAGAATGCAGGTGCAATTTCCAACCGATGATGTATTCATCTAGAAACATTATGTAAACTCACATGCTATATTTCTGAATTCTAATCATAATACAATCCAAAAAAAACAGTGTGACTAGTGACGTTATCGCTCGAATTCTGTGGCATGTCCAAAATGCCTACACAGAGCTTATTTATACTTTTTTTTTCAACATTCAACGTGAAAACGAGAAGTGAACCAATCTCCACACTTATATGAAAATATCACTTTTTCGTCACCAGAATAATTATTCAGAATGGAAACACACATGAATCTCAATCCTCATATGAGAGAATTAGGGTTACCTTGAATTCTATCGCTTCGTATATAGTCATACATAAAAAGCGGTCACCACATGCAAATAAAATAATGGAAATCCAAGGGCAGTTTTCTAATCCGAATGGCAGTGCATGTTTTTACGATCTATTATATATTCTTCGGGTCTAGCTTCTAGCATATAAAAATTTCCGCATATGCGGAAGCCCATAAATACATTCCCATCCAAGGGCGTAGACAAAAATATTTTGAAAAATGAAAAACGCATTGAGACGCACTTCCATCTAAGACAACCTGTATTTTTTGATTTCATTTTCCAAATCGCCATTGGCACAAACATTGAACATTTTTTCTGAGATCATGCATTTCTTGATTATTCTTCTATAGAACTCCACAAACAATGAATATTGAGAGGAACTTTTTCTATGTTTTTCGAAAGTCAATAAGAGATGGATAATGCACCATAGTAGAATATACATAGTGGAAGCAAAATAGAATAAGATTTTTTTTTGAAAAAAAACATCAATAACGGCATTATTCTAGCTGTCCTCCTAATATCATATCTGATGCCGTAAACCATAAGTGAATTGGTCAATTCCTCAGAAAAATCCAGATTGTTAAAAAAAAAGAAATCATTTGTGGTCCATTCAGCGTGTTCAGGAACGATATTTTTTTGCGTTGGTTAAATTTAGGATGTTTCAATGGCCAATAAATAACAATAACTCAATTATAATTTCAACTCACCGAATCTTCCATACTTTGCTGAAGCTGGCTGAAGTGTTCTGACCCATCTGAAACTGAAAAATAAGATGCAAATAATATCTCACAGGTAGATAGTGTGATATGAGAAGTGAAAATCCCGATCATCTCAAAATCAAAATTAACGTCTAGTATGGAGTCTGAAAGGTAGTCTTGATTTTTATAAAAACATTATCTGCGGCACGTTATTTTTGGAAATCTCCCGCTTGATGAACAATTTGATTATGAAAATCCTGAACCCGATGGAAGAACAGATTCCCCACGTCACTGCTATTTACGTTTATCGATCAGACGTCCCCCATCGCCATGCAGCAGGAGTCGATAATAATGAGAAATGATAAGATGTTTGCATGTTCGTCACTGAGAATGAATGATCGCGAAGGTCGTTGAAGGTTCGAGATTCTGATGCCTAGGCTCAGAACGGACTCATAAGGCTTCTCTCAAATGTATTCCAAATCCATTATCCGAAAAGTTAGGAACTATCACAACGGAAATTTTCAAATCCACATGAATACCATAATTGTATCCGAGTCAATTAATATTTATCAAAATCAGTAAGCCGCACCTTGCCTCTACTGGTCTTAGAAAATATCCAGGACCCAAAATCTTTGGGTTGATTGAGTTTTCGCCTCACTAACAGCATACCAACAGGGTTGCTACTTAATCAAATATCGAAAATGAACTGCCTGTATTCGAAAAGAATGAGTACCGCAGTGGTTTTTCTGAAACATAAAAACTAGACCACAAATATCGCGAGATCGGGCTTACGGGCATACTAGGAACTAAACTGATATTTATATACAGAAGTATAGGCAACTTATGTTACATTGAAGTGTGTCGTTGATGATGAAACTATTCTGCTTCAATCCGATGTCGGACAGAAGTTGCAATGTTGAGACAAAAAAATTGGGGCGCCAAAATAAAGCAAATAGAACAGATGAAAGGAAGCCTCAAACAAATCGCAAGCAAAGCTGATGGCGCTCCAAAGGGTCTTCTTTCATCCTTCATTGCCGGCCGAGAGATGAAGAATCATCGTGCCTGCCTCTGCATATCATTCAGCATAATTGATGTGATAGAGGCGTGTCTCAGAATATTTTTCTCCTATCGTAGTTGAAAGGCGGCGGTGGCAAAACCCCGGACGCCGACTGGAGCCGTCGGGGGGGCAGAAGCCAAGCGTGCAGCAGACAAAACAGCCCTCCGAGAGACACCCCCCCGGCCCCGAGATCGAGGCGAGCCTCCAGGGTGGCCAGGCAACACAGCTACGACGACGAAGTCAAGGCGGCATTGCAAAGTGAGTGGTATAGCGATGGTGACTGAAGGCATTCTAATTCTGAAGTATGACAGATGACGTATGATAGATGACAGATGACTCCTGACAGATGACTTATGACAGATGACTCATGACAGATGACTTATGACAGATGACTTATGACAGATGACTTATGACTGATAACGGTGATATTTCTCGAAATTTCGAAATTTTCCCAGACCCCGCCTCCGCGACGACCTTGGACAACGGCCTCTCGTTACCCGCCCCCATGCCGAGACGCGCCTCCGCCTACGACGTCTTCTCGGTGCCGGCGCTGAGCACCGTCACCTCGAACTCGGCCTGCAACATGTCGAGGAGGGCGTCTTTCAGAGGGCCCCCGGCACAGCAACAGCCCGAGCCCGGCAGTCCTACCAGCCCCGAGGGGGGCGGCGGGCTCGTGCTGGTCGCCCCGCCCGACGATGATCGCAGGACGAGGAGGAGAGGATCGTACTTGTGAGTTCACCAAAAAAAAAAAACGATTCATCGAAATGAGGGTTCGAAGTTGAAAGTGACGGTGATGTTAGCGATGAGATGATAAGTAAGGGTGAGAGTAAGGGTAGCGTGAGAGTAAGTGTAGGGGTAAGAGTAAAAGTGATAGTAGGAGTGTTAGTAACTGTAAGGGTAGAGGTAGCGGTAATAGTAAGAGTGATATAGTAACAGTTAGTTTAAGAGTGAGGATAACAGTGAGAGTAATATCCAGGGTGAGAGTGATAATGACGACGATAGGGGTGACGATAATGGCTAGGGTTTATGGTATTGACAATGGTAAGAAAGATATTGAGAGTATTGGCGAGAGTAATGACGATTATCATTACGCTGACTACAAGGGAAGTTTCATGGGTAATGGTAATCATAAAGATGATAGTAATCACCCTTTCGTGATAGTTGTAGGGGTAATAGTACTGACAACAGTAAGAATTAAGGTGATTCAAGGAGTGATGATGAGTGTAAGATGATTAGGGTGAAGTTAACAAAAATGATGAGGCTGACTGGATAGGCTAGTAGTGAAAAGTGGGGTGGTCACGGTCAAAATTTCGAAATCTCTCAAAATCCTGGTAATTGTAGAAGAAATGGTGGAGGATATGAGTGGTGAGAGTATAAGTGAGGATGAAAGTAAAAGAACAGTGGTTGAAATAGTAAAGATTATGGCTAGTGACAGCAGAAGTATGGGTTAAAGTAAGTGTAACAATAAGAGTAAGAGTACGGGTATGACAGCTGCAGTTTATTCAGAGGAATATATCAGTGAGGGTAATAATTAGGGTGGTAACAAAGGCAACAGTGAGTGTGAGAGTAATATTAAAGTTATAGTATGAGTAGGTTTAAGCCTATATCATGTTCTTCGTTAATTTCCAGGCCTGACATAGCCAATTTGCGTGCGATGCCGAGGCCTACGCCAGCTCTGGAGGATCTGGAGGCCACTCCAAGAAGACAAGCGTCCGTCGACGCTGAGGCTATAAGGATCGTGATACACGACGTGGATTCCGGTACGTCGGCTGCTGCTCAGAAAAGAGTCGTGCTCAGAAGAGACCCTACTGATAAAGCTCATAGAAGTAAGTGGACCTGCATTGTTCATTCATTGAAACGATATATATGTATCGATGACATATGCTTCTCTCTTCTATCGGAGTTTAAAACAATAATAATGAAAATGATAGAGATCTCCGTCGATTACACATCATTTATTGTGCGCAAATGAGAATGAGTGGGTGGTTTTATTTCAAAAAAATATTGTCAAAGTTTGGCATAATTTTTTTCTGAAAGATTCACCTATGAGGTGTGAGTTATATGCCTTCAAATTCTATTCAGATTGAATCATTATCAAAATCAATATTATCTGCCATTATCAGCTGATTTAAGAATTAATTAATTATTGGCGTAAGGTGCCAGAAAGCGCACTATTTCCAATTTGACGTTCATTTCGATTGCAAGAAAAAAATCTAACGATTCAATCGAAAAGTGCACACTTTTGTGTTGAATAACGGTGCGTTCTGAGAGTGATGGCTCAATAATGGTGGAGTCGTGTAATCTTGAAGCGAATATCTCAGATTGGAGTTCCGAGAAACTGTATAAGTACAGCTTCTCGTTCGTAAAATACTCCGATACATTGTCCTCATCCGGCAACAACTAACATTAATTCAGTGTTTCAGATACCTTGTCGTCAGTTTCGAGATTATCTTTACCTCATGTCTTTCGAAGAGTCTCTTTAACATCCTGGATATTCCTGTACTAAAATCCCCGTCATGTTATTTCACGTAGAAGAGCTTTTCCTCAGGCCACCACATCAAAATGTTGCTTTTATCTCTGTTGTTCTCTCCAGTGGCGGGCGAGAGTAGTCGGAAGGGTAATATTTGAAGTTCATGAAATTCGCATCGAGTTTCCCAAAAATATGTTTAGTTTCTATCGACAGAAAAATCGAATCATCTACCATCAGCAGAATATGGAAGGAGAAAGAAAAAAATGTTTTTTGATGAGTATGTAACAGATCAATGAAATAATGAATATTTTCTGGTAGACAATTTCATTCTGTACATTTGCTATCTTATAATGATCTTTCTGCTATTTGCTAACCTGCTATAATATCAAAATATAAGTTTAGAAAGATGATTTTCCAAATTCGATTCTTGAAATGATCTACAATGAATTTGTAAACTGTGATTGTTGAATTTGTCACTCAAAAATTGAAGAGAAACAAATTATATCATTCCTAATTCATTTATGTGATTGTTTTCTTCTTTATGAAAATATTCATTTCATGAAAGTTATCGTATAACATTCGATATCGATAATTATATATCTTCGCAATGAGGAAAATTCGCGGTTTTTGCCGAAATTCTGAGTTACGCCACTGTCTCTCTCTACTCTCTATCTCTCGCTCCCTGAAAACTTGCAACTCTGAAATGGAGTTTTATTCAGCTGTTGAGAAATTTGAATCGGAAATTTCGATCATGCGGTGCTAATTAGATGGAATCCACAGAGGCATCAATGAAAACTTGGGTGTGTATAATATAGAGGTAGATATAGGTGAGTATGTTTTGTACTCTTTCAGGCGAATAAAATGGAGTTTCACGAACAAGTTAGCGCATTTAGGTGAACTTCACGGCCGCATTCATCAATGATACGCAATAGTTCTTCTCAAATATGAAAGGAATCAACTCACCAATAAAAGGAAACAATAAAAAAATTACATATCGATCGATCAACAACCATTCTAAACGAGTATTTCATGTAACATGAGATGTACGATTACTATATGTCAGCTGTCAGTAAGCGAAAGATCTTAGGTAGGATTGTATAGTTTGAAAATTCGTATCTTCATTTAGGAAGAACATATCATGACCATGATTAAATTAAACTAGAGCGCGAAACCTTAATCAATGCAATGTTGAAGAATTAAACCAAATTACTTTACCTGGATGATACACAGGAAGTACTAGTTTTCCTGAGGAAGGCACTATTTTTGCTGCAGTTCTAGCAAACTTCCATTAAAGAGAAATTGAAACATAAATAGATTCTTGTTCATTCTAAACAATTTAATTGTGGTATATTTGATGAAATCATCAGAATATCAGAATAAAAAAACGCTTATGAACTGTCGAAGATCTGAAACATGACAGAGTATTATTTCTGGCAGGCTGAAATTCATCAGACTAACCTGATGAATCAATCAAAAACCAAACGATCCGTCGTCTGCAGAGCACTGTCGATTGAAGTTGAGCCGAATTTCACAGGCCTATCGACCCTTAATTAGGACAAAGAACGCGAGTGGCAGGGCGTGTAGGGCGTAAATCGTGCCACAATGCCCGCTCAACAGGTTGGCAAAGGCATGACAGTTTATCAGACAGCACAACCTGTTATATGCCAGTGCCTTGTCGTCACCCCTATTTTATAGTATAATGGCATATTTTGGCGGAGTCGACAACTTGTATTCTCGCCTCACCGGATGGTGATCTTATACAGGGTAATTCGCATTCGACCGACACATCTCGGATCTCAATACCTACGAGACAATGTTCGAATCAGGGCAAAGACATTGGTGGTCGGTAGAATAGATCAACTTTCGCGAATATCTTCGTATAATTTATTTTCATAAAATAGCAGACGATAAATCATTTTACGGGATTCAATAGATCTTGCAATGCCAATATGTATATTTTCACATTGAGTAACAGCTCCAATCTCCGACCAGAAACATTCATTCCGTCAATGAAAATAATTTCAACACTCAACAATATAAAAAGAAGAGTTTCTTAGAGAATCGAAGGTTCTAATAGAATGAAATCAATTTCCAAGGTACACTACAGGTAGGAAAATAGCGAAATAATATACGAGATTTTTGCTGAGGGTTGTTTAAGAGGCTTCTGAATCAAGTGATGCTATGATTTCCTTCATAAAAAATCGCTAATACTATTTTTCTATTTTAGAACTCGAAGAAATAATGGTGTACATCGAAAATGATTTTGAAGATGCAATTTCAATACATGTAGTAGAACTTGAGAGTCTCCACAGCACTGAATAATTTTATTTGAAATTGGTCGAAACATCCTAGGGTTAGAGGAATCTGAAGATTCTCGTTTGGTTCAATCAGATTAACGTATTTCTGCTCTCCTGATCCTCTTGTGATGACGAATATCAGAATTATTCCGTAACGCGACATTCGATGGATGAAAAAGTCATAGGCAATGTAATAGAAGTTTCACTTTGAAAATGTAGTGCTTAGAAAATTAGCTCATTTTTTACTTCAAATTCAGAATCACATGAACGCATTTTCCTCTATTTCCTCACCTTTCAACATGAACAATAAGTTGAAGGTAGTGACAATTGAAAACGTACCACCCGGTATAGCAGCTTCGCTAGCAAATAATGGGAACAGAAAAACCCCCGTCGATAGACCCATTTCCACTTTCCAGACCTGCAACGAGTTGTTTTCCCCGCGAAATACTCCATTTCCGATCGAAATGGAGGAAAACCCTCGCTGAAGGAAAAGCCAAGGGTCCGCGGATGATTTACAGATGTCCGAAAACGTCCAGACGGAAATTCCAATTCGAGGAAAATCCTACTTTTCGTTGCGATATAGTTTCAATTTCGACCCGGCAGTCGGAGAAAATAGAAAGCTATATTTTGTCCCAGCTGTGTCTTTAATGGTATCAAGCAATTCGGATTCTAGATATACCGAACGGATTCCGGAGTAAATCAATTGAGATGTCGTTAAACGGATAGAAATGAAAAAAGGAACATAAATCGGAGATTGTCGAAAAACTTACTACTATTCCACTACTTCCGAGATTTCATCGAGTGATATTTTATTATAGCAAACTATACCATGTCACATCGCGGGCTACCTTCGATCTATGGGAGTACCCTTCTTGGTGGTCACCCGGTATAGCCAGTGGCGTGCATGCAATAGAAGCATAAAAGCATTGGCTACCCCAGAAAAAATTCTAAATACTCATAAAAATTTTTTCAAACAAATTAACGATACTGTCTGAGTTCTCTTACAATTCATAATAACACGATAAAATTCGTGAAAACCAATATAAACCACCCGCTGCGCCCTGGAAGACGGTTCAGTTATATGGCGCTAACTAGAATTTTTATCCCCCAGGATGAGGTATCGCGATTTATTTTTACTTTTTCAGACAGAATAGTTACACATAAATCACAAGTGTGTGTTTATTCGAGAACCCATCAACTGATTGAGTGTTTTCAAAAATTCAGATTCTAATGCAACGTCTCTTTCAATGAAATTATTGACTATGCTAGTGACATTTCCGGAGAACGATAGCTAATTTCGGTGGACGGTAGTGAGTAATTTTTACTTTCTTCAATTTTTGGCGTGAGTAGAGTCGCACGCCACTGCGTGTAGCCCAGATAGGAGAACGCAATATTCCGCGTATACATAAATATCAGATAAACGTGAAATACGAGAAAATCAGATGCATAAAAAGCGACAAGAGATCCCTCTCGAGTGCCCCTCTGCGGGCGACCCTGATGGGGCTCGGGGGGGGGCGCGAGCATGATTTTACGAGTGGACGGGGAGCCCGTTCTCCCCCTCCCCTCCCACCCCCCGCACCGCTAACCAAACCGTCGTCATGAAAAATTCACGATCGACTTTCGAGAACGTTTCGTGGCCGATGAAAGCGCTCCGGGAAAAGGTCCGGAAGGTGAGAGGCGGGACGTTCTAGGGCTGAGGAATCGGGGCAGGTGGTGGTCGATCGAGGTCCACCTCCGATGATCTCCGCAATGAAAATATTATAGGAATTATAATAGACAGCGAAGTGCCAATTTTGCGAACGAATATAAAACAGCAAAGTATGAAATAATGAACAGATTGCGGAAATGATAATACTGAATACTTTGTGAGATATATTCGTAATGGTATGTCCACATGATGGAAATCAATGCTCATGAGAACCCCTCCAGTAGGAACTGCGATTTCTATCAAGATAACAAAACCTGTATAGTTTATAGATACCATCATTATCATTCAGAACATATTTTTCCACAAACACTCAAAATTGACAATATCATGGCACAGTTTCGTCCATCATCCTGTAAAATTTCAGTAACTAGTCTTCAGGAAATGATAATTGAACCGTACCATATGGAAGACACAAACTCTCCAATCAGCTGATAATGATGCATCGTTCCATTTCGATTGTCGAACATTTTATTCACGCGCTCGACTGAAGACCGATGTGACAAAGACGACGTGAAACATCAGAGTCATCAAAGGAGGCGCTGAAATGTCGTTCCCCCCCTCCCCCCCTCATCACCCTCGTTATTATCCGAAGGCAACATGTCGCCCATCCTAGTACGAACGGTTTATATCCTTCGGATGAGTGTTGGGTTGAAATCGCAACGAGATTTCCCAGGTATTTTCCCATCCGGCGCAGGCGAGGTGGGGTTCGAATTTTCCGCAGCTCGACGAATGGATCATACAGGGTGAGAAAGAGGTTGGGGAGATGAGGGACCAGAATCGACAAATGTAGTAGTACCACCTCGGTTTGTGATTTTTTTTCTTCATATTTCAACCCAAAGAATCTGACATCGAAGTTCCGTGCAACATCAATAGAACACTCTGTATAGCACTGAGAATTTTGTTGGATTTCAAATAGTGAGAAGTTTACTGAAATATCAAATACATTTTCACCGATACAGTGGAAGAATTTGAAACAACAACTCGAGTGACTCTTGAATTGAATGACATGTATTTGTATTTTCATTCATTTCATTCATTCCATGTCAATCTTTTGTCGAAAACTCATAGCGTATAGATATTGAGCTGAGAGTTGATAACGTAGCAATTATTTTTGAAGAATGAACAAATAATATTAGATGCGCTAATTGACATCGAACTTTTATTATATGAAACATATTTCATCGCATCTTCTGATGGTTTGAGTTTTTGTAATCTCGCCTCTGTGCGCCACTGGGCTGTGAAAAAACTTGCAGACTCCATAGAACAACTCTTCACAACGGTGTCAGGAAATTAACCTAATCACCATGAATTTATCACAATTTTGATTTTGTAGTTTCGAATAATTTTTGAGATAATTTTCGAATTTTCGTCAAATATTTGAGACTTCCATTATTCAAATCTTGTCTTACACACCGGGGCTGTTACACAAACAGCCGAATGAATGGTTCAAAAAAATCCACAAATTTGTGATGTTTAAATTCTTCTGGGATTGTCTCTCCTCGTGTCTAAGAAATGAGAATAGAAGTTATGATGACTATTCCGAAATATTTGTAGTTTGTCCTCTATTTGTTGGTTTCGTATGAGTCGAAATCCATCCAAGTGTATTTTCAGACCTGAACACTGTTTTTACTCGAAACTGATTTTCTCGGCAGTGTATTGATTCGAACCGAGCGATGTCGAGTTTCTGCCTACCACCCTGTAGATGCCGAGTATATCGAGGACGTCATCCCGATCACGCCTCGACGACAAAATTTCATTAATACACACACACACACACACACGCCAGCAAACATAATTCGTATTCCACCTCTAACCTCAATTTTCCGTTCATTACAACCAGGAATTCCACAGATCGTCGAAGGCGACGGTGCAACCGCTATATCCAGATCTATTATCTGCATACCGTGCATGGGACTCGTTCAGAAAAATATGCCACCCCCTTTTTCAGTATTCCACAGCTTCAGAGCACTATCATGATCTATCAGATATTCAACTTGTGATACTTGAAGAGTAGCTCATTTCACTATGACAACAAGAAATTCGAAAGTAAAACGCACTAGTGAGGTAATATTTGAAAAACGCACGCTCGCCGTGATTGATGAATTTAATCATTGACAGGAAGCGGAAATTCTTAACGGTTCCTTCGCCAAAATTGATGTTGTGAAATGGCGCATGCACCAAACTCATGCACTTACGCCATAAATTGAAATTATTCGATTTATTGGTGGTTGTACATAGTGACAAAATTTTGGTGCATTCGCCAAATGTTCCAGAATTCACCCGATATTAACCGGGAAGGATAAACCTGTAGTTATTTTTAAAATGTACGCTAGAGAAACAACACTGTTAGTCACAAGTGTCGTGATATAAAACAGTCGTAATTCTGAGAAACAACCCCCAATAAAAACAACGTAAGGCTTTGGATGTAACTGAAAAGTTTTATCCAGCTATTTCATTTATAAACTGTCCCAGAGGGAAGCTTCATGCTAGGCAGATTTATCTTCCATTCAGAATTCAGAACTACACTAGAGATAGATGGAAATTAAAATGTATAAATGACTGGACTGTCACGTGAAAATAACAAATTTGTATCTTCGCATTTCAAAAGTAACTGGTACTACTACTTTTCCTAATTGGAGAACTCCTATATCTCATATTGATTGAATGGGTACTCTTTTTTGGGCGTGAGTACCTTTTGCCAATATTATCCAGCGGCGTAGATACAGAGGGGTTTTTCTATTGTTCTCACCCTATCTTCTAGACCACTGGATTTTTTTGAATGAAATATTTTTTTATTTGGAATTCCCAGTTCAATTAGGGAAATGTCACTCTCGTGAAATTTTGATTCGAGGCTTTGTTTACACATAGACCATTGAAAATACTCAATGAAAACAGGGCTTCACCAGAAATTTAGTGGACATTCATTATTTCATATTTTTTTTCCGAATCAATTTGCCCTGAAAGAATCATTAAAACAACATTTTATGTAATTATCCCGTTAACTGAGCTTCAAATCCAAATTTTAAAATTGAATTCACCAGGAAACTCGAAAGAATATCAATTTGAGGAAATATCTAGTTCTTATAGAAAATACGACGGAAACATTAAAAAATCTACCACACTGTATCAGAAATGGAAAATCGAACATCGAAAATCGAAAAACGAAAATCATAAACCATAATAAAATAAAAAATAAAAATAAAGAATAAGAAATGAAAAATAGAAAAAAAATAAAAAAAAATAAAAAAAAAAATAATTTCCGCATGCATTTGATATCCTTTTGTTGGTTGTTCTCCTGCAGCCCGCGGCTTCGGCATGCGCGTGGTGGGCGGCAAGACCGCCCCCGACGGCCGCCTCTTCGCGTACGTCGTGTGGACGGTGCCGGGTGGGGCGGCAGAGAAGGGCGGCCTGCAGCAGGGCGACAAGGTGCTCGAGTGGGGCGGCGTCTCGCTCATCGACAGGTCCTTCGAAGAGGTGAGCAAGGTTTTTCCAACTCACTATTTTTATATTTTTTTCTACTTTTCCTACGATAATTCATGACCACATCATTGAGCGCGTTTTTTGTTGTATAGAAAGTGCGTAGTTCGCCAATATTATGAAGTTTTCCAGAATTTTTGGAGTTTTTCTCTCCGTTTCTGAAAGTAGTGAACAAAAATGTGAATTTTAGATTATGGATACCTAGTTGAGATTTCTGAGAGCACAAACACAATGCAAAGAAATCTGAAGATAACGAAAAAAATTATATTCTTTACAAAAAAATTTCATTGATTAATTGATATTACATATAAATTCATGAAGACACACGTGGTAACCAGAATTCCTTTGTATGACAACTTGTCACTTTTCAGTGTCAAAAAAGTCGAGCGCATTGACATTTTGGGGCATTCCTACAAATATATTGAAATGATTATTTCAACTTCTATTTCTAGATTGTTCAGAAACGAGGAGAGAAAATCCCTGGAAAATCTAGAAAAATGAATGAAAAAAGATAATGGTAATAATAAGCTCAGGATATTTATTCGGAAAGTGTATCTGATTTGCTAGGTTTGCGCCATCATGGACAGGACCGGAGATACGGTGGAACTACTCGTAGAGCACGCCACTGATCTGAGAATGTGCGATTTGCTGGACGACCCCTTGCCGCCCTCTAGCACCGCCCTGGCGAACAGGAAACCGTCGGACGCGAATATCTCGAACTTGTATATCGGTGAGAATATTTTTTTGTTTTCAACAACTTTTCAATTTCAGATGCATTCAGATTACTTTCAATAACTAGAAAGATCTACTATGATTTGCAATAGAGATTCTTGATGATACATTCTTAATTCAATTTGATCATATGTATATTATGTATATTTTTTTGTTCATTTCATGAAGTACTCTTTCTCACTCACTTGTTAATTATGAGCTCGTCTATCATAATGATTATATTGTATTTCTTTTTCTAAATTTACTCTCGATACTTCATCCATGAGATTTTCATCTTCTGATAATCACTTCATAATATACAAACTTTCTAGAATACATTTGGCCCAGCTGAAGCAAAGTCCAAAGATATAGTCAGAAATAAAACTGCTCCATCGCAATGAAAAATCCACGCCTATATTTGAAAAATTGTAGTTGATAGTGATAATTCGAAATATTGATGTTATAGAAAAAAATATCCTTCAGTTCCCGAAATTCACTTCAGATGGTAGGCTTTTCGAATTTTCTTCATCTACAGAAATCCAAAAAAGTATCTTGGACAGCATTTTCTGTTCGAAAGGTACTCCGCTTGTATATATGAGTCACTGAAACTGAATTACATTTCTGAAACAACTTTTTTTTTATCTTTTTCAGAACCCGAAACGGATAATAAAGCCCCATCATCGCCGACCAGACGGAAACTACCAAAAACTCCGGTATAAATATAAGTAATAATTCTCGATGTAATAATTACGGTGTGTATCCTTTATTGGGATCTGACTCGAATCATCAAAGGACTGATTGCGATTTCAGTAGCTGAATTTAAATCCTTCAGTTCTCATGAATGCAACTGAATATGCCCAGTGTTACTTTGCAAAAGGTCATGCAGTTCTGGATTTTGGTTGTGTTTTATGTAACAGGTTTTTGCACCCCACTCACAACGTTCATTTCGAAAATAACCAAAAATTAATGAATAGAAAAGTTTTATGTTTTCATTAGAATCATCAGAATTTTTCGTCAAATATTTATAAAATTATTTCAGGAGATGTCACATTTTAAAAACTTGTCAATCAATGAAACACCGTGGATATACGCACTCTGATTTCTAGAAAGAACCATATTTTCTGATTTCAAAAATATACACGTATCGATATAATATGTTCACTAAAACATGGTAGGCAGCAAAATTATACGAGAACACTCTCTACCTAGGCGTTTATCAAAAATCCAAATTTCATGATGGTTGTGTGCTCGTGTGTCGTATAAGGCATGATACATGAATCATAATCGGAATTTTGAGAGACGTCCGAAAATGTAAAATACAGGGTGTCCTCTTCGAGATAATAAAAATGAGGTCAGTTCCAGAAAAACAAGAAGCTTCACGATAACGTAAATATTTCAGTTGAATTCTCAATGTTCTCTATACAGGGTGTTCTGGTGATCATGTTACAAACTTCTAGGGTAGATAAAACACACGAAAATAAGAAAAAAAGTTCATGTGAACATGGGTCCGGAAACGCTTCTTCAGGGAGCTAGGGCCCTTCGAAGATGACCTCCAAAAACTACTTTTCGTTTTATAGCTTCGGTACTACTGCAGCTATCGCAACCAATTTCGGGACATGAAATCTAGTTCGTAGGTTCATCAATTTGACCCTTCCGGATTTTGTCACCTTCAACCAGGGGCGTACAAACCAGGGGGGTATTTGGGCAAATTTGACCCTACTTCTCTTAGGCTTTAATTTCTTACCATTAATTTATTATTGATTGGATTTAGCCATTTTCGGAGGAAACGGTGACAGATAGCGATTTTTACAAGAGTACCTTTTTTATGTAAAAGGCATTGGAGAATCATAATCAGATATAAAAATGGTAAGAAATTGAAGCCTAAGAGGAGTAGGGTCAAATTTACCCAAATACCCCCCTGGTGTGTACGCCCCTGGTTAAAGGTGACAAAATCCGGAAGGCTCAAACTGATGAACCTACGAACTAGATTTCATGTCCCGAAATTGGTTGCGATAGCTGCAGTAGTACCGAAGCTATAAAACGAAAAGTAGTTTTTGGAGGTCATCTTCGAAGGGCCCTCTAAGCTCCCTGAAGAAGCGTTTCCGGACCCAGCATGTTCACATGAACTTTTTTTCTTATTTTCGTGTGTTTTATCTACCCTAGAAGTTTGTAACATGATCAACGGAACACCCTGTATATAACCTGGTATACCAGAGTCAAAACCCAGAAATACACGAAATATCCAAGATTCATGCAGAACTGCTTGACCTTTTGCAAGATAAAACAAAGAGGATAAGAGAAGGACAGACAACCGTTCCTTCAACAGAAATTACCCTTGAAAAATTGGTCGTTCAGTGCACATCGAGCTTCTTGTTTTCCTCGCAAAAGGGACCCACAATTGAGCGGGTGGAGCGAAAATAATGAGAAAACTAATCGCTTCGGAAATATGCGCGTCAGATAGTCAGAGATGAGTTATTGAATGAATATCTCGGTGTTCCGAAGGAAGTTCGTCCTGTTTGTCACTTTGATGAATATTTCTACGCGCGGTCCTGGAAATTGTTTGCTCTCTCTCTCTCTCTCTATCGGATCGTGTCGATATCGCGAATTCTAAAATCGCTTCCTTATAGTGTATTCCATGTTTTAATTAAGATTCTTACAGAAAGACAAATAGATTACTGAAGAGTGGAAGCAACAAAAAAAGCACCGTGTGCCAAGAATAGAGGTTCGAGGTATTCAATAAGGAAAAAAATTCATAAAATGATCAATATTTGTTCTTCATCAGCAACCAATTTCAACATACACCGGTATAAGTTATGAAACAAAGATGAAAAATGAGATAGAAACGAGGTGGGTAATAGAAGATATACTGGGTGATGAGAACGAAACAAGGACGATTTGACATAGTTATCGTTCTCAGGAAAAAAATGCTCGGACCGGTCGATTTTTATTTCGGTGTGGAAATATTTTGCGCACGTTTCGAACTTTTTCACTTCGAACCCCTCGCAGGGGTGAGCTCCAACCCTCGAATCTCAAATGGGATGAGGAGTCAAGTGATACATCATTTTGAAGGTAATCGAAATCTCTTACCAACGCTTCCTCGTTTTTTGGAATTCAATGCAACAGTTCATCACTATTTCTCATTTTGTAGTTAGAACGATGTTCATCTAAGAAGTGCCTTATGTGGTTTTTTTCAATCCTGTCCTATCCAACATCACATAAAGAATCATTTATTTTAAATGTCAATTCCTTGATCTCTTAGTAAAATGCATGCCTTGTTTCGTTTTCATTGGGCCACCCTGTATTTCCAACTGATGAGGATCGAAAAGTATTGCTAATTCATTTTAGAGTTTGTGAACAAAAAAAAGTAGGCTGAACTATCGTGAATTTACATTATTTGGATTCATGTTCCCAAGGCCTTCTATTGTTTGCTATAAGGGTCGAAATTTTGAAATCGGCAGGAAACTTTTTTCGAAAAAATGGATGACCAATTGGATTCAGGCACAGGTGAAATACTCTCATAAAATCGATATCTCATACAGAGTGTTAGCTATTTGATGGCAAATTTCGAAATCTTTATTGTATTGAAATATGAGGAGTAAATATAACCGGCGAAGTGGTCTTTTGTTGTTGGTTGAAATACTCAGATCCGAAGTTTTATTTTAATATTTCCTTCTACAATTGAAATATGTGAACTACAAGTTAAACCTACTCACCTTCCTCACATGGATCACCCATATTGTAGTTCGTCGAAATCAACCAATCAGGTAGGCTACGAACATCTGAAAAAAATACAAGATGATAATTTTTGTGCTGCACATAAATGAGTCACCCTGTATACTTCAATGGTAGTTCTAATAATGTCACTTTCAAAACGAGATTTGACGTGTCTGAGCATCAATAATGATTTCATTCGATAACGCTTGTAATAAGTGGTTTATCAATTGTATTTCATAGATCACAGTCTTTGGTTCTGACCACCCTATAGTAGTTATACTGATGCGATATGAAATGTTTCTATCTACCTACCTATATTGTAATATTGCATGGATCTGTGTGCCGCGTAGTTTCAGATCGGAGACAATATATACTATAAATACTTGCCAAAAAGAGGGATTTTTTCTACAGGGTGTTTCGCGAAATCCGTTGCGCGAACACCTTGTATAATATCAATCATACACTCATATAGTGTAGAGTGCTGATGGACTGATCGCAGGGTATATAAAACAGTATACTATGATATTATATCGAGTTAATTATAAAAGTAGAATCAAAATTGACAGCTTTAAATGAATTTTATTCGTCGCTTCATGTATAGAGGGTGGTTCGGATTCAAATGTACACACTTTGCAGATACAGACATCTTTGGTGGTTCTCACTCACCCCCTCTTCATTGATTTGTGATGTGATTACTGAGATACAGGACGTTATCTTTATATTGGCAAAATATTAATGTAACCACTTTCCGAACCACTTTGTATAATCTAATCAAACTTGGTATGCATAATTCACATATGTTACTGATCGAAACCAATCAGAAATCGAAATCAAAACCCAAGGGCGTCCTCAGCAAAAACTCACAATTTCCTATATTTAAAAAATAAGAGAATGTATTTTGTGAATCTGTCTCGATATTCGAAAAGAGAAAAACAAACTGACAAAATGATAGACATTTGGAACAGTTATCATAATTTTCCTCAATAAATCATGATTGTGTCTACTGATAAAAATCATGAATATCATTTTCCTTATTATTTCATTTCTATTTGTATTTCGAAAGTTGTGGACATGAATGTTTTGCCAAAATAAGAATAACGTCCTGTATCTCAGTAATAAAAGACCTCAGGCACGTCAATGAGAGTTAAGTTGGAACACCAAGGTCTCCTTTATCTGCAGGTAAGGTACGTACATTTGAATCCTAAACACCCTGTGGAAACTATACGCGGATGTACATATCACACTGTACGTATGAATGATCGTTCTCGATGTTCACAGATAGATAATTTCTCGATCATTTTTCAGCGATTTTGAATGAAATATCGTCTAATCTTAGTTGGTGGAGTTGCATGCAGAAAACTGATTGGGTTATAATTTATTGAGTATGTAGTTGGATAACTGTACCATTTAGAACAAGTTTACTCGGCAATGTTGGTAAGTTCATGTCTTTGTGTTTTGATGTCAATAGAGATGTTCGAAATAGTACCGTCAGCACCATCAATATCATTATCATTACATTGATTCGAGCATTTTCCGATAAGCTGTATTTTTTCCACCATGATATGTAAATACATTTATCGTTACAATGGAATTATCGCACGCAAAAAATCAATATTCAACTTAAAATAAAGCAGTATAAAAATATAGAAATCACAAAATTAGAGTTCTTGAATACAAAATTTAGATTGGAATGCATTAAAAATTATTATTTATTCAAAAAGGAATAAAAATTGAATCTGAATAGAGTAGATAGAAAGAACAATAAATTGAAGCCACAGTTACACAAGACTCTTAAATAACACTTATTTTAAGGTGTACAGGGATATTCAATTACAGTGCCACCAACATCATAAGCTCGGTTTTTTGCAAAGCTCATACTGTTTCAACCCATTTAAGATAATTCGTCACACCCTGTATATATCCGAGATATCTTGAAACGCACTGTATATTCTCTCGATGTGCTTACCACTTTTTTCAACTTATCATTGCCTTTATAGTCTTGCCAACATTGCCGTTAGATGTGGTAGTCGAACTAAATTGATAACAGTAGATGTAGCATAAAATATAGTCTGTCACTCTTTAGCAGATTGAGATAGATATAATTTATCGATTATACAAATATTTTTATATCCTTTTACTAATACTAACTATACTATCAACGACCTACAATCATATCATTAACAATCATTAGACTTTCTGAAATGGCTACCGTATCAGTGAACTGTTTCCTTCCGACAATATTGTATATCATTGTGTGACGTAGTATATTAGTCGT
Source organism: Gastrophysa polygoni (assembly GCA_963576655.1). Taxonomy (NCBI): domain Eukaryota; kingdom Metazoa; phylum Arthropoda; class Insecta; order Coleoptera; family Chrysomelidae; genus Gastrophysa; species Gastrophysa polygoni. The sequence continues at coordinate 24,860,990 of OY755090.1, read as the reverse complement.
TATTAGCGGTGTACAGGGTGATTCGATCGAGCAAATCAACTGATTACTATGAGTACAATATGATCGATAGGGATGTAGAAAATCTACGCAATATTTATGTGAATAGCATTGGGTATAGTAGTAAACATGAAGTGATGTTTCAGGAAAAAAAGTTTTTGTTTGAAAATGCTCCATTTTTCACACACTAAAGAGTGCCCAGAAATTATGAGCGACTATAGAAACGAAAGTGTTCATCGTAGAGCTAATTTTCAGTGATATTTCAGTTTTTGAAACGATTCGCGATGATATAATGAAACTCAGCATTATTTCGCAGCTTCCTATTCCAAAATTCAAAATGGAATCCAATCAGTCCATCCAGCTAGATTGATTACAGCTTTTTTTGTCATTATATTATTTTTGCAATCTCATCACACGAATTTACAGTTCTCAATTTAAAAAAAAAACATAGAGTCAAAATTGATTGCACCTGTATACATGCTGACTGACAAAAATCAGCCTGTGAATGAAAGTTAAAAAAATGTGAAAGTTAGTCGGGAACTTTCATATGAAATTGGCCTTCGTTTTTCTATCTATCATGAAGATGTTATCTCATTTCATTCAGACGAAAAAAAAAAATACATGAAAAATATATATTTTTTGATTTCTCGATATGAACCACCATACACACCAATATTTGTTAGTTGTTACTAAATGTTTAGTGTCAGCTGGGACAGGTGTCCGAATAGTGAAATAACATGTATTATACATTGCCTATTGAGTAAATATTTCAAAGACCACCCCTCGTTTTTGTGTTCAACCCCTTCCATTCGCCTGACGAGGATTCATGTTCGAACAACCGGCGCAAAAAAACAAACGGTACGTTCCACCCTAGTTTCGAGAACGCCCGCTATATCTGTCCCGACTGGCACCGAATATCTTGCTTTTTTGCATCCACAATTTTCACGAAGTGCCAACAGAAATGATTTAGAAGATTCACCAATCAGACGCATAGTTTATCAGAATTCTTAGACGTAAGTCAGAATTCTGCCAAAGCATGTCCTTCTGGTAATCTTTTCAAAATTCTGATGGTGACATGAAATGATTTCTCTAATTTTTACAATTCTAAACTACCGACCATGGCAAAATTCTGAAATTCTCAAAACTTTCAATTTTCATTATTCTATTCTAGAATTCTCAAATAATTTCTCAGAAATCATGTATGTACATGAGGAGTCAGAGATGTCAGAATTCCGAGATCATATGTCAGTACTGTGAGAGACTATGTCAGGAATTTTACGATGTATATCATGATTCTGTGTGGTATATGTATATAAAATATATACATATAAATGAAAATAAATTATTTATGTTGTCACTTCAGCGCTTCCGTTATTATCGCTTTACTCGCCTCAGACTTCCCACCCACATATACAGAGTGGCCCAACGAAAACTGCCATGTACGAAAATTTTGTATTTTTCAATTGAAATCATAAACAATCAATGACAATCGACACTTAACACGTGAGATGTTGATTATCCATATGGTAAACCATTTGAAAAAAAATCATCGTCACTATTCACTCGATATTTCGAAAGTCTTGTAGCTGAATTGATCATTGGATTACTTCAACCCGGGAAGGCGGAGTTTTTGTTGGGTCACCCTACATAGATATCAGTAGTTATGTGTGTAGTTATTTGTCAGTGTCGGTCAGTCAAAAAAAATAATTCAATTTCAACTGTCATTCGTGTGTATTCCAGTAGGATCATTTCTACATGATATTGGAAAGGTCAACAGAGAGTTGTAATATGTAGAAATATACAAATATCATTTTTCAGCTTTTAATGGGATTTTCTCTCCTCGTTTCTAAAAAAAAAAAAATAGAGTAGAAGTTATCAAAAATTATTGCAATATATTTGTAGTAAAGACAGATTTAGGATCTGTCCCAAAATGTCACTGCGCTTGAAATTAAACCTTTAGATACCTAAAAGAGAAATTCTCTATTGGTCAGTGACACCTTGTTTTTGAAAAAATTTGGAAATACAAATATATTCAATAAAAATAAAACCTCTACTTATCTTGGTGGACGTTTCGGGAACGAATCTGCTCCCGTTCTCAACACAATTGAAATATTTTTCTCTTCGCAAAATTTTTTCAATGTTTTCGATTTTGACACTGAGAAGTGACAATTTGGTAGACGGAGGAATTCTGGTTACAAGGTGTTTTCATTAATTGATATTGAATTTTCCATTTTCATATTCAATTTTCAGAAGTGGATGCCAAGTTCTATCTATATCAACTGAACGAGAATCAATATTATTGTCTCCGTTCTGAAACTTGAATATGAAAATGGAAAATTCGATATCAATTAATGAAAACACCTTGTAACCAGAATTCATCCGTCTGCCAATTTGTCACTTTTCAGTGTCAGAATAGAAAACATTGAAAACATTTTACGAAGAGAAAAAATATTTCAATTGTGTTGAGAACGGGAGCAGATTCGTTCCCGAAACGTCCATCAAGATAAGTAGAGATTTTATTTTTATTAAATATATTTGTATTTCCAAATTTTTTCAAAAACAAGGTGTCACTGACCAATAGAGAATTTCTCTTTTAGGTATCTAAAGGTTTGATTTCAAGCGCAGTGACATTTTGGGGCGAATCACAAAATCTGTCCTTACTACAAATATATTGAAATAATTTTTAATAACTTCTACTCTATTTTTTTTAGAAACGAGGAGAGAAAATCCCATTAAAAGCTGAAAAATAAATGTACCACCTCCTCGAAGAACTTACAGACAGTATTTATACAAATATCAGTTTTTCAACTAGTAAAAAGTCCAAAAGTACCAAAGTCAAGTGTGAAATCAGACACCTCATCGATGATAGCAAGTTAATTATAGCTTTTTGAAATATTTTTCGCTTTGTGTTGCATCATCCTAATCATCCAGTGCCCCGACGACACCCCCATTGAACGCTTCACCGCCCGCACCCCTGCATTGTAACCTACCCCTAGAATACCAATTAGGCGGCAGTCGAAGTCTTCCATCCCGTTAAAACTCGTGACTCCAGGTAATGTCCCGGACGAAAACGCTAAAAGTTTTTTCTCTTTTCGAAAGTCGGGAGGGAGGTTGGTTTCATTAAATCCCGGACGATTCGGACTCATCTAAACTGAAAGTTATTTCGGCCATGAAAAACGACGAGCTCTTCATCGAATTGATTCCCGTCTCTTCGCCGGATCTAACGAGAAATTAAAGATATATACGAATACGAGGAATCGATAAGCACGATAAGCCTTACGGGATGAAGCTTTTGTCCATCCATATCTATTGTTACGGATCGATATTCATCGGGTTCCACTCACCGAAATAAGTTGATATAGTATGAAGAATTATGATAGAAAGAGTACACAAAATTCCTTATCAGTTTTGGAAGTGCGCCGCCCATGGATCCAAACATTATATTTCGGCAGGCAATTTCTCAAAGGGCCGAGTGATGCGCCATTTTTTTTTCTAGAATGTAACCGCCACGTATGAGGTTAGGCGAATGATAAGGTACGAGTTTGAGAGAATTAAAGAAGTAAAAAGATATTGAATCTAGCATTAGATTCATGCGTAACACTGATATCCAACCTTTCTACACACTCTGCTCGGCCTCAATGCCAAGCAGACTATGGGGCCAGACGCAATTGCACCTATCGTTCGAAAGAAAAGTGCCCCAGTTCTTTTAAGGTTGGTCATCCTCTCATACAAACTCATACAAGATTTTTTTTTACATCAACACGAAAGGGAAACCTATAATGTTCGAGGAACATCGTGTTAGCCAGCGGTGGAATTTCGGGAGAGAAGGAAGGTGTTGGTATTTTGAAAGTTTGGAGGTTGTAAGCATCAGGAAAGACTTTACTAGGCAAAGAATTCCTCAACTTTGCCGTTCTATCGATGAACGATGCTTGGTATAGCGACAAGTCTCGAGCCTGACAGTGTAGGAGTGACCAGCTTGAGCTCGTCTGGTTTGTCTACTAGGAATCGCGCGTGGTGGCATAATGGATGATATTTCCGGTGAGCACCGACCGTGAAAGTATCTATAAAAAAGGCAGAGATCGCCGACCTTTCCACGATGTTCTAATGAGGTTGAATCAGCGAATATAATTTCGAATTTTGAACTCCAAACGTGTGAACAGTACTCCAGGACAGGTCAAATTTGTGCTTTGTAGATCATAAGCAAGGACATATACCCTAACAAATATAGACTATATATATATATATATATATATATATATATATAAATATAGACGATGGAGGCCTTAGGTGGACTTCCACTCAGAAAATTACCGTTCGGAAAATCACCTAGTGAATGATCTACATTCATGAATTCATCGACCTCTTTGGAACATCTGAGAAAGGTGAGCGTTCTCTCACTCTCTTTTAGATATTTCTTTGGAAAGATTCCAGTCGAACTTTACCCAACCAAGCATGCATCAATGAAACAATAAAACTGAGGAACTGTCTACCTACTGAAGTCTACAAACTTTCTACCAAAGAAAAAAAATATACAGATGGATAGAGTGAGCAATTTTTCTCTACGTATTCTGTTAGCTCGACGAACACGTCAAATTCGCCTGGAAGACCCTGGCCGGGCCGAGCTCCACAGTGATAATCAATGCGCGAAAGAAGCGAAAGACGTGGAATAATTACTGCACTTCTGGATCCAGAGGCCTCAGGGTCGCGATAACCTCGTTTAAGGACTCTTTTCCTTCCACCGGATAATTTCCATTCCAGAGATTCGAAATGAGCGGATATGGGAAACTTTTTCCTCCCCACCAACACCGCTAGAACAGCCACAGTGGCGGTTCTCCTCAGGTAGAATAATTCACGTTTTTTTTTTTTTTTTATCCGTGGACAACACGAAAGGGAAACCTATGATGTTCGAGGAACATCGTGTTAGCCAGCGGTGGAATTTTGGGAAAGAAGGAAGGTGTTGGAATTTTTCTTGAATGTTTGGAGGTTGTAAGCATCAGGAAAGACTTCACTAGGCAAAGAATTCCACAACTTTGCCGTTCTATTGATGAATGATGCTTGGTATAGCGAACTTAAGGTGGCGGTAGATAGATTTTCTTTATCATTACAATAACTGTCAATGCTGGACTTTCATGACTGGTTCTTGATGGTGGAGATATTGTAGATTGAACGAAATGGGTCTCAACATATCCATTGACAAGAAGAAGGATATGGACAAAGATCTAGTAGGAGAATATATAATATAATATCTTTGGTCGATGTCTGATCGACTTCGAGTTAATGTGACATCAGAACTTGATTTGCTTCTATGCAACCGAAATTTCACGTTGAAACACTATCGTCATAAATCAGCGTGGCTAGAAGTTAATTCGATATCGATGATGAGGAATTTTAAGAAGCCCAACCCCGCACTTAACGACTTCAAATATTTTTATTATCAACCCGCCTTAACTCTAAAGTAATGACTATTTGAAATTATTCGTTTTCGCCACGCTGACCATAGTGGTATTTATATCGAAATGAATCTAGAATAGTCTGAGGAGCACAGTTTAAGAAGATCGGGTTTTATTTCTGTAATACACCCTGTGATGGCACGGCACTGTGTGTCTCACCCACACCTTCATGAAATAAAGATGTAGGCAAAAGTTTCTGTTTAGTTTGCGAGAGCTAATAGCGGTGGAAATAAATATGAAGTTGTTGACAGACACATTCGAGAAGTTGTGTGTGTCGGCAAAGTTATAGATTTCGAGACGAAGGTACTCAACAGTTTCATCATTATAGATTCGCCTACAAAGTCGACCGAAATTCATCTCGAATCTCGTTTGCTCTGAGCAATCCTTCCGGAGTGTGAAAAGTAAACAAAAAGCAATAGGGAGATACACTCTTGCTTCTTCGTAATAGCAATCACTACAGGGCTATTCTGGCAAATGAGGTGAAACAACTATTGCATCAATGATCATGTGTCAGCACTCCGAAAGTCAACTCACATGCTTTAATCTCAAACTCGAAGTACAGCACTATCCAAAAACCCAACCAAACTGGTGATTCAATCTTCCGAACTATTTGCCAATCCCAATTTCCTGAGAGACTAATAAGGATGACTTTCATCAACGCTTCCAAACCATCGGAAAAGCAATCGCATTAGTACAATTTCAAATTTCACGATGATACTGCAAAGTCAAAAATTTCCTAACGCATCGACCGAATTGAAGATTAAATTTTATTTATTGTAGAAGAAATACAAACATGGCATTAAGGACCTAATTACGAGATTCCTCTTGCCTCTACAACTACTAGGAAACTGAAAACTAAATGAAACACTAGAGGAACAGTGAGATACATTTATACCCATACACGGTATAACATAACAAGAAAAGGAAGGAATCAAAGGTTTACCTTTCGTGTTGTCAACAAATGAAAAAAAACAAGGAGGAAAATTAAAAAAAAAATGCATCCTAACCGATATTGTAAAAGTAATCCTAATCTTACTATATGAGCGACACCAATCAACATCATCATGATGCACTCTTATATCTCTGAACACTACACTTCTGAGTGGTCTACAGTGTGACTTCACTTTATTTTCCTGGTTGCAATTGATAAAGAGGTTCCGTAACTTCTAATTGCAATCTGAATCTTCGGAATTTTTCGATTAGTAAAAGATCGTGAAAAAATTGATTATTTCATTTCTTCAATTGAAAAAAAATACCTATCTCCTGGATCACCCGGTACAGAGTACGTACATATCTACCTACATAAGCTCTTCTCGGTCGTAAACAAAATTTCCAGAAAGCGTTAAGCAGCTTACCTTTCCGTTGCGTGACAGCGAAAAATAGGAGTCGAAAATGGAAGTTGGGCATTTTATGAGCGTAAGTAAACTTGAGAGATACGGTGATATTTTTTCCGGGAAAAGCGCATTACTCGCCTATATCTGAACTTCGAGGGAGTTTCCCGGGTACCGGATATAAAGTCAGCATGCATTTCCAGACTACTCATTATGCGAACTCTGACTAATGTATCGGATACATATAATTCAGAGCGCATAATCTGGAAGTGAATACTGGAAAACTGCAATTCCTTTTTCCCAAAAGAAATAATGATAGAGATACTGAAAACTCTGTATCGCTTCTTTCTCAAAGATCATTTGGAGGATTCATATTAGCAAATTATCTAGAAATATCTCGATATGTTATGCCTTGGGAATATTATCAGAGAGGCAGTATTGATAGCATACTATAATACATGAGAAAAATAAAAGAGTTTGTCGATTCGACTTAATGTGCATGCAACAAAAAAATGTGCAATTTTGCCAACAGAATAATTCGTTGTGATCTTTTTCAAATTCTCATCTCTCTCTTTGAGCTCGATCTAGTAGAGAATAATTAATGTCATATCTTCGAACGAAACCAAACAACAGTGTTGCGAGCTGATAATTTCTGTACCTATTGTTCATAAATTGGAAGCATCCCAGGAATTTCCGCGCGTACACGGGAAAATTGAAGTGTTGCCAAAGTTCATAGAAAAATATTTTTTCCAGGAACAAATTGCGCGCGAGCGATGCGTTACCGGAAGAGTCCAGATCCAAGTGTGGTACCACGATGAGAGAAAAGAACTAGTGGTAGCGGTACTGGCGGGGGATGATTTGTCGCCGAGAGACGAAAGTTTGGGCTTCGGTTCCTTACCGGAAGCCTACGCCAGGTTGTGTCTACTACCTCTCACGTGAGTATTCGCATAGTCAAGAAATTACTTATACAGGTTGCTTCTAGAGGTGATCAGATTTCATGTAATTGTTATTCTTGATTCGATCCGAAGAAGAATATGAATGAATTAATACAAGATAAAATGAGGATATCATCACAATGAATTCTCGAAATTTAGACCATTAACTTCCAAACACTTGAGAATGTAGTTAATTCATATCTCGAAACAACTTCAGGTAGGTATAGGGAATCAGCATGGAATGGTTGAAAGTGATTAATGAAGATTGAAGCAGGAAATGTAATTATTCACAAGCTAGAAGAGAAGATATGTAATCTCTTTTCTAGATCAATTGAAAAACATGCTTTCCAAACCATTTCGTAGGTTTCAATGCTGATTTAACTAGACGAACAAGAGCCTATGAATGTTCCAGTCCATGAAAATATCGAACTTTATTTCATGACTCTACTCTAAAACGACTCTAGAAAGATCAAACTCGATATAAAATCAACAGAAATGGAATAATTCGAAGAAGCTACTACATTCCGACAATATGTTGGACGTGTATAGCATATTCTCCATATACTCTCGATAGGCCATCCACCGTGACTCAACCTGTATTTTCATCATGTCACGTGAATTTGACGTATGTCACGGATTTGAATATCCGAGTCATCAACAATTTTTTTTTTATCCAGATCCGAAGACCACTGCGTTCAAACAGATGTGGCTCCGGCTAGCCAGAACCCCATCTGGAACGCCAACCTCAACTTTCCAGGCGTGCCAGGCGACGAACTCATGGAGCGCGTCCTGGAAATCACCCTGTGGGACCTCATACCCCACAACGAACATGCTTTCCTTGGCGAATGCTCGGTAAGACACCAAAATATCGCGAAAAAATACTGAAAAATGCATGGTGTGTCACCTCTTTTCTTACGCACCACCCTTCAGAATTCTATTTGAGAATTCTAAGGGTTGGTGTGCAGGGGTGAGGCGGTCAATGATACGCATCCCAATTTCACCGAATCAGGAGTCTTTCATCGATTGTTTCATTTTCGGGGATGAACAACAGTCCCCGAATGAATGAAAGCATCAATGAATCACCCCAAGTTGGAACATAACCGCTTTGTTAACTTCAATGGCGCTAAATTCTTCATCAACAGTGAAACAAATTGTGGGTATGAAACGATCTGATATTCCCAATTACGACTCTATGCTCGACAGTTAGCAGATGACACATGATTCTCTGACATGGAACATTGTTATTGTTCTGTGAGGTTTCTCGCTTCCATTTTCCATACTGCTGCATGGCAGATCATCATGCGCTCTCCACCAACTATGATGTTGAATTCAAAAACTGTAACGGATATATGAAGATTTATTCCAGATCATATCAAGTCGTGAGTGACTAGTTGAGGTGAAATACCTGCTACGCAATCGTGGTCTACGCTCCCACCTCGAGAAACGCACGTTTCGAGCGCATCAATATAGTCTCAACGGTATATGAATGGACGATGCTAAAACTAGACACGTCGAACACTGTCTGATCGTTAAAATCTGTTTACTCCCCCCATCCCCATCCTCCCGCTAAGATGTTCAATCACTTACCAAAACACATCAAAGAAATAAGATCCATAGAACACTTCAGGAAGGCAGTTGAAACACTCCTGTTGAATAAACCCTATTATAGTTTACAAGAATTTTATAATGATGCATTCTAACTAAAGCTTGTTTTCCATATGTTTTAATATGTTGTAAAATGTTTATTTCCATGCGCTGGATTTCATATATTATTGTAGGTATGAGACATTTAGTACAGGCTGTCCCATTTTCGATGTCCTTACGGGATATCTCGCTTATTTTTGAAGATACACAAGTCGCAAACGTCGGCTACTTTTTTGTAAAACTCACGAAACCGTGAACGAAATTTCCATAGCCCGCTTCGTTCCTGAGATACAGGGCGAAATTGAAAATATTGCATTTTCGGACCCCCCCCCCTGTATCTCAGCTATCTTTCGACTCAGAGGAAAATTAAGAACTGTTTCTTTCACAATTTTTTACGTAGAATCCAGTGGCGTAGTCAGATTTTTTCAATGAGCTGTCGTTATTTAGATATAACCCAAAGTTGTGTTTTTTTAAACAGAACACCCTGTATATTTTTCAATATTTGCAACAAGAAAGCTTTGCGCTTTTCAAAAATATTAACACTTATATGATATTTTGAGTATTAGTCCTGTATTTGGGTAATTTTCAGTTTTTTATGGCAAGTCAAGACAAATAACTTCTACTTTTAGAATAGATATTCTGGCGCAATAATTAAATACCACTCATTTATATAGGGTAGAATGAGAAGTATTCGTTTAAAATGATTATTCAATCAAAAATTTGATAAAAACAATTTGATAAAACAATAAATTCAAACACTACTACAAAACAATTCTATTAATTTTTCTCCTGTTGAAAATGTCTTATAAATATTTTCAATTTCGCCCTGTATCTCAGGAACGAAGCGGGCTATGGAAATTTTGTTCACGGTTTCGTGAGTTTCACAAAAAAGTAGCCGACGTTCGCGAAAACCGCAAATCTGTATCTTCAAAAATAAGCGAGATATCCCGTAAGGACATTGAAAATGGGACAGCCTGTACAATGTCGGTGTCGACTTGATGTCCCATTTCTTCTTTTGTGTGTGTATTTTTTCATTTAATTTACGGTTAGTTAGTTTAGGCCCCCCTTACTTTGTCAACTAGATTGTATCTTTGGAGAATAAAGCATATTTTAGTCTATTCTATTCCATCAGGTGGACATCCAGAAGGCCTTCTTGGACGACCGGGCCGTGTGGCGGCGCCTGGAGGACCCGCGCCAGTTGCGCGGCCGCTCGCCCCACACCTCCCCCAGGGGGTCCGTGGCGGGGCCGGGGCGTCGCGGCGACTTCGGCGCCCAGCGCAGCGTCTCCGACGACGTCGACTCCATAGGGGAGTGCGCCTCGCTGCTGCTGCTGCACCCGGACCGCGCGTGGGGCTCCCGCAGGGGGTCGTCGCAGTCGGAGCAGCTCGAGGCCGAGGTCTACGAGCTGGGCAAGGACTTCTCCAGGTCGCTGCCAGGTATAGGACCGAAGCACGGACAAACAACAAAAGTCCCTGTCATCTCTGTCATCCCCCGAAACCATTTTCATTTCACGTATTCTTATTAGTTGTAGGGTTTCATTCGATCTCTTCAACGGTTCAAGTATCAGAAGTTCATATTTCCAAATAATGGAGCACATTGTATATTATTGCATTAATAGATGCTACAAATTTCTATTAATGCATTCATATACAGGGTGAGTCAAAAATGTGTACCGAGCTTTCTGGGGGTGATAGACCATTGAAAAATAAGTGTAGTTTGATGATTAAACTCATGGCCCAAAATGCATATTAAGGGAGATATATCCTTCGAAAGTTGATAAAATATACATTTTTTCGTCACACTTCCACATTTCTGATATTGTTATAAAGGGTGTTTTCAGAGGGTGAGTCATGATTTTTTGTAGAAAACTTTTTTCCCTGTATTATTTTCGGTGAAAAAACAGGAGCATTTGATGGAGCGAAGAAAATTACATGAAAAAGGTACTCTTATTCAAATACAAAAAATTGAGCCGTTCGTGAGATATTTGAGTTTTTGTAGTTACATGATGTCAGCAGATTTACTCGCGAATGATTCATCGCGAGATTCATCGGTATAACGATATTTCAGCAGCATTTGCATTTCCGAAGCACTCGCCAAGCATTAGAAGCATATCAGTTTGTTCAGAGAACGAATATCCTGCCATATTTCTTAAAATCTCAGTTGATAATCGCAGTGATGAATGACACAGAAAAACCACACGAACAAATCGACTACAACAATGTTGACTCGAATGTTGATGACATGAACGTCAAAATTGAGAACAAAATTATTCATCATGGCCTGCTAAAATATTGTCTACATGGAAACCCAGGTAGGAAGTCATTAATATATAAGTATCGATCCAGAGCGGCAGTCGCTACTGATTTTACGTGCCATCCGTTATCTCATCTCTGACATATTATATATCCTACATCGATAACGTGTTACTAATGAACACGTACAGTTGTTTGTTTCTCTACCACTCTATATATAAAACCTAGCAAAGTAGTTTCTCACATTCCATGAACGACTGTGTCATTAACACATATCATTATCATTCTGAATCCACTGATTCGCAGGAATGGCACTAGAATATAGTAAGTACAGGCATAATACTGAAAATCCAAAGCACTCTAAAGAGTGAAGAAGCCCTAAACCTGAACCAGGGCAAATAAAGTAGATGATGAAACAGTAGTACTAAATCAACTATTAGTTCGATAGTATATTCTCTGACAATAATTATTGTGAATTATTTTTCAACCATGGCTGTCACAATACGGTTGCCACTGAAGAATAATACAGTCAGACAATTATACGTCTTTTACGCGATATATATCTCCTCCTAACCTCTCATCGAATAGTAAATACAACAGATTTCACAAGAATTCCTATTGCTCACTAGTTGTCATCACAACCATCGAGAAATATCCTCAAAGAATAATTGATAACATAACACATTCCTCCTCTCCCAAAATTCCACCACCGGCTAACACGATGTTCCCCGAATTTTGGAAAAAATATTAGGCAACCGCCCAAAAATATTTTTCTAGATTAAAATGGAGACAAAACAATAACGAATAACTCAGCACTAACATCAATCAGAAATATGCTCCCAAAATCTATGAGAATGACATCGATAAGTACCTTCAGAAAGCTCTGAAATTATGGCTGATGTAGAATCACTTGACTATCATATTAATATATTACAGCCGTAGAAAAAGTATAGTGTAAAACTAGAGATCTCGTCTCCTTTACTCTCACAAGCCCTTCAACACTTCTAAAAAGATGAATAACAACTGATAACCGAGTATCTTGAACCCAAATAAAACGAAATGAATCAATTCGCTACGACTGTCTACCATCCAGATATTGTGTTCTAGGATCCAGAAGATCGTCTTTCCAGTCAGCGCAAGAACAGCAGGATCAAGACAAACCTGCCGTTCCCCCACCACCTTCCTACAGTAGGGACAGAAGGAGAAGCAGTTGCACCAGGATGTTGAGGGATCCAGAAGAGATTTTGAAATCGTTGAAAGCTGTCAAAGGAGAACTCGGAAGAACAATGAGTCTGACCGGCGATAAGAGACACAGAAGTGAGTACTTGGTGGTGAACCTAATAGGCTCCAGCTCAATATCTGCTTCGTGTTGGTGATGAGTAATAGAATGAGAATACCCATAACGACGATGATCAGTATTTATTCGATATGCTTCAAAAATACTCACAACAGATTTTGAACGGTCTATAAGATTCCAAAATAGTCACACGAATGTGTATCATCTACCAGGATCTACCAGTAACGCCTCCGCGCGCAAAGACAGCGTCCTCGAGCTTGCCGAGACCCCGCCCACCAAAGACCCCACCCCGCCGTCCAGCCCCGAGCGCTCCTCCCCGCCCCGCTTGGGGCCGGGCCAGATCAAGCCGCGCGGCTTCCGCCTCTCGACGCCACGCCCCGTCGAGATCAAGCTCGGCCTGCTGATGACCAAGGGCCAGCTGGAGGTGAGAAAAAAAGAATTCTTCGGAAATGAAAAAATGAAGAAATCGCTCCAAAGTGCTTCTTTAGGCTGAAAGCGCACAAATTCTACTTTGACGCGACATATCTACGAAGCGGTGAGACTAACGTACTCGATAGACCCGCTTATCGATTTCTCATGCAGTCGCTATCTTCCGAAAATATAACAGATATTTCTAGTTGAGGCGCGTTTTGAGGCGGAAAAAGCGAGCTTCAACATTGGAACTTGATGTTATTATGGGATATGAAAATTCTAGTTCATGTCAGGAAATCCGAAGTACATATTTACCTGAGAAATATCGAATTTCCTAATAAACCATTTGAAAATCTGAAAAAATTCACACCTAATGATTCAGACCCGCAAAGAACGAATCTGTGATCAAAATGGATGAATTCGTCACTAAAACGAAATGATCTCGCTCCTAAGAGTGATTTTTATAAAAAACCGCACTATTTCTACTTTGTCGCGCCATATTTCCAAAACGGTTGGTCCTTCGGACTCAGACATTTCTTCAATCGATTTCTCGATCGATTTTCATCAAGACTGCAGAATTTCAAACCATTCGATCCGAGACTGCGAAATTTTGTTTATGTCAAAAAGTCCAAGGTACATATTTTCTAGATAAAAGTATCTCGAAAATTTCGAATTCCCTAATAATCAATTTAAAAATCTGAAAAAATTCACACCCAATGATTCAGACCCGCAAAGAACGAATCTGTGATCGAAATAGATGGATTCGTCACGATAACGAAATGATCTCGCTCCTAAGAGTGATTTTCATAAAAAACCGCACTATTTCTACTTTGACGCGCCATATTTCCAAAACGGTTGGTCCTACGGACTCGGACATTTCTTCAATCGATTTCTCGATCGATTTTCATCAAGACTGCAGAATTTCAAACCATTCGATCCGAGACTGCGGGATTTTGTTCATGTCAGAAAGTCCAAGGTACATATTTTCTAGATAAAAGTATCTCGAAAATTTCGAATTCCCTAATAATCAATTTAAAAATCTGAAAAAATTCAAACCCAATGATTCAGACCCGCAAAAAACGAATCTGTGATCGAAATAGATGAATTCGTCACGATAACGAAATGATCTCGCTCCTAAGAGTGATTTTCATAAAAAACCGCACTATTTCTACTTTGACGCGCCATATTTCCAAAACGGTTGGTCCTACGGACTCGGACATTTCTTCAATCGATTTCTCGATCGATTTTCATCAAGACTGCAGAATTTGAAACCATTCGATCCGAGACTGCGAAATTTTGTTTATGTCAAAAAGTCCAAGGTACATATTTTCTAGATAAAAGTATCTCGAAAATTTCGAATTCCCTAATAATCAATTTAAAAATCTGAAAAAATTCACACCCAATGATTCAGACCCGCAAAAAACGAATCTGTGATCGAAATAGATGAATTCGTCACGATAACGAAATGATCTCGCTCCTAAGAGTGATTTTCATGAAAAACAGCACTATTTCTACTTTGACGCGCCATATTTCCAAAACGGTTGGTCCTACGGACTCGGACATTTCTTCAATCGATTTCTCGATCGATTTTCATCAAGACTGCAGAATTTCAAACCATTCGATCCGAGACTGCGGGATTTTGTTCATGTCAGAAAGTCCAAGGTACATATTTTCTAGATAAAAGTATCTCGAAAATTTCGAATTCCCTAATAATCAATTTAAAAATCTGAAAAAATTCAAACCCAATGATTCAGACCCGCAAAAAACGAATCTGTGATCGAAATAGATGAATTCGTCACAATAACGAAATGATCTCGCTCCTAAGAGTGATTTTCATAAAAAACCGCACTATTTCTACTTTGACGCGCCATATTTCCAAAACGGTTGGTCCTACGGACTCGGACATTTCTTCAATCGATTTCTCGATCGATTTTCATCAAGACTGCAGAATTTCAAACCATTCGATCCGAGACTGCGAAATTTTGTTTATGTCAAAAAGTCCAAGGTACATATTTTCTAGATAAAAGTATCTCGAAAATTTCGAATTCCCTAATAATCAATTTAAAAATCTGAAAAAATTCACACCCAATGATTCAGACCCGCAAAAAACGAATCTGTGATCGAAATAGATGAATTCGTCACGATAACGAAATGATCTCGCTCCTAAGAGTGATTTTCATGAAAAACAGCACTATTTCTACTTTGACGCGCCATATTTCCAAAACGGTTGGTCCTACGGACTCGGACATTTCTTCAATCGATTTCTCGATCGATTTTCATCAAGACTGCAGAATTTCAAACCATTCGATCCGAGACTGCGAAATTTTGTTTATGTCAAAAAGTCCAAGGTACATATTTTCTAGATAAAAGTATCTCGAAAATTTCGAATTCCCTAATAATCAATTTAAAAATCTGAAAAAATCCACACCTAATGATTCAGACCCGCAAAGAACGAATCTGTGATCGAAATAGATGAATTCGTCACGATAACGAAATGATCTCGCTCCTAAGAGTGATTTTCATAAAAAACCGCACTATTTCTACTTTGACGCGCCATATTTCCAAAACGGTTGGACCTTCGGACTCGGACATTTTTTCAATCGATTTCTCGATCGATTTTCATCAAGACTGCAGAATTTCAAACCATTCGATCCGAGACTGCGAAATTTTATTTATGTCAAAAAGTCCAAGGTACATATTTTCTAGATAAAAGTATCTCGAAAATTTCGAATTCCCTAATAATCAATTTAAAAATCTGAAAAAATTCACACCCAATGATTCAGACCCGCAAAGAACGAATCCGTGATCAAAATGGATGAATTCGTCACGATAACGGAATGATCTCGCTCCAAAGAGTGATTTTCATAAAAAACCGCACTATTTCTACTTTGACGCGCCATATTTCCAAAACGGTTGGTCCTACGGACTCGGACATTTCTTCAATCGATTTCTCGATCGATTTTCATCAAGACTGCAGAATTTCAAACCATTCGATCCGAGACTGCGAAATTTTGTTTATGTCAAAAAGTCCAAGGTACATATTTTCTAGATAAAAGTATCTCGAAAATTTCGAATTCCCTAATAATCAATTTGAAAATCTGAAAAAATTCACACCCAATGATTCAGACCCGCAAAAAACGAATCTGTGATCGAAATAGATGAATTCGTCACGATAACGAAATGATCTCGCTCCTAAGAGTGATTTTCATAAAAAACCGCACTATTTCTACTTTGAGCGCCATATTTCCAAAACGGTTGGTCCTACGGACTCGGACATTTCTTCAATCGATTTCTCGATCGATTTTCATCAAGACTGCAGAATTTCAAACCATTCGATCCGAGACAGCGAGATTTTATTTATGTCAAAAGTCCAAGGTACATATTTTCTAGATAAAAGTATCTCGAAAATTTCGAATTCCCTAATAATCAATTTAAAAATCTGAAAAAATCCACACCTAATGATTCAGACCCGCAAAGAACGAATCTGTGATCGAAATGGATGAATTCATCACGATAACGAAATGATCTCGCTCCTAAGAGTGATTTTCATAAAAAACCGCACTATTTCTACTTTGACGCGCCATATTTCCAAAACGGTTGGTCCTACGGACTCGGACATTTCTTCAATCGATTTCTCGATCGATTTTCATCAAGACTGCAGAATTTCAAACCATTCGATCCGAGACTGCGAAATTTTATTTATGTCAAAAAGTCCAAGGTACATATTTTCTAGATAAAAGTATCTCGAAAATTTCGAATTCCCTAATAATCAATTTAAAAATCTGAAAAAATCCACACCTAATGATTCAGACCCGCAAAGAACGAATCTGTGATCGAAATGGATGAATTCGTCACGATAACGAAATGATCTCGCTCCTAAGAGTGATTTTCATAAAAAACCGCACTATTTCTACTTTGACGCGCCATATTTCCAAAACGGTTGGTCCTTCGGACTCAGACATTTCTTCAATCGATTTCTCGATCGATTTTCATCAAGACTGCAGAATTTCAAACCATTCGATCCGAGACTGCGAAATTTTATTTATGTCAAAAAGTCCAAAGTACATATTTTCTAGATAAAAGTATCTCGAAAATTTCGAATTCCCTAATAATCAATTTAAAAATCTGAAAAAATCCACACCTAATGATTCAGACCCGCAAAGAACGAATCTGTGATCGAAATGGATGAATTCGTCACGATAACGAAATGATCTCGCTCCTAAGAGTGATTTTCATAAAAAACCGCACTATTTCTACTTTGACGCGCCATATTTCCAAAACGGTTGGTCCTACGGACTCGGACATTTCTTCAATCGATTTCTCGATCGATTTTCATCAAGACTGCAGAATTTCAAACCATTCGATCCGAGACTGCGAAATTTTATTTATGTCAAAAAGTCCAAGGTACATATTTTCTAGATAAAAGTATCTCGAAAATTTCGAATTCCCTAATAATCAATTTAAAAATCTGAAAAAATTCACACCCAATGATTCAGACCCGCAAAGAACGAATCTGTGATTGAAATAGATGAATTCGTCACGATAACGAAATGATCTCGCTCCTAAGAGTGATTTTCATAAAAAACCGCACTATTTCTACTTTGACGCGCCATATTTCCAAAACGGTTGGTCCTACGGACTCGGACATTTCTTCAATCGATTTCTCGATCGATTTTCATCAAGACTGCAGAATTTCAAACCATTCGATCCGAGACTGCGAAATTTTGTTTATGTCAAAAAGTCCAAGGTACATATTTTCTAGATAAAAGTATCTCGAAAATTTCGAATTCCCTAATAATCAATTTAAAAATCTGAAAAAATTCACACCCAATGATTCAGACCCGCAAAGAACGAATCTGTGATCGAAATAGATGGATTCGTCACGATAACGAAATGATCTCGCTCCTAAGAGTGATTTTCATAAAAAACCGCACTATTTCTACTTTGACGCGCCATATTTCCAAAACGGTTGGTCCTACGGACTCGGACATTTCTTCAATCGATTTCTCGATCGATTTTCATCAAGACTGCAGAATTTCGAACCATTCGATCCGAGACTGCGAAATTTTATTTATGTCAAAAAGTCCAAGGTACATATTTTCTAGATAAAAGTATCTCTAAAATTTCGAATTCCCTAATAATCAATTTAAAAATCTGAAAAAATTCACACCCAATGATTCAGACCCGCAAAGAACGAATCTGTGATCGAAATAGATGAATTCGTCACGATAACGAAATGATCTCGCTCCTAAGAGTGATTTTCATAAAAAACCGCACTATTTCTACTTTGACGCGCCATATTTCCAAAACGGTTGGTCCTACGGACTCGGACATTTCTTCAATCGATTTCTCGATCGATTTTCATCAAGACTGCAGAATTTCAAACCATTCGATCCGAGACTGCGAAATTTTATTTATGTCAAAAAGTCCAAGGTACATATTTTCTAGATAAAAGTATCTCGAAAATTTCGAATTCCCTAATAATCAATTTAAGAATCTGAAAAAATTCACACCCAATGATTCAGACCCGCAAAGAACGAATCTGTGATCGAAATAGATGAATTCGTCACGATAACGAAATGATCTCGCTCCTAAGAGTGATTTTCATAAAAAACCGCACTATTTCTACTTTGACGCGCCATATTTCCAAAACGGTTGGTCCTACGGACTCGGACATTTCTTCAATCGATTTCTCGATCGATTTTCATCAAGACTGCAGAATTTCAAACCATTCGATCCGAGACTGCGAAATTTTATTTATGTCAAAAAGTCCAAGGTACATATTTTCTAGATAAAAGTATCTCTAAAATTTCGAATTCCCTAATAATCAATTTAAAAATCTGAAAAAATTCACACCCAATGATTCAGACCCGCAAAGAACGAATCTGTGATCGAAATAGATGAATTCGTCACGATAACGAAATGATCTCGCTCCTAAGAATGATTTTCATAAAAAACCGCACTATTTCTACTTTGACGCGCCATATTTCCAAAACGGTTGGTCCTACGGACTCGGACATTTCTTCAATCGATTTCTCGATCGATTTTCATCAAGACTGCAGAATTTCAAACCATTCGATCCGAGACTGCGAAATTTTATTTATGTCAAAAAGTCCAAGGTACATATTTTCTAGATAAAAGTATCTCGAAAATTTCGAATTCCCTAATAATCAATTTAAGAATCTGAAAAAATTCACACCCAATGATTCAGACCCGCAAAGAACGAATCTGTGATCGAAATAGATGAATTCGTCACGATAACGAAATGATCTCGCTCCTAAGAGTGATTTTCATAAAAAACCGCACTATTTCTACTTTGACGCGCCATATTTCCAAAACGGTTGGTCCTACGGACTCGGACATTTCTTCAATCGATTTCTCGATCGATTTTCATCAAGACTGCAGAATTTCGAACCATTCGATCCGAGACTGCGAAATTTTATTTATGTCAAAAAGTCCAAGGTACATATTTTCTAGATAAAAGTATCTCTAAAATTTCGAATTCCCTAATAATCAATTTAAAAATCTGAAAAAATTCACACCCAATGATTCAGACCCGCAAAGAACGAATCTGTGATCGAAATAGATGAATTCGTCACGATAACGAAATGATCTCGCTCCTAAGAGTGATTTTCATAAAAAACCGCACTATTTCTACTTTGACCCGCCATATTTCCAAAACGGTTAGTCCTACGGACTCGGACATTTCTTCAATCGATTTCTCGATCGATTTTCATCAAGACTGCAGAATTTCAAACCATTCGATCCGACACTGCGAAATTTTATTTATGTCAAAAAGTCCAAGGTACATATTTTCTAGATAAAAGTATCTCGAAAATTTCGAATTCCCTAATAATCAATTTAAAAATCTGAAAAAATCCACACCTAATGATTCAGACCCGCAAAGAACGAATCTGTGATCGAAATGGATGAATTCGTCACGATAACGAAATAATCTCGCTCCTAAGAGTGATTTTCATAAAAAACCGCACTATTTCTACTTTGACGCGCCATATTTCCAAAACGGTTAGTCCTACGGACTCGGACATTTCTTCAATCGATTTCTCGATCGATTTTCATCAAGACTGCAGAATTTCAAACCATTCGATCCGAGACTGCGAAATTTTATTTATGTCAAAAAGTCCAAGGTACATATTTTCTAGATAAAAGTATCTCGAAAATTTCGAATTCCCTAATAACCAATTTAAAAATCTGAAAAAATTCACACCCAATGATTCAGACCCGCAAAGAACGAATCTGTGATCGAAATAGATGAATTCGTCACGATAACGAAATGATCTCGCTCCTAAGAGTGATTTTCATAAAAAACCGCACTATTTCTACTTTGACGCGCCATATTTCCAAAACGGTTGGTCCTTCGGACTCAGACATTTCTTCAATCGATTTCTCGATCGATTTTCATCAAGACTGCAGAATTTCAAACCATTCGATCCGAGACTGCGAAATTTTATTTATGTCAAAAAGTCCAAAGTACATATTTTCTAGATAAAAGTATCTCGAAAATTTCGAATTCCCTAATAATCAATTTAAAAATCTGAAAAAATTCACACCCAATGATTCAGACCCGCAAAGAACGAATCTGTGATCGAAATAGATGAATTCGTCACGATAACGAAATGATCTCGCTCCTTAGACTGATTTTCATAAAAAACCGCACTATTTCTACTTTGACGCGCCATATTTCCAAAACGGTTGGTCCTTCGGACTCAGACATTTCTTCAATCGATTTCTCGATCGATTTTCATCAAGACTGCAGAATTTCAAACCATTCGATCCGAGACTGCGAAATTTTATTTATGTCAAAAAGTCCAAAGTACATATTTTCTAGATAAAAGTATCTCGAAAATTTCGAATTCCCTAATAATCAATTTAAAAATCTGAAAAAATTCACACCCAATGATTCAGACCCGCAAAGAACGAATCTGTGATCGAAATAGATGAATTCGTCACGATAACGAAATGATCTCGCTCCTCAGACTGATTTTCATAAAAAACCGCACTATTTCTACTTTGACGCGCCATATTTCCAAAACGGTTGGTCCTTCGGACTCAGACATTTCTTCAATCGATTTCTCGATCAATTTTCATCAAGACTGCCGAATTTCAAACCATTCGATCCGAGACTGCGAAATTTTATTTATGTCAAAAAGTCCAAGGTACATATTTTCTAGATAAAAGTATCTCGAAAATTTCGAATTCCCTAATAATCAATTTAAGAATCTGAAAAAATTCACACCCAATGATTCAGACCCGCAAAGAACGAATCTGTGATCGAAATAGATGAATTCGTCACGATAACGAAATGATCTCGCTCCTAAGAGTGATTTTCATAAAAAACCGCACTATTTCTACTTTGACGCGCCATATTTCCAAAACGGTTGGTCCTACGGACTCGGACATTTCTTCAATCGATTTCTCGATCGATTTTCATCAAGACTGCAGAATTTCAAACCATTCGATCCGAGACAGCGAGATTTTATTTATGTCAAAAGTCCAAGGTACATATTTTCTAGATAAAAGTATCTCGAAAATTTCGAATTCCCTAATAATCAATTTAAAAATCTGAAAAAATCCACACCTAATGATTCAGACCCGCAAAGAACGAATCTGTGATCGAAATGGATGAATTCATCACGATAACGAAATGATCTCGCTCCTAAGAGTGATTTTCATAAAAAACCGCACTATTTCTACTTTGACGCGCCATATTTCCAAAACGGTTGGTCCTACGGACTCGGACATTTCTTCAATCGATTTCTCGATCGATTTTCATCAAGACTGCAGAATTTCAAACCATTCGATCCGAGACTGCGAAATTTTATTTATGTCAAAAAGTCCAAGGTACATATTTTCTAGATAAAAGTATCTCGAAAATTTCGAATTCCCTAATAATCAATTTAAAAATCTGAAAAAATTCACACCCAATGATTCAGACCCGCAAAGAACGAATCCGTGATCAAAATGGATGAATTCGTCACGATAACGGAATGATCTCGCTCCTAAGAGTGATTTTCATAAAAAACCGCACTATTTCTACTTTGACGCGCCATAGTTCCAAAACGGTTAGTCCTACGGACTCGGACATTTCTTCAATCGATTTCTCGATCGATTTTCATCAAGACTGCAGAATTTCAAACCATTCGATCCGAGACTGCGAAATTTTATTTATGTCAAAAAGTCCAAGGTACATATTTTCTAGATAAAAGTATCTCGAAAATTTCGAATTCCCTAATAATCAATTTAAAAATCTGAAAAAATCCACACCTAATGATTCAGACCCGCAAAGAACGAATCTGTGATCGAAATGGATGAATTCGTCACGATAACGAAATGATCTCGCTCCTAAGAGTGATTTTCATAAAAAACCGCACTATTTCTACTTTGACGCGCCATATTTCCAAAACGGTTGGTCCTACGGACTCGGACATTTCTTCAATCGATTTCTCGATCGATTTTCATCAAGACTGCAGAATTTCAAACCATTCGATCCGACACTGCGAAATTTTATTTATGTCAAAAAGTCCAAGGTACATATTTTCTAGATAAAAGTATCTCGAAAATTTCGAATTCCCTAATAATCAATTTAAAAATCTGAAAAAATCCACACCTAATGATTCAGACCCGCAAAGAACGAATCTGTGATCGAAATGGATGAATTCGTCACGATAACGAAATGATCTCGCTCCTAAGAGTGATTTTCATAAAAAACCGCACTATTTCTACTTTGACGCGCCATATTTCCAAAACGGTTGGTCCTACGGACTCGGACATTTCTTCAATCGATTTCTCGATCGATTTTCATCAAGACTGCAGAATTTCAAACCATTCTATCCGAGACTGCGAAATTTTATTTATGTCAAAAAGTCCAAGGTACATATTTTCTAGATAAAAGTATCTCGAAAATTTCGAATTCCCTAATAATCAATTTAAAAATCTGAAAAAATTCACACCCAATGATTCAGACCCGCAAAGAACGAATCTGTGATCGAAATGGATGAATTCGTCACGATAACGAAATGATCTCGCTCCTTAGAGTGATTTTCATAAAAAACCGCACTATTTCTACTTTGACGCGCCATATTTACAAAACGGTTGGTCCTACGGACTCGGACATTTCTTCAATCGATTTCTCGATCGATTTTCATCAAGACTGCAGAATTTCAAACCATTCTATCCGAGACTGCGAAATTTTATTTATGTCAAAAAGTCCAAGGTACATATTTTCTAGATAAAAGTATCTCGAAAATTTCGAATTCCCTAATAATCAATTTAAAAATCTGAAAAAATTCACACCCAATGATTCAGACCCGCAAAGAACGAATCTGTGATCGAAATGGATGAATTCGTCACGATAACGAAATGATCTCGCTCCTTAGAGTGATTTTCATAAAAAACCGCACTATTTCTACTTTGACGCGCCATATTTCCAAAACGGTTGGTCCTACGGACTCGGACATTTCTTCAATCGATTTCTCGATCGATTTTCATCAAGACTGCAGAATTTCAAACCATTCGATCCGAGACTGCGAAATTTTATTTATGTCAAAAAGTCCAAGGTACATATTTTCTAGATAAAAGTATCTCGAAAATTTCGAATTCCCTAATAATCAATTTAAAAATCTGGAAAAATTCACACCCAATGATTCAGACCCGCAAAGAACGAATCTGTGATCGAAATAGATGAATTCGTCACGATAACGAAATGATCTCGCTCCTAAGAGTGATTTTCATAAAAAACCGCACTATTTCTACTTTGACGCGCCATATTTCCAAAACGGTTGGTCCTACGGACTCGGACATTTCTTCAATCGATTTCTCTATCGATTTTCAACAAGACTGCAGAATTTCAAACCATTCGATCCGAGACTGCGAAATTTTATTTATGTCAAAAAGTCCAAGGTACATATTTTCTAGATAAAAGTATCTCGAAAATTTCGAATTCCCTAATAATCAATTTAAAAATCTGAAAAAATCCACACCTAATGATTCAGACCCGCAAAGAACGAATCTGTGATCGAAATGGATGAATTCGTCACGATAACGAAATGATCTCGCTCCTAAGAGTGATTTTCATAAAAAACCGCACTATTTCTACTTTGACGCGCCATATTTCCAAAACGGTTAGTCCTACGGACTCGGACATTTCTTCAATCGATTTCTCGATCGATTTTCATCAAGACTGCAGAATTTCAAACCATTCGATCCGAGACTGCGAAATTTTATTTATGTCAAAAAGTCCAAGGTACATATTTTCTAGATAAAAGTATCTCGAAAATTTCGAATTCCCTAATAATCAATTTAAAAATCTGAAAAAATCCACACCTAATTATTCAGACCCGCAAAGAACGAATCTGTGATCGAAATGGATGAATTCGTCACGATAACGAAATGATCTCGCTCCTAAGAGTGATTTTCATAAAAAACCGCACTATTTCTACTTTGACGCGCCATATTTCCAAAACGGTTAGTCCTACGGACTCGGACATTTCTTCAATCGATTTCTCGATCGATTTTCATCAAGACTGCAGAATTTCAAACCATTCGATCCGACACTGCGAAATTTTATTTATGTCAAAAAGTCCAAGGTACATATTTTCTAGATAAAAGTATCTCGAAAATTTCGAATTCCCTAATAATCAATTTAAAAATCTGAAAAAATCCACACCTAATGATTCAGACCCGCAAAGAACGAATCTGTGATCGAAATGGATGAATTCGTCACGATAACGAAATGATCTCGCTCCTAAGAGTGATTTTCATAAAAAACCGCACTATTTCTACTTTGACGCGCCATATTTCCAAAACGGTTGGTCCTTCGGACTCAGACATTTCTTCAATCGATTTCTCGATCGATTTTCATCAAGACTGCAGAATTTCAAACCATTCGATCCGAGACTGCGAAATTTTATTTATGTCAAAAAGTCCAAGGTACATATTTTCTAGATAAAAGTATCTCGAAAATTTCGAATTCCCTAATAATCAATTTAAGAATCTGAAAAAATTCACACCCAATGATTCAGACCCGCAAAGAACGAATCTGTGATCGAGATAGATGAATTCGTCACGATAACGAAATGATCTCGCTCCTAAGAGTGATTTTCATGAAAAACCGCACTATTTCTACTTTGACGCGCCATATTTCCAAAACGGTTGGTCCTACGGACTCGGACATTTCTTCAATCGATTTCTCGATCGATTTTCATCAAGACTGCAGAATTTCAAACCATTCGATCCGAGACTGCGAAATTTTATTCATGTCAAAAAGTCCAAGGTACATATTTTCTAGATAAAAGTATCTCGAAAATTTCGAATTCCCTAATAATCAATTTAAAAATCTGAAAAAATTCACACCCAATGATTCAGACCCGCAAAGAACGAATCTGTGATCGGAATAGATGAATTCGTCACGATAACGAAATGATCTCGCTCCTAAGAGTGATTTTCATAAAAAACCGCACTATTTCTACTTTGACGCGCCATATTTCCAAAACGGTTGGTCCTACGGACTCGGACATTTCTTCAATCGATTTCTCGATCGATTTTCATCAAGACTGCAGAATTTCAAACCATTCGATCCGAGACTGCGGAATTTTGTTCATGTCAGAAAGTCCAAGGTACATATTTTCTAGATAAAAGTATCTCGAAAATTTCGAATTCCCTAATAATCAATTTAAAAATCTGAAAAAAGCCACACCTAATGATTCAGACCCGCAAAGAACGAATCTGTGATCGAAATGGATGAATTCGTCACGATAACGAAATGATCTCGCTCCTAAATGCGCTTTTTGTCTGAAATCGCACTATTTCCACTTTGACGGGCCATATTTCCGGAACGGTCGGTCTTACAGATTCGATAGATCTCTCAATCTATTCCTCGTTAGATTTTCCAGTAAAAAAGCTGTGGTCGATCTGACGGTTCTTCGGACAGTAATATTAGATAATTCGTATCTATGCGACAAAAAAAGTATACTGCATGGTTACTTCGCTAACAACTGTAAATCGTACACATTTTCTAACACATTGTCGGATTTCAAGGATTGCAAAATTCCAAAATATTCGATCGAAAAATAAAAAAAAATCAAAATATCGCCTTGAAAACCTTAACAAAATCCAAAACAACCAATTCGGTCTCGTAGAAATTGAAATCGCGATCGAAAAAAAATTCCTCTCCAATCAATTCCCAATCATCTATAGCTAACGTAGTAATGTGGGTCCTAAAGTGCGTTTTCTGGCTAAAAAGGTACTATTTTCTTCATTCTGAATCGTTCGCCTGCTTCGTCATCTAAAGCATAAAAACATATTCCACGGTGTTGAGAGCGCGAGCAGAATCATTCCAGAAACGTCCACCACTAAGGAACTAGGAGAGAGAAAAAAATCACAAAAATCTGTGGAAATAAATACTGTTCGAAATCAGTACACCAGTCGCTGAAAACACGCAACTTCACCGAGTCATTCCGACTACGCCCCAACATCTAATATCGTCCGCCTATCGCAGGTGGAGGTGGTGGGGGCGCGGCACCTCCCCCCGCGCGGCGCCACGCCTCCCGACACGTACGTCAAGTGCTACTTGCGCGACGGCGAGCGCTGGCTGCAGAAGAAGAAGACCAGAGTGGTGAGGCACTCGGCGGAGCCGCGCTTCGAGCAGACGCTGCGCTATCAAGCGTGCGACGCGAGTGGGCGGAGCCTGGTCGTCATGCTGTGGGAGCGGCAGGGCGGGTTCGAGCACAACCAGGGCCTGGGCGGGGCAGAGGTAAGCAATTCATTCGCATAGGCGTTACGACGTATAGATGAATTCGCATAAGGCACAGTGCGATTGTCAGTTTGACAGCGGCAAATGTTAGCTGCAGCTTTTACAGCGACAAATGCGCTAGTAGATTTTTCACTCGTTCGTTTGTTCATCAGTTATTATAGCGATGTTCGTTGCCAAAGTGAATAGTTTGACATTTTTGTCAACAAATCATTGAATTTCGGAGTACTGACAAAATTTCCAAGAACGGGAAATTCCAATATGGCGTCCATAAAAAAAACCAAAGTTGGCATCAAGAATGCCTAGAAAAACACGATGACAGATTCAGGTACCCATGAGTGTCTCTAGAATATCCTAGTTGAGAAGGTCTAGTTTTTTTTGTTCTCACTCGAAAAAATAGAAACGATAATTAAAAATTCTCCCTTTTTTTCAATAATTCAAAAATTAACATTGACATCAAATCGAAAAATTAAAATTTTCAGTTGATTGTTCAGAATGATAATGCGCAACTTGCGGTCACTTTGTGTACTATAACATATCTCTCCCCTCTCATATGGTATTGAGTTCATTATTCATAGATATAGAGATAAAAAAGGAATTTGGAAATTATCACAGAATGATTGTTAAAAAGTCGCACATCATAATTAAGTTTTTTTTTTCAAATAGAACACCTTATATATCGATCCAGGAATGAATTATGTAAAGAGTATGCTTTCCGAAAATTTTTTATTTTTGAAAATCCATCGCGACGTTGCCAAGTTATAAAAATTCTCATCAAATTGCAGACCTCTACGAAAAAAATTGCCAAATCTTAACCATCACAAATTGTCGAAAAATTTTCGAGGAACGAGCTGTCTTCCAATAATACACTGTTGTCTCATACAGTTCAACTAATTGAAAACGAGTCCGGAGATGATTTTTCGGAAATTTTCGATTCCTCAAAAAAATGTTTCGATTGTGAAATTTCGGGAATATTCATTCTCATTCCAGGTGGGGCTGGACTCGATCGAGCTGTCGCGCCTCTGCACGGCTTGGTACCCGCTCTTCCCGATCCACTCGCTCGGTTCGGATTCCAACGATTCGCCTTGACCGGGCACTGACAGCAGCCCGGCCGAGAGTCCGGCCGAATGATTTTCCTCTTTAGATTTCTATTATTCATCAGGCCCGTCTATACAGGGTGGCCCACTCGAATCGAAACGTCCCCACAAAATCCCAGCAATTCCATGAAAATTGTCAGCATCAGGAAAGTGCTCCACATATTTGCACGAAATAAGCACGTTTCTCCAGGTTTTTTCTTGAAATTTTCACTAATTTTTTCTGAAAACCAAAATGGAAAAAAAAAGAACAAGGAACAAAGACGCAATCTATAAATCCCAGCAATTCCATGAAAATTGTCAGCATCAGGAAAGTGCTCCACATATTTGCACGAAATACGCACGTTTCTCCAGGTTTTTTCTTGAAATTTTCACTAATTTTTCTGAAAACCAAAATGGAGAAAAAAAGAACAAGGAACAAAGACGCAATCGATAAATGTTGATCTCATCACGGTTCAAAATTTAAGTGAAAGAGAAAACTGTTTTTTTTTTTAAGAAACTTGAACACCTCATATCTCGGAAACAAATCGTTTTCGTTTCAGGACATGTATTGATGTGAACTTCTTCTCATATTTTGACCCAAATATTCTGACCTAGAAATTTCGTGTAGCATTAGTGAGGGACCTTGAACATATATGAATGAAATTTCTACTTAACTTTGGACGTTACAAAGCAAAGATTCATTATTTTCATGTTGTAAACGAGAAAAAATTCGTTCCCGCAACGTCAAATACTGAATAAGGATTGATATGTTTGAAACATTTTTTTTAGAATCGAGATGATCAGAGAATCTCAAGAATCTAGAAATGGTATTGATGGTGCTTTTCCCAAAAATTTTATCAAAAAATAGTCATTAGCATTTTTTTTCTATACAAAGTGAATTTTCTCAAATGAATCCTCACATAGAAACCTTGCCTTCTCTTCTGTGATGGCATCACCATAATTGAAAACTAACAAATTCAGTGATGTAGTCAAGTGATGTAGTCAGAATTTCAAGAAAAAAATCGATAATAATATTTATAAGTATTTGACATGGGTAGGAATTATCGAATATATTTTGCAAATTTTTGCTAAGGTAAACTCATCATGTTCTGTGGGACACCCTGTATAATCGAAGTCAAGATACTAACCACAATGGTCGGAGAGAATTTTTTCTTATAAAAACTCAAACGCATAAAAACACCTATCTATATAAGAATGATAAAATTTGTGATATTTTAAATTATTTACATAATTTTCCTCATTCAAACCACAAATATCATCAAAGATATTGAACCATATCCAGAAAACGCATCAAACAACATCATATCATTAATTTTTATATATCGTTGATTTCAAGGACCAATATTTTTAAATTCGCTCAGATATTATACAGAGTGCAAATTAATGAATTGAGAAAAAGTTTACCGGGGAGAAGCTTGAAAGGGGGCACCAAAGGAGTATTTTTTTTAATATTTTAATATCATCGATTCAAGAAGAAAAAAGAAAAGCGGCCTTTATTATTCAGAGTAAATTATGTTATTCAAGATCAGAGATAAAAATTATATAAATGAATCCAATTTCCGTCACTCAATCTAAACTTGAGAAAAAAATCGAAAACCACTATTTTGGTCACCGTCTTTACGAGTGATTAGCTCCTAATTTTTTTCACTCATTTTTGTTCACTCAGTATGTTCTCGATGGAACAAAATCATTCAGGATGATTTTCTCGCTGATCACGTGATCTTCTGTAGCTTCCGGAATCCCAATGGCGGGGGTTGAATTCGAACAACCTTGTACATCTGGAATCTCAAAAATCGTCTCCATCCAAAAGTGACAAAATATATGGGATGTTTCGTTCAAAAGTCAATATTTGTTGCTCCTGAATATTTTCAAAGATCTTTTCAAAAATTCAACTGGGTGTGTTCGCGATTCACAATCGATATACAAGTGTCCAATCAAAGGGAAATTGTCGGAACACAGAGATATCAAGTGACCCGTGTTTAGCGAGAACTTTATCGATTATCGTAGTCGATATTCGAGAAAATATCGCTCTCGAGATTTCGAGGTGGACTTATTTTTAGGACACATGAATGTAACATAGTTGTGCAGTTAGGTAACTAAATGTGGAATATTTCACGAAATCTGTATATAACTCAAAGTGAAGTAGATATTATTTATATGTGGGATAACTATTGACAATTAGGACGAATGGTGTTGAAGGAAACATATATGGATTGAGCTTTTTCGTTATATTGTCGCTGTGAATGGTTGATTTTTGCGGAAGCTTCGATGTGTCCCAACCAAACATGTGATATTATGTATTCTCTACTAGATCGAGCTCAGATACTACAGAGGAATCGAAACGACCATAAAAAGGGACGCGCAGCGATCAAAAATCAGCTGACTGTTGGCAAAACAATTTGCCATTGTCACATTTCAGTTATTTTCATGAGAATCGAGTTATAGTGTGAAATCATTCACTCAAAACTATTGTTTACGAAGTTTATCGATCCACAAGTGTGTTGAAACAAAGAGACTCAGTTTCAATTATTGTGTGAATGTTAAAAATTGATAAATAATATTTGAAATAGACCCTTAGTTCTTGCCTAGAGAAAGGCGGAGGAATCCAACCAATGAAAACAGCAAACGAGAGAGAAGCAACCAGCAGTGATCGATCAGCTGACTGTTGGCAAAACTGCACCTTCTCTCTTCTACTCTCGCCCATTCACAGTCAAAAAACTCAGACGCAGTCTATCCAGAAATATTTTTGAAAAATTTTATGGAAATAAAAACAACAAAAAATTTGTTCACCTGCTACACTATGAGAACCACTCTTGTAGAAGTTGTAACATAATATTTCTACTCAGTATATAGCATGGTGACTCCAGAAGTATTGAGAAGTCATCAGAACTTCCACAAATCTGAATTTTCAATGTTCACATCAACCCCCACTACAAAAGTTCAACCCTACTATGTGCGAAAGGCAGCATTGGAAACCTCTTTGAAAATTGTTATATTCCTTCCAATGCCAAGACGACTTTTCCAAATTTTAGTGTATAATTCATTGAATTATATCAAGATTATTTCACTCAGATGACTACCCAAAAATCAGTATCTTGATGAGCATGATAATGGCTAGAAGCTTCCGGGGAAATTGACCATCTCCAAAATTCATCAACTTTAATTGCCAAATGTTTATACCAACTTTTGACAATCTTTGCCTTGTTATTGAAGAATCATTTTTATTTATATCCGAATTTGTATCATGTATTTTTTTATAAGGAACCTCATATAGAATGTTAATTACATTCGCGAATTCTGATTATCTATGATGACAAAAAGTTTTTGATATAAATATCCTTGAACTAATTAATATTTTGGTACTTTTCGAATCTACACGCCTGGGATTATGATGAAAATAGTTATTCGTTTCACGAATTCCTTATTGATATATGAGGGATCTTTGAAAGACGTTTGCTAAAAACCTACCACATATTCCTCAGACTGCAACAATTCGATTGAAGCAAACTTACATTAGAACAAAGTTGCTTATTCTGCCTGAGTTTAGTTTGCTTGGAGCCAATTGTTTTCGTCTGAGAAATATGTGGTAGGTGTTTGTAAAGACAGGGACACGCTGTATAATTATGGGCATGGGCACCGCACTGCTAAACTAATATGGTTTTATTCATTTTATTTTTCCACGTATTTTGGTGAAGACCAAAAGTGAATAATTATCCACAACCCAAAGTCAATCACCAAGTATATCCTGAATGAAATTAATTGAATGAAATAATCAATTATCATACTGATTGCTTCACGGCACGTATCTTATGATTCCTGAAACATTTTGTCAAGCTAGTTTCTTCTTCTCTTCACTAATGAGTTATTGCCGTTCATTTTTATTATTGTTGAAATTATTGTTTGGAAAGTACGAGATTATACGATATAGTGACTCGTACTCTGCATATAGGTACCTAGTGAATGTCTAGCTTCTACTCGAAAAAAAAAATCAATGGCCTAACATTGAAACATGACAATCCTCTTATATATGAAATATAAATACTCTATAAATATATACATATATTATATGGACGCTAACTGTCTATGAATGTTACAATATATAATATTAGTGTTGACGTGTATATCAAGAAAATAATATGTTCCAACTGAACCTTTCGATATATTTTATTTTTAATTCGTCCCCACTAGCTTTCCTTTCAATACGATAATTATCAAGATTGATTTTAAAAGTAATTATCATTCCAACTAGATATGTTGAAACTTTAGTTTATTAATTAATTTGAATTTTCAAAGCACCTATTTTGTCATTGATATATAGGTACAGGGGATTCGAAATGACAGAGCATCCTACGATTGACTTCTTTTTGTCGAACCTGGAGCATCTTGTATCTCTGATACAAAGTATTTCATGACCTCTTTGAATATCAGCCTTGTCTCATTTCGACGAAATAACTCTTTCAACTGAAACTGAAAAGGTTCAGTTGGAGTTCCTATACACGGTGAAATGACCTCCACTTATACTCAAATGATATCCGAAAAATTAACTAGGCAAAATTTTAGAAAAACCCACACACACAAAAATGAAGTATAGTCATAATCTATTGCAACGAACGTATTCTGGGTTATTTCGATACAGATTCACTCCAACTTTATTGCTTCTCGAAACTGTTTAGGCGTGCAAAGTGAGAGCGACTTCGTTTCACCCTGTATATTTTATATTAGCTAGTGAGACAATCTGTTTTTTGTTGTTCTCAAAACTTCGTTTGAACGCACTGGATTTTGTGATAAAGATAGATTATAAAAACCAAACTCAACAGTTACCTATCCTAAAAAAAAAAACTATCGAATCACGTCATGGAATTTTTCGATATGTTTGATGTGCGAAAAATCTCATCATGATCTACGGAGGCACGGAAATGTTAGAAATCTACATTGATTCCAACGATTTCTATTGGTAATCAACTGGCGCGTACAAAAAATTTAGCACAATAGAAATATATTTGTTGTTATGGTATGAATGTTCATCCAGTGCAGAGATGTATTTTTATTTTCTCTCAAAGATATAGGGTGTGTCTCAAAATTCCCTAAGAAATTTCAAGGGCATAGTTGAGGTTTCTTCCTATAAACCTTGGAGCTACAAATGACATGAGTTGATGCAAAAAAAAACGAAGGAAATCTTCTAAAAAGCTGCCAATTCTATTCAGTTTTTCTGTTAACAACGACATAGACCTGACTGACGTAAAAACGCACCCTTGAAATATCTTGAGTGAATTATGCAACACCCTTTAATTTCTAGTTTATTTTCATTTGAAGTCTGAATTATTTTCGTTATGATACAGCCCTATGATGTGTACTGTACTATATGTAACAGATTAAATGATGAATATACAATGCCATACAAAATATAAATGAGTAGAATTTATTATAGGAAGATTATGTGAATAGTTCAAGAATCATATCTTATTATTAACTTAACTCTTGAATTTGACCAATTATAGGTTCAAATCCAATAAAAGTCAAAAAACTAAAAATATTTTTTATAATTCATAATAGTTCTCAATGGCAATTACCAAAAACACAATTTCAACAACTCCAAGAGTTTTCAATTCAGTCCATATACATTGTGCCTCTAAATTCGAACTTGAACATTGGTATCTCAGTTATCTTGAGAGATATCATCTTAGAGAATCATAATTGGTTTTTCAATTAGCGATTATCGTGAAAAATCGAATTTTTTGGATTTTCGTTTTTATTTTGCTTAGTTAGAAATGATCAAGTCGTGTTTCTCTTAAAAATAAGTCAAAACAAAAATTTAAAAATTCAGTTTTGTTGATATTCGGAAAACAAAATGATACATCCAATTCCATTACGGATTATCAATCAGCATTAAAATTTTAAATTTCATACAAATTCAACCATTTCATCGAACTTTGTATCCTCAAACACAAGCTCAAAAAACAGGCATCCTCTGTAAATAACACCGCAAATGCTCATTTTCTCACACATTTCCTCCTATCCATAATCGCACAAACACCCCTCAAATATTATTGTCAGACACCTCCTGATTGTTAGCTTTGGCTTGAGACAAAAACGCCAAATGGCCCTTGGGACACCTATTGGCGTAGTGCCCTTTAGTCCCGCACTTGTAGCAAGTAACGTCCTCCAGCCTCTTGGGCATCATCTTGTGCAAGAAACTATTACCACCGACAGCTTCTGCAGCCTCTCCGCCCTCCTTGTCAGAATGCAAAAACAGGACCTTGGTAGGATCGACCATCTTGTTGCAGTGTATCGCTTTATGGCCGTGCTCCCCGCAGAAGTGACAAATTATCACCGGAGTCTTCTTCAAATCCTTCAAGTTCTGATCGGGTGGAGCGGGAAGCTCGAATCTAGGGTGCATATATTTGCATTTGGCTCCTTCAGGGCAAAAACCGGCTAGATAATTGGTACACAGCACCCTGCGCACGTGTCTATGCCTGCAGTGGGGCCCATGTCTGCAAAAACCTCTGTCATACCACGGGCAATCTTTGATCTTGCTTTCGGGGTCGATGTGCAAAAAAGGACACTCTTTATTGTGGCAGGCATTGAAGCGAGAGTAGAAATAACACTCGGGCATCTTTGTCATGTCGTATTCGTGTAAAAACTCGCAGCCGTCACCTTTTTTGCACAAACCTCGCAGCCAATGCTTGCAAACTATGGTACGATCACCTCGTACGTGCCGAAAAGGGCACTGAGGCCCCTTGGAGCACCCGTTCGGGGTGTTGAAGAACTGGCACACCGCCGACGTGGATTCTAAAGCAGAAAATACCGGTGGTGATCACGTTTCAACGCGAGTAAAAAATAACTTACTGTCCATTCCGGCGAAAGGCAGAGGTAGGGCCCCATATTGGCCTTCGAGGGCTACTTCGATGTCGAATTTCAAGTGGTCCACATTAGCTATCATACACTCCATGATTCAGAAGAGAAGGCATATACAAAACTATTTTTTTCCTTTACTCCAGTTCATGAAAACATTTCCGATAGGTTAAGTATTCGTTTTGATCTTAGATCATCTCCCTTCAGTCATCGAAGGTTTTGTTGATTTTGAACGACAAATGACACTCTAGCCCTACTCAGTGTCAACAACATCAACTTTGCGACGAAAAGTACCAGGGTCAGAGATGAGTTGACGACTCATCAACGTCTGGCAACTTATCTCTGCCACGGTCAGGTTAGTTAACCACAGCAGCGGTCGCCAACGTAACTGTCCTGTGGCACAGAATTGATTTTCGTCCCGTGTCTGTGGGTTGTCATCTTCCTAAGTTCTAAGGTTATATTTCCATCCTATAAACTGTCATCTTCAAAAGTAAATACATGGAAAATACAAACTTAATCAATTTGTAAATTGAAGTAATAATTCATCAGCCAAAATAATCACCTACTGAACGCTTTTCCCGCAGTTCTCCTTCTTCTTGCAATGGCAGAAGCCAATATCTGCCAAGGAAAAACAGACTGCACAGAAAAAGGTAAACTCTCCCAAAATCTGACCTATTTCTCCATAAACAATTTTCGCAGCTCAAGAAATGGAGTGCGCTGTTTGTCTACAGCGATGTATCCATCCAGCTCAACTACCCTGCGGTCACATTTTCTGCTTTTTGTGTGTCAAAGGCTTTGCCAATCAAAACAAGAAGTGTGCAATGTGTAGACAAGAGATCCCCAAGGATTTCATTGAACAGCCACACTTGTTACAAGCTCCTGCTCCCCTTGATAAAACCGATGGCTTCGATGGGGGTTACCAATGGTTCTATGAAGGACGAAATGGTGAGACTGTGTTTTTGCTTTCCAGGCAAAAATTCAATGAATAAAAAGCTTTTTCCTTTTGTTGATAGCTCCTGCTTTATGAAATGAGGAAATTTATGGAAATTGTCTTATTGATTTTCATTCTGAACAGTTCATTTGTTCCTTGAGAAAATGAAATGCCATTGAAACTTGCTGTATTGTAATAACTGGTATTTTTCTAAATACAGAGTAAAGCAGTGGAATATAGAGAGAATATGTTGAAAAAAACCATGAGGCTGCATAACACATGTTAGATTCTTAAATGTTTCAGAATTCAGACAGAAAAAAAAACAAGTTGGATGAAAGGTTCAGAAAAAAATCAAGATCAAATTTGTAGATGGTGATTTCTTATTCCAAATTTTTGTAAACTAAATTATTGTGTACTTTAAGGATGGTGGAAATATGACGAAAGAGCAAATGAGGAAATAGAAGAAGCATTCAAACTAGAAATTCCCAACTTTGAGCTGATTATTTGCGGCGAACTTTATGTTGTCGATTTTGAACATGAATATCAGTACCCCAAAAAGAATGCTTCTAGAAAACGATCTATAAGACGTGACAAAATCGAAAATGTTGTCATAAAAGGAGTGGCTGGTTTGAGATAGTTGTTTTAGGATAAATCCTATATTGTTATTTATTCTCAGATAGAGTATCTATCTTTTTTTTTTGGTAATAAAGATTTTTTTCAGCTTCTTTGTTGATTTCAATGATCACTACTAGTACTAATGAATTGGCAGGCAAAACAAGTATAAGAAAGGTACAAACTCAAGTTGAATTGATACTTGATGATAGCTTTCAGTATTCAAATATTGAAGGACATTTTTGTATACCAATAATGATCTCTTTTTGTTGACAAAAAGAAATGATATTTCTAGTACTTACTCCAAAAAAAAATAGTATTATTCCAACAACACAAGTGACTAGTAAAGAAGAAGTTACAAATAGTAATTCTTGCTTATGCCATACTATTATTATCAATACAATAATCTCACTTGAATGAATCTTTCTTTGGCTTCTCTTCTATTCACATTTCTGTGATCAAATTCGTCTCTAATCCATAATTTTCGTTCAAGATCAATAGCAAACCAAAAACAAAGAATGATTTTCCAGGTTGGTGGCAATATGATGAACGTACAAGTAAAGACCTCGAAAGTTCCTATAAAAATGATGAAAAAACATGTGAACTACTCATCGCTGGATTCTTGTATATAATAGATTTAGAAAATATGCTACAAGTCAGAAGAAATGACCCTTCTAGAAGAAGAAGAATCAAGAGGGATTATAATACTATACCCAAGAAAGGTAAAGAACATGATAGTTCACAGGGTGTTTAACTGTGGAACCCGGGTTCGAAACTTGCCGCGATATATAAAATTTTCACTTTATTTCCATGCATTTTCATACAAACGACGTGTATAGGTAACTGATCACTACAATTTTCAATTTAATTTGTTGAATCGTATTTCATATTCCTTTAAATCTTTTCATATCATACACGAGGTGTTTTGAAACTGAGTGAACATAGGATAACTGTAGATGGATTGATAATCAACCCTCATCTATGATTGGTCATTTTTGATTGAGGTACTAGATGTTTTTCATGTTTTGATGAAATGTTTGTGGAGGTCGTAGAGAAAGTATATCATTAACTGCGATCGTCATCGTTCTAGGTATCGCAGGCTTGCCTACCAACAAACAAAGCTATCAAACGAAAGACCACGTGTACTCAGCTTCTGAGCCTACTGAGGAAGAAACCGTCGGAAATTCGCCGGAAAGGCTGAACGCTGAGGAAAGTTCTGACGAAGACGCACTGTCTGATTTAGAAAGCACTTTACAAAGACTTGACATGATGAGTTTGAATCTTCATGACAGCCAAAGCTGATATTGTTAGTTGAATAACTAACGTATGTTGGTACTGATGAAAGGAAAAATTGTGTAAATAAATGCAAGGGATAACCTATGTATAAATATTCGGTGGTAGTGGTTGAGGAAATCTCGTTGTATTATAAAATTCAGTCTATTGAATTGTCTATTTTAGAGTGACTAAAGAAATTGCATCAACATGAATTCATCATAATTTCCTGATATGCTCACGGTTTTATGAAATTCTTGGGAACATCCATCATCATGAGTGTTAGAAGATAACTGAAAAACGAAAAATCAGTGACAGTGAAACTTTCCAATGTTGGACGATAACTTTTAAAAAAAATAACATTGAATGAATAACGATTTATGGTGAAATCAAG
The DNA here is from genome assembly GCA_963576655.1 of Gastrophysa polygoni. Classification (NCBI taxonomy): domain Eukaryota; kingdom Metazoa; phylum Arthropoda; class Insecta; order Coleoptera; family Chrysomelidae; genus Gastrophysa; species Gastrophysa polygoni. The sequence goes on along the minus strand of OY755090.1, from coordinate 24,822,747 downwards.
ACCAAAAGTGTGATAAATTTGTGGTGATGCAATAAGTTTTTTCGTCAATGTACAAGCATTTAGCAAATATGCGAATTCCCGTTGACAATTTCTTCAATTATAAGTATTACTGAATAAAATTCATAGAATTTTCAATGTATAATGCAGTATCTCCTGATATTTTCTCGAAAAGCAACTCTTTCTTTTTGTGGACTTGGCAGGAATTGAAATTGACTAACTACCAAAGAAACTTCTTGCGCAAATCGAAAGTGTTAAGTTTGTGCTCCATGTATTTGATCTAGAAAGAACTCCGGATATATCTCACAAGATATTCATGGTAGTCTAGGGGACGTAATCGCTATTGCCATTGATGAAACTCGCTTCTGCTGCAAATTCCTCTCATTTTTGACTACTTTTCGGCATATGAATAGTAGGTGGAACGATTTACTACAAACTTTTGAAATTCTACCGTGAAAATAATTTGAGATACAGCCGGAGTCCACTCTTAATCAAACATCAAACACAATAAGAGGTCTGATAGTCCAGTTTATGGACAACAACCATTAAAAAATAGGTAGTACTCACCCATCTCGGCCATTCAATTCAAATTTCAGATTCAGCATTCCACCCACAAAGTCAGACTCGGACACGAACAATTCACAAGTTGAAATCGATGAACACGCACAAAATAAATATCACAACCGACAGTATGCGTTCTTAGCATAAGTTTCATCGAAAAAATTAACATCTTTCTGAACGCGATTATACGAAACTGACGCCCGGCAACCATTTTATCTCGAAAACAAATGAAAATCGCTCCAGCACCAACACTTGCTTTAGTGCAATGTCAGTGGCAAGAAATGAGTAACACGGCTTTTTTTGTCGCGGCCTGCTATGCAATAGTTTTTTATACATTTATCAACAAGACGTTCATATACAGGGTGTATTACGCGTGTTCTCTACAGTTCTCAACAGGATTCAAAAATTGATTAATTTTCGACAATCCGTATTTTTCCAAAGAATTGACCAATTAAGTCAGTATAACTAGACCTATACAAGGTCTAAAGTGGAACCATTACACGAAAGCTGTCTGTGATGATTTTTTTTTCTCTCATGAAAATATCATCAAATTACGAGACAAATTATGAGTGATTAATCTAGTGTAGGTTGTGTATAGGTGTAGGGAATTGAAAAAAAGCGTCGCTTCTCATTTAAATAAAAGATCGCTGGATTTTTATTGACATTAGTAATATCTGTATAGAGTATCATACAGGATTATTATCGATAATTGGCCTGAAGTTGGCAAAAATACCATATACACCGTGTCCAAATGAAAAGGGTCTCAAACTACGAGAGATACAGATCTACAAATTGTTTTCAAAAAACTGATACTCTGAATTCATTATGAAGATGATAATGACGTCAGAACAAATGAAAGTTCTCCACACATTTGTCAAATCGCTGTGAAATATCATTATTGACTTCAAAAGTCAACCCTTCCTCATCAACTATTCATAATTTTGAAAACGGACCTGATTTTATCATATCAAATTTCAATTCGAATTCAACGATGTTTCAATCACGTTTCGAGACCTTTTTGACTATCATCAGGAAGTTTTAAAGTATTAAGCCACATCCAGTTGTTTTCATCTCACAATTTCAAGCTATATTTTTATAAGAGATAAAATACGTGTAATAATTGTTGAGCAAAAGGGAGAAATTTGATATCATCAAATCTGGACCGTATTAGAAATCATGAAGTAGATGATGGTTATTATTTATTCAACAAAATCTGTGTGTCTCCCAGCTCCAGATATCCCTATTATACTGTGTATAACATCATTTCGAGAGCAGCAGAGGAAGCCGACTGGTGGTGATTTTTGCTGAAAAATAAAAGTGTGCGAATAATTTTGCGAATCTTTGGCATACTTTTCTCCTTAGTTTTTACTCCTATATACATGAAGTGAGAGCTAAAAGTGCACCTATTTGGAAATAATAAAAGCTATAGAAAATAAATAATTGAATATATAAATTCGCTTGGTCAACGTATATCTAGAATTATCCTAGCAATAATGCTTGCAAAAGTACGATACCTCAAAAAACTATTCAGTTTTTTTTTTTGGTACTTTATCTTCAGCAATCATCAGACAATACATTGTTCTTTACTTTGGCATCATTAAACAAATATACTTTTTGATATAATGTATTATAGAAACACGTATTTTTATCAATAAACTTACTAAGATTGACAACCTAAATGCTAGATTTGTACAAGAATAGGCATATAAGTATTTTCGAAAATATCTACAGTATTATATTGTACCAATGGTAAATGTTTACATGTAAAGATTAAAAGAAATTTGAGTGGCATTTGCTCAAAAAAAATCAAGAGGTACAAGGCAAATTCTGGTGAAAATATTGAAATATTTTTTTTGTTCTAGTTAGTACGTAGTATGATAGACGATTCGTATAGGGAGGGATATATAAAACTTTGAGAATTCTGATTTGTGCAATATCATGTTGCCTTTTCAATCTGAATAATCCTGTTCAACAAATTATTCTTACAAAGTTGCAACTTATATAACTTGCTTATTCATTTCCGGAAAAATTCAAGAGTACATTCCTTTCGCAAGGAATATGCTTTTTATATTTCTAAATAGTAATGAATCACCATATATAATATCGACTAAAAATATGCACATTTTACAAAGACTCACAGGTCTCATCTCTAAACTACAAATTTTTGGCAATACAACTGAATAATCAATCTAAGTTTTGACAAGAGCAAAAAACCTCATTTTTGAACAAAAAGATCAACACGAGAGGATCATTTTTGAACAGCATGGGCAATAACGTGTGACATGTCAAAAACGAATTTTTAGGTTTACCAATGAGCAAAAACAATAGAAAACAATTTCTCATAAACTCTGATAATAAAAGTTATTTGCATACATTATGAACAATATGGCCCATGCTGTATGAAATGTTGATTGTACTCCCAACTCCCAAAACTTGTAAGATTATTATCCGTGAAATAATACTGTTACAAAAAAAGTCAACCAAGCAGAATTATTCATGTTATCTGTATATATAATATACTTACAAAAGTAAATAACAAAAATATAATACGAACTTTATATAAATATCTAGTACAAATCTGTATAACAAATAATTTCATAGAATTTTGACTCGTTGTGATGATCCAGAAACTTCCATTCATGTGCAGAAAATAAAAACAAAATCGTATTAGAAGATATCAGCAATTATTCTCACAATCAATATTCAAACAGGAACACAAAATTTTCATTCGGAAATATCATCCAATATTTTCATAAAAATAACTAGGCCTTTGCTTTGGTTTCAATTGTCTGACATGGAAGAATAACAACACTTTTGCAATTTGATTTTTGGAAAGTTCTGAATCACTCGACGATTCAACAGTAGACCAGTTGAAAATTATTCAGTGTTCTTCGTGTGTCTCCTGGGTCTCCTCTCTCCACACCCAGTCCAGGAATTTGTTCAGTCTGAATAGCATCCAAGGAAATATTCCCACTCCGTTTATCACTTTACCACACATGAATTTTATATAATCGGTAAGCTTTATTAAGGAAATTACTGGTTCGGTTCCTATGATTTTCTAAACAGCTCTGCTAATTATTAAAAGTCATCAACAATCTGTATAGATTAAGTGAGGAATGTCAATTCATTCATCTGAAGAATAATAGTCAATAATTCTGCATTGAGAAAACAGAACATAATGGAAATCGATATAAATGTATTTTGTAAAGGATATTATATACTCCAAGGTGGATGGCCGCCATTTATATACAAAACATACATAAATCCATCTTTACATTTATCCTTGATGGAATAATAGTATGGTAAGAAGCTATGTAGCCTAAATCTGAAAGAAAAAATCATGAGTTTCAAACACACTGTAGCTTCATTCAAACGTCACTCAATGAAACATTTCATGCAAACCTAAACACTCGAGTTTCTTTTCTGTCACACTTTTGTTGGACAAATTGTAAACATTTCAGATCACAAATAATTCCCCACTTACTTTTTCCGTTCATAGAATAAAATGGCAGCAGAATTCGTTGTCAACACATGCAAGAACACAGCTTTGACTTTCTTCCTTTCTGGCATCACCAGATACTTCAGAAAAGAATCCAACAATAGAGACGCTATGCCATTCCTGCGGTACTCTTTCAACACCCCCAGTGACAAAATATAGGCTACATCATAGTCAGACAAGGATTTGGCCAGAATCCCTTCATCTTCCTCTATTTGATTCGAATAGGGCTTGATTTTCGCTACGATGAGACCTATGATTTGTTGGTTGTAAACAGCAGCCAAAGAATAGAATTTGCTACAAAGGAACAGTTTCATTGGAATTCCCATTTTCCGAACGCAGGGTCCACTCACCTATTAGTACAAGTAATTTGTTCGTACCAATAGAAAGGGTACTCTATAGGAAACCAATCTTGACAAAGTGCCCTAACTTCGTCTAGATCCTGAGGGCTGAGAAATCTCAACTGGACGTCAGCTAACGAATACAAAGAAATCTGTTTTTCGTCCGAAACGGACAACTCATCTGAACACTTTTTCTTGGGCTGGTACCTGATGAAAACCCATTCTTTATTTTCTTGGATTTTGGTAAATGAAAACCAAGTAGGTTATGTCATGAACTCACCAATTTATATCAGCCATGGGTAAGGAATTCTAATGCATAATAGGACCTCAAAGTGTTTCTTGTCGCATTATTAAACAGAAGAATTTTGAGGACTGATAATATTTTGTCATAATTGTTTTGATCTTGAGATTATTAAAATTCCTGATGTCAATTAGCGTCAAATAACGAGTCAAAGTCAAAAGTTGAAACCACAGAACTCACCTGGAGAGTGAACATTGAGATGTGTACACGATGGTGTGTCCATTCAGACGGTCAAATTTGTGCTAGCCATCGTTCTTATCTGATGGACTACTTATATTTTTTTTTGAATCACAAGGAAAATATTAGAAGCGATAACATTATTCGTGTGTTTTCCTTTGTTTTTATATTTCAGTCACAACCGTAGAACTGCCGTTTCAATTTTGCAATACAACGAATCACACAAAAACTGCACTGAATACTAAATAGTTATTTTCTTCGAGGCGACAACTCTATAAACTATTAATGTAATGTAATAGTATCGAACGAACACGGAGTATGTAAGTAGGTGGAATAATTTTCGATACCACCTGCCTTCTAATTGAATATCATTATAAGGTAGGTAGATAAACTTTTGCATCGAAAAACAATCCATGAAGAAGTTCTTCTGGTCTAGTCAGGCTTGCAAAGTTACCAATTTTTTCAATTAGATATTGTAACAGAGACTATATGAATTGTTGTTTTCCAAATTTCATACACAGGGAGTCCCAGAATATGTGGCCCGAATTCAGATAGAATGATAAGAAAGGAGAAATGAGTCAAAATAATATCTGAAACCATAGGTATCTGAATCATTGAACAATATGGGAAAATCTAAGATGGAAAATCTGATGAAAAATTTATAATATAGTCGCCCTGCATATATATGTATACACATTGTTGAACACTCCTGAATTATTTAACGAACCGCACACTTCCCACATTACAATGATGACAAAAAAATATGGTTCACTGCCGAACGACGTGTCTCTACCGATCCGGTACCACTCCGGGGGCACCGAATATCCATTCACCGAAATGACAACACTCTCTCTCTACAGAGCAGTAGAAATAGTGCGCTTTCAGACAAAAAAAACGCACTTAGGAGCGAGATTATTTTGTTATCGTGGCGAATTCAACCATTTTGATTACAGATTCGTTCTCTGCGTGTTTGAATTAGTGGTTGTGAATTTTTTCAGATTCTTAAAATAATAATTAGGGAATTCGAAATGTCCAAGATAAGATAATCCGGTAAATATGTACCTTGGAATTTCTGACATAAACAAAATTCCACATTTCCTGATCGAATCGGTTGAGATTCTGCAATCTAGATGAAAATCGAACGAGGAATCGATCTCTGGGTCGATCGAGTCCGTAGGACCGACCATTTCGAAGATATGGCCCGTCAAAGTGGAAATAGTGCGATTTCAGACAAAAAACGCACTTAGGAGCGAGATTATTTTGTTATCGTAACGAGTTGAGTTCTTCCGATCGCAGATTCGTTCTTTTCGGATCTGAATTAGTAGTTGTGAATTTTTTCAGATTTTTAAAATGATAAATAGGAAATTCGAAATTTCCAAGATACGATAATACGGTAAATATGTACCTTGGACTTTCTGACATGATCGAAAATCCACAATTCACGATCGAATCGTTTAACATTCCTCAATCCAGATGAAAATCGAACGAGAAAACGATCGGTGGGTCGATCGAGTCTGTAAGACCGACCGTTTCGAAAATAAGGCCCGTCAAAGTTAAAATAGTGCGATTTCAGACAAAAAACGCACTTAGGAGCGAGATTTTTTTGTTATCGTGGCAAATGGAGTTCTTTCGATCGCAGATTCGTTCTTTTCGGGTCTGAATTAGTAGTTGTGAATTTTCTCAGATTTTTAAAATAATAATTAGGAAATTCGAAATTTCCAAGATACGATAATACGGTAAATATGTTCCTTGGACTTTCTGACATGATCGAAAATCCACAATTCACGATCGAATCGTTCAACATCCTTCAATCTAGATGAAAATCGAACGAGGAATCGATCGGTGGGTCGATCGAGTCTGTAAGACCGACCGTTCCGGAGATACGGCCCGTCAAAGTGGAAATAGTGAGATTTCAGACAAAAAACGCACTTAGGAGCGAGATTATTTTGTTATCGTGGCGAATTGAGTTCTTTCGATCGCAGATTAGTTCTTCTCGGGTATGAATTAGTAGTTGTGAATTTTTTCAGATTTTTAAAATAATAATTAGGAAATTCGAAATTTCCAATATACGATAATACGGTAAATATGTACCTTGGACTTTCTGACATGATCGAAAGTTCACAATTCACGATCGAATCGTTCGACATTCTCCAATCTAGATGAAAATCGAACAAGGAATCGATCGGTGGGTCGATCGAGTCTGTAAAACTGACCGTTATGAAGATATAGCGCGTCAAAGTAAAAATAGTACGATTTCAGACAAAAAACGCACTTAGGAGCGAATTCATTCATTTCGATCACAGATTAGTTCTCTACAGGTCTAGATTAGTGGCTGTGGACTTTTTTGGATTTTTAAAATAATAATTGGGTAATTCGAAATTTCTATACTATTGTTGCTACATAAGTATGCCGGTTCTGAAGAAAGCAGTTCAATTCCTCCACGGACTTCGGAGAGTTACCTCGCGCGGATATTCTGTGCGGCGGTTCCACCTCCGGTACCTCGACTTTCGTTCTTCCATTCTCGCTGTACTGCCATCCAGTTACCAGTCACCAGCTGTGTCTGACTGACGACACTTCGTACGAAGATCGAGATGCGCGAAGACAGGTGAAATTTCGGACGGAAACACATTTCCCGGTGATTCAAAGTGATTCATAGTGATTTAAATGTGCCCGTCAAGGAGAGTTATTATTGACAATGCGTTTCGTGAATTTTGCCAACGTCCGGACGATCTGTTTCAGTGTAGTTTTGGTGGTTTTCGGAGTTGCGAGAGTCGGTAGTCAAGGTGAGTGAATTTTCGCAAGAGAAATGTCAAGGTTGACTTATTATCCACTCGGATATAAAAAACTAGCGAATGCATCAAGAGAAACATGTTTCAGAGTATTGTTTTAGAATTTCATCAAGATTTCTTTCATTAATTGAAGCCTTTCGATAGCAAAAACTTCATTTTCGTGCGTGTGCGCAAAAAACTTGTTGAATATTTTTCCACAGATCACTCTTATACCTCTACTGTCGTTTCTACATATCGGAGAAGTGCTTTGAGACCATATTTCACCGTCATTAAATCAATGGTTTGGTTCAGAAATGTATTTTCGGTTCTCAAATCGAACACTCAAATGGACACCCTGTGAAGTAAATCCAAAAACTACTAGATCTCATCACTATAGCCTAGAAATGCCTCGAGAAATTTGCGAGAATGATGCGCCCTGGATTCGCATATGTAAGAAATACAGGGTGTCCCATCATTTGAAAATTAAAAGTTTAGGTAGTTTCCTTTGGAAATTTCATCTCAAAAGATGTCATCGTCGAAGGGTTGCCTCTGATTTCGTAATAGCCTTTGCATGGTAAGGTAAAGTTATAATATAGAACTCCGATAAAATCCATGGAAGCCAGGAAAAATCGGATTTGGATAGATCAAAATATTATCAATATTATATATCAAAAATTGCATATTATTTTATGACGTTATAATTGTACCACTATAGTGAAATGAACAATTTTTTGGCAATCCTTGATTCCACAAATCTCAATCGAAAGAGGACATTACAGTTATAATATGACGAATTTTATGTCATATACATAAATTATATACAAATTGGTCTAAATTTCAAACGCAGTGATATTTTGGGGCAGATCACAAAATCTGTCCTTACTGTAAATATATATAAATATACTGCAAATATATTGAAATAATTATTACGATTGCTTTTTTCCATATTCATAAACGAGGAATGAAAATCACATAAAGCCTAAAAAATAAAAACTCTTGTTCGGCAAAAGTACTATAAAATGTTCTTGGACGGCGTTGGAATCAAACTCAATGATTTTTTGTTTTTTCTATCCTTGATTTCTGTCTTGAATTATCAGTCAATTCAAAGGTAGTCATATTTTCGGTGCTGAAATCTGAATCTGAATATTATCATGAAATCAAGGAACCGATTCAGAAAAATGGACTTCCAATAAATTTTTCAACCGCAACTATATTTCTGTCTAGCGAACATCCTGTATAAGTCCAACCGGATTGATATCAGAATTATACTGAAATTGGTCCTCTTATACGAAAAAATAGATACACAATCGAAAATGAAAGATCCCATACAGAAATGAAAAAAAAAAAGAAAATCGGTCTCCATACTCCGTTTAAAATTTGAAATATTTCGAAAACAGAATTTCGCAAGGAATCGAAAAATGTGATGGTATTCAGAGGATCCTATTTAAAATAACGAAATCAGGCCCACTTATAGTTTTTCCAGAATTTTTTCCATTTAAGCTCCTTATCTGCCAATAAAACTCAAAGAACATTAAAAGTTTTTTTTTTCATAATTTTGCATCATGATTTGTGATAGAGAATGTCCAAGTCCAAAACGCACCAATTAATAAACTTATTATCGGATGAGTAGACAGGTGGTGTTCTTTCGTACGAAACAGTCGGCTGCTTTCCCGTAATAAAATTATTGATCCGAGTGAAATTTTTCCGCTTAGAAATTCTTACGATTTTGCAAGTTCCTGTGATATTTATTTATATTTTTATCGTGCTCTGCTTGATTGCTGCGCACTTGTTTTCGATGAAGTAACGACTTGTCCTCTACTGAGCGAACAAAGAAATTCGCCAATATAAGACCAGAAAGTTGTCTAGTCATAGAAAATTGCTGCCCGAAGCGCTAGAGCGAAAAATTATTTATAACAAAATAAAAATAGCTTCCACTAATACAATAGTGAAATCTCTTCATTGGACAGTACAGCAAATTTGCTGTTTTTCAATGAAAAAAAAAAAAAAAATGGAATGCTGACCATCTTGACAACGCGAAAGTAGGTATACAGGGCGTTGAAGTACATCGTTTCACGATAGCTATATGTATGTATGATTGTCAGAAATTTATCAAACTCGAAACGTATCCTCATCTTTTCCGACTTCGATTGTCAATATGAATTATAATTTCAATGATGATGTTCTTCTGTATCTGTTATCTGATTACCGAGATGAGGGAATCGGAGGTCTGCTGAGTTCGGACACCCTGTACTTTTACTAATATTTCCACAGCAACCTGTGATCACGATTTCGCACGGTCGATTTGAATACCGATTCGAACCAAAGGTTACAACAGCGAAAGTGACTCTATTCTGATGAATTCGATTAATTTATTCTTGTTATATAGTTTTTCAGACTTTACAATTATACTCAACTTGTGGCTTTTTCATTCTTGACAGTAAGAGTTAATGTAGAAAATTAATTAATGTGAATAATATACAGTGTGTTTCACTTTCAGCAGCCTCTCCCTATGCCTCTAACATAATAATTTGATGTCAATAAACTCGTCAATTGAATTCAGAAATGTGTCAAATGATTTTTGGAATTATCAATTCGATTTCAAAATACCTCAATTGTATTCCAAATTAGTTGATTCAATTTCAAAAAGTAATATCATATGCATTTCAAAATTATCAATCCACTTCTGAAGTATGACAGATGTACCTATTCAAAATTTGTCATTTTTTTTTTAAATCATCATTTTATGTCAAAACTCTAAATACTACTCCAATTTGAAATTGATGATGCTTTCTGAACTATAATTAGAAAAGTTGTATTTTATATATCCAAGCCAAATCAAAATGAGACATTTTGTATGTGATTATCTTATGTAAGTTATTGTGAAATCGAGTTGGCCATGAAAACAGGTAGATCTCACAGATAAACGTGCAATTATATGAAATTAATAAATTTATCTTGATAGGATATGCTCGTTGTAAACTGAATGTTAATGAAGATGGTTCCATGAAAGTAGAAAAATCTGTATCTATCTATTCATCCTGACCTACTATCGAAGCTTCTATCGGAAATCCAATCAAATCGGCAATATAAATTTCAATAATGAACAATAGGCGATTGTGAACTTTTGTGTGCCACCTTTTATATACAGTATGTGCTTGAGTCACCTTGTAAAATCTTTCTTAATGTGCGATTTCGACTGGATATATTTTTTTAAATTGTAGAGCTTCATGAACTTGATTATATGACCGAAAATTAAACAGAATCCAAAGCTTTCACGTCTATTTTCATAATAGCGAAATTTTACGATTTCATATAAGCGATAGTCCCTAGAATTGTTCACTAAACCTCTCAAAATAGACCTGTATAAGTACAGGGTTGGGATAAAATATGGAAATAACGATAACGAAAAAACGATATTTGAGTATGAAAATCTGCAGGTAAGTGCAATGGAACGAAATACATCTGATGTACATTTCTTTGTTGTTAATGATATACTATATTCGATGAAGGTTCAATTTGTAAATTGTACGTTTATCAAATTTTTCTACACTAAACTCAGTATGTATATATATATATATATGTAAGGTGTCCCATTTGAATTAAAGAAGTTGATGGCATCTCAGGTTAAACCAGGAGTATAATATTAACAAAAAAATGTACATCAAATCCATTTTGTTGCACTCACCTTCAAATTTTCATAACTATCGTTCTTTTAGTTCAAAAGATATTCACTTGGTTCCATACTTTAACCCTGTAGATATGATGAGTACTCGTTTCTTCTGATATCTCATGAGAATTCATGAAACGGATCTGTTTACTTGATTTACTTCGTCAACTCTACTTTCGCGTAGTTGATGCTTCATTCTTATTGTCCTCGTATCAATATGTCATGAGATCCAAACATCATAATTACAAAGATCTCTCTCAACCTAGATCTGGATTTCTATCACCTGATGGTGAATAAATCAAAGATATTATGCGTGTGGATAATGAAAATAATACTACGTGTTGTTTGTGGGGTCTCTTATAAATATGTTATCATTATAATAGTACAACGGTTTCATCGGATAAATGAATCTACAAAAAATGACTATTATGCCTTTTCTAGATCAGGTTGATCTGATATTGTACGCACGAGCGATCATTGGATACGAAAAAATGACCTGAATGCAGAAGGATTTATTAGACAGGGTGTACGACACAATTCACACTAGTCACACATGAAATTTGCAATTTTTTTGGCAATTCTATCGGAATTTCTCATGAAAGACTTCAATAGTGGGTTAAACAATGAACCCCTTCTGCGATCTATTTCCTACTCCTTGACTTGACGTGCTGAACTAATAAGTAAAACTGAGTCTCTCTGTTTCAGAACACTTACGGATCAATAAACTACGCTAAACAATCGATTTTAGTGAATAATCTTAGACTATTGACTCGATCGGTATGAAAATAACTGTGAAAATGTTATATATCTCAATATAAAAGCGCATGACACATGGAAATGTTTTGATGTGTCATGGTCGTTTTAATTCGTCTCTCTCTCTCTCTAAACTCGATCTAGTAAAGATTATCTTTGGTTGACTCTCTCTATGTAATATTATATACATAAGAACACGCTTTTTGCGATCGTTATTCATTCGAATTCAACGAAACTCAACTGTAGTGGTCGAAGAAATAAATCCACAACTCGACGTATTCAGTAGAAGCTGATATTTCGTGAGTTTCCATAATGATGAACAAAGTCACATTGAATAGACGATATCAAAGCCTAATTTCTTTTAAAGTGTCTCAAGCGTGCAAAAATTCTCACGACGAACAATACCGTGTGAAAAAATAATTCAATATGCATATAATAGCCTTTTATTTGCTGTTGTGTAGTTGTGCAAAAAAATCTGTGATTTATTTATAGATACATCTAGAATCGTAATCAGAATTTATGCAAACATTTTTTGCTTGGAATAAGAACTGAGATAGGTATAGACATTTTGATATTTATTAAATGTATTTGACTTCCAGTTGTTTTTTTTGACAAGGTGTCACCGGTAAGTAGAGAATATTGAAATGATCATTGGAACAATTATTTCTATTTTGTATGAACGATGTGAGAGAATCCCAAAGAATTTGGGACACAGAAAAAACGTATGCAAAGATCATCAAAATTACAAACTAGCATGAAAACAATATAGCCGGTATATTACTTTCCGTGTACCTGAACGCGTCTTGTGATCACGCCTAAAAATACTCTCAAATATACTGTGGGTGTCACAAATGCTATAGCGGTAAATTACTCTACATTTTTCTTGTTAACATAGAAGGAGAGCGCATTAACGTCATGGTTTTCAATAGTTTCATGAAGAACGGCACTCACTACGCTCTTTATTTCGACCTAATATAGGCAAAATACGCGTGCTTGATTCTACTGCGATAGTGGCATAATCATGATCATGAAAAAAAAAATTATCCGCTCAAGGTTATTCTTTTATTTCTTTTCTACAATTTGGCTTGACTCTTACGGTCATGGAAAACCGAGAAAAACCACCCTGTATATATGCAAATACAAAGTTTCTTATACGAATAACTCAATTTAATGCTGATTGTTTCAGTTATATAAAGACACATCATAATCCTTGTCATATTTGAATTCTGGAATTATGAATCCAAACAATATTAAAGATGTAGCCAAAATGAAAATTTGGAAAATTTTATACTGCTACCTCATCGTGACACCTCAAAGCTCACAGTGTAATCCGAACCACTCCACCTTCAAGATAATTTTTCCATGAACGACAAAGTAGATCCAACAGAGCAAACAATATATAAAATAGTAAAATGATATTATGTGAAATCATTCTCAGTCCACACCCATTATAGCATAATAATAACTTATATTTCCTAGGTCACTATGTGCACGGCAAAATTCCAAGGCCGCCTCCTCTTATATTCTCTGTCGGACAGGTAGATTTCCTTATACATCATGAGATACGAAAAATTCTAACTGGCAATGATTAATCATGAATTGTTTCAGTATAAAAAATTATATCGATGTTTTATACGACACGTACATGTATATATACGATTCTTTCAACGTCAGGCTATTTTTGGGTCACAGTATATGGATTGTCGAAGTTTCTCTTTGTATTTTGACCTAGCCTATACATGCTGTATCGAACTTCAGCTTACACACATTTCTTTCTATATAGTTTGCATCTTTAATAAAGTTACTATGACTCGTTCTCGTGGAGCACTCCTATACAGGGTGTCTCGCGGCCGATGGAATCTTGGACGTATACAGAAAATGGGACATCGGATTACTTTGAAAATTCAGAAATCTAACAATCAATTATATAGCTCTAAATCAATGTTTATTACCTCGCAGTATCTGTATTTAGTGTATCTGGAGTCGTACTTGAATTTTCTTGCGGAGTTCAAAAATTCTGCTAGACACAAAAAATGGCGAACAGTAAATAACTTTTTTAATAGAGCAGCCTGTATGAAAACACCCTGTATAAAATCAGAAAAACACAGTGGTTGCATTCAAAAGAGATATACTCTCTGACTTCCACTGTATTCAAATTGTCCTGAAAAATCTCGAATATCTCGTCGATTCGCGTCCGAGTTATTATCTTCCGAAATCGTGAAGTCCTTTGTCGATCATCCTGTACAATCTCTCACACAAGCTACAAAATAAATAGACATGCATGGAATGAATGCATAGCAGTGTAATATTTCATGATGGATAGATGGTTTGTCGATTATCGCCCCATTCCTCTTGATTGATTGATTGATACTTTGCAGCAGAATAGTTATAATACAGCACGTTTCGATTTTCAATTGTCGAAAGATCAATAACCTACATCCGAGCCTACTACGATGGAACCTTTACTTTTCAAATAGCTCGCGGCCGTTCAAAAATGGCCAGCTTTCCAATATTATTGTCATCATTGCGCAAGATCGTTTATTTGCTACCTACGGAATGCGATGGAAACTTTAATCTCTCAATTTATAATCGATAGGAACTCTTTATTAGTTGGGATGGGTACCTGAAGAAATCTTGGAAAACATTATTTAAGGAATACATCACATGGATCTTTTCATTTGAAGACAAGACAAACAAAATAAAGTCTTTTTTTTATAGAATTTGAATATGAATAGAAATATGCAGATTTACATTTGAAAAACGTTGAAAGAAAGTTGATATCACTTTCGGTTAAACCAGGAGTGTGAGATGTCGAAAAGTACCTATCAATTTGGCAACTGGTAAAAAAGTGTCATTGGCGTGAAGGTAGTCACGAAAACGTTGCTATGGCAGAATATCAATCTTCGAAAATTAAAAAGTCATTACATTTAGCTACACGAAGAAAAATGTATAGTAGATATCACCATAAATATTGTAACCCAAAATCAACATTGTTGGTACCTACATAAATTATGTGAGAGAAATATTGTAAGCAAAAAAATAAATTATTGTGAGTCTAATCACCGTCAGTGCAAGCAGATCTTCATTGATGTAAAGACTGAGAGACTTTTCAAAGTTACCAGAACAAAAAGGTTTGAAAGAACAAAATACTCCATCCTGGAAATTGGTATAATTCCTCTACAATAAAATATGTTCTCAATATTACTCTCCATGTAATACAGGGTGTGACAGAACTATGGGATCAAAGTTCTAGGGATTATTCAGTGCAACAGTAAAAGACAACAGAAAAATCAGCGGTTTGGGCACCGTTGAATTGCCAGAGGTGGAGCAGCTTCTCGGCCTCCTAGGTCACCCGATTTAATGTCGCTAGATTTTTTTCCTGTCTCAAGTCTTTGGTCTACGAAACTCCAGTAGAAACAGAGCAAGACTTTGAAATCATTCAATCAATCATCACTCAAGTATTAAGGATTGATTAATTGTTGTGATGATATCATGTAAAAAAGACAAAAATTAAATGCATCAAATCCTATTTAGGCAATTCATCGTCTTTCTAGATTTTAACGCGTCTGAGCGACACTTTTCCGCAAATGGGACCCACTACTCAAAATGTTTTCAACTATTGCATTGAATAACCCCTAGAAGTTTGATTCCATAGTTCTGTAACACCCTGTGTAATTAGAGTATGAAATACCATTTAGCCGGACCCTGTTTCCGAGATCCGAATTGAAAATACCCGGTATGAAAACATTAATAAAAATTAGCGCGACCATACGATCTTCTCAGCGTTCTAGATTCTTCGGAAGTCTTATGTCGGACGTTGACGGATATATCGAGAGCACTCTGTGTGTCGACCCGAAGTGGTCAAAGAACAAACAACGGTACATTTATATCGATGTCACACTATACTAATAGCAACGTCTCCGAGTATGAATGTGTCAACCTACCTTCTTCGCGTACATCGTCCGTATTCCATTTGATGTGTAATTAATCTTGGAGTAATTTTGAATAAGTATTTTGAATAAGTATTTTGAATAAATTGGCTGACGTCATTCTTCGTGGAAATTGGCGATATTTTTTGTTTGATTGTATTTTGCCCTGTTTGTACTGTATCAATTCAAAAGTTCTCCATTCGGAATCGAAGCTCATTTTACTAGCTTTCAATCGATTATACTATGATTTCGTGTGATAACTTCGAACGGAACAGTTACATGCTGGTGAATGGTTTCTCACGAGAAAACCAGATTGGATGCATACACAAATATATTTTCATTTCTATGTCAAACACTTTGGATGAAACACCCATTTTGAGTTCTCTTGATATCCTCAGAGAATGATATTAATTCGAAACATTCATCATCAAACCATAAACTACAGCTACTGGAGATCATTGTCTTATAGTGTCCCGCCCATATTTCAGTACACTCGATGATTTTTCTCTCTCAGGATAACAGAAAAATAATCAATCAAGTTGAAGAATTTTCAGTTTCATTTGCACGTATATACTCGAAGGGTGTTTCAATTTTTTTTGTCGAAAGTCAATATAAATACATGTCCTCGAACGATTCGTTTCCGAGAGAGTTGAAAAACGACATTATAATAAAAAATCGATCTTTCGAGTATCTACCCCTGAAAATGAAAGAATTGGCCGCCTAATGAGGTCCAAAAGGCGAGTTACGCCACTGATCCTAACTGACTACACCAACACCTCCGGTGTTGATATCACCCAGCGACTGAAGACGGATTGCCTGATCAACGTTATTATAACGCCAGAGATGATTTATCTGTTCCGATGGGCACACAATAGCGTTCGGAGAAACTTCCGACTCGTTATTAACGAATTAGAAACCGACGAGAGTGAGAATCCACGATATATATCGAGCGATGGCACGCAAACTCTCGGTACGAGCAGAAAAGACATCCGCACGTAATTGATGTATGCGAAACAATGCTCATTTCCTTTTCATCGCTACGAGAACATCCCATTAGCATATCGGTGTTAACAACTAGGCCAGCTGCCGCAATAAGTATTTTGAAACGGCGCTGAAGGATTCCTCAATGTAGGTCCTGAGTTGGGCGCCAATTCGCGAAATGTAACGGTTGACCACGAGATTATACTTTCGTATTAATACACTTCAAATTTTCGAAATATTAAATGTATTTAGGCTATATCAATTATCTTCAATCATCATCAGTACATACCCTCAAGTAAATGAACAAGGACAATGTTAATTGATGAAAATTTTCGAAGAATCTGTAGAGATTCTCAGATTAGTGAAGTGAATGAATTCCTAGTATTCTGGATTACCAACAACATTGAAACAAACAGTTTCCAAAACTGAAATATCTCCTATTGTGAGTAGTAGAGTAGGTGGTGGACCAATTCCTCAGAATATTGTCAGGCCATGAAATATAAGAATCAATGGATATACTAGAAATGATTGGATCAAGTCTAATGGAAATCAGTTTATGGAATATAAGAAATATGAATAACCGAAGATAAATTAAATTCAAAAGCAAACAATACTGAAATAGAGTATATTGAAATAACCAGTAATGCAAGGGATTTTCATCAATGCTATCGAACAAAAGTTGTGAAAAGAGAATACTCATCTAAAACCAGAATGAGCTTACAATAAATCATCATTAAGAAATCTTGAAATGTCTATAAAATTATTGATTAACTCTGTAATCTAATTAAACTGACTCAGGATTAAGTATCAGGATTATTACAACAATTAATTGACACTTCTGGAAAATAACACACTCAGCTTGAATGATATCTCAAAATTAGATTTATATCAACCCCACACTTCAATCATATAAAAGTCTTGAAATACAAAATTGGTGCATTTGATTTTTAAGAAGTATTTTTATTTTTGCATCTAAAGTTCGTTGGACTCTCTCCAACCGATCTGATCTGAGCATTGAAAAATTTTACAATTCTAGAATCCAACAACCGTGCCAAGTTTGAATCTCATATACCCTCGAAACATCGGAAACCATGGCTTGTCTCAATACGTTGGCACCCAGTTTATCCGAAAATCTTCCCAGACGACTCGACCTAACAAACCGTCCCTTCCGTTTCAGATATAAAATGCGGTCACCCTCCGGTGCCCCTCAACTCGAGGGTGACGTTGAGCTCCACGAATTTAGCGCCTGACACCGTGGCGACATACCTCTGCGACGAGGGTTACGAAACCTTCGGCAACACGCAAACCAAGTGCTCGTCGACCGGAAGTTGGACCGGCGAACTGCCTTTTTGTGGTGAGTGAAACGATCACGACGAGCAAGGAAAAAGAAATCGTTGATTAGGCCCCACGTTGGGCGCCAAAAAGTTATCTTCTTCCTTAACGACCATTTTATGAGAAACTGTTGAGTTGGTCCCAAGTTGGGCGCCAAAAATAATAGTTTGTTTCTTCTGAAGAACCATTCAACTCCACCCTTCATGAATGATAATAATGAATCACGTTCAGGAATCAATGTGGCGTTCCACCGACCCAGCAACCAATCGACCACAGTCAAAGGCGGCTCTGCGCTAAACGCCAACGACGGCGATAAAAGCACCGAGCACGACGGTAAACGGTGCTCGGAAACGCACAAGGAGACCAGCCCCTGGTGGCAGGTCGACCTGCTCAAGCCCTACCCCGTCAAGGTCATCAGGATAACGACCAGGGGTTGTTGCGGTCATCAGCCCTTGCAGGACCTCGAGATCAGGGTGGGAAATAGCAGTACGGATCTGCAGAAGAACCCGCTATGCGCGTGGTTTCCAGGAACTATAGGTGAGTGTGACACGCAGGTTGACAGAGGAACCGCACGTTGGGCGCCAAAATTGTCAACCCAATATTGAGTTCCGAACTCGTATGGACAATTTGTAAAAATCGAAAATCACGAAATAGACATGACAACAACACTAAAAAATTACTAGGGCTCTAGAAAATGTATTTTTTTTCAATTTGTTGATTCTTCTAGTGGTTTTCTTCCACAAATCAGACACTAGATACAATAAATGATATTTCCGATGTTTTCATCTCCATCAAAATCTAGAAGCAACTTTGAAGTAGTGAAATACAAAAAAAAATATTAGTAGGAGCCCCACGTTGGGCGCCAAAATTAAAGTATCGATAAAAAATTCAAACTTCGACGGTGATCTAATTAGGGATATTTTTCAGATGAAGGAGTATCGAAAATGTTCACTTGCGCCAGAGTTTTAGTTGGGCAACATGTATTTTTACAGCTGGTTGGAGTGGAAGGTTCATTGTCCTTGTGCGAGGTGGAAGTTTTCACATCAGACGGTAAGCAGATTATGATAATGGCGATGAAAGTCAACGGAGCAAAACACAAAGACAATAAAATGGTCCGGTCACGAATAGAGCATATTTCAGAATATTTTCACAAATGTGACTTTCAGATTATTGCTCGTTGGGATTTCTGAAGGCTCAAACACAGTCGAGAGAGTTATTCGACATTAAGACGAAAAAAAAAATCATTGAATACAAATTTCCCCTAATCGGTGATACTACACTCACGAATTCATTAACCTCTCTGAAATATCACAGATGAGTTTGAGATCTCTCCCTTTCTTATTGAACCTATCGAACTTTGCTCTACCTAGTATTACTCATCAACTGAACCTCCCTGTGATGACGACCTCAAAACTATCGAGAATAATTCCGATACTTATCTCTATCTCCCAACATTCCACCGCTAGCTCACACGATGTTCCAAGAATATAAGGTTTTAGTGTATCAAAATTCTGAAAATATTTCAGAGTTCGCGATAGACAGATGTATCCCGAAGAATTCACCCGAGGAGACTGAGCTCGCAACTTTTTCCCAAACCTGCTACAAATTCGGCATAGAAAAAGGCGGTTCCTTCAGCGACGCTAGAAGCTATTGCAATAAGCACTACGGCGATTTGTTGCACTCCATGTCTCCCACACAAACCACTTTTCTTCATGCCGAATTAGATCGCAGGAAACCGAAGTTGAAGACTCAACTGGTCTGGATAGGGGCCCAGAAGGAACCTAGCGTCATATCCAGAGTATGGAAGTGGGTGAACGGTAAATATTCACAGATTTATGAAAACCCATACAGGTACATTAGGAAGGATACTCAATAACAGGCACCAAATACTGAAAGTTAATTGTTAAAAAAAAACATAAATCGAGGAAGGCGGTGGCTTTGTGGACGCAGATATTCATGTGTCTGATTATTATGCATAGCGACATTAGCTTTTGAGTTCCAACCTTTTCAAGATACTTCATCTACAAAATCAATATTCTAGGTCTATAACTCATTCTTATCCGTTTATCATTATTATTATGTTCTTACAGGTGACCTCGTGCAGAGACCGTCTTGGGGCAAAGATCAACCAAACAACTACAATGGTGAACAAAACTGTGTAGTACTCGATGGTGGCAGGCATTGGCTATGGAATGACGTTGGCTGCAATCTGGATTATCTCCATTGGATATGCCAGGACGGTAAGCCAGCATTCACATTGTAAAATATCCGTTGATTCATATTGTTATGGTAATACTAAACTTGAGTCCATCAACTGAATAACAAAGCAAGTTTTTATTTTCATTTCAACTGTTCATTTATGAACTCACTATCAACTCTGATTCGAGGTTGTATCGGCTATTCTATACCTTCCATTTCTTCATCTCTTTTGATATAGAAGCAATATTCTCAACCGTCGGAATGTTTCCATGGATTGACTTAAATTTTGATCCTCCTGACCAAATTCTGACTCGACCTCGCGATGTTAGTGCTTTAATCTCTCTAGATGGACAGACGTTCCATTATCATTCTAGGACTACTTTGGAATGTATGATCCACATCGTTAATCCTCTTCGCAATATCATACTCTAGCTCTACCAAGGAGCTGTGGCTTTTATAGAAACTCCTGCTTCCTTCCAGGATTATACGACCACATTTGGTCCCACTTTTGATACTATCAATGTATCACGATTACTTGAGTTCCCTGCTATGTAAAAAAAATATTTACTCCCACTTCAACATGCTCGATACAATCAACTGATTCGTTCGCCATTCTATCGTCTTTCGTAATTCGTAATTCATGAACTGATAATTCTCCTCTTTTCAAGGTCCTTCCTCCTGCGGAAGTCCTGATAAACAAATAAACACCACCATATCCGGAACCTCTTTCGACATAGGTGCCACCATCGAATACAAATGCCCTGCAGGGCATATGCTGATAGGACACACCCACAGGAAATGCGCCAAGAACGGCTTGTGGACTGGGTCAGCACCAACTTGCAAATGTATGTATCAAGGATCACATAAGCTAAATGTTAGCCACAGCCACAGGTAATTGCACAAGCCAGGAACTACAAGTGGCAACATCGCAAAAATCCACCATCTCAAATTTGAGCTAGGTGACTGTCGTTAAAATCAGTGAGCTCGTTGTATAGACAGAGTTGAGATAGAGTGATCATTGTCAGATTTCGAAATTCATCACTAATGTTTCGTTTCTGTCTTTTGGATTTTGTCGTCTATATTGCTGATTTCCATGAACAGTTCACTTCGTAACTGTCGAATATCGCATCAGATTTCGAATTTCTCACCATTTTGACGTGCGAAAAGTGTCGTTCAAGGAACCCTCTGAAGACTTAGTTAGTTTTTGCACCATGAAATGAACACTACAAACCGTAAAGAACTGACTTTCTGCCACTTTTATTCTTAGGAGATGTGAATACTCTTCGATTCCTCTAATTGAAATGAAACTGAAGACAAATATTTAGACAAATGATAGCCACAAAAACAACATCATTCCTACATAGAAAGCAAAACTATAGAACGCAGCGTGCCAGAGTAAAGATACGACAGTGCTGCCAAGTCCTCTTGTTCCTAGCTTGTCTAAGTAGAGTCAGCTCAAAACGTTACTTTCCGTTACCCTCATTCAAGGTGGATATAGGCTGGTGAACCAACTCTTCCTAAAACATGTAGACCTGTCAAACAACCTTACTAAGGCAGCATCTCTCGAGTGTGGATCCTGTGAATTCGAATCCGTTTTTACTAATAATGTCGGATATCTGACAGTGATAACGGTTCAATTTTTGGATTCGTGTTGAATTTCAAATTCGAATCGTAAACATCTAGATCTGGTGGGTAGAAGTCTGCAACTTCTTCTAGTAGCTACATGGGGATGGGAAGTTGAAGCAGAACGGTCTATTTGACACTCTTTTCTTCGCAGACGTGGACTGTGGGGCACCGGCAGGCTTGGACCACGGGTCGGTGACCGTGGTGGACGACAAGTCGACGTTCGACGCCAAGGCGGTGTACACGTGCCACGAGAATTATACGCTGATCGGCCACGAGGTGCGCGTATGCGGCGGCGACGGCAAATGGTCGAATTCGACGCCGCAGTGTCTCTTCGACTGGTGTCCCGAGCCGCCCCAAGTGCACGGGGCCAAAGTGGAGATGAGCGGGAGGAGAGCCGGGGATACGGCCTCCTACAACTGTCATCCGGGCTATATCATCTTCGGGGAAGAGGTTAGTACCAGTCATGGCAAACTATCGATGGAAAATAATTAATTGTCTTGGTGTGGAAATTTTGCAGACATAATGCTATTTCTTCCAATTACCTATCTGTACTATCCTAATCTCAAGAACCCGAACTTCATGATGAAGAAGGTAGCCATCTTTATTTCTCGAGGAAATCCGAGACAAAATTTAAAATTCACCTTCTTGTATCGATGCGTATCGAATTTTTTTCAAATACAAAGCATTACAAAAAAAAAAATCGATAATCATTTCGTACAAAAACTGTCAGATCCATCAAGGCACTTCATCCTGAACTATACTATGACCAGTCTATTCGAGCTAACTAGCCCTTTCATAGCTCTAATCTATTCCAGACACGATTCCCCTTTATTCCCTGATCACTCTTTCCTGTCCTACTCTGACGCCTACGTGACGAGCTGCCTATACTGGTCTCCTCGTTCTCTTCGGGTACCAACCGGTTCCCAGCAAAGATATGATCTACTAGATGAACCCTTGCCCCATCGACTTATGACGAGCATTGAAACGAACATTAGAAAAAGAGAAGACAAAAAGAGGGGAAATTTTGTCAACAGTCAGCTGATCACTGCTGGTTGCCTCTCTTTCGTTTCCTTCGCCTTTCTCTAGGAACGAACTAGGGACTATTTGAAATTTCAATAACTTACACAAGAAATGATATATTCTGATTCCTTCCTTGACTGGATGGGCTGGCTGACTTGGCTGTATCAACTAGGATTATTCACCATTTTTTAATATTCAAACGACAAGTAAAACTGAATCTCTTCCTTCGTAAAACACTTGTGGATCGATAAACTTCGCTAAACAATAGATTCGAGAGAATAATCTCACACTATCAACTCGATTCGAATGGAAATAAGTGAAATTGTCGTATTTCTCAATACAGAATGTTTGGCGTCTCTTTTTTTATGGTCCTTTCAATTCCTCTCTCTTCAAGGTTGATCTAGTAGAGAATATAATATCATATCTTCGGTTCCCAGACAGATAGAGGGGGATAAAACGCTCAATTTTCAACTTATCGTGCGATCTGTTTTTTCGCTCCTCGAATTATCCCATAAACTGAGTATGACAAAAGCCCGGCCTGGATTCATCTTACTATTATTCATTCCTTGATAAACTGTGTTCCAGGTCATCTCTTGTCGACTGGGCGGAGAATGGTCAGGCAAGGCGCCGACTTGCAAGTACATCGATTGCGGTTCCCCTGCGAACATCGACAACGGTCGGTACGACTTGCTGAACGGCACTACCAGCGTCGAGAGCGTCGTAGAGTATTCTTGCGCGGAGGACTATTGGATGAACGGTCAGAGAACGCAGAAATGCACAAGGGAAGGAAAATGGTCAGCCGATACGCCTTCCTGCGAATGTAAGAAACGGACATCCCTGTTGATCATAACCCACAGCAGAGATTCAGTATAGATGAATGTCCGCCTCAAACTAAATCACTTTTCGAACTCGTCGCAAATAGTCACAGTTCATCCTGCGGTCCCATCACTGGCTACATTTCAAATGCCCTATGTTTGATAACAAGAATACCTCAAAATAAGTTACAACTTGGAGATGACTCGGATATAACTTGAATAGATGTACTCCTCAAACGAAGTCGCAGAATCATCTTAGACTTGTCACGTCATACTCAATAATAAGTAACGTCATACTCAATAATGATGTTACTCTTATTGTCACTGTTACTGAAGACCTAAACCGAAAAGAACTAACTGGAAATTATTCATCCTTTCCTTCAGACGATCTATTTTCAACGCCATGAAGTTATTGATCGAATTGTCGCAATAATGCCCTCGAGTTCAAATTGACCGCGCCCATTCAAGTTCGCCGTCAACAAATTCACCTCCCACTCTTGCAGCTAGAAGCCTCACAGCTCTACTACTAATCGCATAGTTTCGCTACCCTTATCGTTTTTCCACAGTGATCACTTGCGAGGAGCCTGACGTTCCCGCTGGTACTTACGTAGTAGGATACGACTTCAACGTTCACTCGAATATAGAGTATCACTGCGAAACCGGCCACATCCTCATCGGTGAGGCGAGCCATCTTTGCCAAAGCAATGGCGAATGGTCGGGCAGCACCCCGACATGTGAATGTGAGTGAACAACCGATTATGACATTGAAAAAACCTTTAATTTTGTCTTTTGATTTTGTAGATATTGACTGTGGAAAAGTTCCTGATTTGCCTAACGGAGAAGTTCTCTACGTGAACGGGACTACCTACCTTAATAGTATAATTAGTTATAGCTGTGCGAGAAACTTTAGACTGAACGGTATACCAAAGAGGATTTGTTTGGAGAATAAACAATGGAGTGATTCGGCACCAAAATGTGAAGGTATTCGATATTATATGTGAAAGAGATGATTCAAGTTTACCACACTTCTGTGTATACTAAGATTATTGATTTATTGCCGACACTTTCAAAATTTCACAAGAGTCACATCATCTCATAATTCAGAACCGACCAAATTTCTCAGAAGAAAAAACGATCAATACAATTTAGACATTCAAACTTCTGACACTGTTGCCAATTCTCTTCAACCATGGCTCGAAAGATAAAGATGGCTGTGACTAGACTGACGTTTCTATGTTTCAACGTAATCGATGAGATCCTTTCACATTATTGATTCATTCGAGGTTTATCACCATCCATGAAGATTAGTAGTTTGTATAATGATCCCTTCACGAAATCATTTCAGAAATAAGATGTCCAGAGCCAGTTTTGGCAGAACACAGTATCCTGTCTGTCACAGGAAACGACAGAATTTACGGTAGAACTCTGATTCGAACCACTGATAGTTCTGCTAATACCGGAGCCACCTCCTACAAAATAGGAGCACTTTTGAAGTACCGTTGCGAACGCGGATATAAGATAGTCGGAGAACCGCTGAGTACCTGCGAAGACACGGGAAAATGGAGTGGAACCGTTCCCCAATGCATCTGTGAGTTCTGTGATTCTTGTTTCGTGATGAACCATGAAAAAATTGAACTTCAGCTACTCACTCTCAAATCCATCTTCATGATAGAATCAGTCAGCTTATCATTCAAAAATCGAGTACACCTTTCGAAAGGAACTCCTGTCACTCGTCAAACCACCAACCTTCCATTGGCTAGTATTCTATATTATACTATTGCATAGTATGTATCACATCGTTTGAAAATATTCTACTGAGTAAAACGTATAATATCAAAAGAAACAGTTCAGAGATGAGAATTATTGATTGGGTATTCATTGGAATCTGTTGTATATATAATTCATGTGTTCTTTGTAGTATATTTTGAACTTTTATATTATTATTAAAGGAGGGTAGATTCTTCTTGCTCGTTTCATAAACTCACTAAATTTCAATTATTTCAATTTCAATAAAAATCTGGCAACATAAAAAAACATAAGATTGCGTGCTTGCTTCCCTCAAACATCCTCATTCCTAACCCAACCACTAATTCCCGCCAACTCTCACTTTTCTTGTCTATGTCATTGGTAGCGTCACACTTCTTCTTCTCACTTGATTGGCCTCAACCTAAGCCACTTTTGCTGGTAGGCTATACAGCCAGTATCGATGTTACACTGAACACTATATTAATTTTGTATTTGTATGTACGACTTTGTCGATAAGAATTTATTTCTCGACGAAAAATATCTATCTCTCCAGATTCAACTTCCATTGAAATAATTGTAGATGTGGATTGCGGCACCCCGAAAGACATAGTTAACGGACACGTCATGTTGCCGTCCAACGCCACCTACTACGGCGTTTTGGCATTGTACACCTGCGACCCCAACTACTTGCTGGATGGGGTTTCCAGGCGACTGTGCCAGGAAAACGGCACTTGGAGCTCCGAAGCAGCAAAATGCAGAGGTGAGCACGGGCTTGACTTATAAACTCCTCTAATATCAAGAGTCGAAATACAGGGGCCCAATCCTGCTCCTTGATATCAGTATCATGTGGATATGCAGGCTCTGTTTGAACAAAAAAATAATTGTTCGAGCTATCATCAAATATTTCCGATTTCCGAAAAATCTGTTTAAGAGGCACCTGTTTGACTCCTCAGTCCATAAAACACACAACTGCTACTCTCGCACTGTTCCCAGTTTAGTTCAATTTCGGCAACTCCACCAGTCGAAGACACTAAAGGTCGTTAACCTCTGGTCAGTGGTAAACAAAAATTATAGAAAAACACTTCGATTCAGCACACAATTGTATTATTTGCTCTCATTTTGTTTTTTCGTTCATTACCGCTCCGAAACCCCAGTTATCCTCTGAGGAATGTGCCTTTTTCAGAAATCCAATGCAAGGACCCAGAATTGGGGGTGAAAGAAATGACGTTCACCGTTGACAGCTACAGCGTGGGAGGGGTGGCAAAGTACAGGTGTCCGAGGGGTCATACCTTACGAGGGAACGACACCAGGGTGTGCATGAAACAAGGGGTGTGGAATGGTGGACCACCGAACTGCATACGTGAGTTATTCTTCATGCCTTCATCTCCGATCATTGGAAGGACTATATGATGAGTAGACAGATTTATTCTCGAAAATACGGACCGAATCTTTTCTCGATTCGACACGGAAACAATTTCTCAAACTCGGATTGATCTTCATCTTGGCTTCCCAATGAGAGGGCGATACGTATTTTATTAAACAAATTATTACGGCTTACTCAATGCTGTATATTTTTCTGATTTCACAGCCGTGGACTGTGAACAGCCTGAAGACATAGAAAACGGCAGAATCATCGTCCTCAACGGTACGACTTTCAACAGCGCCATCGAATATTTGTGTTTGCCCAACTACGTGAGGATCGGGCCGTATCTGAGGAAATGCATGGAGGACGGTAAATGGTCTGGAGATGAGCCCACGTGCAAAAGTAAGTATGAATCGTGTCGAAAGATCTCTCTCATATTTATCTCGATATCGATATGTTTTAGTGCCTACAGATGAGCCGCAAGACTCTTCCAATATGGGAACCAGCATAGGGATTGGAGCTGGAGTAGTTCTATTCCTGCTATTCTTACTACTGATAGTCTATTTGAAACTGTGAGTATAACCGAAATTTTACCGTTGAAGCCGATAAAATACAATTGAGATCTGCTTGTGTGCTACTATCAGATCAAGGTGGATATAGGATGGTGAAATAACTCTTCAATTGTTTCTTTCCAAAACATGTAGACCTGTCAAACGACCTCACTAAGGCCGCACCACTTGAGTATAGATGGCGATACGATCGTCGATCCGGTGAAGTCAAATCCGCTTTTACTGATAATGACGGATACCTGACAGTGATGGATAGCTAACAGTTCAGTTTTTACATTTATGTTGAATTTCAAATCCACATCGTGTTTCCAGCATTTCCAAGATAACTTTCGAGATCGGCATAGGTGACGCCACCTAGTTTCGATCTTGGGAAGCCTTAGTAAGGTATTGAAATCCGACAAAATCAAGTAGGCGAAGGTCTACAACTTTTTCTAGTGGCTGGGTATAGGGAGTTGAGACACCAGTCTTTATTTACATCATGTATCAGATGGTTAAAGTGTTGACGTCACGAAATCTCTTCATGGAATCACATTGAAGACAAGAGATTGTGTATCGTTGAATTCCTGTTTCGAGTGTTCAGAACATCAGAGTTGAAGTGGAGCTTTTGTTTTATATTGATATCATTATCAGATGATGGCGAAGAAAACACTTTTAAAATTGACCAAAAAAATGACCAAAAATTCAGGTACAATTATTGAAAGTGATTCAACATTGAATTTTGTCCGATGCATTATACATTTTATAGTGATAATAATAATAATTCAACGGTAAGGTGTTTACGCAACACTATCCCTACTCGATACAGATCGCCCATCTCTAGTAGAGATGGGCACATCTAATGCGAAGGCATATCGATACAGCTTGCCCATCTCTAGTAGAGATGGGCACATCTGATGCAAAGGCAGCTCGTCCACCTCTACTGGAGATGGGCACATCGACCGCAAAAAATCGATAGTCGACTTTTCCGGTGCATATGAGTCGATTCTTCATTATTTCGCAGGCGCAAGCCGGTGGCGGTGAAGAACACGGAGAACGTCGAGGGCGCCGAACGCAAGGAGGACCGTCGCGGCGCCGCCGTCATGAGCTACGCGACGCTCAGCGACCGCAACGGCTACGCGTCCGGCGCCGGCGCCGGCGTCTACGAGAACGACTTCTGCGAGACGGAAAACGTGTACGACGCGCCGTACGAGGAGGCGGGCAGACGGAGCAGCGGGGAGTACGAGCCGGAGCCGGTGGGGCGGGCCGGCAACGGGGGGGTCACGATCAACGGGGTGGCCGTCAGATAGGCCGTTCGTTTTTTTTTTTTTTTGAGATATTCGATAATCGAAAGACGAATGTTGCCGAAAATTGGTGCGTGCGGGCGATGATCAAATTTATAGGTGGTGCATTCGAAATCGAAGTCAAAGAGCATACAGGGAAGGTCAACAAATATACAAATTGGACAAGAGTAAAGTATACCCCTATTCGAGAAAATTCAAGTACATGTTATTGAGAGAAGTTGTTCAGAATTGAAAGTTATGCTCAAACTCCTCCTCGATTAACCCAGCGACAGTATCTGCCAGGTGTGTTTGTGAATATAAAAATTATTTTTTCAACGTTTGAACTCTTTAGATCGAATTTTTTGTCCATTTTGCTTACTTTTCGCCAAAAAAAATGAATTATAAGCTTCACAACCCCATCAATCGAAATATTTCCACAATTTCATTTTTATTCCAGAAATAAATAATGAAATTTTTCAAATTCTCCCGACTGAAATCTATAAAATTCTCAGAATCTTGATAAATTAATGTTCACCAAGAAAGGGCTCTGCTGCTCCCAATAATCAAAAATTCTAAGAAAAAGTCGCTATATTCAGCAATTTTTTATCTGAGAAATTATATATAGCATTTTTTGTAAAAATTGAAATTGTGATTCACAACAGAGATTTTCTCTCACGTGGTTATTTTTTGACGTTGAAAATATCAAAATCTCCAATTATAGAAACAAGTTCTTTCTAGATTTCAATGATGAAAAAAATGAAAACTCGTTTAAAAAGATAAAAACACGTGCCTGTGTTCATAATCCTAATCCCCCTATCAATGTAAATAGCTTGATTAATCATGTAAATAGATGTTTTTCTATTTATTGAGTCTGTAAAGTTGTAAAAATATATAGTAGATATACATATCCGTTCGTAGTTTCACTGCACTTTGTACCTTTCTACCATTGAAATAATACCCTATCTGAAAAACTCCTCCGCAAGATTGATCATCAAATAATTTTAATTCATTGCATCATCCTATGAAGAAACTTTTGTCAATCAATATTTTGCCTTTGATTATTGATATATTCACAAGGAACTTTCACTTTAAATTTTCTTCAAATTCCTTAGACATTAGATCGTGTTTTTGAGTTATTGGAACACTACCTGCCCGCTGCTTCATATTGTAGTTATATCTTATGTATGTATAGAATATGGGAAGCTAGAAGTAGGTGAAATATATCATTTCATCTATAGGAACTTACCCCAATGACTCTTCCAGAAGCAATATCTGATGTATGTTCCCCTCTCTTCATACACCAATTCGCCTACCCCGAGAATCAATGGTGATTTTCCTAGAAATTGAAAATTTTAAATTAAAATATAACAATAATAATGATACCAGAGGCAAATACAACCAAATAACATGGAATATCTATAAATTATGAACAAATATTATTATCTCACCATTTGAGTGGATACTTTCTTCAATAATAGCTACATTATTTCACTAGGAACTCAGGAAAACTTGAAGAGGAAAAAAAAATCATTTTTGAATTTACTAATAATTGCAAATGTCAAAGATTTTAATGCGATGTCATATGTCAAGGGTATTTCCTTTTCCGTTCTTATCTCTTTCCCCTTCTATTTTGCAAATTCTGAGATGCCAAAAAATGATGTAGCCTTCATTCACTTCATCACTTGAATATTGCAGAGAGCGTTCCAATATTTCCACCAAATCATTCAGAATATCTTCAACTGTCTAACCATCCAGCCAATACACTGGAATGAGACGTTGATAATCGAAATGAGCAACCTTCGCACACCATTTGATAAACATCTCATCTAATCACGCATGCGCCGCTCGAGCACTGTGTTTACCTGCAACAGCTGTTGAAGGTGATTTGTTTGTTTCCATTTTCCACCTGAAATCCTCATGGCATGGTAGTAATCAAAACAAAGCGCGTGTTGGTATTGGTAATCTTTTAATCGATAACACCATTAGTGAAGGTGAACTTTCTTGTTATAGAGTGCTCTTCTATCGAATATGCCTCAAAATACACAAAAAAGTCCATTGCCATTGATTGTATTACCGAACAATTTGAAGTTTTATGTAAGTAAAAAAAGTACCCACACACAAACGCTGACTCTCTACAATCTCCATGACTCTGCTGTGATATTCAAAGGTATGTTGTATTGAAGTGTGCATGGATATTTGAAATTCAAAAGAGCTGTTTCAGTGGAATGCACTGATCCAAACAAGTATTTGGCGATCGAAGCTAGAGGCAGTGTAGGACCACAGATGATGGTGGAAATTCTGATATCACACACTGCTGCTACACAAAGTAACTGTAATATCACAGATAAACTGAGGATTTTATTTCAAGATCCGACTACAAGAAAGGTAATTGTTATTCGGGATTTATCTAGAGAAATTATAGCTTGATGTTTGATTCAGGTAATCGGGAAAAAAGAGATAGAAGTGACTTTATTACTGCAAGAAGAAAAAGAGTGTGTTTGCAACAGTCTTCCACACACTGAGGATAGAAGTGGAGTGGCAGGTGAACAAAGGATAGCATACAGGTACCTACAATATTTAATTTTATGCAAATATGTGCTCATTTGATTATCTATTTTCAGAGTGAATGAAAACATTCAGTTGATCCAAATAATTGCCTTCATTGTCGGGTTCTTTGGTTTGGTATCTTTGACTCTTCCAACACATTATGAGGAGCAGCAGCCCACCCAACTGCCTAGGTGGATGCATCTCACTGTCAGTATGAAAATCATACTCGCATTTATATCAGGTTGTGCATCTGTGATAGTGCTCAGATCATGATTTATTATTTGATGTACCTTATTTTTTTTACCTAATTTCATTGGTTACTATTATTTAGTATTGCAATGGTGTGAAGTGTATTTATTGTAAATGGTCGGTATGTTTGTTGATACTGTGAATTATTTTATAATAAATGACTTATTTTTAATGATCGCTTCAATTCTTTTCCATTAACCACACACCTATCTTGCTTTTTTGAGATATTGTTGTGAAGATAAGAAAGAATTCTGATAATATTGGAGATTATTACTCACATTAATGTTCCTCAAATGGTCTGCTCTAAAACTTCATCATTTACTTTATAACATTACGTAGAGTGTATATAATCAATGACACAGTGTTCGGTTGATTCTGGTCATGTTAGGAATATTAAAAAGTTTCACTTTGTATGGTAACATCACCTTATTGCAAAAAAATGAATTATATATATTATCACAGGTTCACAATGGCTCTGAACCGCCATCAACAAAACACTCTTTTCTGAATTTCAGTTGTAAATAAGGAGACTAAATCTGAAATAAAAATCTAGGATGGTAATATACAGTTGCTATGAACTATAAATTGTTACTCTGAAAAAAAAAGAAGTGTTTCTATGATAGCAGTTCAGAACCATCGTATCGATTGCATATTCTATCTGTGGATATAACTCCTGAAATTAGAAACACTAAATTTCATGACCAATCAAGAGCTGAATCTATTTTCAAAGACCTTTTACCAATTTTTTTTTTGAACCCCATAAAAATATAATCAGATTACACTTGTTTGTTTAAGAATTCCACTTTGTTTCCAGCAGCTCCCAAACAATCTTCTTCAGTCAATATATGTTCCTGATCTGAATGTGTAGGAGCTTTCATATCTAGTTCTTGCTTAACTATTATTCATTTCTTAACAACAATTCGTTCACACATTTTTTTTCACCTTCTGACAACACCAATGGAAATCCTATCATGTTTGAGGAACATCGTGTAGTCAGCGATGTGCTGTTGGGATGGAAGGAAGGTATTGGTTTAGAGGTCGTAAGTATCTGGAAAGACTTCACTAGACAGAGAATTCCATAACTTTGTTGTTCTACTGATGAATGATCCTTGGTATAGAGAACTTGGGCATGTCAATGTAGGGATGACCACAGCCTAAGCTCGTCTAGATCCACTTCTAGACATCGAGCGTGACTCTTAGACCTTGATCTCGACCTGAAATCACTCTTACACCTTGAGCGAGAGCCACTTATCCGCTTGAAGCCGAGTCAATAGCCACTTTGACAGACAAATCTGAGAATCCAATAGCAACATTTAGACCCTGATCATGATAATCTTTCGTCCATTATTGAACTCAATCGTCAGATGAAAACTACTTTTACTTTGTTAACTTTATTTTCAGTTGATAAACATCACTTACAAACATAAGAAACATTAGCATCAAAGCAACGTCAAGAAATCAATCGACAGTCGAACACAAGAATCAAATTTACAAGTATTTCCAACTCGAAACCATTCAAGGCGATTTCGAAGGCGACTTAGATTTACTCCTAGATCTACTTTTAGACCTAGAAGGCGATCTACTCTTGCTACCAGACTTCAATCTGGGGCCACTTTTAGACCTCGATCTCGATCTAGAGCCACTCTTGGACCTTGATCTCGACCTGGACCCACTTTTAGACCTGGAGCGGGAGCGAGAGCCACTCTTAGATCTCGACCTGGAGCCGTTCTTAGACCTCGATCTCGACCTGGAGCCGCTCTTAGACCTCGATTTCGACCTGGAGCCGCTCTTTGACCTCGATCTCGACCTGGAGCCGCTCTTAGACCTCGATTTCGATCTGGAACCGCTCTTAGACCTCGAGCGCGAGCGAGAGCCACTCTTAGACCTCGAACGCGAGCGAGAGCCACTCTTAGACCTTGAGCGCGAGCGAGAGCCACTTTTAGACCTTGATCTGCTTCTGGCCGACTCGGAATCTGAGGAAATCTTGCGTTTCCTTGGTCCTCGATCGCTGTCGTCTCCGCTACCGACTTTGGCGCCACCATCGCTGTCGTCGTCGCTCGACGAAATCGTCGCTTTCGAGACGATTCTGCTCTTCTGCTTCGCGCTGAGTCCCTCCTCCTTTTTGGCTTTCTCCTTCTTCGTCTTCTTCCTCGGTTTCTCGTTGCCGTCGCTATCCACCGATCCTTCTTTGCGTTTCTTGCCTCTGCTCTTTTTTTCTATTGATAGAATACAATGGAAATTGAAGTTAGAAAAATTGTATCTTCACAGTGACAGCAAGGTTATTGAAACATCCATCTACGAACACATGCTATCATCTTCACATGATTTCTACCTGACAGATCGACAGAAAGTGGAACGACCACGACAATATAGATTATTCGAGGTAACTGTCAAATGTTCATTCACGTTCGACGTTTGTCGAGAGTGATGAAAATATCTCCAACCCATGCACGAAACATCGTTCAGTTTTGAAGATGAATGAAAAAAACTAGTATAATGTATTCGATACCAGGAATTTCGATGTCCCTGTCAGAAACTATGAATGTGACAGAAATATATAATGGATACGAAAGTCGTGATAAATAAGGAATTTTCTCAGCTACAACTGTTACTGTTTCACTACTCTTAGCGGTTCTGATATTTTTGAAAGTGGTGACCAGAAGGCTCGAAAGTTGACGTTACTGAATCTGCAATTGGCAATAATTATTCAAGTACTTGGAGAAAAAACGGTTCATTTTGGGTATCATCAAACGATGGAATAAATAATTTCGACGCTGTTAAAACAAAAAGAAATCACGGTGAACGAAGGACGAGTGCGCAAAACGTCTTAAACTCACCCGTCCTCTCCTTCTTCCTGCCTCTCTCCTTCTTCTCTCGGGGCGCGGCGTCGGGACGCTGCTCCTCGCCGCCGCTGTCCGACCCCGACAGAATGTCCCCGCGACTTTTGCCGCCCTTGCCCTTGGCCTTCTTCTCCGACGGCATGCTGGCGAATATCATCGCGTTCTTCGTCTTCTCGATGTACTCTTGGCGCTTCTGCAGCTGCGTCTCTTGGTTCAGCCGTTGCGATTCCACCATTTTTTTCTGGAAGAAAAAAAGGAGCACATAGCGACTTAGACCTTAGACCTTAGCCCTTAGACCTTGAATTCGACCCGAAGCTGCTCCCAGACCATGTTATCGTTAAGACCTCGATGTCGATCACAAACCACTCTTGGACCTCGCTCGTGAGTCGTTAATATTAGCATTTCGATAACTATGAAGGCGACTCTCACCTGCTCTTCGATCTGTCGCATCTTGAACGCCGCTCTCTCTTCCTCTTGCTTCCTCCTGATCTGTCTCTCTTCCTCGTCGACCCTTCTCGCTCTGGCCACGTGGTATTGGGCCTGAGACAGCAGATCTTTGCAGTGTCTGGCCTCCAGGTCGGCCAGAGATACGTCGTATCGCACTTTGTCGTTCAGCTCCACTAAATAATTGAAATACCTGGAAACGCAATTTGTCAAGTCAAAAAATTCCCGAAAAGATACTAAATACTCCCTACGAAATCCGCGAAATACATACAGATTCTGCCCAGAAAATCCGTAATAAATACCCAAAACAAAAAATATCAACGTAATCCCGTGGAAATCTTCGGAAAATCCCCCAAAAAAATACTAAAAATCTCTAAAAAATTCCCAAAAAAATACTAAATACTCCCTACAAAATCCCCAAGAGTTTACAGAAAAATCTCTGAAAAATCTCTGAAAAATCTCCGAATTATCCGAACATAATCCCCAGAAAATCCGTAAAAAATACCCAAAACAAAAAATATCCACGTAATCCCGTAAAAATTCTTGGAAAATCCCTCAAAAAATTACTAAAAATCTCTAAAAAATTCCTAAATACTCCCTACAAAATCCCCAGAAGTTTACTGAAAAATCTCCGAATTATCCGAACATTATCCCCAGAAACTTTGTAAAAAATACCCAAAACAAAAAATATCCACGTAGTCTCCTAAAAATATTCGGAAAATCCCCCGAAAAATTACTAAAAATCTCTAAAAAATTCCTAAATACTACCTACATAATCCCCAAAAGTTTCCAAAAAAATCTCTGAAAAATCTCTGAATTATCCGAACAAAATCTCCAGAAAATCCGTAAAAAATACCTAAAACAAAAAATATCCACGTAATCCCGTGAAATCTTTGGAAAATCCCTCAAAAAAAATTACGGAAAATCTAAAAAATTCCCAAAAAAAATCTCCAAAATCTCTAAAAACTCTTGTAAATATCATCGAAAAATCCCAAAAAATCTGAAAAAAAAAATCCCCAGAGAATACCCAAAATACGACTCACTTCAAGGACAGCCCCAGCTCGTGCACGGCCTGCAGAACGGTGGACAAGGTAGACTTCTCGTCCTTGAGTATGAAGGTGGCCAGCCGTTGTAACACCAAGGCTATGTTGTAGAGCAAGACGGTGTCTTGCGGCGCCACTCGCTGCGCCTTCAGCAGCGTCATCTTGCACTCCTTGAACTTGCCCGCTTTGAAGTAGGCGCGCGCCAAGTACTGCATCACCTCGACGTTGTGGTGCTTGTAGAATTTTCTCAAGCAGTTTTCGTACTGCGAAAGAATGGTGTATTTATTTATTCATTTTCTGGGACGATGATATCCTACTATCAGTTTCATTTTTATTTGTCATTTTCATGTTGTACGAAATTCCTTATAGTTGAATTTTTTCTTATGTACATAGGGTGTCTGAAAAAATGTGTGAAATCACTCGGATTCAGATAAAACTTAGATGACAACTTCCTTTTTTCCTACAGGCCCTCTTAATGAAGAAATCCTTTATGAGAAATAACATCCCGTATATAAAAGGGCTGAAATAATAAATTTCAGTAGCTTGAACTTCAAATTAAAAAAAAGTACTCTTGTAGCTTCCGAGAAGAAAAAATGAAATCATGGTCCTTTTCATTAATAATGAAACATTGGGTGCCTTTCTTTCAGTTCAAGATTGAAGTAAAGATCATCTATTATACAGTATTTATTTATTTCATAGTGTATTTATTTATTCTTTTTCTGGGACGATGATATCCCACCATCAGTTTCATTTTTTTTTCATTCTCATGTTGTACGAAATTCCTCAAAGTTAATTTTTTTCTCATGTATATAGGGTGTTTGGAAAAATGTGGAAAATCTCTCGGATTCAGATAAAACTCAGATGACAACTTCCTTTTTTTTCTACAGGCTTTCTTTACAAAGAAATCCTCCATGATAAATAACATCCCGTACATAAAAGTGCTGAAATAATAAATTTCGGTAGCTTGAACCTCAAATTAAAAAAAGTACTGAAGTTAATAGAATAAACAGCTTCCGAGAAAAAAATGAAATCATGGTCCATTTCATTGATAATGAAACATTATCATTTACCAATAGTTTATTATTATTTTACTCTAAACTAGAGTGCCTTTCTTTCAGTTCAAGATTGAAGTGAAAATCACTTCTTTCTTAGGCCTTTTTTTATACAGGGAGTGGAAGAATGGAGCAGGAAAGCTGAATATTATGTTTCAAGGACACAGTTTTATCTGAATCCCGAGAGTTTTCCCACATTTTCACGGGCACCACCTCGTGTATGTATTCATTTCGATTCATTGATTTCTTTATGTCAATATGTCAATCTAAGGGTCGGTTGCATAAAGAAAAATTAATCATGTGATTATCTGATGCCACATTAGCGGTGATGTTACGTTAAATCCAATTTGCGTTGCATAAAACTCTCGTATGTTATGATTATCGTTCCATCAACTAACGACGAAAAATGCGTGGCAACAGGGCTAATTTGCTGGATCCACACGTTCCGTGCTTATAAATGATGATGCTTTGCGCATTTATAGGTTAGGTTTTATTATTTGATTTGACGAAGCAGTTTCACACAGATCTGTGGCAGTATGGATATCGATATGGATAGCTTGAAGAAAAAACGGGTGGCAAACTATACGGGATCAGAAAAAACAACACTGCTGGAGATTGTTAAAAAATACGTATAGTTTACCATAATATTTGAAATTTGGTACCTATCTTTCGATTGGAACTCATATATCCAATTCATTCCTTCACAGATATAAAAATATAATAGAATGCAAACAGTCCGATACCATATCTTTGAAAAAAAAGGGATACATAATCAGTCATCGAGCACTGATTAAGTTAATGCCAGGATTAAGGCGATTTGATGTGACTTTTTTAAGTTGATTGGCTTTTGTGCAACTGCTTTTTCACTTAATCGGGCATTTTCATAAGTTAATCAGGTGATCAAGTTAACATACCATCAATAAGTATATGATGAATGTTTATGCAACCGAATTCCATAAATATTCAATGTGACGTTAAATACTTGATGAACCTTTATGCAACCGGCCCTAATTGAATCGCAAGTTGCATTGTTTTTCGCTTTTTAGACCAAAAAAAAAAAAAAAAAATGAAAGAATCGTCGTCGGAGAGCGAAGAGAAGAGAGAAAAGAAAAAAATCCAACTGACCATCTGTATGGCGCTGACGTGCTGGCGCTGCTCGACGTAGACGTGCGCGATGTTCAGCCACACGTCGGGGAAGTCGGCGGTGGCTTCGCGCACCTGCGCGAACACGTCGCGCGCCTCGTTGACGGCCCCCTTGTGCGCCAGCACGGCGCCGATGCCGTTGGCGGCGAAGATGTTGCGCGGATCGAGCCGCAGCACCTGCCTGAACATCGCCAGCGCCCTCTCCTGGTGCCTGCCCAGCCGGTCCTTGTCCTTGGTGGGCTGGTGCAGAGTTTGCAGCCACACGTTGCCCAGCGCTATCAGCGAGTACGCGTCCTGCGACGTCGACGGATTCTGCAACGACGACGACGGGGGAATTTATATCGAAACCATCACGAAATTTTGCAGAAGAACGTACGTACGCATTTATATCAGAATTACCGAAAGAAATTCCGATGCAACGTAACCAAATTACACGGTTCGGATAAAGTATGGAACGATATGACAAGACTAAATATCTAGGAATACTAATGGATAAAAACCTAAAGTGATGGATACCCCAAATCCAAGACCTGGCTAAGAAAATTGATATATAAATTCTACCTAATCAGAAACATTCTGAACGAAAAACTATTAACAATGATTTTTCAGCTTTTAATGGGATTTTCTCTCCTCGTTTCTAGAAAATAGAGTAGGAGTTAATAAAAATTATTGCAATATATTTGTAGTAAGGACAGATTTTGTGATTCGCCCCAAAATGCTACTGCGCTTGAAATTGATTCTTTAGATACCTAAAAGAGAAATTCTCTATTGGTCAGTGACACCTTGTTTTTGAAAAAATTTGGAAATACAAATATATTTAATAATAATAAAACCTCTACTTATCTTGGTGGACGTTTCGGGAACGAATCTGCTCCCGTTCTCAACACAATTGAAATATTTTTCTTCGTAAACTTTTTTCGATGTTTCCGATTTTGACACTGAAAAGTGACAATTTGGCAGACGGAGGAATTCTGATTACAAGGTGTTTTCATTAATTGATATCGAATTTTCCATTTTCATATTCAAGTTTCAGAAGTGGATGCCAAGTTCTATCTATATCAACTGAACAAGAAGCAATATTATTGTCTCCGTTCAGGAGAATGCAAGCAGACTCTTTGATTTTCCGTTTTTGGTTGATGTCTTCTTTTCCTATGATCTTAATATTACCCCAATCGGCCATATATTGTCCATTTTCAGTAAGGATATGCTCAGCTAATTTTGACTTGTCAGTATATCTTCTCTTTATATTGTTATGTTCTTTCATCCTCACTGATAGAGGCCTGCTGGTTTCACCGGTATAATATTTTCCACAAACACATGGTATACTGTAATTACAATTATTAACAATGATTTACCAATCCCTTGTTGAGTCACTGATACGTTATGGCATAATTGTATGGGGAGGGCTTTACGATAATTCACTTCAACAACTAAATATAATTCAAAATTATATTCTGAAAATAATAGAGCACAAAAATAAACTATACTCCACAAAATTGCTATACAACAAAACAATATTAAATGTCAGATCCCTATATTTTCACGCAAGTTGTATGTTCTGTTTCAAACTGAAAAACAAAAACTATATCAATCATGTATACCCAACAAGACAATTAAACAAAAAAATGTTGAACATACCTTTCTGTAAATGTGATGAAAACCAAAGGTTTATTGATGTGATAGGACCAAAAATTTACAATACTTTACCCACAAGCATTAAATTCATTAAAAACGAAAAACAATTTTCTAGAGCAACTAAAGTGTTTATAAGCAAACACTACAATTCTCTAACAGCTTTACTATAGAATAACTCAAAGCAAAACTATGTGAAAATAAAATAATATATAAGAATACTCCATAACACAACTCTATGTAAACATGTGTATATATGTATCTATAAGTTTTGACTTGAAATTGTTAGTAGACTAAATGGCATGATTTTTATTTATTTATTTTTATATATATATATTTTTTGTTCATTTTTTCATTTGCACATACAGATGCTTGCATCTAGGTGCACTTATAATTTTCATTCAAAACAAATTAGACTGTGAACTAATGAAAATTGTAAATGGAAAGAAAGAAATAATAAAGAATAAAGAATAAAAGAATAAATAATATTTATGAACTTTTGCAGGAATTTCTTTCGGGAACTCTGATGTGCATTCTTTTTGGTTGGTAATGATATACTTCCGGTTCAACCGGAAATGCCATCAACTTCTTTAATTTGAATGGGACATCCTATATATTTTCTTACAGATTTTGAAAGAGCTTGTTCATTGAATTCATTGTGTGAAAACGAGGAATATAGCACTTAGAAAGTCTTTTATTCGTTCATGTGTACAATACATAATACCCAAATGGGTGTATAACATGTCAAAAATATTAATAAAATAGAAAATAAGGGAAGAGAAACTCTAAGATAGCAAATATAAAAGCTTATGAACTAAAATATCGTATTAAACAGATATTCTATATCTATGGTACATTACATTTTTTAAATTTATCACATATAGTTAGCAATACTGTGATTATATAGGACTATCGGCAAAATATTCTTCCAGTGTATAGTAGGAATTTTCGATCAATGACTGCTTAAGATGATGCTTTATTTTATTATTTGGCTTTTTTTTTTAAATTGTCAGACAGATGATTAAAAATTTTTATCATCGAGAATTCAACATTCTTGTGTTCTAGTGTTTTGAAAAGTTCAATATTTTCTTTCACAAAAATTACTGCTTCATAAATATACAATCCCACGGGAGTAAGTACATTTACTCTCGGAAATATACTTCTACAGCTATCGGTTCTTTCATCAAACTCCATTTTGCTCTAATTCAAAGAACTA
Organism: Gastrophysa polygoni; assembly: GCA_963576655.1. Taxonomy (NCBI): domain Eukaryota; kingdom Metazoa; phylum Arthropoda; class Insecta; order Coleoptera; family Chrysomelidae; genus Gastrophysa; species Gastrophysa polygoni. The sequence goes on along the minus strand of OY755090.1, from coordinate 24,781,681 downwards.
TTCAGATAAACTAATTGATGTTGTTTGTGTGCATAGTAATGAATAAACGAGTACTCTTTTGTTCTCCAAGTGTCAAATTCTAATTGACGAAAATAAATTTTACAATCACCATAACCGATCATCATTAAAATTTCAATACGCTCTTTTTTAACCATTCTAAATTGTGCAATTTGTAAATTGTACGTTTATTTATTACTATGCATACAAACAACATCAATTAGTTTATCTAAATAGTTTTTTGACCTAATGCAAAAAACTCAAAGGAGGTTGATTGAAGTTCTATATTCCTCGTTTATACATTTTTTTTTCACTAAACTCATTGAGTATGAATTAAAAATAACAAGCTCTTTCAGAATCTGTAAAAATATATAGTGCGTCTCATTCAAATTAAAGAAGTTGATGACATTTCCAGTAAAACCGGAAGCATATTATTGACAAAAACAGATGTACATCAGATGCATTTTGTAGTATTGCACTTGCTTGCAAATTGTCATAAATATCGTTCTCTTCGTTAAAAGATATTCACTTGGTCCATACTTTATCCCAACCCTGTATAATGGAGCGTCGTGCAACTTCATCGGACGCGTCATGGAATTTTGCATCATACGTCAAAAGATTGTGACACGTTTATCACGAAATGTTATTATTTTTCAAGAAATTGTGACGAATTTGAGATGGAATTGTAATTGAACCGTCACGATTGAAAGAAAAAAGATATGAAATGTTTGCAAAACTCAAAAATCCTCAGATAAAAACTTTTTTGTTGATTTTTCGCTACTAAATCGTGATAGAGTCATCACGAAAACGTAACATACGATCTTTCAATCAATATTATGAACTCTTTGGCTGTCATCATGAAGAAAATTATGATTATTTTCATAAATCTGTATTTCCTTTTGGTTTTTTTTTTTCAATGGATAATAATGGATATCGCAAGATTCAAGTTCAGTACAATTTCGTTGTTTTATGCTGAAAAATGTCAATGGGAAAACGGACATGGGCTTAGACGACTCACGTTCAATATCCTTTCGTATTTTTTCTGTCCCGGTCCCCATTCCTGCTTGGCCAGATGGAGGTTTCCCAGCAGAGACCACGCGTCCGGATGCTCTGTGTCGATTTTCAGAGCTTCCTTGTACCAATCGGAGGCGTCGTAATAGTGGCCCTTATCTCTTGCCATGCATCCTAACCTGTGCGATAGAAAGAAAACGCCTTTTCAAACAAAAACAATGCGACTCTCGTTGAATTTGGAGAATCATCATATCTGTCAAGAAGAACATAGAGTGGCAAATGATTGAAAAAAATGCTCAGCTGACTGCAAAGTATGTCAATCGATTGAGCTCCAGTTTTTAGATCAATCTAAAAATGAGCAAGATATATCAGCTGAATACTGTCTGTAAGTTCTTCGAGGGGTATATTCATTTTTCAGCTTTTGATGGGATTTTCTCTCCTCGTTTCTAAGAAATAGAGTAGAAGTTATTAAAAATTATTGCAATATATTTGTAGTAGGGACAGATTTAGGATCTGTCCCAAAACGTCACTGCGCTTGAAATTCAACCTTTAGATACCTAAAAGAGAAATTCTCTATTGGTCAGTGACACCTTGTTTTTGAAAAAATTTGGAAATACAAATATATTCAATAAAAATAAAACCTCTACTTATCTTGGTGGACGTTTCGGGAACGAATCTGCTCCCGTTCTCAACACAATTGAAATATTTTTCTCTTCGTAAACTTTTTTCAATGTCTCCGATTTTGACACTGAAAAGTGACAATTTGGCAGACGGTGGAATTCTGGTTACAAGGTGTTTTCATTAATTGATATCGAATTTTCCATTTTCATATTCAAGTTTCAGAAGTGGATGCCAAGTTCTATCTATATCTACTGAACAAGAAGCAATATTATTATTTCTCTTTTAGGTATCTAAAGGACATTTTGGGACAGATCCTAAATCTGTCCTTACTACAAATTTATTGCAATAATTTTTAATAACTTCTACTTCATTTTTTAGAAACGAGAAGAGAAAATCCCATCAAAAGCTGAAAAATGAATATATCAGCTGGCTTTGAGGGTATTCTAGATATTTCCCAGATTGCACAGTGAATCTTGACCTGATTCTAATTATCAAGGTCCAGTTTTGAAGCTATTCTTGACAATTTCCTTATAGCAAAGTGAATCTCGATTTAATTGGAATCAGATTATATTACAAGACATATCAGCCAATTAGGCTCTAGTGGATCTCGATTTATTTAGAAAGTTTATCTTTTAATTATGGCATATTGGTAAATAAATCTATGATATCACGGTTTGAATTAAATCTTGATATTTTCCAGATTGCAAAGTGCATCTCAACCTGATTGGTAGATGTATCTAGAAATCTGTCCATAATTGATAGATAAATTGCATCATTTTGTTCAAAGATTGTTCTCAAAATTGACAGATAAAATGCAGAATTATTGAGCCAACAGAATAAGCTACAAGTTTCAGTTATTCTCGAAAATATTCCAGATGGTGAATTCAATCAAAAAAGTGAATTCCAATCTTTTTGACAGGTATGAAATAATAAAAACGATCATATTCCGATCGAAGAATATCGAACAAAGAAAAAATAATGAGAAATTCCCATGGTGTAATCGAAATTTCGCGAGAATCGGCGCTGTCCTAACCTCAAATAACAGTCGACGTAGTTGGGGTGCTCGGTCAAGATGACTTTGTAGAGCTTCTCGGCTCTGTCGAAGAGGCACATGGCCTCGTTGAGACGCGCCAAATTGTACGACATCGTCACCGACACGGAGTTGTAGTACTGCGGGTCGTTGGCAGCCTCGGACTTGGCCCTCCCCAAGGCCTCCTCGATGTTCCGTTTGGCCTCTTCCATATTACCCAACCTAAGTGGAAACCATACAGATTAAAAAAACTGTAAAACACTGGCTATTTTTAAAAAGAGACTTCCTCCTATGTAATTGTTTTTACAGTCTAGAGGAATATATGTCCATTTAGTTTGTAGGTCAATATCGACGATTCCTATACAAATTCTGCTGTAATTGTCAAAAGGAAAATAAAGTTTATTTATTTATTTAAATAGAATACAATCATTGCCTGAACAATTTACGAGAAATTTTGTTTTCGACTCGTCAATTTTGAACAGGCATCGTTATATTTACATAAAAATCAAAATATCAATTCATTATTATTTTATTATTATATATATTATATTATATTATTATATTATTTCGTTCATTTTTTATTATTTATTTTTTGTTATTTATCATTTTATTCATTTCCTTAAAAATTCGAAAATAGATATTTACGTTACTAGTCCGGTAAGTACACTTTTAAAAGGTAAAAGTTTACCGGACGTGTGACGTATAACATTTTATTTGATACTGCTTAAAAACAAAAATGAACAGTGAAAAATAAAATATTAATCTTTGTTGAACTGCTACAACAAAAAAATGGGAAAGTATCAGCAAGTAGCAACTCCCTAATAAATAATTCATCCAATGGAGCTCCTGGTATCCATATTCATGGGAACGAAAATTTAACGGTTAATATTAATATTAGCAATAAGTAATTTCTGTGTATTGTTTTGCTATTGAATTCTTAATAAATGTATTCATGCTTTTGACGCATAACTGAGTTTTCAATATTTACAATCCGGTAAAATTTCATTACGGGATAGTAGCACGTAATGAAATATTATGTGCGCCTATCCTGTATAAGTCTATTTTCCGGATTGAAATCAGGTACGTAAAGTTATGTTCTATGATGCAGTATGAAATAATAGATATTTACGTTACTAGTCCGGTAAGTACACGTTTACAGTACAGGTGAGATGTTTACGGACGAGGCGCAAGCCGAGTCCGGAATTTCGAAAGGAGTACTGTAAAAGTTTACCGGACGTGTGACGTATAACATTTTATTTCATACTGCTAAAAAACAAAAATGAACTGTGAAAAATTAAATATTAATCTTTGTTGAAGTGCTACAACAAAAAAATGGGAATGTATCAGCAAGTAGCAACTCCCTAATAAATAATTCATCCAATGGAGCTCCTGGTATCCATATTCATGGGAACGAAAATTTAACGGTTAATATTAATTGTATTAGCAATAAGTAATTTCTGTGTATTGTTTTGCTGTTGAATTTTTAATAAATGTATTCATGCTTTCGACGCATAACTGAGTTTTCAATATTTACAATCCGGTAAAATTTCATTACGGGATAGTAGCACGTCATGAAATATTACGTGCGCCTATCCTGTAAAAGTCTATTTTCCGGATTGAAATCAGGTACGTAAAGGTATGTTCTATGATGCAGTATTAAATAAAATAATTGTATAGCCTCAAATATTTCTCTATGGGAACACTATAAATTAGAAAAACCCTGTTTCTATAGAGTTTAGCATGAATTCTACCTGGATTTCTTTACAATAATAATGAAATTCATTGACATCATTAAATTATCATAATTATTATTAGTGAACTCACCGATACTGCAACGCCCCCACGTTATTCAAAATTTCCACGGGAATCTCGGTCTGCACGTCCTTCTTCAGCAACTGCATGGCTGTCTCGTAGGCCTGCAGAGAGGCCTGCAAGTCGCTCTGCTCAAGGATCTGCGCCAGTTCGATCCACGCCTCGATGTCGTCGGGAAATTGGTCGGTCACCTGCACGCATGTATGGAATACACAGGGTGGCACTCGCACACAATTTTTTTTTCAACCGGTTCCCAAAATGCAAATTATCACGAGCGAATTATTTATTGAAATATCGACTTCACTACTGCATTCGGCATCCTGCAATTGAGCTAGTACCAAAATTTCATCGCGAAATATTATTTGGTTACGAAGTTATATCGACATCTATTTTGAAAACTATTTTTGTATCAATACTCCGGAAATATTGTTAGAATAAACTGATCGGTCAGCTGTTTGCAAGAAAATCACATTTTTTTTCAAGCAATTCAAAGTTTGTAAATCATGTGCAATTATCTATTATTTTTTTCTGCGTGACTTTTCGACCCCACAACTGAATTCAGCATCCTTCTATTAGGTTGACACCAAAATTTCATCATTAATTATCTATTGGCTACAAACTTATACTGACATTTATTTTTTATTAATACTTTAAACAAATTCTGAAAACCGGCAATACTGTCAACACAAAAAGAGTGAATTCAAAGTCAAAACACAAATTATTCTCGAGTTATTACTAATGTCAAAAAATAATTTTCAAGAAGTTTATCATCATTATTATTACCTTCTTGAGGTGCACCTTGGCTATGTCGCGCTTCGATTGCGAGGTAGAGTTGGCATATAAAGAACCCAAGATCTTCATGGTTTCGTAGTTGCCCGGCTGGGCTTTTAGAACCTTCTCGAAACATTGGGCAGCCTACAAACAGAAATTCATCGAAACTTTGTCAAAATCTTTAAAGCACAATGGAACTTCTCAAAATCCTTGATATCTGTGCTAATCGATTGAAAAATATAACTGAATTTCAAAAAATACATTGGAATACTTTGGAATTACTTCAAAATGTGAGAAATTACACAAAATACATTGGAATTCAATGATTTACATAAGGATTTCTGCAAATTTTTTCAAAATGCATTGATTTACTTCATTATTCATTGAAATGAGGCATTCAAATTTTACCTTGATTTTTTTTCCACTGAATATCTTGGAATTTCAATTTCTTCGATACAGTTAATTTCTAATAACCATAAATGATATTTCATGTACTTGCAAATAAATTGTAAATCTAGGCTCAATGCAATTCATTCATTTAACCAATAAACACTTACATTTTCTGTGTCCCCCCTATAAATGTACATCTGTCCAAGCCCGAAATGTGGCAACACAAACGAATTGGTAGAGAACTGTGTGGCCTGATAGTAATACTGGAATGACTGATCATAGTCTCCCTGAACTTGAAAAGATCTAGCTAATTGATAGCAACTCTCAGCTCGCATCGCCTCATTCTCAGTATTATGAAAAGCATGTAAAGCCAAATGTTGTACTTTGTTATAGTCCTAGAAATATAAAAAATTAGTTTGAGTGTGACTTTATTAGAGATTCCACCTTTTTGAAGAAAAAATGGTTGGCTAGATGGTTCAAAACCATGGGATCTGCAGAATCAATGGTATAGGCTTTTGAAAGCATTTGTACCCCACTTTTGATGGTATCTGGTAGTTGCTCATTCAATTTCAATATCGAGAGCCCTACTAAAGCTCCCACACATTTTGGATCTAGCTCTAGTGCTCTTTCGAAAGCTAGTCTGGCCTTTTCCAGATTTCCTAGCTTGATGAAACAATGCCCCATACCTGGAAAACAAACAAAAATATAAAAATTGTCCCTCTAAACAAAGTGATGACATTTTTTATACCTAGCCTCACTGCAGCTGGACAATTTGGGTTAGTCCTCAATGCTTTCTTGTAAAATGCTAGAGCAGCACGATAGTCTTTCTTGTTATAAGCAATACAAGCTTTACCCAGTAGAGAGGGTATATTATTTTGTGACTGATTCAACACAAAATTAAACTGAGCATCAGCTTGGTCCATTTTATCTCCTTCCAGAAGACAAAAATATGCTCTTCCAAGCAAATGGTTCTGCAATCAATAAGAATATCGATGAAAGAACTTTGCACATGTAGTTTTGAATGACTCACTTGGTCGTACATAATGATTTTGTCTGCAGTTGTGTATAAAAGGGTAGCTTTACTGAAAAGATCCTTTTTACGGTCCTTATTTTTTTCCTTGGTAGCCTTCTGTACATAGTATGCTGCAAGCATATCCAGTACACGCATTTGGTCTTTTTCATAATCTCTATAAGTGACATTAGCTTCTGTTCTGGAAGATTCAAGTATTTTGATGAACTCTTCAATTTTGCCCTGCTTGTAGTACTCAAGCTGAAAACATATTGGTTATGAAATATGCAAGGAACTTCTCTTGAAAATACATACTGCCAGGTTGACCCATATTGACAATGGGGTCTTCTCTTGACGAAGGATTCCGAGAACTTCATCTCCTTCTGGGAGTTGATCAGAATAGAGTTCTATGACCTGAAAATCAGAAATTACCCGAATTCTTTGAACATATTGAAAAATATGCCAACCTCATCTGTATCCCGTAAAGGGATTTCTATCACTGTGGTCATCTTTTAGGCTTCCGATGACGGATGTGCAGCTTAATAGTTATAATATCTCTATTGGAAAGTCATCACAACAGTAGGAAGAGCAGGATATCCAGTGTTTTTTCGAATTATTTCTCACTTTTTGCTTGCCAACAAAAACTAACCTAAAATTACCAACAAAACAACTCGGAAATTACGTGAAGAAGGCTGTGATTATGTCAAAATATTCTGTCAAATTTGTGGTTATTTTATTGGCTAGTTTGCGGGGTTGATCTGAATCAACCAATCAGATTACAGAATTTCGTTTAGCAAAAAACAAGAAGCTCAATAGAAACTGAAATTCCGTGTTCAATGTCAATTGAAATTACTTTTTTTCAAATTATGAAAGTAAAAAGTATCGGCGTCGATTCTATAAGTGATTTCAAAAGTTCGTGTGTGTGTGTTCCCACTGTTTCCAGAGATGATAAAAAGTAGAGAACGAAAAGGAATTTCTTCGGTGAGTATTATTCATTTGTCCCAAATCTTAATATTTGAAAGTGAAAAACCAAGTGATTGTTTGTCCGCACACCTGAACTATCAATGATTCTTTTCGAAAAACCGTCATGGATAATGTATATCGCTTCATAGAAAATTGATAATATCTCAAGGTAATCTCTAGATTTGACCCTATCTTCTTTTTACTACATATCCAAGAGAAGCAAAATATCTAACATTTGCGACGAGACTGTCATAACTCGAAATATTTGACTTTCCTGGAGATGCGTTCAAGATTTTCGAATTAGTTCAAATCATGCAATTTCAAATTCAACATTCAGGTATAATTCAACGCCCTCTTTGCAAATGAGTTAAGATTTTCTGGTGAGTAGTGGAAATGAAACCAGGAATAATAATTCATAGAATTTATTATAGAAGTATTGAACATTTTATATTAACATATTATGGTATATATTGAAACATAACATCTACTCTGATCTAAGCCTAGTCAGTCTCAAATAAATTAGAAATTCTGAAAATACACTAGAAAAATGTGCAGATTGTTTCCAAAGGACTTAGTCGACTTCCTCAATAGTCGGACCGCCCTGTCTTCCTTCGAATCCACCAGCTTGCTGAGGCCCGCATCCAGCCCCAGCAGCATTAGCTTGTGGTCCACCACCATGCAACTTGCTCATGATAGGGCTGCAGACTCTAGTCAACTCCTTCTGCTTGTCTTCGTACTCCTCCTTCTCAGCAAGCGAATTGTTTTCCAACCATTTCAAGCAGTCGGAACACTCCCTCTCGACAGTAGCCTTGTCTTGGGCAGACACCTTGTCCCCGCAGTCTTGGACAGCTTGTTTGATCTGGAAGATGTACCCTTCGAGTTGGTTCCTAGCCGCAACTCGCTGTCTCTGCTTCTCGTCTTCTTCCTTGTATTGCTCAGCTTCGTTGACCATTCTTTCGATGTCCTTCTGGGAAAGCCTACCCTTGTCGTTCTTAATAGTGATGTTCCTGGTGTTTCCAGAGCTGGAATCGGTGGCAGAGACATTGAGAATCCCGTTCGCGTCCAAGTCGAAGGTAACCTCAATTTTGGGCACTCCCCTAGGTGCTGGGGGTATCCCAGTGAGATCGAAAGTGCCCAGCAGGTTGTTGTCCTTGGTCATAGCTCTTTCACCTTCGAACACTTGGATGGTAACAGCCGGTTGATTGTCGGCGTAAGTGGTGAAGGTCTGCGTTTGTTTGCAAGGGATTCTCGCATTGCGGTCGATTATCTTCGTCATGACTCCGCCAGCAGTCTCGATCCCCAGAGACAAGGGGGCCACGTCCACTAGAAGCACGTCCTGGATCTTGGAGTCGGTTTCTCCGCTCAGCACAGCTGCTTGGACAGCTGCTCCGTAAGCCACAGCTTCGTCCGGGTTGATAGACAGATTCAACGACTTGCCACTGAAGAAGTTCTGCAGCAGCTGTTGGATTTTTGGTATGCGAGTGGAGCCTCCGACTAGCACTACGTCTTGGATCTGCCCCTTGTCCATTTTGGCATCGGTCAAGGCTTTTTCCACCGGTTGTAAAGTGCCTCTGAACAAGTCGGAGCAAAGTTCTTCGAATCTCGCCCGACTGATCTTGGTGTAAAAGTCGATGCCTTCGTACATAGCGTCTATTTCCAAGGTGGCCTCAGTGCTGGAAGATAACGTTCGCTTGGCTCTCTCAGCAGCCGTTCTGAGTCTTCGCAAAGCTCTCGGATTGTTCGTCAAGTCCTTCTTGTACTTCCTTTTGAATTCGTCTGCAAAGTGGCTTACCAGTCTGTTGTCGAAGTCTTCTCCACCGAGATGAGTGTCTCCTGCCGTCGACTTGACTTCGAACAGAGAGCCTTCGTCTATTGTGAGTATAGAGACATCGAAAGTGCCGCCTCCTAGGTCGAAGATGAGGACGTTTCTTTCACCTTTGAGGTTCTTATCGAGTCCGTAAGCTAGAGCTGCTGCAGTGGGCTCGTTTATGATTCTCATGACGTTCAAACCTGCGATGACCCCAGCGTCTTTAGTGGCTTGTCGCTGGGAATCGTTGAAATAAGCTGGCACTGTCACCACAGCGTCTCGTACGGTTAAACCTAGATAGGCCTCCGCAGTCTCCTTCATCTTGGTCAACACCATCGAGCTGATTTCCTCAGGCGCGAACGTCTTGGTCTCCCCCTTGAATTCCACTTGGATTTTGGGCTTGCCGCGATCGTTGATCACCTTGAAGGGCCAGTGTTTGATGTCCTGTTGGATTTTGGGATCGTCGAATTTGCGACCGATGAGACGTTTGGCATCGAAGACGGTGTTGCTCGGGTTCATAGCCACTTGGTTTTTGGCGGCGTCTCCTAGCAGTCGCTCCGTGTCGGAAAATGCGACATAACTGGGAGTGGTGCGGTTTCCTTGATCGTTGGCGATGATCTCGACTTTGCCTTGCTGCCACACACCCACGCAGGAGTAGGTCGTACCCAAGTCGATACCGATTGCCGGTGTTTTAACCATTTCGATTTCTTACACTTTTCACTATTTCGCGATAACGATGACTTTGTGATTTACTAACTGCGTTTGTTTACGAACGTTTGCGAGTTCGCTTGTTTCACTAGCTTGTCGACGTTTTCAAATAGACTACCAGTAGCGCGCAATTGAAGTGCTTTTATAAGAACGACGAAAACTACGCGAAGAGACTCGAACGTTATCGAACGCGATCGAAGCGCCTAGAATCTTCTTCCTTGTTCTGGGCGTTCCGTGACGTTCCATGTTGTTTAGGAATCGTTGCATGATCGGAGTAGGTCTATTGGGCTAGATTTGTCGGTGTTGTGTGTGCGTGTCGGCCTCCGAACAACAAACCCACTAGAAGGATAACAAAACAAATATTCTGATGCTAACGTGAATTCCCAGAATTATCTGTCGGCTATTTGGAGATAAAGTGAGTTTTTATTCTAATAATTATTCAAGATATTTGCTTGTGTTACCGAAAATTGTTTGAAAAATGAAGTAGGGATAACAAACTGCGGTGGCGATGAAAACGACGAATTCTTCAACAAAAACAAACATTTCCCTTACGTTTCCAATACATGTAATTTGGTCCGATATAGTACCTATTTCTGAATTGAAAACGTCTAAAAACGTTACTCTACGAATGATATATAATTTGAAATTATTTATATGTCCCCGTAAATTTTACTAAGTTCAGATTTCTACAAAAGCCAGATGGAACAATGTTATTCATTACAAATTCGCTTTACTTCTCATTAGTATCCATCGGTGAAGTGAAATAACAATATTCGAGTCTAAGTTCATTAAACTCATTTCGGAAAGTTTCGATGCCTGTGTCTTATGTTTGTATGATACCTAGAATTGTTTTAAATCTGTGGATATGAAAATTTCCAATATAAACCAAATGACCCAAATAAATTGCGCACTCTATACACATAATGTCGTTCGTAATACAGACATTTCATATGAAATGAATGAATCAGGGTCACTTTTCGGTAAAACCAGAAGTTGTATGATAACAATCAACTGGAGCGATATCATTGGAAAAGTACTGTACACAATTTTTTTTCGATATTTATGCAAAATATCAATCTTCTCTGTGCCCAGATTCTCAGTTTACCTGCTCCCTAAGTGCATTTCCATCAAATATCCAGATCCTTCCTTTGTTCCGTTTCAAAATAATGTTAGGTCAGCTGAAGGTCGAATGATGCGTAGTGCAATAATTATATTACATTATTTTCCATTACATGTTACTTGCTTTATGAGGAATTTAGAAAAGTATAGGTCATTATATTTTTTAATGCCAATCATTTACATTCATTATGCTACATAAAAATGGGGTATGAGAAGGGCCTCTAGGAGGTTGATTTTCAATAGTCTAATTCATCTGATATTTCCTTCGAGGGTTTCAAAGGTTCGTTCTCCTAACTTCTACCTATATACAAGCTCTGAAAGACTATATTTCTAATACATCGAAAAATCAAACTCATCAAAAACACATTCCAAAACAGTAAACTGAAATACAGGTACTGAAATATGAGAGAATGCTTCTTTCACTGAACATGTTAATTAATAATCTCAGGTAGGTACCTAGGCATTTCAAATATTTCACAAAGTTTGGAACTATTATGAGTGATATTCAGTTAAAAAAAGAAAGGATAGGTATATTAAAGATCAAACCATTTTCATGTGAATTTGATTGACAGGTGAATAATATAATAATATATAATATATATAATAAGGCAGGTTAATAACTCCAGTTTCTACATTTGGACTTCACACCTTTATTATCCCTTTCAGTTTCATTAAAATATGCATAAAAAACAACAGATTTAATCATCACCAAAACATATAATTCTTCTGGAATCAAGTGGGAATACCGAGTGTCCTCCTTACAATTTTCTCTGCTATCCTATCGAATTCTTCTCTATTCTCTCTCCACATTTTGGCTGCATCTACATTGGCACCGCTTTCGTCATTGGGTTCTGCAATGACAAAGAAAATTTCCCTTGTTCATGAGATGAAATCGTTTATTATTACCTGCCAACATACTGACTACGGATAGCAGAATTTTCTCGACACTTTGAACAGGTGACCATCTCTCCGCACTGGACTCGTATCCCATGGGATCATCGCCTGGAGCATGGAGGATTGAAATGCATACTCTGCCGTCTGAATAGACTGGAAGAAATATTGTACTATTCTGTACTATTCTGTACATACTTGTACCATCTCTTTTCTTTTTTCCATGAAATTTGATGTTTCAAATTTCTAGAATGCTTCCTGAATGGGTCACAATTCAATGATGTTCATAACATTTTAGGTATTTTGACATGTTCAAGAATACTCCTTCATGAAATTTGGTGTTTGGATAGACTTTCTAAGTTCTCGAAGGTCATACCTTGAGGTTATTTTTGAAAAAAATGTTTGATGGGAAAATCATGTACTCGAAATATTTAGGGGAATAAATTCAAGCACTTGGAAAACTCACTGTTTGGATGAAACATCTCACAGGTGAATTGCATTTTTGGTGGACTCAACGGATAGTCAGGCGGAAATATAAGTTTAGCGGGGAATACACCTCCTTCGAAGCAAGTGCCTTCAGGACCCCTAAAACCAAAGAAGATTACATCCAAATAAACAAGTTTTTGTCAAAGATAACTGAAAATACTGATTTTCAGAATCATAAGGAAGTAATTGTGAGATTTTTCACATAGTCTAAGAAAATCATTCAATACTGATTATCAATATCCTCAGTTATGTTTAACATTTTGTATATCTGACTTTACGTTATCAGCGCCTCCCATTCGAAAAAGTTCTCTTCGTTTATGGGCCCTGCTATGATGCCTTCGGGAGGGTTCAACGTGAGTTCTAAAACGAGAGGAAAGTATTGGTAGAGTGAGGTGTTTATTCTGAAGTGGTTCACCTTACGCTTGTATTCAGCCATCAACCTTCGTAATGCTGAACCAGCCATGATTCGGAGGGTAGCAATCCTTTATTATTTATTTCCAAAGAGCGAAAATATCGCTAGACTAGATATGGAATTGATATTATCACTTTTCAGTAATGGTGATGTCAATGTCATAAATTGTCATTCTTATGGTTTATAATCATGAAACCATTGATTCTATGAAACAATCAATGTCATCTTGTCGGCGTCACAGAGTTCAAACCTGTCGATGTTTATAGAATGGTGTGCGTATTCAGCACTTACATCAAGTTGTTCATCTTTGGTCGGCTAGATTTACAGAATTGGTACCTGAGTCATCAACCGAGGAAAACAACGAATTCATGTTCTCATGAATAGAAAAGAAACCCCGTTTCGCTTTTTTATTTTTATCAGTGTTGACAGCGCCATCTGAAAGTATTTCATTGAAACTTTTTATTCACGAACTAGAATGCTGCTACTGGAACAGTTCTTGATCAAACCTATAGATGGAAGCAACGTCTTCGTGAAATCGCCTCTTACACTTATTGACAAAGAAGCATTTTGATGCGCCCGTATGTATCTTCGCAATGAAAGCTGTGCTGTTTTTACCTATACAAACCTTCACGTGGAATTTGATGTCAAAATTGAGGGGGTCAAAATTAATGCGTGCATCATATAAAGTTTCCTTTCTAATTTTGGTTCTAGAAGCCGCTGCTGGTAGCATATGGCACACTATTTTCGGGACACCCTGTATAATATATTACCTGTTGGTATAAAATTGTTGAGTAAATGAGACGAATTCAAAAGGAATGTTGAATCTGTGAGATTGATGAGATCTCGTGCAGTACTGAAGAGTTTGTTGATTATTTCAAATAAGACTTGTTTAGTGTTGATTTGTATTTATAAACTCGACGTTGAAGTTGCTGTTGAGGTTGTGGTTTCTCGTTGAAAGTTTGAAGTTGAAGTTGGCAGTTGGGGAAAAGTTCGTTGACCTTCACGGATTTCTTTAACTGTTGACGTTCAGTTACCGTTGAATGGTTAGAAATGCGAGAGGTTATGTTATTTTTGTTGTTATCACAATAAAATAGACTCCATAAATTTAGGTCAGTATCGAATGATATTTCTTTGCGAATTTAATGATTTGTTATTTGATTGTTGCCACCTCGATGTCACTATTGTGCACAACGTCGAGCTATCAGGTTTGGTTGTTGTTTTAAACAATTTTAAATTTAATTTAATTTTTATCGGTGACATATTGTATGAAGTCGCCGAGGTGGCGATGAGCGCAAAGGCGCAGTGATTATAAGGTTGCCACTTCTCAGTTGTGGGTTCGATTCCCACTGCCTGCAGAAATGCGAAAAAAAAAAGGTGACTTGGTGTGTGCATAGTATGAAGTCAGACAGTGCTGTCCCATATACAGGGTGTTCCGTTGATCATGTTACAAACTTCTAGGGTAGATAAAACACACGAAAATAAGAAAAAAAGTTCATGTGAACATGCTGGGTCCGGAAACGCTTCTTCAGGGAGCTTAGAGGGCCCTTCGAAGATGACCTCCAAAAACTACTTTTCGTTTTATAGCTTCGGTACTACTGCAGCTATCGCAACCAATTTCGGGACATGAAATCTAGTTCGTAGGTTCATCAATTTGAGCCTTCCGGATTTTGTCACCAGGGGCGTACAAACCAGGGGGGTATTTGGGTAAATTTGATCCTACTCCTCTTAGGCTTTAATTTCTTACCATTAATTTATTATTGATTGGACTTAACCATTTTCGGAGGAAACGGTGACAGATAGCGATTTTTACAAGAGTACCTTTTTTATGTGAAAGGCATTGGAGAATCATAATCAGATATAAAAATGGTAAGAAATTGAAGCCTAAGAGGAGTAGGGTCAAATTTACCCAAATACCCCCCTGGTTTGTACGCCCCTGGTTGAAGGTGACAAAATCCGGAAGGCTCAAACTGATGAACCTACGAACTAGATTTCATGTCCCGAAATTGGTTGCGATAGCTGCAGTAGTACCGAAGCTATAAAACGAAAAGTAGTTTTTGGAGGTCATCTTCGAAGGGCCCTCTAAGCTCCCTGAAGAAGCGTTTCCAGCATGTTCACATGAACTTTTTTTCTTATTTTCGTGTGTTTTATCTACTCTAGAAGTTTGTAACATGATCACCGGAACACCCTGTATAATACATATATACCACCTGATCTGGTGAATTGACAAGCCGAAAAGGCAGTCAGTATCCAAGTATTCCCCCCCAAAAAATAAAATAGTGTTGTAGAAGGTACAAAGTGACTACTTGTGAAATGGACCATCAAATCGATCTGATCTGTACGAGTGGGTGTAGTAGAAGAAATCCGAAGAAATCTCCTGCCAGTTCGGCCGTCTCCCAATAAATTTATATTTGCGAATCCTTGTTCGCAATTTGCATTCGGATCGAGTTCCGTTCCCATTGTTCGGGAAAGGGAAGGAGCGGGAATATCAAAGTGCGGTTCGAATCCAAATATTGACGAATAGAAAGCCGGCAGGGCGAAATCCACAAAGCAATATTACTCTCTCTCTGCTCTCTGCTCTCGCTGCGAATTGTTTATGGTTGACTCGAAATGAGAAAATCGCTTTAATCCGTACACCAGCTCAGCCCCCTTCCGTCTACAGGGCGGCCCGTTAGCGGATTTTAATAGTGTCTCATTGATACGCGTTCTCTAGGTGTTTTCGTTTCGGGTCTTTCAAAGATTGGCAAGCCTATACGTAATGAATAGTAGATAATCGACAGTTCGAACATGGCTGTGACTCTCGCTATCCGATATCTATCCGTGGAACGAAATTATTTCTGTACATGAATTACAAAGTGCCATCTGCTATTATGCTGTAATTTACTTGAAATCGAATTATTTCTCTAATACAATCACGACTCAGTTGAAAAAATAATATCTTCGGATACCCATGAGTCGAGTTTTTATTTTCTCGATGTTTTGAGTTTGAACGAACTGACTCGGCCCTGTAATTCGCATGCCATCGTTCTATTTCGGAGAGGCTATCGTGTATGTTTGAACGACGATACGAACTCGATGTTTATGAAACTTTCCACGCTGTATGTTTGCCAAACGTTATATGAGAAAAGTTGTTCTGCACTCTGTTTCTCGCTAGGTCTGCTCGAATTTGTTTGTAGAACAGAAATGAATCGCTTCAGATCGAGATCGAAAACTACCAACTATACGGTTAGTTGGAGATGTTTGCGGAAAGAATACAATGTGGTCTTGACATATTGGAAGTGTTGTAGCTTTCGGGAACGAAGGAAAACCTGTCGATTTTCTTCATATTGTGAATTAGTTGGTGCTGTAAACAAAAAAGAGCAAGTATTCGCATTGTTCGTTTTGGACCCTTGCCAGGGCATTCTTTTATTATTCTACTATGTTAACAGGAAAGTAAAACTCACTTGTGTGGAAATATTGGAAAGAAGCATGCTTGGCAGTGATTTGACGAATGTAATAGAAATTTTCCTGCCGGTATCATCACACAATATAAGACCTGATTGGTTACATAATAATGATAGTTCTCAAAAACCTTCCAGAATATTCAGAATGATGTACTGATTGTTGAGAGTTTGCGAGAAGATTGCTTTTTTAAAGGCATTTTCGATCGTTTTGTAAACGAAACATGCACCATCATGGTTCCTCGACATCCTATCCTGGCTCATAATTTTTTGTGCAGGACAGAAGAATACAAAGTTGCCCCCTAGCGCCCCCTCTAATCGACTCATCGTGAGAATCATAAAATCGTTTCGAGATATTGACCGAGACTGTCGATGCAAATAGACGTTTGATAATTTCAATTTTATGTGATTGTGTGGCAGCACCGATTTCACACCAAGAAATTCCACATCCTCTCTATGAGATAAGGCGAAAATCACAAAACCGTTCCAAGATATTGACTTGGAGACATGGAAGAAGTGATTCACAAAAAATAGAAAAACATCCTGAGGAATATGGGTCCATCTTTCTTGTAATAGGTACTCTTTTTCAACACCTGGTGTATCATGAATCGGTAGAACACGATAAGTTTTGAGCAGAAAGAATGCACCTTCTGAATGCTTCGATCCGATTGAAAATCGGCAGATTTTCGAAAAAGATACTTGAAAACTGTTGAAGTAATTCGCTCTACTTCTTCGAGTACTTTATATTATCTATCTCTGTTTTGGGCAACCTGGTATACACATATACAGGGTGAGTCAAAAATGTGTACCGAGCTTTCTGGGGGTGATAGAACATTGAAAAATAAGTGTAGTTTGATGATTAAACTCATGGCCCAAAATGCATATTAAGGGAGATATATCCTTCCAAAGTTGACAAAATTAAAATAATTTCTCCGCATAACTTCTGAACGATGAAAGCCACCCGATTGAAATTTTGTGCATAAATGTATGTTGTCAAAATACATTTTTTCGTCATACTTCCACATTTCTGATATTGTTATAAAGGGTGTTTTCAGAGGGTGAGTCATGATTTTTTGTAGAAAACTTTTTTCCCTGTATTATTTTCGGTGAAAAAACAGGAACATTCGATGGAGCGAAGAAAATTACATGGAAAAGGTACTCTTATTCAAATACAAAAAATTGAGCCGTTCGTGAGATATTTGAGTTTTGAATCTCGCGATGAATAAAATCAATCTGCTGATATCATGTAACTACAAAAACTCAAATATCTCACGGACGGCTCAATTTTTTGTATTTGAATAAGAGTACCTTTTTCATGTAATTTTCTTCGCTCCATCGAATGCTCCTGTTTTTCCACGGAAAATAATACAGGGAAAAAAGTTTTCTACAAAAAATCATGAGTCGCCCAATGAAAACACCCTTTATAACAATATCAGAAATGTGGAAGTGTGACGAAAAAATGTATTTTGACAACATACATTCATGCACGAAATTTCAATCGGGTGGCTTTCATCGTTCAGAAGTTATGCGGAGAAATTATTTGAATTTTATCAACTTTGGAAGGATATATGCATATTGGGCATTAGTATGCATTTTGGGCCATGAGTTCAATCATCAAACTACACTTATTTTTCAATGGTCTATCACCCCCAGAAAGCTCGGTACACATTTTTGACTCACCCTGTATATATATATATACATACCTAGGTGGTCTAAGCGAAAATAATGAATGACTGCCCTTGTGTCTCTAATACCGAATAATGCCCTCGCTGCGAATCGGCAGGCAAACAAGGCAGGCAGGGCTGAGGGCTGAGGGCTGGGGGTGTAAGCACCGATATTAGCGTCGATTCACGGTTAGGCCGCAATGAAAGGAAACTTAATTTGATACGACTGGTTTCATAACGAGTGCGTGAAAGCCTCTCATAAATCAAACCATTATCCGGGCTGATGAATAATTACTTTGCTGCCCTCGAAGCACTTGGAGACAGTGTCGTTGACAATCTGTGCGCGTGTGACGGAATCGAACGTATACCCGGTGTCTTCTTGGAACGAGACATTGTCGTTCATATCTCGCAGTTCCTCTTCACAAAAGTTATGCTGCGTTGTTTTTGGATGCACGGCATCAGCTGACCGTGTAGCATTTCTTTCTTCTCACTCATTCGTGCAAGTGCTCCGCGGTATTTTTACGTGTGTTTTTATCATTGTATCGAATGTGAGTGTTGTTATTCGACAACGGAAATCTACCAATCCACATTCACGAATTTGGAATTTATAGTTGCTTATCGTTTCTAATTTTCTAATTTTCGAGTTGAGATCAAAACACGATTGCAGCACTGTTAATCGAATAATTTTCAGAAAATTTTTAGTTGAATGCCTCCGATCCGGAAAAAAGTTACACTTGCATCGTGGTTTTATGAAACCACACATTTTTTCCCTACTTTCAACCCCCCTTCGAATGACAGGTGCATCTCCCAAATTTTTAAATGAGAAGTAAGACTTGTGATATATCGTTTGAAAGGTATCTTCATACTCTAATCAGAAATGTTATGATGTTTTTTTTTAATGATGTAGAACACCCTTTTTTTTATTTGAATTTTGAATTTTCAGCTTTGAATGAAGTCAGATTCGTACAGATTTTGATAATTTTTTCGACGGGCTGTGAGCGTTTCACTCTTGATCATTGTCGGTTATTGATTTCACGAGAACTTATAACGAATTTTATATTATACAGTGCAAAACCTTGAGTTATTTTACACTAATTTTGAAAACAACACCCTGAGGAAAATTTCAACTACACAAAGAAGTGTTTCCGTTTATGATTTTATTTTCCCAATGAAAATTGTACTATTTTTTGAAGAAATCTGAGCGAATCGCAACATTAATATCCTAGGAAACAATCAGAATCCCGGTATTTCGAAACTCAACGAATAATTCATAGTCGTTGACAAAGTATTATATTCTATTCGCATACAATTGACGATTCTCCAATTGCCGCGGCCACCCTATATGTCGAGACATTAGCGCCTAACCTGGAACCCCTGTTTGCTGTACTCAATACAGTAATAAAAGAGGAGTTAATTTGATTCTAGCACTGGGACTGCCTTTCACAACAAGTGCATAAACGTTGAACCATAAATCAAATCATTATCCGCAATAAGCGATTCGGGATAATAAGGGGATCGATCGACTGCACAGACCACAACTGTTCGAATTGTCTCGATGGGATATTATTCGATATGCCGGTGTTCCGCGATCTTTGCCACGCGCTTCTTATTTCATACAGGGTGTCCCAGAATGACGGCGACGACGAGAAGTTTTTTGTGGCATCACGGTAAACAATGCGTAGGTT
Organism: Gastrophysa polygoni; assembly: GCA_963576655.1. Lineage (NCBI taxonomy): Eukaryota > Metazoa > Arthropoda > Insecta > Coleoptera > Chrysomelidae > Gastrophysa > Gastrophysa polygoni. Next base: position 24,761,868 of record OY755090.1, on the reverse strand, counting down.
AGTGGATATTACTAGAGATATATATTGCTCTGCTCGAGACGTATCCGAATTACAGGTACTGTACGTGGCCAGCAATGGACTATGATGATAATGGAAGGTCTTCATTTCTCACTCTCAGAAAACCTGTATAAACTTCGACAATGAAAATCGCACTATTTCCACTTTGACGGGCCTTATTTTCGGAACGGTCAGTCTTACAGACCCGATCGACCCACCGATCGATTCCTCGTTCAATTTTCATCTAGATCGCAGAATCTCAAACGATTCGATCGAACAATGCGAAATTCTGTTCATATCAGAAGTTCCAAAGTACATATTTACCGCATAATCGTATCTGGAAAATTTCGAATTCCCTAATTATTATTTTAAAAATCTGAAAAAATTCACAACCACTAATTCAAACACGCAGAGAACGGATCTGTAATCAAAATGGATGAGTTCGACACGATAACAGAATAATCTCGCTCCTAAGTGCGTTTTTCGTCTGAAATCGCACTATTTTCACTTTGACGAGCCATATCTTCGAAATGGTCGGTCTTACGGACTCGATCGACCCACCGATCGATTCCTCGTTCGATTTTCATCTAGATTGAAGAATGTCGAACGATTCGATCGTGAATTGTGGATTTTCGATCGTGTCAGAAAGTCCAAGGTACATATTTACCGTATTATCGTATCTTGGAAATTTTGAATTTCCTATTTATCATTTTAAAAATCTGAAAAAATTCACAACTTCTAATTCAGACCCAAAAAGAACGAATCTGCGATCGAAAGAACTCAATTCGTTACGATAACAAAATAATCTGGCTCCTAAGTGCGTTTTTTGTCTGAAATCGCACTATTTTAACTTTGACGGGCCTTATTTTCGAAAGGGTCGGTCTTACAGACTCGATCGACCCACCGATCGATTCCTCGTTCGATTTTCATCTAGATTGAAGAATGTTGAACGATTCGATGGTGAATTGTGGATTTTCGATCATGTCAGAAAATCCAAGGTACATATTTACCGTATTATCGTATTTTGGAAATTTCGAATTTCCTATTTATCATTTTAAAAATCTGAAAAAATTCACAACTACTAATTCAGACCCGAAAAGAACGAATCTGCGATCGAAAGAACTCAATTCGTTACGATAACAAAATAATCTCCCTCCTAAGTGCGTTTTTTGTCTGAAATCGCACTATTTTAACTTTGACAGGCCTTATTTTCGAAAGGGTCGGTCTTACAGACTCGATCGACCCACCGATCGATTCCTCGTTCGATTTTCATCTAGATCGGAGGATGTCAAACGATTCGATCGTGAATTGTGGGTTTTCGATCGTATCAGGAAGTCCAAGGTACATATTTACCGTATTATCGTATCTTGGAAATTTTGAATTTCCTATTTATCATTTTAAAAATCTGAAAAAATTCACAACTTCTAATTCAGACCCAAAAAGAACGAATCTGCAATCGAAAGAACTCAATTCGTTACGATAACAAAATAATCTGGCTCCTAAGTGCGTTTTTTGTCTGAAATCGCACTATTTTAACTTTGACGGGCCTTATTTTCGGAACGGTCGGTCTTAAAGACTCGATCGACCCACCGATCGATTCCCCGTTCGATTTTCATCTAGATTGAAGAATGTTAAACGATTCGATCGTGACTTGTGGATTTTCGATCATGTCAGAAAGTCCAAGGTACATATTTACCGTATTATCGTATTTTGGAAATTTCGAATTTCCTATTTATCATTTTGAAAATCTGAAAAAATCCACAACTATTGATTTAGACCCGAAAAGAACGAATCAGCGATCGAAAGAACTCAATTCGTTACGATAACAAAATAATCTCGCTCCTAAGTGCGTTTTTTGTCTGAAATCGCACTATTTTAACTTTGACGGGCCTTATTTTCGAAACGGTCGGTCTTACAGACTCGATCGACCCACCGATCGATTCCTCGTTCGATTTTCATCTAGATTGAAGAATGTCAAACGATTCGATCGTGAATTGTGGATTTTCGATCATGTCAGAAAGTCCAAGGTACATATTTACCGTATTATCGTATTTTGGAAATTTCGAATTTCCTATTTATCATTTTAAAAATCTGAAAAAATTCACAACTACTAATTCAGACCCGAAAAGAACGAATCTGCAATCGAAAGAACTCAATCCGTTACGATTACAAAATAATCTCGCTCCTAAGTGCGTTTTTTGTCTGAAATCGCACTATTTTAACTATGACGGGCCTTATTTTCGAAACGGTCGGTCTTACAGACTCGATCGACCCACCGATCGATTCCTCGTTCGATTTTCATCTAGATTGAAGAATGTCAAACGATTCGATCGTGAATTGTGGATTTTCGATCATGTCAGAAAGTCCAAGGTACATATTTACCGTATTATCGTATCTTGGAAATTTCGAATTTCCTATTTATCATTTTAAAAATCTGAAATGATTCACAACTTCTAATTTAGTCTCAAAAAGAACGAATCTGCGATCGAAAGAACTCAATTCGATACGATAACAAAATAATCTCGCTCCTAAGTGCGTTTTTTGTCTGAAATCGCACTATTTTAACTTTGACGGGCCTTATTTTCGAAACGGTCGGTCTCACAGACTCGATCGACCCACCGATCGATTCCTCGTTCGATTTCCATCTAGATTGAAGAATGTTAAACGATTCGATGGTTAATTGTGGATTTTCGATCATGTCAGAAAGTCCAAGGTACATATTTACCGTATTATCGTATTTTGGAAATTTCGAATTTCCTATTTATCATTTTAAAAATCTGAAAAAATTCACAACTTCTAATTTAGTCTCAAAAAGAACGAATCTGCGATCGAAAGAACTCAATTCGATACGATAACAAAATAATCTCGCTCCTAAGTGCGTTTTTTGTCTGAAATCGCACTATTTTAACTTTGACGGGCCTTATTTTCGAAACGGTCGGTCTCACAGACTCGATCGACCCACCGATCGATTCCTCGTTCGATTTTCATCTAGATTGAAGAATGTCAAACGATTCGATCGTGAATTGTGGATTTTCGATCATGTCAGAAAGTCCAAGGTACATATTTACCGTATTATCGTATTTTGGAAATTTCGAATTTCCTATTTATCATTTTAAAAATCTGAAAAAATTCACACTTACTAATTCAGACCCGAAAAGAACGAATCTGCAATCGAAAGAACTCAATTCGTTACGATAACAAAATAATCTGGCTCCTAAGTGCGTTTTTTGTCTGAAATCGCACTATTTTAACTTTGACGGGCCTTATTTTCGAAACGGTCGGTCTCACAGACTCGATCGACCCACCGATCGATTCCTCGTTCGATTTCCATCTAGATCGAAGAATGTTAAACGATTCGATGGTGAATTATGGTGAATTGTGGATTTTCGATCATGTCAGAAAGTCCAAGGTACATATTTACCGTATTATCGTATCTTGGAAATTTCGAATTTCCTATTTATCATTTTAAAAATCTGAAAAAATTCACAACTTCTAATTTAGTCTCAAAAAGAACGAATCTGCGATCGAAAGAACTCAATTCGTTACGATAACAAAATAATCTCGCTCCTAAGTGCGTTTTTTGTCTGAAATCGCACTATTTTAACTATGACGGGCCTTATTTTCGAAACGGTCGGTCTTACAGACTCGATCGACCCACCGATCGATTCCTCGTTCGATTTCCATCTAGATTGAAGAATGTTAAACGATTCGATGGTGAATTATGGTGAATTGTGGATTTTCGATCATGTCAGAAAGTCCAAGGTACATATTTACCGTATTATCGTATCTTGGAAATTTCGAATTTCCTATTTATCATTTTAAAAATCTTAAAAAATTCACAACTACTAATTCAGACCCGAAAAGAACGAATCTGCGATCGAAAGAACTCAATTCGTTACGATAACAAAATAATCTGGCTCCTAAGTGCGTTTTTTGTCTGAAATCGCACTATTTTAACTTTGACGGGCCTTATTTTCGAAACGGTCGGTCTCACAGACTCGATCGACCCACCGATCGATTCCTCGTTCGATTTCCATCTAGATTGAAGAATGTTAAACGATTCGATGGTGAATTATGGTGAATTGTGGATTTTCGATCATGTCAGAAAGTCCAAGGTACATATTTACCGTATTATCGTATCTTGGAAATTTCGAATTTCCTATTTATCATTTTAAAAATCTGAAAAAAATCACAACTTCTAATTTAGTCTCAAAAAGAACGAATCTGCGATCGAAAGAACTCAATTCGTTACGATAACAAAATAATCTCGCTCCTAAGTGCGTTTTTTGTCTGAAATCGCACTATTTTAACTATGACGGGCCTTATTTTCGAAACGGTCGGTCTTACAGACTCGATCGACCCACCGATCGATTCCTCGTTCGATTTTCATCTAGATTGAAGAATGTCAAACGATTCGATCGTGAATTGTGGATTTTCGATCATGTCAAAAAGTCCAAGGTACATATTTACCGTATTATCGTATTTTGGAAATTTCGAATTTCCTATTTATCATTTCAAAAATCTTAAAAAATTCACAACTACTAATTCAGACCCGAAAAGAACGAATCTGCGATCGAAAGAACTCAATTCGTTACGATTACAAAATAATCTCGCTCCTAAGTGCATTTTTTGTCTGAAATCGCACTATTTTAACTTTGACGGGCCTTATTTTCGAAACGGTCGGTCTTACAGACTCGATCGACCCACCGATCGATTCCTCGTTCGATTTTCATCTAGATTGAAGAATGTCAAACGATTCGATCGTGAATTGTGGACTGTCGATCATGTCAAAAAGTCCAAGGTACATATTTACCGTATTATCGTATTTTGGAAATTTCGAATTTCCTATTTATCATTTTAAAAATCTAAAAAAATTCACAACTACTAATTCAGACCCGAAAAGAACGAATCTGCGATCGAAAGAACTCAATTCGTCACGATAACAAAATAATCTGGCTCCTAAGTGCGTTTTTTGTCTGAAATCGCACTATTTTAACTTTGACGGGCCTTATTTTCGAAACGGTCGGTCTTACAGACTCGATCGACCCACCGATCGATTCCTCGATCGATTTTCATCTAGATCGAAGCATGTCAAACGATTCGATCGTGAATTGTGGATTTTCGATCATGTCAGAAAATCCAAGGTACATATTTACCGTATTATCGTATCTTGGAAATTTCGAATTTCCTATTTATCATTTTAAAAATCTGAAAAAATTCACAACTACTAATTCAGACCCGAAAAGAACGAATCTGCAATCGAAAGAACTCAATTCGTTACGATAACGAAATAATCTCGCTCCTAAGTGCGTTTTTTGTCTGAAATCGCACTATTTTAACTTTGACGGGCCTTATTTTCGAAACGGTCGGTCTTACAGACTCGATCGACCCACCGATCGATTCCTCGATCGATTATCATCTAGATCGAAGCATGTCAAACGATTCGATCGTGAATTGTGGATTTTCGATCATGTCAGAAAGTCCAAGGTACATATTTACCGTATTATCGTATCTTGGAAATTTCGAATTTCCTATTTATTATTTTAAAAATCTGAAAAAATTCACAACTACTAATTCAGACCCGAAAAGAACGAATCTGCAATCGAAAGAACTCAATTCGTTACGATAACGAAATAATCTCGCTCCTAAGTGCGTTTTTTGTCTGAAATCGCACTATTTTAACTTTGACGGGCCTTATTTTCGAAACGGTCGGTCTTACAGACTCGATCGACCCACCGATCGATTCCTCGATCGATTATCATCTAGATCGAAGCATGTCAAACGATTCGATCGTGAATTGTGGATTTTCGATCATGTCAGAAAATCCAAGGTACATATTTACCGTATTATCGTATCTTGGAAATTTCGAATTTCCTATTTATCATTTTAAAAATCTGAAAAAATTCAAAACTTTTAATTCAGACCCAAAAAGAACGAATCTGCAATCGAAAGAACTAAATTCGTTACGATAACAAAATAATCTCGCTCCTAAGTGCGTTTTTTGTCTGAAATCGCACTATTTTAACTTTGACGGGCCTTATTTTCGAAACGGTCGGTCTCACAGACTCGATCGACCCACCGATCGATTCCTCGTTCGATTTTCATCTAGATTGAAGAATGTTAAACGATTCGATGGTGAATTGTGGATTTTCGATCATGTCAGAAAGTCCAAAGTACATATTTACCGTATTATCGTATTTTAAAAATCTGAAAAAATTCACAACTATTGATTCAGACCCGAAAAGAACGAATCTGCAATCGAAAGAACTCAATTCGTTACGATAACAAAATAATCTGGCTCCTAAGTGCGTTTTTTGTCTGAAATCGCACTATTTTAACTTTGACGGGCCTTATTTTCGAAAGGGTCGGTCTTACAGACTCGATCGACCCACCGATCGATTCCTCGTTCGATTTCCATCTAGATTGAAGAATGTTAAACGATTCGATGGTGAATTGTGGATTTTCGATCATGTCAGAAAGTCCAAGGTACATATTTATCGTATTATCGTATTTTGGAAATTTCGAATTTCCTATTTATCATTTTAAAAATCTGAAAAAATTCACAACTATTGATTCAGACCCGAAAAGAACGAATCTGCGATCGAAAGAACTCAATTCGTTACGATTACAAAATAATCTGGCTCCTAAGTGCGTTTTTTGTCTGAAATCGCACTATTTTGACTTTGACGGGCCTTATTTTCGAAACGGTCGGTCTTACAGACTCGATCGACCCACCGATCGATTCCTCGTTCGATTTTCATCTAGATTGAAGAATGTCAAACGATTCGATCGTGAATTGTGGATTTTCGATCATGTCAGAAAGTCCAAGGTACATATTTACCGTTTTATCGTATCTTGGAAATTTCGAATTTCCTATTTATCATTTTAAAAATCTGAAATGATTCACAACTTCTAATTCAGTCTCAAAAAGAACGAATCTGCGATCGAAAGAACTCAATTCGTTACGATTACAAAATAATCTGGCTCCTAAGTGCGTTTTTTGTCTGAAATCGCACTATTTTAACTTTGACGGGCCTTATTTTCGAAAGGGTCGGTCTTACAGACTCGATCGACCCACCGATCGATTCCTCGTTCGATTTTCATCTAGATTGAAGAATGTCAAACGATTCGATCGTGAATTGTGGATTTTCGATCATGTCAGAAAGTCCAAGGTACATATTTACCGTATTATCGTATCTTGGAAACTTCGAATTTCCTATTTATCATTTTAAAAATCTGAAATGATTCACAACTTCTAATTCAGTCTCAAAAAGAACGAATCTGCGATCGAAAGAACTCAATTCGTTACGATAACAAAATAATCTCGCTCCTAAGTGCGTTTTTTGTCTGAAATCGCACTATTTTAACTTTGACGGGCCTTATTTTCGAAACGGTCGGTCTTACAGACTCGATCGACCCACCGATCGATTCCTCGTTCGATTTTCATCTAGATTGAAGAATGTCAAACGATTCGATCGTGAATTGTGGATTTTCGATCATGTCAGAAAGTCCAAGGTACATATTTACCGTATTATCGTATTTTGGAAATTTCGAATTTCCTATTTATCATTTTAAAAATCTGAAAAAATTCACAACTACTAATTCAGACCCGAAAAGAACGAATCTGCAATCGAAAGAACTCAATCCGTTACGATTACAAAATAATCTCGCTCCTAAGTGCGTTTTTTGTCTGAAATCGCACTATTTTAACTATGACGGGCCTTATTTTCGAAACGGTCGGTCTTACAGACTCGATCGACCAACCGATCGATTCCTCGTTCGATTTTCATCTAGATTGAAGAATGTCAAACGATTCGATCGTGAATTGTGGATTTTCGATCATGTCAGAAAGTCCAAGGTACATATTTACCGTATTATCGTATTTTGGAAATTTCGAATTTCCTATTTATCATTTTAAAAATCTGAAAAAATTCACAACTTCTAATTTAGTCTCAAAAAGAACGAATCTGCGATCGAAAGAACTCAATTCGATACGATAACAAAATAATCTCGCTCCTAAGTGCGTTTTTTGTCTGAAATCGCACTATTTTAACTTTGACGGGCCTTATTTTCGAAAGGGTCGGTCTTACAGACTTGATCGACCCACCGATCGATTCCTCGTTCGATTTTCATCTAGATTGAAGAATGTCAAACGATTCGATCGTGAATTGTGGATTTTCGATCATGTCAGAAAGTCCAAGGTACATATTTACCGTATTATCGTATCTTGGAAATTTCGAATTTCCTATTTATCATTTTAAAAATCTGAAAGAATTCACAACTTCTAATTTAGTCTCAAAAAGAACGAATCTGCCATCGAAAGAACTCAATTCGATACGATAACAAAATAATCTCGCTCCTAAGTGCGTTTTTTGTCTGAAATCGCACTATTTTAACTTTGACGGGCCTTATTTTCGAAACGGTCGGTCTTACAGACTCGATCGACCCACCGATCGATTCCTCGTTCGATTTTCATCTAGATTGAAGAATGTCAAACGATTCGATCGTGAATTGTGGATTTTCGATCATGTCAGAAAATCCAAGGTACATATTTACCGTATTATCGTATCTTGGAAATTTCGAATTTCCTATTTATCATTTTAAAAATCTGAAAAAATTCACAACTTTTAATTCAGACCCAAAAAGAACGAATCTGCAATCGAAAGAACTCAATTCGTCACGATAACAAAATAATCTGGCTCCTAAGTGCGTTTTTTGTCTGAAATCGCACTATTTTAACTTTGACGGGCCTTATTTTCGAAAGGGTCGGTCTTACAGACTTGATCGACCCACCGATCGATTCCTCGTTCGATTTTCATCTAGATTGAAGAATGTCAAACGATTCGATCGTGAATTGTGGATTTTCGATCATGTCAGAAAGTCCAAGGTACATATTTACCGTATTATCGTATCTTGGAAATTTCGAATTTCCTATTTATCATTTTAAAAATCTGAAAAAATTCACAACTTCTAATTCAGTCTCAAAAAGAACGAATCTGCGATCGAAAGAACTCAATTCGATACGATAACAAAATAATCTCGCTCCTAAGTGCGTTTTTTGTCTGAAATCGCACTATTTTAACTTTGACGGGCCTTATTTTCGAAACGGTCGGTCTTACAGACTCGACCGACCCACCGATCGATTCCTCGTTCGATTTTCATCTAGATTGAAGAATGTCAAACGATTCGATCGTGAATTGTGGATTTTCGATCATGTCAGAAAATCCAAGGTACATATTTACCGTATTATCGTATCTTGGAAATTTCGAATTTCCTATTTATCATTTTAAAAATCTGAAAAAATTCACAACTTTTAATTCAGACCCAAAAAGAACGAATCTGCAATCGAAAGAACTCAATTCGTTACGATAACAAAATAATCTGGCTCCTAAGTGCGTTTTTTGTCTGAAATCGCACTATTTTAACTTTGACGGGCCTTATTTTCGAAAGGGTCGGTCTTACAGACTTGATCGACCCACCGATCGATTCCTCGTTCGATTTTCATCTAGATTGAAGAATGTCAAACGATTCGATCGTGAATTGTGGATTTTCGATCATGTCAGAAAGTCCAAGGTACATATTTACCGTATTATCGTATCTTGGAAATTTCGAATTTCCTATTTATCATTTTAAAAATCTGAAAAAATTCACAACTTCTAATTCAGTCTCAAAAAGAACGAATCTGCGATCGAAAGAACTCAATTCGTTACGATAACAAAATAATCTGGCTCCTAAGTGCGTTTTTTGTCTGAAATCGCACTATTTTAACTTTGACGGGCCTTATTTTCGAAACGGTCGGTCTTACAGACTCGATCGACCCACCGATCGATTCCTCGTTCGATTTTCATCTAGATTGAAGAATGTCAAACGATTCGATCGTGAATTGTGGATTTTCGATCATGTCAGAAAATCCAAGGTACATATTTACCGTATTATCGTATCTTGGAAATTTCGAATTTCCTATTTATCATTTTAAAAATCTGAAAAAATTCACAACTTTTAATTCAGACCCAAAAAGAACGAATCTGCAATCGAAAGAACTCAATTCGTTACGATAACAAAATAATCTGGCTCCTAAGTGCGTTTTTTGTCTGAAATCGCACTATTTTAACTTTGACGGGCCTTATTTTCGAAAGGGTCGGTCTTACAGACTCGATCGACCCACCGATCGATTCCTCGTTCGATTTTCATCTAGATTGAAGAATGTCAAACGATTCGATCGTGACTTGTGGATTTTCGATCATGTCAGAAAGTCCAAGGTACATAAATTCACCTGATTATCGTACCTCGGAAATTTTAAAATCTCAATGACTGTTCGAAACCACAATTGTCTATCTTGGAGGTACAATTGGAAGAGGTGTAGTAGAATACAAATCTCTCATCGCCGTACTGACAAGCGAGGGTTGGAAGGAGAGGAAGAAGTCTCGCACAGATGCTACTCGGTGGCACGATCCACCCCTCTCCACCCCCCTCGTGCGCCCATTGTCTCTCGGCGGCCCCTTAATGAGTCGCGGGGGGCTTTCGAGAGGCCGAAATTACGCACAATGCCTCAGTCGAGTTCACCGAAGATTATTTACGTTATTACGGTGGGCTTTGTGCGCGATCTGCCTTTTGCGAGCGAAAAACGTTTCGAGTGTTTGGGGAAGCGATCTATCTCGCATCTTTCACTTGACGATTCGCCTGGCCGGATTTCGTATCGATGCCTTTGATGATGCCCAGTATGGTCGGATGCGCGCCGGGCTTGAAACGAATTCAGAATTATCATAAACTGGGTCAGGTCTTAACTAGTTCATTACAGAACTAGTGTGGAAAGTGGTTTGTTTCGGACGGGGAGATTTTCAGCTCGACCCGTGTAGCGGCGAGTGCATGAAGTGCACTTTCCAACGAGTTATGTACACTATTTTTTCTACGACTATGAATATTTCAATCGGTATTATCTTCAGTGGCGCCCACTGTCCATTGTCATTCATTGAAATTTCACGAAAGTTATTCAAAGTTAAGCTCATCTTCGACAGCCACCACGAAAACCCAAAATACATCTTAAATAAATATTTTGATAGTTTGAGAGGCTAAATGTGTGCGCCTATGATTTGTTATAAGTTCGGCCACTTTTGGATATTTCAGCTTTGGTACCCAACTGAGGGAAAGTCAACTGTGCTGTTTGTCATTGTGATGATCGATAGTGTGTGCTCAACACTTTTTTTCAATTTCAAAAATCAATATTGTAGTGGGTTCATAATATCCACAGGGATCAAAATCAGAAAAGGGAGAAGGTTATGGTAACAAAACCAGACCATTTCGAGGAAGGAAGGAATGCTACTCCTAGGTCTTTTTCTAGATAGCGATCTCAGTTTTCGTGCACATTGCACTCAACTTAACAGAAATCTCAACAAAATTTGCTATCTGTTAAGAAACCTTATAAGAATTATCGATAATTCAGGTTTACTTCTATATTATTTTGGAGAAATTCAATCCAGACTCAGCTATGGACCTATCATCTGGGGAAATTCTTCATCGGCACGATGTGTTTTTCTAACACAAAAACGAATTATCAGGATAATTGCGAGAGTATCACCTCTATATCTGTTCAAGAAGTTCAAAATATTACCTTCAGCAGGTCTTCATATCATGGAAATTCTAGTTTTTGTACACAATAATAGAGATAATTTCATGAAAAATAATCATATCCACAATTACAATACCAGGAACCAAAACAAATTCCATTTGCCTACGACACGATTGTCTCTGTGTCTCAATTCTTTCGAATCTTTGGGATATAATCTTGGGGCATATAATGCTATTCCAGAAAATATAAAATCTTCAAGTAATGTGAAAGTGTTTAAATATAAATTGAAAAATCTCCTCTTTGAAATTAGCCCACACATACAGTTGATGAGTTTTTTTCATTTTACGGAACTGATTCTTGTATGTAATATTTTTATTTTTATTTTATTTTAGTCATTTCACCTTATTGTCAATTATTTAAATTTGTATATTTCATGTATTCTGATGGCTTTTGTAAGCTCGTTGTAATGGATCAATAAAACTACTCACTACTACTACTACTTGAATTATAATTTTTCGGATCTTCTTGTGATGTGTTTTCCTTAGTTTATTGCATCTCAAACCATCCCTGTATAGATGCGAGAAAAAAGTCAAATCGGTCGAGCCATTTTTGAGTTTTTGCCAGATTACGGGAGTTAATTTTTATATAGTCACTATAAAATTTCAAAGTACAGCGATCATTATTCATAAGCGTCATAAATAACCGGAGCTGGCTTTGTATTTTTTGTCAACTACCTATCAAATAACGGCTGCCTTTGATGAAATAATTAATATCAAATCTAGTATAAGTATATACGGGCGTCTATTATACTTGTATTTCATTTTGTGCAATATTCTGAAGATAATGCTTGCCTACCCATGTTTGATTTGATATTATAATTTATATTACTTATATATTCAGTTGACGTGTTACTCATTCCTATATCTAAGATCCGAGCGAAATATTCTAGGCTATTCTATCAGTTTTTATTTCCGACAAATATTTGGGATCTGATATCGTTTTCGAGATTTTCGTATGAAATGTTTGTTTTCCGCTAGCAAATGTTTGTGTTTCTTGGGAAAGATGTTAAATCACTTTCACGAAAGTTTGTTACGATAATGAACTGTGCCATTCTAATACTCTTGATACTGAGTATGAGGCACAACGATCGAATATATACTGGGTGGACCAATGAAAACGAAATAAGTTCGATTTGACATAGTTATTGTTCTCAGAAAAAAACGCTCGGACTGGTCGATTTTTATTTCTAGGGGGAAATATTTTGCGCATGTTTTCAACTTTCTCACTTCAAACCCCTCGAAGTACTTTGCCAGTTCGAGTGAGTACCAGCGAATGATGAAATAATTTCTGCTTGCGAAACATGCCTAATACCGTCCACACAAAAATAAACACTCATCACTGGTGAGGAAATCCTGAAAAATTCGCTTCGCTTCGAGCGAGAAATAAAAAAATCGACTAGGTAGTCTCAGAAATCCGACAAACAAATAAATCGCACCCGGCCAACTTTGACCCGTCATAACCGAGTAGGCATTAGACGCTGAAGTGTCACTCTGTATGTGCCAGCTTCGCCCCCTCCGACCCCCCCTCGCCCTGATGAATTAATCATCACCTGACAAACAACCCTCACCGCACCGCACGAGGACCGGCGCCCCTCGAAACCACACCCCGGCAGCCATTCCATCCCCCGGGTCGCCATGGCAACCGAGGGGCGGGGCCTCGCTCGATTCACCCCGCGCCGCCCCCCCGCAGAGGATTCGATAATCCGGGGTGGTTTCCAGCGCCTGATCGGGCCCGGTGCATAAGCGCAGACTTGATATATTGACACGTATCGCGAGAACTGTGCGTTTCGACATGAAAACGATGAGCATTTTGGAATGGAAAAAAATATACCGAAGTGTTGAGAGTTTTGAAACTGAAACAAAAAATTTGCTGTGCAGAAACAGTATATTGTTTGAAGCCGTGTACGGAATGAACATTGCATGCGAGTTATACAGTATACTTTTTCTACGGCTATAAAATTTATTCAATTTCTGAGACGATTTACTGGATTAGACAAGTCACAATTATTTGGCTTCCTGTTCCGAACGAACTGCATAGCGCAAATTCGCGATCTGTCATCCTGGAGTATTGTCAACATGTTTGGAGTTCAGCTCCCACAAACATACGCTGAAGCTCTCAGACTCTATATAGGAGAGAGAGCCAGTCGCCTAGTCGGTGATACTACACTCACGAATCCATGGATTCGTCTGTCTCTCCCAAAATTCTAACTCTGGCAAACACGATGTTCCATGAACATTATAGGATATCCTTTCGTGTTGTCGAAAGATGAAAAAAGTTGGTCGTAGAAAAAATAGTGTGCGCAACACGTGCAAAATGTTGTCGTTGAAATTCATCATCATTGTTTCAGCTCTCAACTTGGTCTCGATCTGTGGATTTCGTGCAACAAATACACATTTTTTCACAGTAGTTACCTTCGATCATTGAACAGACTAGATAAGTAATCCACAGCCCTGGCAATACAGTTTGTTTGGAAGCAACATCTATAGTATCTATCTTTGTCTAAACAAGGATAGCAGGAGCTGATTCTCCCGGCACCAGGGCCGTGTTGTCAGAGGGGGTCGAATTTATTATTAATTCATGATGAAACCTTATTGAAAATCCGTAACAATTCCAGTGGTACTTTTCAGCATTTCTTGGTAGGAAAATGAACATCCCTATACTTCCTTCACATTGTTACGAAAAATTCGAATACATACAATCCTATGGTGATTTTTGTAACTTGCTTGTTATCAATAAACTTATTATGACCACGTCACAAGAAAAGTTCAATTCTCAACGCCATATGGAACAATATACTTACTATTCAGTACACAGTTGTCTACTTATACTTTATCATAAATAACGTTCAATTTCAATAATGAACATTTATATCTTTGGCGATCAGCGACGATTTACGATTTCAAAGTTCAGTACCTACTAGTGGAAATAATTTTCAAAACAGTGAAAAACTCGTTTTGAAGGCAAATAGATATGATTGCATATTTGAATGTAATTTTCAAATCTGAAGATGAAACTTTTTTATATCATTTCACGATATCGTCAAAAATGAAGGACGTTTCATCTTGAGCAGAATTCATATATTTTGACGCAAAAAATTGATTTCTGATTATTTCATTTCATGTAGATAGATGAAAATCGATAATGAATATGTGTTGACAAGTATTATGACGAAATGTTACATCAACAATAAAATCATGAATCATGTGAAGATGTAGCAAATAGCAGTGTTTCTTATTTAAAACAGGACTGAAATGAAAAACAACCATGGATAATCACACAAATAATTTATTGATTTTTGAATAGGATTGTTTTTGTTGACATACTTCTTACTCTAACTTCCGTTGAATCTTTCAATTTATTTGCCTCATGATGAAGTCTTACAGTGAAATATTTCTCCAAATTAGTTTGACTAGTTCCAAAAATAGTCAACGGTAAATTTCTCATTGTTGTGTGTAGGAGAAGTATAGAAATATCCTTATATTTCTTATCAAAAATATTAATTGAGTTCATCATTATTCTCAGTGATTTTTCAGCAGCTTCGCATATTTTGACTACAAATAAGGAAGCATTTATCAGTGCTACATTCTTTACCACAAGACACTGTCGCAGCTGGGTATGGGTATAATCAATATAATCTAATCAATTCAATTTAAATTCATTTTTATCCATTCCATTTAGGAAAATGCTTCAAAATCTCGAATGATACGACAATGGTAACTCACCTATGAAATGACGTGTTTTGATCGCCGGTTCAAATTGTCTTTAACACACCTCACAACGTCTCACCATTATATCAAATCACCAAAATAGGAAATAAACTGAGTTTCTGATGAATTCTGAGTACACAAAACTGAACACAAGTTGAATAATATCGATAAATCAAAACGTAAATAATGACAGATATCAAACAAAGCAATAATCGCCGTCGACTGTCAATATCAAATTGCGGTGTTGCAACGTTGAGCAAAAAGTATTCATGATACCTAAGCTGGTCCTCGAGCCCCCAAGAAAGTAAAATTGCTAAGTCTCAGAATAATGTAGCAATCTTCTAATAATCAGAACTGATTCATAATCGTCATGACCCAAATTTATTATTATATTTGTGCATTGAACTACATGAATTCATAAAGGACTTTAAATATTATGGACTATACATCACTTTTTGATGATTGGATATGACAACACTGGCGACGATTGGGTACTAATATTATGATAATTCTGGGAATTCATGTTGGCATCAGAATATTTGTTTTGTGATCCTTCTAGTGGGTTTGTTGTTCGGAGGTAGTTACTGTTGGCACTTCGTAACATTCGTAACTTTCAGAGAGATTTTTCACTTTCGCCCCGTCTACGCACTGCGATGCTCCCTCCGAACCGAATCCCATCATAATCTCTCCGACGATTTCAATAAAAGTTCCTCGCAAACTTCCCACCGACAGAGATAAAATCGAAATTGTCCACCGTTTCGCGCCCCGTCCCCCCCGGCCCTCCTCAGGGTAATCCTCGATGATAGTGCGGCGGCAAGTGTCTCCCTAATCAGAAGTAAATTGTACAATATTGCCCGAGGGGTGATATCGTCACCCTTAAATATTTTATCGGGCCGAGAGGATCTCTTTGGCGCGAGTTTAATTATTTCCAGATTAGATTTGTCGTCGCGATTTTCCTCGACGGAGTTTTCCGGATCGCTATTAGAGAAAATTCGAGCGGCCACTAAAAGAAATTATTGTCTGCATAGAAATCACGAAATTTTCTATACTGAATAGATTGAATATTATCATCAATTCATTTTGTCGAAAGACATAAGACAATTAATTTTGACTAAGAAAAGAACTCATACAATTAATTTTTTTCAGATTTCCCTTTCCTCGTTTCTGAAAATGAAAATAGAAATCATAATCATCAATAGAACGGCAAAGTTGTGGAATTCTTTGCCTAGTGAAGTCTTTCCTGATGCTTACAACCTCCAAATTATTAAGAAAAATGCCAACATCTTCCTACTCTCCCGCTGGCTAACACGATGTTCCTCGAACATTATAGGGTTTCCTTTCGTGTTGTCCACAGATAAAAAAAAATAATATAATTATTTCAATATATTCGTAAAAGACAGATTTATGTTCTGCTCCAAAATGTCACTCAACCTTCACATACCTAAAAGAGAAATACTCTATTTGCTATTATATTTAAAATTGGCACCTTGTTCTTCAACAAAATTGGAAAACGAATATACAGGGTGTTTGATAATTGAATTTCAAATATTTGAAGTCTTGATTTCTGGGCCCATTTCAGAAAGAAAACTCCACATGAACGTGATTTGAACGTCTTGACAACTTTTGTTGTTGTTTTTCATTAATATCTGTACAACCATTTGAAATAATTCAATGAAACATGTACTATATGTCGAGACACAATATTTAGTGTACCACTTTTTTTATTTCTACCAGTGGCGTTCGTTATATGGAAGTTCACAAGTACACCACTGATTTCTCTTTCTCAAAATCATTCCTGATCATAAGTTAGGAAATTTGATATCTTGAATTTTTTTCGATCCGATGTACGGTTATCGCTTCGAAAAATGAAAATCTTTTCTCTGCATGATCATAACCAATATCGTTAATGGTTCAATATCACAATGAAAAGAGTAAAGTATGTTGGAATGGGAAATTCTTCAAAATACTAAGAACGTCGATCTCTATTTTTTTTCTAATTCTTAGCAAACTTTTCATTGCTTGTTTCCCGTTCCTTGTTTTTCTGAACGTATCCTCATTTTACACTACTGAATATATTTATACTGCGTGGCTCAATGAAAACGAAACAAGACCGCCGATTTGACATAGTTATCGTTCTCAGAAAAAAGAAAACGCTCGAACTGGTCGATTTTTATTTTGAGGGGGAAATATTTTGCACATGTTTTCAACTTTTTCACTTCAAACCCCTCGGAGGGGTGATCTCCAACCCTTGAATCTCAAATGGGATAAGGGGTCAAGTGATACATAATTTTGAAGGTAATCGAAATCTCTTACCAACGCTTCCTCGTTTTTTGGAATTTAATGCAGTAGTTCTCGAGAAAACATGTTTATGAAAATAATCGGCTAGCGATGGAAAGTAACGCTCTTTTCTTTTCTTGTTTGAATTATTTTTGAAAATCAGTCGAAAGTCGCACACATTGATGTAAATCATGATATTACTTCTTCTTCTCTATAATGATATGAATAATAATGTACTTATGTTTATTCACAATAAAAATGTATGCGTATACATTAGTAGAATGTGTCTGTAAATAAAACCTGTACATTTCCACAGAAGCTCATGAGTGGTACTCATAATCGAGTTTGAACATGTCGAAATAAGATAAACAGTATTTAAAAATACATCATACATATATACAATAGAAAACCTTTGTCTAATCCTAATTCCCTACAAACATATAAAATACACCTGCTACCCTACGCTACCCTACAATCGTATCTGTAATCACAATATATCCCTGCTGATGCAAATTACCTTCGAATTAAAATCGTCCTTCTGACACATCACTTCTTCCTTCCACTTGCCGGAGCACATTCGACAGCTGCCTCCTTGTTGTCGATCGCTCTCGATCCATTGTTCCGGCGGCTTGAGGACTGTGTATTTTAATTTTGACACTCGATATTCATGACCCCGTATAATAAAGATGGATTCGAGTGGCGTATAATGCCTCTCGATGTATATACTCGGGCAACTGTTCGGTTGATGGTGGATGGTGGAGAACCCGGAGATGGTCAGAACAAAAAGGACTCGAATGAACGAACGAATTTTGATTTATATAAATAGATAGTCTTTGTTGTTATAGTTTCTTTTAAATAAATAAATTTCAGGTGTAGGACATGTCGGATATAACAATGCTCTAAACAGGGTGAGTGAAAAATGTGTACCGAACTTTCTGGGGGTGATAGAACATTGAAAAATAAGTGTAGTTTGATGATTAAACTCATGGCCCAAAATGCATATTGAGGGAGACACATATATCCTTCCAAAGTTGATGAAATTAAAATAATTTCTCCGCATAACTTCTGAACGATGAAAGCCACCCGATTGAAATTTTGTGCATGAATGTATGTTGCCAAAATACATTTTTTCGTCACACTTCCACATTTCTGATATTGTTATAAAGGGTGTTTTCAGAGGGTGAGTCATGATTTTTTGTAGAAAACTTTTTTCCCTGTATTATTTTCGGTGAAAAAACAGGAGCATTCGATGGAGCGAAGAAAATTACATGAAAAAGGTACTCTTATTCGAATACAAAAAATTGAGCCGTTCGTGAGATATTTGAGTTTTTGTAGTTACATGATACCATCAGATTGATTTTATTCATCGCGAGATTCATCGGCATAACGATATTTCAGCAGCATTTGCATTTCCGAAGCACTCGCCAAGCATTAGAAGCATATCAGTTTGTTCAGAGAACGAATAACCTGCCATATTTCTTAAAATCTCAGTTGATAATCGCAGTGATAAATGACACAGAAAAACCACACGAACAAATCGACTACAACAATGTTGACTCGAATGTTGATGACATGAACGTCAAAATTGAGAACAAAATTATTCATCATGGCCTGCACAAAATATTTGCTCCTCAAAATAAAAATCGACCGAGAAATGAAATAGCAGGAACTGGAAATTACTTTATTTATATACTCGATTCAGGAGCTGATATTTTCATTTTCGAAAGAAGTGAAATTAATTCTGACTGCGGATATTTCGAAACGTTGTGAAATTGAAGACGAGATTGTCAAATAGGGTCAAAATGATAGGCAACCCGCATATTGACGGAAAAATACCCGAAAGTACCCGAGTTCATGAAAACTTGAAAGTAGTAACAAATTCTTATGAACGAAAACTGAAATCATGGTACTGTTGAATTGAATAACGTACGGACAATACTCCTTGGTGCTTCGAACATCTGATGTGATCGAATCAGAGACCGAACCCGGGGCGATATAATGTATCGGAGATTCGATTCGGCTCGTGGTTTCTATTTGCCAATAGCCGAGAATATCTGATGCTTTCTGTCCGGAGATGAATCGAACAGACGGATCCGTGGAATTCATCTGAAATGTCGTTTTTATTGTTGTCGGAGACAATCCTCGTCGAACAGCGAAGGAAAATTGATTCGAAGGAATTATTAAATTATTAAAATTATTAAAAACCTATACAACAGATGGACATCCAATGAATGTCCATCGGATATCCATTCAGGGTATTTTGGATATCCATTAGACGTCCAAATGTTATCCGAAGGGTATCGTATGGACGTCAGAAAATCAGGGGAAAGACGATCGCTGCCTTGGCAAGGAAACAGTTTCTGCATAACTGATCTCAGCTAAAGGCAACTTGTATTAAATATTGCGTTTTGCGTTAAAACTGAAGAAATGTCCAACATCAAAATGTTGTTAGAATATTGTATGTCAATATATTATTTTGATACTGTCAACTCCGTTTTCTCGATCACTTTATTCTCAATTGGTTACGAGCCCAGTGTAATTCAAGAAAGTGAAAAAATTGAGAAAGAAATATATGTTGATAAACTCAAATACTCGAGCAACTGGACTGAATGGAAGATCCAAATCAAGATAATTCTCAGTGATCTGCACTGAACAAATCTTTGCATTTTCTGGTGAATCACCCTGTACAGTCACAGTAGCAATTTAAGTATCTCCAACTCCTCGACTTCCTAGACGAGGTCAGAGAATTTCATCCTTCCATGCTGTTCGTACGTTTCTGAAACATTCGTGAAGCTTTCTTTTTGGGGAGTTAGCAACTCATCGGCGCACTTCAATCAATTCAGTCTTGGTACTGCAGAAACGGGCTATAAGGTATATGCGTAAACTTAAGCCCCGTGATTCATGCAGAAACATATTTGTTGAAGAAAAAATTTTAACAGTAATTGCGTTATTCATTCTTGAATCATTGTTCGAGGTTTCACGCAGACATTTATACAAAACCCGTTTTACATGTTGAAATTGCCAATTCCCTCAACAAATATGATCAGAGATTCGATTTATTAAATGGGGTTGAGATGTACAATCACCTACCCTCAGACATAAGGGAGGCGAATATGAACATTATAAACTTTAGAAAAATTATTAAAAAGTTTCTGGCATAATGATGAATTTGAATGACAAGGTGCATATTTGAATCTATGAAGGTTTTTAAGTGTGACGTAACTAATTTATAGGTGTGTATGTGTGTATATGTATATGTGTATATCGGTGTATGTATATATGTATGTGTATATGTGTACATACATATGTTTGTGTTTAGATGAGTGTGTGTGTGCGTTTATATATTTTTAACGAAGCAGTCTACTTTAACTGCGTTTTGTGACCTCAAACGGTATCGTTTATAATAATTTATATGTTCAACTCCTATTTTAGATATTTTATCGTTTTTTATAATATATCTTTTAATCTACATCCATATTGCTATATATACATTTATACAAGCTTTGTCCACAAGAATTTCTCTTAATGACATTAAAGTATATTTATTATTACTATTATTATTATTATTCTTTGTTCTCTCCGATCCGGTCGACATCCCGTATAGGCTGACGCGAAGTTAAGAGGAGCTTACAAGCGACGACGTCGCCGTCCGAAGCGTTCGCTTCGAATGGGTCACGTGTCAATCTTGTCGCGACACTCGAGTGTGCCCCAAGGGTCCGCTCGAGGGCCCCTCTGTTCGAGGTATCACGCCGGAAAGTTGCCTAGCTGAAGAGCAAACAAAATGGCAGTGATGAGCACGTGTTTGTCGAGATTTTCGTTCACATGCGTTAGGGCATACATGTTTATTCGTCCTTTTGATTATTCCCGCATTACATTGGACAGTTGAGAATTTCGCTTCTTTACTTTTGTGAGCGAACTTCACGTTGCAAGAGAGGTGTACAGTGCTTCTCAAAAGTCCCTTCTCTAGTGAAATCGTCAAAGATGGCGTCACTAATGAGCCATTTAAACTGCCGTAAACACAAACAAATTTAGTATCTTTGAATAGGTTTTTTCGATTTGGAATTATTGGCTACAATGACCTTGTGACGTCATCTTTGACGATTTCGTCATCTATCATCACTAGTAGGGAAGTTTACAACTTTTAATATTAATTTCACAGCTTTTTGTGGGATTTTCTCTTCTCGTTTCTGAAAAAATATCAGAGTTATCAAAAATTATTTCAATATATTTGTAGTAAGGACAGATTTTGTAATCTGTCACTTGAAATTTGAAAATGTCACTGCGCTTGAAATTAAACCTTTAGATTCCTAAAACAGAAATTCTCTATTCGTCAGTGACACCTTGTTTTTGGAAAATTTGGGAAGATAAATATATTCAATAAATAAATAAAAACTTCTACTTATCTTGGTGGACGTTTCGGGAACGAATCTGCTCCCGTTCTCAACACAATTAAAACACTTTTCTTTCTTTTCAAATGTGCAGTTGGTTGGTTACCGAAACGTCCACTAAGATAAGTAGAAGTTTCATTCTTATTAAATATATTTGTATTTCCAAATTCTTCGAAAAACAAGGTGTCACTGACAAATAGAGGATTTCTCTTCCAGGTAACTAAAGGTTTAATTTCAAGCGCAGTGACATTTTGGGGCAGATCACAAAATCTGTCCATACTACAAATATATTGAAATAATTTTTAATAACTTCTACTCTATTATTTTAGAAACGAGAAGAGAAAATCCCATCAAAAGCTGAAAAATGAATGTAACACCTCCTCGAAAAACTTACAGACAGTTTTTAATATTCAGTATCCGAATTTCACTCGTTTATGTTAATCGTTCCAAAAATTAGAGGTTGGGAGGGGACTTCTGAGGAGGACTGTATGAGAGTAGAAAATTGTACATGAAAGTACAAAACATAGTAATAGGACACCAACACATAAATTAAAAATTGACAGTGAAGACCTAAGTGTATATCGTAGACTTTACATTGATTTCAAAAGATCAAGAAATTTCGTGTTACCCCTGTAGATGGAGTGCACAAATAGGTATACAGGAAAACCTCGTACGTAGATGACGTCATCAACCGGAATCGATAACAAGATATTCTTGAATAATCTGATACCTTCATGCTTGACACCCAACAACCAATAAAAAAGATGAATATGCCGATAACTGATGGAGGGTTATTACACCGCGTTATAAATTCAAATCGCTCGATATAATGTCACCCTTCCGTCCATTGTGCACATCGGAGGGTCGTGTCGGAATCGATGAGGAGAGATAATAAATATACCGGCGAAAGAATTTTCATTGACGAAATTTGCTCCGATAGCTTGATTTTATCGTCTGTGGGATTAGAATCTTCGGGAGTAGTTAGTTTTGTTTTTCCGAAAGATTACAGGAATTTTCGTGAATGAACTGAATTTCTTGCATTAACGGCATCACTTTGAATATCATTCGGTGCCCAGAGTCAATTGCATTTTCCTAATTTTCATGAAATGATATATTCTGATATTTTTCAACTTTTGATGGGCTGAACCAACTAGGATTCTTTACAGATTTTCAATACTCAAAGAATAAGTAAAACTAAGTTTTTTATCACACTTATGGATCAATGAACATCGCTAAACAATATTTTTGATTGAATAATCTTATACTATCAACTCGATTCGAATGAAAATAACTGGAAATGTCTCATTTCTCAATACAATGGCACGACACATCAAAATGTTTTGCCAAAATATTTGATCGTTGCGTCTCTTTCTTATGGTAGTTTCAGTTCCTATCTCTCTCTCTCTCTCTCTCTCTCTCTCTCTCTCTGAGTTTAATCTAGTATAGAGAATATACTGGGTGGCTCAATGAAGACGATTTGACATAGTTATGGTTCTCAGAAAAAAAAACGGTCGATTTTCATTTCGAGGGGGAAATATTTTGCGCATTTTTTCAACTTTTTCACTTCGAACCCCTCGGAGGGGTGAGATCCAACCCTTGAATCTCAAATGGGATATGGAGTCAAGTGATACATCATTTTGAAGGCAATCGAAATTTCTTATTAACGCTTCCTTGTTTTCGGAAGTAGTTCTCGAGAAAACACGTTAATGAAAATAATCGGCTAGTGATGGAAAGTAACGCTTTTTTTACCTTTCATCACTATTTCTCATTTTGCAGTTAGAAAGATGATCATCTAAGAAGTGCCTCATGTGTTTTTTTTTCCAAATCCTGTCCTATCCAACATTACATAAAGAATCATTTATTTTACTGTCAGTTCCTTGATCTCTCAGTAAAACGCATACCTTGTTTCGTTTTCATTGGGCCACCCTGTATAATATCATTTCAATGGACATATCAGTATTCAGTGGTACTCTGTTGCGAGGTACCAAATACATTATCAAAAATAACGGTACCAAATCTCCTTGACCATAAATAGGTGTAAATACGCGTAAAATAAAAATAGTTGCCATTCAAAAGGAGTCCGTAGATCGTGTTAAACTCGGGTACATAAACGAATCTGTGACGTTCCCACAACAAAACAAATCTCGTGTGTTTCGAGCACACCGTTGATGTGTCGTACAAACATTTTCCCATCACAATATGCCACATTGACAATGTCGAGTCGATCGTCCATGAGGACGAGTCCACTTGACGTCTGACATCACACGCTAAACTTGCCCCATTGAGGCTGAAAACTAATAATCCTCCGTGTACGTTGACGGGTAGATGATCTCGCACAAAGGGCCGTTTCTATTCCTCCATCGGCGTAGTGAGTCTGATGGGACGAAAGATGCGATATTATATTATATTCTCTACTAGATCGAGCTTAGACAGAGATATAGGAATTTAAACGACCATAGAAGAGCTGACGGTTGGCAAAACATTTGGATGTTCTATGCCATATGACATTTTATTAGTAAATACAGTTATTTTCATTCGAATTGAGTTGATAGTGTAAGATTATTCAATCAAAAATATTACTGTCTGTGAGTTTTTCGAGGAGGTGGTACATTCATTTTCCAGCTTTTTGTGGGATTTTCTCTTCTCGTTTCTGAAAAATAGAGTATAGAAGTTATTAAAGATTATTTCAATATATTTGTAGTTAGGACAGATTTTGTGATCTGCCCCAAAATGTCACCTTTAGATACCTAAAAGAGAAATTCTCTATTTGTCAGTGACACCTTGTTTTTCGAGAAATTTGGTAATACAAGTATATTTGATAAGAATAAAACCTCTACTCATCTTGGTGGACGTTTCGGGAACGAATATGCTCCCGTTCTCAACACAATATAAGAGAAAAATATTTTAATTGTGTTGAGAACGGGAGCAGATTCGTTCCCGAAAAGTCCACCAAGATAAGTAGAGGTTTTATTCTTATCAAATATATTTCCAAATTTCTCGAAAAACAGGAGGAGAGAAAATCCCACAAAAAGCTGATAAATGAATCAAAAAATATTGTTTAACGGAGTTTATTGATCCATATAAGTGTGTTGGAACAAAGACACTCAGTTTTACTTGTTGTTTGAATATTAAAAATCAACACTAGTTGGTTCAGACCATCCAGTCAAGGAAGGATTCATAAACTCTGTTCGAGATGTTGTCTTGTTTAGCCTATGGCTGTACTGATAGATTCAAAATTGTCTTGTAATTTAGAAAGTAGCCCATGTCACCATGGTAATAGGAATGTCGAAAGCGAAACGCACTTGTGTGGGAATATTTTGAAAACGCACGCTTGCACTGATTTTAGATTTCTTTCGCATCCTAACCTTTACTTTCCTTCTTCGAGATGCATCTGGATATGTTACCATCGCCTCCTCATTTTCCAAAGACGAAAGCTGAAATATCCGAAGATCGCCGAATTTATAACAACTCATAGGCGCACAGACTTATTTTAATAAAATTGACATAGTTATTGTCTCTCGAACTATCGAAAGGGTATGCGCTCGGGTTCTGTCAATGATGTATCAAATAGTGTGCTTCATCAGACTCGTGGTAAGATTCTTTGAATGCATTGCTGATTTTTTATTATTTCATGAATGAAAAGTTTTTTAGCAGGATGAATAAAGTGAATATTTTGAGAGCGTCCAGGCCCCTCTTCGTACGAAATCCCAGGTACGGCAATGCCCTCGTGTCTCTTCCTGGACCGCTAGCATATACCTCCTACAGTCAGTCCTCTAGCCACGGCTCATGGCGTCCTTTGATATCTTCGCGCTAAATTAACTACCGGTAGCGGATGTTTTCGACGCTACCTGCGATTTCGATGATGATGTCGAGTATGTGTTGTCGTTTAGGAGGGGCATTTATTGTGTGGGGATCGGGGACAGCTGATGGGGAATATTGACTGGGAACTGTCGAAATCGACGAAATCAATTCGATAGGAAGGTGTGATGAGTATTTTGGAGATTTTTATGGAAAATAACTTTCATTGTGCAACGAGTCCAGAATGTTGAATTGTATCACTGATTTGTTAATAACTAACAACATTCACATTATTATATTCTTTTGCTGGTTACTGAAATAGCAGGATCACTATTTCACATGAAAATGTTTTTGTCGTTTTATGAAATCACTTGGGATAGATATACATGATCTTATGGTTCATATATGCTTAGTGATAGTATCATACCTAAATATATTTTTGCTTCAGAGATACCGATATATAGACGTGACGTTCGACAGTCGACCCTAACCTAACCTCGTGTCTTATGTGAGCCACGTATTTCGATTATAAAAAAAGTTCCTGTTTGAAAGGGATTCGAACCCCAAGCGACAACTTGAGAATCACGCTTCGTAACCATCATAGGCTATCTATCATATATTTATAGGTATCGCTGCGTTCATTTATATGACTGTGAGAAAATAATTTAGATGGATAAATGTTCTAAGAGTAGTTCGATAATGTGCAGAAGAGACCATGTGACGTAGATCAGCAGAAAATCAGCGAAAACAGATTCCGTCTTAGAAATTGCATTTCTTGTCTCCTGGTACGAATATCAGAATTATTCCGTTCTCGGTTCTTCTGTAACTTGCGATAGATGGAGGAAAAAATTGAGGCGATGTAATAAAAGTCCCAATTCAATAAGTAAATAGATAACAAAAGATACAACCATTCAAAGAGATAGGTATTCATTCAGAGTTGTTCCAGAATTCTGAAGAAGTTGAAATGATGAAAGCAATGAATGTTCCCTTTCCGATGGAATAACGCTCTGTTTCGCAGTTGTCCCGAAATATGGATGATAACCCTTCTATCGGTATCGACAATGTTGACATACAAAACAACAGAAACTTTTATTTCGACGAATTTCATTCGAGAAGTTGGAAACTTCCACTTTCTTTGCAGACTCTCAAAACTTGGTAAACATTCCCCATAGTTGTGTATACGAAGAGGCGCATGAAAAATTCAACATCACGAGACGATCATGTGAGGTCCATTGCGAAAACTGCTTCACAAAAACTTGGTTTTCTTTTCCGTGCGAAGAGATACTTCACATCCCAGCAACTGCTTATGATCTGCAAAGCACAAATTCGACCTGTCCTGGAGTACTGTTCACATGTTTGGAGCTTAGCCCCCAAACATACGCTTAAGCTCTTAGATTCAATTCAGAAGAGAGCTATTCGCCTAGTCGATGACACAACACTCACCAAATCATTGACCTCTCTAGATCATCGTAGAAAGGTCGGCGATCTTTGCCTTTTTTATAGATACTTCCACGGTCGGTGCTCAACGGAAATATCATCTATTATGCCACCACGCGTGATTCCTAGTAGACAAACCAGACGAGCTCAGGCTGGTCACCCCTACACTGTCAGGCTCGAGACCTGTCGAACATCGCTATACCAAGCATCATTCCTCAATAGAACGGCAAAGTTATGGAATTCTTTGCCTAGTGAAGTCTTTCCTGATGCTTACAACCTCCAAACTTTCGAGAAAAAATCCAACACCTTCCTACTCTCCCGAAATTCCACCGCTGGCTAACACGATGTTCCTCGAACATTATAGGTTCCCCTTTCGTGTTGTCCACAGATAAAGAAAAAGAGAACCTCTCTTTTCAATTACTACCGGAAGTGTTCGAATACAGGGTGGACGAAGTTAGGCGTTTTCATGGGCTCTCGATGACTGTAGGAGCGATGAACAATCGATGAAAAAACCATGAATTTCAGAAAAAAGGCAAAGGGCTCAAAGTTGTTTCATTTCAGAAGCAGAGTAGAATGATGACATGATTTTCTAACCTACCCAACCTAAACGGAGTCAAGTTGTCTTATTCAACTGAAACCCTATATTTTTCATCACATAATATTGACGAGCAACCAAAAATGAACAACTTTTGTCTGAGACATATTTATCAATCTCAATATCCAATTACCCTAATTGCACAAAACAAAAAGGGAAAAATCCTCAGATAAAAGTAGTTATTGATTATTGTCTGCTCGAGGCAATATTTGTTCAAGAAAAATGTATAGGCTTCTATTCCAGAGTCGAAGTTAAGTACGAAGTGACCTCGAGCAAGGTCATAAAATTTTGCCGTTTTTCTACTCGATCCTGAAATAAAGTAACGTTGACCTGTTTTTTCCCAAAATGCATGGTTTCGGAGACGAGCGAACCACCCTGTACATACAAGTCACAGGCTCGATTCTCGAGATTTTCCAAACGACACATGTGAAATCGTGGACTACAGGTGGAAATAGGTAGAGAAATTTCCGATTTCGTTGAGAATATTTTCTCAGAAAATAATGTCGGACGTGCCACCTTGTACATACCGCCACTACCCTCTGGCGTCCAGTCCGTGGATTTTATTATATCGTTCGGAATTCTTGCTCGAGGTCCGTTTAATATCACGTTGGACAGCATAACAACAATCCGAGATGTGTGTAGAAGGACACATCCATAGTGTTCGCGAAATTGATTTTGCAAACGGGGGACGATGCATGCCAAGACGTGTCGAGTCGATGTCGATGATTGGGACAAAAGACAAAAGTTGTTTCGAAAGTGTGAAGACTGAATAGAATCCCCTTTTGGTCATAAATATCAGGGTGCGTTTGGAAGATACGTCAACATTCGTACTGGTTTCACCAGTCCTGATTTTTCATGCACAAATTTTTCTACATGAGATTGTTTCTCCTTGTTTCCATAATAATTATTTCAATATATTTGTACACAAATGAAGAATGAATATATACCTACCCAAAAAAAAAAACACAACAATATTTAGAAAAGCCTAAATACGTATTTCGGCAACTATAAGTAGCTATTTTCAGCAATCTTTTCTTCCAATATTTTTCAAGATATTCTCAAAAAATTACCATCTCGATGTTCATATAGTTGCCAAATTTAGACTTTTCTAAATATTGTTGTGTTTTTCGGATATATATTTATTTTGTATTTGAGTATCGAATCACACCACAGTCTCCGGAACTATAACTTCAATATATTTGTAGTAAGGACATATTTATGATCTACCCCAAAATATCACTGCGCTTCGTTTGAAAAAATTTGGAAGCCAAATATATTTGAAAACATCAAAATTTCTACTTATCTTATTGTTTCGGAAACGATTTTGCTCCCGTTGAATTTTTTTTATCTGTGGACAACACGAAAAGGAAACCTATAATGTTCGAGGAACATCGTTTTAGCCAGCGGTGAAATTTCGGGAGAGAAGGAAAGTGTTGGAATTTTTCTTGAAAGTTTGGAGGTTGTGAGCATCAGGAAAGACTTCACTAGGCAAAGAATTCCACAACTTTGCCGTTCTATTGATGAATGATGCTTGGTATAGCGATGTTGGACAGGTCTCGACAGGCCTGACAGTGTAGGGGTGACCAGCTTGAGCTCGTCTGGTTTGTCTACTAGGAATCGCGCGTGGTGGCATAATAGATGATATTTCCGTTGAGCACCGACCGTGAAAGTACCTATAAAAAAGGCAAAGATCGCCGACCTTTCTACGATGATCTAGAGAGGTCAATGATTTGGTGAGTGTTGTGTCATCGACTAGGCGAATAGCTCTCTTCTGAATTGAATCTAAGAGCTTTAGCGTATGTTTGGGGGCTGAGCTCCAAACATGTGAACATTACTCCAGGACAGGTCGAATTTGTGCTTTGTAGATCATACGCAGTTGCTGGGATGTGAAGTAACTCTTCGCACGGAAAAATGAAAATGATATGTTTCTCTCTCGAAACGTCCACCACTAATATTAGATTTCGATATTTTTTGGTGAACTTGTTTGTCTTGCAAATTTCTCGAAAAAAAAAAAGTTGCCACTGACAAATAGGTCTCTAAAAGTTCAAGCACAGTGACATTTTGGGGCAGATCACAAATCTGTCCCCACTACAAATCCATTGAGAAAATTATCATCGAATCATAGGAATCTGCGAAAATTAATTCACCACCTCCTCGACCATACAGGGTGATCCTTTGGATTTTATAACAGAGCGGCGGCAAAAGACACAGTGGATATTATTTTCTACAACTGAAAAAAAAAACAGAAAACACCTACAGGATATCACATGTCATGCCCTCTCGGTCTTGAAGCGTGCGAAAGTGCAACTGATGCAAGCTTCCCCCTCCCCCTGCCGCCCCCCGGGGGATAAGAGAAAAGGTAAATAGCGCGGCAATCACACGCTCATCGCCTCTGCTCTGCAATCTCCAAACAAATACCGAGATAATGGACATGTCTCGTCCCGAACGTATGTATGTCCGCCCTTGGGGCTGTGGCTGGGGGGAAAGAGGGGGGGGGGGTCGAAATCATCCCCCAGGCAGCGGGACAACAACTTTCGCGTGGTGACACCTCCATCGTCATGGGCTGTTTGTTTTGGCGGAGAAATTACAATTAGCTCGGATTCGACGGTAATCCTCTTACATCGGATTTTTTTTCTCTACGAGC
The DNA here is from genome assembly GCA_963576655.1 of Gastrophysa polygoni. NCBI lineage: Eukaryota > Metazoa > Arthropoda > Insecta > Coleoptera > Chrysomelidae > Gastrophysa > Gastrophysa polygoni. The sequence continues at coordinate 24,731,399 of OY755090.1, read as the reverse complement.
GCACTGAGAAAATAAGAGGGGGGGGCTTGGATTTTTTTCCTTGTGAAGTCTTTCCTGATATCTTACTTCTCTCCTGAAATTCCACCGCTGGCTAACACGATGTGTTCCTCGAAGGATTTCCTTTCGTGTTATCATTCGTGATATTTGATTAGCTATCGTCGAAAAAAAGTTGATATATGAAAATGAAACGTAGAAATAATAAGACATGATATTTAAAAAAAAAATTAATTGACCGAAAAATGCGCGACTGAAAAAGAAACTCGACCTGCCTTAGCTATTTTTTCCTCGATGGGCATATATCAAGCTTTTGACAAATTTGTTGAAGTTCAGAGTGGAAATATTTATATATCACTCTATTGATGAAATATCAAGATCTTAATGCAAGCATATATCACATAATATCATCCTCATTGTAATGACCGAGAGACCGTTTTTTACATTAAAAGTTGGTTTCGAAGAACAAGATTTCAGCGACTTGACATATTCTATTTGATAGAATTCGACCTCTTCGTTACATATATTGATGAATCACCCTGTACATTTATTCACTCACCTTCTGCATGTTGTATGGCATTTGCCAGTAGACTGTTCAGTAGGGTGATTGCAAACAAATCAGGAACCTGTTATAAACAAAAATGTCTCAACAAGTTGAAAAAAAGGAACCTTTGAATACAGGGTGCTTCATTTTCTATTTTTTTTTTTGCGAGGAACCTCTAATTTCCATTTTGAATCGTCACACTATTAGTTATATTAATCATGATGGAGTTGAGAAAGAAACTTTTGTGTATCCATTTATTTCGTTTGTATCATAATGGCCTCTATTATAAATCCATAAATCCCACCTACAATGTGATCTGCGTGAAAATTTACTCAAGTACTGATAACAGGTGGAAGAATTTTTGAATAAATGTTATTCTATATTAACTTTTACACAATGCAAATAGAGTGTTTGTTAACTATAAATATACAATATTTGTTCAACACCTAAATATAAAATACCTACGTATTTTTGGACGAATTATCTGAATAGAATAGGGCACAAGAGCTTTCGGAATATACCTACGTTATTTGAGGAGTTTTGTTTGTTTTACTTTCTCAAATAATACGGAGAGAGAAGGCATTTCTAGAGAAAGCATATTTTATTGTTATTTATTTGTATTTGCCTTGTAATAAACATGCGTACCTGTAGCACAAATCACTGTTATAGAACCGTATACAATTCATTTTCCATTAACAAGAAAATGTAAGACAATTGAAATTTGAAAATAGTTGCAGAAACTGGATTTGACAGATATATCCCACATTGTGACAGTAAATTAGACGTGCTGTCGCTTTTGGTTTGTTAGGAGGTTCTACCAAAATTTTTTTACTTTGAATACAACACAAAATTCATGTTCGAGGCCCATCAAATCTGAAAATAGCAAAATAATACCACAGCGATCTACAAAAAAAATCACTGATTCCATAATACAGAAAAAATTCATTGATTGCCGAATTCGAATTATTAATTTTTCGACTAATTTCGACCATAAATTTGTGGTAGAGAATTAAAAATTCAACTACAACATTAATTTTCAAGGAACGCTATGATTGTTATGTCAGTGGTCGGGAATTTTTTCCCTTATAAAATTTATGAACTATGTTGACCATGCGATGATTAATTGTATTTTTCTTACAGGATATGATCAGAATAATGATGGACGGGATATTCGTGAGGTGAGTTTTATTTATGTATTCTTCTTCTGGTGAATAGAAAGAAACAAAAACAGAAAAATATGGAAGTATTTATTCTATAAGTACTAGTAACATTTCATTATGAAATAACATACATATGTATATTCATCACGACTTTTTATTTTATATACAAATTATTCTTCATCATTGAAGTGGATATCTACATAATATTCTATCATTTCTCTATATAGTTTCAGTATATGCATAAATTAGTACGAAAAAACATTGGATACTATCACACTGTACAATTTTATATCCAATTCCATTAGAGTATAATATGTACAATATACCGGGCGGACACGACAACCGGGGCACCCCTGTAATATGATAATGAGTGAAATACATATTTCGCATTCATTCATGAATTTTTGTTCAGTTGGGACACCCTGTATTCGAATTAAAATTCCGAACATGTGAAATAATATTGAAATTTATTGTCGCATGTATATAATGATAATTCGAACAAGAAACCGTCAAAGAGGTACAGGGTGTCCCATTGGAAAATCAGAATCAGAATTTGAAAATTCCACCTCGAACGACATCAAGTTACAAGGGGCGCTTCGGTTCCTATGGCCTGTTGTTAATTGTTACTATAATGAGAGAACTAAAAACTTATTGAACTAAGTTTTCTTATATTTTTCGGCTATACATGGTATAAATATCCTATATATCTGTCAGTCAATAGATTTTTTCACAACGTCTTCAGTATAGGAAAATAGATCGCTCCATCATTGAAAAAAATGAATTGCCTGTATGGCTACAAATGAGGACAAAAGTTGGCATAGATCTCTTTCTGATGACCTTTTCATGTATGTAGAGACATCAGAACCATCGCTCAAACTCAAATCCTGTTATTAAATAATAAATATTGCAACAATTAAATCACATTGAAGTCATCTTTGGTCTCTATATATGAGATTGAATGCCTGTTGGAAAAAATTGCCTGAGTAAAATCGAAAAATCATTTTCACTTTTGGTCAGTCAAGAAAATGAATATGAAATATTTCGGAGATTTTTCAAAGTGCGGATTGAATCCTCTGAGTTCTAATTTTGAGAAATATTGATATGTCACTATCTGGTTGAATACTACTCGGGTTCGATAAAAAAAGTTTCACACTCCGAGAATATTTATACTTAGAGTGATTTTTTGTCATTTTTTATCTAAAGTATGTATCACTTAGCTATTCAAGTACGGGGTATGTTGAAATTCCATAACACCATTTTTTTGATTTGTTCATGTTCAAGGATGATGATGATTCGATCCAATTTCATTCGATAAAATCCATATATTTCACGGAAAATTCACTTTGGATATAGCATTTTATAACCATAACAGTGATTGTGATTCTTATTTTGTCCATTGGTGGTTCGAATTTTGAAATTCTTCGGATTTTTCCCTTCAAATTTGCTCAAGCTATTACGGATTCGTATGAAAATATCATATTTCACTTTTTTATGCAATCATAAACTTGTAATTTGGTTTCATTTCCCGATTACCGTACGTCGTACGGTATATGTTGTATCCCACAAGAAGTTTCTGCAAATATTGTTCCTCTAGTAAACCCACAGGGCGAAATCAATAATTGTATATCCTTGTCACTTTTCATTACAGTCAAATCATGATTAGATGGCAATCTATTTCAAAACAAAACACGATAAAAGATCAGTTATTCGACAAAATGAAAGATTATTTGTGAAGTTGAAAATAGAAGTACAGATAATATCTAATAAGAAGTTCAAAATTCATTGTTTCCAAATACAAACAAGTTCGAAGAGAGCATGTGGAGAGCTTCTTTTTGAAATCTTATCGATGAAGTTCTGTTGGAACACAACATTTAGAAGACCATGATGCTTTCAACATCAAATTATGATGACAATAGGTCAATAATTCGATAGAAATATTTCATGTAATTACACTCCTGTAGTTAGAAATTGAAATGAAATTTTTATCCGAAATTCAATTTTCAATAATTTCTTCGATTTCTGTTGAATTTCGGTCGTTATTTCGTGAGTTTGTCATTATATTCGAAATCATCTAAATATTGTGTTGTACGGGGTAAAACAGACAGTTCCATTTTATCCTAATATTCTAAACAGTTTGTGGAGAAATTCAAAACGAATCAATCATCGTCTTCTCATGTGATTCTGAAGCCTGATCTCTTCCCAAAATTTATTCTATCGATTCGCCAATATAAATCAATCCTGCCCAATTGAATCGTAGTGTTTCGATTGTTTGCTCTTGTTGCGAGTTGATATAGAGTTCTCTTCGAAATGACGCGTATCGTAATCATATCGTAAAATTCAACTTTCGGTTCTACCCTGTATAACATAAATTCCATTAGAAAAAAAAATGCGGGATCAGTATCAGATATAATCATGAAGATTGAAGCGCCTACAGCATGAAAAAATTATCGAAATCGATTGAATTTCAAACAAAAAAATGTGATAAAGTAACGTCCGAGTTGTTTTCTTGTGTCAAACCATATACATACAGGGTTGGGATAAAGTATGGAATCAAGTGAATATCTTTTGAACGAAAATAACGGGTTTATGGAAATCTTGCAGGTGAGTGCAATAGAATAAAATGCATCTGATGGAAATTTTCTTGGTAATGATATACTTCCGGTTTAACCGGAAATGCCATATCAACTTCTTTAATTTAAATGGGACACCCTATATATTTTTACAGATTTTGAAAAAGCTTGTTATTTTGAATACTGAGTTGAGTGTAAAAAATGTAAAAACGAGGAATATAGCACTTCAATCAACCTCCTTTGAGTTTTTTGCATTATAGTATAAAACTATTCAGATAAACTAATTGATGTTGTTTGTATGCATAGTAAAAATGGATGAACAAGTACTCTTTCGTTCTCCAAGTGTAAAATTCTTATCGACGGAAAAAAATTTCACAATCACCATAACCGATCATCATTAAAATTTCAATACGCTCTCTTTCACCTAATTGAATCATTCTAAATTGTACAATTCGTAAATTGTATGTTTATTCATTACTATGCATACAAACAACATCAATTAGTTTATCTGAATAGTTTTTTGGTCTAATGCAAAAAAACTCAAAGGAGGTTGAACAAAGTTCTATATTCCTTGTTTTTATAATTTTTTTCACACTCAACTCAGTATCTATGAGTTCAAAATATGAAGATCTTTCAGAATCTGTGAAAATATTTGGGGTGTCCCATTTAAATTAAAAAAGTTGATGATGGCATTTCCGGTAAAACCAGAAGTATATTATTAACAAAAAAATGTACATCAGATGCATTTTATTCTATTGCACTCACCTGCAAAATTTCCATAAAACCGTTATTTTCGTTCAAAAGATATTCACTTGATTCCATACTTTATCCCAAATCTGTATATTGGTAATGGAAAAGTTATTACAATTACAAACTCTTAATAATTATAATGCAACATGTTATCGATTTACCGCCCATATATTTAGCCAATTATTTATGATAGTACAGGTACTCGAAGTTGCAATCCTCCGTTTGCAGTGGAATTTTTTTTTATGGAAGCAAATTCCCGATTCGATCATTTCGTTGGCAATTTTTCCCAAAAGTCCATCGGTAAATAAAAAATACTATCAACACGTACATCGCTATATCGAAGAGTCTAAAGCACCGGATCGAAACTCGTCTCACCTCGGCGTCAGCATCCAGTCCTCGGCCATCGGCGAGAAAGCGGAATCATCGCGTATCCTCGCCAAGGACGAGACGCCTTCGTCGGCCGCCCTGCCCATGATGCTGTCGATGGAGAAGCTGTCCGCCTTGGGCGTCTTCTTCGCGGCGGCTTTCATCAGGTTCTCCGGCTGATGCACCGCAATAGGCTTGCACAAGGTGGTGGCGCCGGCGGTGACAGGCTGCGGCAGCATCCCCAGCCCCAGCCCCAGCCTCGACAGGTCCACGGGGCTCAGGAGGTAGGGGTACGGTCCGGGGGGAAACAGGCCGTGATGCGGGTTGTAGGAAGAAGCTTCTTGGTGATGGTGGTGGTGGTGTGTCAGGAAGGTGGCGACCATCGCCGAGGCGTGGTGGTGGTGGTGGTGGTGGTGCGACGGACGTTTGTAGCGTTTGCGACGCCTGAGGAAGCTCCCGTTGTCGAACATGTCTTCGGCCAGAGGGTCCAGCGTCCAGTAGTTGCCTTTGCCGGGATTGCCCGGCTCTCGAGGTATCTTGATGAAGCAGTCGTTCAACGAGAGATTGTGTCTGATGGAGTTCTGCCAAGCTGGGAATTTCTCGCGGTAATAGTGGAACCTGGACATGATGAACTCGCAGATGCCGCTGAGGGTCAGTTTCTTGTGCGGCGATTGCAAGATGGCCATGGTGATGAGCGCTATGTAGGAATAGGGCGGTTTGATGACCGGTTGCTGCTGCTGCTGCTGCTGCTGGTGGTGGTTCTTCTTGGGCTTGTCTGCGTTGGCGGTGCTGCCGCGCAGATCCAGAGGACTGTCCGGCGGGTACACCACCTGGTGATGGTCTGTCGAGATCGCGGCGGCCTCCATGACGACGTGCGACGCGTTCGAACAAACACCGACTGCGTGCGGCCGGATTATACGTCTGAGCCAGAAATGTTATCTCAATATTTTGATGGCAAGAACAATGATGTTTCAGGCCACCGCATATCCTGATGCCGCCGTGTGCGAAAACAAAGCGGCGGCGGCGGCGGCGGTGGGGATGGGACACGCCTCCCGGGCACGCCCCTCTTCCTCCTCGGGAGAGGTGGAATTGTTGGTGCACGTCGTCGGAGGGATCATCGATTTTTTTTTCTTGGAGGCTTCTTCGGGTAAACTGTGCCTTTGCAGGGGTTTTCGCTTTGTTTTCCGACCATATGCAGGGTCGGGATTTGTTGGGACCGCCGTGTTGCGGTCGTAATAACTGATGAGGCTCGGATTAGGTGTGTCATTGCTTGCTTTCCTCGAGGTTTGAAAAAGAAATGAGTCTTCAAACGAAAATACTTCGCCGCAGGCAAATAATTTCACTTTTTTGCCGTTCTAATGATGCTTGAAGTTTCGAGCATGAACTCGTCGAGTTTATCTATATGATGGACGATATTTCCGTTGACCAGACAGAGAGATCGTCCACCTTTCTGCGATGTTCTAGAGATGCCAGCTCCAGTATCATGACAATTTGTTTGGCTTTCTTTGGGCGGCCATCAATGTCTAAAATGGAAATTTGTTAGAATCATTATTAGGCACATAGTAACTCAAAAAGAATTATTTTCATGGGAGAATAGTCAGTTTCCTGTTACAGATTACCGATTCTGAATCTGATATTTCATTGACCAACTTCCTTTTGTCACTCTAGGCGCTTGTTTTGATTTTCGATCACTTTTTCATGTCCATAGTAGGCAACACTTCCCAAATTCCCAAATGAGGTAAGCTCCATATTCCAAATGCTGGTCTCATCGCATTGCTTTTTTGTAAGGCCCATAGTGTTTTGGCTTCATTATGAAAAAAATCGATGCCAAAATCTTGGAACGATATGGAATAATTGTAAAATTTCAAAAAAATGTAAATTATACAATTATTCCACTTTAAACATTAGATACATCTGAAGTTATACAATTCGGAGATAATATAATATTTACTTTTTATTTATAGATATACACTCTATAACATATTTTATGATATGCCACATAAAAAAACAATCCTTATATTGCGTGTCACCTAAATGTATACTCGGGATTAATCTTTGGAATCTTGTCGGATATCTACACTGATATCATAAAATACATTGTTGGTTGTTTGCTAATCCTATTGGATAATATATTATTTGAATTCAATGATAAAAATAATACCTGATGCCTGATGATGGGTAAACTGAAAATTTCGTTTCTTTCACTCGATCCAAATCATTCAAAATATATGTATGTCAGATGTGATATTCTATTGACATATTCAACTACAACTAGAATTAATTTGATAAAATCTTCACGAAACTTACACATCAAGATGTAAAGTTGCATACATTATACAGGCTGTTTCATCTAAAGCGCACATTAGAAGATTTCTGGGTTCCAATGATGATAGATAGCTCTTTGAAAAGTTCTGATGAGCCATAGTAGATGTTTTGCTGATTAATTCGTTAATTCACGTGAAAAGCTGAATTTTTTATCCCGTTTTGAGATTCTATAGGTTTTTTCAGTATGATCTTTATCAGCCCTCCCTTTACCTACCTATAAGTCTAGTCGATTTCGAAATATGCAGACACTAATCCTAGGAGATATATACTGTATACATATTTAATCCACTAAGTATGAAATTAAATAATAAAATAAAATTGAATTCATTCAGTGAGTTCATCAAAGATGATATTGAACAAGTCAGTGTGGTACAAAATACACATGCAATGAAATTCTATGAATGTTCGATTGAATTCTTGAATATCAAGCTGAAAAAAGTTCTGATTAAAAAAGTAATGATAGAGTAATGATAAGCTTCTGGCTTTTTGTTCTTACCTGAATAATTCCTTCAAAATCTGTACAAGTTTTCAGAGAGGAATGAATTTAGTGTGTTGAGAACTATAGTGTTTTCCACCTACAATATTTTTGTATTTAAACAGTATATATATATATATTTCCATGTCGGTGCTACATTGAAACTCAATCATAATATTCCATCAGATTGATTGGATGAGAAAATTAATTTTTCCAAAAAATATTCTCCTATTAAAAATATTTTTTGTGACCCTGTGATTCCAGATAACATTCGAGGTTTCGATAAGAATCGTGTAGCCGGAATAATTTTTGTGTCCACTCCTCTTATTTTTATCCCACGAGCCTTTGGATAGGTAACCTAATATGTATGTTTAGCATCTTTTTAGAAACATCCTCCACTAGTTGTTACTGGTGGTTGCGTTCGTAGTGATAATTTTTTTTTTCAATTCGGTGGATTATTCTACTGATCTGATGAAGTTTTTTGGATTACCATGAGATGAACATTCTTTTATTGTTTTCGAAAGTTTATTTGAAGGGCATTTGAGGATAAAGACCCATATGACGCAATTATTTAAAGTCAGTTCACGAATATAAATTAATAAATTTATTACTGATGCCATTTATTTTACTGTTCGTTGCATTTGCAATATACTTATCAATAAATAACCCGTCATAAAAACTCTGACGACTGACGATTTTAGGATATAAAAAAAAATTACAATCATTCTTGATATATGGACCTTCATATTCCATATCCATCATTCATACCGAAATCATCGTGTTGTACTTCTCAAACCAATAACTATTACCTATTTTACAACAATTACAATACTTCAATCATAATTCAATCAAGGAGGTGGTATATTTATTTTTCTAGTTTTTTTTTTAATCTTCTCTCCTCGTTTCTATAAAATGAAGATGGAAATTATAATAATCATTTCGATATATTTGTAGACATATTTATGATCTACCCCAAAATGTTACTGCTTCTAAATTCAACCTCCCAGATATACCAAAAAGAGTAATTCTCAATTTATCAGTGACACCTTGTTTCTAAAACAATGTTTGGAAGACAAGAATATTCAATAGATATCAAAATTTCTACTCATGTCTTCCAAATATTTTCCAAAAACAAAGTGTCACTGAGAAATAGAAAATTTCTCTTTTAGGTATCTAAAGGTTTAATTTCAAGCGCAGTGACATTTTGAGGCAGATCACAAATCTGTCCCTGCCACAAATATATTGAAATAATCATTATAGTTTATTTTAATTATGATTCATATTTTTATTTTTCAGGCGCGGTGAGGAGAGAAACCTCCAAAAAATCTAGAAAAACAATTAATATAGTTTTAATAATTTTTTGATAAACTGAGATAGCTTGAGCAAAATAAACCTTTCTCCCTAAGAAAACGTCCACCCTGTATGAGAAATCGTCATTTTAATCAACGCCAATTTATTCATCAATCTGCACTCGACCAGAATGAGTGTTTTTACATGAATTGTTATTTTTAGAGCTTGTACAAATATTAATCTTTTCTGACAGCTGAATGCAAACAAAATGATGTATTGATAATGTTATGATGTCAATGAATAGAAGCAAGATAAAATATTTCTGTTGATAAGTTAAATATACTTACATCGTTTTCGTCTTGATTGATGAGATTAGCAGATATTTCTATAATAATACACCTATAGCTCTATATCTGATGTAGATATAGATAATATTTTTGAAAATCATTATTTTATCTATTGACAACATCAGGAAAGGAAATCCTATGATGTTCGAGGAACATTATTCGGACAGTGTTGGAATTTTGGAATTTTTCTCGAAAGTTTGAAGGTCGTGAGTATGCATCAGGAAAGACTTCATCTGTCGAATAATTCCACAACTTTGCCGTTCTATTTCCTGCATTATAGTTAGTAAACATATACATAGTATACAACAGAACATTTTATTTTTCAATTATAAAATTATGACTGAATTGCATGATATTTGACTTTATTGAGTCGTCTATTGGAATTGGGTGTGAAAAATCAAGATTTTTTAACTTTAGGATTTTTTTCTGCCGAAACTATGCACTATTGGTCGAAACGACTTACATGTCTCTATCTTAATTTTCGATATACCTACTATCTACTGACATTTCTTTGGGACAGATACAGGATGATCAGTTTTCTGAATTCTGCACCACCCTATATTCGTTTCAATCAACTGACAGTAGGTAGTAAACCAATAATGAATAGTCTCGACACAATTTTTTTTATCTTTTTAGCTGTTCCACGCTGTATAAACATATACGTGTTTGGTATATGATAATCCCAAAAGATGCGCATATTATGAGACAATGAAGAGATAATTGTTAATAAATGCGGCGGACTGTCGTCTTATTATATGTAGCTCCTGTATAAAAGTGGATCTATTCTATATATATATCTGATCCGATCTATTTCAGTAGGCCCGGTAGGTATACCTACCTGTAGATATATATATATATAAACATTCAAATCTCCAAGAAGATAAGGAGATGAAGAAACAACTGTATTATGTATTTGATCAGAAGTATTTATAACACCTTATATATATATATATATATATAGTTCTATAGTAGGTACCGCTATCGAGCTGACATGTTCGAGTTTACTTTCAACAACCTCGCATAATAGTTCATTATCTCTACGGTTATTTATGTAATGTACTCATTCTTTGTTGAATTATTGTGATATCAAATACCTATTCATACGATTACCTTTCGTGCCGTCAGAGAATATACAAGGTGTCCCTGAATGATATTTGATTTACGATACGTGAACAAGCGAAAATCTCATTCGAAAGACTCGAAATTGGTATGCATGGGATGAGTGCATGCAACACCAAAAATTCGATAAGAAATCTATAAAAAGAGTCGATAAAAAATATTAATAAATACGATATTCCTTTCCGTTCTCTATTGTACTCTGTATAATATTACCTATATAAATAATATTGTCAATATCTAAGAGAATGTGAAAAAGTATGAGTCCTGTGCAATGTTGGTAAGATAAATGTAATGAGATCGATATTCCCCTCATATAGAGTGTCTTTTGATTTTTGGCTGAGTCGTATTTGGAATTGAAGGAGATAAATGGGTGTACCATGATTCTGAGACACCTGGTATAATATGACGTTCGTGATTGGTATACTTTGAATGCAGATGAAAAATCTGAATTCGTATAGAAATATGTCTGAATTTCAAGAATAAAAATAAAATTACTATTTTATTACAAGACATTTTATCACAACAGGAAAAACTCTCTTAACTCTTCCAAACTTATCATTATCATTCTCATAGATTCGGGGGATTTTTTTCTTCTTGTTACTAAAAAACAAAAATATAAATTATAATATTATTATTTCACAGGACAGATTTATAATTTCACTTCCACTCGAATACGTATCACATCCTTTATACTTCTGACATGACTGAAAAAATTGCGTCATCAAGTACTGCTATTCACTTGTTTTCCGCAAACTCTTTGCAAAAAATGAAAATATCCATCAATTCACTCGCAGCGTATGGATATGTATACATACACGAAAAACAAAGGAGTATCGCATGCAGTCAAAGCACTCTTCTCTATTACTTCCGCGCCTCCAGTCGAGCGTGCCACACCACCGTCGGATGAATCTAATAAAACAACCCCGGCACCCTCCCCGCAACCCTCATCAGATGTTAAACCGTAGTTATGCATACCGAGACCCACCGGTCGCTCAGAATGTGACGGAGTTTAAGCGCGCGCTGCCCGCAGACTCACAGTCTATCGCGTCTAAAGGTGTGTATATTGTGCAAAATATTATTTACCTTGCAAACAAAAGACGAGCCGACTCCGCCCCATTCAGGCCATCGACTAATGATAACACGGCCGCGCCCCTTCCGGAGAAGGGTGGGGGTAGGGTTTCAGGGGTACGTTTCAAGGACTACTTTCAGTCAGGGTTGGATTGAGGTATTAGTGCTTTGATATGTACACATTTTTTTGGTACACCTCAATTTCCATTCTGCATTTTCATTATATTTGAGTGAGAAAGTTTTATCAGCATTGTGAATTGAAGGAATTAACAAAAACATGGGTTATTATTGAATAATCAGAATTGATCATGTATCATGTTAGCCATCTTTCTCACGAATAAAATAGAGATGAATAACGGAAATTCGTTAAAAAAAAAACAATATTTCTCTTCGAGTTACTGAATACTACATTGAAGATGAAAACTTTGTGATATTCGTTCTGGACAGCACAACTTATTATTAGATTCTGGAAATCATGCTATTAGAACAATTCAAAACATGAAAAAAAATATTTTATAACCATGCCTGTTCTATGGGACAACAAGAATCAATCAAGAAGGAGGCAGGTTGATACTATATGAAGAAGAATATGGCAAGAATTCTGAAATGTGGATCTGGAAATCTAGTGAACTGAAACGAAAACTAAAACTTATATATCTTCACGAAGAAGGTGGATCAGACAATGCGCAATATGATGATGATGACGTACCACCATTATTATACTATAACCACCATCGCTAACGCTTTCTTAAGGGATGATCATTGTCAATCCTCAACATACAAAATTTGCCATCGAGACATGTTATTTTCAACAGTGGATGCTCATCGATCATAGATTATATGACTGACAAAGGAATATTATTTTGCTCATTTTGTCTGATACATAATTTATTGTCATTCAGAATAAGATATATTGAAGATATCGAGTTATTCTGATGGTTAAGACAGAGAGACAGTTTTTTATGTATAAAAGTTAGTTACGAAGAATGAAAAGGTTGTGGTGAATGACATATTTTATCATGGAAGTTGTTATGATTTCTCTACAATGTTTTTTCATATTTTTGTCCGTGTACATTCGTCTTTTGAAAGTGGATTCTCCATTTTCCTCCATGCCGATAAAACTTGAAAGAAAAATTCATCTTCCAATGAGTTCCCCAGATCTTCGATGGAACATTGAAACCTTTCTGCGTTATAAAACCAAAAGTGTTGAAAGAGTTTGATGAACTTATAAAAAGCAGCACTTTATGATTTCATGGCTGATACGGCCCTGCGTTTGGTGTTTTTCAGCCAAGGTTTAGGTGTGGTGTATGCCGATCCGAGATGACGGTGGGGTAGTATGGGGGGCGCGGGGAGGGCAAGGGGGGAGGGAAAGTCTGCTGGTGTTTTCGTAATTCGCTTTGTCGTATAAAGTTGTTGGCGTCCTCTGATTGAAGAGTCCTATTATCCGCATTCTGGATGAGAATAATATAGATGATATTATGCTTGCACGACTTTGAGGAGTTCGTACACGAGGTGAGCCATTTTTCCAGTTTCTGGCGGAGTTGCCCTCAAGATTGATGGAACACCAAAAATAATAACCGATGTGAAGAAAAATAATCGTATAACTTACAGATTTTTGGGATTTTCTCACCTCGTTGATTGATGTAAAATTATAACATTCATCCCGATATATTTGTAGTGAGAACAGAACATTGATTCGGACCCGCCATATTTCCGAAAAGAACGAATCTGCGATCGAAAGAACTCAATTCGTTTCGATAACGGAGTTATCTCGCTCCTAAGTGCGTTTTTTGTCTGAAAACGCACTATTTTCACTTTGACACGCCATATTTCCGGAACGGTCGGTTTTACAGCCTCGATCGACCCACCGATCGATTCCTCGTTCAATTCCCATCTAGATTGCAGAATTTCAGACTGTTCAATCAGAAAATTAGAAATTTCGTTTATATCAGAAAGTCCAAGGTACATATTTATCGGATAATCGTACCTTGGAAATTTCGAATTTCTCAATTATCATTTTAAAAATATGAAAAAATTCAAAACTTTTAATTCAGACCTGTAGAGAACGAATCTGTGATCAGAAATACCCATATCGTTTCGATAACGGAGTTATCTCGCTCCTTAGTGCGTTTTTTGTCTGAAAACGCACTATTTTCACTTTGACACGCCATTTTTCCGGAACGGTCGGTCTTACAGACTCGATCGACCCCCCGATCGATTTCTCGTTCGATTTTCATCTAGATTCAAGATGGTTTAACGATTCGATCGTGAATTGTGGATTTTCGATTATGTCAGAATGTCCGAGGTACATATTTACCGTATTATCGTATCTTGGAAATTTCGAATTTCCTATTCATCATTTTAAAAATCTGAAAAAATTCACAACTACTAATTCATACCCGAAAAAAACGAATCTGCGATCGAAAGAACTCAATTCGTTACGATAACAAAATAATCTCGCTCCTAAATGCGTTTTTTGTCTGAAATCGCACTATTTTCACTTTGACGCGCCATATTTCCGGAACGGTGGGTCTTACAGACTCGATCGACCCACAGATCGATTCCTCGTTCAATTTCCATTCAGTATGCAGAATTTCAACCAATTCAATCAGAAGATGCAGAACTTTGCTCATATCAGAAGTTCCAAAGTACATATTTACCGCATAATCGTATCTGGAAAATTTCGAATTTCCTAATTATTATTTTAAAAATCTGGAAAAATTCACACCCACTAATCCAAACACGCAGAGAACGAATCTGTAATCGAAATGGATGAATTCGACACGATAACAAAATAATCTCGCTCCTAAGTGCGTTTTTCGTCTGAAATCGCACTATTTTCACTTTGACGAGCCATATCTTCGAAATGGTCGGTCTTACGGACTCGATCGACCCACAAATCGATTCCTCGTTCGATTTTCATCTAGATCGGAGGATGTTAAACGATTCGATCAGGTAATGCAAAATTTCGTTCATGTCAGAAGTTCCAAAGTAGACATTTACTGGATTTTCGAATCTTGGAAATTTCGAATTTCGTAATTATTATTTCAAAAATCTGAAAAAATTCACAACTACTAATTCGTACCCGAAGAGAACGAATCTGTGATCGAAATGAACGAATTCATCACGATAACTAAATAATCTCGCTCCTAAGTGCGTTTTTTGTCTGAAATGGCACTATTTTCACTTTGACGGGCAATATCTATCTTGAAAATTTCGAAATCACTTCATCTTAATGAAGATACGTGCATTATGAGCAATCCAATATCTTCCGACTTGCCCCTTGGTAGATAAACCCTTTTCGAAATCGATGTGATCCTGTTGTCGGAATCATTTGATTGAATAGTGAGCTGCGACAATGCAAATATGACAACACGAAACACAGCACACTGGGACATATTGCCTCCCCAGGCTATATTTCAGATATTCGAAATTAGATACGCTTCCGGATGCAAATTATAATACGCGAAACCTTTGACATTGACAGCAATTGAAAATTAACAGTCAATATGCATGCAGCTCATGAACAGGCGTAAAATTTGTTCGGATTCTACTCTGAACTGCGTTGATCTCGCTTTCCTCAATCCCACAGAAGTTTTGACTTCATCTTCTATTTCAATGTTGAAGTAGCATTTTAAATAGTGTTCCAGAGTCAACTTGTCTTTCTCTGAAAACTTATAGAATATGCTATACAGGGCGATTCACCTGAGAATGCAAATAAATTAATGGTATAATGGTTGCTTTCGATGTGGTCAAACTGCATCATCAAGATCTGAGATGTAAGCATCGTGGTAAATCGTCAATCACTTCAATATCCTATAAGTATCCTCTTGTTTTCGATGGTGTACACGTTGAGGTTCGAAAGAAAAAGCTGAGACTAGTTTGATGCTCGAGAGACGATGATCTCTAGTTCTATTTGAAATGTCAGACTGATCGTTGTTGTAAAATGAATTTCAAATTATTTTTTTCCGTGCTTGGCTGTGAATTATCAGTGTCTCAACGCGAAATTGAATATTTTTATGAATCTCGTGAATGATTTCTATGAATACGCTAGAAAAGTTAGCCGATAATTTTCATTGGACATGGATTTCCATTTGTAGACTTACATGGAAAGTTCTGTGTCAATCTAAGCTATAAAGTGACAACTTTCGGAATCAAGTTCGATGAAATTTGGCCGTACACACATCACGTATCGGTAGTCGCCTAAGTCTCTCAAGGTCGATGTTCCAACATGGGCGCGCATTGCCTAATAATCATAAGGCATTCTTCATCTCCTCTTTATCATTATTTTATTTAAAATCACTCGGTTAGGTATTTTTCAATATCGACCGAAGCTTATGGAAAAATCAATTATTTCGGTGTGAACTTTTCATTGTCTTGTAGGTCGTCATTTTTTGAAAGATATACCAGAGTATGTACCACAAGTTGATGATCGATTACCATTTTGCGGATAAAAACTGTATTTTTCATCGCTATCATTATTCTATTGTTCCCCCCGAAGGACCTCGAAGTGGAGTGGAAATCCGCATAAAGAGCGTGTGTGCCGAACGATTTAATATACCGAGCGATCGGCCCTCCGAACAAAGGCTAATCCCGCTCGATCGGGATCGCTTCCGTCGCATCGAGCACAGCTTCTGTCGCTCCTATTTGCTCCTCGCAGCTTGGCGCCCCATATAAATAAATGTCTCTTTACGGCCTCACACTGATTCCTTTCATCCTGGGCACCGATAGCACAGAGGCGTGCACGACGATGAAGGAAAACCCTCAATGTTACCTACCATTCGATTGAATGATTGACAAGTTCACTTCCATACGTCGAATACCGATTTAAAATTTCAACATTTGAAATTTCAAAATTTAAAATTTAAAATTTAAAATTTAAAATATAAAATTTAAAATTTAAAATTTAAAATTTAAAATTTAAAATTTAAAATTTAAAATTTAAAATTTAAAATTTAAAATTTAAAATTTAAAATTTAAAATTTAAAATTTAAAATTTAAAATTTAAAATTTAAAATTTAAAATTCAAAATTTAAAATTTAAAATTTAAAATTTAAAATTTAAAATTTAAAATTTAAAATTTAAAATTTAAAATTTAAAATTTAAAATTTAAAATTTAAAATTTAAAATTTAAAATTTAAAATTTAAAATTTAAAATTTAAAATTTAAAATTTAAAATTTAAAATTTAAAATTTAAAATTTAAAATTTAAAATTTAAAATTTAAAATTTAAAATTTAAAATTTAAAATTTAAAATTTAAATATGATGGGTTGTTAGCAAATGTTTTCTTGTCTTTAATGAAATGGCGAACAACCTACAAAAAACTGCTGTTAGTTTCTTTAGAATAATAGGCATATGGATTCCGATGATACCGGTTTTGGGAAGTTATTGGCCTCGTGGATCCAAAGTAAAAAGCGCTGGAACTTCAAAATTCCAGAGGGTGATGAAATTTATATCTATTATTCGCATAAAATAGTTCATACTGCTCATGTATTTACAAAGTAGAGGATGAAAATTTTCTTCGACAAATAAATCACCTCTGTCATGGTGGAATATTCGAGAGGCGATACGCCACTGCGTCGGTATCATCGGGCAGATAGTCGGAACCCTCAAATTTCCCATATCGAATTGACTAGCGAGGGCCTAACTTGTATACATATATGTATATGTCGCCCCGTTCGACCGAAACGGCTTTCGTGATGTGCTTTCATTTAATTTTCAGGAGATTCTACTAATCGTGGGGACGTGTGATCTCCATTCGATTAGGTGTATACGGAGTGGTGCTCCTTCCTATATGTCAATTTAGGGTTGATTTACTGGTTGAAGATGACGTTCGTGATTCTCATGCAGTTGTTTTTCACGACCTATAAGGGCTTCGCAGAGGTAATATCTAAATCAATTTGAAATTCAGGTGGTTGTTTTTTTGTTATCTTCGATGCGATTTTTGGTAGCCCTTATGATGATGGAATTTTGTGAATTTTTACTGTAACATTTTGCATTCTTTGTGAATTACCCTGCATAAGAGACGAAAGAATCAGATTATCAAACAGTGCATTTTCCAATTGAACCAAAAAAAAAAAAATTAAAAATTTGGCAGTCCAAATTTCCGTTTCGCTTCGACATCCTGTAACAGAGCTCGTGTGGCACCCCTCGATAAACGACACCCCCTCACCTCAATCAACCCCTTGTCGTGCACCCGTTCGAAACTAGTTGAATGTAAAATGAGAAGCTGAGACGGAGCGGACAGGAGGAGAAATTCAAACGCGAATGGAATTAATCCGCACCCGGACTATTTGTTATTCAATTTGGGATACATTTTCCGGCCGGATGGCTGGTAAATAAAATTAGCGCAGCCGGATCGGATTTTGCGTGATTATAAGAGCGATGAGATAGTGGTTGATGTTGTTGGGGTATTATTCGTCTTTGTGTGAATTCAGATGAATGTATCAAGAAAGATTTCAATCAGTTCTATAGATTTTTTTGGGATTTTTCTACTCCATCTTCCTTCCTCCTCGTTTCTAAAAAATATGAGGAAATCCCAAAATTGTCTCATGTGTTACCTTGTATAGCTTATATCTCACTATAAAATATCAAATTGATACCTCAGTTTGAAGAAAATCATCAAATCGATTTTTAGAAAGTGGGCTTCGGTTTTTGAATACTCGAATTCAGTTTTATCAACAGAGATATCTGGTTATGATTTTGGACATCCGTGTATTTCACAGATTGATACTGAATTTTTTTTCATAAGTAACGATATGATATTACACATATCTCTAGTAGATTGATCTTAAGGGGAGCTTAAATAGGGACACAACGATTAAAAATCACATGACTGTTGGCATTGCCAAAACATTGCGATGCCATTGTATTGAGAAACACGACATTTTCAGTTATTTTCATTGGAATCGAGTGAATAGTGTGAGATTATTTATTCAATGAGTGTTTCAAAACAAAAAGACTAGAGATGTATATATCATATCTTTGACTACAACCGTGTGCGCAATCAAAAGTTTACAGTAAAACACACTGTACATAACTTCAGAGGGGTCATGCCATCTATTGGTGTAACAATGAAACATTCCTTTCGGTCAATACGTTTACAGAAATCTTCCTTATTTCTATTGCCATCTAGAGGCAAATGAGCGAGTTCATTTAAAGGTTTCTTCCGTAGACACTGATGCTTTCTAACTCCAACGCATTCTCATAGATGGCAGTAGTTTTATCTCGATAAGTTTTCTTTCTATCAAGCCAAAGATATCTTCGTTTTTGCCGTTGGTTGTGAAATTTTTTGGTTATGTCGTTGATCACGGGCCAGTATCAGTTAGCTTCATGTACAGTAAACTGTAGAAAAACCACAAAGTTGTGAAAATGTCCATTAGATGATACTCTGAGCTGCAAAATATATTCTTTGCTCTGAGCCTATTGCTAGTAGATGAAAATAACAAAGAGATGAGTTTTTCATTTGAAATGGGTGGTATAATAACTGCCAAGTCATTTTATGATTGATTAATTGATAATTTCATATCCTATCATTGTCTTACCGAACGTTGAAATCTTTGATTCGAATTAAATTATCACTGAATAGGCCAGATAACGTAGATACTCGTTTTAGGTCTTGTGACGATGTAGCCTAGCTGTTATCAGAATTAAAATCAGTCCATCAATTCAAATAATAATCCTTCTTTATCTTGAATTTTGGCAATATCATAATTCATCTATCATTTTTCTCTGAGGACTCGAATCACATGTATTTCATGGAAAAATATATGACATGGGAATCACTTACGTCAATCTGATCTTCGATAGACAAAGAATCACTGAATGGACCACTCAACAACATCAACAGTATATCATCTCGAATGATGAATCTCCGCTTCGAAATTAATTTCCAACATTGAAATTCCAAAATAGCGTCTGATTCACGAACTTCATTAATTCGAGCGGATGGAGATTAAATGAATGATCCATTTAGCTACGACTCTTCCTTTTCCTTTGTAGAGACGAGGATTTCAGCTCTTGCGATTGGCCTGTGCGAGAAAAAACAGCCTGAAAGTTGAGGTTCAGCTGTTAATTTTCTTCGTATTTTGTCAAGTTAATCTCGCATGATGATTTAGATTGTATTTTGGAACGAATCGGTTAGTCAGGTAATTTAATACTTTCACACAAAGTGACGTATACAGTCACCAGATCGTTCTGAAAAATCGCTTATAATGTGGAAAATTTACCGGAAAATCGATCGGTGTGTCGATCGAGTCCGTAAGACCGACCGTTCCGGAAATATGGCTCGTCAAAGTGAAAATAGTGCGATTTCAGACAAAAAACGCACTTAGGAGCGAGATAACTCCGTTATCGAAACGAATTGGCTATTTCTGATCACAAATTCGTTCTCTAAAGGTCTGAATCAGTAGTTGTGATTTTTTTCAGATTTCTAAAATAATAATTAGGAAATTCGAAATTTCCAAGATACGATTATTCGATAAATATTTACCTTGGACTTTCTGACATGAACAAAATTTCGCATTCTTCAATCGAATCTTTCGAAATCATGTGATCTAGATGGAAATCGAACGGGGAATCGATCTGTGGGTCGATCGAGTCTGTTAAACCGACCGTTTTGGAGATATTGAGCGTCAAAGTGAAAATAGTGCGATTTTTTGCGAAAAACGCACTTAGGAGCGAGATTACTCCATTATTGTGACGAATTTATCAATTTTGATCCCAGATTCGTTTCCTACGGGTTCGACTCAGTAGTATTGAATTTTTTCAGATCTCCAAACTGATTTCGAAATTTTCATGTTTCGATTATATGTACCTTGGACTTTTTGACATAAACAAAATTTCGTATTTTGTGATAGAATCGTTTGAAATCTTGTGATCTAGATGGAAATTGAGCGAGGAATCGATCTGTGGGTCGATCGAGTCCGTAAGACCGACCATTTCGAAGATATGGCTCGTCAAAGTGAAAATAGTGCGATTTCAGACGAAAAACGCACTTAGGAGCGAGATTATTTTGTTATCGTGTCGAATTCATCCATTTTGATAACAGATTCCTTCTCTGCGTGTTTGAATTAGTGGTTGTGAATCTTTCCAGATTTCTAAAATAATAATTAGGGAATTCGAAATTTTCCAGATACGATTATGCGGTAAATATGTACTTTGGAACTTCTGATATAAACAGAATTCCGCATTGTTCGATCGAATCGATTGAGATTCTGCGATCTAGATGAAAATTGAACGAGGAATCGATCGGTGGGTCGATCGAGTCCGTAAGACCGACCATTTCGAAGATATGGCTCGTCAAAGTGAAAATAGTGCGATTTTAGACAAAAAACGCATTTAGGAGCGAGATAACTCCGTTATTGGAACGAATTGGGTATTGCTGATCACAAATTCGTTTGCTACAGGTCTGAATTAGTAGTTGTGGATTTTTTCAGATTTTTAAAATGATAATTAGGAAATTCGAAATTTCCAAGATACGATTATCCGATAAATATGTACCTTGGACTTTCTGATATAAACCAAATTCCTCATTTTCTGATTGAACCGTCTGAAATTCTGCAATCTAAATGAAAATTGAACGAGGAATCGATCGGTGGGTCGATCGAGGCTGGAAGACCGACCGTTCCGGAAATATGGCGTGTCAAAGTGAAAATAGTGCGTTTTCAGACAAAAAACGCACTTAGGAGCGAGATTATTTTGTTATCATGGCGAATTGAGTTCTTTCGATTGCAGATTCGTTTTCTTCGGATCTGAGTTAGTGGTTGTGAATTTTTTCGGATTTTTAAAGTGATAAATAGAAATTTCGAAATTTTCAAGCTTCGATTATTCGATAAATATTTACCTTGGACTTTCTGACATGATCAAAATTTTACATTCTCAGATCGAATCTTTTGAATTTATGTAATCGAAATGGAAATCGAACGAGTAATCGATCGGTGGGTCGATCGAGTCCGTAAGATCGACCGTTTTGGAGATATGGAGCGTCAAAGTGAAAATATGTCGATTAATAGGAACCGGCAAATATGTTGAATTTTCTGACATGAACGAAATTCCGAATTTTTCGCAATCTTTTCGAAATTCCGTGATATAGATGTAATTCGACTGAGGAATCGATAGGTGGATCGTTCAAGTGGGGATCTGAGTTGAGTTTTCTCGTGCTCAACAAAATTTTGAAAATGAAGTTTGTTTTTGAATCAGGAATCTATAATCATTCCATTTCACCTTCGAACTGGAACTACCTTCATTTCCTCTTAATCATTCCTCACTGGAAATATAAAACGATTTACTTTTTTCACATTTCACATATGACATTTATCCTGATTATTTGCAAGTGCTTGATAGCTCTAGACAAGAAAAACGTCGCTTTTTGGGGGGGGGATTCTGCTTAATACTTGTTATCTCATCTCTCTAGCCATGTGTGAATCTGAGGCTAATAGTTTTTATCGACGATTCGATTCTCACAACATTACGTAACTAACTTCTTATTGGTGTTGATTCATCATGCAGGCTACTTACTCTTCGTGAATGGTTTCAAGTGGATTGCGATTGGATTCGTAATCCTGGCCTGTTAGTATTGGAAAAAAATATATTTTCGCACATCCCAAGGCTACAAGATATACAAACAGTCAACAGTTAGTCTACAATACCTCGAGTCGTTTCCTGGAGGTTGAGCAGAAAATGTTTGTTTCATTGAGTCACCTTGTAAAGTCTTTATCGTTCGTGCGATTCCATGTCTTTTTCCAGGATTGATGTTTCCTGATTCCATAGTAGCAATTGAAAACAAATCATGCTCGATTTGGATCAACTACTTTTCGAAAGCAAAAATCTTTGAAACCCTGAAAATTTAGCAGGCCTTGATGCCGAAATTCTGTTCGGAACTACATACGAGTTGTTTCATAATTGAATGGTGATCTTGAAGAGCGACAATTCTCGGATGGCACACAGTCTTTTGTTTGTACAGTGTGGAACAGCCAAATGGAATAAATTCGATAACAAATAAATGAGGGTGTGTTGGGAAAAACGCTTGAACACATCGATTTTTATTTTTAGATGCGCATTTTTATCAAGGAAAAAATAATTATATAGGGTGTGTCATGTGACAGCCGATACCAAGTTTTTTGTACTCTTCGAGAAAATCTAGACATGTACAGTGTGTCATATCTACCTTCAACTGTTTCGGAAACATAAACCGTTTTCAGATGTATTACAAAAATTAACAAAAAAAAAGGAATCATTTTATTTCACAAATGATGTTGAAAAACAAAAAACAATAATCTCCTATATCGAAATTAATGCGTTTTTTGCGTTTTTACATCATTTGTGAAATAAAATGATTTCCTTTTTTTTGTAAATTTTTGTAATACATCTGAAAACACTTTATATTTCCGAAACAGTTGAAGATAGGTATGGGATATTGTACATGAATTATGTCTATAATTTCTTGAAGAATCCAAAAAACTAAAAATATACAGGAGGTTGTATTTAAAATAAGAAAGTTGGTATCGGCCACTGTCACATGATACACCCTGTATAATTATCATTTCCTTGAAACAAATGCGTATTCAAAAATACAAATCGACGTGGCCGAGCGTTTTTCCCAACACGCTCTCATTTATTCGTTATCGAACTTATTCCATTTGGCTGTTCCACACTGTATATTGTATTCAAGTTGTGTCTCCCTATAATCGTTTTGTTTTTGATTATTATTTTTCCATGCTCAATTTCTGTATCATTTTGTATACCCAATGAATAAATGAATTGAATAGGTGAAAGCAAACTTCGATTGAATTTTGTTTTTTTTTTCATGATATAGTTAGAAAGAAAAACCTGATGGTAAATCCAACCTGTCCAGGCATTGTCATTGTATACAATAGTGTATATAAAATATAAGCAGCCGTAAAATTTCAACGTCCAAACTAATCAGACATCATTCTTTTTTCATACATTATAATATAGGGGCCCATTGTGTGGGTGAGCATAGGTAGTGATGACAATGAATGGTGAATGGATCTAGATAAGAAAACGAATAAAAATCCGAGTTGGGTGAGACGTGGGACCATCTTGCATATACACCTCATTTCTGATTCTGATCTCGATTATTTCTTCTCGTATGTCGATCCTCCGATTCATTCAAGCTACCTCTAGTATAATTTTTCGATAACGAATGCTGAATTCTACTAATCGAAATAAAACAAGAAGGTCGATTCTTCAGACGATTCAGTTCCTACTTTAATTAACTGACATATAACAAGATAGCTAGTACTTTCGGATGAAAATGCATATTTCAAATTTAAATTCAAAAAATTAATAAAATTTGTCCTGATTGAAAACTTTCCTCGTAGAAGGAGATCTAGTTCCGTTGGTTGCGAAAATATTTCGATAATAATTTTATAGCCCAAAGCCTATTTTTTATTTCCATCTCATTCAATATTATTAAAATGAAAGTTAGTTCTTATGAAATTGTCTATTCGAAAAATTCGTTGCTTTGTAATATTGGTAATTTAACATTTTTCTATCGTAGAAATAAATATATGTAACATATTAGATAAAAAATAAATATAAATATATACCATAGCTAAAAATTTAGATACATGTAACGGGTCTAGAATTTTGTTTAGAACCTGAAATAATATGCAGGGTGACCCTATTCAAAATAAGTGAGTTGAAATAATCATCTTTCCGTATAACCGGAAGTTGATTATTACACACTTTTTTCAAGTTTTCGACCACTTATAGACCGTTAAGCAGGAATTGAAATCTCAGTATGCCACCATCTTAAACATATTTCAGCCAATTTGCTCCCATCGACAATACTAAATCGTCTCGAACTGAACTCAAAATTCCCAAAATTTTCCGAAATATAGAGCTTATAATATGAACGTGATAATAATAATAATAATAATAATAATAATAATAATAATAAGATGAACAAACGCTTGATGAGTTATTCAAGAAATATTTAAATTTCCAGACATTTTCCATCAGTCATTTGGAGCACTCTGTATATCATGTTGCTCCTTAGAGGAAGTGAAAATATCATTCACGCTACTATCTTCAAGCTTCTCTTATTTCGAACGATCTAAATGAACCGTGTCATTGTTGACAGTCTTCTGCTTCCGTTTTACTCTTCGATATAGTGGCTGGATTCATTAAAGTGTTTGTTTTTTGAAAAAGCAATTCGTCGATTAAATTTCGATTTCGGCAGGCAGAGTTACGCGATGCCCCCCTTATCGGAAACATGCACAGTCGACAAGATAAACACTCCAGTATTCTTTCCTTGTGAATCCTTCTTAGATAATAAATGCTAAATTTGTGATAAGAATTGATATCGAGAAGTAATCAAGCTTTGTGGAAGTGTAATGAAGTATGAGAATAATATCACGTCATGTAATAAGTGATGGATAATAATTCGACAGAAATTGCTCGAAAAAGTTCTGGAGATTTTCCGAATTAATCAAACTCCCGTAGTTCCCTGTACATTATACAGGATGGTCCAATGAAAACGAAACTAGGTATGCATTTCATTGAGAGATCGAAGAACTGACATTGAAATAAATGATTCTTAATGTAATGTTGGATTGAAAAAAAAACACATGAGGCACTTCTTGGATGAACTTAGATAACTGTGAAATGAGAAAAAGTGATGAAAGGGAAAAAGCATTACTTTCCATCACTTACCGATTATTTTCATGAACGTGATCTTTTCTCGAAAACTACTGCATTGAATTCCAAAAACAAGGAAGCGTTGGTGAGAGATTTCGATTGCCTTCAAAATGATGTATCACTTGACCCCTTATCCCATTTGAGATTCAAGGGTTGGAGCTCACCCCTCCGAGGGGTTTGAAGTGAAAAAACTTAAAAAATGCGCAAAATATTTCCCAGTCAAAATAGAAATCGACCGGTTCCAGCGTTTTTCTTTTCTGAGAACGACAACTATGTCAAATCGGCCTCGATTCGTTTTCATTAGCCCACCCAGTATATTACATCCATCAAATGCATTCTTATAACTTACAATTCATGTGCAGAATTTCATTTCATTAAGAGCGATTTTATA
This sequence comes from Gastrophysa polygoni, assembly GCA_963576655.1. NCBI lineage: Eukaryota > Metazoa > Arthropoda > Insecta > Coleoptera > Chrysomelidae > Gastrophysa > Gastrophysa polygoni. The sequence goes on along the minus strand of OY755090.1, from coordinate 24,705,335 downwards.
GGTTTACTTTTTAGACAACTCTCTCTTTAATAATGATAATTATTATGATACAAGATTTATAAGACGCAATTTTCTTTCAGCAATCGACTTTTTTTTCTAATTTAATCGTTCTCGAATCCGAGCCATTTCAGATACAATATTTTTCATTTATATTTATATCTCACGCACTTGGAGAAGACCCCCTGTAAAATGTGCCGTTGACAATAATTAGTATATATAATTAAGATACAACATTCTTTATGAAGGTGGACTTCCTTATCTGTCGATTTATTCTCTTTATTTTTCGTAATTCTCGATGATTATTGCGTTCATCGATGAGTTGAAGAGTTCAACGATCATTACAATAATTCAAGGAGAAAGTTGGATGCGTTAAAAATACCGTGATCGTGTACAAAGGCCGCTGTTATCCATGGAACATATAGTGAATTTCATAATTATTTATTGATGTCGTTATCGAAATCGAAGAAAAAAACTTGCCGCTTTGAAATTATTTAATATATTGAATAATATAACGATAGCAGATGACCGGATATTTGAATGGAAATAATAATAATCGTTCTTGATTACAAGAATCTCAGCACTCGAGAGTATATACAGTGGGACCCACATGGAAGCGGGACACGTTCCAAAAAAAAATTAGTTCACCATATAGAGATCTGCTATGTTTCACGTGCTGAAAGTACTAATACAATATTAGCCACAATGTGGAGATAAAAGGAAAACTATTTCGAAAGTAGGTACGCGAAATATAGAAAAAATACTTTGGTGAGTAATCGGATTTTTTGGCGATTGCTGATCGATTAACAGTTCATCGGAAACTCCACCCTTCTGTCTTCAACTACAGGGTATGCGACAGTCCGGTGATTCAGCATATTGACCATATAAAGTATGGACTAACGTAGACGTTAGGGGTCAAGAACCCAACCCCCTAGTCTTAGGTGCCAGTGGAGTACAAGAGAGACGTGGCATTTTTAGGTGAAACACCAGGTAAATGACTGTTGAGGCACTCCACATTATATGGAGCATTCACCCTGTAGAAGATTTGCGACAAGTGTTACAACGTTTTTTTTATGTGTTCTATAAAGAAATGAAGATTCAATTTATATCAAATACAGTCCTTCAATTACAAAATAGATATTTACGTTACTAGTCCGGTAAGTACACTTTTAAAAGTTTACCGGACGTGTGACGTATAACATTTTATTTCATACTGCTAAAAAACAAAAATGAACAGTGAAAAATAAAATATTAATCTTTGTTGAAGTGCTACAACAAAAAAATGGGAATGTATCAGCAAGAAGCAACTCCCTAATAATAAATAATTCATCCAATGGAGCTCCTGCATGGTATCCATATTCATGGGAACGAAAATTTAACGGTTAATATTAATAGTAGCCAATAAGTAATTTCTGTGTATTGTTTTGCTGTTGAATTTTTAATAAATGTATTCATGCTTTTGACGCATAACTGAGTTTTCAATATTTACAATCCGGTGAAATTTCATTACGGGATAGTAGCACGTAATGAAATATTACGTGCGCCTATCCTGTAAAAGTCTATTTTCCGGATTGAAATCAGGTACGTAAAGGTATGTTCTATGATGCAGTATGAAATGAAAGTATTAAACCGACGAACAATGACAGTTGTGACAGTGAATAGAGTTTGTCCAATCACATACTATTACCAGATAATTCAGTAAAGAGATGCTGGTAGTGATATCATCATTAGCAGAGAAATATACTGTAATTCATCATATCGGGCACTGTGTGATCTGCCTTCCTGATACGAGATAGATTTTTTGTTGCATCGAACTCAGGTTCCCATTTCAGAATTCTTGTCAGATCCTCATTCAAAGCATCGACCTGTCTTCGTCTTGCACCTCTGATGGTAACATTGGATGATAAATATGGGCTCTAGAGGAGAAGGTGTACTATCATTCGCAAAGCTATGGACTGGCCAGGAGGTCACATCCAACAAATCGTTGATGTAAAGCAGAAACAAGGTTGGTGCCAAGTCAGATCCCTGTGGAACACCAGCATTGATAGTCATTATAACAGCCGAGACTCTTTCTACCGCCACATATAGTGTAGTGTAGGTTCACATTTATTACACGCCTTACACCTCGGTAGTGAATAAAGTGGTTTATACAGGGTTGGGAAAAAGTTTGGATCCAAGAAAATATCTTCTAAACGAAAAGGACAATATTGATGAAAATTTGCAGGTAAGTGCAATGGAAAAAAATGCATCTGGTGTACATTTTTTTGTTAATAATGATATACTTCCGATTTATCCGGAAATGCCATTAACTTCTTTAATTCAAGAGAAACTAATTGATGTTGTTCGTATGCATAGTAATAAATGAACATACAATTTACAATTGTAAATTGTACAATTAAGAATTGTTCAATCAAGTGAAAAAGAGCGTATTGAAATTTTAATGATCGGTTATGGTGATTGTGAAATTTATTTCCGTCAATTAGACTTTGACACTTACTATGCATACTATGCATACAAACAACATAAATTAGTTTATCTAAATATTTTTTTGCTGTAATGCAGCGGAGTTTGATTGAAGTGCTATATTCCTTGCTTTCACAATTTTTTTCACACTAAACTGAGTATGTTTGAATTAAAAATCTGTAAAAATATATAGGGTGTCCCATTTAAACTGAAGTAGTTGATGGCATTTCCGATTAAACCGGAAGTATATCATTAACAACAAAAAAAATTACATCAGATGCTTCTTGTTCCATTGCATTTACCTGTTAATTTTCATCAATATCGTTCTTTCCGTTCAAAAGATATTTACTTGGTTCCATTTTTTATTCCAACCCTTTATATATAACCAATAGATCGTAAAGGAATTAGACAATAGACAAGTGGAAGTGAGAAAATAACTGCAATCTTTCCATCCAAGTTGGAGAATCTGCTTGCCACTGTTGGTGCCCTTCCAGGCGCACGCTGCTTGCTGGTTCCCAATCATCCCCATCGCCGTGGAAATTACGTCCAGTCGGAGTCCAGGTGAGATAGACGCGAGGAGAGCGCTATCAAAACTAGTATAAAAACAGTCACAGTCACAGTAGCCGGTCGGATCCCCCCTGCCTTCCATTCAACGCTAGTTGGCGTAGTATCGAGCGTGCTTTGGGACGGTGACGTGCATCGAATCCGAATAGCGAGCGGCCAGGATTTCAGTCAGTCTAGTCTGTTTCGCGTTTGACGGTTGACAGGTGTGTGGAGCGCGGCTTTTGTTTTGATCTGCGATCGACTCGGACTGGAAAGTGGGTATTTACACTGACTATGGCGATCGATTCCGACTACGGGCAGGTTTGATAATCGTTGGTTACGACAAGTTAAAAAAGACGATATTTCGATGAGCATGTCGAACGATGCGACGGTGGTGGTCAAATGGCAGAAGGTGTTGCTCGACGTGCTGCTGTTGAATTGCGGTGAGTTGATGGATGAGACAGATCGCTAGGTTATGTCATCTGGGTCGATAGTAGCTACGAGGGTCGGTCGGAACGCTATTTTTCGGGCTGCCTGCCGTCTTGGAAATCCAGTTTTCAGGCTGGGCTAGTTCTGGAAATTTTCATCACTCTACAGGACTAGCACGGAAAATCTAGAAGTGGCAGGGGTTAATCATGGCAGCAGTTGACATTGGCGTTTTAGAGATTTTAGAAAAAGTCGAGTTCAGAAGTTGATAAAAATATCAAATATGGAAAATTATTGTCTGTTTTTTTCTGTGTAGTGGAATTCTTGTTGATATGATATTCATAAACTCGATTTCACCGGATGGTAAAATCGTTTTTGTAAATTGTATATTCGTTGGTAATGCGCATTTGTATTTAGTAAACCTCATGTAATAGTTGATGGATCGAATGTCATTATTTTTTCAACTTTCATTGAAGATATTTCTTGTATCTTGAAGCGTCCTAGACCTTTGTGTGGAATATTCTAAATCTATTAATTGGCATGAAACTTTACGAGAGCTCCTATGAGCTGAGAGAACTTGAAAAATATAAAAATCCAGAGGTACCTAAAATCAATGTACGTAATACAAACGGAACTTTACTTGCGCACCCTGTAAATATGCCCTTTCCTGATTCATCATCACGTAAACCACTATTATTACGTCTCGGTGGTCTTGAACTTGATTCATTTGGTTTATTGCCAAGGTTTCATGTGTGGTTTGTTTATGTTTGTGAACAAATGATTATATAATTGAATGAAGAGTATTTATTCGTAGGTCAAGCAATATCCTAGGTGTGTGCTCGCGTTTTACTATAGAAAATGTCAATGTTTACAGAGTGTCCCGATTTGAATAGCAGCCCTCTTGTCAATCGATATGAGAACTTGTTTTGAGAGAAAAGTACCGGCGCTAAATTGGAAATGAAAACGTGTTTTTTATTGAAAACCGCTCTGAAAAAATTGTGGATATTCTAGTGATTCTGCAAGTATCTCCACATGAGTGTCAACACGAGGGAGGGTATAAAATAATTACGGAACAGACTGGAGATATTTTTCAAAGATTTGCAGTTTTGTCAAGATTTGGACGATTTTTTTTCCTACCCTTTGCCATAGAAAGATTTGCTCTTGAAATCGAACCTGAAGGATCATGATGGGATCCCAAAGATTGTCCAATCAAAACTAAATTTAGTCGAACAGATTGCTTGATGACATCTGACAGAAGTGTCATACTTTTCAACGTAGTTGCAAAATATTTCTTTCGCAGAATTATTTAAGCGAATAATTATTGGCAATGCATTATTCTTGTTCTAACTAGCTGATGAAAACGTACCTTTGATGACTATTATTGTATAACCTCCTACACGTCACTCTTATGCTATAACATTTCTCTACATCGATATTAACATGCATAACCTGCCTTATCGGTATAGTTGCGAGATCGTATTACGAAGTCGAGAATACCGCGAAGGAATATGAAATGAAATATGAATCGAGTAGTTCTCGATGTTTTCCAGTTAGGTAGCGCCTTAGGTAGCCAGTTTTCAAGGTTAGCGCCACATTCTGCTGCCAGAAAATCTATTCAATATGAATTTTTTAGTTTCCTCATACAAATTCTTTTTTTCTTTTAATTCAATGTCCTAAACTTTAAAAATCCTGGACTGAAAATCTAAAATACGCTGTGTGCTATCACTGTGTAATCACTACATATGCTATTTTTTTCGTTCACGGTAGTTCCCACATTTTTAAGTATATTTATGAATCATTCACGAAACAATGAAAGTCACTTTCTGATTCATTAAGAATAGGCAATCTCTAAACTATAGAAAGTAAACAAACGAAATATGAAGATTCCGCCCAATATGCCTTATACGGGGTGTTTAAGGGGAAAATTTTATTCGAACATTTCTCAAGTTTTAGCAACATAATTTTGTCATTTGCATGAATTTGAGATTTGCTAGTTCCAGGTTTTCTTACATGAGAAATACGAAGTTCAATTTACGTTCAATTTCAGACTAGACTATCCAACATATATTTGCAGGTATCGCAGCGTTCATTTTCATCACTGTGAGAGAATAGACAAAGAAACGTTCGAAGAGTACTGTCTGTTAGTTTTTCGAAGAGGCGGTACATTCATTTTCCAGCTTTTTGTGGGATTTTCTCTAGAAACGAGGAGAGAAAATCCCACAAAAAGCTGGAAAATGTTCTAAGAGTAGTTTCATGAAAAAAAAAATCTTGTGACGTAGAGCAGTACAACTATAACGAAACATCCTTCTGCTCCCCTGATACGAATATCAGAATCATTTCGTTCTGGATAGGGATGTAACAAGACATTCGATATACGGACGAAAAAAATTGAGGCGATATGATAGAAGTGTATTGAGTATTTAAAAAAATGTATTTATAAAATTAATTGAAACGAAATATGATGATATTTTTGGGCTTCTTCGCAGTCGGGTGGCCACTGTTGTTCCTGTTTTTGTGGGGCAGCGCCTACCACAGGGGCTTCTTCTGCGACGACGAAAGTCTCAGGCATCCCTTCAAGGAATCCACGGTGCCCAGCTGGTCGCTATATCTCAGCGGCATCGGACTCAACACCGTCGTGGTGAGTGCCATTCTATGTTTCTAATTTTCTAGACAGGTCGTTTCGAAACATGTGTCGGATTCCTTGCTGGTTATAGGAAAAAAAAAGTTTAATATAAGTCCGTACACGCGAGATTCATTAAGAGGTCGAGTAAGGAAAAAAGATAGATAACTAGCTCAGTTTTGGAAATATAAAGAAAGTTCTATCGGTTTTCTTTAATCGGAATGCGAACTATACCTATCTCCCAGAGTATCTTCCAGTAATCATACTGATTGGAATGCTGCGACCTCCATGAAGCTAGCAGAACCACCCTCGAAAATTCAACTTTTTCTTCGGCCATAATTTAAGGCTAATTTATTACCTTATTGCCGAATTTATTGCTCTTCGTTAAATGCGAAAAAACTCGGGGTTCTGCTAGCAAAACTAATTCCAAAGGAAAATGTTTTCCAAAAATTTCATCACGCTATAATTTGAGGCTGATTTAAGGCTCTCATTCTAGCCTATCGCCGATTTTTTGCTCTTCGTTTAAAAAAAACGAATCAGATCAATCGAAAACTTTGTCCTTTGGAATTGGTTCTGCTAGCTTTCATGGTTGAGCAAGGAAAATCCACGTTTTTTTTTAATCGAGGAGCAAAAAAATTGGCAATAGGCTAGAGCCTCAAATTAGCCTTGAATTATGGCGTGATCGAAGTTTTCAAAAATTTTTCTTTGGAACTGGTTTTGCTAGCTTTACGTAAAGCTAGCAGAACCCGAGTTTTTTCGCATTTAACGAAGAGCAATAAATTCGGCAATAAGGTAATAAATTAGCCTCAAATTATGGCCGAAGAAAAAGTTGAATTTTCGAGGGTGGTTCTGCTAGCTATATGGAGGTAATGCTGCGACATTTCTTGTATGTTGCCGTGGTTAGATATTTTGTAGAAAAAGCTCATGAATCGTTCTGAAGAGGAACGTAATTTCGAAATGAAAAACATGAAATAAGTAGCAACATGATCACAAAACTGATATTTCACAAAAATATGCGAATAATTTAACAACAAGAATTATGGTTTTGGAAGTCTTTGGGTATACCGGTCTACAACTACTAATCCTTGGATTTCTTTGGATTCATTTGAATCCTCTCGAAATTCCTCGGAATCCCTTTTATGATTCTTGTCTAAATGATAAAGTCCTTGGAATAATTTGAAATTCCACTACAAATTTCAGAAATTTCATGGCATCCTCATGATTTTTTTTTTCAAATTCCTTGAAATTCCTTGTAAAATTAGGTATACATAGGTGCACAGTTCTGTAATCTAAGATTACGCTGATTACTGAGAAAAAGGAGAATAAATAGTTAGTTCCTTTCAAAGACTCGTAGTTTTATCAAGATTTCAGCTTCTGCTGATGAAGTAATATTATGCTACTAGTAATATTATGCTATTCGGTTGATATCAAATTTGATGGGAATTCATCTGAAGTAAACTGCCTCATTTCCATCCGAATATATCCTGGGAAATTCGTCGGACTCGACTAGGCTATGCAGAATTCTATTGTTCCCTATTGATTTTCCCTCATTCGGTTAGTCAGAGTCGGCCTGACATAATATTTCGCACAGCCCATAATAGCAAATGGAAGCTGATGCTCCCTTTCCCTCACGAATAAACGTGCAGGGTGTGACCGATACTGACAAATTGCTTTATTCGACATATTAATGAATGGTCTTCAACCGTTTGATGACTTTCATATTGTGTGCATGGTTATAGAGGTGAATGTTTGGAATTTTGTAGAATTCAAAGAAAGATCGGCTATGTTTCGTATAGGTTTTCTCTTTGATGTCTTTCTTCGGATTGGTCATTATTTGTGTGGTACTTAAATTCGATGTTTCTCGGATCTTGAAAAAGACAGAAATGGAAGATAGCGTATAGAAGAAGAATAGCGAGTGATCGAAAAAATAAAGTTTGTATTTCTAACATATTTTATTTCATTATTCAAACCTTTTGAAAAATGTAAACCAGAACGATCTTCGCTTAGGATTGATTTTTTGTTTATTTTTATGTGTAGTTGTGTAACCTGGAACAAAGGTGATGGAACAAAGATGTTTTTGCGTTTTTTGTGTATAATTGACGAGTAAACATTGACGATGACTCAACAGTCGAAAGCACTTTGATACGTTGCTCTGAAAAAAAAATTGTATGCCTGATATACAAAATTCCTTTCTTCTATTTCGTTTGAAAGTGCACAATTCAGTAAAATAGTAAATCTCTGCGATAGAATGTTTTTTTTTTCACGAATATACCACCCTCTATAGCATTTATGAAAGAAGTCTTTTTAACTAGTTCTTCATTAATAAATTTGAAATAATATTGATCCTCTAAGAATAGCCTAAAAATGTTTTGAATAATTATGCAACTTTTGTTATCAACACTTTCTCTCTATCACGAATATTACAACTGACCTCGCCCTGATCCGATTTCTTCCGGAGATAACAACACTGCAATTGCCTCAAAAGGCCACCCCGTATATCAGCTGACGGCGAGTGAAAATCCATAAAATGTAGACATTGCATCTTTTCCGATTTTTACGATAGTCCAATTAGCTGTTTTGTAATTGTTTTCTCGATAAATATTATTGCTAGTAACACAAAAAAGTGGCGAGTTGATGACCACGATGCGAGATAAGCGACAAGATATTCCTCACACCGCGTAGAAAAAATGTTTGTTGTAATTTATTGCTCAGTTTTGCTTAACCTCGGTGTCAATTGATATTACAATCTGGCATGAGGATAGGCCGAGGAATAGGCATTAGATGAAACACCCGGATCTTTTATTTTACTCGTAATAACTGCTGATGCTTTCATATACAGGGTTGGGATAAAGTATGGAACCAAGTGAATATCTTTTGAACGAAAAGAACGGTATTTATGGAAATTTTGCAGGTAATGTACATTTTTTTGTTAATAATATACTTCTGGTTTTACCGGAAATGCCATCACGTTCTTTAATTTAAATGGGACACCCTATATATTTTTACAGATTTTGGAAGATACTGAGTTTAGTGTAGATAAATTTGTAATAACGAGGAATATACCACTTTAATCAACCTCCTTTGAGTTTTTTGCGTCAAGTGTCAAATTCTAATTGACGGAAATAAATTTTACATCAATCACTATAACCGATCATCACTAAAATTTCAATAAGTTCTTTTTCACTTAATTGAACCATTCTAAATTGTACAATTTGTAAATTGTAATATCATTCATTACTATGCATACAAACAACATCAATTAGTTTCTCGAAATAGTTTTTTGCTCCAATTTAAAACTCAAAGGAGGTTGATTGAAGTGTTAAATTTCTCGATTTTACAATTTTTTCTACACTCAACTCATTGAGTATGAATTTAAAATAACAAGCTCTTTCAAAATCTGTAAGAAAATATATAGGGTGTCCCATTTAAATTGAAGAAGTTGATGACAAAAAAAGTGTACATCAGATGCATTGTGTGCCACTGCACTCACCTGCAAATTTTCATAAATATCGTTTTCTTCGTTTAAAAGATATTCACTTGGTTCCATACTTTATCCCAGCAACCCTGTATTTCTTTCAATAATCATGTAAACAGAGAAACATCTGATATGAATTTTTGGAAATATGTATAATATGGTACTTACTCGGCATGGTAGGTGTCTAGGTAGGTTATTATTTCTCACAGTTTTCTAAATATTGAATGCTGAAGTTCACAGTTTTTTTTTTCTTGTTCTAGCATTTTTATAATTTTCATTTTTTTTCCGAATATACTACATCAGCTGTCGATTTGACAAGGCCATATATGATACATGATCCGAGTCTTGATCAACGGAGATAATCTCAGAAACTGTGAGATAATACCTATAATATTTTACAGAGTAGTACGTTTCACTCGAGTCAGTCGAATATCTGGAAAATCAAACAATTGACACCAATTTTCTAATATATCGAATACAAAAAGTTCACTCTTTCTGACAGAAGCTGTTGTTTTCTGTTTATGTATATATTAAATCTACAAGAAGAGTTATAAAAGTGTACATTTTGCGTGAAAATAACTACAAATGAGGGAGCTGATGGGGGTGTAAAAAACCAGGTACAAAAAGGGCTCATTATTTCATCAAAAACTGAGCAGTTTCATACTAAGTCAAAAAAACTTATTAGTTATGTTGTAGGTATACACAAAAATCATCATTCATTCAGCAGTATCCTTCTCGTGTTGATTATTTATAGACGACTTCATATTGCTTCTGTATCAAACTATTTCATTTCAGTGTCAGCAAACCGTGAATGATACGATAAGGCAACAATGTAGCCTATAGAATGATTGACATGCGAATCGTAAAGTGAGATCTGGGAATTATTTTAATCTCTATCTACCTACCTGTCCCTCGGAATAGCCCAAATACCTTAGGGTCGTCAAAGAAATCTCGGGGTTATCAATAGAGACTTTTTATTTCGTTGCAGAGAACGGATTTACTTCGGACCCTTTGGCGGTCTCCGTGTCAAACCTCGGTATCTACTCGAAATAATAAAAACAGAGGTTCCCCAAAGACGTGTTCTAGGGCCACTCCTAATCTTGATTTAGGCCCATATGACCGAACTGAAGCTGTCAACAAAGCCTTTCCTTTTTTTTTGGGGCTATAAAGACATCATCAGGTGGACCCACAAATCTTTCAGATATACAAACGGAATCCATTTTTTGGAAATCAGATAGGAGAATAAATAACTTTGTTAATACTAATAATAGATCGTTGTCAAAGAAAGGCTGGGTGTGGTGACATTTCGATGATATTCACCTTCGTGAAGACGAAGAAAAAATGTCATTTTATAGTCTGCTAACATTCAAGCAGAGACTACGGAATAACTTTTCAAGGCCGAATATATACTTTAGGCAGTTTTAATCGTTTCAGTGTACGCCCAATAAACTTCTTCTTTGAATTGATGGCATCATTGAAAGACGTCTTTCGAGCTAATGTTTCGTCAAACTATATTTCATTCTCGATTTCTCAGAATCCTCTTGCGCACTTTGGTGATTATCGTTGGATCGACGTAGATTTAATTGCCAAAATTACAGCACTGCTAGGCAATGTGCATCCTCCTTTTCTTTTTCTTTTTTTTTTTTTCGTCGAGTTCCTGTGTATAAAATCTGTTTTACATTCCCCGTACACTAAAAATACAGAAATGAAGTTCAGATGGAAAACGCCATTTGGCGACTCATAAAAGTCGAGGTGAATATTCTTTATGATTCGCGTCTACAGGGTGATATAACAAGTTGAAATTTAAAGAGGGCTAGTTTCCTCCACATTGTTGTTTGATACACTATCAGTTCGATTTCTGGAATGAAAATTATTTGTTGATTTTCGGAAGATTGATACATTTTCATTTCATCTGTTAAATGACTCAAGTTATCAATGATTAGAGTGGGTGATTATCAAATGTCATACAAGAAATGTCAACAATTATTCCGTTGAGCACCGGAAATCTGGTGAAGATATAAGCTTGAGTTTTTGTTTTGTATGGAACAATTCATGTCAGATCATCATAACTGTATTTATAATCAATGTGTCAGATGAGATTTCGGTAGCAAAGGAAAGGAGTAGTAGATAGTTAATCGATTATTTTATTGATTGAAACTTGAATCAAAGCATCAATTATGACGTAGGTATATTTCAACAGATGAAAATTAAATATAGTGCATGCCAATTAACATATTTTCAAAGTGCTAGAGGTTTCTAACTCGGTTTCTAATCATCAAAATAGAGACGGCTATGCACAAAGTAACCAAAGGTAATCTGCACTATGAGGAATAAGCTCGTTAAATGGCAGACAAAACATTCTTCAGTGATAAAATTCGCTTGCATGTGACTACCAAGCTTGTTTGTGTTTCCATTAGTTTCCATTCGTTTTTATTAAAATGATGAACGATTTTCTGATTAGCGATCATATTTGTTTTCGCTTACTGAAGATGAATCTGGTTGTGATAAAAGATCTCTCACAATTGAATAATATTCTACTATGAATGGCCAACAAAAAGAATATTATTTACTGGAATAGTCTGGAGTAATTATTAATATTTTCCAGAATTTATATCGATTCATTTTTCTTGTTGTTCATATTTATGTTCTATGATCCCTGTTGATGAAAATGTACATCGTGTTCTTTTGGAATGAAAAATCAGAAATGATTCCAGATTTGATATTTATATGAAATATCCTCGAATTATTTGATTTACTTTCATTAGGATATTCGAGTGATGACTTTGCGCAACATCCCGTACATTGTATCTTTTCTCGACACATCCGCTTTATCCTATTTATAGTAGGTAGGTATATTAGGTATATCTTCTACCTGCTCATCCATTTCTGTTGATAAATATCTTCCTCTTGATTGTATATAGCAGAGCACTTTTCAGATATTCCTATACGTGAGTCAGGTGTTTATTTTGATGATACCTAACTTGGCAATCATTCGGTATATATGTGTGTGTGTGTGTGTGTGTGTACCTAACTAGTTCGTCTTATCTCAACCCACATTTTTATCAGTTTTATTATTAGAGACACACTTTGCTAAAATGTGTGGTATTCTTATCTATTTTCTTTCAACTCAATTTGGCAACGACCACAAATCTATCTCTTTTGCATCAAATGAAGAGTAATAAATGAGGGTAATGATATTATTCCACTAATTGCAAATTTGAAAAATGCTGATTCTATTGAATGCGACAATATTGTCTTATGGAACTCCTATATCATTATTTGATCGAAATTATCCCATATGTTTATTTCAGAATGACGTTTTCAATAACAGTGTTTAGTATGAAAAGAAAAATTAGTATGACGGCATATTTCTAATATATGGCTGATAGTTTACCATTACTAATGTCAAGAAAAAAGTGTTTTATAATATAAGATATATAATAGAAAGAGAAATAAAAAAAATTTTGACAGATTCCAGTTGTATCTCATATGACTTTTTCCAAAAATGTAAATTGTTTGTTATGAATCTCAACGAATATTCACGTTGGATCATTCATGGTTCTAAAATATATTTTTTTCTTGTTATAGTTTTGAACATGTTCGAAAACTATATTTTGTTTTAATTTTTATAAATGACGTGTGGTTATCAGTTCGAATATTTTTGAAAGAATCTGCTGTTCGATTTGACATTCGATGAACGTGGTTGTTTTCAGTCGTATCGATCATTTCTGTCAAATAACTTCACTTTTTGATTTTCAACAGCGAAATTTATTGATGCCAGATCAAATATCTTTGTGAGATTTCAACTGGTTTTTATATGACTTTGCTGATCATCATGAACATTTCCGAGTCTTTTCATATTAGTTTTTTTTCTGATATTCTACGAATAAGTATGCTCGTCAGAATTAATTATTTTTTAAAACGATTTTCTCCGTTATGATATGCATCAATATTTATTATTATTATCATTTTCGTGGATACTCCAACAAAAATCTAAAATGAAAAATTCGAATTATTTTGACCAAATTTATTGATAAGGTATATTCATCAGTTTCGTTGACCAATACCTATATTTTTTTGAAAAAACGAGAAGTTGAAGCCTTAGTCGGGAATAACCAAAGTCAAATTATATTGTTCAAATCTTCTTTTGGCCCTGGGAATGTTCAGAGGTTTATTTGTAATTTATTTTTCTCGGTGAGAATTTTTGGGAGACGAAGCAAGGAAAAAGAATAAGAAAAATAAAGCGACTGAGATGTATAATTAATTTTCGTTTTTTGAGTAGACAACATAAACATCATTCAGAAGGCCTCTATATCCGCAAGGCATCTCCGTATGTACCCGAAAGTTGTCTCGTTATAGTTGAAAATACGGCCTCACGAATCGAGATAAGAAAAGTGTTCCCCGTGTTCCTCGCGAGACCTCGTATATACAGCGTGTTCGACGAGAACCCGACAATTACCATGACAGAATTGTACAGAACATTGCATTTATATTTCTACTGTAATTCAACAATTACCAGGAAGACATGTACCTATTTCCATTCTGGTAGTTTCGGTATTCGTATATACATCGCTATACCAAGCATCATTCCTCAATAGAACAGCAAAGTTGTGGAATTCTTTGCCTAGTGAAGTCTTTCCTGATGCTTACAACCTCCAAACTTTCAAGAAAAACACCTTCCTCCTCTCCCAAAATTCCACCGCTGGCTAACACGATGTTCCTCGAACATCATAGGTTTCCCTTTCGTGTTGTCCACAGATAAAAAAAATAAAAAACACTGATTTTTGTTTGGAGAACCGTGTAATGGAGTGAATGCAGAAAGAGGTAATTGCGAGTCAGTGCGACACGGGTAAATGTGGAATCGCCGTTTCCAACAAGCACTTGCTAATCAATTGATTGTTATCATGATACACTTGACGCAACTCGCAAAACCAGTCTCTATATACTCTATTGAAAAATATCGTGACAAATGAGCGGCAAATAGAGTGATTATAACCTCTAGAACAGCAGTAGTCTTAGATAAATATTAATAACTATTAGAATTGGACTAGGCCACTGTTGCCAAGTCGTTGTCCATGGCTTGTTCAAGTAGAGTCGGCTGTGCATTCGCACATGAGTGAACCATGTGGTTAATTCAATAACGATTATTTTTCATCGCAATCGCGTGTTGGCAATTCGCGTTGGCTGGGTGTTCAAGAAGAATTTCGCTTTCCTCACGATCTTCTCGGGGCATTTTGATTCCTAAAAAATCAGTCGATAAACTCCCATCTGCAATCTCGCCAAAGATCGAAATCAATCGAGCGCTTCGATACCTGAAGGCTTCACTTATAGTAACGTAAACCCATGGCAAAGTACGTAATTTACCGTGGAAAACCCATTAAATCAATTTGATATCGCGATGTTATCGGTATGCCTTCGCGGTCATTTGAAATCATTATACCCTTTCGGTGGGAAAGGATCGACACGCCCGTCACCATAAACCATGGAGAAAATCCGAATTTCAACATATAAAATCGGTATTTCACCACTCGTTCGTGTTTGTCGAAAAATATTGCTGTGAAACGGGGTTTTCAATTTTTCGCTACAAAAAAAAATATCACTCACCCGTGAAGATGATCATTATTGTTGTTGCTTAAGGACAGTAACACCCCGTATAGTTTTTCGTAATGTCTGAACAACTGATCTGATCTGAGTCAACAAGCAATGTATCTTCGCTCTGTCGAGGAAACTTATCAGATCAGATCTGACTTGAAATATGGACTGTTTGCTTCGAAGCACCCTACATCTCACCTGTGGGCTCACGATCTGTCACTATGAAATTACTGCCGTCCGGCCTACATACAGGGTGTACGCCTTTTGAATCATTGCTGCATTGTTCGAGATGCTGACGAAATGAATGAATGAATGAGATGAGATGACAATAAAAAGTATCCATGTACAATGCATCCTTCACAGATATTTTGATTATCTACCTATGGTGTACTCAAACAAACATATTTTGTAAATACTAATAAGCTGGTTATCTAGTATGGATACATATTTTGTTAATTTCACAAAAAATGTACATATCCGACTCCTCAAATAATTCGATGTTCTTCAGCCATGTTGAAATGGCATTATCAATGATCCGGACTGGATAATCTCACGGAATAAATTGTAAATATTGTAATTTTGTACATCGAAAACTCATCGTGGCTGTCAATTTGAATTCCTCAGTGGATTTACTGTGGGCAGACATTCAATTTCGTACTGTTTACTTCAATTGACATTATTTTTTTATTCTACTAAGCTGTTTGTTTCAAATTTTCAAATTTATTAGATTGAAGAAAACCTTGAATATAACTACAACTCTCGTTGCAAGCCCAAATTATTCCGTGCTGTGCAATAAAACATTGTAGAGTTGTACAGGCACTATCAATGATTAGGTGTACTTGGTCGAAGATAGTTTATTGAATCTAATGAGCTGCTCATTTGAAATGAGTATTCATTCTGTTGATTTGACGAAAAAACGTTAAATCTAAATACAACCACGAATAATTGTATGTTTTGATCTATACTAAGAGTGACTATCCCTATACAATGTAATATTGTCCTTGAGGAGGATAAATGGAAAAAAAATTCGATGATGTACGACATCTCATCATTTATTTCATATAACTTCATCTTTTTGAGCTAGCAGAGTTGAGTGAATGATCCTGACAGGGTAATCTAACGAAATAGATCACCTTCATTATCTCGTCCAACAAAAAAAAAACACATCGTGACCGGCAATTTGAATGAATTTATAAATTCGCAATGGGCAGACATATTATTCGAAGGGTAATTACCGTGCGAGAGGATTCGCATTCATCGAGTTGCTCGGATTCATGGGGATCATTTCACGCTTCATTCTAAAAATAAGGCATTGCTGGTATATAATAGGTGTGTGGTTACGGCCTAAAGGGGAATTTTAATAGCCACATTTGCTCG
The DNA here is from genome assembly GCA_963576655.1 of Gastrophysa polygoni. Classification (NCBI taxonomy): domain Eukaryota; kingdom Metazoa; phylum Arthropoda; class Insecta; order Coleoptera; family Chrysomelidae; genus Gastrophysa; species Gastrophysa polygoni. The sequence goes on along the minus strand of OY755090.1, from coordinate 24,688,842 downwards.
GCTGCGGATTGGGAGAACGAATGATTTTCATGGAATCATCGGCGTTTTACGTTTTTGTCCCAATACTCATAATAATTTGTAGTCAAAATGAGACATGAAAATATTGATATTGTTTTATGAAAAATATAGATCATTCAGCCGATCAATCAAATCGAATCGGTTTCGTTTAAATCTGATCCAATTCAAGCATGTTTGTGTAATTAACTGAATTTTTATTTTTTATGGAATCACAAACGCGTTTTATTAACTCGATTGCATTTTGCAACTACTTCTTTATTTTGTTCCTCGAGAACTAAACAAGATACTGGAAAAATTCAAGTGATGTATCTTCAGTTGCTTAGTCCAAAACAAAAAAACATGAAAAATCATTGGCTCACAATTTTTTCATCGAAAATACATGCATCAAACATATTATAAAAAATGACAAAATAATTTTCCAACGCCTTAATCAACACACTGTATAAATGATAAACTTATGGATCCAAAGTGGAATATATACTGCATACACAACATTTTGGCAAAAGTGTTTTACTATCATCGTTGGTGTGGGAGGGAAGAATCCTGTAAGTGGAACTTTTCGCAACTGCATTGGCAATAATAACATGAGAAAATCACAGATATTCATATTGCTTGAATTTTCCAAATCATTCCTGATCGAATCAGTCATTATACATGCTCTTTCTCTACTGTTCTGTCGATACTGATTAATTTTCACTGGAAACGATCATTGCCAGACCTATAAATTGATTAAAAAGTACTCAATAGCTGACGCAGAGATTGAAATGATGAGACAGACAGAATAATATACAACATCAAAGAATGTTTACGGGGCAATTAAGTACCTATTTAGACGTATGGTTGCTTTGACCCCTGTATAATGTTGCATATAATTTGATCCTTCACTCGGATCGCACTAAATTAATAGGTTATGTCAGGATAAAATGTATGACGATACATTTAATTTTTACGCTCGAGAGATATCACGAGGTCTTGTGCTTTCAAAAAGGTTTAAATGTTTTATTCATAGTCTGGTTGAAGAACTGATTCTTCAAAATTTATTCATATTAGTGATATTGTTATTCAGTTGATAAGAAGAATTAGGCATATCGAATGATACGGGAGATTTTGAAACCCTTGAATCTCTTGCCTGGTTGAGGAATCAAATATCGAATTCCTCGTAATCATACCTGGATATAATGTTTCCAACAGCATCATATATATATTTATGATGTACAAGAACCAGTAAATTTATTCAAACGTGTTTCTTGTTGAATATACAATATTTCTGTTTTTTTTTTCTCTAGATTGCAGAGATTATAGATAGATATTCAAAGACAACAAAAATATCCATCGAGTAATAAAAGACAAGTTTCACAATCGAAGAAATTCTTTGATTGTGAAACATGCATCGAAGTCATTTCATGATTCGTAAAAAAACATTCGCACAAGTAGGTATGTGTAGTAGGATAGATCAACTATATCAATCTATGGTAGACCTATTTTGAAATAGCCAAAATTCTCCACAATTCGAGCTCGATATATACAGGGTGGCCCAATGAAGACGAAACAAGTTATGCATTTTACTTAGAGATTAAAATAAATTATTCTTTATATAATGTTGGATAGATCAGGATTTGAAAAAAAAACACATAAGGCACTTTTTAGATGAACATCGTTTTAACTACAAAATGAAAAATAGTGATAAAAGGGAAAAAAGCGTTACTTTCCATCACTAGCCGATTATTTTCATGAACGTGTTTTCTCGACAACTACTGCATTGAATTCCAAAAACAAAGAAGCGTTGGTGAGAGATTTCGATTACCTTCAAAATGATGTATCACTTGACCGACCCCTTATCCCATTTGGGATTCAAGGGTTGGAGCTCAATTTGAAAACATGCGAAAATATTTTCCTCTCGAAATAAAAATCGACCGGTGCGAGCCTTTTTTTTTTCTGAGAACGATAACTATGTCGAATTGACCTCATTTCGTTTTCATTGAAGCGCCCATTATGTATTATTGAGATTCAGCAGCTCAAAAAATGCTAATTTATACCAAAACGTTGAATTTTAAGTTTTGTGTCATCTTTTCAAACAAATTGGGAAAATACTGATCCTACAAGGAGAATTGCGTGGAAGAAATTGTAGCAAACCTATTCAGCTCCAATTCAAGCTTGAAAATATGGTTCATTCATAAAAATAGAGAAAAATTCATAGATTAAAAAATATTGCCATATTTCAATATTATCCATTTTGTATTTTATCATCACTAAGGACAATATGAAAAGAAAATATATCGACAAATCAAAACCAGCTGAACATAAACTAACTGAAGATGGACAATATATGTCCAATCGGAATAATAATAGGGAAAGAAAAATCAAAGAGTCTGCTTGCATTTTTCTAAACATAGACGATAATATTGTTTCTTGTTCAATTCATATATACAGAACTTGTCACTGAAAAGTGACTTAATAATCATCGTAATAATTCGGTATAATTGAAGAATAAGTTGGTGGCGACAATATTCTTGTCGCTTCCAGTTCTTTACGGGTACAAACAACAAAAAGTTCATGGGCAAACGTTGGATAATAAAATTTTAGGCCGAAATACCTAATCGTTAAGAACTTCCTGCTGTTTTTTTCATTTTATGGGCCATATAACAGCGACCTTGACAAGGATATTCTCCACCGACTCTGGGAGAAGTTGTTTTTCACGAAAACGACGACTAAGAGTACGATATTCCACCCTGTATAGTTCATCTGTTTGTTTTTATGAAACAGGTTTACGACGAGGGGTATTTTCAAAGCTATATGAAAACTATGAAAACATTGGAATAGCCAAAACCATACCTTGCAAGTTGACTCAGTCGAGAAAGTCTCTTTGTGGATTTCTGTAGATAATCAAACCGACTGAGGTTCATTTGGATAATTCAGTAAATCTAATGGGCGAGATTCCGTTTCATAGGCGTCCTGAGGGGGCACATGAACCCCTCTGGGAAATGCAAAAAGTGGAGGAAACCAGATCAGACATCGTTCATTAATGATATTCATAATGATCGAATACCTCCCGAATATAAGAACTGGACAATTTCATTCCAAATCCAGTGTTGGATTACTTATTTGATCGATTCTTACAATTACAATTTATATCTCGAAAATCAGTTTTGTGTTACGTATTTCAATTTGTAGTTTTATTTTGGAAACAATTCGGAAACAAAAACAACTATACAATCACGTGCTTTCGTATTCGATGTTCGAGCATGTTTTGAAACATGTCTTTCATTAACGTTATTCTGAATACTGATACAGATTTTTTTGAAGGGATTATGCAAATTCCAAAAATATCAAAAAATCATTATCACATTCCAATCAACCACAATCATTATTCTATGAAAATATTCAAATCACTACATCATCAGAAATGTAACTGAACGAAGCAAATGACATGAACCAATCGCATCTTCTGTGGGAGGATCATATTGTGAAAAAAAACATGCTGGGAAAAGACGATGCTTCAAAGTACCATGAGACAAGTGATTGTGTAGTTGGACCATTTGCTGTTTTACACTGTTACTATTCAAAATCAATTGGGTTTTTGCGATATTTATTATTATCTGATGATAGCCAAGCTGAAAACTTGACAAAAATATCACGTATTCGATTCTGAAAGAAAATTGTCCTTTTTTTACTACTTATTTTCTGTAATTATGTTGAAGAGTGATATTTATCAGTTCTTGTTTCGCTGATTTTACTCTTATCATGCCATAGTTTTATTCGGGATTTTTACTATAGAAATGTGCGTAACCTATATTTTTCGAGATCATCCAGACAAAAAAACTTCTCGGAAAAAACCCATTGAATATTTTTTTTTATTCATTATACATCATTAAACATGGTGAATGATGAAAATGTTTGCCCCTCTCCCCCAAGGAATTCGTCTGTGGACGCCTATGTATGGTACAAAACGTGCAACTGAACCGAACTGTTTGTAATTAGCTCGTATATAATAAATATGTGGATATCAAGCTACCTATTTTTGACAGCGTTCAAACAATGCAGTGAAACATGGGTATACCAAGTGTTGCGGTGTTTATCTTGCTGGGATTATTATATACAAGGCAAGGTGTTGGCTTCTCGTTTATTTTTATTTTTTATGAATGATCATCAAACAAAACATAGGGGTTCGTTTGTCTATACAGATTTTCTTCCTGGAATTTTTTCATTCGTGTAATTCGAAGGGATGACTAGACCAATTCAATTCAATTCGAATCATGATTATAAAATTAATTTCGTTTAATTTAGGTCTGGCGTGCTATTTTCAATTGAATACCCTATATACTATTGCATTTTTTAAATCATCGATGAATTTAATAATAAATCTGAAGTGGTCAAGTTTTAACTTGTTTCGAAATTTCAAACAGAAGCAGCATTGCCTAAAAAATATAATATTTCAAAATCCACAAGACGGAAGTCGAAAATTCTTGGGATTTGTGTAATTGAGACCAACAGTTTTCCTAATAGTCGGAAACTTTTTTGAAAATTTATACAGGGTGCTCGAAAACTGTCGCCAAACTTTACAGTCTCGAAAATTCAAAATCAATCAAATCCAAAGAGGAACCCCATTTCTATCAATATCGCAGTTATTCTACGCTGAGAAACAGGGTGACTGTATTATCTTTTTATAAACTCGAAAAAATTTCATTTCATTTGATACAATAATTAAACTTTCACTATGAGTCGGTTGATATCATTACTATGTTGACTTTGGCATTGGCCCAGTATAAATACACTTAGCATCATCATCTCCGCTGAATCATAATATGTTGAGATAGGACTGAAAGATCGAATAGCCGGTATCTTATTTTCGGAATCCATTAGTGAGGCATACCTTCCATAAATACGGCCATGTGTATGGGATTTCGCGAAAGACTAATATAATGCATGCGCCACAAATCATGGATGTTTTCGAAAACCAAGTCCTAAATGTACTTGTCGACCTAGCATTTTTGTGGAATCCCGAACGTGATTTCATGATCAACAAACACTTAACATACAGGGTGGCCCAATTGAAACGAAACAAGGTATGCATTTTACTGAGAGATCAAGGAACAGACAGTAAAATAAATGATTCTTTATGTATTGTTGGATAGGACAGGATTAAAAAAAACACACACATAGTAAGGCACTTCTTAGATGAACATCGTTCTAACTACAAAATGAGAAATAGCGATGAAAGGGAAAAAAGCGTTAGTTTCCATCACGTGTTTTCTCTAGAACTACTGCATTGAATTCCAAAAACAATGAAGCGTTGATAACAGATTTCGATTACTTTCAAAATGATGTATCACTTATCCCATTTGAGATTCAAGGGTTTTCTGTCAAATCGGCCTTGTTTCGTTTTCATTGGGCCACCCAGTATATCAACCTGATATAAAAACGATCAACAAAAATGGTGATAGTTATTTGGACACCAAGGTAGTAACTACCCAGGAACTAATATTACAGAGGCGTCAGCCGAGGGATGTAAGGTCTCTTTGTAATGATATTCTTCACGAACAAGGTGTAGGTATATTGAATTTTTTCCACCACTAGCGAAATCTTCCTAAACCAACTTAAATATGAACCTACTGTCACTAGTATGGAAGCATAAATATTCCTGTTTTACTGTACGAAATATTGGTGGCAGTGGCACTCTCTTCCTTCTCACTACAATCACCGCGCGCTGTCAATATGATCGTTTAAAGCGCAACACAGGTGCAAGCAACCCTGCCAACTCTACATCGTGCCTGTCAATATCTCCGCACTTGGCTGTTGTTCTGTGTTGATGTTCTGTGTGTTCTGTGTTTGACAGAGGCGAAAGCTATCAATGATTTTATTGATATCAGGTAGATTTTTGTTTTTCGAATTCTAAACTGTTTCCTTTAGCAATTTGACTCGAGAAACTGTTGACCTAAGATACGTTCAATGTTCAATAGTTGAAAGCTTTTCTCGTCTAATAGCTAGAAAATTTCTCAATCTATCGGTTGAAACACAAACCTCTCGTGCTATGATGAGTGATAATAATAGGAGGCTTCGTGTTCAAGAACTACTTTAGCTGACAAGAGTGAAAAACTACCTTGGTAAAGAAAAGTACCTCCACGCGTCGAAAAGGAGTAGATAATAGCAGGTTGTATGAGTAGTGGTGAAAAAATTAATATACAAAACTGGAAGAACGTTATATAGTATCGTAGAGAGACTTTTTGAAGTTACTGCATGAGCATCCTCAATATAGACAATACCATTTGCAAAATCAGGAGATGCGCACGACCTTGAACGGTCCGTGCGAAGAGATGCTTCACATCACAGCAACTGCTTATGATCTGCAAAGCACGAATTCGACCTGTCCTGGACTGGTACTGTTCACATGTTTGGAGCTCAGCCCCCAAACATACGCTAAAGCTCTTAGATTCAATTCAGAAGAGAGCTATTCGCCTAGTCGATGACACAACACTCACCAAATCATTGACCTCTCTAGATCATCGTAGAAAGGTCGGCGATCTCTGCCTTTTTTATAGGTACTTCCACGGTCGGTGCTCAACGGAGATATCATCTATTATGCCACCACGCGCGATTCCTAGCAGACAAACCAAGCGAGCTCAGGCTGGTCAACCTTGCACTGTCAGGCTCGAGACCTGTCGAACATCGCTATACCAAGCATCGTTCATCGATAGAACGGCAAAGTTGTGGAATTCTTTGCCTAGTGATGTCTTTCCTGATGCTTACAACCTCCAAACATTCAAGAAAAATTCCAACACCTTCCTTCTCTCCCAAAATTCCACCGCTGGCTAACACGATGTTCCTCGAACATTATAGGTTTCCCTTTCGTGTTGTCCACAGATAAAAAAAAACTGATATCGCCCCTGGTAACAATCGTTCTCGTTCCAGATGATCCTCACCGAATACCTGAACCGGCCCAACGATCAACGCGAGGTCGTCGTCTTCTTGGGCTGGCGCATCCCCAACTGGATCTACAACGTGTACTGCGCCATCGGGATCTTCGCCTTCGGCGCCGCCTGCTCCCAGCTGACCACCGACGTCATCAAGTACACCATCGGCAGGTACAGGCCGCACTTCATCACCGTCTGTCGGCCCGACGTCTGTCAGCTGTCGTCGGGGCGGGAGTTCGTCTACCACGAGAACTTCACGTGCACGAACGAGCTATATAGGTACAACAAGAGGATCATGAAGGAGATGAGGTGAGAGAGTGAAAATTGAGCTTTTGTTGTTGTGCGCCGCCCATGGCGGCATTCACAGCAGGAATCGAGGCTTTGTCATTGGCTTGCTGTGGGGGTCTTGTGACGATTCGTTTGGGTCGGGTATCATCTGGACCTACATTTTGATTATTCTTGCAGCCTAGAAGGTGAAATTTTTCAAGAAACTATCTCGAAATTCAATTCGATATCTGATGATTACCTGGAAATATCAAATTGGACGGGAAAATTCCCTGAAAATTATCGAAACATAACTTTCTGGATATGTATTTAGGATTGCTGTAATTTCATTCGAATATCCCAGTCAACGTCGAGAATAACTATTTTCTATAATTTCATCGAGAATATCTCGACGCTAATGAAAAAGCAAGGAATTTGTGAGGACACCAGTTGGGAACTCTCCAGGAAATAATTGGTGTTTCTAGGAAGTATTCGGGAACCCACGAGTGATTGGTGATTGTAGGAAGTAAATGGTAATCCTAAGGTATTTAATTGGGCATTGGCAAAAATCAATGGGAAGTCTAGGAAGTGATTGACATAGTTGTAGAAGATTGTAGGCGAAAAGTTGTTGAGGCTTCTAGGAAGTCAATGGGTGATTGAGGAATATCATTGAGAATTGTGGGATGTAATAGGGCATTTCAGTGATTATTGATTCCAAGAAGTAATTGGCAATTCTAGGAAGTATTTGGGACTCCACAAGTAATTGGTGATTGTAGGAAGTAAATGGTAATCCTAAGGTATTTAATTGGGAATTGGCAGAAATCAATGGGAAGTCTAGGAAGTGATTGACATAGTTGTAGGAGATTGTAGGCGATAAGTTGTTGAGGCTTCTAGGAAGTCAATGGGTGATTGAGGAATATCATTGAGAATTGTGGGATGTGATAGGGCATTTCAGTGATTATTGATTCTAGGAAGAAATTGGTAATTCTAAGGATTTGTTGGGAATTCGCGGGAATCAATGGGAAGTCTAGGAAGTGATTGACATAGTTTTAGAAGATTAAAGGAAGTGATTGGTGATTGTAATGAAAGATTGGCAAGTTGTTTAGGCTTCTAAAGAGTCAAATGGGTGATTGAGAAATATCATTGAGAATTGTCGGATGTAATAGGGCATTTCAGTGATTATTGACTCTAGGAAGTAATTGGTAATTCTAAGGATTTGTTGGGAATTTCCAGGAAATTAATGGAGAGTCTATGGAAAAATGTATATTGGGTATTTGTAGGGGACAATAGAAAGAGAAGTGATTGGCAATTGTCAGAAGTTGGGAGGATTATAGGAAGTTAACGGGTGATTCAGAAATATAATTGAGAATTGTGGGAAGTAATGAGCGAAAAAATATAAATGGTGATTCTAGAAAATAATTGGGAGATATTCTAAGACATGTTTGGGGGTTCTATGAAGTAATTGGTAATTCTGAGGGGTAGTTGGGGATTCCAGTAATTCAATGGAAAGTCCAGGAAGTAATTTGCATTGGGAAGTTGTAGGATATTATAGGAAGTAATTGGTAATTCTAAAAAGATTCCTAAATATCATCGAGATTCCTAGAAAGAAATGAGGAATTCTAGCAAATAATTGGGAATTCTAGGAAATTGCAGGGATTTTAGGAAGTGATTGGGATATCTGAGGAACCATTGGAGATTCTTGTTGTTGTGAATGAATTGAATGATGTATTAGGTGTATTAGATTCTGGGAAATCGTTGCAAATTCCAGGATTATATTCACTAATTTCTATGAAAGTGAAACATCGAATGACTCGTAATTTAATGAATTGAAGATGAAAATATCCACAACCCAATAGCATTTTTGCTTTCAGGCTTTCATTTCCTTCTGGCCATTCATCATTCTCGATGTACACAATGACGTATTTCGCAGTGAGTACCATTAACACTTCTAGTAATATTTACATAACGCATTTCTGGTGAAGAAAAAACACGAAAAACCACTACGGTCTCCACATATCATTAATTATGCGAGCATTTCGAATCTCAAGAGGTTACTTGAAGCGGTATCGGGAAGACAACATTTACAAGTAGCTTAATGAAAGTGATGGAGTGTTTCAATTCCAGGACCCTTCCGACTATCGTCGAGCTCTTTCTTTCGAATTGGAATATATTATGTGGTTAATTGATGACTTGTTTTCTCATCTACATTGACTTCATTTTAACCTCATTTGTTCGAGAACTAATTGCTCGATTCAAGAATAAATTAAACAGCTTTTTGATATCCTAGATTTAGTGTTGAGTAACGGAGCTCACATCTGGAACTGGTATTGGTTGTAAATTCAGCAGATATCGCGAGTTGTTTCCTGCTTTAACGATGCCAAATCATTGATGTGTAATAGAAACAGTGTAGGACCAAGTATTGATCCTTGAGGTACGTCGCAACGAATGTTGGCACTGTCCAAGTCATCCTATAGATATGATTGAAACCTCTGATGTCTTGCAATAATATTTCATGTTTCATGCAGTCAAAAGCTTCCTTGAAATAACAAGATAATAAAAAATCACATAATTAGATGTGAATGAATGAGACTATTGAGTCATTCCTAAATTTCTCAGGTTGAAACCCGAACAGAATATTTTTTGGCTAGCCACCATAATATCCTCTATTTTCGCACGATTTTTCCAGATCTATTTGCACAAACGAATGACTTGGGACGGTTCGAAGCTGTTGAAGCACACCCTCCAGTTTCTGGCCGTTCTATCTTCGATTTTCACCGCCATGACTCGCATATCCGACTACAAACACCACTGGAGCGACGTGCTAGGCGGCCTGGCATTGGGCGCCACCGTCGCCGTCGTTAACGTGAGTTGTCTTACGGAATTTTAGGTTATCTTCTTGTTCTTCTTCTATTTCTGAGACGAGGAGGCCATCGAATGAGAAGAAGAATTTTAGGTTATCTTCTTAGTTGTTGGTCTCTGCCGCTCGGAAAATTAGCCAATTTTAGGTTATGTGGATCGTCGAAGGGTCACGGAACGAGGAAGAAAATATTTTTCAGACGGCATACAGCGTTGCCAGTTCTATATCGTTATATTTAATAGTCATATATGGTGCCGCAGGGACTAGAGATCTCGGAATTACAAACTCGATTGAATGAGGAACAAATTGCGTATTCAGGGGGCCATTCACTTGTTTCGACATGATTGAAAAACTATTGATAATTTTGAGACTATTCAAAGACCGTTAGTATGGTCCTCAAAATGCGCAATTTTTTCCCCATTTAACCGAATTCGTATCTTCAACCGTTTTCTATGTATTTATCTATTTATCATTTTTTCATGACATAATTTTTTTGTCGTATTTTTTAAAAAAATAATACTCCGTTGATCTGTTATCATATCAATTATTTTATATATTTCGAAACACTTTCAGCGCTACGTGTATCTTCTTCGATACCTACACAGTGTAAAATTCACTGTGTACCAAAAAAGATACTCAGCATTCATTTTCGATAGACGTGGCCTAAAAATTATAAATCGTGGGCTACACACATGAAAATTCGATCGAAATAGTTCTAGCACTTCCATGTGACAGAGCTGGCAACGCTGACGCTATCGATTATTTTGTGTGGTAATCTTCATGATGTTGCAGGCACATTTTTTCTGGAAGTTTAAAGAAAAAAGACTTTACAAACACGAATATACGGCCATTTAAATCCTGCTCGAATTACATACAGCTCACTCACACGGTTCACTTTAAATTCAAGGTACTTGACTTTTTTTTTACGGTACAAAATAGTCGGAAATGAAAATCTATAAAATTATTCAATGAAAAGGCGTCTATATATTCGATCTCAATAATGTATTGAGTTTTTGTTCATTAATTTCATTATATTGAAAAAATACATACCGTTTTGTGTATTTTTGTGTTCCAAATTGAAAACCTTTCGAAAGAACAGTTGGATTTTTATTTTCAACCGCATATTGTATTTCGCACCTATTTGTGACGTCATCGCCCTATCAAATATAACGTCACCGATATATTTTTCAAATTTATCATATTTTTTTGTTTCAGAAAGTTTTGATGATTGAATGAATGTATTTTGAAAACTCTCATCTATCAATCCTGAGTATGATATTTATTTTCAGAATCTTCTATTAATACACTATCTAAAAAGTATCGTTCAGTAGGGTGACCCTATCAAATGAAATGTGAACTAACTAGATTGAAAAAAAAGAAATGTTGATAGAAGCAAAACAAAAAACAACTTATAATTCAGGTCGGAGGACTCTTCTAACGTTTTCAGGAATCCCATTCCTGGATTTTGATTTTTTCGCGGTATGGAAGCTGGCATAGAGCACTGGTAACAACTGTTCATTTAACAACGATCAGCTCGAGATTTCGAATGGGACTATGGGCCATTCTCCTCGAGTGACGAAGATCTCTGTAACTCTTGTATAGGGCGTTCCTTTGAAGAATATATCGATGTCGTTACAAGTAGATGAATGGAATGAAATATTCAATGTCCGGTTCGAAATGAAAATTTAAGAATTTATTCGAAATTTCGTTGCTTGGAAGTAATGACTTCATTCCGCACTTTATGTATGGCATTTCAATATTGAATTAATAAACATAGGATTGAGTTTTCGAGATGAGCTTCATGAATGATAAATCGTTTTTTTTTTCCTATATTTCCTAAGCAAATTCCATGATTATTCAATCTTTCTGTACTGATAAGTTTATCGTGTATGTAAAATTGTCGAAGTTATCATTGAAACTCTCTGAGGTGAGGTAATATTTTGAACGATGTATTTTTTTTCAGGCAAGGTTTTTTTCGACTTTATTCAGCAAATCCAGTGACTCGAAGAAATCGGATCAATCCGAATTGAGGAGTTTGAACGGGAACCATCGGGCGCAACCTGTTTAGATAACAGATTATTGATTTTCAATTTGCTTTAATTTATTTTCATCTTTAGGAATCTACACACTTTATTTACATCTTTGGGAATCTACACATGACTTTGTAATGATTTGATTTCTGAGTCTGATTCAATAATGAGTTTTTCTTTTTCGAATAAGATACCAACAAAAAAATGTATCTCTTGACGTATCCATTCTTATTTTTTTGTCATTTCATTTTGTCACTTCAGGTTTCAGAAAGAAAATCTTAAAGTCATATAAAATTGTAGATAGCGCGTAAATGTTGCTGGTTTTGTTACAGTTGAGTTTGAAATTATAATTTAGTTGAACTAAACTGGGTTTAGTTTTAAAATCTTTGCGATAATATTTATTTTGGAATTAGAAAACAGGATTTCATTGCTCTTCCTAGAAGGCAGCAAATTAGAAGGGCATTTCTCTTATTAACATTGCTAAATGAAGGTGAGAGTCTGTTGATTCAGAGAAAAGTTGCCAAATTTTATGCAATTCCCGGGATATCTGTAATAATATGGAGAACTATCAAAAATGTACTCAATAATCTTTGAGTAATCTGAAAAAAGGTTCTAAGTGAACGTTGTTAAAAAAACTACCCTGTATACTCTGAAATGGCTCAAAATCTTTGTAATTAGGGTTGCCCATGCAGTTTTGACTTGATTTCACATTCCTTATAGTTGATTCGATATTTTCTAATCTTCAGTATACTTTACATCGAATCTAAAAATACCATTCTGAGACAACCCTTAATAAATTTCACTATCGGATATGATGACTTCTGGCATTTGTGATTTTTAATAATTTAACGAAATAATATATTTTTGTTCACTGCCATATGAATGATGATAGTATCTAGTTATGTTTGAAAAATATCTTGAATGTTGGAGCAGCAATAATTTTATTGGTGGCTATTTATGGGGAGTAGATATATTTTTTGGGTTCAAACAAAATGAAGTGAAGTTATTTTTTTTTCAGTTGTCCTCTTCAAGATGTCTCAAATTTCAAAGTTGCCATCGAAAATGAAAAATGACATCAACAAATGCCAACTTTTGAATTTGAAACACTGTATATAGGATGAGCACTTTCAGAATTTGTAGATACGCGTGCATTCTCTAGATTGTAGTATTTTTCAACCTACAAGGTTATCATATAAGTATTATTTTCCTGATAAAATCGATGTTTCCTATACAAAGGTAGGAATTCATCAAACTATGAATTAATTTCAATTCATTTCTCCAGAATATTTGCTATTATCGTTGTCCTCGTTATCAGTGTTGAAATACTACTTTCAAAAATGTTTGAATAGATGAAAAGTTACTTCCAATCTTTTATACAGGGTGTCACTGGTGTTCAATATGAGTATTACCATGCAATAAGTTTAATGAACGTAGAATGAAATATCGTCAAACAATATCCAGAAAAGTTTTATCCTATAAAAGGGTGTGCACTAAAATTCTGGGCATCTATTGGGAATAACATCCTGTATACTCGAAATCAAACAGATATAATATAGAGTTTATAGTGATATGTGGAAATAGATAACACTAAATGGCCTGATAAGGTAATAACTGGAATTTTATTCGCATTTACAACTCTCAAGAGTATAATTTTTTATTGTACCTCACATACAGTTCGTGGTTTTTGTGATATTTGAGATAAATTGTACCTAAAGGGAATGCTTATTTTCATTTTTATGATTTGAATCATATCTATTGAATGAGGACTGAAATTCCTGGAAAATAAAGTTTTATCCGACATTGTACCTTCATTTCATTTTACCAAAAACCATGACATTCATTTGACTTGTGTAAGATGTATATACAATGGTGTAAGGATTCGGCAACGGAAATGAATAATTACTCACACCATTCCATAAACATCGTAAAGAGATACTGATAGTATTCTGTGGTGTTAATTTGTAGTTTTTTGTACATAGCAACAGGGTTACGCTGTGAACGAGCTTTTAGACAGCTCATAAATGATTTGGGATAGAGAAAAACGGTGAGTTGCGGTTGAATGACTGATATAGCTCATTGAAATGTTTTATGTAGTATTTTCTGTGGGTTTCCATTTCTGTCCGGACAGCCTGTTCTGTTAAGACGAACAGTGCCTCTGCCTAACCTTACTTTTGAGACGTCACTTGACAGATGAAATCGAGAAAAAGTCTGGAAATTTGGAGAATTCAGTAAAAACTCAGAGGTTCCTCAGTTTACCCGTTTTATTCATCCTTCACATCATCGGTAGTCTCTTTCAGGATCATGGCTGATACTGCTCTGGTGAACTATTTGAGGATCATCTTGGGAAATGACGTGTCTAGTGATATTGTGAGGTGAGTAAAATAGCGGATGATATATCCATCTATTCATTTTCACTCAATTATCTGTTACTTTTTAGCTACATTAAGAGTATCGAACAGGAGGAAGACTATGCGGAATTCATGGAGAACATTATCGATAGAAGCTTGAGTGGTCATATAACAGCATTCGAGGGAATCAGAAATATCATATTCGGTAAAAAACAAGGTACTAAGAAAGCTCCTGCTTCCACAGGAGCTATCCCTAGGAACATTGTGACTCAGAATAATCCTAGGCAAAACATTTCCAGTCATAATAAGAAAGGAAAGTCCAAGTTCAAAGATATCAACACATATGAGATGAAGAAAAAGGAAAAAGCAGGCAAGTGGTGAGCAAATTCACTCGAATGTTGAATAATTGTATGGATTCCCTTTGCAGGGCGTTCAGCTTGTGATTGTTTGGGGCAAGAGCATGAATTTATGAATAATTGTTTGTATTGCGGAAGGATACATTGTATAGAAGAAGGACCAGGTCCTTGTTTATTTTGTGGAAATCCAGTGAGTACCTATATAGGCCTGAAATATATTTTTCTTTGATAGCATCACATTTTTCATTCCAGATATCTGTACGTGGTGATGAAGTATCCAATAGGAATAATAATAAATCGAAAACTATCATGAAGTGAGTTGAGAAGTGAGTAAATCATTGAAATAACTTCCTCTTTTCTCCAGGCCTAAAGTGAACAAAGTTTTTGATGATGACAATGACTATTTCAAGACAAACTCCAAGAAGACAGTCGATAAGGATGGCAAGAAGAAAATGATCATTGCTCTGGATTTTGCCAGTAGAAAAGTGATAGAAGGTACACAAGAAGATGCTAAGATAAGGGAAAGACTCCTGCAGGATTCAGTAGATCATCTAAAGAAAGTAGAAGAAGCCTACAAAAATATTCAGAAACAATCGGAGCAGGCCTATCGAAGAAATCAGGTGAATAACAAAAAACTCTACCTTATACACTCATGTATAATACTTTGTGACAAAAAGTAATGAAAGACAGGACACTTTACCATTTCTATATAATTTTTATATCTTCTAGTATTTCTTTTGAAGATTATTGATAACATTTCCATTCACAATCATTGTATTGTGATATCAGGCAATGAAATTAGTCAAGATAGTTCAAAAGAACTCTAAAAAATTTGTTTCAATCCCACTGAATTTCTTTGGTAGCACGTCAACGAAGATTTGGTGGATTTGCTGATTCAAATGCGACACAAGAAACCTGCAGGCAAGGAAGCAGATTTGAAGCTGGAAGATGCCTCGATGCCTCTCATAGATTATGGCACCAGAGTATTCGATGAGGAAATGATCGCCAACACCGACCACGGTCTTTGTCTTAGCATGCACCAGCCCTATGCCAGTCTACTAGTTGCTGGAGTGAAAATGTAAGTGGAATAAAAGTTAATCTCATGAAATTCTTGAAAGTTATATGATTTTTTCCAGGCACGAAGGAAGAACTTGGCCAACAACTCACAGGGGCAAACTGTGGATAGCAGCAGCTGCGAAAGCACCCGAAGAAGAAGAAATAGAAGCTCTGGAGGCATTTTACAGGGATTACTATCAAGGTGAGTTATTTTTCAACCCTACGGAATTGATGCTATGACAAAAACATTTTTATTTATGATTATTTCATTACAAACCACTCAAGATGGTCGCTGTGACATATGCAAATGACGGTTGACAAATGTCGTTTGACAACGCGTCTGCTGTCATGCTTCATTTGCCAAATTTCTCAGCGACTATATTGAGTTGATACTGATACAGTTACTCTACTGATCTGACAACACAAGCAACTTTTTGACACTTCCAAAGATGACACATGACACATGAAGTTGACTAATGACAAACTCATGAAATAGGAGCAGTGTTGTCATTTTGTGAGTAATTTACTCAATTAGTAAGTAATTTCAAGGCTATGGGACATAAACGAGGATTTTTCGGTGTTTTCAATTATGTGAGGACTATAAGAGAGCTGAGAAGATTCTTGATTGGGTAGATAGTTTGGATAGAACAGTACTGCTTTTTCAGGCGAGACTGATCAAGATCGACTCATTTAGAATGATGCTTGATTTTTCCAAGATTTCGTGTCTTGTTTTCAATGAAATAATATAACTATCCTTATGCTGATCGTACTGTCTATGATGCGTGGACTTCTTTAGGGATTCTAAACGTTTGAAGGAGTAAAAACCGTGTATTTCTCTATAGTTTTGTCATCATTTTGGTAACTTTGACCTAACCTAACCTAACTTCCGCAGATGCGACTTTGAAATTTCCGAAGGACTATCCGACCAGCTGCCTTTTGGGGTGCGTCTTCGTCGACGAATGTTTGGAGCAGGAGACGTATCGCAAAAAGTACCCCCAGGGAGAGAGCAACAGCCCCTACGTGTTGATTTGTTCCAATCCGATTATTTTGCCGATATTCTATCCTATTGTGGGGCAGCACAAGATATGTGAGTAGGGCAAGATTCGAAAATATCAAAATCGAAGTCAGAACTTGAAAAGTCATTTATTGTTGAATGAATCGAATCAATGAGATAAATAAAAATATCGTTCTGAAGTCTCATTTCGTAAAAACACTCCTCCAATTTTTCACTATTGGATTCAACTATTGCTCCATATGAATTAATTTATCTTTTTTTCCAGATTCTCTAGACAAAGAGCTTCATAAATGTGCCAAAATGGCCCTCCAACATGCGACGTATGTCATGTGAAGTTCAATTACATAAACTTATCGAATTTATTTATTGTTACATGGTGTTTAATAAAACTTGAGAAATAATTTTATTTTTATTGGTCTATTATGAAACATCGAGTCGATTCACGCATTCTGCACACAAATGAGGACTTGTTGAGGAATTTTCGACGATTCTGGAGCTCGAAATATTTTTCCTGAAAATGCAGATATCTCGAAAACTATCAGGAATACGGCCTTTTTGGCTTCAGATTCGTGTTCAGCACATCGAGAACGCTCTGTATGCAAGATTTCAGCCCATTCTGACGCCTGGAAATTATTGAAAAAAGTTCAAAGACTATAGTCTTGCTAATTTTTCGGACCCAAAATTCGACTTTGTCGTAGAGGTCTCAAATTCAGTATTTAGAGCCCTTAGGGCATTGCCTAGTGCGGAATAGAAGCACAGCTCTCAACTCGTAAAGATAAAAAAGTTGCAATTTTTAACCCCACTTTGGGCTGAATTTTTTTCACTCGAAATCGATCGAAATATAGTCGATTTACGCTTTCTGCACACAAATGAGGACGTGTTGACGAATTTTCGACGATTCTGGAGCTCGAAATATTTTCCTAAAAATGCTTATATCTCGAAAACTATCAGGAATACGGCCCTTTTGGCTTCAGATTCGTGTTCAGCACATCGAGAACACTCTGTATGCAAGATTTCAGCCCATTCTGACGCCTGGAAATTATTGAAAAAAGTTCAAAGACTATAGTCTTGCTAATTTTTCAGACCCAAAATTCGACTTTGTCGTAGAGGCCTCAAATTCAGTATTTAGAGCCCTTAGGGCATTGCCTAGTGCGGAATAGAAGCACAGCTCTCAACTCCTAAAGATAAAAAAGTTGCAATTTTTGACCCCACTTCGGGCTGAATTTTTTTCACGTCTCGATAATTTGAAATCGATCGAAAATATTGCAAAATCGAGTCGAGTCAAATCCTAGTGCTGGAAAAGTAGCTATTTTTGACCACACTTCGAACTGAATGATTTGTATGGAACGACCGGAAATACTAATGATAAAATCTAGGCGATCCACTCATTCCTATTTGAGCCTTATGGCTGAAAGTATCAGCTGGCGCCATCTAGTATTTTCATGTGCAAGTACTGACTGAACTCATCGCTGAACCAATTTGCGCAGCACAGAAATCTGTAAGTCGCTCAAGTTCCTGCGGACAAGTTTGAACTGTTGACTCATAGATGGCGCTAACGTGTCTAGGTGTAACACGTTTGCCAACCTTGTAACAATATGCGGTCGGCTGCAGTGACTTCATACAAGACGTGACGACAATCACGGTTTCTGTATAGTGACTGCACAGTTGGCAAAAAATTTCTTACAGATTCTTGTAACTGACATATCGGTTCAAGGACAAACTTAGGCATTTGACCACTAGAAAATATTGCAAATTAGAGTCGAGTCAACTCTCAGAGATGAAAAAGTATCAATTTTTGACCACACTTCGAATTGAATGCTCTGATTCCCTCCATTCTCAGATATCTTGGAAACTAATAATAATATCTAGTCGATACACGCATTCCTATATGAGCGTAATTGCTAAAAATATTAGCTGGCGCCATCTAGTATTTTTATGTGCAAGTACTGACTGAACTCATCGCTGAACCAATTTGCGCAGCACAGGAAGCTGTAAGTTGCTCAAGTTTCTGCGGACAAGTTTGAGCTTTCGACTCATAGATGGCGCTACCGTATCTAGGTGTAACACATTTGCCAACTTTGTAACAATATGCGGTCGGCTGCAGTGAGTTCAAACAAGACTGTGGCGACAATCACGGTTCATGTATAGTGACTGCATGGTGCCAAAAAATATTTCACAGCGTTCTGTAACTCACATATTGGTTCAAGGACAAACTTAGGCATTTGACCACTACATATCGCTAATTTATTTTTCTCCCATCTCATAACTCGAAAATACTGCAAAATCAAGTCGATACATACATTCTGCAGGCAAATGAATCAGAGCATGTTAAGAAATTTCGAGTAATTCTAGAGCTTGATAATTTTTTTTTAGAAATGCTCAGCATATCTTTGAAACTATTATGCGACCCTCTTGCATTTCCAGAACACTCTATGCAAAATAACAGCTCTCTAGCTTTAAGAACAAATAGTCTTTTGTTGAGTCAATTTTCAGCGTTTTTTCAGCTTATTATCCTAAGAAAACCTATATGTCTATCTCAGAAACCTCGACGAATACGAACCTCTTGACTTCAGATTCATACATATCACGTCCAAAACCCTCTTCACGCAAGATTTCTGACTATTCTCTCTATTGCATTCAATAATATCTTCGCACTTACCTCTCATTCTCATCAAGTTTTCACTTATCTTCCTCAACTGTTCTTGAACTATGAGGTTATTGTTTTATTAAATTACATCAATAAATCACATTTCCCATAAAATGTCGAAATCCAAACAATGAGTAATACTGAATCCTGAAAATTCTTCAAGTCGAATTGAAAAAATGTTTTTCCCTTGCATAATTCAGTGAAAATCATCATATCAGAAATTAAATTAAACATTATAGCCATAGGAAAGTATAGTGTATAACTCGCTCATTTCCCTCACGTATGATTTGTACGTCATATGTTTGTGTATTTATATATTTTCTACTGCATTGTGTGGAATTAATGAAATTATCTTATCTCATCTAACGTTGGACATTTCCAATGTTGAAAAGCGTGAACTGAAGAAATATACAATTCGCAATAAAGAAGTTGCATTCACTTCTTATCAAGCCGGACTCGAAAATTCAGTCTGAACTTCACAACTCACAGCACAACTCATCAACTTCATCATAAACTGAATGTTATTGTTATTTTTTCCGAATCTCCTTTGATCGTAAGATAATTATGTTCGATGAACTGGTACGTATGAAATTTCACGCCGCGTTTCCTAGCATTTCCGATGCAAACGACCTGAGAAAGATCCCATTATTCGAGCTCGAAATTTTCATCAAGTTTCCTTGTAATTTTCTCGATGAATCAACAAAAGACTTCACCGGTGAATTAATTGGATTTATGTAGGGAAATAATGGCGATTTTGCATGTTTTTAGGGAAATGAACAGTGTCGTCAAAGTATACGAAAATTAAACTGAGATTTCTTGTAGCTGATTTTCACCTCGCAGTTTATGACAAGGCCCTTTCACTATCGTCACAGTCAGGTATAGGAAAATGTCGTGAAAAGTTTTCGGGAAATCGATCGTAATTCTGTTCTATTTGATATATCAAAGTTATTGATAGCAAGGTTCAAACAGCGTTTGCTGACGTTAATTCAACAATTCAATCAAAAGATTCACGATTGAAATATCTTGAGTATTCGCACTATTCCATATACCACCTATACCTCCAATGCGATGTAATTACATCATTAATGAATTATTAGATTGCAACAAAAAATTATATATTATCTCATATTCAAAAAGAGCTACTTCTTCTGATATTTTGAGACAAAAGAAAAATATGAATGACGATCAAATATAAGTTACGATGGATTTTCAATTTGTTGCTGACTTTTCGAAAATCCCCAGAGGTAGGGTGCAAAAGTATACGGAAAATTCCTGTACAATGTCAATCCATCATTGTATACCAAACTTCGTCAGTCGTTTTCGAGCGGTGAGAAATTTATACAAATATCACATAATACAGAGCTTGTCATCGAGAAGATTGATCATACTTGGTACATCCGACCTACTTCTCGAATATACATTATAACGGGGTGTACTGAAGAAATAGGTGTTTGTGTATATAACGTAGAATGCTCTGTCAGCATCCCACATTATCCAACATTATAAGTTTTCCTTCCATCTCTTCTTGAAATAGAGTCTTTCGCAGTCGAGGCGTCAATAAAACAATGACCTCAGTCTCAACGACATCAGTCTGTGTTGGAAGGGATATGTGTTTCGCTGTTCACTGGCGCTGCATTGCAGGTTTCAATTCGTAAGTGATGTTTCTTATAACTATTAGATGCACTACGTTATATTTATTCGCGTTATTTCAATTGTGCGAAAAGGTTGATGAATATAAAAAAAAATTGGTGCTGCGACAAGGCAGATTTCAGCACGCCAGCCTGAATATTTCGACTGGTGAACTTCACGAAATGAACTGGAAACAGTGCTAGAGTTAAACCAGTCTCAGCAGGCAGTTGTTTGTGTGCTATAGACTGAAGAATCGAGTGGATTTCCGGAAATGCTGTTTCTAGCGACAGAATGTCGTGTTGTTTGGCATCACTTGTTTCTCTTGCGGAAGGACGATAATTGTTCGAGTTGCCGTGAAAACTATTCGCGTGTATTCGCCATATGGAAATTGACGCGGATATACTGATGAAACTTCGAGATAGCGAATAGACTTCCGAGAAAATGTTATTCGTCAAACTTTGTAAATATTCCGAGATGTATTCATTATCGCTGTTACCATGCGAACATGCATTAAATGCAACGCTATAATATAAATATATGTTCATGTGTCTGAATTTCTTGGGATTTTATCTCCTAGTCTTTGAAATTCAAGAATATATTCGGTATTTTTATTCAGGGCACGGAAAGAACTGGAGGTAGGGAAGAGTTTTTCCGTTCGTTAGCACGAAAAATCCCATCATACATCGATACCGATGACGAGAAGGTGTTTTCGAAGAAGTATAATAAAAAAAAATCAGAGTGAGAATTGTAGATGAACAACTAGGTTTCAAATACTATCTGTAAGTTTGTCGAGGACGAGGTACATTCTTTTTAGTTTTTTTTCTTGGGATTTTCTCTCCTCGTTTCTAAAGAATAAAGTTATTGAGAATTAGTTCAAAAGATTTGTAACGAGGACAGATTTTTGTAATCTGTCAAAAATGTATCTGCGCTCAGAATTGAAAAGACCCTTACCTAAAAGAGAAATTTTCTATTTGTCAGTGACACCTTGTTGTGAAAAATTTGGGAATAGAATTATATTTTCATTAAAAATTTGAAAAAAAGATTCCTTCAATCTAGAGTCATGTCGAAGGAAAATTCAACAGACGTTTGCAAAGTTCTCGAAAAACAAATTGTTATTCTATTCGTCAAATTCCAAACTGGTCCATCATTTTCGGATAGGGAAAATGATGTGCTAACCATTCGAGAATTATAACTTGTGTTTGGCATGTATATCACGTTGTTTCAATTTAAATGTAAATAAGACATGTCATGTCGGATAAATCCGGAGTTGGGAACGAAGTCCTCAGCGAATTATTCAAATACCAACGTATACATCTAGTTTCAGTGTAGCGTAAATACAGTTTTTCAGACACGTCCAGAACCCGAGAAAATTGGAAGAGTTTTAACAGTTCTGACGAGTTTTCGTGACACGAGATTCAATTCGGAATTATTCATTCAACTAACGATACTATTTCACTAGAAATATTCTATCGATACATTTAATGATTCAAAAAATACGCACTTTGAAGGGAATTGTTTGTCTGTTACAACTTCACCTGTATCAATGTCTTGACGTGCTTTAAATGTGCCATGTATGTACATACAAAAACTCGATGAATTTCTATTCCATTCTATTCTGATACTTGATTATATGATTCTGTATTTCAAATTCATTTGAATACATAAGAATGAACAATTATTTGGAAATAAAACACCCTGTAACTCAGACTGGAGACACATTTCATCTAGGTGATTCGCGTTGAATCTTCATGTTCTGAGATCAGGATCTTATAGTTGAAATATTTCCAATTAGCAATGAAACACACCCTGTATGTGTTGAAGAAATTTTAGCTGAAGGTTAAATTCCAAGCGATACTGGAGCTAAAGAAATAATTATTATAATTTCCGTTTTCATTTTGTGGAACGAGGACACAAAAACCCAAAAAATTAATAAAAATTAATGTTTCACCTCCTCGATCAACCTAGATACAGTATTCAGGTGGAAAACTATTTTGAAAATTTCGTGAATGCGTAACTTTTTTCCCATTTAACCGAAGCTGTGCATCCTCACTTTGGACACACTGTATAAGTTTCGACCAATCAACAATTTTTATTCAGACACCCTGTGCTATTATGATTTTTCTTAATGAATAAAAATTTCATAACACCTATCAACGTTGATTTCTGGGTTTTCGGGAGATATTCCATTAAATTGGCTATTTTTGGAAAATTCAGAAAATCACCTGTATATATTATTTGATCGTAAATATTGGCTTAGTGATCATAATATTCGAAATGATTTCTGGAGAAAATAAAATATCATGATATGATATTTATATATGATATAATATACAGGGTGAGTCAAAAATGTGTACCGAGCTTTCTGGTGGTGATAGAACATTGAAAAATAAGTGTAGTTTGATGATTAAACTCATGGCCCAAAATGCATATTAAGGGAGATATATCCTTCCAAAATTGATAAAATTAAAATAATTTCTGCGCATAACTTCTGAACGATGAAAGCCACCCGATTGAAATTTTGTGCATGAATGTATGTTGTCAAAATACATTTTTTCGTCACACTTCCACATTTCTGATATTGTTATAAAGGGTGTTTTCAGATGGTGAGTCATGATTTTTCAAAGAAAACTTTTTTCCCTGTATTATTTTTGGTGAAAAAACAGGAGCATTCGATGGAGCGAAGAAAATTACAAGAAAAAGGTACTCTTATTCAAATACAAAAAATTGAGCCGTTCGTGAGATATTTGAGATTTTGTAGTTACATGATATCAGCAGATTGATTTTATTCATCGCGAGATTCATCGGTATAACGATATTTCAGCAGCATTTGCATTTCCGAAGCACTCGCCAAGCATTAGAAGCATAGCAGTTTGTTCAGAGAACGAATAACTTGCCATATTTCTCAAAATCTCAGTTGATAATCGCAGTGATAAATGACACAGAAAAACCACACGAACAAATCGACTACAACGATGTTGACTCGAATGTTGATGACATGAACGTCAAAATTGAGAACAAAATTATTCATCATGGCCTGCTAAAATATCGTTTTACCGATGAATCTCGCGATGAATAAAATCAATCTGCTGATATCATGTAACTACAAAAACTCGAATATCTCACGAACGGCTCAATTTTTTGTGTTTGAATAAGAGTACCTTTTTCGTGTAATTTTCTTCGCTCCATCGAATGCTCCTGTTTTTTCACCGAAAATAATACAGGGAAAAAAGTTTTCTACAAAAAATCATGACTCACCCTCTGAAAACACCCTTTATAACAATATCAGAAATGTGGAAGTGTGACGAAAAAATGTATTTTGACAACATACATTCATGCACAAAATTTCAATCGGGTGGCTTTCATCGTTCAGAAGTTATGCGGAGAAATTATTTTAATTTCATCAACTTTGGAAGGATATAATATCTCCCTTAATATGCATTTTGGGCCATGAGTTTAATCATCAAACTACACTTATTTTTCAATGGTCTATCACCCTCAGAAAGCTCGGTACACATTTTTGACTCACCCTGTATATATGATTTGAAATATATGATTATTTCAAAATTTTCAGTAAAATTAAAGAACGAAAAATAATTATCGAAAAAATTTGCTTACCTCATTGAAGATTCACATTTTTCATAATTTCCCTGATGCTGCTTCGACGAAAATATTCTTCGAAAAATGTTTATAATACGAAAAAGGAAAGGGTTCCATATAATTTGACATTTCCCATACAAGACAACAACTATTACAATCACAAAACCAACAAACATCATACTTTTTATTCCATTGGAACCCCCCTTTCCCCCCAAAAAAAATAATATTCATCATCCTTTCCCCACCTTTCGAAAATAGTGTATTTTCAACATTTATCACAATTATTTTCGGGTAGAAAAAAAAACAATTATTGTGAGAATTAATCTGGTACCTAACCTAATAATTATATTTATTTACATTTATACAGGTACCAGAAACTCATGAGAATTTTGAAAATATTTTCCAATCTGACTTGAATTTTGTATCGACCTGTACATCGAGATTCCAAGGAAAATAAGATCAGCGTGCCTTCCCCATTACATGAATTACACGATATTTTTCACGACTAGTATACAGATATGATGAATAGAAAGTTTTTTTTTTTTAGATTTTTCCATTATTTTTCTCCTTACTGATCGATTTCCTCGAAGTTTCCCTCTGGAAATGCATTCGTTTTCCCAGACAGTGGCGTACTTTAATGATTCTTCCTATCACCATTCGAATGTTTTTTTGTCAAACTTATACGACATCGAAGTGAAGATTTGAAATTTTTTTTGGTCGATTTTTACGATTATAGACCTGTGTAACCCCCAAAGACCTCAATTTTTCGATAATTCGATGATAAAAATACGCAAATTTTTGAACATTTCGGAATCTGCATCTTGAAATTCTCGAAATTCAACTAGAAATTCATAATCTTCGAGTCCCAAAAACCCCGAATGTGAATTTCCGAGCGTATCGAAACTGTAATAAGAAAATACCGCCATTTTGGTGACGCCATCTTGGATTGAATATTAGGAATATCGAAAGTTCGATTCGATTAACTTGTTCCTTGACCTTGAAAACTCCTATAGGTGTATTCTCAAAAAATTCGGATGATAAATAAGAACTTTTTTCGCCATCTCAAAATCGACATCTCAAAATTAAGTTAGCCAGTAGTTGAATTAATGGTAGTTGAAGTAACGGTGGAAGAAAAAAAAATAGGAACGAAAAACGTCCGCCATTATGGATTGAATCAACAGAAATTCTTAATATTCCACCACAACCTTCCCCCCCCCCCCCCCCCCCACCTTCCTGGATATGAATTTTCAAGGGAACTGAACCACTAAGAAAAAAATCGTCCGCCATTTTCGATACGCCATCTTGGTAATAAAAATATTCGTAATATCAAAATTTCGATTTCGAAATTGAAAAAATTGAGAACGTAAGATTATTGTGAAATTTCCCGTCGGGACGTACGCCACCGCCTTCGGGCACTCTCACGCCCTACGCCCACCGCGACGCCCCCCGCGTCAAAACCAACTCGCCTCCCTCGTCGGACTTGCCCCTCACAAGATATCCACTTGCAGCACGCTCGTCCTGGTATTCTTCCTGGTCAATTTGGAGTTGTTGGCGGCTCTGAGTCGATGGATCTCGTAGTCGTTCCTCGATTGGGTCCTCGAAGTGAAGCCGGAATCTTTGTGGCAAAACGTGCCGCCGTACTGATAGTAGTTCCGCTCTGCGCCGTCCCGTTGGCAGCACGAGTCGAAAGCCCTGCGGAATTCCTTGCGGAACTTGCCTATCGACAAACAGAAATATCATTCGGTCGCCAGAAAATCCAGAGAGTTACCCTTTCCGTAAATGTCTATTCTGTGACGAGCTCATTGGCACAGAATCGTCGCGGAATGATTGATTAGCGAGAGTTACCCTTTTTGCAGTTGTCCATTCTGTAACTCGTAACGATCGCGATTTTCAATCTGAAAAGCTGTCGTATCAGTCTGAAACACTTTGTATATCGATTGGTGTCATCTGCAGTCAGTAATAGACGTGATTATTGAAATGACAAAATATCTACTTGAATGAATCGAATGTAACATACAAATGATGTAATTCAACTCAATGGGTATTTCAACAGAATTGCAAGAACAAAATTCAAAAAAAAATATTCTGTTTCAAAATTATCTATTTATATATGCGTCAATATTTTTTGTCACTATGTGAAAGATTCGGTTTCACATTCAGTTTCTCTTCATCGTTGATCTGACGAAACAATCATTTAATCCAATAAAACATTCATCAATATATATGTACAGGGTTGGGATAGAGTATGGAGTCAAGTAAATATCTTTCAAACGAAAAGAACGATATTTATGAAAATTTGCAGGTAAGTGCAATGGAATAAAATGCATCTGATGTACATTTTTTTGTTAATAATATGCTTCCGGTTTTACTGGAAATGTCATCAACTTCTTCTATTCAAATGGGACACTCTATAAATTTTAACAGATTTTGGAAGAGCTTGTTATTTTGAATTCACACATACCGAGTTTAGTGTCCAAAGAATTAAAAAAAAACGAGGAATATAGCACTTTAATCAACCTCCTTTGAGTTTTTTGCATTAGAGCAAAAAACCATTTAGATAAATCAATTGATGTTGTTTACGAATTGTACAATTCAGGATAGTGCAAATGAATGATAAAAAGCGATTTGAAATTTCAATGATGATCGATTATGGTGATTGTAGAATTTATTTCTGTCAATTGACACTTGTAGGACAAAAGAGTGGATACTCGTTTATTTATTACTATGCATACAAACAACGTCAATTAGCTTATATTAGTTTATTTATTTATTTTCTTTCACTTTCACGTTCTCTGTATATGCTCTGTACTAAACGACCTGTCCTATACATTTTTTGTAATGTCTGTATGGATCAATAAATTATTATTATCTGAAAAGTTTTTTGCTCTCTCAAAGGAGGTTGATTGAAGTGCTATATTCCTCGTTTTTAGGAATTTTTTCACACTAAACTCAATATGTATGAATTCAAAATAACAAGCTCTTTCAAAATCTGTGAAAATACATAGGGTGTCCCATTCGAATTAAAGAAGTTGATGACATTTCCGGTTAAATCGAAAGTATATTATCAACAAAAAAATGTACATCATTTGTTCCATTAGACTAACCTGCAAATTTTCATAAATATCGTTCATTTCGTTTGAAAGATATTTTCTTGGTCCAACACTTCATCCCAACCCTGTATATGAATGGATATGGTGACGGGATTACGATAAAATGGCACTAAGCGAGGAAACAAAGAGATATTCTTCCTCTAATCTACTGTACAATCATTTAATTCCAAGAAAGTATCGTCAAAGAATTGATCGAATATCATTCCTGGAATGATGAAAAATGATGGAAAATATAGAAGAGATTCTTTGAGAATCATGATGTTGCTCTGAATGATCAGCTCTTCGAAAAATAATATGTACCTTGTTGGTCTGACCAGGAAAAAAAAAATTGAAAAAGAAAGAAAGAAAAATTTTCAAAGACAATTAAATTGATATAATATATCGGGCAGTACAAAAGCCACACAAACAATTCATTCGTGCCAACGAAGACTTTTCGACACTGTTACTATTTTCGATGAAGATGGAGTTGTGGAAAGAAAAACTCACCGCTCATGAAGTTGTAGATGAGTGGGTTGACCGCGCTATTGGCGTAGCACAACCAATGCGAGATCAAAGAAAACGCCTGATTCACTTCGTTGTTGGTCAGCTTCATCGTCAGCCTGCCACAAAGGGAATCGATGAACGAAGCGATTAGCCAAATCAGTGCGAGCACGTCGTAGTCGATATATTCAGAACAAGGTAATTCAATATATTTCGATGATTATGGAAGTGGAACTCTCGTTCCATCACCTTGCAGCAGGCCGCGGAGTGGGGGTGAAGCGAAAGGCGGTCGGCAGAGCAGCCAAGGCCGATATGGCGGCGCCCATGGCTCGCATCATATTCCCACTCATTCTGCTACCAATCATTGTACGATAATATGTATTCCGCACTCTGATACACACTTCAAAATTGAAATATCCCTATGTCCATTTTTCAATTATTAAAATACGCGACTTTGATACTCTAAATCGAATAATTTTCCGATAATTTTTGATATCAATATTTATCAAGAGTGCAACAAGGTTTTGTTCCACTAAATTCCACTATTAGGAACACAAAATCGATGGAACTTAAAATAGTCAGCGACAGAATTTAAAAAATCCTAGGAAAACCGATTCCAAATTATTTTACGCCATTCTGAATTCGACAGGCTTAAAGAATGACAATTATAGCCTACAGTTTTAGAAATATTTCCCTTTCTTTGGTGAATTTTCGATAGATTTTCTCATTTATTGGTGGAAGCTAATTAAATCCAATCGAATGGGTGCATTGTGAAAGCCTTCTATGTTGAGAAGGAGTTAAAACAAAGCGGGTTCTTGCTCGCGACAGTGACGGCTCGTGAACTTTTCAACAGAGACCTCTGAATGTGAAATTGTATGAAAAATCTGTATTATGCAACCTTTGGATCACCATAACTGAACCACGAGATTTCTTTTACACCACCAAATCATTGACCTCTCTAGATCATCGTAGAAAGGTCGGCGATCTCTGCCTTTTTTATAGGTACTTCCACGGTCGGTGCTCAACGGAGATATCATCTATTATGCCACCACGCGCGATTCCTAGTAGACAAATCAGACGAGCTCAGGCTGGTCATCCCTACATTGTCAGGCTCGAGATCTGTCGGACATCGCTATACCAAGCATCATTCATCAATAGAACGGCAAAGTTGTGGAATTATTTGCCTAGTGAAGTCTTTCCTGATGCTTACAACCTCCAAACATTCAAGAAAAATTCCAACACCTTCCTTCTTTCCCAAAATTCCACCGCTGGCTAACACGATGTTCCTCGAACATTATAGGTTTCCCTTTCGTGTTGTCCACAGATAGAAAAAAAACGTGCTGCTCATTTTGTCAGAGAGGCTGGTTCACTTCGGATATTGCCAAGTGGCATATTTAGTTCGAATTTCAAATACTTTTGAGCATTTTATGGAAGGAAACCGATTCCTGTGTATATTTCATACAATTATATCGAACTATTCGTTATAAGTAAATTCTTTAGGGGGGGCTCAGCCTCCGTTGCCTCCTCTGAGGCGACGCCAATGACTGACGAAACAGAGTGACATCTTTCAAGTAACAGCAATAAACGTCATCGGTAGAAAAATGTCACGGAAACCTTTTTCTTCCATCCTTTTGCTCAACTCATCAAGAAAAATCAACAAAAGCGACACAATATGAAATCGGTTAGGCGAAATGGCAATACGACTGCCGACTTCAGATTCGCAAACCTCTATTTTCCGTCGCAGAAAGCCGGAGCTCGAACTGATTGGCTCGGAAAGTAAATAATCCGATATCCTCGGGTGTCGAAAGCGTTTCATTAAAGAGTAATCGGCGGAAATGTGAACGAAAACATAATGTGCACTTTTGCACTCTGCACTCTAGAGTTATTAACGGAAAAATACCTTTCCACGATCTTCCACGGAATCTATTGAGAATGTCATTTCGAAATTGAAGAATGGAGTAGAAAATGATATACAGGGTGCCCTGGTACTACGTGACAATTTCTCAGTGGCATACATGGGAGGTCAAAATAAAATGGCTAGTTGATTATCAAATTAGAATTGACGTTTTTGGCTGTAAGTTCTGAACCACTTTGTATATCATAATGATTTTTCGGTGTGTTATTTCATCAAACAAGAACTATGATTTGACACCAAAACCAAGTTTCTGTTCTCAGCAGAAAGACAGGAACGGACTGGCCACTTCGAGAGTTGTCATTATTTTCAGTTACTACGAAATTTTTGAATACTCTTGGGATTTTCATTCAAGAAAGTTACTCTTTCTTCATTTCGATAAAATTAATGGTTTTTCCTGTTAACAACAATATTTTTCTTTGAAAATTACCAGTTTCAATAATGAATACAATAAATACAAAATAACTAGAGCCAACAAGGACGTTGAATCTGGAGGTATGTCTTTGAAGCCTGATATCTCTCTCATGAGCGAGTTTCAGTAGAAAAAATATACATTTAAATTTTCAGATTCAAAATTCAAATCGAAATGCTTGTCATTCTCAGACGTCACATTTGAGTGAACCAAACACAAACACTAAATGTTCTAAACAGATAGTGAATTTTGATGATAGATTTGGTTACAGCGAATTCGATTTCATTTTGCGAAAATTCATTTCGATCAGCAAATCTCTTGAATTGACTTTGCAATATATTTGAAAATTCAAATTTGGAATTTGTTACAATATTCCGAAATGAATGGAATTTCTCGATGGTTTTGTCATCCTACTCTCCACCAAAGTCTAAAGACTGGTAAAAGCACGTCACTCATGTGGGTGAGATACGACCGGTAGCTGTACGTGTATATGCAGATTTTTCTGGAGATTTTATATCACAAACGACCGCAAGACCATTGCTGAATAATAATGGGAGCTTTCCGAAGGAAACTAATGATTTTCAGCGGAAAGACGAACGTGAGTCATCCATCCTTTTCAGCATGATATGAATAACAACGGAACGGGAATATATTTTTCGGTAGTCGAATGGAGAGGTTACGTTGGATATTTCATTCATCAGC
The DNA here is from genome assembly GCA_963576655.1 of Gastrophysa polygoni. NCBI lineage: Eukaryota > Metazoa > Arthropoda > Insecta > Coleoptera > Chrysomelidae > Gastrophysa > Gastrophysa polygoni. Next base: position 24,657,501 of record OY755090.1, on the reverse strand, counting down.
TTTCCAGTTTTTGTATGAAAACATCATGTGAAGACATCATTCGTTCCTCAAAAACCCAACCAAACTGATGAATCGATTTTTCGAACTATTTGCCACATCCCAATATCCTGAGAAACTATTGAGGATGGCCTTCATCAATGCTGTTAAAGTAACAAGAAAAAAAATCGCACCATACATCAGCTTTCAGGAAACATTCCATAATAAATACATACAATAGTCAACTTGAATTTAAATGGTCTCCACAACAATCAAGATAATTCCTTTGAGAAAACTATTTAATTTTCTGTTCTGTGCCAATATTTTTTGTCGAATTGTTGAATGTTGACGAATATATTGTCGCTTTTAGTCAGAAAACGTTGAAGATCAACGAAAACATTGTCACAGTTCCTCTTCTATGAGCATAAAACTATAAACTGCGACGATTTCTATACAGTCGAGACCAAGACTTCAGAGGTTAGGTTTACCTCTTCATTGTTTTCATTTACATTCCTGCAAGAGTCCCGTTGTCTTTGTCAGAAAAAATGAGTGTGACAATACGTATGTCGTGATTATATGGAATTTGGTGGTAATTATCATACAGGGTGTTCCACTAATACTGTGGAAAAACCAAGGGTAGAATCCTTATTGAAAACAAGGAAATATTTCTTGAAAACTACTATTTTCCAAAGACCAACAGCTTCCGACTTACAGTGCAACAGAATTTTCCAAACAAAACAACAGACATTCAACAGTTTTTAAAAAAGTGTTCTTTTGATTTTCTTGAAATCTGAGAGCTTTGTTTGCAATAGTTATAATATTGGTAGTAAAAATATTGAACAAATACAAATAATGAACAAAATAGTTCATTGTTAGCTTTCATTTATTCGATTCAAGAACTTACAAAGAAATATTTTTTTCATTTCTATCTCTGAACAAAGACGCGAAGAATTCACAATACGAACAAGTTGTATTTTGAATTGCTCAATATTGTGAAAATATTCTACTTCGAATAAAATAGTGTCGTCAATTTTTTTTTCCATCAGTTTAAGATACTGGAATAATCAAATGGATTCTAATGGCATCAGAAATGAGTATCTTATTATCGCTTATGAAATTTTGACATCCTTGCTTTAGAAAATTACGTGTCTTTGGGAAAAAATTTATGAGAACTATTTCCTTATTTTTCAGCAAGGAAACTACCCTTCGATATTTTCAACAATGTTAATGAAACAACCTGTAAAATAAAAATGAAATAATATATGGCGCTCAGCCGCTTTTCCGAAACTTCAAGCTGTACAATCCTCCCATGAAAAAGTACGTTTCCATCTCCTATTCTTCTTGCACCCGATATACCAGGTGTTTCGAGAATCAGTAGAAGCGCAACGGACTTCAAACGGATTCAGTATAATTCGACTTCACCAGTGGAAATGTCTCAGACAGCCTACACCAGTCAACATCAAGACGAAATTAAGTGTCACGAGGAGTTCGAGTTCCCGTTGGGGTTGAAGGGGGTTGATATGGGGCGGGAATTTCCGTCAACCGAGCAAGCTGTGCTTGTCTCGCGATTGATTGCCTATTCCTCGAACTGAATCAACAGAGAAAGTCGACGAGAGCTAAAGATATACAGGGTGAGCACGTGGAAAAGTGCGCTCATTGAATTTAACGGGTTTTTGAATTCGGAAATTCGAAATTCAAAACTGAGAAAACCAATGAAATTATTACAGTATCATTGGGGGTTGAACCTGTCATTCGGAGGGGGATGATGGCAGGGGTCGCATTCCGACGTTGAATGATGTCGATTCGTAATTTAGATCTGACGTGTTTCGGGATTCTTCATGAATATGCAGAGGAACCTATAGAATTCGAAGAGTAACAATCACAGAGTGAAGGGTCATGATTTCAAGATTTCCAAATGAATCCCGACAAATTCAGCAGAAATTAATGCTCAATTTCGTCTGCACTGACAAAAAAATTCCTATTCATCACTCTCGAACTCGCATCATAAAAATCATTCTCAGGCCTATACCCACACACCATTTTCACCATATTCAGAGTTAACCGAGAGCCTTTCAGCATTTTGAATGACATTTTAGATCTCAGAGCACCCTCAAGCTGCTATTTTATTCACGCGTTTTCAGCGAAAAAATATCGGGTCACGTTTGTTTTCTACTCAGCAATATCAAGCTGCTTTCCAGTCTCATCTCCATTCTCGTCGAATCCAAGATACAGGGTGTTGAAAATGGATTCCCCGATTTCAGGATATTTCGAACTGTGTATAAGTCCGTCGTTGATTTCGAATTTCGGTTTCGTTAAATCAGGACCCTATTCGGGATCATATCATGAATACGAAACGTTCACTCAGATATCGATGATGCCTCTTATCAAATCGCATTGAAAGTTGCGAATGGAAAAATAGTCGATTTTTTCGCCTAGCGACCTCCAAACTCTCAAGAAAAATTCAACGCGGGTTGAAACAATTTCCCTTGGATATTATAGGTTTTCCTTTCGTATCTAATAATGACCAGACAATATCGAATTTGACAGACTGATGTCATGTCATCACATTTTTCGGTGAATCACTATAAATTCGATATTTTTCATTTCAGGATAGTTATTTTTGTATCTACTGCACGGAATGCTACTTTGGTGATCAAGAACTGATTCAAAAATTACTGATTATACCTGAATGAGTGGAGAAAAATCAGTTCCCGAGTTGCAAACAAAATATTTTTTCAAACGCCAAAAAATGTTCAACTCTTGATGAATAAATCAAAGAAAAAAAAACATCAGATTGAATCGGAAGATCTTACCTGAGTACTGATAGCAGATGCACCGGCAAGAAACAAAAAGCGAACATCACCACCACGGAAACCAACATCTTGGCGGCTTTCCTCCGGGATCGCAATTGTCCCTCTGTACTCGCATTCATGTTCATTGCGAAAGTGTTCAGCTCTCCCGATCTGCCACCTGTCATATCTGAATGGAAAAAATGGAAAGTTTCGTGAAATCGGCGACAATAAAGGTATAGTACCTACGTATCATGAGGAGTATTTTATATGGTTAGCATTGGATGACAATCGATATGAGAGAAATATTGTGAGTACATATACAGGGTGTGTCCGATGAGAACGAAACAAGGTATGCATTTTACTGAGAGATCGAGGATCTGACATTATGATAAATGATTCTTTATGTAATGTTGGATAGGACAGGATTTAGAGAAAAACCCATAAGGCACTTCTTAGATGAACTACAATGAACTATCTACAAAATGAGAAATAGTGATGAAAGGGAAAAAAAGCGTTACTTCGTCCAACACTAGCCGATTATTTTCATGAACGTGATGTTTTCTCGAGAACTACTGCATCGAATTCCAAAAACAAGGAAGCGTTGGTAAGAGATTTCGATTACCTTCAAAATGATGTATCACTTGAGATTCAAGGGTTGGAGCTCACCCCTCCGAGGGGTTCGAAGTGAAAAAGTTGAAAACATGCGCAAAATATCTCCCCCTCGAAATAAAAATCGACCGGTTCGCGCGTTTTTCTTTCTGAGAACGATAACTATGTCAAATCGGCCTCGTTTCGTTTCCATTGGGCCACCCAGTACATAAATTATTGTGAAACATAAAAAAAAATCCTTCCATTATTTCTCAGTATATATCTTTGTGTCTGTTCAACATACTTAATTGTCATCTTAGCTGTTCATCCGATGCATATGGCTTCATAATGAGCGAAAGAAGAAAATCTCATATTGATCTGGAGGGAACATCCACATCATCTCATCATATTCAAATCGCATTGAAATCAATAATAGTTCGTGACTTCTGGGGAAATTCGTCAGCAAGTAATTTATCTACCAAATCAGGTATCGCCGAGTCAAAAACATTTCCTTGAAATTCATTTCAAACTGAGGATATGATTCCTTCACAAAATATCTTCTCGGTATTTCTTCTTTCGCCACTCCTTGTGGCTTCTCAATCGATTAGATTTTTTTAATAAAGTAGCCCACACAATATTTGCTTTTCCATCTCCTCGATGGACCATGATGTTGTGGGCGATTCTGGGAACAGATTCCCCGATGACGGTGCCCCAATTTTTTCTGTTCCAATTCCAGTTATTTTCAATAAAATTGCGATTAACAATGCGATTTTAAATTCGATTCATCGGGAGACCGATCAGCTTTTTTCGATTGAACAATATTTCATCAAGTATAATTTCGAATTGGAAATGGACGATGAGTTATTCTGATTATACTATCATTTTTCATATTCGGAAGATCGACTTATAAAAAAAAAAATTTCTTCGTCTCGATATATACTTTTTCACAACACTCTCCTCATTCTTCTTGAGATAATGAAAAGAATATCATTCATCCAGTCAACCATTGATAGAATTTGAGTTCGAAAACTATGTAGGTACCATATAATTTATTATAAAAACTCCGACAAAAGATGCAGAATGCATGTTTCAATAATTGGAATCGTTCTGAAGTAGATATTTTTGAAGATATCAGCAATCGCCTTTGATTTTGCATCCACCCTGCATATTTTACGTTCCACGGGAAGAACTAACTTCACGATTGATCGAGTGTTACACTGGGTGTAGGTAATTTCAGTTTTTTTAGTATCAATAGTCATAACGGATTTGCCATCATGCTGGGATATACTTTTTGCATGCAATTACAGCTCACGAAATATTCGAAAATGATTGACATCGTTGCTATATTTCGACCCACCCTGTAAAACGTGAGCACGTGCAGGAATCACGTGAAGTCGCATAGGGCTTATAAATTATCGATACGTATATAATGGCCGTTCGATATATCGAAAAAGTGTACTTTAACACTCTGTATAATCTGAACTAATGAATTCACCGCGTTGGCGTAACGGAAACATTCGATTAGCAACACGAGCTCTACAAAATTCGAGGAATTTTAGCAAATTGACCGAAAATCAATTTCGAATTGAAGCGGTTTTACTTCCAGTCGAAATATTGGAATTGTATTCCCATCGATCGGATACAATCACTGATTCTATCGATTAGTGGTGGATTTTGGATTCAAGAAATATAAACTCCGTTTGATTTGCATGTATTCCATGATGATAAACTATTTCCGCCAAAATTCAAACGAGCCTCCGCCAAAACTTATAAAAATCGCTCTCGCCAAATATTGAAAAAATTGCGAATACTCATCATTGATCAGGCGTTATTGAAAAGAAATTGAACCATTTTATTATGAAAAATGGAAGAACCGTGAGCATTCATTTTGTATCCTCCATTCAGCAGATATGATGTAATTTTTTCGTCTTCAATAATAGTTATCAACTTACGGCGAACAAAAAAAAAAAAATCAACGCGCATTCGCCAAATTCTCGAAATATTTACTTTCGCCAAATGTTGAAATAATCGACAAATATCCTACGGATTTCTGCTAATAAAATCGGATATACAGCTGGCAGGCGCGTCCTTACGAGCTTTCATAAACTCACAATAGGCATCGATGAATTGAATTCCATCAGATTTTTCACATCGCCGATCAGCAAAATTCCATTTTTACGAGACTAGAATACGGGATCGTCCGTTCTCACCGACATTTTTACGACCATATCGTTCATATAAATTCGAATTCCGTTTAGGTGTATAGATGGCACCTCGAAGGCGAATCTATTCTGTGGAAAGATTCGTCCGAACGGAATCCAGACAGTTTTATTATTTTCGGTGAATTTTCTTCCTGTCAGGAGTGCCGGTATAATAATAATAATAATAATATTGAAAATCGAAGAAACTAACATCAATAATGATAATGATAATGAAATTATTGCCTATATTTTTGCACACAGAAAGCACTCAGCAGCGAGATAAGTCAGTTATCTTTATTATCAGGAATTATTTGTTTTTTTCGATCGCAGATTTGTTTTCTTTGGGTCTGAGTTTCTCTCAGACATGATCGAAAGTTCGCAATCTATGATCGAATCGTTTGAAATTCCCCAATCTAGATGAAAATCGAACGAGGAATCGATCGATGAGTCGATCGAGTCCGTAAGACCGACCATTTCGAAGATATGGCTCGTCAAAGTGAAAATAGTGCGATTTCAGACGAAAAACGCACTTAGGAGCGAGATTATTTTGTTATCGTGTCGAATTCATCCATTTTGATTACAGATTCGTTCTCTGCGTGTTTGAATTAGTGGTTGTGAATTTTTTCAGATTTTTAAAATAATAATTAGGGAATTCGAAATTTTCCAGATACGATTATGCGGTAAATATGTACTTTGGAACTTCTGATATGAACAGAATTCCGCATTGTTTGATTGAATCGGTTGAGATTCCGCGATCTAGATGAAAATTGAACGAGGAATCGATCGGTGGGTCGATCGAGTCCGTAAGACCGACCATTTCGAAGATATGGCTCGTCAAAGTGAAAATAGTGCGATTTCAGACGTAAAACGCACTTAGGAGCGAGATTTTTTTTTTTATCGTGGAGAATTGGGTTCTATCGATTGCAGATTCGTTTTATACGGGTCTGAATCAGTGGTTACGAATTTTTTCAGATTTTTCAAAATATTATTAGGAAATTCGAAATTTCCAAGATACGATAATACGGTAAATATGTACCTTGGACTTTCTGACATGATCGAAAATCCACAATTCACGATCGAATCGTTTATCATCATTCAATCTAGATGGAAATCGATCGAGAAATCGATTGAAAAAATGTCCGAGTCTGTAGGACCAACCGTTCTGGAAATATGGCGCGTCAAAGTAGAAATAGTGCGGTTTTTTATAAAAATCATTCTTAGGAGCGAGATCATTTCGTTATCGTGACGAATTCAACCATTTCGATCACAGATTCGTTCTTTGCGGGTCCGAATTAGTAGTTGTGAATTTTTCCAGATTTCCAAATTGATAATTAGGAAATTCGAAATTTCCAAGATACGATAATCCGAAGAATATGAACCTTGAATTTTCTGACATGAATGAAATCTCCTATTCTCCGATCGAACCGTCTGAAATTCTGTTATTTAGATGAAAATCGAACGAGGAATCGATCTGTGGGTCGATCGAGTCTGTAAGACCGACCGTTCCGAAAATAAGGCCCGTCAAAATTAAAATAGTGCGATTTCAGACAAAAAACGCACTTAGGAGCGAGATTATTTTGTTATCGTAACGAATTGAGTTCTTTCGATCGCAGATTCGTTCTTTTTGGGTCTGAATTAGTAGTTGTGAATTTTTTCAGATTTTTAAAATGATAAATAGGAAATTCGAAATTTCCAAGATACGATAATACGGTAAATATGTACCTTGGATTTTCTGACATGATCGAAAATCCACAATTCACGATCGAATCGTTTACCATCCTTCAATCTAGATGAAAATCGAAGGAGGAATCGATCGGTGGGTCGATCGAGTCTGTAAGACCGACCGTTTCGAAAATAAGGCCCGTCAAAGTGAAAATATCGCGTTTCAGACAAAAAACGCACTTAGGAGCGAGATAACTCCGTTATCGAAACGAATTGAGTATTCCTGATCACAGATTCGTTCTTTTCGGGTCTGAATTAGTAGTTGTGAATTTTTCCAGATTTTCAAATTGATAATTAGGAAATTCGAAATTTCCAAGATACGATAATCCGAAAAATATGAACCTTGAATTTTCTGACATAAATGAAATCTCTTATTCTCCGATCGAACCGTCTGAAATTCTGTTATTTAGATGAAAATCGAACGAGGAATCTATCTGTGGGTCGATCGAGTCTGTAAGACCGACCGTTCCGGAAATATGGCTTGTCAAAGTGAAAATATTGCGTTTTCAGACAAAAAAACGCACTTTGGAGCGAGATTATTTTGTTATCGTGATGAATTCATTCATTTCAATCACAGATTCGTTTTCTACGGGTCTGAATTGGTAGTTGTGAATTTTTTCAGATTTTTAAAAAAATAATTAGGACATTCGAAATTTCCAAGATAAGATAATCCGGTAAATATGTACCTTGGAATTTCTGACATAAACAAAATTCCACATTTCCTGATCGAATCGGTCGATATTCTGCAATCTAGATGGAAATTGAACGAGGAATCGATCGGTGGGTCGATCGAGTCTGAAAAACCAACCGTTCCGGAAATATGGCGTGTCAAAGTGAAAATAGTGCGTTTTCAGACAAAAAACGCACTTAGGAGCGAGATAACTCCGTTATCGAAACGGATTGAGTATTTTTGATCACAGATTCGTTTTCTACGGGTCTGAATTAGTAGTTGTGAATTTTTTCAAATTTTTAAAAAAATAATGAGGACATTCGAAATTTCCAAGGTACGATAATCCGGAAAATATGAACCTTGAATTTTCTGACACAAATCAAATGTCTCATTCTCTGATCGAACCGTCTAAAATTCCGCAATCTAGATGAAAATTGAACGAGAAATCGATCGGTGGGTGAATCGAGTCCGTAGGGCCGACCGTCATATGTTATAACTTCCGAATAAAATGCAAAAACCCTTCACTGTAAGAAGATTCATGTGAATAGGTCCAATGTTATTCACCTGAATCTCACGAGACGGATTTTTTCCGTGTGAAATATTCTGCTATATGTCTGAATATGGAATAATCGATCCGCAATAGTCACCCTGTTGATGCGAAATGTTCGCACCGCATATCCAATCTCCAATCTCCACCTCATCCACCTCCTCACACCCCATCACCCCTAAAAAATCCCGATCTCTGATACTCTCATTTCCACATCAACCGAGATCCGCTTCGTCTTCATTTATCCCATGGAAGAAGTCCGTATCAGAATCCATGCAAGAGAGAGAGAGAGCGACTTGCGATGTCGTTAGAGCAATTCATATTGAATTTTTTCCGGGAAACCGAGGAATCTGATGGAGGAATAGCCCGAAAGGGCATATGTCATTCGGAAAAAGTCGTAGGACGTCGTTTTTCATCCGGCGGGAAACCACAACGAAAAACCGGATTAGGAAGATTCCCCAAGTAATCTCTGATTATATCCTCGATATTTTCACGATATATATCTCGTCCAAGACCATCAGTGTAGATTGGTGATTAACAAAAACAAAAGCAAACGCAGAAAGATTCATGTTAATTCATTTCCTCTTACAGATAATCATCCAATATCCAAGTACCCATATACAGGGTGGCCCAATGAAAACGAAAAATAATAATAAATATATAAATAATAAATGATTCTTCATGTAATGTTGGATAGGACAGGATCTAAGAAGAAAAACACATAAGGCACTTCTTAGATGAACATCGTTCTAACTAAAGAATGACAAATAGTGATAACAGGAAAAAAAGCCGATCATTTTCATAAACGTGTTTTCTCGAGAACTACTGCATTGAATTTCAAAAACGAGAAAGCGTTTGTGAGAGATTTCGATTACCTCCAAAATGATGTATCACTTGACCCCCTATCCAATTTCAGATTTAAGGGTTGGAGCTCACCCTTCCGAGGGGTTTGAAGTGAAAATGTCGAAAACATGCTCAAAATATTTTCCCCTCGAAATTAAAATCGACCGGCTCGAGCATATTTTTTTTCTGAGAACGATAACTATGTCAAATCGACCTTGTTTCGTTTTCATTGGGCCACCCAGTATAGATACCTCGACAAAGGCACATGGAAGTTTCTTCCTGTTGTGTCGATATTTGCGCGATTGGTATGTCGTGATATGATAGTTCACATTGAAGTTTATTTCATAGTTCTGTATTATATATCATTGATGATGATAATTTTGATGATATGTGAGTCGATATTTGTGCACTTCAGATCTGACCAGTTCGTTCATTACAGAATCTAAATTCCTTATGAATATCCTTTCTGATCTTGAACGACTTTCCTGAATGAACTCTTCCAAAAATGTCCGAAATAATGGTACTACACAATTAATCAAAATCTTCGTATACCATACCGAGAGTCAGAAATTTGATGATATAAGAGTGAGTTTCCTGCAATGCATCAACATTAATCAAGACTGAAATTTCCTGACGGATCGATGATATGAATGCTGTATTCGTAGTCGTAGAAAATATATAGTACACAACTCGAGTTGTAATCCGAAGGCGATAAATCACATTGTCCGACGTACGTATACGACTCCGTCAATGGAATGAGTAACTGGAGACAAACTCTGCTCGCTCGGAGCCAATATTTCGAATGAGAAAAGACGGAGTAGATGGACCTCGTGACGTGAAGGAGAATCTCATCTCGAACCTGTGACTGTAAGGTACAGAGTGCATCTGATAAAGAGATCGTGTGTTGCAGAGTCGTTCGGAGAGGCAGTCGGCGTGAAATTAGTTTTTTCCGATTCGCCCCGGTCTCGGATTCGCCCGGTGGATGCGATGACGTAATATATAATCTCTACTAGATGCATCGAAACGAACATAAGAGATAGAAAGAGCTATCCATTTGTCTGGATGTGCAATTTTGCCAACAATCAGCCGATCACTGCTCGACAAAAATATCTCGAACAAAGTTTTGATTTGAAGGAGTGAACAGGCTGAAACGACTAGGATTATTTCTCTATTAAAAAATGTTATCGTTCTCGAGTTTATTGCAACAATTGAATGAAGCGACCTTTCAAACGATACATCACAAGCCTGTATTTTCTATTCGAAAAAAATTGGGGTTATACGTGTCAATCGAAGAAGGCTGGAAGTGGGGCCCGTATTCTGACGTTGAAAAATGTCAATTCATTATTTTGATTCGTCGTGTTTCGTGTAGTGGCTTTCTAACAGGGCAATTTTGATAATTATTGCTTCTATATCTACGGAGTCATTGGAAATACTGTCGAGCTCAGAACTACGTCTAATAGAGAATCTTACACCGAGTCCAGTGGAAACAGATATGCAAAATTTGATTGGACCATCTCGAGTTTCAATAGAATGTAACAAAAGAACCATTTTCAATAACGACCGATAAATTTGGCAGTCTCAACCTAATCGGGATGCTTTGTACATCCGCAGATTCACGTGCCTCAAATTCAAACTAGTACTATATAGGGATTCCTCGTATCGGCTTCGCTTCGCTTCCCCACTAATTGCGCTCTAGAATAATAAATTTTTCATGCGATTATGCAAGCGAGACCGTTATAAGTCATCTTTCGAGAATCGATGGATTGATTCATCGAGGTCTATTAGAGAGGTGAATTCAATACACCGGTCGCCATAAAAAAGACGTGAAAAGGTTGACGCGACCAGTGACGTATCGATTTTCGAGTATTCTGCCCCGGAAAAAAATGTACACTAAACATTTCTGCTAATATATGTGACGGCAATGAATTATGGTGAGCACTAGAAAATAATGGAAGTAAGCATAAAATTTAACATTATTGTATAGAGGATTTGAAAATGATGTTCTTTTACAAACGTCAAAAAAATAACAGGAGGTTCGAGCATTGGAAACAGTATGCGAAGTGACCTTTTTTTTTTCATTCTCCTATATCGCACGACACCGTGCGAGAAAAATGCATGTTTCGCACACTGCTTATGAGATTTTTTTGTATTTCAACCTTTTTGTTCCTCAAACAAGCCAAACTCCAAGGAATTTTTCATCACTGAATAATTAACAATAATTAAGGAGGGGACTGCTTAGTACATCGAGGTTCGAAATTTCCAGCAGAAAGCCAATCTGAATTTATCGTCAGCAACTGTCAATTTGAAACAATTGTCAACAAGTGCCATTTCATTTCCATAGTAACAATAACTCGATTTAGGAAAATCAATTAATCAGTCTTCATGTCGAAAACATTTGCTTGAAATAAATTTCAAACTGAGGATGTATAGGTACGATATTTGCTATATTCAGGAATCATCATCGATGTTACTCACCTCCTTAGTTGCCGGAGCAACCCACAGGAGCCCCTACAGGGTGGTACAATCACGTTGTGAAAATTCGAAATTCACCTATACAGTTGTGGGTTTTCTGAAATATTTCCTCATCAACTCTCGCTACGCCACTGGAGAGTATATCAGGTGATTCATTGATGATGTTATGAAAATCCAAAATTCACTGAATTTTCTCGTACATTTTCGAGTTTGGCGTAGACATCATAAGTTCTAGGTACGCCACTGAAAAAGCGTTATCGCATTCACCACCATTCGAGTCCATTCTCCTTCTTCACAATAAAATTCAGGAATAACAGCTATAAAGGGTGTGAATGATTGCCTTTATATCGGTCATGCTGTAAATTCTTTCGATAAATTTCCGTCGTTGACACGTACAGTTTTACTGGTTTCCTTTTGATTTTCTCGACGTATTCTCCACTCCGTATCCGAAATTCATTTCTCACCTTTCAGGATTTTAAGAATCATCATTCATTCCTCAAAGTATGGCATATTTTCGATTGATAATTTCCGCAAATGAGGTTATTGTTCAATTGTGATACATTTTTGTGATCTATTTCATTCCTGTATTTTTCAGTGAGAAATTGACTTGCCCTCGGTTATACAGAGTGTGTCGAACTGAGACAAAGTTCTGCCATTTGTTGCTCAATAAGATAGATGTGGCCATCCGGAGCTCATCTGGTTTGTCTACTTGAAACCGGTCGTCTTGGCATGGAACAGTTCTCGACACTGAACACTGACAGTGACACTGACAGAAAATACTACAATACTAGTGTCTGACAAACACTTTTCAACGAGTTATGTACATTACTTTTACTACGACCATAAATAATTGAATCATGATAATTCCGAAATTGACTCATTGTCATTTATTGAAATACCCCTACTCGAATTCGAAAATTATACAAAGTTTCGCTGATCGTCAAAAACTACAACGCAACCCGAAATAAAGCAGTCAGGAACGAGAGATCCTTTTGATAGTTTGAGATAAAATCAATGATGTGTGCGCCTATGGATTGTTACAAAATCGACAACCTTCGGAAATAACCAACTCCACTCAACTGAGTCGACGTCAACTGCGTTGTTTGTCATTGTCATGAACGATGTTTCCTGAGTTTTTCGAATTTGAAATGAATATTCTAGTGACTTGATAATTGATGAGGAATATAAGTATATACCTGAGTTCATGAAAAAAAGTCCGTTTATTTTTGAAATTGCCATAGACTGTAGGTATGTACATACCCGAGTCAAATTCCAAAGTCTAAAGCCATTCGTATATTCGTCTTGTCAAAGAAGGTCCCAACAACGGAATCTCTCTCGTCGTCTATTCGAAATGTTTGTCAATTTCCGAAGCCACTCAGAACGATCGGAGAAGCAATTATAGGCATTTCCAGTGAATATAGCCGACGCGAAAAGCTCTCACTATCCACCCAACTACGGAATTTTCTCTCCATAACGATGTATCAGAATGAGAACTCCTTTTCAGTATATTTGACAAAAAAAACTAAGCAATTTTTTTTGAATGTTTATTGATTTTTTCTAACTTCAATATTCCTTTTGGATTGAGCATCTGAGAATACAAATATTTTTTTTCATATCTCGCTCAGTTTTTGAGGACAAAAAGATGATATTGCCTTCGAAAATGTTGGCGAACAACTCGATAGTTGTTACGAACTATTTAACTAAGTATTTTACTAAGTAAACATGATGTAATTTCAACTCAAAAATTCGAGCGAAAACAACATCATGAGTCTCCGCCTAAAGAGCCGCCGATGTAATCCGTTTAAATACAACTTGGAAAGGAAATCCTGATGAAAAATGACTGACTATATCATGAGAATTTACATAAATTTCTCGATTCTCGCTACACGTGAAATGAAAGAAATTTCCCCTTCGTCGTATTTGCTTTCCCGCTTTTCGTGTGTCCTGGTGATTGATTTTCCCTGACAATTCAGGATGTTGTGTCTGATAAATCACGATGAATACTTCGAACATCGTTTCGACTCTACACGACGAAATTTTAATGAACCTCATTTTTGTACCAATCCTGAACTGGTATCAGGATTTTTTGCGGCAGTCAGATTATAATGAATTCCCTTGGAAAAATCGATGTAAACTTGATCTCCACATCAAGAAGGAATGATTCACGAGTTCAAAAAAGCGTGAAATAGGTGTTGACTCTTATTCACGGACGCGTGACGCTCCCTTCGACGTTTTTTCAATCCATATAAAACTCTTTTCGAAATATTTTTGTGACATAAATGTGCGACGCTTCTTTTAACGCTCCTTGATGTATTTCCACACGCTTTTTGTTAGATGGATAAATGTGCGACGTTTCTTCGACGCTTTTCGATGGATTCGCGAAGTTCTTTTACGATTGCTTCTTGATAGACTTGACGGTCGATGCTTTTTCTGACGATGGACGTGCAACGCATTCTCAAACGCTCCTTGGTGGAGATGCTATATTTTTTTTCAACACTTGTTGATAAATGAGCGACGGCATTTTTTTCTACGCTCTCTCGATTTTCCATTTTTCCATCTCGTTTCGATAGATAAATGATGACAGTTTTTCGAACGCTCTTTAGTGGCTATGCGACGATTTTCAAAACGTTTCTCACACTTCGATGGAATCTGATACGTGCCTGTTTTGAGAGCGTGCATGATTTTTTTCCAAATGTGGCGCTTTTCGGTCACACAATGAAGTTAACCAAGCTCTAAGATTTTAAAAAAAAAAAAATTCGGTCGAACGAGCACGAGAAAAAAAGAGATTTCAAAAACGCACTGGTCGAACCGTATACATGAAATTCTATCGAAAGGCACTCACCCATGGCGTGATGAGGCGCGTTGCCGGACTTCCACAGCACCCGGATGATCTGCAGATAGGCCACCGACATGAACAGCAACGGGGTGAGATAGAAGAGCACCATCTTGACCACCATGAAGAGCATGTCCATCTCCGTGGACCACGTCGGACTGCATTGCGTGAAATAGACGAAGGAGTCGTTGTACGGCTTGGCCGTCAAGTAGATCGGTTCCGGGATTTCTGCATCGATCGATCAGAAAATGGAGATATATGGAGGATACTGAGTTGTGCATCGAAGGAGTGGAGAGTGAGGCTTTGTATGTGCTGGACCGTCGCACGCGTTTCGATACGCGACTATGTCGAAAAGTATCGAACGTAACACAGGCGAATTCGCCAAAAACATATCAAACCCAACGTACGTGATTTCGTCAAAACATGTTAAACGTAACCTAGGAAACTTCGCCAAAACTTATCGAACGTAACACAGACATCTCCACCAGAAACATATCAAACCCAACGTACGTGACTCTGCCGGAACGTATTAAACATAGGAAACTCCGCCAGAACTTATCAAACGTAACACAGACATCTCCACCAAGAACATAGCATATCAAACGTAACATACGAGACTTCATCAAAAAAACCATCAAACAAACCATGCGCGACTTCGCCAGAAAGTATTATACGTGACCGAGGATACTTTGTCAAAACGTAATATAGACTTCACCAAAACTCATCAAATCCAACGTACGTGATTTCGCCGGAACGTATTAAAAATAGGAAACTTCGCCAAAACTTATCAAACGTAACACAGACATCTTCACCAAAAACATAGCATATCAAACGTAACATACGAGATTCACCAAAAAACCATCAAACAAACCATGCGCGACTTCGCCAGGAAGTATTGAACGTGACCGAGGATACTTTGTCAAAACGTAATATAGACGACTTCACCAAAACTCATCAAATCCAACGTACGTGATTTCGTCTAGACATATCAAACGTAACATACGAGACTTCACCAAAAAATCCATCAAACAAACCGAGCGCGACTTCGCCAGAAAGTATTAAACGTGACCGAGGATACTTTGTCGAAATGTAATATAGACGACTTCACCAAAACTCATCAAATCCAACGTACGTGATTTCGCCGGAACGTATTGAAAATAGGAAACTTCGCCAAAACTTATCAAACGTAACACATACATCTTCACCAAAAACATAGCATATCAAACGTAACATACAAGACTTCACCAAAAATCCATCAAACAACCCGTGCGCGACTTTGCCAGAAAATATTAAACGGGACCGAGGATACTTTGTCAAAATGTAATATAGACGACTTCACCAAAACTCATCAAATCCAACGTACGTGATTTTGCCGGAACGTATTGGAAATAGGAAACTTCGCCAAAACTTATCAAACGTAACACATACATCTTCACCAAAAACATAGCATATCAAACGTAACATACAAGACTTCACCAAAAATCCATCAAACAACCCGTGCGCGAATTTGCCAGAAAATATTAAACGGGACCGAGGATACTTTGTCAAAATGTAATATAGACGACTTCACCAAAACTCATCAAATCCAACGTACGTGATTTTGCCGGAACGTATTAAAAATAGGAAACTTCGCCAAAACTTATCAAACGTAACACAGACATCTTCACCAAAAACATAGCATATCAAACGTAACATACAAGACTTCACCAAAAATCCATCAAACAACCCGTGCGCGACTTTGCCAGAAAATATTAAACGTGACCGAGGATACTTTGTCAAAATGTAATATAGACGACTCCCCCAAAACTCATAAAACCCAGCGTACGTGATTTCGTCTAGACATATCAAACGTAACCAAGAGACTTCGCCAAAACTTATCAAACATAATATAGGCGATTTCACCAAAACTCATCAAACCCAACTTACGTGACTTCGCCGGAAGTGCGACGCTTTTTTCTCACGCTCATATCGTATGAATGAAGTTTTCATGCGTAAAAAAGCGTCAGACATCTGTCAAAAACGTGAGAGAACGTTCGCATCCGTCAAAAACAAGGACAAATGTCAGTTTTGGTGGCGTATGTTAGGTTTGATGCTGTCACTTGTCATACGAGACGAGCTCAAGCTGGTCACCCCTACACTGTCAGGCTCGAGACCTGTCGAACATCGCTATACCAAGCATCATTCATCAATAGAACGGCAAAGTTGTGGAATTCTTTGCCTAGTGAAGTCTTTCCTGATGCTTACAACCTCCAAACATTCAAGAAAAATTCCAACACCTTCCTTCTTTCCCGAAATTCCACCGCTGGCTAACACGATGTTCCTCGAACATCATAGGTTTCCCTTTCGTGTTGTCCACAGATAAAAAAAAAAAAAAAAAAAAAAATACAGAATATACATAGCACTTCTCATTGATGTATTGGTGGTGAAGGAACAATCCAGAAAATCTTCTTGAGAGCATGGGAAAATTATAAAAAATGTGAAGAACCTGAAAAACGCGTCAACAACGAGAAAAGTGTATCTACATGATGTTATAGAGAAACACCTTACGAACGTCTCGATATCTGAGAAAAGTGTGAAAGAAAATGGAAATCAGAAAAAGTATTTAAAAAAAATGATTCAAGAGCTGTAAAACATGAAGAAGGCATTTTCGAACATTATAAACTGTTTCACTTTGTTCAACAAACAAACAAGGTGATTCTGGGTGAGAGAAATTGGATCAACTCCATCAGAGACGTGAACAAGCGTATAGGAAAAGCACGAAAAGCTGCTCAATTTCAGGTAAAAGCCTTTCCAGAAAATGATCAACCGAAATCGGTTCGTTCATAACAAAAACTACCCCACCCGGAGTCGAGCATCGGAAACTTCGATGTACAAGAGAAGACCAACTATGCTACCAATGACGGAACCCGAACATTCAGAGAACTTTCCAGAGGCAGCAAACTCGATTCGAAGCCAATGCCCTGAAGACCGACGTCAAACAAACGTGCACATGCAGTTCGAAACGAAACTCGCCTATTATTCCTTCAGATGTTCGACCGACTCCCACAATTATCCTTCGACCTTCTGGCTATCTCCTGTGGATCTGCTGGAGCTCGAGGGAGCGGATACTTCGATAACAGGAAACCGGATCGTTTTCAATGGGAGAGACACAATCGCGGAAGATACAGTAGTTCTGGCTCGAAATTACTATCGTTACCTGATTGTCTGTTTCGAAATTGTTGGAAACGAACTTGTCGAGCACATTTGAAAACGAAACAATGAACAAGTTGGACACCATCGCAAAAAACGCTAGAAGTATCTGAAGAAAGCGAAACAACTCGTCGACAACATTTGAAGCGTCTTAAAAAATTCCTAAATTGGATCATAACGTTTTGAAGCAATGAACAAGATGGGAAACTTTTCGAAAACTCTATCAATGTCCCACGAAGTTGAATGAAACCGCCAAGAACATTTGGAGCGTCTTAAAAAACCTCTTGGATTGGAAGAAAGCGTTTCGAAGCAATGATCAGGATAGAAACCATCTCAAACACTATAAATGTTCCAGGAACTTGAGATAATTCGAAAGTGAAACAACTCGTCGACAACATTTGAGGCGTCTTAAGAAATTCCTGAATCGGAACATAGCGTTTTGAAGCAATGAACAAGATGGAAAACTTTTCGAAAACTCTATAAATGTCCCACGAAGTTGAATGAAACCGCCAAGAACATTTGCAGCGTCTTAAAAAACCTCTTGAATTGAAAGAAAGCGTTTCGAAGCAATGATCAGGATAGAAACCATCTCAAACACTATAAATGTTCCAGGAACTTGAGATAATTCGAAAGTGAAACAACTCGTCGACAACATTTGAAGCGTCTTAAAAAATTCCTGAATTGGAACATAGCGTTTCCAAGCAATGAACAACATGGAAAACTTTTCGAAAACTATATAAATGTCCAACAAAGTTGAATGAAACCGCCAAGAAAATTTGGAGCGTCTTAAAAAACCTCTTGAATTGAAAGAAAGCGTTTCGAAGCAATGAACAGGATAGAAACCATCTCAAACACTATAAATGTTCCAGGAACTTGAGATAATTCGAAAGTGAAACAACTCGTCGACAACATTTGAAGCGTCTTAAAAAATTCCTGAATTGGAACATAGCGTTTCCAAGCAATGAACAACATGGAAAACTTTTCGAAAACTATATAAATGTCCAACAAAGTTGAATGAAACCGCCAAGAACATTTGGAGCGTCTTAAAAAACCTCTTGGATTGAAAGAAAGCGTTTCGAAGCAATGATCAGGATAGAAATCATCTCAAACACTATAAATGTTCCAGGAACTTGAGATAATTCGAAAGTGAAACAACTCGTCGACAACATTTGAAGCGTCATAAAAAATCTCTGAATTGGAACATAGCGTTTCAAAGCAATGAACAAAATGGAAAACTTCTCGAAAACTCTATAAATGTCCCACAAAGTTGAATGAAACCGCCGAGAACATTTGAAGCGCATTAAGAAACTTCTTGATTTGAGAGAGAGCGTTTCAAAAGCAATGAACAAGATAGAAACCATCTCAAACACTATGAATGTTCCAGAAAGTTGAGATGATTCGAAAGTGAAACAACTCGTCGACAACATTTGAAGCGTCTTAAAAAATTCCTGAACTGGAACATGGCGTTTTGAAGCAATGAACAAGATGGAAAACTTTTCAAAAACTCTATAAATGTCCCACGAAGTTGAATGAAACCGCCGAGAACATTTGAAGCGTCTTAAAAAACCTCTTGATTTGAAAGAGAGCGTTTCAAAAGCAATGAACAAGATAGAAACCATCTCAAACACTATGAATGTTCCAGAAAGTTGAGATGATTCGAAAGCGAAACAACTTGTCGACAACATTTGAAGCGTCTTGGAAAATTTCTGAATTGGAACATAGCGTTTTGAAGCAATGAACAAGATGGGAAACTTTTCGATAACTCTATAAATGTCTCACGAAGTTGAATGAAACCGTCGAGAACATTTGAAGCGTCTTAAAGAACCTCTCGATTTGAAAGAAAGCGTTCCAAAAGCAATGAACAAGATAGAAACCATCTCAAACACTATAATTGTGCCAGAAAGTTGAGATGACTCGTCACCAATCATGTTGAAACTGTAAAAACAAATAGACAATGTCATAATGATATCAGAGAAGCGTCTCAAATGTGTAGAAAACCATCTTGATAATTCGCATGAGTATTTCGATAACCTCAAAACTTTTTTGAAATACTAGAGACTTATCACAAACAATCAATCAAAAGTCTCGAGAAAGTGAGAAAACGTAAGCAAAGCGTCTTGAAACATTTGTGAACTATCCCGAATAGCGATGAGCGAAAAAAATTGCACAATCGTCTCTCTGGCTGGTGACCCCTATAGTCTTTCCTCCAAACTTTCGAGAAAAATTCCAACACCTTCCTACTCTCGCAAAATTCCACCGCTGGCTAACACGATGTTCCTCGAACATCATAGGTTTCCCTTTCTTGTTGTCAGCAGATAAAAAAAATGAGAAAACGTGAAAGAAGAGTCTGAAATCTCGTGAGGGTAACGAAAAATTGTAATAACTACAGAAAGATGTGTCATGAGACGTATTGTTCCGACATTTTCCACTTACCACAGGCCAGGGCTACGATCCAAATGACTCCGATGGCCGTTTTGGCTCTGCTAGTCGTCGACTTGAATTTCAAAGGGAAACAAATGGCGTACCATCTGTCTATCGAGATGAAAGTCAAGGTCAACACGGATACGGTCACCGAGACACTCTGAAATGAAAAAAGTCAGTCGTAAAAACGAGAGATTCGATTGTTTCGGTGAAGGAAATGAATAGGTATATAAAGATAATGATCGCATATTATCCCGTTACAATTTTTCATTATTTTTCACATCACTGATGGATGTTGATGTTATATCATATTTTTACTACAACTTCCATGTGAACAGCGCTCTCAACATTGTTTTGTTAATCAGAAAATAGCCCATCTCACTATGATAACAGCGAAGTCGGAAGTAATACGTACTAGTGCTGAAATATTCGAAAAACGCGCGCTTTGCAGTGATTGATGAAAGTGGAAATTTTACTGCTGGTATCATCACATATGATACATATATTTGAGATAGATTTTGTATCCTGAACTTGCGAAAAATGATTGAATACACTACCTTCCGTCTTTTTCCTACATTTTCTATGGATATTATGAGTCCCCTGCATTATATATTTCTATTTCAAATCCAATGGAAATACTCAGGGAACGTTACCATATATGACAATGATAAACACAGTTGGCGGTGACTCAGTTGAGTGAAGTTTTTTTTTGTCCACAGATAAAAAAAAATAAAAAAAAAGCTGGAATTTCCAAAGATTGCCGAACTTGTAACAATTCATTGGCGCACCCATTTATTTTCATGAAATTGTCATAGGTATTGTTTAGTCTCGAACTATCGAATAGCTTTAGAATTCGAGAAGGCGTATTTCGTGAAATTTCAATGAATGACAATTGGCAGTGGATGAAACTTGGAATAATAATGTTTCAAATATTCATGGTCGTAGAAAAAATAGTGCACATAACTCGTTGGACTCGTTACATTTCCGCACTCGTCGCTACATGCCTCGAGCTAGATTTATAGTCACTTTCCACAATAGTTATGTGGTATACTTTTCCCTGAAAGTGAAGTCAAGTTATAGCACCTATCATATTGTTTTAAATCACGGTTCTTCTATCAACGTGAATGAAATCTACTGGAAATATCACAAAAATCCATTTTACAGAAAGAATTGAACTATAAATTATTGGATTCACTTTCACTGGATTCAGGAACAGGAACAATTGGAAAAAAAATTATGCTACAATTTGAGTAAAAAAAAATGACAGACCATCTACTCCTTTGTTTTCCGAAATGGGGCAAAAAATACCAGGGCTAGGGCTTTGGGTATTTTTTTGTGAGTAAGCCTCTGAACTGTCAACGTTCAACTGTTCTTCTGTCATAATAAACATCATCTGCGGCAGAAATTATATATAGCAAAAAAATTTACTAATCAATGATGAAATTGAGAGGGAGAGGTTTAGGAATACACACGAAAACGTCCGCATTACGCTTTCTCATCTCATTATAAAGTAAATACGATCTTTCCGATCTGATTTCACGATCACAATGCACTCGTGGAAAACAAACAACGTTTCCACACTTCTACGACTTTATACAAGGTGGCCCAATGAAAACGAAAAAAGGCCGATTTTACATAGTTATCGTTTTCAAAAAAAAAAAAAAGGTCGATTATTATTTCGAGGTGCGACAATTTTGCGCACGTTTTCAACTTTTTCACTCCAAACCCCTGGGAGGGGTGAGCTCCAACTCTTGAATCTCAAATGGGATATGGAGTCAAGTGATACATAATTTTGAAGGTAATCGAAATCCCTTACCAACGCTTCCTTGTTTTTGGAATTCAATGCAGTAGTTCTCGAGAAAACACGTTTATGAAAATAATCGGTTAGTGATGGAAAGTAACGCTTTTTTCCCTCTCATCACTTTTTCTTATTTTGTACTTATGCCTTATGTGTTTTCCTTTTTTTAAATCCTGTCCTATCCAACATTACATAAAGAATCATTTGTTTTAATGTCAGTTCCTTGATCTCTCAGTAAAATGCATGCCTTGTTTCTTTTTCATTGGGCCACCCTGTATAGCGCTACGATTCCAACGAAATCTTTCGCTCGCACAAAGGACGTCGAGAAAAATGGGGTTCAGGTGATCCCCGCAGGATTTTCTTTAACCCCAATTAGGCGGGAGTGCATCTGAGAGAGGATGAGAATCGCCTCGTGCGGGGTTTTCATGAATTGAGAATATCCATGGGATCGTACCTCACTTGGATGCATGGGTATCTCGATTCTCACGAAAATGTATCAAACACGATGGGATGGATCGTAGTGGGTCGAGTTACGAATTTCCATGCTGAAATTCATATGAAAAGAAGTTCGGAGTAGTATTTTCAGTAGTTCCAGTAGAACAGCGATTCTCCTTTTTTTTTTCTTAGCAGAATCCAGAATAACTACACGTTTTTAACTGAGACGTTCTCAAGGCAATTTTTTACAGATAAAAACAACCTGTCATCCTTTTTTTTAGCAATGCGTTGTTGATGCCAGATTTGCGGCACGCATTGAAACTTCTCATTCTCGAGACCCGTCGAACATCGCTATACCAAGCATCATTCATCAATAGAACGGCAAAGTTGTGGAATTCTTTGCCTAGTGAAGTCTTTCCTGATGCTTTTACGACCTCTAAACTCTCAAGAAAAATTCCAACGCCTTCCTTCTCTCCCAAAATTCCACCGCTGGCTAACACGATGTTTCTCGAACATCATAGGTTTCCCTTTCGTGTTGTCCACACATAAAAAAAATATTAGATCTTCGGATTTTTGATATGATCGAGTTTCACTTTCTGAACAAAATTCGGAAGAGATCGTTTTCGTTGAAAGAAACAATTTGAATATACTGAATTTTGACACATTAGTCAAGTTCGGAAAGTCTCAGCACTTTTCGCGAAAATTCAATATAGCGCCCATAGGAGCAAGTCAAATTGGTTGTGGTAATTCTGGCAGCAAGACCGTTTTGGAAAATAAGATGACAGATTCAGATTGCTTGTGAACGAGTGCCTTGAGATCGTGCTAGTGGAAAAAAAAGTTGTGCGGTTTTATCGAATTACGATGCAAAATTGAAGATTTTCTGAAATCGTAGGTATCAGATTTCGAAGACGAATAATCGTGAATGATCTCTTCGAAACTTGCCGCATAGCTTTTTCCGAACCCGCAACAAAACAACGATTTCAGATCGAAGGATCCATTTCCAACTGTCACCAGAGAGTCGGCACAATGGAAGTTTCAATGTGGAAATCGAAAGTTACGATTGAAAAACACGGTAAACAGCGGTTTTGGCTGATAAATTTGCTACTCCTAAGTTGAAGGGATCTGAAATGTTTTCGCTACTTTCCTGAGCTCTCCCTTCTATATTGTTTGTGACATTTATTGTATCGAGGAGTTGTCGAAGGAGAGAAAATGATTCATAGCGTTCAGTTGTCTAACGAAAAGCTTCCTTTTTTATTTCCGGTACCCTAGATATTCAACCAAGCCACAAAAATTTTTAATCAGCAGTGAAACTTTGAGTACTTATGGAATATTTATAAAAAAATTGTGAAAACGAGGAATATAGCACTTCAATCAACCTCCTTCCGAGTTTTTTGCATTATAGTAAAAAACTATTTAGATAAACTAATTGATGTTGCTTGTATGCATAGTAATGAATAAACGTACAATTTACAAATTGCACAATTTAGAATGGTTCAATCAAGTGAAAAAAGAGCGTATTGAAATTTTAATGATGATCGGTTATGGTGATTGTGGAATTTATTTCCGTCAATTAGAATTTGACACTTGGAGAACAAAAGGATACTCGTTCATTCATTACTATGCATACAAATAACATCAATTAGATTATCTGAAAAGTTTGTTGTTCTGATGCAAAAAACTCAAAGGAAGTTTGATTGAATTGCTATATTCCTCGTTTCCACAATTTTTTTACACTCAAACCAAAATGTATGAATTCAAAATTACAAGCTCTTTCAAAATCTGTAAAAAGATATAGGGTGCCCCATTTATAATAGAGAAGTTGTTGGCATTATCAAGATTATCAAGAGGAAAATATACATCAGATGCATTTTATTCCATTGCACTTACCTGCAGATTTTCATAATATCGTTCTTTTCTTCCAAAAGATATTTACTTGGTTTCATACTTTATATAAAATAGATCGAGCTTAGAGAATTGAAATGACCATAAGGAAGAGACGCAGCGACGAAAGTCTGATATCGATAGTCTTTTTTTTTATAGTAATTATAGTATTTTTTTATTTTTTTTTTGGAGTTGTACTGATTATTCATAATATAATTGTTGATAAAATTATTAGGTGATCCTATATCATGATCCGTTAGTTCTTCTTCTCGGTATTATTCATATCATAATTATTATTGATTTACATAATTTGATTACCTATTCCAATGAAAATTATTCTATTCTATGAATCAGTTGAGGAGGAGACAAGAAGAAGTAACTGACCCTGTACATCGAAATCTGTATTCGATGCGGAATCATTACACTTGCTCCTGTATATCCAGCCTAATTCCCTTTCATTCGGATACAATCGGAAAATGGAGAGTTTCCACATTTTCCATAGCAATTAGTAATCAATCAAGCAACTGATGTACCAAATTGGAAAATGATTGTATACAACGTGAAATAATGAATGTATTCATAATGTATCCACCATATTCAGCATGTTGTTGTTCATAACGAATCACCATTGATATCATCGACGTGAATTTAATTAGCTGAGAAATCAATGTTGATTAATATATCTGTAGGTTAATCAAAGAGAAGGTGTGTTCATCCTTTCTGACACGATTCTGCACAAATAAAGCAAATATACACCAACATGCATTAAAAGATATTATTCTCATGAATTCTTGAACAGACTGAATATTCAGTATTCTGTATTATACTGGGTGACGCAAGGCATCGGGCTTTCTGTGAACGGATTTCCCTGTTCGTATTTGTTACAGTTATGAAATTCGATCACATTACAATCCACTATGGCGAAATTCCGTTTTTTTTTTGAAATATCATCAACTCTCTTTCTCAAATTAGACACCCTGTATATTTTCACGAATTCAAGTTCTATAGGTGAATCCAAGCTCAAACGTTTTATTGTTTTCCACAGCTTAATGTGTTGGAAATACAATCAGGTGGCCCACAGAGTTTCAGTTTGGAAAAAAAAATATTCTCCACAAAAATGTTATTCAATATGCAACAAAATAACCCAGATGAACAATGAAAGAAATAAGTTGTCTCCTGAATAAATATCAACTTCTACTCATAGCTGCACGTTTTGGAAAATTTCTCCTTTCATTTCCAACATTGAAATAGTCAATTCTTTCTCTCTGCTTTATCAATATGAAACTGTCGATCGAATCGAACAGAACTCTTTGCTAATTCATTGTATTCTAATAATGCTAACATAATTGTGTCTCTTTTTCATCAAAATCATACAATGTAGAATGTTCCACCTTGTTTGATAAAAGTTAAATGAATCAAAGAGTTCAAGAGTAGATTGTATTTTAGAAAAACCACCACGATGTCGCGAGAAGAGTAAATAGAAATAATTGTTGATGTCTCAGATTCATTTTTGCATTAGGAAATCCAGCTTTGTGCGGAGTTCACGTAACTTCCAAAGTTGCATACCATCAGCACACAGATGTTTGGAAACTAAAAACGATTCGAGGTGGATAACTAAGAATAAAATGGTTCTCAATCTATGAAATTGCAGCATGAGATATTGAAAACTTTGCTCATATCGAAAGAGCACCTCTGAAGTTTCTGAAGTATACGTACAGGGTGATCTATAATGGAAATATGAAACCACATTCAGTTGAATGTCCTCATCGAGTCGACTATGGTAAAAGTTCGGATCGTCGTTTGACATTCTCATCTTCGCAAGTTTTTCGCAACTTTATGAAGGGAAGGAAGTTCTGTCCGAAGTTTTCACACAATCTAATAGTTATATAGATGTGAAAACAGATAATTCTAGACTGAGCAGCGCGATTACTGCAATAACTCGATCCGGAAGTTTCAAACTGCCCAAAAACTTTCCTCATGCAATTACAATAACTCTCGTTGTTGAAACTAATTAAACTACTTATCTGTAGTGCTCGTTCACGAATTCCGGCACTGGAGTTGGGACTTCACACATCATCATTCAATTAAAACCCGTACATATAACTCGATTTTTTTCAACATCATGAACTCAGTATACCAACACTTGACAATTTGAGCTGATGCAAATTCGTGGTTGAGCATGTGAGAGATACAGGGTGAGTCACACCTGAAAAAACTCGATGTGCAACAAAATGATGCTTCGAAGTTCCGGAGATATTCGAGAAAACTCAGATACAGGGTGGGTCACACCTGAACTAACTTGATGTGCAACAAAATGATGCTTCGAAGTTCCGGAGATATTCGAGAAAACTCAGATACAGGGTGGGTCACACCTGAACAAACTTGATGTGCAACAAAATGATGCTTCGAAGTTCCGGAGATATTCGATAAAACTCAGATACAGGGTGGGTCACACCTGAACAAACTTGATGTGCAACAAAATGATGCTTCGAAGTTCCGGAGATATTCGATAAAACTCAGATTCCTCAGAATCCTATTTTTCATTTCAGATTCAGTGGAAGACTAAAGGTTGTTGAATGGCGTGGAAATCTTAATGAGCATCTCAAGAATTAAAATATAACATTTTCATATTTCCATCATCCAACAAACTGTTTCCACTGGAATAATCGTATGGTACAGTATAGTTTAGTACAGTATAATACAGATAGCCCTATACACAAAGAAAATTTCAGGGAACCAAGAGGGATGTCAAAATTACCATGGGAAAACAGCTATTGTAATAAATGATTCCCGAAAAATTCCTCAAACTGTATTATCTTGATTCATCGATGATTTCAACGTCCATACACTTTGTAGAAACCAAAGACATTTCCAGTTGCAAGTTGTATAACAATCTAATCTGAGGCAAGAGACTCTTCAATTATGACGAGCGAAGCGAAGAACCCTCTGAAAGATCGAACAAACAATTATATGACACTAAATGACAACGACATTTGCGGTTGATATGCGATGTAAAATACGTGGAAAACGATCGTTTTGTTGCTGAAATCTCCCCATCGATAGATCATAACTGCACTCGAATATGTCATTCCCTATGTACCGAACATACTGGAACGATACATACAGGGTTGAGCAGGAATCTCGAACGAATCCAGCCGAATCTTCTCGACGGAATTTCAGGTTCGTGACGTCATCATGTACTCCTTTCACCCGAATATTTCCGCACCCCACCTATGAGTTATGAATATGAGAGTTTTATATTTTTTCTGAGTCTTCAGAATTCCTTGTGAGAAATCAAAAACTATTTCAGTACATGTCATATTTCGACATTTTGAAGTTTTCTTCAATACAAGACCCTGCATATCAGTGAGATTACTATACTCGTATATAGACAGATTGATTCAATGATTATTTCTCCAAATAGCCTGAAAGTAATGTCATATTCACTTGTGCGTCAAAGAGAATGATGGTTTTCGAAATTAGAAGAAAACATACATATCTCGATCGAAAGAGAAAACTTGTCTTCTCCTGGGTGAACAGATTATAGGTATATTATAGGAATGATTATTCATTATCAGCAAAATAATTTCCACGATTTGTTACGTAGAAGTAATCTTTTTTATCCTCTGTCAAAATTAAATGTGGACCACCATGTATATCATTCCAGTTCTCCGCATATAGACGGAGCTAAGTCATGAAGATATATCCTGTAAACAATTGACACCAAACACCAAAAAAATCATATTTGTTAGTTTGAGAAATGGACATGTTGGTTACACTTATAATATCGAGACCGATGGATTTTCTCATGATCATGATAACATCACTAACCTAAAAGAACCATAACTGAGAAGATTCCTTTGATTCCTGTGTGTTGATACGACAGGATCATCGCGCACCCTGTAGTTTTTCTGCGAAACTGAATAGTCCCGCCATCGCGCGATATTGTGACTATAATTCGCAAACGTATAATCATCCAGTGTCAGAAAGGCAGAATGAATTGCGAGTGTACAATTTATTTCCATTCCAAACGGAGTTGGAAACGGAAATCTAGACTCATATAATGCAGTTACATGAGCCAATACAAGGGAGTAATTTATTCCTCATAGCACAAGTATGTGAAACAGTTTTGTAGTGACACAATTATTGATTAGAACAGTTGATATTGAACATCGGTATAATATATAGGTATATATATATTTGTCGTATTATATTTACCGTATTATCGTATCTAGGAAATTTCGAATTTCCTTATTATTATTTTAAGAATCTGAAAAAATTCACGACCACTAAATCAGACCTTAAGAAGACCAACCTGTTATCAGAAATACCCAATTCGTTTCGAGAACGGATTTATCTCGCTCCTAAGTGCGTTTTTCGTCTGAAAACGCACTATTTTCACTTTGACGCGCCATATTTCCGGAACGGTCGGTCTTACAGACTCGATCGACCCACCGATCGATTCCTCGTTCGATTTTCATCTAGATTGAAGCATGTCAAACGATTCGATCGTGAATTGTGGATTTTCGATCATGTCAGAAAGTCCAAGGTACATATTTACCGTATTATCGTATCTAGGAAATTTCGAATTTCCTAATTATTATTTTAAAAATCTGAAAAAAATCACAACCACTAATTCGGACCCGCGGAAAACGAATCTGCGATCGAAAGAACTCACGACCACTAAATCAGACCTTAAGAAGACCAACCTGTTATCAGAAATACCCAATTCGTTTCGAGAACGGATTTATCTCGCTCCTAAGTGCGTTTTTCGTCTGAAAACGCACTATTTTCACTTTGACGCGCCATATTTCCGGAACGGTCGGTCTTACAGACTCGATCGACCCACCGATCGATTCCTCGTTCGATTTTCATCTAGATTGAAGCATGTCAAACGATTCGATCGTGAATTGTGGATTTTCGATCATGTCAGAAAGTCCAAGGTACATATTTACCGTATTATCGTATCTAGGAAATTTCGAATTTCCTAATTATTATTTTAAAAATCTGAAAAAAATCACAACCACCAATTCGGACCCGCGGAAAACGAATCTGCGATCGAAAGAACTCAATTCGCCATGATAACAAAATAATCTCCCGTTTTTTGTCTGAAACGCGATATTTTCAATTTGGCACGCCATATTTCCGGAACGGTCGGTCTTACAGACTCGATCAACCCACCAATTGACTCGTTCGATTTCCATCTAGTAACCGTGAATTCCAGAAAATCCAAAGAACACATTGACTGGATTACCGTAACTTGGAAATTTTGAATAAATTCCTCATTATTATTCAAAAAATCTGAAAAAAATCACAACCACTAAATCAGACCCGTGAAAAACGAATCTGCAATCGAAAAATCAAAATCGATTTCTCACGGTAACGGAGCAGCTCCATCCAGCGATATTTTTCGAAGTCATAGCGGATGCCATTGTGAAAAATGCTACTTCCTGGACCCCTTTTATATCTACGAAGTTACTAGGAATAATGTCGATCTATCCATCCCAACAATCCAAGGCTCCATCTCGAATAACAACCGACAAACCTAGTTGTCTCGACCAAAATGAGAAACAGCCCATACTTGAACGACCTCCACCTGGTGTCAATCATGGCATCTATCTCGATTCCGTATTCAGGATCAGCTCCTGTCTCATAAGCGGGAAAGGGTCTCGATATATTACCATGAGAATGCGAGCAAATCAACTCTGTATCGATCAGAAACACGGTTTGTATCTCATGTGTCTACGTGACGATAATGCGGATTCACGGATTGTCGTGTAGAGACGCATATCATCCGTCATATCATTACGTAGTGATAATTTTATCTCATGGAAACTTGCGGAAGAAGTCCGAGGGAAAGACATAACATGTCCAAGACACAACGTAAAAATGTCGCTTTTAACGCTAACCAGAAATCATAGATTAACTTCTGCAAGCCATCAGACCATGTGTGTCCAAAATTCCCTCAAAATCCCACAAAAAAAACTTTCTCGATCTGGATTCGATCCCCGGTCCTCAAGTTGAAAGCCAAGTTCACGCACGACGCAAAAATAAATAATGTTCTTTTTCATCTGTCGAGGAGCGTCGAAACTCCTTGGATTGGCGCCACGCATCTGTCACGCAACTATCAAGTTCGTCAAACATCTGTCAACAATGTAAACAAGCGTGGAGAATGCGTAAAATAGGTGAAAGAGCGCAACAAAAGTGACACGTCATGCGAACGTCATGCGAACGTCATAAAAACGTTGAACAAACATTGAAATACGCCATTAAGCGTTTTTTGACTTCGATACGAAGTTTTGGGCGTTTATTCGAAAGTATTTAAATGTTTGCCAGGTTGAAATTGATAGTGAAGTGTCAAGAATGCTTGATAAGTGTGTGAACGTCATAAAAATGTTGAACACACGTTAGAATAGGTGAGAAGACGTAAAAACGTGATATCAACTTTATGAAAACGTTGAACGGGCATTGAAAAACATCCTTCTAGAAGGATGCGTGATGCTTCTTTACGTTTGTTCGAAACTGAAGCTAAATTTCAGTGACTGACTCCTTGCAAGGCAATAATTGCGGAAAAGACAAACCGTCGCAAATTCAGAAAATTAACGATTCCCTCGGGCAGATTCCCTGTTCTGCGCTAAGAGAGCGCATAAATCACAGCGCGTCTGGTACATCACGAAGTAGGCTGTGAACCTCCTAACAGGATCACTTTGGCATTAAATCAAGAGTAAGTGCCACGGTAATTGTATCACTGTGTGTGGGCCCGGAGCGATCAGTTTCGGTTTCCGAGGGCCCGGAGTTTCAGCCCCCTAGGGCTTTATGAATGAAGCGAAGAGTCGAAAAATAATTATTATTTCAATGTGAGAACATATCGTATATTTTCCGTCGTGATTACATTACCGAGCGAATGAGATCTCCAAACTTCGGCAGTTCCTCAAGGTTCAGTATTGGGACCGTTGTCATTCTGATCGAACATTAATGATATTGCGGTACATACACATCGAAGGGACGCATTCATTTTCCTCAACCCTAGTGTGTTCTTATCGTGATAAATGAAAATATTTCGCTGTATAGTTTCTCTAAGGGTTTTGTAAGGCTTCGAATAGAGTCTCACAATAACGGTCATCAATTTCTCAAACAGATCTCGCAGCACTCCGAAGGTATGCTTAATAGGATTCGAATCAGGTGATCTACAAGTCGAGGTAGCACATCACTAATTCGGTTCGTCAATATTGAAAAACTTTGCAGTCACAAATTCCCAGGTATATGAAACTTTCGTTGATTTCGAACTTCCGGAAATGAACTTCTCTACATTAAAGAAACTCGCTGTTTCATTAACGGAGTTGGAAATGCGAACTGAACTCGTTATAATAATCATGGAAATTTTGAAGGAAATATCTAGGTGAATAACAAATTCATTTGAAACGTGACAAGAATTGTGTGGCACACATACCGGCTGATGAGAGCAACAATGGAATGTAAAAAAAATGTATTTTGAATGGTTTAATTTTGAAAAAAAATTTACACTTTGTAAAAAAAAATTCAGGCGACTGGAACGAATTCTATTATTTAACAAATATTCAAGCTGATATCACACGAGGTTCAATTTTTTAGGTTTGATTTTTTTTTAGGTTTAAATTTTTCTTTCCTTTTGAAAAATTCCTGTGAATTCTTGATGGACGCTCATGTCTCGCCATTTCTGCCTGCGGAAAAACTTCTTCGAACGAAATTAGAGAGAATCTCTGCCAGACCGAATACCGATTGCAACTTATTCGAAAAGCGACGAGTTCAGCTCGGAAATAGTATCAAATTTAAGTACTTATATTCCGATGAATATAAGAGATGATTTGCGAGAATGAAGTCCGTTGATTCCTATCAGTGCACATGCAAACGAGGTATTTCAGAATCAACCGTTCATAATTCGACTTCGGCAATTCGAGTTTGCTGCAAATAAAACCTTTCCAAACACACCTACAGGGTGTTTTATCATTTGATTCTTCTAGATTGTTTGGAATCTTCTCTCTTCGTTTATGGAAATAAAAATAGAAATTGAAATAATTAGGACAGTAGAGATTGGAAAAGGAAGTTTCTATTTGTCAGTGACACCTTGTTTTGGAGAAATCTGGAATTTATTGAAATATTTTCAATAAATATCAAATTTTTTTCTTATCTTATCTCGTGAATTTACCATTGATATATTCACTTCTAAGAAGTGAATGCAAAGTTATGTTTGTACCAACTCAACAAGAAGCAATCGGACATATGTTGACCATCTTCAGTAAGGATATATTCAGCTGATTTCGACTTGTCGATATATCTTTTTCTTTGAATTGTTGTGATTTTATTTCTTCCTTATTGATGAAGGTATTTTAAACATATTGAAATAATTATTCAAATTTCTGTTTTCATTTCCAGAAACGAGCTTAAAAAATCCCTTAAATCCGTGAAAATAAATAATACAATTGGATTTAATAAAGACACATTTCGAAATTCCGCTCGATGATAATTCTCGTCGACGAATGACCCTGTATAGAAGGAGAAGATATGCATCGCGGATATGCAAATCCGAGCGTTTAATTCATGATTAAATCTGAATGGGTAATAAATCCCAATTTACATACGTTCGACCCAAAGGGGCAATATGGCGCTCGATTATTCATAAAACGATGTTGTGCCAAAATACAACAGATGATCCGTCGAATCAATCGAATATTCGGTGCCGGTGGCTATGCCGAGTTTTCGATTGCATACTGAGTGTTCGGAAATTATTTGGTAGATGATTCAGACGGTGGATTTGTTGAGACGGTTGTCTGAATAATAATTTATGTAACAAGTACGAAAAATCTCGCAAATCTCCAGGACGCGCTTACGGCTCGTACAAGAATTTTGCATGCTCGTTCGAAATAACAGTTTCTGGTCATATGCGATTTTTGACAAAAAAACGCACTTAGGAGCGAGATAAATGCGTTATCGTGACTAATTTATTCATTTCGATCTCGGATTCGTTCTCTACGGGTCCGAATTAGTAGTTGTGATTTTCTTCAGATTTTTAAAATGATAATTAGGAAATTCGAAATTTCCAAGATACGATTATCCGATAAATGTGTACCTTGGACTTTCTGATAAAAACGAAATTTTTCATTTTCTGATTGGACCGTCTGAAATTCCGCAATCTAGATGAAAATTGAACGGGGAATCGATCGGTGAGTCGATCGAGGCTGTAAGACCGAGCTTTCCGGAAATAAGGCGTGTCAAAGTGAAAATAGTGCGTTTTCAGACAAAAAACGCACTCAGGAGCGAGATAACTCCGATATCGGAACGAATAGGGTATATCTGATCACAGATTCGTTCTCTACAGGTCTGAATCAGTCGTTGTGATTTTTTTCAGATTTTTAAAATGATAATTAGGAAATTCGAAATTTCCAAGATACGATTATCCGATAAATGTGTACCTTGGACTTTCTGATAAAAACGAAATTTTTCATTTTCTGATTGGACCGTCTGAAATTCCGCAATCTAGATGAAAATTGAACGAGGAATCGATCGGTGAGTCGATCGAGGCTGTAAGACCGAGCTTTCCGGAAATAAGGCGTGTCAAAGTGAAAATAGTGCGTTTTCAGACAAAAAACGCACTCAGGAGCGAGATAACTCCGATATCGGAACGAATAGGGTATATCTGATCACAGATTCGTTCTCTACTGGTCTGAATTAGTTGTGATTTTTTTCAGATTCTTAAAATGATAATTAGGAAATTCGAAATTTCCAAGATACGATTATCCGATAAATATGTACCTTGGACTTTCTGATATAAACGAAATTTTTCATTTTCTGATTGGACCGCTTGAAATTCTGCAATCTAGATGAAAAATGAACGAGGAATCGATCGGTGGGTCGATCGAGGCTGTAAGACCAACCGTTCCGGAAATATGACGTGTCAAAGTGAAAATAGTGCGTTTTTAGACAAAAAACGCACTCAGGAGCGAAATAACTCCGATATCGGAACGAATGGGATATTTCTGATCACAGATTCGTTCTCTACAGGTCTGAATTAGTAGTTGTGAGTTTTTTCAGATTTTTAAAATGATAATTAGGAAATTCGAAATTTCCAAGATACGATTATCCGATAAATATGTACCTTGGACTTTCTGATATGAACGAAATTTTTCATTATTCGATTGAACCGTCTGAAGTTCTGCAATCTAGATGAAAATTGAACGAGAAATCGATCGGTGGGTCGATCGAGTCCGTAAGACCGACCATTTCGAAGATATGGCTCGTCAAAGTGAAAATAGTGCGATTTCAGACGAAAAACGCACTTAGGAGCGAGATTATTTTGTTATCGTGGCGAATTGAGTTCATTCGATCACAGATTCGTTCTTTCCGGGTCTGAATCAGTGGCTTTGAATTTTTTCAGATTTTCAAAATAATAATTACGAAATTCGAAATTTCCAAGATACGATAATACGGTAAATATGTACCTTGGACTTTCTGACATGATCGAAAGTTCACAATTCACGATCGAATCGTTTAACATTCTCCAATCTAGATGGAAATTGAACGAGGAATCGATTGGTGGGTCGATCGAGGCTGTAAGACCGACCGTTCCGGAAATATGGCGTGTCAAAGTGAAAATAGTGCGTTTTCAGACAAAAAACGCACTTAGGAGCGAGATTATTTTGTTATCGTGGCGAATTAAGTTCTTTCGATCGCAGATACGTTTCATACGGGTATGAATCAGTCGTTGTGATTCCCTCTATTCCATTTTCGCTGGGGCACAGTATAGATATATATATCCTCATGACAGTACAACATAAATCTGCGCTGGCAAAATCACTAATTCTGAACTTATTGTGCAGAAAGTGAATAGTGTACCGCCACGAACTTTTCTCCATAGTTAACAGCATAAATTTTACGGCACCAGCTAATTGTCAAGAATAGCGATGATTAAATTTTTAATTAAATTTGCTGCACGCCCCAAAAGCATGGAATTATTTCTGGAAACAATTAGAAGTGTATTTACACTGGAGCATTTCCAAGAGTTTTAAACAACGTGTACATTGGCGAATAGGTTGAGTACGACACATCTTCATTCCTATCCGGGTGGGACTAAATCAAGGACTTTTCACTGATAATGATAGTATCCACGAGGCGCCACTAGAGGGGGCAACAGCAATCGAATGCAGTCGAAATGAACAGGTTGATCTATTTGAAAAAACAAAGTCGTGTTCTTCCTAGAAAAACGAGACGATCTGGCAAAATCGTTGATCCGATTTTCGAGATCTCCATTTCGAACCACAGCCGAGTTTCAAATCCCATGTGTCGTTTTTTGGAGACATTCAGAGGTTTCTATATTTTTTCCAAACCCTATACATGTCCATCTTCAGTTATAATATTATAAACTGTAAACACGGGAACGTCAGAAGGTACCATGATGAGATTTCTTCAGTTCTGTCGTAACTTCAGGAAAAAATTCAATTGAAAATCCAGTAATTCAGTTTTTCGAAAAAAAAAACTTGAGAAAGAAGAAGCATATCGAAGATTTTCTCTCTCAAGTCATTTTATTGGTCGTTTCCTCAAGCAAACTCGGATACGTCGATTTTTTTCATCATACGCCTTTTTTCAGTTATTACAGATGTATACAAGACGATCCCTATTGGAGTAAAAGCAAAATTGACAGCAATTCTGAATGGAAACCCCTGTATTTCATTCCATATTTGGATAAGGATTTCCATCACCAGTTCAACGATACCAGGAATTATGAGGTTATATCGGAAAGATAGGGAGATATTGAGGATTCTCTTCAAAATATGCCTGGATAGTATGACAAGAGTCGAGAAGACACGCCAAAACATTTCCTTTCGTCAAACTCAGCGAAGATATTTGTAACAGAATCCTCTAAATCTCTCTATCTTTCCGATATAACGTTATAAAACCTGGTATCGTTGAAAAATAATGACTTTAGGGGCTAAAAAAACATTCAAATGAAAAGATATTTTTGACTACACTGTATAAAACTTGGTGAAGTTATCAGTCTCATTTCAAAGAGCATCACGAATACTAGCTCTGGTAGGAATTTGAAAGGATGAACTTCGGGAGTTTTGACGAAAAGCATTCTTGAAGATACAAACTCAAAATTGTCGGTAACGGTGGAAAATCACTATAGAGATATATTTTACGATGTTTTTCGAAATGATATGTAGATTTCAAGAATGTAATATAATACAGGGTGTTCCGTTTGAAGTAAGAACATGTTTGTCTACTTTCGGTTTAGCCGGACATTATGTTCACTTACTACTCTAGTAAATATAGAGATTATTCAATGTGGAAAGCTTCAGGTTGCGAAAGTGGTCTTTTTCGTTCAAACCTAACAAGGCTGGAATAAACCCTGTATATTTCTACTAAAGTTATCAAAAAACAAAATCAGCAAAATCAGCAAACACTCGAGTTCGAGGATAATATCGAACTCGTTCCCATTCGGCTGATTCACACTGTACGTTCGATATATTTTTTCGAGGAAAATCTCGTTATTATTTTGCCCTGCCTTCATCGCCCGCTGATCAGTTCCGTTCCAATCAATTTTCCCTCGCTCGTCCGATCCGGCTCATTCCCGCCGAGTAAGATCAAATTTCGCACTTCGCTTGTCGAGATCCGAGTACTTCGGATGTTTTCCAGTCGAAACTTCCGCTGGGAAAAATTGATTGCGTTCGAAAAATGGCCATACGGATTTTCCCGAATAAAAGCGATGCTAGTATTGTCAAGAACAATGGAATGATTGTGACGATCTGGGAAAAGCATCATTTCGGTCTATTTCAATGTAGAGAATTATATCCGTGTCGTTGAACAGAGCAGAATAGAAGTGACATTTCTACTTCCACAACTGAAATGCACAATGCAAAAACAGCAAATGGTCTGGTGAACAAGAACTTGAGTCCATGAAATACACTTTATTTCAACTGCATCATAGAATATACCTTTACGTACCTGATTTCAATCCGGAAAATAGACTTATACGTACGTAATATTTCATTACGTGCTACTATCCCGTAATGAAATTTTACCGGATTGTAAATATTGAAAACTCAGTTATGCGTCAAAAGCATGAATACATTTATTAAAAATTCAACAGCAAAACAATACATAGAAATTACTCATTGCTAATATTAATATTGACCGTTAAATTTTCGTTCCCATGAATATGGATACCAGGAGCTCCATTGGATGAATTATTTATTAGGAAGTTGCTACTTGCTGATACATTCCCATTTTTTTGTTGTAGCACTTCAACAAAGATTATTATTTTATTTTTCACTGTTCATTTTTGTTTTTTAGCAGTATGAAATAAAATGTTATACGTCACACGTCCGGTAAACTTTTACAGTACTCGTTTCGAAATTCCGGACTCGTCCGTAAACATCTCACTCGTACTGTAAAAGTGTACTTACCAGACTAGTAACGTAAATATATATTCCGAACGAGTTATGTACACTATTTTTTCTACGACCATAAATATTCGAACGATAATTATCCCAAGTTGCTCGCATTGTCATTTATCGAAATTTCACCGAATACCCCTACTCGAAGTTTCGCTGACCAAAGTCAATTTCACGAAAATAAATGTGTTTGCACTGCACCATACCTCAATGATCCCTCGTAGTAGATCAACAGATTCAGAGAGTCGAATATATCGGCGATGAAAATATTGTATCGACTCACCTGCAAGTAGAGAACGATTTTGCACATGGCCGATCCGAACCACCACGTGCTCGTCACGTCCCAGACGACGCTCGGCGGCAAACAAAAGAGAATCACGAGGAAATCCGCTGCCGCTAGATTCACGATGAAATAATTGGTCACCGTTCTCATCGAATGGTTCCTGTACACTGCGACGCATACCTTTGGAATCGAATAATTCACTTGAAATTTTCAAAAAAAAAAAATATCTTGTTATCATTTTCTTTAATTATTTTTTTTGTGCGCCACAGCCCAATCCATGGTGGAAAAGTGGCAACGTCGCACGGCAGGCAATCGGCGGTCCTATTCATGACCGTCTTGTGCAAGACCTGAGATTAGAGGCGGGAAACTAATCTCGAATAACGAACATTATTCATCGATTTTCAACAGAGTTTTGCGATGTTTTCTCCTCTTTACTCAGCAATGCATGTTTCGCAAAGGAATCCGCTCCCATTTTCAACACAATTGGGAAAAATATTTTTGTTCGACTAGCAGATACCTAGAAGAGAAATTTTCTTTTTGTCGGTGACACCTTGTTTTTCAAAACATCTTCGCATCTCAATAGTTTCAGCTGGATTTCTACGATTTCTCGTTCCGACCAAGACATCGCCCTTCGACACAGACTCCCCTGGCAATGTTGTCAAGTCTCTCCCACCATGACTCGCGAAATCGAGAGGGTTGTGGGCTCATTGAAAATAGGCAATGAGAAATGAAACATCGTTCGATACTCACCAGACAATTGCCGACGAGGCCGACCAGAAACACCACGCAGTGAAAGAATATCAAAGCCCAGGTCCAGGACTTGGGGTAGATGTAATCCAGGATGTCTTCGGCGGTCAGTTCCTCCGAAGAATCGTTGGTCTGAGGGAGATAACATGAAAAAAAAATCTTATTTACGACCACGTCTCTCTAGCTTAAAAGGAATCACAACGACTCTCTCTTCCTCCAAAGACATTATATCATATATCATCGTTATTTTTTTAACTATGTCAAATCGGCTTCG
The DNA here is from genome assembly GCA_963576655.1 of Gastrophysa polygoni. Classification (NCBI taxonomy): domain Eukaryota; kingdom Metazoa; phylum Arthropoda; class Insecta; order Coleoptera; family Chrysomelidae; genus Gastrophysa; species Gastrophysa polygoni. The sequence goes on along the minus strand of OY755090.1, from coordinate 24,618,402 downwards.
TTTCGTTTTCATTGGGCCACCCAGTAGACGACTGAGAATTGAAATCATACTCATACCATATAAACACTCTGGCTGGAGTTGAGGTAGAGGTAGGACCTGGTGCTGGCCAGTGTCGGAGGAGAGTCGTCCACGAGAGGGGTAGATTGACAAGTCGCCCTGTGGATCACCATCAGGGCTACGGCTAGCAGGGTTTGCGAAATTCTCGACGTCATCTCCGTGGGGTGTGCCACTTGGAGGAGTTCAGGTTATACGCAGCATATCGACCTGGAAGAAGGAATAGACGATTAGATCTCAACGCTTCATGAGTACGTGGAATTCTTTGCCTAGTGAAGTCTTTCCTGATGCTCACAATTTCCAAACTTACAAGAAAAATTCCATTACTTTCCTTCTCTCCCGAAATTCCACCGCTGGCTAACACGATGTTCTTCGAACATTATAGGTTTCCCTATCGTGTTGTCCACACATAATAAAAAAAACTGGGTGCATTTTAGAAAACATTGTTTGGATGTTGATCTCATTTCAGAGGTTGAGCAAGCATATAGCAGGTCAATATTATTGTATATTCAACAAAAAAACAGCATTTTTCCATACGGAATCTTGAATCAAAGACATTTTGATCGAAACATCGATTAATTGAGGCAGAGCTTCATCAAATCAATCCAACTAACTTATTTCTCAAAATAATCATAGTAGAATTATCAGAAATGCACAATATACAAATATTCACATTGTATCGATCAGAAACGGGATCAATAGAAAAGCGCTTCGTTTTGGATAATCAGAGATTGCTCAAAAATTTCAAACACTAATCCTCCTGAAAAATGTCTAATTATCTTTCTCGATATTCAAGCAATCTTTCACACACAATGCAGTCATTTCGAACAACCAAATGAATGTCGACATGATCTGTTGAAAACTAATCATTGATTGAATACTGTCTGTTAGTTCTTCGAGGAGGTGGTACATTCATTTTCCAGCTTTTTGTGGGATTTTATCTCCTCGTTTCTAAAAAATAGGGTAGAAGTTATTAAAAATTATTTCAATATATTTGTAGTAAGGACAGATTTTGTGTCTGCCCCAAAATGTCACTGCGCTTGAAATTAAACCTTTAGATACCTAAAAGAGAAATTCTCTAGGGACACCTTGTTTTTTGAAAAAATTTGGAAATACAAATATATTTAATAAGAATAAAACCTCTACTTATCTAATAATTTTTAATAACTTCTACTCTATTTTTTAGAAACGAGGAGAGAAAATCCCACGAAAAGCTGGAAAATAATCATTGATCACTTTCTTTCCATTCTCCATCATTTTTTTTGTTCTTGTCCTCCATGAATTCATAACATGAATACAAATTCAACATTTCGTTCGAGTACTAGGTTAGGTTAGTTTAGGTTGAGTTAGTATTTATAGCATATGAATTTTCGAAGAATCTTTCGAAGACTTTTTCTCGACAAGAATTGTATAAAGTTGTATAAATAAATACCATTGAATGCATAATTTTCTTATGGCCCTGTGAGATTCAGGCGAACTTGTTTCAGCCCATATATGCTCATTGAATAAACGTTCATAAATTCATGAGTGTTTTGTGTATGATTTTTTCCCAACTTGATTCATCGATGTGATGCTAAAAATAACTGGACAAACTGCTTCTCCTTCATATTTGTACAGTCGGTATGATATGAGCAGCTGTACATATCGAACATGGAATATATCTGTGAGAAATATACAAAAATAATACTCGAATATACCGGGTAACACAGGATACATATAGCAGCCTCTAGTTTTTCTCAGAAGTTACGTGATTCCTCTGAATCTAACGATGCCTAATTTCTTGTCGATATTTTTTTCGACTGGTCAAAAGTTTCGGTAGGAACAATGTTTCGAATTGTTGACATAAATATACCAAGCAGTGACTGATCTGCCATCTATTAGGAAGATGCAAGCTTCAGTTTTTGTTGCATCGAACTTCACTAGGACTATCAAAACTGTCAGAATAATAATAATAATAATAATTCTTCATGATCAGAAAGAACCATGATATCGAATAAGTCACTGTAGGAAGGTTCTAATGAATTGTATATAACAATAACAAAATGCCAAATCTTCTATCTAGCACAGAGTAATAAAATCAACTCCTGTTTAAAAATTCAGATATATCATAAAAGCATGCATTGCATAGAAATTTCGTTCCTTTCGCGAACATAGATACAATCCTTTTTTGAGGAATAAATATTTTGGTTGAGTCCCTTGCCTTGTAAATGGAAATGTACGAATAAACGATAACTTAGTTAGATTCTCCACTTGCAATATAGTAAAAAGTAACCAATATTCAATTCTCCGCAAATGTGATTAATTAACGTCGACAAATACACCTTGAAACTTCGTAAATACATTTGAAAAATGAAAATAAACCACCATACGCCAGTTATAGGCGCAACTCAGTTATCCATAATATACACACATATAAGAGTCCTCCACCCTTTGCATATTCTGGCCAGCTAATTGAAAGGCAGCACAGAAGTTATCCACTCTAATTGCATTTCGCGAAGCAAAACTATTCGGAACGTTCTCTCGAAACAGGACGCTCCAAGTATAGTTCCTCCTAGCCAACTATTAATGGCAGGCCCTTCGATACCATTCAAACTTTCGAATTCGCAATCTGACAAGTCCATCGTCTCCTAACTATGATAAATGGAACGCTCGCTACTCTTACACGATTTGGAAGTCATAAATTAGCCACCGGTAGTTACTGCGTCTTCGTTCGGCGGAACGGAGTGTGTTAGTACGGGAGCGCACGATACAAAATTTCAATATCCTGGACATTCATTGAAAAATACATTTTATCGCTCCATGCATTTTTATCGACAATGAACACTTATACTTCTTTTATTTTCTGTGAAAAAATTGTAATCATATCCACATACTCCACCTTGTGGGACTCATCATATCATGAATTAGGCACCGGTAGTTACTACGTCTTCGTTTCGCGGAACGGAGTATGTTAGTACGGGAGCGCACGATACAAAATTTTAATATCCTGTAAATTCATTAAAACATACATTTTATCGTTCCATGCATTTTTATCGACCCTGAACAATTATACTTCTTTTATTTTCTGTGAAAAAATTGTAATCATATCCACATACTCCACCTTGTACGACTTTTATGATAAATATCCATCATTTCGTGCTTTTTTTGGTAAATTTGAGAGTAGTGAGAAGTAATTTTTGAAATTCGATATCTTGAGAACGGTTGAATTTAGAAAATGATGTGCTTAAATCAATTTTGTTCAGAATTTTGAACAGAATAGATATATACGGTGTCCCGTTAGACAAAAATCAACTTTGTTTCGGCCTGACTTTTTGACTGATCCTGTAAACTCAATTTTCGTTTAGTGTGATAGAATTTGGAAAACCCTGAAACTTTTGTAACTCAACATTTTCTATTAGTTAGATCACTTCAAGAGATAATCGACCGTTTCCATACATATCAGCGACCCTGTACATATATTTTATGGAAAGGGTGCAAGATACTGAAAAATCACTATTAGTGTCAGACATATTTGCGTCAGACATATATTTTGTATATACTCAAACATGCTCATTTCCATAGCAACTTTTTCAATCATATTGAGCTGCCAATGCTTTTCAAGCATATCTTGTGATTATCTAGTTGAATAATTTTGACGATTTCACAAAAAATAGTGTGTATACCATAGCATACCATGGCCGCGAAATACTTTTTCAGCTACCTCAAAAATTATAACATTCAAATGAAAATTCCGAAATCCAAATGGAGGTTTCTGAAATGGAATACAAGTAATGCTTTCTGAAATCGAACTGACTCTTCTGATATTGAACCGATACTTTCTGAAATCCAACATGCTATCATGAAATAGAATGTTGCTTCCCCAAATTCCTATCCGGAAAAACAATTCATGTTTTCTGAAATGTGAGTCACTATTCTGGAAGTCAATGAAATACAACTGGAAAAAGTGTACTAAACTCGTTTATGTCGTGAGCCCTCGTACTATTATCACGTCTTCGGTGTCGAGAACTGCCAACAAAGTGGGGTAACCGAACGGAATATGATGAGATTGTCGAAACAGTAATGGAGGGTGCAGCTTTCGATTTCCAGGAAATTCGCTTCTTTAGGAAAAAAATTATTTTCTCGGGGGCTCAACGATGTATTTATTTTCGGCGAGAGTGATGTATTCCATTCATTCCCCGGAAATATGGTGCATGTCAGAGATATTTCAGTGTAGGTGTTTCGTTCATTCACAGAACAAAATCGTTTCTACAGACATTTTGACAATTCTCTAATCGCTTCCATTAACTTGATCGTTTTCCTGGAATTTTCTCCAACCATCCCCATCTACGAAAAAATAGCTGAAATATAAAGGGAAATTCCGAGGAAGATTCCATTCGATTGGGGTAGAGTTTTTCGCAGACAATAATCAGAAATCAACTGGCGTGCATGATTCTTTTTTGTAAATTTTGTAAATATATCACACTCAGAACCATCCTAGTGATCTTGACATATACTCGAAAAAACTCATCATTATCATTATTTTTATCACTTAAGAAACACCCTGTATACCAACAAATCCCCACGTGGAGAACCATATCCACTCGAGAATTTAATTAAGTGGCGTCTATTGTGGCGTATATCAATGTTTTCATAAAGTTCTCCTTTATTGTCATCCCCCTCCCCTGACAAAAAGCGTGAATAATAGCAATTTCATTTTTTGTGGCCAATGAAAGCCAGCCATTTGTCAACCTCAACATGAGAATATTCGGAATACGCATGGCGATATTTCATTCCGAACTTTGAACATTCGGAATGAAAAGGAGACCGAGATATTCGTTTCTGTCTCTGCGAAACCATTTATATCCCAACCTGGAATTCATTTTCCTCATTCAAATTGTCAGCAATAGAATAATCCCTGCGATTTGATTATCTATTCAGGAGTTATGTACAGGTTTTTGCATCCCATCTGCAGGATTTATTTCGAGCGATAGTTTCATATTTTCTAGCAATCATCAGAATTTCTTGTCGAGAATTCTAAATTATCGTCATATTTTGTTTTTTTCCTTTGAATTATCTCAAATCTGAAAAAACTGCCTTTTCGTGTGACCATCTGAGAAGAAATAGAGTTTTCAAAATTGGCATCACGTTTGGCACTTATATTTCAAAATTATTTCGAATCATAACCTTCTTTCCTTATTCGAGATGCGTCTGGTAATGTTACCATCACCTCCTCCCTTTTCTGCTCTTGATCCCTGCGGATACCATGAAACCGTTACTCAAAAAAAAAAAATTCTCAGCAAACATTATCATTCATGACAACGACAAACAACACAGTTGACTTCGACTCAGTTGCGTGAAGTTGGTTGCCAAAGATGGTAGCTGAAATATCCGAAGGTTGACGAACTTATAACGATTCATAGGCGCAGATATTGATATTTATGGAGTCCACATAGTTGTCTATCAAACCATCGGAATTTTGAATAGGATGCTAATTCGAGAAGGCGTACCTTGTGAAATTTCAATCAATGATAATGGACAGTGTGGGATACATTTCGAAATAAGGAGACCCAACCTACATTATGAAAGTCGTGTTCTTCAACAAAAGTGACATGTGTGACATCAACAAATGAAAACTCACAATTTATAAAGTTTATTGAAGTTCCAGAATGAGTTTCCAGAGTGATTCGACTCGACTAAGGAATTCCACTCGAGGCGATTCTCTTATTGTGTTGGTTAAAAATTTGAGAGTTGATGTCGGGTTCATCATTGAACTTTTCATCGTGCTAATTGCGGGATCAAGAAATGCGCAGAGCATAAGCCCGTCGAAATTACCGCGAAGCTATTAAGTTTTATCTTCGGAATGAGCGGTTGCCTACGTTTCTCTGTCCAAAATCGCCTCTAAACGCCTCTTCAACTGTCTCAGAGCGATCATTGAATTCGTACAGTCTAGACGAGGGTTGATGAGCCGTTTATTAACATTCCTAGCAGGATCATATAGCCCAATCTCGAATTTGACATGTAACTCACTTGTAGACTTTGTTATACAAGGCTTCTCACGGTAGCCGTTCTAAATAGAACACCCGATATATCATTTCATTTCCGAATTCCCAAGACCTACATCTATTTCCGACTGCTTCTCACATATCATGATTCTTTTGAAAACTTTTGTTTCGTAAGGTAAAGTTCCCTGTCACTCAGGGCGAGCTGATCTTTGGGTTTTCTCTGAATTCACTCGGATTGCTCTGAAATTTTGCAGGCACTTTCTCTCATGCCACACCAATACACCATTTCAGTCTTTGAGAGTAGAGAGATGGAGTTAATTCCACGTGGGTGTATCTTAATCCCTTGACACGCATTTCCGTTTCCCTCTCGGCAGCCAGAAATTGGAAGATGATCGAATAGAAGCAGACAGATACAACGTCGACGAATACGACGAACTGACGTGTGTCTGGAAAATTCCGGTCGGGAAGATCCGACAGCGTGTCGAATTATATCTGTCACGATTCGTAGTTGATTTGTCACCGCGTATGCTATGGAATGACTGTACACAGTGTGCCCGACTAGGAAAAATCCAGTGAAACAGCAAACAAATATTAGAGAAAATCTTTTTCTTTGTGGGATTCTCTCCTCGTTTCTAAAAAATGAAGTAGAAGTTATAAATATTATTTCAAATACACTTCACCGCTGGCTGACACGATTTTCCTCGAACATCCTTTCGTGTTGTCAACAAATAAAAAATTAATATATATCGCAAATTCATGAAAACAAATGTGTACGCCAATGAATTGTAATAGGTTCGGCAACCTTCGGATATTTCAGCTACCATCTTTGGCAACCAACTTCACGCAACTGAGTCAACGCCAACTCTGTTGTTTGTCATTATCATAAATGGTAACATTTCCTGAGTATTTTTTATTTCAATTCGAAATGAATGATTCCGTGGATTCATAATATCCACAGGGATCAAAATCAGAAAAAAGGGGAGGTCAGAGTAATATAACCAGACCAATCTCCAGAAGAAGTAAGGTAGGTAAGTGGATTCAATCATTTTCCGGAAGGTTAGTATGCAATCATATCAAGATTCAAGTACCATAATTCGTCAATAAACCAGCAGTTTAATATCTAGGTAAAATACCATTATATTCATCAATCACTGCGAGCGTGCGTTTTTCGAATATTTCCACACTGGTGCGTTTCACTTTCGAATTTCATATTGTCATAGTGAAATGCACTACTTTCTGAATATAACGGAACGATTTTGAATGTGCTGTATTCATGTATGTCATCTAGTTCAATGATATGAATGACCTCCTTTATATAGTTTCTTTCAGTTGAGGTTCTCAGTATCAGAAACTTTTATAATTAAGAGTAAACTTTTCGAGAATTAGGTAATCCATTCAAGTTCCAGCTATGGAATTGACTTGTGGGAAATCTCTGTTCAAGAACTTTTTCATTCAGTATTTGTCTTGCAAATGCGAGCAGTGCGATATATATTCTCATTGAAATACGAGAATTTCCATCAGTGTTGTGGTGAACTCCTAATCTGCTAATAATTCCATACTGGAAAATGATGTTGAATCATATATATCCTATTGGAAATCTTCATCTTTCGAAAACATGAAAGAAAACTCTATATTGTTCGTGAAATAATAGACGAGCACCGATCATGAAAATATCTATAAAATAGGGAGAGATCACCCACCTTTCTACGATTTTCTAGAGAGGTCAATGGATCCAGGATCCCACTGACATGAAATTGTCCTATTATAGTCCTTATGCATATAAAAGACTTCTGGTTTTCTTGTCCTTTTTTTGGTATCGCTTGAACAACCTACGAAGAGTTGGTGTAAGTTTTGCACATAAATAATGATATGCGCAGTCCAATTGGGTTTTCGATGTCATCAGATTCGTTCACCTGATATCATATTCGAGCCTCGTGTATTTCAAAGGAGTCCTTCCAATTCCCCAACAACAATGCCCTTTTCTGTGAAAATACGCCATTCCTTGAGCGCCCTGAATTATTCACAAACCCCTAGATGTCGTTATAATATATCGTCCCCGCTTAATACGACTGTCCTATACCACCGACCAATTTCCTTTTTCGATTTAAGCCGCTGTAATTGCATCTTTCTTCAATAATGATCCTGTTTCGTTCACAAATAGGGATGAGTTTTGTTGTCAACTTTTTTCTGGAACTCTGAATCGAGAGCAATTTTACGTCTTGTTTCAATCAGTATCAGCTGGTGAGTATAACAGGGAAAAGCTGTCCCTTAGAGATCCAACCTTATATGAACCCAATTAACAATGAAATCTAATGATCATCAACGAGAATAAGGCAGAGTTACAAAAAATGAGATGCAAGAAGAGTGCAAGCTATTAAATTGTATTTTATAAACAACCGGTGCTTATCATTGAAAGTGGAAACAGTGGCGGCATCTACATGAGATGTGGAAGGGGTTATATGTAACTGGTGGGCGAAATGTATCGAAGTTCCGAAAAGAAAAGTATTGAAATACTTGAGATACCAAGAGGAATTTCGACCGAAATGCGAGCGAAACTCTAGATCAATCCGAGATATTTTATGATACAGGTGAATGAAAATATGAGGGAGTGTGAATACGTTGGGATATTTGCTGATAGGCGACGACAGATTTTAAAAAAGCTACTTTGTGTTACTGTGAACCTTCGTCAGATGTATCTAACCTCGATGAGATATGGAAGCCTAGTGATTTCGGCAATGGAGTCCAGCAATATATTTTTGATTACTTTACCACATGATAGTTTCAGAGAAAATTCTGAGAAGATTCACAACCACTAATTCAGACCCATAGGAAACAAATCGACTATCGAAAAAACTCGATTCGTCGCGATGACGGAGTTATCTCGCTCCTAAATGCGTTTTTTGTCTGAAAACGCACTATTTTCACTTTGACACGCAACATTTCCGGAACGGTCGGTCTTACAGCCTCGATCGACCCACCGATCGATTCCTCGTTCAATTTCCATTTAGATTGCAGAATTTCAGACGGTTCAATCAGAAAATGAGGAATTTCGTTTATATCAGAAAGTCCAAGGTACATATTTATCGGACAATCGTATCTTGGATATTTCGAATTTCCTAATTATAATTTTAAAAATCTGAAAAAATCCACAACTACTAATTCAGACCTGTAGCAAACGAGTCTGTGATCAGAAATACCCAATTCGTTTCGATAACGGAGTTATCTCGCTCCTAATTGCGTTTTTTGTCTGAAATCGCACTATTTTCACTTTGACACGCAATATTCCCGGAACGATTAGTCTTACAGACTCGATCGAACCACAGATCGATTCCTCGTTTAATTTTCATGTAGATCACATGATTTCAGGAGATTCGATCAGAGAATGCGAAATTTTCTTTACATCAAATACTCCAAGATACATATTTACCGTATTATCGTATCTTGAAAATTTCGAATTTTCTATTTATCATTTTAAAAATCTGAAAATCTTCACAACTGGTAATTCAGACCCGAAAAGAACGAATCTGCGATCGAGAGAACTCAATAACACGATAACAAAATAATCTCGCTCCTAAGTGCGTTTTTTGTCTGAAATCGCACTATTTTAACTTTGACGGGCCATATTTTCGGAACGGTTGGTCTCACAGACTCGATCGACCCACAGATCGATTCCTCGTTCGATTTTCATCTAGGTTGAAGGATGTTAAACGATTCGATCGTGAATTGTGGATTTTCGATCATGTCAGAAAGTCCCAGGTACATATTTACCGTATTATCTTATCTTGAAAATTTCGAATTTTCTATTTATCATTTTAAAAATCTGAAAAAAATCACAACTACTAATTCAGACCCGAAAAGAACGAATCTGCGATCTAAAGAACTCAATTCGTCACGATAACAAAATAATCTCGCTCCTAAGAGCGTGTTTTGGCAAAAACCGCACTATTTTCAATTTGACACGCCATATTTTCGGAACGGTCGATCTTACAGACTCGATCGATCCACAGATCGATTCTTATCTAGATCACATGATTTCAAAAGAAAATTTCGTTCATGTCAGAAAATTCAAGGTACGTATTCATCGGATAATCGTAGCTTGGAAATAGCAATCCAAAGTATCATCGAGTCCGAAGCCGGCAGTATTGTGACGTCACTGTCCTGCTATATATCTGCCCGGGCCGTACTAGGCGGGCATCGGGCAAAACCAATATTCGCCAGACTATTATAAGCGCGTCCATTCTCGTATCTGTCACTGTCAGTACAAAGCGGTGAAATGTTGGGGTTTAAGGTTCATATAGGCGAATGTATCTCGATCTGTTCGCCCGTCGAACATTCGTTATTTCCGATAATCTCCTGGTATTCTCCAGGAATTTGAGGAATTCAGACCACCCGCATAGATATTTCTTATATTCTTTCCATTTCTCATCGGTGATTCCTTGCTGAGATATTGATCGATCGATGATCGAGTGAATAATTTCTTATATTGCATTATAAATTCGCAAAATTATACCGAAATATCTGGAATGTCTGTCGTCTTGTACATTCTTGATATTCTGGTAATATCATTTCCTCGATGAGCTATTTCGAACCGTTCTTCCGAAACTCGATAGATAGATCAGATAGATCACTCTACGTGGTGGTATCGTCTGATACAATGACGATCAATGCTGGTGTTCCACAAGGCTCTGTCTTGGCACCAACTTTGTTCTTGCTCCACATCAATGATTTGTTGAATGTGACTTCCAGCCCAGTTCATAGCTCTGCGGATGATAGTACACTTCATTCCGCCTTTTCCTCTAGAGCCCCTTTATCTTCCAACGAGGTCAGAGGTGCAAGGCGAAGACAGGTTGATGCTTTAAATGAGGATCTGACAAGAAGTCTGAAATGGGGATCTGAGAATCTAGTACAGTTCAATGCGACTAAAACTCAAGCTTGTATGTTCACCAAGAAGGCTGATCACACAATGCCCAATTTGATGATGTCGGGTACCACCACTGTTCCTATGAGGTCGTCAATATCCATGCTGGGTGTCACCACCAACAGTGCTCTCTCACGGGACGATCATGTGAGGTCCATTGCGAAAACTGCTTCACAAAAACTTGGTTTTCTTTTCCGTGCGAAGAGATACTTCACATCCCAGCAACTGCTTACGATCTACAAAGCACAAATTCGACCTGTCCTGGAGTACTGTTCACATGTTTGGAGCTCAGCCCCCAAACATACGCTTAAGCTCTTAGATTCAATTCAGAAGAGAGCTATTCGCCTAGTCGATGACACAACACTCACCAAATCATAGATCATCGTAGAAAGGTCGGCGATCTTTGCCTTTTTTATAGGTACTTTCACGGTCACGGTCACGGTCAACGGAAATATCATCTATTATGCCACCACGCGCGATTCCTAGTAGACAAACCAGACGAGCTCAAGCTGGTCACCCCTACACTGTCAGGCTCGAGACCTGTCGATCATCGCTATACCAAGCATCATTCATCAATAGAACGGCAAAGTTGTGGAATTCTTTGCCTAGTGAGGTCTTTCCTGATGCTTACAACCTCCAAACTTTCAAGAAAAATTCCAACACCTTCCTTCTTTCCCAAAATTCCACCGCTGGCTAACACGATGTTCCTCGAACATCATAGGTTTCCCTTTCGTGTTGTCCACAGATAAAAAAAAATCTCGAATTTTGACGATCAGTATGAATGTTCAACATCGGGCAACAATCATACTATACATTTTCTATCAGACAGAAAGAAGGTATTGTGTGGTTTTATGAAACCATGCTACAAGTGAAACATTTTGTTCTGATCGTGGGCCAAACAATTTCGAAAATTATCCCTGTCAAAATCCTGTTTTTAATCTAATCGTTAGAAAATGGGAACGATGATGTGAAATCAATAGCAGACAAGATATCCAACTATGAATTTCAATTTCAACCTGCGTAATTAGTGTACGGAATACATGATATTTCACAATTGTAAACGGAGTTTTACAGATTTGTGTTGTCGAACAAAAATGCACTGATGAAAACACACAAATACCGCGGAGCACTTGCACGAATGAGTGAGAATATAAGTTAGCTGATGCGAGCCATGGGCGCCGCCATATTGGCCTTGACTGCTCTGCCGACCGCCTTTCGCTTCACCCCCACTCCACGGCCGGATGTAATGCGACATACGAAAAAATTTGCCAGGCGATGGAACGATAGATACACTTGAAAAATATGCAATTAGAGCAAATTTCACAGATTTTTGCAGCATAGTCAGATCATCAACCGGGCCAAGTTCGCCGTTATCGTTGGGTGGTAGCCATCTTGAAACGCTCGTTGAATGAGATAACATTGCAATTCACTGTTAAGTTAACACCCTGTATTCGGTGCCCCAAATCGTCTTATCCATTATTATTGGTATAATATCTTTCCGGTTCCGTAAATACCGTTCAACCGCATTCCCGAGGCAATATTGTTGTACCTTCTGATAGTATAGCAGTCTAATGAGAAAGGATAAATCGTAAATTTCGAATAATCACCTGGGTTCACAGCGCTCACAGGGTGTCCCCCATGTTTGTGAAATCCTTTCTACGTTCCTAACACTTTTGGCACAGACGGAATGATATAGGTGGAAGGGATAGTTTTGGCTAGCATTGTGTAATAGAAGGTCAAATTGTGTCGAAATAACCTAACATTGAGAAATTTTGCGAAGAAAGGTGTTCTGATTGTGTTGAGAACGGGAGCAGATTCGTTCCCGGAACGTCCACTGAGATAAAGAAGTTTTCATTGGAATTATTAATACTGTCAAGAACAGTACAATAACCTAGTCTATAGATCATATTCGTAGAATTATTTAGCTTACAGGATATCAGTAGAGAATTACGATATTCAAAGGAAATTATAGTTCGGATTTCAATTTTATTATCATCAAGTAAAGTCGCTGACGGGCAGAAACTGCTGGTTTTGGATTTTTCCTAATCGTGGTGAATACACTAGTTTTTATGCTGAATCAATTACCACTACCAAAGCGGACATGAAAAGGTATTAGAGAAAAAACCGGCAGTTGTGGTTCGGACAGTGGACCGTAAAGTATAGTTTTTCAAATTCGCAAACAAAAAGTAAATCTTAAACATTTTGCATCATGTCTAAACTTCGCGAGTGGCAGTTCCAATCCTCCAACGGAAAGCGAGCCTTTCTGTAAGTACCCTTTTTCTAATATTAATAGTTGTAGTTTTCTTGTTTTGTTTTTATTTGAGTTGGGTGTATCTTGCTGGCAAATTGGTAAATTTATTTCATGCCCAAATTGTCTTTATTCAAGATGAATAAATTTGTTAAGTGGGAATAAATTTTTCAATTATAATTTCCATAAAACCTCTTGCAAGCGAGTAAGTTCGAATTGCGATTGTAGGGGTGAAAACCCACTCGTGACAATACAATTGATACAAATATATTATTATAGCTTCCATTTCATTTTTTAGAAACGAGGAGAGAGAATCCCTAACACACACTTTTGAAAATATGGAAGAACATAGATGAGTAGAAGACTTTTGGCTAGCACTGTATAATACAGCGTTGTCAGAAACTCATGACTCTTCTTATATGGGAAAATAAAGGCGGCTAGCTTCATCACTCCTCATTTTATGGCAATCTAGTAAAATGTGTATGAGAATAAAAGTTGAATCACCAAAACTGTTCTTCTGCATTCTCCTGTATTTTTTCCCATGTCATATTTTCCTAACCATATCGAAAGATACCTACCACCGTGTTTACTGTGGAGAATTAAAATTGAAAAAGAGATTTTTTCGTAATGAGTTCAACTCTGATCTCCAAATCTACGCCTCGTATAACATCGTTATTATGATCGTGTCGAGAACATAATGAACAACTTTCAGTAATAAATGAGAACATCAATCTTTGTTTGTATCTCATAGCGGTTAGCGATTATGAAAAGCAGAAGGCTTGCTCGATAACGGCAATAAGCCTCAAATTTTGCGTTCATTCGGGTAATTCGGCCGGTAATTAATATTTCCAGAAAGGAAGTTCCATTATGGCCCTTCTACCGGGTGACAACAAAATCCATTCACAAGAAGTTCGAGATTCACCTAAAAGGGATGATCCTCAAGACAAATGATATGATATTATGGGCAATTGAAGTATCCGACCAAGAACTGTCACCTCATGATATCTAAACTCTCCCGAAGGAAACGAAACATGAATGATAATAGAAACCCCCGGTGAAATTTGGCAGGCCGATCATGGGACACCCTGTATAATGAGCGAAAAACTCTCGAAACAAACGACTTGCTGAACGTCGATATGGCCTGAAGATGTCGCTTAGGCAGTTGGAATTTCCTCGAAGCAATATCGCGGAAGTTTCAAGTTACTCTGCGAATTTTTCCTATTGCTTCACAGGAAATATGTATGGAGAGCAATCTATGGCGTTTCACGAGAAAAGGAAATATCTGAGAGATCGCTACCCTTTGTTTCATTATGCCTTCTATTTCATATTGTTCACGTTTCTTCAGAGATATTTCATTCCAAACTGCAGGAAAGACATGATTTTTCCGTGATATATCTCAGATATATATGCAGCAACAGTAAAAAATCATTCGATAGTTCACACTCATCATACGAGATATATGAATTTGACAGTCTGTTCCGGGACTCAAAAATCATCTCAAAAATAAATTCGTACAGTATAAAACTGTCATGAATATTTTTTTTTGAAATTCAACTTGCGAGTTCAAAACGGAAAGAAAATGGCTTGCTCCAATGGGGTCACGTGACTTCCGCTATCTGTCAAAACCTATCGTTTTCATGAATGATTATCATCATGAGAATTTTCGGTAGGAAAGTTTCCAGTTCTATGATCCAGTGATAATTCAATATGCTGTAATATACAAGATGTTCCATTGAGAAAAATATAACTTGGATACGCCACGCTTTGTTGCGTCACACTGTACAATGGAGAATCAGTTCGGAACAGATCTCCCAGAACTCTTATCGAAATTATCTTCTTCTATCTCGAATAGGAGAGCATCAATTCCGCATTGCGACTATTGGTCCACTCTGTATGTTAACTGTAAATTTCCATTTCTCATTATTTCGTTCTGGGGTACTAGCATTATTTCGTTTTGAATAAAAGGATCGAATAATATGGATTTTTTTCTCATTCAGAATGAAATGAATAATAAAATGAAATGAAATATTATTGAATTCATTTGGTGAGAATGAATGCCTAATCGCACTTCCTGCTGCGGCAATTCTTCGTAATATAATTTGTATTTCTCTGAAATTTTTCTGATTTGGCATATTCAAATATCTCATTGATGAAATATGCCATAGCTCTTTTTTGAAATCAGAGTTTATATGTATATATCACAGTATAGTCTTAATTCTTCGAGGGAAGCAGTCGATGTGACCAATTGATTGAATTTCTTTGTTGAAGATTCATTCTGTGAAAAAATCATGGTTTCTGGCATGTCACATTGTTTTTAGAGCATGGCCAACTATGTTTCAGTGCTCATTTGTCATACAGGGTGGCCCAATGAAAACGAAACAAGGTATGCATTTTACTGAGAGATCGAGGAACTGACAAAATGATGTATCACTTGACCCCTTATCCCATTTGAGATTCAAGGGTTGGAGCTCACCCCTCCTAGGGGTTCGAAATGAAAAAGTTGAAAACACGCGCAAAATATTTCCCTCTCGAAATAAAAATCGACCAGTCCGAGCGTTTTTTTATTTCCTAAGAACTGTAACTATGTCAAATCGGCGGTCTTGTTCCGTTTTCATTGGGCAACCCAGTATAATCATCGATAGGTTGTACCATTCACCATTCGAAAAACTAACGTGTTGGAATGGTGGAGACTTTCGACAAGAAATTCTGAAGATTCGCAAGAATATATAGAACTTTCGTGCCCATCAATATTTTGGTCGTGCCGCCAACATGTTGTGTAGAACCTTGTACATCATTTTCAGTGTTCACGAGCATACATTGGCCGACATTGTCGGCAATAAAACGAATTTATATCGCGCGCATCTCCCAACTAACATACAGGAACTACGAAATCCCGTCCGTTCAGGTTTCATGGAACAGATAAAGAAGATGTATGCGTTTAATTCACCGACAGGAGGGAGCACAATATTTTATTTCCATGGTCCCGGACTTGACCCCCGCTTGCCTCCAAATTTGTATTTATCAAGCCGCGGATTTAAACGTTAATCCGTGCAACTTTGTGGGACCGGAAACCGTATATATACCATTCCATGAAAAATAATATTTATTATTTGCTTTCAAATGAAACGAACGAATCGCATAGTGATATATTTAACCGATCGGGAATTTAAAACAAATGTTCCATCATTGAATGACAGTTGGATATTGTACAGGGTGTGATCTATTTGTTTTTGAGTCACCTTGTAGTAAATGATATGCCGAATTCGGATCAAGTAACCCACTTCTCAGAACGTGCCTTGGTACCAAATTACATCGAAAACTTAGGAGTTATAATCAATCCATCGAAAATGCATCATCATCAATTCACTCAAAAAATAAATGTCAAAAGTGACATCGTGTTTTTGAAGAGGAGAAAGAATCTAGTGAGCTGTACGTTATGGTCTGTTCAATCAGCGCAAATTAACTAAAGGCGTCTCTAGCCGATACAGTGCTGCCGCCTTACGGTCAATTTGAGGAAACAATGTTTTCAGTTGTTCTCCTGTCAAACATTCATCATACCTATATAACCTAGAAATTATACAGTATCTCTACTCTGAGCGTGGTTCAGTTACGGTCACTCAAGTTAAGGACTTGTAAATAGTTCATGATACATGAGAGGTTCACAAAATACGGAATGTATTTCCCATGATTTGTCGCCTTGAAACATTCTTTCTCGAAATGGTTGCTACAGACACCAGAATAGTCCTCAATTTCTTAACGCCCAACAACCGAATTAAATGAGAGGTAGAATCAGTATCAGTACTGTAGATTATCAGCATTTGATCAGGGCTTCGATTATCTTACCTGTAACACTCGATATCGAATGTATCCACTAATGTCGCAAAAACTATCACTCGGAAATCCATGAATGGAAAAGGTTGCACACTTTCTGGATGTACGAATAGATACGGCACAAATAGCAGGAGACATAATAACGAATGATCAGAATAAAACTCAGAAAAAGTCAGAAACAGCGAAGCAAAATCATGTAAACGAAGTACAAACTAATCAAACGAAACGACAAAACTATTAAACTAGTAAGTAATACGACACGAATCTATAAACAAAAGGTATATTAGAACAATGGTAATTGAAGAAGACTGATTTCTTCAAGCAAAAACACGATACAAGACACGATTTCGATTTCACACGACAGCTTTCGACAACTTGATTGTTGTTACAACGATGTACAGAACACTGGTGGAGCTAAATTGCATATTTGTTCTTCAACCAAAACTTACGTACAGCCAACTTGATAACAACATTTTATTCGTTATAGCGGAAAATCACTCAAGTGTCAGTTGTTAGATGGCGACACAAAAATGAAAACAAAATCAGTATTACTGATAATTGCACAATCAGTGTTTTTAAAAATGATGATTCAGAAGTAGTTATTTAGGTTCCTCCTCGATTTTAGATCGAACTAAATAATTACAATCTCAAAACGTCAACTATTTGTTTTTTTTTATCTGTGGACAACGCGAATGAGAAACCTTTAATGTTCGAGGAACATCGTGTTAGCCAGCGGTGGAATTTTGGGAGAGTAGGAAGGTGTTGGAAATTTTCTTGAAAGTTTGGAGGTTGTAAGCATCAGGAAAGACTTCACTAGGCAAAGAATTCCACAACTTTGCCGTTCTATTGATGAACGATGCTTGGTATAGCGATGTTCGACAGGTCTCGAGCCTGACAGTGTAGGAGTGACCAGCCTGAGCTCGTCTGGTTTGTCTACTAGGAATCGCGCGTGGTGGCATAATAGAAGATATTTCCGTTGAGCACCGACCGTGGAAGTATCTATAAATAAGGCATAGATCGCCGACCTTTCTACGATGATCTAGAGAGGTCAATGATTTGGTGAGTTGGTCACCATCGGCAAGAAAATCTGCGACATTATTCCATGAAAGACACTTAGATATACAAGTGATGTAGAAAACATCAATAAACTATGCAAAGAGACAGGAAGTGTTTAAAAAATTTTCTCAGGACCAGGCGAAATAAACGACGTAGAATAAATTGATACGAGGTAAGGTACATTTTCGATTTTTCTGCAAAATGATTATCGGTCCAGAGTTCTCGATGGGATTTGGTAGAGCGTGCATTTATGTGTATTCATGCTCCACCACACCTAGTCTGTTGTGAAATTACCGTATTCTCGTCTATCTATACATACATACAGGCGAATCTCAGGAATACATGTATAGTTAGGCTGATCAAAGCCAGGGTTACCAAACCGCACTATTAATGACATTGCTACGCCACACAAGCCCTACGTCTAGGTGTACAAGGAGAATTACCAGCGCTGTATTTCCATTGTGTGCCATTTTCGATGCACATCAAATTCAATTCATTCAACTAATGGTACTGTTATGCATGCAAAAATCCCAGAAGTCTGTAAAAATGAATATACTACCTTCTTGATTAGCCTAAGCGACAGTGAATTGAAAAAAAATTGGTCGAAATCGCGGCCGCGATAAAAATTCTGGTGGCTGACTAAGAATCAGATAGAATCACACTGTATGTTTTTACTTAGAATTAGAAAATAGCTAAAGGAATAATCAAATCACTTCATGATAGAGCCAAATCCATATCATCGAACCACCAAATTTTCAATGCCGAAATGAACCATATAAAAGATGTTCTACAACTCAACACTTATCCGAAACATTTCATTGATAAAACAATACACCAAATTCAGAACAAACAGAATATACAACAACCACAAAGACAACCAACACTGATAACAAATAAAATCCCATACATTCCCGGAATATCTGAGAAAATTAAACGTGTTGGTGACAAGTTTCGAGTAGAAACAGTGTTCAAGACAGAAAATACAATGAGATCGATTTTGACTCATACAAAACCGAAAAATGAAGAACAATCATCAAAAAATTGTATTTACAGTATACCATGTGTTTGTGGAAAATATTATACCGGTGAAACCAGCAGGCCTCTATCAGTAAGGATGAAAGAGCATAAGAACAATACGAAGAAAAGATATACTGACAAATCAAAATTAGCTGAACATATTCTTACTGAAAATGGACAACATATGGCCGATTGGGGTAATATTAAGATCATAGGAAAAGAAGACAACAACCAAAAACGGAAAATCAAAGAGTCTGCTTGCATTCTCCTGAACGGAGACAATAATATTGCTTCTTGTTCAGTTGATATAGATAGAACTTGGCATCCACTTCTGGAACTTGAATATGAAAATGGAAAATTCGATATCAATTAATGAAAACACCTTGTAACCAGAATTCCTCCGTCTGCCAAATTGTCACTTTTCAGTGTCAAAATCGGAAACATTGAAAAAAGTTTACGAAGAGAAAAATATTTCAATTGTGTTGAGAACGGGAACAGATTCGTTCCCGAAACGTCCACCAAGATAAGTAGAGGTTTTATTATTATTAAATATATTTGTATTTTCAAATTTTTTCAAAAACAAGGTGTCACTGACCAATAGAGAATTTCTCTTTTAGGTATCTAAAGGTTTAATTTCAAGCGCAGTGACATTTTGGGACAGATCCTAATTCTGTCCTTACTACAAATATATTGCAATAATTTTTAATAACTTCTACTCTATTTTTTAGAAACGAGGAGAGAAAATCCCATTAAAAGCTGAAAAATGAGTCTCTTTGTTTCAACACACTTATGGATCAATAAATTTCGCTAAACAATAGTTTTTAGTGAATGATCTCACACTATTAACTCGATTCCAATGAAAATAACTGAAAATGTCGTGTTTCTTAATAATGGCGTGACAATGTTTTGAAAATGCCAACAGTCATGTGATTTTTCAGTGCTGCGTCTCTTTCTTATGGACTTTTCAATTCCTTTCTCTCTCACTAAGCTCGATCTACTAGAGAATATAAAATATCATATCTTCGTGCGAATCGATACGATGCAACCCTGTACATCACGCAACACCCTGTATAGATTTTTCTTCGTATATCTAGATACACTCCACAAATGAACCTCACCTACTAAACGAAAAGTCGCAAGCTGTCGAACGTTCTCAGACTCAGTTCGAATTTCCCGATTTCGAAAATCGCACTTTTTTCTTTCACTCGCCAAAACTTTCACGCTACTCTTTCCGATAGAATCTTACGCGACTTCGCACGTTTCTCGCTTTCCGACGCCTGCTACACGTCCCGTCGAATGCGATTGCCGCGATTTCGCCGCCCGAAACTGGCAGGCGGCGTTGGGAGCGGCGTTGCCGACCACGTCCGATTTCCGGGGGTCTACCGACAAAATCTGACAATATCGCAAAGAGGAGCGAAATTGTTCGAAAAATCTCCGCAACTTCAATCTTGGTGCCCAAGATATTTTTTCAACTTTCGCGTTGCGAAAATTGGATTGAATGAAAATCGGTAGCTGAATCGAAAAACTTTTACTGGAATATGGAACTAATAATTTTCAATGCAACATTTGGTGAGGAAATGGAGGTGTCGATTCGGCAACGTGTTCGGTAATAATAGCGCAATAAATTCATATCACAATGAACCTTTATGGACCCAACAAGGAACAATATAACGTGGACAAAGAATACGACTCTACATAACTCGTAGAAGTCTAATCGGAGGCTATAAAAAACGAATAAAAAATTAATTTTCGATTCTCCGTGGAAATAGCGCGCTGTGAACATATTGTTTTTTCCCATAGCAAACATTCATCGCCATACGATGAGGAATTTCTTCAACAGAGTGAACAACTGATCAAAATTGACAATATCAAGAGAAAATGCAAAATCCACCAAGTTGAAAAACAAAAATATTACTGACACCGTCCTGTGGTGTGTGCTATAAACATTATACTAAGTTGTTACCGTTCGTTCGACAGTCATTTCAGAAAAGCACTGCTATATTCTCATGGGAATTCATCATGATTGGTTGTATCCTTAAGAAAAGTACGCCACTGGATATTGTTGCCATTGGAGGAGAAATTCCAGCGTACCCCACTGTAATCACCAGATCCTCAATTGAAAATCGAGCCATAAAACTTCGAATCCCAGACAAATATAGATTTTCAGCTGACAATAATGTTTTTTTTTTTCATTTTTTCCCCACACATTGAACTCAGTGGATCAGGGGGGTTCTTGAAAGCCCACAAATTCACCCATATATACCATCAAAAACTCATTCCTATAGTTTTTCCTACATTTATAAGCGAAACACAGATTTGCTCAAACTGAACGCGTTCCCCAAATTTGCACCCCTTCAACTCCGCCGCTGTGAATCGTCTATCCCAAAAACTTACCCTCATAATAAGCGCTAGCGATGTTACATTACCCAACGCTTTCTTGTCGAAAAAATCATTTCAACCCTCGTGATCTCAGGAGATCTTCAAAATGACACCGACAAATGACACCACCATACAGAGATATATTGCATAAACAAAATAGTTGGGCGGGAAGTGCCCCTAGCCGCATCTATTTCCCACGCCCCTGATCAAAATTTCGGAAAATTCCCAACTTTTCCAGATTAGGCATAAGACATGAGAGACATGTATGAAATTTGTATATTTTATGACCATCTCATGGCTTTCATGTTTAAATGAACTTTTTTTGATATTTTCGTTCCTAAGAACTGCATGAGGTCCATGCCGGGACACCCTGTACATAAAGCTTCCGTTACCATATAAAATAAACTGTTAGACGACAACTCATTTTTTTTATAGGGACTGTCTAATCTAAACTTCAAACAAAACCAACAAAACATCAATTCCAAAATAAAAAAAAACTCCATTATATAATATATTCCCTGCCTTTCCGACTCACTGGCCCTTTTCCATCACTTCTGTCTCGAATATATATACGAGTAGTTCGACACTTTTCGATGTTTCTTTGCACACGCAAGCTGGAGTTTAATTTTCCTTTTTCCCACGCAACTGGGAACTGACTGGCGCGAACGAGATCGGATCAGGATTTCAGGAGCAAATCCAACGGGCCCAACTGGAAAGCCTTTCCGATGTTTCGTCGAGTTTCACATTAATAGAGGTCAGAAAACGTATCGGAGGCTAGGATTTTCTTTTCAGTTCAATCTCGAATACCTTTTTTAATCTTGCACCGATATGGAGTTCGCAAAATTTCCTCTAATAATAAATTTTACTCTAATATTCTGAACTCTCTGTGTCTACGTCACATGGTTTTCTTTCGACATTTTCGACCTACTCTCAAAACGTTTGTTCATCTAAATTATTTTCTCACAGTGATATGAATATTTCTACTAATAATTAGCAAGCGTGGTGCTTCCCAAGTTGTCGCTTGGGGTTCGAGTCCCGTTCGAAAAGGAACTTTTTTCATCATCGAAATATGTGGCTGGGACGAAACACACTTGTCGAACGTTATACGTCTATATGTCGGCATCTCTGAAGCAAGCATTGGTTTGATGCTTTCGCTAAGATCCTGTGTTTTCCCCAAGTGCTGCCATACCTTAGTACAATCCGTAAAAAAGTTGCGACCACTGCCAAAGTTCAAACCACTTGCGCATTTCTACCCCAACTCAAACTGTTTCGTATCTCCTGCAATTTCCCATTACCCCAAAAAACCGAACACCTCGAATTGAAATCACCAATCCCGCGCTATTACAGATAAACCCCAAGAAAATCTTGTTCGAACCAACATCATGGAAAATTCCCGCAAAGTAGATCGAGAAACACTGAGAACAAGGTTATAAATAGGGACGATTTCATTCGATCAGAGGATTTCCTGAGCTCGTCCGAAAAAGCCTCGGGGCTATCAATTTTTCATTATCTCCGTTCTGGGCGTTTACCAGAGAACCACTTAGTCGACTCGGCCTTATGCAAATTTCTACAGAAAATACCTTTACGAATACTTGGCGAAGTCTTGTCACGAACAAAGTTCGTCGAGGGGGCGTAATTATGATAATATGCACCCTCCGAGCTTCGAACATAGTGTCGAATTATGATAAACCCGTAATAACCAATATCAATGAGATATTTGCTCCACCGAAATCACATTTTCACTCTCTTGTATCACTCCATGAGAATGAATGAAATGGGATAGAAAATCCTGACATACATACCCTGCACATTTACGTTCGAAAAACCTCATAATATATATTTATTTACGTTTGTATTCGTAAGAATCAACTCAATACTGTACTACATCATTAGTTTTCATAGAGTCATTCAGTTTGGAATTGAATATACAGGGTGTTTCCACATGAGAGCATACATATGAGAGGTCAAAATGAAACTATTCGATCATATAACTTTTTTCCTCATCCACTCCTCAAGGTTTCGAAGACCTTAGAATTGACGTTTTTGGCTGTGAGTGTTGAACCACTTTATATATAGTAATGATTGTTTGGTGTAATGTTTCATCAAGAAACCAAAACCAAGTTTTATAAAAAAAGGGGTTCAGTTGGTATTTTTTCAATAACATTGTTTTGAACAGTTCAAGAGAAAATTCAGCTCGAGAACGACACTTTATCGAATTAAAGAAAGAAAACTTTTTGTGTGATGAGTTTTCAAAAATATTGTTCGTAATAAATAATGGCAACTGTCAAAGTTAAAGCAAATTATGTGTTACCGGCCAGTCCGTATCTGTTTTTCTGCTGAGAAGAAAAACTTGGTTTCGGTGTCGAATAATAGCTCCTTTTTGATGAAACATTACACCAAGAAATCATTACGATATACAAAGTGGTTCAAAATTCAAAAAGTATGTTTTTGAGACCCGTTATCTCTCCCTTGGGTCCTAGTCATGGTACATCCTTTATATGAAATTTGCATATTCCTAACGACTCGTCGTAACTTATTCAACCTGCTTTTCAGTTATTTAAGCTCATGTAATAGAGCGAGATGCACCAAGATTTTTCGTAATATTATTCAACATCAACAACAATTCATCAACAATTTTCCTTATTGTGTACTCGGTTTCGAACGAAAATAAGAAAAAACACAAATCATCATAAACATTCCTTCACAATGTTTCCAAAACATTTTCAAGTGCGATTACATTCCGAACGAACGAAACATGCTTTCTATAGCTCGACTCAAACGTTTCGTATGAAAACAATGGAAATATTATTATTATTATAGCACTCGGATATTTTCCACTAAGTAAAAGCAATGTGTCATTGCATTTATTTTGTATTTCGGTGACGCCCGACCGTTTGGAATATAAAACAAAGTGTCCGAAATAAAATAAGTGACCTTCATTCATTTTTTATAGTCGACGTGATTCACGCAAGTATTCTTTTCGCATTGGTCGTGAGGATTGCGATACAGATATTGGTGTGAAGAGAGATATATTGATAGACAAATAACAGTTTTTTTTTCGAACGCGAACGAAGGAGACTTTGTACCCATACACTTGAATTATAATACAGCTCCATAAAATTCCGTATCTGAATATAAAATTGACAAACTCACCCTTTCGGTATAATCAACACACACGCAATTTACGACGTTCAAATCGAGGTTTGATTTCACTATTTCACTGTAAATTTTGGAAGGATATATTTTCATCTCTGTTCTCAGTATATAACTCATTTTGAGTCAAATATACTTCCTTAGCTGAACGAATTCGTTTTTAAATTCAAATTCGTTTTCACTCGAAACTTTGCACAAATAATACTTCATAAATAACATGTCAAGACGTCAAGGACACGTCGTCTTCTTCTTCTTCAACCTTGTAACTCATGTTTATGTGCGCTATGAACAAGCTTTTAAACAGCGCGGTGATTGATATATTGGAAGAGAAATAATATTGGTTGGCATTCCATAATAATATAATTTATTTAATTCGAAATATTTCTCCGATTAGCTTGGTAAAATGCACTAGCTGTATTTTGGAAATGGGGGGGTTATGAATTGCGAGATCAAAGATGGTAATTCTTACTTACTCAAAGAGATGATTGATGATTGAAAATGCAATGATTTAAGATTTAATACTCGGAAGTTTACGAAGTTATAATGAGTTTTCCATGTTGAATTATTATACCAACACCTGTAAATCAACGATATGTTTCGTCTATATTGCATGGTGAGACATATTTCAGGATACCAAAACAAAACCACGAAAACAAGAATATATATATATATATATATATATATATAAAAATATGCATTTACAGGGTGGATAAAGTGAGCGGCTATCTGAGAAAGAAGAAAGATTGTGTTGAAAACGGAAACAGATTCATTCGTTTTTCATTAAAAATATATTGTCCTTCCCAAAGAAGATTTTCCAAAAAAATAAGGTGTCACTGACAAATAGAGGATTTCTCTTTCAGGTGTCTGAAGGTTAAATCCCAAGCGTATAGTGACATTGTTTAGAAACAGCTCGACAAGTATAGCCTGATACAACCAGTATTCGTATTTCAACTCATTTTGTTTCATCATCCTAAAATACGAATATGCCCATAGAAACGCGTGCACTTCAAAACTCAACAGCGTATACTTCCGGTGAAAATCTTGCTTTCCATTTTCTAAATGCACGTTGCGACCCGGAAAATGTCAACCACACGTTACGGTCGCTAAAAAACTTCATGACCCCCTGCATTTCCATACGGAAAATCGTCCAACGAAGTTAGAGCCGTAAACAGGCTTCTCGCAGTACCAACATCAGCAGAGGCGGAGCAAAAAAGGACACTCAGTGGCGTAGGTACAAGAGTGCTCTGTATATCGCATATACCGGGAATTTTCTAGATCTTCAGGTTCAGCCAATATCTCGGAAATGCGGATTAGAAAAAAAAAACAGGCGAGTTGGAACCACTCAAGTTTGATTCGGTCTGTCAAATTCAGTATTCAAATACAAAAATTTATTCTTTCATTGCGAGCAATGGGTATGTTCAGCAGAAAAAATAATATTTCATCATTTGATAGTGCTCACCCGAACTAGCCTCCTGACACAATCCTTTTCTCTCTCAGTATTTCCTAGATTTTTGAAATAATCATCCATCAGCCATTCCATTTTGCTGCCACTCTGAAACAGAGATGAACCAATAAATGAACCACTCGAAATTAATGCGTGGATTTATCACGACATACCATTCAACTATATTTGTATTGTGTTCGTTTGATTATATTCGGACATCAAGTCTATTTCCCAAAAAATCCCTTGACTGCAATCCGTCATATTGCTGTCTGTCAAAATCAATAACCCCTAATGAAGGATGTTACAAAACAACAACTAATAATAATATAGAAACTCTTCAATTTGTATTTCATGCTCATAGTTTCTGACAGAAACAACAAACAACTCTTGTAAGAACACACCGTCTAGTTACGTCACGAAAATTTGACATTAGTCTAGTAGCGACTAGTGAACGATGTACAAAACACTGGTGCAGTCACTGATGGTGTTTTCTTTCGTCAAAAACGCTAACGACATTTTCCGCTATATTGGCCTAATAGTTATGAAACTCCCCAGAAGATGGTGACATTTCTACAGATTTTTGTACAAATAGTTGACGTTTTGAGATTGTTATTATGTAGTTAGATCTAAAATTGAGAAGTAACCTGAATTACTACTTCTAAATCAACATTTTCATAACACTGATAGTGCAATTATCGATAATACAGATTTTGTTGTCATTTTTGTACCGCCATCTACCAACTAACATATGAGTGATTTTCCGCTATAACGAATAAAATATCAAGTTAGCTGTACGTTAGAGTTCTGGTTGAAGAAATTAGATAGGCCAATAGGCAGAATAGCTCCACCAGTGTTCTGTACATCGTTGTCTAGTGGTAATAGATGAAGAGCAACGACAACAGCATGATGATTACGTCAACAGTTCGAATGGGTTTCTGAATAGGGCTGTGATTTGAATAAGAAAATAAAGCACGTGAGTTAACTTTCAGAACGAATGTTACATGAGGTAACCTACATAATTATCATCACGGATCCTTCATTATAGAGGACTGGGAATCTGACTTTCCTTCTTCGAATAACTCATCACAGGCCCTTTCTCACACTGAGCATCGAAATATCACTTTCATACATAACCTCACAAAGTTGAATCTTTTGATTGAGCGGGCTCTTTGACGAGGTCTCGCTTATTACCTTGGAAAAGCTCCTAATTACCATGAAGAGGTGTCAGTTCTGTGGCCGTGGTTCATCCAATTACCCGCTTTGAAAACTTTCCACCTTGAATCACGTTCGTGCTGCTCTGCCAATCAGCAAAAAAACTTTCGAAGGAAAGTTCAAGCAGTGGCGTACAGATTGATGTGATGCCAGAAGACCAATGCCAGGAACCAAAATTTTTTTTTTAATTGACATAAACAAAACATATATGCATATTTATACCTAGAATTTGTGACGTGATGAGCGTCTTGCGATGTGATTGTACTTAAAGTTTGTCATTCACTTCAGATTTTTCAGGTTCTGAAGATGCCTGTCTCCTACAAATGTTGTTCTAAAGAATATGATATATTCAACTATCGAATTGCAATATCAACTTTACTTCGCCTATCGAATTTCCTTGCAGATAGATTACTCTTTGGTGTGGTAGATGAGGTCTCATCTGATACAATAACTATCAATGCTGGTGTCCCACAAGGCTCTGTCTTGGCACCAACATTGTTTTCGCCCAAGGTGGATATAGGATGGTGAAATAACTCTTCAATTGTTTCTTTCCAAAACATGTAGACCTGTCAAACGACCTCACTAAGGCCGCACCACTTGAGTATAGATGGCGATACGATCGTCGATCCGGTGAAGTCAAATCCGCTTCTACTGATAATGACGGATACCTGACAGTGATGGATAGCTAACAGTTCAGTTTTTACATTCATGTTGAATTTCAAATCCACATCGTTTTTCCAGCATTTCCAAGATAACCTTCGAGATCGGCATAGGTGACGCCACCTAGTTTCGATCTTGGGAAGCCTTAGTAAGGTATTGAAATCCGACAAAATCAAGTAGGCGAAGGTCTACAACTTTTTCTAGTGGCTGGGTATAGGGAGTAGAGACACCAGTCTTTATTTACACCATGTTTTCGCCCTACATCAACGATCTATGTGACCTGCCCAGTCCATAGCAATGCGGATGATAGTAAACTTCATACCGCCTTCTCCTTCAGAGGTGCAGGACGAAATTGCAAAAACTGCTTCACAAAAACTTGGCTTTCTGTTCCGTGCGAAAAATTACTTCACAGGGAGGCTGGTGAGCATCAATCAATCTAAAGCTCTCTTCAGTCAACACCTAAAAGAAGTGCATTAACTTCTGTAATTAAAGTCTGTCGTAATCGAATTGTGTCAAGAGCAGCTTATGAAGGAGAGCTTGATGGGAACAAGAAATGCTTTGAAGGGTCGGATTAGGTTACCATTTCAGCTCGAAAATAAGACGGAAATCTCATTTCTAATAGCCGATTTGAAAGATAAAATGATAATATTTCTTTCAACAGTATTCGCTCAAATGAAATACAATAAGATGAGAACATTAAGATGATGTGCAGTCTTCGTGTTATCAAAAATAAACTGACGCTATTTCAATGGAATTCAGAAGTAACTTTGGATGATTTCGCTTCGATAATACAATTTGACGTGCAGGTCGGAAATCGGATATAACACAGACCTGCTCTCTCTCAACTGTTTCTGATGAAACTAATTCATCGATTTCGTTTCCAAACAAACAGTTCATTGTGTTTGTTTTGTGTTGTTTGTGTTACTTAGTATGTGAATGTATAGTTTGCCATCTCACAGTACTTGCTTGAGATATCTTCCAAATTATGTCTGGATAAAAAAGTCGAGTATTTCATAGATTTCATTGAAGAGTCTATGAATGTCTCGATGTTTCCCCTCATAATATGACAAGCTGACGGCAAAGGGCTATAGACCCCATAGTTTTTCTTGAAAATGTTGTAGACTTCTGGCCGAGTGGTAAATCTCCATGAAAAATTTGTGCACCAGACCACCAATGAACAATGACTACCAAAAACTTCCAAAGACAACCAGTAGTTGCACACCAGCCTCATTTCGGAAATACACAATTGAAGGGTAGTTTCACCATCCGAACCACCTTTTGATGAGATCCGATAAAACTTCGATGGTGTCAAAAGTTCGGCGCATATTTCACGAAAGGACGTTACACCAAGTGTTGAAGCGACGAGAAAAGTCAAAAATATACAATGCGCGCTTTATTTCCCAGATTTTCAATACAACAACAAATCATCTCTTTCATTTCAGAAGAAGAACATCGATGCGCCGCCGGGCTTCGCCCCAATCTTCTTTTGGTGTTCGGCCGCTGTCTTCAACTCTGTCACCATCGCTTCGTATTGTTTGATGGCCCCGCTCAAGCGCTTGATATTTCTTATTATCTTCAAGTTTGCTTCTTCCGTCTTCCTCACTATGTCATCGTTGACAGTCAAGAATTGTTCCGTTTGCTCGCTAACGGCATTTATTTGGGCCGCCAGGAATTTGCCACGCAACGCTTCTTCCTGAAGAGAAGCCACAAAATCTGTTCAAGGCTAGTTTCATTAATGTGAATCGACAATCGTCTTATCAATTGCATAAAAAAATATTTCCCCTCCATTGAACACCTCGTACAAAATGAATTACCTAAGAATGCAGAAAATCAAATGGTTTATTAGTATCTCAACAGAGAAAGTGCCTGCAAAATTTCAGAGCAATTCGAGCGAATTCACGGATTTTTTCCAAAGTGAAACCTCGAAGACAAGCCACTGAGTGGCGAAATACTTTCACTTTCGAAAAACATCACACAAGCTACGAGAAGAAGGGTTTAAGCCTTGAAATGTAGGGAATCTGACCACGCAATCGGTATCAAGAACGAAGCGTACTTCGATCATTGAACAGACTAGATAAGTAATCCACAGCCCTGGCAATACAGTTTGTTTGGAAGCAACATCTATAGTATCTATCTTTGTCTAAACAAGGATAGCAGGAGCTGATTCTCCCAGCACCAGTGCCGTGTTGTCAGAGGGGGTCGAATTTATTATTAATTCATGATGAAATCAAATTGAAAATCCGTAACAATTTCAGTAGTACTTTTCAGCATTTCTTGGTTGGGAAAATGAAC
Organism: Gastrophysa polygoni; assembly: GCA_963576655.1. NCBI lineage: Eukaryota > Metazoa > Arthropoda > Insecta > Coleoptera > Chrysomelidae > Gastrophysa > Gastrophysa polygoni. Next base: position 24,588,157 of record OY755090.1, on the reverse strand, counting down.
AATGACAAGACACTGTCGCAGCTGACCTATGGGTATAATCAATATAATCTAATCATTTCAATTTAAATTCATTTTTATCCATTCCATTTGGGAAAATGCTTCAAAATCTCGAATGATACGACAATGGTAACTCACCTATGAAATGACGTGTTTTGATCGCCGGTTCAAATTGTCTTTAACACACCTCACAACGTCTCACCATTATATCAAATCACCAAAACAGGAAATAAACTGAGTTTCTGATGAATTCTGAGTATACAAAACTGAACACAACTTGAATAATATCGATAAATCAAAACGTAAATAATGACAGATACCAAACAAAGCAATAATCGCCGTCGACTGTCAATATCAGATTGCGGTGTTGCAACGTTGAGCAAAAAGTATTCACGATACCCATGCTGGTCCTCGAGCCCCCAAGAAAGTAAAATTGCTAAGTCTCAGAATAATGTAGCAATCTTCTATTAATCAGAACTGATTCATAATCGTCATGACCTAAATTTATTATTATATTTGTGCATTGAACTACATGAATTCATAAAGGACTATTTATCACTTTTTGATGATTGGATATGACAACACTGGCGACGATTGGGTACTAATATTATGATAATTCTGGGAATTCATGTTAGCATCAGAATATTTGTTTTGTGATCCTTTTAGTGGGTTTGTTGTTCGGAGGAAGCGTATGTCTGACTATACTTTACCTCAACCATCCTCTGCGTATCGAAGACTGTAGCCTTCATCTTCTCGTACATCTTGGAATGTTCAGAAAGTTCGACTTCGTCCTGCTGTTTATTCTTCCTATCTGCCTCCATTTTCTTGTTGTACTGCTCTCTCACTTCCTTCAATATTACTGTGGCTCTTTCGCAAGCCTCTATCGATTCCTGAATGAAAGAAAATTTTGTTACTGCGGCCATTGCAAGGCGCGATTGGAAAAAAATTCGATGACCTCAGAGCGACCTTGGCGAACATAAATTGTTGATATAAATGGTGGATTTGTTGAAAATTTATACTTCTCCTCGAAACTGTCGAAGGATCTTGTTGGAAGATGTTGAAACATCTTTCAAATGCATGAAAGAACTATTTTCGAAACCGCGAGCTTGGTTTGTTGAAATTTTTGACTCAAATGAATGAAAAAGTGATACTACAGGGAAATCAAAAAGTCTGGACGAAGAAATAATAAAATAAAGAAGTCTGGAGAACGACTTGTATTCGATTGAAACAACAAAAAAGTCTCAATAACTGAAAAAATCTGAACGAACCTCGGCCATCTTCTTTTTCCTCTCCCCTTCCTTCCGCAACGCCATCTTCATTTGCGTCACAATGTTCTCGTGTCTCTTTTGCATCCTTATCGCGATCACCTCCTTGTGGTCTGCCAAATACTCCAAAAACCTGTATTCCGCAATAATAAAAAGTATTTTTGTTTTGGAAAGTGACAACATAAACATAACGGTTGCCGCCGTGGGCGTGAACTATCCAGTATAATAAACTTTTTACTTTTTCACGAGGTACATGGGATACATCTTCAACAGCCTGTCCATGTGGCCTTTGGACGGAGCCCTGTCGATGGCCTGCTGCCACATGGCCGCAGGCAACTTGTATCTATCCTCAGGCTGCGGTTCCGAAACGTCGAAGAACGACTTGCGCATAATCTTGTCCTCGATTTGGTCCAAAACTTCCTCGCGCTTAGCCACCTGGAAACCATGGAAACTGTCGAAAACTGTGGCATCAGTATGCCCCACCCCTCTCCCCCCCCCCCCCCCATCCATTCCCCACCATCGATATAGTGAGTAATGAAAGAAGATAAAAAACAAATCGAAATCCAAGGATGCACTTTTGTCGAAAATAAAATATTCCAGGAGTTAATGAGTTAAATAGTTTTCCTTTGTCTTTTGTTTACCACTGACCAGAGGTCAACGACCGAATCGGAAAGTTCTCATGGGCAAGTCCAAACAGAATTTCGATAATTCAGTACTTCAGTCGGTTTGATCTTTCGCTGACGTTTATTTTGATTGTACATGTTATCGCTATAGAAATACTTGCGATGCGACAACAATATAGTGGGAGATTGCATAGAAAAGAGTCTTAGCCAAGCCAAACATGTTAAGGTTAGGTTTACGAAATGAAAATAAACTGGAAACAGTGCGAAAGCGGACCCAAGCTCAGCAAACCGCTTTGTGCTATGGACTGATGAATCTAACCTGAGCCTTCCAACCAAATAGTGAAGAAATCTGAGATTATCCTAAAAAACAAAGATGGCTAAAAACATTTAATCTCATCTCATCGCTCCGAGAAAGACCCTGTAGACACCACGTGGTGTCGATTTGGTGTCGAAATGTTCGATTGTATATCGTGTGCATTGTGTGTAAGGTTTCTTCGCAATCTATACCTTATCTCTCCGTGTTTTCACTCGATCGAACAACAACAACAGCAACTCGATTCGCCTCTGACTATCTTCCAAGGCTTCATACTCTGCATACCTGCCCTTCTCCATCAAATCGTGCACCAGTTGGATTAGCAAACCCTCCACCGTTTCGTTCTCGATCGTGTCTTTGCCTGAAACAAGGGAACGTGACGATTTCGTGACCGTTTCGTGACGCTGTCGTGACCGTTTCGTGACGCGTCACGGAAACTTTCACCAGCGATAATATTGTATGCTTCAATTTTCAATGTCGACTCCATCAAGTATGTGAATGTAGCCGAATTTTAAGGATTATTAATGAACGATTTTTGTGTAATGAACAAGTTAATTTAGGAAGAAAACATGTCATAGTGTTGAATGAATTAGTTCAACCTTTGGAACGAATATCAATACATCTGTTTGTTATTAGGAGGCAGTACCTTTATAAATCGATCGGAATTTAAATATGAGCGATTTTTTTTTTTTTTTTATCTGTGGACAACACAAAAGGGAAACCTATAATGTTCGAGAAACATCGTGTTAGCCAGCGGTGGAATTTTGGGAAAGAAGGAAGGTGTTGGAATTTTTCTTGAATGTTTGGAGGTTGTAAGCATCAGGAAAGACTTCACTAGGCAAAGAATTCCACAACTTTGCCGTTCTATTGATGAATGATGCTTGGTATAGCGATGTTCGACAGGTCTCGAGCCTGACAGTGTAGGGGTGACCAGCCTGAGCTCGTCTGGTTTGTCTACTAGGAATCGCGCGTGGTGGCATGATAGATGATATTTCCGTTGAGCACCGACCGTGAAAGTACCTATAAAAAAGGCAAAGATCGCCGACCTTTCTACGATGATCTAGAGAGGTCAATGATTTGGTGAGTGTTGTGTCATCGACTAGGCGAATAGCTCTCTTCTGAATTGAATCTAAGAGCTTAAGCGTATGTTTGGGGGCTGAACTCCAAACATGTGAGCAGTACTCCAGGACAGGTCGAATTTGTGCTTTGTCGATCATGAGCAATTGCAGGGATGTGAAGTATCTCTTCGCACGGAAATGAAAACCAAGTTTTTGTGAAGCAGTTTTCGCAATGGACCCCCATGAGAGAGCACTGTTGGTGGTGACACCCAGCATGGATATTGACGACCTCATAGGAACAGTGGTGGTACCCGACATGATCAAATTGGGCATTGTGTGATCAGCCTTCTTTGTGAACATACAAGCTTGAGTTTTAGTTGCATTGAACTGTACTAGATTCTCAGATCCCCATTTCAGAATTCTTGTCAGATCCTCATTTAAAGCATCGACCTGTCTTCGTCTTGCACCTCTGGCCTCGTTGGAAGAAGGGGCTCTAGAGGAAAAGGCGGAATGAAGTGTACTATCATCCGCAAAGCTATGAACTGGGCTGGAGGTCACATTCAACAAATCATTGATGTGGAGCAAGAACAAAGTTGGTGCCAAGACAGAGCCTTGTGGAACACCAGCATTGATCGTCATTGTATCAGACGAGACCCCGTCTACCACCACGTAGAGTGATCTATCTGCAAGGAAACTCGATAGTAAAAGACACAGTTGGGGCGGCAAACCATATGACGGAAGTTTCGCTAGGAGGCCTTGGTGCCAAACTCGGTCAAATGCTTTGGAGATATCCAAGGCTACAGCCAGATACTCCCCATGTTTCTCTATTGACACCTGCCACTTATGTGTCACATAGGCAAGCAGATCTCCAGTTGACCTCTGGTGACGAAAGCCATATTGCCGGTCGTTCACGATTCTTGAGCTCTCTAGATATCGGATGAGCTCGATGTTGATTGCTTTTTCCATTACTTTAGAGATCACAGATAGTAGTGCAATCGGTCTATAGTTGTTAGGGAGTGTGAGGATTTGAGAAGATTTGGGCATTAACGTCTATTATGGCCAGCGGGCCATAATAGGTCTACGGACGATAAATCAAACTTACCATCCAGTTCGTCGGCAATGTTTTGCATCAGAACGTCGTAGAAAGTCAACACTTTCTCTCTCTCTTTGGGATCTCTCCTTCTCGCTAGAATCTTTTCCATTTCGTTCTGTGGCGGCACCATTTCCGCGAATTTTTCCCCCAATTTTTCGTCAAACGAGCTGCAAAGAACCATCGAAACAATATGTGTTTCTGTAAATATTGCTGTCAGCGTATTTTTCAAACCGAAATACTACTCCTCAGGGCCATATTTCGTTGGGCCCACAGTCTCCCGAACCCGAACAAAGCGGCATTGCCACATCAATCTAAAGTTGCCAAATCTGCTGAAATGATTTTTCTTCACCAACACATCAGCCATTTCTTTGGCTCCAACGAAATGTGGCATAGCAAAGACTATCCAGATAAGAAAAGATAAGATAAAAACATCTCCTTCTCTCACCTTTCACCTGCCCCCAACCATATGGGTTCCTGATTGGTGAGCGACAGGCCTACGTATGCGAAGGCGCCTTGGTTGTTGGGCAGCGTCCGCGTCGCGACGTACGTCCTGCCTTTCTTGTCGTGCCCCTGCTGCGCCTCGGCGTGGACGTCGAATTCGGTGTCGTTCAACCACTCCGGTTGCTGCGAATCGCCACGAAAATGTACAAGCATTGATTTACCCAGGGATGTATTTTTGTTATCATCATTGTTACCCATTTTCTTTCCATACAATACATGGACATCCGATGGACATCATGGACATCCAATGGACGTCCGAAGGATATACCATGGACGTCTAGTGAATGTCCACAGGCCACCGTCCTGGACGTAGAGATATCCTTCATGAGACACCCATAAATTTTGAATGATATACCTCAACAGTATCCGGTATGGGGCCAAATACTTCGACAGCATTGGTGATATCGATGTCGTAGGGAGACTCATTAAAGGGCTTTTCTAATGCGCCATTTTGCATATTTATGAGAAGATTGGCCAGATAGAGATTGCGGCATCTTTTCACTTGAATGCCATCGCAAGTCTCTCCGCAAAGCTTGTGCAACCATACCTGAAAAATAATAATCGAATATGTTCAAAAAAAAATACCTAAGAATGACGCCAGCCCAATAAATGGAGGATACTCACTCGATATTTCTGATACAATTCTGGATTGACAACACGCCTGAGGAAAGTGTTCGTGAAGTTCAAGTAAAACAAGAAATCTTCATCTAGTTTAGCTTCTAATTCCATCTTCAATATTTACTGAAATTTTTGTACGCTTGGAGTTTCAAAATTTCTGTCACAATGACAAGTTTCATGACATATTTCGAGATCAAGGAAGGATGATATACAGGCTGTTCGATGAATAGGGATTCGATAATTTCACCTGGGAATGAATCTTTAACCTGTAGTAACCTTTAAAAATCTTGTGGCAGATGTCTTTGCAATACATGTTTTATATTAGTATTTCAAACTTGTATATGTGATATCTGTAACTGAAACACCCTGTGGTTCTAGTAAAGTCACAGTTACGCAGTTGATCCATGATCTAGGTATATGATATTTACTGGCAGTTTATCACGACGTTATTTCTGAAAGAATAAATCAGTTTATGTTAGCTCTTTTTGGCATCCATGTGACATCTTTTGAAATTCTTCACAGTCAAAGCTCCTACCAATTAAATTTACATGTAGATTTCTCTACAAGATTATGCAGATCACTTCCTGCTGATACTTGCTATTGTTGATACTTCTCTCAACCACCAGATGGCGATACGATTATCAAATTCTACCTACCGAAAACTATGCTGATTTGTGTAAATGAAAATTGAATGTCAGATAATGTATATCGACCACATCGACACGACTGTTATAAAAAGTTTTGGGAGACTCCTACAGGACTTAGATGATTCAACCCCACTCAATTATCTCCAAAATATTCTAGTTATATGGGAGTGTCTCAAATGTTTGGGGCAAGCTCAACAATAGACCTATTTATTAAAAATAAGATGATTAATTCAACTTTGACCCATTTAAAATCACCAGTTGGCAACGGCCGTTGCCAACCTTTTATTGCGAAATATTTTTAACGGACATTCGGCTGTCAACTGCTTTGAAGTAATTTAAATTGTTGACAGAAGAATTGTAGATAATAGTGGAGCAGCTGCAGCACGTGTTGAGTTTTTATTCAAATATATTGTTAACGTTTGATTTTAAATTGTTAAGTGTTTAATAAAAAAGGTAAGTAACGAGTGGACGTATTTGTTTTGCGAAAAATTTGTTTCGTTATTATGATTCTCGTAACTGCCTTTTGGCAATGTCATGGATTTTTTTATAATGGAAATAACGATTACCGGTTTGATTCCACATCTATAATTGATATTTTCATCATTCGTGATGTTTTCGATTTGATCATTGAATCTAACCTCCCTAAATTTGAAAAAAATCAACAATCCTGTATATTTCATTTTTAACTGATTGACAGAATGACAGGTTATGTGTTTGGTTACTGCTACCGGTGAAGTTATATCAATCAAGTTTTCAAGCTATTTTTTTGTTCTAAATTGAAAAGTTCAGATGGAAAATGGCTGAACAAAAAGAAAAACGCATTCTGAGAGTACAGTTGATACGCAGAAATCTACAAATCACCAATTTGAAACCGCGATACAACAAGCTCAAACTGAGTGTCGAATTGATAAGAGAAAGGTTCAGTTATGTGGAGTCAAAGAGAAACCAATCTCTAAGCTGTGTCTCACAAAAGAGCAAATCTCCTAACCTCACAGTGGAATTGATAAGATGGAACTTCTGTAATACACTGATGATGAATAATTGAAGGTACTATAATCACCCATTTTGTTCTCCCCCAGGTGAAATGCCGAGAACTACGGAACTCATCGCAGAAGAAACTGCTTCGGTGAGCTCACCATTGAGAAGGTCTAGTCGAATTGTTGCTGTGAATGTCCCTCCTGTGGAAACTACGAGTAAGCCTGTTAGGAGCAGGCGCTCCTCTGCTACGCAGGAGAATAATGATGATGAGAAAGTTGAGGCCAAGCCTACTAGGGGTAGAAGAGGTTAGTCTTTGTTTTGCTATGCATGCCAAGAGCTTTATTCAGGGTATAATTTGTTCAGTGTTGTCTTTTTATTTCAATTGAACAGTTCCCAACAAGAAAACTTATGATATGTTGGTCCATGCTTAAAGACATTTCACATTACACATACTTTTTAATGCTCACTCCTAAGGTCCATCAATGAAATTCATTTTATTTTTCAATATGGCGTTTGTCAAGATTTCATCAATTCGAGTTGTAATCTTGGAGCATTATTAAAGCAGATATGAAAGGATTTTTAGTGTAACACAACCTGACTAAATATATTAATATAATAAAATAAAATTGGAATTTGAGAACCAGTGAGTTCCAATTATGGTGCATATTATATTTCCCAAACAAAGTGAAATTCTAGCAATTGCATAGAGTCAAGTAGCAGAAGAAAATCTTCCTATCTTTCTTCTCGCTTGTTAATAGAGAGAAATCTTTGAATCAACAAAAAAATAGAATTGTCTGAAAATCAGTACACAAGGTGTTTTTGACGTCCCGAACTCGAATTCGGAGCCAATTTCGCTCTACCTCTCTTATTTCCCGAGTTTTTCAGCATTTTCTGCTTCCTGCATGGTCACTGAAATTCCCAAAAGAGAAAAAACTCAATAACTTTTTTCCTGTTGTTAATAGAGAAAAATCCTTGAGTAGGCATATAAACAATGGCGTTTAGTACCCTCGTGTCGATTTTGGAGGCTCTCAGACAATTTCGATTTTTTTCGACTAAAAATGGGCAAAGGGGTTAGCCTTCCTTTTTCGTCGATTTCGACAAAAAAATAGAATCGTCTGAAAATCAATACACAAGGTGTTTTTGACGTCCCGAACTCGAATCCGGAACCAATTTCTCTCTACCTCTCTTATTTTCCGAGTTTTTCAGCATTTTCTGCTTTCTGCATGGTCACTGAAATTCCCAGAAGAGAAAAAACTCAATAACTTTTTTCCTGTTGTTAATAGAGAGAAAACCTTGAGTAGGCATGTAAACAATGGCGTTTAGTACCCTCATGTCGATTTTGGAGGCTCTGAGACAATTTTAATTTTTTCCGACTAAAAATGGGCAGAGGGGTTAGCCTTCCTTTTTCGTCGATTTCGACAAAGAAATAGAATCGTCTGAAAATCAGTACACAAGGTGTTTTCAACGTCCCGAACTCGAATTCGGAGCCAATTTCGCTCTATCTCTCTTATTTTCCGAGTTTTTCAGCATTTTCTGCTTCCTGCATGGTCACTGAAATTCCCAGAAGAGAAAAAACTCCATAACTTTTTTCCTGTTGTTGATAGAGAGAAATCCTTGAGAAGGCATGTAAACAAGGGCTGTAGGTACCCTATTGGCGATTTTGGAGGCTCTGAGACAATTTTGATTTTTTTCGACGAAAAATAGCCTTCCTTTTTCGTCGATTTCGACAAGAAAATAGAATCGTCTGAAAGTCAGTACACAAGGTGTTTTTGATGTCTCGAATCCGGAGCCAATTTCACTCTATCTCTCTTATTTTCCGAGTTTTTCAGCATTTTCTGCTCCCTGCATGGTCACTGAAATTCTCAAAAGAGTAAAATCTCCTAATCGTCCGAAAACTACTAGAAAAAGCGTTTCTGACGTCCTAAGCTCAAATCCGTGGATTTTTGAAACTTACTCCCATTATTCCAAATATACCTCTTCATGCAAATTCCGAAAATTATATTGATTCTTCGGATTCCGAAATATATTCCTTTTTCGAAAGACTGCATCTTCCAAAAATTTCAGAAAAAGAACAAAATAACTCAGTCTATACTGAATTTCATCGTAGATTCCAAAATGGGATCCAATTCCTGAATATCCGGAAGTTACGTATCATAGCGGATTGAATTCCTCTCAAGATGAAATGAAAAAATGACAAGGTATTCTAGTTGACACGTCTACTTCGGTAGTGAATAAATTTTAGTCGAAGATGCTATTATTATTTATCCTTCGATTCCAATTTTCAGAATCCTGCTCTGAATACGTTCCGAATACTTCTAAAAGAAGCTTCATTTATTCATTTCAAAATCAGGATCTCACAAAAAATATTTTAAATTGTTTCTGGTCTCTTACATTACATTACATTACATTACATTACATTTCCCAAAATTCCACCGCTGGCTAACACGATGTTCCTCGAACATCATAGGTTTCCCTTTCGTGTTGTCCACAGATAAAAAAAAAAAAAAAAAAAATTAAGGAATATGAAGAAAAGAAAATCATATGTGTGAAAATATGTTTGATGATAGTAATTATTACTAAATTAATTCTAAAATGAGTTCCCAGAGCAAACAAGTGAATACATCAAGATATTGTGAAGTAGTACCTATGCCCATGCTGTAATGACTGTGATACGTTATTATGATATAAACGAGTAAGCATGACACTTCAGAAAAGATATACTGATATATGAAAAATCAAGATGGCCAAAAATATCAAGGTATAACCATTATTATATTCATGTTCAATATATAAAATAAGTGAGGAGATCTTGTAGAATACTGTCTCAGATGTTAATTCAACTCACACAAAATATGTCAGGAGTTGACAACATTGTTCACTAGTTTATGTAATGAATATCATATGAGACACTATTCTTCTCTAACTCAGTCTGTTGAGTTTGTACTGTTCCGTGAATAACCCTGTATAATTACTATTGTACGACCGTGCAAACAGTTAATACTTCCCTTACCATTTGCAAAACCCCAAAGTTCTACTTTTTGCACTAGTCACACGTATACATGTTTTGCAGCTGCTTCGATCACCAAAGAAGAAGCCCCACAGAAACCGGAACCGCCGAAAACCAGAACTAGAAGAACTTCAGTAACGGCAGAACCGAAAGAAGAAGCAAAAGCAGAACCTGCCAAACCGAGATCCAGAAGATCGTCCATCACGACAGAACCGAAAGAAGACGAAGGCAGGAAGGGAACGCAAGAAAAGACTGCAGAAGAAGAAACGGGAAAGAGGACTCTGCGAACAAGGAGGAGTTCACTACACGAAGAAGAAACTACCGTTAAAACTACCCGAAGCACCAGATCCGCTTCAAGAGAAGTTTCCATGGAGCCAGAAGAGAAAAAACCAGTCACCAGAGGCAGAAGAAAGTCAGTGGACGCTCTAGAAACCGACCCTGTCGAGAAAAGACCGGTCAGATCGCGAAGAACTTCCACTGAAAAGCTCGAAGACGAATCGGAAGTCAAAGTGGCCAAAACTGCACCCGTCAAGCCTAAACGAAGACTTTCCATAACCGAAAACGCAGTTAATTTAGCACCGATCGAAGAACAAGAAGGCGAAAGAAAAAGCCTCTCGCCGGTCAACAGTAAAACCGCCGAGACGATCCAGTTGACGCCTATCAAGAAGAAGCCAGAAGTTGTCAAAGCTGAACTGGATCTCAGCATCATCAATGAGGATAGCTTCGTCGAGGAAGATGCGGCGCCTGCAGCTGAAGCCAAAATGACCACTCCCAAGAAGTCGCTTCGATTCCGACAGAGCAAGTCCCCGAAAGAGAATGGGATAGCGACAGGAGAAGTGGGTGGAGTCAAGATTAAAGAAGAGGGGTCTTTGACGCCTAAGGACTACATAGCTATTGATAAACCTCAGGAAGATCCTCTGACGCCTAGGAAATCACAAAGGATTCAAGCTAAAGACCCTACGACTACTGATGAAGCTCTAGTGGTCGAGAAACCCGAAGAAGGCCCTTCTACTCCTAGAAAGTCACCTAGGATTCAAGCTAAAGATCACACAGAAGTTAAAACGATTGAGAAACCTGTGGAAGATCTTTCAACGTCTAAAATATCGCCTAGGATTGGAGCTAAAGACCACACAGAAGTTCCAACGATAGAAAAACTAGTGGAAGATTCTTCAGCGTCTAAAAAATTGCCTAGGATTCAAGCTAAAGATCACACAGAAGTTGAAATGATTGAGAAACCTGTAGAAGAACCTTCAACGTCTAAAATATTGCCTAGGATTCAAGCTGAAAACCCCACCAAAGTCACAACGATAGAAAAACCAGTAGAAGATTCTTTATCGTCTGAAAGATCGCCTAGGATTCAAGCTAAAGACCACACTGAAGTTCCAACAATAGAAAAGCTAGTGGAAGATTTTTCATCGTCTAAAAAATCGCCTAGGATTCAAGCTAAAAACCCTACGAATACTGATGATGCTATAGTGGTCGAGAAAGATCGTGAAGAAGACCCTTCTACTCCTAGAAAGTCGCCTAGGATTCAAGCTAAAGATCACACAGAAGTTCCAACAATAGAAAAACCAGTGAAAGATTCCTCATCGCCTAAAAAATCGCCTAGGATTCAAGCTAAAGACCACACAAAAATTACAACAATTGATCAACCCTTGGAAGATTCTTCAAAGTCCAAAAAATCGCCTAGGATCAATGCTAAAGACGATACAAAAGTTACAACGATTGAGAAACATGAGGAAGATCCTTCAGCAACAAAAAAAATTCCCATGATTCAAACTGAAGACCACAAAGAAGTGTCAGGGATTGAGAATCCTAGAGAAGATCTTTCGACATCTAGGAAACAAGTTGAAGACCACACAAAGCTTGGCGGAGAAGACCTTTCGACACCTAGAAAGTCACCAAGGATCCAAGCCAAGACACTCGAATCCGTTTCACCGGAGAACGAAGACACTTTATCTGCGGATTCCATGGAAGCGAACCGGTCAGCATCATCGTCCCAACTCGACATTGGAGATGACGATTCGGTGTTCACCAGCGAACAATCAGCTGCAATTGGAGTGAAGAAAGAATCCACTTACATCAGCACCGGCTCGGATGACTCCTTTCAGCTGCATTTGTCCGAAACCAGACTGGAGTCTGCTAGTCAAGACGAGGATGATTTAAACAGCTCGAAGACCAGCAATGGCAGCGATAAGGAAAACTTGTCCGTCAACCTCGATGACAACGAGAGCCAACCGAAGATCCGGTCGGTACTGAAGAAGGAATTCATCGTAGCCTCACTCCAGGCGAAAGAAACTAGGGTTTCGAATGTGTTCAGGCCCAAAAACATCGACTATAGCTTCGTAGAGCCGATGGAAGTGGATAAAACTGTCGTCGACTCGGTCTCGGAGTCCAAGGTTTTGTCGAGTGCTCATGATGAACCTTTGTCGGATGACGAAGACGATGGAGTGATAGTGATAATCAACAAAGTGTCGACTGATGTGGTGGATTGCGGAAAATCTGACGCCTCTCAAGATTACGAATTCCATTGTCCTTCAGAAGAAGAAGAACTGGCGGATTCTTCGAAGTCGGCCCGATCTGATTCGATTGATATTATTTGCGAAGAATTAGAACTTGTCGTTGGGAAAAATACTGCTGAGAAGCCTAGTTCAACTAATGAAGGCTTAGTTGTGGCAAAAGAAGAGCAAATTGAGGATAAAGTTGAAACTGTAGCTGAAATCCACGAAGATCCCTACTTGACTTCTAAAGATTGCATAGTAGAGACAGATATTGGCCAAACTAAGTCAACAGTCCTAAAAGGTACACAAGATGATCAAAAAGTTGAGCCGATTGAAGAAACTGGATATGCAGAAACTAATGAGGCTGACACAGAAGTGATCCTAGATGCTGATACTTCTAAAAGTAGTGTTGGTCTTGAAACTGAAGGAACGGTAGCGGAAGAGACTTTGAACGGTCCCATTTCAGAGAAAGAAATTGAACGAACTGATACAACTGAAGAAAATGTATTGGAAATATCAGTCACCAAACACGTTTCTGAAGAAACAATGGAACCATCCAATACAACTGAAATAGCTCCTGAACAAGTCAGTATAACTGATAAGAAAATTGAAGATGCCAATATAACTGAAAAAATGATAGAAAAAACCAGTGCAACTGAAGAAACCACTGAACTTGTGAATATAGCTGAAGAAACCATTGAAAATTTCAGTACAACTGAAGAAAACATTGAACAAGCCAGTATAACTGAGGAAAACATGGAAAAGGTCAGTACAACTGAAGAAAACATTAAAAAAGACAGCACGACTGAAAAAACTACTGAACATGTCAATACAGCTGAAGAAATCATTGAGAATGTCAGTTCAACTGAAGAGACCATTGAGCAAATCAGTACAACTGAAGAAAACATTGAGAAATCCAGTGAAACTGAAGAAAACATTGAACAAGCCAGGGCAACTGAAGAGAATATATTGAATGGAAGAAAGAAAGAAGAAGAAAAAGAAGAAATAATCGAAGATACCAATGCATCTGAAGATAATCTATTGGAAGAATCAGTCAAGGATCAAATTCCTGAAGAAAACATTGAACTAGTCGTTACAACTGAAGGAGAGTCAATCAACAATGTCGCTTCTGAAGAAGTAATTGAACAAGCTGGTACATCTGAAGAAAAGAGTGGGGCCGTCAAAGAAAACATGCCTGGTTCCTCCAATCTTCACATTGATATCGATGCAGACGTCTCGAATGATCACAATTACAGTGAGAAAGAAACTGCTGTAGATGATTTCGAAGATATGGAAAAAAGTTTTCAGGACGTCCTCAATGAAGAAGATTCTATTGTTTTTATTGACACCACAAAACAAGCAGCCGAAGAAAGCCTGAATGAAACTAAAGATTCCAACGTACCCAAGAAGTCGAAGAAAAAAGGCAAAAAAAGGAAGAACGAATCTGTAGTTGTGCAAGAAGTTGAGGTTCCAGATGAACAGCGTTCTGATGCGAAGAAATCTTTCGATATATTCAATTACTTCAAGAAGGATGAAGAATTAGAACCTGACGTAACCACGATTGAAGAGGAACCTAAAGTAAAGTCTCCTCGCAAGAAGAAATCCAAATCTAAGAAACCTGAACCTGTTGAAGAAACATCGGAACCTCAACAGAATCCGGAAAAAATTGCGACTTCCAAGCTCGACGAATTCATCAACAGGAAACTAGCAGAGTTCGAAGACCTACCAGATGAAGATTCGGCCGACAAAAAATCGGAAGACGAATTTTCTGAGGCCGAAGATAACGGTTTCCTCGATACCATGGCTGAAGAAGGAGAAGAGGACACTCCATCTGAAGGCAGTAATGATATCGTAGACGAAGGAGAGTCTATTCATACCGAATCAGAGCCGGATACTGATGACGATTACGACACTGATGATTCCTTCATTTGCGACGATGAAGTTAAAGAACTTTTGCCTGGAGATGAGTACGATTTGGAAATTTCCCCCAAGAAGAAAAGAAAGTCGAGGATCATTAACGTGGAAGATATAGATACCGATGTTATCGTTTTTGAAAAGAAGAAGAAACCCGTGAAGCCGAAAACGAGATCAAGGATCATCACAGTATCGAGTTCCAGCGATGAAGATGTCGTAGTTAGTCTCCAGGAAACGGATAAACCTTCAGAGGGGACATCCCAAAGACGATCTTCCATAACGATCATCGAGAATATCAATGTGGCAGAAATCAGAGATACCACTCTCAGCGATCGTATTCACAATCTGGTGGACAACTTTTGCACTACCATCCCGAACAAAGGAGATATCTCGATGAATCTTTCTCTAGAGTATGCTAGGAAGAGCACTTCAGAGGAATGTTTGCCGACCGCCAAAAGAAGTAGTTGCTATGTCGAAGAATCGCCCAGTAAGAAACCCAGATTGAGCACCAGTTTGACGGAACGTAGTCCGATTGTGCCGCAAAAGCGTAAGATGAGTCAGAGTCTCGAAGAGCTGGAAATCAAGAAGCGCAAGAAGAAGAGTAAGAAAGTGAGGAAGGAAAAGCACCAATCTGAAGGACAAAATAAACGAGCTCTGTCCCAGGAGGATTTGCAGACACAGTCCTTCAGTTTAATGAACCAGCTGATAAGCGATGTCAACAATAGACCCAGGAGGGCGATGAAACCTGCTACTAGTATCGAGGACGTCAGTGGTTCTTGGGTGATCGACTCTGTTGTTGTTAAACCTTCCACTAGTATCGTGTCCAGGAAGGAAATTGAGACGTTCAAGAAGAGCAAAAGGCATCCCAAGGACTTTAGAAACCAAATGCTGTATGATTCGACTAGAGTCAAAAGGATTGATACCAAGACACTGTTGAAGAAAAAAGGAGCCTAGTTTTGAAAAGTCTCTTTGTTGATTTTTTATCGTTATTGCATTTAATTTACTTTTTAAGGCTGATATTTTTGTAATGTTACGTTCTATTCATTTAAAAAATATTGTAATATACAGTTTTTCATACTCATTATCTTGGTCTTTTATTCTGACAGTTTTGTGGATGGTTCTGGGTACGATAGTGAAAACAAATTCAGCCGTTGACTTTGACTGATCTGTCTTGTTATAGATCTGAGAAGTGTTGTTAACTGAGTTACATCAAGGAATATCGGTCAAAACTTCAAGATCATGTTTATAGTAGTCTAAAAAATCAGCTCAATTCACTGTTGAGAAATCGTACATTACAAGTTAAACTTTCATGTGTATGTTAGGATAGTAATTATCTTATGTAATACAAGTGTATTGATGATATTCCTTCGATTTGTTTCGAAAAAGAGAATTTTCGATCCTCATCAAAAACACGAGTTTTATTTGTCCGAAATTATTTCATAAATAATCCTTCACACCGTGACACAAATATACTGAATTGAATTTTCAACCAGGAATTATCATATGTACATCCCGTATTGTATTTCGCCGCCCAAGATGACTACTTATGCAACCAACAACACCTAGCAGAGTGACATTTCAAATGACTGATCTAATGATATTCCATGTTAGGTCACAGTTGAGATGGTTATGTCACATTTAGTGATGAATTTGTGGAAAATTTTGAAATTGATAGATAATAATATTGTATGATTATCACAATGTGTCTTTCTCAAGAAAATGGCTGTTTGCACAATCAGTCAAATGCTAACCTATTTCAATGTCGAATTTAGGAAAAGAGAATATAATGTGGTATAGGTGCATTTAGATACCGCATCACAGAGAGTATATATAGTTCTGTGGGTGAACATTTTGCCCACAAATAGGGCAAATCACCATACAACAGTCAAATTCATCCTCACTCAGATATCAACCCAACTGCCATAATAATTCCACAAATGAATCATGAATGAATTAAAACCAACGCAAGAAATATTTTCAAAACGAAAACCTATTGCTACCTACCCCATCTTATAAACATCACAATCACCAACTAATCGTCCTGTCCTGCGATCCCTATGCTTGCCAACATTCACTTTATCTAACTTGACGATGAGGGGCAACTGAGGCAACTTGTTTTAATTATCAATTCAGTGAATTGAATACCACTTTGGTAATTCTCTAAATATATGAGAAAATGGATAGTGATTTTTAAGTTCGTTTGAGCTCCTTTCTAGAACGAAAGCAAGATGTCGAATATTTGTAGGTTGTGTTTACGGAAGGAAGATAATATAATGAAAGACAATATATTCGACCTTCATCTACCTGATATGTTTTATTGGATATATGGGGTAGAGGTATGTATTACATTACTTAGTTGATATTATCAACACCTTTTCTAGGTTACAAGTAAGTCCATAGATCACTTTGTGTAGTATTTTGGGTTATGACACTGACCTTGATCATAGATGAAATGTTTTCAGTACTAGGTATTTATACACTTTCTCTCGCAGGTCGATGTTGATGATCCATTTTCCAAGTTGATATGTAGGAGATGTCAGAATATAACAAATCACATTGTGAGAGTTCGGAAGCTGTTCCAGACCAACCAGTATATACTTAAAGAGAAGAGATGTCCACTGGATTATGATGTAGAAGTATGTATCTTCAGTCAGTTCCTTTTCATTCAACTCAGTTTAAAATCCAATCATACAATACACTCTGCATGAAAATATCATCGATAGGTTTCACCTCTGTCAAGATGTCAGCCTTTCGAAGAACTGTATCAGTACATGTAAGGCTATCAATGATATTTTGTTATTTGTACCTGTTTCTCATTATTATTAATATCAGAAATACAAGTAAGAGGTCACTCCTCTAAACGTCCTGAATGAATGTTGAGTCAGATAGAACAAAAGGCAGTTTGCAAAGGTTACAGCTTGTGATTTTTGCATCAAGAATATTTCATTTAATTCGAAGTAGATTCATTAGCAAACAATATGATATTAAACCACAAAGCAGTATTTCATCTGTAGAACTCTAAGAATCCTAAATTATTCAAGAACGTATTGAAATTTGTCATAATGTTCAGTGGTACTCATCAATATTTTTGTGTCTCATGCCAAATGTCATTTGTCAAAACTGACAGTTTTTGATATCATCAGTTTGTTCCATTATAAATCACAAACTTATCTCCGCAACTAGGAGTATTTCTAATTCTTCAGAGAGTTGTGAAATTAACCACCTAAAAATTTAAATTCGAACAAACACGCGGTTCATGTCAAAGGTCAGGTTTCAGGTTCAATTCTGAGATTCTGTGACAGATTTTCTTTCTATAATCAACTTGGATATTGTTGTTGTATGTTTTCGGAAATCAAAGGTGTTTAGTCTGAAGTTAGTGGTAGTTAATAAAAGAAAATTATGATATTTATGATGGAAGTTTTTTTTAGGTGGGCAGTATTACCAAAGACGAAAGTACTTGCACAGAAAACAATTATTCTGCTGATAGAATTGTAATATCTATTGATACTCTTGCTAAATTGAGTCAGCCAGTTGTCAATATCAGGAAACTAGAAGATGATACTAATATCAATGAGCAGTATCAAAGAATCAGCAAGTATGGTTTCAAAAAACGGAAGGTTTCCCATGGAAAAAAGGTACTTGAGATAAATACACATTGTTATGTTGTTCAACCCCTGTTATAGGCCCTAATAGCCACTTTCATAAAACCCTTTAGGTTTTCACTGAACTATCAAGTACATGTTGTTGAATCCAATCTTATTCTAATTACCTGTGATATTCATTTATGAAATGATCGAATTGATGAGAATTCTCGTTGAAACAATCGTTTTACTGATGCACCAGAAGCGATTTGGTAGAATTGTGTTTATTCTGCCTTGAGTTGGAGTTGTTATCGTGACTTAATCAACAAAAACAAGGTCTCGCGTCTCTTAGCGAATATATGTATTAGATTTCATCAGTGGGTTGCCCTCACTAAGTTCAATTCAAGTATTCATATGTCGTGAATGTCGTTGAAGCAGTTTTGATCACATTTACCCAACCCTAGTCATTGGTAGAAAAGAAACAGCGGTGCCAGTTCGATCTGATGTTTTTTTCATCCGAGCAATTTGTATGCACTCGAAATAACGCTCGACTAGAAAATGAAACCGATGATTATTTTTTTAGGTTGGGGAACCAGGCCGTGTTTATGGGACCCGTAATATTTCCAACACATTTCCATCATCTCCTTTAGCAACTCCCAGGAGTGAAGCTATCGTGACTAATGATCAAACTGAATATCTCAATTCACTAGATGCCGCTACAAATACCACACCGAAAACTAGACCTGTACTAATTTCTCGCGCCACTATCACTAGCAGAGGATATAAAACTGCCAACCCCGCCCTAGTCAATAAAAACAGTGAAAACTCGACATTACTCTCGGCTAATATCGTGCAACAATTGTTCTCGCCCAACCTCTGTATCAGACGATTAGAAGATACTAATATCTGCGAACAGTACGAGAAAGTAGATGGCGTCACCTACAGATTGAAACCATCGCAATTGGAATCGCATGTGGATCAAGACGAAACAAAAAGACTGAGCTACATGGACTATTACTACAAAATACCCACCTCTGCGTTGAAAGAGTTGATTATTGAGCGCCAGAACGAGATGAGCAATGATAAAAACTCGATTGCTATCAACAGTTGCAAGGTTAAAGAGGTGTCTCCACTAAAACCGCCTGAAATGTCTCTTGGAGTGGTTTGCAAAATGTGCAAACAGGCTTTCAAAACGGAGGATATGCTTAAAATCCACTATCATTTGAAACATAAAGCTGCAGCACCTAAACCAACAAAGCAAGTAGCTAGTAGGATGGCTAAAAGTGGTCCTGGACCTTCACGAACCGAGCAGAACGAAAGTTTGAGACCAAGAAAGATCGATGATCTATTCTCTAGCTTCGATCACACCAAGTTCAGTCGCAAACAACTGTGGCTAGACGGGACCACACAAACCGAGCCTTCAAAGGTCCACCGGAAGCCTCAAAGCGTTCTGAACAGTAATAAAGTCGTCGAAGATGAAGCTGGCAAGAAGAATCCTTCGCGTTCCATCAGGAAGATTAACAAAACCTCGACTAATAGGGCTCCTAGGATAACTGTCGAGAAAGAGTCAAAGAAGCACCCTTCATTGCTAGTTGATGGACCTCCAAATATAATGAACTCAGCTGCGTCCGAAGACTTTAAATATAAATGTAGGGTTAGCAGGCCTAGTTCAACGCGCAGATCAGGTCCCATTGAAGATTCGCTCTTGATACGGTTGAACGGTTGTGAGACTAGAAGGAAAACTATCGCGACCACGTCGGCCAAAATTTCACCCGAGTCTGCAACGGTACGAGAACTTTTAGCGTCGATCGACCAAAGTCCGGCTGCTTCTAGACACAACCCGATCATCCTGATAGTTTCCGACGACGATGAACCCGTTCCGTCGATGTCCAGTTCGAGCGAGCCGACATCGACTGCTCGTAGCACGGAACACGACAATCTGTCACCCGAAGCGCCGAAGCTGTCACCTGTCAACGCTAGCAGTTGGGAGGAAAAACCGACGTCTAGCGTGGAGAAAAACGGCGTTTCGAAAGCGCCAGTGCAGCCTGAGGTCGTGTGGTTCCCCGAGACCATGGAGAATTGCGAGGAGGACCGAGTGTTCGTGTTGACAGACGACGATTCCTCCTCGGACTCGGAGTCTGAGACCGGTAGCTCGGCGAGGTCGTTGCGCGGTCAGCTGACCACCGCGTTGAGTTTGCCGGACAAGTTCTGGATGGAAGACGACGCTATGATGTTCATAGCGCAGCGGTTGTGTGATATAAAGAAGACGCGGGCCGAGCTGGAGTCGATGAAGAAGATCCGGTCGGCTTTGCAGGAAGAGATAGAGACTGCCACGGCGGTCGATGAAAAATATAAATTCATTATGAGCGTGTTGGCGAAGTGAGATTAGTTTTTCGACTACTTGGGGTGGTCCAGAACTCCAAATTCGTGATTTTTTTCAACCTCTGCAGGATTTATTGTATTTTTTTACTAACATTGGAATCTTCGCTGGTGGCTTTTTGAGCCGAGTATATGGAATAAGAATAAAATTAAGTACCTGTTTATATTTGAATATTTTCAAACCCACTCCGAAATCCAAAGTAAAACGAACGAATATACTGGATTCTTACTAGTAATACCACTAGAGGTCAAATTATTTCCGGAAATTTTTCCGAGCTCATGAATTTTCTAAAAATATTCTTGAGCGAGAAAAAATTTCCGGATTTAATTTGACCTCGTGTGGTATTCCGGTAAGAAAATTCCACACCAAATGTGTTTCCACCAACATCATCAGGATATAATTGACGCAATGAGGTCTGCTTCAACTCCTGCAAAGACAGTCCAAGAATCTCTAAATCAAGACCAAGCACTCTATATAATTTTTGAAAAAAAATTCGCATTCAACAATACGAATCGACGTGTCCAAGCGTTTTACTCAACACACCCTCATTTATTTGTTGTCGAATGTATTCGATTTGGCTGTTCCACACTGTATACAAGGTTGGGATAAAGTATTAAACCAAGTTTATATCAGGGAAATATACAGGGCCGGAATAAAGTATGGAACCAAGTAAATATCTTCTAAACGAAAAGAACGAAAATTTGCAGGTAAGTGCAATGTAATAAAATGCATCTGATGTACATTTTTTTGTTAATAATATACTTCCGGTTTAACCGGTTTAACATGTGCCCCATCGAGACAATTCGTATCGAGCTGAATAAATTAAATGAACGATTCTGTTGAATAGCATATTATGCGGGTTCATCTGATATTCCCGAAATAAGTTCTCAACTATATCTAATTATCTGTTAGAAATTATACTCGAAATTATCGAAACAACTGTAGGTTCCTCATGAAAAAAGAGACTCTTTCTTCCATTTCGAAATTTTTCTCCGGGCTTCCGTTTTCAAGATACAGGGCGTCAAAAAAAATTAAATTCTCATTATTTTTGCTTTCATCTCAGGAACTTTCAGGGCTCTTGATCAATTGCCTGGGACATGTTAGTGGCATAAACAAGGTGTATGCATTTCCATTATCTTGAATAATTTATGCTATTGCGTTGATGGAAACTAATGCTACACGATGAGTTGACTGTATTAATATCTATGATGTTTATTCAATTTTCAACTACCTATCCTTCGAATGTTCATACACGCCTTGTTAATATTATCCATTGCAGGCTTCTCATTGCTAATTCACGATAATCGATGAGATCGAAAGGCACGGATTTCACAACAATATATTTGATTCATACATCGAGAGTTTTCCATCGTATCGAGTCGACATCACTCAACTCCAAACTTTCAATAAAAATTCCAACACATAATATTGATACTTAACTAGAGGGAATATCAACAAAACTGAATGAAAGTTCACCCTGTAGCATTCTGTCTTTTTATAACGAATAATCTTGGATATGCTCGTTCTCTCAGTTGAAGATATTCACCTCGAAGAATCATGATCAAATTAGTCTGCTGACTCATTGGGACTGAATGGGAATCCACCCTGTAGCATTCTGTGTTTTTATAACGAATAATCTTGGATGTGCCCGTTCTCTCAGTTGAAGATATTCGCCTTAATGAATTATGATCAAATTAGTCTGCTGACTCATTACTACAATCTCTACTACAATCTTCTTTCAGCACAATAATTTTTTTGGATATCGAATATATCTAGTATAACCTACAAAAATATTTCTTCATCATTGTTAAAATTAAAGGTCACTGAACATGCTCGACGTCACTCGCCCCAAGGTCACACTCGACCTTTCCGCAATTTGACAGACCCTGTATATACGAATTCAGTTCAGCCCGTACAGAACATTCCAGACTTCATAACGTTTTACCAAAATTCAAATGAAAAGCGCGTGGATGGCATGCTTTGAACAATCCCCTTGTATATCAAAATCGTCGACACTTGTGGTGTCCCCAAGACGATCGTGTGAAATGTGACCCAGCATGGGTCACATTGAAGGAAATACCGACGAAGCATATCTGTGTACAAAGTATTTTTTGATGACCTCGTACAATGACAGATGTAAATTGCATATGCAGCACTGCTTATCAAAGCTCAATATTGCCGAGCTAGCAAGAATCGTCTGCATGTGTCTGCTCATTATGAACAAGGGATCGATAGAAAAATACAGGGTATTTCAAACGCGATGGCTCCTAATTTATAATCAAATACATTATTTACGCTGACTTTTTCGTGATTTCTATGTATTTCTCTTGAATCAAGCATCTGGAAATACAACTTTTTTGGTCATTCCTCGATTTTTCCCTATCCTGCTCAGTTTTTGAGATAAAAATCAAATCAGGCAATTTTTAGAATGCAATTAAGTGAATTTCATTTCACAAAAGACAAAAAAGTGTTATTTTCAGATGTTCAATTCGAAAGAATTGAAAAAAAAATTGTCAGATCAACTTTTTCACAATTTTTGTTCGTGTCATCAGAGGCAGAATATTTTTTCTTTGCATACTATATACAGGGTGGCCCAATGAAAACGAAACAAGGTACGCATTTTACTGAAAGATCAGGGAACTGACATTGACATAAATGATTCTTAATGTAATGTTGGATAGGTCAGGATATGAAAAAAACTATGTCCAATCGGCCTTGTTTGTTTTCATTGGGCCACCCAGTATAGAACGTGGCAAGCAAAGAAAACATACCTACAACAATAATTTGTGAATTTATTCCATTGATATCAAAAAATGATTTGCAATAATAAGAGGGCGTGACTCTAGATTTACATTTTCGAAAGGCGTTCACTGTCAAATTTTATTATTCTCATTCTAATATATTGCAATAATTTAGAAACGAGGAGAAAAAATCCCATTAAAAGCTGAAAAAAACAAATCAGGAATCCATGAATATCGCTCCGACATAATCAAAAAGACAAAGAACATACACTTCCGGACCAAAAAATCGGAAATTTTTCATTTCGGTAATTATTTCGTCAAGTTGTAATAGTTTTCATCTTGATTATTATCTGATATTCATGTCGTGAAATCATTCGATGAATTTTGTCTGCCACACCTTATCTTTTCCTAGAATGATTTTTTCTTCATTCTTCATATCTTTCTCCTGATAAAAAAAATCTTGTTCAATTTGACTCGCCCATTGTTCATTTGCCATTCGGTTTGTTTGAAAGTATCGATATCGTTGTGATTGGCATATTTCTCTAGAAAGATGATTGTGCTTGATTGAATCTAATGTTTGGATTGTTCGCTATTTTTGTAATTTCTATGCATCATTTTCTAGAATATCGTCAATAAATGACATGTTTCAGAATGCAACTTTCCTCTTCACCCCGTATAACACAAAACTCATCAGAAATTTTCGCAATAAAAATATATGATAATAAACGAGAGTTCAGAACAATAATATGAGAAAGGAAAACTACTATAAAAATCGAAATACAGGATATCACGAGAATTGGTAAACAATCTTGTCCTTTCGAAAATACATCATTAGAGAATATCTCTCTGGTTTCCTCCTTTTTCCCACCCTCAGGACGCCTACGAT
This sequence comes from Gastrophysa polygoni, assembly GCA_963576655.1. Taxonomy (NCBI): domain Eukaryota; kingdom Metazoa; phylum Arthropoda; class Insecta; order Coleoptera; family Chrysomelidae; genus Gastrophysa; species Gastrophysa polygoni. The sequence goes on along the minus strand of OY755090.1, from coordinate 24,564,054 downwards.
GGATGCTCTTCTAATTCATCCATTGTGATTGAAACAAGTGCGGTCGGAAGACGAACTATGTCGGACCAACTCTCATAAATCTCTCGATATCCTCTCGAAAAGGCAACGAGACATATCGAAAAACACTTCGGGCAAGCTTTGAACTATTTACGACTTCCAAGAGAAATCAACTCACCATGTGTTTAAGATAAGATAAGATAGGCCCTCTCCACAGGTTGTAGGAAGAACACAAAATAAAAATGAACAGGAAGAATGCAGATGTGGACTGCTTTTGTTTTTTTTTTCATTATACATTTATAATAGATTTCTAGTAGATTTCAGAATGCAGAGATCATCAGAAAATTGTGAACGCAGTGAAAATAAGAAAATTTGTAATGAATCAAAACTCACTTCAATCAGATAGTTAGGCCCAAGCAATTGATTTAGGTTTCAATTAATAGCATATTGTTACTGAAAATTGAATCCGGAATGATGTCATTCGGAGGCAAAGAAGGTGGAATTCTCAGTAGAAGGAATATCGAGCTTCGAGCCAATAGAATATTTGAGTCAGTTCACATTTCAATTCCTTTTCAGGAAAAATCAATATCTGAATCATGGAAATAATCATCGAAAAAGCTTGCGATCAGCTCCTGTTTTTATTAATTGTCTCATTGTTTATATTCAGAACCTTTTACATGTTAATTACAGAGGAAGGGAGTTCTCCCACAACAAATTTAGTATTCATATGAAAATAATGTCGCTAGTCAACATATTGAATATTGTATAAAGATCATAACGTACGTGTGGAAGCTTCAATCAGCTGAACATGTAAGGAAATCTATTCACTATCATCAACACGGCCTGTCTAAGTTTTCTATACGATTAATAGATTTCATTTATGTCCTAGAAGAGTGTATCAATGACTACAGCCATCATTCTCCCTCTTACTTGACTATCCACGATTTCTGTTGCACCCCTGTATGTATAGGCCACCAATCAGGCCAAAATTTAACTGAGAAGGGTTGCACCACAAAGTCACCCCAACAAATTAGGAGAAACTCTCGAAGAATGAAAGATTTTCGAGCTGAACCAAGGTTCAAATGCTTCTTTCATCATTGAATTTTTCTTCAACTTCCTAGTGGAAATATACGACTATGGTTTGTCAGAAGACATGTGTGTAGTTCCGCTGGAGAAGTTTCGTCAATAACGAACAGAACCAGAAGGTATGATAGAATAATGATGACAAAATAATCAGTCTCTATCGGGCTTATAATCAGAAGACCCGAGCTTCAACCTCAACTGATCTATCCTTGAAACTATTTGTCAGGTACAGCCACTTTGCAAGAGAATGGGAATTTCTATAACGATGTAAAAAATATAGAAAATTCCACACATGTGATTTCCAACCAATCAGAACGTGTATTTCTGTCAGATCACCATAGTAACGGATGAATTTTATCGGAATTTTTTTCCTGGTGGGTACCCAACAGCGAATTATACTGGGAATTTTTTTGACGTTTATGATGACAGGTTTTGTCAACTTGATAAGGACGAAAATTGATGTTGTTGGAAACACATTTGGTGTGGAATTTTCTTACCGAATACCTACCACACGAGGTCAAATTAAATCCGAAAATAATTTGACCTCTAGTGGTATTAGGTACTAGTGAAAATCTCATGCCTTCTAAGGTTCAGCTATACCTGAACAGGTAAGATTCGATGTCAAAACAGTTTCGAAACGATACAGAAATCGACTGACCCGGGCCAGATTTAATATATTAACTGTTTTTGAAGAAACACTAAGGTGCATTCTATGTCTTAAGTTTCATTTTCTTGTCTTACGAAACAGAGAGTGAATTGTATACAATATCACAATACAATAATGCAATACAATACAAATATATGATACAATACTATGTTTGATTGAATTGTAGATTAACGAGTTGTGCAAAAAATCGATACCAGAATTATCATATGGAAATGCCTACAAATTCTTTATAGAATGACAAAGCAAAAAGGCCAAGTTACAGTTGCACTCTATGATTCAAAATGCTCCTTGTGAAATGTTCCATATTCTATTACCTCTCGAGGGGCCATTGAAATGGCAGGTAGAAAGTGGAAGGTGGGTTGGGATGACTGATATTTATCGTATATCCTGCCATGTTGAAGTTGAAGCAGTCAATAAAATTATCGAAAAAAAAAACTGCGTAAACAATTCACACCATCAAGGCGATAAGTATATCCCAATTATTCCTCATTATTGTTGACTCTTGGTTAGTTCCATAAATATGTTTATTTCCCAAGATAGATAACGCTTATTAGGTATATAAGTAGTAGTTACGTGCATGAATTATGTTGTGTGTTGTAGCCTACGGAAATATTATCATCACCGGCAACATGGTTATAGAATCATTTTGAACAGGAGGGGGAAACGATTGGCGTCAGCACTGCTACTGAAATGATCCATTATGATGGTGCAGATTTTCATTGACAGCTGCAAAATGCTATATTTCGGTTAACAGACGCTTGTAAAATTTTCATGATATACTGGTATAATCATAAATTGTAAGAGGATGAACATCATCAATGTTCACACGGATAAATCTACTTCATTGGTGAATTTTCGAGGTTATGTTCATGATTTGTCATATTTTTGTTCGAGTTCCAGATTTTTTATAATACTGTAATATCAGTTAAACAATGTTTAAGAATGTGTACAACGTGAATTCGTCATAACAAATTGACCAATCATTAATAATAATAATAATACTAATCGGTCTTTATGTTCAAATAGTACATAGGAGGGAAGAAGCCAAAGATCAGCTGGTTCTGTCTTGCGACACAACCTCTGTTTTTCTACTTGTTCCTTGTACCAACATAACCCTACGAAAAATACTAGTCACATTGAAACTCAGCCTCCCTCGCTTTCGGTTCAAGTTGGCAGCCATGCTTTTCGGTGCCAGAACATCAACAACACTTCATATACTTTAATTTGCAGGGCAGAAACCAAGCGTCCTCTGGCAATTTTCGTTGAAAGAAAAATCATTTTGTCTGAATATAGGAGCATTTTTTCCTCAACCGACAACACTGCATTCTTCGTGCAACGCTGTAAAAATCCCCCTCTACAGGCTACAATCGATATAAAAGCACGCACCGAATCACACAGCACATACGTACGTGATACGTACGTAAGCACAGAGTCGCAGCCATTATTTCTGAGGTTAGATTCCAATTAAAGTTTGTGAAAACTGTGAATTCAACGTTTTGTGAAGTTATACGCTGCGTAGTTGCATTTCAATGATTCAATCAATCAACCACATGTGAGTACTGACAAAAACCTACTGCACAATTCAACGTTGAAGGTCGTTGCGAGGTAATCGCGCCAACAGAACCTGAAAAACAAGCGATAACCGTCAAGGTCGACTCGGGGAAACAAACAAAAAGGAGCTGTTCCCATAGCAACGGACAACCAACATTCTTTGTGCACGTGGTCTCGGTGTCGCCGATCCCCTCCGAAGCGATCCGATGTCAGCCGAGCGCAGCGATTGACCTCGACTCCAGAGCGAGCAACGAGCAACGTTTCATTGGGAATCGAGGCTTGCCGCGTGCGTCAGTCGCCTGGCGGTGTTTGTTTTGGAAAGTCGCGAGTACCGCCGATATGTCAAATTTGCCGAGCGAAGTGTGCAGGCTCTGCTTGGCGGAGAGCAACCTCGTGTGGGTTTTCGACAACCGTTTCGCCAAGACTGATCACATGAAGGACGTGATTTTCGTCACCACCGGAGTCGAGGTACGTGCACGACGTTCAGTTTTTTTTTGCATGCGGAGGTTGAAAATGGGTTGGAGGTAGATGGCGCTGTGATTGATGAGTGCTGGTTGAGCGATGATGTTGCGCATTCTATGCAAATTGGATTATCGCGAGTGAATTTGTGGAATTGATGGATTCTCCCGCGCGTTGTGACAAATCACGTTGTTGCCACATTTCCATATATTTCAGTAGAAATGATATGGAATTCTGTGATACCCTTCTGTTGAAATTTGAAAATAGTCAAAGTTTTGAAATATCTTTGAAATTTTGAAATAAAATTTGAATTATTTCGTTGGTTAGGGATTAGGTAGGCTCTTGTTCATGACGTGGTACGAATAACAGACAGAAAAGTGTGACTTCTGAAAATTTACATTACCGAGGAGGCTCACTGAGGCCGAAAAATATCCGAATTTCGTGGATATAGTTGAAATTTCCTATTTTCTTCTGCACTTTTCGGTATCCCTAAGTTCTTGTGTGAATCATATGAATTTAGGAATCCTTTGTATTTTCAAAATTCCTTGCATTTTTCTCTAAATTTTTCAAGGATATTTGATTTTCACGTGGATTTTTATGAGAACGTTTGCATGCTTTGGAATTTTATGTGTTTATCCTCAGTCAATTCATTATTTTATTCTTTTTTGATCTGGGTGCCAAAATTCTATCTTCAACTTCCCTTGAAATTTTATGGAGAACTTCGTTAATCGTAGAAATTTATTTACTCAAATTTTTTTGCATTACTTTAAATTTGATTACAGAAATATTTTCAGTGCGATCATCTAACAGATTCTAGCTGACTTGAATTCTATAAATTTAATTCATTTGTATTCCTTGGATATTTCAGAATCATCAAAAAATGATATGAAAATGAGCTAATGTCGTGGCATAAATAATAAAAAACCTAAAAATATATTAAATTCATTCAGCCACAATAGATGCATCAACAATTCTTACAAGTCTATCTCGATGTTAGATCGAATACCGGGTGGCCCCGAGAACTGGAACATCCCTGTAACATTAATGTAATGTAATGATTTTTTTTCGCTCCCTCTGGACTTGGTATTATTGAAAAAGAACTAGAAAAAAACTAAGAGCGCGATCATTTTTTTTTTCTTTCACGAAAAAAAGTTGAAAATTATTGAACTGTGCTAACTTTATAGAGGTAAGCAGTTGGTGGTGAAAGGGTCTACAATGCCTATCCTGACACTTATCCTTTGTAACCATGTGATGGGTCTGCTCGAAAGATACGATAAATTTCCTGAAAGGCACTTGTTTTGCCATGTAATGTAATTGAAAAGTATCATTCATTCGGTATAGTAGTCTTAATTGGAAAAAATTCTAAAAACGAGACGTATAATTAAAGAATTATTTTCACTCCTACACTGTCAGGCTCGAGACCTGTCGAACATCGCTATACCAAGCATCGTTCATCAATAGAACGACAAAGTTGTGGAATTCTTTGCCTAGTGAAGTCTTTCCTGATGCTTACAACCTCCAAGCTTTCAAGAAAGATTCCATCACCTTCCTACTCTCCCAAAATTCCACCGCTGGCTAGCACGATGTTCCTCGAACATCACGCATTTTTATACTCTGCCCCTCAGTTTTTCATTTATATTTATTTTTATTTTGTTCGAAATGCACCATCTCTCGAAAAAATGATATTCTCTTGTATTTCATATAGCCTGTTGTACAGGATCTTCGCTTATTTTTTTGACTCCCTCCCCCCCTCACTTTTTCATTTATATCTATTTATTTTCTCACAATGCAATCTGTTATCATTTTGCTTCGAGAACATCTCAAACAAAAGTTATGGGCATCTTATGTGAATTTTCAAATTCTACACCCTGTACAGTGAGTTCCAAAGAGTTGTCGCCTTATGGAGAACTCTTTTATCATCTATTTGTCAGAAAATTTCAACAAAACAAAAATCAGGATTTGGATCAGGAATGAAGTACCCTTATTTTCGACAATATGTCGGATCCCCCATCGTAATCAGCTGATATATCGGAACGGAATTTGGGAGGCTCAAATATGAGATGAAAACCTACTTTTTAAAAGTAAAAGTTTCAAAACGGCGGCTGAGAGATACCTCGAATATTATTCATTTTCGAAATCTGTTCATAGTTCCTGACAGTTTTTCTCTACCGCGCTTCACTTCTGAATTTTAATTGTCTCTGACATATGAACGTTTGAAAAATGGTATGGGGAGGAAAATTTTGCCCTCGTGGGAATTTTTCGTCGGCGCCAGTCCACAGAATGAGACAGAATGTGTGATTTCTGGTCAAAGTGTGGGACTTGTAGATATTTCGCTATCTGGACATAGACTTATTAATTTTTATCATTTCCGGTAGATATGAACAACAAGTTCACGTTCCTAGTTCGAATTGGGAAGAGTTTCCACCATTTTTGTTTCAATTCCATTGAATACCGGTTTTATTTCCGATCTTTCAAAATGTTTCTTACAGTCTTTGCATTCATAATTGAACAGAAGAAAAATCTTGACCTACAGTCTACAATGTTTGTGTGATTAACGCCCTTGTGCTCTGCCGATCTATAACCAAATATTCCCTATTTTGTTCGAAAATAAAAATTTTGTGCTCAATACAAACATTTTCATGTTATTTGTTTAATTTTTCAACTTCTACCAAAAGTAGGTCAGCTCATTATATCCTACTTCTTTTCACCCTGGCTGATTTGATAGATAAATTTTGTTGTATCATAATTATCAAAACATGTTCAGTGTATGTACAAAATGTAATCACTCTTTCTGCACACCCTGTAGAAACCCATATTCGCCATTAGAATTCCTATTGTAAATATTTGTCAGTTATTTGTGTATTTATTTCAAAAAGAAATGCGTATCAAGCGTTTTTGTGTTCGATTTTTTGTCAGTTCCGACCCCGTTTTTTTTTTCATAACACTTCAGATATATCGTATTTAGTAGATGGCAGAGTGAGTTCGTATCTTCAAATGAATAGTTCAGGCCAATAAAACACCCTTGTAGAATGAAATATCACCCTCTTAGGTATACAAGGTCATCCTCTTCGTCTTCGCAGTTGATTAAATTCTGCTGCAATTTACCGATCTCGAATGATTTGTTCGTTTCTGTAGTTCTGGTTGGAAAAATACTATTTATGTCTTTAAAATATTCGCTATTCTGACCTTTACTGGTCTTTACATAATTTGAAGTGTTCGAACTGAACAAGGACAGGAAATTTTTCCTGAATACCGACCACATCACGTACATTTCACGCCACGTATTTTTCCCTGCATTTTATGCTAACAGAAATCGATTTTATTCGATGTACAAATGTCAAAATGCCGATCGAAATCAGCTGAGTTGGTGCAAACATTACCCGCCATCAGAAGCTTATAACGTGAAAGTACCTTCAATGAACTATTCGATCTATTCGATCGAATTTTCTTTGTACATTCTGAACCTTTCTCTGACCCTGTATCGATTTATTTTTCCTTGAGTATACAAATTAGAAATGAAGGAAATAATTGTTCGCATAGGTTTTTGAACATATTGTATTTTATTGAATATAGGACATTGAAGGTTGGTTATGAGAAATAATGTGTCTTCTGTTGTCTATGTACTCTATGAATGTTTTCTGTCCAGCTAAGAAACTTCATTATTTTTATACTGATGAAAGTAACAAATATAATAAGAACTCGCTCATTATAGTGCTCTGTAATCATTATTGTATGTTTCTTACTCGGTTTCATATATCCACTGTGTTTATTCAACAAGTTCATAACTATCTTTTCAATAGAAACTTCTTCAAGAAATTGGGAAAATAGTATACATATAATACAAGATTCATAGGGCACTGTTTTCGCATTGATTTTTTGGAGGGTAGATTTCATTAGCATTTGTGATGTTCACAATTTCCGTTCAGGGCTCAATTAATAATTGAACAAAATATACGTTCAGGAATCCTCGAAGAAATCTAAATTTTTGATGTTGCCAGAGGAAAAATTCAAGAAAATCATTTCCATATGAATTATAAAAGATAAATGATTAATCAACAATTTTTGGATCAAGTGCAGTATCAAAATAATGAAAACTGGAATAATCCAAGATTAAATTGTAATTATTTCAATGAATATTTTCATTTCTGTTCGGACTTTGATTCCGACTGTTCTCATTTATATTTATATGAAAAGCTTGTATTTTCACCTGCTCGGTTGTGTAATACGTTTGATTTTCATTCCTTCCTGTTGGTCCTTACTCAACTATTATTTTATTCCATACAAACCTGCTGCAGGTCATTAAAGCGTGATATTTCTGGAGAAGCTGTCTACTTTGAAAAATGCAGTTTTTTTGGTGAAAAATTGTTCATTCCCTTTTTAAATTTTAGCTCACTTTGGATCATGGATCTAATAAAAAAACACATATTTCCGAAAAAGTTTTCAAAGATTTGGGTAGCATTGGGACTCATTTTCGTAGATCCTGAAAATATTGGGTCTGACTAGAGAGGATTACGAAAAATATTTTTTTTTGTAAGCGGCTGCATGTGCCAAAAATTTTGAAAAATCTCGAATTACTCAAAAATGGCGTACTCTAGACATACGATGTTCCACGTGAAGATTTATTGAAATTCAGTGTATATTCCAGAAATTCAATGAAAAATGATACATCCCATTTAAAATAACGAAGTTGATGTCTATATTTCCGGTATTACCGGAAGTTGCAGACAACTAAAAATATTTTAGTTGAAAACCCGCTTCTGTAATCTCTTCATTCGTAAACGGATTTTTCTGAAATCCGGAACAGTTATACAGGGTGTTTCGAAAATAGTGTGCAATACTTCACCAGCGGCTTGTAGTAAGAAAACTTCATATAAACATAGATCGGCAAATGGCTCCTAAGAGGGCTACAAATTGTGTACACCAGATTGGATATTGTAAGATTCGAAGCATTTTCAGAATATTCAAGGAATTTCCTGCGATTCGTATAAGATTCACCAAGATTTTTTTTGAGGATTTTCGAGGAATTGTTTTTTAGGGATTTTCTAAGGGTGGCAAGATTTCTCAAAGATTGAGAGATTTCTGAATATTTGTCAATATTGGTGGGATTGTCCAATATTCGTCAATATTTCCGAGAAATGTTAGATTAACCAATATTCGAGAGATTTCCGGGGTATTAGGAATATTTGTGATATTTGTCGAAATTCGTAGAGATTTGGTTAATTTCGTAGATATTCTGCATTCGAGTTTGTATCATTCTTTGATAAGGTTTTTTTTTCATCTTTTTCAACACGAAAGTTAGCTTATAATGCTCGAGAAACATCGTGTTAACCAGCGGTGGAATGTTGAAAAAGAAGGAAATGGTAGGGATTTTCCTTGGAAGATTGTGAAAGTTTTCAGTAGGAAATAATCAGATTCAGGGAAAAAATACTGGGGGTTTTCCCCAGACATTGTAAATTTCATCCTCGTAGCTGTTGGAACTACCAGTTTGGATTTAAGATGTATATTGTTGTAAAATTGATTTTCGCATCGTATAAGAAATGTCTGTCTAGCAGTAAAACCCACCAATTGGGTCCAATAAAGTAAAATTATTTTCATTGATAGAGGCACGTTCAATATCCGAAGCAAGGTAACTTTTATCACCGAACAGTAAAAGTTCCCAAAAAAAAACCAAATGGTTTAGCCGCTCCTCAGGGAACGTTCTCCCGGTAGATTCACTTCACGCTACAGACATCTCGATATACTTGAGTACATCGTGAATATACCAAAAAACTGAAACAACAAAAATAAAATGGAATGCACGTATTTTTAAAATGATTCATACAGTGTTCGGCTTTGCTACAACAACCACAGAATACCTCACAGAAACAAATAATAGGTGTGTGTGTATATTGGGCCATATACAGACCCATAAATATACACCAAAACAGCAAAATGTTATGCAAAACAAAGGTTTCAGAGATGAGAAATTGGACTGAAATGAGAAAAATCTAAAACTACTTCTAATGGATATACTTTCACTTCGAATGTGTATTTGGTATTGCTCTTAGTATATCCTCGACTGATTTCTACCATCACGATCTACTTTATATAGGGTTAGGAGAATAATTGAAGTAACTTTCATAATACGTTACTCGGGGGCTTATTAAAATGGCTTTCCAATATTTTTTCCGAAACAACTTCGGATGAAATAATGCAATTTTGTTTACTCACCTAGAGTTTTCTTATTGCCTCAATCTGAAAATATGATCGGAAGAAAAAAATCATTCAGGGGTATTCAAACAGGGCCGGTCTAGGGTATTTTTAGCGCTAACTTCTTTCTGAGCTATTTCTTACAATTCGGTTAAATGAGTACAGAATTAAGCACGTGCAATCAATCAGGCAATTTCCCAAACAGCACCAAAATTAAATTTGCAAATTAATGCACGCTCGAATTAAATTCACCCTGCAAATGATGGTGACGATACCCTGTGATAAATTCACTTGTGAATACTAAACAGTTGTACCTCATTAAGAAATTGTTGCGATATGGGTTGGCTAATGAGAAAATATTGATTAGGGCAAATTGGGGGAGATCTCATACTGGAACCTCCAGATGTTTGCAAAACGGGCTCTAATATAATTTTTATTGACTTGAATTCCCACGCATAGTACCAAAACATGCAATTTACGAACTCTGCCGCTTGTCTGTGGACTTTTACAATTCCCTTCATCGTATAATTTCACATTCACCCTGTATACACTATACATTCTTATAATATGATTGATGCTTCTGCATCGCCTGTTTTTATTGAATCAGTCTAAGAATTCTTGATGCAAGTGTTTAATTGAAGATCATTGGATGACTCATAGCGCACGTGTGAAGATTATTGGTTGATTAATATTTATTGCGAATAATTAATGTTGAATGACTCATTATGTGTTTGATTCAATTAGTCTGATGATTCTCAGTGCACGTGCTTAATTGAATATATTTGCCCTGATGAAATGTGAATAAATTAGTGTGATGATTCGTAGTGCACGATTTCTTGAGGGGAATAAAATAAAATACTATATAATACTTTCTATATTCTCCGAATAGACAATTGCGAATGAAAATTTCCCTTTCAAACGATGCCTTTCTTTTGTTTCAGATACACATGAAAGATGTCATCTCGCAGAAAATTTGTATCAAATGTGCCTACGACGCGATCAAAATGTTCCGGTTTCGGGAAAAAGCATTGAAAAATGACAAACATCTCAAGGTAATTATTATCAATAGTTCAAGTGTATACGGGGTGAGACAGAACATTGGGAAGGGGTCAATAGTCAACTGATGCCTGAAATTTGAAAAAAAAAAGATATTCACAGGGTGAAATCGAATTTAGGGCATTTTTTTTCAGACGATGAGAGACGCATTGAAATGAACAGAAAAAAAAACTATTGTGCTGGTACTAGTAAAAAATTACACACAGGGTAATTCAAATTCCTGGTAACTACAGAAGATACACCAAACTTCAAAACTGGAGCTTAACAAAATGCTGTTCTGAAACATAAGATTCTCCGAAAATTGCTAAAATTTCAAAAATTCATCATTTTCCTCTTATTTTTCTGGTGTTAATTGAAGAGCCCAAAACTAAATGAACATATTCTCATTGCCACTTTTAACTTAATTTTTTATGGCCAAAATATTGTTTATCACAGGCAAAAATTCAATTTGATTACTTGAAAGCACAAATATAAAACGTGGCAATCAAAATAAGTTTCTTGTCTCATCAATCTATGTATAAATAAGTGTGGAGTTAATTTTGAGATATCCCCTTGTGTATTATTTTTGACGTTTTCTTTGTTTCAATGAAATATTGACCACACTGTATAAAAAATTGAGTAGTTTTCAGAATCAAAGGGTGAATAATTATAAAAGTACGTTTGTAGACTCAGTATTAATTGCGTTAATGAAAATATCTCTGATTATATACAGCGAGTCTCAAAAAGTTTGCGCAATATGTAGAACATTTCTATTGAAAGATATCGGTCGAAGATATTTCCAATTCGTCCCACCAGAGGCCTCGTCTGTCGCCCTTGGTTTTCTGATGTCACGAAGTATTTCCAATTTGTTGTTCAAAGAGTGAAATACCATTATTTTCGACATTATCAAAAGAGCAAATCGAGAAAAGTTGTTTACCATTGAACACAATATTATAATCTGAACTCACACCTTCCAACGTAACAAACATTTGTCCTAGTTTATGATTTCAACCTCCAAATAATAGCAATAGTTACACCTCGAAGATATCCTTCCTGTAACAAAAATAAAGTTTCATTTGTTATCATCAAAACAACATCTAAATTTGCTGTAAATAGCTATTCGATGCAATTTTTTGTTCTACCCTGTATACCGTTTGAAAGTTTAGGAATTTCATGATACACATAGAAGCTTTCCGCAAAATGCACCAACTTTCATCAAGAATGAAATTTTCTGGCGATCAACGATGAAAATGTTATCATATAATAATAATAGTTATCAGATCCAACAATGGACACCAGCGAAGTTCTTATACTTACCTGGGCTCAATTTATATTTCAGTCCTTATATTTTGTTCTAATATCACTGTGTAACTCATATAATTTTATTCAATTCAGTTATGTGCAGCAAATTTTGTGTTTTGCTCGGTTACATATATGTCATTATCATTATGATTATTTAATGTAGTGTTTGTTTGTTCCAGGAGGAATGCCGGAAACTGCTAAAAGACCAAAAAATCAAAATCCCCCATACGGACGTCACGATCAAAACAGAAAAGACTGACCCTACCAAAGACGAAGACAAAAGGCAGACCTACAAAGTGCACCCGAGTCTGTACGCCCTATCGAAGAAATACCCGAAGACACAGTTCCCTTCTATCTGCGTGAAGAGCCACGTGGCCCCGATCGTCTCCATGGAAATGGACGCCGTGGAGAATTATTTCAGAGCGAGGAATCTGAAGATGGAGGACCACGTCCGACTGGCACTGAGACAGGACCCAAAGAACCAGGAGGAACACAGAGTTCCACCCATAAACATCGTCAAAGACCGATCCACCGGGTACAGCATCCGGATTTCCATTGACGATGACGACGACGACCAACAGATCAACCACAAGGAATATAACAAATCGATGAGGAAGCGTAGGCGAAGACTTTCCGACGACGATTTACCGGACGTTGGAGAGTCCAAACCGACAGTGTTCCCTTGCCCCAACTGCAGTGACGTGTTGGACAATGCTGAAGACCTCGAAACACACAAAACTTGCCACCTGCGATGTCACTTCTGCAGAACCGACTTCCCAACTGTTACTGACAGAGAAGATCACGAAGAGACTGCCTGTTATCACAAAAAAGCTTTGGAAATACTACCAGACGTCGAAGTTTCCAGGATAGACGATGATCCAACCTTGAGAAAATCTTACCCTCAGGCCTTCGTGGAACTAGCACCAGCTGGTAATTCCGCCCCAATGGAAATAATCGAGATATTGTCCGACGACGAAGACGACAACAGATCGTCAGCGACTGTATTGAAACCTGACGTCAAAATATCCGACAGCGATTTATTAGACAAAGTGAAAAAGCAGTCGTCAGACATCATGCTGATCAAAGAGTTCCTGCTCCGGTACAAAATCGGACCCCGAGCTTCTGACAAGGAACTGCAAACGGAGTTACCCCACAATAAGTCGATCAAGGTCGATGAGAAGGCGTTGACCGTGGAATTGTCTGGCTTGAAACATTTGGTGAGCTTCTACAAGATTCCGGTTTACGTGACCAAGTTCGGACCGCTGAAAGCCCAATATAACTACGAACCAGTGAAGGTGGAGCCCAAGAAACTCTTCTACTGGAACGATTTGAAGCCCATCGATATCGAAAGTAAAGGTTCGCGTGTTATTAAGAGTTCTGCTGCTGCTGCTGCTGCTGATTCCAGGACTGTTGATAGTGATGTTAATAGTGATCGTGTTCAAAATGCAAAGTTGAAGCATCAAACGGACAATTGTGAAACCGGCACAAAATCTACTACAAAAATCAAGGCTTCAAGTTGCAATAAACCTGAAAAGCGTGGAAAGAAAAGGTCATCAACAGAAATAAATTCGGATACTTCCAAGAAGAAGCCGCCAGTCGAAAGTACATCAAGTGAAGCAATACCATCTAAAAAAGCACCCGAATGTGATGGCAATATCAGTTCTAAGGAAACGAATGCCTCTAAACTACTCAAATCTCTCTGTGAAAAACCCTCTTTAATGCTGGAATCGAACCATAACAGTTCAAAAATGAGTGATATTAATTTTAATAACCTCCTGAAATCATCTGCACCTGCCAATCTCGGTTTTTCATTCAATAACGGTACAACAACTATAACCCCACTAAATCGTATCGATACACTTAGTACTGAAACATCCACGCTACTTCAAGGTCATTCAGATGTTTCGATACCGAGAACTTCCCCTAATAATCCAGCTACCGTGACGCCCGTGGTAATTTCGAATATAATTTTACCAGGTACGAGTACCGTCAGTATTACCTCAGTACAACCCATACCAAATATTGACAATAATGATCGACGACGTTTGCCGGCTCAAGTTAACTCGAATGTTCCCCGAAATTCACCACTAAGAACTTTCTGTGGTAATCAGACTCGTATGTACTCTTTCTGTAATAAGGATAATATTTCTATGCAAAATCAATTACATTCGAATGTACTTCCAAGGATGTCATCTAATAATCACCATCCTAACCCTCCCCACTCTGGTTCAGAAACTTCCCCCAATGATCAACCTCTTTCGTCACGTCATCAACCTTCTACGACGAATGCATTTTCACGAACTTCCTCTGATTATCAACCCTCTCTGCCGTCTCACTTGATAAGAAGTTCCTCATCTGTCTTACATTCTAATGTACCTAATCAAACTCCTACGACTAATGTATTTTCCCGGACTTCCCCTGATTATCAACCTCAGCTGCTTTCCAACATACTTCTGAGAATTTCTCCCAATAGTCAACCTCTTGTGCCATCTCAATTACATTCGAATACACTTCCCAGAACTTCCCCTATCGGTCAATCTGCCGTGCCATCTCAATTACATTCGAATACACTTCCGAGAAGTTCCCCTAACAATCAACCTCATGTGCCATCTGAGTTAAATTCTAATTCACTTCCGAGAACTTCCCCTATCGGTCAATCTGCCGTGCCATCTCAATTCCATTCGAATACACTTCCTAGAACTTCCCCTATCGGTCAACCTCTTGTGCCATCTCAATTACATTCGAATACACTTCCGAGAACTTCCCCTAACAATCAACCTCATGTGCCATCTGAGTTAAATTCTAATTCACTTCCGAGAACTTCCCCTATCAGTCAATCTGCCGTGCCATCTCACTTACATTCGAATACACTTCCGAGAAGTTTCCTTAACAATCAACCTCTTGTGCCATCTGAGTTAAATTCTAATACACTTCCGAGAACTTCTCCTTACAGTGTACCTCCTGTGCCATCTCAGTTGCACTCGAATCGACCTTCCATGACGTTTCGGGTACCGGGAACATCTAGTAGTGTCCCTTCCGATGCTCTAAACGGCTTTGTTTCCAATAATTCCATCATCAATTACAGTATGTCTTATTCTGCCGGCACTTCCGTCACTATGAGAGACTCGCATTGTTTCAACACTCTCGCCGTTAGTGGTAGGAGTCAGTATTACAACAACCAGCAAGAGATGATGCAACAGGTTTATAAGACGTGGCACCCTCCCGCTCAAGATTATGGCACTTACAGGTTGAATCAGCAGGTACCTGTTGATAATAATGGCCGTTCACGTGCAGCGCCTACTGTAAGGCCGCAAAAGGATACCGGTCAGAATGTAGCTAGGTTAGCACCACCTTCTTACGATGAGGCTTCATTCAATATCAGGCAAGGTGTTAACAGTATCAGAGTGAGAAATTTATGTGAACTACGGTAGAGCTGTGTTCTCGCCATGCTGTTGTGAATAAGTTTCATTGATTTGATTATAGGATTCATCTTTAGGTTTTAAAAATTTTGATATTGTTGAAATAAACGTTTCTTTTTGCAATCACATTCTGTTTATCGATGCACAGCAAGTGATGAGGCTCATGGTGTGATCGAAGAAAGTTCCAGGAGCTGAAGGAGTAATTTCGAATCATCTATCATAATGTTTTGAAAATTGTGAAGTCTTTCCCATTCCATGAGAGCATCACTTATTGTTGTGAGGATTACGTGTGAACTGGGGTGCAATTGTATTTTCTGCCATATTATTGTGAATGAGTATTTTATTGTTCCATAGGATTTATCTTAGGTTGTGTACTGTTATGAATATTTTTATATTGTTGTTGAAATAGATTTTCCTTTTTGCAATCGATTTTTTTTTTCATTTACAGCAAGTGATGGGTCAAATGTCGTGTTCAGGAGCTGAAGAAGAATTTCCAATAGTAAGTCCCTGAATCAAAATGTCATGATATTATTGTTGGTTCCACATGGAGTTCAGATTTCAACATTACCATCTTATCCCAGCTCTTCCCAATACATTAATTGATTGATCTAATCTGAATGAAGGTCAGAGTTTGAAAGCCCAGACTAATTTTATTCTTAGTCATACTGTTGGTGTAAGTGAACAGATTTGTTACCTTCATCAGGCTTAACAGCCTCCTCTTGGAAAGACCTCTTAATGAGTTGGACTTTCGCAGAAGGCCGAATCTCTAGATGGAACTGAATTCATCGATATTCCCTGTTTTGGCCCTGCCTTTTCTACAAAACTCCATTTACTAGTTCTTCAGATCCTCTGTGTTAGAAGTTTCAGTTTTGACAGACCTTCAAATATACATTCTTGAGATTTACTTTGCACACATTCTTTGTTGCTTGTTTTTCGTATAGTTTTTGCTATATAGCAAGTTTCTGGTCGATTCAGAGCTTTACTGGCTCCTTCTCGGGCAAGTGAATCAGCCCTTATAACCTCTGTTTGTGCTTGTACCCAGGCTAGTGTCATTGTCCAACTATATTAGGGCTTCCAAGTAGTCCCAAACATGTTTCAATTAACTTCCATTCAGTTAATTGCTTTCAATGATGCTTGGCTGTCTAAGTAAATCACAAAAATGTATTTTTTCCTTTCTACAAACTCTTGACTCATCAACTCTCTCGCGCAGTGATGTATTGCCTCAACTTCCGCTTGAAATACCGTTCCATATTTGACTAAGCTTCGTGATATTCTCATTCTTGAGGATGCAGGTGTTTTTTGACGATGACAGAACTTTGACTGATTTGTCTTGTGATATAAAGATGAATACTCAATTTTATATTTACCATCCTGATTGAATATGCTGACACCATCTCAATCCATCTGAGAATGTGTGAGAGAGAGATGAGGGTCCCTGTCACACTCATCTACATACTCGATTGACTTCACTTTGCATCATTACGTGTACCCCAGTATCATAAAAGACATAGCGAACAAAAACAACCTTATTAAATGAGGCCGTTCTCCCGAACTGTGCTTGTCCTTTCGAACACGCCTCCAATGATACGAAATATATTGTCCCGACCTGGTATTCGCGTGATAAACGCTGCAGGCGACCTTCCAATTTGTTATCCAACTGCGCAGATTTATCAAACCGAACCCAACTTGGGCCTCTACTTTCATGAGTCAAGCGGAATCGACGAAAGTATTCGTGATCACTTATGAATCACACCTAATAGGTGAGAGTAGGCTTGGTATGATCGTATTGAAACTCGTTATTCTTGTTACGTAATTATTATTCGATATATTCCACACATGGAATAGTTTTCTTAGGAACTAGAAGGGTCTATTTGTTGGGTACGGGTAGGTAACTTAATACACAGGGAGAAAAAGAGGTAGGTAATCGTTTTGCTACGCTGGTTGGAACATATGTCGGCAGTGTTGCCAAATTCGGTGGTTATTATGGGAAGGTACCTCAATGATATCTCCTAGTTCTTTCTTGAACCTGAAATGCTATCAATACTATGATGTGGAGCTTTATATGAACTCATCTAAACTACAGGAAAGAAGAGGACTAGTTTGATTTTATCAGTCATCAGAACATTATTATAAGAATGATGAGCTACAAAATGAAGCGAAAATACAGCAAAATAAATGGGAAAATATCAATTACATGCTAAGGAATGCCACATGATAAATGATTGTCTTTAATTGTATGTTTCTTTGATCAATTCATTAACGAAATCACACATGATTAGAATCAACAATATTAATACAATATTAATGCAAAAAATACTCTATGGCATGGAAATAATATGAGGAAAAACACAATATCGAACAAATTCAAATCCAGGTTTGCTATTAGTCTATAGATGCAACATAGAAATGGCATTCTACAACTAGATATGTAATTTCAATCTGACTATACGTTCACTCCGATTTGACATTTATCATAATTGTCACGTCAAACTGATAAATATGCAAACTGCCACTTCGTACTAACCATTAGGTAAATTGTTACTTCAAACCAAAGATATGGTACTGTCTGTAAGTTTTTTCGAGGAGGTGGTACATTCATTTTTCAGCTTTTTGTGGGATTTTCTCTCCTCTTTTCTAAAAAATAAAGTAGAAGTTATCAAAAATGATTTCAATATATTTGTAGTGAGGACAGATTTTGTCCTTACAAATACAAAATTATAAGCTCGATCAAGAGACTCAGATCAAATCTCACCTAGTTGAAGTGTTCACTTGTATGTGAAAATGCTTGATTACAATACATGACTTATGATCCTATATAAATTATTATTTGATAACTAAGTCAATCATCAATTACTGTTTTGGCACTATTTTTTTTTCATTTTGTTATTTGCTTTTGCATATCACGATATGTATACATATTCATTTGAGATATCTTATAAATGAGATTTTTGGTACTTGCATGGAAGAGCAACTAAGTTGAATGACAATTCGCCATTCAGTGGTTCCGTTGGAAGTATGAAATAAAGACCCATTATTATTATTATTATTATTATCATTTTATATCATATCTTTGCTGACTCGTATGTATAATTGTTGGTACTTTATAATCACTCTTAGGCGTCTGCTTTCTACATCAAGTTTTTATAAAGTCGCTTATTGCCTAACTGGCCAGGTCTAGGAGGTACGTCACATGAAGAACACGCCCACTTTTCCTTACATGCATCAACTATTCTCTAATAATGTCTAGACACTCCAGACCACAAAGCGCACCTACTTATATCGATCGTTGTCTCAACTCCTCACAACGAAAGCTGGCAACGCTGCTTTCCAATTTTCGGCTTTCCCTCCACTAAAATCGTTTCATTCGTTGAACGTCACTCGCAGCAACAGTAGCGGACAGTCTCCGTGGAGTTTTCATTGCTAGCGGAATTTGCGAGATGGCATTGGCTTCTGTCACAGAAGTTTGCAGACTTTGTTTGAAGAAAGATAACCTCTTATCTGTCTTCGATAAGAGGAAGGATGGTGCGAAGAACTCTCAAGAAGTCGTGTACATCACAACGGGAGTCGAGGTACGTCCATCTTGTTGAGCTCATACGAGGCGGTCTCGATAATTTTCGTAACATACACACATTGGCGTGGCTAGGATTTTTCCATAGGGTAGCGCCCTTAAAATACTGCTTCACATTGTAATAATAATGTTAATAATTTATTTATCTAACAAATACGGCAGTACAAGAACATAACAATGCAGATAATGGAGGAGTGACGGATATATGACAGTATATATACAACGATGAAACATATTGAATCAACTCTTTGTATATTCTGATTAAGAAATGAATCCACACATCAAATATATGCATTCATGATATCTTGTATTCCTATAATGAATTCACTTGTTCAACACTGCATTTGGATATGCCATCTTGGATACTTTCCTTTAACGTCCTGATAGCAATCGATATATGTCAGACACGTTGACTATGACGTTGACAGTGGTAGCCATTTTGAGAATTCGATCATTTCATCAGCGTTGCCAAGCTTCGCTTCGCCCCTAGAAACTTACTTAGGTAGGGAGTTAGGTTTGATTGCATCCAACTGCAAACTAGGTGTTTTCTAACCAAAGATATGATATTATGCATTAACAATAGATTTGAGTGAATAATCTCACACTATTGACTCGATTCGAAAGAAAATAACTCATTATTCCTCATTATCATGTATGTCTCTTAGGGTCGGTTGCATAAAGAAAAATTAATCATGTGATTATCTGATGCCACATTAGCGGTGATGTCACGTTAAATACAATTTGCGTTGCATGAAACTCTCGTATGTTATGATTATCGTCCCATTATCTAACGACGAAAAATTCGTGGCAACAGGGCTAATTTGCTGGATCCACACGTTTCGTGCTTATAAATGATGATGCTTTGCGCATTTATAGGTTAGGTTTAATTATTTGATTTGACGAAGCAGCTTCACAGATCTGTGGCAGTATGGATATTGATATGGATAGCTTGAAGAAAAAACGGGGGGCAAACTATACGGAATCAGAAAAAACAACACTGCTGGAGATTGTTAAAAAGTACGTATAGTTTACCATAATATCTGAATTTGGTACCTATCTTTCGATTGGATCTCATGTATCCAATCCATTCCTTCACAGATATGAGAATATAATAGAATGCAAACAGTCCGATACCATATCTTAGAAAAAAACGGGATACATCTCCGAACAACAAACCTACCAGAAGGATCACAAAACAAATATTCTGATGCTAACATGAATTCCCAGAATTATCATAATATTAGTACCCAATCGTCGCCAGTGTTGTCATATCCAATCATCAAAAAGTGATGAATAGTTCATAATATTCAAAGTCCTTTATGAATTCATGTAGTTCAATGCACAAATATAATAATAAATTTGGGTCATGACGATTAGGAATCAGTTCTGATTAATAGAAGATTGCTATATTATTCTGAGACTTAGCAATTTTTCTTTCTTGGGGGCTCGAGAACCAGCTTAGGTATCATGAATACTTTTTGCTCAACGTTGCAACACCGCAATTTGATATTGACAGTCAACAGCGATTATTGCTTTGTTTGGTATCTGTCATTATTTACGTTTTGATTTATCGATATTATTCAACTTGTGTTCAGTTTTGTGTACTCAGAATTCATCAGAAACTCAGTTTATTTCCTGTTTTGGTGATTTGATATAATGGTGAGACGTTGTGAGGTGTGTTAAAGACAATTTGAACCGGCGATCAAAACACGTCATTTCATAGGTGAGTTACCATTGTCGTATCATTCGAGATTTTGAAGCATTTTCCCAAATGGAATGGATAAAAATGAATTCAAATTGAATTGATTAGATTATATTGATTATACCCATAGGTCAGCTGCGACAATGTCTTGTGGTGAAATATGTAGCACTGATTAATGCTTCCTTATTTGTAGTCAAAATATGCGAAGCTGCTGAAAAATCACTGAGAATAATGATGGACTCAATTAATATTTTTGATAAAAAATATAAGGATATTTCTATACTTCTTGTACACACAACAATGAGAAATTTACCGTTGACTGTTTTTGGAACTAGTCAAACTAATTTGGAGAAATATTTCACTGTAAGACTCCATCATGAGGCAAATAAATTGAAAGATTCAACGGAAGTTAGAGTGAGAAGTATGTTAACAAAAACAATCCTATTCAAAAATCAATAAATTATTTTTGTGATTATCCATGGTTGTTTTTCATTTCAGTCCTGTTTTGAATAAGAAACACTGCTATTTGCTACATCTTCACATGAGTCATGATTTTATTGTTTATATAACATTTCGTCATAACACATATTCATTATCGATTTTCATCTATCTACCTGAAATGAAAAAATCAGATATCATTTTTTTGCGTCAAAATATATGAATTTCGCTCAAGATGAAACCTCCTTCATTTTTGACGATATCGTGAAATGATCTAAAAAAGTTTCATCTTCAGATTTGAAAATTACATTCAAATATGCAATCATATCTATTTGCCTTGAGAACGAGTTTATCACTTTTTTGAAAATTATTTCCACTAGTAGGTACTGAACTTTGAAATCGTAAATATACTTACATGCACTGTCACTGATCGCCAAAGATATAAATGTTCATTATTGAAATTGAACGTTATTTATGATAAAGTATAAGTAGACAACTGTATACTGAATAGTAATTATATTGTTTCATATGGCGTTGAGAATTGAACTTTTCTTGTGACGTGGTCATAATAAGTTTATTGATAACAAGCAAGTTACAAAAATCACCATAGGATTGTATGTATTCGAATTTTTCGTAACAATGTGAAGGAAGTATAGGGATGTTCATTTTCCTACCAAGAAATGCTGAAAAGTACCACTGGAATTGTTACGGATTTTCAATTTGGTTTCATCATGAATTAATAATAAATTCGACCCCCTCTGACAACACGGTACTGGTGCTGGGAGAATCAGCTGCTGCTATCCTTGTTTAGACAAAGATAGATACTATAGATGTTGCTTTCAAACAAACTGTATTGCCAGGGCTGTGGATTACTTATCTAGTCTGTTCAATGATCGAAGGGATACATAATCAGTCATCGAGCACTGATTAAGTTAATGCCAGGATTAAGGCGATTTGATGTGACGTTTAAAGTTGATTGACTTCTGTGCAACTGCTTTTTCACTTAATCGGGCATTTTCATAAGTTAATTAGGTGATTAAGTTAACATACCATCAAGTATATAATGAATGAACCTTAATGAACCTTTATGCAACCGGCCCTTAGCATTAGTGTTGTTGGGGAATTGTACAGTAGCACCGGCAACGCTGCTCGGTCCGCTGTCTACAGCACAGCGCCAGCTGCATATAAACGGGTACACGTTCGTCCGCTTGCCTCTCCTGACGTTCAGTCCAACGCCGCATTTCCAAGTGATCGTATCGTTTCTATTGTGATCGCTATGGCGAGCACGTCGAGGAGAATACGTGTGGACGATGTGTGTCGATTGTGTTTGGCGAAGGATAACCTCGTTGGCGTGTTCGAAAAACGATTCGCCAGCTCGATGGCCACGAACGATGTCGTGTTCGTCACGACCGGCGTGGAGGTACGTCCATCTTGTTTATCATGTACGAGGCGGTCTCGATAATTCTCTCGACCATTTCTCGATGATTTTTGGTCACGTTGGTACGTGTTCGTTTTGGTGTGTATGAACGAGGCCGTCTCGATAATTCTCGATCTATTTGTTGTCTGTGTACGAGGCCATCTCGATAATTTTTTACCATCTCGTTTTGTATTACGAGGCGGTCTTTTTAATTCTCTCCACCGTTTTGCCTCGCAAATACGAAGCTGCCTCGTTAATTTTCGTTCATCTTGGTGCGTGTTTGTTTGTTGTTTTGTTGGGCATGTACGAGGTCTCCTCCATAATTTTTTCAGGTTATCTTGGTGTTTATTTCCTGTTGTTGTGTACATTTTTGTATAACGTGCTGAATTATGGTTCAATCATTTCATTAAGATAGTGGTGATTTTTCTCTCATGTGTTCTGTTACACCCCTGACTGATTCGGTATTCTGGGTGACTCAGGATCATAATACAACCCCTTTTTCTCCTTCACACCCACTGCACAACATAATCATTGTTTATTTGAAAGATTTATTTGATTTTATTGATTGATCGGCATTTTTTTTCATAGTAGTAGCAATAATAATGAATATTATTCATTGGTAATTACCAAAAGTCCATCGGCCGGGGTCCTCCAACGAGTGAACGCTAATTTCACATAAATGTTTCATTAGTAGTACATGGAAAATGTTCATTTGTAACATGTACATGAGAAAAAGAGAAATCAATTCAATTTAGTGAAGGAATCAATGAAGAAAAACGAAAAAAAAGTTGATCTGTTTCAGATATCATTTCCCATATTGTCTATGTAGTATATATTGGATATTTGAATTTTGACTGGTGGCCGGCCTTCTGGTCTTTCCTTGCAAAGCTCTTTGAAAGATTAAAATTGATTTCTTCCTCAGATGATCTTTGTTTAAGATCAGCAATAATATAATTTCACTCCAGTTGGAGAATTGTGGAGAGAGTTGTGAGGGTCACGAATGAGATTGGTGGATACTATATGATTCCCTGACTTTTGTAGGCCACTCACGGACATGTTTGCTTCTTGTTATATATTTCTTTTCAATGATATTGGTGTGGTTATTGAAGTTTATTGTCGTCTGCTCGGCTCTTACCAAATTATCTTTTATTCAGAAGGTCATCATGGCAATAATCTTGTATTCAAGTGGGGATAGTGGCAAACAGAATTTGTATGTGAAAGGGTTTATCAATAACTTTTGTTATTGATGAAACTCAGAAGTTGCTCTCACTCCCGGTGATCCCGGAGACAGAAATGGCTTGTCAGGAAAAAGCCTTCAGTAAGCATACAGGATATTCCAAATTTCAATCATTTATCTTTGGAACGCAAGAGGAAAAGAAAAAAAGTGTCAACCATGATCCTATGTCACCTGGTATAGCTTTACGAGCGCAAACAAAACGAGACAAGTAAATCTTTCAACACGTGATGTTCAAGATGTGGTTTTTTCCAATCGTTTCTGAATGATCTGCAATTTTAATCTGTAACAAGATAGGCTGTCTCCATTTGAGTGACTAATAATTATTTAATTATTGAAGAACTTTTTGCATCTATTGAAGGCTAGTTATTAAACACTACAAACTTGTATTATATCTGGTGTTTTTATATCATCTTCAAAATATTTTTTTTCTCGTGACTTTTTTTTCCACATGTATATATGTATATATATAAAACTTTACATAATTTCACAATACTGTTGACGACACGTTGACTCTAGAAATGTTCTAAATGTTGTTTCAGATACACCTCAAGGACAAGATATCGCAAAAAATTTGCGAAAAATGCCATCAGATTTCCCACAAAATGTACCAGTTCAGACAACAAAGTCTAAAAAATGACAATTATCTCAAGGTGATTATCAAATATGCGAAATAAAGATAGCAGTTGAAATAATGGAATATCTCTTTGAATCCAATAATTTTCATTTTTAGGAACAATACAAGGAATTAGTCAACAAAGTCAACCTCCAAGATAAAACAATGTCAAAAATATATCGAGAAAAGGCGCCGGAAAAACCTCCTGTCAAAGACGAACCTCAAAAAACTCCTGTTAAACAGGAACCAAAAAAAGAACTATCCAGAGTTCACTCTCAAAAACCACAAACTAAAGACGAATCTCAGAAAATTCCTGCTAAAGATGATCAAAAACCTCCTGCTAAAGAAGAACCGAAAAAAGATGTTGCAGCTGCAAAGCCAACCTACAAAATTCACCCTAGCATAACACAACTATTCAAAGTTTACCCCCAAATCAAGTTGCCGACAATTTGTTTGAAAAAAGACATCGAACCATTCGTGTCTATGGAAATGGATGCCGTTGAAAACTACTTCAGGAAGAAGAAATTAAATTTGCAAAAGTATACACAGTTCGCTTTGAGGTGGGAGAAAAAAGTTGCCACGAAGAAGACATCTGCCAAAACCCCCACACAAACTACCCCTAAAACTGCCGTTGTAGAAACCAAGTCGGACAACAGTATCAAAAATGTAACTAAACCTGTGGAACTTAGTGGAATTAACATCAAGAGGAAACAAGGGAAAGACAGACTCAGTTATAAAATAGTGAACTCGCAAGTTGCTGATAAATCTGATCGAGATAGTGTTAAATCCTCTGACGAGAATAAACCAAGTACGAGCAAGAAACGTTATAGAAAAAGAAAACTGTCTGATAGCGACTTGCCGTCCGAACCTGAAGCCAAGAAATCAACAATCATTGAAGCAGTCGGTTTGACTCCAAAGAGAGTTGAAAGCGAGCCAGGTTCCATGTTCGTAGAAAAATCAGTGAAGTTATTCATCTGCAGTACTTGTAACTCTGTTCAATATAACGAAAAGGGACTCAAGAAACACCAGGAGAAACATCTCAAATGCCAGTTCTGCAAAACAAAGTTCAAAACCATGGGTTTGAAAACCGAACACATCCAGTTCAATTGCATAGTGAAAAATATGATGAACAATTTACCTTCGATTCCATTGGAGAAAATCGAGATGAAAGTACCAATCAGGGAAGCTTATCAGGCGGCTTTTATGACATTCCCACGGATACCAAGAATGAAACTGGACAAAGGAGATGCGAAGACTGACGGTTCGGATAAAGCAGACGTAATCGAAATTTTATCTGACGATGAGGATAAGTTGCCAGGAACCGGAAACGAGGTATCGAAAAATAGGGTCACCCTGGAAAATAACAGCGTGACATCAACTACAGATCCATTGCCTACGATAGAACCAACTCCTTCGCCTGTCGCAGCTTCTACTTCTGACGCTGATCCTACGATACAAGAAACGTCAATCTCCAGTTCTGTAGTGAAACCTGATATTCTCATCAAAAACAACAACTTGCTGAACACGATTGACCCCAAAATTGGTGATATCAAAGTGGTGAAAGAACTGTTGGTGAGTTACAGGCAGATCAAGATTGACGTTGATCGCGGTACACAAACAGAACTGCCGACTTCTGCTTCGATTTTCGTGAATCATAACGATTTCACGACCGAATTGAAGTTTTTGAAGCAGTTGTTGTTGGTGTACAAGGTACCAGTTGAGATTAGGCGAGGCAGCTTCAACGTAGAGTATTCTTACGAGTCAAAGGAAAAACCCCCGAAGAAACTTGATTTGTGGAACGACTTGATACCTGTCGACGTCAAAACCCCAAACAAAAGTGGTATTCCACAGGTTGTGCTGTCCACCCCTCCAAACTTCAATTTGGTTAGTGATAATAGGAGTTCAACACTGTATACTACTCAGAACAATGTACTTAATACTCAAACTAAGTTCGTTGGTGTCCTTGGGAGCAGTTCGCCTGCTCCAAATGTTTACAGTGTTAGTGATAACGGCTCCATAACCGCTCCGAACATTCCGCTGTTTGTTCAAGATTTACCTTTGACGAATCCTTTCACGATGTCCACCACATTTTGTCTGAACAATTCTACGCTTAATAACCCCGCTCCGGGTAATTCTCTCCATTTGGCGAATAATGCAGTTGTTTCTACTCCTGATAATACTAAAACTGTGACTACTGCTACAGAAACAATTAGTGCTCCGATGGCTGGGACTATTAGGGTAAAAAATGTTTGGGAACTGAAGTAATTCAGATCCTGTTGAACTGATAATGTTTATTTTTATTATGCATTAAGTTTTTCCATTGTTCATTTTCTGAGTTATCTTTATTATATTCTGCGATATGACTAGTCATAGTTTTATTACAATTATCCCATCGATTGAATAGATGAACAGTTACTTTATTAGCGGTACGACTTGATACAAGTAGACGTCAAAAATCCCAAGAAAAGTGGTATTTCACAGGTGTTGCTACTCTTAGATATATAAATGAGTTGTTATAAGAGTTCAACACTATACTACTCAAAATGACGTAACATTGAAACTATATGTTCATTAGTTTTGTTGTATCGGTGATGATGACAAAATAATAACTCCTCCAAACATTTCCCACAATGTTATTTTTCTTTTGGCAAATCATTGTACGATTCTAGGTTTATCATTAATTCATCAGGTTGCCATCTATTAGAGAATATGCGAAACAGTTCCACTAAAATGTTCGGTGGATGCTTTGACAATCTCGATTGACGTGACATTTGGCGTTCGTGTTTCGCGGGCACAGATTACGTTATCTGCACAGATCACCTATCTGTGTCGCTGGTTTTGTTACTGTTGTTTTTTGTGATTTCACTTTTAGTGCATAATCTTTATTTTCGAGTTGTTCAAAAATATGGTTTCACCATTTTCAATAGATGATTTCGAGGGTATTCGTGTTTCACATCATGAATAATTAGAATATTGAAAGTCGAAATATATCTAGGGACATGGGTATCGAAAAGTGTAGGTTATGTTGCGCCTCCAGAGCACTTATATCTTTAACATGTGGAAAAAGCCGAAAGGAAAGAGACTATATAAGAAAACTCACAGAAATTACAATCGGAATTAAGGTGAGATGTTGTTTCAATCAATGTTAACTCCTGACACAACGAATTCTTCGAACTGGGGAATGTCGATAACACCTCACTAGTAAGTGCATTTTTTAGTTTCAGAAAAACGATGCATCACGATACATATGCGTATTTTGCATGTCCACAATCTACAATTTTCATGTATTCAAGATAAAGTCGCTTCGTAATGAGGAACTGTTACAGGTGGGAACATGTTATTATATTCCTATTTATGATTTTCAAACCTATTTACTTTGCAGTCCTGCATTGAAAATACAGCAAAATCTACCAAAAAAATGAAAGCTCATATACCAGATCTCTGTGAGATTGACCTACCAAGTATTGAGGATTTGAAAAAAGATCTTTTCAATTGGCTCAAAAGCAAAATTGATATCATGGAGCAAGATGAAATTGGACACCAACATAATCTTGACTTTGATCAGTTGTCAACTGTGAGCACTCAAAATGATATTCAAAATGTAGTGATGGTAGATACACAGACTCAAGTCGAAACCCCCCACACCTACAATGTGAGTTG
The DNA here is from genome assembly GCA_963576655.1 of Gastrophysa polygoni. Classification (NCBI taxonomy): domain Eukaryota; kingdom Metazoa; phylum Arthropoda; class Insecta; order Coleoptera; family Chrysomelidae; genus Gastrophysa; species Gastrophysa polygoni. The sequence continues at coordinate 24,535,717 of OY755090.1, read as the reverse complement.
TCAGTATTCTGTTAAAACAACTGATGAAAAAATACAATGTTCAATACTACCAGTTTGCCATGACAAATTTTCTCAAACAATGAAACACTCTCATAAAATCAAAGAAAATGCATCTCAGTGTAATTTGTATGAAAAAGTATTGGTTAGTATAGGAGTTCAATCAAGCCCAGTTCCCAATGAATTACCAACTCATAGTAGTAACATTACTGATAGTGCTACTACAGAACTTGTTGAAACAAGTTCATCAGTGGATCAAGTATCAAGTGTTGTGAACCAAAACAATGGGTCTACTAGTGGAAAGCCGAAGGAAATTGGTGAAAATGTGTTGAAAAAATCAAGTATCCCTCGAAGAAGAATTTCTACTAGGAATAAAAATAATAGCCCTTCTACAGCAAGCCTGTTGAATGGACTGTTAGCTGTAGCTTTGCCTAGTGTTGAGAATAGCCAAACTTTAGTATCATATACAAAAACACCTTGTGCTACAACAGTACATGAAAGTGTAACAAAACCAACGTTAGCAACTGCTAACTCTGGCTGTGATGAAACTGAATCCTCAATACAGAGCTCAGAAAGTATCGGAGATACTTCTTTGGCAAGGAACAGAAGAAAGAGGAAACTGAGTACTTCTTTTGAAGGCACTACTTCGAGTTTAGAAAGGACGCAAAGGAAAAAAGTAACACGCCTGGGACGATCCAAAAAAAGGATAAGCATGCCTCTACCAATATCCTCAATAAAAACAGAAGCCCCTTGTGTAGACCATGACGGTGAAGCTGTTGAATCTGAAATAAAGTTCGAGTCAGCTGATACACAGCTAGAACCGTTGGAAATCAGCACAGAGGCTTTGTTGTATGAAATAGACAGTTTTCTAAGCCCTGGGACTATCAAAGAAGAGTGTACTGCTTTGTCCCCTACCAACTCAACTTCCCAGTCAAAACACAATAAAACCTTGTCGCCTTCCTTCAAATACGATTCTCCTAGATCCTCGAGGCTGCTAGCAGTGAAAGACAAGGTGCAGTTTGTGAAAATTTGCAAGGAATGCGACCAGCCTATGTATTCGGACCACGAAAGAGCAAAGCACAGGAAATCCCATATGAGGTGCCACCTGTGCCAAAAAGTGTTCACGAGTCTCAAGAAGACCAAGCTGCACATCAGCTTAGAGTGCGACAAGAAGATTTCTAAGTTGGTGCCAATGGTGTATTTGGATAGGATGGATGTTTCAACTTTGTGTGCTTTTTCAGATGAAGGGAGTTTCAGCGATTTGATGCCACTCGGTTGTGACGATGATGTCTCCCAAGACTAGAGGGAGTAGGATTTATTAGATTTTTTACAAGGTTTTTATGAGAAAAATATCTTCGGAATGTTCCTGTACTAGGATTCATGAGAAACATAGTCAGGAGAAGTTGAGATGTAATTCAAGCCTTATCTGTCAACCATAAAAGATTCAGGATTGGTTAGATGATGGCAATGTTGTGCAATTTGTTGCCAAACAAAATGCTCAAAAATTTGAAATTTCGAAAAAAATCAATGAATCACATTTCATAAAACCTTTTTTCATGTTATTTGATGAAATTGATTGAAATGAGTGACAATGTAAGAAAAACCTTAGAGGATATTGTTATACAATGCTACCAATCACTCGATCTGAATTTCCCTGTAACATGGTTGGTAGTACTAAATGAGATACTGATTTCTCCTGTTCTCTTCCTATTCAAAGCAAAATCAGTTTGATTAAATGAGAGTTTTCTTCTTCAACTTCAGTTTTTGTTGGCCTCTTCCTTCAAATAGGGGTTATGTTAATCGATATTTTATTAAAATTTTCAAATCTACAAAATGTTTCTTACTGTTAGCAGATCATAAAAATATGGAAAATACCTAGTATCCAAAGAGGAAAAATTTGCGTAAATCAAGAACCCCATGAGTTATGAAATGAAAATTTGTAATAAAAAGATACTTTTTTGAGCCGCACCTTTTTTTTCTACTTTTTCACAATTTCAAGGTTCAACAAAAGAGGAGGAAATCAATCCAAAATCCAATAATACTTGCTCACGAAATTATTAAAATGCAGGTTGAATATTTCTTGATGAGATGAGATGGTTCAAAAGGATAAGTAAAAAAAATTGAATCTGAAAAACCAGTGTTTTGACAATCCAAAAATCACATTGCCTCAAATTATATATATTAACTCTTTCCTAATTCAACCAAATCTGCATCTTTTGGAGACAATGATTTTGAAATTTGCCGTCATATTTAAACAAAATATCATGCAGAAGTGATAAGAAATCCAATGACTAGATTTCATCATGAGTCTGGGTACAGGATCATACTGTATATAAACCACATAGGAATTTGATTACTTTGTAGATTTTTATCAAGGCCAACTTTGTAAAAAACGGGTATCACTGTTATCATCATATGCTGGGATAAAATTTTTCCTGTCTGAAATAAGTATTATATTTCTGCTAACTCGAATGAAAGTATCTCTCCTCAAAATGTTTGTTTTTTTTTTTTCGTAACTTAGATGTCGTTCGAGATGCAATTTCCAAATTCGGAGAAGTGAGATAATAGTTATTTCCGTAACTAGTGCCGAAAGTGTGAATTTGTTGCACAAAGTTTGCAGATCGAGACAAAGTCAAGAGCTGTGAGGAAGCTCTGAGTGCAACAAATATTTTTTGCACGTGTTGCGCACAATATTTCTTCTACGACCGAATCACTATCTCGACTAGTGCGAGTGACTATCTTCAGTAAATTCGACAAGATATGATAATGTTAACAAATTAAATCATAGGTATAGTTGGCCTTGAAATTCTCTACAATTGGTGTCAAAACATTCCAAGGTACTTCGTAGAAATATTTTTTGTTTAATTGAAAAAAAACTCCTGAAATTTCATACCTGAAAATATTTCGTCTCGAAATAATTTTATGCACTAAGAGTTGCCTACATAAAAACTTCACTACTAGATGAACTTATTTATTTATTTTTCATGGCAGGACACATCCAGACTTCAACGATTTTCATTAGGAAGAATTCTCAATTTTGTGATTGTTGAAATCTAACTGGCCATTCCGGTTCCTAAGTTTCAAATAGTCAATCCAATAATGATTGAGTGACAAAAACAATAAAATTATTCTAATCCTATCATTGAAAAATCACCAAAGAAAATTAAAATAAATTTGACTGAATGCATGAAATATTCAAAACTTTGCAAGTCCCTTGTCAGAATCATGTAATTTTTGAAAAATACATTTTTGCAATAAAGCTATAGTTGGCCTGGAATATGTCACTTTTGGTATTACCAATTAGATTTTTTTCTTCAACTTTGACAGCTCTTTTTTTTAGTTTTTCGTAAAACGTTTTCACATGTCTGCATATCATTAACCCTGTATATGGTGGATACATATATTTCGTACGCTGGGGAGAATTATAAAAATACCAGGTGCATGAATGAAATAAGGACACTATGTTTTCGTTTTGTTCAAAACAACCTTTAATTAGGGTCAACATTCGTCAATATCTGTTTCGAATCGAATTTTATTGCCTACAAGAATTCGGTTAAAAAGAAAAGCAAAACCATTTCCTATATTTTCAACCTGACCCAACCATGCGGTTTCCGAAAATGATTCCCATCAGAAATAAGGTACACTAGACAACTTTTATTGCACTAGAATAATATTTTTTGTTGCTTCACCAATCGCAAATATCAACAAAGTTCGAATGAATATTAAATTAACATGCCAAACTGGGTTTTTCGGAATATCAATGAAGGAAAAATAAATGCTTCGTTCAAAGAGAAAAGAACTTGGTCAAAACTTGACGTGATGTCATTGAGAAATGCAAAAAAATATCACAGAAATGAAAATGTTCAAAGCACGAATTTTTCCAACACACAACTCATTATCTATCGATATATAAAAACAATAACAAATATGGAAAGATAAGGAAAACATGTTAGAATATGCCCAATCACTTGAAACAAAGCATTTTTAAAAGTATCAAGTCACATCAAAGTTCATTTCCAACTTTCAAGAGAACAGTAAATAAAAATAATAAACTTTTCTAATAAAAAAATAACTAGGTACAAAAACAGCAAATAATATCGAAATACATTATTGACGCTTTTTTTTTATCTTAGACTCATATTCATAATAGATCCTTGATGAAAAAAGTTCATTTCTGTAAAATTGAAGTAAATGTTTCGTTTCAATGGACAGGATTTTCCCGTATGTTATTGTCGAAAAAATACAAAATCATTTCGTCGAATGTCAAATTTTAATTTAAATTATTTCATATCTGATTTCGAAAATTTCAAAATTAAGTGTATTTTCAAAGAATGTGCACTAAAACATAGTTGGTAACGCTCAGATAAGATTCGGCGCCATTTTTGTTTTCTATCGATGAAGTGTATATTTAAATTATTCAGAAATATTTGTATTTGAATTAAATGATTGTATCATATCGATATTATGTTTAGTGCGCATTTATTCACTCATTATTAATATCAGAACACAAAGCTCTTTACTTTACATAAAGTTCCTTTTTTTGTTGGACAACTTTTAAAATCGCCCCGGTAGGTGTGGTGCAAAAAAATGAGGGAAAACCCAGTACATTATCTGTTAAAACTTATAATAGTCTCTCGTTTTTTTTTTTTGTTTTTACTTCCCATAGGGACTTATTTTCAACTACTCACTCTGTTTTTTATTTAATCATTACCATACTCTGTGAGGTTCTGAACATTATCTAGTTCAACTGTCTGTTTTTCATACGCATTTGCACATTTTTGGCGACAGGTGTCTTTCAGGTACAAGGTGCTGAGAAATGTCAACTTCCGGTTGAACCGGAAGTGGTTGTACAGCTCAAGGTGCAGGTCCCTATAAACTGGGTAGCCCAATGAAAACGAAACAAGGCCGATTTTACAGTTATCGTTCATCTATGTGTTTCATTTTTTAAATCCTGTCCTATCCAACATTACATAAAGAATCATTTCAATGTAAGTTCCTTGATTTCTCCTTAAAATGCATACCTTGTTTCGACTTCATTGGGCCACCCTGTACATATTGATTCGTGAGGATTTCAAATTTGTATCTCTTGAAATGGCTAAGATATTCTACTAAAACAGGTATAGTAGAATAACCGGTATATTGTTTCAGCTTATCTACAAATTTTTTTAGGTCTTTTGAACTGATGAAAGTTAACAAAACAAACTTTTCATAAACAAATTATTGATTCATACAGTTACTCTGGCCAATGTAACTTGATTTACTTTCGAATACATTTCGGAATACTAGTAACTAAGAGTGTAATTCCCATGTCTCACTTATTTTACGAGCTCTCGGCAACACTGAATCGACGGGACGAGATCGCATGCGCAAGATGGCCGCCTCGTAAGTCAAGTTAAGTAGAATACGTTTTTTCAAGTTGTAGTGATTTCCGTGTTATTAGTGAAAATGTTTGCTGTTTTTTGCCTCCACTGATGTTTCAATTGTGGATGAAGCAATACTTGGATTTGCAAAACCGTTGAGAATTCCAGTAAGATAGTGCATTTTATTTTGTGGTGTCATCGATAAATACCAGTAATTCTTTTTTCGATTATCTGATACAACATTTCCACAGAGTAACCAGGTAAGAACTTGTAATATGTGAGTGTTTGTACAAGTTTTCAGCCTCTCCATAAGACTTGATCGAAGTCTGAGGGAAAAACATTCTCCTTGGAGTAATCTGTATTGAACAGTTGAAATAATTGCCTTCTTAGGCAGCACAAGAAACTCATTTTATTGTATGTTACTTCAGAATTTGAATTCGAAGTTTGATATTTTTTCTTTCAGCTCAAATTTATTATTAGCAATGATTAAGTACACTCCTGGACAAACAATTTTCATTCAAAATTCAATCTTCGATTATTTCAATAACTTTTTCATTATCGCAATGATATTGCAGAAACTTCTGATGATTTTTGTGTTATACAGGGTAATATCATTGTAATTTGCATAGTTGTTTAGATGTTCAAGGCAAAATTGAGTTTTGAACAAAATTTGTCCAGGATTATCAGTTCAAAAGACTCGAATGTTACTGAAAAAACAACAGTGATTTGAATTACAAGTAGATTCAATATTACATTCTCATGAGTGGCTATTTTTGTCGTATTGTCGAAAAATAAGGTTGATAACACAGAACAAGTATATCATAAACTATTTCAGATAAATATAAAGATTTTTATTCGGAACAAAATGTATTAACTAATTCAATCATAAACATAAACAAGATAACACAAACAAAATATATAATTTTTTTGAGTCTATGTTTGTCAAAGCACTATTTTTGAAATAACAAAAGAGACAAACTTTGCGTACGTACGATATGAAACACCCTTTGAATCTTAAAAAAAAAGTTTCTATACCAATCAGATCTGCTTGAGAATATTTCTCAACACCTGTACAAATGATCGTTCGACACAGTCAAATAAACAAAAAAAATAGGACTAGATTCTTACACCCGGAGTGGAATTGAAATAAAAAAAAAAACGTTTTCCGGGCATCTGTCCCTCAGGGTTTCTATGAATGATCGCAACTGTGATGACCCAATCATTTTTAGATACCCTTTACATACTCCTCCTTAAAGAAATTAGGCTCCTAAAAATACGAGTCAATTTTTACGTAAAAGCTAAAGTCTGGTTTGAAGTAGAAAGAGTAATAATTCGATCTACAAAATGCAAATTTGTCACAAACCCTTAACTTCACTCATCCATTGTGTAAAGGGGATCATAACAACAAATATTCTACTGTTAAAAACAATATCTTTATTGCTTTATGGGCGTATCTCTTAGGGGAACATTCATAAATATTCAAATTGTATCAACATGTTGTCTATAAAAACAAATGGGTACTAATATCCTAGACTATTGTGCGACGATCTTTTCGAATACTGTACGAGTTTACTTTATTTTCCGATACATTCGTCTATGGTTAATATGTAAAAAAAATTGATTTGAGGTAAGGAAATAGTTCAACATCATAGCTTGATTCATTACTCGCTCTACTTCTCAAATAGCGTGTATCATTGATATTGTTGAAAAATCCAAGGGAGATTCCTACGCAATAAAATTATTATGAACTTGTTCCCAAAGACCGTTGCTATCAAAACACAGGGTATTGAAATTTGAAGAAAAGACAGAATTTCAATGATTTCCAAAGAACTACAAGAAATACTGAAAAATTTCAAGGAATTCGAAGGAAGTGAAGAAATTTCAAAGAAAACCAGGGATTTCTGTCAATAAATTCCCGAAGAATTCCAAGAAATTTAAAAAATATCAGAGAACATGGAATTCCAGTTGTTTTTGCCCAGAATCACAAGGGACAAATCGCAGTCAATATTATATACATTAATCTTCAATTCTCGAAGAATTCCAAGAAGACCTCAGAAATTCCAGTTATATGTGCACCAGAATTCCACCGCGGTTCAACTCTCCTATCGGTTTTCTTGAAATGTTGTCGATTTGATCAATGATAATCGACAAATTGAGATTTGGTAAGTAGCATACTAAAAAAATTCCTTTTTTTTTTTAAATCAACGCTACTCAAAATATGTGACAATCTCCACATCAATCGCATAATAATCGTATCAGTTCATCTAAAAATAATTTTCTAAAGAACTAAAAAAAAAGGGAAAAATCGGAAGAAATTTCAACGCCCTATATTAGCTAACCTGAGACTTTCGGACATCGTCAGAGACACCCTGCATAATTATCTTCGAGCGAAAAACCTACCATCGGATCTTTCCACACTATCGACGACACACCCCCGCATAACCTGTCATTCGAAAAAACACGAACGGAAAAATCGACCGATCCCGCCCACGCCCCGTCACGCCCCCGCCCGCCTACCAGAAGGCGTAGCCGCCCTCCGAACCGCCCGCCAGGAAGGTGTTCTTCTTCTGGCCGAGCGCCACCTGATGGCCGGCCATGGCGGCCAGCTGGGCGGCAGAGGGGGGCACGCCGGGCGGGCCGCCGGGGGGCAGCACCGGCTGCCCCATGCCGTCGAAGCGGGCGCCGCTGTCGTAGCCGTTCTAAGAGGAAAATGAAAATTGAATGATTATTAATTTTCATCATTTTTTTTTATTTATTCTGGTAATTATTTTCAATTTCAAATATTGATTAACTAATAATTATTACTTTTCACATTATTTTTATATTTTTTTCTTAAATTTCTTGTTTACTCAATCTTGCCTCGAAATTAAAAACATTTAATGTTTCAGAAATCAATATTTTGATATATGAAACTTCGTTTAGTTTGAAAAATTCAAAGAAGTGATAATCACATTCTGTTTCGATTTTTATTGAATAATAAACATTAATTTTTTCATTTTTGTCTTATCAATCTTCTGTATTTAAATTGATATATAAAACTTCGTTTGGTTTGAACAATTTAAAAAATTGATAACAATCAATTTTAGTTTTCATTTTTATTGATTTTTTCATTTGTTTCTATGATTTTTTTCAATTTTAAATAATGATGAATAATTTAATGTTTCCAAATCAACATTTTGACGCATGAAACTTCATTTAGTTCGAAGAATTCAAAAAATTAATAACTTACAATTTTAGTTTTTATTTTTATAAATTTTTCAATTGATTCTTATAATAATTATCATTTCAATTAATGATACACTAATTATTTCTCAACATTTTTATTGTGTTTTGATTCAATCTTCAAGTTGAAACAATCAATATTTCAGAAATAAATATTTTATTACATAAAACTTTGTTTACTTTGAAAAATTTTGATATGAAATCCAGAATCATTATGGCTCAAAAGTTTTCATTTGAAAATCATTCTGTATTCCAGAAAACAACAATAATGGTTCGTAAATTTATATTTTAATAACACCTTTCTAAAAAACATTTGAATACCAGATGACATTTTTTCTCATACACTGATATTTGGATTCCAGTAATCAACAACAATGGTTCAACTAGCATTTCTAATTTAGTAGTTAGATGTAACAATTTCGGGGCCATTCCAATTCAGAAAAAAAATAAATTATTTGAAATTCAGATTCCTGGTATCAATTTTTCTGAAGTTTTTTTCAACTCATACTTACTGGTATCATAATGGTGGGCCTCAATTGCGCCGGTTGCATGGCATACGAGTAGGCGCCTAGAGAGGGGTAATACTGCATGGGGGCGTATGTAGGATACCCCAAATATGTGGGATATCCAGCGGCGTACATGGTTCCAGGGGGGTACATCTGAAAATGGAAATAAACAAGTGAATTCAAGTCAGGTAAAATGTTCGAAAGTGTGAAATTTAAATGTGTACAAATTGTTCAAAACCGATGACCCATAGTTCCATTTTAGATTTCGAGCTTAACGGTGAAATAACTGTAAAAATATATGAAAGATTTTCCAAAAATTTGTATCTTGAATCTGATAATTTCAACTTACATGTTGACCAACTATTGCGGCTGGATGAGTCAATGCTTGGTCGTAAGTTGGTGGAGGACCCTGTGGATAAATCTGGGTCTGACCAGGAATCATGTAAGGGTTGCCCGTCGGAATTCCAGGCATTACTGCAAAATTATTTAAAATATTGTCAATGTTTGATGGAATATTTTCAATGTTTAATCCGAGGTTTAATCCATAAGTCTGGATAGAATATATATAAAAGTCTGTAAATAAAGCGAAATCTTCGTATTATTAAAAAAAGTAGTGTGAAGCCTTCAGAATTATTTAAATGTACATGAATTTCATTAATTTTGGAATTGACTGTCAAAAAACATGACATATTTTCAGTTTCGTGAATGAATATAGCAAAATTCACTCCATCTTTTATATATTTAATTTTCAGAGATTTATGATGCTTTTTCAAATATATCAGTTCTGAAAATATAACTTTCCTCTTTTGGAGTCTCTTTTTGTTTTTAGATTTTCTAGAGATTTGATACTTTTTCGAAAAAGATCGGTGGATTGCAATCCACCATGCAATGAGTTTTATGCAGCTCTTTTGAAAAATAATATTCTACATTTTTCGTGATTCACCTCCAATGATCGTGTGGTAGACATAGGCGGCCTGTTTCATTTCTATCAAATTTTATTTATCCAGAAATTTTGTTTTTTGAAATATTTCCAGATTCGAAAAAATATTTTCTCATTTCTTTTTTAATTTTCTAGAGACTTATGATGCTTTTCAAAATGCATTGTAGTATGTTTGGAATCTCTTTATTTTTATTTTTTTCTTTAATTTCCTAGAGACTTATGCTTATGATAAAGCATGGATTTTACGTGATTTACCTTCATATCAATTGAATAATAATCGAAATATATTCATTTGAATTTTTTGCTCATCTAAATTTCTCTTTCGAAGGTATATTGAAGATTTTTCGTGATTTACCTCCATATGGTTGTGTGGTAGGCATAGGCGGGTTAGCCTGTTGGGGGGGCTGTGGGGTATAAGACGGCCCCGACGACTGAGGAGGCCCTGCGCCACCGATAGCTGGAAATCCAACAAATTCCCAGGATTTATTTACAGTTTATACAGGACGGCGGACAGATGCAAAACAAACTCAAATTAAAAATCGGTTAATATCGATCGGATATTTGAGATCGCCATAAAATATTTATAAAATATAAACATGGACAGTATCAAAAATATCGATAATGTATAGCCGTATCCCCAATATCCGGTTACTGATAGGTGTAAGATGGAAATTTGCGAGAAATCGTTGAGGTGAATGTAGATATACAGGGTGTCTCAACAAGTTCAAAACTCCAAGAATTGTCAACAAATCAATAATGTGTATCTGATATGCTCGATATTGTGTTATGCCAGGGGGCTCACAGATAAAATTAAAATCGCGAAAATTGGAACACCCTGTTGGCTGAGTTTAGAAATCGAAAAATAATCCAAATTGCATTTTTTTTATGAATATAAACATTTATCATGAAGGTATACCAACTGAGAAATATATCACAAAGTGCCCTAATTGTATACATTTTAAAATATTTCAATACTCATTTATATTCATATTAATAGGGGATTAAACTTAATTTCTAATGTTATTACGTGCACTAAAAAGATTTATAATGCTCGAAAAAAATTCTTTTTGTAATATTGATAATTAAAATGATCCTATGTAACATGGAAATGTTCTGCAAAATAAATCTTTTTTTTTTCAGTTTAAGCATGCAAAATGAAAATAAAATACGAAAATATATCTCAGGTTGTCAAATGATGGCTATAACTTAGTTTCGTGTGTGGATGGATATTTAAAAAGTGAAACATATTTTCGTAGCATTTGAAATAATATCGTCATGCTAAAAACATAAAAATGAATAAATTTAACATTTAAATCTCTTTACCAAGTGAAAAACATATTTATTTTTCTGTTAGCTGATAAATGAAGCAAACTTCTGATTTGGCAATTGAAAAAATTAATAAAAAAGGTAAATTAGTCTGAAAAATTTGTATACTTGATTATTTTTTATTTTTATTCGATTTGAGTGTCAAAAAAATGATCATGCTTTATATTCTACAAACTAGAGCATGCAATATTCAGTAATTCAATATGAAAATGTACAGAAATAATGCACCATCAAAATCATCGAGTTTTTTACCGAAATTATAATCATGTTGAATTACCTTTTTTACCTGTATTCATGATGTTCGTTAAGAAATCATTGCGAGTATTATCTTATCAATTTCATTGAATATTTTGGATAATTTTTCGTAACATCATGAATCCTGTAGTGATATTTTTTAGTGAAGGGTTACATTATTCTATATATTAGTCACATATTAGTAGTAGTAATAATAAATAATTCAAACATTATAAATACAAAAACCCAGTTGACCTGTATTGCAAAATACTCTGTACCTATCAAATGCTAAAAATTTTTGGAGTGTACCTACAGAAGAAAGATTGCTTTCTCCAACATACCTACTGATATTTTAGTTTTTATCAACGGATATTTTTTCGCTTTTTGGAAAAAGCAATCCTTTTTTTTTCTCACCATTCGATAGGTATTTATATTTTCCAAATAGTATTAGCGACGAAGATGTGCTGCAGCAGTATAGCCAACATGGTAGCAAAACACCGGGTGAATCCAGAAAATTTACTCCCACACATAACAAACAATATGTAACAATAATTCCAACAAACCAATTGTTACCATGTCGATTCCAAAAACTATAGGAGATATGGCAAAGGTGAAAATCAGGGCAAAATCACGCAATTTGGTGCATAGCAAAATGCAGTTTTGAAACATTGGATTCCCCGACATTTTCCGGAGATTTCCGAAGATTTTATTTTTATATTCTCATAGTGTTTTTGCGAAGATTGTCCCAAATGTGTCAATAATTTTGTGCTTTCTTGTCGGATCAAGCTATAGAAAAATGAAAACGAAATAATCAAGTTTTTATTTTATTTCGGAAATATCCGGAATTTCCAGAAGAATGCAATGTTTGAAAACGACATTTTGTTGAGTGATAAATTGCGTAACTTCGCCATAACTTCCACCTAGTCCTACAAGACATATGGTGGGGATTCAATTTGCATTACCCTGTATAGAGACGACTGTTATAAATGCATTGTGAAGAGTTGAAAAGTGTAATTTTTTCCTCATTGAAACGATACCAGTACGTAAATCGAATACCTTGACATAATGTACAGCTTCCATAAAAGGAATCTTGTTTAACATATTTCATTCACTTGAATTACATAATTCCATCATGCATTTTGCTTGATTTCAGTCTTACTCAATTGAATTTTATTGTTGATTCGTCATGCTGACATTAGTTGAGAATATAGGTAGATTTCCAATAAAATAGGAACCCGAATTGTTACATATTTTTTGATTTTCATGCAGTGAATATTCTCAATAGACGAGATGTCTAAGTCTTGGACCACTGATAATTATTTGTACATCTTCAGCTACATATAAGTGTTGCAACTCTACATTCATTCTCCACTCGGAAGGTGAAAGGAAATTTCACCGGTTGAAAGGAATTAACATATCTCAACAAGTTAATCGAGGAGGTGGTATATTAATTTTTCTGGATTTTTTTGTGGTTTTCTCTCATTGTTTCAAGAAAAAGAGGTGAAATTTTTTCCAAAATATATTTCTAGTGAGGACGAATTTATTATCTATCCCAAAATTCAACCTTCAAATACCTAGGAGAAGAATGTTTCTATTTGTCAGTGACACCTTGTTTTGAAAAAATTTGGAAAACAAATATTCAATGAATAACAAAGTTTGAACTCATCTCATTTTTGTGGACGTTTCGAGAAGAAAACAGACAGATTTTCTTCATAAAAAAAATGAGAGATACTGAATCATTAGAATTTTTATTTTTCAGGAAAGAGGAGAGAAAATCCCAAAAAACCTAGAAAAATTAAAATATCATAAACTTATCGCATTTTTTGACTTGATTTTTGGTTAACTGTTAACATTCGATAATTATTAGGGTTAGAAGGATCCATATATCCATAAGGGAAATATATCCATGATATACAGGGTGGCCAGTAAGTGGCGCCAAGGCCAATATATCTGTTGAGATTGAAAGAAAATTCTGAATTACAAATATGTAGTCTCACTTCACATTACTGATATTGCTTGATTGAATTGATATTCAGGAACATTGATTGTTGATTTTTTCGCCATTTTCCGCCCTTTTATTTATACAAAAAAAAAAAACGAGACGAACAGTATTATTTTAGCGCAGCAATTCCATATACTCGGAAGATTAAATCATAAATTTGTACTTGCTACTAATTTTCATTTCTAGAAACGAGGAGAGAAAATTTCAGAAAATCTAGAAAAATTGATACACTACCTCCTCGAGTAACCTACAGACAGTACTCATTTGAAAGACACCTATTTAGGTTGAATATAAATGGATAAAAATCAAATGTTTCAAGAAAAATGTACAGAGGGATTCAAAGTTCAAATCTTCAGGAACATATTGACTTATTTGTTCAAATTCTCAAAGGTTAGACTGTTTGAAGTTGGGATTCATGAATATCTTTAAAAAATGGATCTGGATGATACTATCCAAGTCAAGTTCCTGTGATTTACGATGGAGTATACAAGCAATTTGAACTGATTATATTTTTCTCAATTGCTAATTTTGTCTTCATAATACCTGATGCTTGGCTAACTGATGCTGCATGAATTCAAACAAACTTACTGAAATTATTTGGACTTTGAAAGAAGATTTCATTTTGAATCAATTCAGACCCAAAGTCGAACATTTTTGAGAATTATTATGCTTCATCAAGTTAATTAATAACTTCCTGAAGAAAAACTGAAATGATTGCATCGAAAGTTTGCCTCTATAAATAATTGAAAAATAGTCATAGGCATCCGGAAATAGCCCAATCACTCCCAATATGTTGTTGCAGGTAGGTGTACGAATCGCTAGAGGTCTAGGGAAGGCCATCTGTTCAATGTTGATACGGAAATAGAATGAAAGCAGAGTTACAACCGAATCCCAACCAAAAATCTAGTGAAGGTAAATTCGTTGAGCAGGTATTCAACCAACAAGCATATCAGCCACTGTATAAATAACACATGAAAATAAATAGGTACTGTTTTTGTCGTAGTCCACATCCTGGGCAGAACAGCTCTTCCTCCTTCAAGATTAGCTTCTGCAAGTAACACATAAGACACATGATAAACTCTCCCTCATGTAGGTTTTCGAGAAAAAAAAAACAACTCCCTAATACTGCAGTGGCAGAATGTAGGGCAAGGCTGCCGAATAGTCAGGGATAGGTAGAACGAGAAACGTAAATGTGGGTTACCCAGTAAGAGAGAGATAACCTAACTGTCGGTATTGATTCGAACTTCCTGCACGTACTTAATTATGCAATTTTGATGAATGTCGTCCAACTTCTTCCTCCGCAATAACACCTAAATAATGGCGATTCGTCCGCAACTGTACGCGATAATGAATCGAATCGGAGAGAACGTAATTTCATTGCTGCCGAATCCACCATCTTCCTATTTCTCGAAAGAATTTGTCTTACCTTTCTTGTCGCTCATTTTATCGAACTCGTACTTTTATAAAGTGACACAAATTTTAACGAAAATATCACGTTGGCTGGGTGAGATGAAATTGCACTTCACTACAGTTACGAATTCAACGCAAAGCTCAAACTAAAGTCGAAAAACCTATGTGAAAATACGCACGGTGATTTGACAATCGATGAGTCGTGCAGGATGAACGTGAATACGAATTTGAAAACAGGGTTGCCAAATTGGCCAGTCGCGAAGTAGTAGGGAAGTTGTGCCAAAGATTGAAACTCTACTGTCAAAGTACCTGCTTCAAGGAAACTTTAAATCGCCCAGTCAGTTCTAATGTTGCCAAGTGTATCCATGGTTTTCGAATTATTCGAAGACAAATTTTGCCATTGCAAGTTAGATAGCGGCCGGTGATTATAAAATATATGGATTACGTTGTTTAGATCTGTAGATATGCTGCGGAATCTCACAAAATTTCGAAACGATAATCCGGATTTTTCCACTTATTACACTTGGCAACATTGGTACCGAGTAGGCGGTTTAGCTTAATTTTCGGTGGAGTGACTAATACTCAGACTAGCCGTTCGTTTACAGGGTGTCCCAGATCAACGTGCAACAAATTCTACAGGATGAGCTAGAATTTAGAATAGATTCGAATATGTACGAAAATGTAGCGTCGAGCTGTGAGAGAGCGAGCAAGATTTTTTTCAGTTTTTGATTATTATTTCACGATCCTTCAGAGATAGTGCTTTGGATATTGAGAGGCAACTTATTTCTACTATTAGTATATAATTTTGGGGGATGAAGTGAAAATTGAGCATCAATGCTTCACAAGCTAAAACAACCTGTGGTTTATTTTATTTGCTGCATAAACTGAAACTAGTTTTTTTAACAACAGTAAATAGAACTATCCTACCATTCATTCACAATTTTTTTGTCTCAGTGATGAACAGAAGTAGATTCTCCATATTTTTGCAGCCAAAGTTTAACAAACTCTTTCTTCCTTTGTTCACGTCTTGCAAAATACTCGGGATACTGTGCCTTTTCCAATGGATGCCAATGATCTACTACCCAATCAGGTGGTATCACCTCTCTGCCATAAGCGACACCTCCTGGTGATTCAGGGACTGAAAAAAATAACAATATCCACTTGTCAGACATTCAGTTATGATTGTTAACCAGTATTCACTACACTGGCATAAGGAAACTGGAATTTCACCTACACTTTCTTGGGTGCCAATGTTGATTTTCAAATAGTTCGTCCTCTATTTTGGTCAGTATGTCTTTGGCAACTCTTTGGTCCTTGACGGCCATCAGTTCATCGAATCGCTGCCTCATCAGCACTGCCTGGTATCTGTACACCTCTCTGGAAGCAGATAAATGATAATTACATAACCTTTTTGTTGATTTTCCAACTTACCTCCTATCGTACCAATTTTCCAGGTGTCTTAGCGCTCTTTTGTACACTATTTGAATTCTTCTAGTGAAAGGGACTAGCCCTGTGAGTGAGCCAGACATTTTTCTTATTAAATTTTTTAGTATTTATAATAATTTCCTAAGAATATTGATATCACTCTGGAACTGTCATTGTCACATTTTCTGTTGACAGCTGTCTTGCACGTTGACACGACTGAAAAAAAAAGAAGAGTAGGATGTGGTTTAGCTATAAACGATTTTTTAGACAGCACGGTGATCGATGAGTGAGGTGCAAATGAGTGCCATGACTGCCATGCCAGTGTCAAAAGAGTACCAACATTTCGGACCATAGTAAGTTGGCAGCGCTGTATTACATCCATGTCAATTTTTTCAAATTTTATAAACAAGTGTGGTTGTTTCAAATTTCGCGACTTTTCATGCTCAAGAAAGTAACTAATTTCACTAGTAAACTTCGCTAACAGTTTGGAAGTATGTCATCGCATGCACTCCGATATTTCCCCAATCCCAAGCCGGACTATGACGAGAATTTTCCTCTACCGCAAGTTCCAGCAGTAGAAATACTCGGTAATGTGAAAGAAGCCCTCATGCAAATCGAATACAGCCTGAAACCCATAGAGAAAAACGCAGGTGACGGAATTTACTTGGGCACTGCTGGCATCGCTTACATGTATTACCATCTCAGCAAGATACCTACAATGTCTGCACAAAAATCTGAATTTTTGAACAAAGCTGTGGAATATCTGAAGCCTGCTGTGAACGTAGCTTCTTGTGCTGCGACCAGAACCAAAGAAGTGCCATCATTCATTTTGGGGAATTGTGGGATTTATGCTGTCGCAGCAGCAATATATAAAGCGGTTGGTGATGAGCCCCAGAGCAGTCAATTCAGAGAGCTTTACTATGAGGCAGCTAACATTTGTAAAGAACTGAGGTTTCTAGAGTGTGGGTCAGACGAGCTATTCGTTGGTAGAGCTGGTAAGTCACCATCGTCATTGCTATAGTCAGTTTTACATGTAATCGCATTTGTATCTTGTATAGGAGTAGGACTTTATTATCCCCATTATCTTAGGTTATGTTTTGGGGGCACTTTGGATGTCCAAGGAAACGAAAACACCGATAATGAAGCAGGATATTTACGAGATTTGCAAAATAATCATCAAGTCTGGTAGAGAATATGCTCAGAGACATCAATCGCCTTGCCCTTTGATGTATTCCTATTACGAGGTTGAATATTTGGGGGCAGCCCATGGATTGTGCTCGATTTTGCAAGTTTTGATGTCGGTGCCCGGGTATTTGGATGCGAACGCTCTCGATGCTGTGGATGTCAAAAGGTGTATGGATTTTTTGGTCAACATACAGGAGAAGGAAGGTAAATAGTTATTATTTGTGTGTGAGTGCCTTGATCTTTCTTGGTTGAATCAGTGTCAGCAACATTCTGTTGAGGTTCAAAGAAACCATTCGGTGAAAGTTTCCACATATTATAATATTCTTATTCGTAGTTGCTTTTTCTTGGCAACGGTTTTGAAATTTTTTCTGTAGATTTTTATTCATGTGAACATAATAACATTGAATATTCTAGTGATCTAGCTGAGATTGACACACTAGTAGCCTTTTGCTAGTTATTTTTTTATACCATTATTTTCATTTCCATCCATCAACACATTTTACTCCAGTGTTTGATTTTTGTATCCTTCAGCATATTTGATTTTTCTGGCCACAATTATCCTAGTGATTAGGAATTTATTTGCTTGTATGTTTTATTTTACGAAAAAATGGCGTTTTCTGCTCGCTAGATGTAAAGCTAGCAAAACAATTAAAAAAATACTCAAAAGATTTAAGGCTATTTTGAGGTACTCATCATAGCTCGTTGTAACATCGAATCTATCAAAACAATCCTTGTTAATTTGACATAACGAAAAACAGGAAAAATAAATCATTAGGAAATAAATGAAATAAAACAAAAGAAAAACTTCGTTTTCGTGCGATATATGAATATCATATCTACTCTTGTTGTACAATCTGATAGTTCCGCCGTACTTCAATAATTACAGTTTACTGCCCTAGTGCGCGAAAAGAACCGTTTACCGCTCCAGTGTGAAAAAGTACAGTTTACCGCCCTAGTGCGGAATTTGGCGTTTTCCGCCCGAGCAAAGAAAAGAAGCAGCGTTTCCTTTTTTTTTTCAGGCAACTTTCCTGCGGCCACCGACCAGATAGGGCGTCCGGGGGCGTCGTCCTCGCTGGTGCACTGGTGCCACGGCGCCGCCGGCGTCGTTTACGCCGCCGCCAAGGCCTACTCGGTGTTCAAAGAGGAGAAGTATTTGGATGCGGTGCTGCGCGCTGCTGATGTGGTGTGGGAGAAGGGCCTGCTGCGCAAAGGGCCCGGTCTGTGTCACGGAGTATCCGGCAATGGGTACGTACGTGATTCAGTAAATTTTTGGTAATTATGATAATTTTCACTAAACTAAACATGCAACTTTTTTGTCCCTTGAAATTTTTCCGTATCTACGTTTTGAAGAAAAAAAAAAATAAAACCCATATCTACGAAAAAAAAAAAAATTAAATGCTTCAAAATTATACCTTACATTTCACCAATGCGTTAATTGAAATATTGGAAAACTAATAAAACTTTCAATAACTTTTTTTTACTAATCATTGATTAAATACTGTCTGTAAGTTCTTCGAGGAGGTGGTACATTCATTTTCCAGCTTTTTGTGGGATTTTCTCTTCTCGTTTCTGAAAAATAGAGTAGAAGTTATTAAAAATTATTGCAATATATTTGTAGTAAGGACAGATTTAGGATCTGTCCCAAAATGCCACTGCGCTTGAAATTAAACCTTTAGATACCTAAAAGAGAAATTCTCTATTGGTCAGTGACACCTTGTTTTTGAAAAAATTTGGAAATACAAATATATTTAATGATAATAAAACCTCTACTTATCTTGGTGGACGTTTCGGGAACGAATCTGCTCCCGTTCTCAACACAATTGAAATATTTTTCTCTTCGCAAAATTTTCCGATTTTGACAATTTTCACTTTTCAGTGTCAAAATCGGAAACATCGAAAAAAGTTTACGAAGAAAAATATTTCAATTGTGTTGAGAACGGGAGCAGATTCGTTCCCGAAACGTCCACCAAGATAAGTAGAGGTTTTATTATTATTAAATATATTTGTATTTCCAAAAATTTTTTTTCAAAAACAAGGTGTCACTGACCAATAGAGAATTTCTCTTTTAGGTATCTAAAGGTTTAATTTCAAGCGCAGTGACATTTTGGGACAGATCCTAAATCTGTCCTTACTACAAATATATTGCAATAATTTTTAATAACTTCTACTCTATTTTTTAGAAACGAGGAGAGAAAATCCCATCAAAAGCTGAAAAATAATCATTGATTATTATTAATGACTTTTAATCATTTTTTGTTTTGTATTTAATTGGAAAATATTCGTAATTTTTAATATCTTGGAAAGAGTATCCAAAACATACCGACAAATAAAGGGTGCCAAAGCAATAAAATGTTTTAAATAAAATAAAAATAACTAAATTAACTCTCAGTTTACTTGAACACCACTGACTTTTGTTTACATTTTTTGGTTTACCTACGTTTGATGTTGGGAACAAACATTGTTTTTACAATAAAATTCCACAGATACCAATTTTGATTTTTTTAAAAAAATTAAACACCCTGTATCTCGAAAACGAAGATTTTCCGGACTTGTGTTTATGGGGCAAAAATGTTTATTATGATGTCATCTACCATCCCTTAGAGTTTGTCGGTATGTTTATGGGACACCCTGTATATATCTCTACTAGATGCACCCTTGTTTGTCCTTGTTTTTGTTATTTCTTTGATATTCTTTCAAAGCACTGGATCATCTTTTCGATTTGAACAATAATGAACGCTTATATATTTTCGAAATCTATTCAGAATGTATGTTTTTTGCCAAAATAATTTCGTATTTATTATTGTTTGATAAATGTCTAAAGTACAAAAATATACGAAAAAAAACTGTACTTACAAATTCACTGTTTGAAATTCCAGTGAAGGTCTATGAGACACAATTTCAACAGTTGTGAGAACAGTTGCTTTCAAATATTTCACATTTCGAACAATCAATTCCATGTCAGGAATCAACCGCAAAGGCATAAGAATGTTCTCCCAGTTGTTCAAATAACAAGTCTTAAGTATTCTTCTCTACCAGATGAATTAGTGCAAGAAAACACTAGTTGGTTAACTCTTGTTCCTGGAATATTACGAGTCAACAAAAACTACGAATAATAAATAGATTCATTTGTCTTCTAGTTCTATTTGAAATTCAGTCAACATTGATCAATAACTCACCTATGAAATGACATATTCTGATTTACTTTGATCCATTATTACAGCATAGGCTCAACAGGACAACAACATCTCGAACAAGGTTTAAAATTCCATCCTTGACTTGAGCTGAATGAACCATCAGGATCAATTAACAATTTGTAAAATTCAAACAACAAGTGTGTGTTTTTACACAGAAAATTAGTGAAAATGTCTTATTTCTCAACACCATGGCTTGGCTCAATTTCAATTCCTCTCCCCCTCTAAGCTCGATCTAGTAGAGAATATAAAATATCATTTATTTGGTATCGTGCGATAAATACAGTGGCGTGCGCTTTTCCATTTGAAATTCAGAAAATGTAGTTGGAAGATGTTTTTTTTCCTAATAGGGAACCCTGTATATTTCTCTACAGTCCAAACATAAGTAATCCACACCCCTGGCAATACAGTTTGTTTGGAAGCAACATCTATAGTATCTATCTTTGTCTAAACAAGGCTAGCAGGAGCTGATTCTCCCAGCACCAGTGCCGTGTTGTCAGAGGGGGTCGAATTTATTATTAATCCATGATGTAACCAAATTGGAAATCCGTAACAATTTCAGTGGTACTTTTTAGCATTTCTTGGTGGGAAAATGAACAATGACAAGACACTGTCGCAGCTGACCTATGGGTATAATCAATATAATCTTATCCATTCAATTTGAATTCATTTTTATCCATTCCATTTGGGAAAATTCTTCGAAATCTCGAATGATACGACAATGGTAACTCACCTATGAAATGACGTGTTTTGATCGCCGGTTCAAATTGTCTTTAACACACCTCAAAACGTCTCACCATTATATCAAATCACCAAAACAGGAAATAAACTGAGTTTCTGATGAATTCTGAGTACACAAAACTGAACACAAGTCGAATAATATCGATAAATCAAAACGTAAATAATGACAGATACCAAACAAAGCAATAATCGCCGTCGACTGTCAATATCAGATTGCGGTGTTGCAACGTTGAGCAAAAAGTATTCACGATACCCATGCTGGTCCTCGAGCCCCCAAGAAAGTAAAATTGCTGAGTCTCAGAATAATGTAGCAATCTTCTATTAATCAGAACTGATTCATAATCGTCATGACCCAAATTTATTATTATATTTGTGCATTGAACTACATGAATTCATAAAGGACTTTGAATATTATGGACTATTCATCACTTTTTGATGATTGGATATGACAACACTGGCGACGATTGGGTACTAATATTATGATAGTTCTGGGAATTCATGCTAGCATCAGAATATTTGTTTTGTGATCCTTCTAGTGGGTTTGTTGTTCGGAGGTCCAAACTCACCGGAAATATACACTGTGTCCACAAAGTAACCCTCCCTCTTGTCAACTTTCGGACGGTTCGGATTTTTTTGCTTTGGAGAACTACCGCCAAAAAAAATACGAATCTGCCGAAATGGCTTTTTATAAAATGTATGGTCGATGACGACGTCAAGAATCTTAATATCTTGAGCTCACGATACAGTCGGAATATTTCCAATTACTAATAAGACTAATATTATTTCTAATAAGACTTTTTCTTGGAATAAAAATGTGTCCTAAAATGCACCTCTCCGATTTTGTGGTTCTTGCTTCATTTATAAACATCATTATTTTTTTTTTAGGTACGTATTTTTGTTGTTGTACCGGCTGACGCGGCAGCCGAAACATCTATACAGGGCGATACAATTCTACCGGTTCACGGTGTCGGACGAATTCCGCAGAGATGCAAGAACGCCAGACCGACCTTACAGTTTGTACGAGGGATTGGCCGGTACTGCTTGCTTTTTCGCCGATTTGACTTGCCCCTTGCAAGCGTGCTTTCCATTTTCCGATGTTTTCTGAGAGGTACAGATTTTTGCCTTGATATTTTTCAAATTGAAAAGTCAATAAAATTATGATGTTTTTTTTTTTGGTCTCTGTATAATGAAAATTATCTAACGATTAACTGACATAGGTTATGAGACAAAAAAGCGGACATAGAATGTTACATTGAGCAAGAATTTCATGTTTGAAACACATCGTAATAGTTGTAAAACAAATAAATAATTTGGCTTGTCATAATTTGTCGTAAAATTTCTTCAAAATCCAGACAGAAAGCCATATTATTCTTTCTTCTTGATGAGTATTCAATATCAAAACATTCTAATAAGAACAAACGTTTTTCATTCAGACTTGAATACTCAACTTTATTTTTTATCGTTTCTGGTGATTTTGCAAAAATTTCTAAAGAAATTCATTTTACACAAAGTACAACCATAAGTTGCATATTACTCTAATAAAAACACTTTTGATTCGTCCCAAAATCGTCATTGTAAAAGATACGAATATTTGAAGAGAATTGTGCAACTTACAAGTACATCTTTACACCTTGGGCAATCGAAATTTTTTATCTATTCTGTTTCACTCTAGTTGAAGGGACAGTACTTATTTTTCACTTTCTCTTGATCTGTAGACAAAATTATATTGAGATAATTTTGTGAAAAGTTGATACATTTAGCAACATTTTTTCACTTTGTTCCACTGTTTCAGTGAATAACTCACTTTATGAATTTGTCATCATGAAATCAACGCATGGTGTTTGGAACTTAAGTTCTGAAAGAAAAATTGATTCGACTCATTAAAAATGATATTTTGAAATCGATGTTACGAAAGGATTTCTTCAAATCACACACTGAAATTATGACACATATTGCCCACCTTGTATTATGAGTGTTAAAAAAATTCAGTGTGAAATCAAAAGATTTTGAAAGGAAGAACTCTGAAATGCTTTAGGGATGATTTGAGGTGTGAAATAAAAGATACAGAGTGTACTTAAACTAATGTGTATTTACCATAAAGTCACAATTTCTTTTCGTTTGTTATTCCAAATGAAAATCTCATTAACAGGTGGAGGTGCCTGAAAACTAGTACTAACGATAAAAAAATATACAACTGAAAAAGGAAATTCCCATTTACCCAATCACACGATAATTTTGTCAAGAAAATAGAAATGAAATGTTGATTAACAAATCAAACTCATACCATTTTTTTTTTCAGTCAACCAGTTACAATAATTTTTTTAAAACTAGTATTTTTTCTTGTATCGGTGTTTTTTTTCTTTTCCTCGACGTATTTTTTTCAATGTTTCTTTTCTTTTTTTCTGCATATGTACCAAACGGAAAAATTATGAAGGTGTAAAAAAATGATGATTTTTTTCCCTTTTTTTTTTTCAATACGGTGCGAAATATCCTCGTCTATAGCCCCTAAAAATGTAGAAATTAGTTCATTTAAAAACAAGCTGGCAGGTGATAATATAGAAACAACATCAACGAAACTACAAAATTAGCAGGATTAGGATGATTAAGACAGTAGGAGAAAAAAGAACATTTTCAAGTTGAGTCCTACAGTTGTGTTATCTGCAGTGATTGAGCAATTACAGGGTGATTGACAAGCTCAACACCATGTGTAATAGAAATAATAGACATTGAAAAATATGATGAAATAAAAGGATAATGATTAAGAACTTAATATTCATTTTGAAATAGTTCAATCCGAGTGATTTTTTCGACGTGATAATCAAATTGTTCAAAATTTGTCAAATATAAACTTTGTGAGATATTTCTTATTTCATTATTTGTAAATATTTTGATAAAAGTTATAATATAACTATATCCATCAATCATAAAGAAACGATCAACGTTTATCACAAAATATCAGATAACTTCCACTAATTCTATGTTGTTTCTAATTCGCTAAGTAACAAACACATACCTTGGTCGACGCATCGCCCTGTAACCACCGTAGAATCCTCCTCTGCCCAACCCTCTAGAGCCCCTGAAAGAAGCTCCTCTGCCGCCCCTAGGAGGCCTATTCGTAGACGACAAACCCGGCCGGTTCGTCCTTTTCGGCATAACCTAAAAAAAATCCAGAAATAAAAATGACGGCCATACAAAATTCTTTTATGACACACTTGTCATTTATTTTCATTGTCATAACACAATTGAACTGAAAGAGACAAGTCATGCCACAGTTGTAATGAAAATGAGGAACATGTCATTTACTTTTTATGAGACACTCGTCATTTAATTTTAGTGTCATTCCATTTTTTTAAATAATGATACACCTGTCATTTGTCATTTAATTATTATTTCAAGTGTTGCACCATGATTTGAATGTAAAGTATATTTTATTTCACCATGTTATGTACATAAAACATTTATGGCAAGTCGAATGAAACTGTGGATCATTTTAAAATGACAAATGTCATTTAGTTTTAGTGTCGGTTGAAATTAAAATGATGGTCATGCCAATTATCATTTCAATGATACACAATTTGCTTTTGTTTTCGATGTGAGACCATGGAATGGAAATGATACTATGAATCAGAGGAAAAAATTTAAAGAAATAAAACATCAACACATTTATGAACTAGAAAAAGGAATTCAGTAACTTTCATAATCAACTATTTTCAGCATTTAATCATCTGATTGATTGATCTTGATTGATTTACTAATCGATTCAATGATAATTGTAAAAAGAAAGTAGTGGCATGACACTAAAAATTAATGGAAAGTGTGCCATAAAAATATGATGCCAGTATCAAGTAAAGGTGAATAAGGTAAATTAAAGTTAAATTAGGTGGAGTGCAGGTAAAAAAGATTTAGCCTTACCTTGATCTGTCTTCCTCTGAAAAGCGAATCGTCCATCGCCATGGCGGTTTGCACAGAGTCCTTTTCGCCGAACTCTACGTAGGCGAATCCTTTCGGATGTCCGTCGTACTTATTGCACAGGATGGTGACTCTGTTGATGGAGCCGCAGCCGTGGAAGTGCAGTTCCAGCTCCTCGGCCGTGGCCCCATAGTCTACGTTGCCAACGTAGACACTCCTGTTGTCTACTTCCATTTTCTCCTCAATGGACATGTTCAAAGGGCTCGCTGAAAGAAAAAAGTAGTAGTTCAGTAATTGGATCTGTAAATCTTTTCGTAGAATTACGAAAACTATCACTTTTTGAAAAAGCATCACTGATTCTTCCATCATTCAATTCTTCTATTGTTGAAAGTCTATAATAACTCTAGTCTTCAGAATCTCCATCTTTCATGAGGGAATATCATGTACAAGTGCATGCACCCCAAAATGGCTGATAAAATATTGTATTGTACTTACTGACGCCTGGAGGGCTGCCCATATTCATTTGCTTGTCGACTTCGCTTTGCAACTGCTTGAGCTTCTCTGCCTCCTCTTCCATTTCGCGCACTCGGGCTTTGATGGCCTCCAATTCGGGATCGTCTGCGGGGCCCCCATCGCCGTCTGTGTCGTTTAACAGGCTTTCGTCGTGCATGCCGTTAGTTTCATCAAACGAATCTAAATTGTCCTCACCTAAACCCAAGTCTTCGTTATCTGCCATAACCTAGATTTTCGATTATAATTCTTTTAATTTCATTGGTCCAACAGTATAATGCGAATCGTTAGTAGAAATGTTTGTTAGTATAAAAACATGTGGTTATGCCACGAACAATCGTATCGTATTTTCTATTAGATTTCGAAGGGATACTCACTTCAGCTCACTTATATTTTTTTCCACTACTATTTTTTTTATTAATGGATATTTTACCGGCTGGTCCCGTTTACGTGAAAACGAACACCTAAGGGATCCAAACTCGATTAATACGAGGACGCGCACTCCCGCAAAACTTAACGATGGCGACTACCTTTCAACTTCAACTCTGTCGATATATAAACTCGAACCGAACCAACTCCTTTCGAGTCTCAAACTGAACTGAACACTGAACCAAACTGAACGAACAGGAAAGTAGTCGAATGCGAATGGAACAGTGAGTAGTTATGCTCATGCGCAGTTATCCTCCACTGACCCTAGATGTATATAAAATGGTGTAAGTTCTACGGAACTCTATCTTTATGATCCTCGACCGTAACCAGGTGAGTGCACAGAACACCCAATCCACAGGATAGGCACAGAACATAGGATAGGGTGTTCTGTGGTGAGGGTGTGTAGAGAGAGTGTCAACATTTCGATATTGTCGTTATTGAAGCCCTATCGGAAGTCTGATATGAATTTTTCAATCAGTCATGAAAGAGTTTGTAGCGTTCTCTTGTTGAATATAATCACCCCCGTGAAGAACGAATTTTGAATGTTTACATCAGATACTTGCTCAGTGTACATACAATGAAAAGGAAGAAGAATTTCGGTTACTTTTGTGACCAACCTCAAAAAGTTAATTTCCCCACTTTTCCACGTCTTTGTTGATTTGTCGCTGTCACTCGGTTTCTGTGTCAGTGTCACTTAAAAAAATCTCTAGATTAATTATTGATAACGTTTATTGTGCGGTCGCTTATCATCCTGTGAATACTGATTAGGCCAGGAGCTATTTCCGACAAACAGATTTGAAATAATGGCGGAATCCGTGGAACCTCCCCCTTTATTCGAAAATGTCGATACTTTTGTTCCAGAGAAAGAAGACGATGATCTGTTCGTATCGGCGCACCAGGTAATCAAAACGTATTTTTTCTTGACTCAATTAATCCCCTAATCGAAATGAAACTCCCACCAGAAGTTGGATTCGTTGGTGATAACTTTTCGGTTTCAGGAGCAAGTTTTGCAGTATGAAGACATCTCTGAAGAGTTGAACGGCACTGAAGATCTTCTCGGGCGGATGAATGTCAAGGAACCTAGAGCCGAGATGGAAAATATCCCGATTAACAACGGTTCAAGTCACACTTTGAGCATGGAACAAAACCCGAAGTTGGAAATGTGCAAGGAGGATGATTTTTTGGAAATACACATTACAGAGCCAGCTAAAGTTGGGGAGGGTATGGGTGCTTATATGGCGTACAGGGTGAATACCAAGACCAATATGCGGATGTTCAAGAAGATGGAGTTTTCTGTTACTAGAAGATTCAGTGATTTTCTGGGGTTGCATGATAAACTCACAGAGAAATATCTCAAGATTGGGAGGATCATACCTCCTGCACCAGAGAAAAGTGTGATTGGTGAGTCTTTTTTCAACTATGTATACTGAAACATCAGTTGTTCTTTCATCATTTGAAAACATGAAGAAATTGAGTAAAACAGCTTCAATTACAATTATTATAATTTTATACCTACATATTATAAGTATGTTATATGATTTCACCTAGTAAGTAGTAGTATCTTCTTTTTTTCTTACTTGGCATTTTGTAAATTCAAAACTTTGTCAAACTTACTTTTTCTGAAAACTAACAAGCTGATTGCTTGTTGATTTTTAATCATCAGTTAATTTAATTCAAGGTTAACCAATTCATATTTCTTATCTTGACTCATTTAGTCATTGAAATAACATTGATTGCTTCGTCTAGAGCCACTATTGATAAAGTGTAATTTAAAGCTTGTCTAATCATGAAAAAACACAAGATTGATTCAAAATAAACAGTGAACTGAAAGAAACAATAATATTTTTCAATCACTCAGCTGGTGTAGAGTTTTTGATTAATAAATTGTCTTTGTTATGAATATATTTTTTATTATATTACTAGATACAATTTTCTGACAAATTGATAATAAAAAGTTCATACATGTGGTATGATTTTTCACCATCTCTGTTCTGATTCGAAGGTACAACCAAAATGAAAATGTCTAGCCAAGATGGCCAAACGAACGGCAACGATTTCGTAGAACGACGAAGAGCTTCCTTGGAACGTTTCTTGAGGCGTACTGCTCAGCACCCGGTCCTAGTTTTGGATCCTGATTTCAGGGAATTTCTTGAATCTGGTGAGAACATCCACGAAAATACTCAGATGTTTTGACAGAAAAGTACAGAATCATGATGCTTCAAGAATGAGTTGAATAAGAATATGTTGAGTGCATGCAAAATTGCTGAAAATGGGGTATGAGGGTTTTGTTGTCGTAGGAACAGCTTGAATGCGTTCTAAATGCAATTCAATGAATACATCAATGCAGATGAGTGGCAATAAAAATGCGTAAAAGCTGTTTGTTATGTGAAACAAACCCATTTTACATGCACAAAATCATTCTTCAATGTCTTTTTTTAATTTCAGACGTTGAATTGCCGAAAGCTACGAGCACTTCGGCTTTGAGTGGTGCCGGGATGATGAGATTGTTCAATAAAGTTGGGGAAACAGTCAACAAAATTACCTACAAGATGGATGAAACTGATCCTGTGAGTATTTTTTCAATATATAGATATATAATATAAAATAATATACTGGGTGAGTCGAAAATGTGTACCGAGCTTTCTGGGGGTGATAGACCATTGAAAAATAAGTGTAGTTTGATGATTAAACTCATGGCCCAAAATGCATATTAAGGGAGATATATCCTTCCAAAGTTGATAAAATTAAAATAATTTCTCCGCATAACTTCTGAACGATGAAAGCCACCCGATTGAAATTTTGTGCATGAATGTATGTTGTCAAAATACATTTTTTCGTCACACTTTCACATTTCTGATATTGTTATAAAGGGTGTTTTCAGAGGGTAAGTCATGATTTTTTGTAGAAAACTTTTTTCCCTGTATTATTTTCGGTGAAAAAACAGGAGCATTCGATGGAGCGAAGAAAATTACATGAAAAAGGTACTCCTATTCAAATACAAAAAATTGAGCCGTTCGTGAGATATTTGAGTTTTTGTAGTTACATGATATCAGCAGATTGATTTTATTCATCGCGAGATTCATCGGTATAACGATATTTCAGCAGCATTTGCATTTCCGAAGCACTCGCCAAGCATTAGAAGGATATCAGTTTGTTCAGAGAACGAATAACCTGCCATATAAGTCAGTCCACTGACTTATTTCTGGTTTATAATTAATTGAGACAATCGACTTTAATGTTCCAAACAACCATCTCAGCCACAACCATTCATTTCAAATAACATTTCATTCCCCCAATTATGGCAAGCATGCACCATGAGAAGGAACTTGATTAAATTATTGAATGACAAGGATATCAGCATATTTGGATTGTATTACAATATGATCCGGAAATCGTTGAATAATTTGTGAGAGTGAGGAAATTGTTATTCATTGAAATTCATATTGTATTTTTGTTTTTTCTTTAGTATATTGGTTGTCTCTGGTTCCAACAAATTTATAATGAAACAATTCAACTTTAGTTAGGTTAACGGTATTACTTATGTATTCATGTATTGATGTATATTTTTTATACTGTAATGAAGGTTCATCCCGAGAAAATATATAAATAAAAATTAATGATGTTTCTCGGGATAATAAACACCAGTGGGTCTAATACAATGTTCGTTCGTTTTCTAGTGGTTCGAGGAGAAGTTGGCACACGTGGAATCGCTGGAGGTGCAGCTGCGAAAGCTGCACGGCAGCGTCGAGGCGATGGTGGTGTACAGGAGGGAGCTGGCGCAGCTGACGACGGGCGTCGCGAGGTCGGCGGCGCATTTGAGCGCCTGCGAAGACCACAACGCCTTGTCGAGGGCGCTTTCCAGATTGGCCGATACCGAGGAGAAGGTGATTTTTCTCATTTTTCAGCTTTTCATGGGAATTTCTCTTCTCGTTTCCAAAAAAAAATAGAGTAGAAGTCATTTTGTGATCTGCCCCAAAATGTCACTGCGCTTGAAATTAAACCTTTAGATACCTAAAAGAGAAATTCTCTATTTGTCAGTGACAACTTGTTGTTTTGAAAAATTTGGAAATACAAATATATTTAATAATAATAAAACCTCTACTTATCTTGGTGGACGTTTCGGGAACGAATCTGCTCCCGTTCTCAACACAATTGAAATATTTTTCTCTTCGTAAAATTTTTTCAATATGTTGTCGGTTTTGACACTGAGAAGTGACAATTTGGTAGACGGAGGAATTCTGGTTACAAGGTGTTTTCATTAATTGTTATCGAGTTTTCCATTTTCATATTCAATTTTCAGAAGTGGATGCCAAGTTCTATCTATATCAACTGAACAAGAAGCAATATTATTGTCTCCGTTCAGGAGAATGCAAGCAGACTCTTTGATTATCCGTTTTTGGTTGTTGTCTTCTTTTCCTATGAACTTAATATTACCCCAATCGGCCATATGTTGTCCATTTTCAGTAAGAATATGTTCAGCTAATTTTGATTTGTCAGTATCTTCTCTTTATATTGTTCTTATGCTCTTTCATCCTTTCTGATAGAGGCCTGCTGGTTTCAACGGTATAATATTTTCCACAAACACATGGTATACTGTAAATACAATTTTTCGATCATTGTTCTTCATTTTTCGGTTTTGTATGAGTCAAAATCGATTTCACTGTATTTTCTGTCTTGAACACTGTTTTCACTTGAAACTTGTCACCAACATGTTTAATTTTTTCTGATATTCCGGGAATGTATGAGATTACATTTGTTATCAGTGTTTGTGGTTGTTGTATATTCTGTCTGTTCTCAATTTGGTGTATTGTTTTATCAATGAAATGTTTCGGATAAGTGTTGAGTTGTAGAACATCTTTTATATGGTTCATTTCAGTATTGAAAATTTGGTGGTTCGATGATATGGATTTGGCTCCATCATAAAGTGATTTGATTATTAATTTCTTCGTCTGTCCTTACTACAAATATATTGAAATAATTTTTAATAACTTCTACTCTATCTTTTAGAAACGAGGAGAGAAAATTCCGTGAAAAGCTGAAAAATTAATGTACCACCTCCTCGAAGAACTTACAGACAGTGATTTTTCTCCATTAAATCGTCATTTTTTTCCATTTATACTCATTTTTTTCTATCTCTCACTTCAAAATCACCTATTCTCATACCATTCATATACTCGTTGATAATTTTTATTCATTATATATTCGTTTAGGTGATATTATAAACTATCAAGTATTTTTGCCGTTTGTGTTGTTTCTGTTCATCATCTAATTGTCAATCTACCTATTTTTTTGGCTTTGGCTATTTCCTCATCTCAGTATTCCATTTTTGGTTGTATTCTATTTCTATTTGTATGTTTGTCTCTTTGATGTCATATATTTTTGCTTCTTTTACATTGTTGATCTGTCGATCCTTCTGAATAAGTCCATGTTTTCCACAGTATACTTAGTGATATTGTAGAAAGATAACCTTTGAATTAATTGTTTGTATCTTCATAACGTCAGATTCTTCTTGTTCATTTAAATATCTGTTTTCTTTTCATTCAATGCATCTCATAGCTATAACTCCGTTGTTTCTTCTCCTGCTCTCTACTACCTTTTCCGTCGTTCTCCTGCCATCCATCAATTCTGTTCTTCGCCTTCTTTCCCGACTTAAATCTCCTCGACGACGACTCTTCCAGGTGGAAGGCCTCCACCTCGAACAAGCCAACACGGACTTCTTCCTCTTGAGCGAGCTGCTGAAGGACTACCTGGGGCTGCTCGGCGCTGTGCGCGACGCCTTCCACGAGCGCACCAAGCTCTTCCAGCACTGGCAGCACGCGCAGCAGATGCTGGCCAAGAGGCGCGAGGCCAAGGCGAAGTTCGAGCTGGCCAACAGGGGGGATCGCATGGAGTCGGCCAACGCTGAAGTGGTCGAGGTGGGTAGATAAAAACGGTCAGCGAATTTCAATTTATTCATTTACAGCTTACTAACGAAATATTTGAATTGAAAAAAAGTTCCTCTCCGAATGGGATTCGAACTATGAGCCACAACTTGAGACGTACGCTTGCTCACCATTCGGCTAAAACCATGTGACGTAGAGCAGTACACCTATAACTGAATATTGTCACGAGTGGGTTTTCACCCCTACAATCGCAACTCGAACTCACTCGCTTGCAAGAGGTTTTATGGAAATTATAATTAAAGAATTTATTCCCACTTAACAAATTTATTCATCTTGAATAAAGACGATTCGGGCATGAAATAAATTTACCAATTGGCCAGCAAGATACACCCAACTCAAATAAAAACAAAACAAGAAAACTAAAACTATTGATATTAAAAAGGGTACTTACCGAAAGGCTCGCTTTTCGTTGGAGGATTGGAAGTGCCACTCGCGAAGTTTAGACATGATGCAAAATGTTTAAGATTTACTTTTTGTTTGCGAATTTGAAAAACTATACTTTACGGTCCACTGTCCGAACCACAACTGCCGGTTTTTTCTCTAATACCTTTTGGTAGTGGTAATTGATTCAGCATAAAAACTAGTGTATTCACCTCGATTAGGAAAAATCCAAAACCAGCAGTTTCTGCCCGTCAGCGACTTTAATTGATAATAATAAAATTGAAATCTGAACTAATTTCCTTTGAATATCGTAATTCTCTACTGATATCCTGTAAGCTAAATAATTCTACGAATATGATCTAGACTAGGTTATTGTACTGTTCTTAAATGAAATGAGAATTTCAAATATTCCCAATAAAATTATTTCAATTTCGAATCATTCTTGACAATATCGACGAATAATCAAACATAGTAGTGTAGTAGTGGTAGTTTATTAGCAATCTTCTGCTACAAATGCTTACAAAATATACAATAATACATTTTATATAAAGTTATAGATCTTATACACATATATACATATAATATTCAAATAAGCAATCACCAATTAATATCCATTTATCTTTTCCTAATGTAACCTAACTAAAATTTTTCTTTCACATATTCAACTACATTTTCTTCGGAACTCTTTGAATATTTCAACTGATCTTATAGCCAGTGGTAAATTATTATATAAAATGAGACCATTATAAAAAAGTGACTGTTTTGTTGATGTTTTTTTCCACCGATGCGACATATATATATTATACAGAAAATAATCATAAACGGATTGGTATTGGGAACCCTCAGACGTTTTTGCTCTCCTAACAATCATTTCCTGATTCGGTCTTAAAAATGGAATATAAAAATTCCCGTTTATGTGAAACAGGGTATATAGAACATCTCATTTCTGCTCTCCGTTTTTTTATGTGGACAACACGAAAGGGAAACCTATAATGTTCGACGAACATCGTGTTAGCCAGCTGTGGAAATTTGGGAGAGTAGGAAGGTGTTGGAATTTTTCTTGAATGTTTGGAGGTTGTAAGCATCAGGAAAGACTTCACTAGACAAAGAATTCCACAACTTTGCCGTTCTATTGATGAATGATGCTTGGTATAGCGATGTTCGACAGGTCTCGAGCCTGACAGTGTAGGAGTGACCAGCTTGAGCTCGTCTGGTGTGTCCAAAAAGTACCTATAAAAAAGGCAAAGATCGCCGACGTTTCTACGAATACTAGTTTAATTGAATTCGTGAATTTGAGTTTGAAAAATAAATCATGAAATATGTTTATAAATCGGCTTGTTCGTTTGTTTCTAGTGGGAGTCGAAAGTTGAACGAGGGCAGGATAACTTCGACAAGATATCGCAGATGATCAAGAAGGAAATCGAGAGATTCGAAAAATGCAGGATACACGATTTCAAGGTTATGTTCGTCAAGTATTTGGAGAACCATTTGGAGCACCAAGCACAGGTGAGTTCATAATCGAAATGCTATCAAAAATTATCATATGTGATTTTCTATAATGCGCTTTTCTTTTTCTCTCACTCAAAATCATTCCATATACATGGGTTGTTATTTCCATTCCTTGACAATAAAGCGACGCTTCAACAATTTTCATTGAAAAGTCTTGAATGGTTATTTTTTGTCAAGCTGAGATTATTATTCAAGATTGAAGTTGAAGAAAAATTGTTTCTTGGTGTTTATTTTGTCCTGGCATGAATTTTATGGTATTGAGCATAGAAATGACGACTATATATTTTCATCCCAAAATGTCTTGAAAGTTGTTCAATGATATACGTGTGTGAGAGAAATCCTTTCCTCCTTAGTGTTCAAAAAATTTCTACCACAATTCTATACAAGTAAAATAGGTGCAAAATTGATGGAGTTTTTCAAGATTGAATTCGAATAAAAATTGTTCCTCGTGTGTTTTTGTTCAGGCATGTATTTTATTGTGATTGAGCATGTATATTTTCATCCCTCTACATGTTTGAGTTGAAAGTTTTTCTCTCTTATTCTTCGCGAGTTTTCATGACAATGACAGACGTGCTTTGTACGAAATCCAATCCTTCCGCGTATTTAAAGTTGATTGACATGAAATTTCTGTTGGTAGCTCATCAAATACTGGGAGGCGTTCCTTCCTGAAGCCAAATCGATCGCCTGACTAGAAGACTTCAGCGACGAATAGCAGCGGCGTGTACATTCCTACTGGCGCTTTCCGGAAATATGAATTTACCTCGACGCTTCCTGTCTCTCTCTCTCTCTCACTTCCTCTCTGTAGTTTCCGGAAACTACCCGAGAGACTTTTCTTTGTGTCTCAACTACACTGACGAAATCAATCGATGCCAGAAATTAATCGCAATTTTTGAATTGGTCGTCAAGAATTGAATTATGGCATCCATTTTTACAACATGTTGAATTTTTCTCGAATAGAATTGATCTAATGAATATTTCTCATAGAACTTTTGAAGTTTGTGGAGATATTTATTTTCTTAATCTCGTTTGGCAAATGATTGAATAGTTTTCCGTTGTGAAAGGAGTTCTTGATCAACATAGAAGATGGAATTGGCATGTGCTCTGACAATTTTATATTTTTCTTTGTTTCATTTTCTGCAAATCACACAGAATGTTTTTTTTTTCATACACATAACGCCGTTTGGATAACAGAAGAATCGAGAGCAAATTCTAACAAATAACATTGTAGCCTCATTTTTTCTGTCGAAATACCTACAATAGTGTGTGTTATACAACACGCCTTGTTGTGAAAATTTGTATCTTTTTCAATTATATTGATGAACATTAGATTGAAATAAAAAGAGTGTAAATCTTGTTAGAATCTGCTCCGATTGATACTGTCAACTACAGGGCGTAGTGAACTTCTTGGAAACGTTCAATATCATCATGTGAAAAAATTATGTTTAATAATAATGAGAATGTTTGACGAAAAATTCAAGAAACAAAGAACGTCAATATAAAATAATCGCTTTGAAAAAAAAATAGAAATGAAAACTGTGATGAATTTTTGATTGATATCTTTCGTCAGTGTGTTAAAGGTATAATATGTGAATAATATTGTTTGTTAGAAAGTTGCGAGTGAAATGTTATTCATTCTATCATATATATCAAATTACGGGGTGAGCAAATACGATGGTGTAAAATTGTACAAATAACATATTTTAATTCTACTCGGTTTTTATAAGTTGTTTTGATTTTGTTGATACTCTACAGTTTTTTTGATCTGATATTTCACATTGTGTTTCTAAAAGTTTGTTTATACATTTTGAAAAATCCTTTTCACTAAGGAATATGGCATTTTTTTTGCCCCATGCTCATAGATATTTCATTGTGCGTAGTGAAACATTTTTGAACAATTGTAGTGAATTTAGATAAAAATCTTAGTCGACTGAATGATTCATCAAATATAATTCGTAAGATTATGCCATTGTTACATAATATGTGCTTTTATATTAAGGTATAGATATATCATTGAGTAATATAAATATTGTGATAAAAAAGATATTTCTGCCCATCAAGAGCAGAACATAATTGTTTGTCTGTCTACTCTTCCTTCTGCAGAAATATGAATTTCAGAGTCATGAATGGATGTTGCAAAAGACCCTAAATGTAGTTTCAAGTGCATGATGAGCGAGTATTATGTTGCTTCCATTATTCAATAATACAAATATTGTATATTTTATCAACATTGTTTTATTTAATGTTTTTTTTTTTAGTACAGCTCTCGATTTTTCACCCACTGAATTTCTTTTACGTCTTGATAACTCGAAAATCGAAAATATCGCAAATTCTGCATTCTGCATTCTGCACACAAATGAGGACGTGTTTGAGGAATTTCCGACGATTCTGGAGGTCGAAATATTTTTCCTAAAAATGCTTATATCTCGAAAACTATCAGGAATACGGCCCTTTTGGCTTCAGATTCGTGTTCAGCACATCGAGAACACTCTGTATGCAAGATTTCAGCCCATTCTGACGCCTGGAAATTATTGAAAAAAGTTCAAAGACTATAGTCTTGCTAATTTTTCAGACCCAAAATTCGACTTTGTCGTAGAGGCCTCAAATTCAGTATTTAGAGCCCTTAGGGCATTGCCTAGTGCGGAATAGAAGCACAGCTCTCAACTCCTAAAGATAAAAAAGTTGCAATTTTTGACCCCACTTCGGACTGAATTTTTTTCACGTCTCGATAACACGAAAATATCACAAATTCGAGTCGATTCACGCATTCTGCACACAAATGAGGACGTGTTTGAGGAATTTTCGACGATTCTGGAGCTCGAAATATTTTTCCTAAAAATGCTGATATCTCGAAAACCATCAGGAATACGGCCCTTTTGGCTTCAGATTCGTGTTCAGCACATCGAGAACGCTCTGTATGCAAGATTTCAGCCCATTCTGACGCCTGGAAATTATTGAAAAAAGTTCAAAGACTATAGTCTTGCTAATTTTTCAGACCCAAAATTCGACTTTGTCGTAGAGGCCTCAAATTCAGTATTTAGAGCCCTTAGGGCATTGCCTAGTGCGGAATAGAAGCACAGCTCTCAACTCCTAAAGATAAAAAAGTTGCAATTTTTGACCCCACTTCGGACTGAATTTTTTTCACGTCTCGATAACACGAAAATATCGCAAATTCGAGTCGATTCACGCATTCTGCACACAAATGAGGACGTGTTGAGAGGAATTTTCGACGATTCTGGAGCTCGAAATATTTTTCCTAAAAATGCTTATATCTCGGAAACTATCAGGAATACGGCCCTTTTGGCTTCAGATTCGTGTTCAGCACATCGAGAACGCTCTGTATGCAAGATTTCAGCCCATTCTGACGCCTGGAAATTATTGAAAAAAGTTCAAAGACTATAGTCTTGCTCATTTTTCAGACCCAAAATTCGACTTTGTCGTAGAGGCCTCAAATTCAGTATTTAGAGCCCTTAGGGCATTGCCTAGTGCGGAATAGAAGCACAGCTCTCAACTCCTAAAGATAAAAAAGTTGCAATTTTTGACCCCACTTCGGGCTGAATTTTTTTCACGTCTCGATAACTCGAAATCGATCGAAAATATCGCAAAATCGAGTCGATTCACGCATTCTGCACACAAATGAGGACGTGTTGACGAATTTTCGACGATTCTGGAGCTCGAAATATTCTTCCTAAAAATGCTGATATCTTGAAAACTATCAGGGATGAGGCCGTTCTGACTTCAGATTCGTGTTCAGCATGTCGAAAACAAGATTTCAGTTCTGACGCCTCAAGGCCCTTAGGGCATCGCCTTTTGTGAATATTTGAAGTACAGCTTTCTAGTCCAAATAGAAAATGAAAAAAAATACTGGTGTAGGTTGGAGAACGAATAATAAACACATTTCAATGAATTTCATTTAATTCTACTCATCATCCTGATATTTACAAAATAAAATAAAATCATTGATCTTATAAAACAGAACAATATTCACTTGTGAATTGTGAGTTGTATTCTCTTTATAACATATAAATTGAAGATTCAAGATGGCCTCCTCATTCTCAGATGACACATGACAGCTGGAAGGTGGCAAATGACAGCGACCGCCACGCTGCGCTCATTAACCTGTTGAACAAGATGGCCGCCTCTCAGATGACGCATGACAGCGGAAATATAGCAAATGACAGTGACGGCCATCTCGCATCCAAACATCTGTTGATCAAAAAAAAAAACGCTCAGTCTTTCCGCCACACCGTCTCCACCTCGTCGGTCCGGTACCGCTGCGTAATCGTCGTCGCCTCCCACGCCATCTTCACGCCGGCCTCGAACATCTCGGCGCCGGCGTGCGCGATCATGACGCCGTTGTCGATGCAGAAGCGTTCGTCGGTGGCGTGCGCTTCGGCGCCCCGAGCGGCGCACATGGCGGCCATCATGGCCTGTAGGCGCGCGTTGCAGCCGACGCCGCCTACGAGGAGCACCTCGCGAGAGCCGCAGTGCGCCAGGGCGCGTTCGGTCGTTTCCACCAGCATGGCGAAGATGGTCTCCTGAACAAATAAGGATCATCACTCTTGAATATTCGAAACATTCTGAAGGAAAAATTGAAAGAGAAGATTGACAAAAACCATTTGTAAATGAAACTCCAAAATAGGATGACGGCTAAATGGAAGAAATCTAGTGCTATATATAGTCAAAAAAACTGTTCTGGTAATATCTAGCTTTTACAGGCATGTGAAGAGGTGTGTGTGTGTGTGTGTTGTGACTATTCTTCTGGTCCTCACTATTAAGAAAATTAGTATTTTTTTTGCTGAACCATCAATCACGTTTTTAGGCATGAAAAAATCAGTTCTACAGCGTACACTCAGCATAAGGTGAGTGGAGAAAGGCATTCATGAAGCCCACCATGAGCTTCCACCAGTGAGACAAAACAACAATTTCCCTTGTTATATTATACTTCTGCAAAATCAAAAAAAAATCCTACCTGCAAAGAGAAACACAGATCCTCTGGTGTCCACCCCTCCATCAGCAACCTTTCTGTTTTCTCTTCCATGAAAGATAATATCCCCGAAAAGCTGACATCCATTCCTTTGACACAGTAGGGCAGCTGCAGGAATTTCTTCCCCTTTTTGGCTAGCTGCTCTATATTATAACCAGGACTGGGGTCGTTGGGGATTTTCAGCACTCTAGCAAACCTATCTAGGCAATTGCCCACAGCAATGTCGATTGTTTCCCCAAATATCCTGTACCTCTTTCGAGAATAAGCTATGATTTGAGTGTTACCACCACTAACGTATAGAACAGTGGGATTTTTAGCACCAGTGATAAGTCTACCCATTTCGATATCTACGAAGATAATAAGAAAAACTATCTATGTCAACAACATTACCACTATTTTTTATATGTATTCGTTTCAAAATTGCTCACACTGTGTACAATATGTACATAAGGATACGACCAATGCAGTGATTGACCCCTAGAATGGGTTTGTTCCACAGCAGAGCCACTGTTCTAGCGACGACAGCCACCGTGGCTAATGGTGCCCCCATGCCAGGACCTTTGGTGTAGCAAACCACGTCTATATCCTTCGGCGTCAGTCCGGACTGTTCCAAGGCCTCTTTGAGGACTGCCAGCACGTTATCTTTATGATGTTGTGCTGTTTCTTTGGGAAGGAACCCCTCTCCGGGAGGAGTTATGTAGGTTCTGCGACAGTTCGAAAGGATTACGCCGTTCCTGACTATGCCTATGCCCAGTTTGTTGGCACTTCCTTCGAATCCGATCGCAGTCACCATTATATTGAATAGTTCAACTGAATTTGAGTAATCAACAAAGAAATCATCAAAAAAACCGAACTATGAACATAATCATAACCTCACTTTTTGAAGAAAGCTTCTTCTTCTTAATTTAAGTGACTATTCACTCTCAGTAAATTGCTACTACAGAGATCTCATCATTAACACCATTCAACCAGTTTTTAACCGCAAATTCAATTTCAGAACTTTTAGTCATAATATTCTACCGAGTATACAGTATTTATGTAATAAAAAACTTCAAAATCAGATTTGTTGCGTCAAAATACGAGAAAAAGTTGATATAAACATCGAAATGACTCATTTCTTAGGTACACATTTCTTGAGAAATTCGATTTTTTTTTATTACTTCCAGAAGGCTTCAACGGATTTCAATGAAATTTTCATAGTTCGGTGATAATCTCAATGAGGTATATTTGGACCCATTTAGGTTGATAAATAATCACCAGGAGCGTGCTCACAGGGCAAGCAGTTTCGATTTTGAACAAACCAAAAATATAGGTTCATATACGAGGAAAAAATACCTATATATGTATAATACAAACCGAAACCTATGTATCGTTACCTGTTGAAAAAAAGTACTTATAGCCAAAGCCGATCATCAAACCAATCGTATAGCCATATCATAACAAAAACCCACTCGTTTCCAGACATGTTTGTATAAACTTTTTTCATATTTCAACTCAAAAATTCTGACCTTGAAGTTTCGTGCAACATTGACGAAATACCCTGTACATATATTGCTAGTAGTGGAAGCAAATTTATACACAAAAGAAAAAATCAACAGCATGAAAATATATCTTATTACTTGGATAAAAATAGGAAGGAGTAACAAAACCCTGCTTTGAAAATATGATTTTATCGTGGAAAGTGAAGCGTAGAGTCGGATCAATGTTTTTGTCGTTACTTCATTTTCCATATTTATCATCACTCATGAAAACAGTAATAAAAAACAGAAATTCAGTATGTATGCGAAAATATAAAAATGAATATTGTGAAGTTTACTTTGAAATATTGAAAATCATATGCATCAAATGAGAGAAATTTGTTATATATTCGTTGAGCGTGAAAATGCTCCTCAGATTCTCCTTGACCATCTTTTCAAGTTGCTAATACTGATAACATAACCTGACTTCGTTGTTCATCCTTCCCTCAACATAACCTGTATCTCGTCGAGACTCTTCCCCCTAGTCTCAGGCACCACGTAAACCACGAAAACCACCGCCATGAAAACCACCCCTGCGAAAAAACACACAGTCCAACCCATGCCACACCTCTCCACCACCAGAGGAAACAACAAATTCGTGACGAACGAAAACACGGTCATCTCCAACGCCACCAACGAGTTCATGTAATACTTCACAGCGGGAGGAAAAACCTCCCCTGCCACGGTCCACGAAACAGGCCCGGAACCCAGTTTGAAGCTGCCCAACATCAGCAACACCGCAACCAAGGGCAGCCACGAGAACCCGCCCAAATCGTACCCTGCCAACTTCAAGTGGAAATACGCCCCGAGTGAGGTAAGGGCGAACAGTTGCCCAAGGTAAGAACCGCCCAACAGAGTCTTCCTACCCACCCTATCGGCGACTTCAGCAACTATAATAGTGACAGCTAGTTGTACGGCACCTACGACCATCACAGATTGATGGGCAGACAAGAAAGAGCTTTGACCAGAGCTAGAATCGAATATAGTTTGCATATAGGCGGCGATACAACCTTGGCCGTTGAATTGCTGAAAGAACATCAGTCCTAGGGTGATTCCCAGGGCTCTTTTCACCTCCCTAGACTTACAGGATCCTTCCGAACTGTCTGGTTCCTCGAATTTCAGAGCTACTTCTTCAGCTTCCAGCTGTTTTACCTTAGTTTCTGGTACGAACAAACCAAAAACTAGTAGGAAAACGAACGAAGGCACCAATGACATGACTGCTAGTGCTCCGATAGTTACAAAGGGCCCCACCACGTAGACAAACAACTGCGAGGCTATTATGTTAAGCGACAGGACGATACTGGCGCGACCTCTAGTGGAGGCATCGGCAACTTCAGCAACGAACCCAGGCACTATGGAGAAGACGCACCCTGTGCCCACCCCCAGCAGAAATCTAGCCACATAAAAGTGCCACACTTTGCCAGCGAAAGCCAATGTAACGTTGCCTAGGAGCTGGGGCAGGGAGAAAATCAGCAGCGTCCTCTTTTGGCCGAGGTGGGAGGCTACGAAGCCTGCGGTTAAGGGTCCGAATAGAGAGCCGAGGTTGTGTAGGGAGGTTATCCAGGCTATTTCGGGGGTTGTGGCCGGTGAGGGTAGGGGGTTGCGGTCGTTGAGGGCTTGTAGTTGAGGTACTGATGGGGAGGACCAAGCGAATGCCATGCCTGATACGGCTGTCATCAGGTTCACTGTTGGAAAAGAATAACACGAGATTTTGTTATCACAGTACAGTAGGTATGAATATATTGAACATAATGGAATATAGTGGGTATGAATACTGAGTTTACTGCAAGTTTTCGGAGCAAAATTTCTGTCGGTAGTATAATCAGAATTGATATGTAGATTTATAACTGCACAATTTCAAATTTATCTGCAAGTTCTAAATTGCATAATTGCTTTTGGGTAATCTTGAAAAAAGTCAAGTACTTCTACCTAACTACTCAAGCTGCAGAATTTCGAATAACTGCAAGGTATATCTCACAGAACTTAAAATTGCTTCAGGATGTAGAATTTCAAGGATTGATTTCCGAATACTAAAAGAAATAATTTTTTATGATCTCAAATTAATGCAAGACAGAGTAG
Source organism: Gastrophysa polygoni (assembly GCA_963576655.1). Lineage (NCBI taxonomy): Eukaryota > Metazoa > Arthropoda > Insecta > Coleoptera > Chrysomelidae > Gastrophysa > Gastrophysa polygoni. Next base: position 24,492,918 of record OY755090.1, on the reverse strand, counting down.
TATAATGGTTTATAAAACACTGATTCAACCACATTTCGACTACTGTCTAACATTACTCTACTGTATAAGAACGAGTTGCAGAAATTGCAGAAACTCCAAAACAGAGGTATGAGATCTATAGTGAGATCTGATAGACGCACACCAATAAAATCTATGTTTGAAATACTAGATTGAAACTGTGTTTGAAGAGACTCTACTTCATGGCCAAGGTCTTCTTTTCCCGATTATCTGGAATCTGTTGTATATATAATTTATATAAATATAAAACAATTAACAACCAGTCAGTATCCATACTAAGCTGACAATCTTGTTGTTTCCCTGGTGTTGTCTTTTAATTTTGTTTTGATTTCATTTCATTTTACTGCTATTGTTACAATTGTTTTTTTTTAAATGTCTATATATTTTGTCCTTTCTTTAAAATGTTTATATATTCATGAACTTAATTCATATGTATATTTTGATATGTATATTTTTCCAATCAGTTTTGTGTATTCCTTTCATTTCTTCCTTCCACTTCCTATTAAAAATAAAGATTTCATTTCAGAGTGTTAAACCGCTCCAAGTTATAATGTCGTTTTGAGAATTTGTATGGAGTAGCAGAATTCCTGGTATTTATAATCTGGAAATTTATAATCCATAATCTATAATCCATAATATATTCTATAGTCTATAATCATATCACACCCTATAATCTTCGTAGTACACAATTTTACATACCTGAAAATATTGTTATAATTGTAAGACGATGACTTCTCTCCTTTCCACTTTCCACATTTGCTTTCATCATTCTCCAAGTGATTTTCTCCAAATTTCGGGAAGTAAAATCCAGAAAAAATGCCCCGACCAGCTCTTATTTCTTTGTAGATAATTCTGATTTATACTCATACAATAAATTATAAAATAATGCTAAGTACTTCTGTTTATCTACAGATTATCTCATTAAAAAAACAATGAGCTTTACGTAAATGATGAAAATAATTCAAATATTATTTAGATAAATGAAATTCTGAGTGTACAATACGGTAGGGTCAAAGAAACATGTGCATTATATTCAACGAGTTATCTTATATTGCGGCAAATAGAAAAATAGAAATATACCAAAATAGTTTCGGCTCCAACAAAGATAAATTTCAATAGAAACAGGGTGGTTCTCTCAGGTATCATCAACATACAATCTCTGCAACCATAAGGGTTACGTTTCAAGTTGAATTTGGGAAAAATTTGAGAAAGTTCATTGTTGAGTTTTGGAGATAGCAGGAAAAATTAAGTTGATAGCAAAAACACAAAAATAGACGTCATAGAAGAAATCATTTTACACAGCAGTAAACATGATACACAAGCACCATCGTATGGAAAAAGTTTTTCTGAACTCAAGATTATCGAGTTTAAATGACTGGTTCAACATTCTTCTGATATTGGAAACTGCATATAACTCGGAAACTTTTCTCGTGGTTCTTACGGTTATAGATATAGCAATGTTAATAACAGCTGAAAAACACCCTGTATATAACATGTAAGTGGAAAACACTTATGAATACTTAGTTAATTATAAGAGTTAAAATGTAATAAGAACATTAGTTGTGCTTTCTTCTAGTCAAAATCAACAATTGATAGAAAGTGATTTCTTATACAAATGTTAATGAAAGGATTCTTCAGTCTGTTTGGAAAGTACATCCAGTATTGAATCGACCTATTAAACTTTATCACAAACTACAACAGCGGTTGAAATAAATTTTCAATATTTGCAAGCATATAATAATAAACAGTGCTCACCAAAAAGTCTGCAAGATATGGAAATCCGATTATAGAAATATGTATACAATATTTTGAAATTGCTGTAGGTCATAGAATTTCGAAGGTTAAGAACTGAACTATGCTTCGAAACTTTGGCCCTCACAAAAAAAATTTCGAATCGAATCAATATTATATTTAGAAAATACTGAATATCAGATATCGACTACAATTGGTCCTTCATAGATTGATTTTTAACTCTCGCTTTACTTTCCGAACATACTACATTAATCCAATAAATCGAATATTTGTTTCCCATTTCTAAATTTGTCAACCCCTACAAAAACAAAATGAAAATACCTTTTTCTAAATCGACTTGACGACCAGTAAAGTTTTGGTTTGTGCTAAAACAGTTTTCAATGATTCTGAAGTGTTCAATCCCCATATATCTAATGGCCCTCTACTCATACAGGCAATCCTGAAAAAATAAATATTTCCAACACAAGGTGACAAAAAAACAAAAGTACTTCATTTCAAGAAATTTCTTTGCATAGTAGTCGTCTCAATAATATCCAAATGAAAAACCAACGAAGAAACGCCTCATTCGCAATACTGAATAATATGAAACTATAAAAATAGTGGGTTTTCTTTTGAAGAAAAAAATACTTTCAACTATTTTTCCGAAGTGAAGTATTTGACTAACCTTTGACTACAGTTGGGTTATCTTCCACATATCAATGACTTTCAGAACAATACTGGCACGCATTTCAGACTCTTGTATCGATATGTTCATCAAAAAGTAGCGTTTCTTTGTGGCTTTTTATTTGCAGATTATCGCGACGACTTCTATACATGATTTCCACAAGAATTTTTCCAGCAATAATTCATGCACAAAGTGCAATATCAATGAGAAAAAACGTAGTTTACGAAGCATAAGCATGTGTGAATAGATGTCAACTCATCTCATATATGATTTTCTCACCTTCCTCCTGAATTGGAATGCAAAAATTTCCAGTAACTCGGCCTCAAATTCGTCGGTTCTAAAATGGCTACGTGGAACAACACTGCTGTACTGAAGCAGTACAAGAATTCCGTGAAACCCGGTACTTTCGGTAAATACCCTTTGTCTATACCCAAACTATAAGCTATCTAAAAAAAAAATGATAAAATACGTTGATTTCAAGTCCATTTGATCAACTCGCCGAGAAGAACTATTAGTTTGTTACTTGGAAAAATAGTGAAGCGAGAAGAAAGAATGCACAACCGAAGAACTGGAATATCAGGTCTACTTACCCACCCCGAATAGAAAGTTGTGAAAAGAAAATGAGAATATTTTAGGTGTGAAGCATCAACAGAAATTCGACAAAGAAATACAGAAAAATATATTCAACTAACATTTCATGGACAATAAACGTATTTCGCAGTTTTAGTTTTAGTCAATGCTTTTTCCAAAGACTGTGACGTATTCAAACCCCATACGTCTAAAGAATCCCGTGGCATACAGGCAATTCTACAAGAAAACAAACTTCTCACTAAATGGATTTTTTCTTTCGATTTTTCTTACCTGCCGCCCGATATGGAATGCAAGAATTTGAAATAGCTAGGTCTCAAGTTATCCGGCTCTAAGATGGCGGCATGAAACAGTATGGAGGTACTGAGGCAGTACAAAACCTCGGTGAATCCGAGCACTTTGGGCAGATAACCTTTTTCGATGCCCAAATCGTACGAGATCTGCAACGATAGAGGATCGAAAACTCGGTTCCGGAAATGTCCTCGCTCGGATCCGTACAGCTCATTTCAATATCAGCGTTGATATTATTAATAATGCAATCATATGCATTTACAAGTATTACGAAATCTACTCATCAAGGGAATTTGAATTTTCAAGAACCAGTACAAACCTAAATAGTTATATATTTTATAAATATATATATATGGTTTGTTTTCAATGGAGTACTCTATATTTTGTTTTTCCAAGAAGATACATGACTAGTCCCAAAAACAATTTTCAGGAGTCAGGAAAAAAATACATTAGAATTTATTGAATTCAATGAATGAAATGCTTATTTCGATTGTATGTTTCTTATGATTGTCAGCTGTAAAATATTGTTGTTCTTCTTAGATCATCATAACTATCATAATATTTCCTCTCATAATCTCAGTTATAAATTTTGTCTTGGATTTGTCTTGTAATTTGTCTTGGAACATAATATAGGATTTCTAACAAACGATAACTTGAGTTGAGTGATTATTGGAAAATTCATCATTGTCGCACAGTTTCATATCTCATGCGCTGCATTACTTGAATAGTCGTAAATAAAGTTTAGTATTGAACTCGCGCATAAGGGCTAGCATCCATCCAGATATTACTCATTACTCTCATTTTCCATCTATAGAGGCAATTTCCATATATAAACAGCAAATAATTCGCGAATGAATTTATATAGGAATTAAGGCAATATTAATGGAAAATTTCAAGTAAAGCGTAAGTGAATTCAGTTGAATATCGACCTTGAGAGTGCACAGGTTTAGGTATGTTAGGATTATTATACAACATGAAGCAAAATGAAAAGTTATCGAAATTTAGTAGTTATAGAAGTTTAGTAAAGTATTGGAAAGAAGTTTAGTCGAGTTAGTATAAAATGAGCTGCAAGAACTTACACAATATATATTATCAAATGTTTATTCCTTCAATAATTGTATTCGAAGAAAATCAGGTCCTTGAAGTTTTATTCGAAGAGGAATTATAGTTACAGTTGAAAAAAGTTGATACAACTATGATTATTGATGAAAAATGTTAATTTTCCAAGGATAAGCACTCCTGTAAATTCTTCATTTTCGACCAATTAACGAAAGCTTTACTGTAGAATAAAATTTCAAACTCAAAATGTATTTTCCAAGGCACACATTTTCAGGAATGATTTCTTCATCAGGGTTGCAAATAGCAAATTAGTTGAGCGATTTTTTTATGAAAAAAAAAATAAATTCTTCCAAATTACTTTTTAAATTTTGCATCTATATTGATCAATTTTTCAATCATTCCCATATATTGATATCACATAACTTTCTGATAAAATTTTGTGTTGCTACAGGGTGAAACCGAATCTTCATGTATTTTTTCTTCTATTGAAATTCTGATGAAATATTGTTTTTGTTCATCGTAGAACTGATTTTTTCGATAGAATTACTAAATTGGTCAATAAAAAATCAAATCTCACTCAAGAAAACTTACCTGGGCCATTTTCCACAGAACGTACAACGAAACGGTACTATCAGGATACCGATTGAAAGCGATTCCTGCTAAGAGCCCTGCAGGCAGAGCATGCGAGGGGCTATCTTTACCTCTCAACCTCCTTAAAATACACAGAGTAGCCTAAAATACCTAACGGTAAATTTTACTTGAGCACCAACAATGGGAAAAAGATGTTACTTGTTTCCTCAAATGATAAAAATAATCTATTTCTCTCAGGATATTTTTTTCTGATGATAACTCAGTCACATTAGGACATAATATCGGAACATTTCTTGATTTTATTTCTCTAGGAGTCCACAAACGTGTAAGTTTCGTTCTGATAATTTTTTCACACTATTCTATTTGTCTTTCGGAGTCGATCTGATAATGGATAATCTATTGATTTTCTAATCTACAGAAAAGAGCTTTTTATGCCACAGTTTATAACATCTCAATCAGATGATTGAATAATAAAAAATCCCATTTTTTGTGTAGGGAACATAGTAACATCTTTTTGAGAACAGTTCATTCTCGAAATCAAAGTCTTTACTTCAGTTGTTGTTTCATGATTACTTCCAGTTTTTCATACAATACATAATTTTTATACAATCATCTACATATTTGTTATAAGTAAAATCATTGAATGTTGACTATTCAAATAAATGAATCATAATTTAATAAGTTCACAGTACTGTTGTCTGATCAAAAATGATATCACTATTTGAATAAATCATTGTGAAATCGAGCTTGAAACAAAACCTATTCAACGTAATTTCCCCATCAATGAGTCATTTATAAGTCACCCTCATTACTATTGAAGTATATATTGATTATTGAAAAATAGATTATAGCCACTTTGTAAAGTAATTCAATAAAGATGGTATTCAACACCCTATTCATTCAACAACAACCAATTTAATTTTCGAAAATGAACTGTTTGCTTCAAATTAATTACCCTGAAAATTCCAGAATATGCGCCCAAGAAAGCGGCTAAATTCAATGTCTCCTTCCTGAAAATCAAGGTTTTGAGTGAGCCTGGCGAACTAACTACCCTTTTCATGTTCAGCACCAGTTTCAGGGAGATTTGCAACGCCAGCCCTATGCTGAACATTTTCCCAGCACCCTGAAAAATCCAAAATAAAACAGCATGAGTCGAAAAAACATTTCATGTATTGTAGGCCTTTTGTGCTTGTGTTCTATGACTATTATAGTAAGAAAAATCAGGATAGATAGGAGGAAAAGGGCCTGATCCAAGGTTTTTTCTAGCCACAAAAATTTCTAACGAACGACTATAACGTGAGAAACCCTGTGCAATAATGCAGATTTGAGAAAAATTTTTAGCTGATATATTATCACAGTTTTCCACATATTCAAAAAATTAATCTTACCTACCTGCATGGTATAATAAAGACAGCTGAACGGATGCGGGCACGCGTTTTGTCTATCACAGCACTTTATCCTGTAAACGATCTTCTTGTACAACCTCAACATTTGATGGATAACATTGAGGACGATATTTTTCGGCCTGCCTGTCCTCCAACGCCCTGCCCCGTTCGGATTATTCCTAGCCGGCTGTCGGTAAAAATTACCAGCTTGACTGGACCTGGTACTGTGACCTTTCTCCTCGTAAGGCCCCACGACGAACCTGAAAATTTCGTTCTTGATTTCTCTCAAGTCTCAAAATAACAATCATTTCCTTCCTTATTTTCGATTCAAAAACTTAGTCTTCTTCTTATTTTTCCCATCATAACCCAACACGTTCTACAACCTTTCAGAACGTAACCCCAAAAGAACTCGCGAATCTTCTTCTCGCCCCACGACCGCCAGACTCACCTCAACACCCTGAACATGGAATCCTCCCTGCGGTCGTCGCCGTCTTTGTGAAACCCGCCCTTGTAAAAGTATGAGAGCACCGCCATGCTGACGCTGAAGAGAGCCACGTCGCCGTATTTGACGTTCCTGACGAGATTTCGCGATCTGGCCATGTTCCATAGCGTTTCGGTGGCGACGTTGCTAACGTACAGGCATAGCAAAGTTCTGCGACTCGGCCTCTCGATCAAGATGGAGAAGACGCTCGATAAAAAAGCGGGAATGGCAGATACGGTGAGGATGTTGAAGTTTCCCAATGATTTTCTGTCGAATACAACGATTTTCGAGAGGTGAATATATATTTCTACAAGGCTGCGATATAAACGAGCTATTAGACATCGCGATGATCGGAGGGGGGGAGGGGAGGGAGAACCGTGGAAGAACATTTTGGGAAGTAAACTACAAATATTGTTGATTTACTAGTATTCCATTCAAATCCCCAATGAAAATTTCGATCAGGAAACACTTCCATAGTGAATTGCAAAAAAATAACGCTTGATCTGAAATTCAAGACTGTGATAACTTGATATTTCAAATCAATAGATATATCTGTACATGGTGTTGAATTTCATCATGAATATTGATTGAAGAGTCATGATATATGTACACAATATATCTAAGTAAATAAATATGATACCTAGATATTTTATCTTCTGGAAAACTAATAACTGAAATGAAGCTCAAGTGAGTAAAAGAGAACTCGTAGGATAGGTATTTTTTCATGAAAGTGATAAAATCTATTTTGAAAAAACATCAAGGTCTGGTGAATTGTGAGACTGACCATGCACTTTAGAGAACATCCAATAATGAAACTGAAAGATTAACTTCAACAGAGAGGTCACACTTAATTGCTACTTAATTGATATGTTTACATAATTCAATCATTCATTAAATTTTTTTGTGAAAATAATTTGAGTCCACTGAATGTAGAACTAATTGATATGGAATAACAATATGTCATGGTCCACCAAGCTCATTAAACTACATTGAAAAAATTGCTGAATACAAATGTGAATGATATTGTTTGAATAAACGTATATAATCAACCAACTATGGTACTATATGAAAATGAACTTTTGAAGGATATTTAATTTCCATAAATTACATAGAGAGAACTTTCAAGATGTTATATCTCCAATGCTAAGAACAGATTAATGTTTTCTTACCTTAATAAACAAAGAAATAGAGAATAGCCAAATCCAGTGCCACTCAAAAATGCAGTAGATTGTATAATACCTAGGATTGTCTTTTTTATATCTTCTTTGGAAGGAATTTTCCCTTTCATCAATAGTGTTAGCTGTAAAAAATAGTACTATAAGTACAAGGTTCAATGATAAATAACCTGAAATACAGCTACAGTATAAATTCTGGATAACTCCATACAAACCAGATAAACTGTTCCATATACCCTGAAGGAATCAAACATACAGTAGAGGTATAGACCACAAGTGGCCTGAAGACAACTGTCTGTCCAGGGATGTACATAATCCACACAGGAAGTTGAAATTGGAGCTGTAACGGGTATGAATTTGCTGAAAGTCTGAGACATCTTCACTCGCAAATACCAGGTGTATCTTCAAAATAACATTGTTCAATGCTTTCACTTTCTAGGAAGACTTTGAACCTCTTTTTTTAACTCGTTTGTTACCCAGCCAACTTGTAGTGAATACCCACAGAGCACCTTCACTCACCGTATTGTTCAATTTATAGGTAACTAGATTCTAAAAGTAAAATCAACATTTACATACTGATAATCTCTAATAATCTCTGATAAATATTCGGTTTATCAAAATAGGATTATAAAATTACAAGGCCATGCCGTCATCCGTCATTATTGTCAATATGAATTTAATTATGAAATAAACTGACAGTGACCAGTCTGGTCACAGTGCCAATGACTGATTGATCCGATGGCACCAGATCGATCAGAAATGAGAAGAGGAAAAAGACAACTCAAGAAGTTAGGTTATAACATCCCGCGGTCATTTCGTTGCGAATCGTTGGATTATCCTTTGGATTCCTGAAAAATAAATCACCATGTCGAAAGCACATCCACCAGAGTTGAAAAAGTAAGTCATAGTGTAGGAAAAAATCGCATAATGTCATACAATAAGTAATTTCTCTTCAGATTCATGGACAAAAAGCTATGTTTGAAATTGAATGGAGGAAGACAAGTCAGTGGCATTTTGCGAGGATTCGATCCTTTCATGAACCTGGTGGTGGACGAGTCGATCGAAGAATGCAAAGATGGATCGAAAAACAATATCGGCATGGTGGTAAGTGAAGTGAAAAATGTAGCGTTGAAACATCAAATCACTACATTGGTGTTTTAGGTCATCCGAGGGAACAGCATTGTAATGATAGAAGCCTTGGATCGAATTTAACCGATCTGTTAGTGATATTGTAATGTTAAGGTGATTCTCAAGTAAAGATAAGATGAGTAATAACTGTGTTTTGTTTACTACGTGTGATGTTGTGCTGTGTGCTGCAATTTACTATATTCTCTAACGTATCCAAGCTGTTCATGTCAGAAGATATAATACAAAAGCCCCACTATCTATCATTTTATTCTTCAAACAATCTGACTGTTTCCTAAATTCCTCCCTCTCTCGTACAACCTCTGCTTAGTGTCGTGCTTCATCGGGCTGGTCCTGCTGTTCTTCGATTTCTCGAATTTATCCAGGGCCCTGTCGCTCATGGTCGTCTTCCTCTGCACGAATCTGACGAACTTCGCGGCTTGATCGTCTTCCGAACGGCCCGTGTCCCCGTTTCTGAACCAATTCGGCTCCGACTCTACAGGGTCGGAATCTTTGAGCTCATCCTGAGAGAACACCTCGTACCTGCGACCTGCCATCCACTGCTCGTAGAACTCAGGACGGTAGCCGGTGCTCTCGTCCCAAGCTCTTCTGCAGTTTTCTTTTATCCATGCCACCTTCGAGGCCGTTGGGATCCTGACAAGGGGTTCTCAATTCTTTTATCTTCATTCAATTGAAACAAATAGACTTGAACTAATATACTCACGAACAAATATAAATTGAAGAAACAAGGCACATGAGCCTTGGAAAGTGAAATATTTTGCATGAGTAGATATTCAATGATATTTTGCAATGTATGTCGCGATAAATTGACAAAGTTGACGATTTGCATAGCCTTTGCACATTTTGAATGCAAGTGGATCATCACTTTCCATATTTCCACCACAATACTGAATATATTCGAGAATGTTACTGTTGATTACTCTTTTTGGGTTCTCATCTACTCAAAAACATTCAACAAGTCTCAAAAAAATTATATTTTTGAGAATAATTTGTGGTGACTGAGATTGACAAAATTTCACAAATTTCATATTTCAGATAGTCAGGCTTTATTTCACCGAGACAGGACTCTTGTATGAAGTTGAGCATTGTATTTTTCTATAATACAGTGTGACTCATTTGTTGATGAGTCACATCGAAAAATCGTTGTTGATTGTGAGATTTTGACAGATTTTTTTTTCAAATTTTAGAGCTTGATAAATTTGATTATATGATCAAAAAGGGCCACATATTCTAACAAAATCCAATGCCTACTACGTCTTCTGACAGGAATGAAATTTCAGGATATTATTATTAAATTATTTAATGGAAGACACCCAGATAGATATAAGTTAGTTATAGTACTGTACAATAAATCAATGAAGAATCAAACGAGACAATATATTAACTCAAGTTATTTGTTCAAAAGCACAAGAAACGATTTGATGGTTTTCTCTAGCCGTTTTCGCAAATATATACTCTAACAAGATAAATTTCAATTTGAAAAAATCGATTCTCTTCCGTCATTCACAAAACATTAATGGCGCCATCTTATGGAGCCCAACACCATTTTATTGCTGTTACCAACCAGTTGGAAAAAAGAATATGATTCACTGAATGAAAATTATCTTAATATCCTACTGCTATCAAACCAAAATCTAATCTCAATAACTAACTAAAAATCTGAAACTTCATCAAATGATATCACTATAATTATTAACGAATACTTACTCGATAAATCGTTGACCTTCAACTCCATAAGGTTCTTCGTCATACTCTAAACTGTAATGAAAAAAAAAAGGTACGTAAGTAGCAATTTTTGTTGAATTATACACCCTGTATATTGAATATTTACTCACCTCGTCATTATCAGCGAATCGGATGTGATAATGCTTCTGCTTGCAATTTCCCTGAATGTTATGAGAATATTGTATAAATCTGTGATTTCATACTCTGGATAATCAAAAATGCAAAAACAACTCACTTCAAGTGCTTTTCTTTATCATCGTCCAAATTCAAAGTAACGGGCTTATTCTTTCTGAAAAATAATAAATCGAAATTGCGGGATAATACAATGAATAAATTCTCGACCAAATTCAGAATGAAAAGGGTTGCCTCCAATTTGATATCATGAAATCAGAACTATATGGAGAGTTGATGATAGTTTCCAGGTAAGTCGCAGGGTGTACCAAATAATGTCACATTGAAGATCTTCTCAGATATTTGTTCTGAAAACTTCGTTATATGGAACACAATATAAAATGAAATCGAACAATGCAGATCTCGATGATCGAATTTCTATACCGCCCCAGATTGAAAGTTCCATTTGTTCCATCATTTGAATTTATATAATCCGTACGTCTTGGTGAAGTCACTTGGCTAACTTTAAAAATACCTAATAGGTGGCTCCGCTTACAAACGACGGTTGGAGAATGGTGTTAAGATGATAAATATTAGGATGGAGGTACCGCAAAAACTAAGGAATGTAAAAAAATAAGGATGTGAAGTGGAATGAACATTATTATCTTCCGGTAGATATTGACATTCAAACGAATCAACAATAGACAAGCAAGGGAATCACTACAAGGCATTCTAATCAACAATTTTCAAAGTGAAAATGAATAACCAATTTTTTGATTATGATTGAGTTAAATGTTACATGGGGCTAGTATGATGGAAGTTTTCAAAAGTTGCTACCGACTGCGCCGATCCGAAAAAATATCTCGTTGATGAGGAAATAATTGGTGGTTGATATAAGGGCGAAATCATATCTTGTTGCAGAATGGCATATACGTTACTGGAATATGGACACAGTATTCATACAGTGTGGCCCGTTTGTGTTTGAGTTGATTTGTGAAACCTTTATTGATTGTGCGATTTCGACCGAACTTTTTTTTGTAGTACTCACTTTACTTGGATATTTTCGTGGGTATTTTTCGGAAAAGACATGATGCAACCGCTCTTTGGGTCAAAAAGCCCCTCCACTACGTCATAACACCCTTTCGGTAGCTTTTTAGTCGGTTGATCGTTCGTCAGATACTCCTGGCCTGGAGGACCAAATTCCTTCTGAATTTCAGTGTGAAACCTGAAATATCATCTATCAATCCCAAGAGACATACACATGTTTGTGGAGGAACACAAGAGAAAAACTAGTTTAATTAGGAAATAAATGAGTGGAAAAGCTGGAAAGGAAATTGCTGTAGTAAAAAAATGGTTAGATTACAACAAAATATAATATTAAATGTGCCAAATCAAATACTACAAATACATTCTAAATAACTGAATATTTGAGTATAACTATCGACAAAAATCTCAACTCATGTGACCAATCTCACGTACCTGCATTTTTTTTTTCGATTTTCACATATTTTTTTTCATTAATAATGAGATAGTTTTTCATGTTTTTTTTTACCTCCTGTCGGGCTTCTGGCAGTACTTGAAGTCCTCGTCCAACACTTCGCCGCAAGCGAATATAAACGTGGAATTCTCCGTCAGCTCTCCGTTCCTCCAAACGCCCTGTACCTTTTGCCCGTTGGGATAGGTCAGGGTGCCGATGCCGTGGAACATGCCGTTCATGTTGAATTCCCCCTCGTAGATAACGCCTTCCCGAGGATCATAATTAATTTTATTTATTTATTTTATTTCAGTTTTTTTTTTTAATTTTGTTATCTACAAAACAAACAGATTTTTTGTTCGTTTTATTTTGTTCACGTATTTTTATTTTATTTATTTACCTATCCATTCTAAAATAACCGAAGACGATGTGTCAATATTTAAAAATATTTTTTTTTCTTTGAAAACGATCAAATTATCCGAAATTTATCAATGATCATGTGAACTCAATTGAAAAAATATTTTATTGAATTCACACATACATCATATCAAATTAGTATAATATATGCAATCATATACAAATGAAAAAATAAGGAGAGATAACATAAACTAATATTTTCATTCATGAATAATATCGTTCATATTTTTGGTACACAAAAAATTAAATAATAATGGGTAACAATGACATTGAACAATTGTTATAAAGGGTGTTTTCAGAGGGTGAGTCATGATTTTTTGTAGAAAACTTTTTTCCCTGTATTATTTTCGGTGAAAAAACAGGAGCACTCGATGGAGCGAAGAAAATTACATGAAAAAGGTACTTTTATTCAAATACAAAAAATTGAGCCGTTCGTGAGATATTTGAGTTTTTGTAGTTACATGATATCAGCAGATTGATTTTATTCATCGCGAGATTCATCGGTATGACGATATTTTAGCAGGCCATGATGAATAATTTTGTTCTCAATTTTGACGTTCATGTCATCAACATTCGAGTCAACATTGTTGTAGTCGATTCGTTCGTGTGGTTTTTCTGTGTCATTTATCACTGCGATTATCAACTGAGATTTCAAGAAATATGGCAGGTTATTCGTTCTCTGAACAAACTGATATGCTTCTAATGCTTGGCGAGTGCTTCGGAAATGCAAATGCTGCTGAAATATCGTTATACCGATGAATGAATCTCGCGATGAATAAAATCAATCTGCTGATATCATGTAACTACAAAAACTCAAATATCTCACGAACGGCTCAATTTTTGGTATTTGAATAAGAGTACCTTTTTCATGTAATTTTCTTCGCTCCATCGAATGCTCCTGTTTTTTCACCGAAAATAATACAGGGAAAAAAGTTTTCTACAAAAAATCATGACTCACCCTCTGAAAACACCCTTTATAACAATATCAGAAATGTGGAAGTGTGACGAAAAAATGTATTTTGACAACATACATTCATGCACAGAATTTCAATCGGGTGGCTTTCATCGTTCAGAAGTTATGCGGAGAAATTATTTTAATTTTATCAACTTTGGAAGGATATATCTCCCTTAATATGCATTTTGGGCCGTGAGTTTAATCATCAAACTACACTTATTTTTCAATGTTCTATCACCCACAGGAAGCTCGGTACACATTTTTGACTCACCCTGTATAATACAGATAATATGGTACTCAAGTTCATCACGCTCTATAATTGAAAGGAAATCCGGTCAGAATCACACAAAGAATAGAGATTTTACAAAGTGGCTAAAAAAAAATTGGTCACACTCATGGTCGTATGAACAAAAAGACATGGCCATCTTTGTTCATTCGTCCATGGTCATAGTGTTTACATAAATATCGTATCATATTAGTGACCAAACTGACGTCCGGTTTCCAGATTGATTTCCGCACCGACTGTTTTCGAATTTCGATGAATCAATCTCAGGTGAATCATTTCGAAATCGTCGAAAATAATACGTACCGTGCGAATATCTGTAGACCCCTTCGCCGGTGAATCCCAACGCGTTCCATTCCCCCAAGTATCTGGTGCCCGTGCAGAAAGTCTGCAAACTCTTTTTGAACTTCCTCACGCCCCAATGGCCGAAATTAGGCAAAGTGTCCCGCTTGCAGGTGGAGTCGATCACCTTGCCCATCGAACCCACCGGCTACAATATCGATAATAATAATCTTTATCATTATTTTATTGTCATCAATATCATTATAAGAGATCCTAAACTGGATATTATTGGCGCCTCGAATATTTTTTAGTATCTTCAATATTTCATATAAACTTGCAATATCTAAATTGTGAGTTTCCATTCAATTCAAGTCTTTATTGATCCATTAGAACGAGCTTAAAAAAAGCAATAGGACAAGTCCAGCAAATATCAGATACAGATATAATATACAAATATATAACAAACACATTCATAAATAATAAGAGGTATATAAACAATTAGGTGAGTGAACGAAGCGGCAATGATGAAAAATAATACAAAACATTTTTACTAATGTAGGTGAGAAAAAAACTCATCGATTGTATAGGGGCTAATTTCGAAAATTAGTTGTTTTATTTTATGTTTGAATACTTGGTCCTTGGTTATAATTTTGAAAAACTCCGGAAATGCATTATATAATCTCAGCCCCAAAATCTCAAACGAGTTCAGACGTAGAGATAAACGTGTTTTGGGTATGTGAAAATCATTTCTGATGCGTGTATTATATTCATGAAAAAATTGGTTTCGTTTGAAAACTTCTTTATTTCTACGGATGTACAACAAAACTTCCAGAATGTAGAGACCTGGTAGAGTCAAAATTTTAAATTTTTCAAATAGTGTTCTACACGATGATGTTTGTGACGCGTTTGCAATAGTTCTGATAATTCTCTTTTGCGTTACGAAAACGTTGTGTGCAGGCGGAGAATTTCCCCAAACAATAATTCCATAGTTAATTCTTGATTGTATCTGCCCGTGGTAATATAAAAGTAGACCAGAGTTGTCTAGAACTCGTCTCAAGTTTCTCAACAGAAAACACTGCTTATTGAGTATTTTAATGAGATTATCGCAATGCTGATGGAAATTAATATTGCTATCTAGAAAAAGACCTAGAAAATTTATACTGTCAACTCTTTCTATCTCAACACCGGATATTCCAATATTAATGTCTACCGAATACATGTTTTGGGCAGTATGAAAAGCTACTGATTTCGTTTTGGAGGCATTCAAAAATAATGAGTTTTCACTGAACCAATTTTGCAAGCTATCGAGATCTGAATTTATATTTTGTTGCAATTCAGGCAAATCTTTTGATTTAAATAGGAGGGAAGAATCATCGGCATACAAACAAGTGAGTGACTTTGGCTGAATAGATGGCAATTCATTTCTCTACTTGCTTCGTATTGGTTTCCTCACTTTATTCATTGGAAATTTATATTTGATATTTCGAGATTTTATATTTTGTAACCATTCTGAATAAACCTATTATTATTATTATCATCATTATAAAATATCATTCATAGAGTCCGTAACATATGGGGAGAGATTTTATATTATTGAAGTATTGACTTTTTCTCGGAGTTCTACCTAAAAACCTAACCTAAAAATCGATTTTGACACATGTCACGTGATCATCAATATGGCGGTAAAATGAAGAAAATACTATGAATAGGCGTAAAGTGGGGTTAGATAGCAGGTTTCAAGCAATTATTCCAGAAAATTGAAAATAGCACTTTTTTTCGATCTCGTTTTCTCATGAAAAAAAAAAACAAATTTTTTGCCAGGACACTCGCCGTTAAGGGACGTATGAAATAAATACATATAGATGCATAACAATCTAACTTAAAATATGATAAAACATAAATATCCATGATGACAAGAAGCAATAAATTATAAATAAAAAATAATCAATGGAACATACGATCGAACCAGGAATTCATTTCATCATTAAATTCTAAATATTTCTTCCAATCAGGAGTGTCTTGAGCAAATATTTTTTCATACTAATTTTAAATCTTTTTGCTTCAGTTATATTTCCAAATTCATTGATCAGAGAGCGTTGTAAAAATTGTGAAAAATTGATTGTTCGCCAATATTTGATTTGCAAGTATTTGTTATCGAGGAATTTCCATAAACTAGGAGAGAAAATCTAAAGGAAAAAAATGATGAATCGAAGCCGGCTCTGTGTGGACTCGCCTTTTGGCAGAAGGAGTACCGCTTCTCGGTGTCAGGCCCGAAGGACAACGAGATATCTGCTCGTGAGAACCGACCGAAGTGGGTCGAGAGTCTCATTTCCGAAATGGTGCTGATTTTGCCGAAAAACGCCTGCGAAGCTTCGGGGAAGAACCCGGACGATCGTCCTTTCGACATGCCGGCTGTTCGGATTTCCTTCTTCCCTAACAAAATCGAAACGAATCAAAACTGTGCTCCAATTCGGTCAGCATTCCTCTCCCATCGTTCCACCACGTACTAACACGATGTTCATCGAACATTATATGATGTCTTTTCATGTTGTCATAAGATAAAGAAAAATTATGCATAAAAATCAGCACAAACAATTTTTACTCAAAATTAAATCTTTTTTTTTAATTTGGCAACAATTTTTGTTGCTTTCTCATCAATTTGTAAGGGATTGCGGTGAAAATTTCTAATGAATTTTGTGTTATACAAGGCAAAACAGAAAGTTGAATAATTGTGGTTATTTTCAAGATCAATTCGGGGAACTAAATTTGCTGATTTTGTCAATATTTTGTAGTGAGGTATGAATTGTGAATATTGTGCGATTTTACTCTGAAATTCTCAACACTCTGTGGAGAAATTCAACAGCACAATCACTTTTTTTCTAAATAAAGATACAAAATGAGAATTTTTATAGAAAACAATGCAAGTTACAATTATAGCAAACCAGTAGAATGGCCCGCAAGTAGGCCTGATCTAAGCCAAAATTAGTTCAGATGACATAAGTGTTTGCTGATTTGTTTTTGTTGTTCCTTCCGTTCAAATTCACAGTTTCTTTGGTAATTTACATTTTATTATTTGCTATTGTTGCAACCAACACAGCACAACATCCATTGGACGTCCATTCAAAGGTCATTCGAAACTATCTGAAAATGGACATCCACTTCATGTCCGAAAGCGGTCCAATTGAATTGAATGTCCACAACATAGTCTCCTCAGGACATTGAACGGACGTTCCGAATGGATGGATATACTTCGAACGTGTACAATGGACGAACGTATTTATTTTTATTTATTTATGACAAATAAAAAATGGAATATCAGGAAAATGTAAGGCTTCGAAATCACACACGACCACACATGATTTCATAGTTGAATTTATCCACAGAGTGTTCAGAATATCAGAGTAAAATACAACTTTGGTTACAAAAGTTGTTCAGGATTGATTTTGAACAAAAATTGTACGGTTTTTTAGTCGCAAGATTGTTAAAGACAATATTTGGAGAGTGAAATTTCCTTTGATCTGCGTGTGGTGCGAAAATCCAAAGATCAAGCTTACCTTCATGAAACGAAGATGAATTAGATTGAATTGTTTGATTTCACATGGGCTTCCTATAATTTTCAAATCCCCAGTTTCCACAAAACTGTTATTTATTCATTCGATTGATAGGTATGTCATCCATCCGTGTGGCATTTTTATACAGGCTGTCCCAAATATTCGTGCCATAATTCCACTAGTAATATGATGTATCAGGACCGAAAAAAAATTCAATGAAATTATGGCAAGTATATTTGGGAGACCCTCCATTGGCTACGACTGCCAACTTAATCCAAGAGGGATACTATACAGAGCGTACAGAATTACCAAACCTGAAAAAATATACAAAAAATTACTGATATGAAAATATCACAGAATGCAAAAAAAAAGGAAGTGGATCGGAATTGAAAACTTGAAGTTCATAAACGTTCATTTATTATCCATTTCATCGATACACTGTTCAACACTAAGTCTTTTATGTGCGCGTCAATACATTTCAGTGCATAACATTACTCATTTTTTTCATCCATAGATACAATAAACGTCGAAACATTACTCAACAATTATTTCAGGAATTTTTCAACAATTGCAAGCGCGATTTTTGGAGGCCTATGGCCATAAATAACTTACATCGAAGCCTCGAATACGAATACAAATCATCACACGAAAATGCCGTCAGAATGCATACAGGGTGTCCCCGGAAATATCTGTAGAAAACGATGCCACAGTCTCCTGACATCCAAATGAGATTCAACTTGAACGAAGCTTTTGATTTGGTTCAGTTCAGTGACCTCATTTGTTATCAGACGTTTTAGGGACACCATGTATATGTGAGGGAACACATACAGTACCATTATTTTGGACAGTTTATGTAGTGGGGAGCCGTGAACTATCGTGATTTATCATTCATGGAGATTATCATATACAGGATGTTCTGGAATATTTGTAATTTTCTTGGATTCAGACTATTTTTTCAACGTCTTTTCCTTCTCTACTCAATTCACCTTAAAAAATGATAATTTATCATAATTCCTCTTTCATATACACGGCATGAAAAAATAGCATAGCTGTGTTCATTTCAAGTAATTTCGAAGAAATTATTCAATCACTTGAATTATTTTAAGAAGGTACTATAGAAAACAAATCGAAAAAATCGTATATCGTATAATCGAAATAATCGTAATATGTGAATCCGAAAGATGATCCACATGTTCTAGGACATCCTGTATGATTTTTAATACTCCATCAGTTAGTTTATGTTTCTAATTATCATAGAACGAATTGACATTTATAATTTGTCACTAATTGAAAATATTGTGCATTTTGTTGTGGAACAGTACCAGAAATGTACATATTTATTTACATAAAAATTGTAAAGCGCACCATCAATTGTTACATCTACGAAGGATTTTTTATGAAATGAAATTAAATCTGAGGCAAAATAAAATCTATTCAACCTCAAATATCTGCAATGCGAAACCTATGCCAATAAAGTAGTAATTTGACTTTTTATGGGTTGTATAGAAAAATGTATAAATATCTTGCATGTATAGTATTTTTATGTTGGAAAAATTGTTAAAAATTCCACAATTTTTTTTAGCAATGATCACAAGATATCGAACTGAAAGAATGTACGGGAAGACAAAACTATAAATTTGTACACCATTGTATATAACTTAATTGTTTATATCTACAACTATCGAATGATATAGTGTGTGACAATAATGATCAAGTATTATAAATATAACTCAATCACTTCTCAGAACATTTTGAAAATCATTTCATCTCATAATTTAATTTTTCGAAAAGTTGAAGATAAAGTTTAGTATTTAATTCGCACATGATAGCTATCATCCACTCAAATGTTACAGCACTAGCCATCTTCGTTGATAATAGCCATCATTATGCGTTTGTTGAATAATATACTGTTATTGTATAATCATAATTATTATTAAATTCATATGGACATTGCTGTTTTTTTGGAGACTAGGTGGAAGAAAAATCAGGCTTAGAGTAAATGAATATCCAGTCTTTTTTTTCGAAGTTTTATGTTATTTGAAAAATTAATCGGATCCCCAGAAATATGGTTGAATTTTCAAATTACGAGGTGAGTATAACTAGAATAGGAGGAACCAAGAAAAAACTGGAAATAAAAAAAAAAATCGAATATGGGATAAATTCGACAAAGAATTTGATTGAATGATAACTTGATGAAGCAACTTCTTTCTTCTGATAAAACAAAAATCATGGTCGATATTCAGACCTAAGGCGATTTTAATTATTGTCAAAAGTTTCATTAGTCTACAAATTAAGTAATGACAAAGAGTCCTTCAAAATGAATTGACCAATATGAGACATTCGCTACGGAGCAACTAACCCCTATTTTCACATACACAGGGTATTTCGTAATCACTGTGAATATTCTGAAAGAAATTCCTACCGACTGCGCCACCTTTGTAATTAAAGAAACGACCATTATATGCGTGGAAACGTCATAAACTCCAAAATGAACTATCAACAACGATTCTAACATAGAATATAAGCTCTCCAAGGGACTCATTCACTATACCGAGCGACTTCATCCAACACTAAGGGCGTAATGGCAACTTACGTCACAAAGTTCATGTGCAGCCTATAATTACCTAACTAATCGGCGATCAATACATTTACAAAAGGAAGGAAAAAACAGGAAATGTTTCCAAATATTCAAATATAAAATTACTTGAATAGTTTTTCACTATTTACATAAGAAACATTCATAGAGAATATTCGATGTGACAATCAAGTCTTTTTTTTTGTTTTCCACGACTAATATACATTTTCATAAGATCTAATACCATATAAAGCTTGTTGGGTTCCTAACATCTAGAAATGCAAAATCTATATCATAACACTCATTTTGGTATACAAGGTATTCATTAATATTGTCGAAAAATCTGAAGGAATCATGTTTTACAATATTAATGAAAATCCCTTCAAATTGCATAATTGAAATTTAATTGCCAGACGAATCTGTGTTGTCGTAGATGATTAAAAAAATAACTCTCAAAGAACAATATTCGATCTACTTTCAATATTCATTAATTTTGTTTTCTTCACAAATACTAATACTGATTATTCTGATCCAATCAATCGATCATCATTACCTTCCTTTTTCCCAAAACTTTTTTCAAGGTCCGTAAATAACAAAACGGTCACGCAAATCTAGAATATTTTGTTCGATTCATTGGAAAACTGGAAGTAGGAACGCTAGTCCACATTTTTTTCAATTTTTTCATAGTATCATCGAAAAAATGGTAAATTCTTTTCATAAAAAGTTATCCTCAGTAGCTACTGAACAGTTATTGGTTATTGATCTGAAATCAAATACTGTCAAAAAGGATAGCACTAATATTATTTCTGTTTTTTTTTGTTCACCATCCACAACAGCATACAAAATCATTAATCTTATAGAATCCTATGCAGAATACTATGCACTATTTTTGCACCCGTGGTATATTTTTGGAATATAGTATATTTGTAAATTTTGAAATAATGATTAACAGCAAACTTTTCCTTTCATTTTAATGTTTGTAATGAAACAACTCGCACCCCTGCTCCTTGTTAAATGATAGTCAAATAACCAATATTGAGCTGTTGAATAGCAACCGACTTATAGCAAATGATGCTGTTAGAATAATGGTAGCTACCATAAAATGGCATCAAATAACAGCAAAACGATTGGAATTTGATGTTTGAAAACACAAAAGTAACAGCTGTAACGAATCAATGAAAATAACATGGTACCAAATATATAAGAGAAGATGATAGCAAATTATAGCAAGAAAATAATAGCAAACAAGGAAATAACAGTTACCAATTTGTTGTCATTTCGGTCATTTTAAGAGAACAAAAAGCTGTAATGAGTGTCCACCCACGTCAAAATTAATCACAGGAGACATTTCTCGACCCGCCTGCTTTTCGAAATGCCATCCTACAGGGAGTGTACAGCAAAAAACATGAATAAGAACGGAAAAGAAAATACCATAGACGAATATAAAATACGAGAGCACATAAATAAGAACGAATCAATGAAAATAACATGGTACCAAATATATAAGAGAAGATGATAGCAAATTATAGCAAGAAAATAATAGCAAACAAGGAAATAACAGTTACCAATTTGTTGTCATATCGGCATTTTAAGAGAACAAAAAGCTGTAATGAGTGTCCACCCACATCAAAATTAATCACAGGAGACATTTCTCGACCCGCCTTCTTTTCGAAATGCTACCCTACAGGGAGTGTACAGCAAAAAAACATGAATTAGAACGGAAAAGAAAATACCACAGACGAATATAAAATACGAGAGCACATAAATAAGAACGAATGAATGAAAATAACATGGTACCAAATATATAAGAGAAGATGATAGCAAATTATAGCAAGAAAATGATAGCAAACAAGGAAATAACAGTTACCAATTTGCTGCAATTTCGGTCATTTTAAGAGAACAACAAGCTGTAATGAGTGTCCACCCACGTCAAAATTAATCACAGGAGATATTCCTCGACCCGCCTGCTTTTCGAAATGCCACCCTACAGGGTGCGCACAGCAAAAAAACATGAATTAGAACGGAAAAGAAAATACCACAGACGAATATAAAATACGAGAGCACATAAATAAGAACGAATCAATGAAAATAACATGGTACCAAATATATAAGAGAAGATGATAGCAAATTATAGCAAGAAAATAATAGCAAACAAGGAAATAACAGTTACCAATTTGCTGTCATTTCGGTCATTTTGAGAGAACAACAAGCTGTAATGAGTGTCCACCCACGTCAAAATTAATCACAGGAGATATTTCTCGACCCGCCTGCTTTTCGAAATACCACCCTACAGGGTGCGCACAACAAAAACATGAATAAAAACGGAAAAGAAAATAGCACAGACGAATATAAAATAC
The DNA here is from genome assembly GCA_963576655.1 of Gastrophysa polygoni. Classification (NCBI taxonomy): domain Eukaryota; kingdom Metazoa; phylum Arthropoda; class Insecta; order Coleoptera; family Chrysomelidae; genus Gastrophysa; species Gastrophysa polygoni. The sequence continues at coordinate 24,470,038 of OY755090.1, read as the reverse complement.
GAGAGCACATAAATAAGAACGAATTAATGAAAATAACATGGTACCAAATATATAAGAGAAGATGATAGCAAATTATAGCAAGAAAATAATAGCAAACAAGGAAATAACAGTTACCAATTTGTTGTCATTTCGGTCATTTTAAGAGAACAAAAAGCTGTAATGAGTGTCCACCCACGTCAAAATTAATCACAGGAGATATTCCTCGACCCGCCTGCTTTTCGAAATGCCACCCTACAGGGTGCGCACAGCAAAAAAACATGAATTAGAACGGAAAAGAAAATACCACAGACGAATATAAAATACGAGAGCACATAAATAAGAACGAATCAATGAAAATAACATGGTACCAAATATATAAGAGAAGATGATAGCAAATTATAGCAAGAAAATGATAGCAAACAAGGAAATAACAGTTACCAATTTGCTGCAATTTCGGTCATTTTAAGAGAACAACAAGCTGTAATGAGTGTCCACCCACGTCAAAATTAATCACAGGAGATATTTCTCGACCCGCCTGCTTTTCGAAATACCACCCTACAGGGTGCGCACAACAAAAACATGAATAAAAACGGAAAAGAAAATAGCACAGACGAATATAAAATACGAGAGCACATAAATAAGAACGAATTAATGAAAATAACATGGTACCAAATATATAAGAGAAGATGATAGCAAATTATAGCAAGAAAATAATAGCAAACAAGGAAATAACAGTTACCAATTTGTTGTCATTTCGGTCATTTTAAGAGAACAAAAAGCTGTAATGAGTGTCCACCCACGTCAAAATTAATCACAGGAGATATTCCTCGACCCGCCTGCTTTTCGAAATGCCACCCTACAGGGTGCGCACAGCAAAAAAACATGAATTAGAACGGAAAAGAAAATACCACAGACGAATATAAAATACGAGAGCACATAAATAAGAACGAATCAATGAAAATAACATGGTACCAAATATATAAGAGAAGATGATAGCAAATTATAGCAAGAAAATGATAGCAAACAAGGAAATAACAGTTACCAATTTGCTGTCATTTCGGTCATTTTAAGAGAACAAAAAGCTGTAATGAGTGTCCACCCACGTCGAAATTAATCACAGGAGATATTCCTCGACCCGCCTGCTTTTCGAAATACCACCCTACAGGGAGTGTACAACAAAAAACATGAATAAGAACGGAAAAGAAAATACCATAGACGAATATAAAATACGAGAGCACATAAATAAGAACGAATGAATGGAAATAACATGGTGCCAAATATATAAGAGAAGATGATAGCAAATTATAGCAAGAAAATAATAGCAAACAAGGAAATAACAGTTACCAATTTGCTGCAATTTCGGTCATTTTAAGAGAACAACAAGCTGTAATGAGTGTCCACCCACGTCAAAATTAATCACAGGAGATATTTCTCGACCCGCCTGCTTTTCGAAATACCATCCTACAGGGTGCGCACAACAAAAACATGAATAAAAACGGAAAAGAAAATAGCACAGACGAATATAAAATACGAGAGCACATAAATAAGAACGAATGAATGAAAATAACATGGTACCAAATATATAAGAGAAGATGATAGCAAATTATAGCAAGAAAATAATAGCAAACAAGGAAATAACAGTTACCAATTTGCTGCAATTTCGGTCATTTTAAGAGAACAACAAGCTGTAATGAGTGTCCACCCACGTCAAAATTAATCACAGGAGATATTTCTCGACCCGCCTGCTTTTCGAAATACCATCCTACAGGGTGCGCACAACAAAAACATGAATAAAAACGGAAAAGAAAATAGCACAGACGAATATAAAATACGAGAGCACATAAATAAGAACGAATGAATGAAAATAACATGGTACCAAATATATAAGAGAAGATGATAGCAAATTATAGCAAGAAAATAATAGCAAACAAGGAAATAACAGTTACCAATTTGCTGTCATTTCGGTCATTTAAAGAGAACAAAAAGCTGTAATGAGTGTCCACCCACGTCAAAATTAATCACAGGAGATATTCCTCGACCCGCCTGATTTTCGAAATGCCACCCTACAGGGTGCGCACAACGAGAAGAATTTACCAATCGGTTTTGCATTCGGGCGGATTCAGATAGCCGAAAACGTTGAGCTCGTACATGCTGGCGAACGTGATGAAGATCAGATACCAGATCATCAGGACCACGCCGTACCGTCTGTCCAATTTCCAACCGTTGAGATGGGTGGCGACCACCAAGAACACCACCGTCGACAGCAGCGACAGGGTGGAGTAGGTCAAACCTGCGCGCAAAACGAAAAACGTCAAAAACTACCGGATGACACGGAATATTCTCCCTGATTATACCAGATTCTATGGGAAAATCCAAAATGAGAACATTAGATAAGAAATGAGTGTTATGAATTTTTCATTGTTGTTATTTGTAGAAATTTATCGAAACGAATGACACTTCACTACAAGATGATGAATTTTAAATATTATTATTATATTTTATTATTATTATTATTATTATAGTTATTTATTTTCAGTCACCTTTGGACACCCCAAAAGCTATGACCTATCACAAAATTCGATTTTCAAACTCTGTTTTTTTTTTTCGAACAAGTTCAGTTGTTGTCGAATCTTGCAATTACATCTCAATTGACAGATTGCCTGACAACAGATTTATCTTGCAATTAGAGCTTGAATTTCATATTTATCATTTGTCAATATGCTCATTTGCAACATGAATATGTCAATCAAGCTATGATCAGTTTTGCAATTATAGAAAAACAAAGAGAAGAATAAAAGTTTGTTGGTATGTCCATTCAGCACTTTCGTGGATTAATAATTTTTAAAAAAAATTTTCGAAGAAAATTTCAAAACGGTATCTTATAGGCGTGGAAAAGAAAATTTATTCTTTCCAAATAAATTCCTCGAATACCACCAGGAAGAAATGAATCCTGTCGAAACGTCGGCTGGGGAGAAAAAGTATATTCACCTTTGCTTATCACTCTGACCGTCGATCCCGGTCGGATGATAGCGGTTTTAATGAACCAAGGAAGACCTAAACATATCAGTATGTCGAAAACATTGGAGCCGACTGCATTAGATACTGCCATGTCGCCATAACTGCAAAAAAAATCAGCAAAATGATTATGAAAATCGAATCAATCATCAAGAGTTGATGACTCTCGAAAATATTCAATGATAATTCCTTAATAATGATGCTAAGATGATTTCTCTTTTTTTTTTTTAATTTTCTGAATCTTCAAAGGCCACCAAAAGGAAAGATTATAAATGGAAAAGTAGCGGATCAGAAAAATTTAATTTTTATTTTTTTATTTGTGTCGAATATGTTGAAAAAATTGAAAATACAACACAACCATCACAAATGTTATGACTGCCCTTGAAAGTAAAAAAAATAATTTTCATTGTGATATTTTAGTATGTTTTTTCATTGCGCGTTTTTGAATCTCTTATGGAACATTTGAATAACAATATTTTTATTTTTCTGAGCTTGTTTTTTTCAAATTTCCATGTATATTTCCTACTAATAATCTGATCTTTTTCTAAAAGTATTTTCTTATTAATTTTGTGTTTTATATTATGTCCCGCCTCCATAAACATGTATGTTTCTTGGGATTATTGAATGTTATTATTATTAGAATAGAATATATTTACCCCTCTTTGATAACTGCTATACTCGATAAAGCATCAGGCACAGAAACCCCAGCCGCTACAAAAGTGAGCCCCATTACGGTGTCCGGAATGCCCAAAGTATATCCTGGAAATCGCACAAGAATTAGTGATCACTCTATATCATATTATCGACTGGTTGTTGCATCATACTGTGATGGTTATCACAAACTTTCTCCCATGGATCCTGGGGTCTTTGAGATATATCGCCCCTATAACAACCAGAATATTTATTTTAAGAATCTGAAAAAATTCACAACCACTATTTCAGACTCGCAGATAACGAATCTGTGATCGGAATGAATGATTTCGTAACGATAACAAAATAATCTCGCTCCTAAGAGCGTTTTTCGCCTGAAACGCACTATTTTCACTTTGACACGCCATATTTCCGGAACGGTTGGTTTTACAGACTCGATCGACCCACCGATCGATTCCTCGTTCAATTTTCATCTAGATTGCAGAATTTCAGACGGTTCAATCAGAAAATGAGAAATTTCGTTGATATCAGAAAGTCCAAGGTACATATTTATCGGATAATCGTATCTTGGAAATTTAAAATTTCTTAATTATCATTTTAAAAATATGGAGAAATTCACAACCACTAATTCAGACCTGTAGAAAACGAATCTGTGATCATAAATACCCAATTCATTTCGATAACGGAGTTATCTCGCTCCTAAGTGCGTTTTTTGTCTGAAAACGCACTATTTTCACTTTGACACGCCATATTTCCGGAACGGTTGGTCTTACAGCCTCGATCGACCCACCGATCGATTCCTCGTTCAATTTTCATCTAGATTGCAGAATTTCAGACGGTCCAATCAGAAAATGAAGAATTTCGTTTATATCAGAAAGTCCAAGGTACATATTTATCGGATAATCGTATCTTGGAAATTTCGAATTTCCTAATTATCATTTTAAAATTCTGAAAAAATTCACAACTACTGATTCAGACCTGTAGAAAACGAATCTGTGATCAGAAATACTCTATTCGTCCCGATATCGGAGTTATCTCGCTCCTAATTGCGTTTTTAGTCTGAAAACGCAATAATTTCACTTTGACACGCCTTATTTCCGGAACGGTTGGTCTTACAGACTCGATCGACCCATCGATCGATTCCTCGTTCAATTTTCATTCAGATTGCATAATTTCAGACGGTTCAATCAGAAAATGAAAAATTTCGTTTATATCAGAAAGTCCAAGGTACATATTTATCGGATAATCGTATCTTGGAAATTTCGAATTTCCTAATTATCATTTTAAAATTCTGAAAAAATTCACAACTACTAATTCAGACCTGTAGAAAACGAATCTGTGATCAGAAATACTCAATTCGTTCCGATAACGGAGTTATCTCGCTCCTAAGTGCGTTTTTTGTCTGAAAACGCAATATTTTCACTTTGACACGCCATATTTCCGGAACGGTTGGTCTCACAGACTCGATCGACCCACAGATCGATTCCTCGTTCAATTTTCATCTAGATTGCAGAATTTCAGACGGTTCGATCAGAAAATGAGAAATTTCGTTTATATCAGAAAGTCCAAGGTACATATTTATCGGATAATCGTATCTTGGAAATTTCGAATTTCCTAATTATCATTTTAAAATTCTGAAAAAATTCACAACTACTGATTCAGACATGTAGAAAACGAATCTGTGATCAGAAATACTCAATTCGTTCCGATAACGGAGTTATCTCGCTCCTAAGTGCGTTTTTTGTCTGAAAACGCAATATTTTCACTTTGACACGCCTTATTTCCGGAACGGTTGGTCTTACAGACTCGATCGACCCACAGATCGATTCTTCGTTCAATTTTCATCTAGATTGCAGAATTTCAGACGGTTCTATCAGAAAATGAGAAATTTCGTTTATATCAGAAAGTCCAAGGTACATATTTATCGGATAATCGTATCTTGGAAATTTCGAATTTCCTAATTATCATTTTAAAATTCTGAAAAAATTCACAACTACTGATTCAGACCTGTAGAAAACGAATCTGTGATCAGAAATACTCAATTCGTTCCGATAACGGAGTTATCTCGCTCCTAAGTGCGTTTTTTGTCTGAAAACGCAATATTTTCACTTTGACACGCCATATTTCCGGAAAGGTTGGTCTTACAGAGTCGATCGACCCACAGATCGATTCCTCGTTCAATTTTCATCTAGATTGCAGAATTTCAGACGGTTCGATCAGAAAATGAGAAATTTCGTTTATATCAGAAAGTCCAAGGTACATATTTATCGGATAATCGTATCTTGGAAATTTCGAATTTCCTAATTATCATTTAAAAATTCTGAAAAAATTCACAACTACTGATTCAGACCTGTAGGAAACGAATCTGTGATCAGAAATACTCAATTCGTTCCGATAACGGAGTTATCTCGCTCCTAAGTGCGTTTTTTGTCTGAAAACGCAATATTTTCACTTTGACACGCCATATTTCCGGAACGGTTGGTCTTACAGACTCGATCGACCCACAGATCGATTCCTCGTTCAATTTTCATCTAGATTGCAGAATTTCAGACGGTTCGATCAGAAAATGAGAAATTTCGTTTATATCAGAAAGTCCAAGGTACATATTTATCGGATAATCGTATCTTGGAAATTTCGAATTTCCTAATTATCATTTTAAAATTCTGAAAAAATTCACAACTACTAATTCAGACCTGTAGAAAACGAATCTGTGATCAGAAATACTCAATTCGTTCCGATAACGGAGTTATCTCGCTCCTAAGTGCGTTTTTTGTCTGAAAACGCACTATTTTCACTTTGACACGCCATTTTTCCGGAACGGTTGGTCTTACAGACTCGATCGACCCACAGATCGATTCCTCGTTCAATTTCCATCTAGATTGCAGAATTTCAGACGGTTCGATCAGAAAATGAGAAATTTCGTTTATATCAGAAAGTCCAAGGTACATATTTATCGGATAATCGTATCTTGGAAATTTCGAATTTCCTAATTATCATTTTAAAATTCTGAAAAAATTCACAACTACTAATTCAGACCTGTAGAAAACGAATCTGTGATCAGAAATACTCAATTCGTTCCGATAACGGAGTTATCTCGCTCCTAAGTGCGTTTTTTGTCTGAAAACGCAATATTTTCACTTTGACACGCCATATTTCCGGAACGGTTGGTCTTACAGACTCGATCGACCCACAGATCGATTCCTCGTTCAATTTTCATCTAGATTGCAGAATTTCAGACGGTTCGATCAGAAAATGAGAAATTTCGTTTATATCAGAAAGTCCAAGGTACATATTTATCGGATAATCGTATCTTGGAAATTTCGAATTTCCTAATTATCATTTTAAAATTCTGAAAAAATTCACAACTACTGATTCAGACCTGTAGAAAACGAATCTGTGATCAGAAATACTCAATTCGTTCCGATAACGGAGTTATCTCGCTCCTAAGTGCGTTTTTTGTCTGAAAACGCAATATTTTCACTTTGACACGCCTTATTTCCGGAACGGTTGGTCTTACAGACTCGATCGACCCACAGATCGATTCCTCGTTCAATTTTTATCTAGATTGCAGAATTTCAGACGGTTCGATCAGAAAATGAGAAATTTCGTTTATATCAGAAAGTCCAAGGTACATATTTATCGGATAATCGTATCTTGGAATTTTCGAATTTCCTAATTATCATTTTAAAATTCTGAAAAAATTCACAACTACTGATTCAGACCTGTAGAAAACGAATCTGTGATCAGAAATACTCAATTCGTTCCGATAACGGAGTTATCTCGCTCCTAAGTGCGTTTTTTGTCTGAAAACGCAATATTTTCACTTTGACACGCCATATTTCCGGAACGGTTGGTCTTACAGAGTCGATCGACCCACAGATCGATTCCTCGTTCAATTTTCATCTAGATTGCAGAATTTCAGACAGTTCGATCAGAAAATGAGAAATTTCGTTTATATCAGAAAGTCCAAGGTACATATTTATCGGATAATCGTATCTTGGAAATTTCGAATTTCCTAATTATCATTTTAAAATTCTGAAAAAATTCACAACTACTGATTCAGACCTGTAGAAAACGAATCTGTGATCAGAAATACTCAATTCGTTCCGATAACGGAGTTATCTCGCTCCTAAGTGCGTTTTTTGTCTGAAAACGCAATATTTTCACTTTGACACGCCATATTTCCGGAACGGTTGGTCTTACAGACTCGATCGACCCACAGATCGATTCCTCGTTCAATTTTCATCTAGATTGCAGAATTTCAGACGGTTCGATCAGAAAATGAGAAATTTCGTTTATATCAGAAAGTCCAAGGTACATATTTATCGGATAATCGTATCTTGGAAATTTCGAATTTCCTAATTATCATTTAAAAATTCTGAAAAAATTCACAACTACTGATTCAGACCTGTAGAAGACGAATCTGTGATCAGAAATACTCAATTCGTTCCGATAACGGAGTTATCTCGCTCCTAAGTGCGTTTTTTGTCTGAAAACGCAATATTTTCACTTTGACACGCCATATTTCCGGAACGGTTGGTCTTACAGACTCGATCGACCCACAGATCGATTCCTCGTTCAATTTTCATCTAGATTGCAGAATTTCAGACGGTTCGATTAGAAAATGAGAAATTTCGTTTATATCAGAAAGTCCAAGGTACATATTTATCGGATAATCGTATCTTGGAAATTTCGAATTTCCTAATTATCATTTTAAAATTCTGAAAAAATTCACAACTACTGATTCAGACATGTAGAAAACGAATCTGTGATCAGAAATACTCAATTCGTTCCGATAACGGAGTTATCTCGCTCCTAAGTGCGTTTTTTGTCTGAAAACGCAATATTTTCACTTTGACACGCCTTATTTCCGGAACGGTTGGTCTTACAGACTCGATCGACCCACAGATCGATTCCTCGTTCAATTTTCATCTAGATTGCAGAATCTCAGACGGTTCGATCAGAAAATGAGAAATTTCGTTTATATCAGAAAGTCCAAGGTACATATTTATCGGATAATCGTATCTTGGAAATTTCGAATTTCCTAATCATCATTTTAAAATTCTGAAAAAATTCACAACTACTAATTCAGACCTGTAGAAAACGAATCTGTGATCAGAAATACTCAATTCGTTCCGATAACGGAGTTATCTCGCTCCTAAGTGCGTTTTTTGTCTGAAAACGCAATATTTTCACTTTGACACGCCATATTTCCGGAACGGTTGGTCTTACAGACTCGATCGACCCACAGATCGATTCCTGGTTCAATTTTCATCTAGATTGCAGAATTTCAGACGGTTCGATCAGAAAATGAGAAATTTCGTTCATATCAGAAAGTCCAAGGTACATATTTATCGGATAATCGTATCTTGGAAATTTCGAATTTCCTAATTATCATTTTAAAATTCTGAAAAAATTCACAACTACTAATTCAGACCTGTAGAGAACGAATCTGTGATCAGAAATACTCAATTCGTTCCGATAACGGAGTTATCTCGCTCCTAAGTGCGTTTTTTGTCTGAAAACGCAATATTTTCACTTTGACACGCCATATTTCCGGAACGGTTGGTCTTACAGACTCGATCGACCCACAGATCGATTCCTCGTTCAATTTTCATCTAGATTGCATAATTTCAGACGGTTCGATCAGAAAATGAGAAATTTCGTTCATATCAGAAAGTCCAAGGTACATATTTATCGGATAATCGTATCTTGGAAATTTCGAATTTCCTAATTATCATTTTAAAATTCTGAAAGAATTCACAACTACTAATTCAGACCTGTAAAAAACGAATCTGTGATCAGAAATACTCAATTCGTTCCGATAACGGAGTTATCTCGCTCCTAAGTGCGTTTTTTGTCTGAAAACGCACTATTTTCACTTTGACACGCCATATTTCCGGAACGGTTGGTCTTACAGACTCGATCGACCCACAGATCGATTCCTCGTTCAATTTTCATCTAGATTGCAGAATTTCAGACGGTTCGATCAGAAAATGAGAAATTTCGTTTATATCAGAAAGTCCAAGGTACATATTTATCGGATAATCGTATCTTGGAAATTTCGAATTTCCTAATTATCATTTTAAAATTCTGAAAAAATTCACAACTACTAATTCAGACCTGTAAAAAACGAATCTGTGATCAGAAATACTCAATTCGTTCCGATAACGGAGTTATCTCGCTCCTAAGTGCGTTTTTTTGTCTGAAAACGCACTATTTTCACTTTGACACGCCATTTTTCCGGAACGGTTGGTCTTACAGACTCGATCGACCCACAGATCGATTCCTCGTTCAATTTTCATCTAGATTGCAGAATCTCAGACGGTTCGATCAGAAAATGAGAAATTTCGTTTATATCAGAAAGTCCAAGGTACATATTTATCGGATAATCGTATCTTGGAAATTTCGAATTTCCTAATCATCATTTTAAAATTCTGAAAAAATTCACAACTACTAATTCAGACCTGTAGAAAACGAATCTGTGATCAGAAATACTCAATTCGTTCCGATAACGGAGTTATCTCGCTCCTAAGTGCGTTTTTTGTCTGAAAACGCACTATTTTCACTTTGACACGCCATATTTCCGGAACGGTTGGTCTTACAGACTCGATCGACCCACAGATCGATTCCTCGTTCAATTTTCATCTAGATTGCAGAATTTCAGACGGTTCGATCAGAAAATGAGAAATTTCGTTTATATCAGAAAGTCCAAGGTACATATTTATCGGATAATCGTATCTTGGAAATTTCGAATTTCCTAATCATCATTTTAAAATTCTGAAAAAATTCACAACTACTAATTCAGACCTGTAGAAAACGAATCTGTGATCAGAAATACTCAATTCGTTCCGATAACGGAGTTATCTCGCTCCTAAGTGCGTTTTTTGTCTGAAAACGCACTATTTTCACTTTGACACGCCATATTTCCGGAACGGTTGGTCTTACAGACTCGATCGACCCACAGATCGATTCCTCGTTCAATTTTCATCTAGATTGCAGAATTTCAGACGGTTCGATCAGAAAATGAGAAATTTCGTTTATATCAGAAAGTCCAAGGTACATATTTATCGGATAATCGTATCTTGGAAATTTCGAATTTCCTAATTATCATTTTAAAATTCTGAAAAAATTCACAACTACTAATTCAGACCTGTAAAAAACGAATCTGTGATCAGAAATACTCAATTCGTTCCGATAACGGAGTTATCTCGCTCCTAAGTGCGTTTTTTGTCTGAAAACGCACTATTTTAACTTTGACACGCCATATTTCCGGAACGGTTGGTCTTACAGACTCGATCGACCCACAGATCGATTCCCCGTTCAATTTTCATCTACATTGCAGAATTCCAGACGGTTCGATCAGAAAATGAGAAATTTCGTTTATATCAGAAAGTCCAAGGTACACATTTATCGGATAATCGTATCTTGGAAATTTCGAATTTCCTAATTATCATTTTAAAATTCTGAAAAAATTCACAACTACTAATTCAGACCTGTAGAAAACGAATCTGTGATCAGAAATACTCAATTCGTTCCGATAACGGAGTTATCTCGCTCCTAAGTGCGTTTTTTGTCTGAAAACGCAATATTTTCACTTTGACACGCCATATTTCCGGAACGGTTGGTCTTACAGACTCGATCGACCCACAGATCGATTCCTCGTTCAATTTTCATCTACATTGCAGAATTTCAGACGGTTCGATCAGAAAATGAGAAATTTCGTTCATATCAGAAAGTCCAAGGTACACATTTATCGGATAATCGTATCTTGGAAATTTCGAATTTCCTAATTATCATTTTAAAATTCTGAAAAATTCACAACTACTAATTCAGACCTGTAGAAAACGAATCTGTGATCAGTAATACTCAATTCGTTCCGATAACGGAGTTATCTCGCTCCTAAGTGCGTTTTTTGTCTGAAAACGCACTATTTTCACTTTGACACGCCATTTTTCCGGAACGGTTGGTCTTACAGACTCGATCGACCCACAGATCGATTCCTCGTTCAATTTTCATCTAGATTGCAGAATTTCAGACGGTTCGATCAGAAAATGAGAAATTTTGTTCATATCAGAAAGTCCAAGGTACATATTTATCGGATAATCGTATCTTGGAAATTTCGAATTTCCTAATTATCATTTTAAAATTCTGAAAAAATTCACAACTACTAATTCAGACCTGTAGGAAACGAATCTGTGATCAGAATTACTCAATCCGTTCCGATAACGGAGTTATCTCGCTCCTAAGTGCGTTTTTTGTCTGAAAACGCACTATTTTCACTTTGACACGCCATATTTCCGGAACGGTTGGTCTTACAGACTCGATCGACCCACAGATCGATTCCTCGTTCAATTTTCATCTAGATTGCAGAATCTCAGACGGTTCGATCAGAAAATGAGAAATTTCGTTTATATCAGAAAGTCCAAGGTACATACTTATCGGATAATCGTATCTTGGAAATTTCGAATTTCCTAATTATCATTTTAAAAATCTGAAAAAATTCACAACTACTAATTCAGACCTGTAGAAAACGAATCTGTGATCAGAAATACTCAATTCGTTCCGATAACGGAGTTATCTCGCTCCTAAGTGCGTTTTTTGTCTGAAAACGCACTATTTTCACTTTGACACGCCATATTTCCGGAACGGTTGGTCTTACAGACTCGATCGACCCACAGATCGATTCCTCGTTCAATTTTCATCTAGATTGCAGAATTTCAGACGGTTCGATCAGAAAATGAGAAATTTCGTTTATATCAGAAAGTCCAAGGTACATATTTATCGGATAATCGTATCTTGGAAATTTCGAATTTCCTAATTATCATTTTAAAATTCTGAAAAAATCCACAACTACTAATTCAGACCTGTAGAAAACGAATCTGTGATCAGAAATACTCAATTCGTTCCGATAACGGAGTTATCTCGCTCCTAAGTGCGTTTTTTGTCTGAAAACGCACTATTTTCACTTTGACACGCCATTTTTCCGGAACGGTTGGTCTTACAGACTCGATCGACCCACAGATCGATTCCTCGTTCAATTTTTATCTAGATTGCAGAATTTCAGACGGTTCGATCAGAAAATGAGAAATTTCGTTTATATCAGAAAGTCCAAGGTACATATTTATCGGATAATCGTATCTTGGAAATTTCGAATTTCCTAATTATCATTTTAAAATCCTGAAAAAATTCACAACTACTAATTCAGACCTGAAGAAAACGAATCTGTGATCAGAAATACTCAATTCGTTCCGATAACGGAGTTATCTCGCTCCTAAGTGCGTTTTTTGTCTGAAAACGCAATATTTTCACTTTGACACGCCATATTTCCGGAACGGTTGGTCTTACAGACTCGATCGACCCACAGATCGATTCCTCGTTCAATTTTCATATAGATTGCAGAATTTCAGACGGTTCGATCAGAAAATGAGAAATTTCGTTTATATCAGAAAGTCCAAGGTACATATTTATCGGATAATCGTATCTTGGAAATTTCGAATTTCCTAATTATCATTTTAAAATTCTGAAAAAATTCACAACTACTGATTCAGACCTGTAGAAAACGAATCTGTGATCAGAAATACTCAATTCGTTCCGATAACGGAGTTATCTCGCTCCTAAGTGCGTTTTTTGTCTGAAAACGCACTATTTTCACTTTGACACGCCATATTTCCGGAACGGTTGGTCTCACAGCTCGATCGACCCACAGATCGATTCCTCGTTCAATTTTCATCTAGATTGCAGAATTTCAGACGGTTCGATCAGAAAATGAGAAATTTCGTTTATATCAGAAAGTCCAAGGTACATATTTATCGGATAATCGTATCTTGGAAATTTCGAATTTCCTAATTATCATTTTAAAATCCTGAAAAAATTCACAACTACTAATTCAGACCTGTAGAAAACGAATCTGTGATCAGAAATACTCAATTCGTTCCGATAACGGAGTTATCTCGCTCCTAAGTGCGTTTTTTGTCTGAAAACGCACTATTTTCACTTTGACACGCCATATTTCCGGAACGGTTGGTCTTACAGACTCGATCGACCCACAGATCGATTCCTCGTTCAATTTTCATCTAGATTGCAGAATCTCAGACGGTTCGATCAGAAAATGAGAAATTTCGTTTATATCAGAAAGTCCAAGGTACATACTTATCGGATAATCGTATCTTGGAAATTTCGAATTTCCTAATTATCATTTTAAAAATCTGAAAAAATTCACAACTACTAATTCAGACCTGTAGAAAACGAATCTGTGATCAGAAATACTCAATTCGTTCCGATAACGGAGTTATCTCGCTCCTAAGTGCGTTTTTTGTCTGAAAACGCACTATTTTCACTTTGACACGCCATATTTCCGGAACGGTTGGTCTTACAGACTCGATCGACCCACAGATCGATTCCTCGTTCAATTTTCATCTAGATTGCAGAATTTCAGACGGTTCGATCAGAAAATGAGAAATTTCGTTTATATCAGAAAGTCCAAGGTACATATTTATCGGATAATCGTATCTTGGAAATTTCGAATTTCCTAATTATCATTTTAAAATTCTGAAAAAATCCACAACTACTAATTCAGACCTGTAGAAAACGAATCTGTGATCAGAAATACTCAATTCGTTCCGATAACGGAGTTATCTCGCTCCTAAGTGCGTTTTTTGTCTGAAAACGCACTATTTTCACTTTGACACGCCATTTTTCCGGAACGGTTGGTCTTACAGACTCGATCGACCCACAGATCGATTCCTCGTTCAATTTTTATCTAGATTGCAGAATTTCAGACGGTTCGATCAGAAAATGAGAAATTTCGTTTATATCAGAAAGTCCAAGGTACATATTTATCGGATAATCGTATCTTGGAAATTTCGAATTTCCTAATTATCATTTTAAAATCCTGAAAAAATTCACAACTACTAATTCAGACCTGAAGAAAACGAATCTGTGATCAGAAATACTCAATTCGTTCCGATAACGGAGTTATCTCGCTCCTAAGTGCGTTTTTTGTCTGAAAACGCAATATTTTCACTTTGACACGCCATATTTCCGGAACGGTTGGTCTTACAGACTCGATCGACCCACAGATCGATTCCTCGTTCAATTTTCATATAGATTGCAGAATTTCAGACGGTTCGATCAGAAAATGAGAAATTTCGTTTATATCAGAAAGTCCAAGGTACATATTTATCGGATAATCGTATCTTGGAAATTTCGAATTTCCTAATTATCATTTTAAAATTCTGAAAAAATTCACAACTACTGATTCAGACCTGTAGAAAACGAATCTGTGATCAGAAATACTCAATTCGTTCCGATAACGGAGTTATCTCGCTCCTAAGTGCGTTTTTTGTCTGAAAACGCACTATTTTCACTTTGACACGCCATATTTCCGGAACGGTTGGTCTCACAGCTCGATCGACCCACAGATCGATTCCTCGTTCAATTTTCATCTAGATTGCAGAATTTCAGACGGTTCGATCAGAAAATGAGAAATTTCGTTTATATCAGAAAGTCCAAGGTACATATTTATCGGATAATCGTATCTTGGAAATTTCGAATTTCCTAATTATCATTTTAAAATCCTGAAAAAATTCACAACTACTAATTCAGACCTGTAGAAAACGAATCTGTGATCAGAAATACTCAATTCGTTCCGATAACGGAGTTATCTCGCTCCTAAGTGCGTTTTTTGTCTGAAAACGCAATATTTTCACTTTGACACGCCATATTTCCGGAACGGTTGGTCTTACAGACTCGATCGACCCACAGATCGATTCCTCGTTCAATTTTCATCTAGATTGCAGAATTTCAGACGGTTCGATCAGAAAATGAGAAATTTCGTTTATATCAGAAAGTCCAAGGTACATATTTATCGGATAATCGTATCTTGGAAATTTCGAATTTCCTAATTATCATTTTAAAATTCTGAAAAGATTCACAACTACTAATTCAGACCTGTAAAAAACGAATCTGTGATCAGAAATACTCAATTCGTTCCGATAACGGAGTTATCTCGCTCCTAAGTGCGTTTTTTGTCTGAAAACGCACTATTTTCACTTTGACACGCAATTTTTCCGGAACGGTTGGTCTTACAGACTCGATCGACCCACAGATCGATTCCTCGTTCAATTTTCATCTAGATTGCAGAATTTCAGACGGTTCGATCAGAAAATGAGAAATTTCGTTCATATCAGAAAGGCCAAGGTACATATTTATCGGATAATCGTATCTTGGAAATTTCGAATTTCCTAATTATCATTTTAAAATTTTGAAAAAATTCACAACTACTAATTCAGACCTGTAGAAAACGAATCTGTGATCAGAAATACTCAATTCGTTCCGATAACGGAGTTATCTCGCTCCTAAGTGCGTTTTTTGTCTGAAAACGCAATATTTTCACTTTGACACGCCATATTTCCGGAACGGTTGGTCTTACAGACTCGATCGACCCACAGATCGATTCCTCGTTCAATTTTCATCTAGATTGCAGAATTTCAGACGGTTCGATCAGAAAATGAGAAATTTCGTTTATATCAGAAAGTCCAAGGTACATATTTATCGGATAATCGTATCTTGGAAATTTCGAATTTCCTAATTATCATTTTAAAATTCTGAAAAAATTCACAACTACTAATTCAGACCTGTAGAAAACGAATCTGTGATCAGAAATACTCAATTCGTTCCGATAACGGAGTTATCTCGCTCCTAAGTGCGTTTTTTGTCTGAAAACGCAATATTTTCACTTTGACACGCCATATTTCCGGAACGGTTATTCTTACAGACTCGATCGACCCACAGATCGATTCCTCGTTCAATTTTCATCTACATTGCAGAATTTCAGACGGTTCGATCAGAAAATGAGAAATTTCGTTTATATCAGAAAGTCCAAGGTACATATTTATCGGATAATCGTATCTTGGAAATTTCGAATTTCCTAATTATCATTTTAAAATTCTGAAAAAATTCACAACTACTAATTCAGACCTGTAAAAAACGAATCTGTGATCAGAAATACTCAATTCGTTCCGATAACGGAGTTATCTCGCTCCTAAGTGCGTTTTTTGTCTGAAAACGCACTATTTTCACTTTGACACGCAATTTTTCCGGAACGGTTGGTCTTACAGACTCGATCGACCCACAGATCGATTCCTCGTTCAATTTTCATCTAGATTGCAGAATTTCAGACGGTTCGATCAGAAAATGAGAAATTTCGTTCATATCAGAAAGGCCAAGGTACATATTTATCGGATAATCGTATCTTGGAAATTTCGAATTTCCTAATTATCATTTTAAAATTTTGAAAAAATTCACAACTACTAATTCAGACCTGTAGAAAACGAATCTGTGATCAGAAATACTCAATTCGTTCCGATAACGGAGTTATCTCGCTCCTAAGTGCGTTTTTTGTCTGAAAACGCAATATTTTCACTTTGACACGCCATATTTCCGGAACGGTTGGTCTTACAGACTCGATCGACCCACAGATCGATTCCTCGTTCAATTTTCATCTAGATTGCAGAATTTCAGACGGTTCGATCAGAAAATGAGAAATTTCGTTTATATCAGAAAGTCCAAGGTACATATTTATCGGATAATCGTATCTTGGAAATTTCGAATTTCCTAATTATCATTTTAAAATTCTGAAAAAATTCACAACTACTGATTCAGACCTGTAGAAAACGAATCTGTGATCAGAAATACTCAATTCGTTCCGATAAAGGAGTTACCTCGCTCCTAAGTGCGTTTTTTGTCTGAAAACGCAATATTTTCACTTTGACACGCCATATTTCCGGAACGGTTGGTCTTACAGACTCGATCGACCCACAATCGATTCCTCGTTCAATTTTCATCTAGATTGCAGAATTTCAGACGGTTCGATCAGAAAATGAGAAATTTCGTTTATATCAGAAAGTCCAAGGTACATATTTATCGGATAATCGTATCTTGGAAATTTCGAATTTCCTAATTATCATTTTAAAATTCTGAAAAAATTCACAACTACTAATTCAGACCTGTAGAAAACGAATCTGTGATCAGAAATACTCAATTCGTTCCGATAACGGAGTTATCTCGCTCCTAAGTGCGTTTTTTGTCTGAAAACGCAATATTTTCACTTTGACACGCCATATTTCCGGAACGGTTATTCTTACAGACTCGATCGACCCACAGATCGATTCCTCGTTCAATTTTCATCTACATTGCAGAATTTCAGACGGTTCGATCAGAAAATGAGAAATTTCGTTTATATCAGAAAGTCCAAGGTACATATTTATCGGATAATCGTATCTTGGAAATTTCGAATTTCCTAATTATCATTTTAAAATTCTGAAAAAATTCACAACTACTAATTCAGACCTGTAAAAAACGAATCTGTGATCAGAAATACTCAATTCGTTCCGATAACGGAGTTATCTCGCTCCTAAGTGCGTTTTTTGTCTGAAAACGCACTATTTTCACTTTGACACGCAATTTTTCCGGAACGGTTGGTCTTACAGACTCGATCGACCCACAGATCGATTCCTCGTTCAATTTTCATCTAGATTGCAGAATTTCAGACGGTTCGATCAGAAAATGAGAAATTTCGTTCATATCAGAAAGGCCAAGGTACATATTTATCGGATAATCGTATCTTGGAAATTTCGAATTTCCTAATTATCATTTTAAAATTTTGAAAAAATTCACAACTACTAATTCAGACCTGTAGAAAACGAATCTGTGATCAGAAATACTCAATTCGTTCCGATAACGGAGTTATCTCGCTCCTAAGTGCGTTTTTTGTCTGAAAACGCAATATTTTCACTTTGACACGCCATATTTCCGGAACGGTTGGTCTTACAGACTCGATCGACCCACAGATCGATTCCTCGTTCAATTTTCATCTAGATTGCAGAATTTCAGACGGTTCGATCAGAAAATGAGAAATTTCGTTTATATCAGAAAGTCCAAGGTACATATTTATCGGATAATCGTATCTTGGAAATTTCGAATTTCCTAATTATCATTTTAAAATTCTGAAAAAATTCACAACTACTGATTCAGACCTGTAGAAAACGAATCTGTGATCAGAAATACTCAATTCGTTCCGATAACGGAGTTACCTCGCTCCTAAGTGCGTTTTTTGTCTGAAAACGCAATATTTTCACTTTGACACGCCATATTTCCGGAACGGTTGGTCTTACAGACTCGATCGACCCACAGATCGATTCCTCGTTCAATTTTCATCTAGATTGCAGAATTTCAGACGGTTCGATCAGAAAATGAGAAATTTCGTTTATATCAGAAAGTCCAAGGTACATATTTATCGGATAATCGTATCTTGGAAATTTCGAATTTCCTAATTATCATTTTAAAATTCTGAAAAAATTCACAACTACTGATTCAGACCTGTAGAAAACGAATCTGTGATCAGAAATACTCAATCCGTTCCGATAACGGAGTTATCTCGCTCCTAAGTGCGTTTTTTGTCTGAAAACGCAATATTTTCACTTTGACACGCCATATTTCCGGAACGGTTGGTCTTACAGACTCGATCGACCCACATATCGATTCCTCGTTCAATTTTCATCTAGATTGCAGAATTTCAGACGGTTCGATCAGAAAATGAGAAATTTCGTTTATATCAGAAAGTCCAAGGTACATATTTATCGGATAATCGTATCTTGGAAATTTCGAATTTCCTAATTATCATTTTAAAATCCTGAAAAAATTCACAACTACTAATTCAGACCTGTAGAAAACGAATCTGTGATCAGAAATACTCAATTCGTTCCGATAACGGAGTTATCTCGCTCCTAAGTACGTTTTTTGTCTGAAAACGCAATATTTTCACTTTGACACGCCATATTTCCGGAACGGTTGGTCTTACAGCTCGATCGACCCACAGATCGATTCCTCGTTCAATTTTCATCTAGATTGCAGAATTTCAGACGGTTCGATCAGAAAATGAGAAATTTCGTTTATATCAGAAAGTCCAAGGTACATATTTATCGGATAATCGTATCTTGGAAATTTCGAATTTCCTAATTATCATTTTAAAATTCTGAAAAAATTCACAACTACTAATTCAGACCTGTAAAAAACGAATCTGTGATCAGAAATACTCAATTCGTTCCGATAACGGAGTTATCTCGCTCCTAAGTGCGTTTTTTGTCTGAAAACGCACTATTTTCACTTTGACACGCAATTTTTCCGGAACGGTTGGTCTTACAGACTCGATCGACCCACAGATCGATTCCTCGTTCAATTTTCATCTAGATTGCAGAATTTCAGACGGTTCGATCAGAAAATGAGAAATTTCGTTCATATCAGAAAGTCCAAGGTACATATTTATCGGATAATCGTATCTTGGAAATTTCGAATTTCCTAATTATCATTTTAAAATTCTGAAAAAATTCACAACTACTAATTCAGACTTGTAGAAAACGAATCTGTGATCAGAAATACTCAATTCGTTCCGATAACGGAGTTATCTCGCTCCTAAGTGCGTTTTTTGTCTGAAAACGCAATATTTTCACTTTGACACGCCATATTTCCGGAACGGTTGGTCTTACAGACTCGATCGACCCACAGATCGATTCCTCGTTCAATTTTCATCTAGATCGCAGAATTTCAGACGGTTCGATCAGAAAATGAGAAATTTCGTTTATATCAGAAAGTCCAAGGTACATATTTATCGGATAATCGTATCTTGGAAATTTCGAATTTCCTAATTATCATTTTAAAATTCTGAAAAAATTCACAACTACTAATTCAGACCTGTAGAAAACGAATCTGTGATCAGAAATACTCAATTCGTTCCGATAACGGAGTTATCTCGCTCCTAAGTGCGTTTTTTGTCTGAAAACGCAATATTTTCACTTTGACACGCCATATTTCCGGAACGGTTGGTTTTACAGACTCGATCGACCCACAGATCGATTTCTCGTTCAATTTTCATCTAGATCGCAAAGTTTCAGACGGTTCGATCAGAAAATGAGAAATTTCGTTTATATCAGAAAGTCCAAGGTACATATTTATCGGATAATCGTATCTTGGAAATTTCGAATTTCCTAATTATCATTTTAAAATCCTGAAAAAAATCACAACTACTAATTCAGACCTGTAGAAAACGAATCTGTGATCAGAAATACTCAATTCGTTCCGATAACGGAGTTATCTCGCTCCTAAGTGCGTTTTTTGTCTGAAAACGCAATATTTTCACTTTGACACGCCATATTTCCGGAACGGTTGGTCTTACAGACTCGATCGACCCACAGATCGATTCCTCGTTCAATTTTCATATAGATTGCAGAATTTCAGACGGTTCGATCAGAAAATGAGAAATTTCGTTTATATCAGAAAGTCCAAGGTACATATTTATCGGATAATCGTATCTTGGAAATTTCGAATTTCCTAATTATCATTTTAAAATTCTGAAAAAATTCACAACTACTAATTCAGACCTGTAGAAAACGAATCTGTGATCAGAAATACTCAATTCGTTCCGATAACGGAGTTATCTCGCTCCTAAGTGCGTTTTTTGTCTGAAAACGCACTATTTTCACTTTGACACGCCATATTTCCGGAACGGTTGGTTTTACAGACTCGATCGACCCACAGATCGATTTCTCGTTCAATTTTCATCTAGATCGCAAAATTTCAGACGGTTCGATCAGAAAATGAGAAATTTCGTTTATATCAGAAAGTCCAAGGTACATATTTATCGGATAATCGTATCTTAGAAATTTCGAATTTCCTAATTATCATTTTAAAATTCTGAAAAAAATCACAACTACTAATTCAGACCTGTAGAAAACGAATCTGTGATCAGAAATACTCAATTCGTTCCGATAACGGAGTTATCTCGCTCCTAAGTGCGTTTTTTGTCTGAAAACGCAATATTTTCACTTTGACACGCCATATTTCCAGAACGGTTGGTCTTACAGACTCGATCGACCCACAGATCGATTCCTCGTTCAATTTTCATATAGATTGCAGAATTTCAGACGGTTCGATCAGAAAATGAGAAATTTTGTTTATATCAGAAAGTCCAAGGTACATATTTATCGGATAATCGTATCTTGGAAATTTCGAATTTCCTAATTATCATTTTAAAATTCTGAAAAAATTCACAACTACTGATTCAGACCTGTAAAGAACGAATCTGTGATCAGAAATACTCAATTCGTTCCGATAACGGAGTTATCTCGCTCCTAAGTGCGTTTTTTTGTCTGAAAACGCACTATTTTCACTTTGACACGCCATTTTTCCGGAACGGTTGGTCTTACAGACTCGATCGACCCACAGATCGATTCCTCGTTCAATTTTTATCTAGATTGCAGAATCTCAGACGGTTCGATCAGAAAATGAGAAATTTCGTCTATATCAGAAAGTCCAAGGTACATATTTATCGGATAATCGTATCTTGGAAATTTCGAATTTCCTAATTATCATTTTAAAAATCTGAAAAAATTCACAACTACTAATTCAGACCTGTAGAAAACGAATCTGTGATCAGAAATACTCAATTCGTTCCGATAACGGAGTTATCTCGCTCCTAAGTGCGTTTTTTGTCTGAAAACGCAATATTTTCACTTTGACACGCCATATTTCCGGAACGGTTGGTCTTACAGACTCGATCGACCCACAGATCGATTCCTGGTTCAATTTTCATCTAGATTGCAGAATTTCAGACGGTTCGATCAGAAAATGAGAAATTTCGTTTATATCAGAAAGTCCAAGGTACATATTTATCGGATAATCGTATCTTGGAAATTTCGAATTTCCTAATTATCATTTTAAAATTCTGAAAAAATTCACAACTACTAATTCAGACCTGTAGAAAACGAATCTGTGATCAGAAATACTCAATTCGTTCCGATAACGGAGTTATCTCGCTCCTAAGTGCGTTTTTTGTCTGAAAACGCAATATTTTCACTTTGACACGCCATATTTCCGGAACGGTTGGTCTTACACACTCGATCGACCCACAGATCGATTCCTCGTTCAATTTTCATCTAGATTGCAGAATTTCAGACGGTTCGATCGGAAAATGAGAAATTTCGTTCATATCAGAAAATCCAAGGTACATATTTATCGGATAATCGTATCTTGGAAATTTCGAATTTCCTAATTATCATTTTAAAATTCTGAAAAAATTCACAACTACTAATTCAGACCTGTAAAAAACGAATCTGTGATCAGAAATACTCAATTCGTTCCGATAACGGAGTTATCTCGCTCCTAAGTGCGTTTTTTGTCTGAAAACGCACTATTTTCACTTTGACACGCCATATTTCCGGAACGGTTGGTCTTACAGACTCGATCGACCCACAGATCGATTCCTCGTTCAATTTTCATCTACATTGCAGAATTTCAGACGGTTCGATCAGAAAATGAGAAATTTCGTTTATATCAGAAAGTCCAAGGTACACATTTATCGGATAATCGTATCTTGGAAATTTCGAATTTCCTAATTATCATTTTAAAATCCTGAAAAAATTCACAACTACTAATTCAGACCTGTAGAAAACGAATCTGTGATCAGAAATACTCAATTCGTTCTGATAACGGAGTTATCTCGCTCCTAAGTGCGTTTTTTGTCTGAAAACGCAATATTTTCACTTTGACACGCCATATTTCCGGAACGGTTGGTCTTACAGACTCGTTCGACCCACAGATCGATTCCTCGTTCAATTTTCATCTACATTGCAGAATTTCAGACGGTTCGATCGGAAAATGAGAAATTTCGTTTATATCAGAAAGTCCAAGGTACACATTTATCGGATAATCGTATCTTGGAAATTTCGAATTTCCTAATTATCATTTTAAAATTCTGAAAAAATTCACAACTACTAATTCAGACCTGTAGAAAACGAATCTGTGATCAGAAATACTCAATTCGTTCCGATAACGGAGTTATCTCGCTCCTAAGTGCGTTTTTTGTCTGAAAACGCACTATTTTCACTTTGACACGCCATTTTTCCGGAACGGTTGGTCTTACAGACTCGATCGACCCACAGATCGATTCCTCGTTCAATTTTCATCTAGATTGCAGAATTTCAGACGGTTCGATCAGAAAATGAGAAATTTTGTTTATATCAGAAAGTCCAAGGTACATATTTATCGGATAATCGTATCTTGGAAATTTCGAATTTCCTAATTATCATTTTAAAATTCTGAAAAAATTCACAACTACTAATTCAGACCTGTAGAAAACGAATCTGTGATCAGAAATACTCAATTCGTTCCGATAACGGAGTTATCTCGCTCCTAAGTGCGTTTTTTGTCTGAAAACGCACTATTTTCACTTTGACACGCCATTTTTCCGGAACGGTTGGTCTTACAGACTCGATCGACCCACAGATCGATTCCTCGTTCAATTTTCATCTAGATTGCAGAATTTCAGACGGTTCGATCAGAAAATGAGAAACTTCGTTTATATCAGAAAGTCCAAGGTACATATTTATCGGATAATCGTATCTTGGAAATTTCGAATTTCCTAATTATCATTTTAAAATCCTGAAAAAATTCACAACTACTAATTCAGACCTGTAGAAAACGAATCTGTGATCAGAAATACTCAATTCGTTCCGATAACGGAGTTATCTCGCTCCTAAGTGCGTTTTTTGTCTGAAAACGCAATATTTTCACTTTGACACGCCATATTTCCGGAACGGTTGGTCTCACAGACTCGATCGACCCACAGATCGATTCCTCGTTCAATTTTCATCTAGATTGCAGAATTTCAGACGGTTCGATCAGAAAATGAGGAATTTCGTTTATATCAGAAAGTCCAAGGTACATATTTATCGGATAATCGTATCTTGGAAATTTCGAATTTCCTAATTATCATTTTAAAATTCTGAAAAAATTCACAACTACTAATTCAGACCTGTAGAAGACGAATCTGTGATCAAAAATACTCAATTCGTTCCGATAACGGAGTTATCTCGCTCCTAAGTGCGTTTTTTGTCTGAAAACGCAATATTTTCACTTTGACACGCCATATTTCCGGAACGGTTGGTCTTACAGACTCGATCGACCCACAGATCGATTCCTCGTTCAATTTTCATCTAGATTGCAGAATTTCAGACGGTTCGATCAGAAAATGAGAAATTTCGTTTATATCAGAAAGTCCAAGGTACATATTTATCGGATAATCGTATCTTGGAAATTTCGAATTTCCTAATTATCATTTTAAAATTTTGAAAAAATTCACAGCTACTAATTCAGACCTGTAGAAAACGAATCTGTGATCAGAAATACTCAATTCGTTCCGATAACGGAGTTATCTCGCTCCTAAGTGCGTTTTTTGTCTGAAAACGCACTATTTTCACTTTGACACGCCATTTTCCCGGAACGGTTGGTCTTACAGACTCGATCGACCCACAGATCGATTCCTCGTTCAATTTTCATCTAGATTGCAGAATTTCAGACGGTTCGATCGGAAAATGAGAAATTTCGTTTATATCAGAAAGTCCAAGGTACATATTTATCGGATAATCGTATCTTGGAAATTTCGAATTTCCTAATTATCCTTTTAAAATTCTGAAAAAATTCACGACTACTAATTCAGACCTGTAGAAATCGAATCTGTGATCAGAAATACCCAATTCGTTTCGATAACGGAGTTATCTAGCTCCTAAGTGCGTTTTTTGTCAGAAAACGCACTATTTTCACTTTGACACGCCATATTTCCGGAACGGTTGGTCTTACAGACTCGATCGACCCACAGATCGATTCCTCGTTCAATTTTCATTTAGATTGCAGAATTTCAGACGGTTCGATCAGAAAATGAGAAATTTCGTTTATATCAGAAAGTCCAAGGTACATATTTATCGGATAATCGTATCTTGGAAATTTCGAATTTCCTAATTATCATTTTAAAATTCTGAAAGAATTCACAACTACTAATTCAGACCTGTAGAAAACGAATCTGTGATCAGAAATACTCAATTCGTTCCGATAACGGAGTTATCTCGCTCCTAAGTGCGTTTTTTGTCTGAAAACGCAATATTTTCACTTTGACACGCCATATTTCCGGAACGGTTGGTCTTACAGACTCGATCGACCCACAGATCGATTCCTCGTTCAATTTTCATCTAGATTGCAGAATTTCAGACGGTTCGATCAGAAAATGAGAAATTTCGTTTATATCAGAAAGTCCAAGGTACACATTTATCGGATAATCGTATCTTGGAAATTTCGAATTTCCTAATTATCATTTTAAAATTCTGAAAAAATTCACAACTACTAATTCAGACCTGTAGAAAACGAATCTGTGATCAGAAATACTCAATTCGTTCCGATAACGGAGTTATCTCGCTCCTAAGTGCGTTTTTTGTCTGAAAACGCAATATTTTCACTTTGACACGCCATATTTCCGGAACGGTTGGTCTTACAGACTCGATCGACCCACAGATCGATTCCTCGTTCAATTTTCATCTACATTGCAGAATTTCAGACGGTTCGATCAGAAAATGAGAAATTTCGTTTATATCAGAAAGTCCAAGGTACACATTTATCGGATAATCGTATCTTGGAAATTTCGAATTTCCTAATTATCATTTTAAAATTCTGAAAAAACTCACAACTACTAATTCAGACCTGTAGAAAACGAATCTGTGATCAGAAATACTCAATTCGTTCCGATAACGGAGTTATCTCGCTCCTAAGTGCGTTTTTTGTCTGAAAACGCAATATTTTCACTTTGACACGCCATATTTCCGGAACGGTTGGTCTTACAGCCTCGATCGACCCTCCGATCGATTCCTCGTTCAATTTTCATTTGGATTGCAGAATTTCAGACGGTTCGATCAGAAAATGAGAAATTTCGTTTATATCAGAAAGTCCAAGGTACATATTTATCGGATAATCGTATCTTGGAAATTTCGAATTTCCTAATTATCATTTAAAAATTCTGAAAAAATTCAAAACTACTAATTCAGACCTGTATGAAACGAATCTGTGATCAGAAATACTCAATTCGTTCCGATAACGGAGTTATCTCGCTCCTAAGTGCGTTTTTTGTCTGAAAACGCACTATTTTCACTTTGACACGCCATATTTCCGGAACGGTTGGTCTTACAGACTCGATCGACCCACAGATCGATTCCTGGTTCAATTTTCATCTAGATTGCAGAATTTCAGACGGTTCGATCAGAAAATGAGAAATTTCGTTTATATCAGAAAGTCCAAGGTACATATTTATCGGATAATCGTATCTTGGAAATTTCGAATTTCCTAATTATCATTTTAAAATTCTGAAAAAATTCACAACTACTAATTCAGACCTGTAGAAAACGAATCTGTGATCAGAAATACTCAATTCGTTCCGATAACGGAGTTATCTCGCTCCTAAGTGCGTTTTTTGTCTGAAAACGCACTATTTTCACTTTGACACGCCATTTTTCCGGAACGGTTGGTCTTACAGACTCGATCGACCCACAGATCGATTCCTCGTTCAATTTTCATCTAGATTGCAGAATTTCAGACGGTTCGATCAGAAAATGAGAAATTTCGTTTATATCAGAAAGTCCAAGGTACACATTTATCGGATAATCGTATCTTGGAAATTTCGAATTTCCTAATTATCATTTTAAAATTCTGAAAAAATTCACAACTACTAATTCAGACCTGTAGAGAACGAATCTGTAATCAGAAATACTCAATTCGTTCCGATAACGGAGTTATCTCGCTCCTAAGTGCGTTTTTTGTCTGAAAACGCAATATTTTCACTTTGACACGCCATATTTCCGGAACGGTTGGTCTTACAGACTCGATCGACCCACAGATCGATTCCTGGTTCAATTTTCATCTAGATTGCAGAATTTCAGACGGTTCGATCAGAAAATGACAAATTTCGTTTATATCAGAAAGTCCAAGGTACATATTTATCGGATAATCGTATCTTGGAAATTTCGAATTTCCTAATTATCATTTTAAAATTCTGAAAAAATTCAAAACTACTAATTCAGACCTGTAGAAAACGAATCTGTGATCAGAAATACTCAATTCGTTCCGATAACGGAGTTATCTCGCTCCTAAGTGCGTTTTTTGTCTGAAAACGCAATATTTTCACTTTGACACGCCATATTTCCGGAACGGTTGGTCTTACAGACTCGATCGACCCACAGATCGATTTCTCGTTCAATTTTCATCTAGATTGCAGAATTTCAGACGGTTCGATCAGAAAATGAGAAATTTCGTTCATATCAGAAAATCCAAGGTACATATTTATCGGATAATCGTATCTTGGAAATTTCGAATTTCCTAATTATCATTTTAAAATTCTGAAAAAATTCACAACTACTAATTCAGACCTGTAAAAAACGAATTTGTGATCAGAAATACTCAATTCGTTCCGATAACGGAGTTATCTCGCTCCTAAGTGCGTTTTTTGTCTGAAAACGCACTATTTTCACTTTGACACGCCATATTTCCGGAACGGTTGGTCTTACAGACTCGATCGACCCACAGATCGATTCCTCGTTCAATTTTCATCTACATTGCAGAATTTCAGACGGTTCGATCAGAAAATGAGAAATTTCGTTTATATCAGAAAGTCCAAGGTACACATTTATCGGATAATCGTATCTTGGAAATTTCGAATTTCCTAATTATCATTTTAAAATTCTGAAAAAATTCACAACTACTAATTCAGACCTGTAGAAAACGAATCTGTGATCAGAAATACTCAATTCGTTCCGATAACGGAGTTATCTCGCTCCTAAGTGCGTTTTTTGTCTGAAAACGCAATATTTTCACTTTGACACGCCATATTTCCGGAACGGTTGGTCTTACAGACTCGATCGACCCACAGATCGATTCCTCGTTCAATTTTCATCTACATTGCAGAATTTCAGACGGTTCGATCAGAAAATGAGAAATTTCGTTTATATCAGAAAGTCCAAGGTACACATTTATCGGATAATCGTATCTTGGAAATTTCGAATTTCCTAATTATCAATTTAAAATTCTGAAAAAATTCACAACTACTAATTCAGACCTGTAGAAAACGAATCTGTGATCAGAAATACTCAATTCGTTCCGATAACGGAGTTATCTCGCTCCTAAGTGCGTTTTTTGTCTGAAAACGCACTATTTTCACTTTGACACGCCATTTTTCCGGAACGGTTGGTCTTACAGACTCGATCGACCCACAGATCGATTCCTCGTTCAATTTTCATCTAGATTGCAGAATTTCAGACGGTTCGATCAGAAAATGAGAAATTTTGTTTATATCAGAAAGTCCAAGGTACATATTTATCGGATAATCGTATCTTGGAAATTTCGAATTTCCTAATTATCATTTTAAAATTCTGAAAAAATTCACAACTACTAATTCAGACCTGTAGAAAACGAATCTGTGATCAGAAATACTCAATTCGTTCCGATAACGGAGTTATCTCGCTCCTAAGTGCGTTTTTTGTCTGAAAACGCACTATTTTCACTTTGACACGCCATTTTTCCGGAACGGTTGGTCTTACAGACTCGATCGACCCACAGATCGATTCCTCGTTCAATTTTCATCTAGATTGCAGAATTTCAGACGGTTCGATCGGAAAATGAGAAATTTCGTTTATATCAGAAAGTCCAAGGTACATATTTATCGGATAATCGTATCTTGGAAATTTCGAATTTCCTAATTATCATTTTGAAATTCTGAAAAAATTCACGACTACTGATTCAGACCTGTAGAAATCGAATCTGTGATCAGAAATACCCAATTCGTTTCGATAACGGAGTTATCTAGCTCCTAAGTGCGTTTTTTGTCAGAAAACGCACTATTTTCACTTTGACACGCCATATTTCCGGAACGGTTGGTCTTACAGACTCGATCGACCCACAGATCGATTCCTCGTTCAATTTTCATTTAGATTGCAGAATTTCAGACGGTTCGATCAGAAAATGAGAAATTTCGTTTATATCAGAAAGTCCAAGGTACATATTTATCGGATAATCGTATCTTGGAAATTTCGAATTTCCTAATTATCATTTTAAAATTCTGAAAGAATTCACAACTACTAATTCAGACCTGTAGAAAACGAATCTGTGATCAGAAATACTCAATTCGTTCCGATAACGGAGTTATCTCGCTCCTAAGTGCGTTTTTTGTCTGAAAACGCAATATTTTCACTTTGACACGCCATATTTCCGGAACGGTTGGTCTTACAGACTCGATCGACCCACAGATCGATTCCTCGTTCAATTTTCATCTAGATTGCAGAATTTCAGACGGTTCGATCAGAAAATGAGAAATTTCGTTTATATCAGAAAGTCCAAGGTACACATTTATCGGATAATCGTATCTTGGAAATTTCGAATTTCCTAATTATCATTTTAAAATTCTGAAAAAATTCACAACTACTAATTCAGACCTGTAGAAAACGAATCTGTGATCAGAAATACTCAATTCGTTCCGATAACGGAGTTATCTCGCTCCTAAGTGCGTTTTTTGTCTGAAAACGCAATATTTTCACTTTGACACGCCATATTTCCGGAACGGTTGGTCTTACAGACTCGATCGACCCACAGATCGATTCCTCGTTCAATTTTCATCTAGATTGCAGAATTTCAGACGGTTCGATCAGAAAATGAGAAATTTCGTTTATATCAGAAAGGCCAAGGTACACATTTATCGGATAATCGTATCTTGGAAATTTCGAATTTCCTAATTATCATTTTAAAATTCTGAAAAAATTCACAACTACTAATTCAGACCTGTAGAAAACGAATCTGTGATCAGAAATACTCAATTCGTTCCGATAACGGAGTTATCTCGCTCCTAAGTGCGTTTTTTGTCTGAAAACGCAATATTTTCACTTTGACACGCCATATTTCCGGAACGGTTGGTCTTACAGACTCGATCGACCCACAGATCGATTCCTCGTTCAATTTTCATCTACATTGCAGAATTTCAGACGGTTCGATCAGAAAATGAGAAATTTTGTTTATATCAGAAAGTCCAAGGTACATATTTATCGGATAATCGTATCTTGGAAATTTCGAATTTCCTAATTATCATTTTAAAATTCTGAAAAAATTCACAACTACTAATTCAGACCTGTAGAAAACGAATCTGTGATCAGAAATACTCAATTCGTTCCGATAACGGAGTTATCTCGCTCCTAAGTGCGTTTTTTGTCTGAAAACGCACTATTTTCACTTTGACACGCCATTTTTCCGGAACGGTTGGTCTTACAGACTCGATCGACCCACAGATCGATTCCTCGTTCAATTTTCATCTAGATTGCAGAATTTCAGACGGTTCGATCGGAAAATGAGAAATTTCGTTTATATCAGAAAGTCCAAGGTACATATTTATCGGATAATCGTATCTTGGAAATTTCGAATTTCCTAATTATCATTTTGAAATTCTGAAAAAATTCACGACTACTGATTCAGACCTGTAGAAATCGAATCTGTGATCAGAAATACCCAATTCGTTTCGATAACGGAGTTATCTAGCTCCTAAGTGCGTTTTTTGTCAGAAAACGCACTATTTTCACTTTGACACGCCATATTTCCGGAACGGTTGGTCTTACAGACTCGATCGACCCACAGATCGATTCCTCGTTCAATTTTCATTTAGATTGCAGAATTTCAGACGGTTCGATCAGAAAATGAGAAATTTCGTTTATATCAGAAAGTCCAAGGTACATATTTATCGGATAATCGTATCTTGGAAATTTCGAATTTCCTAATTATCATTTTAAAATTCTGAAAGAATTCACAACTACTAATTCAGACCTGTAGAAAACGAATCTGTGATCAGAAATACTCAATTCGTTCCGATAACGGAGTTATCTCGCTCCTAAGTGCGTTTTTTGTCTGAAAACGCAATATTTTCACTTTGACACGCCATATTTCCGGAACGGTTGGTCTTACAGACTCGATCGACCCACAGATCGATTCCTCGTTCAATTTTCATCTAGATTGCAGAATTTCAGACGGTTCGATCAGAAAATGAGAAATTTCGTTTATATCAGAAAGTCCAAGGTACACATTTATCGGATAATCGTATCTTGGAAATTTCGAATTTCCTAATTATCATTTCAAAATTCTGAAAAAACTCACAACTACTAATTCAGACCTGTAGAAAACGAATCTGTGATCAGAAATACTCAATTCGTTCCGATAACGGAGTTATCTCGCTCCTAAGTGCGTTTTTTGTCTGAAAACGCAATATTTTCACTTTGACACGCCATATTTCCGGAACGGTTGGTCTTACAGCCTCGATCGACCCTCCGATCGATTCCTCGTTCAATTTTCATTTGGATTGCAGAATTTCAGACGGTTCGATCAGAAAATGAGAAATTTCGTTTATATCAGAAAGTCCAAGGTACATATTTATCGGATAATCGTATCTTGGAAATTTCGAATTTCCTAATTATCATTTTAAAATTCTGAAAAAATTCACAACTACTAATTCAGACCTGTAGAAAACGAATCTGTGATCAGAAATACTCAATTCGTTCCGATAACGGAGTTATCTCGCTCCTAAGTGCGTTTTTTGTCTGAAAACGCACTATTTTCACTTTGACACGCCATTTTTCAGGAACGGTTGGTCTTACAGACTCGATCGACCCACAGATCGATTCCTGGTTCAATTTTCATCTAGATTGCAGAATTTCAGACGGTTCGATCAGAAAATGAGAAATTTCGTTTATATCAGAAAGTCCAAGGTACATATTTATCGGATAATCGTATCTTGGAAATTTCGAATTTCCTAATTATCATTTTAAAATTCTGAAAAAATTCACAACTACTAATTCAGACCTGTAGAAAACGAATCTGTGATCAGAAATACTCAATTCGTTCCGATAACGGAGTTATCTCGCTCCTAAGTGCGTTTTTTGTCTGAAAACGCACTATTTTCACTTTGACACGCCATTTTTCCGGAACGGTTGGTCTTACAGACTCGATCGACCCACAGATCGATTCCTCGTTCAATTTTCATCTAGATTGCAGAATTTCAGACGGTTCGATCAGAAAATGAGAAATTTCGTTTATATCAGAAAGTCCAAGGTACACATTTATCGGATAATCGTATCTTGGAAATTTCGAATTTCCTAATTATCATTTTAAAATTCTGAAAAAATTCACAACTACTAATTCAGACCTGTAGAAAACGAATCTGTGATCAGAAATACTCAATTCGTTCCGATAACGGAGTTATCTCGCTCCTAAGTGCGTTTTTTGTCTGAAAACGCAATATTTTCACTTTGACACGCCATTTTTCCGGAACGGTTGGTCTTACAGACTCGATCGACCCACAGATCGATTCCTCGTTCAATTTTCATCTAGATTGCAGAATTTCAGACGGTTCGATCAGAAAATGAGAAATTTCGTTTATATCAGAAAGTCCAAGGTACACATTTATCGGATAATCGTATCTTGGAAATTTCGAATTTCCTAATTATCATTTTAAAATTCTGAAAAAATTCACAACTACTGATTCAGACCTGTAGAAAACGAATCTGTGATCAGAAATACTCAATTCGTTCCGATAACGGAGTTATCTCGCTCCTAAGTGCGTTTTTTGTCTGAAAACGCACTATTTTCACTTTGACACGCCATATTTCCGGAACGGTTGGTCTTACAGACTCGATCGACCCACAGATCGATTCCTCGTTCAATTTTCATCTACATTGCAGAATTTCAGACGGTTCGATCAGAAAATGAGAAATTTCGTTTATATCAGAAAGTCCAAGGTACACATTTATCGGATAATCGTATCTTGGAAATTTCGAATTTCCTAATTATCATTTTAAAATTCTGAAAAAATTCACAACTACTGATTCAGACCTGTAGAAAACGAATCTGTGATCAGAAATACTCAATTCGTTCCGATAACGGAGTTATCTCGCTCCTAAGTGCGTTTTTTGTCTGAAAACGCAATATTTTCACTTTGACACGCCATATTTCCGGAACGGTTGGTCTTACAGACTCGATCGACCCACAGATCGATTCCTCGTTCAATTTTCATCTAGATTGCAGAATTTCAGACGGTTCGATCAGAAAATGAGAAATTTCGTTTATATCAGAAAGTCCAAGGTACATATTTATCGGATAATCGTATCTTGGAAATTTCGAATTTCCTAATTATCATTTTAAAATTCTGAAAAAATTCACAACTACTAATTCAGACCTGTAGAAAACGAATCTGTGATCAGAAATACTCAATTCGTTCCGATAACGGAGTTATCTCGCTCCTAAGTGCGTTTTTTGTCTGAAAACGCACTATTTTCACTTTGACACGCCATATTTCCGGAACGGTTGGTTTTACAGACTCGATCGACCCACAGATCGATTTCTCGTTCAATTTTCATCTAGATCGCAAAATTTCAGACGGTTCGATCAGAAAATGAGAAATTTCGTTTATATCAGAAAGTCCAAGGTACATATTTATCGGATAATCGTATCTTGGAAATTTCGAATTTCCTAATTATCATTTTAAAATCCTGAAAAAATTCACAACTACTAATTCAGACCTGTAGAAAACGAATCTGTGATCAGAAATACTCAATTCGTTCCGATAACGGAGTTATCTCGCTCCTAAGTGCGTTTTTTGTCTGAAAACGCACTATTTTCACTTTGACACGCCATTTTTCCGGAACGGTTGGTCTTACAGACTCGATCGACCCACAGATCGATTCCTCGTTCAATTTTCATCTAGATTGCAGAATTTCAGACGGTTCGATCAGAAAATGAGAAATTTCGTTCATATCAGAAAGTCCAAGGTACATATTTATCGGATAATCGTATCTTGGAAATTTCGAATTTCCTAATTATCATTTTAAAATTCTGAAAAAATTCACAACTACTAATTCAGACCTGTAGAAAACGAATCTGTGATCAGAAATACTCAATTCGTTCCGATAACGGAGTTATCTCGCTCCTAAGTGCGTTTTTTGTCTGAAAACGCAATATTTTCACTTTGACACGCCATATTTCCGGAACGGTTGGTCTTACAGACTCGATCGACCCACAGATCGATTCCTCGTTCAATTTTCATCTAGATTGCAGAATTTCAGACGGTTTGATCAGAAAATGAGAAATTTTGTTTATATCAGAAAGTCCAAGGTACATATTTATCGGATAATCGTATCTTGGAAATTTCGAATTTCCTAATTATCATTTTAAAATTCTGAAAAAATTCACAACTACTAATTCAGACCTGTAGAAAACGAATCTGTGATCAGAAATACTCAATTCGTTCCGATAACGGAGTTATCTCGCTCCTAAGTGCGTTTTTTGTCTGAAAACGCACTATTTTCACTTTGACACGCCATATTTCCGGAACGGTTGGTCTTACAGACTCGATCGACCCACAGATCGATTCCTCGTTCAATTTTCATCTAGATTGCAGAATTTCAGACGGTTCGATCAGAAAATGAGAAATTTCGTTTATATCAGAAAGTCCAAGGTACATATTTATCGGATAATCGTATCTTGGAAATTTCGAATTTCCTAATTATCATTTTAAAATTCTGAAAAAATTCACAACTACTAATTCAGACCTGTAGAAAACGAATCTGTGATCAGAAATACTCAATTCGTTCCGATAACGGAGTTATCTCGCTCCTAAGTGCGTTTTTTGTCTGAAAACGCACTATTTTCACTTTGACACGCCATATTTCCGGAACGGTTGGTCTTACAGACTCGATCGACCCACAGATCGATTCCTCGTTCAATTTTCATCTAGATTGCAGAATTTCAGACGGTTCGATCAGAAAATGAGAAATTTCGTTTATATCAGAAAGTCCAAGGTACACATTTATCGGATAATCGTATCTTGGAAATTTCGAATTTCCTAATTATCATTTTAAAATTCTGAAAAAATTCACAACTACTAATTCAGACCTGTAGAAAACGAATCTGTGATCAGAAATACTCAATTCGTTCCGATAACGGAGTTATCTCGCTCCTAAGTGCGTTTTTTGTCTGAAAACGCAATATTTTCACTTTGACACGCCATATTTCCGGAACGGTTGGTCTTACAGACTCGATCGACCCACAGATCGATTCCTCGTTCAATTTTCATCTACATTGCAGAATTTCAGACGGTTCGATCAGAAAATGAGAAATTTTGTTTATATCAGAAAGTCCAAGGTACATATTTATCGGATAATCGTATCTTGGAAATTTCGAATTTCCTAATTATCATTTTAAAATTCTGAAAAAATTCACAACTACTAATTCAGACCTGTAGAAAACGAATCTGTGATCAGAAATACTCAATTCGTTCCAATAACGGAGTTATCTCGCTCCTAAGTGCGTTTTTTGTCTGAAAACGCACTATTTTCACTTTGACACGCCATTTTTCCGGAACGGTTGGTCTTACAGACTCGATCGACCCACAGATCGATTCCTCGTTCAATTTTCATCTAGATTGCAGAATTTCAGACGGTTCGATCGGAAAATGAGAAATTTCGTTTATATCAGAAAGTCCAAGGTACATATTTATCGGATAATCGTATCTTGGAAATTTCGAATTTCCTAATTATCATTTTGAAATTCTGAAAAAATTCACGACTACTGATTCAGACCTGTAGAAATCGAATCTGTGATCAGAAATACCCAATTCGTTTCGATAACGGAGTTATCTAGCTCCTAAGTGCGTTTTTTGTCAGAAAACGCACTATTTTCACTTTGACACGCCATATTTCCGGAACGGTTGGTCTTACAGACTCGATCGACCCACAGATCGATTCCTCGTTCAATTTTCATTTAGATTGCAGAATTTCAGACGGTTCGATCAGAAAATGAGAAATTTCGTTTATATCAGAAAGTCCAAGGTACATATTTATCGGATAATCGTATCTTGGAAATTTCGAATTTCCTAATTATCATTTTAAAATTCTGAAAGAATTCACAACTACTAATTCAGACCTGTAGAAAACGAATCTGTGATCAGAAATACTCAATTCGTTCCGATAACGGAGTTATCTCGCTCCTAAGTGCGTTTTTTGTCTGAAAACGCAATATTTTCACTTTGACACGCCATATTTCCGGAACGGTTGGTCTTACAGACTCGATCGACCCACAGATCGATTCCTCGTTCAATTTTCATCTAGATTGCAGAATTTCAGACGGTTCGATCAGAAAATGAGAAATTTCGTTTATATCAGAAAGTCCAAGGTACACATTTATCGGATAATCGTATCTTGGAAATTTCGAATTTCCTAATTATCATTTCAAAATTCTGAAAAAACTCACAACTACTAATTCAGACCTGTAGAAAACGAATCTGTGATCAGAAATACTCAATTCGTTCCGATAACGGAGTTATCTCGCTCCTAAGTGCGTTTTTTGTCTGAAAACGCAATATTTTCACTTTGACACGCCATATTTCCGGAACGGTTGGTCTTACAGCCTCGATCGACCCTCCGATCGATTCCTCGTTCAATTTTCATTTGGATTGCAGAATTTCAGACGGTTCGATCAGAAAATGAGAAATTTCGTTTATATCAGAAAGTCCAAGGTACATATTTATCGGATAATCGTATCTTGGAAATTTCGAATTTCCTAATTATCATTTTAAAATTCTGAAAAAATTCACAACTACTAATTCAGACCTGTAGAAAACGAATCTGTGATCAGAAATACTCAATTCGTTCCGATAACGGAGTTATCTCGCTCCTAAGTGCGTTTTTTGTCTGAAAACGCACTATTTTCACTTTGACACGCCATTTTTCCGGAACGGTTGGTCTTACAGACTCGATCGACCCACAGATCGATTCCTGGTTCAATTTTCATCTAGATTGCAGAATTTCAGACGGTTCGATCAGAAAATGAGAAATTTCGTTTATATCAGAAAGTCCAAGGTACATATTTATCGGATAATCGTATCTTGGAAATTTCGAATTTCCTAATTATCATTTTAAAATTCTGAAAAAATTCACAACTACTAATTCAGACCTGTAGAAAACGAATCTGTGATCAGAAATACTCAATTCGTTCCGATAACGGAGTTATCTCGCTCCTAAGTGCGTTTTTTGTCTGAAAACGCACTATTTTCACTTTGACACGCCATTTTTCCGGAACGGTTGGTCTTACAGACTCGATCGACCCACAGATCGATTCCTCGTTCAATTTTCATCTAGATTGCAGAATTTCAGACGGTTCGATCAGAAAATGAGAAATTTCGTTTATATCAGAAAGTCCAAGGTACACATTTATCGGATAATCGTATCTTGGAAATTTCGAATTTCCTAATTATCATTTTAAAATTCTGAAAAAATTCACAACTACTAATTCAGACCTGTAGAAAACGAATCTGTGATCAGAAATACTCAATTCGTTCCGATAACGGAGTTATCTCGCTCCTAAGTGCGTTTTTTGTCTGAAAACGCAATATTTTCACTTTGACACGCCATTTTTCCGGAACGGTTGGTCTTACAGACTCGATCGACCCACAGATCGATTCCTCGTTCAATTTTCATCTAGATTGCAGAATTTCAGACGGTTCGATCAGAAAATGAGAAATTTCGTTTATATCAGAAAGTCCAAGGTACACATTTATCGGATAATCGTATCTTGGAAATTTCGAATTTCCTAATTATCATTTTAAAATTCTGAAAAAATTCACAACTACTGATTCAGACCTGTAGAAAACGAATCTGTGATCAGAAATACTCAATTCGTTCCGATAACGGAGTTATCTCGCTCCTAAGTGCGTTTTTTGTCTGAAAACGCACTATTTTCACTTTGACACGCCATATTTCCGGAACGGTTGGTCTTACAGACTCGATCGACCCACAGATCGATTCCTCGTTCAATTTTCATCTACATTGCAGAATTTCAGACGGTTCGATCAGAAAATGAGAAATTTCGTTTATATCAGAAAGTCCAAGGTACACATTTATCGGATAATCGTATCTTGGAAATTTCGAATTTCCTAATTATCATTTTAAAATTCTGAAAAAATTCACAACTACTGATTCAGACCTGTAGAAAACGAATCTGTGATCAGAAATACTCAATTCGTTCCGATAACGGAGTTATCTCGCTCCTAAGTGCGTTTTTTGTCTGAAAACGCAATATTTTCACTTTGACACGCCATATTTCCGGAACGGTTGGTCTTACAGACTCGATCGACCCACAGATCGATTCCTCGTTCAATTTTCATCTAGATTGCAGAATTTCAGACGGTTCGATCAGAAAATGAGAAATTTCGTTTATATCAGAAAGTCCAAGGTACATATTTATCGGATAATCGTATCTTGGAAATTTCGAATTTCCTAATTATCATTTTAAAATTCTGAAAAAATTCACAACTACTAATTCAGACCTGTAGAAAACGAATCTGTGATCAGAAATACTCAATTCGTTCCGATAACGGAGTTATCTCGCTCCTAAGTGCGTTTTTTGTCTGAAAACGCACTATTTTCACTTTGACACGCCATATTTCCGGAACGGTTGGTTTTACAGACTCGATCGACCCACAGATCGATTTCTCGTTCAATTTTCATCTAGATCGCAAAATTTCAGACGGTTCGATCAGAAAATGAGAAATTTCGTTTATATCAGAAAGTCCAAGGTACATATTTATCGGATAATCGTATCTTGGAAATTTCGAATTTCCTAATTATCATTTTAAAATCCTGAAAAAATTCACAACTACTAATTCAGACCTGTAGAAAACGAATCTGTGATCAGAAATACTCAATTCGTTCCGATAACGGAGTTATCTCGCTCCTAAGTGCGTTTTTTGTCTGAAAACGCACTATTTTCACTTTGACACGCCATTTTTCCGGAACGGTTGGTCTTACAGACTCGATCGACCCACAGATCGATTCCTCGTTCAATTTTCATCTAGATTGCAGAATTTCAGACGGTTCGATCAGAAAATGAGAAATTTCGTTCATATCAGAAAGTCCAAGGTACATATTTATCGGATAATCGTATCTTGGAAATTTCGAATTTCCTAATTATCATTTTAAAATTCTGAAAAAATTCACAACTACTAATTCAGACCTGTAGAAAACGAATCTGTGATCAGAAATACTCAATTCGTTCCGATAACGGAGTTATCTCGCTCCTAAGTGCGTTTTTTGTCTGAAAACGCAATATTTTCACTTTGACACGCCATATTTCCGGAACGGTTGGTCTTACAGACTCGATCGACCCACAGATCGATTCCTCGTTCAATTTTCATCTAGATTGCAGAATTTCAGACGGTTTGATCAGAAAATGAGAAATTTCGTTTATATCAGAAAGTCCAAGGTACATATTTATCGGATAATCGTATCTTGGAAATTTCGAATTTCCTAATTATCATTTTAAAATTCTGAAAAAATTCACAACTACTAATTCAGACCTGTAGAAAACGAATCTGTGATCAGAAATACTCAATTCGTTCCGATAACGGAGTTATCTCGCTCCTAAGTGCGTTTTTTGTCTGAAAACGCACTATTTTCACTTTGACACGCCATATTTCCGGAACGGTTGGTCTTACAGACTCGATCGACCCACAGATCGATTCCTCGTTCAATTTTCATCTAGATTGCAGAATTTCAGACGGTTCGATCAGAAAATGAGAAATTTCGTTTATATCAGAAAGTCCAAGGTACATATTTATCGGATAATCGTATCTTGGAAATTTCGAATTTCCTAATTATCATTTTAAAATTCTGAAAAAATTCACAACTACTAATTCAGACCTGTAGAAAACGAATCTGTGATCAGAAATACTCAATTCGTTCCGATAACGGAGTTATCTCGCTCCTAAGTGCGTTTTTTGTCTGAAAACGCAATATTTTCACTTTGACACGCCATATTTCCGGAACGGTTGGTCTTACAGACTCGATCGACCCACAGATCGATTCCTCGTTCAATTTTCATCTAGATTGCAGAATTTCAGACGGTTCGATCAGAAAATGAGAAATTTCGTTCATATCAGAAAGTCCAAGGTACATATTTATCGGATAATCGTATCTTGGAAATTTCGAATTTCCTAATTATCATTTTAAAATCCTGAAAAAATTCACAACTACTAATTCAGACCTGTAGAAAACGAATATGTGATCAGAAATACTCAATTCGTGCCGATAACGGAGTTATCTCGCTCCTAAGTGCGTTTTTTGTCTGAAAACGCAATATTTTCACTTTGACGCGCCATATTTCCGGAACGGTTGGTCTTACAGACTCGATCGACCCACAGATCGATTCCTCGTTCAATTTTCATCTAGATTGCAGAATTTCAGACGGTTCGATCAGAAAATGAGAAATTTCGTTTATATCAGAAAGTCCAAGGTACATATTTATCGGATAATCGTATCTTGGAAATTTTGAATTTCCTAATTATCATTTTAAAATTCTGAAAAAATTCACAACTACTAATTCAGACCTGTAGAAAACGAATCTGTGATCAGAAATACTCAATTCGTTCCGATAACGGAGTTATCTCGCTCCTAAGTGCGTTTTTTGTCTGAAAACGCACTCTTTTCACTTTGACACGCCATATTTCCGGAACGGTTGGTCTTACAGACTCGATCGACCCACAGATCGATTCCTCGTTCAATTTTCATCTACATTGCAGAATTTCAGACGGTTCGATCAGAAAATGAGGAATTTCGTTCATATCAGAAAGTCCAAGGTACATATTTATCGGATAATCGTATCTTGGAAATTTCGAATTTCCTAATTATCATTTTAAAATTCTGAAAAAATTCACAACTACTAATTCAGACCTGTAGAAAACGAATCTGTGATCAGAAATACTCAATTCGTTCCGATAACGGAGTTATCTCGCTCCTAAGTGCGTTTTTTGTCTGAAAACGCACTATTTTCACTTTGACACGCCATATTTCCGGAACGGTTGGTCTTACAGACTCGATCGACCCACAGATCGATTCCTCGTTCAATTTTCATCTAGATTGCAGAATTTCAGACGGTTCGATCAGAAAATGAGAAATTTCGTTTATATCAGAAAGTCCAAGGTACATATTTATCGGATAATCGTATCTTGGAAATTTTGAATTTCCTAATTATCATTTTAAAATTCTGAAAAAATTCACAACTACTAATTCAGACCTGTAGAAAACGAATCTGTGATCAGAAATACTCAATTCGTTCCGATAACGGAGTTATCTCGCTCCTAAGTGCGTTTTTTGTCTG
Source organism: Gastrophysa polygoni (assembly GCA_963576655.1). Taxonomy (NCBI): domain Eukaryota; kingdom Metazoa; phylum Arthropoda; class Insecta; order Coleoptera; family Chrysomelidae; genus Gastrophysa; species Gastrophysa polygoni. Next base: position 24,428,290 of record OY755090.1, on the reverse strand, counting down.
AAAACGCACTCTTTTCACTTTGACACGCCATATTTCCGGAACGGTTGGTCTTACAGACTCGATCGACCCACAGATCGATTCCTCGTTCAATTTTCATCTACATTGCAGAATTTCAGACGGTTCGATCAGAAAATGAGGAATTTCGTTTATATCAGAAAGTCCAAGGTACATATTTATCGGATAATCGTATCTTGGAAATTTCGAATTTCCTAATTATCATTTTAAAATTCTGAAAAAATTCACAACTACTAATTCAGACCTGTAGAAAACGAATCTGTGATCAGAAATACTCAATTTGTTCCGATAACGGAGTTATCTCGCTCCTAAGTGCGTTTTTTGTCTGAAAACGCACTATTTTCACTTTGACACGCCATATTTCCGGAACGGTTGGTCTTACAGACTCGATCGACCCACAGATCGATTCCTCGTTCAATTTTCATCTAGATTGCAGAATTTCAGACGGTTCGATCAGAAAATGAGAAATTTCGTTTATATCAGAAAGTCCAAGGTACATATTTATCGGATAATCGTATCTTGGAAATTTCGAATTTCCTAATTATCATTTTAAAATTCTGAAAAAATTTACAACTATTAATTCAGACCTGTAGAAAACGAATCTGTGATCAGAAATACTCAATTCGTTCCGATAACGGAGTTATCTCGCTCCTAAGTGCGTTTTTTGTCTGAAAACGCACTATTTTCACTTTGACACGCCATTTTTCCGGAACGGTTGGTTTTACAGACTCGATCGACCCACAGATCGATTTCTCGTTCAATTTTCATCTAGATCGCAAAATTTCAGACGGTTCGATCAGAAAATGAGAAATTTCGTTTATATCAGAAAGTCCAAGGTACATATTTATCGGATAATCGTATCTTGGAAATTTCGAATTTCCTAATTATCATTTTAAAATCCTGAAAAAATTCACAACTACTAATTCAGACCTGTAGAAAACGAATCTGTGATCAGAAATACTCAATTCGTTCCGATAACGGAGTTATCTCGCTCCTAAGTGCGTTTTTTGTCTGAAAACGCAATATTTTCACTTTGACACGCCATATTTCCGGAACGGTTGGTCTTACAGACTCGATCGACCCACAGATCGATTCCTCGTTCAATTTTTATCTAGATTGCAGAATTTCAGACGGTTCGATCAGAAAATGAGAAATTTCGTTTATATCAGAAAGTCCAAGGTACATATTTATCGGATAATCGTATCTTGGAAATTTCGAATTTCCTAATTATCATTTTAAACTTCTGAAAAAATTCACAACTACTAATTCAGACCTGTAGAAAACGAATCTGTGATCAGAAATACTCAATTCGTTCCGATAACGGAGTTATCTCGCTCCTAAGTGCGTTTTTTGTCTGAAAACGCACTATTTTCACTTTGACACGCCATATTTCCGGAACGGTTGGTCTTACAGACTCGATCGACCCACAGATCGATTCCTCGTTCAATTTTCATCTAGATTGCAGAATTTCAGACGGTTCGATCAGAAAATGAGAAATTTCGTTTATATCAGAAAGTCCAAGGTACATATTTATCGGATAATCGTATCTTGGAAATTCCGAATTTCCTAATTATCATTTTAAAATTCTGAAAAAATTCACAACTACTAATTCAGACCTGTAGAAAACGAATCTGTGATCAGAAATACTCAATTCGTTCCGATAACGGAGTTATCTCGCTCCTAAGTGCGTTTTTTGTCTGAAAACGCACTATTTTCACTTTGACACGCCATATTTCCGGAACGGTTGGTCTTACAGACTCGATCGACCCACAGATCGATTCCTCGTTCAATTTTCATCTACATTGCAGAATTTCAGACGGTTCGATCAGAAAATGAGAAATTTCGTTTATATCAGAAAGTCCAAGGTACATATTTATCGGATAATCGTATCTTGGAAATTTCGAATTTCCTAATTATCCTTTTAAAATTCTGAAAAAATTCACGACTACTGATTCAGACCTGTAGAAATCGAATCTGTGATCAGAAATACTCAATTCGTTCCGATAACGGAGTTATCTCGCTCCTAAGTGCGTTTTTTGTCTGAAAACGCAATATTTTCACTTTGACACGCCATATTTCCGGAACGGTTGGTCTTACAGACTCGATCGACCCACAGATCGATTCCTCGTTCAATTTTCATCTAGATTGCAGAATTTCAGACGGTTCGATCAGAAAATGAGAAATTTCGTTTATATCAGAAAGTCCAAGGTACATATTTATCGGATAATCGTATCTTGGAAATTTCGAATTTCCTAATTATCATTTTAAAATTCTGAAAAAATTCACAACTACTAATTCAGACCTGTAGAAAACGAATCTGTGATCAGAAATACTCAATTCGTTCCGATAACGGAGTTATCTCGCTCCTAAGTGCGTTTTTTGTCTGAAAACGCAATATTTTCACTTTGACACGCCATATTTCCGGAACGGTTGGTCTTACAGACTCGATCGACCCACAGATCGATTCCTCGTTCAATTTTCATCTAGATTGCAGAATTTCAGACGGTTCGATCAGAAAATGAGAAATTTCGTTTATATCAGAAAGTCCAAGGTACATATTTATCGGATAATCGTATCTTGGAAATTTCGAATTTCCTAATTATCATTTTAAAATTCTGAAAAAATTCACAACTACTAATTCAGACCTGTAGAAAACGAATCTGTGATCAGAAATACTCAATTCGTTCCGATAACGGAGTTATCTCGCTCCTAAGTGCGTTTTTTGTCTGAAAACGCACTATTTTCACTTTGACACGCCATATTTCCGGAACGGTTGGTCTTACAGACTCGATCGACCCACAGATCGATTCCTCGTTCAATTTTCATCTAGATTGCAGAATTTCAGACGGTTCGATCAGAAAATGAGAAATTTCGTTTATATCAGAAAGTCCAAGGTACATATTTATCGGATAATCGTATCTTGGAAATTTCGAATTTCCTAATTATCATTTTAAAATCCTGAAAAAATTCACAACTACTAATTCAGACCTGTAGAAAACGAATCTGTGATCAGAAATACTCAATTCGTTCCGATAACGGAGTTATCTCGCTCCTAAGTGCGTTTTTTGTCTGAAAACGCAATATTTTCACTTTGACACGCCATATTTCCGGAACGGTTGGTCTTACAGACTCGATCGACCCACAGATCGATTCCTCGTTCAATTTTCATCTACATTGCAGAATTTCAGACGGTTCGATCAGAAAATGAGAAATTTCGTTTATATCAGAAAGTCCAAGGTACATATTTATCGGATAATCGTATCTTGGAAATTTCGAATTTCCTAATTATCCTTTTAAAATTCTGAAAAAATTCACGACTACTAATTCAGACCTGTAGAAATCGAATCTGTGATCAGAAATACCCAATCCGTTTCGATAACGGAGATATCTAGCTCCTAAGTGCGTTTTTTGTCTGAAAACGCACTATTTTCACTTTGACACGCCATTTTTCCGGAACGGTTGGTCTTACAGACTCGATCGACCCACAGATCGATTCCTCGTTCAATTTTCATCTAGATTGCAGAATTTCAGACGGTTCGATCAGAAAATGAGAAATTTCGTTTATATCAGAAAGTCCAAGGTACATATTTATCGGATAATCGTATCTTGGAAATTTCGAATTTCCTAATTATCCTTTTAAAATTCTGAAAAAATTCACGACTACTGATTCAGACCTGTAGAAATCGAATCTGTGATCAGAAATACTCAATTCGTTCCGATAACGGAGTTATCTCGCTCCTAAGTGCGTTTTTTGTCTGAAAACGCAATATTTTCACTTTGACACGCCATATTTCCGGAACGGTTGGTCTTACAGACTCGATCGACCCACAGATCGATTCCTCGTTCAATTTTCATCTAGATTGCAGAATTTCAGACGGTTCGATCAGAAAATGAGAAATTTCGTTTATATCAGAAAGTCCAAGGTACATATTTATCGGATAATCGTATCTTGGAAATTTCGAATTTCCTAATTATCATTTTAAAATTCTGAAAAAATTCACAACTACTAATTCAGACCTGTAGAAAACGAATCTGTGATCAGAAATACTCAATTCGTTCCGATAACGGAGTTATCTCGCTCCTAAGTGCGTTTTTTGTCTGAAAACGCAATATTTTCACTTTGACACGCCATATTTCCGGAACGGTTGGTCTTACAGACTCGATCGACCCACAGATCGATTCCTCGTTCAATTTTCATCTAGATTGCAGAATTTCAGACGGTTCGATCAGAAAATGAGAAATTTCGTTTATATCAGAAAGTCCAAGGTACATATTTATCGGATAATCGTATCTTGGAAATTTCGAATTTCCTAATTATCATTTTAAAATTCTGAAAAAATTCACAACTACTAATTCAGACCTGTAGAAAACGAATCTGTGATCAGAAATACTCAATTCGTTCCGATAACGGAGTTATCTCGCTCCTAAGTGCGTTTTTTGTCTGAAAACGCACTATTTTCACTTTGACACGCCATATTTCCGGAACGGTTGGTCTTACAGACTCGATCGACCCACAGATCGATTCCTCGTTCAATTTTCATCTAGATTGCAGAATTTCAGACGGTTCGATCAGAAAATGAGAAATTTCGTTTATATCAGAAAGTCCAAGGTACATATTTATCGGATAATCGTATCTTGGAAATTTCGAATTTCCTAATTATCATTTTAAAATCCTGAAAAAATTCACAACTACTAATTCAGACCTGTAGAAAACGAATATGTGATCAGAAATACTCAATTCGTTCCGATAACGGAGTTATCTCGCTCCTAAGTGCGTTTTTTGTCTGAAAACGCAATATTTTCACTTTGACACGCCATATTTCCGGAACGGTTGGTGTTACAGACTCGATCGACCCACAGATCGATTCCTCGTTCAATTTTCATCTAGATTGCAGAATTTCAGACGGTTCGATCAGAAAATGAGAAATTTCGTTTATATCAGAAAGTCCAAGGTACATATTTATCGGATAATCGTATCTTGGAAATTTCGAATTTCCTAATTATCCTTTTAAAATTCTGAAAAAATTCACAACTACTAATTCAGACCTGTAGAAAACGAATCTGTGATCAGAAATACTCAATTCGTTCCGATAACGGAGTTATCTCGCTCCTAAGTGCGTTTTTTGTCTGAAAACGCACTATTTTCACTTTGACACGCCATTTTTCCGGAACGGTTGGTCTTACAGACTCGATCGACCCACAGATCGATTCCTCGTTCAATTTTCATCTAGATTGCAGAATTTCAGACGGTTCGATCAGAAAATGAGAAATTTCGTTTATATCAGAAAGTCCAAGGTACATATTTATCGGATAATCGTATCTTGGAAATTTCGAATTTCCTAATTATCATTTAAAAATTCTGAAAAAATTCACAACTACTAATTCAGACCTGTATGAAACGAATCTGTGATCAGAAATACTCAATTCGTTCCGATAACGGAGTTATCTCGCTCCTAAGTGCGTTTTTTGTCTGAAAACGCACTATTTTCACTTTGACACGCCATATTTCCGGAACGGTTGGTCTTACAGACTCGATCGACCCACAGATCGATTCCTCGTTCAATTTTCATCTAGATTGCAGAATTTCAGACGGTTCGATCAGAAAATGAGAAATTTCGTTTATATCAGAAAGTCCAAGGTACATATTTATCGGATAATCGTATCTTGGAAATTTCGAATTTCCTAATTATCATTTTAAAATTCTGAAAAAATTCACAACTACTAATTCAGACCTGTAGAAAACGAATCTGTGATCAGAAATACTCAATTCGTTCCGATAACGGAGTTATCTCGCTCCTAAGTGCGTTTTTTGTCTGAAAACGCAATATTTTCACTTTGACACGCCATTTTTCCGGAACGGTTGGTCTTACAGACTCGATCGACCCACAGATCGATTCCTAGTTCAATTTTCATCTAGATTGCAGAATTTCAGACGGTTCGATCAGAAAATGAGAAATTTCGTTTATATCAGAAAGTCCAAGGTACATATTTATCGGATAATCGTATCTTGGAAATTTCGAATTTCCTAATTATCCTTTTAAAATTCTGAAAAAATTCACGACTACTAATTCAGACCTGTAGAAATCGAATCTGTGATCAGAAATACCCAATCCGTTTCGATAACGGAGATATCTAGCTCCTAAGTGCGTTTTTTGTCTGAAAACGCACTATTTTCACTTTGACACGCCATTTTTCCGGAACGGTTGGTCTTACAGACTCGATCGACCCACAGATCGATTCCTCGTTCAATTTTCATCTAGATTGCAGAATTTCAGACGGTTCGATCAGAAAATGAGAAATTTCGTTTATATCAGAAAGTCCAAGGTACATATTTATCGGATAATCGTATCTTGGAAATTTCGAATTTCCTAATTATCATTTTGAAATTCTGAAAAAATTCACAACTACTAATTCAGACCTGTAGAAAACGAATCTGTGATCAGAAATACTCAATTCGTTCCGATAACGGAGTTATCTCGCTCCTAAGTGCGTTTTTTGTCTGAAAACGCAATATTTTCACTTTGACACGCCATATTTCCGGAACGGTTGGTCTTACAGACTCGATCGACCCACAGATCGATTCCTAGTTCAATTTTCATCTAGATTGCAGAATTTCAGACGGTTCGATCAGAAAATGAGAAATTTCGTTTATATCAGAAAGTCCAAGGTACATATTTATCGGATAATCGTATCTTGGAAATTTCGAATTTCCTAATCATCATTTTAAAATTCTGAAAAAATTCACAACTACTAATTCAGACCTGTAGAAAACGAATCTGTGATCAGAAATACTCAATTCGTTCCGATAACGGAGTTATCTCGCTCCTAAGTGCGTTTTTTGTCTGAAAACGCACTATTTTCACTTTGACACGCCATATTTCCGGAACGGTTGGTCTTACAGACTCGATCGACCCACAGATCGATTCCTCGTTCAATTTTCATCTAGATTGCAGAATTTCAGACGGTTCGATCAGAAAATGAGAAATTTCGTTTATATCAGAAAGTCCAAGGTACATATTTATCGGATAATCGTATCTGGGAAATTTCGAATTTCCTAATTATCATTTCAAAATTCTGAAAAAATTCACAACTACTAATTCAGACCTGTAGAAAACGAATCTGTGATCAGAAATACTCAATTCGTTCCGATAACGGAGTTATCTCGCTCCTAAGTGCGTTTTTTGTCTGAAAACGCAATATTTTCACTTTGACACGCCTTATTTCCGGAACGGTTGGTCTTACAGACTCGATCGACCCACAGATCGATTCCTCGTTCAATTTTCATCTAGATTGCAGAATCTCAGACGGTTCGATCAGAAAATGAGAAATTTCGTTTATATCAGAAAGTCCAAGGTACATATTTATCGGATAATCGTATCTGGGAAATTTCGAATTTCCTAATTATCATTTTAAAAATCTGAAAAAATTCACAACTACTAATTCAGACCTGAAGAAAACGAATCTGTGATCAGAAATACTCAATTCGTTCCGATAACGGAGTTATCTCGCTCCTAAGTGCGTTTTTTTGTCTGAAAACGCACTATTTTCACTTTGACACGCCATTTTTCCGGAACGGTTGGTCTTACAGACTCGATCGACCCACAGATCGATTCCTCGTTCAATTTTCATCTAGATTGCAGAATCTCAGACGGTTCGATCAGAAAATGAGAAATTTCGTCTATATCAGAAAGTCCAAGGTACATATTTATCGGATAATCGTATCTTGGAAATTTCGAATTTCCTAATTATCATTTAAAAATTCTGAAAAAATTCACAACTACTAATTCAGACCTGTAAAAAACGAATCTGTGATCAGAAATACTCAATTCGTTCCGATAACGGAGTTATCTCGCTCCTAAGTGCGTTTTTTGTCTGAAAACGCACTATTTTCACTTTGACACGCCATATTTCCGGAACGGTTGGTCTTACAGACTCGATCCACCCACAGATCGATTCCTCGTTCAATTTTCATCTAGATTGCAGAATTTCAGACGGTTCGATCAGAAAATGAGAAATTTCGTTTATATCAGAAAGTCCAAGGTACATATTTATCGGATAATCGTATCTTAAAAATTTCGAATTTCCTAATTATCATTTTAAAATTCTGAAAAAATTCACAACTACTAATTCACACCTGTATGGAACGAATCTGTGATCAGAAATACTCAATTCGTTCCGATAACGGAGTTATCTCGCTCCTAAGTGCGTTTTTTGTCTGAAAACGCACTATTTTCACTTTGACACGCCATTTTTCCGGAACGGTTGGTCTTACAGACTCGATCGACCCACAGATCGATTCCTGGTTCAATTTTCATCTAGATTGCAGAATTTCAGACGGTTCGATCAGAAAATGAGAAATTTCGTTTATATCAGAAAGTCCAAGGTACATATTTATCGGATAATCGTATCTTGGAAATTTCGAATTTCCTAATTATCATTTTAAAATTCTGAAAAAATTCACAACTACTAATTCAGACCTGTAGAAAACGAATCTGTGATCAGAAATACTCAATTCGTGCCGATAACGGAGTTATCTCGCTCCTAAGTGCGTTTTTTGTCTGAAAACGCACTATTTTCACTTTGACACGCCATATTTCCGGAACGGTTGGTCTTACAGACTCGATCGACCCACAGATCGATTCCTGGTTCAATTTTCATCTAGATTGCAGAATTTCAGACGGTTCGATCAGAAAATGAGAAATTTCGTTTATATCAGAAAGTCCAAGGTACATATTTATCGGATAATCGTATCTTGGAAATTTCGAATTTCCTAATTATCATTTTAAAATTCTGAAAAAATTCACAACTACTAATTCACACCTGTATGGAACGAATCTGTGATCAGAAATACTCAATTCGTTCCGATAACGGAGTTATCTCGCTCCTAAGTGCGTTTTTTGTCTGAAAACGCACTATTTTCACTTTGACACGCCATTTTTCCGGAACGGTTGGTCTTACAGACTCGATCGACCCACAGATCGATTCCTGGTTCAATTTTCATCTAGATTGCAGAATTTCAGACGGTTCGATCAGAAAATGAGAAATTTCGTTTATATCAGAAAGTCCAAGGTACATATTTATCGGATAATCGTATCTTGGAAATTTCGAATTTCCTAATTATCATTTTAAAATTCTGAAAAAATTCACAACTACTAATTCACACCTGTATGGAACGAATCTGTGATCAGAAATACTCAATTCGTTCCGATAACGGAGTTATTTCGCTCCTAAGTGCGTTTTTTGTCTGAAAACGCACTATTTTCACTTTGACACGCCATATTTCCGGAACGGTTGGTCTTACAGACTCGATCGACCCACAGATCGATTCCTGGTTCAATTTTCATCTAGATTGCAGAATTTCAGACGGTTCGATCAGAAAATGAGAAATTTCGTTTATATCAGAAAGTCCAAGGTACATATTTATCGGATAATCGTATCTTGGAAATTTCGAATTTCCTAATTATCATTTTAAAATTCTGAAAAAATTCACAACTACTAATTCAGACCTGTAAAAAACGAATCTGTGATCAGAAATACTCAATTCGTTCCGATAACGGAGTTATCTCGCTCCTAAGTGCGTTTTTTGTCTGAAATCGATCGATTCCTCGTTCTATTTTCTTGTAGATTGCAGAATTTCAACCGAATAATCGTATGTTCAAAAGTTCGCAATTCCTCATCATTTTGAAAATTTGAAAAAAAAATCACAAATACTATTCCGGACTAGTAGAAAACGATTCCTTACCGATAATAGTTATCATCCAAACCATGAAGTACGAGTAAAAAGAGATCCAAACCATCGACACGAAAAAGGTGAACGGATACCAATTCCTGTATTTTTCGCTCCTGCAGTCCGGCATCGTTTTCCTGCACAGCCAGTGGATCGGAAACAATAACATCCACACTACGGTGACGCACATACCACCCTCTGGAACAAACAAAACGGTTTCGCCCCCATAACTATCAGTTACGCGACATGAAATATATTTTCAACTTGGCGCAGTCGGTAGGAATTTTTAAAAACTCGAGAAATGCTTCAAAATTTTCACAGTCAGTGAACGTTTTTAAAAATCTCTAAAAAATTCTTCACAAGATTGATTATATCGGTTCCACCAATCAAAATGAAAAATATATGTTCCCACAAGGAATTCACTGATGAATTTCGAAATTGTTGATGGATTTTCTATGATTTCCAGGACGTTTCTAGTATTGACCAAAATAATTATCATACAAAATGAGCAATAATAATTGATTTCTCGTAACATTTCAAGAATTGGCGCAGTCGGTAGGAATCTTTAAAAAACTCGAGAAATGCTTCAAAATTTTCAGTCAGTGAACGTTTTTAAAAATCTCTAAAAAATTCTTCACAAGATTGATTATATCGGTTCCACCAATCAAAATGAAAAATATATGTTCCCACAAGGAATTCACTGATGAATTTCGAAATTGTTGATGGATTTTCTATGATTTCCAGGACGTTTCTAGTATTGACCAAAATAATTATCATACAAAATGAGCAATAATAATTGATTTCTCGTAACATTTCTAGATTTGGCGCAGTCGGTAGGAGTTTTGAAAACCTCAGAAACGCCTCGCAAGATTCATTCTACCAACTATTGACCGGATCACAAAGACATAATATTTTTTTGCGTCGAGGGTTTTTCTGAATTATCATCGGACGAAATAATCAATACTAATTCATTTCTCATTTTGTTTCCAGACTTGGCGCAGTCGGTAAGAGTTCTCAAAAATTTCGACAAACGGAAACGGAGGTCGTGATAAACTACCTGGTTTGATGAGAGGATTGACGTGGGCCGCAGGATCGTACTCTTTGGGCTTGTAATAGTCCAGCTGCATTGGTCGATTGGGATGCGTGGGTTGGGGAGATGTCGCTTCGATTGTCGCCTGGTTCAAAGCTGGACCACTCAACTGACTACTCGTTATTCCTATCACAACGAGATTCCCTTTTTAATACGTTTTATTATAAGATTTGGAATTGGATACACTGTCTGGATTCATGGGGATTCCCAAAAAATTTCAGAACTTGACTTTACTTCATTTCTTAGAATTCTACGTACTTTTGCTACGAAAATTACAATATAATTTCTCAAACTATTCCCACATTTTCTGGGATATTACTAAATAGTTTCGTTTTCCCCAAGGGAATTTTGAAAATTTCATGTGAAATTTTCGAAATTCCTAAAGAAATCTCAGATTTTTGCAGTTATCAACTCTGTACCTCCTGCAGAATCGAAGAATCCTTGATTATTTTCTGTATATTTTTAGGACCTGATATTTCGAAATTGATGTCTTCAAAAAATTCAATAAAAAGAAAACCTCAATGGTTTTCTGTGATTTTCAGAGACTTTTCAAAGAACCCCTGAACTATCTGAAGTATCTACAGGAAGTTCAGTTCAGGTCCTTAGATATCTAACATTTCAGATATCTAAGAACACTCCAAGAGACTTCCAAAAAGACTAAAGAATCTTTTGGCTGAGTTAGATAATTGCTACACACATTTTCGATAAACCTGCTATTCGAATTAGGAACAAAATTCTCAATATTTCTTGTCTACATTTTTTTCAAAATAAGTAAACACTAGCAAATATAGTTACCTTCTTGCTGATATTTTTCCGGGGACCAATCCATACCAAAATTCTTCAACCCTGAAACATAAATATAGCATCAATTCGTCGATTTGTAAATTTGATCATTATACAAGGTAATTCACCAGAGAATGCCTTGTTCAGCAGTTAGAGGAAGTACCTAAGCAATTTCAAGAGCTTCCTCTCAAAAAAACACGAATTCGCGTACAGGTACTCTAGTATTCCCAAATGCATCTCCAAGAAATACATAATCAAAATACCAGATCACATGCTTCAAATGATTTCTATATCAATATTGTTAATGCTGCTACAAACACAGTGTTCATCAAAGGCCTACAGCTTTACAACTCCTGACCAAGAGAATTGAAAGAAGGCTCATCATTTAGAGAATTCAAAAGCCAGTGTGTAAAATATATAAAAGATCTATAACCCATCATTGTAATATCTTTCCTTAGCTTTCAGATTTATACTGCTAATTTAACTTGTAGATGTATTGTATTTATGTGTATTCTGTATTTTATTTATACTATTTTATTTTATTACACTATTTAATTTATACTTGAGAGCTGATGCTAATAAAGAGATTATTATTATTATATTATTATCAGAGACAACCAGATGCAGAATGGAAACAACGCTTTCACGACTTTCCCAATACGACCTGACCACACAATGAATGGACGAATATAATCAGATCGAATTTTTGCTAATTGAAGAATAGGGTGTAACCTGGAATACTAAATAACTTCCTAAATAACTTCCTTCAGTTCATAGTCTATAGTTTCTAGTCTAGTACAGTTCAATGCGACTAAAACTCTAGCTTGTATGTTCACCAAGAAGGCTGATCATACAATGCCCAATTTGATGATGTCGGGTACCACTGTTCCTATGAGGTCGTCAATATCCATGCTGGGTGTCACCACCAACAGTGCTCTCTCATGGGAAGATCATGTGAGGTCCATTGCGAAAACTGCTTCACAAAAACTCGGTTTTCTTTTCCGTGCGAAGAGATACTTCACATCCCAGCAACTGCTTATGATCTACAAAGCACAAATTCGACTTGTCCTGGAGTACTGCTCACATGTTTGGAGCTCAGCCCCCAAACATACGCTAAAGCACTTAGATTCAATGCAGAAGAGAGCTATTCGCCTAGTCGATGATACAACACTCACCAAATCATTGACCTCTCTAGATCATCGTAGAAAGGTCGGCGATCTCTGCCTTTTTTATAGGTACTTTCACGGTATTTGTGGAATTCTTTGCCTAGTGGAGTCTTTCCTGATGCTTACAACCTCCAAACTCTCAAGAAGAATTCCAACACCTTCCTTATCTCCCAAAATTCCACCGCTAGCTAACACGATGTTCCTCGAACATCATAAAGGTTTCCCTTTCGTGTTGTCCACAGATTAAAAAAAAAAAAAAAAGTTTCTAAACTACCGCTAATAAAATCAAGATACCTTCGTCTTGTTGCGGTTTTTCTTGTGACCACTCCATGCCATAGTTCTGGTGCTTCCCCTCATCATCCAACGTTTTGTAGCTGACCAAGCCGGATTGCTCGGAGGGCACTATCTTCTTGAAGGGCACCGGCCACGTTTGCGCCCATCTCTCCAAGGGCGTGTTGAAGTGCAACACGACGCAATAGATGAGATAAGTGAACAGCATTATCGACGATTCGATCCTTTGACAAGAGAAAAACAACCGTCATTCAGATTACCGATGTTGACGAGCGAAATATCTTGGCGCTCAATGATAATAAACAGTTGTTCGATTAGCACAATATGCTTTTTGGTTTCTTCTATGTCATCTTTTATACAAAAATTACCCTCCAAGTTACCGATATCAACGATTAAAATACCCGATAGCACCCTGTGGAATGTATCAAAGCTAATATCAAACTCTAATTTCGTAATGTGAGATTCAAATTTTTATTTTCAATAGTAGAAGAATCGAAACGACTTTGTTTCATGTTTCTGTTGGCACCCTCAAAGCTATGACACTCAAAAAATTGAATAGCAAAATCCGATAAGCATAATATGTTCTTTGAAAATCATCATAAAAAGCCATCCGATTAGCACAATATGCTTTTTGGTTCCTTCTATGTCATCTTTTATACAAAAATTACCCTCCAAGTTACCGATATCAACGATTAAAATACCCGGCAGCACCCTGTGGAATGTATCAAAGCTAATATCAAACTCTAATTTCGTAATGTGAGATTCAAATTTTTATTTTCAATGGTAGATGAATCGAAACGACTTTGTTTCATGTTTCTGTTGGCACCCTCAAAGCTATGACACTCAAAAAATTGAATAGCAAAATCTGATTAGCACAATATGTTCTCGGAAAATCATCATAAAAAGCCATCCGATTAGCACAATATGCTATTTGGTTTCTTCTATGTCATCTTTTATACAAAAATTACCCTCCAAGTTACCGATATCAACAATAAAAATACCCCATAGCACCCTTTGGGATGCATCGAAGCTAATATCAAACTCTAATTTCGTAATGTGAGATTCAAATTTTTATTTTCAATGGTAGAAGAATCGAAACGACTTTGTTTCATGAGTTTTTCCATCTGTTGGCACCCTCAAAGCTATGACACGCACAAAATTGAATAGCAAAATCCGATGAGCATAATATGTTCTTTGAAAATCATCATAAAAAGCCATCTGATTAGCACAATATGCTTTTTGGTTTCTTCTATGTCATCTTTTATACAAAAATTACCCTCCAAGTTACCGATATCAACGATTGAAATACCCGATAGCACCCTGTGGAATGTATCAAAGTTAATATCAAACTCTAATTTCGTAATGTGAGATTCAAATTTTTATTTTCAATGGTAGATGAATCGAAACGACTTTGTTTCATGTTTCTGTTGGCACCCTCAAAGCTATGACACTCAAAAAATTGAATAGCAAAATCTGATTAGCACAATATGTTCTCGGAAAATCATCATAAAAAGCCATCCGATTAGCACAATATGCTATTTGGTTTCTTCTATGTCATCTTTTATACAAAAATTACCCTCCAAGTTACCGATATCAACAATAAAAATACCCCATAGCACCCTTTGGGATGCATCGAAGCTAATATCAAACTCTAATTTCGTAATGTGAGATTCAAATTTTTATTTTCAATGGTAGAAGAATCGAAACGACTTTGTTTCATGAGTTTTTCCATCTGTTGGCACCCTCAAAGCTATGACACGCACAAAATTGAATAGCAAAATCCGATGAGCATAATATGTTCTTTGAAAATCATCATAAAAAGCCATCTGATTAGCACAATATGCTTTTTGGTTTCTTCTATGTCATCTTTTATACAAAAATTACCCTCCAAGTTACCGATATCAACGATTGAAATACCCGATAGCACCCTGTGGAATGTATCAAAGTTAATATCAAACTCTAATTTCGTAATGTGAGATTCAAATTTTTATTTTCAATGGTAGATGAATCGAAACGACTTTGTTTCATGTTTCTGTTGGCACCCTCAAAGCTATGACACTCAAAAAATTGAATAGCAAAATCTGATTAGCACAATATGTTCTCGGAAAATCATCATAAAAAGCCATCCGATTAGCACAATATGCTATTTGGCATCACCTATTTCATCTTTTGCAAGGCAACCATGGAATTGACAAAATTCACAATCGAGTTACTTATTAATGTAATTGAAAGCAGGAGAAAATAATATCATCGCTCACCAGGATATCGTCTTGTTGGATATAACGCCCAGCATGACCAATATGGAGATGGCGTAGAAGAAGCAGTCTCTGACCAACGGCCACCAATTGAGATAAACGGCCGTGGTGGAACACAAACCGCAACAAGCTATCACAAACATGATGTTGAACACGGCAGAACCGATCACGCCCGATATACCTGGAAATTACCAACAATCTATTCACCAGATGTGTCACAATATATCGGGCATTCCACATTTTTTCTCCTACTTGTTCTTCATCATTCACTTGCAATCATCATGGAAAAATAAAGAGCTGCATAATTTGCACAATATGCTTGCATTTTTTCTTACAATATCACGATATATCTGGAAATTACCGATAATCTATTTGTCAGATATATTGTACAACATAACATACTTTCCACGAATGGAAAGATATAATTTTCCATTAACTCAACAAATCAATATTTTGCCATTTGAAAATATTTTGTCAGCTATGTCCATGATCATTGAAACTGTTTGATTTCTTTTTTCATCTCATGCAATCCTCATAAAAATTGAAAAATTTGTCCACTCAGCACGATATTCTTACAACCACCACAATCATCATAAAATGCTGCTCAATTAGCACAATATACTTCATTCTCCTCTCACAGTCATCATAAAAAAAATAAAATGCTGCTCGACTAGCACAATATGCTGCAATCTTTCCTCGAAATCATCATAAAAAGCTGCTCAATTAGCACAATATACTTCATTCTCCTCTCACAGTCATCATAAAAAAAATAAAATGCTGCTCGACTAGCACAATATGTTGCATTCTTTCCTCAAAATCATCATAAAAAGCTGCTCAATTAGCACAATATACTTCATTCTTCTCTCACAGTCATCATAAAAAAAATAAAATGCTGCTCGACTAGCACAATATGCTGCATTCTTCCCTCGAAATCATCATAAAATGCTGCTCAATTAGCACAATATACTTCATTCTCCTCTCACAGTCATCATAAAAAAATAAAATGCTGCTCGACTAGCACAATATGCTGCAATCTTTCCTCGAAATCATCATAAAAAGCTGCTCAATTAGCACAATATACTTCATTCTCCTCTCACAGTCATCATAAAAAAAATAAAATGCTGCTCGACTAGCACAATATGCTGCATTCTTCCCTCGAAATCATCATAAAAAGCTGCTCTATCAGCACAATATCTCTTTTGAACTCACCTATGTCATCTTTCGCGAAAAACACTCCTATTATCACGGTAGCCAATTCTGGAGCTGAGCTACCGGCTGCCATGAAAGTAGCCCCCGCTACGTCGGGGGCCATTTTCAGCTCTAGAAATCATTAATAAATATAAAGCTTCGAATCATCTAGTATTCATCTACTAATCATTCAACCATAGTACAAGGTAGAGATATTGTAAAAAAAAATATATCACACCCACCTTCGCAAATCCTATCTAGAGAAGCGACGAAATACTCGTCGCACACTATGGCCAGGCCTACGAACATGTAAGCGGCCACGATGATGTGGATCACGAGGCCGCCATTTTTTCTCACCTTAGGACTCATCAAAGGGTGAGGAAACTGCAAAAAACACCCACAATCAAACTAGCGATTGAAGATTTTTTGTCAACTGAAGCTATATGAGAGATCTTCGAGGGTGAAACTCAACTTAGTTCTTGCTGCTAAGGGCCAGACCCTTTGGAAGTGTCCTGATACTGATAGCTCAGAGCTGAAGCCTAACCTCTCTCATCCAAGAGTTGTTTTTGGAGGAGCCGACACTTCAGCAGCACCAAGTTTTCAGAACTTCCTTCCAGAACAAATATCCAAGACTTTCATCAACGAACATTGCTCAAGAAGCTTTAGGATTCAATTGCCAAAGAGAGCTGCACGTGGCTTCACGAAGCTACTTTTGCAAAGCTTGATAACATATGAAGCTTGGCTCATTGGAAGTAACATTTCTCCAAAGCAAAAATCCTCAAGGTACTCGATCACGAAATTTCCCTCTTGGAAGCAAGAAAAGACAAGGCTTTTTGAAGCTGTCAAATCTGAAGAATAGAGATAGAGCTTGCTTCGAAAGGAGAAACATACACAACAACAACAATCATTGAATATCTCAATGACCCGGATAAGTGATTTTCTGGAAGGCAAGACAAGACAATAACAGTTCTTGTAGCTCCTGGATCTGATTGTTGATGAAGCACGACCTGACAAACATTCAGATCTTGACTTGCAGAGCTTAACCACAAAACCAAAGGAGATCAGTCTTTCTTCAACCAAAAAGCAAGACACTTTGCACCTGTTGAAGACTGCCTGTCATCTGTCAAAGACCATCTGGTATCGAAAATCCAGTGTGGAACCAGAATATCCTTTGACTTCTGAAGAACTATCACTGAGCCGAGATCGTATGGGTTCAGAGCCAGCACAAAATGTGGTGTGGGTTTGAAACAAACAGGTTGGGAGTACAGAAACTCCAGTATCAGTGAGTAGCTCATGCAGATAATCTTCTCCGATACAGTTTCGACTTGTTGCAAGACACAAGCGAAATCCTAACAGGGGTCAAATGTCGCAGCTGAACTCACCTGTCTTATAGCAGGAGGAGTACACTCATTATCCTCGAGAATCGTCGCATTGGCAGTCGTATTGCCACCACCAGCTGCTACCACAACTTGTTTATCGACAGTTTCCAGTACAACGTCATGCCCACTAACGTTCTTTTCGTTTTCATCACCTCCGGCCACGTGCGTGACATGCTTATCGACGCTCGCCACCACGTCCTGGTGCGCTGCGGTGGAACTGTCATTTTTATCCCTCGCAGGCGCTCCACCCGCCATGTAGTTCAGATGTTTGTCCAAGGTTTTGAGGACGTGGCGGTGACCTTCTTCGTACGAGGCGTTGTTTCCCTTCACGGCCGAGTTGAGGTGCACGTCCAGGTGTTTGAGGATGTGCTCGTGGGAGGGGGTTTGTCTGCCGCTATCATCAGGCTGTCGCGTCTTTTGCGCTTCTGTATCCGTGTCTGTACTGGAAACGACGTGTAGGAGGAGGTAGAGCAGGAGGGAGACTGATACTTGGAGATATCTGTGCCGTCTTGGTCTCTTCATTGTATCTGAAAGCGAGAGGTGTTTGATTGTTTCAGTAGGATCATCATGAAGTGCTGATCGATTAGCACAATATGTCAGTTCTTCTCTCGAAAGCTTCATGAAAAGCTGTCTAGTTAGCACGATATGGTCAATTGATTTCTTACAATCATAGAATAAATCTGTTGAAAGTTGAAAAATTGATTTTATTTTTTTTATTAAATTTATTTATATTTTTATCGTGTAGGAATTGATTAAATGGTTTTTCAGCTTTTAATGGGATTTTCTCTCCTCGTTTCTAAAAAATACAGTAGAAGTTATTAAAAATTATTGCAATATATTTGTAGTAAGGACAGATTTAGGATCTGCCCCAAAATGTCACTGCGCTTGAAATTAAACCTTTAGATACCTAAAAGAGAAATTCTCTATTGGTCAGTGACACCTTGTTTTTGAAAAAATTTGGAAATACAAATATATTTAATAAGAATAAAAGATCTACTTATCTTGGTGGACGTTTCGGGAACGAATCTGCTCCCGTTCTCAACACAATTGAAAAGTGTCAAAATCGAAAACATTGAGAAAATTTTACGAAGAGAAAAATATTTCAATTGTGTTGAGAACGGGAGCAGATTCGTTCCCGAAACGTCCACCAAGATAAGTAGAGGTTTTATTCTTATTAAATTATTTGTATTTCCAAATTTTTTCGAAAACAAGGTGTCACTGACCAATAGAGAATTTCTCTTTTAGGTATCTAAAGGTTTAATTTCAAGCGCAGTGACATTTTGGGACAGATCCTAAATCTGTCCTTACTACAAATATATTGCAATAATTTTTAATAACTTCTACTCTATTTTTTAGAAACGAGGAGAGAAAATCCCATCAAAAGCTGAAAAATGAATGTACCACCTCCTCGAAGAACTTACAGATTAATTACAGATTAATTACAGATTGATTAAATCGTACCTAAAGAACTGAAAAACTGTTCAATCAGCACAGTTTGCTTTATAATTCACTAACAACAAACACACCTTTGAAAAATAAAGAGTTGCTCGACTAGCATAATATGCTTCACTCTTTTCTTGTAATCATCATCAAGCTGATGTTCTTTTGGCACATTTGACAAATGAATATTTGAGTGGCGTGACATTTCGACAGGAAAAATCGTATTTTTCAAGAAAAGGGCGAATCGTGCATATCGAGGTATACACACGAACTGTTCAATCAGATACGTTTGCATAGAGATTTCCATTCCATTTTTGGACTACCAACCGAAGTGGTATCCATTAGAGTATTATGTAGGGCTCCCGAGGGATTTCCTTTACTTTATCGATCGTAAATGTTCGGCGCCAAGACAGTGACGTAGGTCAGCAACGGTGGAGGAATATAAGTGAAATTTCGAGGGATTCAAATCGAAATGGAGATGGTGAAATTCGACAAAGTCATGCTGTAAGATGACCCACTTTTTGGTAGCGAAATCCAACCGACTTTTAGTTCACCGAGTCCAGTTAAACGACTACTCGGTGAACATCGTTCTATTCGATCGATTTTGAAAAAGTCTTTTTTGCTGGGTAGGTATCTGTAAATCGTGGCCAACTACGACCACTTTCATAGACCCAAATTTTAAAAAAGCACTATGAGAAAATTTTATCGCAAAAAATAATAATGGATCCTGGATCAGGATCACTTGAAATATATCTCTACAGATTTTCATCATCATAAACGATAAGGTATCAGAGAAAATGAATTTCAATTCTTTTTGAATGAGTGATCAAAAAATGTACTACTATGGAATTTCGCGCAAAACCTGATGACAGTTTATCATTTTGGATCACTTTGAATATCAATTTGGAATCACGTTTATAGTAACCACTTGACGAGTCAAAATATAAAAGATTCATTATCATTACATATTATCATTATAAAAGCATGTAATGTAAATACATCAATTCATTTCACGAGCACCGTTATGATTTCCTAGTGTTTCATCTTTCATAATTATAATGTAAAGTTCGATGTAATGATAATGAATGTTTTATGAACCCATCTTAAATGCATCTTATTGGTTTCAAAGCATAGGTGCAAAATTCTCAAGGAAATGGGCGTGTTTACCGAAAAAAAATATATGCATATATTCATTTCCAAACTACACCATTCTGGCATAAACTGGTTTTCGCGATTTTCATATCAGCAGCAAACCAACAGATCTAGTGACGTCAAAATCGGTGCCATTCTCAGGCAATCGAAAGTGATGCAAACATTCCTCAATTATCACAACATGCGCATCATACTGACATCTGACAGAGATAACAATATTCTTGTACGGACAAAACTGGCTAGGAGCGTCGTTAGAATAAAAAGGAGAAGAAGAAACTCCCGACCTGCCAGATAACAAGGCAGGATAATAACGTCACCAGTTTGAATGGGTTCCCCGATAGTTTGAATTCGAAAATGAATCATGTGGAATCCGAAGTGCCTAAAAAGAGCAATACTCATTCAATCAGTTCGAGTAGACAGCTCTCCAATAACTTATTTCGCTGCGAGATTCAATAGATGAGATGCAAAGGCCAATGGGTTGAGGTCTGAATGGGTTGTGAGGGATTTTCGTACAGGGTGGTAAGATCAAAAATCAATTCGTTCATTTAGGAAACTTTGCTGATGACTTGTATATAGAGTACCACAAGGATCAATCTTAGGACCTGTTCAATTGCTTGTATATGTTACCGTAAAACCCGATCTTCCTACGACAAACCAGTTTGAAGTATGATCTTCAAACAACTCTAGTTTTTACTAGAGGTAACAATGGAATTAACAAATTTCATCAGTTGATTTTAGTATTGACTGAACATATTGCACCTAAAACTAATCATAGGTTGAACTGAGTCAACACAAAACAGGGGATATAGTAATTAATTTCTGATATTGTTGTAACTTGCATAGTTCTCTTCAAAAATTTCATATCAATACAGAAAAATAAGATATTGTGACGAATCAAAGATGGAAATGTCGGGGAAAGATAAGGCTTCAAAATCATATAAGAAGACAAGAAATTGTATCGTAAAATTCCTGCACAGGGTGTTCAGAAAGTCAGAGTGAAATGCAACTCCCTGTTCCACCCTGTACAACACAGAATTCATTAGAAATGTAAGTTTCGAATATAGACAAAGATGGAAACGGAAATGCATGGCCATGATGAATAATTTTGTTCTCAATTTTGACGTTCATGTCATCAACATTCGAGTCAACATTGTTGTAGTCGATTTGTTCGTGTGGTTTTTCTGTGTGGTCATTTATCACTGCGATTATCAACTGAGATTTTAAGAAATATGGCAGGTTATTCGTTCTCTGAACAAACTGATATGCTTCTAATGCTTGGCGAGTGCTTCGGAAATGCAAATGCTGCTGAAATATCGTTATACCGATGAATCTCGCGATGAATAAAATCAATCTGCTGATATCATGTAACTACAAAAACTCAAATATCTCACGAACGGCTCAATTTTTTGTATTCGAATAAGAGTACCTTTTTCATGTAATTTTCTTCGCTCCATCGAATGCTCCTGTTTTTTCACCGAAAATAATACAGGGAAAAAAGTTTTCTTTGAAAAATCATGACTCACCATCTGAAAACACCCTTTATAACAATATCAGAAATGTGGAAGTGTGACGAAAAAATGTATTTTGACAACATACATTCATGCACAAAATTTCAATCGGGTGGCTTTCATCGTTCAGAAGTTATGCGGAGAAATTATTTCAATTTTATCAACTTTGGAAGGATATATCTCCCTTAATATGCATTTTGGGCCATGAGTTTAATCATCAAACTACACTTATTTTTCAATGGTCTATCACCCTCAGAAAGCTCGGCACACATTTTTGACTCACCCTGTATATGTTGTGATATCATTTTGTATATTAATTACCTGGGGAGGAGAATTTTCAACAAAAGTCAGATTCGACATGATTATGATGATGATGTTTGTAATGATTCAGAATTACATGGTTTACCTATTACTGAAAACAACAATTTTCTCGATGACCTTGTAATTCGGTAAGTTCTTCTCGTGTGATTAGTATGAAATGAAACACTATTTCGAGATTGAGCAATTAAAATACGACATTTCACTAATTTGATTTCTTGAAAAATGGACACTCAATTTTTTCTTCATATATTAATGTGAAGTAAAAACATCTGTATTATTATTATTATCATAGGAAGTCGGATTGATTTTTCACTATATCAATGAGACACCCTGTATAAGCACAACAAAATCGATGAGGTACACCCCAAAAAAATCTTCACCAATGTACCAAGATATCGGTATTTAATTGTGTAGTATTATTACGCGAAAAAATATAATTGCGGTATTATTTTTCTGTCGACTGGTAAATATAAATAATAAATAAAAATGATTTGTCTGTTGTTGATCAACTTGCGAATGACCTCTTTGATTGTCATTCTTTGATATTTTCTAAAATAATCGGTATTTTATCGGAGTTTTATAAAATGTTCGATTACGTAGATTCGCGAAATCTAGTTGAAAAAAAAATGTTGTTCACGGCGTTAAACAGCAGCACACTTCATATTGCCTCTCTTAGAGAATATCTAGATCAATAATCAGAAATAACAATAGACAAATTATCAACATTCATTATTTCACTCATTCTTAATTCAGTATTTCTTTTTATAACAAATATAGTTGTAGAGAAAATTCAACCATGCCAAAAAACAATCTGATGTTTCATTCACTGCAATCACATAATTATGCAATGATTTTTTACAACAGCAATATTCTGATACTGAACAATAGGTAGGTACATTCATTATATTATCATCCTTTCAAATCAATGAGAATGTTTTAGTTCCGCAAACGGTTTTCAGGAAATCAATACAATCATTTATCATTTGTTTTGACACATCACACACATTGCCCAGAAAAATTCACTCTATGCCAACACGAAAATTCGAATCCATACCATTCATTTCAGACACCCGCTAATCGAACGATAATAATCCCTCCAGAAAAACTGGCTAACATCCCACATACTCTTACCTGCCACGAGAAAAACCACCAAAGTCGATGGGAAAGTGTGGAAATGTATCGCCCGCAGCCCGCTGCCTATCCAAGCAAATCGAGTCGCCAACTGAATTTTGTGTCTGGAACATCGAGAATTCCCACTGTGGCAAACGGCGCATGCGAATCTCGCCTTCACGAGCGATCATGCCCATTACTGTGCCGCTGTTACAGTTTTGCTACCCCTTGAACTTCGAGAATGAAGTGGCCATGCAGTCTATAAGATGAAAAAAACTTGATGTCATTTTATTAGATTCCATATAGTGGAGCATAGGCGGAGTGCATGTAAAACACTATGAACGATAAGCCGCTTCATTTCAGTACTCACCCAGTAATAAGTACTGAATTTGTTTGTATTTCGTTTCACTCTCAATACTCGTATTTCATCTTCTCGCATGGAAAGATTTCATGAAAAACAGATTTGTCACTATCACTTTCATCGCCATCAATATCAAAACATGTTACCGTGATATTTCATATAATTAGAAACAAAAGCAAAAAAAATCACGAGTACTTTCCAGAATAAGTCTCTATTTTATTTACTGTATGTTTCAGAAAAGCGCGACATTTTCAAAAAAAAATATATTATTCGGAGCACAGAACAGAATGACAGACAGGTTAGTTTTAGTCTCATTCTGTGATTAGGATCTTGTGACAGTTCCAACCACGCGCAAGTTTTAAAACAGAGGACAGAATCATCCACGGAATTATTGAATGTTTCTATGAAATGTTATTCTATGGTTCCGTGTCAACACAATCCTCATTGATGAATATAGGTTAGAATTATGTAAAACGAAAGTAAATATTTTTGAAACTCCAAAAATGAACTCGAGAAATATGAACACCTTCATGAAAAATGGCATTCGTTATGGTTTCCTATCATTCGCTAGCCTATTTGGAAACGACAAGCTTGATAACCTCACAGAAACTGAACTGAAAGCAGACAAAACTGTGAACGAAAGTGGTACCGACAGATTGAGACGAATGATCTCATTAGAGTAAGTTCAGTTCGAGTAAGGACGTTACTATGATAGAATTATATATGTTTGAGATTTCAGTGAGTTTGGAGCTGTTTCTAGAGAGGTGAGTTCAATTTTACAAATAGCAGCAATGAGCTCATTCATTGGAGGTATATATGGAGGAGTAGTTAACAGCAGGACTGCTTACTTGGAATTCATGAAAAATAATGAGGCTACAACTTTCAAGACCCCTTTAGAGGCTAAGGTACGACACACAAATTCATTTGGCCTCAGCTCTAGGAAAATACCTATTTTTTTCAGCAAAAGTTACAAGACAAAGTTACCATAAGTTTTAGTAAGGGAGCTTTCAAATGGAGTTGGAGGCTTACATTATTCTGTACATCTTTCGTGTAAGTTTCTAAAGCAGTTGTCGAATTAAATAACAGTGTGAATTTTCAGAGGGATCGCAACTAGTATCCAGGTTTATAGAGGTAAATCTGGAATACTAGAATATGTGACTGCAGGAGCTATAACAGGATCCATGTACAAATTCAATATGGGGCCCCGCGGATGGATTGTAGGCGGTGGCTTAGGTAAATCCATTTATATCAGATTTTCGGATTCTTTTTATGTTGAATGACACAGTTTGGCTTATATTTCATAGACACTGCAATGTGTGAAATGCTATCATTCTTCTGAAGAGTCTCAGCTTGAATGGCCTGTTTAAAGAAGCATTTTTTTCAGGTTCTGTTTTGGGACTTGTTTGTGGAGGAGCTACAGTAGGTATATTGAAAATGGCAGGTATTTCAATGGAAGACGCCAGATACTGGAATTACCAATGGAAAGATTACAGGACAGAATATTTCCGTAAAGGATTGGCAGATTATTTAGAAAAAGAAGATTTCGCTGTAATCAAACTGCACAATGACCAAGTGGGTGAAGCTGGTAAAAATATTGAGAATATAGACAAAGATATTGGTAGTATAAACAAAGATAGCAATAGTGTAAAAAGTGAGAAATAAATTATCTGTTGTGTTGTTGTGTGGTTTTGCTTTATTCAACCATGATTTATATTTAGTTGTTAGGTGTCTTATGCTTAGATTCATAATTATCTCAAATCATGGTGTCACCATTGACAATACTATCCTACTCGCATGTAATGACTATTATATGCTTGTTGAATAATAGACTAATTCAACACAGATCCGTCACTTTCTTCTACATATCGTTAGATATCCAATAACTGAATAATTGAAATAATTAGAAATCTCCCAAAATAACAAATGGGAGCATTACAAATTATATTCCACGGCACAAGTTTCGGTGCTCATGTCAATATCTTCAGGTGATGTATTTTAAATAGTGTATTACGCAAATGAGTCACTGGTCAATAAATAATATACTTTATTTTAATATTTTATAATAGTTTTTACATGTAAATATACTTCTTTCAGAAACCATGAGCTGTATTATATAAAAATATAAGCTATATACTACGCAAAATTTATTATTTATCCAAATGAAGGATTGCATAGGCAAGGTATATATAACATAAATATTTTGAAATGTCCAGAGGAATTTGAAATTAGTGGCAAAATTTAACTCAGCTTCCTCGAGAAGTTTGAAAAAACAATACTGTATTAATCAATACGAATTCAAATATTTATTATTCGATGATTTCGATAAAATTAGTAGCTGGCTGGTATCAATATTTTCAACAAAATGATAATGAAAATATTGGAATTCGGACGTTTTTGGCACTAGTTCAGTGGCCTAGATTTCTACTTGATTTTGTCCACCTATAAATTTCTACATCATGAAAGTGGTAACAATAGTTTGAGTCCTTGATTTATGTTTTTACTGGGACAAAAATAATTATTCTATAGAAAGGAATTGTTTCAGAAGATCTTTTATTTTATTCATAGACTCGCCGGAAACATATCATTCACTGATTTTCTTCCTTAAATTTCTCTTCAAAATGATACTGAGAAGTATAGCTTGAGTTCTATATCTTTCTAGACATGAAAAATCACTTGTAGTAAAAAATCTTGCAGTTAGTATTCAAAGGAAACTACAAAATGACTTATTCTTTTGTTCAGATACGTGAAAATATTTTAATAAAAACAATATTACCTTCTTTCAATCCAACTGTTTTCCTGACTTTTTTTTAATTTCGCAATATAAAAGATACCAAAATTGTTCGACGGACTCTTTCTTGTTCAGGTATACCATGTGTCCCAAATAATCAAGAAGCGATAGCAAATGAGTAGAACAATTCAATGGCAAATTTGAATCCCACGAAAAATTCGGTTACATACTATTGATTTGCCATTGAATTGTTCTACTTTTATGCTAACACAACTGCCCCTCTGGTTTCCACCGTTTCCAAGATTATAATGGTGGGGTTCGAATTTGGGATACACCATTTTAAAAAATATTGTCTATCATTATTTGCGCACCAACGAAACCATCTTGAGCAATAATCAATTTCAATTAGGAGGGAACCAAACAAAGCAACGATGTAATACTATCAATCGAACGTTGTTCTACTGATGCCTGGTCATGCGTTTGGGGCCCCTATTTGGGGGACCTTTCGGTTTTTCAAATTTCGGACGATGCAGGCTATTGGTAGGGTGGAGTTCGTCGTAGAGAAATTTCTCAGTTAATTCATCGCCTGAGTCAATTTCGAGCTTGAATAAAAGCAAGTACAGTAAGTTTCACACAAAAATTTGTTGTAATGTACAGCCAGTTTATGTCATTTCCCCTTTAACATTTGGGTATGTAAAAAATTTTGAACAGTTTTTGAGATTTTGAATTCCATTGTGAATTTTGATGCCAAAGTTGGGCTAGCAGAGCTCTATCATCCAGAAAAAATGCACAAATCAAACAAAAATCATTCCAAATCAAGTCATTTTGAAAACTCTCACCTTTTTTGCAATTTCCAGTCCCAAATTCGAAATAGTATCTGTCAGAGGATTTTTGCAGCTTGAATATAACATTCTTTCTCTGATAGGACAGTTGTAACCAGGCATTGAATAAATAAACACTAAAATAAATGAATCCATAAAGTACACTGATCATTTCTATTCTGGCATACTCATAATCAACAATATACTCACCAATACTTTCAGTGTAATCACCCTCATGTGTATGTTTAAATTTGTATAAATGGTACCTTCCACTATCACTAGGAACTTTTGAGGGCAACTTTTCTATTGATATATTTTCAGCAGTAACCAAGTGAATTTCTTCTTCATCTATATCTATTCATAAAAAAAATATTCGGCATTGTCAAAAGCATTTCATCAAATAGGTACATTAATTTAAATGTGAAGTACTTTGAGTCAGCTCACCTATTTTGAACTGTGCATAATCATATGATCCTCTCACCATATCTAAAATAGCCTGCTTGGCAGTTTTAGTTATAGGAAATGCTACCCCACTCAAAGTTTGCTGCTTAGTAGTGACACTTATATCAGTGTGAACTTCAGTTCTCTTAATTTCCTGGAGTTC
Source organism: Gastrophysa polygoni (assembly GCA_963576655.1). Lineage (NCBI taxonomy): Eukaryota > Metazoa > Arthropoda > Insecta > Coleoptera > Chrysomelidae > Gastrophysa > Gastrophysa polygoni. Next base: position 24,400,351 of record OY755090.1, on the reverse strand, counting down.
CTCCTCTCTCATTGACAATGGAGCAGGGGCAGCAGCTGACTTTTTATATTTGAGGTAGCCATCAAGAGTAATTTCATTCTGAAATCAAAATATTTCTCTGTGAGAATTATTTGACATTGCATTACTGTTCTTACACTAATAGTTGCATGCATCTCTTCCTTGATATGTGATGAGCCAAATTCTTGCTTCAAAGTAGCTTTAGTAGACGCATATAACATTTTCTGCCTTATTGGGGCAGTGTCAGGAGTCCAACTTATGAGCAACCATTCATATCCTGAAGAATTTTTAGTGTCTAATCTGAAAAAAATGTCAAAACAATTGTTCATATTATGAACATTTTATTTCATTGAAATTTACCGAAAAAGTAGGTAGCACGGTTGATTCTCTTCTATAAAAGGTTGTATGTATTTATCAAAATCTTTTTCCCAGGTATGTTTTACATCTTTGTGATCATCCAAGTCTAGCTGCTCTGAAAATTGTAATATTTGATGATACCACAGGTTCACATTGAACTAACATGTTTAATACCTTCTTTGATCGACACTTTAACAACCCGAATTTTTCCGTCCTTACATTTGGCAAAAAACTTTTTGAGTTGATCATTTGCTGGAAAGTATATTTTTTTCATAATCTTCTATAAACATCAGAGGACAATTTCACTTACCTCTGATTCCAGTTTGATGGGACATTATAAGTCGAATGAAACTAAAATTGTTGGACAAAAATATTTAGTAAACAAAATAGTTTCTCCTAAATTTGACTATTTTTGATGGATTTAAGTACCGAGATACGGAGAACCTACCTTGATGATGATGATGACCTGTCAAAACTCAAAACCAAAGAAGATATTCATTGGCATTCGTCACTATCTAGAGGCAAGAGACAACCAGTCACGGATGGAAAAATAAGAAGATGACACCATTCACTTGAAAACAGATCTAGGCTGAACTAAACCGCCCAGTACGTTTCAACGTTGCCAAAAGAATGCAAAAACCCCATGTTGCAGATAAACTTCCGTGAAGAAATCACATTGTGGTGGTGATATCTAGCATCACTGTCTATTATCACAGAGTAAACAACTATTTGTACAACGCGACCACTGCGTTCACACTGCGACCACTTCTTTCCACATATTTCATCATCGCTGGTCTCTGTGCTAATGATGCAAAGATCTTGTTAATTTATGGATGTACTTGGCAACGTTGAGATCGACGATCGGTTCATCAATCTCTAGTATAAGCACAGTTGAGTGCCCTTTTAGGCCCTATACTGTGGTATAAGCACAGAAGAGGGTATAAGTGACTTTCACCTGACAACTCTGGTGGAACAGTGACAACTGACGTTGTTGATCATTTGCTTGAACGTGCTTGAACATGAAAGATCTGAGTTTTCAAATACACGTGTTTTTATGCAGTCATATTGTGAAATTGTTCAATCCTGGATACGTAAACCTTCAGGAGTTTGTAGTCAAATAGTGTAAAACAGTTTCGAGAGTAGCCACACCGTAATTTAACAATCAAAATGTCTGTAATGTCATTACGAACTAAGGGTTCTTCTACCTCAACCCCGTCGCCTATTTTGAAGAAATCGAAAAGTATCAAAAGCAGGATCAGCGAAATTCAAAACACCCCTTCTAAGGTGAAGTTTGTTTTGCCACATTCAAAAAAGGTACAAACAATCCTTCAACAATATGTTAACACCAAGACTTCTAGAGAATATGAAAATCTGGTTTGTCTAATAAGAGATGCACACTTGAACGACGAAGATATATCTTCTTTGCTAGTGGAGGCCACCGAATGTATCTCCATTCTCGGCCAAGAATTGAGGTTATTTGTTGAAGCCATACTTTCTATAGATTGGACCAATAAAAATTCCACAGTGGTTAAGGAATATAAATCATTCATAGTGACTTTGTTGTCTGCCCATAATTATCATGCTAAGATGGTCATAGATACATTGGTGAGACTATTCATACCAGGTGAGTTCTGTTCTTCACAAGTACGCAATTCAAAACCTGCAATCACATACACTATTCATCGTTTTTCAATATTTCAAAACTGATATGTATTACTAATATTGGTTTCAATATGAATTTGAATTTATTTCAGATCCTAATGAGCCAGAATGGCCAGAGGGGATTCCAACTGATGTTGACTGTACCAAATGTATGAATATACATTCATTGATTAATTTATTATTAGAAGTAGTCCCTATGTGAGTAAAAAATTCAAATAATCGACTTGAATGTTCAATAATTTTCCTTTTATTGTAGGTGTACTGAATTATTGATATCCTCAATAACTAGTCAATTCCCCTACTATAATAAATCAACACACATACATGAATATTACATCCATAATGTTTTATGGATATTAGATTATCAGCCAAAAATTCGTCCTGATATCCTAAGACTACTTTTATCCAAGTAAGTTTCCCTCTTTTCATGTACTAAAATTTTCCATTAACACTGAACTTATTGCTTAGGCTGGTTATAATGGACGTAAATGCTCCCAGAGAAGAAATAGAAAGGTATCTCAATGCAGAGGAAGAAATTTTCAGTGCTGATATAGAAGATGACATCAAATCCGTCAAGACTTCAACTACAGCTTTCACCCAAGTCAACAGACATAACTTAGCACACACTTTAGATGTCTGTCTAGACAAGGTTTTCAACTACACTATTTCAGAGTGCCATGACTCTGAAACTGGCATTGTCAATTGGGAGAGAATGAAAATCTTGTATCACCACTTGATCCCGGTATTTGAGAAAATAATTCTGCCCACTTACAATACTCACCATGTTCAGTATATAATGTTCTTGATCTGCTGCTTCAAGGCTACGATTGCGGAGGCGTTCTTGAATTTCTTGTGGAAGAAAGTTTGCGATCCAAATGTGGCGCCTATTTTGAGACAAGCGTCTGTGAACTACATTGCCAGTTTGGTGGCAAGAGCCAACTTTGTTCCTCTAACGTGAGTAGCTCATTGATTTGTCTCTATGATCTACCATCATTCATTATGTTATTGAACTGAAAAAAAGGAAAAATTTAATTTGCAGAGAACTTGAGCAGTTTAAGAGAATATTGATCTCCTGCAGTTTTCTTTCAAAAATTTTCAAATATCTTACATGTGCTATGTTCTTAATGAGATTTTTCACTTATTTTAAGAGAATTTTGAGTTGTAACACAAAATTGCCTCTAGTTTCAATTTGTAACACAAAATCAGCACTCATTCTTGGTTTTAACATGAAATTAGCAACAATTTTGAGTTGTAGCACAAAATTAGCACTAATTTCAAATTGTAAGATGAAATCAGTACTAATTTGGTTGTGACGCAAAGTACTTATTTCAAGACATGAGATTAGCAACAATGTTGAGCAATAAAACATGATATATACCAATTCAGAATTTTAACCTGTAATCAGCACTAATTTGGAGTCCAAGATAATAACACAAATTTAAAATTATAAATTGACAGTTCCATTCCATCGAATATTGCAAAAAGTATGACATTTATATTAAATATTTTTGACATTTCAGAATGTTGAAAGGGACTTTACAACAACTGGCAGAATGGATTCATTCTTACATATCTACCCAAGAGGAAATAGAATGTGTGAATTCTGATGTTAGAATTCATCAAGTTTTCTACAGCGTATGCCAAGCTGTATTCTATATAGTTGCTTTTCGACATAAAGATCTTGTGAATTCCAAGAAAAGTAAGAACAAAAAACATATTCAACCATATAACAAATGCATTTGCTATATTATAAAGAATTTTAATAATATCATTTTCAAAAGTTCAAAATTCAAATTCAAATGTAAAGAAACATATTCTCTTGCAAACAAATCACTTTTAACACTTGACCATTTCCAACCAAGTTTTATATTTTTCAGTATTTCTCTTCTTTCTTGTTTGACAATTACTTTCATTTTATTATATTTCAAAATGTAGATTTTCCAAAGATTTAGCAGTTGTAACTTGTATTTTTTTTATTCTTAAACATTTGCCAGGCTCCAATAAAAAACTAGTGGGTTCATGAACTGAACCAAAAATCAAAAATGAAGCAGATTAATTCATTTTGTATTTCAGGTATAAATTTTTTGGAGAGCTTAAACTTGGCAAAAATGGTGACAAGCAGACTGAATCCTTTGAGAGTGTGCCAACCGGCAGTAGCACAAAATTTTGCAGCAATTACAAGAAATTACCAGTTGGCCTATTGCTATACAATCATGGAGCATAATTCGAGAAATGTAATGCCTACAATATACCAGAATGATAAAGGAGGAGTTGTTGTGTCCAGTAATGTTCTAGATGTATTTTACCCATTTGATCCGTATTTACTTGAAAGGTATGAAAATCAAATTTTGCAAGAGCATATTTACATTTGTATATTGCTGAGTGTATTTTATATAATTCCTATTATTAATATGTATTCATATTGATAAATAATGTTTCTTGGGATGATTTCAATAAATTATTATACCCTTGTAGGTCTGGAAAGAATATCCACCCTTTTTATAGAGACTATGAAGAACTCTATGAGGAAAATTTTGAAGAAATGGAAGTAGAGGAAGCACCCGAGGTGGACGATTTCCTGTACAACCATGAAATGTCCAGTACCCCAAATTCAAAGTCACAGTCACAAAAGTTCTCATATGGAAGCTCGCCTGGGTTCAAATTCAAAGGTTGAGACTACATGGTTCTTCCATATGTAAATGAATTTGGGCTGTGATTTGACAAGTTGAAAAATTTATTTCTTCCTGAAGAAGACGAGACACATGCCCTCATTGCATGCACCAAATGTTTTGGTGATGCAATCAAACTGGTTTGATATGACTGGAACATAAATATATTGTTCCACCAAAACATTTGATTTTCTGATACTCATAGTGTAGGGTGGTCTTGCTTTCTTAATGAAGAATCTTATTGTAATACCAATTGTGAATTAACTATTTTTATGACCTCTGTTTGTTGAATAAAGATATTATGGTGGACTGGAAATTATTTTTTTGTTAGCTCTCCATCAACAAGTGATTTAAAATCGCGGGAATTCAAATTTGTTAAGATGTGTGTGGTTTGAACTTACGGTAACATAATTCACTCTACTTCTCAAACCGATGAGATGTAGTTTCTAGAGAAAATGATCGTTTTCGAGCCACGAATTGAAAAATAATTCCCTTTACGCATTCTACTGAAATTCGAAAAATTTATTTTCTTCTTCTTCGTTTCTTGTCCAATATTAGACAACGAGCTAGTAAGGCAGTTTCTTTTTGTAGTCTACACGGATTTATGGAAAGTAATTCGAATGGAAAAAAAGAGAAGAGATAGACAGGTTATATTGTCATTGCTAGCCTGTTATAAATCTCAGACCAGCCATAACTTTCATTCTTTGCTTTGAGGAACTGATAGCAATATCCTAATTCAAAATGGGGGATAAGAAGGTTCCAGTGAAAATGGAAGGCACCGACTTCACACGAATATTTATCGCCGTGTTTGTAATTGTTATAACTCTAGGTAAGCTTTTGTTTCCATATGTATTTGCATTCTATTCACCCCGTATTTAATTTCCAGTTATTATCGCTCTTTACAGACGCAAGAAGAGTACCAGGCGATTTATCCTCTTGACCGGTCTGTGCGATAGCGGAAAGACACTGCTTTTCTCACAGCTAATCTACAACAGGATTGTCCTAACTCACACTTCAATCAAAGAGAATATCGCAACCTTTTTAGCTCCTAATAAAGAGTTGTTGAAAATCGTAGATATCCCAGGGCACGAGAGACTGCGAGATAAGTTTTTTGACCAGTACAAAGAAGTGACAAAAAGCATTGTCTTTGTTGTGGACTCTGCAACTCTGACACAGGATATACGGGACGCTGCAGAGTTTCTATACAACATTCTGATCGACCCTGTCATCCAGAGAAACTGCCCCAACTTGCTCATTTTGTGCAATAAGCAAGACAAACCATTGGCCAAGGGGGCCACAGCTATCAAGTCAATTTTTGAAAAGGAACTGTGCGTAATTCATATTTTGATGTCCAGATCGAAAAATAATTTCATTTATTTTTCAGAAATACATTGAAAACTACTAAATCCAGTCAGCTGGAATCTGTAGATCCCAATGCCAAGCGTATGGCTATATTGGGTGATCCCAATGAAGATTTTGACTTTGCTGCTCTATCCTTGAAAGTGGACATAGCAGAGAGTTTTGCCTCCTCCGACATGAGTGGACTTATGGAGTTGCAAACATGGTTAGCTAAACAAGCTTAAATCAACAGGAGATTTTGTTGAACTGTGTTGTTCTATCAAGTGTTTTGTGAGATGAGTATTTTTATTCATTTTTGATATTCATAAGATTAAGAGTATTGTTTTATACTTTGTTCTGCTGGAAGTGATCTTTCTGAATATAACGATCTTTTTCTAATAATGATTAGTTTTTTCTTAGTAGCGTCTATGAGTATAAAGTCAAATTTTACAATTCAATGTATTGTAAAAACTACATTTTCAGGATACTGCATCCGAAGCAAAAACTCGTTTTGTGCAATGTATTGAAAAACCTAGAAAGGATAATAAAATTAATGAATGCTCACGAGGAAAAAATTAATGGTCGAGTGACCGATTTCCTGTGGTCGAAATCATAGAATATACATATACAGAAATAATCTAAAGAAATTGATGAAATGTAATGAGGTGACAGATTCTGCAGGAACGCGATTTTCGCGCAAGCTCGTCATGAAATTAATGACTAAACTTGGCAACGTTGGTAACGATTGGGCGGTTCAGACTGTCGTGGTCAAAATGGCCGACTTCACCGGATGCTTATGATCTAAGACCGGATGTCAGCTATTGCCAGGGTGTTCTGTGATCACAGTTCAATCTCAAATAACCCTAGACACAGGACGAAAACTATTCAAGTTTCAACGACTGGCCAATTGCCTAAAAGAGCAAAGGTCATAAAGGCAAAAAAGATGAAGTTTCATCGAATTGAACTAGCTGGACCACTGAACTCTGCTATATAAATTTCTGTGGGTTCGACAGAAAAATTGAAATGAAGATTACGAATTATAAATATGAATATATTATAGATTAACAAAACATAAATAGTACAAGTTATCTGAAACAGGCACATTCATAATCAATAAAAATGTCTTATCGTTGAAGTAAACACTGATCTCTGCTCACTGCGTTCACTGTTGAATCAATATAGTTAACCAGCACCATTTAGTTTCATTTTGCCGCCGCAGCCGCTTCTAATTCCTGTTCCACGATCTTCCTGTACTCGTCGAAACCGCCTTCTATGCTAGAAACTGACCCGTTACCGCACACCCACAGCTCGTTGCAAACCATCCTTATGAGCCTTTCGTCGTGAGAAACCAAAATTACACCTCCCTAGAAAATCACTACTAAAAATCGACGAAGTAGTATATTACCTAGCTAGTTCCACTACTAGGGAAAGTGGCAAATTTCGGAAATGACTGCATGAAATACAGTTTGCAACGAGTTATGTGCACTATTTTGCATTGAAATTTCACAAAATTCGCCTACTCGAATTCGAAACCTATTCAAAGATTCGCTCACAGAACGCGAGCGGAGAGCCTTTTGATAGTTTGAGGGACATTATTATTATTATTATTATTATTATTACAACTTAGTCAACCTCAACTGAGTTGTTCGTCATTGTCAGAAGCACATCGAACAAGGAAGGAGGGTAGTTGATTCAATAATTTTCCGAAAGATCGAGATGCAGAATCAAACTAAAATATAAGTACCAGCAGTAAAATTTCCAGCGTTCCTCAAATATTTCCACCCTAGTGCGTTTCACTTTCGACTTACCTGTTGCCATAGTGAAATGAGCTAATTTCTGAACAATAAAACAAAGCTGGAAGAATATTTTCATATATAAGTGGTTCAAAACGTTGAATATTCGTGCTCCCCTAGATGGATATAAAATATTTTGGATCAAATGCCTGTTTAATATAATTTTGTTGGAAAGGGGGCTTTTAGGTCATATAATTGCATTCATCAAGCTCTACAATCAAAAAAAAATCTGTTCGAGAACGCACAATCTATAAACATTTCAAAAAGTGACTCTCAAGAACGAACTGATCAAACTGTATGAATACTGAAGCCGTATTACAGTGACGAGCATGCCTCTCTCTGCGACAAAAAACGATTTTGCCTTTATGTCAACCACCAATTTCGCTGTCGACAAAATCATTTCGAATTGGCGCAGTCGGTAGGAATTTTTGAAAACCTCTGAGACTTCAGACCGGCTTCAGCTTACCGTGAACTTCTGTATCGCCTTGCCGAGCGCCTCTATCGTCTCGATGTCCAAGTGGTTGGTCGGCTCGTCCAGCACGAGGAAGTTCGGCCTGCCCATGCACATCCTCGCGAAGGCCACCCTGGACTTTTGGCCTCCCGAGAGGCTCGAGACGGTCTGCAGCGCCAGGTCGCCCGACACGCCGAAACTGCCCAGCTGCCTTCGGTATTCCTCCGTGGGTTTTCCTTGAATGAACGATATGATTAGTGATTTTCTAGCGTATACGAGGCATTAGTCTACTTGTCGGAAGATGGTGTGATTAATTAGAAATTTCGAAATTTTGAAGATCGATAATTCGATAAATATGTACCTTGGACTTTCTGATATAAACGAAATTTCTCATTTTCTAATCGAACCGTCTGAAATTCTGCAATCCAGATGAAAATTGAACGAGGAATCGATCTGTGGGTCGATCGAGTCTGTAAGACCAACCGTTCCGGAAATATGGCGTGTCAAAGTGAAAATAGTGCGATTTCAGACTAAAAACGCACTTAGGAGCGAGATAACTCCGTTATCGAAACGAATTGGGTATTTCTGATCACAGATTCGATTTCTACAGGTCTGAATCAGTAGTTGTGAATTTTTTCAGATCTTTAAATTGATAATTAGGAAATTCGAAATTTCCAAGATACGATAATACGGAAAATATGAACCTTGAATTTTCTGACATGAATGAAACCTTTCATTTCCCGATCGAACCGTCTGAAATTCTGCAATCTAGATGAAAATTGAACGAGGAATCGATCTGTGGGTCGGTCGAGTCTGTAAGACCAACCGTTCCGGAAATATGGCGTGTCAGAGTGAAAATAGTGCGTTTTCAGACAAAAAACGCACTTAGGAGCGAGATAACTCCGTTATCGGAACGAATTGAGTATTTCTGATCACAGATTCGTTTTCTACAGGTCTGAATTAGTGGTTGTGAATTTTCTCAGATTTTTAGAAGAATAATTAGAAATTTCGAAATTTTGAAGATCAATGATACGGTAAATATGTACCATGGACTCTGTGACATGATCGAAATTCCGCAATCCACGATCGAATCGTTTGAATTCTCTAGTCTAGATGAGAATCGAACGAGGAATCGATTGGTGGGTCGATCGAGTCTGTAAGACTGACCGTTCCGGAGATACGGCGCGTCAAAGTGAAAATAGTGCACTTTTTGCCAAAACACGCTTTTAGGAGCGAGATTATTCTGTTACCGTGACGAATTCATTTTTTTCGATCGCAGATTCATTTTCTACGGGTCCAAATCAGTAATTGTGAATTTTCTCAGGTTTTTAGGAAAATAATTAGGAATTTCAAAATTTTGGAGATCAAATATACGGTAAATATGCACCTTGGGCTTTCAGACATAATCAAAATTTCCCAATTCACGATCGAATCGTTTGAAATTCTCCAATCTAGATGAAAATCGAACGAGGAATCGATCGGTGGGTTGATCGAGTCTGTAAGACCGACCGTTCTGGAGAAGTGAAAATATTGCGCTGTCTGCCAAAACCCGCTCTTAGGAGCGAGATCATTTCGTTACCATAATGAATTAATTATTTTCGATCGAAATTTCGTTTTCTACGGATCCGAGTAAATTTCGTAATTGATAGGATGTTTTCTGCTTTATCGCTAGAATCTTCAACAAGTTGCTTGCTTGAATATTGAACAATTCAATGATAGCAAGAAAACAACTTTACTATGAGTAAATAATTTTCTTTGCTCACCAGGGTATTCTTGCTGAAGTAATTCCACCGAATTCACATTCATATCTAGTTGATCCACGTGGTGCTGACTGAAATATCCGAATTTCAAATTCCTATGGACGTTTCTCATACCCGCAGTTGGATACAGTATACCCATAATGATCTTCAACAACGTCGTTTTACCAGCTCCGTTATCACCGACCTGAAACATATCAAGTTGAAATCAAATAGTCATATGAAAATTCAAATTTGTTCTTGCATATGAATGATTTTAACAATTTTTCTCTGCTATATTGAAAAGAACTGAAAGTATCCCAGCAAAAAAAAAACGTAGGAAGTACTTAGAGAAGAACGGTTTGTTCCAAGACTTTAGTTTGGATGAGTACTATCAATTGTTGGAATATTTTCTTGCTAACATGCCATCTTATATGTGATCAATTGAATATAATTTCACTGAATATATATATTTTTCACTGGAGAGAAAAAAATGCCACAGTGAAAATCTTAGATTAATCGAAGATAACATTGATACAATTAAAGTGTTGCAATCAACTATTTTTTTCAACATCAATTTTGAATTTTCCCTCTCCATCACAACATTTTTGAGCTTATTCGATAACCAATAATAACTTACAATACATATCCTCGATTCCATGGTGGCCCCGATGTTCACATTACTGAATATCACTCGCTCGTCGTTGTACCTGAACATAACCTCGTTCAGTTGCAGAATCGGAGGAGACAGTGGTTCGGTGTCAGGCAATTTCAGAACCACCTCGACTTCTTTGAGTATCGGTTTCAGTTCCGGCCTGAAAAATGTTTCGACGAATCAAGACAAAGAATTTATTTCATACGGCTAGAAAACGAAAAATATAAAATAATACATGATCGTGAATCGAAATTGACATGGTCCAGACTGTCATCGACTTGAAAAATCAAATTCCAAAATTTGCCTCTTTAGATTTGTAATTTCTCTTTAGGCTTCAACATATTTTTTATCGCTTCTACTCACAATTTCTCCAACATTTTGATTTTAGACTGCACCAGCGCAGCCCTGTTTGCATTGAATCTGAAACGGTCGATAAACTCCTGCACATGCTGCCTCTGTTGCATTTGCGCTTCATATTCTCTCTGTTGATTTTTCAGTTTCTCTGTTTTCGTTCTCTCAAATTGTTCATAGTTCCCCCTGTAAATCAAAAATAGCCCATAAAATTCACGAATCCTACCGCAATAATTCAAAGATCAGAATAAATAAAAAAAAATCGTTTGCAAAAAATTTTTTGCGACTTTGCTCTCACCTATAGGACTCTATCCTCTGCGAATGAAGATGCAAAATGTCTGTGGGAACGGCTTCCAGGAAATTCCTGTCGTGAGACACTACCAGCAGAGTCGTCGGCCAATTCTGCAGATAATTCTCTAACCAAATGATTGCTTTGATGTCCAACATGTTAGTGGGTTCATCAAGCAACAAGAGATCAGGTCTGCAACAAAATAAAATTTCGTATCAAATCTGATTGGAAAAAATATTTTCAAAAAGTATGTTCTAATCTTGGTCACAAGTTGGTTGAAAAAATCCTGGAAATGACATTACATGTTCTTTTTCTAATTTCTATCTTTGGTATTTTGATTCATAAATTTCTTACAAACCCCGTTAAGCCTTTTTCTATAAGTTACCATTTACAGGAAATTCATACCTCACCTAGTTTCCTCAATGTTAGCTCCTGTTCAATTATTTCAACAATGTATTCAAAAAGAGAGTGAATGATCACTTTTTGGCAGTATACCTATGCAGTGTATTGTATATTTATTGCAGGTTCACGATATTGGTTTATCTAGATGTATTGTATAGTGTTTCATGTATTTCATCATATCTGACAATGAGAAAAGTTTGGAAAACTAGTAATATTCTAGTATCCAGTTGACACTACCTGGAAAACAGAGCCCTGGCTAGAGCGAGTCTCATCCTCCAGCCACCCGAGAAGGTTCTAGTTGGTCTCTGTTGCATGTCAGGGCTGAAACCTAAACCATATAGTATAATGGAAGCCTTAGCAGGCGCTTTGTCAGCTTCAATATTTTGTAGTTGGGTATAGACTTCAGTGAGTTGACTGTTCAAATCAGGATCTGTGGATCTGAAATTCAATCACTATTATTATTATAATATCTTATACAATCAGACATAATTAAAAGCAGGTCACACCTCTAAAAATTAAATTTTATGTATTGTTTGATTTGTGTGATTTTTTCTGAATGAGATTTCAAAAACATTCATTTTTATTCTAGATAAAGACCATGAAATTATGAATTATGAATCACAGTATACATATTGAAGCTCCATGATTGAAATGAAATATTTAGAAGAGTGCCCCACTTTTAAATCATTACTCTGAATATGCCCAAGAACAATTCATGTACAATAACTGAAATGTTTGATATTTGATTAATGGAACTCACCCTGCATTTATAGAGGCACTGATTTCTTTTTCTTTCTTTAATAGTTCTTCTCTAACTGTATCACATTCTAGAACACTGTCTAAAGCTAATGTTTCATCACCTACAACCTTGAAAAAAATAATGAGGGAAAAATTATAAGCAGTTTACAACTAATGATGATTCATATAAATCTGTTCCTTGAAATATCATCTCACTGACTCAATGTATTCTACCTGTTTGGAAGATATGAAAAGACAAACACGTTGAGTAGTTTCTGCTATGGAGCTTTCTATGAATTAGTAATACCAATGTCAACAAAATAATATGCAGAAATATAGAGAAGCTGAATAGAAAAACTCACTTCTTGTTCTACATGAAGAATCGATATGTGAGATGGTATTCTCAATTGACCACCTGATATCATCCTCAACATGGTACTTTTCCCTAAACCATTTCTTCCTACTAGACCGTACCTCCTACCACAAGCCAGTGTCATGTCAGCCCCTTGAAGAAGCACCCTAAGAACAAAAATCCAGATGAACAATTGGAAACATTTTTTTGCAAGCTGCAAACCTGTCTCCATAGGCCACATCGAAATTCTCTATCCTGATATCTTGAGTCCTATTATTTCCCTTAGCTTCAAGTTTGCTTTCCTTTTTACTGGTAACTTGAGAGGCTGAGGCAGTTTGTAGTTTTGGAGGTGCAACATACTTAACTTCTTTAGTTCTTTTGTCTTGTTTTTCTTGTAGTTTGGCCTGGGCTTTTTCTAGTTTTCTTGAATCCACTTTCTGAACATCAAAATACAGTCAGTAAATAATGTATAATACGATATTTCAATCAGTTTGTGTTATACTCACCAAGGAATCATCTCTTTGAACTACCCATATACTTTTGATTTCTTCTATATTATTATCACTGTTATCAACAATAGATCCTAGATGTACAGGTGCATTCAATATCTTCATCGGCCCATTATTAGTTTTAGTCTGATTTGGTTTCATTATTTCCAACAGTTTCTCACATATTAGCCTTCAAGAAATATGTTATTATTTATCATCTATACAAGTAAAGGAAGTACTCACCGTATGTCTTTCTCAGTTTTATCCGCTGCAACCTCCTGTAAAACTTCTCCGACTGCTTCGTAGACTTCTTCAGTATCTTCGAAGTCATCGGCCCCATTTGCTAGTACACCTGTGAAAAATTCCGTCAGCTACTTTCACACGTGATAAATATGTAAGGACTTTTACCTTCGACGTATTGCTTCAGATCGTCATCTATAGTAGGAAATACACTTTTTATGTACTCACTACACGTTCCCATATTGAATATTGTTTATTAAAATTTCCAGTTTTTGTTCCTGTTTCCAAGATTAACCCCAAAAAATCAGAAATAATTTTTGACACAAGCGAGTAGCGAGTAGAAAGTAGAAGTAGAGAAAATTAGTAGAGAAAGTAGTTGAAAATTACTTGGGCTATCCGGACAAAAAAACTTTTTTCTGTTGGTGAAACTGAACTCAAGAAAGTGACAAGTGACAAACGATAGCAGCAGCTGCATTCGTCTCGTCTTTGTCTCTGTGATCTTTCGCTCGCTTCTGCTTCACTTTCTGTCTGTTGTCTGTTGATGGTGTCGAAGATTTATGCAAAAATTTGTTTACTTCAAAAATTCAAAATACATTTTTTGACAGGGTATGCTGTCGTAGTCTTTACCGGTTAATAACAGTTGTTCATAACGTTATTCAGAGGTGAGTGTATTTCATTATTAGTTACATCAATTGACTAAAATTTTACGACGCTACGATAAGTATTGTTTAATAATGGCTTCTAGGGAATTGATAATACGAAGCTCGTTATAATTCCATTAGATTCATTATCATAGACAGATGAAACCGTTGATTCTCCTCCTGAAAGTTACAAATTTTGTATACAACTTTAGGAAGTATTTACAGGGGATTGTAATTGTACCGCTATGCTTAATTTAACATAAACATAACATAATTATGACACTCCCTTGCCCAGTCCCTTCAATTCATGCTTGCTGGCATATTTATGTGAAACATTTTACACAATAGATATTTTTTAGTTGATATGAATTCTACCATGTCTGTTGCGGTATATAGTGAATAGCTGTGCTCTGGAATTCCAAGAATTTATGTAATTTGGTCTTTAAATAGAATGAACTAAGTAGTTCTGAAGATACAGCAAAGATTTCTCCAATGATACTCATCTCATCCCCTTTTGCTGGCTGACAAATGAAGTAGATAGAAATAATCCTTTTAAAAGGTCTGAGATGAATGAAGCATTTCTTGAAAAAGATTTGTTGAAATTTCTCTGATTTGATATCAACTTTTGTATATCCATCATTCTTAATTTTGTTCTCATTTCTATTCTGAATCAATTTTTTTTATAGGAGAAATTTTCCAAAAATTTAACAAAGTAACAAAGAAATCCAAATCTAATCCAGTTTATCACCAGTATGTCAAAGGAGATAATTCAAATAATCTATTTTGTAAATCTACAATGAATATACTGGGTGGTCTTTTTGACTTGAGGCTGCCTCATCCTGAAAAATGTACAGAAATCGATAGAAAACACCATGTTCTCCTCTGAAATAAAAGAACTTATGTTTGAAATATTTTTTTCTGAAATGCATGATTCCCAATGTACACGACTGTCTTAGATGAAATGGACTGCCCAGTTTATAGTTTCACTATTTTTATTTGATGTTTTTGTGATTATCAACACAAAAACTCATTAAAAATGCCCTGTACATGATTCATCAACATGGTGGTAATACCAGCTAACAATAAGTTAGGATTATTACAGTTGATAATTTTTTCAGACTCAGTCCAAATGGATACAGAAATCGCGAAAAAAAATCATGCTGAGAAGCAAGAATCCAGTCTGAAGTCTTCCCACTTAAAAGAACAAACTGATTCACCAAAAAATGAACAAAAAGCAGTAAAGAAATCCAAAAGGAGAAGAAGCAGGTCCCAAACACCACAAACCAAAACCGATGAGTCTGCTAAAACATTGCAAATATCTCTGAAAAAACTAGATGAGGAAGTGAATGGCAAAGAAATCATTAAAGAAAATGGTCAGGCTAAGGAAAATGGTCAGGCTAAAGAAAATGGGTCGCAAGGATCTACAAAGGAAGTAAAACCTGCTGAGGTTGTTGACAAAAATGATGTTGAAGTTGAAAAAGTAGTAGTTCTTGATGATGTTATAGTAGAAATAGGTGACAAGAGTGATGTTGAAGTTGAGAAAGTAATAGTTCTGAATGACGAAGTTGTAGAAGTAAGTGACGACAATGAGAATAGCCCCACCAAGAAAAATATCACTCCAAAAAAAGCCAAGAAAGGCAAAGTTCAAAAAGAACCTACTGATTTGGTGGTGACAGTGGACAATCAAGACTTTGTAGAGATGGAACCTCTGGTGATAAATGATGAACCTGATCCAGAGCTACAGTTTGACGAGATTTCAGACATAGAATCAGGCAAAGGCTCTCCTATCATCTCCAGGTGCAACACTCGTAGGTCGCAGACAAGAAACGTCCCCACCCCAGGTAAAAATGGTATAAATTTGTTGTATTTTGTGTACTTCCTTCATGCAGGAATGTTCATCCAGAGATACATATATATATATTATCTATATACATTCCATAATTTTTAACAATACTGATTGAAGAAAATCGAACAGTATTGATAACTGAAGTGGAAAAACTTCAACACATTTTATTCGACTGAAATCTAGTACATAAACCTTGTGAATTACATTTTATAGAAAGAAATGTAATGTTGTGCAGAATTCCATTGCAAAATTCTTGGACATTTTGATAGGTTTTTTTCATAAAGGCTTCCTTAAACAGTTCTCTGAATATGTTGAATATTTTTATATTTCTGAATGAAGCAGCTTAATAATTGTAAAGCTTCTCACTTTTATGAATCGAAGAAGCTTTTGTCAAGGTAAATTTTGGAAAAGGGAGAGGTATGTTTGGTCTATTACAATAGATATAGTTTTGATTAAATATCATTGAAAACATGGAGCTGTCTCAGGAGTTGAAATTCACTGCAGTAATCATGTTACAAAGTTTGGAAGGGCATAAACTACAGATTTTTTTCAAGTATTTCAACTTCTGAGACCTCATCATGTTTCCAGTGATATTTGTTTAAAAATGTAAATGTTGCCGTGTCAATTTACAGAAAAAACACTCAAGTATCAGAAATTAATATCAGGTTCCATTTATGTTGAAAAATGTGCAAAAAAAAATTATAAAAAAAACACGAAAACCGAGAAATTTCACGGAGGTATGTTTGGCTTGATGGAATCCAAATGAGCTCTCCTCTGTTAGACTTTGCATCGACCTTTGGAACACCCTGTACATTGACACATTGTATTTGTTGATAATAATAATGAATGCACTTTATTGGATCACTAATACGCTTCTCTTCTCTCTTGATTCTTTGATTTTCGCTTGATTTGTACAGAACAGGTTTAGGATCTACAAATTGTGTTCTCTCCGTGTGAACTTTTAAAAAGGCAATGAACGTGTTGAACTAATAATAATGATTTATTCACCTAACAAATACAGTAGAAGGAGGTAAATAAACTCATACTACCCAAACAAGGACAACCTTGGTAATGGGATAGGAAATATTCTAAAACATTAGGTACAATTATAGAATTAAATATGAGATTAACTATAATATATTTTCATGTTTAGAGACCTAATCCTAGTAAATAATTAAACAAAAAAGGCGACCCTTTTGTGGACAATTCCAGTTGTATTTGTTATTTTCCAATAAATAAAATGAATTGACCCGGACAATCATTGTAATCCATCGAAATCGATGTTTTTTGCTTATCAGGCAGCCCGCCGACGGAAGCAGAGACGAAACCTTCAGAGGTCGACCTGAACCTGAACGAGAGCGACACGGCCGACTCTTCGACCAGAGCCGAAGTAGGGAGCGACAGGACTCGCTTGGAGTACAAAGAGGACTCGAGCTACCTGACCGAGGCTAGAGAACGCTCGGTGACCGAGACGCTGCGCTGCCTGTCTTCCAGGAGGCCTATCCGAGGCGGCGACTATCGCGGTCGGGCCGTCGAGGCCGTCTTGAAGGGGGTGAGAGAATAGAATAGGATTTATTGATCTCGCTATATGGAATAGTGACATCAGTCAGGTCAACTATGAACAAGTTGGAATTGAAAAGTCTAGCTGAAACTAGAACATTTACCTTGAAATATTCAAAAACAATGATATAACTTTTATTTATTATGGAAAGAATATTCAAGGGATGAAAAACCAAATGAAAAAAGATCTCACTTCAATTGGATCATGGCGACAAGATCATAAATTGATCAATTTTGATAAATCTTTCATGTTCAACTCGAGAAGATTTATAACAGATACAATTCTGAATGTTTTGCATAAATCCTACGAAAAATTCTAAACTTTTAGCTTTAACAACAGATCAATCTCTATTTTGGTCAATGCATATTCAAATGCTAAGTGGAACAAGATCTCCCATTGTTGGTATATTATACAAATTGAGGTCTTTTATACTGCTTGAATATTTGAAATTGATTTATTTTAGTTTGATTCTCAAATCTCTTCAAAATAAAGCCATAAAATTTACCATATTTGGAACCAACATCCAGTATATACAAACCATTTGATTTGCTAGATATTGATTATTGAAGTATGTATTTTCATCTACTTTACTAAAAATAAAAGATAGCACTTGAATCTTGCCTTCAATGTCAATTCTGACATCCATGATAATAGTCTCTTCCTTATATTGACTAATTCTGATTCAAATGTTTTCCATTGATTTGAATTTATTTTTTTTTCTAGCAATCACAGACATTCAGTTTTCCATATAGATTTATGTCTCTTGGGATTTAAAAATATATAGATCATTTGGGGGAAAAACTTGATCACATAAAAGGCATTTTCTTCATAATTCGAAATTTCAGTCCTGCTAGAAACTTCTAGAGTATTTATTTTTGTTTTGTCAGTTTTGAATTTTCAACTCATTAATAAATTCAATACAACACATTCCTATTATATTCTTGTATTATGATGAACTAAATTTCCTAATGAAACAAACTATAATATTTTCATAACCTCAACTAGTACATTGAAAGCAAAATCAGGAAGATTATTCAACACTTTAACGGATATTTCGTCCATGCCAGCTGAATTTTTATATTTTTTATTCCTCTCTAAGGTGAAGCGAAAGGATCGCAGCGCTACACCGGAAGAGCCCAAGAAGTTCCGGGAGGACTCTTCCGGGATGTTCTCGAGTCCGTTCGCCGGGTTCGGTAACAAGTCGGAGTTGCCTTCCAGTACGCCGAAGCTGCTGGGGTACAAAGACACCAGGAGCGGGTTGCAGTTGGAAGAGGGCATTGCAACCGATCGGAATACAGAGGAAAAAAGTTGGTGTGCAATCATGTGAAAAGGAGGTCCTTTTTCCTCTCCTATTTCATCAAAATTCAGTCTTTCAATTCGTCTCTAGGTCGAAAGTACGAATCAGTAGAATATCTGACAGAAGGTGTCATAATTGTGACATCTTCTATCAACGTCAAAGTCAACAAAATTTGCATTTTGTGTTGTGTTAAGTAAAACTCCTTGCGATCTTTCAAACAATCTGACCATCGTCTCTGGTTTTGTCTTATAAAAGCAGGAATCTGTAGAATATCTGAAGAAATCCTGACATTTTCTGTCTTGCAACTTCCAAATAATCTTGGTATTTTTATTTTGTTTGCATTTGTGCTAGACAGAGGTTGTTTTTCCTCTCTATTCCATCAAAATCCAGTCTTTCAATTCGTCTCTAGCTCAAAAGTGGGAATCAGGAGAATATCTGGCAGAAGGTGTCATAATTCTGACATCTTCTATCAACGTCAAAGTCAACAAAATTTGCATTTTGTGTTGTGTTAAGTAAAACTCCTTGCAATCTTTCAAACAATCTGACCATCGTTTCTAGTTTTGTCTTATAAAAGCAGGAATCTGTAGAATATTATAAAGAAATCCTGACATTTTCTGTCTTGCAACTTCCAAATAATCTTGGTATTTTTATTTTGTTTGCATTTGTGCTAGACAGAGGTTGTTTTTCCTCTCTATTCCATCAAAATCCAGTCTTTCAATTCGTCTCTAGCTCAAAAGTGGGAATCAGGAGAATATCTGGCAGAAGGTGTCATAATTCTGACATCTTCTATCAACGTCAAAGTCAACAAAATTTGCATTTTGTGTTGTGTTAAGTAAAACTCCTTGCAATCTTTCAAACAATCTGACCATCGTCTCTAGTTTTGTCTTATAAAAGCAGGAATCTGTAGAATATTATAAAGAAATCCTGACATTTTCTGTCTTGCAACTTCCAAATAATCTTGGTATATTTATTTTGTTTGCATTTGTGCTAGACAGAGGTTGTTTCTCCTCTCTATTTCATCAAAATCCAGTCTTTCAATTCGTCTCTAGCTCAAAAGTGGGAATCAGGAGAATATCTGGCAGAAGGTGTCAAAGTCCAAACCTCTCGAATTCTGATATTGCTCAGTTGGCAATAATGTGAGGCATAGATTGTGTTTTGTGTGATGTTTCATAAAAATCCTTACAATCTTTCCAATGTTCTGAACATCCTCTCGATAGAATATCTGCTATGGGATGTCAACATTCTGATATCTGTATCTGTAAACTTCAGAATCGCAACTCCACAACTTTCAAATTTTTGTCAATAGTTTAATGAGGCAGGTGTTTTTTTCATGTCATGATTCAAGAAAGCCTCTCAGTGTTAGTATCCTGAAATTCCAATTTCTAAATAGTGTCATTTTGCTGTAGGTTGAATACTCGACACAATGTGTCAGAATTCTGACATTTTCTGTCAACCTCAAAATCCTGATATTTTCATTATTTTTGTTTTGGTGTCAATTTTGTGAGACAGATAATGTATTCCCTTCTATGTTTCATGTTAACCCAGGCATTGTCTGATTATTGGTAGACAGCATCTTCGGTTTTGTCTGCTAATAGTAAAATCTAAAATGAGGTATCAAAATTCTGACATCTGTCAATTTCAGAATCCTAACCTTTCAGACATTGCTTTGTTGGTACTTGAGAACGTGGATACTGAGGACTGTTAGTTGCTCTAGAAATAGGGATGTTTTTTTTTATGAAATAGGTTGGGTGAGCCCAAAGACATTCTGATGAGATAGTAGTTATAGTGTTCTTTTATTTGTGTTAGTTTCTACAAGCATTACTTAGTATTATGTGTTTTACAGTAAAAATCATAATATATAGACACTTTTATGATCTGATGGATTTGGTTTTTATAATTTGATATATATATTCTCGAAATGTCAATGTAGGTATTCAGTTGGTCAAAGTTTGATTTGACTTTTGAAATTTTGTACGTTATTATTAAATCAATATATATTAAAATATTAGGATGAGTTGACTTTTGTGGTATTCCTCATTATGTCTGAATTATACATTTAAGTTTCATGTTCTGTTTCTATTCATCTCGGGCACAGTACTTGATGAAAATAAGGAATAATTACAACTAAAACAAAATTCAATCATATATCAATATTTATTATAAAATTGGAACTTAGATTTATAAAAATAGCTTTGTATTGAATTAATATTTGTACAACCAATATATTGCACATGTTAAAAAAACTCTCGAATATAGGTTTTTAAAGTAATTTTACAAGGAATTAAATTCAGAAAAGCTTAAAAAATATCAATGACTACAAGACAGTAGTCTCAAGAACTTTTAACATTTATGGTTTTACATTTATGATCCTTTTTAGGTCAGGTAAGAGAAAACTTCACAAAAAAACTAATTCCAACTTATTTTCTAGCAATATCAAATTTTACTCATTTCCAAAGTGAACAATGACAAAAAACTGTTTTTTTACTGAATAATACTTTTTCCCACTATCTTATTATTGAATAATACTGGTCGAAATCAAGACTGGTAGTTCTTCCATTATGGATAAGATTAGAGATTCAGGTAGATCAGATTAAATTACATCAGGATTAAAAATGAAAATGAAAAGAATTATCACAATTTACACAACATTCATATTGATAAAACAAAATTCTGGAAGTTTCAAGTATTTTCGAAATCAAGGTCCATATACTTCTTTATATTTTTGAGAAATATTTCCTTGACGTTCCCGCAATTATTATTTTGGGCGCTATCCAAGTAAACCTCCATTGGTTGGTAAAACTCCCTGTATATATCTCCACCCAAGTGGAACTGAAATGAATTCATATTCATTGCATAACAAGGACTTTTAAAAAGTTTATAACATACTTCTTCGAATGCTTTGTAAACAGCTTGGAAGATGGGTTGCTTTTCTGAATGAAAAAATCCTCTGGAACCGTGGATTACAGCAACACCCTGTGTTTCAGCAGGCTTACAAACACTAGTGTACATGCAATGATCTGGCCGATAATTAAATCGACAAGAATAGATGAACAATTTATCTGAAATAGCCATGATGTATGTTCCAATATTCTAGTGCACATCACCCTCCATGTTTGTCTAATATTTAATATGGACCATTTGAATATTAGAAAGATCAGGGCCCTGTCTAAGGGGAGCAAGCTGGCTAAATGACCAAATCAGCAAATACAAGGGCATAAAAGTTATGGTGCTCAAAACTGTAGGTTATATCATGTAGGTTATAGATCAGGCCCTGAAGGATATAAGCCGGGTACTCACCAGGGTGATAATGGAAAATAATGTTTATTATGTCTTGGTCTCCCCATGTGATTTGATGTTTGAATTTCCTGTAAATTGGCACAACATACTCCTTCCATTTGAAAGCTCTCATTCTAGTTAAATTCATCAACATTACACCTGAATTGACACCTAAAATCAAGAACAATTCATGAATTACATTGAAAAAATAAGCAAGTAAATGCTCTTTTATTTCGAACCTAGTTTTCCATAATAAGGATGTTTAGCAAATCTGTTATACCATCCTACATTTAGATCTTCATGTTCTGGAGCCAAAGCAGCCATTTGAGTAGAATTGAATGAATGGAAATGCTCCCAGACTTTCTCCACAGGAGTCAAAAATAGGGTATCTGTATCCATGTATAAAATGGAGTCTACATTTTCTAATATATTCTGAAAGAACACACAATAATATTGAAAATAGATTTCTTTGATAATATCACTTACTGGCAAGAATAGTCTCTGAGCAGCACAAGGTTTGAACAGTTTTTTCCATTCTAGTGGATTATCAGATGGAAAAGTTAAAGGCAAGATACTAAACGTAAAGCCATTGTTCAAAAATGCTCTCCATTCGCCTAGCTAAAAATACACCACAATGAACACAAGCTAACATAGTTAACTCCGTTATACCTTTTCTTTGAAGCTTTCTATAAGTCTATCTTCAGCTACAACAATGAAATTGAGTTTTTGTTTGCTGAACATCAGTGCAGATTTCAACATATTGAGTGTTTCTGTTAGTCTATCCCCACAGGCAACCACAGCGACAACAATATCATTTCTGAAAAGAAAACATGGATATCACAGTTGTTAAAAAAAGTCTTTCGTGTTTTTACTTGTTGAAGGCGATTCTCTCTGTGGTAACTTCATTATTGTTCTCTTCAATTTCTTCGATGAAAGGTTCACTATTATTCAGTGATCTGATACTGTAGAGATAAAAAATTACTAAAGCTATGGATACTAAAATACTTAGTTGTAGGGCTGTGTACAATCTCATTTTGAATGGATACCGGTTATCATTTTGTTTTTTTTTTAGATTTGAAAATCGAATCTCAGTACTTATAACCTCAAATATTCTTCTTCTCTGGCCCGGCATCAGGCAGGGTACCGCCACAGTATATTGTAACGCCATGTTCAACCAGTTCTATAGGGAGCATTCAAATTGTTTTGTTACGAGGGTTAGTTCGAGTTGTCAATTTAATAAAACAGTTATGATAATTTTGAAGTAAGAGTATTCTCATCATAAATTGCTGATGAGTAGAAAAGTTTGAGAAAGCTAATGAATTCTTGCTCTCATATTGTTAAGTGACAATATATGAACACACCTTTTCATCACTTCCAAGTATATTCAGAGTGATCATGATACAATTCGACCTGAATTCAACTGTGCGCCGCGATTCACTTAGACTGACTTTTCCATCTTCAACCAACGTAGATTTACTTTGTCATACGTTCTTCAACACCTCAGATACTCATCGATCATTTATCAGATGAATATCGTGTATTTTCGAAAAGACGGTATTTTTGATGACACAAAATATATAACTTTCCTGGACAATCGTTCAAGTTCTAATTAATGTAACTATGTGAACCTCAAAATTCAACATTCAGGTGAAATTGAGAGCGGCAAGTTTTCCTAAGGAGAATTAGAACAGTTTTTTCATGACCCAATTTTAGCGAATTTTGAGTTGTGACACTCTTGTAGCTTTTGATTATTGTTGATAGTGAACTCATCAGTGTCATCACCCCATAGATGCTTCAGAATATTAGTTCAGTGCTAGTTCATGATTAATGCGTGATGATTCATCGGAAGGATGAATGAAAAAGGAGTTATTCAATAGAATTTATATGCATTGATGACAAATCAGTCAGGAAGACTCGACAGTATCATTGAGACCAACGAACTGTGAAGGTGGTTCAAATAAAGCATACATAACTAGTGTGAAAAATGACATACGGAACTTAACGAGAGTCTAACACCAGCCAAACAACGCAACCCAAAATACAACGCAGGCATTTTGTTGCGCTTCAGCTCAACGAAATCAGTCAGCTTGCTCAACTATGTCTGAGTGCTGACTATCTAGTCACCGCTTGAGAAATGATTAACATTTGGAAGACACTCCGCCGGGCGTTTGATTTTCTCAGTTCAAAGGCGAGCAGAAAACACGTCCAAGAAGCGAAATTTATTTATTATTTACTGGTTACAAACAGACTATGTCTAATAAAATGTATCAGTTATGGAGGTAGGTTAAGAGAATGGAATTAACTAAAGCTAAAACTAAGAACTATATACATCATACATTTGAGAGCCTCTCAAGTCACATCACAATTAGTTTTACCAAGTTTAGTATTACATATTAAAATAACTAAAATAGTTAACTTGGATATATCACAGGTGAGCGAGAAGTGAGGTTTTGGAGATGGTCCAGATATCCATTTCACATGTTTTCAAGAAGTTGTTGAAAGTTGTTGAGCCACTGTTGCTGTAGACACGACATGATAGTGGGTATGAAGAAAAGCAAACCGGCGATAGCTTATATACAGATCTACGTGTCCAGGTACCGAATGGTACCCGAAGGAGCTGAGGAGTGCGGTATAGGTAGCTGGTTTACTATTCTGTATACCATGGCCTAGTTTCACTTCCGTGGTGGTGTGTTGATATTCATTTGTGTAGTCGGTATGAGTGAGAGTTTTGAATATATCTTCTTCAATTCTCGAGGATGAAAATTGAGAACCGAGCCGTAGGCGAGTTTCTGTCTGAATAATGACCTCGATCCTTCAGTGGATAACCTACATGCAGTATTTGATAGTCGTAGAGAAAATATTTCTACATGTGTGAGAACTATTTCCACCTTGAAGGTTTTTCGTGTTGAAAACACTGTGCCACCTGTTATTTATGGAAGACCTAAAATGAAAAAAGTGAACATTTTGATGTAAACATGGTGTGAGGAAGCTCTTCCCACATCACCAAACATTGAAACGTAAGCGATATTCACTTATCTCATCCAGACATATCATGCATGCATGTGCTATAATAATCAAGCTGCTTTGCTCACACATTTTTTACGAGCTTTTTTTTTCACTCACCATCTGCATTCAGACCGCTAGATTTTCATTCTCGTCTCGCGCTGCATCAAAAGATGTTCGAATAGATCTTCCGCTGTGCTACAGTTACAGCGAAATGTGGGGTTCATACACGGTGGTTTTTTTGTTGCTTTCGTGCGTCACAGCATTTTCCAGATGTCCCTCTAAATGTACTTGTTTGAAAAGGACAGTGAGATGCATGCGATTGGATTTGACCGATGTACCGAAAGCTCCGGTACAAACAACTGCATTGTGAGTATCAATAAATAATTCAACTTTATTGTCAGAATGAAAAGAAATTGTTATCGACTGAGTCACCAGTTTTAGTTTCACTCAAATATTTTCTGGACATGAAAATCGATATTGAATTGAATTTTGCATCGAGATTCTGACCATTTTTCCTCAAGTTGTGAGCGCTTTTCTCTTGTTTATGATCTGATATTCCAATGTCAACAATTTCTGAGTTTTGTGTTGTACAGGGTGAACAGAAAGTTGCATTTTGTAGTTGAACACACTGCGAAAAAACAATCACGTACTGGCATATCTGGTAAATCTGCAATATTTTAAAACGTGTATTCGTATTTTGATGTCGAAACACTGTTGATACGGATTTTCAAAGAAAATTTTGGGAATTACAGAAATAGCAAATAATCAAAATATTCGTGATCATTTTAATCGATGAAATGTTCCAACAGTTGATAGGAGAGCCTTTGCTATGAGTGAATTTTAGAACATCTGAGTCTACATACCGTTCAATAATACTTTATTATAGGTAGGTATATATTCTAATTGATTTTCCGTTTATGCTGTGTAAAAAATCGTAATGCAAAATTCAACATCACATCCATTTTTAGCATTGAAAACAATCCGCTTGAGAAATATGAGAAGGCATCGCATACATCTGTTCGAAAATGTTTTTATTCTCATGCAGAGTTCTTAACAAATATACGATTCATCGAGTATCAGATTTCATGAAACGAAGTAAGCTATTCTAGCTGGGAAAAAATTATCACGATTAGGAATTGTGCAGAAGAAGTTGAAAAGCTGTTGTTAAAAGTTGTCTTGTCAGTCTAATATGAAATATTTTGAAAATTTTCAAAAAATAATCAGAAAATTTCGATTTTTATCGTACTAAGAGAGATAGAATCACAGAATAGATTGATTAATTTTCATATTTCTATACATATTACTAGTCAGAATTCTGTAATAGATATTTACGTTACTAGTCCGGTAAGTACACTTTTACAGTACGAGTGAGATTTCGAAACGAGTACTGTAAAAGTTTACCGGACGTGTGACGTATAACATTTTATTTCATACTGCTAAAAAACAAAAATGAACAGTGAAAAATAAAATATTAATCTTTGTTGAAGTGCTACAACAAAAAAATGGGAAAGTATCAGCAAGTAGCAACTCCCTAATAAATAATTCATCCAATGGAGCTCCTGGTATCCATATTCATGGGAACGAAAATTTAATGGTTAATATTAATATTGGCAATAAGTAATTTCTGTGTATTGTTTTGCTGTTGAATTTTTCATAAATGTATTCATGCTTTTGACGCATAACTGAGTTTTAAATATTTACAATCCGGTAAAATTTCATTACGGGATAGTAGCACGTAATGAAATATTACGTGCGCCTATCCTGTAAAAGTCTATTTTCCGGATTGAAATCAGGTACGTAAAGGTATGTTCTATGATGCAGTATGAAATAAAACGAAATTACAAATGATACAAAACTATTATTTATGGAGCTCATCGAAATACAGAGCGTCCGTTATTCAAACTCCACCATGGGGATCGCACTTATTATGAGAGATACGAAGTCATTGAAATTAAATCAATTAAATTCGGTTGAATTAGGGCACAAAGTGCATTTTCATGCTGAACAATTATCTGAAAGACAATTTGACTGGTCAGTTTTAGTTTTTGAATTTTCCTTCTTAGTATTCGGAGTGAAATCCAAAAAACTAGACTACTAGGACATTTTGAAGGAATTAAGAATTCTTGACAATAACAATGACTATATTTTGCATTTAATGAAGTTCACATACACGCTTGGTTCTTGAAATGGATATAAGAGGTTTTTGGCCAAGCAAGGACACATTTATTCATACTGTATTGATACAAAATGAAACAGAAGTAGCAGCCCACAACGAGGTGTGGCAATTCAATTCCAAAGAACATTACTTTTAATCCTTCAATTCATAAATAAACGGCTATAAATATTATTTGTAGTAGTTTATTTATAGAATTAATAGCTTTACATCAATTTCATCCCAAGAGTTTGGATAATGAGCAAATAACTGACGGAAGAATGTAAAAAGAGTCAAATTTTGGAAAAGAAAACAACTTTATTCCGATTAAGTTTTTGAATAACAACAAGCGAATTATGAGCGATTATTCATAGGAAAAAAAAATTGACAGGTAGCGAAAGTCACTTTTTCTAGGGACCTGCGATTCAACAAAATAAGAGAAGTCAAACCCGGCACTTTCAAGAACAACAAGCACATAATATCCCTATTACTCAACGATAACCTCTTGAGTTTCCTGAAACATGGCAGTTTCGAAGGAGTGCTTCAAGTGCAAAATCTTTATCTATACGACAACAGGATACAGTATATCGACCCGACTGTTTTCCAAGGGATGAATAAACTTGAAAGATTGTAAGTTTCAGCATCTTCCGTTCGTTGTCAATAGTTTTTCATGACTAAACAGTTATTTATTTTGTGAAACATTGAATGTTGTAGCCGTAGAAAAAGTATAGTACATAACTAGCATAGAATGTTCAATTCTCACTCGTACGATTCGTGTTGAAAGGATGAAATGTATTTTAGATATCTACAAAATAATAAGCTGGAGGAATTCGAGTATGGGACATTCTCAAACCTACCTTCCTTGAACAGACTGTAAGTACAAATATTGAGCAAAATTAGCTTTCGATAACGTTCGGATCATTTTAGGTACTTATACCACAACAATCTGAAAAGCATCTCTGATGGACAGTTCCAAAACTTGCCGAACTTGATAAGTTTGCGACTTGATCACAACTCACTAGTGTGCGATTGTCGGATACTGTGGCTAGCCAAAATGCTGAAAGAACACGATTTAGAAGGTTCTGCCAGTTGCAGATATCCTTTGGAAATGTTCGGCAAACCTCTGAAAGAACTCAGCTCCAGAGATTTCCACTGCAGTAAGTCGAAATTCGCATGCAAAAAAAAACAAAAAACAAAAAAATCATCTAACAATTGGTAACGCCTACTCTATCTCACAGGCCAAAGTCTATCCACTCCATCTCGATGATGACGTCACACTAGTAGTTTGAGATTTCACATCAATTCGTATTGGTATAAAATCATTACTAGTCCCTATAAGCAGTCTTCGTAGGGTTGAACTTTTTCTGTTGAAGAATCGGATATTGGCAGCCGTTTCTTTTATTAATCGCTTCTTCAACGTCCCATAACCAGAAGCTTGAGCGGGTTGAGAGGAGCAGGAGGACTTTTTAACCACAACCACTCCTGAGGAGTCTTGTATCAACACTACCAGATCGATATCAGAATTGAAATCGCTGAACCTACTTAATTTTAATGAAAAATTAACAGTCGCGGCCGGGTTCGAACTCACTACCGTTCGGGCAGCTCGATCGAAGTTCAAACACCTCGACCATTGTGCTACGGCCCGCTCTCATTTAAAAACCGACATATTCGAATTGAGCCAACACCTTTTGATATGCGATATTTCCCAAACTATCACCTTCAGATTAGTAAATGTTGAATCATCTCTTGGCAAATTCTCTTCTACATATCTATTCATATTTTCCGTGGTACATCAATGCATTTCCGCTGCCCCGAAATTGTCCCTACTAGTGTGACGTCACGAAAGCGATGCTCTCGCCCGTTACGACAGAGTAGGCCCTGGTCCTTCACGACTCGTCGATATATGTATACGGAGGGTGAGAGAAAATTCGTAGAGACGGCGAAAGAAACACTGAGAATCCAACTGAAGTATTTTCGCCACTGTGGAGCTTCCGGTTTCTCCGGAAGTGACGTCTTATTGGCCGAACTACTTTACTTGCCACTCCACTTCTCATTCATTCGAACATACAGTCATCATGATGATATTAAAATACACAGAATGCATCACAAGCAGTTTCCCGTATACAAATCGACTCGAGAATGACTCTGTACATGTTGTAAACGCGTCGCTCGTAGGCTCTTTGGAGATTATGGAGGATCCGGAAGACATCCAGGTGCCCAGAGGTCGAGATGGTTCGTTCAGGTGCAGAGTTGAAGATCCAGAAGCTTCCATATCCTGGATGAAGGAAGATCGAGAGCTGATGTCGGACGACACCAAATACGATATCGTCGAAAACGGGTCATTAGTGATCAGAAACGCCGAAGACAGTGACGGGGGTTATTACGGATGCATCGCCAAGAATGTACAGGGGGAAGTCAAGAAGTCCAAGCCAGCTAAGATGACAGTAGTGAGACCAGCACCGTCCGATGTTGTTGATGGTGAGTTGTATTGTGAGAACTTTTTCAGACCATTGAGAGAACAAAGATTATGAGATCGATAATACAGTAAATATTCACCTTGGACATTCTGACATGATAGGAATTGGGCATTTTTCGATGGAATCGTTTGAAATTCTGATGGAATCTAAATGAAAATCGAATGAGGAATCGATCGGTGGGTCGATCGAGTCTGTAAGACTGACCGTTCCGGAAATATGGCGCGTCAAAGTGAAAATAGTGCGCTTTTTGCCAAAACACGCTCTTAGGAGCGAGATCATTCCGTTACCGTGACGAATTCAAGTTTTTCGATCGCAGATTCGTCTTCTTCGGGTCCGAATTAGTAGTTGTGAATTTTCTCAGATTTTTAGAAAAATAATTAGGAATTTCGAAATTTTGAAGATCAATAATACGGTAAATATGTTCCTTGGACTTTCTGACATAATCGAAATTTCGCAATTCACGATCGAATCGTTTGAAATTCTTCAATCTAGATGAAAATCGAACGAGGAATCGATCGGAGGGTCGATCGAGTCCGTAAGACCGACCGTTCCGGAGATACGGCGCGTCAAAGTGAAAATAGTGCGATTTTTGCCAAAACACGCTCTTAGGAGCGAGTTCAATCCGTTACCGTGACGAATTCATATTTTTCGATCGCAGATTCGTTTTCTACGGGTCCGAATTAGTAGTTGTGAATTTTCTCAGATTTTTACAAAAATAATTAGGAATTTCGAAATTTTGAAGATCAAATATACGGTAAATATGCACCTTGGACTTTCAGACATAATCAAAATTTCGCAATTCACGATCGAATCGTTTGAAATTCTCCAGTCTAGGTGAAAATCGAATGAGAAATCGATCGGTGGGTCGATCGAGTCTGTAAGACCAACCGTTCCGGAAATATGGCGCGTCAAAGTGAAAATAGTGCGGTTTTTGGCAAAAAACGCTCTTAGGAGCGAGTTCAATCCGTTACCGTGACGAATTCATATTTTTCGATCGCAGATTCGTTTTCTACGGGTCCGAATTAGTAGTTGTGAATTTTCTCAGATTTTTACAAAAATAATTAGGAATTTCGAAATTTTGAAGATCGATAAACTGTGTGCCGAAAAATGTTGTGCGATTCACTGTTCCGGAGATATCTCGCTCCAAATTTGCGAGTGTCCTAATTGATTCTGTCATTAGTTATCATGGCTACTGTGTTACACATATATTCGGTACCCCAAGTCACTGATTGGATATACTCAATGATGATTCACTAATATGAAATCATTCCAGTATATCGTCTTGCGATCTCGGTTGGCTTGGGATCAGTTGTTCTTGATGCTTACGATCTCCAAACTTCCAAGAAAAATTCAATACCTCTCTTCTCTCCCATCTTTCCGCCGCAGGCTCACACAATTTACAAAATTATAGTATTCTCTGTCACGTTGTCAAGAGATGAAAATTAATATAAAATATGTTTCCTTTGTACACCCAAAATCGTGTTATACAGATATTCCACGGTTCACGCTTGTCCCGGAAGACGTATTCGTCACTCCAGGCCAACCGGAAGTCACCATCCGCTGCGAATCCGTCGGAAACCCATCTCCTACCATCACGTGGGCTAAAAATGGTGTCCGTATACCGACTTCCGACAAAAATTTCTACGGCACTGACGGTTCTCTGACCATAAAGAACATCGATCCGACAGATCACGGCAGCTATCAGTGCGAAGCTGCCAACTCGAATGGGAGAATCACAGCTGAAGCTAACGTCATCGTTAAAGGTGAGAAATATGTCGTATTTCACAAAGTATCATGAAAGGGAAGTCGATCTTACGTCAATTTCACTAGTGAATTCAGATCTAGCCAGTGAAGTCAATGATGTAGATAACCTACTACTGAGAAAACGGAAAAAAGATGATTTCATGGAAAGTACATTTTAACCTAACAAATATCATTGTTTCAGGCGAAAATATAGAATTCTGTTGAAACTGTTGAAAACTTATACTGTTTTTTCCACCCATTTTCATCAGTACATATGTCACCTATCACTTGTCAACGTCAAACGTCATATGCCATCAGTCGCGTCGGCCATCTCGGCCTAGAACGCCCACAGTTGTACTACTAACGATGATCATGTCTTGCTAGCCGCCCCAATCTTCACCGTGCAGCCGGAGAACGCCGCCCTTCCGGCGGGCGGCACTGTGCGCCTGGAGTGCGTCGCGACGGGCACGCCGACGCCCGCCGTCGTGTGGTTCAAGGACGACGTGGAGGTCGCGTCCGAGGGACGGACGCACGTCAGCGCCGACGGCACGCTGGTGGTCATCGAGGACGTGCGAGAGAGCGACGCCGGGCTGTACGTGTGCGAGGCCAGCAACGAGATGGGCATGAGGGAGGTGAGGGAGGAGTTTCCGTAGACGCGCCCATATATCGCGAATTTCGAAGTGAATGTTTCAGGGACGTATGATTGGAATCGAAATAAGACTTTTTCTAAGAATAAACATGTGTAAATGCACCACCAATGTGACTTTGTGATGGTATTTGAAGATATACTTGATATTACCCAGTTAACCACACTTGTCTCAGCTTTATCACAAGGAGAATATCAGCAGAAACAAAACATGAAACTAACATAAAACACAATATTTGATTTTTCGTTCGATACGTTCGGTGAACGAATGAAAACAGTTATGTCTTTAGATTCTACAACGTTATACCAAAGTTGAGGAATGTTAAGTTTCGCGAATATGTTAGAGAAAGTTTTAGAGAAGATTTTACCACGAAACTTTTTTTTACTGGATATGGATTTCCAATGAATCTATGAAATCGTTATTTGAAGCTATAAGGTAACAAAGTGTGGAATAAAATTCAATGTGAATTCGCCGTACAGATATAAATACATATACCTACATCACGCATCGGCAGGCTCAATGTTCCCATCATGGGCGTGCAGTGTCTAATAGTTATGAAGGATTTTTTGTTAGCTTATTATGTTTATATAATTTGTTATTGTAATTCTTGTTTATTGCTTTTTATTGCATATTTTTTCAATTCCACTTCCTTAATACTTCATTTGATGGGGACCACCCACTAGAGGAAACTTTGCCTTCCCAGGTAAATCACTCTGTATAAATTTTCGATTATCTACCTACGTGAACATGGATGTTTTTTGTGCCCACCTGTAGGTGAGCGCTCAAGTGGATGTGAAGGAGTTGGGCAGCAAGCCACCCATATTAGTCTACAAGCCGTATAACATCGAGGCTATAGTAGGTGAGTAGTGGGAGTAGAGGGTAGATAAGCAAGGCGGGTTCTACAACGAGTATAGGAAAATCAATATGTTAGAGAGAGATAGAATGTGTCAGACAAAGGTACCGAGTACTGGAGTTGATAAAGTGAATGCAGTATAATGACTTTTCATTTATTATACTTCAACTAATTGCTTCAATGAATAATCCTCATGATAATCTCTCGGTATTTCTTCTATATTATATAAAACACTATTAGGTAGTACCATCGAGATGCCTTGCAGAGCTACAGGTGATCCCCAGCCGGGTATAACCTGGCAGAAGGACGGTTCAAGCATGCAAAGAACCGGCAGATTTAAAGTGTCTCTATCCGGAAATTTGTACATCTACAAGGTCGCTGCAGAAGATCAAGGACGGTACGAATGTATTGCCATCAACGACTTCGGTAGAGAATCGGCTTCAGGGTACATCACGGTGAAGAATCTTCAAAAACCAACAGGTTTGTTCTTACAGAGAAAAATGATTTGTTACCTGAGTGGATCCCATTTTTTGACTAATGACATTTGACATATGATACTTGACAAATGACACTTGAAAAATGACACTTGACATGCGTCAGGTCATATGTCCTGTTATCTGTGGAAAAGTGGTCTGGCAAGGTAACGCTACATCTACTGGAATCATTAACTATCTGTTTCTTCTTCAGATATTACGATTGGTGACCAGTATGTCAGAGTGGCGTTTGAAGAAGCTACCGAGGAAGTTGACAGAGCTATAAACAGAACCATCGATAATCTTATCAACAATAAGCCTCACAACCCACAAGATATATTCAGGTTCGTTTTAGGTCACTGTGAACAGTATCAATTCTTAAATGAACTTATCTATCTACCTGTATATCTATCATGGCAACGACGGATTGTGCTTCATACTTATATCCTTTGAAGATTCATTCGCTACCCTGATGCACCTGCAAGGGAACTGGCAAGAGCTGCTGAGGTTTACGAAAGAACTTTGACGAACATCAGGAAACACGTGGAAAAAGGAGATATGATGATAAACGCAGCGAAAGATTTCGACTACAAAGAAATATTGTCTGAAGATCATCTGGAACTCATCGAGAAGTTATCAGGTGAGTTGTGTGGCCAAGGAAAAACGGAAAGATTTCTCTACACATTCTTTGGAAACTATTAAAAATACAATTCAAAAATCCCGCTTCAAAGGACGAATCCTTGATATTCGTGCCTCCGAATGCGAATTTTTATATGGCGCCCATAAGGAAAAATCAAAGTAGAGTGTTGTAACTGCTACTACTAAGGAAAGGCCTTGCGAACATCCTAGTTGAAAACGTGAAGTTTTTTTGTTCTTGTTTGGAAGAAATTACAGATAATTGAAAATCTAATCGTGCAAATGCCCAACTTCGCCCTGATTTAACCAACGTCGTATCTGTTATAATAAGTGAGATATGCATGGTGGAGCTCACAAAACAGACCCTCTGTATATATGACTAACTCCGACCTGATCGAATCTTTCCAGGTTGTACGACCCACAGATTGAAGAAGAACTGCTCGGACATGTGCTACCACTCCAAATACCGTTCAATAGACGGAACTTGCAACAATTTGGAACACCCCATGTGGGGGGCTTCCCACACGGGCTTCCGACGTATTTTGAAACCGCAGTACGAAGACGGGCTCACCAAACCAATAGGGTGGACGAAGGGCAGGAAGTATTTCGGGTATCCCAAGCCCAGTTCCAGATCGGTTTCCCTCGCTCTGATCACCACGAAGAATGTCACTCACGATCCAGAAATCACTCATATGGTGGGTAGAGTTCATTGGATATTCCAAGTTTTATCATGAACTCTTGTATCTCGACTTTAGATTCGAAATTTCAAGGATTTTCGTTATTTCATCAACCATGATTCCAATTTTCCCATTTTCAAAAGAATATCAACCAGGAACTCGACAATGTAATCCACTATTCGAAATTCTCACTTCTCACTCAAATTTTTGACTCCGACTTTGAAATTCGTAGGAGGACCAAGGATTATTTGTTCATTTCATGGGACCACAATTCCTATTCTCATCGAAAAATTTGGTATTTGTCTTTTAATATCAACATCCTCTTCAAAATTCATATTCTCGAGTTGCATTCTAACTCAGGATGGAAAATATCCTCAGGTAATGCAATGGGGCCAATTCTTGGACCACGACTTAGACCATTCCCTTCCCTCGGTAACCTCAGAAAGTTGGGATGGAATCGACTGCAAGAAATCCTGCGACTATGCAGCCCCCTGCTACCCGATGGACGTACCACCCAATGACCCCAGAGTCAAGAACAGAAGGTGAGTTATCGTTCATGAAACGTATCAAAATCGTCACAAGTTACAAAATACTGCCGAAAAACCATCCATTTACAGTCATGCGTCACCTGTCACTTGGCAAATGTCACTTACCAAATGTCATCTGGGAGGCATTCGTCATCTGTCAAATGTCAACCAAGATGTCATACGTCACATATCATTTGTCTTTTTTGTTAAATGGCATCTGTCAGTTGAGCTACAATATCTCAAGATGGTGGCCATGGCTAATGTCTCGTATTTTTGTTGTTAGATGCATCGACTTCATAAGAACCTCGTCGATTTGTGGTTCTGGCACTACGTCGGTGTTTTTCGATGCCATACAACCGAGGGAGCAGATAAATCAGCTCACCTCGTACATCGACGCGTCACAGGTTTACGGATTTTCCGAGGATTTGGCGCGCAACCTGCGAGATCTCAACTCTAATGCGGGGAGACTAAGAGAAGGGCCGACTTTTCCAGGTACACCATATATTTCTTCGCTCTTTGAGACAGCAGATCTCATCTTCGCCGAAAGATAACCCCACCTTCTTTCATTTTCCTCAGAAAGGAAACCCCTCCTCCCTTACGCCGAAGGCCAGGGCGTGGATTGCAGGAGAAACCTCACCGAGAGCACGCTCAACTGTTTCGTGGCAGGCGACATCAGGGCCAACGAGCAGGTGGGCCTGCTGGCGATGCACACCCTGTGGATGCGCGAGCACAACCGGCTGGCCAAGGAGTTGAAGGCGCTCAATCCGCATTGGGACACCGACAGGCTGTACCAGGAAGCGAGGAAGATTGTCGGCGCTGCCATGCAGCATATCACTTTCAGGCATTGGTTGCCCATCGTTTTAGGTGAGCGAGTGAATGATAAATGAGGAATTAGAACCTTGTACTTTGGTAGCGATGCACCGCCCATGGCGGCAAGCAGTTGGATTGGCGTGCAACGAACTTTTCATGTGACCTCACATGTTGTCAATTCGCCTTTCACACTGTGATGACTATGACAATTCCTGTCTCCTGTTGATCTCTGGTGACATGAGCCATACTGCGGGTCGTTCACGATTCTCGAGGTATGAGCTCGATGCTGATTGGCTTTTCCTTCACTTCAGGGATAAGATAGTTGTGCAATCGGTCCATATAGTTGTTGGGTTTTCATTTTCTATTCATAGGAAGCACTGATGATGACTATGGCGAGAGCACTTTGCAAAATACAACTTATACCCTGAATACAATTTACTTCTTGATTTGAATCTTCCAGGTCCGAAAGGGATGCGATCTCTCGGGCCCTACCGAGGTTACGATCCTAACCTCAACGCCGCCATCTCCAACGTGTTCGCCACGGCGGCGCTGCGCTTCGGCCACACTCTCATCAATCCCCAGCTCGAGCGACTCGACTGGGACTTCCGCCCCATCAGGGAGGGGCATCTGCCCCTGTCCAAGGCCTTCTTTTCCCCCTGGCGTATCGTCGAAGAGGGAGGAATCGACCCCCTGCTCAGGTGATTTCGCAGATTGAATAAAGTTAATTGTTTCTGAAGGATGCTGATACTGGTTGATATACAATATATGTGTTTAATCGTATTATACTTTATAATCTGTTGGGTCTTTTACTACATGAGCTAATGAAGATTTCTGACTTTTCTCTTATCAGAGGCCTCTACACAGCGGCCGCCAAACTGAAGAAACCCCAAGAGAACCTCAACGCGGACCTCACCGAAACGCTTTTCCGAGCCGCGCACGCGGTGGCCTTGGATTTGGCCGCGATGAACGTCCATAGAGGGCGCGACCACGCCCTGCCGGGATACTTGGAGTTCAGGAAATTCTGCAACATGTCGAAGGTCGACAGCTTCGAGGACCTCGAGGGGGATATCAGCGACGGTAAGGTGAGGAGGAAGCTGCAGCAGCTCTACGGGCATCCCGGTAACGTCGATGTGTTCGTCGGAGGTAAGACATTATAATCGTGTTTGTGAGGTGAAAGTTTACCTCAGAGCTGTTCTACACTTCAACCTGAAGCCCCTAAAAATTCGCCAAGTGCATTGTCACTGTGATCTATTAAGGTCAAACATTTAGATCACTGATTATTTTTCATCATTTGCATTTGAGTTATTCAGAGCTTTGATAAGTTCATAGAAAAAATACTAGTTAGCACAACAGTCGAAGCCTTCAAATTAGAGACGTGCTAAATCAAAAATTTACCAATGAACACAGATGTAGTTTATGAGGAGGAAGATTTTACCGAAATAAACAAAAACTAAAGATACAAGTATACACATGCGCAAAGCCACCAAAAAATCGATAGTGTTTTATTTTGTGACTTGGTGTATTATCACGACTATATGTATACATATGATCAAAAACATAATTAGGTAGTTAAATACTGTCTGTAGGCTAATCGGGGAGGTGGTATTTTCAGTTTTTCAGATTTCCATCCTCTCGTCGTTTCTAAAAATAAAATATAACAATCAATTCGATATAATTGAAGTAGGACTGATCGATGATCTGCCCTAAAACGTCACTGAGCTTGAAATTCAAATTTTGGATACTGAGAAATTTGTTGAAGATAGTCAGTGACACCATTTTCTGAAAGTTTCGAAAAGAGACAAATATACATGAATAAATATCAATCTCTACTCACATTTGTGGACGTTTCGAGAATGCATCTCCTCCCTTCTTCAACACGTCCGCTGGTCCATTATCTCCCCTGATCTGTCTCACTTGCTACTCCAATATAATTCCTTTGAAGTAACTTTTCTAATCGATTCTATAGTCGTCGTTCAACGCGGTTTATAGTATTAGCCTCGGGTCTTGGAAGCTTATACTTTGATCTCTCAAAAGGTCTTTACATACCATTGAATGGGCTTGATGAATATGGAATCAGAGGAAAATCACACGATCTCATACATTCATATTCGTCTAGAAGATATTAGACAGTAGACATCTCAGAAACTCATAACTCTAGGTGTCCCAAAATAGCCTGGAGACATATGAGTATGCCCACATTCAATCTGTTATTCAATATGGCGTCATTTTTTGAGGATCATCTACTCGGTCGAATTAAATATTCACGACCCAAAAAAATTTAATCTGCTTTATGCTGAAACTACCATTTGGAACATAATATAGACCATACTTTGAACATCTAGAAATACTAACATTACCCTCCTTAAATACTGTCTGTAAGTTCTTCGAGGAGGTGGTACATTCATTTTTCAGCTTTTGATGGGATTTTCTCTCCTCGTTTCTAAAAAATAGAGTAGAAAAAGTTATTAAAAATTATTGCAATATATTTGTAGTAAGGACAGATTTAGGATCTGTCCCAAAATGTCACTGCGCTTGAAATTAAACCTTTAGATACCTAAAAGAGAAATTCTCTATTGGTCAGTGACACCTTGTTTTTGAAAAAAATTTGGAAATATAAATATATTTAATAAGATTAAAACCTCTACTTATCTTGGTGGACGTTTCGGGAACGAATCTGCTCCCGTTCTCAACACAATTGAAATATTTTTCTCTTCGTAAAATTTTCTCAATTTTTAGAGGTTTTATTCTTATCAAATATATTTGTATTTCCAATTTTTTTCAAAAACAAGGTGTCACTGACCAATAGAGAATTTCTCTTTTAGGTATCTAAAGGTTTAATTTCAAGCGCAGTGACATTTTGGGACAGATCACAAAATCTGTCCTTACTACAAATATATTGCAATAATTTTTAATAACTTCTACTCTATTTTTTAGAAACGAGGAGAGAAAATCCCATCAAAAGCTGAAAAATGAATTACCCTCCTTATACTTCTTACCAGATGAATATTTGTACCAGAAACAGAAATGATCTGAGTACACATAAACACAATTCAGCATTCTTTGGAAAAGTTCCCCACTACGAAGATATCAAGGTTTACCGAGCTCTACCGAAGAGAGTAAATAATACAGAAAATTTGAAATAATTCAAATTCCCGGTCACGGAGTATTTGAAAATTAAAGCTTTTCATAGTTAGTGATGATTCTTGATATGCCTTTCTCAATATTTAATCATAAGATATGATATTGTATAATTATTTATTATATTTATTATTTATTGTATAGTTATTTAATAGAAGATATGATATTGTTTGTGATCTTGTACAACCATTTAGATTAACCCCTCCAACGTGCTGTGCCCTTTTATGAATTAGGAATTATATATTCGATATATTGAGATTTCGGAATATCAATGTGTTTAAGGGTATTTATTGAGTATTTCGTTAATTACAATCGTTAAAATCGATTTTCAGGCATACTGGAGGACCAAAAAGACGGAGCCAAGACTGGCCCCCTGTTCCAGTGCCTCCTCTCGGAGCAATTCCGCAGACTCCGCGACGGAGACCGATTCTTCTACGAGCACCCCCGAGTCTTCGACCCCCCGCAACTCGCCCAGATCGAGAAATACACCCTCGCGAGGGTGCTCTGCGACAACGGCGACAACATCACGAGGGTGTCTCGCGACGTCTTCAGGCTGCCCGAGCTACAGGGTGGGCACGTCGATTGCGCGCAGGTTCCAAGGGCGGATTTGAGGTTATGGTTGGAGAGTTCGCAGGGCAGGAGGGTGGGGGGGTGCGAGAACAGCTCGAGGATCAGGAGGGGGGTGGCGAAGCGTCGGGGGGTGTCTTTGAAGAGCGAGGTGGAGGTTTTGGAGAGGAATGTGAGAGTTTTGAAAAATAACGTGAGGCAGATGAAGACGGGCAATGTTACTTGGTAGATGTTCTTATTTTTCGGCTTGTTACATAATAAATGCTCTTGTATTAGTTGTGGCTTGATGTAATATAAACAATTTTTATTCAACTTTAGATATCTTTATTACGATTATTTTATTCCAGCTTCAGTTATTTCAACCAATAGAAAACGGCAACGGTAATTTTGACTGCATGAAAAATAATAATTGTAGTTCAAAATAAGTCGATTACTTCATCCATCATTCGAATATCGAATATAAAACAAAAAAGTTGAGTTTTCTCAAGGAAGATTCAATGGGAAATTCAACCAAAAGCAAAGCACAATGATAAAATCAAGGCTGAACAAATTTTAAACACTTCGATAAGTAATAATTATTGGTATAAATGCCACAATGTGTCACTTCTTACATCGATCATTCAATCATCGGAAAAATATTAGGTTGAATTTTCTGAAAATATAATGATTCGGAAATTGAATCAATAATGACAGAGCGCAACAACGAAATCGGGAGAAGCAAATTATGAAAAATATTATTTGTACTTTCAGACGTCAAGATGTGTCAATGTCCAAAAAAATCTTGGAAATTTCGAAATTAACAATTATTCTTTTGAAAATCTGAAGAAATTAACAGTCATCTCGCTCTTTAGTGCTTTTTACCAAAAAGTGCACTATATTCACTTTGACGGGCCATATCTTCGGAACGGTCGGTCTTACAGACTCAATCGACTCACCGATCGATTCCTTGTTCGATTTTCATCTAGGTTGGAGAATTTCAAACGATTCTGTCGTAAATTGCGAAAATTCAATTATGTCAGAAAGTCCAAGGTACATATTTACCGGATTATCGTATCTTGGAAATTTCGAATTTCCTAATTATCATTCTAAGAATCTGAAAGAATTCACAACTACTAATTCAGACCTGTAGAGAACGAATCTGTGATCAGAAATAACCAATTCGTTTCGATAACGGAGTTATCTCGCTCCTTAGTGCGTTTTTTGTCTGAAAACGCAATATTTTCACTTTGACACGCCATATTTCCGGAACGGTCGGTCTTACAGCCTCAATCGACCCACCGATCGATTCCTCGTTCAATTTTCATCTAGACTGGAGAATTTCAAACGATTCTGTCGTGAATTGCGAAATTTCAATTATGTCAGAAAGTCCAAGGTACATATTTACCGGATTATCATATCTTGGAAATTTCGAATTTCCTAATTATCATTTTAAAAATCTGAAAAAATTCACAACTACCAATTCAGACCTGTAGAAAACGAACCTGTGATCAGAAATACCCAATTCGTTTCGATAACGGAGTTATCTCGCTCCAAAGTGCGTTTTTTGTCTGAAAACGCACTATTTTCACTTTGACGGGTCATATTTTCGGAACGGTCGGTCTTACAGACTTGATCGACCCAACGATCGATTTCGCGTTCGATTTTCATCTAGATTGCAGAGTCTCAAATTATTCGATCAGAAAATGCGAAATTGTCAGAAGTCCCAAGGTACATATTCACCGGAAATTCGAAATTCGTCATAATTTTTTTCAAAAATCAGATAAAAATCACCACCACTAATTCGGACCCATAGAAAACAAATCTGTGATCTCGCCTCCAAGTTATTTTTTACCAAAAAGCGCACTATTTTCAGTTTGACAAGCCATTCAGACCCGTGAAAACGGAACTGCGATCGCAAAATCAATTTATCTGAAAAAATTTATAACTAAGCATTGAACCGATATTAAGGCTCAAAAAAACAATGGTAAAGCAAATTATTGGAGTTTGACAACCAATATTTCTAGTTCTAGAAATCAAAATGTGTTACTTCTTCCAACAATCATCAAAAAAAAACTCAAGAATGAGATCGAAAAATTCGCCGAATATTTCAAAACATTGCTTGGAACTTGACAATATTAACTTTTTTCGTATGAAGGTTTTGGCAAACTCACCTTCAGACAAATACAGACACATGTGTTGTTTTGAATGATCTACATATTTATTCAATTAAAAAAATAAATAAACCTAAACCTATACACACCAACTATCACAGTATCAGCGAAATAAAAATAAAACAAAACAAAACTTACTGACTTCGCCTCATCAGAGAAGAGCCACTTCTGGCTCCACCTCATCGACATTTTTCTGCAAAAGCTCCGTCAACCTGGTTTTCGAAAACTCCAGATACAACTCCGCGATCTCCTGCCCGCCACCTTCCTCCTCGCTATCGCTGATCATCACGTACTCTGCGTCGTTCTCCCCCACCTCCTCCACGTCCCCTTCTTCCCTCAAACAATCCTCGAAGCAATCCGAGCGCACCTCTTTGCAATCGAGATACTCCTCTTGCAGGGAGGAGTCGCGCAAGCGGATCCTGTCCATGCAGACGTCACAGAAGGGGCACAAGATGCGGGCCATCTTCCCCTGTCCCGCCATCTTCCCCTCATGCGCCATCTCCCCCTGTCCCGCCATCTCCGCCTCATGCGCCATCTCTCTCTCGACCTCTTTGTGGGCTACGCACCCGCAAAAGGGGCACTTGTAGGCCGGTATTATCATGATGGGCATCATGGAAAAGCAGCAGCGGCTGTCAGAGTGCGGGGGTAGACAAGTGGGGCCTACGATCTGTGCAGAGGGCGTTAAGGAGTTTAACTAGAATAGATTTGATGAAAGGAACGGAAGGAGTGGAAGAAATTTTGAAGAATTGAAAAATAAATATGAATAATTGCATTAAATTATGCTCTCAAAACTACAGGAAAATTCAAAGAGAAGATGATCAAGTTTTCAGAGTTGAAATTCAAATGTAAAAATGATTAAAATTACGAAAAACCAAACAAGAAAGGTCCATGATGAGAATATGCTCAAAACCACAAGACAGAATCCTTTTGAGGCGATAGTATGAACAGGAAAAAAATAAAAGAAATAATCTATGAAAGAAATATGCTTCAAACTATTAGAAAAAAATCAATACAAATTGAGCAGAATCATTTGAGCTGAAATTCAAATATAAAAATCTACATTTTGGAGGGGATAATGAAAAGACATTCATGTTAAAATTCAAACAGAAAATCATGAGAACCACTGAAATAAACCAAAACAAACAAAGAAAATAAATATACTTTCTAGGCAAAACCTCAAGAAAAACTGATAAGAAAG
The DNA here is from genome assembly GCA_963576655.1 of Gastrophysa polygoni. Taxonomy (NCBI): domain Eukaryota; kingdom Metazoa; phylum Arthropoda; class Insecta; order Coleoptera; family Chrysomelidae; genus Gastrophysa; species Gastrophysa polygoni. The sequence goes on along the minus strand of OY755090.1, from coordinate 24,357,158 downwards.
AATCAGTTCAGAAAATTCACAATACAATGCTATCTATCTATATTAATTTGAATAGTTATCAAAAATCCATGAAATCCATGACTTTTTGTTTAGAGTTATTCAATTCTATTGTAATATTTTCAGAATTTGAACAGAAAGAATTGAGTTGAAAAAAATATTCAAACAGCACATTTTCTTGATTTCTCATGAAAAGGATATTTTCTTCACACCAAATACAGTGCATCATGTCCGGATACTTCAACTCATTAGCCAATTCCATAACGCTCCTTATTTCACTAATAAACCTCCTTCCCACATTGGCTTTTGGCAAAATGTCCTTCATCACCATTTCCTTGAGAAAAAAGTTTTGAATTCTCAAACTCCTCATCTGGAATTCAGTGAGAGTTTTCCTAGAACTCAATAAGCCCAACAGATATTCCATCCTTTTGACCACCAGTTTTATTTCCACCAAGTAGTGTAATATTATAAAAGGCTTGATTCGATAGTTCATCACTATGGGTATGGATTTGAAGACCATTTCAGACATTTTCGCCAACAATCTTAGTGTTTTCAGCTTAACTAGTGGTAATTCATCGTAGTTCAGGTCAGGGGGCAAACCAACCCATGGAAATTGCTTTTCTTTCAAACATATCAACCTGGAAGTTAGGGAAATTATTGTGAAGATTACATCAGTTTTTGAGTGCTGAAATTACATATCACAATTAGGAAAAATGCATAATAGGAAATCAAAAACTCACCTCAATGCCTCAAAACAATCCCAATAATTTGTCAAACTATCAGTTTCATTGTTCCACAGCAAATCAAAGGGATTCACTGAACAATTTTGATAGATAAATACATTGACATAGTTTTTCGATTTGGAAAAGCTCTGAAAGTCCCATGGATATCCCAGGGCATAAAATAATACTTTGTTTTTACTGAAGAAACAGCCGTGACTGCGATACTTTGACATTTCATTTTTCACTGGAATATTTTTCTCCTCAACAATTATGGCAGAATTTTCAACAGATAGAGTGACTTGAGTGAGTAGTCCAGGTAGAGTCATCACCAGGATAAGATTCTTGAAATTGCATAATCCTACAAAATGTTTTGTTTTTAGTTTCTACAGGCTTCGGAAGTTCCAATTACTTTATAGTACATGTAATTTGGCATACAGTTTCAGGCAAAGAACTAACCTGTTATATAATAATCTTTGATGTAAACTGTTTTGAAATCGAACAAATCTCCTTTATCATCAATTCCAAATATCATCAAAGCTCTTTGTTTTGTAGCTAATACAAATGTTTCTTTTCCATGAACAATCACACTGATTTCATCAACTCTTACATTGTCTACTTGTGACCAAAATAACTGTTCCTTATCAAAGATTGCTGCATTTTGATTCAAATTGGTTACATGGACAACACTGAGTCTGCCATCTATGCTACCAAAAAACAGGGCTCCTCCTACAACAATAAGTTGAAACGTGATAGAACAATTGCTATTTATTGCTTAACGCTATAAATTGTCCAAAAACAGATAGATGTGGCTTCAAAATTGAATGATGGATGAAAAGCCTGAATTTCTCCGGTAATTTTGCACTTATCATGCCAACTCCTTAGGTTTTTTTTGCGATTTTTTCTTGTTGGTACTTACGTTTTTTGACCTCAGGAACCCGAATTTCAATAAAAACGTGCGAAAACTTATAATTTTTCAACATATTCCAGGAAAAACTATGGAAATTACCCTTCTTGTTTCGGCCTGCTTTGGGTAGGCACCTTAGCCATTCAAAGTTTCATTTCTCACATAAGATACTCTTTATATATTCCTTCCAGAAGCGTCGTCCATATGAAAAATGCTGGATCCACCTTTCTCTAAGATGCTAATGAAAGTTGATTTAACTGATTCGAGGATTTTTTCCCTTCTTTTTGACTTCTTGAATGTTCAAGGAAGGTATAAAAAGTATCCTGTGTGAGAAAAGAAACTCCATGCCTACCCAAACCAGGCCGAAGAAAGAAAGTTAATTTTCATACTTTTTCCTGGAATATCTCCAAAAATATGAGTTTGCGCACGAAAAATTTGGGTTCCTGAGGTCAAAATACGTAAGTACCAAGGAAAAAATTGGAAAAAAATCCATCACATGATGAGTGCAAAATTACCATTTCTCCTAATAGGAATACTTGCCATAGTCTGATGTCTGATGCCAATACATCTTTGTCAGTCTCTCCACTTGTGTGCTATACCTTCCCAGAAATTTCAGCCTAGAAGGTTCTCTTGTATCGGATCTCCTTTGCTCAATCATCCAGGCTGATATGTCTCCGTTTATATGTCCCACAAATAAAACAGAATATTTTTTATGGTTCACTTGAAATAGGTGACCCCACCTAAAAACTTTAATGGAACACAATCATATTTATTTTCTCAGTAAAAACATTGAAATCATACTTGTTGGTGTAACCATATGAACTCTCTTCTTGAACTCCTTGAGCTTAATTGCAATGGCAAGTCTAACAGCACAGGACCATTTCACCTTTTCTACATCGATGATTTCTTGTGACACATTCGAAATCATTATGTACTGTGTCACTTCGTTCTCATCCAAGATTCTCATGTATATTTCCAAACTATGTAAATTTGTTAGCACAGCTAACAAGCATTTTTCATCGGCAAGTCCACTAGGCGACCATTCAGCAATATGTGCTATTGGATCTACGGGCTTTGTATTTTTCAAGTTTTGGGAGTACTCTATGCCCAAAAGGGTTTCATACAAATCTTCCTTGTCGAGCTCACAATGGAATGTATTCAGATCCAGATCGATGTTCGAGCATGGTGCAAAATTAGACACTTTCAAGAAGTATTTTGTACAACTAAAGGTAGGCTTTTCTTTAGCTACATCGACATGTAGTGCTAAAATGTAAACTCCTTCATCGGTGATGATTGAAAAACGATCGTCCGTGGAAGAATCACATGCAAAATTTCTAGTCAAGTGGTGAGTTAATCTGAAATGGTCCAGTAATTTGATTTCGATACCCATTTCATTCAACATTTCGAAACACTTCACTACACTGAAATTGAAATAAACACCGTTTCCTCATTCGAACCTGTAAAAGGTTAATCTCGCTCTGTAGTTCTCTTCTTTTTTCATTCGAATTAGTTCTGTTAAGGTTAAGAAAAAGCAGTAAATCCATGAGATGTAATCCAAAAAGCTGAAAATAAAATGGAAGAAGACTCAGCTGTTGGGTGTCAAAAACGTGAAAAGTATACATTTATTTATTTATTTTCTAATAGAACAACAAAGTTCAAGTTCATTTGTGTAGCCTGGGGATAATGAGAATAAAGGAATAATTCGATCGGAAACAGTCAAGAAACCTAAGAATTCTGAATTATCAATGGACGTATTTTCCACATGCGGAACGGTTAAGAATAGTGTATGGATAATATTCACAAGAAAATACTAATTTTCAAAGATTATTTTTCAACATATGGGCTCATACATTTCCAGATCCAGAGCAATGTCTGAAGATGACTCAAGGACTGTATCGGAGTCTGAATCTGATTCTGATCAAGATTACAGAACTATGCTAAGGAATTTAATAAGCAGGTTTTTACACAAAAATGTACTTCTCGAAAAACTGATTTAACATATTTCTCTTCCTAGTGGTGAAGTTCAGATACAGGTGCCTCTCTCTGTTAGAGGCACTACGCCTGACTACTTGAATTCTCCAAAAGTAGCAAAAAAACATTGTACCAGAACACTTGATGTAAGTTGCTGATTGGTGAATTTTTATATTTGCCAGCTTTCATAGACATCAAAATCAACAATAGATCTGTTTTTCAGGAGAGTGAATTTTCACTCATGACACAGCTAGATTCAGGTTTATTCGAGCCTAAGAGAAGCAAAACACAAAATATTACTAAATCAATGATGATTAGAGAGGTTCGTCCTTGCATCTGTTTCTTCATTCTTGTATATCAATGATTTGTATTTGCAGATTGGATTGTACCCGAATTATTGCTTTTCAAAGAATAAGAAATGCAGTATCTCAAACAGGTATTTACCTAATAATATGTCTATTTTGGACAATTCTACTGGTAAGGTATTTTGTGGGGTATTTTCCAAAGATGGAAATCGTTTCATCACAGCAGCCCAAGGTAATTAAAATTGAATGAGGCAGATTTAATTATTTGAGAGAGAGTGAGAGAGAGAGAGGCGAGTATACTGATATAAAATAATATAGAAATGTAATATACTGCAGTGTTTCATTCCAGAAATTCTCAGACATCCTAATAGGCTCTTTCAATTAGGGCTTCCTCAACAAGTTTTCTGCATGCTTTGAAAATTTTTACATTTCTGAATGAATCAGGTGAATGATTATAAAGCTTCTCATATGTCAAAGAATCTTTTGTCAAGGTCAATTTTTTGATAGAGAGGGGTATTTTTGCCAGGCAATATGATCTTGAGAAGTATTAATTTTATTGAATTTGTTCTCTTTGTATCAAGCAAACAGATTGGATAATGAAAATATACAATAATGTAATGCAATACAATACAATGTAATTTAATCTGTTTATGATTACACTTCCCAAATCAAAATTCAAAGTGAGTGAGGATTTTTGTTTTTTGGACATTGAAACAAAGATCATTGATTGATGATTTCTTTCATGAATTCAGAATCCTTCGCATGTCTAACTAGGGCATTGTTATTGCCAAAAATTGTTGAATATCCTGCAATAGAGAAAATTTTATTTCATTTCTGTTTCACAGGAGTCTAACATTTTTCCTCTTGATTTTTTTTTTTGTAGATCGATCTATAAGGTTATACAACTCAGAAGTCGGTTCATATAAATTCATTAGATCAATTCGTGCTAGAGATGTTGGATGGAGTATAATTGATGTTGCTTTCAGTCCCAACAGAGAGCACTTTGTATATTCCACATGGTCTTCCTCATGTGAGTATTACATTTGATGATATAATAAACTTTCGTGGCATATTTGAAAGGATGGTTTATATTTGGTTCCAGTACACTTGTGTTCTGTTAACAAAAACAGTGACCATCAAGAACCACTGAGTCTTCTGAGAAGTGGCAGAAGATTCTGCGTTTTCTCTGTAGTTTTTTCCTCTGACGGCAAAGAACTTCTAGGAGGAGCAAACGATGGGTGTTTGTATATCTACGATTTGCAGCAGCAAGGTAGAAAAATCAAGGTAAAATCCGTGTTTTTTCATTATTTGACTATATAGTTGATGCATTCTATATAGAGAGAACTGAAGGAGATAGATGTTTTCAGTACTTTGTGGGTTGAAGTCTTATCATTATTATTATTTCTATTCATTTATTGACATATGACCCCTGCTGATCTCATGTTTTGAATAAAAAAAACAATCGGAGAGTTGCTTCACCATCCCGTATCCACCTTGTGTAGTAACATTAATAAATCTATCAGTACAGTGGTGAAGTGTCTATTGAATTTGTTCGGCTGGTTCAAGATTTCAATCTTGTCAGAGTCCCCCAGAAGCGGTTCGGAGTTCACTATAAACAACTCCCGTTCCTCTCAACCCGCTCGAGTTCCGACTCGATGAGACGTTGAATTGAAAAAATTAAATTTCTGCATTTCCTGATAGATACCTGCGCACGAATACGACGTGAACAGCGTCTGTTTTGCCGACGACAGTTCGCACATCATCTACAGCGGCGGCGACGACGGCCACGTCAAAGTGTGGGACAGAAGGACCTTGCACGAGCGGTCGCCCAAGCCGGTGGGGGTGCTAGCTGGGCACATAGACGGCATCACGTTCATCGATAGCAAGGGGGATGGGCGGCATCTCATCTCCAACAGCAAGGTAAAAATCGTCTCGACCTCAAAAAATCATGAAAAAGAAATAGGATTTATTCATTTTTCAGCTTTTCATGGGATTTTCTCTCCTCGTATCTAAAAAATAGAGTAGGAGTTATTGAAAATAATTTCAATATATTTGTAGTAAGGACAGATTTGTAATCTGCTCCAAAATGTCACTGCGCTTGAAATTAAACCTTTAGATACCTAAAAGAGAAATTCTCTATTGGTCAGTGACACCTTGTTTTTGAAAAAATTTGGAAATACAAATATATTTAATAAGAATGAAACCGCTACTTATCTTGGTGGACTTTTCGGGAACGAATCTGCTCCCGTTCTCAACACAATTGAAATATTTTTCTTCGTAAACTTTTTTCGATGTTTCCGATTTTGACACTGAAAAGTGACAAAAGTGTCAAAATATTTCAATTGTGTTGAGAACGGGAGCAGATTCGTTCCCGGAACGTCCACCAAGATAAGTAGAGGTTTTATTCTTATTAAATATATTTGTATTTCCAAATTTTTTCAAAAACAAGGTGTCACCGACCAATAGAGAATTTCTCTTTTAGGTATCTAAAGGTTTAATTTAAAGCGCAGTGACATTTTGGGACAGATCCTACATCTGTCCTTACTACAAATATATTGCAATAATTTTTAATAACTTCTACTCTATTTTTTAGAAATGAGGAGATAAAATCCCATGAAAAGCTGAAAAATGAATGTACCACCTCCTCGAAGAACTTACAGACAGTATTTAGAATTTATTCATCACTAAAGAGTTTACATATACATACGGGACAATACATAGATACATGCAAAACTTATCCGAAATATACAATTTAAAATATCAAAAATATGCATACAATTGGATTAACATTCTTTACAATGTAGCGTCTAAAAACTCTTAAATGTATGAAAAATACACGAAAAATACAATTGGATTAAGATTCTCTACAATGTAGCGTCTAAAAACTCTTCAATGGAGTAAAAGGATTGATTCATTAAATATCGGGTCAAATTATCGTTCACCACATTTGAACTGGCTGAGCTTAAGTGCGGAAATATATTTATATGTCGGTTATAACACTTGATTCCTTGGTATATGTGAGAGTCCTTACCAATGCTCAATCGTGTCGTCTGAGGACAGGAAATACTATATTGTCTTGAGAAACATGTTATTATCGATAAATTTGTTCACTAAAACTACTTTGATAGCCAACTAATGATTTGAGATACATCAGTTACAGATGTTGTGAAGTTACACTTCACACCCTCTACGAGGTTTTAGCATGAATAATTACTAATTATTATATTATAGATTTTATTCCAGTTGCTTATTTAAGAAACTTGTTGATACTTATCAGTTACACTTGTTACGAAAGATAAAATGATGTCATATGATGTTAGGTATAACATTGCATTTTCGCTGAATTCTCTGTTCCAATTAAACGATATCAAGAATGCTGACCAACACAAAATGCCATGTTAAACATCGTGTTGTCAGGTGAAATCTGATTGGTTAGTAGAATTGTATTCTTCATTTTCATTTGTCAAATTTGATGTCATGAAAGCGTCGCTTCTGTGACGAAGCGTCGCATATAAAACTAAGGAAGCCAGCAAAGTGCGGGGATTTTGGCCACAAGACTTGTAACACCGAACATCTAACCTGTACCTGTATTCATCACTATCAACATCAAGTGACCTATAGTGAATAAACACAGCCAACAGTACCCTGAGTATCATTTAGCTCACCCTATCCAACCCGCAACACAACACAGAGTACAAAATTTTTGAATGTTAGTGCTCAATGGCTGTGTCTTAAGTTGGGCTTTCCGTTAAAAAAATAACGATGACGTCTTATCTACGACACCGATGCCGTCACATGACGCACTCATGTGTCAAAATTTGTGCAGTATAAAATCAAGATTGATGTGTCCGAGCGATTTTTTTCAATTGCTCCATAGATATTTGACTAAATTTATTCCAACCTGTTACTACTTATTTACTGTTATGAAGTTACTACTCATCTACTACAGTTCTATCAAAACGATAAGGAACTTTTATCTGCTAATGCTCATTTAGTTATCATTTAAAATTGAAGAAGTTAGAATCAGTCGAACAACTGCTACGAATTATGTGCAAAAAATATGGTAGCAATGTGTGTTGTTTTTTTTTCAGGACCAGAGTATAAAGTTATGGGATATAAGGGTATTCTCAGGATCTGATGCTGCTGAGCATTCTCTCAAAGCCGTTACCGAGCAAACGTGGGATTATAGGTGGCAAGATGTCCCTAAAAAGTGTAAGTTTCCAAGTGGATATATCAGTCATCCAAGAATACGTAATAGTTAATAGATTTATAATGAAAATAGCATATTTGCTCCATAAATCTTCGATTATTATTTCCTTCCTTTTTGAACTGGAATACGCAATTTTGCTTTGAATTCCCGTATGAAGTTTTTTCTCTCGATTATTATTCAGGATTCGTTGGTTTCGTTCTATAATCATTCTCTAGGCTTGCATTTCTTCAATTTGTTATGTACTGAAATTGAATAGTCACTATTGAAGTTAATTTCAAAAAAAATTCAATGACCAGATGGTACCGATTTTGCGAAAAAAAAATTACCACATGCAGTACTAAATGTACCATTATTTGTATTCAACTTATTTTTAACCTCTTTCATGAACAAAACACAGGCCTATGATTGTTTATAATGTGAATGAAATAAGAATGTGAATTAAGAGATTAAAACATGAACGCATGAGATCAATACGGTGATGACAAAAGTCAAAAATATCATCCTGTCATTGTCAATAAAATCGCCATTGCCGCAATCCATCAATAACGAAATAATGTCAAATATCATAGTCTTGCCAATATTTGAATCATTTTTATAGGTACTTTTCACTGAGAACCAGACATTTTCATGCTCAGAATCCAAGATTGCTATCCAAACTGTTCCAATTTCAGACTGAAAATGAAGGGATTTCAGTTGCAATCATGGAATTTAGCATTTAAATGCAGAGAAAAATTCGTGGTGTAAAATCTCCTTCTTCTCGAAATCTTAACCACATATCAGTATCATTTCATCGACTCTAACAGACACCTGTGAGGCGAATCAAATGTATACAGTGCCAAAAAAGTGTTATTTTCGTTACAGTATTTGTTTCGAAAGCGAAACTAGACGGCGATACGTCAGTGATGACGTACAAGGGTCACGTCGTGATAAAGACGCTAGTCAGATGCAGATTCTCGCCGCAGCACACTACCGGCCAGCGGTACATTTATACAGGGTGTGGTATTGGACGAGTAGTGGGTGAGTGTCGTGATAGGGTCTAGACGCGAATTTTTCGAGTTTTCAATGTTGCTTTTTTTTTCAAGTTTATGATTCGTTGACCGGTAAAGTTGCAACAACTTTGGACGGTCAGACTGCGTGTGTGAGAGATGTGGATTGGCATCCGGCTAGAAATGAATTGTTGAGTTCATCGGTGAGTTTCCAATGTTTTTCAAGATGCAAATAGAGAAATCAGGAATTTTTTCAACGAAGTCACAAAATAGTCCATAATTAGGATTGAAGTTTTTGAAAAACTCTTCTTGATACATTATGACCAGTTTGTTGTAGACATACTACTGTAACTCTATATCTGAAATGATTCATTTTTTGTGGCCGATTCTGATGCATCATCCTGTATGTTTTTCAGTGGGACGGGACAGTGGGGAAGTGGTCCTATAATGGCCCGTTGGACGACAATAACGAAGACCCGTTGCGGGATTCTTTTTTGGATTCGGAGTCCTTTCCGAAATCGAATATATTTAGGAGAGGTATAAATTTATAGATACCATTTTAGATTGTTGTCAGTGCCATTGTTATCTTAGTTTTAGTTGGTTCGGGTTGAACGCTAGGATTTTTTTTTTTAATTTTTCACTAGGACAGGGTGGAAAGTGAATAAACTCGAAACCAATTTGATTTTTATCAACTTTTCTTCAGTTCACATAAAAATACCCATCTTGTATACATTTTACAATGACATATATCTCAATACAATAAAAGTTCTATATTTCGGCAATGGTGAGAGATATCTTTAATAAAACGTTTCCAAATTTTCGTAAAATGTCCCACCGTTTTTGACACATTAACCAAATGTTCGGGGAAAATGTGTGGCATGGCATATTTTGACATGTGAAAAACGAAACCGACATTCTTTTTCCCTCCAAAAAAATCAAACGTTCTGAAAAAACAATTGGTTGAACGTTTCGTTATATATGATTTTAGTTTTCCTCCCGTAGATTGCGGTTTGCAGTGGTGGCCAACGTGAGGCCATAGAAGCGAGTCATCACAGCCGAAATCCTCGTCGATATCCAAAAATTGTTACCAATGGGTTTGCTTTATCTTTCTTCGGGCTCTGTCTTTGGGCCGATTTTTCTTTATATTATAGATATATATAGATGTAGATATACGATAAGTTGAAAACATTCAATAGTCCAGTGTAGTGATATGTTTTGTTTTTTTTTAACTATCAGGACACTACATATTCGAGTGGTATTCGGAATTATTTTGTGAGATTTTTTACTAGGAGAGGGTTAAAAGTGAATAGACTTTGGTGCAATGTCCTATTTATTTCTTTTTTCGGTTCAGATACCAGACAAATCTTTCAAATAATTTCAGGAAAATATCATGTGAGGGGTGTTTGATTTCCTACTCTTACAACTACATGAAAATTTCATGTAATGAGTTTCGAAATTGAAATCATTGGGTTTTGGCTTTTTTTTCTAAATTTCATCAATAATATTGCACAAAAATTTTCAATGGAATCATAAAAACCATCATGTTATGAAAGAGCTCTTTCATGCTATTTCCTAAATCTGATTTGTCGAATAACAAAATATACAGAGTTGAAATAATGATTATTGACTAGAATATGTCACAAATATTCAGTGTGTCAAAACTTTGGATTGGCGACAGCTCTAGGGGTTGCCATTTGAAAATTTAGTGTTGGGGTAGCTACCCCGCTAAGGAAACTGTCTCTCTCCCCTTCATTCTACCGACACTTTTCTCAAAATTCGGACTTCCCAGCTATATCCAATCCAATGGTGAAATTGACACACTATTTGTTAATTCCTGCTATTATTAATATATCAATACAATGATAGACTCTTCATAAATATTACAGATCAATAGAGATTCGATTAATAAAGCTCCATACATTTCTATGTACAGGGAATAATTATTTTAATAATATATTATAATATATATATATATATATATAATTGATTAATTATTAATTAATTAATATATTATAATAATATATTATAATATTTTATATGATGCTACTCAGTTGGGAACAAGAATATTTCATACTGTCTGTAAGTTTTTCGAGGAGGTGGTGCATTCATTTTCTAGCTTTTTGTGGGATTTTCTCTCCTAGTTTCTAAAAAATAGGTTTTATTCTTATTGAATTCATTTGTATTTCCAATTTTTTTCGAAAACAAGGTGTCACTGACCAATAGAGAATTTCTCTTTTAGGTATCTAAAGGTTTAATTTCAAGCGCAGTGACATTTTGGGAAGATCACAACATCTGTCCTTACTACAAATATATTGAAATAATTTTTAATAACTTCTACTCTATTTTTTAGAAACGAGGAGAGAAAATCCCACTAAAAGCCGAAAAAATGAAGATTATTACACTTCCTCATTCAGTTGTAGTTGCCATAATAACAGTTGAAATTCTTGTAACTACCACCACCGTCCGTCATCCAGTTCTCGCCCTGTACATTACTATTGAAATACTCCCAACACCTGTAATTGAAAAAATTCGAATTGCTCTGATATTTGCAACTCGTATTCGCCGTCATATAACTGGGAAAGCAGCCTTGGTTGCAGATCATCGGCTCCTGTCCGAGCTGCCTATTGCTCAGCAGACTGTTGGCTAACAAGTTGGCCGTGGTCTGGCTCAGTTCGGCGCTCAGAATCCCCACGAACCTGAAGATAATGAATAAATAAATAAATAAATAGAAAATATTTTATTTCCCACCGGCATATATTATTTCATTGTATACGTTTGCTATAAGACTCTCATAAAGCCCTGGGGCTTTATAAGCTATGATTTCAGGAAATAGAAAACTCGACAGGCGATAGAACTCGCAAAAATGAAAAGAAAACTCCATGAAAACTTACAAAACTTTGTTATGGAGAAGTTTCTAACTTCATGATCAATTTCATTGATAACCTATTTTCAAACATCGCCTTCGTGAAATTGTTTAGATTGTCATTAGGCTTCTATTAGAAAAATAAATATCATTTGATTGTATTAATTTTATTTTTGTTTATAAAAGAAAAGTGGAGACAAAAAGTTTTTTCAATGTATAAAAATCCTAAACATGATATCATATTTTGAACGCCACTGAAATTATTACTATAAATCTAATTCAGTGAGAAGATATCTCTTATTATTGAATATATATATATATATATATATATATATATATATATATATAAATAATATGTTGAAATCGACTCAGATATTTTTGAGCTTAGAATAGATTTTTTTACTTTACTTTTTATTTTTGCAAGTTTGAAATCCACATACTTGTTTCGTAAAGAAGATATAACATTACAAGGATTTTTTTCATTTAGAATCCTCAGTCAGAATAAGTCACTTATTTACAATTCACATGGTCTACACACTTTTTTTTTAATTTCTTTCAAAACTTCAACAGTGCTTGAAAAAACAATCATCTATTTTGAACAAACAGTTATCAATCGTGAATAATTTAAATGTTAATATCAATATAGAGTTGATGTATAACGAACCTTGAGATGTCCATCGGTTGCTGCTCTCTCAAAGTCTGACTCATAGCCGAGATGTAATTTCGCGCCAATCGCAGAGTTTCTATTTTTGACAGCTTCTGCGGCGCAGAATTCGTATCGGAGATGGTCACGTGGATCGGTATGTGCCTGAGAAACATGAATGCAATCAGGATTCAGTGTTCAAAGTGCCCGAAAACCAATGTGGGCCGAGTTAGCCCACTGTGTTCACAGGCGTACTGGTCTATATGTTAGCAGGATGTGTTCCCCCAGACTGTGTTCTCGTTTTCTGTGAGCAATCCTTGCACTGCACGTTGTACTCTTATATTGTTTCATCAGTTTTGAAGATTTTGGGAGTTACAAGAAAAAATGTCGACAAAGGTGGTCAGTTCGAAAAACGATCTCTGGGGTCTTAGTTTTCAACCCACAGATCGATTTCTCGTTCAATTTTCATCGAGATCACAGAATTTCAAACTATTCTTTCGGAAAATGCGAAATTTTGATCATGTCAGAAAGTCCTAGGTACATATTTACCGCACTATCGCTCTTCAAAATTCGAAATTTCTAAGTATTTTTCTAAAAGTCTGAGAAAATTCACAACCACTGATTCGGACCCGTAGAAAACGAATCTGCGATCGAAAAACATGAATTCGTAACGGTAACAGAATGATCTCTCTTCTAAGAGCGTGTTTTGGCAAAAAATCACACTATTTTCACTTTGACACGCCATATTTCCGGAACGGTCGGTCTTACAGACTCGATCGACCCACCGATCGACTCCTCGTCCGATTTTCATCTGGATCACATGATTTCAGAAGATTCGATCAGAGAATGCGGAATTTCGTTTATATCAGAAAGTCCAAGGCACATATTTATCGGATAATCGTATCTTGGAAATTTCGAATTTCCTAATTATCATTTTAAAAATCTGAAAAAAATTCACAACTACTAATTCAGACCTGTGAAGAACGAATCTGTGATCAGAAATACCCAATTCGTTTCGATAACGGAGTTATCTCGCTCCTAAGTGCGTTTTTAGTCTGAAAACGCAAAAACCGCACTATTTTCTCTTTGACGCGCCATATTTCCGGAACGGTCGGTCTTACAGACTCGATCGACCCACCGATCGATTCCTCGTTCGATTTTCATCTAGACTGGAGAATTTCAAACGATTCTGTCGTAAATTGCGAAATTTCGATCATGTCAGAAAGTCCAAAGTACATATTTACCAGAATATCGATCTTCAAAATTTCGAAATTTCTAATTATTTTTCTAAAAATATGAGAAAATTCACAACTACTAATTTGTACCTGTAGATAACGAATCTGCGATCGAAAAAAATGAAACCGTCACGGTAACGGAATAATATCTCTCCTAAGAGCGTGTTTTGGCAAAATGCGAATGATTTCCACTTTGACACACCATATTTCCGGAAAGGTCGGTCTCACAGACTCGATCGATTCTTCGGACACTCTTAGGCTTGTTCGGCTCGATCTAGTGATTTTTTCCAAGTCTTATACGATTATACGATTGTCTCACCCTCTGAGCGTATCGAGAGCTGCATTCAAGCCGTGCATCCTATTCCTCTCCCTGGCATTGGCCTTGGACCTCCTCAACTTCACTTTGTACACTCTCTTCTGGTCCCTCCTCCCAGATCTGTCACTTTCCATAGACGCCATCTCTCGCCAGTTCTCGCAGTCCCATTACCGGGATCGGAACGGGATGAGCCAGCTTTTATAACTTTTATCCCTGTTTATTATCAGCTGTGATATTTGTCTTCTGATTTTCCACTTTAGCGCTTATTATTTCGTTTCAGGTGAAGTGCATAGATAAGGAATTGTTTATCTATCTCACCATATGTCATCGATGGGGCATATGGCCCGTGGGAATCTAATTATTTAGGATTAATCATCTGGTGTTGGTAAATTATTGCCATATGTTGATTGTGCTTTTTTTTATAATGCGATATTCGATGCAAACAATGTTTTTTGTACAACTGTGAAAAAAAATTAAAATTTCTGCATATCCGTAAATATTAACTTCCTTTTCAACGTTTTCTCACTGCCAAAATAATTCACAAAATAAACATGAAATATTACTTTTTCAAGGATTCATTTGTAGCAGAGTCGAATATTGATTGATTATTCATCATGAAACAATTTTATTTATTGGAATTTTAATTGATATCAAAGTTTGAAACAATCACTTCATAAATTCCCGAAGATGTTCCTTGTTGCTGCTGATCAGAAACGTTGGATATTTCTTGAAGAGTTGATTCCACAATTTCATCAGATATTTCAATTTGTTTGGGAGAAGATGAACAATTAAATATTTCGTTAAAAATCATAATTTTGTCATCCAAACTATCTTTCACTAAAAAGACATTCGTAGACGGGGTCCAATCCGATAGATTGACTATCTATGCTGGTGTTCCACAAGGATCTGTCTTGGTACTAGCTTCGTTTTTGCTCCACGTCAACGAATAGTGTGTGATTGCTCGAAAACTATGATAGCCAGAGACATATTTGATTCGAAAACGAAAGTAAACTAGATGCCTTGTATATTAGCATATTTTTTTCAACGTTCCAGTGACCTCCATCCACTTCCCCAATATTATCGACTATTTCTCAACCACTAAAACGTCATACGATTTTTTTTGTCAATATAATACTGTAGGTAGATTCATGCTATTGGCTGGACAGATGGGTGATATTTCTGATCCATCCTGACGTTTCAAATTTGTACAGGGTGGTCAAAAATTATTTTTTGCGTTCGGAATATTTCGAATTGATTTTCCTCGAGATTTCCAATACATATTTTCCTACCATCTGACTATTCAGAGGATATTTTTTGTACTTTTCTATCCCATGGTGATTTTTTTTCTCTCATAGCATATTGCTTAGGAAGCGAATGATGGAAGATTTTCCTCAAAAAGGCAAACTCTTAGAATTGGATAATATTTTATTAGGATTATAGGAGGAATAGGATTATGAAGGTATCATGAACTACAAAGAATACACCAAATTCCACATTATATTACTTCCACGATACAATGTTATAAATATGAACGTTTCACTTCCCAAGAAGTTTCATAAACTTTGCAGAGAAAATATACCATCGATACGATAATCTCATTTTGTTCAAAATAAACTGATATATCATTCGGAAGTGAGTAAAAAAATACTTTTCATGCTTGTTGATATCTCTGCAATGTGTGAAATAGATGCTATAATATATTAATTCAACAATATCTCTTAAGGTACACACTTATTGCCCAAAAATGTCGATTGTATATACCGAACGAAAAAACGAATAACATTCATATAATTCAAAATTAATATTCTTGGTCTCACAACCATCCTCGAGTACATAATGAAAAAATATATACAGGGTGATACCATGTATATATCAGAAGAGCATTAGGAAGTTATTTCTCATTCTTTCCGAAAGAGTCCTTATTTTGATAGCCGGTCACATAACCAGAACCGTCTGGTAAATCTTTTCTTCCTGTAATCCCTTTGCCCTTCCCTGTGTCGTCGAACCTTTGCTTGTGCGTCCCTGTATATTTGGAAGTGTCTGTCAGTCTGTCCACCGTGCTTGTGGATTTAACATTCTGAAAAAAAAAATCAACTCTGAAATATGTGAATACCCATCCAAAAAATCTACTTTCATTTCACAATCACCACAACTTAAAATCCTGAAATTTATGAATATTGAGTTGGAATTTCAAGATAACAAGGTGAGATTCCAAGAGAGAAGGTAAAATTTCTACTTGGTAATAAGATGATCCTATGAAATTATATTCATATTATACCTTCGACAATGAACTTCCAAGATAATATGTAAAATATCACCATGATATTTTCAAATTTATGGCACTAATACATTACCAAAAATAACATCCCTGAGATTATCTTGTGATTAGTAGATACAAGGATGTACAGAAGACTGGTGCAGTCACTGATAGTGTTTTTTTTTCGTCAAAAACACTAACGCCATCTTCCGCTATAACGGCCTAATAGTTATGAGACTCTCCAGAAGATGACGACATTTTTGCAGATTTCTGCACACAAAGTTGATGTTTTGAGATTAAAATTATGTAGTTTGATCATTAATTGACAAGTAACCGAAATTACTACTTCTTCGACATTTTTCTAACACTGATTGTGCAATTATTGATAATACTGATTTTGTTGTCTTTTTGTGCCGCCATCTAACAACTAACATAGGAGTGATTTTCCGCTATATTGAATAAAATGCTGTTATCAAGTTCGCTTTACGTTAGAGTTTTGGTTGAAGAAATTAGATAGGCAGCATATATTTGATAAAACTATGTTTATTTATTAACGCTGTTATCTATCTATCCATCAACTTCAGTTCTGAAACTAAAAATTTCAAACGTTGAAAACTCTATAAGGGTCCTTCTCGATTCCTAAAAAAGTTGAGGCCTCCTTTCATAGGTTCAACTGACAATGAGGTTATAAAAAATAGAGATTTTGGCGAAACTCACCCCAACCCCATGATGCCCCGGCGCTCCGCAACTCCTCAACTTCTCCACGATTTCCTCCAACTCCACCTTCTTATTCTTCGCAAGATCCTCCAAGAACTGTTTATACTGTACGATACTAACTTTCAGCGACTTTAGCTTCTTGAAATAAATGCCCGTATCCGTAGTGGTGATTTTTTTGCCGTCGATGATCTTCGCTTGTTTCATCCACTTGTCGCTGTTGGACAGGGTGATCAGCTTCCCGTCGGACTTCGGATCGCCGAATTTCGCGAAAATCTTGAAGTTTTCCTCGAACGTGACCTTGGAGGAGGGGGACGGAGGCGCCTGCGGGGAGTCACCGTTCTCCAGCCTGACGCTTTCCACCGCCAAAGTTTGGGCCTCGATTTCCTTATCGGAAGACATTTTATCTTTGGAAGATATATAAAGCAGTGTGAATGAGTATTTTTGTTTGTTCGGTGTTGTTTAAGTGCTATCTCTGAAACGGCTTTTTGTAAAGGTTTTTTGAGGTGCCCTTGCGGCGTTGCCTACCTTTTGATAAATTTCTGACATATTCAGAAAAATGTAAAAAGCAAAAAAATGTTGTGCTTATATATTGAAACTATTGGCCTCCTTGATGAATTCTTCGGAAAAGCCTTGCTCTTTTCCTGATATTTTGTTGTATCTGCTATCAATACTTGATTATATTTTTCCCATACTGAAACACAAAAACTGATTTAAAAAAAAACAATATTATCCTCAAAAATGGGAGAAAATCAAAATGAAGAAACATCATTGAAAATGTGACAACGCTGTGAAGGTAGCTTCACAAAAGGCAAAATTTTATTATTTCAGCTGTAGCCGTTTCGGAAATAGCACTAGCGTATATATGGGCACCCAAAAAAGCCACTGAATATGAATTCATTTAATTCCGCTCATACTGTATGATTTCGAATTGAGAGAACAAATCTGGAAGTGCTAAATATCTTGCAGAAATGCGCAAAATCGTTGGCGATATCGATTTTCAACAATTCTTTGTCTATTGAGGGCCTTATTGCTCACCTATATTAAATTTCCCAATAGGAAAAAAGGAACGTTATCTCATTTCACATCGATTACACAGTATGAATAAATTAATGCATCCTCTTATAATTCTATACACACGCATATAATAAGCGAGAATTGCTATGGACAAAAATACAAACCGAAAGGAATAACCTCTCGACATTTATTTATATGAATGAGGTAATAATAATCTCGCTTGTAAAAACATGAAACATAGTTTAAAATACTCACGATGACGTTATCGATATGTTCGAACCTGCTTCAACCGACCGGATATTCGTTTAAATTTACCAATTCGTAATACGAAAATTCGCTCGCGTGAGTTTTGTGTCGAAGTGTGAAATCGACTGCCTGAAGTTTAACACTGGACTGAACAAAAATGGGCTAGGCATGCTTATCTCATCTATTTACCTAGGCTATTAAAAGTTTGATTGAATTTGTAGAGGTGGCATGAACTTGTCAAGAGAAGTATTTTTATATCTCATTGATCAATTTCAAGCAGTTTATTATTTGATTAGTGATTTTTGTTCGATTAATAAGAACTACGGGGTGGTTCAGATTCTATAACAGAAATCTTATTGGAACGTGATGAAATGCGTGAAATTTATTCATAACAAGTTGATCTCAAAATATACTCAGGTATAGGTACTAAATAGGAACATGAAAATATGGTGAATGAAAAGATTGAAATAAAAGCAGTTCAGTCTTGCTTGTTAAGCAAAGAACAAATGAACACAATTTTAGATAATTAAAAAAATTCACAAAAACAACGTCGAAATATTTTATGGTATGGTATGAACTTTGATCCTAAAATGTAAATAGCAGCAATTGAAAGTGCGAACTTTTGGTTGTTTCATTGGTTGCATAGATAGACTCTACACAATTTGTGATCACATTTATCGACTTGCTACATAATTTGTAAATCATATTTCGCTTGATGAAGTCAAGAATGGTAAGGATAGTGAGAAGTATGCAATGATTTTAATTGATTTGATATTGAAATAAAATGACAAATGAAATGAATAACGAAAAGAGACCTTATTTATGCAAATCATCTAAGATATGCGAGTGCGCCGACACTGGATGTGATGAATTCTATGGTTCAGTGTGATGACAGATTGACGTAGCTGTCATTAATGTCATTATCCTGCTATCAACTGTCGTTAATGTCGTTGATGGTTGTTTGATTACTTGGAGGTGTGCTATTTAGCGTTGATAATTATTTATTACTGTTCTAAATTTCACATTGTAGTTCCTCGTTCATCAATATGGATTCAGAGTGAGTATTTTCAACCTGAACGTACTTTCTTGAGGGATTTAACCTTTTAAATTCCATGACTTGTAGGCTAAAGGAAAAACCTGTCGCCTCAATATCGGACAGCTCATCTACCAAGAAAAAACACAAGAAGGAACATAAACACAAACACAAGAAGCACATCAGCGAAAAACCTATCAAGGAGAAGAGCAAGAAGCATAAGAAACACAAAAAACACAAACACAACAAAACTGTAGAGGATGATTCCAATGGTAGATATACCCCCGAAGAAGTTCAAGCAGTCGTCAAAAACGGCAAGGCCACTAACGTTAGTACTGAGGCAGATTCTGTAGTGAATTTCGTTTCTGATGGCTTGAGCAAGGAAAAAACTGATCTGGATATGGTGTCCTCGGAAAGTGATGATATCCCAGAAGCAGATTGTGATAGTGTCGATATCGACATGAATCTAATTGAAGCGGATATGGACTTGGAAGATTTGATGAAGCAAAAGGAGCTTCTGCAAGCACAACTTGCTAAAGCAGAGATCGAAGGAGTAATGACACCTGCTGTGAAACAATCAAAAACTGAAAAACCCATGGATGAAGTCATTCTGTTGGAAGATTCAGATGATTCTCCTGTCCCTAAGAAAGTGAAGTCCAAGAGCAGGGAACGAATGGTAAAGATCTTGCCTTCTGAGAATGCAAAAAAGAAACATGAGAAAGAAAAGACCCGTGAAGTGTCACATAGAGATAAAAAGGAAGCTTCACAAAGGGATAGAGACCAGGATAGACACAGACACCATAACATAGAAAGGCATAGGAAAAGTGAGGCTGATCTGACGTCCAGAAAACGATCAAGGTCAAACATGAATGATAGACCCAAACACCATTCTTTGGAACGCTCAAGAGACACCTACTCTAGAGACTCTAGGAGAGGGTACAATGATAGGAACCAACATAGGTTTAATAGGGATAGGTCGAGAGAAAGAGGGCACAGAGATAGAGATAGGAATAAGCCAAGAGAGAAACAGGATAAATTCAAAGATTCCTTGAGTGAAGGACAGAAACGAAAGGAGAGTAGTGATAGTGATGTGGAAGTTGAGATTGACTTGAATGATGAAGAAGATGAAGAGATGATTATTGAGAAGAGGAGGAAACAAAGAGAAGAGTTGTTGAAGGTGAGGAAATTATTAAGTGGAGAGATTTGAATTCAGTTGATGTTTTTCATTAATTATTTCTCATTTTGATTCTTGGGTATATAATTTTTGTAGGAGAGTAAACTTTTTTTTTTGTAGCGTTTGGGAGCAACAACTGAACCAACTGAAAAAACAAGCATAGAAACAGACCAACAAATTGAGGAAAATGGGAGCAAAACTGAACAGTCAGATGATGTAGTTTTTGTAGAGGAACCCACAGAAAGTGAGGACCCAAAGCAAAAGGAAGAAATTGTTGAAAACAAGGATAATCAGGAAAACGAAGATACTGAAGAGACTCAAGAATCTCTCACACCACCTCTGTTGCCTAGTATGATAATGGCAAATAATAGCACTGTTGATAAGAAGAATAATGATAAAGATAAAAATGACAAGAGTAGAAGATCCGAATGGGATATGTTCTCTGAACTGGATGTTTTCAAAGCTAACACTCAGGTGAGTACAAAAATTTCACATACAAAACCTTATATAAAACTAATGATACTTTCTTCATCATTTTTCACTAATTCAATGAAATGCTGGATATCAAGTGGGCTGTACGTTAGAGTTTTGGCAGAATATATTAGTTGGCAATTGGACAGAGTAGCTTCACCACTGTTCTCTACATTGTGATATCAGAATATTTGGATTGTCTGGCAATTATGTTCTGAAAATAATTTGTGAGAATGAGAAAATTGTTGAGTCATTGAAATGTATTGTAATTTTGTACATGTTGATGCACAGGATTTTTCTTTATAATTTTGCACCCACATAAAGCAAATTTTTTGAGAGTTTTTAAAAAAATTCAGAGCAAAGGTTTTATATTTTCTTCTGAATCATTAGATGTCAAAAACTCAAAATATTATAGCAAA
Organism: Gastrophysa polygoni; assembly: GCA_963576655.1. Lineage (NCBI taxonomy): Eukaryota > Metazoa > Arthropoda > Insecta > Coleoptera > Chrysomelidae > Gastrophysa > Gastrophysa polygoni. The sequence continues at coordinate 24,335,675 of OY755090.1, read as the reverse complement.
TGTCATATTTTGACATTTTGTCCTAAGTACATGTATATATTTTTGAAATCAGATATGAAACAATATCGAGGATGTTCCATTGAAAAAATTGACAACATTGCAAAATATGACATTTGCTGTAATGAATTTGAATTTTTGATGGGAAATTCTGAAAATTCAGAAAACTTTCATATTTATCATTCTCTAATAACTCTCGAAATATCCTCTGCAGGTGGGGTGCGAAAATATACCCGAAAAACCTGTATTGAACTGAAATGGGGTCTACCCTTGAATAAATAAAATAAATAAATTTGAAATTAATTCATATAGTATCTCAGCTGTATAGTTCACATTATTTTGCATAAACTATACAATAGTTGTTATATTACCTAGCTATACTAAATTTTATTAGCACAATGGATTTTGAAATCTGTGCTGATTATTTATTTATCAATTAAGCTCATTTAATCAAACTAGACACTTTTATACAACATAGTCTAACTTAATAATCTTAACAATAACCTATACCTAACCAACCTCTTGAAAACAATTTTCATTGTAATCAATATTCACAAAATAGTGCCTATCATTTATCCAGTCATGGATTTGCTTTTTGACTTTCTTAAATGGTTGCCTTCTTGATGAGTTCTTGGGTAGTGCATTATATACCCTAGAGCCAATTGAACTAATATGTTTCTTAGCTGATACTGATGCGCCTAAGTTGTTGTTCCGATATACAATTAATGTCATAAATAAAAAAGAAATGGAAGAAATGAAAATAAATTGAATGAGTTATCGATGGCGTTTTTGGTTCCAGTCGCCGAGCACTCTGAACGCGAAAGGCTCCGGCCTGGCGGAAAACCCCGCGCTGACCGACAACTGGGACGACGCCGAGGGGTACTACAGGGTGCGCATCGGCGAGATCCTCGACGCGCGCTACATGGTGTACGGCTATACGGGCCAGGGGGTCTTCAGCAACGTGGTGCGCGCCAGAGACCAGGCCAGGGGCAGTCAGGACGTGGCCGTCAAGATCATCAGGAACAACGAGATCATGTGAGTGTCGCGGGTTGACCGTAATCTGAAACAGACAGAAGTGTTTTCATAGATTCCAAAAGGGGTTTCGAGACAATAAACAGGGTTGATGAGATGAAATGTTGAGGTTTAAAATCGGAGGCGTCAAATTCAATCGGGATTATTCGAACGCTTTCGATTCAATGAATCATTATTTACTAATCTCCATAATAACATTATGCCAACAAAATGCAGTAAAACGTTTCAATTTCTTATTAGAATATCGAAACAAAGACTGGAAAACACATAATGAATATTCTACGTCAGTCCACTCGCTAATTTCAATGCGAATCGGCATTTGCAGGCACAAAACCGGTCTCAAAGAGCTGGAGATCCTGAAGAAACTGAACGACGCCGACCCCGAGGACAAACTGCACTGCCTCCGGCTGATCAGGCACTTTTTCCACAAGCAGCACCTGTGCATGGTGTTCGAGCCGCTGGCGATGAACTTGCGCGAGGTGCTCAAAAAGTACGGCAAAGACGTCGGGCTGCACATCAAGGCCGTCAGGAGTTACACGCAACAGCTGCTGTTGGCGTTGAAATTGATGAAGAAGTCGGGGATCCTTCATGCCGGTGAGTGCGTCGTTGGTGATCGTTGGCGCCATCTGTCGGAACATTTTCGAAGTGTTTCGTTCCTGGCGCGAACCGCTTTTCTCTCAGTACTTCCTACGGTTTTTTAAATAACTAATAGTCGCCACTTTGATTTCGCTAAATATATACGGACACACATCAAATGCTCACACAGGATTTCCTACCTAATAATCTTGAAATGAGAGGAAATAAATGAAATCTCAGTAATGACTAGACTAGAATATACCATTCCATCATATTTGTCATTCGTACACAGCACTTTCTTTTCTGTTTTTTCCTTTTGGAATTATTTTTTGTTGAACCTAATTCGAGAAATAAGTATAGAGAAGAGACTCTGGTTGGGTTTCCAAAAAGGCCCACAGATAACCCCACTCGCTAATAACCACCACTGCTACCAACCTCGACGCGCCACCTATCGGCGCGCGTTGTAACCACCCCTCTGGGTGCCGAACCCGACTAAAACCGCTCGCTATCTGCAGACATCAAGCCCGACAACATCCTGGTGAACGAGAGCAAACATCTGCTGAAACTCTGCGACTTCGGATCGGCCTCGAAGGTCAACGAGAACGAGATCACGCCCTACCTGGTGTCGCGTTTCTACAGGGCGCCCGAGATCATCCTCGGCATGAACTACGACTACGCGATCGACATGTGGTCGGCGGCGTGCACCATCTACGAGCTGTATACCGGGAGGATCATGTTCTCGGGCAAGTCGAACAATCAGATGTTGAAGTTTTTCATGGACGTGAAGGGCAAGTTTCCGAACAAGGTGATACGCAAGGGGGCGTTCAAGGATCAGCACTTCGACGGGAATTACAATTTTTTGTATCACGAGATCGATAAGGTCACTGAGCGGGTGAGTAAACGACGAAAACCTTGTTTGAAAGTTGAGGGTTCAGTATGTTCTAAGATAACCGTAAATATTTTACTTCGAACGTCTTAAAGATGCCGATTGTCGTCATACCATATTGTGCCTGACATCCAAACGTCTTGAGGGACCCAAACTATTATGATATCCTTTAATATCTGAATTCGAAAGTTTGATCGTATCGCAACTGTTTATCGTGTTCAATTTCGAAATCTTATAAATTCAAGTATCCAGCATGTTTAATTATCTTGAAAATATCAAGACTAACCAACGTGTTGAGATGTCAATAATTATATTGCTTCAAACGTTTTAACAATGCCCAATAGAGTATGTCACCCAAAAGTCTTATGATGTCCTGGAATATAACAATTCAGAAGTTCAAATGTTTTAAAACTGCAAAGTGTTTGCGTTCAAACGTTTCAAGAAATACCCGATTGTGTGTGTCATTCAAATCGTTCAAGACTCCCAAATGTCTTGTGATATTGTTGAATATCTGATTTCAAAAGTTCAAACGTCTTAAAACTGCTTGAAATACTCAAAAGTGTGTGATATATTAACGTTCCAAGTAATCTTAATTAGTTGACATACCTAAAACTGAAACACCAACAAGTTGCTCGAATTCAAACGTCTTGCCGTCAATCTATCTGATTGTATCAAGACATCCAAACAAACGTCCTGAGGCGTCAAAGCATTTCGAGCTCAAGATGCTCAGAGGTTTTAACATCTCGAGACACCAATGAGTTGATGACATCAAAGAGTTTCACAAGATTTCAAAAACTGCCCAAACGTCTGAAGGAACAAAACGTCTAAAGGTTCGAAACGTCTCAATGAAAACGTTTTAAGGCACGAATCTTCTTGAGAAAACCGTCTCAAGGCACCGAAACGTCTCCAGCTGTGGACACTAAAAAACGTTCGTTTTCCTGTGTTTAGGAGAAAGTAGTAGTGATGTCGGTGGTGAAGCCGTCCCGCGAATTGCAGTCGGAACTGATAGCGGGCCAGGCCTTGCCGCTGGACCAGCTGCGAAAAGTCACCCAGCTCAAGGACCTGCTCGAAAAGGCGCTGGCCATCGATCCTGCCAAAAGGATCAGCCTCAACAACGCGCTCACGCATCCCTTCATCCAGGACAAGATCTAGTCGATGGTCTAGAGAGGTAAAAAGATCAGGAAACCGAAAACAAAACAAAAAAAGAGTCTAGATATTTTCCCATGGACGTTCTGTATAGTGAAAAAGAAATGTTAATATGTTTACGATATTAAAAAAAGACGAAACGTGTGTTTGCCGTTGTTTTCTGATGACTGACTCGACCTTGTGGTGTGTCGATGTTTTTTTACTGTAGTTTGTTATTGTTTTGTTACAGAGATACGTTCGTGAGAGGTTCGTGAGAGGCACATGGTTGTTTCGAGCCAAGGTATTTTAGACGGAAAATGAACTACTTACACTACCTTTCGATGCGCTTTGAATACATTTTTGAAGACATCATATTTACATGGTAACAATTTCTTCTCGAACGAGAATTTGAAATTATTATTCTTCTGAAGACGAATCTGTGGATCTGCATTCATAAATGTAGTTTATTTTGCAAATAAGTATTGAGATTATACCGATAGTTCAATTGGCCGATGGGTCTTGCATTCGAAAACAACACTAGATTCTTGATTGGCAAATGAATTTTATGAATGTAGCATAATTGCAAATGTGTCTTGGATTATAATTACCCACGGCCAATTATAATTTATATGGATGATTGACAGATTGATTTTGCAATCATAGCTCAGTTGGCAGATGGATTTCGCAATAAGTCTCATTTGTTGTGAAATTAGTCCATCAATCAAGCTATAATTGCAAGATCCATCCTCAGCGAATCTTTCTCCTGCCAATCAATCTGTAATTAAAAGGTATATTCATCTAATGGGCCAATTCAATTTTCCTTTCTGATTTTTTTTTGTAAAAATTTTGCAGTTGGTATAATTATGAGTTTTATCTGCCAATAAAGTCAATATCAGGTTTTTTTTGTTGTTTGCATTCAAGAAGTCTATTGAAATTTTCCAAAAATGTATTCAAGCGATAACATTTCCTTTCTGGTGGACCAAACAACTCATGTCGATATTTTTCTTTACAGTGAACGAATTCAGTCGTTTTGGAGAAAGCGTATTTGAGTGTGATAAAGTTGAAATTGTGCCTAGCGGGGATTTAGCGAGAGAGGATAAGTATTTTCTTTGATGAAATTACTTGTGTTAATTGTTCTTCTTTATATTATAGAGAATCCTTGGAGACGTTAGATACCAGAAAAAACAAGTAGGTATGTGAAAATTGGATAGCGAGGGAAAAACCAAACGACGTTCTACGCAACATCTGCAAACTGCCGTTTTTGTGAAAGTAGTTTTTTTGGTGGAATAATAAATCGAGATTCACTCTTTATAGGATATGGGTCAGAAAGATTTTCTTTCTGAGTTTATGATTTTCATGGATATTTTCTGATTGATCTGTTCATTCAGGAAACAACCTGTATTCGTTTTTCTTTCTCACAATTTCGAATGTACTTTCCATCACCTAACTCGCATAGGCTTCCACAAAAATAATTCCCGGAGAGGAAGGGGGGGCTGAATTTTCCGTAATTTGATTGTGAAAAATGATGAGATAACTACAAAATCAAGAAAAACAGGATCTTATAATATTACTTCTAACAAGAACATGCACTAGCCGACAAAAATGGGCAATTTCTGTTCAAAATTCAAATATTTAAGAATATTTTCATCTTTGCCACAATCTTATTGATATCGCAACGAAAATCATTGAATAATTTGGTTTTTCACAAGTGTAAAAGAGAAAATTGAAATCAACTACACAATCTCTCCTCCTTTAACTTTCAAGACGCATATTTTCCCATTATGTTTTTTCTTGATTCGTCACGATATCTTTCCTCTTGTCCTTCCCGAAAAATGATCCTTCACATTATTAATCATTACAGAATGCTTTTCTGGTTTCCACCACTTTTTGCCGTTAGGGGGGGGGGGGGGTTAAGGGCCCCTATGCTAACTCGACGACTTTTCAGAGTTCAGATAAAATAGTTTCCTATATTACGAATTAATTCCGTCTTATTGGGAAAAGCATAAATGTATAATTATTGAAGTGATATGTGCCCAAATTTATTAATTTTTACCGAAATATTAGGAGATATACCTACATTTCGATTCAGCATTGAATGATTTTTGAATCAAGTGGAAGAACAAGTTGGTTTCTTTGACTTTGCAATAATTTTGAAAACACATTTGAAGTTCGAGAATCGATTTTGTTTCGAATACTTCAAATGGGTTTCAAGGTAAGTATGCAATTTCACAATCTTATTACGAATTGAAAAACTTTCATGTTTCATTCATATTTCAGATCGTCTTGCCTAACTTCTCGACCTCTCAGGCATGGTGTTCCATTTTTCTGGGCAAGACCTAACTTTCATTTTATAAATTCATTGAAATGAAATAATGAATAGTTCGCATATATCTGGAAGCTTCATCATCAAATATACTACACCTTCCTACCACAATTAGGGTACCCCAATGTATTGCAAAAAAAGAAACAGTTCAAATTGCATTCTTTTAAATGCTTTCAACAAGAACTATGCAACATATACAGGGTGCTGCATTTTGAATAATATTCGAAGTTTGCGCTCCAAATGGTTTAACGACATGTTTTGTGTATTCCCTGTAAAATAATATTTTTTATTGCCGAATGAAGCATGATGCAAAGTAAAACTGGTACGAGTTTCATCCCTAGTAACTAACAAAAAGTAAAATTATAATAGGTCGATTTCTGACATGCCATGTTGAATATTTTTATTTCAAAGATATCTTGAGAAACTAAAAAACATATTCATTTGTTCTTTCCTAGCAGAAATATGAAAAGCTGATGCAGTACCCTGTATATTACCGAAAAACTTCATTCTCTCCTGACGTTAGAGAGTCCAAAAGCAAGAAAGAGATAGTGATGTATGTTCGGTTTTGCCTGATTAAGCGGATATCCTATTGCAGAAGTAATATGCGCCGACACTGTCATAGGTTCTGTGGATCTTTGTCAACATCATTCGTAGGCCTGTGTCTGTGTACTTCTCTTCATAGATCGATTAATTCTGTGGCGCGTTTTGTATGGCAACAATGGCACTTTTCATATGGCAATGATGTATTGTTTATATGTCAAAGGCAGCTGTTCGTTATTGTTATGTTCTTAATGGACCATAGTACTGGACTATGAATTTTTATTAACAATGATAAGATGAACGAGATATTTGGTGACTCAGTGCTCTGTTTTATCGAGAAATGAAACAACATGCCCCAGACAGATCGATATCCGCCATGGGTAAGTAATTCCATACATAAATCTATTTTTTGACATGAATAATTGATTTTCTGTTGACCATGCAATATTTTTATTACGAAACAATGAGAAAGTGCTGCGCCTGCATTTACAGGCCGTCACGAGGGTGAAGATATAGATTGCTCTTGTGCGATGAAAAATTTCTGTATTGATCGTTAATTGAAGAAATCAGATTGGGTTTGATCTGAAACATGCGATTTCCTGCAAAAAATATAGGGGGGCGATGGAACTTTCATGTTGAAAATATGACATAGCATGAGTTCACTTCGATGTAATATTGTTATTGTTTCTCAACTGTTTTTTTTTTGTTGGCTAATGATATCTACAGAAAAAATTTCTAAATTCTGAAATTCCAGGTGGGCCTAGTGTACATTTTCAACCTGATCGTGGGCACGGGCGCCCTGACGCTGCCGGCCGCCTTCGCAGCTGCCGGCTGGTTCTTCAGCACGTTGATGCTGGTCTTCTTGGCCTTCGTCAGCTTCATCACGGTGACGTTCGTGATCGAAAGCATGGCGTGCGCCAATGCGACGGTCACGTGGCGGAAGCTTCAGGCGCGTAACATCGAGGTGAGACCATATTGAAATCATGATATTCAAAAGTATTTGAAAGACTGTAGAAGCCAAATAGAAAGAATTCATTTTTCCATTTTTTGCCAAAATGCGCTCCCTACCTTCAACCCTTTTCAAATGGCAGGTACAACCTCCAATTTTTCAAATGCGAAGTATAGGCTTGTGATTTATCGTTTGAAAGGTCTTTTCATTCTCTCTATTCAAAAATGTTATCTTCAAATCTGGCATTCGTGTTGAATATTAAATTCAAATCGTATTTCACAGAGTTTCCAATATATTCATCGACATCAGCAGAGGTGACGCCATCTAGATTCGATCTTGGGAAGCCTTTGTGAGGTATTGAAATTTACTATAATCGAGCAGGTAGAAGTCTACAAATTTTTTTAGTAGCTGGATATAGGGAATTTGGGACACCAGTCATGATACATACTGTATTCTATATTTACAATCTTCAAAATCTTATTGTGTAACTTCGAAAAATACTCCAAATCACTAGAGTCAATAGCCTGGAAAAATACAGTCCACTCTAACATCGAAGAACAAATGATCGAAACAAATTAACAGTGTCATTGAATGAAGTAAATGTTCAAAATGATCGATACAATATGGCCAGCAAGATCACCTGATCTCACATCATTAGATTCATTTTATTCTGTACAGAATTTAACCTTTTGATTTAAATGACTTGAAAAAACGAATAACACTTGTGATTAGGTCGATTACGCCTTATATTTCAAATAATGTTATAAGACAGTTTCATTTAAGATTGGGATATTGCCAGAAGTTCATTGACAATCATAGTCCTTTTTAATGTTTTAACCACATGATTTTATTTCATTCCATCTTAATTATTGCAATGAACTCGAGAACAATATCATTTTCAAATAGAGAATGAAGAGATCTTTCAAACGATATATCACAAGCTTATACTTCCGTTTTTCCGTTTTTTAAATAAATTTGTATTTCCAATTTTTTTTCAAAAACATGGTGTCACTGACCAATAGAGAATTTCTCTTTTAGGTATCTAAAGGTTTAATTTCAAGCGCAGTGACATTTTGGGACAGATCCTAAATCTGTCCTTACTACAAATATATTGCAATAATTTTTAATATTTTCTACTCTATTTTTTAGAAACGAGGAGAGAAAATCCCATTAAAAGCTGAAAAATGAATATACCACCTTCTCGAAGAACTTACAGACAGTACTTATACTTCCGATTTATCAAAAATTGAGTGGTTGTACCTGTCATTCGAAGGGGGTTGAAGACAGGGATCGCATTTTGACGTTGAAGAATGCCAATTTATTAATCAAATTAGCCGTGTTTCAGGAAGAAAACGATTTTTTTCCATTTGGCTTTCACACCTTTCTATTTCCAAAAGTGAAGCACATATCTCGGAATACAATTGACTGTTGCTTCCAGGAAAGCGAGTTGCCTTTCGACTCGGACTCCGAGGTGGACGCGAGCAACGAAGAAACCGCCATACTGAGCGTCAACCGAAGATACTCCTTGTACAAAATCGACACGAAAATCGAACTCGGCGAAATCGCCTGCCTCTACCTGAACAAAGTCGGCTACGTCCTCTTCTTCTCATCGCTCTGTATATACTTGTTCGGCGACTTGGCCATATACACGGCGGCCTCAGGGAAAACCCTGGTCAATTTGCTGTGCAGCAACGGTAACGATACGGAAAACTACGCCACTCGGTGTTCGGAAAACACCGAGCTGTCCAAAATGGACGTGTACCGTATTTTCGTCGCTGTTTTCGCGATCTCGGTAGGCCCTTTCGCCTACTTCAACGTACAGAAAACAAAGTATCTACAATTGTTCACGATTTTGATAAGGTGGTTGGCTTTTTTCATCATGGTTACTTTAGCTAGCGTTCGTTTGGTGAGGCTTGGCCAGCAAGGTCACCCGACTTGGGTCAACTTGAGCGAAGTGCCTGCCTTAGCCGGGTCTAGCGTGTACAGTTTCATGTGCCACCACTCTCTACCGGGGCTTTTAGCACCTATTTCCGACAAGGGGAAGATCACCAAGAAAGTTGGCTACGACTTTTTCCTTATTTGTTCCTTCTACCTGCTGCTAGCTTTGACAGGGTCGTTCGCGTTTGCTACCCTCGAAGATCTCTACTCCCTCAACTTCATCTACTACGAAGATTCCAGCCTCGTCACTAAAGTGATCGGGTTTTTCTTGGTTATTTTCCCGTTGTTTCCGATGTCGACTAGTTTTCCCATCATAGCGATAACATTGCAAAGCAACCTCAAGCATTTGGTGTTGGAACGAAACATGCGCACTCCGAATATCGTCGTGGATCGTTTTGTTTTTCCTACTTTGGCGGTGGTTCCCCCAGTCGTAGTAGCGCTGTCCACGCACAACATCAAGTATTTGGTGGAAATCACTGGATCCTACGCCGGGGTTCTCGTGCAGTACGTGGTGCCGGCCATTTTGGTGGTGCACGCCAGGAAGCAGTGTGCCAGAGACTTCGGGTTCAGCGTCCATCGGTATACCAGCCCTTTCAGGCACTTTTATTGGTTCTTGTTCGTGATTTCGTGGTCGATTGTCAGTTTGATTTTCGTCACTGTCGATTTTATCGTGAATAGATGAATGTACGTTGGTAGTACTGAGAGGGAGTGGTCGTCTGCAGGGCTGCCAACTTATATTTTCAAATGTCACTGAATAGACTTGACAACAAACCAGACGAGCACTAGCTAGTGCATCGAAACAAATATTAGCGCAGCAGGAGGAATATTTTTTGATATCTGGTATTATTCCTAGTGGTTTTGTTCAAAGATATGATATTATATATTCTCTACTAGATACTCCTTGCCTCATCGATTCGTCTGCTGTTTTCATTGGTTGGATTCCTTCGCCTTTCTCTAGTCACGAACTAGGATCTATTTGGAATTTGTTCAACATTATTCAATAAGTTACCTCTGAATATATGAATTTTTTGATCGGTTTAGATTCTTTTTGGGTCTATTGGTACACCATTTCGGAGGGAGTTTCAAAACCCTTCCTTGTTTTGATGGGCTGAACCAACTAGTATTATTTACCAATTTGTGAAATTCAAAAAACAAGGAAAACTGAGTCTCTTTTTTTCAACACAATTATCGATCAATAAACTTCGCTAAACAATAGATTTCAGTGAATAATCTCACACTACTAATTCGATTCTAATGAGAATAACTGAAAATGTCTTATTTCTCAATACAATGGCATGGCACATCAAAAATATTTTGCCAACAGTCAGCTGATCCTTGATAGCTGCGTTTTTTTCTCATGATTTCTCTCTCTCTCTCTCTATCTCTCTCTCTCTCTCGAGTCGATCTAGTAGAGAATATATAATATCATATCCTTGAGGAAACTGAGGAAACCCAGATAAAGATATGTCAATCAGACTGAAGAAAACCAATATCCTAACCTATCTTTACCTCAAATTTACGAATAGTATATTACGTAAATAGTGTGGAAAGTGACATATTTCGTTCGAGTAGAAGTAGCGGCGAGTGCGGAAATGTGAGTGTAGAAAATGTACTTTCCAACGAGTTATGTACACTATTTTTCCTACGACCACAAATATTTGGATTATGTTGATATGGTGATATCAAAAGAGTGTGCTTTATACTGCTTTCATAGATGGTCGTGAAAAAAGTATATTTTCCAAATGGGACTGATTATGATTTTTCAAAACTCTGATTGTTCTCAAGTGTTGTTGGTACAAAAGATTGTTTTGTGAATTCAATTAGGCACAATAATATCTGATCTCTTCCATATTTCTTCAGTATTCATCTAGATCTCTGATAATTCGGATATATCTGTTGGATGTTCTGTATTTGTGAGATGAATTTTATTTTGAATAAATACATTTATATATAAATCAATCATGACCTTTTTCATGGTGACAATTCATCAATGAGTTTTCCTCACTTCGCTCTTCTTCAGAATTTCTTCTCGAAAAAGTGTGTCATAAATATTGTATAATAATTTGGAAATATTTTTCTGTTGATTTTTCCACCATTTTATTTTTATTCAGAGCACCTTGTGTAATACCCGAGTCTTTTTACAGAAGAACTCATTTTTTGGCATTATTCAATGCTATAATAGGTATACCAGTTGAATTGTTATTTCTATATACCTGGCTGGTCAGGAGAATCGGTGTACCCCTGTGACTTCAATGTCGTATTTTTTGATTTAATTCTGAAATAAGGAGAAATGATACAAGGTTACATGTCTCTTTTATTCATGAGTTTTTTTTCACTCAGGTATTTTCGGGGTCACTCAACATTCGATTTTCTTATATCACAGCCTGTATGAGTTTCCGGAGCAAAATTTGATGTGCTTCAAATGTCCATTCTTCTCTAGATGGCCCTGATCACTATAAAATGTTTCGGTTTTAGTTCCTCTCCACGGAAATATTCGAATGATACCATTTTTCAATTAATTGAGACTATTTTTAGACGATCTCTCGTATTTGAAATGATACCCTAAATGCGAAAATATCGATAATACGGGGTCGTTTCCCGTCGAACTGACCTAAAATTGATGAACGAGTGCGAAAAAATATTCTCTCATACCACTCCAAATTGGAAATTTTGTTCTCGAACGAGATTAGAGTTATAGAAGTGCCCCGGTTCTAGTGACCACCCGGTATGTTTGTTTTCGTACCACGATCGGTCTACGATGGAATATTTTTAGTGGTAGTCCGTGACCTAAGAATGCGAGATGACTTCCAAGGCGAATCCGCTCGTCGAAAGTTATTGATCACGTTCAAATTGGTAGCAACAAATGGGATATACGGGGTGGCCGAATAAATCGAAATCGAAAAATGAAACATCCGAAAAATTATTATTCATCGACATTACATAAAAGAAAAAATGCAGAGTGTGTTTTTGAGTCTTACATTTGAAGTCAATTCTTGAATACCTAGACAAAGCAATGAAATCGACAACGTTGCAAAGGCGGAAGGGCAATCAGAATTTTATTCTGTGTGACGTCATAGTTCAGAAATGCGTCGTAGAGAGTGGGGTGGGGGGATAATGATTTTATTCGAAAACTATGGAGGAAGCAGAATGAGAATTTTGAAAACCTCCTGATTTCAGAAGTATACACCTGAACCAGCCGAAAAAAATTTTACTTTGCTCTCGGTGAGCGCGGTTTCGATATATCGAAATTCATGCGACACTGAAAATTGATTATTTATTGAATATATTTTTCTTCCAGAATTTATCTTCGATGAGAAAATATCTTTTCTGTCAAAAAAAATTATCGAACGACAATCTCTTTACATCAAGGCAGAATACAAATAGAACCCCCCTCTACTCCCCCCCCCCCTGCCGCCTAGTTCTACGTATCCATTATTCCGGCACAAACAGAGTGAAAAGTGGGGATTATCACGACACGCCATCGAAACAAATATGATGGACGAATGTCAGCGTGCGTTGGCAGTCGTTTCAGCACTTTCAGCAGTCGGTTCCTGAAACGAAAAACCGAGGCCTGAAATTCGAAATGCCCGCGACCGAAAGTATCGGCAGAAGACAGTGCATCCCCGTCATCTATACCAGGGGCACTCATTACGAAGTGGGATACGATGTTGTGAGTATAACAAATTATTTGAAAAAAAATTAAATCTCATCGTTTATTTTTCTACAATTTTGTAAGGTATGAATTCCTTGATGGGAATGCAGTAGGCAACAATTATTCTTATTTTTTCAGACTCGATAGGATTCAATTTCCACGTGTCTGAAAATGAAAATAAAATATATAATAATTATTTCAATGAATTTTTGTTGAGTTTGTATAATGCAATTACAAAATATAACAAATTTCTTTAAACAACAAAAAATATAACATGATTCTTTGTGTTTTCAAAATTTTTTAAAAGAGACAAATATATACTGTGAGTTCCAAAAAGTTTGCACCAGGGTAATTTTCTTATTGAACATTTATCAGAAGATATCATTCTTGATAAAAATAGGTGCATTGCATGTAACTTGCATTTGAGTTGTTAAAATTCTGAATTTCCAAATGTTATACAGTGGGGAACAAATATTCGGAATTTTGATAAATAGTAAATTACTCTTATTTTCGACATTATCAAAAAAGCTCTTCCAGAAAAGTTGCTTAGAATTAAAAACAATATTAAGATTTGAAATCACAGCCACGAACGCAACAATAAAGATTACTACTATCTTAATTCACCTAGGCAGAGAATATAGAGTGAAATATCAAATTTGCACAAAAAAAAACTAGTAAAAATTCAAACCCTCTTCAACAAACGTCGACATTCTATCAAAAATAATAAATTAGACTTTTCATCGCATTGGAATATAATTATAGTGATATGATGAAAGGGGCTCCAAATCTGAATATCGTTTTCATTTCCAAACAACTTTTTCAAAATTTTTTGATGACGAAGAAATTTCCTCCTTTGTATATCGTCTCTCTGTTTATGGTCCTCTGCATGACGTTAGAAAATTTAAAATTTTGACAACCCCAATGCGATTTGTTTCTATCGAGAATTGAATTTTCTGACAAATGTATAATTTAAAAGTTCCCCATATGGTTCTCATCTGTCTCTTGAAATACCCTGTATATTGCAGAGTGATAAATCCGGTTTCAATAACGTTATTGCATTAATGTTCATTATAAAAGTATTTCTAAAGCTAATTCTGGTGATCTAACAAACCTCTTTTTTAAGTTCGTAGGCGTATAGATAACCACACGCTACTGGGTGTACCAAGAAAAAGGAAAATACTTCTTTCAGACTGAGATCATAATACTAATTTTGCAGAAGAATATCGGTCGGCGAAGTTTCACTTTTTCTGCCTAAGCTGCAAATTGATTGGCATCTATGGCAAGCATATTCTAGACAATAAAATAAATTTCTCAACTTTAAGTGATTGTGATTTGCAAATATATTTGAACAACCGGCTAAAGAAAAATATACGGCAGTCAGTAGGTAATACTTTGCTACCTATTTGAACGAATAATTATCTGTACCAGACTAAAGCGATATATCTAAAAATTTTTACACGTTTGAAATTCCATTCACATGGTATGTTGACAATTCATAAATTCCGAAAGTAAGACATTCTGTATCTATCCACCCACTGTAAATTAATCTATTTGAATATATTTATTTGGCTGTGTAAATGAGCAGTCAGAACAATGAAACCACTTATGGATTTAAATAATATTCATAAAAGTTGATTATCTACCTTATATTTATCCCATATATTTATACTTCGTTTATAGATACATAAATATATGGGAGTTACCTCATTTTTCCTCAGAATAGGAACTGAATAATTATGGAATAATTAAGTCTGCACATGTCATGATATACAGGGTGTGAGTAAATAAGTGTGAAGAAAATTAGGGGACGATTCCTTGCGAGTGAGCAAGAATCGAATTCATATATGCTTTTTTACCAAACGGACACAAAAATATCACAAGTTTTACAAGAGAAAGGCGCAAAATTTTTGAAACACACTGTTTATCGAAACAAAAAATTAACTGGGTGATATTTATTGAACCAAAATAGCAATGAATAAAATGTGAAATATAATTTAAGAATCGCCGACTAAAAAAACTGTATAAGAAAGTAGCATGTGTGGACATATTTTCATGAAATTGAAGATGTTTTTTTCATGAACCTAAGAGTTGATTTGCATTGATATTGATATTTTTTTTGTATATATTTCCATAGGTAAACAGATATTTTTTATTTTGACTGAAATAGTTTGCGGTTCTATTTATGCTAAGTGATACCAGTCAATAGTTTCTATCCAAGGCTATATCTAATTACAGATAATGACAATGAATGATAGTGAGTATACCTATATACAGATTCTCTATGGAGATGAAGTCGTATAGGGTGGCTAAAATATCTATCATTGATAAGGTATGAGAGTTATAATTTTTTTTTCAAATAATGAATAAAGAAAGGTTTGAAGTGGGATTACAAATACTTTCTTTCAATATAATGCGTTTGTCCACTAAACAAATATTGACAGACAATGGAAAATGAATTTAAAGGAATTTCCATCCTGTGTGCGATATGGAATTTCTTCAAATTTATACTTTAGATATTGGAAATCGAAGAACCAAAATATGGAGTATAACTTTTCTAAAATGAATATCCGATATTTGAAAAGCGTCATATTATAGGCCAAAATAGAAAATATTTCATCCTATCTAATTTGTGCACTGTTTCGAACTTTACAAGGACAAACTATCAGACAACCAGCCTTTGTTTTGGTGATAGGCAATATCCTGACCATCCTCTGTATAGAACGAACATTCTGATGGCGTCAAGTTCGTCTCATTAAACCCATTATCATATGCTTCTAATCAAACTGATCACATAATACACACCTCTCAACTAGCCGTTAATTGAACTGTCTCGATGTAATAATTCTAAACATGCAACGACTGACTATCATAGTACTTGCAAAAAAGGATCATTCCTCAAGGATTCGACTGGGAAAATTATTGCATTGGTATAGTAGTCGACATTGAAAAACAGACAGTCTGAAACGAGTGCCAATTTTGTTCTTTAATCCATAACAATAATCGACTTATCGATATATCTTTTCTTTACGCTCTTTCATCCTTACTGATAGAGGTCTGCTAGTTTCACCTGTATAATATTTTCCACAAACACATGGTATACGTAAATACAATATTTCTATGATTGTTTTTCTTTTTTTGGTTTTGTGATCTCACTGTATTTCATATCATAAATATGTCCTCACTTGACAAATGTTTACACGAGCCTGCTCAATGAAATAAATAACGCTAGTTCAGTGGCCGAATTGCAATTTTTTCAAGTGAAACACAGATCTTTTAAAGAGCGAGAAACGTAAAAACCGATAGAGTTAGATGATTTCAAAAAGAGTACATTTTTTATGCGAAATTGAACGGGCTTCGAGACGTTCAACTCATTTTAACCAATATTCAATGAACAAAGAAGATATGATATAATTTACTGAAGTACCAGCTCGCCACTAGCGCTCTCTATGAGCAATTACGTTCACTATCTGTATTCCAGAGATTGCCCATTATTGTTGAATCACCCTCTATGTCTACCAATATTCTTGTAGTCTTCGCAAACGAAATTCATCGAAAATAAATGCAAATGAAAGAAATTGTCGTGTTCATTTTTGCAAAGTTCAAATTCGTAGCTTGTTGGAATAAGAGTAGCGAGCTGGGTGATTTTTGCAGGGCCGGACTTTCGGTAACATCATTCGCAGTTTCGTCAGCCGAAGCAAATGTCTGAACGAGGAATATTTGCCAGCTTACGAGTCAGCGGAGGGCAGAAAAGCCTACGAAGATACGCTGGAAAATTTGAGGAAGAATTTTCCGCAGTACGTCAGAGAGTTGGAAGGGACAGCCGATGGATCGAATGTGCCTTTTCATAAGGTAAAGGGTGTTTTTAGAAATCGTGACTAAAGCATACATTGTATCTGAAGAATGAGCTAGATTCGGAGATTATTTTTACAAAGAATTTGTGAAGAACAATTCACTTACTCTGAGAGTAAATAATATGTAACAATAGTGTGAGTGAAATGTTTGTTTAATTATGAATTAATAATAATTTATTCATTCATGATTTCAGAATCCATGCAGTCGATGTAAATACCGTTTTATGATGGAAAAAAAAGGTTTTAGGTGTGATTTTTCGTTTTTCAGCTATTCTTATTGCATATGGACGACATAATACTGAGTGCTCTCAAAGAAGAAGTGACTCATCCTCAGCCTATTGGATGTTCGTCGATCTGCGTCAACCAAAAAGAAAATGTAAGTATTTATTATGAAATTCGACATTATTGATCTGAAACGAAATGATTGAATATAGACGTGAGCATTTATTTAAAAAAAAACGCCATGATCGTACGATGAGAGTAGTCATCAAATAGATTTTTTTTTTGATTCTTTGAAGTGAATTTTTTGAAATAAATCCTCGAAAAATTCTTTATCTCATAGATAAATCAGGTGGTTTCCATTTGGAAAAATTATACTTTTAGGCTTTATTACAATTCAATTGGTAATGTTAGTTTTTTTATGTTATTTTTGATCAAAATATCAACTCAGTAAACTATAAAAGATTCTACAAGGAAATGTGTCTAGAATTTCGCGTATGATCTGAAAATGAAATATCGTAGGAATTGAAGGATTTGCTGTTTGAAATAAAACAAGTTGACATCAACTTCTGGAATCTCAAAAATATTTTAGCCAAATTGCCCTCATCCACTCCGAAGTTTTCAAAAATTTCTTAAAGTCTATTTTCCGAGAAATCAATCGCGGCTGTTCATCGTGGGACACCCTGTATAAAATCTTCCATGAAATCTATGCAAACATCAAATTCCCTCTTTTTTAAAAATTTAAGAAACTAAAATCTCAAATTCAAAATTTCAGTTTCGTGAACATCTCGATTGAATTTACAATTGTTCAAAGGATTTCTAAGTGATCAATTGTAAAAAAAAATATTTTTGTTTCCAATACTCGTATATATATATATCCGTCCGCATACCACAAACTCGATTAGCTCTAACAGGCTTAGGAAGTACTAAAATTACAAATTCAATGGAAACACACTAATAAGTCTATGGAAACACAATACCAAGAACTGTCGTAGTTGCTAATCTATTTCACACTATATCGGGTGTACTAGCATAACATGCATATGCCGAATCCTCATCTATGAATTTGAAAATATTCAGCAGAAACAGCATATGCAGAGTGTGTCGACTTTAACTTCGACAATCAATAAACAGAGTGAAGAGATTATATGTAATTATATTTTTTCTCATTGTTGTGTTACCAATTTCAAAGCGATTTCGTTTCATTAGGAGTAAGAAATCAGAACCCGAAACTTCAGTGCACACTGTACATCGAAATCCAGAAGAAATGCATACATTTTATTTTTTTCTATCGATTATCGAAATTAGATAAGTTTAACCTGATACACCCTGTACACAAATTGTCGGATCCACTTTGCAAGGTCATCAAGAATTCAAAACAAGTCGATTTGAGTCGAATCGAGAAATAGACGTAGATTTTAGAATGACGCAGTGACTATTCCAAATCGCTATAAAGGGTGTCTCAATTGAAGTGTTGCATTCTTATAAGACACAATATATATTTTTTGAGGGTTGCAAAGTGATTGAAAAATCAAAAAAGAACCCTTTACATAATTCACAAGTGTTAATTTTTTTTCACTTTTTTGGGAGAATATTGAATGAAACAGTGATTGTTAGAATTATTTGGCTTTTTACCTAGAAGTCTGCTGACGTTAGATGGAAATATTTGAAATTTATGCAAAAATATGAAGGAATAATAGATGGACGAAAAAAATTGGGGCGATGGAATAAAAGTAGTGCCCGAAAAGATCTCGCAAAATATAGGTACTAAGAAAAGTCATAATTTTTTCGCAGCAACTCCTAGGTCACACGGAAGACGCCTTGGAAGACACCCTCAACCACTTCTACTTCGTCTCAGCCCACATAATATCCGACAAACCGCAAGGAAAATGGAAAGTCACGGAGGAAAAGTTCACGTCGCTTTGCTACGCAGGCCACCTGCCAGGCTACACGATGAGTTACAACCACCACGGCCTCGTTTTCTCCATAAACACCCTCAGCGCCAAATACCTGAAGCCGGGGAAAACACGTGAGTTTCTTTTTCGAGCCGGTAGATGGCGCTACCAACGTGCGCGGTTGGTAGAACTGATCACACGAATAATTATCGGTTCTACCAACTGTTTAATAGGCAATGATAGGGACGATATCACAGTAAGCCACAATTTAGATAATCGAAATTAAAAACACAACTGGTAACGTAAAAAAAAACACATCGAACATCATGACAACAGGAATTTGAGGTTATTATTATGAGCGCATCTCCTGCTGGTCTATATATACGATGTTGTCAGGTTTACAAAACGATATTTTCACAATGAATTACATTAGATTATAGGTGATTTATCAATTTCCTTTTGACATTTTTGAGGGTTACATTTCTCATTGATTCGGGAAGTGAGCTGAAAAATGAATACTCAGCCTTCTAACATGAATCCATTATCAGAATCAACAGATTCCAAAGAAGGTAGTGCGTGTCTTTTGTGATTTTTAAAAATATTGTTTGCAACATTGTAACTGATTACCGGAATAATCATCAGTTCTACCAACTTTATGTGAATAATGAACTTGATAACCTTCGACTGTAACAGTGATAGAAAAATAGATTCATTAAATACATGAATTAGGCTGGTTAATAACTGATTCAGTATATTTTCAATTAATACAGGAAATCCATCATCGATGTAGATTATTAAGTTCATTAATAAAACCAGTCGTATGATGGAAAATAAACAATTATATATTCTGACAGCTATTTAATTGCGTGTACAGTACTGTCTTATGGTAATTAATGACTAATGCAAATTTTCCGACACAAGGCACATGACACGTTCACCACACCTGGCAATTGAAGCGAGAAACATTGGTATTGAAATTACTGGAGCCATCAGAATGTGTGATAATGATAACAATAACAAAGGATTTTGTATTGGAGGAGTTCAGAAAAAAATAGCTTGATCTAAAAAAAAAGAAGAATATTCATAGATCATAGAGAATGAACCGTTAATCAGAAAAATGCTCAGTGTGTCTCTTGAATTTTTACCTCAAAATACTTGTTTGAATGCACTGTCTTTTATTTCTTATAAATGGGCGTGAACTTTTGTTTTTCAAATATAACTCTGTGTTTATTTTTCGACAGGTTGATATAGCTTCCTTTCCCATTCCATTGACACCAACAAATTGCATATTTAGATGGAAACTTAATGAATTATGAATTTGATCAAAATAAGCAATATCTTGACATCTCCATGGATCATCAACAATATATTGACAGTTTTTCAACGCCCACTATGTTCAACTTGAACATATCAAATACATTTTTTAAAAAATATAAATCAAAATGCAAACAAGAAACTTCAAAGAAATGAGTATTTATACTAACATATTGAATGTGATTGAAATTGCGTTATCAATTGGGAAAAAATAAATAAGTAGGCGAGATTGATGATCTAGAGGCGAAGAAATCGATATTCCACAAGAACATGGGCAGACACATCACAAAATATTGAACACTGTTCAACTCTGGAGGAGTTTAAACCCGTGAAAAACCTTCAGTATGCCACTGGACTGTTATAACAAACAAAATTCCTCATCGATTTGAATATCATGAAAAAAAAACACATTTTCAGAAGGTTGAATGTGTTGGATTAGAGTTGTGTGCAGGAACTGCAAATCAAGGTGGTGTTGGAAAATGAATTCGAAAAATTGGCTGTACCTTGAGACAATTTCAGTTTGCAGTTCACTAATCAGTCTGACAGATTTCATCAGATAATATCTAATGGAATGGTAATTTGAAATAATAAACCATGATCACATCACACACATCACATAAAGTGTGGCTTTTTTATATAGGTTCATAAATTATTGCTATCTCAGAAACCGAGGTCGATTTTAAATTAGAAAAATTTGCCTTTCTCATTCAAGAATAACCAATATAGACACCAGTCACCAGTAGATCACAAAAGACAACTAAATTATTTTGTATCAATATTATTCCTTTTTTCGGTCCTGCTATACTCATCACATACTTGATGTTTATCATTATTTTTGTATTTTATTATTTTTTTTTTAGTTGGGAATAGTTCCATCTATTGAAGCATGAAAAAAAAACACCATGTGTATAATCAAAATGGATGAATAATTGGGGGAGGTAAAAAAAAGACAGTGCAAAATATATCCTGGAACAAAATATGATTGACGTCGATACTCAAAGGTACCACAAATAAAACCTCATCGGTGAAAATTCGCTATTTGGGATTTTTTTTTGAACCTGGGAGGAGTTCTTGAACTAAACATGGTATTGAATGTTAATAATACCTTTTTTATTTTCAAACGACACCTGCCTATTAAAATTCAAATGAATTATCAGTAGTCGAGGTAACTGAATTTATGGTGCATTTGCGGAATTATTTGGGATACGCCATGAGAAGCACTTTTGTGAAAAGGCTTTATTCACTAGATGGGTATTCAATTATAATCAAGTACATATATTTAGGTACGATTATAAATTTTAATTATTGGGTGTACTTATCAAATAATCATTGAGCTGAATCATTGAGAAATATCACAGATTTAGTGATCGATTCAAACTCTTTCAACATGTGTGAACTTCATGTTTCTTTTTGAGTTTTTTCCTCAAAAATGAAAAAGAAATCTCGAGTGCCCAAAAAGTTGTATTTTCAGTTGCTTCAACAAAAACAGAAACATTCGGGAAATACTAGGGAAAAATCTACTGAGTGCTGAGTGTTGAGATATCAACACACTTTGTGAATTTCGGTCGAAGTTTTTTTTAATAAGAAATTGTTTTCTTTTTAAGAAACTTGAATAACCTGTTTCTTGGAAAATATTTTTTATCGGACATATGTTCGTGTTAACTCCTTTTCACGTTTTGACCCTGAAAGAAGCCATAGAGTGGTTTTGGGTCATAGCAAAATGAAATAGTGAACCAAATCTAATGTAGGAGGCGCACATTATTTGGAACTATTTTGCGTTTTATATCCAATGGCGTCTATTAAATGTTTCGATCTCACTCATATGAATCATTTCTCAAATAAACAAAAATTAAATTCTTCTGAATGCCCAAAAGTCTGTTTCAATTATTTTGTTTTCTTTTTGTTTGGTAGAACTGCTGTTCTCACTGTTCAGTTCTGCCACCCTGAATTTCAGTCGAATAATAGTGTCCTCTTCAGGAAAACTAGTTACTCCTACATTATCCAGGTAAAGCGATTTCAAGACGGTATTGAATAGTAATGCGTGCACCAGTCTGATTTCATCATGATTTTGGCATATCTAAGTTGGCGATCCTGTTCATATTCTTCTTCTGTCTCACTGACCCACCTCATTTCTATTCCAGCCCGACACTTCATCACCAGAGCCCTCTTGTCGGCCGAGAACTTTGCCCGCGCCACAGAAATCCTGCGCGACGGCGGCAGCGGCGCCGCGGACGGCTGCTCCGTCAACATGACCTTCTTGAATCAAGAGGGCGACCGGCTGTTCCACAACGCCGAGATGGGGCCGACCGACAAGACGGACGAGTCGCAGCTGAACGTTCTCACCGTCAGTCCCGGCGAGAATCTCATGCATTGCAACAAGTAGGTCACTTAGCGTACTGGGATTAGTTACCGGGTAACTGATCTCTGGTGGGAGTCGAGGCGAGCTCCTGAATCTAGCCACTGCACTACACTATCACATTACACTCTGTACTTCTCGCTAAATAACGGTTGTTGCATCGTAGCTCTAGCCAATCAAAAACAACTACGTCCCTCTAATATACCTTGCCATGTCTAGGAGCTACATGACATGAGGAAATCGCTAAAATTTCCTAGCGATGCGACAACCGTTCTTTCTTTAAATCGTGATCACCTCCAAATAAGAGAAATGGAAAAAGTGAGGTTATTTCACCTCTGTCGAATTTGTCTGATAGATAATAAGACATTCGCCGCTAGAGGCACTGCCATCGTTCTTCATGACACATAGAAATGAATGACGGTGAAGTTCTCCACAAGTTTTCAATGCGATAATTTTTAGGTATCTTCGGTTGAAGATAGAAGAGAAGAATGAAGAAATGTCGCGAAGCAGCATATGCCGAATGGCGACATTCAAGACCTATCGTCCTCCCAAAAATAAGCAAGATATTGTAAATATGCTGGGCGACTACACCAATAAGGACTACTCAGTTTTCAGAGACGGTCCTGGAGATTTTGTGAAAACCATCGCAGTCGGTAGGATTACAATTATTTTGTAGGGCAGCATAGTTCATTTAATCACCCTTTGAAATGCTCATGTTGATGTTACAACATTTTAATACGCATTTTTTACGTTTACAGGTATATTTGATTGCATTGCAAGAACCTGGTCATTATATTCTGACAATCCGAAAGAGAATGATCCACTAGTTGTATTACCATTGGACATAAAGAAATGAGAGCCGGAATATTGCAGTTGCAGTTACAGCCATTTTGAACCTGATATTGTGCTCGTATCACTTAAATTTCATTAAATTGAATGTACTTAACCTACCAATTGATCATCTGTGTTCACATGATCTGAATAAATTACTGTGTATATCATTGTTGCCTCAATTTCTATGGGAAATAGTTGATTTTGAAAAAATTATTCGTGGGATTTGGAACAATAATTTTCAAATGACCTTTTCAAATTTCAACCCTTTCACATTGGGCAAAAATAGACGAAGAAGACACATAGAGTCAATTTGAACTACCCAAAATTTTATTTGAAACAGTTCAAGTCTTTCAATACTTATTAATAGATTTTTCCATTAATTTCTCAGCGATGAAAAGAACATCAATCATTTATGATAAACATGATGGATATTTCATGCAAGTGCCTGATTTGCTTAGAGAGTAATATTACCACTGTTTATTGCCCTACATTCCACAAGAGCCTCCTGCGCATCCACCAACCGTTGGAGGATTGATGTCTCTCATTGTTCTTATATTCGGCCCACCACCACTGCTACCACCTCCACCACCACCTCCAGGCCTGGAACGGAATAATACAGGATCGTTACAGCTTGAATGCTATACATGAAAGTACATACCCGAAAGGTCTACCGCCACTACCTCCTCCTCCTCCACCTCTGCTGCTACCACTTCCTCTGAACATGCTACTCGATCCACTGGAGCGATTTTGGATTGAGGAGCTTGTTTCAAAACCTACCAGTGTTTTGAAGCTGCACGGAAATACAGTCGTAAAAAGAATCTGTCATTTTAACGAAAAGTGATGTTACTTACAATAGAACAACGAACATAACAGCCTCATCAAACAATTTCACTATCCTCTGGAAATTCCAAGGAGGACTTTGATGAACTTGACCATCTGAAAGAGTTGAACTGTAGGAAAAAGGTAATAAATAAAAAAATTATGAACGTACTGTTCACATACACCATCTTAGCCTTCTAACGTCCTTCTAGAATTCGTAATTCTATTCTAATTCAAACGTGATTAGTGATTATGATGAAATTTTGTAATAATAATAATAAAGGACACGTCAGTCGGGATGACATAACCTTGACAAGTTGATGGGACCAATAGCTTTGACGTCGATAACCAGTTTCTTACTTGGCAATGAACGAAGCCAGAAGATTGAGAAGTAGAAAAGGTACAGTGAGTCGGAAATCGGAAACGTCTATCAGTTGTCAACCTTCAATGACTGCTGTCTGTCCTTGTCTCACACATGAAAGGATATCTAGAAGGTTTTTCGTTTCTCTCTCTTCTGCCATTTGGTGTTTTTGACGGAGTTGGTCAGAAAGCACGTTTTTAGTTTTTTCAGGAATAAGGTGAGTAAAGTTGGATCAATAATGTCGATTGTAACGAAGAAGTAAAATACATGATAAGTTTCCACTGATGTCCTATGTTTCTCTTAGAATGGCTCCCAGATACGAGATCGCCGTGGGTCTCCAGAAAGGACACAAGACCACGAAAATATCCGAGAAGTCGAAGCTGAACAAGATTCGTCCCGCTAGGCTGAAGGGAATTCAAACCAAGCACACTAAGTTCGTGAGGGACATCATCAGGGAGGTAGTAGGACATGCTCCCTATGAAAAGAGGGCGATGGAATTGTTAAAGGTGTCAAAGGACAAGAGGGCCCTCAAGTTCCTGAAGCGCCGTTTGGGAACACACATCCGTGCCAAGAGGAAGCGTGAAGAACTCTCCAACATCCTCACACAGATGCGTAAACAGGCCACACAACATAAATAGATGTAATTAGTTTTTTAATAAATCTGACTACGTTTAACTTGATTTTTTATGACATTGAAATATCTGTTGTTTGTGATCTTCTGGATGTTAAAGTCAGTAGTAAGAATCATGATTAATTGTGGTGGTAAAAAAATTATTTTCAGTCTAAAAGCAATTTCAAAACGTTGAGCATATTTCATCTCAATTTTTCTGAGATATGCCTGAAATGGAGTTCAAATTACAAACAATACTATCTGGTAAAAAAAATTTATTTTCAGTGCAAAAGCAATTTCAAAACGTTGAGCATATTTCATCTCAATTTTTCTGAGATATGCATGAAATGGAGTTCAAATTACAAACAATACTATCTGCATCATCAACAATGGCTTCATCCCAAGGTCCATAGATATTTTCTTTGTACTTCTGATACTTGACATACAACAACGGAAAAACTACAATTATCAATAGGACTGTCAACAAAAATAATATTGTGGCAAACAAACTGGCACGATATAGAAAATACGTATCACAGAGAAGAAATAGAACTTTGAATGAATTTGGGTTTTTCATTTCTGTCCTCAATATAGGAAATAACACAAACATCACTACAGCAGAAGTGATCAGAATCAAAGCATTGTCTGCTGATGATAACCTTGAAGCCAAACAAATTGAACAAAAAACAACAGCACTCACTGATAAACTATTAGAAACTATGGCAGCTCCTACCCCATAGTCAAAGAATATCAAGTGGACAAGCATCATTACAAAAGTTGTTGTATAAATGGTGTCTGTACTTATGGTATCAGTTAAAGTGTGCAAGACAGGTGAGAACAATCTCCCGAATACTATAAAGGTGATCAGTGTTCTCAAATCACTACCAAATTTATTCTTGATGCTACTACTGAATGATAAGCGGTAATAAATGAAACCCAGTATTGTTGTAAGGACAGTAGTCCCAAGGATAACTACAGGGTCCACCCAAGCATATAATAAATAGAAGTAAATGAGAACGAATGCCACTACATTGCAGAATTCTTGCAGGAGTAAAGAAGCCCCAGAAACAGATTCTAGGAAAGTTATTTCTTTGATGTCGATGTTCTTTTTCAAATCTCTCAGAAATATATTCTTATCAGTGTAGTTGTCTGGGTAGGGCTGTTCTTCGTACAAGATTTTTCGCCATGGTTTATTTGCAGATGTTTGTCTGAAAAAAAATTGGAATTGAGCATTGTTTAATTAGAAGTGAACATTATATGGGTACTTACGGTTCCCATGATTTCACTAGTGGATGCTTCATTGATCTCTGTATTAGTTTACGACGAATTTCATCTCTCAGACCGTTCCGTTGAGTTTGGATTTCAATTTTTCAAAAATCATCATTTCATTTTGAAATTTCACAGGTTACAATGTGAACTGTCATCTGTTTCTCCTTGTCATTCATGTGCCAGACTGTCAGGCGATTCGGAAAACAGAGAAGACAACATATCAATGAATGACAAACGGACTCAATGCTACCAATAGACAATAAATGAAAGACTCAAAGATTAATAAATACAAAATGTTGGATGCAGCATGCAGCTTCCTTCACAAATTTCAGGAAATATAAAATGAATAGCTACAGTTTGAAATTTCAGACAATGAGTATTTGTTTTCATACAAGTACCTATTAATGTGAATAATATGCGGATATAGCATGCGCCAACGAGTTGTCAAATGTTCAAAGTTTCATTGAGAATATATACTTTTGTGCCCTCAATTCTTTCCTTAGAATCACGATTAAATTATTCATTCGATGACAATATCAGAACACGCTGCTAAGAAAACCTAGTTTGCATTCAGCAAATCAGTAATTAATTCGTAGAAATACATATAATCTTTCTTTTTCTCATATAGTTTCATACCTACCTATCTCATTATAGCCTGTCGCAAGTTATTGAATGATTAATTGTTGAGGATTGCAGTACCTATCATTATGCATTTGAATCATACAACCTGATGTAACCACACAATTGAATTATATTTTTTACGACTCGGAGAAAAAGCGATGTGGCAACTGCGCCCCTCAACTGGTGCGTTTCCTGATACTAGCGTAAACATGGCGAATGTCGAATAAAGTTGGTTCCGTTTTTAATGAAAAACAAATAATTTTTGTAGCTTCGAGAATTGTATGAAACTGTTTCCGAGTCGTGAGTGATTCAAAATGTGAGTGCACCCCTACAATTTCCTGTGAAGTGCTTATTTATTTCGATATCAATAGGTTTGGTTTGACATTTAATTTGTCATGGTATTTACATTTTTATTTTCGTTCAACCAAAGAACTAGGTACAGAATGGTTAAAGTATTACATGCATTGCCTCTGAATTTATCAAACGATGCCTCTGGTCTCCTATGATTATTCAATGACAAAAATGTGAGAGATTGTTCTTCAAATATTCTAGGTTAAGCAACTATTCACTTCTATATTAACGCAATTTTCTTGTTTTGATCATGTTTGGTGAAGTGAAAGATAGGTTAAATAGGGTTTCAGAGACTTTTGCAGTGGCGTTGGCGAGAAAGCAATCAACGATATGTCTCACAGGAGTCCCTCGAAAGGTTAGTACTCATCATAGATTTCCTTCATTACACTTTCAAAATTCCAACTGATACATATTGAATATTGGCGACAATTTGAGTATTTAGATTCTATTCAGCAGTCTGCGATACCTAACACCTAGTTATTTTTAATTCAATTGAAAATACATGTCTTGGCAACTGGGCAAATCACCAAGTATATGTAACAAAAAGGGTGATACTATTCATTAATCAAACGATTGTTCGAATAATTGATAGATGGCGATAGTAACTACCTACATTTCATTTTCTTCATTAGATTTCCGCCAGCATGTTATTATTACTGAAAGGGTTGATGTCAGGCAGATCCAGTTCCGATAATTTTATATGCATGTAATCCTCAGTGTAATCCAATAGGTTTGGTGATTCTTCTCCTTATAGGGCATACCTACAAGTTTCTGGTTTAGGCTGTTTCAGACAGAGCACTATATAAGTACAAAACACCTTGGAAAAACCAACTTCCATTTCCTTCCACAATTCCACAGGCAATTCTACTGTTCTAGTGTGATAATCTTAAATCAATTGAATCCATATACAGGGTGTCTCCGAATTGAATTCAAATGTCCTAAATCACACTGATTTTTCATGGTATTCTTGTATTTTTGATGAATTTCAAGGTATTTTTCTCTACGGCTATTGAATACTAACATCCTATTACGTGTTCGAATTCTAATTCAACGGCGCTTTTGTCTGATCATTACATTTTTATTGCAATTCGTTGAAGTTCTCCCTTTGAATAATTTTCACACCATACAGAGTTATAAATTTGAATGTACATAAGATGAATAGGAAAACAGGAAAATATAGGTGAAATTGTTGAGAAAATCATAGAATAAACAAAAATTAAACAGGGGATTCCATTGATAAAACTCATTTCTCTCAAGTGTACCAAATGTTTGTATTTCTTCACCACCCTGTATGGAGTAGCTGAAATTTTATCCTGGGGTAAGAAGCTTCAAGGTATCACTCAACTTTTCACCGAATTTTATTTTCTTTCTATCTTGAAATCTAAAAATATCAGCAATTTTGGACGTTCTGATTTCAGGAAAAAAAATATTCCTTATCTCGACAACGGTCATGGATAGGCGTAGGAAAATATTAGGTGGAGCTGTTGGAAAAGTTGTAGGCATACAAAAAATTATGAAATATACAAGGTGTTGCCTTTGAATTATCGAAGTTGCAACCACTCACCAGGAGAAGCTACACATTATTAAGAAAAAAAAAAATGGTGATTCCTAGATATCATAAATAACCTTCACTCATTTTTGTTCTTATTTGGCATCTTTCGTCGTGTTAAGAGGCTAGTTTAGCTCAAACATGATTAAAATTGTCGAGTCCAGTGGCGTACTTAATATTTTCTTCATAAGAAATATTCGATGAGGTGCCGCTGGGGACGCCACTGGACCTGATAAATTCAATCGAGTTCAAGCCGAAATTGCTTCTCAACTCAAGTCATGCCAAATCACAGCATCGGGTAAACGATACGGAAAAAATCACTCGAAAGAATCGTCTGTTGAATTTATTGTACACGCATCATCAACCGTGTGATCAACATCCTGTATATAGCTGATTATTTCTCGTGACGTAATGCTGTTCGCTCCTAGCAGAATTTCCATTTCATGTCCGGAGTTTTCTCGTCATTTTCCGCTCGATCTCAGCCGTAGAAAGCTCCATTAAACCGTTCCGTTTTTATACGATGTTTTTATTGCCTCGTGAAAATTTTTCTGTTTCCTCCGTCGGCCTCCCTGAAACTACGCCCCTGAGCATCGACTCGCGCGTTCGTTCGGTTCGATCCCGGATACACAGTGTGGTCAAAATAATTGGTGACATACAGGGTGTCAGATTTAAATTGACGGAAATTACACTATCTCGCTTTTTTTTATATATTGCTGAAGCTCAAAGTACCGGAATATTTTTACCAAAAATCACTTATCGAACTGACGTACATGTACAGGGTGATTCAGAATTCGATGTAAATTTTTCAAGGACGTATTGTTGGGATCGAAATGAGGGTCGATAAATGATTTGTTAGATTGATATTGAGAAAATACCCCCCCGATCGTTAGAGACCAAATTCTTCGATTTTTCATTGCTCAGATGATTGTGACATTCGAATTTTCGATATTTTCTTCATAAAAATAAAATTAGGGCCAATGAAAGTGTGGACCCCCTTCAACTTCACATAATTTTCGAGGCGAAAAAAAAAAAACAGGAGCATACCAATTGTCAAGATTTGATCCGTTATTATGGGTCACAATTTTAGATAATCTTATTTTCACCTGATTTACAGTGCTGTAGGTCGGAGGGGGTGCATTTTAGGACACGTCTTCATTGGCAGAAAACTTCTTATTTCGATCCCAATAATTGTTTACATCGCATTTTGAATCACTCTGTTCAAACTCGCTCCACATTAATGTGTCTTGCTCTCTTTTCAACCACCCTGTATACTTAATCTAGTCATACTTTGTATAAGTCACGCATAAACCCATTGAGAATAAAAAGAATCCAGGTCCGTCTTGAGAAAAAATTCACAATTTCTTATATTTCGAAAACAGCACCCTGTATTTTGAAGTTTCTTAGATCTATTTCGATATTTGGAGAGAGCAGAAAAACCTGCTTCTCATGTAGACATGTTTTCAAGGCATCCAAATTTGTCAGTGATTTTTTAAATTTAAAAGAATTTTTTTTCGAAAAGGCCCGATTTCACCCACCCTGTACGTCTAAATGGAAATGGGAAATGCACTCGAGCCCTCTGCCGACTTCCCGGTCCGACGAACACTCCGTGTGGCAGATTGCATCATCATCGAGACAATCGGTGTGCATATTTTCGTCGAGCGATTTTCACACAAGACCGATCACCTGTTCGTTCCTCCTGCGGGAACAGGCTAAGCGGCCCGTGAATCCCATCGGATCGATAGGCACCCCCTCCCTCCTCAACCCCCCCCCCCCCGCACGGAAATGGAGTGCCTGCCTCTTTTAGCCTGCGAAAGTATATCCATGAGTAGATAGAGACCAGTATATCCACCTTGGAATGATTTTTCGTTGTTAATTCATTACCAAATTCGCTGATTTATTACCACCCCTTTCTATATCTAACAGAAAAACAAAAAGTGTATTCCGAACACCAAAGTAGTCGTTACTAATTTATTACCAAATGTGCGGATTTCATACCATTTCAGAAGTTGCATATAGCAAAGGTATTTAGTGAACTTGGAATGTACCAAAGTTGGTACTGATTTATTACCATTTCTGCTAATTTATCATCACCATTTTCTATCTTAATGTGTATCTAACAGAAAAACAAAAAGTGTATTCCGAACACCAAAGTAGTCGTTACTAATTTATTACCAAATGTGCGGATTTCATACCATTTCAGAAGTTGCATATAGCAAAGGTATTTAGTGAACTTGGAATGTACCAAAGTTGGTACTGATTTATTACCATTTCTGCTAATTTATCATCACCATTTTCTATCTTAATGTGTATCTAACAGAAAAACAAAAAGTGTATTCCGAACATCAAAGTAATCGTTACTAATTCATTACCAAATTTGCGGATTTATTACCATTTGCTAGATTCATTTCAGAAGTTGCACATAGCAACTACACATATACTAATTTATTACCATATTTGCTAATTTATCATCACCAAATTTGCTAATTTATTATCGTTATTTGCAAGTTTCATTTGATTTCTAAACTTCGAATTTGCATCAGTGAATAGATTGAAATCATAGAGGTACCACAAGGAATTTTTTTTTATGTATCCAATTTATTACCGAATTTACAAATTTATTGCCACCTTCTTCTAGTTTCCTGTATGCCTAGCAGAAAACCACAACATAGAGAAAGTGCCTGCGGAATACAAAAATAGTTGTTACTAATTCTCTTACCAATAGTCCAAATGTATTACCAAATTTCCGAATTTATTACCATTTTACGCTAGCTTCATCCCAAATGTTGCCTATAGCTAAGTTAGTTATTAAACTTGCGTTGTACTAGATTCGTTACTGATTTATTACCATACTTGCTAATTTATTACCATATTTGCTAATGCATTACCTTCATTTAGCAGATGGCATACAGCAAAGATGATTTCTAAATTTGAATTATGCATTATTACCGTGATTTGTCAATGTTCAGTGATTGTTACTGATTGATTACCACTTTTCAGAATTTCTTACTTTTCTTGGTTAGTCTTGTGGATACTTTTTAAAAATATTTACCAAATCATCGAATTTATTACCATTATATGCTAGCTTCACTTCAGGAGTAGCATATATAGCAAAATTAGGTATTGAGCTCGAAACATACCATCGGATACGTTACTAATTTATTCCAATATCTGTTAATTAATTACCAAATTTGCAAATTCATCACAATTCTCAATTTGGCAACAGAGTTAATTTTGAACTTGACATGCTCTTTGAAATCGAGTCTGAACCAGAAAAATACTCAGAGAAAATGTTCGCGACGCCACTGAAGGATACTGCTCTTCCTTTATATCGATGTACCTAACCTCAATCGCCTTCGTCAATCTATATAGAATCAATCAGTTATACGAGTTTGTCCCAGATTCCGGTTACGACAGCCATTTCTTGCGTCGTTTCCGGTTTTTTTTTTCACCTCCAAATAACCGCACCTTGCTTTCGCAAGTAACGCAAAGTATTTCGCACGACCAGATACTCAGGAAATGAAACGAGTGCATGAAATACACTTTCCATCAACGAGTTATGTACACTATTTTTCCTACGACCATGAATATTCGAATCATTATCATTTCAAGTTTCATCAAATGCCGGTCCTTTGTCATTCATTGAAATCTTCAAATATATAATATTATATATTCTTTACTAGATCGAGCCTGTGAAATGAATTGAAACGACCATATAAGAAAGAGACGCAGCTGTCGAAAATCAGCTAACTATTATTGAGAAAATCGACATTTTCATAATATTAGGATGCAAAAGCAATGTAAAATAATCAAAAATATCAGTACCATCATACAGGGTGGCCCAGTGATAACGAATTAAGGTATGCATTTTACTGAGAGATCGAGGAACTGACATTGAAATGAATGATACTTTATGTGATGTGGGATAGGACAGGATTTAGAAAAAAAACACATAAGGCACTTCTTAGATGAGCATCGTTCTAACTACAAAATGAGAAAAAGTGATGAAAGGGAATAAAGCGTTACTTTCCATCACTAGCCGATTATTTTCCTGACCGTGTTTTCTCGAGAACTACTGCATTGAATTCCAAAAGCAGGGAAGCGTTGGTAAGAGTTTTGGATGTATCACTTGACCCCTTATCCCATTTGAGATTCAAGGGTTGGAGCTCACCCCTCCGAGAGGATTGAAGTGAAAAAGTTGAAAACATGCTCGAAATGAAATTAGACCGGTTCGAGCGTTTTTTTTTTCTGAGAACGATAACTATATGTCGAATCGGCCTTGTTTCGTTTTCATTGGGCCACCCAGTATGTGATGATACCAACAGTAATATCTCCAGGTGAATCATTATCACATTCTTTAATCGCCGCGGTGTTTCATATAGGTGGTCCTAGGCAAATACATTTTTTACAGTTTTCATTATTATTTTTATTTCATACTGCATCATAGAACATACCTTCACGTACCTGTTTTCAATCCGGAAAATAGACTTTTACAGGATAGGCGCACGTAATATTTCATTACGTGCTACTATCCCGTAATGAAATTTTACCGGATTGTAAATATTGAAAACTCAGTTATGCGTCAAAAGCATGACTACATTTATTGAAAATTCAACAGCAAAACAATACACAGAAATTACTTATTGCTAATATTATTATTAACCGTTAAATTTTCGTTCCCATGAATATGGATACCAGCAGCTCCATTGGATGAATTATTTATTAGGGAGTTGCTACTTGCTGATACATTCCCATTTTTTTTGTTGTAGCACTTCAACAAAGATTAATATTTTATTTTTCACTGTTCATTTTTGTTTTTTAGCAGTATGAAATGAAATGTTATACGTCACACGTCCGGTAAACTTTTACAGTACTCGTTTCGAGATTTATCTCACTCGTACTGTAAAAGTGTACTTACCGGACTAGTAACGTAAATATCTATTACGTGATTGTTGTTCGTTCTGATATTCGGGATTGTTGTCGTTATTCCACAGACAGAGCTGGAAATCCCCGGACATTTCCGCATTCTAGACGAGCATTGAAAACATCTCAATTGGATTTTCCGTCTGTATCGCAAGTTCTCGTGCTCAAGAACGCCAAGTGGAGCAGGACTTGTATGTTCCTTTTTTCTCTTTTCGATTGAAATTGGAGCGAGTCTGAGTGGGTATCTGTTGAGAACTTCGGGTGATTGATGGTCTTTCGTTGCATGAAACTCTCTGTAATACGCTCCTTGATATAAAAAACCGGACGAAAAAAAAAAAAAAATAGTTGCCTAAGAAGAGTTTCAGTTGGTTTATATGGTCACAATCAGATTTTCTCGTTCCTCAAACCATTCTTTATGGTAACCATAGCAAAATTTCGATTGTGATAACGATGAAATCGTGAATGTTGAATAACTTTTTTAATCTTCAAAAAAACAATGCTATAAGGGTTGAAACCGAAAGTTATTGCATTTCACTGTGATGTTCTGAACAACCATTCATTCACGTGTCACGTGTCATTCATTGTCCTCAACGAAATACACGAATTTCCATACAGCAATGCAAGTAATAACAACAGGAAAACAAAAAAAACATGATATTTCAATCCAACAACGTTGCTATTATATGAAACTATGCAAATTACAACGAAGCTGAAAATAACATATTCGTTTCTTCCTGAAATGAGGGAAGAAATACCTTCTTCCTATTTAGAGAGTAGAAAGTCACGAAAAACTACTTTCAGCGATTGCAGATTGAATATAGTGTAGTTTTTGGTGGATGTTCTTGAGTTTTGGCGGATCGTGAGTTTAATATTTGGCGGCGGCTCTTACTAGACACGTGTACGCCATATTTTGTTTGAATACAAATAATTTCCAAATGTCAACCTCCGTTCACGAACAGTAAACGAATTTTGCGATTTTTTTTTTCGAAAGGTCATTTCTAATTCAAAGATATTGGTACTTTTAGTAATCATTTATAAACTCTAATATCATATCATTACGCTTTTCCCTTAGTACTTTTTTATTTGGATGATCTATAAATGAAGAGAATGTAAAATTGAAAGAATAGTGACCATCCTTTATTGAATTGATTCATGTTTCATTGTTACTCATGTTATTCTTCAATAGAAAAGAAAGATCCAGCAAATCTGAAATATTGAACCAATATTAAACGAATCAATACGAGTTGGTTACAACATTTTTCCGTCCTCCTTATTTTGCAATGGAAAAGAGGAAACTCACTTTACCAATCTGTATAGTCATGACAGTCGACTTGTCGGCCATAGTGACCTTGACATTAATTTGTCAAAACTATAAATGTTGAAACTTTTTTTTTGTTGAAAACTAGATCGACGAGAATGAGCTTTTTAAACATGTGAAATCTTGCTTGATACCCATTTTTGTCATGCGAATAGAGTTTTCAGATCAGCTTCAAAATGTTACGCCATCACGAAGTATATTTGGTCTACATTAATTTGATCGATGTGAATAGTGATTTTGGCCGGAACCAAGCGAAAATTGCATTCTTTTTAATGCTATTCAAAATAAGTACGCGAAGAAAATACCCAACAATAAACGAATTTCGATAATTTCGTCGATATGGGGAGTTCGTGGAAGAGGCGGCAACGCCGCCTCGCCGACTACGGGGGCGCCCAGGTGGAGCTGAGAGGATCCTCAGGCGGCGTGTGCGATGCGTAGAATCTGCGGGGCGCATTGAATTCGGCACGTCTGCATTTCGACTCTATTGTTTCGACGAGCGCGAAATGATGGTCGTTTCTCGTTTTTACGCAGGCGAGGGATGAGTAATACACTATACTTTTTCTACGACTACAACATGCACAGGCTGCAACGGCTGATCTTGAGAGTGTCCTGCTAGCTTCATTGAAAGTTATTATTCTGATTAAGACGACAATATGTATTTATTCAATGAAACTTGTGTCATGGAATACCAAACACGCATTTATTTTTTTTTGTATTACCAGCGAGATTGATATTTATTCTGATGAAATGAAACTACAAAGTCCGCTATGATATGTCGAAGACCAATCAGAGTGAATCAGTAAGCAAACGACTGGTTCTCTGTGATCTTTATTCACGATTTAATTTTGTTTATATCGAATATTGAAATCGAAAGTGAAATATCGCAAGTCATGGAACAAGGATTTACTGAGAAAAACAGTGCTAATTTAGGAGAGTTTTCTGCATCAAATAACAATTTTTGTTCGGCAGTTATTAGAAATGTCAAAAGTTCCATGTGATTACAATAATAATGAAATAATAATATTGTATACCATGGTTGTATATGCGGATCTGGGAAACCGATCCATGATATTCAAAATAACTCTCCATATCATTTGGAATCTGAAATTTCAATAAAAAATCTATCAATACAACAGCGGTGCGAGGTGGAACCTAACCTCAAAATATTGTGTTTGTAATGAAGTCAGACCTCAGACTATACATACAATTTCAGAATCTACAAAGTTAATTAAATAATCTCGTCGGAATGATCTTCACAACAAAAAAATGTCGGTTGGGATAAAGTATGGAACCAAGTAAATATCTGGAACAAAATGCATCTGATGTACATTTTTTTGTTGATAATATACTTCCGGTTTAACTGGAAATGCCATCAACTTCTTCAATTTAAATGGGACACCCTATATATTTTTACAGATTTTGAAAGAGCTTGTTATTTTGAACTCATACATACTGAGTTTAGTGTAAAAAAAATTGTAAAAACGAGGAATATAGCTCTTCAATCAACCTCCTTTGAGTTTTTTGCATTAGAGCTAAAAACTATTCAGATAAACTAATTGATGTTGTTTGTATGTATATTAATAAATGAACGTACAATTTACAAATTTTTCAAATTAGAATTGTTCAATTAAGTGAAAAAGAGCGTATTGAAATTTTAATGATGATGATGCCCATTCCTATGCATTTATTGTTTCATGGTGTTAGAATTGATATATTCAAAAATCAGTTATGTACTCTCGACATGCATGCTTTTTGTTTGATTTTAAAAATCATATCTCATTTGTTGAATCGCGGGTATGAATAATCATATACAATGTTGAAAGTGAAACTTCGTATAACTTCTTACATTCTTATAACAACTTGTTTATTCTGTGAAATTTTGCATTGATTCCACGTGAGTGCAAAATGGTTCACCCTGTATGAAATCTAATAGTCTCACGATTTTCTTTGTGTGTTATTTGAGTTGTGTACGAAAATTAATCTCATTATCTGTTCATCAAACGGAGTTATCATTGAAAGAAGAACTTGGTTTAATTAACATTTCCTCGTCATATTTCGAGCCCAAATTTTTTTTAGTAAACCCAACTCAAGTTAATCTCAATTCGACCAGTCACCCCTACTAGTTGAAGAAAGTAACGATTGATATGTATAAAGTTTCGAGTTCATTTCGATGGTTTTTTGAACAGCAGCAAAACCGAGTCCTCCTAAGGACTCTAAAGCTCAATAACTACCCCCTAAGATCGTCGGAGCCCGGCGATAAATCCGCCCGAGTCGCAGTACGCCCCATCCCCGCTAATCCCCAGCCGCCAGCATTCCGCTCGATCCGGCAACGCGGCCTGTCCCGCACCTCGCCCGCTTGCCGATATTGATCCCGGTAGGCCGCGCAACCAGTCAAAGGACAGCGCTGGCGAGGCACACTGCGATCTCCGCTCGACCGGCTCGCGATGTTCGTCTAGAGTCCGAAACGTCGGGCATCTTTGGGGCACCTGTGGGGCTCCCTCTCGCCGTCGATCGTCGGCCCTTGTGTCCGATGCGCCCTGTATAGAGGTGTTGCCACGATCGCCGTTCAACGCGCCCCATGCCGTTTCCTGGTTGGATTTCGTGACTTGTTGTTGCTTGTTTACATAGAACTCGGTGGTCGTACTTTTCCAGTTTGATTGGCTGTTCGTTCGTAGAAAGGTAAAGAAACGTTTGATGAGCTTACATGTCGATACACACCTGTCACAACTGTACACAGCTTCGGCCAACATGTACATGTACGCAGCTGCCGCAGATTCGGAATACAGCTGTCAAACCGTACGAAGCTGCTTCACGCATCTGTAAAAGCACTCATGAAACTATATACAGCTGTCACAAAGTTTTACACAGCTGTCGAAACCGCACGAAGGTAGATAAAACTTCCATAGATATCATCAGTTTCATCAGATCAGGGGTTTGATCATTCATGAATTGGTTAAACTACATTTGGTTAGCTAACATGTCATACTGTACACAGCTTCGGCGAACAACTGTCACTTACATGTACGCAGCTGCCACAAATTCGGAATACAGCTGTCACAATGTTTTACACAGCTGTCGAAACCTTACGATGGTAGATGAAACTTTCATAGCTATCATCAGTTTGATCAGATCAGGGGTTTGATCATTCATGAATTGGTGACACTATATTTGGTTAGCTAACATGTCAATACACACCTGTCATAACTGTACACAGCTTCGGCGAACAACTGTCATGTACATGTACCCAGCTGCCGCAGATTCGGAATACAGCTGTCAAACCGTACGAAGCTGCTACACGCATCTGTAAAAGCACTCATGAAACTATATACAGCTGTCACAAAGTTTTACACAGCTGTCGAAACCGTACGAAGGTCGATAAACCTTTCATAGCTATCATCAGTTTGATCAGATCAGGGGTTTGATCATTCATGAATTGGTGACACTACATTTGGTAAGCTAACATGTCATACTGTACACAGCTTCAGCAAACAACTGTCACGTACATGTACGCAGCTGCCACAAATTCACAAAGTTTTACACAGCTGTCGAAACCGTACAAAGATCGATTAATCTTTTTTGGCTATCATCAGTTTGATTAGATCAGATTTGGTCAGCTAACATATCGATACAAACCTGTTATAACTGTACACAGCTTCGCGAACACCTGTCACGTACATGTACGCAGCGTCCGCAGATTTGGAACACAGCTGTCAAACCGTACGAAGCTGTGAAAGCACTCATGGAACTGTATATAGCTGTCACAAAGTTTTACACAGTTGGTAATGAAACCGTACACAGCTGCCAAGCACAGCTGTTATAAAACCGTACGAAGCTGTTACATAACCTCTTACGGCTGTAATATACGGCTAACTTGTGGAATTCTTTGCCTAGTGAAGTCTTTCCTGATGCTTAAAACCTCCAAACTTTCAAGAAAAATTCCAACACCTTCCTTCTCTCCCGAAATTCCACCGCTGGCTAACACGATGTTCCTCGAACATTATAGGTTTTCCTTTATGCACACGGTATTGTGCCATCTGCACGGTGTGGAAATATTATATTTATACCGTCATATTTATAACCTATCAATAGTTCTGTTTTGATTGGAAACATTCAGTGGAAAGTGAAGAAACGAAGTTTAATTGAATGGAATGCATCTCGAAATTATCTTATGCATGAAAATTTTTTGTTTCACATATTTTTTCGTACAAGTCGGTCATAGCAAAATCTCGATTCTAACCTCAAAGATTGTTCCAACCAACAACAATAGTTCATGCAACCATAAAGTTGATTTTGACGAAAACTTAGGATAGTATGTTATGTCATATCATATGGTCTTGTCATCGTACTCATTTTGAAATGTCGACAATATTGCCAAGTATCTTCGATTTTTCTGTGTATTCAACAATAATCAATCATTTGTAATCAAAATTGATGCAAACTAGGAAAAAAATCCAGTATTTCAAACACTCAGAAATTTGCCTTCAGTCACATATCGAACGTTTTTTTCGAATGGTATATTCTGATATCAAATAATATCTGGACTATTTCTAATGTGTTTATAATGTTGTAAACACGCTCGTTCAATATATTCAGGTGAATAAATCTCACCTATAAACAATTATCTTATTTTAGGTACTGTTTATTTCCAAGTTTATTTTTACTGTATCCACTCATAACTGACAATATTAACAGAATATCAATTTGCTTATTTATTACAGGGATCTAATAACAGATAAAATTAATAAGATATTGAAATGTAAATAATCCTGTGAATATTCTTAATGGTCAACAAATAATATTTGATGGGGTCGCAACTATATACAGTGTGTCCAAGATAAGGATCTCGGAAACGGTGGAGGATACAGATTCGGTGGAATGTGAAAAAAATTGTGCATTTAGTTGTATATTTATATATCTCAGAGACAGAGTTGATTGAAAAAAATTTCGTTCTTGAATAGGTCCAACCAAATATTTGTTTGAATTTTCTTGATTCATTCATAAAAGAAGATGTTGACTCAAATGAAAATCTTGATGTTTGATGTTCAATAAATTGTATTTTCAGACATGAACGAATTTTTTCATCTTTTAGATCGAATCGTCAAAAATTTGCAATTTAGAAAATGGAACGAGGGATCGGACCGTGTGCCGGAAAATTTTGTGCCACCTACCTTTTCGGAGATATCCAGCTCCAAAGTTGAGAATGTGCTTTTTTGGCTAAAAGCGCAAGCATCGGCTGGAACTTCCCGCTTCATTTCTGGAGAAAAAATTTCGTAGGAAAAGGTCAGATAAATCGATCTGTGGGTCGATCAAGTCTGTAAGACCGACCGTTCCGAAAATATGGCCTGTCAAAGTGAAAATATTGCGTTTTCAGACAAAAAATGCACTTAGGAGCGAGATAACTCCGTTATCGGAACGAATTGAGTATTTCTGATCACAGATTCGTTTTCTACAGGTCTGAATCAGTGGTTGTGAGTTTTTTCAGATTTTTAAAATGATAATTAGGAAATTCGAAATTTCCAAGCTACGATTATCCGATAAATATGTACCTTGGACTTTCTGATATAAACGAAATTTCTCATTTTCTGATTAAACCGTCTGAAATTCTGCAATCTAGATGAAAATTGAACGAGGAATCGATCTGTGGGTCGATCAAGTCTGTAAGACCGACCGTTCCGAAAATATGGCCTGTCAAAGTGAAAATATTGCGTTTTCAGACAAAAAATGCACTTAGGAGCGAGATAACTCCGTTATCGAAACGAATTGAGTATTTCTGATCACAGATTCGTTTTCTACAGGTCTGAATCAGTGGTTGTGAGTTTTTTCAGATTTTTAAAATGATAATTAGGAAATTCGAAATTTCCAAGCTACGATTATCCGATAAATATGTACCTTGGACTTTCTGATATAAACGAAATTTCTCATTTTCTGATTAAACCGTCTGAAATTCTGCAATCTAGATGAAAATTGAACGAGGAATCGATCTGTGGGTCGATCAAGTCTGTAAGACCGACCGTTCCGAAAATATGGCCTGTCAAAGTGAAAATATTGCGTTTTCAGACAAAAAATGCACTTAGGAGCGAGATAACTCCGTTATCGAAACGAATTGGGTATTTCTGATCACAGATTCGTTTTCTACAGGTCTGAATTAGTAGTTGTGAATTTTTTCAGAATTTTAAAATGATAATTAGGAAATTCGAAATTTCCAAGATACGATTATCCGATAAATATGTACCTTGGACTTTCTGATATAAACGAAATTTCTCATTTTCTGATTGAATCGTCTGAAATTCTGCAGTCCAAATGAAAATTGAACGAGGAATCGATCGGTGGAGCGATCGAGTCTGTTAGACCAACCGTTCCGGAAATATGGCGTGTCAAAGTGAAAATATTGCGTTTTCAGACAAAAAACGCACTTAGGAGCGAGATAACTCCGTTATCGGAACGAATTGAGTATTTCTGATCACAGATTCGTTTTCTACAGGTCTGAATTAGTAGTTGTGAATTTTTTCAGAATTTTAAAATGATAATTAGGAAATTCGAAATTTCCAAGATACGATTATCCGATAAATATGTACCTTGGACTTTCTGATATAAACGAAATTTCTCATTTTCTGATTGAATCGTCTGAAATTCTGCAGTCCAAATGAAAATTGAACGAGGAATCGATCGGTGGAGCGATCGAGTCTGTTAGACCAACCGTTCCGGAAATATGGCGTGTCAAAGTGAAAATATTGCGTTTTCAGACAAAAAACGCACTTAGGAGCGAGATAACTCCGTTATCGGAACGAATTGAGTATTTCTGATCACAGATTCGTTTTCTACAGGTCTGAATTAGTAGTTGTGAATTTTTTCAGAATTTTAAAATGATAATTAGGAAATTCGAAATTTCCAAGATACGATTATCCGATAAATATGTACCTTGGACTTTCTGATATAAACGAAATTTCTCATTTTCTGATTGAATCGTCTGAAATTCTGCAGTCCAAATGAAAATTGAACGAGGAATCGATCGGTGGATCGATCGAGGCTGTGAGACCAACCGTTCCGGAAATACGGCGTGTCAAAGTGAAAATAGTTCGTTTTCAGACAAAAAACGCATTTAGGAGTGAGATTACTCCGTTATCAAGATGATTTATTTTTTTTCCAAGGATTCGAATCAGTGGATGTGATTTTTTTCAGATTTTTAAAATAATAAATATAATTTTCCAAATTTGGAAGATACGATTATCCGGCGATTGCTAGTCCGTAATAGAATTTTAATAGCTACAATAAGTCTAGTTACCGTCGCTCGCTGCTAGCATGTAGCATAGCATGTAGCATAGCATGTACCATAGCATGTAGCATAGCAGGTACTCATCTCACCAAATCACACTTCTTCCAAATTCCAACAATATCGAATTTAGTACCCTCGTATTTTGTTCTGGAAAGAAAGTAGTCCAAGTACATTTCCTGTTGTAAGTCATTTCATTCAGTAACATTTCAT
Source organism: Gastrophysa polygoni (assembly GCA_963576655.1). NCBI lineage: Eukaryota > Metazoa > Arthropoda > Insecta > Coleoptera > Chrysomelidae > Gastrophysa > Gastrophysa polygoni. The sequence goes on along the minus strand of OY755090.1, from coordinate 24,292,887 downwards.
GATTTTTATGTCCTTGTTTCTGGCAAGTTTCTAATTCTGTTTCTTGTATATTTTTCGCAATCCAGTCGGGTTTATATTACGTGAATTTTTATGACCCCATAGAATGTCGTTTCATTTGGAACAGATTCAATGTTTTCTGATTTCTGAATATTCTCGCAATACGATATAATTTCATTATTATTATCACTTGTTTGTCTAAAGAAACTCGATACTCGCTCTGTTCAACTACGAAAGAATAACTTGAATACAAGGTGTTCCTAAATATCATGTGAATTATTTTTTCAAATGGGACACTTTGCATATTTCAACATTAATCAATTACCAGTCGATTATGCTTACATTCTGTTTTTTTTTTCGAAAATCCGACGCGGCGCTGCCTTGTTGAAACCATTTTTCCCAAAATGCAGACATCTTTTCTGAAAAATCGTCATCATCACCATATTCTATAACGTGAAAGTTCCATCCGATCTCGGAAATGTACAGATTGGTCAGAATAATCTTTCAACTCTCTGGAATTTCGTACGCACATAACTATTTTTTTTTCAAATTTCATACATCTTTCCACCCCATTCAATAAGCTTCTTACTGATATATGATTTGGTACATGGTTCAGCTGTTATATTAAAGAAAACGCTGTTATTGATAGTTTCATGTATTTTTGTACACCCTGTATGATCAGAATGCCTTTAATCTTCAGTATATCGTTGAATGTAGAATGATAATGGTTCTTTTGAAACTAATTTGAACTGTTTGTTGTACTGTATTCTCAATCGATATTCTTCAATACCTCATGTTTCGCAAATAGTGAATTAAAAACAGACCAATTTGTGTAAAAAACATGGAAAATACGTTGATTGTTCACCTTATCATTGAAAATTGACGTGCAACTAACGTCACCAGGCGCTTCGTAATGTTTTGCGAATTTTCAGGATCTCACAATGAGAGGAATACCACGGAACCTAACCTCAAAATTCAATCATAGTCATAATCCAAGGAAATACCTGTTGTTCCGCATGAAATCTTGCAAGTTGATTATGATTAAATGTTCATAATCTGATGTTTCATTTATAATTTGATTGCGATCCGCAACATAACGGTATTCTTATAATTGAGTAGTAGTGTAAACATAATTTATACCTATACTGCTTCTGGACAGAAAAAGGACAAACAAGTTTTATTCAAAATTCAGATTTGAATAAGTTTTTCCATTTTGCATCGATTTTGACTATTCTTTCGTCAATTCACTTTTACCTCGGTCATTATCTGATATCAATATCGCAGAAAAATTCTGCATTTTGTAGTTAACATTACTGCGGAAATTTACGACACAATCAAGTGTTTTCGTGCTCTAATTTTCAAGCCTCATCTTTTTCAAACATTTCTTCCATTAACGTCATTCTAAAAACTGATTTATTTTTCACTGAAAACTGATTTATTTTCTTCATTTGATCGAGTTGATGCAAGATGTTGATTGATTTGCATGAGATTTGACAGTTGTCGATATTTCGACTTTGAACTATCAAAACATGAGTTTTTAAGATTCATTGAAACCAATAGATGGATCTCGATCAAACTCGTTTAATTGTTACTCATACCCATACTCAAATTGGTCCAGTTTTCTTCAGAATAATTTCATCTCAACAAGTTTTTTTCTGGCTATTTATAATTTATTGACGTTTTTTTCTGCTGAGTTAATTTTATTTGCTCTACACATGTCCCCAATGGTATGTTCTATTCCTTTGGAAAATACAAATTGCGTAAACAAACATGATTTCCATCGACTAGATATTTTCGACTCAGACATGAACATCATTATGTAGACGGCAGTGATTTGTAAAGGTGGACGATTATCGTTGCGAATGGATTGCGGTTTCCGAAGCAATTTGCAATTTGAAGTTTTGTCATGTCTGGAAACGGTCTGATTAGATGAATTATTTATGATATCGATTCGTATATGTATCGATCATAAATTCCAGACACGTTGCAAGTTAGGTGATTGAGATATTCCTGTCATATTATGTCACTTTGTTTAGTTTCATAATGATTCGTACAGAATTCGAAATTAGCACAGAACCTACAGGGTGATGGATTTTTTTAAGAACTGAACGGCACCCTGTATACAGCGTGATTCACCTAAGAATGCAAAGATTCAATCAGTGGATGTCCCCACCAAATGAAGTGTAAAACAAGTGGAATGGAAACATTGAAAGTAAAAAGGAAATAGTGTTAGCAATGTTTGGAATCACCCTGTGAATGGCATAAAGTTTATGTGTTCAGTTGAACTGAAGATTTTGCTTGTTAACACTTGAAAGTATTGTATGACTGAAAGTAAAACAAACAAACAGGATAGCATGAAAAAATATTTCAAAATATTGGTGAGGACGCCACTGAGCTCAATAATTTCAATCTTGGGGACTAAAGCAGCTACTTATCGCTACGAACTACAGTGCCAAATTTCAACAATCGAAAGAATGTTTGGAAAATCAATAAAAAATCGATTTGAAAAAGAAAATTTTATATCCTGTATCTTAAAAACCAGATATCATATTCAATACCTTTCGATGGGATGAATTATATGAAGCCGGTCGAGGAAGTTGAAGAAATAACTCCACACCAAACACGAATCGACGAATTCCAAATAATTTCCTTTCGATTCTCGAAAGGCCGCCTCAGACACCTTACTAATCATCTCAAACGCCTCCTCGCCCAATTAGGGAGGAGAAAAAGTAATTCTTTTCGCTCCTTCACCGGAACATCGTCCCGCAGTTGCCAATTAAAACTTTCCGGGCCCTCCAAGTCTGACGCCTCCTTCGAAGCCCTCTAATTGGAAAAAAGTGTCGGACTCATTGTGGATATAAGTCGACGAGTATTTCGAATTGTGCGCAATTTGTCAGAGAAATTCAATTTCATAACTATCGTGGAAAGTGATAGTTAGTAATGTGCAATATTTCCAATTTGTGTCACGTAGGCGAGATTTCTGGTGACGAAAGTCATATTGCCGGTCCTTCACGATTTCTGAATGCTACAGATATCGGATATCTATGCTCTTTCCATCACCTCAGAGATCACAGATAACAGAGAAATTTGTCTATAGTACTCAGACTATAGTTTTTTTGCCTTTTTTGAAATCAGTTGGACTTTATAGCTGTCTTCCAGTATCTTCATGCAAGCTTTCACATCGAAAGAATGATTGAAGGTTCATTTTCAAAAAACATGCTGACCGAATTTCCTTAATGGTATTTTTCAATATCACTTGTTTTAAACTTGAATCTTTGGGGAAAATCCACAGAACAAATCTCTATACTCAGTTATACATAGTGTCTGTAATTATTTGAGAAGGTGCTATGTTCATTTTTTTCTTCTTGTAGGTTCTTCTCTCCTCTGAAAAATGAAAGAACTTGTAATACTCATTTTCAATCACACCTCGTATAATCGATCCTGGATCTTTAACGCAGTGTCCTAATTTTCAATGCACATACCGGAATACGAACAACCCTGTATGAGTTATTTTCCGACACACAATGTTACTTTAGATTTACAACTGTTGATCGTATTGATTTTTCTTGGCAATGACAGATTTCCTGATAATAATCTGTTCCTCTACATTGACTATCTATACCTACCGTTTTCTTTATTGTGACAGGTGGAGATTTATTTAGGTTTTCATAGCGAAATGTTTCTATTTAACGAGGTAAATAACTAGTATTATCTCAGTCACAATCAAACCAACTGAAGTTAGAATTCACAATCGTATATTTATTCAGTTCTCAAGGTTTCGTCATGAATTATTCTTAGACACGAGAAGAAAAGTCAATATGGGTCGCCACAATCGCCAGACCTGAAACCACTGGAATTATCTCAGTTAGCCCTTAGATTCTTGACTCACGAATTCATTCACCTTCCTGGAACATCGCAGAAAGGTGGGCTATTTCTCCCTCTTTTATAGATATTTCCACGGTCGTTACTGCACGGAAATATCGTCTATTATGCGAAAGGCATGTGGCAGGACTGTTTTTCGACCTATCACGTGATCTTGACAGTTTAGACATGAACTTCAACGGATAAAAATTGTCTGATTCAGAGGAAATTTTGTTGGATTGGACTGTAGATTTTTTCAGCAATAAGAGTTCCTCAGGGATCTGTACTGGGACCGCTATTAATCTTACTTTTCATAAATGACTTACTAACAATATCATCTCAAATCATTCATAACAGACACTGTGAATTCTCTCCTGAATTGGTGTTGTAGTTGATGAGACAGAATTCGTATATTTTTTCAAAAATATCGATGAATTCCAACTAATTTCCTCAAATTAAAATTATAATACCGAAAATTCCTATGTATCCCCAAATACAAGACTAAAAAGTTAGATGTATGCTAACTAAAATTTGCAGTAATTTAAAAGATACGATAAATTTTTTGTTGATGAATAAATGTTACTATAGTATAAAAGAATACCCTTATGATAGCTCATAGAAACTTCTCTTTCACTCCCTTGTGCTGTCCTTATTTTGTTATAAACTATTTTTTTATTTTTCAGCTTTTGATGGGATTTTCTCTCCTCGTTTCTAAAAAATAGAGTAGAAGTTATTAAAAATTATTGCAATATATTTGTAGTAAGGACAGATTTAATAATTAATAATTTTTAATAACTTCTACTCTATTTTTTAGAAACGAGGAGAGAAAATCCCATCAAAAGCTGAAAAATGAATGTACCACCTCCTCGAAGAACTTACAGACAGTATTTTTTTTATATTTGTATAATTTCAAGATATTTTTCTCAGATCATCTTGTTACTGTATCAGTGTTTTATCATTATAATATCGAGAATAATGTTATGGTTTTCCATGAAAAATGTTTGGGTAACCAGAAAATCTGCCTGTGTGTGAGTAATTTGTATTTTTCTCTGTGCCTGTTGGGAAAAGATCGAGAAACCTCCTCCAGAAACTATGTGGCGCCTGATATCTACATCGCAAAATTGATGATGCCCATCTTCCCGTCAGCCTGCCCGGATTATTCCGGGAAATTGATGAAGTCAGCAATCACCGATAATAACGAGCTCTAATCTAACTCGATTCTCACCCCCAGCATCCCCATTGTGGCGAACAACGGGATGATTGATGGACGACTGTGATTCAATAGCCATGTTGATTTGGGATCAATGGCTAGCGGGATTTGTTGGTTAGATGGATCATTACTGAAAGGCTACAAAACAACATGATGCCCGCTTTTCCAAGATGAAACTGGAATTACTTGGAAGGACGGTAGTCGATAAACTCAACTGAATTGCTCACATCATCTTTCTAAAATAGCTCTCATCATATCTCAACTCACGTCAACGTTGCGCAACAATTGGAGATTCTAGATCTTGGGTGGTGTGCCGCAAGGATCAACTCTAGGGCCTATGATGTTTCTTCTTTATGGCAATGACCTACCTCAACATGTTTTCGCAACCCTAGCAGCCGACGCTCTCTCATCGACAAAACTAATCAATAAACTCAATGAAATGCTGCTTCACAGTTCACAACCTGGTGTAATGAGAACTCATCAATAGACGATTCTAACAAAACTGTAGCCATTCAATTCTGGAATAGGGACTTGAAAGGCTGTTTCATGAAGTCAGGTACCATTGTTCCTATGCGGTCTTCAATATCCATGCTCGGTAACGCCACTTTATGAATGAAAAATGCTTCGTCAAAGAACATTATGTCTAAGGTTTTTTGCAAGCACTCTGTGTGAGGAAATATCGAGAATTCATTCATTCCAAACCGATGTTTCGCAATATATGAGGGCAACGATGATTCATCAAAGTGTGCCATTCTTCTTCGACACATCCCCAACAAAGCACCATGTCGATATTTTCCGAAGCGGTGCAGGGAAATAACTTCCGGTGCCGCCTGTCGAAACTCCGGCGGGAGTCTTATCTAGATGGGTATGTCGAAAGCGACGGAAATACCATCAGCAATACCATCGATTTTCACGGAAAGCTACGCTATCGCCGATTCCCGTTCAACAAACACGACTTCCACGAGCTTACTTCGTCCCGGATAGATGATATTGTTCCGACAGCACAGCTCAGACATATGTCATGAGCCATACTTCATCTGTCACATGTCATCTGTCACTTCCTAAACGTCGCAAAACAAATTAGATATTCCTTGTGGTTGAGTAGGTAGAGTAGGTGGTCGGTAGAGGTTGGTGTCCATTGAAGGTGGCTGGCATGACGTTCGACAGATGACGTTCAACTTATGACAGTTTTCCCTTGGAAAACAACTTGGAAAAAACATGAAGAAAGCTGGGAAAACGTGGGATATGCATGGTGTATGCCGCCTGCGCGTATTTTCACGTTGTTTCACGACACGGTCTTCCATGCGTCATTTGTCATACGCCTTCTGTCAAGTGTCACATGTCATCAGCCATACATCATATGTTACACGTCAAGTGTCTTACGTCATGTGTCATATGTTATCTGCCAAACGTCACGTCGGCCATCTTGAGTCGATACCGACATATATGATGTTGACATTTGATTTGATTCATGATTTGGTCCGATTTTCCTATTTATACACTTTTTTCTACATTTTATTCTCGTTTTATTGCAGGAGGAAGGTCGACATCATGGGGTGCTTCGGCAGCAAAGACAAGTTGTCGAAGGAGGACATGGATTTCCTCAAATCGCACACTCGATATGACGAGAGTACGATCAAAGAATGGTACAAAGGTTTCAAGGTGAGGAATAATTGATTTTCTCGCAGACATAAGAAACGGTATATCTGATGATGAGGGAGTGCCAAGTCCGAAACGTTTGAATCGAGTGAAGATCAGGAGATGAACTCTTGCTGCTGCTTCAACAAATTTAAGTTAATTAAGAAAAGCCGTCGTCAAAATTCCGTTGTCATAGCAAATTCGCATTTGCTATGACAGGATTTGTAACACCATTTTACTAATAAATGCCATTTTACGAAATAAATATCTTCGAGTAGCCCAGAGAATTAGACATTTCTCATTAAATTTCAACATTTTTATTTGAATTCAGACATTTTTCTAGTTCGTATGAATTTACGTTTCTAAAATATAAAATAGAAATTTCAATAATTATCCCAATATATTTGTAGTCTTTGCGTAGATAGATATTCATTCTGCCAAATATTACTTTTTGGTGATATAGCAGAAGTTAGAAAAAGAAACAATTATACATCTTCCTCGAATTTCTAATTTTTTCTTCAAATTCAGACCTTTTTCTGTGAGTTCGAACTCTTTCTGAACTTCTGAATTCGAAGATCCGGGACTGAATTTTAGAGAACATGTCTGAATTCATATAAACAACTCTGCACCAAGAGAAAGAAGTCTGAATTTGAAAATAAAAATGTGAATTTGAAAAAAAAACTGTTCATTTCAGATAGAAAACATTGTTGAAGTTAAAAATTCTATCAGATTTTCATCTCTGAATTTTTCTTTGAATTTTTCCTTCTTTTTCTTGAATTTAGATATTTTTCTTTGAATTTATTTTTTTTTCTGTACATTTACATCTTTTCCGAGTTTTTTTTCTTTAAGTTCAGACGTTTTTTTTTTAATTTTAACTTCTTCTCTGAATTCAGATGTTTTCTTTGAATTGTAAAAAGTCTGATTTCAACGATCGATGTCTCAATTCAGATAAAATATCTGCATTCAGGAAGAGAGAAATTTTGATTCCAAGAAAAAAATCGAAATCAACAAAAAATATCTGAACTTAAAAAAGCCGAATTCAAAGAATTGAGTTTGAAGATAGTCCTAATTAAATGAAAAATGTCTGAATTCAGAAAAAAACTGTTTGAATCGAAAGAAAAAAGTTTGAGATGTTGGGAATTGAAATATGAAACACAACGATCGGTTATTGAACGATTTGAAATCGTTCTCATCTACATGTGTGATGTGGGTTTATGGTGACACATAAAATTGATTGGAATTTTATTGTTGAATATAGTCGGAGAATTCGCAGTTGTCATCCAATTAGTTGAGATTTATATGCTACCAATTTCGCGCCAGTTCAATTTATTCCAGTTTCTATTGCAAAATTCCGTATTGGTTACGAATTATTACCAGTTTAATTTGCATATGTTCGAATTTGGTATTGGTAAGCAATGAAATATCGTATATCATATATCGAGTGGTTTCAGAATCATGACCATTCGTTAATCTCAACTGATTTATAGTTCAATCAGAGACATGAAAAGTATTGAGATCCGCATTCGAAAAGAATAACTTCGATTGTGATAACTCGAAAAATTGAACCGTGCCTTTTTTAGTATTTTTTGTAGAACTCAAGGTTGTCGATTTTGTCGAGTTGAGAATCATTTCCATATTTTTCCTGGATTCTCAGAAACTGCATAGATTTGGCAACTTTGTAATCGCACGCTGAATTGGTGTCAGAAGTGGGATTCAACATCGTGTAAAATATAATTCGGAGCAGTACTCAAGGTTGTCGAGAAAAGGCAACGTTACTTCAATTTCTCCACATCGTAGCTCTAGCCAAGAACTATGACATCAAAAACTTGTAGAAATTCAATTTATGTACGAAGAACCGCTGTGAGTAGATTCAAAATCAGTACACCCTCTCCCTTATGATCTCCGCTGTATCCATGAAACACTCTGTATCGAGCATTCGTCGTTTATCTAGACAATTTCGTCGGAAAATTGTGGGATTTTCGTAAATACCGCTAACAAGAAAACCGGATTAAGGTGATGAGAATTTCTGCTAGCCGGAATCGAATTGAAACTAGCCAACGCTAGCGAGTCCCGAGGGAATTTCACGTCTCTCGGGTCAAGTCACTCTTGACATGATAGTCCGGGAGCCAGTGGATACTTTATAGTCCTGGAAATACACCAACGTGTTCAAAAGTGATACGAACGTGAAATATTCGTGCTTCTCCGGATAGACTTGTCATGTGTCGAACGTCATCTGTCGAATGTCATCAGCCATACGTCATGTCATCTGTCGAATGCCATTAGCCATACGTCATGTCATCTGTCGAATAACATCAGCCATACGTCATGTCATCTGTCGAATGCCATTAGCCATACGTCATGTCATCTGTCGAATGTCATCAGCCATACGTCATGTCATCTCATATTGGACTCATCATATATTCTTTTCGACATATATCGAAAAATTTCTCGTGAAGACTGTAAACCAAAGAAATTCTTTCCCTTTTCGAGATTTTTGGTCCTTTGACCTTTTTTAGAACTATTTCTGCATTTTTTCTAGATTTCTCTTGGGTTTTCTCCCCTCACTTCTAAAAATTGATATTATTTCAATTATTTTGATATGACTGTGAAAGAACAGATTTTTAATCTGCATTTGCATATACAACTACAATTTATCTGTACTCTATCATACATATTCCTTGGAATGAATACATCTTCCTTTGAATTTTCCCCCTTTTTTCAATTCACTCTTTTTTCTTTGATTTCTAACTTCATGTTTGAACTGTAAGAAGTTTTAATTCAGAGAACACGTCTGAAATCGAAAAAACAATTCTGAACTTTAAAATATGATAAATGAATAAAAATTATAATAATTATTACAATAGTTTCTTAGAAGGACACAGCCTACTATTGGGAGAGTTGGGTTACGACAATGTTGCCGAACTCATCTTCTTCCTGGCTTGTTGTAGAATAATAGAGTGAAAAAATCAGCATGTTCGTTATGGAAATGCATTTCACCGGAATCCAATTCAGCCACAGAACGATCATTATGGTTATTTTAATGCCAATTATTGCTAATTCTCAGATGGCATGTTCACATTGATGGAAACGAATCAGAAATTTTTTACTGCGTGTTCTGACTCGGAGATCGTCGGAGGTACGTTAATAATTTGCATATCACGATTTCCCGGTATGGATTTTCCACTCGAACTCAACGAGGTCTCGAACAGAACGAGGAGATTCTCCAAGCGCCAGTATACAGGGGTTTTCACAATTATCGAGAGTTTTGAGAAAAAAAATATGATGCCTAAAACTAAGTCGAAACACATTCAAACGTTAAAACACATTCAAACGTCAAAACATGTATACAGGGTGGAGATAAAGTATGGAACCAAGTAGAGATCTTTTAAAGAATTTGCAGGCAAGTGCAATGGAACTAAATGCATACATGAATTCATACATACTGAGTTGAGTGTAAAAAAAATGTGAAAACGAGGAATATAGCACTTTAATCAACATCCTTTGAATTTTCTGCATTAGAGCTAAAAACTATTTAGATAAACTAATTCATGTTGTTTGTATGCATAGTAATAAATAAACGCACAATTTACAAATACTACAATTCAAAATGATTCAATGAAGTGATAAAGATCGTATTGAAATTTTAATGATGATCGTTTATGGTGATTGTAAAATTTATTTCCGTCAATTAGAATTTCACATTTTGAGAACAAAATAGTACTCAAATACTGTCTGTAAGTTCTTCGAGGAGGTGGTATATTCATTTTTCAGCTTTTAATGGGATTTTCTCTCCTCGTTTCTGAAAAATAGAGTAGAAGTTATTAAAAATTATTGCAATATACTTGTAGTAAGGACAGATTTAGGATCTGTCCCAAAATGTCACTGCGCTTGAAATTAAACCTTTAGATACCTAAAAGAGAAATTCTCTATTGGTCAGTGACACCTTGTTTTTGAAAAAATTTGGAAATACAAATATATTTAATAAGAATAAAACCTCTACTTATCTTGGTGGACGTTTCGGGAACGAATCTGCTCCCGTTCTCAACACAATTGAAATATCTTTCTCTTCGTGAAATTTTCTCAATGTTTCCGATTTTGACACTGAAAAGTGACAATTTGGCAGACGGAGGAATTCTGGTTACAACGTGTTTTCATTAATTGATATCGAATTTTCCATTTTCATATAGATAAAACTTGGCATCCACTTCTGATACTTGAATACTACTCTATTTTTTAGAAACGAGGAGAGAAAATCCCATCAAAAGCTGAAAAATAAAAATAGTACTCGTTTATTTATTACTATTACATCAATTATTACATCAATTAGACACATTACATCTATTATTACATCTATTACATCAATTAGTTTATCTGAATAGTTTTTTGCTCTAATGCAAAAAAACTCAAAGGAGGTTTATCAAAGTGCTATATTGCTCTTTTTTTACAATTTTCTTTACACTAAACTCAGTTTGTATGAATTCAAAATAACAAACAAGCTCATCCAAAATCTGTAAAAATATATAGGGTGTCCCATTCGAATTAAAGAAATTGATGGCATCTCCGGTTAAACCGGAAGTATATTATAAACAAAAGAATGTACATCAGATCCATTTTGTTCCATTGCACTTATCACCTGCAAATTTTCATGAATATCGTAATTTTCCTGTAAAAGATAGTTACTTGGTTCCATACTTTATCCCAACCCTGTATAACATGTGTACACGTATTCGAAAAATGAAGTTGATGATGGTTTCACGAATACGAAACCACTAATAACGGTATAAAATAAAACCGATTTTTCAGAAATCAACTTTTTTTCTCGATATTACTGAAAAACTAAAAATACTTTTGAAAATTTTCGAAAGCCGTTGGAATGATCCTCTGAATGCACAAGTTTGTTTGTTCCCATTTCAACGGATTCGTATCTCCAACCATTTCCGCGATAACCGTGCCGTGCTTCCTCACCTTGGACACACTCTCTATACTGTGTCACCCGGTATATCGCCGTCGAAGCTCACAACGAAGATTCGTATCTCCGATTCCAGCTGACACCCTATATACATCATATTCACTATGTGCAGCCGATGCGAAGCCTGGAACAGGGAATACGATCGTGTTATTTATTGTTGGAAATTATAATGGCTGATGTTCTCTGGAAAGGTCCTTTGTCTCTCAGAGGGAACAATGGCGCATTGCTTTCAGACGGATGGAAGCCCGAACAAAGGATTCTTCCAGGAATCGGTGGACTGGCAGAGAAGAGAAACGTTCAGATTAGAAGCCTCATGTTTTATATCGAGATGCGTCGGTATATTATACAGGCTGTAATGAATTCGATTGAGTCAAAGATACGATTTTATATATTCTTTACTAGATGGACCCTGGCACCTTGGAAAAGAACATGAGAAGAAGATAGAGCTATTTCCCACAATTTCCCACATTTTCGAAAAACTTTCGCAAAAATTATAATAATTCTTCACATGTTTATAAATTTAGTCTATATTTTTCAATTCCAAATTACCTATTAATTATACAGGGTGAGTCAAAAATGTGTACCGAGCTTCCTGGGGGTGATAGAACATTGAAAAATAAGTGTAGTTTGATGATTAAACTCATGGCCCAAAATGCATAGTAAGGGAGATATATCCTTCCAAAGTTGATAAAATTAAAATAATTTCTCCGCATAACTTCTGAACGATGAAAGCCACCCGATTGAAATTTTGTGCATGGATGTATGTTGTCAAAATACATTTTTTCGTCACACTTCCACATTTCTGATATTGTTATAAAGGGTGTTTTCAGAGGGTGAGTCATGTTTTTTTTGTAGAAAACTTTTTTCCCTGTATTATTTTCGGTGAAAAAACAGGAGCATTTGATGGAGCGAAGAAAATTACATAAAAAAGGTACTCTTATTCGAATACAAAAAATTGAGCCGTTCGTGAGATATTTGAGTTTTTGTAGTTACATGATATCAGCAGATTGATTTTATTCATCGCGAGATTCATCGGTATAACGATATTTCAGCAGCATTTGCATTTCCGAAGCACTCGCCAAGCATTAGAAGCATATCAGTTTGTTCAGAGAACGAATAACCTGCCATATTTCTTAAAATCTCAGTTGATAATCGCAGTGATAAATGACACAGAAAAACCACACGAACGAATCGACTACAACAATGTTGACTCGAATGTTGATGACATGAACGTCAAAATTGAGAACGAAATTATTCATCATGGTCTGCTATGGACTGAGGAATCGAACCATCGCTTCCCGAACAAGCGGTAAGGGAATCTTAGATTTTCCTAAAACTCGAAAAAATTTTTTGCGATTTCATGCGATTATTTCTGTAATATTCCGGTTCAATACCCGTCATAATATTAAGTGGGATCGAACTCGACAACATTTCGGCTCACTGTGACTCATAAAAGTAGTCCTTCGGGAGTTTTTAGTAATTATCACTCTCCATTAGCAGGTATTTTTTTGTGGCTCTAAATATTCATAATTATGGGGTTGGGCTTGTTCATCCCTCCGATGACGCGTCTCATCAGGCACTCGACACACCAGACATCAAACAGAATAATTCATCTTGTTATGGGGGAGTTATGGGTTTACAGGGTGGCTGTTGTGTTAGCAGGATGATGTTGTCTTCTCACCATTCGAACGAATTCCCAATTTTTCCACATCAATGAATGAACCTTATAGACATAGTTTATAATATTCTATTTATAATCCTGAGTAGACACAACTGATTAATAATTGTATAACACTTTCACTTTCTTGTCCGCTTGTTGTATTTGGAATTCCATCTGTGCAAAAGAATGCAAACTTCATTGACCTGAATACATATTCTGTTTTCAACTATTTTTCGCCGTACGTCCATAAGGACATATACCGGGTGACGCGGAAGCAAATGTCCGATCAGAATAATAATAACGAAGGGACATATACAACAAGGATAGACTGCATTTTGATGAAAATCATGTTGAAGAATAATCCTTGGGCTATTTATGAACTTTGAACTTTAGTACATAAAAATGCACTTATAAAACAAAATGATCAAGATATTATAGTTTTTCTAGAATCCCAGTACTATTTTTTTTGCTATCTTTCACTCCTCAGCATTTCTTGACATTTCTCGTTTTACTCTTGCACTTTTTAATTGCTTCCACTGGTTACATGAACTTGTTATCACCGTGTGAGCTTCTGTCAAAGGAAAAAGTTTCCTCGCAAAAAAGATGTTATATACTTACCTTCCGGTATTTTTTTACAAATTGTACGATATTGTAAGATATTCACTTGGTTATTTGTACAGATTGATGATCTGCCCCAAAATGTCACTGCCCTTGGAAGACAAATACATCTAGTGAATATCAACATTTCGACTACACTAAGGATGAGTAGCAAGTAGTAGTTTTTTTGGGCATCGATATACCTACACAGATGATTGGAATCGCCTCACATTTTCCAGGTCTCTGGATCAATATCTCTGTCGATATGTCTATTTTCAGAAACGCTATATTATTCAACAAAAAATGTCACCAGCATTATGTCGGGATATCTGAAATTCCAGTTCAGGTTTCTGAGGCATTCATTTTCCTTCTCCAGAAACCCAACCAGTTCATTCAATCGTATAAACACGCGCCATGGAATAATTTTTTGCCCTAATTTCGTTTCTGGAATATCCTAAGCTGTATACAGTTCATTTAATTCAGAATTTCCAGTTTTGCCGATCCATTTCATCAGAGATGTTTATGACACGAGTTCTTTACAAAATGATCGAGTATCTCTGATTCCTCCAGTTTCAGCTGAAATTGACAAATTGAACTCCGCGAAAAGCCGATTTTATAGAATTCGTAATTGATTCTATCGATTCGGGATTTTCGATTTGCCAGGAGTTGATGCTATATGGTATCGGTTGGCGGAATTAAAATTCAAGGAAAGACAGTTATCGAACATTCATATCATATCATATTTTTTTTATGTGAGATTTAATTCCGTTATTTCCTGATGTGGTGTTGTACGAGTGAGATTTGTGCATTGACAAAGAAGAACCTAGTTTGACAGAATATATCTGAAGCTAGTGTGATACTAGTCTAATCAGATAAAAAAAAGATAGTTCGTTTAATCAGTACAAAAATGACTGATTTTGAAATGAACGAGACTGAAGCATATTTTTTCAACGACACATTTTGTAAATTGTACATATATTGAAATAATTTACGGAAGTGAAGAATAATCCGAACCAAAAATAATCGAGAATCCATTTGTTGTTAATGATTAAATTTATTCACATTATAATATCTGCCTTGGACTCAACTACTAGTGCTACTTCATATTTCATATAAATCAACAATTCTACTCAATATGTGACGAATCGATCGAATTTTTTTTCATTTCAGCAAGACTGTCCTAATGGCCGATTGACACCTGCCAAATTCGTCGACATGTACAAGATGTTCTTTCCCTCTGGCAACGCAGAGGAGTTCTGCGATCACGTGTTCAGAACTTTCGATATGGACAAAAACGGCTACATAGATTTCAAAGTAAGTTTTGTTCAAACGTTCTCGAAATTGCCGCTGAAATTGGGTTCGAGTACGAAGGACTCAAATTTTTCATGGATAAAAAATGTAACCCTTTTCTTTTTGAAAGCCGTAAAGGATTTTTTGCTCATACTGAGTGTTTGGGAGAGCAATTCAAATTGGCAGTTCAATTTTCAAGAACCTTCAATTGAAATTCAACTGAATATTTTAATAGAGCTATCAATAAACAGAACACACAGACCCTCTGGATTACAAATCATACAACATTTCGAACATTTGAAGTGAATCACTCATTGAAATTTCAGGTTTTAGTGCTTAAATTATTTTTTTTTTTCATCTTCTGACGAAAAATTTCGATATATCAAACCAATTGAATTTGGTCAATAATCTTGCGAACCAATAGAAAAATCTCAAACACTCTGAAGGGTCGAAAGTTAGGTAATGCTTTAGAGAATAAAAAACAACATTGAGCTTTGATCAGTGGCGTACCTGAAGAAAGTTATATTAATGTTTTACATTACACTTCATTGCTGAATGAATATTTGTATTCTTATGCGAATCACCCTGAATAGGGAGGTAAATTGGTGGTTCTGGGTCATCCGGTATGATGAAAATTTGTGAAATATTCGAGAGTTTCTTCCCCCTCGAATTCACCGCTGAAGAACTATGCTATTTCCCAAGGAAAGTCGGCTATCAAAACAGGCTGCCAGGGTCGAATAAATTTGAATTATTTCTTGTACGAACAAAAGGAATTCATATGCATCATTTAGTAGTTCCATCAACAAGAAATGCTCTTTCTGTGTTCAATTTCAGAAGATGTCGGTCGGGCCTTTGTCTTGGATAATTTCGAAATTTGCACTCCATGAGCGCTATAGCATTCAAGTTTTCAATCTGAAGTGGCCATAAATATGAATATTGTGAATTGAAATTCTGCAATCTAGATGAAAATTGAACGAGGAATCGATCGATGGGTCGATCGAGGCTGTAAAACCGACCGTTCCGGAAATATGGCGTGGCAAAGTGAAAATAGTGCGATTTCAGACAAAAAACGCACTTAGGAGCGAGATAATTCCGTTATCGGAACGAATTGAGTATTTCTGATCACAGATTCGTTTTCTACAGGTCTGAAATAGTAGTTGTGAATTTTTTCAGAATTTTAAAAAAATAATTAGGAAATTCGAAATTTCCAAAATACGATTATCCGATAAATATGTACCTTGGACTTTCTGATATAAACGAAATTTCTCATTTTCTGATTGAACCGTCTGAAATTCTGCAATCTAGATGAAAATTGAACGAGGAATCGATCTGTGGGTCGATCGAGTCTGTAAGACCAACCGTTCCGGAAATATGGCGTGTCAAAGTGAAAATAGTGCGTTTTCAGACAAAAAACGCACTTAGGAGCGAGATAACTCCGTTATCGGAACGAATTGAATATTTCTGATCACAGATTCGTTTTCTACAGGTCTGAATTAGTAGTTGTGAATTTTTTCAGAATTTTAAAATGATAATTAGGAAATTCGAAATTTCCAAGATACGATTATCCGATAAATATGTACCTTGGACTTTCTGATATAAACGAAATTTCTCATTTTCCGATCGAACCATCTGAAATTCTGCAATCTAGATGAAAATTGAACGAGGAATCGATCTGTGGGTCGATCGAGTCTGTAAGACCAACCGTTCCGGAAATATGGCGTGTCAAAGTGAAAATAGTGTGTTTTCAGACAAAACACGCACTTAGGAGCGAGATAACTCCGTTATCGGAACGAATTGAATATTTCTGATCACAGATTCGTTTTCTACAGGTCTGAATCAGTAGTTGTGAATTTTTTCAGAATTTTAAAATGATAATTAGGAAATTCGAAATTTCCAAGATACGATTATCCGATAAATATGTACCTTGGACTTTCTGATATAAACGAAATTTCTCATTTTCCGATCGAACCGTCTGAAATTCTGCAATCTAGATGAAAATTGAACGAGGAATCGATCTGTGGGTGGATCGAGTCTGTAAGACCAACCGTTCCGGAAAAATGGCGTGTCAAAGTGAAAATAGTGTGTTTTCAGACAAAACACGCACTTAGGAGCGAGATAACTCCGTTATCGGAACGAATTGAATATTTCTGATCACAGATTCGTTTTCTACAGGTCTGAATCAGTAGTTGTGAATTTTTTCAGAATTTTAAAATGATAATTAGGAAATTCGAAATTTCCAAGATACGATTATCCGATAAATATGTACCTTGGACTTTCTGATATAAACGAAATTTCTCATTTTCCGATCGAACCATCTGAAATTCTGCAATCTAGATGAAAATTGAACGAGGAATCGATCTGTGGGTCGATCGAGTCTGTAAGACCGACCGTTCCGGAAATATGGCGTGTCAAAGTGAAAATAGTGCTTTTTCAGACAAAAAACGCACTTAGGAGCGAGATAACTCCGTTATCGAAACGAATTGAGTATTTCTGATCACAGATTCGTTTCCTACAGGTCTGAATTGGTAGTTGTGAATTTTTTCAGAATTTTAAAATGATAATTAGGAAATTCGAAATTTCCAAGATACGATTTTCCGATAAATATGTACCTTGGACTTTCTGATATGAACGAAAATCCGCATTCTATGATCGAATCGTTTCAATTCATGTGATCTGAATGAAAATTGAACGAGGAATCGATCGGTGGGTCGATCGAGGCTGTAACACCAACCGTTCCGGAAATATGGCGTGTCAAAGTAAAAATATTGCATTTTCAGACAAAAAACGCACTTAGGAGTGAGATAACTCCATTATCGAAAAGAATTGAGTATTTCTGATCACAGATTCGTTTCCTACAGGTCTGAATTGGTAGTTGTGAATTTTTTCAGAATTTTAAAATGATAATTAGGAAATTCGAAATTTCCAAGATACGATTATCCGATAAATATGTACCTTGGACTTTCTGATATAAACGAAATTTCTCATTTTCCGATCGAACCATCTGAAATTCTGCAATCTAAATGAAAATTGAACGAGGAATCGATCTGTGGGTCGATCGAGTCTGTAAGACCAACCGTTCCGGAAATATGGCGTGTCAAAGTGAAAATAGTGCGTTTTCAGACAAAAAACGCACTTAGGAGCGAGATAACTCCGTTATCGAAACGAATTGAGTATTTCTGATCACAGATTCGTTTCCTACAGGTCTGAATTGGTAGTTGTGAATTTTTTCAGAATTTTAAAATGATAATTAGGAAATTCGAAATTTCCAAGATACGATTATCCGATAAATATGTACCTTGGACTTTCTGATATAAACGAAATTTCTCATTTTCCGATCGAACCGTCTGAAATTCTGCAATCTAGATGAAAATTGAACGAGGAATCGATCTGTGGGTCGATCGAGTCTGTAAGACCAACCGTTCCGGGAAAATGGCGTGTCAAAGTGAAAATAGTGTGTTTTCAGACAAAAACGCACTTAGGAGCGAGATAACTCCATTATCGAAACGAATTCAGTATTCCTGATCACAGATTCGTTTTCTACAGGTCTGAATTAGTAGTTGTGAATTTTTTCAGAATTTTAAAATGATAATTAGGAAATTCGAAATTTCCAAGATACGATTATCCGATAAATATGTACCTTGGACTTTCTGATATAAACGAAATTTCTCATTTTCCGATCGAACCATCTGAAATTCTGCAATCTAGATGAAAATTGAACGAGGAATCGATCTGTGGGTCGATCGAGTCTGTAAGACCGACCGTTCCGGAAATATGGCGTGTCAAAGTGAAAATAGTGCTTTTTCAGACAAAAAACGCACTTAGGAGCGAGATAACTCCGTTATCGAAACGAATTGAGTATTTCTGATCACAGATTCGTTTCCTACAGGTCTGAATTGGTAGTTGTGAATTTTTTCAGAATTTTAAAATGATAATTAGGAAATTCGAAATTTCCAAGATACGATTTTCCGATAAATATGTACCTTGGACTTTCTGATATGAACGAAAATCCGCATTCTATGATCGAATCGTTTCAATTCATGTGATCTGAATGAAAATTGAACGAGGAATCGATCGGTGGGTCGATCGAGGCTGTAACACCAACCGTTCCGGAAATATGGCGTGTCAAAGTAAAAATATTGCATTTTCAGACAAAAAACGCACTTAGGAGTGAGATAACTCCATTATCGAAAAGAATTGAGTATTTCTGATCACAGATTCGTTTCCTACAGGTCTGAATTGGTAGTTGTGAATTTTTTCAGAATTTTAAAATGATAATTAGGAAATTCGAAATTTCCAAGATACGATTATCCGATAAATATGTACCTTGGACTTTCTGATATAAACGAAATTTCTCATTTTCCGATCGAACCATCTGAAATTCTGCAATCTAAATGAAAATTGAACGAGGAATCGATCTGTGGGTCGATCGAGTCTGTAAGACCAACCGTTCCGGAAATATGGCGTGTCAAAGTGAAAATAGTGCGTTTTCAGACAAAAAACGCACTTAGGAGCGAGATAACTCCGTTATCGAAACGAATTGAGTATTTCTGATCACAGATTCGTTTCCTACAGGTCTGAATTGGTAGTTGTGAATTTTTTCAGAATTTTAAAATGATAATTAGGAAATTCGAAATTTCCAAGATACGATTATCCGATAAATATGTACCTTGGACTTTCTGATATAAACGAAATTTCTCATTTTCCGATCGAACCGTCTGAAATTCTGCAATCTAGATGAAAATTGAACGAGGAATCGATCTGTGGGTCGATCGAGTCTGTAAGACCAACCGTTCCGGAAAAATGGCGTGTCAAAGTGAAAATAGTGTGTTTTCAGACAAAAACGCACTTAGGAGCGAGATAACTCCATTATCGAAACGAATTCAGTATTCCTGATCACAGATTCGTTTTCTACAGGTCTGAATTAGTAGTTGTGAATTTTTTCAGAATTTTAAAATGATAATTAGGAAATTCGAAATTTCCAAGATACGATTATCCGATAAATATGTACCTTGGACTTTCTGATATAAACGAAATTTCTCATTTTCCGATCGAACCGTCTGAAATTCTGCAATCTAGATGAAAATTGAACGAGGAATCGATCTGTGGGTGGATCGAGTCTGTAAGACCAACCGTTCCGGAAAAATGGCGTGTCAAAGTGAAAATAGTGCGTTTTCAGACAAAACACGCACTTAGGAGCGAGATAACTCCGTTATCGGAACGAATTGAGTATTTATGATCACAGATTCGTTCTCTACAGTTCTGAATTAGTAGTTGTGAATATTTTCAGAATTTTAAAATGATAATTAGGAAATTCGAAATTTCCAAGATACGATTATCCGATAAATATGTACCTTGGACTTTCTGATATAAACGAAATTTCTCATTTTCCGATCAAACCGTCTGAAATTCTGCAATCTAGATGAAAATTGAACGAGGAATCGATCTGTGGGTCGATCGAGTCTGTAAGACCAACCGTTCCGGAAATATGGCGTGTCAAAGTGAAAATATTGCGTTTTCAGACAAAAAACGCACTTAGGAGCGAGATAACTCCGTTATCGGAACGAATTGAGTATTTCTGATCACAGATTCGTTTTCTACAGGTCTGAATTAGTAGTTGTGAATTTTTTCAGAATTTTAAAATGATAATTAGGAAATTCGAAATTTCCAAGATACGATTATCCGATAAATATGTACCTTGGACTTTCTGATATAAACGAAATTTCTCATTTTCTAATCGAACCGTCTGAAGTTCTGCAATCCAGATGAAAATTGAACGAGGAATCGATCTGTGGGTCGATCGAGTCTGTAAGACCAACCGTTCCGGAAATATGGCGTGTCAAAGTGAAAATATTGCGTTTTCAGACAAAAAACGCACTTAGGAGCGAGATAACTCCGTTATCGGAACGAATTGAGTATTTCTGATCACAGATTCGTTTTCTACAGGTCTGAATTAGTAGTTGTGAATTTTTTCAGAATTTTAAAATGATAATTAGGAAATTCGAAATTTCCAAGATACGATTATCCGATAAATATGTACCTTGGCCTTTCTGATATAAACGAAATTTCTCATTTTCTGATCGAACCGTCTGAAATTCTGCAATCTAGATGAAAATTGAACGAGGAATCGATCTGTGGGTCGATCGAGTCTGTAAGACCAACCGTTCCGGAAAAATGGCGTGTCAAAGTGAAAATAGTGTGTTTTCAGACAAAAACGCACTTAGGAGCGAGATAACTCCATTATCGAAACGAATTCAGTATTCCTGATCACAGATTCGTTTTCTACAGGTCTGAATTAGTAGTTGTGAATTTTTTCAGAATTTTAAAATGATAATTAGGAAATTCGAAATTTCCAAGATACGATTATCCGATAAATATGTACCTTGGACTTTCTGATATTTCTCATTTTCCGATCGAACCGTCTGAAATTCTGCAATCTAGATGAAAATTGAACGAGGAATCGATCTGTGGGTGGATCGAGTCTGTAAGACCAACCGTTCCGGAAAAATGGCGTGTCAAAGTGAAAATAGTGCGTTTTCAGACAAAACACGCACTTAGGAGCGAGATAACTCCGTTATCGGAACGAATTGAGTATTTATGATCACAGATTCGTTTTCTACAGTTCTGAATTAGTAGTTGTGAATATTTTCAGAATTTTAAAATGATAATTAGGAAATTCGAAATTTCCAAGATACGATTATCCGATAAATATGTACCTTGGACTTTCTGATATAAACGAAATTTCTCATTTTCCGATCGAACCGTCTGAAATTCTGCAATCTAGATGAAAATTGAACGAGGAATCGATCTGTGGGTCGATCGAGTCTGTAAGACCAACCGTTCCGGGAAAATGGCGTGTCAAAGTGAAAATAGTGTGTTTTCAGACAAAAACGCACTTAGGAGCGAGATAACTCCATTATCGAAACGAATTCAGTATTCCTGATCACAGATTCGTTTTCTACAGGTCTGAATTAGTAGTTGTGAATTTTTTCAGAATTTTAAAATGATAATTAGGAAATTCGAAATTTCCAAGATACGATTATCCGATAAATATGTACCTTGGACTTTCTGATATAAACGAAATTTCTCATTTTCCGATCGAACCATCTGAAATTCTGCAATCTAGATGAAAATTGAACGAGGAATCGATCTGTGGGTCGATCGAGTCTGTAAGACCGACCGTTCCGGAAATATGGCGTGTCAAAGTGAAAATAGTGCTTTTTCAGACAAAAAACGCACTTAGGAGCGAGATAACTCCGTTATCGAAACGAATTGAGTATTTCTGATCACAGATTCGTTTCCTACAGGTCTGAATTGGTAGTTGTGAATTTTTTCAGAATTTTAAAATGATAATTAGGAAATTCGAAATTTCCAAGATACGATTTTCCGATAAATATGTACCTTGGACTTTCTGATATGAACGAAAATCCGCATTCTATGATCGAATCGTTTCAATTCATGTGATCTGAATGAAAATTGAACGAGGAATCGATCGGTGGGTCGATCGAGGCTGTAACACCAACCGTTCCGGAAATATGGCGTGTCAAAGTAAAAATATTGCATTTTCAGACAAAAAACGCACTTAGGAGTGAGATAACTCCATTATCGAAAAGAATTGAGTATTTCTGATCACAGATTCGTTTCCTACAGGTCTGAATTGGTAGTTGTGAATTTTTTCAGAATTTTAAAATGATAATTAGGAAATTCGAAATTTCCAAGATACGATTATCCGATAAATATGTACCTTGGACTTTCTGATATAAACGAAATTTCTCATTTTCCGATCGAACCATCTGAAATTCTGCAATCTAAATGAAAATTGAACGAGGAATCGATCTGTGGGTCGATCGAGTCTGTAAGACCAACCGTTCCGGAAATATGGCGTGTCAAAGTGAAAATAGTGCGTTTTCAGACAAAAAACGCACTTAGGAGCGAGATAACTCCGTTATCGAAACGAATTGAGTATTTCTGATCACAGATTCGTTTCCTACAGGTCTGAATTGGTAGTTGTGAATTTTTTCAGAATTTTAAAATGATAATTAGGAAATTCGAAATTTCCAAGATACGATTATCCGATAAATATGTACCTTGGACTTTCTGATATAAACGAAATTTCTCATTTTCCGATCGAACCGTCTGAAATTCTGCAATCTAGATGAAAATTGAACGAGGAATCGATCTGTGGGTCGATCGAGTCTGTAAGACCAACCGTTCCGGAAAAATGGCGTGTCAAAGTGAAAATAGTGTGTTTTCAGACAAAAACGCACTTAGGAGCGAGATAACTCCATTATCGAAACGAATTCAGTATTCCTGATCACAGATTCGTTTTCTACAGGTCTGAATTAGTAGTTGTGAATTTTTTCAGAATTTTAAAATGATAATTAGGAAATTCGAAATTTCCAAGATACGATTATCCGATAAATATGTACCTTGGACTTTCTGATATAAACGAAATTTCTCATTTTCCGATAGAACCGTCTGAAATTCTGCAATCTAGATGAAAATTGAACGAGGAATCGATCTGTGGGTGGATCGAGTCTGTAAGACCAACCGTTCCGGAAAAATGGCGTGTCAAAGTGAAAATAGTGCGTTTTCAGACAAAACACGCACTTAGGAGCGAGATAACTCCGTTATCGGAACGAATTGAGTATTTATGATCACAGATTCGTTCTCTACAGTTCTGAATTAGTAGTTGTGAATATTTTCAGAATTTTAAAATGATAATTAGGAAATTCGAAATTTCCAAGATACGATTATCCGATAAATATGTACCTTGGACTTTCTGATATAAACGAAATTTCTCATTTTCCGATCAAACCGTCTGAAATTCTGCAATCTAGATGAAAATTGAACGAGGAATCGATCTGTGGGTCGATCGAGTCTGTAAGACCAACCGTTCCGGAAATATGGCGTGTCAAAGTGAAAATATTGCGTTTTCAGACAAAAAACGCACTTAGGAGCGAGATAACTCCGTTATCGGAACGAATTGAGTATTTCTGATCACAGATTCGTTTTCTACAGGTCTGAATTAGTAGTTGTGAATTTTTTCAGAATTTTAAAATGATAATTAGGAAATTCGAAATTTCCAAGATACGATTATCCGATAAATATGTACCTTGGACTTTCTGATATAAACGAAATTTCTCATTTTCTAATCGAACCGTCTGAAGTTCTGCAATCCAGATGAAAATTGAACGAGGAATCGATCTGTGGGTCGATCGAGTCTGTAAGACCAACCGTTCCGGAAATATGGCGTGTCAAAGTGAAAATATTGCGTTTTCAGACAAAAAACGCACTTAGGAGCGAGATAACTCCGTTATCGGAACGAATTGAGTATTTCTGATCACAGATTCGTTTTCTACAGGTCTGAATTAGTAGTTGTGAATTTTTTCAGAATTTTAAAATGATAATTAGGAAATTCGAAATTTCCAAGATACGATTATCCGATAAATATGTACCTTGGCCTTTCTGATATAAACGAAATTTCTCATTTTCTGATCGAACCGTCTGAAATTCTGCAATCTAGATGAAAATTGAACGAGGAATCGATCTGTGGGTCGATCGAGTCTGTAAGACCAACCGTTCCGGAAAAATGGCGTGTCAAAGTGAAAATAGTGTGTTTTCAGACAAAAACGCACTTAGGAGCGAGATAACTCCATTATCGAAACGAATTCAGTATTCCTGATCACAGATTCGTTTTCTACAGGTCTGAATTAGTAGTTGTGAATTTTTTCAGAATTTTAAAATGATAATTAGGAAATTCGAAATTTCCAAGATACGATTATCCGATAAATATGTACCTTGGACTTTCTGATATTTCTCATTTTCCGATCGAACCGTCTGAAATTCTGCAATCTAGATGAAAATTGAACGAGGAATCGATCTGTGGGTGGATCGAGTCTGTAAGACCAACCGTTCCGGAAAAATGGCGTGTCAAAGTGAAAATAGTGCGTTTTCAGACAAAACACGCACTTAGGAGCGAGATAACTCCGTTATCGGAACGAATTGAGTATTTATGATCACAGATTCGTTTTCTACAGTTCTGAATTAGTAGTTGTGAATATTTTCAGAATTTTAAAATGATAATTAGGAAATTCGAAATTTCCAAGATACGATTATCCGATAAATATGTACCTTGGACTTTCTGATATAAACGAAAATTCTCATTTTCCGATCAAACCGTCTGAAATTCTGCAATCTAGATGAAAATTGAACGAGGAATCGATCTGTGGGTGGATCGAGTCTGTAAGACCAACCGTTCCGGAAATATGGCGTGTCAAAGTGAAAATAGTGCGTTTTCAGACAAAAAACGCACTTAGGAGCGAGATAACTCCATTATCGAGAAGAATTGAGTATTTCTGATCACAGATTCGTTTCCTACAGGTCTGAATTGGTAGTTGTGAATTTTTTCAGAATTTTAAAATGATAATTAGGAAATTCGAAATTTCCAAGATACGATTATCCGATAAATATGTACCTTGGACTTTCTGATATAAACGAAATTTCTCATTTTCCGATCGAACCATCTGAAATTCTGCAATCTAAATGAAAATTGAACGAGGAATCGATCTGTGGGTCGATCGAGTCTGTAAGACCAACCGTTCCGGAAATATGGCGTGTCAAAGTGAAAATAGTGCGTTTTCAGACAAAAAACGCACTTAGGAGCGAGATAACTCCGTTATCGAAACGAATTGAGTATTTCTGATCACAGATTCGTTTCCTACAGGTCTGAATTGGTAGTTGTGAATTTTTTCAGAATTTTAAAATGATAATTAGGAAATTCGAAATTTCCAAGATACGATTATCCGATAAATATGTACCTTGGACTTTCTGATATAAACGAAATTTCTCATTTTCCGATCGAACCGTCTGAAATTCTGCAATCTAGATGAAAATTGAACGAGGAATCGATCTGTGGGTCGATCGAGTCTGTAAGACCAACCGTTCCGGAAAAATGGCGTGTCAAAGTGAAAATAGTGTGTTTTCAGACAAAAACGCACTTAGGAGCGAGATAACTCCGTTATCGGAACGAATTGAGTATTTATGATCACAGATTCGTTTTCTACAGTTCTGAATTAGTAGTTGTGAATATTTTCAGAATTTTAAAATGATAATTAGGAAATTCGAAATTTCCAAGATACGATTATCCGATAAATATGTACCTTGGACTTTCTGATATAAACGAAATTTCTCATTTTCCGATCAAACCGTCTGAAATTCTGCAATCTAGATGAAAATTGAACGAGGAATCGATCTGTGGGTCGATCGAGTCTGTAAGACCAACCGTTCCGGAAATATGGCGTGTCAAAGTGAAAATATTGCGTTTTCAGACAAAAAACGCACTTAGGAGCGAGATAACTCCGTTATCGGAACGAATTGAGTATTTCTGATCACAGATTCGTTTTCTACAGGTCTGAATTAGTAGTTGTGAATTTTTTCAGAATTTTAAAATGATAATTAGGAAATTCGAAATTTCCAAGATACGATTATCCGATAAATATGTACCTTGGACTTTCTGATATAAACGAAATTTCTCATTTTCCGATCAAACCGTCTGAAATTCTGCAATCTAGATGAAAATTGAACGAGGAATCGATCTGTGGGTCGATCGAGTCTGTAAGACCAACCGTTCCGGAAATATGGCGTGTCAAAGTGAAAATATTGCGTTTTCAGACAAAAAACGCACTTAGGAGCGAGATAACTCCGTTATCGGAACGAATTGAGTATTTCTGATCACAGATTCGTTTTCTACAGGTCTGAATTAGTAGTTGTGAATTTTTTCAGAATTTTAAAATGATAATTAGGAAATTCGAAATTTCCAAGATACGATTATCCGATAAATATGTACCTTGGACTTTCTGATATAAACGAAATTTCTCATTTTCCGATCGAACCATCTGAAATTCTGCAATCTAGATGAAAATTGAACGAGGAATCGATCTGTGGGTCGATCGAGTCTGTAAGACCGACCGTTCCGGAAATATGGCGTGTCAAAGTGAAAATAGTGCTTTTTCAGACAAAAAAACGCACTTAGGAGCGAGATAACTCCGTTATCGAAACGAATTGAGTATTTCTGATCACAGATTCGTTTCCTACAGGTCTGAATTGGTAGTTGTGAATTTTTTCAGAATTTTAAAATGATAATTAGGAAATTCGAAATTTCCAAGATACGATTTTCCGATAAATATGTACCTTGGACTTTCTGATATGAACGAAAATCCGCATTCTATGATCGAATCGTTTCAATTCATGTGATCTGAATGAAAATTGAACGAGGAATCGATCGGTGGGTCGATCGAGGCTGTAACACCAACCGTTCCGGAAATATGGCGTGTCAAAGTAAAAATATTGCATTTTCAGACAAAAAACGCACTTAGGAGTGAGATAACTCCATTATCGAAAAGAATTGAGTATTTCTGATCACAGATTCGTTTCCTACAGGTCTGAATTGGTAGTTGTGAATTTTTTCAGAATTTTAAAATGATAATTAGGAAATTCGAAATTTCCAAGATACGATTATCCGATAAATATGTACCTTGGACTTTCTGATATAAACGAAATTTCTCATTTTCCGATCGAACCATCTGAAATTCTGCAATCTAAATGAAAATTGAACGAGGAATCGATCTGTGGGTCGATCGAGTCTGTAAGACCAACCGTTCCGGAAATATGGCGTGTCAAAGTGAAAATAGTGCGTTTTCAGACAAAAAACGCACTTAGGAGCGAGATAACTCCGTTATCGAAACGAATTGAGTATTTCTGATCACAGATTCGTTTCCTACAGGTCTGAATTGGTAGTTGTGAATTTTTTCAGAATTTTAAAATGATAATTAGGAAATTCGAAATTTCCAAGATACGATTATCCGATAAATATGTACCTTGGACTTTCTGATATAAACGAAATTTCTCATTTTCCGATCGAACCGTCTGAAATTCTGCAATCTAGATGAAAATTGAACGAGGAATCGATCTGTGGGTCGATCGAGTCTGTAAGACCAACCGTTCCGGAAAAATGGCGTGTCAAAGTGAAAATAGTGTGTTTTCAGACAAAAACGCACTTAGGAGCGAGATAACTCCATTATCGAAACGAATTCAGTATTCCTGATCACAGATTCGTTTTCTACAGGTCTGAATTAGTAGTTGTGAATTTTTTCAGAATTTTAAAATGATAATTAGGAAATTCGAAATTTCCAAGATACGATTATCCGATAAATATGTACCTTGGACTTTCTGATATAAACGAAATTTCTCATTTTCCGATAGAACCGTCTGAAATTCTGCAATCTAGATGAAAATTGAACGAGGAATCGATCTGTGGGTGGATCGAGTCTGTAAGACCAACCGTTCCGGAAAAATGGCGTGTCAAAGTGAAAATAGTGCGTTTTCAGACAAAACACGCACTTAGGAGCGAGATAACTCCGTTATCGGAACGAATTGAGTATTTATGATCACAGATTCGTTCTCTACAGTTCTGAATTAGTAGTTGTGAATATTTTCAGAATTTTAAAATGATAATTAGGAAATTCGAAATTTCCAAGATACGATTATCCGATAAATATGTACCTTGGACTTTCTGATATAAACGAAATTTCTCATTTTCCGATCAAACCGTCTGAAATTCTGCAATCTAGATGAAAATTGAACGAGGAATCGATCTGTGGGTCGATCGAGTCTGTAAGACCAACCGTTCCGGAAATATGGCGTGTCAAAGTGAAAATATTGCGTTTTCAGACAAAAAACGCACTTAGGAGCGAGATAACTCCGTTATCGGAACGAATTGAGTATTTCTGATCACAGATTCGTTTTCTACAGGTCTGAATTAGTAGTTGTGAATTTTTTCAGAATTTTAAAATGATAATTAGGAAATTCGAAATTTCCAAGATACGATTATCCGATAAATATGTACCTTGGACTTTCTGATATAAACGAAATTTCTCATTTTCTAATCGAACCGTCTGAAGTTCTGCAATCCAGATGAAAATTGAACGAGGAATCGATCTGTGGGTCGATCGAGTCTGTAAGACCAACCGTTCCGGAAATATGGCGTGTCAAAGTGAAAATATTGCGTTTTCAGACAAAAAACGCACTTAGGAGCGAGATAACTCCGTTATCGGAACGAATTGAGTATTTCTGATCACAGATTCGTTTTCTACAGGTCTGAATTAGTAGTTGTGAATTTTTTCAGAATTTTAAAATGATAATTAGGAAATTCGAAATTTCCAAGATACGATTATCCGATAAATATGTACCTTGGCCTTTCTGATATAAACGAAATTTCTCATTTTCTGATCGAACCGTCTGAAATTCTGCAATCTAGATGAAAATTGAACGAGGAATCGATCTGTGGGTCGATCGAGTCTGTAAGACCAACCGTTCCGGAAAAATGGCGTGTCAAAGTGAAAATAGTGTGTTTTCAGACAAAAACGCACTTAGGAGCGAGATAACTCCATTATCGAAACGAATTCAGTATTCCTGATCACAGATTCGTTTTCTACAGGTCTGAATTAGTAGTTGTGAATTTTTTCAGAATTTTAAAATGATAATTAGGAAATTCGAAATTTCCAAGATACGATTATCCGATAAATATGTACCTTGGACTTTCTGATATTTCTCATTTTCCGATCGAACCGTCTGAAATTCTGCAATCTAGATGAAAATTGAACGAGGAATCGATCTGTGGGTGGATCGAGTCTGTAAGACCAACCGTTCCGGAAAAATGGCGTGTCAAAGTGAAAATAGTGCGTTTTCAGACAAAACACGCACTTAGGAGCGAGATAACTCCGTTATCGGAACGAATTGAGTATTTATGATCACAGATTCGTTTTCTACAGTTCTGAATTAGTAGTTGTGAATATTTTCAGAATTTTAAAATGATAATTAGGAAATTCGAAATTTCCAAGATACGATTATCCGATAAATATGTACCTTGGACTTTCTGATATAAACGAAAATTCTCATTTTCCGATCAAACCGTCTGAAATTCTGCAATCTAGATGAAAATTGAACGAGGAATCGATCTGTGGGTGGATCGAGTCTGTAAGACCAACCGTTCCGGAAATATGGCGTGTCAAAGTGAAAATAGTGCGTTTTCAGACAAAAAACGCACTTAGGAGCGAGATAACTCCATTATCGAGAAGAATTGAGTATTTCTGATCACAGATTCGTTTCCTACAGGTCTGAATTGGTAGTTGTGAATTTTTTCAGAATTTTAAAATGATAATTAGGAAATTCGAAATTTCCAAGATACGATTATCCGATAAATATGTACCTTGGACTTTCTGATATAAACGAAATTTCTCATTTTCCGATCGAACCATCTGAAATTCTGCAATCTAAATGAAAATTGAACGAGGAATCGATCTGTGGGTCGATCGAGTCTGTAAGACCAACCGTTCCGGAAATATGGCGTGTCAAAGTGAAAATAGTGCGTTTTCAGACAAAAAACGCACTTAGGAGCGAGATAACTCCGTTATCGAAACGAATTGAGTATTTCTGATCACAGATTCGTTTCCTACAGGTCTGAATTGGTAGTTGTGAATTTTTTCAGAATTTTAAAATGATAATTAGGAAATTCGAAATTTCCAAGATACGATTATCCGATAAATATGTACCTTGGACTTTCTGATATAAACGAAATTTCTCATTTTCCGATCGAACCGTCTGAAATTCTGCAATCTAGATGAAAATTGAACGAGGAATCGATCTGTGGGTCGATCGAGTCTGTAAGACCAACCGTTCCGGAAAAATGGCGTGTCAAAGTGAAAATAGTGTGTTTTCAGACAAAAACGCACTTAGGAGCGAGATAACTCCGTTATCGGAACGAATTGAGTATTTATGATCACAGATTCGTTTTCTACAGTTCTGAATTAGTAGTTGTGAATATTTTCAGAATTTTAAAATGATAATTAGGAAATTCGAAATTTCCAAGATACGATTATCCGATAAATATGTACCTTGGACTTTCTGATATAAACGAAATTTCTCATTTTCCGATCAAACCGTCTGAAATTCTGCAATCTAGATGAAAATTGAACGAGGAATCGATCTGTGGGTCGATCGAGTCTGTAAGACCAACCGTTCCGGAAATATGGCGTGTCAAAGTGAAAATATTGCGTTTTCAGACAAAAAACGCACTTAGGAGCGAGATAACTCCGTTATCGGAACGAATTGAGTATTTCTGATCACAGATTCGTTTTCTACAGGTCTGAATTAGTAGTTGTGAATTTTTTCAGAATTTTAAAATGATAATTAGGAAATTCGAAATTTCCAAGATACGATTATCCGATAAATATGTACCTTGGACTTTCTGATATAAACGAAATTTCTCATTTTCTAATCGAACCGTCTGAAGTTCTGCAATCCAGATGAAAATTGAACGAGGAATCGATCTGTGGGTCGATCGAGTCTGTAAGACCAACCGTTCCGGAAATATGGCGTGTCAAAGTGAAAATATTGCGTTTTCAGACAAAAAACGCACTTAGGAGCGAGATAACTCCGTTATCGGAACGAATTGAGTATTTCTGATCACAGATTCGTTTTCTACAGGTCTGAATTAGTAGTTGTGAATTTTTTCAGAATTTTAAAATGATAATTAGGAAATTCGAAATTTCCAAGATACGATTATCCGATAAATATGTACCTTGGCCTTTCTGATATAAACGAAATTTCTCATTTTCTGATCGAACCGTCTGAAATTCTGCAATCTAGATGAAAATTGAACGAGGAATCGATCTGTGGGTCGATCGAGTCTGTAAGACCAACCGTTCCGGAAAAATGGCGTGTCAAAGTGAAAATAGTGTGTTTTCAGACAAAAACGCACTTAGGAGCGAGATAACTCCATTATCGAAACGAATTCAGTATTCCTGATCACAGATTCGTTTTCTACAGGTCTGAATTAGTAGTTGTGAATTTTTTCAGAATTTTAAAATGATAATTAGGAAATTCGAAATTTCCAAGATACGATTATCCGATAAATATGTACCTTGGACTTTCTGATATTTCTCATTTTCCGATCGAACCGTCTGAAATTCTGCAATCTAGATGAAAATTGAACGAGGAATCGATCTGTGGGTGGATCGAGTCTGTAAGACCAACCGTTCCGGAAAAATGGCGTGTCAAAGTGAAAATAGTGCGTTTTCAGACAAAACACGCACTTAGGAGCGAGATAACTCCGTTATCGGAACGAATTGAGTATTTATGATCACAGATTCGTTTTCTACAGTTCTGAATTAGTAGTTGTGAATATTTTCAGAATTTTAAAATGATAATTAGGAAATTCGAAATTTCCAAGATACGATTATCCGATAAATATGTACCTTGGACTTTCTGATATAAACGAAATTTCTCATTTTCCGATCGAACCGTCTGAAATTCTGCAATCTAGATGAAAATTGAACGAGGAATCGATCTGTGGGTCGATCGAGTCTGTAAGACCAACCGTTCCGGGAAAATGGCGTGTCAAAGTGAAAATAGTGTGTTTTCAGACAAAAACGCACTTAGGAGCGAGATAACTCCATTATCGAAACGAATTCAGTATTCCTGATCACAGATTCGTTTTCTACAGGTCTGAATTAGTAGTTGTGAATTTTTTCAGAATTTTAAAATGATAATTAGGAAATTCGAAATTTCCAAGATACGATTATCCGATAAATATGTACCTTGGACTTTCTGATATAAACGAAATTTCTCATTTTCCGATCGAACCATCTGAAATTCTGCAATCTAGATGAAAATTGAACGAGGAATCGATCTGTGGGTCGATCGAGTCTGTAAGACCGACCGTTCCGGAAATATGGCGTGTCAAAGTGAAAATAGTGCTTTTTCAGACAAAAAACGCACTTAGGAGCGAGATAACTCCGTTATCGAAACGAATTGAGTATTTCTGATCACAGATTCGTTTCCTACAGGTCTGAATTGGTAGTTGTGAATTTTTTCAGAATTTTAAAATGATAATTAGGAAATTCGAAATTTCCAAGATACGATTTTCCGATAAATATGTACCTTGGACTTTCTGATATGAACGAAAATCCGCATTCTATGATCGAATCGTTTCAATTCATGTGATCTGAATGAAAATTGAACGAGGAATCGATCGGTGGGTCGATCGAGGCTGTAACACCAACCGTTCCGGAAATATGGCGTGTCAAAGTAAAAATATTGCATTTTCAGACAAAAAACGCACTTAGGAGTGAGATAACTCCATTATCGAAAAGAATTGAGTATTTCTGATCACAGATTCGTTTCCTACAGGTCTGAATTGGTAGTTGTGAATTTTTTCAGAATTTTAAAATGATAATTAGGAAATTCGAAATTTCCAAGATACGATTATCCGATAAATATGTACCTTGGACTTTCTGATATAAACGAAATTTCTCATTTTCCGATCGAACCATCTGAAATTCTGCAATCTAAATGAAAATTGAACGAGGAATCGATCTGTGGGTCGATCGAGTCTGTAAGACCAACCGTTCCGGAAATATGGCGTGTCAAAGTGAAAATAGTGTGTTTTCAGACAAAAACGCACTTAGGAGCGAGATAACTCCATTATCGAAACGAATTCAGTATTCCTGATCACAGATTCGTTTTCTACAGGTCTGAATTAGTAGTTGTGAATTTTTTCAGAATTTTAAAATGATAATTAGGAAATTCGAAATTTCCAAGATACGATTATCCGATAAATATGTACCTTGGACTTTCTGATATAAACGAAATTTCTCATTTTCCGATCGAACCATCTGAAATTCTGCAATCTAGATGAAAATTGAACGAGGAATCGATCTGTGGGTCGATCGAGTCTGTAAGACCGACCGTTCCGGAAATATGGCGTGTCAAAGTGAAAATAGTGCTTTTTCAGACAAAAAACGCACTTAGGAGCGAGATAACTCCGTTATCGAAACGAATTGAGTATTTCTGATCACAGATTCGTTTCCTACAGGTCTGAATTGGTAGTTGTGAATTTTTTCAGAATTTTAAAATGATAATTAGGAAATTCGAAATTTCCAAGATACGATTTTCCGATAAATATGTACCTTGGACTTTCTGATATGAACGAAAATCCGCATTCTATGATCGAATCGTTTCAATTCATGTGATCTGAATGAAAATTGAACGAGGAATCGATCGGTGGGTCGATCGAGGCTGTAACACCAACCGTTCCGGAAATATGGCGTGTCAAAGTAAAAATATTGCATTTTCAGACAAAAAACGCACTTAGGAGTGAGATAACTCCATTATCGAAAAGAATTGAGTATTTCTGATCACAGATTCGTTTCCTACAGGTCTGAATTGGTAGTTGTGAATTTTTTCAGAATTTTAAAATGATAATTAGGAAATTCGAAATTTCCAAGATACGATTATCCGATAAATATGTACCTTGGACTTTCTGATATAAACGAAATTTCTCATTTTCCGATCGAACCATCTGAAATTCTGCAATCTAAATGAAAATTGAACGAGGAATCGATCTGTGGGTCGATCGAGTCTGTAAGACCAACCGTTCCGGAAATATGGCGTGTCAAAGTGAAAATAGTGCGTTTTCAGACAAAAAACGCACTTAGGAGCGAGATAACTCCGTTATCGAAACGAATTGAGTATTTCTGATCACAGATTCGTTTCCTACAGGTCTGAATTGGTAGTTGTGAATTTTTTCAGAATTTTAAAATGATAATTAGGAAATTCGAAATTTCCAAGATACGATTATCCGATAAATATGTACCTTGGACTTTCTGATATAAACGAAATTTCTCATTTTCCGATCGAACCGTCTGAAATTCTGCAATCTAGATGAAAATTGAACGAGGAATCGATCTGTGGGTCGATCGAGTCTGTAAGACCAACCGTTCCGGAAAAATGGCGTGTCAAAGTGAAAATAGTGTGTTTTCAGACAAAAACGCACTTAGGAGCGAGATAACTCCATTATCGAAACGAATTCAGTATTC
This sequence comes from Gastrophysa polygoni, assembly GCA_963576655.1. Classification (NCBI taxonomy): domain Eukaryota; kingdom Metazoa; phylum Arthropoda; class Insecta; order Coleoptera; family Chrysomelidae; genus Gastrophysa; species Gastrophysa polygoni. The sequence continues at coordinate 24,257,731 of OY755090.1, read as the reverse complement.
CTGATCACAGATTCGTTTTCTACAGGTCTGAATTAGTAGTTGTGAATTTTTTCAGAATTTTAAAATGATAATTAGGAAATTCGAAATTTCCAAGATACGATTATCCGATAAATATGTACCTTGGACTTTCTGATATAAACGAAATTTCTCATTTTCCGATAGAACCGTCTGAAATTCTGCAATCTAGATGAAAATTGAACGAGGAATCGATCTGTGGGTGGATCGAGTCTGTAAGACCAACCGTTCCGGAAAAATGGCGTGTCAAAGTGAAAATAGTGCGTTTTCAGACAAAACACGCACTTAGGAGCGAGATAACTCCGTTATCGGAACGAATTGAGTATTTATGATCACAGATTCGTTCTCTACAGTTCTGAATTAGTAGTTGTGAATATTTTCAGAATTTTAAAATGATAATTAGGAAATTCGAAATTTCCAAGATACGATTATCCGATAAATATGTACCTTGGACTTTCTGATATAAACGAAATTTCTCATTTTCCGATCAAACCGTCTGAAATTCTGCAATCTAGATGAAAATTGAACGAGGAATCGATTTGTGGGTCGATCGAGTCTGTAAGACCAACCGTTCCGGAAATATGGCGTGTCAAAGTGAAAATATTGCGTTTTCAGACAAAAAACGCACTTAGGAGCGAGATAACTCCGTTATCGGAACGAATTGAGTATTTCTGATCACAGATTCGTTTTCTACAGGTCTGAATTAGTAGTTGTGAATTTTTTCAGAATTTTAAAATGATAATTAGGAAATTCGAAATTTCCAAGATACGATTATCCGATAAATATGTACCTTGGACTTTCTGATATAAACGAAATTTCTCATTTTCTAATCGAACCGTCTGAAGTTCTGCAATCCAGATGAAAATTGAACGAGGAATCGATCTGTGGGTCGATCGAGTCTGTAAGACCAACCGTTCCGGAAATATGGCGTGTCAAAGTGAAAATATTGCGTTTTCAGACAAAAAACGCACTTAGGAGCGAGATAACTCCGTTATCGGAACGAATTGAGTATTTCTGATCACAGATTCGTTTTCTACAGGTCTGAATTAGTAGTTGTGAATTTTTTCAGAATTTTAAAATGATAATTAGGAAATTCGAAATTTCCAAGATACGATTATCCGATAAATATGTACCTTGGCCTTTCTGATATAAACGAAATTTCTCATTTTCTGATCGAACCGTCTGAAATTCTGCAATCTAGATGAAAATTGAACGAGGAATCGATCTGTGGGTCGATCGAGTCTGTAAGACCAACCGTTCCGGAAAAATGGCGTGTCAAAGTGAAAATAGTGTGTTTTCAGACAAAAACGCACTTAGGAGCGAGATAACTCCATTATCGAAACGAATTCAGTATTCCTGATCACAGATTCGTTTTCTACAGGTCTGAATTAGTAGTTGTGAATTTTTTCAGAATTTTAAAATGATAATTAGGAAATTCGAAATTTCCAAGATACGATTATCCGATAAATATGTACCTTGGACTTTCTGATATTTCTCATTTTCCGATCGAACCGTCTGAAATTCTGCAATCTAGATGAAAATTGAACGAGGAATCGATCTGTGGGTGGATCGAGTCTGTAAGACCAACCGTTCCGGAAAAATGGCGTGTCAAAGTGAAAATAGTGCGTTTTCAGACAAAACACGCACTTAGGAGCGAGATAACTCCGTTATCGGAACGAATTGAGTATTTATGATCACAGATTCGTTTTCTACAGTTCTGAATTAGTAGTTGTGAATATTTTCAGAATTTTAAAATGATAATTAGGAAATTCGAAATTTCCAAGATACGATTATCCGATAAATATGTACCTTGGACTTTCTGATATAAACGAAATTTCTCATTTTCCGATCAAACCGTCTGAAATTCTGCAATCTAGATGAAAATTGAACGAGGAATCGATCTGTGGGTGGATCGAGTCTGTAAGACCAACCGTTCCGGAAATATGGCGTGTCAAAGTGAAAATAGTGCGTTTTCAGACAAAAAACGCACTTAGGAGCGAGATAACTCCGTTATCGGAACGAATTGAGTATTTCTGATCACAGATTCGTTTTCTACAGGTCTGAATTAGTAGTTGTGAATTTTTTCAGAATTTTAAAATGATAATTAGGAAATTCGAAATTTCCAAGATACGATTATCCGATAAATATGTACCTTGGACTTTCTGATATAAACGAAATTTCTCATTTTCTGATCGAACCGTCTAAAATTCTGCAATCTAGATGAAAATTGAACGAGGAATCGATCTGTGGGTCGATCGACTCTGTAAGACCAACCGTTCCGGAAATATGGCGTGTCAAAGTGAAAATAGTGCGTTTTCAGACAAAAAACGCACTTAGGAGCGAGATAACTCCGTTATCGGAACGAATTGAGTATTTCTGATCACAGATTCGTTTTCTACAGGTCTGAATTAGTAGTTGTGAATTTTTTCAGAATTTTAAAATGATAATTAGGAAATTCGAAATTTCCAAGATACGATTATCCGATAAATATGTACCTTGGACTTTATGATATAAACGAAATTTCTCATTTTCCGATCGAACCATCTGAAATTCTGCAATCTAGATGAAAATTGAACGAGGAATCGATCTGTGGGTCGATCGAGTCTGTAAGACCAACCGTTCCGGAAATATGGCGTGTCAAAGTGAAAATAGTGAGTTTTCAGACAAAAAACGCACTTAGGAGCGAGATAACTCCGTTATCGGAACGAATTGAGTATTTCTGATCACAGATTCGTTTTCTACAGGTCTGAATTAGTAGTTGTGAATTTTTTCAGAATTTTAAAATGATAATTAGGAAATTCGAAATTTCCAAGATACGATTATCCGATAAATATGTACCTTGGACTTTCTGATATAAACGAAATTTCTCATTTTCCGATCGAACCATCTGAAATTCTGCAATCTAGATGAAAATTGAACGAGGAATCGATCTGTGGGTCGATCGAGTCTGTAAGACCAACCGTTCCGGAAATATGGCGTGTCAAAGTGAAAATATTGCGTTTTCAGACAAAAAACGCACTTAGGAGCGAGATAACTCCGTTATCGGAACGAATTGAGTATTTCTGATCACAGATTCGTTTTCTACGGGTCTGAATTAGTAGTTGTGAATTTTTTCAGAATTTTAAAATGATAATTAGGAAATTCGAAATTTCCAAGGTACGATTATCCGATAAATATGTACCTTGGACTTTCTGATATAAACGAAATTTCTCATTTTCCGATCGAACCATCTGAAATTCTGCAATCCAGATGAAAATTGAACGAGGAATCGATCTGTGGGTCGATCGAGTCTGTAAGACCAACCGTTCCGGAAATATGGCGTGTCAAAGTGAAAATAGTGTGTTTTCAGACAAAAAACGCACTTAGGAGCGAGATAACTCCGTTATCGGAACGAATTGAGTATTTCTGATCACAGATTCGTTTTCTACAGGTCTGAATCAGTAGTTGTGAATTTTTTCAGAATTTTAAAATGATAATTAGGAAATTCGAAATTTCCAAGGTACGATTATCCGATAAATATGTACCTTGGACTTTCTGATATAAACGAAATTCCTCATTTTCCGATCGAACCATCTGAAATTCTGCAATCTAGATGAAAATTGAACGAGGAATCGATCTGTGGGTCGATCGAGTCTGTAAGACCAACCGTTCCGGAAATATGGCGTGTCAAAGTGAAAATATTGCGTTTTCAGACAAAAAACGCACTTAGGAGCGAGATAACTCCGTTATCGGAACGAATTGAGTATTTCTGATCACAGATTCGTTTTCTACAGGTCTGAATTAGTAGTTGTGAATTTTTCCAGAATTTTAAAATGATAATTAGGAAATTCGAAATTTCCAAGATACGATTATCCGATAAATATGTACCTTGGACTTTCTGATATAAACGAAATTTCTCATTTTCTAATCGAACCGTCTGAAGTTCTGCAATCCAGATGAAAATTGAACGAGGAATCGATCTGTGGGTCGATCGAGTCTGTAAGACCAACCGTTCCGGAAATATGGCGTGTCAAAGTGAAAATAGTGCGTTTTCAGACAAAAAACGCACTTAGGAGCGAGATAACTCCGTTATCGGAACGAATTGAGTATTTCTGATCACAGATTCGTTTTCCACAGGTCTGAATTAGTAGTTGTGAATTTTTTCAGAATTTTAAAATGATAATTAGGAAATTCGAAATTTCCAAGATACGATTATCCGATAAATATGTACCTTGGACTTTCTGATATAAACGAAATTTCTCATTTTCTGATCGAACCGTCTAAAATTCTGCAATCTAGATGAAAATTGAACGAGGAATCGATCTGTGGGTCGATCGACTCTGTAAGACCAACCGTTCCGGAAATATGGCGTGTCAAAGTGAAAATAGTGAGTTTTCAGACAAAAAACGCACTTAGGAGCGAGATAACTCCGTTATCGAAACGAATTGAGTATTTCTGATCACAGATTCGTTTTCTACAGGTCTGAATTAGTAGTTGTGAATTTTTTCAGAATTTTAAAATGATAATTAGGAAATTCGAAATTTCCAAGGTACGATTATCCGATAAATATGTACCTTGGACTTTCTGATATAAACGAAATTTCTCATTTTCCGATCGAACCATCTGAAATTCTGCAATCTAGATGAAAATTGAACGAGGAATCGATCTGTGGGTCGATCGAGTCTGTAAGACCAACCGTTCCGGAAATATGGCGTGTCAAAGTGAAAATATTGCGTTTTCAGACAAAAAACGCACTTAGGAGCGAGATAACTCCGTTATCGGAACGAATTGAGTATTTCTGATCACAGATTCGTTTTCTACAGGTCTGAATTAGTAGTTGTGAATTTTTTCAGAATTTTAAAATGATAATTAGGAAATTCGAAATTTCCAAGGTACGATTATCCGATAAATATGTACCTTGGACTTTCTGATATAAACGAAATTTCTCATTTTCCGATCGAACCATCTGAAATTCTGCAATCTAGATGAAAATTGAACGAGGAATCGATCTGTGGGTCGATCGAGTCTGTAAGACCAACCGTTCCGGAAATATGGCGTGTCAAAGTGAAAATATTGCGTTTTCAGACAAAAAACGCACTTAGGAGCGAGATAACTCCGTTATCGGAACGAATTGAGTATTTCTGATCACAGATTCGTTTTCTACAGGTCTGAATTAGTAGTTGTGAATTTTTTCAGAATTTTAAAATGATAATTAGGAAATTCGAAATTTCCAAGATACGATTATCCGATAAATATGTACCTTGGACTTTCTGATATAAACGAAATTTCTCATTTTCTGATCGAACCGTCTGAAATTCTGCAATCTAGATGAAAATTGAACGAGGAATCGATCTGTGGGTCGATCGAGTCTGTAAGACCAACCGTTCCGGAAATATGGCGTGTCAAAGTGAAAATAGTGCGTTTTCAGACAAAAAACGCACTTAGGAGTGAGATAACTCCGTTATCGGAACGAATTGAGGTATTTCTGATCACAGATTCGTTTTCTACAGATCTGAATTAGTAGTTGTGAATTTTTTCAGAATTTTAAAATGATAATTAGGAAATTCGAAATTTCCAAGATACGATTATCCGATAAATATGTACCTTGGACTTTCTGATATAAACGAAATTTCTCATTTTCCGATCGAACCGTCTGAAATTCTGCAATCTAGATGAAAATTGAACGAGGAATCGATCTGTGGGTCGATCGAGTCTGTAAGACCAACCGTTCCGGAAAAATGGCGTGTCAAAGTGAAAATAGTGCGTTTTCAGACAAAAAACGCACTTAGGAGTGAGATAACTCCGTTATCGGAACGAATTGAGTATTTCTGATCACATATTCGTTTTCTACAGGTCTGATTTAGTAGTTGTGAATTTTTTCAGAATTTTAAAATGATAATTAGGAAATTCGAAATTTCCAAGATACGATTATCCGATAAATATGTACCTTGGACTTTCTGATATAAACGAAATTTCTCATTTTCCGATCGAACCGTCTGAAATTCTGCAATCTAGATGAAAATTGAACGAGGAATCGATCTGTGGGTCGATCGAGTCTGTAAGACCAACCGTTCCGGAAAAATGGCGTGTCAAAGTGAAAATAGTGTGTTTTCAGACAAAAACGCACTTAGGAGCGAGATAACTCCATTATCGAAACGAATTCAGTATTCCTGATCACAGATTCGTTTTCTACAGGTCTGAATTAGTAGTTGTGAATTTTTTCAGAATTTTAAAATGATAATTAGGAAATTCGAAATTTCCAAGATACGATTATCCGATAAATATGTACCTTGGACTTTCTGATATAAACGAAATTTCTCATTTTCCGATCGAACCGTCTGAAATTCTGCAATCTAGATGAAAATTGAACGAGGAATCGATCTGTGGGTGGATCGAGTCTGTAAGACCAACCGTTCCGGAAAAATGGCGTGTCAAAGTGAAAATAGTGCGTTTTCAGACAAAACACGCACTTAGGAGCGAGATAACTCCGTTATCGGAACGAATTGAGTATTTATGATCACAGATTCGTTCTCTACAGTTCTGAATTAGTAGTTGTGAATATTTTCAGAATTTTAAAATGATAATTAGGAAATTCGAAATTTCCAAGATACGATTATCCGATAAATATGTACCTTGGACTTCCTGATATAAACGAAATTTCTCATTTTCCGATCAAACCGTCTGAAATTCTGCAATCTAGATGAAAATTGAACGAGGAATCGATCTGTGGGTGGATCGAGTCTGTAAGACCGACCGTTCCGGAAATATGGCGTGTCAAAGTGAAAATAGTGCGTTTTCAGACAAAAAACGCACTTAGGAGCGAGATAACTCCGTTATCGGAACGAATTGAGTATTTCTGATCACAGATTCGTTTTCTACAGGTCTGAATCAGTAGTTGTGAATTTTTTCAGAATTTTAAAATGATAATTAGGAAATTCGAAATTTCCAAGATACGATTATCCGATAAATATGTACCTTGGACTTTCTGATATAAACGAAATTTCTCATTTTCTAATCGAACCGTCTGAAGTTCTGCAATCCAGATGAAAATTGAACGAGGAATCGATCTGTGGGTCGATCGAGTCTGTAAGACCAACCGTTCCGGAAATATGGCGTGTCAAAGTGAAAATATTGCGTTTTCAGACAAAAAACGCACTTAGGAGCGAGATAACTCCGTTATCGGAACGAATTGAGTATTTCTGATCACAGATTCGTTTTCTACAGGTCTGAATTAGTAGTTGTGAATTTTTTCAGAATTTTAAAATGATAATTAGGAAATTCGAAATTTCCAAGATACGATTATCCGATAAATATGTACCTTGGCCTTTCTGATATAAACGAAATTTCTCATTTTCTGATCGAACCGTCTGAAATTCTGCAATCTAGATGAAAATTGAACGAGGAATCGATCTGTGGGTCGATCGAGTCTGTAAGACCAACCGTTCCGGAAAAATGGCGTGTCAAAGTGAAAATAGTGTGTTTTCAGACAAAAACGCACTTAGGAGCGAGATAACTCCATTATCGAAACGAATTCAGTATTCCTGATCACAGATTCGTTTTCTACAGGTCTGAATTAGTAGTTGTGAATTTTTTCAGAATTTTAAAATGATAATTAGGAAATTCGAAATTTCCAAGATACGATTATCCGATAAATATGTACCTCGGACTTTCTGATATAAACGAAATTTCTCATTTTCCGATCGAACCGTCTGAAATTCTGCAATCTAGATGAAAATTGAACGAGGAATCGATCTGTGGGTGGATCGAGTCTGTAAGACCAACCGTTCCGGAAATATGGCGTGTCAAAGTGAAAATAGTGCGTTTTCAGACAAAAAACGCACTTAGGAGCGAGATAACTCCGTTATCGGAACGAATTGAGTATTTATGATCACAGATTCGTTTTCTACAGTTCTGAATTAGTAGTTGTGAATATTTTCAGAATTTTAAAATGATAATTAGGAAATTCGAAATTTCCAAGATACGATTATCCGATAAATATGTACCTTGGACTTTCTGATATAAACGAAATTTCTCATTTTCCGATCAAACCGTCTGAAATTCTGCAATCTAGATGAAAATTGAACGAGGAATCGATCTGTGGGTGGATCGAGTCTGTAAGACCAACCGTTCCGGAAATATGGCGTGTCAAAGTGAAAATAGTGCGTTTTCAGACAAAAAACGCACTTAGGAGCGAGATAACTCCGTTATCGGAACGAATTGAGTATTTCTGATCACAGATTCGTTTTCTACAGGTCTGAATTAGTAGTTGTGAATTTCTTCAGAATTTTAAAATGATGATTAGGAAATTCGAAATTTCCAAGATACGATTATCCGATAAATATGTACCTTGGACTTTCTGATATAAACGAAATTTCTCATTTTCTGATCGAACCGTCTAAAATTCTGCAATCTAGATGAAAATTGAACGAGGAATCGATCTGTGGGTCGATCGACTCTGTAAGACCAACCGTTCCGGAAATATGGCGTGTCAAAGTGAAAATAGTGCGTTTTCAGACAAAAAACGCACTTAGGAGCGAGATAACTCCGTTATCGGAACGAATTGAGTATTTCTGATCACAGATTCGTTTTCTACAGGTCTGAATTAGTAGTTGTGAATTTTTTCAGAATTTTAAAATGATAATTAGGAAATTCGAAATTTCCAAGATACGATTATCCGATAAATATGTACCTTGGACTTTATGATATAAACGAAATTTCTCATTTTCCGATCGAACCATCTGAAATTCTGCAATCTAGATGAAAATTGAACGAGGAATCGATCTGTGGGTCGATCGAGTCTGTAAGACCAACCGTTCCGGAAATATGGCGTGTCAAAGTGAAAATAGTGAGTTTTCAGACAAAAAACGCACTTAGGAGCGAGATAACTCCGTTATCGGAACGAATTGAGTATTTCTGATCACAGATTCGTTTTCTACAGGTCTGAATTAGTAGTTGTGAATTTTTTCAGAATTTTAAAATGATAATTAGGAAATTCGAAATTTCCAAGATACGATTATCCGATAAATATGTACCTTGGACTTTCTGATATAAACGAAATTTCTCATTTTCCGATCGAACCATCTGAAATTCTGCAATCTAGATGAAAATTGAACGAGGAATCGATCTGTGGGTCGATCGAGTCTGTAAGACCAACCGTTCCGGAAATATGGCGTGTCAAAGTGAAAATATTGCGTTTTCAGACAAAAAACGCACTTAGGAGCGAGATAACTCCGTTATCGGAACGAATTGAGTATTTCTGATCACAGATTCGTTTTCTACGGGTCTGAATTAGTAGTTGTGAATTTTTTCAGAATTTTAAAATGATAATTAGGAAATTCGAAATTTCCAAGGTACGATTATCCGATAAATATGTACCTTGGACTTTCTGATATAAACGAAATTTCTCATTTTCCGATCGAACCATCTGAAATTCTGCAATCTAGATGAAAATTGAACGAGGAATCGATCTGTGGGTCGATCGAGTCTGTAAGACCAACCGTTCCGGAAATATGGCGTGTCAAAGTGAAAATAGTGTGTTTTCAGACAAAAAACGCACTTAGGAGCGAGATAACTCCGTTATCGGAACGAATTGAGTATTTCTGATCACAGATTCGTTTTCTACAGGTCTGAATTAGTAGTTGTGAATTTTTTCAGAATTTTAAAATGATAATTAGGAAATTCGAAATTTCCAAGGTACGATTATCCGATAAATATGTACCTTGGACTTTCTGATATAAACGAAATTCCTCATTTTCTAATCGAACCGTCTGAAGTTCTGCAATCCAGATGAAAATTGAACGAGGAATCGATCTGTGGGTCGATCGAGTCTGTAAGACCAACCGTTCCGGAAATATGGCGTGTCAAAGTGAAAATAGTGCGTTTTCAGACAAAAAACGCACTTAGGAGCGAGATAACTCCGTTATCGGAACGAATTGAGTATTTCTGATCACAGATTCGTTTTCCACAGGTCTGAATTAGTAGTTGTGAATTTTTTCAGAATTTTAAAATGATAATTAGGAAATTCGAAATTTCCAAGATACGATTATCCGATAAATATGTACCTTGGACTTTCTGATATAAACGAAATTTCTCATTTTCTGATCGAACCGTCTAAAATTCTGCAATCTAGATGAAAATTGAACGAGGAATCGATCTGTGGGTCGATCGACTCTGTAAGACCAACCGTTCCGGAAATATGGCGTGTCAAAGTGAAAATAGTGAGTTTTCAGACAAAAAACGCACTTAGGAGCGAGATAACTCCGTTATCGAAACGAATTGAGTATTTCTGATCACAGATTCGTTTTCTACAGGTCTGAATTAGTAGTTGTGAATTTTTTCAGAATTTTAAAATGATAATTAGGAAATTCGAAATTTCCAAGATACGATTATCCGATAAATATGTACCTTGGACTTTCTGATATAAACGAAATTTCTCATTTTCTAATCGAACCGTCTGAAGTTCTGCAATCCAGATGAAAATTGAACGAGGAATCGATCTGTGGGTCGATCGAGTCTGTAAGACCAACCGTTCCGGAAATATGGCGTGTCAAAGTGAAAATAGTGCGTTTTCAGACAAAAAACGCACTTAGGAGTGAGATAACTCCGTTATCGGAACGAATTGAGGTATTTCTGATCACAGATTCGTTTTCTACAGGTCTGAATTAGTAGTTGTGAATTTTTTCAGAATTTTAAAATGATAATTAGGAAATTCGAAATTTCCAAGATACGATTATCCGATAAATATGTACCTTGGACTTTCTGATATAAACGAAATTTCTCATTTTCTAATCGAACCGTCTGAAGTTCTGCAATCCAGATGAAAATTGAACGAGGAATCGATCTGTGGGTCGATCGAGTCTGTAAGACCAACCGTTCCGGAAATATGGCGTGTCAAAGTGAAAATAGTGCGTTTTCAGACAAAAAACGCACTTAGGAGCGAGATAACTCCGTTATCGGAACGAATTGAGTATTTCTGATCACAGATTCGTTTTCCACAGGTCTGAATTAGTAGTTGTGAATTTTTTCAGAATTTTAAAATGATAATTAGGAAATTCGAAATTTCCAAGATACGATTATCCGATAAATATGTACCTTGGACTTTCTGATATAAACGAAATTTCTCATTTTCTGATCGAACCGTCTAAAATCCTGCAATCTAGATGAAAATTGAACGAGGAATCGATCTGTGGGTCGATCGACTCTGTAAGACCAACCGTTCCGGAAATATGGCGTGTCAAAGTGAAAATAGTGAGTTTTCAGACAAAAAACGCACTTAGGAGCGAGATAACTCCGTTATCGAAACGAATTGAGTATTTCTGATCACAGATTCGTTTTCTACAGGTCTGAATTAGTAGTTGTGAATTTTTTCAGAATTTTAAAATGATAATTAGGAAATTCGAAATTTCCAAGATACGATTATCCGATAAATATGTACCTTGGACTTTCTGATATAAACGAAATTTCTCATTTTCTAATCGAACCGTCTGAAGTTCTGCAATCCAGATGAAAATTGAACGAGGAATCGATCTGTGGGTCGATCGAGTCTGTAAGACCAACCGTTCCGGAAATATGGCGTGTCAAAGTGAAAATAGTGCGTTTTCAGACAAAAAACGCACTTAGGAGTGAGATAACTCCGTTATCGGAACGAATTGAGGTATTTCTGATCACAGATTCGTTTTCTACAGGTCTGAATTAGTAGTTGTGAATTTTTTCAGAATTTTAAAATGATAATTAGGAAATTCGAAATTTCCAAGATACGATTATCCGATAAATATGTACCTTGGACTTTCTGATATAAACGAAATTTCTCATTTTCCGATCGAACCGTCTGAAATTCTGCAATCTAGATGAAAATTGAACGAGGAATCGATCTGTGGGTCGATCGAGTCTGTAAGACCAACCGTTCCGGAAAAATGGCGTGTCAAAGTGAAAATAGTGCGTTTTCAGACAAAAAACGCACTTAGGAGTGAGATAACTCCGTTATCGGAACGAATTGAGTATTTCTGATCACATATTCGTTTTCTACAGGTCTGATTTAGTAGTTGTGAATTTTTTCAGAATTTTAAAATGATAATTAGGAAATTCGAAATTTCCAAGATACGATTATCCGATAAATATGTACCTTGGACTTTCTGATATAAACGAAATTTCTCATTTTCCGATCGAACCGTCTGAAATTCTGCAATCTAGATGAAAATTGAACGAGGAATCGATCTGTGGGTCGATCGAGTCTGTAAGACCAACCGTTCCGGAAAAATGGCGTGTCAAAGTGAAAATAGTGTGTTTTCAGACAAAAACGCACTTAGGAGCGAGATAACTCCATTATCGAAACGAATTCAGTATTCCTGATCACAGATTCGTTTTCTACAGGTCTGAATTAGTAGTTGTGAATTTTTTCAGAATTTTAAAATGATAATTAGGAAATTCGAAATTTCCAAGATACGATTATCCGATAAATATGTACCTTGGACTTTCTGATATAAACGAAATTTCTCATTTTCCGATCGAACCGTCTGAAATTCTGCAATCTAGATGAAAATTGAACGAGGAATCGATCTGTGGGTGGATCGAGTCTGTAAGACCAACCGTTCCGGAAAAATGGCGTGTCAAAGTGAAAATAGTGCGTTTTCAGACAAAACACGCACTTAGGAGCGAGATAACTCCGTTATCGGAACGAATTGAGTATTTATGATCACAGATTCGTTCTCTACAGTTCTGAATTAGTAGTTGTGAATATTTTCAGAATTTTAAAATGATAATTAGGAAATTCGAAATTTCCAAGATACGATTATCCGATAAATATGTACCTTGGACTTCCTGATATAAACGAAATTTCTCATTTTCCGATCAAACCGTCTGAAATTCTGCAATCTAGATGAAAATTGAACGAGGAATCGATCTGTGGGTGGATCGAGTCTGTAAGACCGACCGTTCCGGAAATATGGCGTGTCAAAGTGAAAATAGTGCGTTTTCAGACAAAAAACGCACTTAGGAGCGAGATAACTCCGTTATCGGAACGAATTGAGTATTTCTGATCACAGATTCGTTTTCTACAGGTCTGAATCAGTAGTTGTGAATTTTTTCAGAATTTTAAAATGATAATTAGGAAATTCGAAATTTCCAAGATACGATTATCCGATAAATATGTACCTTGGACTTTCTGATATAAACGAAATTTCTCATTTTCTAATCGAACCGTCTGAAGTTCTGCAATCCAGATGAAAATTGAACGAGGAATCGATCTGTGGGTCGATCGAGTCTGTAAGACCAACCGTTCCGGAAATATGGCGTGTCAAAGTGAAAATATTGCGTTTTCAGACAAAAAACGCACTTAGGAGCGAGATAACTCCGTTATCGGAACGAATTGAGTATTTCTGATCACAGATTCGTTTTCTACAGGTCTGAATTAGTAGTTGTGAATTTTTTCAGAATTTTAAAATGATAATTAGGAAATTCGAAATTTCCAAGATACGATTATCCGATAAATATGTACCTTGGCCTTTCTGATATAAACGAAATTTCTCATTTTCTGATCGAACCGTCTGAAATTCTGCAATCTAGATGAAAATTGAACGAGGAATCGATCTGTGGGTCGATCGAGTCTGTAAGACCAACCGTTCCGGAAAAATGGCGTGTCAAAGTGAAAATAGTGTGTTTTCAGACAAAAACGCACTTAGGAGCGAGATAACTCCATTATCGAAACGAATTCAGTATTCCTGATCACAGATTCGTTTTCTACAGGTCTGAATTAGTAGTTGTGAGTTTTTTCAGAATTTTAAAATGATAATTAGGAAATTCGAAATTTCCAAGATACGATTATCCGATAAATATGTACCTCGGACTTCCTGATATAAACGAAATTTCTCATTTTCCGATCGAACCGTCTGAAATTCTGCAATCTAGATGAAAATTGAACGAGGAATCGATCTGTGGGTGGATCGAGTCTGTAAGACCAACCGTTCCGGAAAAATGGCGTGTCAAAGTGAAAATAGTGCGTTTTCAGACAAAACACGCACTTAGGAGCGAGATAACTCCGTTATCGGAACGAATTGAGTATTTATGATCACAGATTCGTTTTCTACAGTTCTGAATTAGTAGTTGTGAATATTTTCAGAATTTTAAAATGATAATTAGGAAATTCGAAATTTCCAAGATACGATTATCCGATAAATATGTACCTTGGACTTTCTGATATAAACGAAATTTCTCATTTTCCGATCAAACCGTCTGAAATTCTGCAATCTAGATGAAAATTGAACGAGGAATCGATCTGTGGGTGGATCGAGTCTGTAAGACCAACCGTTCCGGAAATATGGCGTGTCAAAGTGAAAATAGTGCGTTTTCAGACAAAAAACGCACTTAGGAGCGAGATAACTCCGTTATCGGAACGAATTGAGTATTTCTGATCACAGATTCGTTTTCTACAGGTCTGAATTAGTAGTTGTGAATTTCTTCAGAATTTTAAAATGATGATTAGGAAATTCGAAATTTCCAAGATACGATTATCCGATAAATATGTACCTTGGACTTTCTGATATAAACGAAATTTCTCATTTTCTGATCGAACCGTCTAAAATTCTGCAATCTAGATGAAAATTGAACGAGGAATCGATCTGTGGGTCGATCGACTCTGTAAGACCAACCGTTCCGGAAATATGGCGTGTCAAAGTGAAAATAGTGCGTTTTCAGACAAAAAACGCACTTAGGAGCGAGATAACTCCGTTATCGGAACGAATTGAGTATTTCTGATCACAGATTCGTTTTCTACAGGTCTGAATTAGTAGTTGTGAATTTTTTCAGAATTTTAAAATGATAATTAGGAAATTCGAAATTTCCAAGATACGATTATCCGATAAATATGTACCTTGGACTTTATGATATAAACGAAATTTCTCATTTTCCGATCGAACCATCTGAAATTCTGCAATCTAGATGAAAATTGAACGAGGAATCGATCTGTGGGTCGATCGAGTCTGTAAGACCAACCGTTCCGGAAATATGGCGTGTCAAAGTGAAAATAGTGAGTTTTCAGACAAAAAACGCACTTAGGAGCGAGATAACTCCGTTATCGGAACGAATTGAGTATTTCTGATCACAGATTCGTTTTCTACAGGTCTGAATTAGTAGTTGTGAATTTTTTCAGAATTTTAAAATGATAATTAGGAAATTCGAAATTTCCAAGATACGATTATCCGATAAATATGTACCTTGGACTTTCTGATATAAACGAAATTTCTCATTTTCCGATCGAACCATCTGAAATTCTGCAATCTAGATGAAAATTGAACGAGGAATCGATCTGTGGGTCGATCGAGTCTGTAAGACCAACCGTTCCGGAAATATGGCGTGTCAAAGTGAAAATATTGCGTTTTCAGACAAAAAACGCACTTAGGAGCGAGATAACTCCGTTATCGGAACGAATTGAGTATTTCTGATCACAGATTCGTTTTCTACGGGTCTGAATTAGTAGTTGTGAATTTTTTCAGAATTTTAAAATGATAATTAGGAAATTCGAAATTTCCAAGGTACGATTATCCGATAAATATGTACCTTGGACTTTCTGATATAAACGAAATTTCTCATTTTCCGATCGAACCATCTGAAATTCTGCAATCTAGATGAAAATTGAACGAGGAATCGATCTGTGGGTCGATCGAGTCTGTAAGACCAACCGTTCCGGAAATATGGCGTGTCAAAGTGAAAATAGTGTGTTTTCAGACAAAAAACGCACTTAGGAGCGAGATAACTCCGTTATCGGAACGAATTGAGTATTTATGATCACAGATTCGTTTTCTACAGGTCTGAATTAGTAGTTGTGAATTTTTTCAGAATTTTAAAATGATAATTAGGAAATTCGAAATTTCCAAGGTACGATTATCCGATAAATATGTACCTTGGACTTTCTGATATAAACGAAATTCCTCATTTTCCGATCGAACCATCTGAAATTCTGCAATCTAGATGAAAATTGAACGAGGAATCGATCTGTGGGTCGATCGAGTCTGTAAGACCAACCGTTCCGGAAATATGGCGTGTCAAAGTGAAAATATTGCGTTTTCAGACAAAAAACGCACTTAGGAGCGAGATAACTCCGTTATCGGAACGAATCGAGTATTTCTGATCACAGATTCGTTTTCTACAGGTCTGAATTAGTAGTTGTGAATTTTTTCAGAATTTTAAAATGATAATTAGGAAATTCGAAATTTCCAAGATACGATTATCCGATAAATATGTACCTTGGACTTTCTGATATAAACGAAATTTCTCATTTTCTAATCGAACCGTCTGAAGTTCTGCAATCCAGATGAAAATTGAACGAGGAATCGATCTGTGGGTCGATCGAGTCTGTAAGACCAACCGTTCCGGAAATATGGCGTGTCAAAGTGAAAATAGTGCGTTTTCAGACAAAAAACGCACTTAGGAGCGAGATAACTCCGTTATCGGAACGAATTGAGTATTTCTGATCACAGATTCGTTTTCCACAGGTCTGAATTAGTAGTTGTGAATTTTTTCAGAATTTTAAAATGATAATTAGGAAATTCGAAATTTCCAAGATACGATTATCCGATAAATATGTACCTTGGACTTTCTGATATAAACGAAATTTCTCATTTTCTGATCGAACCGTCTAAAATTCTGCAATCTAGATGAAAATTGAACGAGGAATCGATCTGTGGGTCGATCGACTCTGTAAGACCAACCGTTCCGGAAATATGGCGTGTCAAAGTGAAAATAGTGAGTTTTCAGACAAAAAACGCACTTAGGAGCGAGATAACTCCGTTATCGAAACGAATTGAGTATTTCTGATCACAGATTCGTTTTCTACAGGTCTGAATTAGTAGTTGTGAATTTTTTCAGAATTTTAAAATGATAATTAGGAAATTCGAAATTTCCAAGGTACGATTATCCGATAAATATGTACCTTGGACTTTCTGATATAAACGAAATTTCTCATTTTCCGATCGAACCATCTGAAATTCTGCGATCTAGATGAAAATTGAACGAGGAATCGATCTGTGGGTCGATCGAGTCTGTAAGACCAACCGTTCCGGAAATATGGCGTGTCAAAGTGAAAATATTGCGTTTTCAGACAAAAAACGCACTTAGGAGCGAGATAACTCCGTTATCGGAACGAATTGAGTATTCCTGATCACAGATTCGTTTTCTACAGGTCTGAATTAGTAGTTGTGAATTTTTTCAGAATTTTAAAATGATAATTAGGAAATTCGAAATTTCCAAGGTACGATTATCCGATAAATATGTACCTTGGACTTTCTGATATAAACGAAATTTCTCATTTTCCGATCGAACCATCTGAAATTCTGCAATCTAGATGAAAATTGAACGAGGAATCGATCTGTGGGTCGATCGAGTCTGTAAGACCAACCGTTCCGGAAATATGGCGTGTCAAAGTGAAAATATTGCGTTTTCAGACAAAAAACGCACTTAGGAGCGAGATAACTCCGTTATCGGAACGAATTGAGTATTTCTGATCACAGATTCGTTTTCTACAGGTCTGAATTAGTAGTTGTGAAGTTTTTCAGAATTTTAAAATGATAATTAGGAAATTCGAAATTTCCAAGATACGATTATCCGATAAATATGTACCTTGGACTTTCTGATATAAACGAAATTTCTCATTTTCTAATCGAACCGTCTGAAGTTCTGCAATCCAGATGAAAATTGAACGAGGAATCGATCTGTGGGTCGATCGAGTCTGTAAGACCAACCGTTCCGGAAATATGGCGTGTCAAAATGAAAATAGTGCGTTTTCAGACAAAAAACGCACTTAGGAGCGAGATAACTCCGTTATCGGAACGAATTGAGTATTTCTGATCACAGATTCGTTTTCCACAGGTCTGAATTAGTAGTTGTGAATTTTTTCAGAATTTTAAAATGATAATTAGGAAATTCGAAATTTCCAAGATACGATTATCCGATAAATATGTACCTTGGACTTTCTGATATAAACGAAATTTCTCATTTTCTGATCGAACCGTCTGAAATTCTGCAATCTAGATGAAAATTGAACGAGGAATCGATCTGTGGGTCGATCGAGTCTGTAAGACCAACCGTTCCGGAAAAATGGCGTGTCAAAGTGAAAATAGTGCGTTTTCAGACAAAAAACGCACTTAGGAGCGAGATAACTCCGTTATCGGAACGAATCGAGTATTTCTGATCACAGATTCGTTTTCTACAGGTCTGAATTAGTAGTTGTGAATTTTTTCAGAATTTTAAAATGATAATTAGGAAATTCGAAATTTCCAAGATACGATTATCCGATAAATATGTACCTTGGACTTTCTGATATAAACGAAATTTCTCATTTTCTGATGGAACCGTCTGAAATTCTGCAATCTAGATGAAAATTGAACGAGGAATCGATCTGTGGGTCGATCGAGTCTGTAAGACCAACCGTTCCGGAAAAATGGCGTGTCAAAGTGAAAATAGTGTGTTTTCAGACAAAACACGCACTTAGGAGCGAGATAACTCCGTTATCGGAACGAATTGAGTATTTCTGATCACAGATTCGTTTTCTACAGGTCTGAATTAGTAGTTGTGAATTTTTTCAGAATTTTAAAATGATAATTAGGAAATTCGAAATTTCCAAGATACGATTATCCGATAAATATGTACCTTGGCCTTTCTGATATAAACGAAATTTCTCATTTTCTGATCGAACCGTCTGAAATTCTGCAATCTAGATGAAAATTGAACGAGGAATCGATCTGTGGGTCGATCGAGTCTGTAAGACCAACCGTTCCGGAAAAATGGCGTGTCAAAGTGAAAATAGTGTGTTTTCAGACAAAAACGCACTTAGGAGCGAGATAACTCCATTATCGAAACGAATTCAGTATTCCTGATCACAGATTCGTTTTCTACAGGTCTGAATTAGTAGTTGTGAATTTTTTCAGAATTTTAAAATGATAATTAGGAAATTCGAAATTTCCAAGATACGATTATCCGATAAATATGTACCTTGGACTTTCTGATATAAACGAAATTTCTCATTTTCCGATCGAACCGTCTGAAATTCTGCAATCTAGATGAAAATTGAACGAGGAATCGATCTGTTGGTGGATCGAGTCTGTAAGACCAACCGTTCCGGAAAAATGGCGTGTCAAAGTGAAAATAGTGCGTTTTCAGACAAAACACGCACTTAGGAGCGAGATAACTCCGTTATCGGAACGAATTGAGTATTTATGATCACAGATTCGTTTTCTACAGGTCTGAATTAGTAGTTGTGAATATTTTCAGAATTTTAAAATGATAATTAGGAAATTCGAAATTTCCAAGATACGATTATCCGATAAATATGTACCTTGGACTTTCTGATATGAACGAAATTTCTCATTTTCCGATCAAACCGTCTGAAATTCTGCAATCTAGATGAAAATTGAACGAGGAATCGATCTGTGGGTGGATCGAGTCTGTAAGACCAACCGTTCCGGAAAAATGGCGTGTCAAAGTGAAAATAGTGCGTTTTCAGACAAAACACGCACTTAGGAGCGAGATAACTCCGTTATCGGAACGAATTGAGTATTTATGATCACAGATTCGTTATCTACAGGTCTGAATTAGTAGTTGTGAATATTTTCAGAATTTTAAAATGATAATTAGGAAATTCGAAATTTCCAAGATACGATTATCCGATAAATATGTACCTTGGACTTTCTGATATAAACGAAATTTCTCATTTTCTGATCGAACCGTCTGAAATTCTGCAATCTAGATGAAAATTGAACGAGGAATCGATCTGTGGGTCGATCGAGTCTGTAAGACCAACCGTTCCGGAAATATGGCGTGTCAAAGTGAAAATAGTGCGTTTTCAGACAAAACACGCACTTAGGAGCGAGATAACTCCGTTATCGGAACGAATTGAGTATTTTTGATCACAGATTCGTCTTCTACAGGTCTGAATTAGTAGTTGTGAATTTTTTCAGAATTTTAAAATGATAATTAGGAAATTCGAAATTTCCAAGGTACGATTATCCGATAAATATGTACCTTGGACTTTCTGATATAAACGAAATTTCTCATTTTCCGATCAAACCATCTGAAATTCTGCAATCTAGATGAAAATTGAACGAGGAATCGATCTGTGGGTCGATCGAGTCTGTAAGACCAACCGTTCCGGAAATATGGCGTGTCAAAGTGAAAATAGTGCGTTTTCAGACAAAAAACGCACTTAGGAGCGAGATAACTCCGTTATCGGAACGAATTGAGTATTTCTGATCACAGATTCGTTTTCCACAGGTCTGAATTAGTAGTTGTGAATTTTTTCAGAATTTTAAAATGATAATTAGGAAATTCGAAATTTCCAAGATACGATTATCCGATAAATATGTACCTTGGACTTTCTGATATAAACGAAATTTCTCATTTTCTGATGGAACCGTCTGAAATTCTGCAATCTAGATGAAAATTGAACGAGGAATCGATCTGTGGGTCGATCGAGTCTGTAAGACCAACCGTTCCGGAAATATGGCGTGTCAAAGTGAAAATAGTGCGTTTTCAGACAAAAAACGCACTTAGGAGCGAGATAACTCCGTTATCGGAACGAATTGAGTATTTCTGATCACAGATTCGTTTTCCACAGGTCTGAATTAGTAGTTGTGAATTTTTTCAGAATTTTAAAATGATAATTAGGAAATTCGAAATTTCCAAGATACGATTATCCGATAAATATGTACCTTAGACTTTCTGATATGAACGAAATTCCTCATTTTCTGATCGAACCGTCTGAAATTCTGCAATCTAGATGAAAATTGAACGAGGAATCGATCTGTGGGTCGATCGAGTCTGTAAGACCAACCGTTCCGGAAATATGGCGTGTCAAAGTGAAAATAGTGCTTTTTCAGACAAAAAACGCACTTAGGAGCGAGATAACTCCGTTATCGAAAGGAATTGAGTATTTCTGATCACGGATTCGTCTTCTACAGGTCTGAATTAGTAGTTGTGAATTCTTTCAGAATTTTAAAATGATAATTAGAAAATTCGAAATTTCCAAGATACGATTTTCCGATAAATATGTACCTTGGACTTTCTGATATGAACGAAAATCCGCATTCTATGATCGAATCGATTCAATTCATGTGATCTGAATGAAAATTGAACGAGGAATCGATCGGTGGGTCGATCGAGGCTGTAACACCAACCGTTCCGGAAATATGGCGTGTCAAAGTAAAAATATTGCATTTTCAGACAAAAAACGCACTTAGGAGTGAGATAACTCCATTATCGAAAAGAATTGAGTATTTCTGATCACAGATTCGTTTCCTACAGGTCTGAATTGGTAGTTGTGAATTTTTTCAGAATTTTAAAATGATAATTAGGAAATTCGAAATTTCCAAGATACGATTATCCGATAAATATGTACCTTGGACTTTCTGATATAAACGAAATTTCTCATTTTCCGATCGAACCGTCTGAAATTCTGCAATCTAGATGAAAATTGAACGAGGAATCGATCTGTGGGTCGATCGAGTCTGTAAGACCGACCGTTCCGGAAATATGGCGTGTCAAAGTGAAAATAGTGCTTTTTCAGACAAAAAACGCACTTAGGAGCGAGATAACTCCGTTATCGAAACGAATTGAGTATTTCTGATCACAGATTCGTCTTCTACAGGTCCGAATTAGTAGTTGTGAATTTTTTCAGAATTTTAAAATTAAAATTAGAAAATTCGAAATTTCCAAGATACGATTTTCCGATAAATATGTACCTTGGACTTTCTGATATGAACGAAAATCCGCATTCTATGATCGAATCGTTTCAATTCATGTGATCTGAATGAAAATTGAACGAGGAATCGATCTGTGGGTCGATCGAGTCTGTAAGACCGACCGTTCCGGAAATATGGCGTGTCAAAGTGAAAATATTGCATTTTCAGACAAAAAACGCACTTACGAGTGAGATAACTCCATTATCGAAAAGAATTGAGTATTTCTGATCACAGATTCGTTTCCTACAGGTCTGAATTGGTAGTTGTGAATTTTTTCAGAATTTTAAAATGATAATTAGGAAATTCGAAATTTCCAAGATACGATTATCCGATAAATATGTACCTTGGACTTTCTGATATAAACGAAATTTCTCATTTTCCGATCGAACCGTCTGAAATTCTGCGATCTAGATGAAAATTGAACGAGGAATCGATCTGTGGGTGGATCGAGTCTGTAAGACCAACCGTTCCGGAAAAATGGCGTGTCAAAGTGAAAATAGTGCGTTTTCAGACAAAACACGCACTTAGGAGCGAGATAACTCCGTTATCGGAACGAATTGAGTATTTCTGATCACAGATTCGTTTTCTACAGGTCTGAATTAGTAGTTGTGAATTTTTTCAGAATTTTAAAATGATAATTAGGAAATTCGAAATTTCCAAGATACGATTATCCGATAAATATGTACCTTGGACTTTCTGATATGGACGAAATTTCTCATTTTCTGATTGAACCGTCTGACATTCTGCAATCTAAATGAAAATTGAACGAGGAATCGATCTGTGGGTGGATCGAGTCTGTAAGACCAACCGTTCCGGAAATATGGCGTGTCAAAGTGAAAATAGTGCGTTTTCAGACAAAACACGCACTTAGGAGCGAGATAACTCCGTTATCGGAACGAATTGAGTATTTCTGATCACAGATTCGTTTTCTACAGGTCTGATTTAGTAGTTGTGAATTTTTTCAGAATTTTAAAATGATAATTAGGAAATTCGAAATTTCCAAGATACGATTATCCGATAAATATGTACCTTGGACTTTCTGATATAAACGAAATTTCTCATTTTCTGATCGAACCGTCTGAAATTCTGCAATCTAGATGAAAATTAAACGAGGAATCGATCTGTGGGTGAATCGAGTCTGTAAGACCAACCGTTCCGGAAAAATGGCGTGTCAAAGTGAAAATAGTGCGTTTTCAGACAAAAAACGCACTTAGGAGCGAGATAACTCCATTATCGAAACGAATTCAGTATTCCTGATCACAGATTCGTTTCCTACAGGTCTGAATTGGTAGTTGTGAATTTTTTCAGAATTTTAAAATGATAATTAGGAAATTCGAAATTTCCAAGATACGATTATCCGATAAATATGTACCTTGGACTTTCTGATATGGACGAAATTTCTCATTTTCTGATTGAACCGTCTGAAATTCTGCAATCTAGATGAAAATTGAACGAGGAATCGATCTGTGGGTCGATCGAGTCTGTAAGACCAACCGTTCCGGAAATATGGCGTGTCAAAGTGAAAATAGTGCGTTTTCAGACAAAAAACGCACTTAGGAGCGAGATAACTCCGTTATCGGAACGAATTGAGTATTCCTGATCACAGATTCGTTTTCTACAGGTCTGAATTAGTAGTTGTGAATTTTTTCAGAATTTTAAAATGATAATTAGGAAATTCGAAATTTCCAAGATACGATTATCCGATAAATATGTACCTTGGACTTTCTGATATAAACGAAAATTCTCATTTTTTAATCGAACCGTCTGAAGTTCTGCAATCCAGATGAAAATTGAACGAGGAATCGATCTGTGGGTCGATCGAGTCTGTAAGACCAACCGTTCCGGAAATATGGCGTGTCAAATTGAAAATAGTGAGTTTTCAGACAAAAAACGCACTTAGGAGCGAGATAACTCCGTTATCGAAACGAATTGAGTATTTCTGATCACAGATTCGTTTTCTACAGGTCTGAATTAGTAGTTGTGAATTTTTTCAGAATTTTAAAATGATAATTAGGAAATTCGAAATTTCCAAGATACGATTATCCGATAAATATGTACCTTGGACTTTCTGATATAAACGAAATTTCTCATTTTCTGATTGAACCGTCTGAAATTCTGCAATCTAGATGAAAATTGAACGAGGAATCGATCTGTGGGTCGATCGAGTCTGTAAGACCAACCGTTCCGGAAATATGGCGTGTCAAAGTGAAAATAGTGCGTTTTCAGACAAAACACGCACTTAGGAGCGAGATAACTCCGTTATCGGAACGAATTGAGTATTTCTGATCACAGATTCGTTTTCTACAGGTCTGAATTAGTAGTTGTGAATTTTCTCAGAATTTTAAAATGATAATTAGGAAATTCGAAATTTCCAAGATACGATTATCCGATAAATATGTACCTTGGACTTTCTGATATGATCGAAATTTCTCATTTTCTGATTGAACCGTCTGAAATTCTGCAATCTAGATGAAAATTGAACGAGGAATCGATCTGTGGGTCGATCGAGTCTGTTAGACCAACCGTTCCGGAAATATGGCGTGTCAAAGTGAAAATAGTGTGTTTTCATACAAAAAACGCACTTAGGAGCGAGATAACTCCATTATCGAAACGAATTCAGTATTCCTGATCACAGATTCGTTTCCTACAGGTCTGAATTGGTAGTTGTGAATTTTTTCAGAATTTTAAAATGATAATTAGGAAATTCGAAATTTCCAAGATACGATTATCCGATAAATATGTACCTTGGACTTTCTGATATAAACGAAATTTCTCATTTTCTGATTGAACCGTCTGAAATTCTGCAATCTAGATGAAAATTGAACGAGGAATCGATCTGTGGGTCGATCGAGTCTGTAAGACCAACCGTTCCGGAAATATGGCGTGTCAAAGTGAAAATAGTGCGTTTTCAGACAAAAAACGCACTTAGGAGCGAGATAACTCCGTTATCGGAACGAATTGAGTATTTCTGATCACAGATTCGTTTTCTACAGGTCTGAATTAGTAGTTGTGAATTTTTTCAGAATTTTAAAATGATAATTAGGAAATTCGAAATTTCCAAGATACGATTATCCGATAAATATGTACCTTGGACTTTCTGATATAAACGAAATTTCTCATTTTCTGATCGAACCGTCTGAAATTCTGCAATCTAGATGAAAATTGAACGAGGAATCGATCTGTGGGTCGATCGAGTCTGTAAGACCAACCGTTCCGGAAATATGGCGTGTCAAAGTGAAAATAGTGCGTTTTCAGACAAAACACGCACTTAGGAGCGAGATAACTCCGTTATCGGAACGAATTGAGTATTTTTGATCACAGATTCGTCTTCTACAGGTCTGAATTAGTAGTTGTGAATTTTTTCAGAATTTTAAAATGATAATTAGGAAATTCGAAATTTCCAAGGTACGATTATCCGATAAATATGTACCTTGGACTTTCTGATATAAACGAAATTTCTCATTTTCCGATCAAACCATCTGAAATTCTGCAATCTAGATGAAAATTGAACGAGGAATCGATCTGTGGGTCGATCGAGTCTGTAAGACCAACCGTTCCGGAAATATGGCGTGTCAAAGTGAAAATAGTGCGTTTTCAGACAAAAAACGCACTTAGGAGCGAGATAACTCCGTTATCGGAACGAATTGAGTATTTCTGATCACAGATTCGTTTTCCACAGGTCTGAATTAGTAGTTGTGAATTTTTTCAGAATTTTAAAATGATAATTAGGAAATTCGAAATTTCCAAGATACGATTATCCGATAAATATGTACCTTGGACTTTCTGATATAAACGAAATTTCTCATTTTCTGATGGAACCGTCTGAAATTCTGCAATCTAGATGAAAATTGAACGAGGAATCGATCTGTGGGTCGATCGAGTCTGTAAGACCAACCGTTCCGGAAATATGGCGTGTCAAAGTGAAAATAGTGCGTTTTCAGACAAAAAACGCACTTAGGAGCGAGATAACTCCGTTATCGGAACGAATTGAGTATTTCTGATCACAGATTCGTTTTCCACAGGTCTGAATTAGTAGTTGTGAATTTTTTCAGAATTTTAAAATGATAATTAGGAAATTCGAAATTTCCAAGATACGATTATCCGATAAATATGTACCTTAGACTTTCTGATATGAACGAAATTCCTCATTTTCTGATCGAACCGTCTGAAATTCTGCAATCTAGATGAAAATTGAACGAGGAATCGATCTGTGGGTCGATCGAGTCTGTAAGACCAACCGTTCCGGAAATATGGCGTGTCAAAGTGAAAATAGTGCTTTTTCAGACAAAAAACGCACTTAGGAGCGAGATAACTCCGTTATCGAAAGGAATTGAGTATTTCTGATCACGGATTCGTCTTCTACAGGTCTGAATTAGTAGTTGTGAATTCTTTCAGAATTTTAAAATGATAATTAGAAAATTCGAAATTTCCAAGATACGATTTTCCGATAAATATGTACCTTGGACTTTCTGATATGAACGAAAATCCGCATTCTATGATCGAATCGATTCAATTCATGTGATCTGAATGAAAATTGAACGAGGAATCGATCGGTGGGTCGATCGAGGCTGTAACACCAACCGTTCCGGAAATATGGCGTGTCAAAGTAAAAATATTGCATTTTCAGACAAAAAACGCACTTAGGAGTGAGATAACTCCATTATCGAAAAGAATTGAGTATTTCTGATCACAGATTCGTTTCCTACAGGTCTGAATTGGTAGTTGTGAATTTTTTCAGAATTTTAAAATGATAATTAGGAAATTCGAAATTTCCAAGATACGATTATCCGATAAATATGTACCTTGGACTTTCTGATATAAACGAAATTTCTCATTTTCCGATCGAACCGTCTGAAATTCTGCAATCTAGATGAAAATTGAACGAGGAATCGATCTGTGGGTCGATCGAGTCTGTAAGACCGACCGTTCCGGAAATATGGCGTGTCAAAGTGAAAATAGTGCTTTTTCAGACAAAAAACGCACTTAGGAGCGAGATAACTCCGTTATCGAAACGAATTGAGTATTTCTGATCACAGATTCGTCTTCTACAGGTCCGAATTAGTAGTTGTGAATTTTTTCAGAATTTTAAAATTAAAATTAGAAAATTCGAAATTTCCAAGATACGATTTTCCGATAAATATGTACCTTGGACTTTCTGATATGAACGAAAATCCGCATTCTATGATCGAATCGTTTCAATTCATGTGATCTGAATGAAAATTGAACGAGGAATCGATCTGTGGGTCGATCGAGTCTGTAAGACCGACCGTTCCGGAAATATGGCGTGTCAAAGTGAAAATATTGCATTTTCAGACAAAAAACGCACTTACGAGTGAGATAACTCCATTATCGAAAAGAATTGAGTATTTCTGATCACAGATTCGTTTCCTACAGGTCTGAATTGGTAGTTGTGAATTTTTTCAGAATTTTAAAATGATAATTAGGAAATTCGAAATTTCCAAGATACGATTATCCGATAAATATGTACCTTGGACTTTCTGATATAAACGAAATTTCTCATTTTCCGATCGAACCGTCTGAAATTCTGCGATCTAGATGAAAATTGAACGAGGAATCGATCTGTGGGTGGATCGAGTCTGTAAGACCAACCGTTCCGGAAAAATGGCGTGTCAAAGTGAAAATAGTGCGTTTTCAGACAAAACACGCACTTAGGAGCGAGATAACTCCGTTATCGGAACGAATTGAGTATTTCTGATCACAGATTCGTTTTCTACAGGTCTGAATTAGTAGTTGTGAATTTTTTCAGAATTTTAAAATGATAATTAGGAAATTCGAAATTTCCAAGATACGATTATCCGATAAATATGTACCTTGGACTTTCTGATATGGACGAAATTTCTCATTTTCTGATTGAACCGTCTGACATTCTGCAATCTAAATGAAAATTGAACGAGGAATCGATCTGTGGGTGGATCGAGTCTGTAAGACCAACCGTTCCGGAAATATGGCGTGTCAAAGTGAAAATAGTGCGTTTTCAGACAAAACACGCACTTAGGAGCGAGATAACTCCGTTATCGGAACGAATTGAGTATTTCTGATCACAGATTCGTTTTCTACAGGTCTGATTTAGTAGTTGTGAATTTTTTCAGAATTTTAAAATGATAATTAGGAAATTCGAAATTTCCAAGATACGATTATCCGATAAATATGTACCTTGGACTTTCTGATATAAACGAAATTTCTCATTTTCTGATCGAACCGTCTGAAATTCTGCAATCTAGATGAAAATTAAACGAGGAATCGATCTGTGGGTGAATCGAGTCTGTAAGACCAACCGTTCCGGAAAAATGGCGTGTCAAAGTGAAAATAGTGCGTTTTCAGACAAAAAACGCACTTAGGAGCGAGATAACTCCATTATCGAAACGAATTCAGTATTCCTGATCACAGATTCGTTTCCTACAGGTCTGAATTGGTAGTTGTGAATTTTTTCAGAATTTTAAAATGATAATTAGGAAATTCGAAATTTCCAAGATACGATTATCCGATAAATATGTACCTTGGACTTTCTGATATGGACGAAATTTCTCATTTTCTGATTGAACCGTCTGAAATTCTGCAATCTAGATGAAAATTGAACGAGGAATCGATCTGTGGGTCGATCGAGTCTGTAAGACCAACCGTTCCGGAAATATGGCGTGTCAAAGTGAAAATAGTGCGTTTTCAGACAAAAAACGCACTTAGGAGCGAGATAACTCCGTTATCGGAACGAATTGAGTATTCCTGATCACAGATTCGTTTTCTACAGGTCTGAATTAGTAGTTGTGAATTTTTTCAGAATTTTAAAATGATAATTAGGAAATTCGAAATTTCCAAGATACGATTATCCGATAAATATGTACCTTGGACTTTCTGATATAAACGAAAATTCTCATTTTTTAATCGAACCGTCTGAAGTTCTGCAATCCAGATGAAAATTGAACGAGGAATCGATCTGTGGGTCGATCGAGTCTGTAAGACCAACCGTTCCGGAAATATGGCGTGTCAAATTGAAAATAGTGAGTTTTCAGACAAAAAACGCACTTAGGAGCGAGATAACTCCGTTATCGAAACGAATTGAGTATTTCTGATCACAGATTCGTTTTCTACAGGTCTGAATTAGTAGTTGTGAATTTTTTCAGAATTTTAAAATGATAATTAGGAAATTCGAAATTTCCAAGATACGATTATCCGATAAATATGTACCTTGGACTTTCTGATATAAACGAAATTTCTCATTTTCTGATTGAACCGTCTGAAATTCTGCAATCTAGATGAAAATTGAACGAGGAATCGATCTGTGGGTCGATCGAGTCTGTAAGACCAACCGTTCCGGAAATATGGCGTGTCAAAGTGAAAATAGTGCGTTTTCAGACAAAACACGCACTTAGGAGCGAGATAACTCCGTTATCGGAACGAATTGAGTATTTCTGATCACAGATTCGTTTTCTACAGGTCTGAATTAGTAGTTGTGAATTTTCTCAGAATTTTAAAATGATAATTAGGAAATTCGAAATTTCCAAGATACGATTATCCGATAAATATGTACCTTGGACTTTCTGATATGATCGAAATTTCTCATTTTCTGATTGAACCGTCTGAAATTCTGCAATCTAGATGAAAATTGAACGAGGAATCGATCTGTGGGTCGATCGAGTCTGTTAGACCAACCGTTCCGGAAATATGGCGTGTCAAAGTGAAAATAGTGTGTTTTCATACAAAAAACGCACTTAGGAGCGAGATAACTCCATTATCGAAACGAATTCAGTATTCCTGATCACAGATTCGTTTCCTACAGGTCTGAATTGGTAGTTGTGAATTTTTTCAGAATTTTAAAATGATAATTAGGAAATTCGAAATTTCCAAGATACGATTATCCGATAAATATGTACCTTGGACTTTCTGATATAAACGAAATTTCTCATTTTCTGATTGAACCGTCTGAAATTCTGCAATCTAGATGAAAATTGAACGAGGAATCGATCTGTGGGTCGATCGAGTCTGTAAGACCAACCGTTCCGGAAATATGGCGTGTCAAAGTGAAAATAGTGCGTTTTCAGACAAAAAACGCACTTAGGAGCGAGATAACTCCGTTATCGGAACGAATTGAGTATTTCTGATCACAGATTCGTTTTCTACAGGTCTGAATTAGTAGTTGTGAATTTTTTCAGAATTTTAAAATGATAATTAGGAAATTCGAAATTTCCAAGATACGATTATCCGATAAATATGTACCTTGGACTTTCTGATATAAACGAAATTTCTCATTTTCTGATTGAACCGTCTGAAATTCTGCAATCTAGATGAAAATTGAACGAGGAATCGATCTGTGGGTCGATCGAGTCTGTAAGACCAACCGTTCCGGAAATATGGCGTGTCAAAGTGAAAATAGTGCGTTTTCAGACAAAAAACGCACTTAGGAGCGAGATAACTCCGTTATCGGAACGAATTGAGTATTTCTGATCACAGATTCGTTCTCTACAGGTCTGAATTAGTAGTTGTGAATTTTTTCAGAATTTTAAAATGATAATTATGAAATTCGAAATTTCCAAGATACGATTATCCGATAAATATGTACCTTGGACTTTCTGATATAAACGAAATTTCTCATTTTCTGATTGAACCGTCTGAAATTCTGCAATCTAGATGAAAATTGAACGAGGAATCGATCTGTGGGTCGATCGAGTCTGTAAGACCAACCGTTCCGGAAATATGGCGTGTCAAAGTGAAAATAGTGAGTTTTCAGACAAAAAACGCACTTAGGAGCGAGATAACTCCGTTATCGAAACGAATTGAGTATTTCTGATCACAGATTCGTCTTCTACAGGTCTGAATTAGTAGTTGTGAATTTTTTCAGAATTTTAAAATGATAATTAGGAAATTCGAAATTTCCAAGATACGATTATCCGATAAATATGTACCTTGGACTTTCTGATATAAACGAAATTTCTCATTTTCCGATCGAACCATCTGAAATTCTGCAATCTAGATGAAAATTGAACGAGGAATCGATCTGTGGGTCGATCGAGTCTGTAAGACCAACCGTTCCGGAAATATGGCGTGTCAAAATGAAAATATTGCGTTTTCAGACAAAAAACGCACTTAGGAGCGAGATAACTCCGTTATCGGAACGAATTGAGTATTTCTGATCACAGATTCGTTTTCTACAGGTCTGAATTAGTAGTTGTGAATTTTTTCAGAATTTTAAAATGATAATTAGGAAATTCGAAATTTCCAAGATACGATTATCCGATAATTATGTACCTTGGACTTTCTGATATAAACGAAATTTCTCATTTTCTGATCGAACCGTCTGAAATTCTGCAATCTTGATGAAAATTGAACGAGGAATCGATCTGAGGGTCGATCGAGTCTGTAAGACCAACCGTTCCGGAAATATGGCGTATCAAAGTGAAAATAGTGCGTTTTCAGACAAAACACGCACTTAGGAGCGAGATAACTCCGTTATCGGAACGAATTGAGTATTTCTGATCACAGATTCGTTTTCTACAGGTCTGAATTAGTAGTTGTGAATTTTTTCAGAATTTTAAAATGATAATTAGGAAATTCGAAATTTCCAAGATACGATTATCCGATAAATATGTACCTTGGACTTTCTGATATAAACGAAATTTCTCATTTTCTAATCGAACCGTCTGAAATTCTGCAATCTAGATGAAAATTGAACGAGGAATCGATCTGAGGGTCGATCGAGTCTGTAAGACCAACCGTTCCGGAAATATGGCGTATCAAAGTGAAAATAGTGCGTTTTCAGACAAAACACGCACTTAGGAGCGAGATAACTCCGTTATCGGAACGAATTGAGTATTTCTGATCACAGATTCGTTCTCTACAGGTCTGAATTAGTAGTTGTGAATTTTTTCAGAATTTTAAAATGATAATTAGGAAATTCGAAATTTCCAAGATACGATTATCCGATAAATATGTACCTTAGACTTTCTGATATAAACGAAATTTCTCATTTTCTGATCGAACCGTCTGAAATTCTGCAATCTAGATGAAAATTGAACGAGGAATCGATCTGTGGGTCGATCGAGTCTGTAAGACCAACCGTTCCGGAAATATGGCGTGTCAAAGTGAAAATAGTGCTTTTTCAGACAAAAAACGCACTTAGGAGCGAGATAACTCCGTTATCGAAACGAATTGAG
Organism: Gastrophysa polygoni; assembly: GCA_963576655.1. NCBI lineage: Eukaryota > Metazoa > Arthropoda > Insecta > Coleoptera > Chrysomelidae > Gastrophysa > Gastrophysa polygoni. The sequence continues at coordinate 24,225,849 of OY755090.1, read as the reverse complement.
TATTTCTGATCACAGATTCGTCTTCTACAGGTCTGAATTAGTAGTTGTGAATTTTTTCAGAATTTTAAAATGATAATTAGAAAATTCGAAATTTCCAAGATACGATTTTCCGATAAATATGTACCTTGGACTTTCTGATATGAACGAAAATCCGCATTCTATGATCGAATCGATTCAATTCATGTGATCTGAATGAAAATTGAACGAGGAATCGATCGGTGGATCGATCGAGGCTGTAACACCAACCGTTCCGGAAATATGGCGTGTCAAAGTAAAAATATTGCATTTTCAGACAAAAAACGCACTTAGGAGTGAGATAACTCCATTATCGAAAAGAATTGAGTATTTCTGATCACAGATTCGTTTCCTACAGGTCTGAATTGGTAGTTGTGAATTTTTTCAGAATTTTAAAATGATAATTAGGAAATTCGAAATTTCCAAGATACGATTATCCGATAAATATGTACCTTGGACTTTCTGATATAAACGAAATTTCTCATTTTCCGATCGAACCGTCTGAAATTCTGCAATCTAGATGAAAATTGAACGAGGAATCGATCTGTGGGTGGATCGAGTCTGTAAGACCAACCGTTCCGGAAAAATGGCGTGTCAAAGTGAAAATAGTGCGTTTTCAGACAAAACACGCACTTAGGAGCGAGATAACTCCGTTATCGAAACGAATTGAGTATTTCTGATCACAGATTCGTCTTCTACAGGTCTGAATTAGTAGTTGTGAATTTTTTCAGAATTTTAAAATTATAATTAGAAAATTCGAAATTTCCAAGATACGATTATCCGATAAATATGTACCTTGGACTTTCTGATATAAACGAAATTTCTCATTTTCCGATCGAACCGTCTGAAATTCTGCAATCTAGATGAAAATTGAACGAGGAATCGATCTGTGGGTGGATCGAGTCTGTAAGACCAACCGTTCCGGAAAAATGGCGTGTCAAAGTGAAAATAGTGCGTTTTCAGACAAAACACGCACTTAGGAGCGAGATAACTCCGTTATCGGAACGAATTGAGTATTTCTGATCACAGATTCGTTTTCTACAGGTCTGAATTAGTAGTTGTGAATTTTTTCAGAATTTTAAAATGATAATTAGGAAATTCGAAATTTCCAAGATACGATTATCCGATAAATATGTACCTTGGACTTTCTGATATAAAAGAAATTTCTCATTTTCTGATCGAACCGTCTAAAATTCTGCAATCTAGATGAAAATTGAACGAGGAATCGATCTGTGGGTCGATCGACTCTGCAAGACCAACCGTTCCGGAAATATGGCGTGTCAAAGTGAAAATAGTGAGTTTTCAGACAAAAAACGCACTTAGGAGCGAGATAACTCCGTTATCGAAACGAATTGAGTATTTCTGATCACAGATTCGTCTTCCACAGGTCTGAATTAGTAGTTGTGAATTTTTTCAGAATTTTAAAATGATAATTAGGAAATTCGAAATTTCCAAGATACGATTATCCGATAAATATGTACCTTGGACTTTCTGATATAAACGAAATTTCTCATTTTCTAATCGAACCGTCTGAAATCCTGCAATCTAGATGAAAATTGAACGAGGAATCGATCTGAGGGTCGATCGAGTCTGTAAGACCAACCGTTCCGGAAAAATGGCGTGTCAAAGTGAAAATAGTGCGTTTTCAGACAAAACACGCACTTAGGAGCGAGATAACTCCGTTATCGGAACGAATTGAGTATTTCTGATCACAGATTCGTTTTCTACAGGTCTGAATTAGTAGTTGTGAATTTTTTCAGAATTTTAAAATGATAATTAGGAAATTCGAAATTTCCAAGATACGATTATCCGATAAATATGTACCTTGGACTTTCTGATATAAACGAAATTTCTCATTTTCTAATCGAACCGTCTGAAATCCTGCAATCTAGATGAAAATTGAACGAGGAATCGATCTGAGGGTCGATCGAGTCTGTAAGACCAACCGTTCCGGAAAAATGGCGTGTCAAAGTGAAAATAGTGCGTTTTCAGACAAAACACGCACTTAGGAGCGAGATAACTCCGTTATCGGAACGAATTGAGTATTTCTGATCACAGATTCGTTTTCTACAGGTCTGAATTAGTAGTTGTGAATTTTTTCAGAATTTTAAAATGATAATTAGGAAATTCGAAATTTCCAAGATACGATTATCCGATAAATATGTACCTGATATAAACGAAATTTCTCATTTTCTGATCGAACCGTCTGAAATTCTGCAATCTAGATGAAAATTGAACGAGGAATCGATCTGAGGGTCGATCGAGTCTGTAAGACCAACCGTTCCGGAAATATGGCGTATCAAAGTGAAAATAGTGCGTTTTCAGACAAAACACGCACTTAGGAGCGAGATAACTCCGTTATCGGAACGAATTGAGTATTTCTGATCACAGATTCGTTTTCTACAGGTCTGAATTAGTAGTTGTGAATTTTTTCAGAATTTTAAAATGATAATTAGGAAATTCGAAATTTCCAAGATACGATTATCCGATAAATATGTACCTTGGACTTTCTGATATAAACGAAATTTCTCATTTTCTGATCGAACCGTCTGAAATTCTGCAATCTAGATGAAAATTGAACGAGGAATCGATCTGAGGGTCGATCGAGTCTGTAAGACCAACCGTTCCGGAAATATGGCGTATCAAAGTGAAAATAGTGCGTTTTCAGACAAAACACGCACTTAGGAGCGAGATAACTCCGTTATCGGAACGAATTGAGTATTTCTGATCACAGATTCGTTCTCTACAGGTCTGAATTAGTAGTTGTGAATTTTTTCAGAATTTTAAAATGATAATTAGGAAATTCGAAATTTCCAAGATACGATTATCCGATAAATATGTACCTTAGACTTTCTGATATAAACGAAATTTCTCATTTTCTGATCAAACCGTCTGAAATTCTGCAATCTAGATGAAAATTGAACGAGGAATCGATCTGTGGGTCGATCGAGTCTGTAAGACCAACCGTTCCGGAAATATGGCGTGTCAAAGTGAAAATAGTGCTTTTTCAGACAAAAAACGCACTTAGGAGCGAGATAACTCCGTTATCGAAACGAATTGAGTATTTCTGATCACAGATTCGTCTTCTACAGGTCTGAATTAGTAGTTGTGAATTTTTTCAGAATTTTAAAATGATAATTAGAAAATTCGAAATTTCCAAGATACGATTTTCCGATAAATATGTACCTTGGACTTTCTGATATGAACGAAAATCCGCATTCTATGATCGAATCGATTCAATTCATGTGATCTGAATGAAAATTGAACGAGGAATCGATCGGTGGATCGATCGAGGCTGTAACACCAACCGTTCCGGAAATATGGCGTGTCAAAGTAAAAATATTGCATTTTCAGACAAAAAACGCACTTAGGAGTGAGATAACTCCGTTATCGGAACGAATTGAGTATTTCTGATCACAGATTCGTTTCCTACAGGTCTGAATTGGTAGTTGTGAATTTTTTCAGAATTTTAAAATGATAATTAGGAAATTCGAAATTTCCAAGATACGATTATCCGATAAATATGTACCTTGGACTTTCTGATATAAACGGAATTTCTCATTTTCCGATCGAACCGTCTGAAATTCTGCAATCTAGATGAAAATTGAACGAGGAATCGATCTGTGGGTGGATCGAGTCTGTAAGACCAACCGTTCCGGAAAAATGGCGTGTCAAAGTGAAAATAGTGCGTTTTCAGACAAAACACGCACTTAGGAGCGAGATAACTCCGTTATCGAAACGAATTGAGTATTTCTGATCACAGATTCGTCTTCTACAGGTCTGAATTAGTAGTTGTGAATTTTTTCAGAATTTTAAAATTATAATTAGAAAATTCGAAATTTCCAAGATACGATTATCCGATAAATATGTACCTTGGACTTTCTGATATAAACGGAATTTCTCATTTTCCGATCGAACCGTCTGAAATTCTGCAATCTAGATGAAAATTGAACGAGGAATCGATCTGTGGGTGGATCGAGTCTGTAAGACCAACCGTTCCGGAAAAATGGCGTGTCAAAGTGAAAATAGTGCGTTTTCAGACAAAACACGCACTTAGGAGCGAGATAACTCCATTATCGAAAAGAATTGAGTATTTCTGATCACAGATTCGTTTCCTACAGGTCTGAATTGGTAGTTGTGAATTTTTTCAGAATTTTAAAATGATAATTAGGAAATTCGAAATTTCCAAGATACGATTATCCGATAAATATGTACCTTGGACTTTCTGATATAAACGGAATTTCTCATTTTCCGATCGAACCGTCTGAAATTCTGCAATCTAGATGAAAATTGAACGAGGAATCGATCTGTGGGTGGATCGAGTCTGTAAGACCAACCGTTCCGGAAAAATGGCGTGTCAAAGTGAAAATAGTGCGTTTTCAGACAAAACACGCACTTAGGAGCGAGATAACTCCGTTATCGAAACGAATTGAGTATTTCTGATCACAGATTCGTCTTCTACAGGTCTGAATTAGTAGTTGTGAATTTTTTCAGAATTTTAAAATTATAATTAGAAAATTCGAAATTTCCAAGATACGATTATCCGATAAATATGTACCTTGGACTTTCTGATATAAACGAAATTTCTCATTTTCCGATCGAACCGTCTGAAATTCTGCAATCTAGATGAAAATTGAACGAGGAATCGATCTGTGGGTGGATCGAGTCTGTAAGACCAACCGTTCCGGAAAAATGGCGTGTCAAAGTGAAAATAGTGCGTTTTCAGACAAAACACGCACTTAGGAGCGAGATAACTCCGTTATCGGAACGAATTGAGTATTTCTGATCACAGATTCGTTTTCTACAGGTCTGAATTAGTAGTTGTGAATTTTTTCAGAATTTTAAAATGATAATTAGGAAATTCGAAATTTCCAAGATACGATTATCCGATAAATATGTACCTTGGACTTTCTGATATAAACGAAATTTCTCATTTTCTAATCGAACCGTCTGAAATCCTGCAATCTAGATGAAAATTGAACGAGGAATCGATCTGAGGGTCGATCGAGTCTGTAAGACCAACCGTTCCGGAAAAATGGCGTGTCAAAGTGAAAATAGTGCGTTTTCAGACAAAACACGCACTTAGGAGCGAGATAACTCCGTTATCGGAACGAATTGAGTATTTCTGATCACAGATTCGTTTTCTACAGGTCTGAATTAGTAGTTGTGAATTTTTTCAGAATTTTAAAATGATAATTAGGAAATTCGAAATTTCCAAGATACGATTATCCGATAAATATGTACCTTGGACTTTCTGATATAAACGAAATTTCTCATTTTCTGATTGAACCGTCTGAAATTCTGCAATCTAGATGAAAATTGAACGAGGAATCGATCTGTGGGTCGATCGAGTCTGTAAGACCAACCGTTCCGGAAAAATGGCGTGTCAAAGTGAAAATAGTGCGTTTTCAGACAAAACACGCACTTAGGAGCGAGATAACTCCGTTATCGGAACGAATTGAGTATTTCTGATCACAGATTCGTTTTCTACAGGTCTGAATTAGTAGTTGTGAATTTTTTCAGAATTTTAAAATGATAATTAGGAAATTCGAAATTTCCAAGATACGATTATCCGATAAATATGTACCTTGGACTTTCTGATATAAACGAAATTTCTCATTTTCTGATCGAACCGTCTGAAATTCTGCAATCTAGATGAAAATTGAACGAGGAATCGATCTGAGGGTCGATCGAGTCTGTAAGACCAACCGTTCCGGAAATATGGCGTATCAAAGTGAAAATAGTGCGTTTTCAGACAAAACACGCACTTAGGAGCGAGATAACTCCGTTATCGGAACGAATTGAGTATTTCTGATCACAGATTCGTTTTCTACAGGTCTGAATTAGTAGTTGTGAATTTTTTCAGAATTTTAAAATGATAATTAGGAAATTCGAAATTTCCAAGATACGATTATCCGATAAATATGTACCTTGGACTTTCTGATATAAACGAAATTTCTCATTTTCTGATCGAACCGTCTGAAATTCTGCAATCTAGATGAAAATTGAACGAGGAATCGATCTGAGGGTCGATCGAGTCTGTAAGACCAACCGTTCCGGAAATATGGCGTATCAAAGTGAAAATAGTGCGTTTTCAGACAAAACACGCACTTAGGAGCGAGATAACTCCGTTATCGGAACGAATTGAGTATTTCTGATCACAGATTCGTTCTCTACAGGTCTGAATTAGTAGTTGTGAATTTTTTCAGAATTTTAAAATGATAATTAGGAAATTCGAAATTTCCAAGATACGATTATCCGATAAATATGTACCTTAGACTTTCTGATATAAACGAAATTTCTCATTTTCTGATCAAACCGTCTGAAATTCTGCAATCTAGATGAAAATTGAACGAGGAATCGATCTGTGGGTCGATCGAGTCTGTAAGACCAACCGTTCCGGAAATATGGCGTGTCAAAGTGAAAATAGTGCTTTTTCAGACAAAAAACGCACTTAGGAGCGAGATAACTCCGTTATCGAAACGAATTGAGTATTTCTGATCACAGATTCGTCTTCTACAGGTCTGAATTAGTAGTTGTGAATTTTTTCAGAATTTTAAAATGATAATTAGAAAATTCGAAATTTCCAAGATACGATTTTCTGATAAATATGTACCTTGGACTTTCTGATATGAACGAAAATCCGCATTCTATGATCGAATCGATTCAATTCATGTGATCTGAATGAAAATTGAACGAGGAATCGATCGGTGGATCGATCGAGGCTGTAACACCAACCGTTCCGGAAATATGGCGTGTCAAAGTAAAAATATTGCATTTTCAGACAAAAAACGCACTTAGGAGTGAGATAACTCCATTATCGAAAAGAATTGAGTATTTCTGATCACAGATTCGTTTCCTACAGGTCTGAATTGGTAGTTGTGAATTTTTTCAGAATTTTAAAATGATAATTAGGAAATTCGAAATTTCCAAGATACGATTATCCGATAAATATGTACCTTGGACTTTCTGATATAAACGAAATTTCTCATTTTCCGATCGAACCGTCTGAAATTCTGCAATCTAGATGAAAATTGAACGAGGAATCGATCTGTGGGTGGATCGAGTCTGTAAGACCAACCGTTCCGGAAAAATGGCGTGTCAAAGTGAAAATAGTGCGTTTTCAGACAAAACACGCACTTAGGAGCGAGATAACTCCGTTATCGAAACGAATTGAGTATTTCTGATCACAGATTCGTCTTCTACAGGTCTGAATTAGTAGTTGTGAATTTTTTCAGAATTTTAAAATTATAATTAGAAAATTCGAAATTTCCAAGATACGATTATCCGATAAATATGTACCTTGGACTTTCTGATATAAACGAAATTTCTCATTTTCCGATCGAACCGTCTGAAATTCTGCAATCTAGATGAAAATTGAACGAGGAATCGATCTGTGGGTGGATCGAGTCTGTAAGACCAACCGTTCCGGAAAAATGGCGTGTCAAAGTGAAAATAGTGCGTTTTCAGACAAAACACGCACTTAGGAGCGAGATAACTCCGTTATCGGAACGAATTGAGTATTTCTGATCACAGATTCGTTTTCTACAGGTCTGAATTAGTAGTTGTGAATTTTTTCAGAATTTTAAAATGATAATTAGGAAATTCGAAATTTCCAAGATACGATTATCCGATAAATATGTACCTTGGACTTTCTGATATGAAAGAAATTTCTCATTTTCTGATCGAACCGTCTAAAATTCTGCAATCTAGATGAAAATTGAACGAGGAATCGATCTGTGGGTCGATCGACTCTGCAAGACCAACCGTTCCGGAAATATGGCGTGTCAAAGTGAAAATAGTGAGTTTTCAGACAAAAAACGCACTTAGGAGCGAGATAACTCCGTTATCGAAACGAATTGAGTATTTCTGATCACAGATTCGTCTTCTACAGGTCTGAATTAGTAGTTGTGAATTTTTTCAGAATTTTAAAATGATAATTAGGAAATTCGAAATTTCCAAGATACGATTATCCGATAAATATGTACCTTGGACTTTCTGATATAAACGAAATTTCTCATTTTCTAATCGAACCGTCTGAAATTCTGCAATCTAGATGAAAATTGAACGAGGAATCGATCTGTGGGTGGATCGAGTCTGTAAGACCAACCGTTCCGGAAAAATGGCGTGTCAAAGTGAAAATAGTGCGTTTTCAGACAAAACACGCACTTAGGAGCGAGATAACTCCGTTATCGGAACGAATTGAGTATTTCTGATCACAGATTCGTTTTCTACAGGTCTGAATTAGTAGTTGTGAATTTTTTCAGATTTTTAAAATGATAATTAGGAAATTCGAAATTTCCAAGATACGATTATCCGATAAATATGTACCTTGGACTTTCTGATATAAAAGAAATTTCTCATTTTCTGATCGAACCGTCTAAAATTCTGCAATCTAGATGAAAATTGAACGAGGAATCGATCTGTGGGTCGATCGACTCTGCAAGACCAACCGTTCCGGAAATATGGCGTGTCAAAGTGAAAATAGTGAGTTTTCAGACAAAAAACGCACTTAGGAGCGAGATAACTCCGTTATCGAAACGAATTGAGTATTTCTGATCACAGATTCGTCTTCTACAGGTCTGAATTAGTAGTTGTGAATTTTTTCAGAATTTTAAAATGATAATTAGGAAATTCGAAATTTCCAAGATACGATTATCCGATAAATATGTACCTTGGACTTTCTGATATAAACGAAATTTCTCATTTTCTAATCGAACCGTCTGAAATCCTGCAATCTAGATGAAAATTGAACGAGGAATCGATCTGAGGGTCGATCGAGTCTGTAAGACCAACCGTTCCGGAAAAATGGCGTGTCAAAGTGAAAATAGTGCGTTTTCAGACAAAACACGCACTTAGGAGCGAGATAACTCCGTTATCGGAACGAATTGAGTATTTCTGATTACAGATTCGTTTTCTACAGGTCTGAATTAGTAGTTGTGAATTTTTTCAGAATTTTAAAATGATAATTAGGAAATTCGAAATTTTCAAGATACGATTATCCGATAAATATGTACCTTGGACTTTCTGATATAAACGAAATTTCTCATTTTCTAATCGAACCGTCTGAAATCCTGCAATCTAGATGAAAATTGAACGAGGAATCGATCTGAGGGTCGATCGAGTCTGTAAGACCAACCGTTCCGGAAAAATGGCGTGTCAAAGTGAAAATAGTGCGTTTTCAGACAAAACACGCACTTAGGAGCGAGATAACTCCGTTATCGAAACGAATTGAGTATTTCTGATCACAGATTCGTCTTCTACAGGTCTGAATTAGTAGTTGTGAATTTTTTCAGAATTTTAAAATGATAATTAGGAAATTCGAAATTTCCAAGATACGATTATCCGATAAATATGTACCTTGGACTTTCTGATATAAACGAAATTTCTCATTTTCCGATCAAACCGTCTGAAATTCTGCAATCTAGATGAAAATTGAACGAGGAATCGATCTGAGGGTCGATCGAGTCTGCAAGACCAACCGTTCCGGAAATATGGCGTGTCAAAGTGAAAATAGTGAGTTTTCAGACAAAAAACGCACTTAGGAGCGAGATAACTCCGTTATCGAAACGAATTGAGTATTTCTGATCACAGATTCGTCTTCTACAGGTCTGAATTAGTAGTTGTGAATTTTTTCAGAATTTTAAAATGATAATTAGGAAATTCGAAATTTCCAAGATACGATTATCCGATAAATATGTACCTTGGACTTTCTGATATAAACGAAATTTCTCATTTTCTAATCGAACCGTCTGAAATCCTGCAATCTAGATGAAAATTGAACGAGGAATCGATCTGAGGGTCGATCGAGTCTGTAAGACCAACCGTTCCGGAAAAATGGCGTGTCAAAGTGAAAATAGTGCGTTTTCAGACAAAACACGCACTTAGGAGCGAGATAACTCCGTTATCGGAACGAATTGAGTATTTCTGATCACAGATTCGTTTTCTACAGGTCTGAATTAGTAGTTGTGAATTTTTTCAGAATTTTAAAATGATAATTAGGAAATTCGAAATTTTCATGATACGATTATCCGATAAATATGTACCTTGGACTTTCTGATATAAACGAAATTTCTCATTTTCTGATTGAACCGTCTGAAATTCTGCAATCTAGATGAAAATTGAACGAGGAATCGATCTGTGGGTCGATCGAGTCTGTTAGACCAACCGTTCCGGAAAAATGGCGTGTCAAAGTGAAAATAGTGCGTTTTCAGACAAAACACGCACTTAGGAGCGAGATAACTCCGTTATCGGAACGAATTGAGTATTTCTGATCACAGATTCGTCTTCTACAGGTCTGAATTAGTAGTTGTGAATTTTTTCAGAATTTTAAAATGATAATTAGGAAATTCGAAATTTCCAAGATACGATTATCCGATAAATATGTACCTTGGACTTTCTGATATAAACGAAATTTCTCATTTTCCGATCGAATTGTCTGAAATTCTGCAATCTAGATGAAAATTGAACGAGGAATCGATCTGTGGGTGAATCGAGTCTGTAAGACCAACCGTTCCGGAAAAATGGCGTGTCAAAGTGAAAATAGTGCGTTTTCAGACAAAAAACGCACTTAGGAGCGAGATAACTCCGTTATCGGAACGAATTGAGTATTTCTGATCACAGATTCGTTTTCTACAGGTCTGAATTAGTAGTTGTGAATTTTTTCAGAATTTTAAAATGATAATTAGGAAATTCGAAATTTCCAAGATACGATTATCCGATAAATATGTACCTTGGACTTTCTGATATGAACGAAATTCTCATTTTCTGATCGAACCGTCTGAAATTCTGCAATCTAGATGAAAATTGAACGAGGAATCGATCTGTGGGTCGATCGAGTCTGTAAGACCAACCGTTCCGGAAATATGGCGTGTCAAAGTGAAAATAGTGCGTTTTCAGACAAAAAACGCACTTAGGAGCGAGATAACTCCGTTATCGGAACGAATTGAGTATTTCTGATCACAGATTCGTTTTCTACAGGTCTGAATTAGTAGTTGTGAATTTTTTCAGAATTTTAAAATGATAATTAGGAAATTCGAAATTTCCAAGATACGATTATCCGATAAATATGTACCTTGGACTTTCTGATATAAACGAAATTTCTCATTTTCTGATTGAACCGTCTGAAATTCTGCAATCTAGATGAAAATTGAACGAGGAATCGATCTGTGGGTCGATCGAGTCTGTAAGACCAACCGTTCCGGAAAAATGGCGTGTCAAAGTGAAAATAGTGCGTTTTCAGACAAAAAACGCACTTAGGAGCGAGATAACTCCGTTATCGAAACGAATTGAGTATTTCTGATCACAGATTCGTCTTCTACAGGTCTGAATTAGTAGTTGTGAATTTTTTCAGAATTTTAAAATGATAATTAGGAAATTCGAAATTTCCAAGATACGATTATCCGATAAATATGTACCTTGGACTTTCTGATATGAACGAAATTCTCATTTTCTGATCGAACCGTCTGAAATTCTGCAATCTAGATGAAAATTGAACGAGGAATCGATCTGTGGGTCGATCGACTCTGTAAGACCAACCGTTCCGGAAATATGGCGTGTCAAAGTGAAAATAGTGAGTTTTCAGACAAAAAACGCACTTAGGAGCGAGATAACTCCGTTATCGAAACGAATTGAGTATTTCTGATCACAGATTCGTCTTCTACAGGTCTGAATTAGTAGTTGTGAATTTTTTCAGAATTTTAAAATGATAATTAGGAAATTCGAAATTTCCAAGATACGATTATCCGATAAATATGTACCTTGGACTTTCTGATATAAACGAAATTTCTCATTTTCCGATCGAATTGTCTGAAATTCTGCAATCTAGATGAAAATTGAACGAGGAATCGATCTGTGGGTGAATCGAGTCTGTAAGACCAACCGTTCCGGAAAAATGGCGTGTCAAAGTGAAAATAGTGCGTTTTCAGACAAAAAACGCACTTAGGAGCGAGATAACTCCGTTATCGGAACGAATTGAGTATTTCTGATCACAGATTCGTTTTCTACAGGTCTGAATCAGTAGTTGTGAATTTTTTCAGAATTTTAAAATGATAATTAGGAAATTCGAAATTTCCAAGATACGATTATCCGATAAATATGTACCTTGGACTTTCTGATATAAACGAAATTTCTCATTTTCTGATTGAACCGTCTGAAATTCTGCAATCCAGATGAAAATTGAACGAGGAATCGATCTGTGGGTCGATCGAGTCTGTAAGACCAACCGTTCCGGAAATATGGCGTGTCAAAGTGAAAATAGTGCGTTTTCAGACAAAAAACGCACTTAGGAGCGAGATAACTCCGTTATCGGAACGAATTGAGTATTTCTGATCACAGATTCGTTTTCTACAGGTCTGAATTAGTAGTTGTGAATTTTTTCAGAATTTTAAAATGATAATTAGGAAATTCGAAATTTCCATGATACGATTATCCGATAAATATGTACCTTGGACTTTCTGATATAAACGAAATTTCTCATTTTCTGATCGAACCGTCTAAAGATCTGCAATCTAGATGAAAATTGAACGAGGAATCGATCTGTGGGTCGATCGACTCTGTAAGACCAACCGTTCCGGAAATATGGCGTGTCAAAGTGAAAATAGTGAGTTTTCAGACAAAAAACGCACTTAGGAGCGAGATAACTCCGTTATCGGAACGAATTGAGTATTTCTGATCACAGATTCGTTCTCTACAGGTCTGAATTAGTAGTTGTGAATTTTTTCAGAATTTTAAAATGATAATTAGGAAATTCGAAATTTCCAAGATACGATTATCCGATAAATATGTACCTTGGACTTTCTGATATAAACGAAATTTCTCATTTTCCGATCGAACCGTCTGAAATTCTGCAATCTAGATGAAAATTGAACGAGGAATCGATCTGTGGGTCGATCGAGTCTGTAAGACCAACCGTTCCGGAAAAATGGCGTGTCAAAGTGAAAATAGTGCGTTTTCAGACAAAAAACGCACTTAGGAGCGAGATAACTCCGTTATCGGAACGAATTGAGTATTTCTGATCACTGATTCGTTTTCTACAGGTCTGAATTAGAAGTTGTGAATTTTTTCAGAATTTTAAAATGATAATTAGGAAATTCGAAATTTCCAAGATACGATTATCCGATAAATATGTACCTTGGACTTTCTGATATAAACGAAATTTCTCATTTTCTGATCGAACCGTCTAAAATTCTGCAATCTAGATGAAAATTGAACGAGGAATCGATCTGTGGGTCGATCGACTCTGTAAGACCAACCGTTCCGGAAATATGGCGTGTCAAAGTGAAAATAGTGCGTTTTCAGACAAAAAACGCACTTAGGAGCGAGATAACTCCGTTATCGGAACGAATTGAGTATTTCTGATCACAGATTCGTTTTCTACAGGTCTGAATTAGTAGTTGTGAATTTTTTCAGAATTTTAAAATGATAATTAGGAAATTCGAAATTTCCATGATACGATTATCCGATAAATATGTACCTTGGACTTTCTGATATAAACGAAATTTCTCATTTTCTGATCGAACCGTCTGAAATTCTGCAATCTAGATGAAAATTGAACGAGGAATCGATCTGTGGGTCGATCGAGTCTGTAAGACCAACCGTTCCGGAAAAATGGCGTGTCAAAGTGAAAATAGTGCGTTTTCAGACAAAACACGCACTTAGGAGCGAGATAACTCCGTTATCGGAACGAATTGAGTATTTCTGATCACAGATTCGTTTTCTACAGGTCTGAATTAGTAGCTGTGAATTTTTTCAGAATTTTAAAATGATAATTAGGAAATTCGAAATTTCCAAGATACGATTATCCGATAAATATGTACCTTGGACTTTCTGATATAAACGAAATTTCTCATTTTCTGATCGAACCGTCTAAAATTCTGCAATCTAGATGAAAATTGAACGAGGAATCGATCTGTGGGTCGATCGACTCTGTAAGACCAACCGTTCCGGAAATATGGCGTGTCAAAGTGAAAATAGTGAGTTTTCAGACAAAAAACGCACTTAGGAGCGAGATAACTCCGTTATCGAAACGAATTGAGTATTTCTGATCACAGATTCGTCTTCTACAGGTCTGAATTAGTAGTTGTGAATTTTTTCAGAATTTTAAAATGATAATTAGGAAATTCGAAATTTCCAAGATACGATTATCCGATAAATATGTACCTTGGACTTTCTGATATGAACGAAATTTCTCATTTTCTGATCGAACCGTCTGAAATTCTGCAATCCAGATGAAAATTGAACGAGGAATCGATCTGTGGGTCGATCGAGTCTGTAAGACCAACCGTTCCGGAAATATGGCGTGTCAAAGTGAAAATAGTGCGTTTTCAGACAAAAAACGCACTTAGGAGCGAGATAACTCCGTTATCGGAACGAATTGAGTATTTCTGATCACAGATTCGTTTTCTACAGGTCTGAATTAGTAGTTGTGAATTTTTTCAGAATTTTAAAATGATAATTAGGAAATTCGAAATTTCCAAGATACGATTATCCGATAAATATGTACCTTGGACTTTCTGATATAAACGAAATTTCTCATTTTCCGATCGAACCGTCTGAAATTCTGCAATCTAGATGAAAATTGAACGAGGAATCGATCTGTGGGTCGATCGAGTCTGTAAGACCAACCGTTCCGGAAAAATGGCGTGTCAAAGTGAAAATAGTGCGATTTCAGACAAAAAACGCACTTAGGAGCGAGATAACTTCGTTATCGTGATGAATTCATCGATTTTAATCTCGGATTCGTTCTCTACGGGTCCGAATTAGTGGTTGAGAATTTTTTCAGATTTTCAAACGGATAAATAGAAATTTCGAAATTTCCAAGCTACGATTATCCGATAAATATGTACCTTGGACATTCTGATATAAACGAAAATCCGCGTTCTATGATCGAACATTTTGAATTTATGTGATCTGAATGAAAATTGAACGAGGAATCGATCGGTGGGTCGATCGAGGCTGTAAGACTAACCGTTCCGGAAATATGGCGTGTCAAAGTGAAAATATTGCGTTTTCAGACAAAAAACGCACTTAGGAGCGAGATAACTCCGTTATCGGAACGAATTGAGTTTTTCTGATCACAGATTCGTTCTCTACGGGTCTGAATCAGTAGTTGTGAATTTATTACTTCGTTACAATGACGAATTGATATTTTTTGAACGCAGATACGTCCTTCACGTGTCCAAATTAGTGCTTGTGAATATGCAATCATAATTATTCCAGAAAAAATTGGATGATCCAGAAGGAACATTCCTCTGTATCCTTCTAGGTGGGGTCGCGAAAATATACGGTAAAACCCTGTAACGCAGTCTTTGTGATAACAGCGGCACGAAATTAAACCCGATGAGTTATCAGAGAGCTTTCAGTGCGGCGGCTGGCCTCTTCCAGCCTCGCATAATCCCATCGCAGTAATATCGAGTCCATTTTCTCTCTGGAAAAAGAAAAAATAACCGCCGGAGCGGCAAAACGGCCCGAGAATAAATTAGATTCCGACCGGGATAGAAGAGGAATAGAATAAAGCCAGTGGGTTCGGAATCGGATTCTGTGAAGAGGATACGCCAGGGCGAAACAATTATATAATTGGGATAATTGGGATGGAAAATATTATGTCTTGCTAACGTGAAGTGTTCCTTGCTAGGATGAACCAGTTTCGAACCCTTCCACTGCGAGAAATTGGCAAAAAAAAATTTTTTGTGGTCGAGTTGAAAAAAGACTTTTCCTACGACCACTCGCTCACAACATTGCTTGGATATTCAGAAAGCAGCCCATTTTACTATTCCAACAGGAGAGTCGAAAGTAAAACGCACTAGTGTGGAAATATTCGAAAAACGCACGCTCGCAGTAATTGATGAATGTTATCATAATTCACCTGAAAATTTTACTACTGGTGTCATCACGTATGGTACTTATATTCCAGATCGATCGGAATATGGTTGAGTGAAGTTGGTTAACACAGAACTTATAACAATTCATAGGCGTACACATTAATGTTCATGTGCTATCGGGCCAAAATTCCGTGATATATTTCATTTAACATCTTCGTTGGCACTCACTGCATCGCCTTTATCGTGCAAAGTGCAAAGTCTAAGAAAGTAAATATTCGCGCTCATCTTCTCCCTAACGTAGCGAAATTTTCCTTCGCGTGACACGACCCCGTTTCGTCGTTCTCACGACCCGCGGCCTCTCCGAATGAAAGAGCTCCCCTAGGGCCCCTCGGGGCGCGGGGGAGCTGCCCACTCACGACCGTCTCGGTTTTCTTCTCTGTTTGCAGGAGTTCCTCCTGGCGATCGATGTGACGTCGAGCGGCACGCCCGAGGAGAAGCTCAAGTGGGCCTTCCGGATGTACGACGTCGACGGCAACGGCGTCATCGACATACAGGAGATGACCAAGATCGTGCAGGTGAGAGACGTTTTCGCGAAATTCGTTCATCCCA
Source organism: Gastrophysa polygoni (assembly GCA_963576655.1). Classification (NCBI taxonomy): domain Eukaryota; kingdom Metazoa; phylum Arthropoda; class Insecta; order Coleoptera; family Chrysomelidae; genus Gastrophysa; species Gastrophysa polygoni. The sequence continues at coordinate 24,209,404 of OY755090.1, read as the reverse complement.
CTTCTGACACCATTTTGCTATCTCCGTAACCGTGGGAGCTACGATGTTGGTTCGATTAGAAAAAAGTTGGCTTCTCGGAAGGTTATTCGAAGTGCGTTCACGAAGTGGCAAAATTACGTGCAGTTTCTGAGATTTCTGAAGATTATTGAAATGGAAAATCTGAAACTTAAGTCTCAATAAACTCGATCTCCTCCTCGACGTCGACGGCAACGGCGTCATCGACATACAGGAGATGACCGAGATCGTGCAGGTGGGAGATGTTTTCGCGAAATTCGTTCATCCCACTTCTGACACCATTTTGCTATCTCCGTAACCGTGGGAGCTGCGATGTTGGTTCGATTAGATAAAAGTTGGCTTCTCGGAAGGTTATTCGAAGTGCGTTCACGGAGTTGCAAAATTGCGTGCAGTTTCTGAGATTTCAGAAGATTATTTAAATGGAAAATCTGAAACTTGAGTCTCAATAAACTCGATCTCCTTCTCGACGTCGACGGCAACGGCGTCATCGACATAGAGGAGATGACCGAGATCGTGCAGGTGGGAGACGTTTTCGCGAAATTCGTTCATCCCACTTCTGACACCATTTTGCTATCTCCTTAACCGTGGGAGCTACGATGTTGGTTAGATTAGAAAAAAGTTGGCTTCTCGGAAGGTTATTCGAAGTGCGTTCACGGAGTTGCAAAATTGCGTGAAGTTTCTGGGATATCAGAAGATTATTGAAATGGAAAATCTGAAACTTGAGTCTCAATAAACTCGATCTCCTCCTCGACGTCGACGGCAACGGCGTCATCGACATAGAGGAGATGACCAAGATCGTGCAGGTGAGAGACGTTTACGCGAAATTCGTTCATCCCACTTCTGACACCATTTTGCTATCTCCGTAACCGTGGGAGCTACGATGTTGGTTCGATTAGAAAAAAGTTGGCTTCTCGGAAGGTTATTCGAAGTGCGTTCACGAAGTGGCAAAATTACGTGCAGTTTCTGAGATTTCTGAAGATTATTGAAATGGAAAATCTGAAACTTGAGTCTCAATAAACTCGATCTCCTTCTCCATACAGAAGTCACGTGATTATTCCTGGTATACATAATGATGTCGTTAGATTTTTTCTATGACATTTATTTTCCGAGCTACCACTATCGTCGTATTTTTCAAGTACAGTCCAAATTCGTACAGATATCCCACTTCTGACACCACTTTAAGTGTCTTTTAATTTTACTCACTCGGTGTAATACTTTCGACACGCGCTGTGTATTATCTTGTACCGAATGTAGAATTACCCACATTGACATTCTGTTAGCCGCTAAATGCCGTGTAAAGGGGCTCAGGAACCGATGCGAGGCGACCCTTTCGCTTCGCTAGAGATCACGTGTCCGACCTTCGAAACTTTTCGCCCATCCAATTTGTTCTGCGGGCCCGAAATTCCACGGAACATATGCTAACGACCGCCCGTTTGCGACTCCATTAACTCCTTCATCGAGCTGCATTCAAATGAGGCGGCAGCGTTGCCAACTCGACTTGTTCGTCGACTGACATAACCTCAAAGTTGGTCTTCCTTGAGGTTGGAGTCATCTTTCGAAGGACATTCGTCCGATATCTTTGTATTCCTCACAAAGTTGTCGTTATAGTCTCGTTTGTCATGAAGTTCTACAAATGCCACAGTGGTTTGGATTCCACTGGCATAATTGTAGATCCCTGTGTCCTCTGGTGAAAACGCAAAAAGAACAAGCTTCACATTGTGACACCTGATTTCACAAATTCGACCTGTCCTGGAGTACTGTTCACATGTTTGGAGCTCAGCCTCCAAACATACGCTGAAGCTCTTAGATTCAATTCAGAAGAGAGCTATTCGCCTAGTCGATGAAACAACACTCACCAAATCATTGACCTCTCTAGATCATCGTAGAAAGGTCGGCGATCTAGGCCTTTTTTATAGGTACTTTCACGGTCGGTACTCAATGGAAATATCATCTATTATGCCACCACGCGCGATTCCTAGTAGACAAACCAGACGAGCTCAAGCTGGTCATCCCTACACTGTCAGGCTCGAGACCTGTCGAACATCGCTCTACCAAGCATCATTCATCAATAGAACGGCAAAGTTGTGGAATTCTTTGCCTAGTGAAGTCTCTCCTGATGCTTACAACCTCCAAACATTCAAGAAAAATTCCAACACCTTCCTTCTTTCCCAAAATTCCACCGCTGGCTAACACGATGTTCCTCGAACATCATAGGTTTTCCTTTCGTGTTGTCCAAAGATCAAAAAAAAACCCTGATTTCCCTGGGAGTAAGATCTTTCATTTCAATAATGTACAGGTGGAAACTATGATAATATTAGTCTGGATCAGAGCGAGAATTTCGAAATCCCAACCGCTCTCCCGGTCTGTTCCAGGCCATCTACGACATGCTGGGCGCGTGTTCCTCCAACCGTCCCGCAGATTCTGCCGAGGAACGCGCCAAGAACATCTTCGCCAAGATGGACGAGAACAATGACGGCCAACTCACGCAGGAGGAGTTCCTCAAAGGCTGTCTGCAGGACGAGGAGTTGTCCAAAATGTTGGCGCCTTAATGCGCCTAACGATGAACTCGAAGGACTCGTCTCGGTGTGATCTGGAAATCGCGCGTTCACCACCAGGACGCTTGTATGATCTGTATTTTCGTTTCTCACTGTACATAAGGCTTGTGGTTGAGTAGTTTTATTACGGATCGAGGCTAAAATGAAAGAGGACCTCCGCAGTTTTTTTTACATACCGTTCATTTTTTTACATACCGTTCATTTTTTTACATACCGTTCATTTTTTTACATACCGTTCATTTTTTTTACATACCGTTCATTTTTTTACATACCGTTCATTTTTTTACATACTGTTCATTTGTTACTTACTGTTTCCTTTTTACATACCGTTCATTTTTTTACATACTGTTTTCACTTACTGCAATTTGCAGCCATCATTTTGGGTTGAGATCTCGGGATATAAATGGTAACAATCCTACAAGCGTTACAATCAAGACACGAACAATTGTTTCGAGTGTATTTTTCTTTGTTGATGAGGGCGATTTCTCTTCATTATAATGGTAGTATTTCTAGTTCGATGGCATTTTACCAAATTAAATGTTCACTTTCTAGTTCTGAATGAAAATTCTTCAAACACCCTCTGTTGAATCGTTATCCTGTTCAATTCCTGATTGTAAGTCAGAATTCTACTGAACATGTTCAAATATTTTGATTTTCTCTATTGAAGTCAACATTTTCTTGAATGTCAAATGAACATGATGTTTACTTCCGGTTACAAGTCCTAGTTTTATTGAACTTCTAGTATTGAGTCAGAATTTCGACAATATTTTAGGTTTACATCGATATTTCTCAAAAGGTAATGTTAATTGATAGTCAGAAAACTCCATCCAATTTCTATCAATGAGTTGGTCATAATTTTGTTGTTGTTTGTGTCTTTCCAGAGTCTAATAATTTTCACCCGGTAACGTTATCGGTAGTTTTGCAAATAGAACGTAGAAATGTTGTTAAATTCCCAGTTTGAAGTTAGAATTTTCTTGATTAGTGAATTTCTTCAATATCTTTCCCAGCTTCAAATCAATTCAGAATTTTTCACTAATTCACTATTATCCAGTCAGAATTCTAATAATCTCCTGCTATTGAGTAGAAGTCAGATTTTTATTAAATGGTCATAATTCTGTTCCCTATATTCAGACTTGTTACAGTTACAATAGAAGTCAGATAATAATATTCAGTTTGTCACAATCCTGTTGATTTCCCAATTCAAAGTCGAAATTTATTTGAATTACTCGTTGAATTTTTATTTCCAAAATCATGAGAAGGGAGTCTCAAATTTGTTGACACAGTCATCTTTAATGTCCTATATCAACAATGTATCCATGATATATATATATATTAGGTATATAAGTATCCTGTAGAACTGGATTGTATAGTTTTTAAGTCAACCTAAATGAATAATGAAATAAATTAATGTGATATTAAATGCATTTATTACCCGCTAAAATGGTAATGAATTTAAAAGAAATAATGACTTAAAATACCATGATTAGGTAAATGTAATTAATTTCTTTAACATTAATAGTGCAATATATGAACCGTAAAAACACGAATATCCAATAGATTTCAAGATTAGATACCTTCAATGATCATGCTGTACAGGGTGTAGCAGAATATATGGGAACTTTCACAAATTCTGACAGAAGAAAAAATATATGAAATTATATTCTAATTGCGGACATGTTCTGGTACACCCTGTATATATAATTCCACGATTCGTTGGAGAGATATTGGATGTTTTTAGTGTTTAGATCCTGAAGTAGGATGTCAAAATAAAACTACAAAGGAAAAAGAAAATCCCATTTTTTCAAATGGTCATAAATATTCAAACAGTACACAGAGAGTTATTTCCGAGGATGACTATAATGAGCAAGTGATTTTTTTTTCGGAAATTTCTAACCTTACTTTTTGCGGTTCGATTTTGTCTTCCTGTTTCAGAAACGCACATTATCATCACACATTGACTGTCGTCGAAAACATGCTTTGAATATAATATTAATTGTTTCATGTCCCTGTACAACAATCAAACCCGAATGTGTGACCAAATAACAAACTAAAGAAGGCACTTTTAAAGTCAATTATCGTATAAATAACATATTAATAATTAGAAGTAACGACACTCACATTGAACAAGTTAGAAGTTCGTGTACAGAGCGTCACAATCTATTGTAGAATAATTCAAATCGCACATACTGTATATGCTCTAGCTGATCCGTAATGAAAATATTCCATGCAAGTAGACAGGCTGTATACGTTGTGGCTCAATTTTTCATTCCGTCAAAAATTTCCGTAGGATTCTACCGAAATTTGCCTTCATCAATTTCGAACTCCCATGGAGATTTTTCCGTAGATCTCCGAAATTATTTTTTTAACCAGTGACCACCTCTAAAAGAGGTGATTTACTGAGAAATCGCTGTATTCATTTCTCTCTCTAATACATAGGGTCTTATGAATCTACGGAAAATGTTTGAGAAAATGAAGAATTGAGTCGTACGCTGTATTCCGAATAAAAAAAAAATTAGGACCAACGCACGAAAGTATCCCCACTATTCTGTAGATTTTCCAGGAACAGCTACACATTTTCAATCTTTCCTTAATCAAATTTGAAATCTGATTCAAAATAACAGTGAATTTTCATTTTCATTCCGATTCATGAAAAACAATTCCTATTCTGAAAAGATATATTGACAAAATTATTGAGAATGATTCTTTGAGAATATTTTTATTTCAGTTTTCAAATTTCAAAACAATATAGTTCGCAATTTTTCGGCCACTTCTCTAAATGGCTATACTCCTGGTTATATTATGATAAAACCGTGTAGTTACATTATCACGATGGCATGGATTTTTAATTTTTTAAATTTTTATACTCGAAAATACAGCTTTCATACGTTGTATCTCAATAACGAAATATAACAGCCGTGTTATAGGTCATGTTCCGTTCTGATTTTTTACTTGTCGTTCTCAATGTAGATACTAAAATGTACATTTCCCCTCATTTCATACACAATACAGAGTGAATCATGAGTTGATTTCGAACTTTTTTTGGTCCACTGGGTATAACTAGTTCCATAAGATAGATATTTTGTAGGACTTTTGATGTAGTTGAAGCACAAATCCAAATAATATCATTTCCATTCACGACCCATTGACAAATTTTGCTGATACTCCTTCTTGTTACCCTGCAAAAATTGTGTCTCCTGAAAATCTTTGTCTCATATCCATAAAAACGATTACTTACAATATTCTATGAAATCTCAACCCATGAAAAACCTCCTTCAATATCTCCACAGTAAATCATCAACATCACATTGCATCTTCATGACTGACCCGTATTTGCTTACACCTTTGTGCACAAAACTTGGCAACGTCGTTGACCTAGCGAACATTTTGAGTGTCGTCGCAATGGATGTACAGTAAATACAAAACATAAAGCAATGCACGTCATTGGTGACCACAACCTTCTTCATTTCCCGAGCCACGGTGGGAGAGAATCGGCAACAGTGTCCGCTGGACCCTCAGAGTTTGTTTACTTCTTGACAAGCTGATGCCAAATGTAAGAATAATAGAGAAGTCTGGGAATTGGAGGAAGGTTGTGTGTTCATTTGTAGTCAGATCGTGTTGGGAATTCAATTGACTCTGTTATAAATTTGGGATTTCTGAAATACAACTAAAGAAGGTGTTGGTTTATGCGAAGTTCTTGATCAAAATAAGGAGAAATATATCGTTACACAAGAAGACGTGTGCCCCAACTGGCTATAATAATAGCTATTGGAATAAAAATAATGTTCAAAGTACTCTGAATGATATTTTCCGCAACAATTACTCGCGTACGCACATGGACCTCGACAACACTGAATATTTCAATAGGTGGCTAGGTAGTATTACTATTTTGGATCATCTACGTCATTAATGACGTTCGTCGGTTTTTGTTTTGTATTTACTCTAGTTAACATTTTAAGCATATCGTACTATAGATGTACTTAGAACTTGTCCGAATTTTCCTGATTATCACTATTTAGTGTAAGTGTGAATTTTCTTCAAATGGTGTCTGGATCATTGAATTTTAGGTTATATTTTGGGTGCACTTGAGGAACGTTTTGTTTTCGCTGCAGCGAATAGAAAAAACTATGGAGATCATATTCAACTATACGGTGTGGGAATTCAGGGCCAAAAAAACTGAAGAACAAAATTAATGTTTTACCTACGGCGAATACCCCCGTTTGCCCCCCCCCCCTCCATCAGAAACTTGGCGTGCAATGATAATTATTTGACTCTCCTAGAGTACGTGTGCTCTAATTTTCTATATGAAAGTGGCGCACACTTTTTTCTTGTCTGGAATCGATTACCTTGGTTGTCGTGCTTGAGATTACCTGGAAATAAACTTGCTGGGCACGTAACAAGATTAATCTATTTCCACCACTTTCTTAGGAAATCTTTCTTTCGATGAATAAGTAACACATACGAGGTATGAAAAATGAAGAATGTGGTTCTAATTCATTTTGAACTTGCTCGGAAGAATAAGGGTCAAGTTTGACAACATCCACGACAATTTTACCTCACTCAGCAGTTCATAGAAAAGTTTCGACTTAGGCCATTGTTTTATTACTATTGTCATACATTTCTCGCAAAAGTTAGATCTCCCTATGGTATACTGTTTTACTGAAAGTTTTACTGAAAAAAAGCACAAAATTTCCAATGCCATGCGTTGATCAGTTCGAATAAACTTTTCGAGTTATTGACTTGAGTTGATATTCTTCGATTCGCCCAGTATATCGTATAATGCTCCAACTTGTGTTAATCAGTTTTTTGACCTATTTCCTCGATCACAACTTGTGTTGACCAGTTTAAATGATTCTCGAAGTTATTTCCTTGAGTAAATCTTTTCTGATCCGCCCAGTATATCGTTCAACTTTTTGTGTATATAATTCTCCAACTTCGACTTGTTCAGTTTTCTTTTTGCAGTGGTCGGAGTAGGTCGAATTACTTCCTTTTTTCTTGATTTCTCGATAATTTTCAGTACTTGTTCGCGTGTAGCCACACGATATAGAAAAACGCGATAGCGGGTTTTTTATTTACTGCCATCTTATTAAAAGTATGTTTTCATTGTGCACCATAACAAATGGTTTTGTGATAGCCGAAATTGACGTGAAATAGGTAATTGGGTTCGTACTGTTTTGTTCTAGTGTATCGATTACACGGCCTATTGTGAGCTGAGACAGTTTCTCAGTGGCTGAGTTCTCAGAACATCGACCGTGAGTACCGTACTTCATCCAGAGAATGATAATTGAGTCATATAATTGGGTTATCCTGAACTCTCAACAGTATTCAGATATTTGAAAATGATAATCAAGTCATAAATCTTGTATAACTGTTTTATAACTCCATTTTCTTATTCATGAAGTTAGAGCAACTTCTTTGAACTATGGCATTTGAAAATAAGAATAACGCCATATAAATATCAATACCCATTTTATTAAGACATTGCTGTGTTTTTTAGTCATATGAAACTTGTATAACTGTTCTACAAGTTCAGTATCTTATTCATACCATGCTCTCATTGCATCAAGATCTTCTTCATACTATGTCTGACAGCTCAAAATAAAGAATTTTGTCATATTGAACTTGCATATCCATTTTATGAGTTCTTTCTTTCATAATATGCTATCAGCTTTAGAAGCTATAGTAACTCATTCATACTATCTCTCGCAGATGAAAAATAGGGATTTAGCTATTTAAAACTCGTATATATGATTTATAAGTCCATTTCTTCATTAAGTTATAGCAATTTATCCATAATAAAATGAGAATTTAGTGGTATGAGACTCTTCTACCCCTTTTATAAGTCATATCCTTGTTTCATGATATGCTTTTTTTTCACCACTTTTTTCGAAATATGAAAAAGATGGTACATAAAAACTTGTTTTCTCGTCATATGAAATCAGAAGAATATTATGAGGAGAAATTTCAGCTCTAAAAGATTGACATAAAAGTTGAATGATTCGTCAGGCATTTGTTCTGATATCGTTGATATATCGGGCCACTTTGAACACACTGTATAGTTGAAAACAATAATGACATCAATTCTCGTTTGAATTTTCTTCAGATAAGTGAAGTAGATTCATTATGTCTATTTATGATATTTTTCTATATGCACATAGTGTAAATTTCTTGTAACAATCTAGATGTTTTACAATAGTAAGTACTAAGTATTATACCAATATATTTTTTAATTATGATTGTACAGAACACAGACAGGGTCTGGGTTCTCGAAATCAAGAGAAACCACATTGGTAATATATTGGAATCAATGTTGATGATTATTTCGAATTTGGAAATTATACAAAATTGTATAATTATAAGAGACCAGAGGCATGAATAATCTATAATATATTAATAACACAAATATTGATGGCAGATATCTTTGGATTTTGATCACTTAAATATTATGAAAATTAAATGATATACATATTTGGAGATGATAGTTTTCTTGGGGATAAATTTGCTTATCAAAAACATTTTTTTATATGTTCCTTTGAAATTGATTTGATTTTCTATTCATTATACAAAGATCTACATTCATTATTACTGGTGGAACCTGGGATTAAAATACGTCAATATATATTATTTTTGATTTCACCAGTACATTCCAAAATATCACACACTGGAATAACGATATTTTTATCGATAATGCCCTATTTTGTTATTTAAAAATACGGTATGTATACAAGTATATTTTCATGAATGTTGAAATCAACTGATATGAACTGTAAATCCCATAGTTCAGTTATTTTCCCCAAGAAAATTCCAGATGGAATTAAACAAATGTGAGTATCATCCAGTTGATTTTGCAAAAGTAGACTTTTCCAAATTACTCACTTTCATAAAGGGCTTTGCCAGCAAGTAGAAATTTTCTACTCGGTACGAATATATTTTTCAATTATTTTTCAATTAATAATTATCTTTAAATTTTGGTGAAACAGGTACCAGATCTCTATTCACTAAGATACAGGGTGTTTATTTTTCGATTAAACCTGTACAAGCTTGAGTAGACTCTATTTATTTTTTATTTTCAAAAATGAATTTTCCTGACAAATATGCACAGAGGTAAATATAGGAACAAGTCGTAAAATTTAGAATAATAAAATTGTCTTTATTAATATTACCTTTCAATTTTGTACTTGGCACAGCTCTGTTTATATTTTTTTCTATCAACTGTTCAAAAGCATGAACTTGGGAGACGAATTCAAAAATTATCCAATTTATTTCCTATTAGATTCTTGTGACAATCTCTCCTAGAATGATATCCTATTCACTTTTTTCGAAAGACCCATTTTTTTCACCACGAGGATCTCGAATAATCGTCCTTATACAGGGTTCAACTTCAGACAGCCGAATATTTCGAAAATTATGCATTCTGGAAAAAAAAATGTCAGTTTCATTCCAGAAGCAGAATAGTTTAATCATTTTCTGACCTCAAGTCATTCTCAAGGTCATTACATGGTTAACTATTTTGTCATCAAATTTAGAAAACTATGATTTTCTTCACCTAATTTTATGGTCAGCCAAAAATGAACAACCTTTTCAAGTAAGGAAAAATGTAGGTTTCTATCTGAAAAAGTTGAACCTGCAATTGACATTGAAAAAGACCCCCAAGGTCAGAATTGGAACAACTTTGACTTTTTTTCTGAAACGCATGGTTTCCGAGATAAGTGGCTGCCTCAAGTTGAACGGACCACCTTGTACAAATTTCTCGATGGCATTTTAGGGAGCAATCGGAACATTGATTCGGAGTGAACGGAAGGCAGATTCGAAAATCTCGTCATGGGAAAGCAGAACAGCAAACTGAAACCGGAAGTGCTAGAGGATCTCAAACAGAATACTGAATTTTCAGGTGAGAAATCGTCCAGATATAGTGATTCTCATGCTCACTCAATAACACTTTTTGATATTCAGAATTGTATTTCAACTTCCGGATTTTCCGACATACCTGAGCAACTACCTATACCGCACTCCTCAGACCCCTTGGGTACCGTTCGGTACCCAGACGAGTTGTAAAGTATCATTTACCATACATCAGTATCTGCTTTTGATCTGAAAATCTAAAAATGGTAGGTCAATGTTTTCTGTGTCAACCTGTATATCCCAACAATATCAAGCAGGCATCGTAATATTCCCGGGTAGGTTAGGTAAGGCCTTTTCATTTGAAATTCTAATGTACGGGATCCCCGATTCCTAATCTTTTATTAGAATCCGACACGAAAACCCAATTACGCAGTTTTCTATGGAAACTCCAGTCGGTCGGCTAAGTTTTCAGCATCGATAAGGCTGACGGCCGTTGATATCTGACTGTTCCATATTAGTGAAAGCTATTCGGAACGGCAATTTCTCTGGAATCGGTGAAAATCGTTTCGACTATGGAAATGTACGTCGTAATATCAGTTACAGAAGGGCTTTGGCGATGATTATGAAAATGTCAACGTCAAATGTCAAAGTTTGTTGACTTCGTTCTATGAAATATCGTCTGACACACATTCAGTTTCGATGTTTTTTAGCGTTGATTTGGTCGAACAGTTCTAATTGAAATGTTGTCGATTTGAATATTTATAGAATAATACGATTTTGAGAGTTTACCAGGTCATCTAGTTTATTATAAAATCGATTTCGAAGAACCGAAGTCATCATCTTCTTCCTGTAGACGCCGAGATCCAGGAGTGGTACAAGGGCTTCCTCAAGGACTGCCCCTCGGGCCATCTCTCCGTCGACGAGTTCAAGAAGATCTACGGCAACTTCTTCCCCTACGGCGACGCTTCGAAGTTCGCCGAGCACGTGTTCAGAACGTTCGACGCCAACGGCGACGGCACCATCGACTTCCGGGAGTTCCTCTGCGCCCTATCGGTCACTTCCCGGGGGAAGTTGGAACAGAAACTCAAGTGGGCCTTCTCCATGTACGATCTGGATGGTAACGGGTACATTTCCAGGCAAGAGATGCTCGAAATCGTCACCGTAAGTCACTTTTTCACCTTTGTAGAGTTTTTTTTTTTGGGATGCCACAAGGTTCTTTTCTTGGCCCCCTTTCATTCTTCATGTATGCGAACGATGATTGAACGGCAAAGGAAATGATTGTGATTGTCTCCGTGAGTCACTTTCTTTACCATTGATGAGATTTTTTTTTGATTGCCACAAGGCTCTGGTTGGCAACCTACCGAATAATTTTTCTTGGTGGTTCAATCGATGTTTATTCAAGATTTGCATTGAGTAAACACAGCTAATCGTTCGAGAGAAAATTCTTCAAAGCTATAATAGTGTGGATTCTGCTGAATAGCGAATAGAGATATTAGTTCATCGTGATCTTATGTAGAGTTGTTTCTATTTTATGGAATAAAGTAAATCTACTGCCACTTGAAGAACCCAATCAAACAATTGCCTCGAAACAACCACTGAATACCTGTTGAATATGAGTGAACCTGTTGCTGGACGGCCATTTCGTGTTGCAGGCCATCTACAAGATGGTGGGGTCCGTGATGAAGATGCCCGAAGACGAGAGCACGCCCGAGAAGCGGACGGACAAAATCTTCCGGCAGATGGACCGCAACAAGGACGGCAAGCTGAGCCTCGAGGAGTTCATAGAGGGCGCCAAGAGCGACCCCTCCATAGTGAGACTATTGCAGTGCGACCCGCAGGCGCAGTAGTCCTCGCGAACACGGACGTTTTTCGTTTTTCATTTGTTGTTTGCGGGAGGGTCGGTCGTCCTCGAATTTTTTTTAATGTGTTTTTGAAGTGTTGTTAAGTATTAGTTTGGACGGAGGCGGAGTTTTCTAACCTCGAAATATCGAACTGACTGTTCGAAGGTGAGTCTCAATCTCAGACGAATTAAATGAATGGACCACATACAGCGGCTTTATGCAAGACAGTAGCGACAAAAGGCTAATTATTATGGAAAAATACGGTATACTTGAATGATTTATCACGAGTTCAATATAAACCCAAGGGCGTCGCCAATCAAAAATCTGAGAATGCATTGTCGCCACTGTCTTGTATAAAACCACTCCAGACCCACGATCCTCGTCTCCAATGAATTAGATTGAATATTGTCTGTGGGTTAATCAAGGAGGTGGTATATCCATTTTCACAGATTTTTTGGGAGGTTCTCTCGTTATTTCTAAAAATGAAATTAGGAATTATGATAATTATTTCAATATATTTGTATTTAGGACATATTGGTGATCTGCCCCAAAATGTAACTGTGTTTGAAATTTAACCTTCTGAGACCTGACAGTAATATTCTCTATTTGTCAATGACACAATTTTTTACAGACGTTTCGGGAACTAATCTGGTCCCGTTTTCAACACAGTGGCTACTTTGTCTCTTCACACTAAACATTAAGAAGTAATTTTGGTACCAGGTATTAATTGGTCTTGCATTTATTACAATTTTAATAATCAGTTTCCAGAAGTAGATGCCAAGTTCTATATATAGTTGTATATCAACTGAACAAGAAGCAATAAAATTATCTCCTTTCAGGAGAATGCAAGCAGACTCTTTGATTTTCCTTTTTCGGTTGTTATGTTATCTTTCATTCCTATGATCTTGATATCACTCCAGTCGACCATGATTGAACATATCTGTACTGAAAATGAACAACATATCGCCGATTGAGGTGATATAAGAATAATAGTAAAGTCCGAACGGAGACAATGATATTGCTTCTTGTTCAGTTGAAACAGACAGAACTTGACATTCACTTGTTAGAACTGAATATGATAATGTTAAATTCAAGATCAGTTGATAGTTAATAAATAAATACCTGGTACCCAGAATTATTTCTGTTAACCAAATGAAAATGGAAGCAGATTCGTTCCCGAAACACCCACCACTTGGATGAGTAGAAATTTTGAAAATGTTCGATTTGGTTCAAAATTTTTCGAATGAAAAATGTGTCACTGGCAGAAAGAGAATTTCTCATTTAGGTATCTGAAGGTTGAATTTCAAGCGCAGTGACATTTTGGGGCAGATTATAAATCTGTTCTTACTACAAATAAATATATTGAAATAATTATATCTTCTATTCAGAAAATCACAAAAATCTCTGAAAATAAACTGGTTCAATGAGTGGTCTTGACAAGAATGTTTTCTTCGGAAAAAAAGGCTGGACAATACGGCTCTATTCATTTCATTCGTCTGAGGTCTCAATAAACGTTACGCGTCAATAACGACATCAATCGAAGTTTTAACGCTGCCGACATTTACAGCGTAGGAACGCGGCTTGCGTACTCGTCTTTATTTGTAGCGGCTTGACTAGATGAACGATTTTTTTTTCTGTTATTCAATAGACCGATCGCCCCGTACAACAATTACTCTTGTGTGATCGCGAGAATAGCTCTGCAAAATCCCGGACGCGATAGGTTTATCTAGAGTGCTTGGATGGATTTGACAGTTTATCTATCTATATCTATCCAGACACATTCCGGACAGCCGGATTAGGATGTAGCGAAACATTTACTGGAAACTCGTGAAAAAATACTCAAGTTCGTGGAATTGACGGATCTATTGCCACTTCTTGTTCGATTCATATCCAGAGACAACGAAGTAAGTCGTTGTTTTCAGTCTGTCGAATTTTGGAAATACTTTTGGCAAATACAAAACTCGATCAGTTGAATAGAAAACACTCATTAGTCGAAAATGCTGAAACAAGATCAACTATGCCGGTATCAACACTGGATGGCCGCCATGACGTTTGACACTATTTGCGACAAATGACGTATGACATTTGATAGATGACATGACGTGAATAAGGCGTCACACATCAAGTCTACTGAAAGTAGAGGTTAGGTTACAAACGACAAATGAAATTTGTCATATGACGTGTCATTGTACGTTTTGTCAGTATCATTTGTATTCATATTCATATGAATCATTTTATGGTAATATCAAGCAGTGAAATATGTTCCCATGAGTAATTGTTATCATTCATAGTGACCTTACTGCTGTTCATCTACCTACAATCTGTGTTGTTTATTGTTTTCTTTCATTTTAATCTCAATTGTTGATATATTATTATCAGTGATTCGTGTTTGATCATTATGTATTTATGACAGATGACGTATGACAAATGACGGGGGAAATGCCGCGTGTTTCGCTCCAGTTGAATACTGAATTCAATATGAGATGAGTTGACATGAATATTTTTTTTTTGTAAATACAAAACTAATCCAAAGCTGGCGACGTTCCGAAATTAAATGGGAACTATGTGTGACAGATGACTTATGGAATACGAATGATGCCAGACATTCGACAGATAACGGTTGTCAGATGTCATTGTGGCCATCTTGATTTTATACCAGTGTAGACTCTACTGACGATTCAACATATTTTATATTACTTTATTTTTGTTCGGAATCTCATATGTAGTCAATAACTCGAATTCAACTAGTAAAATAATCAGTAGAAATCGTAAAATTTTACAGTATTTTCTCTTAGGAGGATTTCTTGATATGTCTGTAAATCATCGCATCGTCAATATCATCGAGAAGGTTTTCAGTAAAAGATTTTCACGTGATTTTTAAAAACGCCGCGGATTTTCAGTTCGTCCTCGCTTAGTTTTAGTAATAATGATAATATTTAAACTTCAAATTAATATGATAATGATAAGCAGGAATTTTTAAGCAAAACTCTTTCCAAGTCGGTCGATTAGTGAATTTCAAGTTGATGGAATTTTTCTCAGTATTATCGGATTGTTTATGGATATTTATGGAGAAATTTCTTCTTGGTGTGTCGATTCAGGAACCAGCAAGATTCCATCAACTCCACTTCGTTGACTGACGTTACCTATAACTTGTGACGTACCTACTATATTATTATACACAGCATCGAGAAAAATCTGACTTGGAAAATATAATTCAGTCATATTTCAGGAAACATTTGTTTGTCCTTCAATGTTGGTTTTCTTCAAGCAATATAAAAATTTTCCATGTGAAAATTTGTTCGTATTAAGCTGATTTTCTTCATGCTGTGACTTTACATTACCCTATATCTGTAACCTAATAATAAACTTACGACTCTTCAATAACTATCGAGATGATATCAATTAAATGTTACTGTTTTCAAAGTTTTTATGTGATTCGAAGGAAATTTGATTGTAGATGGTCTGTTTTAATCTGATTTCAAATCGTATGATCGATATATTGATGGTATACTGAGTTAGAGAAACCCTGAATAGCATTGACTACTCAAACCCTATAAAAGATAATCTTTGGGAAATCAAGAAAGATCGTAGGGAAATTATTGGAATCCCAGCTTCCTGTACATGTTTTTGAATGATACATTGGTGACATCTACGTTTCTGTTGGCGAAACATACCTAACCCAACCTCACTTAATTCCTCGAAACAAAAATCTGTGCAGGTTTGACACATTGACTTCTAAAGGTGAGTCACTAAATTAATTGTTTTTTTAATAGTGTATATGAAGACATCATTCGATTGACGGAATTGATATAAATTCGATAGGTATGTACACCTCAAGCTTCTACCGAAGATTTCTCATTTACGAGCTTCAGCATATGGCCGCCTGTGACGCCACTTTACGAATCTGTCATCTCTTAGGTGAAACTGAAACTAGATGTCACTGTGTAGACAAATGAGCTGTCACATGTCTTAAATTTCCTGGTTAATAGTCGAGAGTCTATTTCTAATGTTATATGACATGTCAATTAGCAAAATTTTCTCCTTCAAAGCTATTCGGGGCTTCGCTAGGGCAGAGTTGACTAGAAACCTGATATGCCTGTCCATTTTACCTGCTCCACCTAAACGGATTCGGAAAACTTCCCAGTAATATTTGTAAATGTCATGCGGTCGTTAATAGAAGATAATTTGTTTCATGCTTTTGACGTTAGATTTTCACCGTTCACGATATTAATGAAACGCAAATTTGAAAACTAAATAAACTTGTTCGTGGGGAAATATTGAATTCTTTTGAAAATTGATTTTTTTCCCAAATTTTAGGGGTAAAGAAGAAAATATTCCTGTTTGATTTGTGGAGAATGTTATCAGGGAGGTTTTCTAGTATCTACTTCCTTTTCCGTACCTTGAATAGGATATGTTCGATTAAAACATAGGGTTCTAGAAACTTATAAAAACTGATCAAGATACTTGAGAATTACTATTTTAGAAAAAGATAACCTACATTTTAGTAGGTACTTGTTGCTTTAGATATTATTAGAATTTATTTCGTTCGAATATCGTTTCTATTCGGATAAAAAAAAAGTTGACGACAAAAAAAGGGCCTGAAAATTTTTGCCGAAAATGCAATAGTTCTAGTCGTTTAGTTTTATCCATACAGGGTGAGTCAGAATTGGATGTCATAACCTTGACAATCAATTTTGTGACGCTCTGTATTAGTTTTTGTACTGCGGGCCGTCCAGAGGGCCTTAGGCACGGGAAATTGTAAAAAACACCGAACATGTCTTGATCTTCCTTGAGTCTTGCGCGATTGTGGTTTTGATTATCATTGAAACTTACTTGTCTATTACATGTAATATGAAAATAAAATTTGCTGATGCATCAATCAAATGTTACATCGAATTGTTTCATTACGAATTGAACCTTTCCGAATCTAAACTAGTTTACTGTTTAGCTGCAAATCATACGAGTTAGGAGGAAACAGTATCATACAGTGTGTCAGTTAAAGGTGTGTACTAAATTCAAGGGAGTATTTCTGAAACAAAGTAGAAAAGTTCATATAAACGTGTGTCTTGAAATATCTTGTTTCAAAGGTGTAGACATGGTGTTAAATTTTCTTTCATTGATATTTCAAAGATAATTCTGTCGATTTTGTTGAAATTTGGTGGTGTAATTTGTAAGATTAAATGAAACCCTTTTTAACCCTTTCCACATTTTGTAGTATGCAGTTTTAAGTGCCTCAGCATTCAAAATTCTTTTCAACTCTCTTATTCCATAACATTCAGATGCTAGATGAACATATTTGTAATAGAGGTAAAATACGATACTTTTCTCAGATGAACGTGGAGTGGAATTCGAAAACAATTCAATTTGTTTTTGTATTGTTTAGATGAAGCTTGACATTCCTATTGAAATAATAGGAAACTGTAGGAACTATTCAATATAGTATCCAAGTACAAGTGTCTATCTACTGGAAGAATGAGATTCGAAGCGTCTGCATAACTGAAAAAAATGCAGTTTTTCATTCATCCAAAATATCTGAGAGGTTATTAATGTATACCATGAAAAGTTTTAGGCTCAGCACACTTCCTTGTAGTACACTTCTTTCAATAGTGTCCGTAAGTTAATGGTTTCCAAAAAATAAAATAGAAGTTAGATCTGCTCAAAATGTGACATTTTGGGGCAGATCACAAAATCTGAGCTCACTACAAATATTCATTTTTCAGCTTTCAATGGGATTTTCTCTCCTCGTTTTACGAAGAGAAAAATATTTCAATTGTGTTGAGAACGGGAGCAGATTCGTTCCCGAAACGTCCACCAAGATAAGTAGAGGTTTTATTATTATTAAATATACAGGGTGTCCTTAAAAGGTCTTTACAAAAAGCTACCACATATTCTTCAGACCAAAACAATTCGATACAAGCAAACTTACCTCAGTAAAAAGTTGCTTAGTTTGGGCGCTAGACGGCTCTGAAGTTGAAATTTTCAAATCGATTTTGCTTCATAACTTTTGAACGGCTCATGAGATTTTTTTCAAATTTGGTACGTTGGCATAGACTCATCGGGCAATGAAACTCATATCATAATCATAATGAATATCATTCCATGGGCGTAGAACTTGATTTTTTCAGTAAATAAACATCTAAAACTCCTACGCCAATGGAAAAAAATTAGTTTCAATATGAAATCTAAATTATTCAACTCATTCACTACAAAAAAGGTACTCTTGACAAAAGTCGATTCCTCTCATGGTTTCGACAAAATTTTAATTTTAGTGATTTAGAGCATAATTAATAATAAAACGATTAACAGATATTTCATAAAAATTGTTCAAAATGTTCACCATTTCCACGTATACAAAGATTTATACGACGCAAAAAGTTGAAATGTACTCTTTGCATAACTTCTTCATCGCCTGTAAGATTATTCGTCGCCTGTTGGATACGTTGCCATAATTGTTCTACAGTATTCACAGGGGTCTTGTAAACCGTAGACTTGAGATAACCCCATACAAAATAATCCATCGGTGTTAAGTCTGGAGAACGTGGTGGCCAATTCACGGGTGCATCATTACCTCTACCTATCCATCTGTCTGGGTACTGTTGGTTTAAAAAATTCCTAACATCCACCGAAAAATGTGGTGGAGCTCCATCGTGCATAAACCACATATCTACCCGATGTTGGAGTGGTAAATCTTCCAACAAATTTGGCAACGTATTTCGTAGATGTTGTAAATACATGTCTCCTGTTAATCTTTGTGGAAGTATGACAGGACCAATTATAAAATTTCCTATTATTCCAGCCCAAACGTTGATTTTGAATTCGTGTTGAAAATGGTTTATTTTAATGGAATGAGGATTTTCAATTGCATAAACGTGTTCATTATGAAAATTAGTTATTCCTCTTCTCGTGAAACAGGCTTCATCAGTGAACAAAATATTCTTTCCAAAGTTCAGATTCATTTCTCTTTGCAAATTAATGAACCTACAAAACATCAGACGACTTTGTGAATCATGGATTAATAAATCTTGAACTGGCGTCTTGTGGTATGGGTATAATAATTGTTCTCTTAGTACTTCATGAACGGCATTCCTAGAAACTTCTAGTTCATTACTTATCCGTCTAGTACTCAATTCTGGATTTTCTTCAATACGGTCTAAAATTTCTACTTCGACTTCGGGAATCCTTACATAATGCTGTCTTCCATAATCACCAG
Source organism: Gastrophysa polygoni (assembly GCA_963576655.1). Classification (NCBI taxonomy): domain Eukaryota; kingdom Metazoa; phylum Arthropoda; class Insecta; order Coleoptera; family Chrysomelidae; genus Gastrophysa; species Gastrophysa polygoni. The sequence goes on along the minus strand of OY755090.1, from coordinate 24,189,944 downwards.
TTCTAGGAGCAAAATGACCGGTCTCCCGAAGACGTCTCTCAACTGCAGCAAAGGTTGGGTGGCTTGGTACGCGACGATTTGGAAACCTTGCCGAATACACCCTCACACTTTCTCGACCATTTCCTTGACAATATCCGAATACCAATAACATATCGGTGTATTCTTAATTGGTGTATTGTACGGCCATGATAAATCAGAAAAGTCCGATATCAACAATCAACGTCAATAAAACTCGACAAATCAACACAGATGAAACTATGGAAACCAAGAATGTGAATATCACTGTTTTCGAGCAGATAATAATAGTCTTCAGAAAAAAAAACCAGTGCTACTTATTTTCAATAGAAATAACCTATGCAAAAAGTACATCTCAACTTTTTGCGTCGTATAAATCTTTGTATACGTGAAAATGGTGAACATTTTGAACAATTTTTATGAAATATCTGTTAATCGTTTTATTATTAATTATGCTCTAAATCACTAAAATTAAAATTTTGTCGAAACCATGAGAGGAATCGACTTTTGTCAAGAGTACCTCTTTTGTAGTGAATGAGTTGAATAATTTAGATTTCATACTGAAACTAATTTTTTTCCATTGGCGTAGGAGTTTTAGATGTTTATTTACTGAAAAAATCAAGTTCTACGCCCATGGAATGATATTCATTATGATTATGATATGAGTTTCATTGCCCGATGAGTCTATGCCAACGTACCAAATTTGAAAAAAATCTCATGAGCCGTTCAAAAGTTATGAAGCAAAATCGATTTGAAAATTTCAACTTCAGAGCCGTCTAGCGCCCAAACTAAGCAACTTTTTACTGAGGTAAGTTTGCTTGTATCGAATTGTTTTGGTCTGAAGAATATGTGGTAGCTTTTTGTAAAGACCTTTTAAGGACACCCTGTATTTGTATTTCCAAATTTTTTCAAAAACAAGGTGTCACTGACCAATAGAGAATTTCTCTTTTAGGTATCTAAAGGTTTAATTTCAAACGCAGTGACATTTTGGGACAGATCCTAAATCTGTCCTTCCTACAAATATATTGAAATAATTTTTTCAATAACTTCTACTCTATTTTTTAGAAACGAGGAGAGAAAATCCCATGGAAAGCTGAAAAATGAATGTACCACCTCCTCGATGAACTTACAGACAGTATCACTACAAATATATTGAAATAATTTTTAATAACTTCTACTCTAACGATAAATGATACGAAATGAAAGAACATTTTCTCTAGATGAACCATTTTATTAACGAATATCTCTTAGATCTACGATTCGTTGATGGCGGCAGTGTTTCCCGACAATCGTCGACCGAAATCAGTACAGCAACTTGGAGTACCGCTTGTTGAACTGCTCCTTCGAGTAGTAGCTGTAAAAGTCCCCGCTGATGGCCGTCCTGGTGACCAGCCGGACGTCGTCCAGATGCCGGTCGAACTTGTCCAGCCGCCACAAGGGGTCGCTGCGCAGCCGGCACATCCTCTCCGCCCAGGTTTGCGCCGGCGGGATGTCGCGCTTGACGCCGCGACGCCGGCTGGAGATCGCCTCCATGACGTCGTCGTAGTAGTTCCTGCGGTACTCGTAGATGCACTTGTACGGCAGGAATTTCGGCCTGGAAGGCGTCACGAAGTGTTGATAGATTGATAGATGTGCGCCAACCTTCGCATCGGCTCATCTGATGACTGTCGACGTGGGGTTAGTTAGTTTTCACGTTTTTGACGTCTGCTTTTTGAGGTCTCTTCACGTTTTGACGTCTGCTCGACGGTTTTCTGATGTTTTTGACGTTGACAGACTCGCTCCGCATCAGGAAAAACGTGAATATGACGTCTGGCAGACGTCACCTGTCACGTCACGCGTCATAGGTTTCAAGCGTTTCGGCTAAGTCTCCAAAGTTAGGAATGATGAGCGCTGTGAGCTGATACGAAGGTTGCTGAACTACTGTCGATCATAATGAAATGAGAATATTGAATGCTCTTGTTTAAACCAATCCGCTTTACCTACAAGGGATGTAGGAGTCGCGGGTTTTCCTGAAGATGGCGCCATTATTATTAAAAAATTTTGCTTTTCGAATTCCATGGTGTCTTACAAATGTTTTGATTTCACTCATTCGAATCTTTTCATTATGTTTCCATCAGAAATACAGCAATCAGGCACACAAATGTTTCAATTTTGTTTTATTGCAAGTTTGGTAGAACTAGAGTTCTCGATATTGTATCCAGGTAAGGCGATTTGGTTTAATTTTCTAACCTCGCATTGGATAGGAATGCGCGTACCTGTCTCATTCAAGTTAGAAAACACGGAAAATACATAATTTTATTATTCATCTTCGAAAAATTATATTTCTTGGTTACCCTTAAGTAATCATAATGCAAGCTCTGAATTCTACTTGACACTTCTGTTTATCACTCAAATCTGACACTATTCAACATTTATTTGCGTAATATTTTATGAATATCGGACACAGTTGATATTTTCGCAATTTCTCATATATATCCTGTCATTTATTCGTCCAATATAATTTTAACAAAAATACTTACTCTCTGGTACTTGATATTTTTCGATTAACAAGCTATTCTGTTTGAAAAAATAGCCAAAACGAGATCTATCAGCTAATAATAATAGGCTTCATAGAAAATGTTTGGGTCTGGTGTAGTAAGAAAAAATAACCTCGAATCATCAGAAATTTCGAGGGTGCTTCGACAGGTGACATTTGACGTAGCAAATTGACATTTGATGTAGCAAATTATCACAATCATTGATTTGTCCAATGAGTAATGGAAGGGATTATTCCACAGGGTGTTCATCAAATGAAAAAGCCATATTCGCTTATGATTTTATTTAAGAAAAAAAAATAGCTGAAGCAAACAAATCAATGCAACAAGGGGCTGAACTGCCTATCGAACACGTTCTTCACATGGTGGTAGAAGAAATTACCACTCATTCTCGTCTTCTCTGTGAAAGCGATATCTTCTTGGATCCTCCTGGTGAAAGTGGCATATTTATTCAGCTTGTTGGAGTAGGTCCTCATGATCCTCTCCGCCCAAGTCTCTGCCCTCGGGATATCCCTAGCTATACCTCTGCTCCGCTTGTCCAGATAGTCCATGACGTCATCGTAGTAGTTCCTTCGGTACATCGTCAGGTATTTGTAGGGCAAGAACTTCGGCCTGGAAAATTACGAAAATAATCAGTTCGGAAGGTCATATATTTTTTTGAAATAAATTACGAAAAACTCAGGGTTTCTAAATCATTAGTTATTCTGTGTAAGAAATAAATGTTTTCACTATACAGGTCGAAATTGATTAAGTGTAAAACATTCAAGGGGGTGATTCCTCATCGAAAAAAAGATAGGATCTTTCATATAAAGCCCCTTCAAGGGGCTGTATCTCAACATGGGAAGCTAGAATGAAGTTTCTCTATATGGAAGATCCTATTTTTTTTTTCAATGAAGAATCACCCCCTAAAATGTTTCACACTTATTTAGTTACACCCTGTATTCCACTTTCATTCTATCATAGTTTTTCGAATATGTATCATTATGGATACACGTGTCCTATGAAACAGATTTTTATCATTATCTAATTGTAGACCACGTGTATCGAAAATGAACCCTGTGTATCTTTTTTGATACACACTGGATTTGACAATATCATGTATCGAAAAAGATACACACGGTGCTGAACGTGAGCGTGATCGAAAGCTCGTTGGAAGAATCAAAAAATGTTGGATGGATGACGAATATTTTTTTCATCTAGAATGACTGAACAAACAAATCATGACACGAATAAAACGGATGAAAAATTGATGGAACACGTATTTAACTGAAGTAGGATTCCTCAACTTCTTTTAGCTGTAGCCTAAGCGATCAAATGCACAAAAGCAAAGCTTGTATATGGAAAATAAAATGCTGCACTTACCTCGAGTATTCGTATCAAATGAATGAATCCTACCTCATTTTTTTTCCAGAACTGGGACACAACACTGCTGATGATGGAAATGATATTGGACAAAAAAATTATATGTGTACCAGTTGTCCCAAGTCATCATTTACATGAAATACAATGGAATATAATGATACATAAAGATGAATAAATAAATCAAAAATTTCTTTATTGGCATTCCATATCCTTTGCAATCTTCTTGTTGAGAGAACTGAAAATTAGATTTTTTCTCTTCTGGGAATTTCAGAGAATTTCAGAAAACTCGGAAAATAAGGGAGGTAGTGAGAAATTGGCTCCGGATTCCAGTTCGGGACGTCAAAAACACCTTGTGTCCTGATTTCCAGACGATTCTATTTTTTTGTCGAAATCGACGAAAAAGGAAGGCTAACCCCTTTGCCCATTTTTAGTCGGAAAAAATCAAAATTGTCTCAGAGCCTCCAAAATCGACATGAGGGTACTTAACGCCATTGTTTACATGCTTACTCAAGGATTTTTCTCTATCAACAACAGGAAAAAGTTATTGAGTTTTTTCTCTTTTGGGAATTTCAGTGACCATGCAGGAAGCAGAAAATGCTGAAAAACTCGGAAAATAAGAGAGGTAGTGAGAAATTGGCTCCGGATTCGAGTTCGGGATGTCGAAAACACCTTGTGTACTGATTTTCAGACGATTCTATTTCTTTGTCGAAATCGACGAAAAAGGAAGGCTAACCCCTTTGCCCATTTTTAGTCGGAAAAAATCAAAATTGTCTCAGAGCCACCAAAATCGACATGAGGGTACTTAACGCCATTGTTTACATGCCTACTCAAGGATTTCTCTCTATCAACAACAGGAAAAAAGTTATTGAGTTTTTTCTCTTTTGGGAATTTCAGTGACCATGCAGGAAACAGAAAATGCTGAAAAACTCGGAAAATAAGGGAGGTAGTGAGAAATTGGCTCCGGATTCGAGTTCGGGATGTCGAAAACACCTTGTTTACTGATTTTCAGACGATTCTATTTTTTTGTCGAAATCGACGAAAAAGGAAGGCCCATTTTTAGTCGGAAAAAATCAAAATTGTCTCAGAGCCTCCAAAATCGACATGAGGGTACTTAACGCCATTGTTTACATGCTTACTCAAGGATTTTTCTCTATCAACAACAGGAAAAAAGTTATGGAGTTTTTTCTCTTTTGGGAATTTCAGAGACCATGCAGGAAGCAGAAAATGCTGTAAAACTCGGAAAATAAGAGAGGTAGAGAGAAATTGGCTCCGGATTCGAGTTCGGGACGTCAGAAGTATCCTGTATACGCATTTCCAGATTATTATATTTTCGTAGAAAAAAGTTACGGAATATCTGAGCAATCGCTCTGAAGATAGAAAATACTGAATATATCGGAAACTTGGAGAGATAGACATGAACTGGTCCTAACTTCGTATTCCGGACATCTAAAACCACATGTATACACTTTTCGAACGGCTTTATTTTTTGTCTAGATCGAGAAAAAACTAATAAATACCGATACAGGTACGCCACTGACTTAAATTCGTGTCGGGGGGACAGAAGGACATTTCTAGCAGAAAAAATAAATTGGCCGTTGTCTTCGCACTCGAATGTCGCTCCAATAATGTACAGTGCGATCTATAATTAGTCTGTCATAACGCAGTTCTATTGTTTTTCTAAATATAGAGATCAGACCTTTGAAGAATTCAAGACGCGTAAGAAACAGCCCGGGTAATTATTTTAGTATGCTCAAATGTCACTACCTGAGTGCGAATTGATGAACATCATCGTTCATATACAGGGTGACAGGAAAGAATTTCTGAATCAAATTATTCAGTTCGATAGAATTATATTCTAACAACTGACACGTTTGTGATAGAATTGTCAGATATTTGAACACATTCCATTGCAAATCGAGATGATAGAGCAAATTTGACATGAGAAGTCGTGTCGTCAGTGTACAGGAAGACTGAAATAAATGGTACAATATATGAATGAATATCGAAAATTCAGAAAATTATTTTTTCCTCTCGCTTCTCAGCTGGTTTTTTTTTATGACTTATTCAATCTTTTCCAATCGTGTAGTTCTGTTTTCACTGTCAGGCTATATATATATATATATATATAGCCTTACATATATATATATATATATATATATATATATATATATATATATATATATATATATATATATAGGGTGGCCCAATGAAAAAGGAACAAGGTATGCATTTTACTGAGAGATCAAGAAACTGACATTAAAATAAATTATTCTTTATATAATGTTGGATAGGACAGGATTCGAGAGAAGAAACACATAAGGCACATCTTAGATGAACATCGTTCTAACTACAAAATGAGAAATAGCGATGAAAGGGAAAAAAGCGTTACTTTCCATCACTAGCCGAATATTTTCATGAACGTGTTTTCTCGAGAACTACTGCATTGAATTCCAAAAACAAGGAAGCGTTGGCAAGAGATCTCGATTACCTTCAAAATGATGTATCACTTGACCCCTTATCCCATTTGAGATTCGAGGGTTGGAGCACACCCCTCCGAGGGGTTTGAAGTGAAAGAGTTGAAAACATGCGCAAAATATTTCCCCCTCGAAACAAAAATCGACCGGTTCAAGCCTTTTTTTTTCTGAGAACGATAACTATGTCAAATCGGCCTTGTTTCGTTTCCATTGGGCCACCCAGTATATATTCATCTTCTATCAACACGAACGGAACTCTTTCGATGTTCAGAGAACATCGTGCAAGTTAGCGGTGGAATGTTGGGGGAGAAAAAAGGCATTGGAATTTTTCTTGACAATTCGACTCGCCTTATCCAGTGCTTGAAGAGGATCAACTTATCCGGATCGAGGTACTCCTCCTCGCCCTCGGCCTCCTCCACGGCCCCCTCCTTCCCCTCCGCCTCCGCCGCCTCCTGGGCGTCGGGGGCGGGGGCGTCGGCGGCGGGAGCCGCCTCCTCCACCTTCTGCCCTATCGGTTTGATCTCGACGGGGGCGTCGTCGTCGCCGCCTCCGAACCAGTCGTCGTCGTCGGCCATCTTGTGGCTATGCGGGCGGAGGACAAGAAGTCAACTGGGAAATAAAGATATTTCTTTGATTGGAGCTGCAAGGTTTTCAGCTGTTTCGATGTATTTTTTTTTCTCGATCAAAATGCTGATATCCCAGAAACTGCTCAAAACACGTCTGAACTAATTTCATAAACGTGTTCAACAGGTCGATAATACCCTGTATAATGGTACCAGTACTTCAACCAATTCTGAGACTTGTAAAAGTTTGAAATGAATTTCAAACGGAGTTGAAAAAAAACAAACACAAGACTATAAAGTGGCAATGTTTTAGCGCCTTTTTTGGGTGGAATTTCTTCGCCAATATCTCTAAATTTATGCATCCTTTGTCACGATCTTAACTAGTTGATAATAATGATCCAATTCATTTTTTTCTCATGTGGATAATTTATGGCAGACATTAATCACGATATTATATCTCAGCCAAAAGTTATTTTCGTTCCATAATGAAATTAATATATTACGAAGAATAAATAACATTCCCAAGTGATAGAGCTTGTTTTGTCATCATCAAATAATCGGAAACAGCAACTTTAAAAAATTCATTTATATCTATAACTATATATATACAAATATACATATATCCGCATTGAGAAAAAAATCTTACAGAATTGTACCATGTTTAGCAACACTTTTCTATTCAGCAACATTTTCATCAAGCGAAAAAATTTCGAGAGGTAGGTAACTGTCACATGCAATTCTTTATTTTATTGAGTTATTCAATGAGAATTTTTTTATTCATGCTTCTCCATTGAAACTGAGAAAAAAACAGTGTGTTAAAAGTTAGTTTTAATTACTGAATTATTCGAATGGTCCTGCTGGTTCGTATGGTATTTCAAAAAATAATTTTGAGGAAAAATACTTAATTTTCCTTACTAATTCAATACCTGTGAATGAATTATGATAAGAACTGTAATATCAGACAACAGAGCAAATCCACACAGACACACACAAAATCGACACTTTCGTCACTAGCCTCACAAAAACTCACAGGTGAACAGCTCCGTATAACAATAGTTGACTTTAAATAAACCAAAATTATAACAACGGTTTTAAGCTGAGCTGATTGCCCCCACTCCATGCCAATCATCGCGAGAGGATCAAATAGAAACTGTACTTACCTAATTTTTGCAGCCTCTGCCAAAAAGAAATAAATTAGGAAAATCGTCGTACGCTCCAAATGAAAAATTTTCCTGTAATCATATGTTGGAAGTGTTTTTTTTTTAATATGTACTTGTCCCAGTCAATCATGACATTTGTATTTCACAAAATTAAAATAGACCAGTTATATTCGATCATATCAATTTAATTTTAATTTACTCAACTCTTCTGAGAATTTTATTCTGGAGTTCAAGTTATTACTGTGGTGAAATTATTTTTTTGAAAAAACGAGGTATCACTGAGGAATAGAGACTTTCCCTTTTTGGTATCTGAAGGTTGAATTCCAAGCGCAGTAACATTTTGAGGGAGATCATGAAATCATATAATTTCTATTTACAGAAAATAAAAAAATCGAGTGGCCAAAGAAATATTCCATTGTTATTATTTTTGTTCCAATGGGGAATTGTGGAAAAATTCCAAAAATATCACAAGATGAAGTTCCAAAATACCACAGTTTTCATCAGAAAAAAATTCTTCTGGATTCAGTCAGTTTCGCAAATGTAGACCATAGGGTGAAGGTTCCATTTTAGACCGTGGAAGAAGCATTGTTGAAAACCGTATTTTGATCATACTCGACAAGAAAATGTCAATAAGAAGCGTATTTCAATATGCAAGATCACATATTTTTGAATTATTCATTCAGAAAAACTCCAAGCTTCCAGGTGCCTCCAGTTAATGAATACCTATAAATGAATGATATTTCGGACCTGAAATTGTATGTACAGGATATTTAACTTGGCTCAAACCATCGCCAACTAATTAGCTAATAATTCTGCAATACATCATTTGATTTAGGTAATGTAGGTACTTCAAGCACATTAAATCATATCCAGTATAGAACAATTAATAATAGGTTTTTCATTTACACGAGCCTCAATTAGATTCTGGATTGTATCCAGTGAAACCGGCTGAAAAAATTGGCAAGCCAGGTTCACACGTGCCACGGGATTTCAAAATGTACGTACTAGTGGTCAATTAACCGAAATAGAAATATTTCTCAATTGTTACTAGGTTCTTATAGCCTATTACAATACTGATTCGATTATTTCTAGTGAAATAACAAGATAATATTGCATGAAGCATTTCAAATACAGGCAGTAATATATATGTAGAGGACGATATTGGACATGATTGATCAGATAATAATACCAGCTGAGTGTTGAGTATAGCTCAATGTCGTAGAAAAAGTATCGTATGTTATAAGTATAAACTCTTCTAGTTATTTGTTACTGAAATGACTTATAACACTTATTACATAAGTACTTTGCCTTGATCAATATTTTCGATTCATATATTGAATTAACAGAATCATTACACAATTATATATTATAGTTTTTCTTTCGACAAATGATTGGGTTTAGGAATCGTGAGTCGAATTGACACTTGCTCTTAATATTCAACATAATAAGTAACACCCTGTTTGCATTCAAGTATGAAATATAAAATTGAACTTCTATGAAAATTGAAACACCGTTTCCTATTCAATTGATTTGCCAGAGAAATTTCTGAAACATTCTCGTTTGAAATATTGTTGAAATCTTAAAAAAATTGTAGTCATATGATAGATGATACGTCGTTTGACATGTCGCTTCGACAATCGAAGAAAAACTATCTCGCTTTGTAATAATTTATTTATAAATATGCTATATGGTCTAAAATAAGTTAGTTTCATGTCTTTCGGGTTAACAACATCCACATCAACTTCATATAGGTACCATTTTTTAAACATATAGTTCTCTATAATAATTAATAATAATAATAATCTTCAGTTAAAAATATTATACATAGTATTTGAACACCTCGGTAAAAATATAAATATAAAGACAGTATTTATTGTAGAGACATAAAAAAAATCTGAGAGAAAGATTCAACAACAAACAAAGAAACAATATTAGAGTATTTACAGGGTGTTCAACAAAGACTTTTCCAACCATGATTTTAGATATCCATTTATGAAAATTTGTTTTTTTGTTCTGAATTAGTACACAGTATTACAGAATTCTGACATGGCAGGTTGAATTTATAAAAAAATATCATTCCATGTCAAAATGACTTGTACTTACTTAGAACTCTATGATACTAGGTTATAATTATGATACTTCATCACTTCATTGCTTTAGTGATTTTATGATTGTATTAAAATAATTGAGCACCCAACAAAATTTCCAAAAGTCGGCGCCTATGCTGAACACCCAGTACAAGGTGGCTGAAATTCGAGCCTCATCATTGGGATATAGTGGACAGTAACAGATACATGGTCAATTGAATTGTTGCCTAGTTGTTTAATTTGTTTGAGAACCAAATGTTTGTTAGAAAATTAAAAAAATTCCACATATTCAATCCCATAAATACAAATTTATTTTTTATTGAAGTTAACAACTTCCCTACAAGATGGCATTCTTGTAGGGAAGTGGCCATGTCTTCAAATATTTTGAAAAAAAGCTCACATGAAAATTGGACTTTTTCAGGATATTTCCGAAAGTTTTCATCTCTCCAGATTTCACTACAAACGACGAAAAAACATTTTGTCAGGCATCAAATTGCACAACTTTGTCAAAATTCAACCAGATCCCAATGACAAGGCTCAATATATCAACCGCTCTATACAGGGTCCCTCACGACGAAATGAGTCAATATGTATACAGATCATTTTTTTTCACTCCTCTCACCATTGGGTCCTCCTCAATTAGTAGTAGAGATACAAGGCTGATCAAATTAGCAAAAAGTTTAGGGAGTTGGTGCTGAACTTTAATATATGACAAAAAAAACAAAAAAAAAGCCTTCTCTTTCTGATGAACGGATAATATGGTGAATAATACGCAAGGAATATCGTGAAAATATTAGATTTGATACAGGGTGAACTATTTTCCAGATACAGTTCTCTACTTCAGTTTTTCTTATGGCGGCCATATCGGTTTCTAGTGCCATTAAAAAAACGGAGAAAATTCGAACCATACTCATTATTGAAGAATTTCATTGAATTCTATATCAAGTAATAGAAATGCGACAAAAGAAAGAATCGACAACATTCTTTTGTAATAATAATCAAATTTTAGTAATATAATGTGTTCGACATGTCCACCAAGAAAACATAGATATTTTCCCCATTTTTGGAGTTTTTCCATCAAGGTTGCATCAAATGAATATGGTAAGTGATACATAATTTTTAATTATTTTTCTCCGCTCTTCTCAATAATATTTTCATATTATTCCTTGTATATTATTTGGCTTGTGTACAGAAATTCACCTCATTATCTGTTCATCAAATGGAATTAATAATAATTGGAAGAGGAAAAACTTCTTCTAGAGGTTTTAAATTTTTTCGTCATATTTTGAGAGCACTTTTTCTATCGCAAACTTGGTCATGTATTAAAGTTCATCGAACCAAAACCTTTCCTCTAATTTGACCAACCCTGTATCTCTACTGGTTTACGCGATTTCAATAGTGAGAGAGGTGAAAAAACGATCTGTACAGGGTGTTAGGAAATTGTGCGAAAAAAAAATGAGGGCGTTATTCTACTAAACAAAAAAATGCCAAAAGTTCCTATAACATTTTTTTCGAAAACTAACTAATAAGGAAGTTGTATGCCATCAAAAAGTTGATTCATCAAAATAAAAATCATCTGATATTATTATAAATTCAAACATATTATGAATTCATTATCAGTGAGTTATCGAAAAAGTGGTGTAGAAACTTTCGGCGATATCTTTTCAAATAAAATCATTCCCTCAATTTTCCGCGCACAATACCCCGACACCCCGTCCACACAGTCGCGAAACACCCCGTACACCCCACCTCCCTTTGGTAACAGCCCCTACCCCGACCCCCCTCAACAAAAACTGCACTTGCAGGCGTGCCCGATGCGCAACTCCCCGCACGCCAACACCCCGCCCCCGCCTCCCACGCGGTCCTTAGCCAGCGAGCCGCACGACCGCGCCTTGTACAGCGCCCCGCCCCCTCCGGTCGCGGTACCGCCCCCCTTGCCGCGGAACAGCCCCGCCAGCTTCTTGTGCACGTGGAAGTACTTGCCGAGGACGCGCAGACGACGCGACGGCGGCGCGTCGGCGTCGGGACGCAGGACGGAGTGCAGGATTTTGGCGCCGACGCTCATTTTGACGCGAGGCGTCGAGGCGGGCGTCTGGATTGTCGACGCCTCTTCTTGCACCTGGATGGAATTTGAATAAATTACAGTCTGGAAGAATTTTGACACAGTCCTTGACGAAAAAAAGAAAGGAAATATTTATATTCAGTGAGTTGATCAAATTGAAAATCATTTCTAGAACACTCACATGTTGTCAAAAAATATCAAAAAGAGATGCGAAACGAGGATTTTTCAATAAATATTGGAATAAGAAGAACTTTTTTCGTCCTGAAAGAAAATTATAAAATAACAACCCACCTCTGTGATCCTATTCAGCGACCTGCTCTCCCTCAACCTGCCCCCGCTACCGCCCCCCGGCTTCTTCCTCCCTCTATCCCCTTTGTATCCGCCCCCAGACTTATTCTCCTGCCCCTTCTGCCCGCCCCCCTCCCGCGCCACAATCACGATAGTCCCGCCCCCGCTCAAGCCGCCTCCACCTCCAGCGCTCGCCTCCTGCGAATCGCTGCTGTCGTCGCAACTGTCGCGCCGCCCCTCCAACTTACGGCCCGTCCCTGCCCCATGCCCACGCTTTTTCCTCTTCTCGCTGTCGTCGTCGCTCGCGTCCGAAGAACTGCAGGACAACGAGGGGCGCGGCTTCGCCTTGCGCCCCTCCCCCTCCGCCAAAGGGGCGCGGCTTACCGCCAAAGGACGTGCCACGCCTACCGAGAGGCGTTCCTGCGCCTCGCCCGCCGAGAAGGGGGCTGGGCTTATCACCACGGGAGGCGCGGTTTTCTTCGATCTGTCCGAGCCCGGTCGTTCTCGGGCCACGCCTACAGAGAGCGGGGCGGATCGTTTGCACGGCGGAGGCGGGGTCTTTTTCGCTTTGCTCTTCTCCGATTCGCTGCTGACGATGAGGCGTTCTTGTACGGCGAGATTGAGGCGGCCTTCGGACCGAGACCCGCGACGATTCAAAGCAGCCAGACCACCCAAATCGTCGCGACGCGAACACGACGTCATGTCTTCCTCTTCTTCGTCTTCTTGCACGATGCTGCACTTTCGAGATCTCTATCATAGAGGGAAAAAACATCGAATTAGAGAGATAAAATGATTTGAATGACGTCTAACAGGTGACAGTTTGTATATGTAGGTGTTGATGACGTTAAACAGGTGATGAATGACGTTTAACAACTAACAACAGATATTCAACAGGTGACATTTGACGTTCAACAGCTGACAGATGATGCAAGAGACGTGTGAAAACCTATAGAAATCGCCGAGTAATGGTCATTTTACCTGAGGTAAATCGCCAGGAGTCCGTGGCACAGTCAACAAACTCGGTTTCATGCTAACGTTGTTATCTTTCTTCCCTTGATCGTTTTGATTCACAGCTAGTTCTTCAGGTCGGTTTGTTTTTTCTCCCTGTTCTTGTCTCTTGGTGCGCAACTTTCTTTCTGCCAGCAGATAATACGTCGCGGTCACGTGATTGTACTCGTTCTTTTCCAGAGACCTGAAAAAGAACGGCTCAAAATGAAATGTCATAAGTGACTATAATAACTGAAACATACAATTGATTTGCGATAGAAAGTTCCAAGTACTAAGAAATGATTATAATTTGAATTAACAAGATTAGATAGTTCAAGTGAATTTGACAGAACTTAGAAGCAGGAAAATAGATGGAGATCGAAAGACATAAGAGGTAATTTGATAAGCAAAGGTGTGTATTTTTGAAACTTCAAACTGAAGATTTTTGAGACAATAATTGATTCAAAGAAAAACATCTCAAATACCAGCTGAATTTGAAAGGAAGTTATGTAAGGGCATAATTATAATATAAAATTCACAACATAACAATGGGACAAACGTTAACTGGATAAAGAAACACTTTAGTACCAGTCTGAGTGAGAGTGCAATGAATGATCAAATAATAGAATTATCTGTGACATGAGAAAATCAGAATTAAATTCAAAATCCACTACAGATATTAATGAAACTCACTCTTGTATTTCCTCTTTAGTAGCTATTTTCCCATTTGCTATCTTCTGTACAATTAAATTATGATCCTCTTCTGAAAGTTGTTCTTTTGATACCAGAGGAATGGCATCTGCGTTATTTTGTTTATTGTTGCTCAACCATGGATGATCCGAGATTTCTGCCAATGTGGCCCTCTTTTCGGGACTTCTCAACAACATCCTACAAATTAATCTGGAGAAAAAAAAAAGGGTGGATTAGAGAATTGTCTGTTCAATATAATGTCAACTATGGCTTACTTTCGACAGTTCTGAGATACATGAGCTGGTATTTCATATTTACAGTCCATTATCATAGTGAGTGTTTCAGAATCGTTTGCTTCTTGGAATGGGGCCTGACCACAAACTAACATAAAGAGAATTACACCTAAAGACCAGACATCTAGAAAAAAATCAATGAATTATTCCAAGAAACTATATTTTTGAACATATTTTAAAACAACCATAGCAATTAAAAATATCTCTCATCAAATTAACTTCTTTATAATTGAAATTTGAAACTTTTTTAATCATTTCTGACAAAATCAAAAAAAAAAACAACAAATCTTCAATTTATGCAATGAAATTAAAATTAGTTGATCTTCAGGATTGTTTTCATTGACAGTTCCAGGAAATTCAATTCAAGAATGCATCTTTTTTGTTTATATTCTGTAATTGGATTATTTGTACTTCTCCAAATATTCTAAATCCATACACCTAAAATAAATGCTTTGCTTTCGAGATATTTATAATATAAATTCATTTTGTGTACAATGCCTACAATGAGATTCAGTTTATTTACTTACCAACAGCAGGAGCATCATATGAATCACCTAAAAGTATTTCTGGGGCAGAGTAAGCTAAACTACCACATGAGGTTTCTAATTTTTGTCCAGGATAGAACTTATTGCTAAAACCAAAGTCAGTGAGCTTGACTACCCCTTGTTTCTTGAAAAACACCACATTTTCAGGCTTCAGATCTCTAGAAGATTCAAAAACAATTGAAAGAAAAATGAACCATCAGTTATAAAACTTTAGCAAAACTACAGTGGATTGGTTTCTATACATAAACTAAGTAATAATATCTACATTCAAAACTGAAAATTGATTCATTCAATATGACAATTAAGCGAAATCATCTTAGCTAGAAAAATTTGGAATGATCTTAAAAATATGACTTCATACTTCTTGTTTTTCAGTGGTTGCTGTTGATAACTTTTTGAGATTGATTTTTAGATGTGACAAATTATATGTATTTTGAAAATTCTAATGACGATGTACATGAGTAGATTTCTGCAGAATGTCCCATTATAAAGTTGGACTAGTTTTTTGAGATTATTGAAGGTAAAATGTGATCATCTCACAGTTGATTTTCAAGTGGCCCTTGAAAGAATCAATCACATAGTATATTATCAAGGGAAAACCTGTTTACTAGAATAATTATCACTTATACATAACCAATCTAATTATTTGAACTATTGATGTACTAATAGATATGTACGAAGAACTAATAACTGAATAAATAAACAATTTATTTAGAACATACCTGTGAACAACATGCAACTGATGGCAATATGATATCGCTCTCACAATTTGGCTGAAATATTCTTTGGCAATGTGTTCCGGTAAGCCTGTATCATGTCGCATGATGTACTCATAGAGATCGCCCCCGTCTCCGAGTTCCAGGATGAGGTACAGCTTCGTGGCGGTATCAATCACATCATAAAGTCTCACGACGTTGGGATGCTGCACTAGCTTCATGCATCTGACCTCTTGGAAAAGATGTGCTTTCGACACCTCGTCCAGTTTATTCTTGTCGATGACTTTGACTGCCACCTTTTCACCAGTGAATACATGTCTCGCCAATTTAACTACTGCAAAATGTCCACGACCTAGGGTTTCCTCCAAGTCGTACAGTCCAGCTATTTTGCCATCATACTGTTTGGATTTATAGACTAGTTCACTACCCTTGGCACTAGGGCGAATATTCCTATTCATTTCACTCTGAAATATGAATCTTAGGTTAATCGCATCTGAATTGAAGCTGGGGGGGGGTCAGAGTTAATAATTTTTCTCATGACCCCATACTGACTTAAAATACAACGTGAATCATCACTCTTGAATGAGGTTATTACTGATAACAACATTTTCGATAAGAGTTGTATATTGGATGTATCAACTTACCAATTTTCCTAAGGAATTTATCTTACTTCTACAAAAGGTCTGTAGAGGAATTGTTTGAGTTGGAACCTGCGTGAGGTAGCCAATACGAACATTTTTTACTTGAAAATTTTGTTTAATGTGGAACGATATACTTATGACTGTTTAAGTGGTAATTATTGCAAAATTCAACTGATATAAAATTCCATGTAAATATTTTGGCTACTGTAGTTGTGTTAATTTTCTCTGATTACATATCGTAAATGACAGTATTGGCAGTTGACAGTATGATAGGTTTCTTTTCACATTCAATAAATTAACCATAGTACCATAGAGGCTCCAGCACGAAACTGTACTGTACTACACTACACTCGAAAGAGGAGCTGATATGCAGAACGTAGAACAAAGTTTATCAGTTTTTATTTGTAGGTTATTTTGATCTTTGATGTCATTTAGAATAATTTATTGAAATAATTATGCCTGTTTTCGAAACGTTGAGCAGCGATAAACTGACGGTGGTTCTAGACATTGGTTCAGCGTATACCAAATTCGGCTTCACTGGAGAATTCGCACCTAGAGCAATATTCCGAACAGAAGTGAGATGTAAACAAAGGAATCAAATGAGAAAAATCTGGGACTTCGAATCAGCTGAAGATCTCTATGATCTATTGGTCGAGTTTATCCACATTATCTATTTCAAGTTTGCCTTGTTGAGCCCCAAAGATAGACCGATTGTTGTTGTCGAGTCACTGTTATGTCCTACATTATTTCGAGAAACTCTGGCTAAAGTTTTGTTTTCCCATTATGAAGTGTCTATGATATACACTTTGCCATCACACTTGGTGAGCTTGTCTAGCTTAGCTTTAGAAACTGCTATGGTGGTTGATGTGGGATATAAAGAGGCTGTAGTGATTCCTGTATGTCACGGTATACCAGTGCTTGAAGCATGGCAAGCGCTACCAATAGGAGGTGAAGCAGTTCATAGTAATCTGAGGAGACTTCTGGGCAATAACAATACAGGCATTGCCAACCTGCCTGATTCCATAATAGAAGATATCAAAGTTCGCTGCTGCTTTGTAACTGAAAAAACCAGAGCTGAACAACTGTCCCTCAGTAAACCGAATATCACAGCATGCCCTGAAGTAAAATATCCAGTTGGTGGCACCAAGAGCATTGAGATAACTGGCAAAGTGAGAGAGACTGCTTTCGAAGTACTCTACATGGAAGACAATGATCATCTTTGTCTGTCTACATCTATACTGGATGCTATCCTAAGTACCAATGTAGACTTGAGACACAAATTAGCTCAGAATATTCTTCTGATTGGAGGCTCGACCATGACACCTGGTTTTAAAGCTAGGCTGAAGGAGGAATTGGAGAAACAGCTCACCTTTGATAGGTACAAGAAACTGAACATCAAGAAATTTGCATTTCATGTCCCTCCATGTAAAGAAAATTATGCAGCTTGGTTGGGTGGGGCTATTTATGGGGCTACAGAATTGCTGAACATGAAGGCAGTGACAAAGGAGTTCTACTTCAAGGAGAACAGGCTACCTGATTGGGCGAATCTCAAAGATAATGTCAGAAATATCTGATTCGATTTTTTTAATATTCATAGGAATTGTATATTCATGCAGAAATAAGTGTAGGCATTTATTTATTCATATTATTCAGAGTATTTTATATGTCATTATAAATATTACATCATCAAAAGCATAAGAATTATTCAAATCATTTTCAATCCTCTGAAAAAATATGCTAACATGAGGCAAGGCTTCAAAAGTTAACTAAATAAGTACTTCTTACAATTGCTAGCCTCTTGGTATGGGACGCCTCTGCTTTCAATGGTGTGAAAACAGCTGATGAAAATAGCAGCTCAGATATCCAAGGTTAACAAAACGTTCATGGGCGTCAAAATTTGGTAGTCATAGCAAAAAGTTGCACTACACGTCAACTTCAATTAAGGATGGAACATGTCAAATATTGACGTAATGAATGTGAAATGGGCTTAGAAATAAGAGAGAAAGCAGACATAAGGTCAACAAACGAAACGTCAGTGTCAGTGGGTGCAAAAAAAAAACAGGAACACAAGTTTGTTACAAAAAAGGAAAATTTGCAAGGTGTCTAGCCAGCAGGGGCCATTCCAGATTATCCTGAGATGATTCAGGAAAGTTGATATGGATATCCAATAAAAATGGGATACGAACTCAACAGATTTCAAGGTGATGTTGACGAAGAACTAATATGCCCGATATGTTCAGGAGTCTTAGAAGATCCCCTACAGGTATACCGTCTGGAACTTATTAATAATTCATCGAATTACTCACACGCGACTTTCTAGGCCCCAGTTTGTGAACATGCTTTTTGCAAATCTTGTATAACAGAGTGGATTTCCAGGCAACCCACATGTCCAGTGGATAGACAGAGTGTTACTTCTCCCCAGCTGAGACCAGTTCCACGAATATTACGAAATTTATTGTCAAGGTAGCCCTCATGATCTCATATACCCTGGTAGCCTTTTCTATATTAGCAATACAACTCAAAACATTGATTTTTCCTCAAGTGATCATTACATTCTGATTGAATTGTTGCTGATATTGGATTTTCTGAAGTTTTTCATAATGCAATGCTGATATCAGTAGCAGTGATAACTTACGAAAAAACTCATACTCTAGTCCCATGTTCTCTCAAAATTTCCTCTTCGCATGAAAACTATTGGGACTGCTGCTGTTGATTGTTGATTATGGTAAACACTTTTACAGATTGTGTATTAATTGTGATAATGCCCAACATGGGTGTACCAGAATATTGAAACTTGACGCCCTGGCTGCCCACCTGGAAGAATGTGAGCATAACCCTAAGCGCCCTTTACCATGTGAACAGGTAAATAAAAAGACACAAAAAACAATTTAACACAATGCAATTTAACTAGGAAAAATTGTTTTATTCTGTCCTCTCTATCAATTCTCGTGGAACTCAATACTCAGTTCTTATAAAATTCT
Organism: Gastrophysa polygoni; assembly: GCA_963576655.1. Classification (NCBI taxonomy): domain Eukaryota; kingdom Metazoa; phylum Arthropoda; class Insecta; order Coleoptera; family Chrysomelidae; genus Gastrophysa; species Gastrophysa polygoni. The sequence continues at coordinate 24,170,546 of OY755090.1, read as the reverse complement.
GTTGATTTTGGGTGTTTTGTGTAGGGGTGTGGTCTCATCATACCCAAAGATGAGCTCAAAGACCACAATTGCATCAAAGAACTCAGAGCACTCATTCATACTCAGCAGCAGAAGATGAGCGAATTCCAGCAAGAGATTAACGAACAGAGATTCTCGCTGACAGAGCAAAGAAGGGAAATGCAGTTATTGAAAGTGAGTTTCCTTCATCCCACAGTGATATTCCTGAAATAAATGATTCATTGTGTTATATATGTATTGAAATTCATAGAAAATTGAAATATTACCTACTTGGAAATATTCAGAAGAAGGTATCAGTTGTAACATTGATTCACATATTTTGAGGAAACCACTTATGAATTTCATATTTCCCTCGTATGTCAATTTTGTTTTTTGATTATATCAGGAATATAACAAATGATATGTTTTGAAAAGGAAGCACTTTATTGAATCGAAAGAATTTTTACATTCTATAGATCAAAAAATTTTGGAATTTACATCAACAAAGTTCTACAGATCAGAACTGGTCCACTCGGCACGATAATAGTAAATTTTGTATTCTCTTTAGGATTTCATGAGGGCAATGCGAATATCGAATCCTTCGATGAGAGCAATCGCTGACGCTATGGAGAGAGATGAAGCACTGCGATGGAGCAACACTTTGCAAAGAGCCAGGGTTACTAGATGGGGAGGCATGATTTCTACTCCCGACGAAATTTTACAGGTGAAATACACTCGTGCACAAAAACTGGACAAACTCCAATACTGATTTATTTTCCAATTTTGCATTGATTTTGGTAACTTGTTCGTTCGTTAATAGACTTTTTAATCTTTGTCATCAACTGATATCGATATCGTGAAGATTCCCGATGAATTTTAACAATTTAAACAAATGGGTAATAATGAAACACAAGAGATTCAACTAGGAGTTTTTGAGAAATCAATATCAGATAATGATCAAGATATAAATTCCTACAAAAAATAAATAACCAAAACTCATGCAAATTTAAAAAAATTATTAGTGATTGAATTTTGAACAAAAATAATTGTTAGTTCGGTTTTTTGTTCAGGAGTATTAGTTTGTTAAGAAAAATTCACGTTCCTCAACGGGAGAACTATGATTTCTTCCGAGAGATTAACTGCCCAGCAGTGTTGCCAACGATGAATTGCTGAAAAATTCCGAAGCGCCATCTTTCCGTGATCTCTTCCTTCTCTTCCTCTTTCCTCCTTAGCATAGTTCCGTTACCACCCCTAACCTGCTAATTTTTCGTTCCTATTCATTTTTCACCTTTACACATTGCCGAATTTCTCTTCAAGGATCGATCAACCCCTTTTTTTTTCAATTCCATAACTACTAACTACAGATTCCCTCTTCTCTTAGCACAAGATGAAGCAAAACCCAAGACACCGTTTCGTCGTCATCTTCTCTTTCCGAAATTCATTGACTGTGACTCTTCTTCCCTTTCTTCCAGCACATGATCAAGCGCACGCTGACCGAGATGGGCTGTCCGGCGCACATCCTCGACGACCTCATGGAGAACTGCCACGAGCGCCGCTGGCCGCCGGGCTTGTGTTCTTTAGAGACGCGCCAGAACAACCGGCGCCAGTACGAGAACTACGTGTGCAAGCGCGTGCCCGGCAAGCAGGCGGTGCTCGTGCTGTCATGCGACAACGGTCACATGGTGGCCGACATGATGATCGAGCCGGGCTTGGTGATGATTTTCGCGCACGGCATCGAATAAGGAGGGGTTCCCGGGGAAGCGTTTCGCGTTGCGATTGGCGGGTGCGTGCTGGACACGCCCACTTGTAAACGTGATACGAAACAATGTTCTCTATCTTGAGAATGGCAACATCGCACGGCAGGCAACTGATCGGAAGCGTTCGGCTCTGAGAAAAATGCAGGCGGTTAAATTAGGACAAAGTCCAGCATTTTCGTACTGAAAAATTATCTGAAGATTTGACTTATTTGAATTATTTGACAGAATGTGAATTTGTAATTTTCGTTTTTATTTCTTCAATTTTTTTTTCAATTTTCGAATAAGTCACCTGTGGAAAGTGTATTGAGATCTGGATCACCCTTGGAGTGAACGAACTATTAAACATCGCCGTACCCTGTTGCCAGTTTTCTCTGATCATAGCTTGTTAGATGAAGAAGGCTGTGATCTAGGTCACTGATTGTATTTACTATGCATGAAACGATCTGCGTTATTGAGGTGGAGTTACATTGTTGAGCAAGTTGAATATTTGTAGGTGAGTCGACTCAACTGAACTGAGAATTGAGAGTTATGAAATTAAAAGTCTCTAAAAGTTTGAAGAATGTACCATTGTAAACTATGACTCATTTACCATTTTTGTCAAAATGGTTTTTACTTGAAGTGCCAAATGTCTATCTCAATCGAATCGGGGCAAGTGACATGCAACGCGGAAAAAACGCTTCATTGGGAACTCACCTTTAGGGACTGAACAGGCTGTCGCTTCATCAACAATTTTTGGTCTACAAACTGCAAACTGTGCTTTTGGGGCTTTAAATTTGGGTTTACCTCACTGATCAATGGTTTCCTTGTGTATTTTTCAATGTTTGTTTCTATTTTCACATAGGCAGATTTGAACCGCTTTGGGTCTTTTCAATTCATGATTAAATTGAATTGCAATAATGACAATGGAAATGGGGTGAACCATAGAATTAATAAAATTATTTATTATTTCTATGGGGTGAACTCAAATTTGGGAAAATTGCCCAATGTAGAGAAATTTGTCATAATACAGAGCTATAAGAAACATTCTTATTTGCTGGATTATTATTTTCTTCAAAATTGAAAATGCCAAAGTAAACTAGATTCCTTTGATATTGTTTTTATTTTGAATTATCTTGATTTGAGTGTTGAAAAAAATATGAATATGAAATTGACATTCCTTGGCCGATGTTTTTACTCTGTTCTAATTCATTTAAACAAATGAGACTGATTTAGTCGATAGTTTATATGAGTCAATTATATTGTGAATATATGTTTTCGTTTCAGTTTCATGGTTGGCGAAAATAACTAAATCAATTGTCTTTTCACTTTTTTTCTTCTCTTCTGTTGAAGATCTAGTTCAAATTTTCAGAGTCTACTGGTATAACTTGAATTCAATAACTACATACTTGTGTTGAGCACTTCATATTATATTTAATTGATTTGATTTTTCTATTTACTGATCCTTTGCTATCGAATTTTTTCCGGTTTTGCAACCTAATTCCTTCAGATTAACTTTGAATGTTGCATTGCTTTTTGCCATTCCTGTTTTTTTTTTGTTCTTTGTTGTAAATATTTTGCTTTGTATTGCACATACCAACTGCTAGATGCTGTTGCTTAAATCTATATTGAATTTGGAGTTCGTGCGCTATGGAACTTTTTCATAACAAGAAATATAACTCAGTTTCAATAATTCTCATCGATATTAAACGTGAATGGCATACCTACTTATTCACTTAATTCAAAATAATGTTCTCTAGTCATTAATGGAGTGATATTTATTTATTTAAATTTCGAAAGTTGAGATTACATCTAGTAAAAAAGGTAAAGTAAAATGTTCCATGGCACATTCATAGAAAAAATATCGTTGTTTCTTAACCTGGTATTTTCTGTTCTGTTCAGTATGTTCCGTTGAAAAAGTATAACTTTGATTATCAAATCAAGATGCGAATGATTTCATCATATATAGATTAGTTATTATCATTTATAATTGCACTTAGCTTTGATTTTGCTTCCACTTACTTTGTTGCTAATACTATCAACTTATAATTTACTGAATTGATGTCAGTCAAAAATGTATGGATCTGGAAACCATATTTTGGTGTTGAAACTTTCCTGATGTGTATTGTATGTCTTTCTATTGTGATGTTTTTTTAGATAGGTCCATCATTATTCTCTAATTTAGATATGAATAATTTTTTTACTCATGATATGTGAATTAATTTTGTTCAAATATAATTACCATTGTTTTTTTTAATTATATTTTCTTGATTTCCTATCTCACTATTGATTACCATACAGATAAATGAACAATTGGGAAGATTCATATGAATTTTCTTATAACATCCGCATGAATTTCCATCAGGAAATTTCTCAATCTGATGGTTCATAGATATTCGAAGCTGACTCAAATCATACCATTAGTATTTATTTGACGTTGAGTATATTCAAAAATTTGTGCTAGTGATCAAAGACGAAAATGATGAAAATTCAAACGAATAGTACCTTGGCAGTTCTGTAAGTAGTTCAGATTCATCAGACGGTAATCTTCAAGACAAGAAGAAGTCATGATGACAATTGTCACTGCTGTCAATGTTGGAGGTTATGTTATTTTATTGGATTTCACAAATAAGAGTAATTCACAGTTAATTATTATTGTAACATTTGTAAGTTTTTACAATAGACGTGGAATTATCGAGAATCTTCACATGAGCATACAGATGAAGACATTTGGTGTGACATCAAATAGTAGACTTTGAAAACGGGAATTCTAACTACGCAATAGTGTATTGATTGACGAATGACGAATCCTACTATTGTTGGTATCTTCCTAAACAAACAATAACATGACATTGAATCAACTTCAAACTCTATAATCGTGAAATAGGTGAATTTTCGAGTGTTTTATTTATGAATGCCCAGATGAAAATGACAGTCCAGCAATACTGTTTGAGATGGAATAACCACCAGCCCAACTTCATATCTGTTTTCTCTAGTCTACTGAGCAGTCAATCGCTGGTGGATGTAACTTTGGCTGCAGAAGGAAAGCAATTGCAAGCTCATAAAGTTGTACTTTCTGCTTGCAGTTCTTATTTCCAAGTATGTTTATGATTCCTCAAAAACTTTTGCCTGATGAAGTATTTGGTGTTCTTCTAGGCCCTTTTCGCCACGAACCCCTGCAAGCATCCAATAGTTATACTGAAAGATGTTAAGTTTAGTGATTTGAGAGTCATGGTTGATTTTATGTATCATGGTGAAGTTAGCGTTTCTCAAGAGCAGTTACCTTGCATATTGAATACTGCTGAAATGTTGAAAATCAAAGGTATAATAGGTCAAAATATTTACCTATGAATCAATATGCTTATGTTCCAATGTTTGAAAGGTCTTACAGAAATACCAGTCGACAATTCTGGAACCAGGTGTCAAAATTACACCACTGATACTTCAGAGGTACCCATACGAGAAGATGAACAATGGAATGTAGAAGAAACTAATAGGAGTACAAGTCCACTATCACCATCAAGCAAAAGGTAAAAGACTCGATATTTACGCATTTTATGAATAGACTATAGATGTAATTTCATGACTTTATTACAGAAAACGGCTGAAAAAGAATGTAATATGCACAACTACTACAGTAACTGAACAAACAGAAGCAGGATCAAATGAAATTTTATTGAGTACAGTGGACAATGTTTTTGAGACAGTTTTAAAGACAGAACCTGACCGACATGGCACAGACAATTCTGGACATAGATATAGCACACCTACTCCAATCCAAACAATACATCCTGGTACTTCACATCTCAGAGAATCCGAGCCTACACATCAAATAATAACTGTAAGTTGCTGGATTTGAAGGATTCAACGGGGTGATGTACCTAAGACTGCCATGATTCAATTTTGGATTTTTGTTCTCCAAATTGTTTTGAATTAATGTTGAATTAAAAAAAGGCATGAAAACGGTTTGACGTTTTCACCATTTTCATGTATACACAGATGTATGTGATGAAAATAATACAAATTTACTCTTTTTTTTATTACCTCTACTTGAGACATTTTACAAATATGTATATTCTTTTTTCAGAGTAATACAAATGAAATTTTTCTCAGCTATTTTTGGAAAATGGTCTGAAGAGTTTCTTCTCTAACTTCTTGACTTCTGAATGACATCTCTAATATTTGTATTCATGTTTCAGTAAACATTTTTTTGTGAAACTTAAACATCCAATTCTTTGAATGAAAATTATGAAACATAAATAATGAACATTAAACAAAAATAATATTTCATATTTGCAGAACACTGTTTACACCAGTATTTAAATATAATTTTCTGCAATCTTAGACAGATCACCCTTTATGAATTGTATGAATGCATGAATTTTGTGTATTTTTTTTTTTCAGCAGGTCACAGTCCCAGAAGTAACGACAGCACAAAATTTAGAGTGTTCTTCTGTGGAATTGCCAAGGACTTGTACAACCCAGCACACTACAACAACTGGTAAGTGTCAGGTGATATGGTTATAGTAGTGGGGAAAGATAAAGTGAAGCCCTGAAAATTGAAGTTACAGTACTTATTGCTGAGAAAACTCTCGAGTCTAGTTCATCAAGTTGTTGTTAGTTAGTTAGTCATTCAGTTGTTGGTACAAGTTTTGTCTGTAAAGTAGTCATCATCAGGCTACTATTTCATACAGAATTCTGCATCAACATATTCTGCTGTCAAATATAAGTTTGTGTTTTGACATGGAAAATATGTGAGAAAAACAGTTTGAATTTCACTAGCAGATATATTTTATGTTTGAGCTCCTTTTCTAAACATTGACTACCTGCATCTATATTCGTGAAGTGAATTATCGTGAAGAAGGTTTTGTGTGAATTGGTGGAAATTTGTGCAATAGGTGTTTTTCTTGTTCTTTGTATTATATTTTTGTGCTGCTCTACAGAAAGTCTCACTTCCTTGTGGAAACCATTTGAAAACAAACAAAAGTAACAGATATCATTCAAAGAAGTCATAAATACTTTACCCTAAATCACTCATCCATGCTTTTTCACCTTGCTCATCATTTTTTTCTTTCATTATTCTTTGCCAGAAAATCATATTTCCAATAATTCTTTCATCAAAACCATTAACATCAACCATTTCACAAAACATTATACTTTATTGAATGCTGATTTGGTAGGGAATATTTTATATAGGATGTAACTCGTTTAATATTTATGAATATAAAAATTGATATTCCTAAAAAATACCCAAGTTGGCTAACTCAAAGGTAGTATGATTTTCTCCCACTCACCATGTATAGAATGAACTCGACTCCAATAGGTTATTACAGATATTGTTTTTATTTTATAGATGATTTTTCGGCGATCAAAATTCTGAATTGAATTGCATCTGCTACTGATTTTCGTCAGGATGCAATGCATTAGTTTGATAAAATTTGGGAGAATGTGGGGAATTTTTTGATAGTTGTCGCCATAAGTGGAGTCATTCCATTATCATTCCACATTATTAGGAAATCACCATCGATAAATACAATAACCCTGACATTCGAATACTCTCGCTCCAATTATCAGAAAGAAATCGTGAGAATCATGTGAAATCATCCGGCTCGCGCTCCACTCATCGCTCCCCCCTTTTATTTTCTGAATTCTAACCTCTGCTTACCCTTGCAGGCATCCAATGGAATGTCCTGGATCAATCGAGCTTCTCGCATTACTCATCACCTCCGGCGGTCCTCTCAAACCCCGTCGCCGCCCCGCATTTCACCCACCCCGATTCCCCCAACCCCGCGCCCCTCTATCCCCACACGGAGCCCTACGTCGGTATCAAACGCAAAAGAAACTTCAATCCGCAAGGAGATGAGAATTTTCTGAGAGCTCTAGAGGCGGTGAGGTTCGGCGGAATAGGCTTCTGCAAGGCGGCCAGGATGTACGGGGTCAACAATCGCACGCTGTGGCTGGAGTACAAGAAGCGGGGCTATCCGAACTTCCGGTTGAGCATCAAGAACAGGAACCAGGTGCAGAACGCGCAGGCGCAGCAAGAGGTGCAGCATCAGCAGCAGCAGCAGCAGCAGATGGAGGAGCAGGCGCAGCAGACGCATCCTATAGCTATTATTAGCAGCGCGGTGTTCGATTCGAAGCAAGTTGAGGATAGGTCGAAGTACTATGACGGGACTGAGCACCAGCCGGAGACTATCAGCTTCCAGAGCATCAATTTGGAGCAGATGTGATGAAACTGGATTCGCTGATAGTGTTGTTGGGTTCGTTCGTCTGAACTGGGAACTGGACTACAAGCTATATTGAACAATTCGAATGAATAAACGTTATTTATGATGTTATTGTAAGATTCGTCATGTGATTTTTGAGATGTCCGATGGCTTCCAGTTATTTATTTGCTCGTACGTTTCCAGTGGAATAAAATAATCGAACGTAACGTTGTGGGTTGACTACTTTCTATTATGTTCTTCTCACACTTTACAGACTGAATTTCACCTCGAAACATTTCAGAGCAACCTGAAAGTGTAACTCACAAGATGAGATAATGGCAGAGAAATTACTTTCTCTTCTAAATCACGTGCTGATACACTTTATTTCACGCGGTCTGCTGATGTTGTAAACTGTACCAGAAATAAAAAGATGTATGACTGTAAGAAAGAACACTTCACGATCTAATTTCAGTTTGGCATCTATGAGTAAGAATATTCACAGTACACTGGGGAGGGCAAGCCAACCAAGTAATCGGTACAAACGCAAAACTTCAACTCAGGTATTCAGGTCATCGTATTGTTGGCTGGGTTAGAAAATACACTAAAAAAACACCCGATGAAATTGGTATTCAATTGAATACAGTTTGATGTTTCAATGTAACAAAAAGGACTATCAGAAAAATCGCCATATACTCAATGCTGTATTTTGTAAACCTCTCTTGATGTTTTTGTCCTGCTTGTTAACGTTTCAATGGATACCAAGTCACAGACTATATACCCTACGTACAATCAGAATTTTAGAATTTAGAATTTAGAATATTGGTACTACCAAGATGAAATACCGTGGTGGTCTACCATTCGTGGTGAAAAGTTTAGTTTTGCTTTCCAAAAGATCCAACAAGGTAATGTTATTTCTTCTCCCCTTTCTTGTTTAGCTACGATTCTAGTTTTCCTTCTTTTCAACCCTAACACGGTTAATATTTTGCTATTGATTCACTTAGTGAGTTTCGTGGGTAAAGTACAATCCACGGAATGGTTGCCTTTGTTGAAGATCGATTTCAATTGGAGTCGAAAACTTCAAAGGCGCCGACAGAAATGTCGCTTCTGTTCCCGTAGGGTATATATTCTTTGACCAAGTTGGCTGCCTCGATCACACCAACCGTACACATCTGAAAAGCTCCGTCTTCATGTTCGCAGCGCCGTCCCACTCGCCGCCGCCCCACCAGACCTCCCCCGCCCAACCGCAGGAGCACATGGGCCCCAAGCGCGGCCGCTTCCTGATGCGGCAGTCGCGCGTCAAGCGCGAGGCGGACGCGTCCGGCGCCGGCGCGCCGGACGGCGACCTCGAGTCGGGCCTGTCGCAGTACCTCGCGCTGCCGCCCGTGCGCATAGAGCGGCAGTTCTCCGAGCCCATTCCGCCCACGGACCACGGCCTGCGCGTGCCCGAACACTCGCTGGTCAAGCAGCACTCGCACCCCATCTTGCCGGTCAAGAGCAAGGAGGTCGGTTGGTTTCAGTTGTACTCCTTACTTGACGCTGACATATAAGTCATCTTCAACTGACATATGTCATTGTCAACTGGCATATGTCACTGTCAACTGGCATATGTCACTGTCAACTGGCATATGTCACTGTCAACTGTCGAATCATTGACAACTGTCATATTTGACATGCGTTTCATATTTTCACCTACAGAAACATACATTTTCCAGTTTTTCAAGTGGGATTTTCTCTCCTCGTTTCTAAAAATCACAATCATTTCAACACACATGTAGTAAGGACAGATTTGTGATCTGCCCCATAATGCCACTGCGCTCAAAATGAAATCTTTAGATGCCTAAAAGAGAAATTCTCTAGTATTTGTCAGTGACACCTTGTTTTTTAAAAAAAAAATTGGAGATACAAATTAATTTTTAATGAAAACAAAACTTCTACTTATCTTAGTGGACGTCTTGGGAACGGATTTGCTCCCGTTTTCAACACAATTCGAATATTTTATCTTCGCAAAATTTTTCAATGTTAGTATTTTTGGCAGGCGGAGGAATTCTGGTTACCGGGTGTTTTTTATTGATTGATCTTGAATTTGCCATTTCCATATTCAATTTTCAGAAGTGGGTGCCAAATTCTATCTATATCAAATGAACAAGAAGCAATATTATTGTCTCCGTTCAGGAGAATGCAAGCAGAATCTTTGATTTTCCGTTTTTGGTTGTTGTCTTCTTTTCCTATGATCTTAATATTACTCCAATCGGCCATATGTTGTCAATTTCCAGTAAGGATATGTTCAGGTTATTTTTATTTGTGGATATCTTTTCTTCATTTTGTTCTTATGCTCTAGAGAATTATTCTCCACGTCTTTCCTTCAAATACCTTTGAACCCAATAATCTTTAGCTCCTCAAGATGGATTCACATACTATCGCCTGAAGCTAAAATATATTGAGGCCTTAATTCGGGCCTCGAACTAGAGGAACAGCAATGTCATGGAAAGTTTGAAAGTTGCGATAGATAATTTTGTTTCTGACCGATTTCAATGAAATTTCGTACATTTTTAAAACCGAATAAAATGTACTAATTCATTACCCTACAGCTATATTTGAACCAGACCGTTGATCATAGAAGTTTTGTTGTTGCTATGTTACTTGTTTATAAACAGAACTTTGTTATCAAGCTAAAATTATAGAGGGAATTATAGAATCTCTAATTTCCCAAGGGAGTTATGACCCTCTTTATTGATATGGCGATATAAGCTTATAATATCCCGGTCAGAAATAAATAAGTATAAACAAATAGCTTAAAAATGTGACTTAATATCATTGATTGACTATTGTCATGAAAATTCAATGATTATATGGGGTGTGGGGTCACGGTTTATGGAAAGAACGGTTCTCGCATCGCACGGAAAAATGTACATAAAGACTTGATATAGAAAGCATTTCCCCATGATTGTTTTCGATCGGCTGGACCTACGCCGCGACAACCTTCGTTTCCATAAACCGCCGACGACGTTTCTTTCGTCGAATCGAACGAATTTTGCTTTCCACAGAACACCACCCGCTCCAGCCACTGTCCCGTGGTTCGTGCAGGGCCAGCGCTCGGCTGCAACTACTGCTGGAACACGGTGGACGCCCACGGGCGCATTTTGCGGCGCAAGACCAAGTACCACTGCCCCGAGTGCCAGACGAACCTGTGCATCGTGCCCTGCTTCCAGGAGTACCACAGGTGCCAGGCCGAGAAACCGCCCCTGTCGGATTCTCTCCTGCCGCAAAGGCAGTAGTCGCATGGATCGGTGTTGTGTAAATAGATAAATTATTGATCGACGTGCAGGTTGTTTCATTTCGGAAATGAGATGATCAGTTTTGTCTGATTCTACCGTAACTTTTCACCAATAGACGATATTGGCACAGTAAACACAGAGTCGCATAGATACTCGGTGAGTTATCACCTATAATTTTCCTTGTATGAAGACCATTTTGCGCTTATCGACTACAATATCCCGAGAAATGAGCAGCAAAGGCGCTGGAAATCTCCAAATACAAAATAAATAAGCACCCAAAAACCGCCTATTATCTTACTCGATAAGGAGTATCTTGAGAGATACATTGAAAGATAGGTACTGAGAAGATGCTTCCCGTACAAGACCGGATGTCCATTGGACATCCAATTCATGTCGAAATAACCTTGGACTACAATGTACATCTCGTGGACATCCAAAATTCATCCAAAGGGGATGAAGATATGTGAATCAAAGTTCAAATTCATATCTAGTAAATATTATTACTGGACAAAAGATCGACGGTTTTGATCAGTGTTCGTTTGGACATCCACAGGATATCCTGTTCGGACCATTGAAGTAAGTTTCCTCACATATATGAAATCAGGTTAATCTGTCAAATTCTGTTTAATTCAATTGAATCTAGGATATCCAAAATCCAAAAAATCGTATGGGACGAGGATGTGAGGTCCATTGCGAGAACTGCTTCACGAAAACTTGACTTTCCGTTCAGAGAAGAAGAGGTACTTCACATCCCAGCAACTGCTCACGATCTACAAAGCTCAAATTTGACCTGTCCTGGAGTACTGAAGAGAGCTATTCGCCTAGTCGGTGATACTATACTCACGAAATCATCGACCTGAGCGATTCCAGGTAGACGAACTCGACGTGTTTAGGCTGGTAATCCATACATTTTCAGGCTCGATACATGCCTAACAGAAGTTACCAAGCATTTTTATCCAATAGAACGACAAAGTAATGGAATTATTTGCCTAGTGAAGTCTTTCCTGATGCTAGCGACTTCCAGACTTTCAAGAAAAAATCCAATACCTTCTCTCTCAACATTCCACCACTGACTAGGATCTTCCACGAATATTATAATCAAACTGCGTGGATACTTATTTCACAAAAAAAAAATGATCATTAAATAGTTGACTGGCACTGATTACGCCATTGATTGACTGAGGCTGATTTTTCAGAATTTATTAACAAATGTGAAGTCATGGCATTATTAATGTCACTCATCTACAATGAAGAACAGAACGTGCTTTCCATTTATTGTTCAGAATTAAAAATATAACCGAGTGGGAGCACATTTGAATCTAGTGGGAGAAACTATGCCGTCGAGACGGCTCATTTCGACGCCAAGAGTCTAAGTAGTGCGATAGTGTTTGATATTCATAACTTTCATTTTCATACGAACATTCGAAAAGTAAGTACCTACCCCTGTATATGCGCTCAGAATCATTGAAATTCATAGATGAAGTACCTACAGGTTATTATGATTGTACTGATTGTGAATTCCACCGGATTTTTTTGTGATCATTCACTACCGGCTGTCTCGAATTTTGAGAACACGATAGCATGGAATATCTAGTACATGTGTAATTATCTATAAATATATCTGGCACAACATTTCTATGTACGTAAGAGTGATATACTGTGTGCCCAATTCTTCGAATCATCGGTATAGAATATACCTCGGAGAATTTTTTGTCGAAAACAAATAGTTATTTGTGAATCGAGGTCGTGAAGTTGAGCTTATCTTTGGACTGTATAAACAAAACACAAAATTCGAAAATTTTTGTTGAATTTAACGCGGCGTGAAGTCAATTTGACAGATCAGTACAAAAAGGTGACACTTCAAGACCGCTATGGGAACCACGAAAAGTCAATTTTCATGACAGTGAAGAAAAATCTATTGGAAAATTATGACAGCACGGGAAAATTGTTGCTGTAAGCGAAAGAACACACCCCACAAAAAAAAACGAAACACAAATGTTATTAGCAATTTATCGGGTAGACTTTTGATTATCTTCTACCCTGAGAGAAACTTCAAATTCGACATCCTCATCAAGCTGACATTCTCAAATTTTTTTGAGTCGTGCAGATTTAGGACCATTGCAAATTCACTTTCTCTGTTCAGAAAGCTTAAACTTCTCTCATGTCAATGAAAATTGATTAATATTAATAGGTATTTAATTTTATTCAGGCGAAAAAATATCACAAGTTGTTCGAAAATATGGCGCAAATGTCACACTGACAGCTCATGACCACATAGTTAATTGAAAGACATATACTGCTACATTCAATGACCCAATATTGGCTATAATTTCGCGCGAAAGACAAGTTTTTATTCATTAATACTATACGATTATTAACCACCTCTAGCATACGTGAAACTTGCAAGAAGTTACAAAAACTGCTAGCGTTAGCATTTTCAAAGATGAAAATAATAAATCAGAAATTTTTCATCGGTACTACCTATATCTCACCTCGATATGTGTTTTTCGATATATAATTTTCAGCCGATACTGTTTTCGATCTAATAATAGTTTGGTTGGATCGGGCCAGTGTCTTCGTTACTATCTTTAACTTTCAGATTTTGGGGAATCTATTATTTCTTAACCTACATATACATATAGCGAGCTCCGTATACTGTTGCACACACCTTACACGAAGGTCACCCGGGGGCATAAAATAGATTTGGGATCTGATGGTCGATCGGAAAGTGAATGAAATGTCAATTAGGAATGAGAGGGACATATTCGTAACTCAGTATCATCTTATACTTAGTAGACATAGTACTCAAACGTGTGATTCAATATGAATCGGTTACAGGATTGGTTTCCGAAGGTGTACCACACGGACCAATTTCAGGGCCTATCTTCTTCAAAATGTATACGAACCTGCCTATAATATATTGAAGCGGAATCCAGGGAAGGAAATCAACTTATTTGTTTCGATGTTTTCAGGTTAAAAATGAGTTCGAAAAGGACACTTCTCAGTAGACCACGTACAAAGCTGTACGATGCAAATTACAATATAGGAGAGAGTTATTACAAAGATGCTCTCAACAGACTGGATAGGAAATATTCGGGTAGACCTATGACACCGCCACGTCAAATTTCTCCTATTGGTAAGTATATTTTATGCTTGATGATTTTCCTGAAGAGTCAACTATGTGATACATCTTTAATTTATAATGGACAGTTTGCACTATATAATAATAGTAAAAATCTGAATCTGAAGAGAAGAGATGAGAGAGTAAAGATGAATGTATTGAAAAACAAACAAATGAACAAATGAAAACATTATTTAGTCAAGATGGCATTGAATAGCTTTTTAAAAATATTCAATTTTGCAGATTGTTATTGGGGTTTGTTGGTGGGAAATGAAGTGTTGGTGACAAGTTCATTTCAATGAACCAAAAATGAACTGAAACAGCTAAAGACACCAATAGATAAAATGAAATGAAAGCAAATTATTAAAATCGAACGAAGAATGAAAAAAAAAAATATTATGAGAGCCAAAAATTGGTGCTGAATGTTTTGACTTGCTTTTCTGTCAGTGACAGACTATCCTATTTTTCAATGATTTTAATTTCAAAAATAATGCATAATTCATGTCCTTCTTACGTTGGAGAATACATAACTTTTTGTCATCAAATACACAACTAGAAATGATAGAGATTTATATGAAACTATGAATTCTTTATTCGACTAAGGACTCATTGGTAGTATTTGAATATTCATTTCTCCTTCCAGTCAAATAACGATAGATATAATCATTGTTATTTTTTCATAAGTGTTAATTGGGGATAACTATTTCGAATGAAGATGACATACTGAGTATTGGATGGATTTTGCATTCTCAAATTCATCTTAATATGGAATGAATGAGGATTTCCCATTGAACGAAGATTTTCATTGTTCATGATTGTTTTTCAGCTGAAAGCATCGCGGAACGCCACGCTAGATCCTTCGCCGAGGAGGATCTCAACACTTCTCGCAGGAGGGCGGAAAGGCACATCCGCGAAGACCACCTCTTCGACTCGAGGGGGGCTCGCATCTCCAGGGCCGGCGCCATGATGGACGCCCTCGAGCACGACATGGACGATGAGGTGCGACGGTTTTTCCACTAAAATCTCTACGAAATAGGCGGGGTTTCTGAAACGTTAGAAGGTCTCATCCGAGCCAGTAACTCGAATTTGTTGAAAGACAATTTTTCCTCTCTATAATTCGACCATGATCCATGATGGAATGATATTAAACCAAATCGCTCTACGTGGATAATGTATGAGTCACTAGTTTTCCTCAAGGTGGCGCTATTATTCGCCTGAATTTAGGGTGGCAGAACTGGAAACAGTGAGGAATGTAGTGCTACCAAACTTGCAATAAAACAAAATTGAAATTGACTTCTAAAGAGTTTTTTTGTTGTATATTTGATGGAATCAAATGGATGATATCGAAACATTTGTTAGACACCATCGAATTCAAAACGCAAAATAGTTGTAAAATAATAGCTTCATCTTCAGGAAAACTTGCGACTTCTTCATCAACTGTGGTGAAAATTAAAGAACGAGAGAGAATAGAAAGAGCTGTGGTTGCAACAAATGAGCATTCACTATAACTATTTCATTATGCACATGATGTAAAAAGAATGGTGCAGGCATTGATTCGGTTTCGTTTCAACCAGTCCGCTTGACTCCGGTTGATGTACGAGTCGCAAGTTTTCCTGAAGATGACGCCACTATTTCACAGCTATCTTTGCTTTGTTTCGGTTTCCACAAAGTCATCGTGGTTTTATCAAATATACAATTGCTAAAGAGTCTCTATTTACGTTTCAATGTTGTTGTTTGTTGAATCGAATCAATGGCATTGCATTTTTTTGATAATACACGGGGTTGATCACTTCATTTTAGCTTCTTCTCAACTATTTCAGTAGAGAGCTGTGGAGAAAGTCTGATAAAAAGATTCTATATATTCATATTTTTTTTTTCAGAATATTACGAAAAAAAACTACTGTTCAATGAGTTCTCTAAACGTAACACTCTATACATTTTCACGTATTTTACAACATATTGTTTCTCTGATTTGGTAGGTCTAGCCGTCAGATTGAACTTTGAAAATGCTATGATTTCATGCAATAATTTAATGCTGAGTACAGTAGGATTCGATTTATGATCATTGACATCAACTTAATAATTTGACATTTATTGATATTATTTTGAAATAGATTAAATCAGGAGCAGAAATAGTTGGAGTATTTTCTTTTCATTCAGAAAACAAAAATAAATGAAAAAAAAATCGCAAAAAGAGAATTTATATCTTTATATCCCCTTTTTGGAGATCATCGACTTCACATCGAGAGCAAATACTATGAAGTATCACTCTGTAGCTTCATGGCTTCCCAAGATTTCCTCTTTTTGTTAATGCAAGACATAAAATAGACGTAACTTTGCAATATAAATCAAACGTCTCTGAAACGTCACTTTTAAGTTAGATTTGTATACAACTCTTCTTAAAATAATATACTTCATGATGACATTCATAGTAATAATATATAAATTGACATGGATTGACTCAGATTGACTCGATATGACAACCTCGAAAATTTTCTGTTCAGATCATACAAATTTGATTGATCTGGATCCGTTCTGGAAGCTGGGTTTCTGTTTTTGGCAAATATACTGGTTGTTATTTCATACTTGACCTTCGTGCATTTCAGAAATACTCGTATCTATTTCAATGAATTGTTAGTGTAAAATTTAAAAATAGTCCCAATGATGGTTATTGCGAAAACCCACATATATCTCTGTTGGAAGTGTGAGCATGCTTTACGAACTTTTTCATTTACTGAATGCTAAGTCTCGATGTATTTATAACTAAAATCAATATATCTGTTATGTTTCATTGGTTTCTTAATTTAGTGTTATGCAGTAGTTTTAATCAGAATTAATGGTTCATCAATTTCTATACATGAAAAAAATCACACCTACATTGAATATTTTTGTGAACATACAGTGTCGGTCAAACAGTTCTTTAAATTCATTTACTTTGTGGTAAAAATAAAATCACTTTTCACAACAAACGCATATCACGAGTGCATTTCGACAAAGATCTCTACAGGTCATTTGACACAATTTTGTGACTCATATTCACAAAATAATTATCACTCACTGTGTAAGCCGTAAATGTAAGTACATCAATGATTTCCAAGTGTTCATAACTAACACCGTGTTCAATACGTAATAACAACATTTCCCTTTGACACTAACCGCCCTCTGGCGAACTTCCCCCGCCCTACTGAAAAAAATTCTCCATTTTAGACCGTCAACTCCGTCAGACGCCTCAGACTCAACAAAAAAGTGAGTCTGATAGACGACGTAGACCTAGAAAGCACCTCGAACAACCTCAAGACGCACCGTCTACTGAACCGCGCCGACAAAATCCTCGACACCGTCGGAATCAACGACAACGTTTCGAACCTCGAGAGCGCCAGCCTCAGACGCCGACCGGCCAAGAGCTACGACGCAGAAGCCGACGGTCTGACAAGATGGACGCCGATCGACAATCACGTGGGTAGCGTGACGTCGCGACAGGAGGTGGTGCAGACGCGACGGAACGTCGAGGATTCTTCTTCTTCTCATTCGGAGCTCAGCTCTGCTGCCGCTAGGGCCAGGCAATCTTTGTCCAGGATAAACGATTTGGAGGAGGAAATGGCGGTTATTAATGAGAAGCAGGCGGCCAGGGAAGCGAGGGTGGCGAGGTTGAAGGCTCTGGTGGCTGAGACTGAGCAGGAATCTGCTAATTTCGAGATAGCTCAGGCTAAGGTGGAGAGAAGTAGTGCTAGGAAGGAAAAGAGATCGGTGCATTTCTGATTGGTTTTTCTCAGTTTATTTTGATGAGATGGAGTTTCTATTGAATGCGGATGGAATAGGTTTTTCCTACGACCACCTATGAAAAACAGCGCTTTCAAAATTGTTTTGTTATCCAGAAACTTACTAGCAGTAAACTACGTGCACTTATGTTACCATGACCTCGTCCCTTTCCTGATTCTGATCTCTGTGTATATTATGAATCCACTACAATATGCATTTCGAATTGAAAAAAATCTCAGGAAACGTATCACCATTCATGACTATGAAAAGAAATACAGTTGACGTTGCCTGTGTTGAGTAATATTGGTTAGCAAAGGTGACAGCTGAAATATCCGAAGGTTGCCGAGCTTGTAACATCTCATAGGCGTACGCATCTATTTTCATGAAATTCACATATACGTATTGTATCTCAAACTATCAAAAGAGTCTCCGCAAGGGTTCTTTCGTTCCCAACTGCTGTATTTTGGGTTATCAGGTGTCGCCGAAAAACTTTCGAAAAACTTTCGAATTCGAGTAGACGTGAAATTTCGAAGAATTTCAATTGAAAGTGAAACTTGTAATATTGATAATGCTAATATTTATGGTCGTAGGAAAAATAGTGTACATAACTCGTTGGAAAGTATATTTCATGCACTCGTTTCCGCACTTGCTGCTACACAGGTCGGACTAAATATCTACTCGTGTGAAATGAGTCACTTTCCACACTAGTTATATAATATAATATTCATTCGTCTCACAACTAGAACGAAGTAATATGGTTGGTAAATATTATCCTACCAAGTTTTGAATATACTGAACCAATTTTTTTCTAGTTATACAGGATTATTCACCTAATATTGCAAAATTATTCATTGGGTATAAGCTGAATGGAAATTGAAAAAAAATACGATCTGTCAATGATACTATAATAATTACTGTCAATGATCTGAGAGTCAACTATGGATCTATTCGCATATTTCTCTAAGTATTCTAGACGTGTCTACATAATTCTATAAAAAGATCGAAAAAATTGGCGGGTTTTATCAGTTGCTAACCATTGAATTGGAGTTGATAGAGGGTTATTTATACAATTTTCAATATTTTGATTGATTGAGGATTATAATAATGTTTTCTATATTAAAGCATTGCATTTTGTTCTCTATATGTATAGGGTGAATCAAAATAACACCCACAAATTGACAAGTTTTAAACTGAAACTTCTAAAATATGTTGATTTGTTTCTTTTTCAATCACTAGAGATCTCTCATCTCAAGACCGCATGAAATGAGCTTTCCAATAAAAAGCTAAATACGAATGATCGCCAAAATGAAGTACCATCACTACTTCATTGAATGCAAATTGAAAAGATCGATGACATCTGAAATTTCATTGATTTCTGTTGGTGGTAATCTTCATCACCCTATATAGTTTCTTACATGCATTTGTTTCCATTTGCTCTCTGTAGCTTGTACAGTTATTTCTTCTTATCTTTACTATGTATCACCCCTAAATGTATATTAGTCAATAAATGAAGTAAAATTGAAGCTGACGTTGGTAGATACAAAAAAAAATGTCCAACCAAGATTTCATTTCGCAGGAGAGGATATACCGAGTGACACAAAATATGTATACTAGTCTGTAATTTTATAGATATAAGTATGGAATCTGTAATAGTACTAGATTTTTTTTAGTTTCACGCTGTATATTTCTTCAGCTCATCGTATTGCCGCCTTCTTTAGTTAAGAATATATTATTGAGTGTCACTTGTGTTTCAACTGAATTGCATTTTATTGAGAACTATCTAGGTAGTTGTCACTTGAATTCGATCATTTTTCGATGCTTGATATACTTTAATGATGTTTTGTTAACTTTTTGCCACACACATGTACATGGATGAAGAAATACAGTTTAGAAAGGCTGATTGGCACTGTTTCCGAGTTATGAAAAAAATACACATATCGCACACTGATACAAGGGATCATAACATACTATTATTCTTTATCGCAATGAAATTTGATTCATAATATCTGTTTCCGTGTGAAAGGAATGCTTCGAAGATATCAAACTACATTCCGGATTCCTATATAAAGTGTTCGGCACTGTTACTTCGTATCCAGTATAGGTGAAACATCAAGAAAATAGTTAACATGTACTACAAGGTAAGTAACTGTATACTTATTCATTGATTTTAAAACTCCTTCACCAATTTGGGTTCACTGAATTTCAAGGACAGCAAAATAAGACTTTGTAAGAGTCATCTAGTTCGAAAAGTCAACAATTATTATTCAAATTGGTACGAAAATGTACCACATGTAGTTCCAATATGACAATTATAATTAAATAAATTAAGATCTGTAGGTATATTGCTGATATGTGTCACAATTTCAAAGTTATCGAGTGACCAAAATTTTGGTTGTCGATTTCGATCTCGGTTGTCAATGTTAATTGCCACTGTGATAATTGTGAGCAAACATCCAAGTTTCGTGAGAATACAATTAAAAAGATTAATAAAACTAACGTACAGCTAACTTGATAACAGCATTTTATTCGTTATAGCGGAAAATCACTCAAGTGTCAGTTGTTAGATGGCGACACAAAAATGAAAACAAAATCAGTATTACTGATAATTGCACAATCAGTGTTTTTAAAAATGATGATTCAGAAGTAGTAATTTAGGTTACTTCTCAATTTCAGATCGAACTACGTAATTACAATCTCAAAACGTCAACTATTTGTACAGAAATCTGTAGAAATGTCACCATCTTCTGGGAAATTTCATAACTATTAGGCTATAGCCTTTTCTGACGAAACAAAACACGATCAGTGACTGCACCAGTGAACAATATATCATGGATTCAATCATCAATTAAAAGTTGATTTTTACGTCGAAATTTTGAATCAGGATTCGATTTGGTGGAAAACATAAAAAATTAAATATCTCAAAAACTATCAACTTTTGCATGATGCATATTAGGGTTGAATTCACTCCTCACCACCTCCCCTTTCACATCCCCGAAGCAATGTATCGAATCACCATTAACCCTGTGTGAAAAAAATATGGCATTGAAATTTGGCTTTCCTTCAGGTGATCACCACCGTGGCCTTCTTGGCCTGCCTCTGCACTGCCACCAACATCCCCCCTGGAGGCTATCACAGCCCTCAGCACCAGGTGGCAGTGCCGTTGCTCCTCCAACAGCCCCACTTGTCGGTGGAGGCTTTCGACCCCCATCCCCACTACACGTTCGCTTACTCTGTCGATGACAGGTCCACCGGAGACTCCAAGAGCCAGCACGAGACGAGGGCAGGGGACCTGGTGAGGGGCCAGTACAGGTGATGTGATGATATTATATCGTTATGGTCAGGAACTGCGACGATTCGATCGTTTCGCTCAAACTTCCAACAAGACCAAACCAGCCAGTCTACTGGTTCCAGCTTTTTTGTGGGATTTCCCCTCCTCGTTTCTAAAAAAAAAGGGGGAAGTTATTAAAAATTGTTTCAATATACAGGGTTGGGATGAAGTATGGAACCAAGTGAATAAACGAAAAGAACGATATTTATGAAAATTTAAAGGTACGTGCAATGGAAAAAAATGCATCTGATGTACATTTTCTTGTTGTTAATAATATACTTCCGGTTTGAGCTGAAATGTCATCAACTTCTTTAATTCAAATGAGACACCCTATATATTTTTACAGATTTCGAAACAGCTTGTTATTTTGAATTCATACATACTGAGTTTAAATACTGTCTGTAAGTTCTTCGAGGAGGTGGTACATTCATTTTTCAGCTTTTGATGGGATTTTATCTCCTCGTTTCTAAAAAATAGAGTAGAAGTTATTGAAAATTATTGCAATATATTTGTAGTAAGGACAGATTTAGGATCTGTCCCAAAATGTCACTGCGCTTGAAATTAAACCTTTAGATACCTAAAAGAGAAATTCTCTATTGGTCAGTGACACCTTGTTTTTGAAAAAATTTTTGGAAATACAAATATATTTAATAATAATAAAACCTCTACTTATCTTGGTGGACGTTTCGGGATCGAATCTGCTCCCGTTCTCAACACAATTGAAATATTTTTCTTCGTAAACTTTTTTCGATGTTTCCGATTTTGACACTGAAAAGTGACTGTCACTTTTCAGAGAAAAATTTACAATCACCATAACCGATCATTGAAATTTCAGTACGCTCTTTTTCACTTAATTGAACCATTCTAAATCATAAAATTTGTGAATTGTACGTTTATTACTCTATAGACATATAAACACCATCAATTGGTTTATCTGAATAGTTTTTAGCTCTAATGCAAAAACTAAAAGGAGGTTGATCGAAGTGCTATATTCCTCGTTTTCACAATTTTTTTTTTACACTATACTCAGTATCAATGAATTCAAAATAACAATCTTTTTCAGAATCTGTAAGAGTATATAGGCTGTCTCATTTAAATTAAGTAAGCTGGTGGCATTTCCGGTTAAACCGGAAGTATATTGTTACCAAAAGAATATACATCAGATACATTCTGTTCCATTGCAATTACCTGCAAATTTTCATTAATATCGTTCGTTTCGTTTAGAAGATATTCACTTGGTTCCATACTTTATCCCAACCCTGTATTTGTAGGATTTCCTGGCAATGTATTCAAATGGTTGATGTCATATTTGAGGCACAGAAAAATAATATTCAGATTGAATGAAAGTCGGTGGACTGAAACAGGTTTAGATTTAGGAGTTCCTCAGGGATCTGCACTGAGACCTCTGATATTTCTATTATTTATAAATGATCTGTGCAGCTTGACCGATCCTGATGGTTCTCGAAGGACAGTGGACTACGTCGCAGGTGCGCATTCCGGATTCAACGCAGTCGTTCAAAGAACAGTACCGGTCTTGGGACACTGAAGAGGATGGCTGACGATGGCAAGTGGTGGTTGTATCGCTGGGAAACGGTTTGGTTCTGTATTACAGTATGAATTAAATGTTTATATACGAGGATATGAGGTTTTCTCTTCATGTGCCATGCGAAGACGCAGAGGAAATTCAGAAAGAAAGGGAAGATAGTGGGTTGTTTTCTTTTCATATCATATTTCTTAGATATTTGGAAATTCTTGTGAATTTTTTAAGAAAATCTGAAAAAAATTCACAACCACTAATTCGGACCCGTAGAGAACGAATATTTTATTGAAAAACATGAATTCGTCACGGTAACGGAATAATCTCGCTCCTAAGAGCGTGTTTTGGCAAAAAAACACACTATTTCCACTTTGACGGGCCGTATCTCCGGAACGGTCGGTCTTACAGACTCGATCGACCCACCGATCGATTCCTCGTTCGATTTTCATCTGGAATGGAGAATGTCGAACGATTCGATCGTAAATTGCGAATTTCCGATTATGTCAGAAAGTCTAAGATACATATTTACCGTATTAACGATCTTCAAAATTTCGAATTTTCTAATTATCCTCCTAAAAATCTCAGAAAATTCACAACTACTAATTCGGACCCGTAAAAAACGAATCTGCGATCGAAAAACATGAATTCGTCACGGTAACGGAATAATCTCGCTCCTAAGTGCGTTTTTTGTCTGAAAACGCACTATTTTTACTTTGACACGCCATATTTCCGGAACGGTCGGTCTTACAGACTCGATCGACCCACCGATCGATTCCTCGTTCGATTTTCATCTGGAATGGAGAATGTCGAACGATTCGATCGTAAATTGGGAAATTTTGATTATGTCAGAAAGTCTAAGATACATATTCACCGTATTATCGATCTTCAAAATTTCGAAATTTCTAATTATTTTTCTAAAAATCTGAGAAAATTCACAACTACTGATTTGAACCCGTAGAAAACGAATCTGCGATCGAAAAAAATGAATTCGTCACGGGTAACAGAATAATCTCGCTCCTAAAAGCGTGTTTTGGCAAAAAGCGCACTATTTTCTCTTTGACGCGCCGTATTTCCGGAACGGTCGGTCTTACAGACTCGATCGACCCACCAATCGATTCCTCGTTCAATTTTCATCTAGATTGGAGAATGTCAAACGATTCGATCGTAAATTGGGAAATTTTGATTATGTCTGAAAGCCCAAGGTGCATATTTACCATATACTTGATCTCCAAAATTTCGAAATTCCTAATTATTTTTCTAAAAATCTGAGAAAATTCACAACTACTGATTTGGACCCGTGGAAAACGAATCTGCGATCGAAAAAAATTAATTCGTCACGGTAACAGAATAATCTCGCTCCTAAAAGCGTGTTTTGGCAAAAAGCGCACTATTTTCACTTTGACGCGCCATATTTCCGGAACGGTCAGTCTTACAGACTCGATCGACCCACCAATCGATTCCTCGTTCAATTTCCATCTAGATTGGAGAATGTCAAACGATTCGATCGTAAATTGGGAAATTTTGATTATGTCTGAAAGCCCAAGGTGCATATTTACCATATATTTGATCTCCAAAATTTCGAAATTCCTGATTATTTTTCTAAAAATCTGAGAGAATTCACAACTATTGATTTGGACCCGTAGAAAACGAATCTGCGATCGAAAAAAATGAATTCGTCACGGTAACAGAATAATCTCGCTCCTAAAAGCGTGTTTTGGCAAAAAGCGCACTATTTTCACTTTGACGCGCCATATCTCCGGAACGGTCGGTCTTACAGACTCGATCGACCCACCAATCGATTCCTCGTTCAATTTCCATCTAGATTGGAGAATGTCAAACGATTCGATCGTAAATTGGGAAATTTTGATTATGTCTGAAAGTCCAAGGTGCATATTTACCGTATATTTGATCTCCAAAATTTCGAAATTCCTAA
Source organism: Gastrophysa polygoni (assembly GCA_963576655.1). Taxonomy (NCBI): domain Eukaryota; kingdom Metazoa; phylum Arthropoda; class Insecta; order Coleoptera; family Chrysomelidae; genus Gastrophysa; species Gastrophysa polygoni. Next base: position 24,145,657 of record OY755090.1, on the reverse strand, counting down.
TTATTTTTCTAAAAATCTGAGAAAATTCACAACTACTGATTTGGACCCGTGGAAAACGAATCTGCGATCGAAAAAAATTAATTCGTCACGGTAACAGAATAATCTCGCTCCTAAAAGCGTGTTTTGGCAAAAAGCGCACTATTTTCACTTTGACGCGCCATATTTCCGGAACGGTCGGTCTTACAGACTCGATCGACCCACCAATCGATTCCTCGTTCAATTTTCATCTAGATTGGAGAATGTCAAACGATTCGATCGTAAATTGGGAAATTTTGATTATGTCTGAAAGCCCAAGGTGCATATTTACCATATACTTGATCTCCAAAATTTCGAAATTTCTAATTATTTTTCTAAAAATCTGAGAAAATTCACAACTACTGATTTGAACCCGTAGAAAACGAATCTGCGATCGAAAAAAATGAATTCGTCACGGGTAACAGAATAATCTCGCTCCTAAAAGCGTGTTTTGGCAAAAAGCGCACTAATTTCACTTTGACGCGCCATATTTCCGGAACGGTTGGTCTTACAGACTCGATCGACCCACCAATCGATTCCTCGTTCGATATTCATCTGGAATGGAGGATGTCGAACGATTCGATCGTAAATTGCGAATTTCCGATTATGTCAGAAAGTCTAAGATACATATTTACCGTATTATCGATCTTCAAAATTTCGAATTTTCTAATTATCCTCCTAAAAATCTCAGAAAATTCACAACTCATAATTCGGACCCGTAGATAACGAATCTGGGATCGAAAAACATGAATTCGTCACGGTAACGGAATAATCTCGCTCCTAAAAGCGTGTTTTGGCAAAAAGCGCACTATTTTCACTTTGACGCGCCGTATCTCCGGAACGGTAATAAATTCAGGTATTATCACGAAGTTTTCCTTCCATTACAAAGACGTTAGAGAAATAATTGATTCATTTCATATCATCAGGTGTCACCAGGTTTTCGCGAAACTGTGGATGATTTTGGGAGGACCCATTCGACCCTCTGATAGAAGGTGGAAAAGTCGTCATTCAATTTCTACATATCTCTCCCACTCAGAAACTTTCACGACAGTACTCACAAATCAACATCCCATAATTGAACAAATATTATCATCATTAAATTCATAAGAGATTTCCCTGGCTTCTCAAACTCAAACTCAAATCCCGATGGAATCAAAACCATGCACCAGTAGTACATCAATAAATTTCCATATCATCCCGAAAAGTTCGTTTCGAAGCGAAACTTTGGAAAAATAACCATCAACCCTCCCGATCGTAATCACATCACAGCGTGCTGATTTTCACTTGTTCTCTATCCTGCCCACATTTTATTTGCTGACGCAACATAGCATCGCCACCCTCGATCTAGTTGTTACATGCGAAAGGGCCGTACGAATTATGGAAAATCAATTATTCGTGTCGATTTGACCTGCATGTAATGCATGCAGTTTTCGATAATATTGTGTTGCAGAAGTTTGTCACCATCTGTTTGCCAATATTGCATACAGATGATGTAATGAAATAGTTCGTCTTGTTTATTATTGCGACGAAGAGGGGTAAAGCTAACATTCCCTTTCGTTTTTGATGTATTTTTCAGATATTCAACGGACGGTTGATGAAAAAGAACATCCTGTCACTAATAATTTCAGACTCACAATGACTTTTTCCACTTCTGTCAATATCTTCATTACATGTCCAATATCAATTAATAAATGAAGGATCACTGACATTATAATCATCATGTCTCTAAGAAAACAATCAGAAGTTGATTTTCATGTCTGAATCTTAAGGGTTAACTACTCGACTGACTCGACTGAAATACAAACAGTACACATTAAATAACATTTGGAGAACCATCAAAAAGATAAATGAGATATGCTCTATGAAATTAGAAACTAAAACTAGAAATACACACAATCAAACTACAGATCCGTTTCAACAACACCAAAATAAGAACTCAAAGCTCATCGAGTGCATTCGAAAGAAGTTCAACTCCCAGCTTATTTCCTCCCCTCACCAAAGATGATAGCACATTGGAGAATGATGGCACATTGGCTATAACACCTACAAAGAAAAGCAGACAAAATGTTTGCAGCAAATTCCAGTTTAGATCCACAAGACCAAAATCTTCGATAACCATATACCTGGAATTGTCTTCAGTCGAAGCACAGTTCTGCTTGACCCCATTGCCAAAAAGGTCATGAGGCCAGACGGAGTTCCTCTTATTGTTCTCAAGAAATGTGCCTCAGAACTAACACCAGCTAGAGTCCAATTGATTCCAAAAAGGGGCAAGAAACCCTCCTTCACAACTCAAAAAGACCGTTTGCACTACTATATCCATCGAGATCATCCAATATCTAGAGGGCTCATAAATCATGAATGACCAAATGATTTGGCTTTCGTCACCAAAGATCAACAGGCAACTGCAGCATTGGATATTTACAAAACGTTTGACCGAGTTTGGCACCGAGTTCTCCTAGTATGGTTTGTTAACCATGTGGTTTACTGCCTCAACTATGTATGGTATACCGCAAAGACCAAAACATACTCATTGTACTGGCTTGAAGTCTTCATCTTTTGTGAACCACAATCAAGTTGCATGTTATACCGACTTTTAATGACTTCTTATTAATGCTCGAGTTGGCAATCAGAATGGCGATGAAACTTCGTTATGATGAGGTATTATGTGTACCTAATTGTTTTTAAATGAACTTGTAACTCTTTTTTATAGCTTAGAGTCTACGAAAACTCGACTTCGCAGAAATTTTATCGTTATGAAATTACAGTATTTCGAATTTATGCATCAACATTGTAGACATGTGATTATTGGTCAAATATGGTATCGAAACAGTTGATGATAAAAAAAAGGCATAACGTTTTCAGTATCATGTTTTTATTATACTCCCTTCGTGTTTACTACCGATTTTCTCAAAAGAGTTGATTTTGCGTGCGTTTTTGCTTTTTTGCGTTTTTTTTTTCTGAGAAACAGAAGTAAAGATTATCTTGTAATCAACTTGGCGACACAAAAATGAAAACATAATCAGTATTACTGATAATTGCACAATCAGTGTTTTTAAAAATGATGATTCAGAAGTAGTAATTTAGGTAACTTCTCAATTTCAGATCGAACTACATAAATACAATCTCAAAACGTCAACTATTTGTACAGAAATCTGTAGAAATGTCACCATCTTCTGGGGAGTTTCATAATTATTAGGCCATTATAGCCATATATGTATTAACTACGAATATTGATAATAAGGACAGCCTATCTGATGTCAAAATAAAAGAGTGCGATTGGCAAGGATTTATTTATGCGCATGCGCCAAAAAGAAAGTGGAAGATGACAGACTCTCTTAGTGTTGTTTCACTCTTACGCCTGTCGTTGCTAATCAATTATTCAAACAACCAGATTCTTTGAACTGTCGTCTTGTCAATGTTTGAGAATTGAATATTTTTATGATTGTTCTTTTTCGGTTATGGATTATTCAGTGTTTGTGTCTAGACGTTAGTTTATAGTTGTTGTTTGTGGTATTCGTAGTTTGAGTTTATAACTTTTCATAAAATGTCCGCAAAAAAACGTACGTATTTGATTTCTCTGCGACTCCAAGAGCTCCAACTCATATCATCGGTAAGAAATTTATCACACGGATATGTGTTGCTTCAATGATGAATGTTCTTTTACATCATTTCAATACTGAGGATATCTTATATTTCTACCGAGATTTCTACCATTTTTTAAATATCGATTGCTCCATTCTATTCAATCTGAAAAAAACGTACCTATATAACCAGATCACTCTATATCAAAGCTAAGTATATGTTATGTTGTCTACCATCAATATATATACATATTCAAATATATATTTTCCAAATAACATGATTAGTTACAGATAAAATCTTAGATGAAGATGATCTAAGGAGAAAAATAAATAAGTAGTACAAACATAACCTGTAAACTGAAGAGATTGACACATATACACATGAAGTTTTAAAATTTGAATTTAGCGCATGCGCCCTCGATCATCGTTGCCAATTAAACAAGGAAAGACGTATATAATGAAGCATCACTTTTCTAACATTGCTCTTATGGCGTTTGGTCAATATATTGTAGTTAATACATATATGATTATAGCAGAAAACTGGCGTTAGCGTTTCTGACAGAACACCATCAGTATGACTGCACCAGTGTTTTGTACACCGTCGATCAAACCTAGAGACAGTGTATACCTTCATCATCTGAGCTACACAGTGACTAATCTAACCGACCGATATTTGTGTAACGCGCATATTAGGTACGTTTAATCGAACTGTAAATAAGCATCGGTTCTAATTGCTAGTCATGATATATCATCTGTAATCAAGGAACTCTCTGTGTACGCTCATAACAAGTCAATAAATGCTGAATTTATTGTTACACCAATTGAAATTTACATACAAGTCCAGAGAAATACTAATGTTGCTGCAAATGCGATTCAGAAGTAGAAAGCAACTGAACTTTGTTCGGCGAATCCTCCAGTTGGAACCAAGGATGCTTCAAAATATCGTCAGCAGTCAGCCTCGCGAGAATATCCGGCTCCAGCAGCCCGATCTGCAAGTCCTTCAAACTATCAGAACACCCGCTCCAAACATACGCGATGTCTCTGATGTACCCGCCGGTTTGTTCGTCCACCATCTTCAGAATATCCGAATCGTCGAACGGCATCGTCGCGGTCATCATCACGAAGAGGACGCATCCTAGGGCCCACACGTCGTACATTTTGGGGTCGTAGAACAGCCCCTGGAGGATTTCCGGGGCGGCATAAGCGGCCGAGCCGCAGAAGGTGTTCGAGAAAACGTACTCGCCGGATTCGTCTCTGCAATCTCTCGCGAATCCGAAATCGCCCAGCTTCACTTTGCCGCCACTCACCAGGAATACGTTCTCGCACTTGATGTCTCTGTGAGCGATGTCCAGAGCGTGCAAATAATGCACAGCCTCGGCGACTTGCCTGAAGATGGCCTTGGCCCTTCCTTCGCAGTAGGGACCTTTGTTTCTGATGCGCTCTAGCAAATCTCCCAGCTTGCAGTAGTCCATCATGATGTAGACTGAGTGTTTCAGCTCCATGATCTCGTGAACGGCCACGATGTTCGGGTGGTCGATGGCTGCTATGATCCTCAGCTCTCTGGGCAGGAACTTGGCGATGAATTCATCTCCAGCGTACCTTTTGGCGATGATTTTGCACGCCAGTTTTTCACCCTGTGCGTTGGTAGCCACGCGCACCTCGCTGTAGGTGCCTCTTCCGATCACCTTGCCTAGGCTGTAGCCTAGCACTCGGCAAACTTTCAGAAGGTTGGGTTCTGCAGGTGCTGAGGATTTCCTGGATTTCTTCGACATTTCAGCATTGCTGGGAGCATATTTTCATGTTCGAAGTAGTTGCTGTTTGAGGTTGACTTATGACTGACGTTTCACACACTGTGGTCATAGAAACTGGAGGAAAGAGCCTGGATCGCTGTACACAAATACAGGGTAGCTCACGGCCGATGGTACGTTAGACGTAACGCAGGATTTTTCTGGAAATTTCGCATCTTACATTTCATTACCTGTTCTAGCGATCTGAAATATTTTAGAAATTGCAAAGATGCTGTTTCTATCAAAAAGTCCTAGCAGCTTCATTTTTTCAAATGGTACCCACTGTTTTTTACTCAATAAATTGAAAGACGAATAAAAATAGTACAAGATGACATGGCATATGTCCCTATACCTAAATCATCAAGTTTTCTTAACAAAGCCACTTTTTGTGAAAAATAACGGACAATCAAATCATTGCCAGAACTTGCAGAAATTCAACCAAATGTATCCTGAATTGACACCAATGAACAAGAGGTAGTTTGTAAGATTACAAAATAATTTCATCAACTATGGCTCAAAGTTAAAAGCGCCTCACATTGTCCGTGTATAATAAATAATTTCATAAGAACATCGTTTGAATAATCGATATTCGCGTTCATTCTGGGAGATTTTCTGAAACACTGTCAATAACAATTACTGAATTACTCAATAATGTCACCGAACTGTCATGAGTTTGATATTTCCATGGCTATCTAAAATTAACTTTTTCATAAAATTATATTTTTCACAAAAAGCGGCTTTGTTAAGAAAACTTGATGATTTAGGTATAGGGACATGCTATGTCATCTTGTAGCATTTTTATTCGCCTTTCAATTTATTGAGTAAAAACCAGTGGGTACCATTTGAAAAAATGAACTTTTGACCACTTGTATCAACAACGGATATAATAATGATTTCAGCACGCCCTGTATGATATGGAGGCGACTTCTCGGTGTAAATTGAATACATCAAGCCTGTCCCAACCACCACTAAAATATCAACTCTTTATGATTCGAGAGCCCTGATTTACATAAGTTCAATAAGGGATATGTTTTGGATCATATTTAACACAAATTATTTTTTATCTTGAAAACCGATAGAGATACGTATAGGGATTTATCAACAAAAGAGTATTGTAATAAAAAGGCAATTCTACAAATTTGTCAATATAAGGGGTGTTCCATTTAAAAAAATGAAGCTGCTTGGGCTTTTTGATAGAAACGGTAACGTCGCAATTTCGAGAATATTTTAGATCGATAGAACAGGTGATAAAATTTAAGATGTGAAATTTTCAGAAAAATCCCGCGTTGCGTTCTCCATAAACGTCTAACGTACCATCGACCGTGACTTACCCTGTATATGATAACTTTTGTACAGGCTGTTTCATCCAAAGCGCACATTAGTAGTTTTCTGGGTTCCAATTATGATAGCACTGTGAAAATTTCTGGAGAGCCATGATCGATGATTTGCTGATCAATGAAAATGTTTTCAAGATGGTGGCACTTCCACTTGGTTGGTTGGGGAATTTCATCCAGCCCGATGGAAATGATTTTTCACACAGGGAATGAAACCAGGGATTTTCCTCTATTGTTGTCGAAAGATGGATGAACAACAATGTTGTGCTGAAGAGTATGAACGTCAAAGACCAAAAGAAAAAGTGCGTCTAGTACAAATATCTTCTCATCTCGCGGAAAATCTGCTGATATCTCAAGATTATATTGTAAATTCAGTGGTGGGAAGTGAATAGCCCCAATTTTTGACACGATAATCAAATTATCAATCTGACCGCTCGTCGCTAATCACATAACCATATCAATTGATGCCTAATAACATCCCTGGCTGTGGGGCTGCGTGTGTAATGACAAACCTTAGCCGGGACTTTGATCGACTATTGTGAGCGATGACATCCCTCTGGGGGCGAATTACACCCTCTTTAGGCCGCGTCGAGGCAGGGTCGGCCCGAAGGCAGATGCAAATGCGACTACTACCGTCTGAAAAAATTAATCAATTGAAGTTTGACGAATACAAAATGAATGAATAGCTAAAAATGAATACGATAACACATATTTCGAAAACTAGATTGCCATCTTCAGTAGACCTGGAAAGTAAAAGAGATTAGACTTCTTAGTATCTTTCTAGATATTCTACAGAAATTGCCATACCAAATCATATCACGGATCAAGTCAGCATATCGAATAATCGAGATTGCGGAATAGGACCAAGATCTTGGTTAATTATTTGGTTCTTATTACGATGAATAAAAATACTTTCCAAACTATTCAATTCTCGATTGTTCGTGACATGTTCGAGAAGTTCCAAGATAGTTTCGTGTCCTGAAGAGGGATTCGGGCCAGAATCCGGTAGATCCGGCCCTGGATGCTGAGGCGGTCGTGTTGTGACATCCCTAATTCCTGATATTTGCCGATCTAGAAAGCGGGGGATGGATATTTTGCCTTGAATGGCAAAGGGTGTATCGAGTAGGAAATTACTGTTTCCCATGTTGACGGATTGTACAATCACTCTGTACAAATAGACGAGAAAATCGGTAATAGTGATGATCAAGGTACAGAGGACATTTCTTTTATAATATGTGGAAAATTGAAAAACCTTCTATATAGTGTTTACTGATATTCGGAATTCTATTAACAACGACAACATATCCTCACAAATATCTTTGCTATTTTCCTCATCAGTTATCATTGATAGAAGTAGAATTTTAGATAAGGTTCAGAGGAAATCATAAACCGTCAACCATGAACTTTGCCAGCAAAAGATCTTTAACGAATATCTCTCACCCGTACTCTATCTGTTTCGTACTACTAGCTATTAAATCGTATTTACTAATTATAACTTCTCCAGTTGTGTTTCAGTAAGCTTCTGTTAAATTTCAGAATAGTAACTTTAATTTCGGAGAGTGTCAATTATATTTCCGAATATTGAGTTCAATTTCTGAAGGTATCAGTTCAATTTCAGAAAATTCAGTTCGAATTCAGAAAGCACCATATTTCTCGATTGTAGTCAAATGATGATTTCTTTCTGAAATCGAACTTTTCCGAAATCGAACTGACACTGTCTGGAATGTAAGTGAATCTTTGATCCAATTGACGCTTTTCGGAACTGATTTCTGGAATACAACCCGCGAGGTTGTAAAATAGAATTCTCTTTCAATAGGACAGGAAAAAAAAGGTTTCTGTTTTTCTTGAATTTTATTGGTTTTACTTATATATTACTGGTATGCACTGATGGAAACTATAGTAGGTCGAAAGAAATCTGCTATACGATATGAAAATGATTTATCGTCCACAAAATTCAAAACTTTTTTATTTAGGCAGCCATAGCTAGCTACAGCTCAAATTCCACACGAATTGGTCATGAAATTAAAACTCTTCAATGTTCCATCCAGCTGAATTTCATTCATCAAACATTTCCCAATTAGAAACGGGTTAAACGAAGCATTTCTCACGCAGCGGCAAAAAGAATGAGCTCGATTTCACAAAAGGGCGGAATTTTTCAACCGAATAAAATGATCAGCAATTCAAATAGAGATTAACTCTCGCCTTTTTTTCCAGAATACTTTATTTTTCGTACGGAATTAATTCGTGTAACATCGAGAATCATTTCGATGAAGAATCCGAATTGCATAAACTGAGGAAACTTTTGGAACTTGAAATGAGGCACAGCTGCAAAGTCTTGTGTTTGTTTTTCTATATATTCTCTATATATTCTCTATATTTCTCTATATATTCTCTATATATTCTCTATATTCCTCTATATATTCTCTATATATTCTCTTTAGATTTTTGAACCACATTGGATTTTCATGGATATTCTTTTTTCCATTTTTTTTTTCGAAATATTGGCATTGGAGATTAGATTTCAATTTTCATCTAATAGTCACTTTGAGAGTTCCGTTCATTGTTAACTTCATTGAGTGAGAATACATGTGTGTAATTTTGTTGCGTTTTGGGAATGTTTTAACTTTTCATTCGTGATCTTCGTTCATGCTCTGATTAGATATAGATCACAAACGTCCGTGTATTCTCAACCCGATTGTGAAACACACTGTTTCACTGTTTTTCCTAGTGAAAATATCAAACTCGAAAAAAACGTATGAGCAACGTAGGTACAAAGATTCCTATCATGAATATCAATAGATTACTTCTGCTTGTGTCACCTTTGGATTAAGATAGAAGACTAGACTTTTGAGTAATAGAAACAAATATTTTCGTCGACATAGTGATTTATCGGAAATGAACTTTCAACTGAACTCTCTCCTATAAAATATGGAATTGATGTCATCAGTTAGGATACATTCTATATTTGATTAGAAGCCCTAAGTTTTGTGTTGTTATCTTTTCGGACACAAACACTGCACCAGAATCCTGATAACTGGGGAGTATTAATAGGCTTTGGGGCAACGCAGATTATTAGACGAATAAATTCAAAGATCAAAGCCCTGGCGAGTGATATAAGAACTTTTTTCGATTCTCATTTCACACCCAACCTGCTATGGCTGATCCGAAAAGGCGACGACACAACAGATGCATGTGAAGGCTTTAAGCCGCTATATGGGATTTCAATTACACGAGGTTACACATGTTCCTTTCTACTTTCATGCCACCCCATCATGATAGAACAGATTCAACAAACCACCATATAGTGCAGCATCAGGATATTTGCAGAAATGCTCTCACATTCGAATTAATTCAATCAAATAAGCTTTATTGTCCAAGACCTTCATGATAAGATCTCATCAACTGAGCAATGAAGAAAAATTGTGTGATTTTTGGAAACCACGATGGAAGTGAAACTTTTTTCGAATCGTGGGTATATGGCAGCACTCGAGGGAGACACAGATATAGACGATATGATATTATACAGGGTGGCTTAATGAAAACGAAAGGTATGCATTTTACTGCGAGATCAAGGAACTGACATTAGAATGAATGATTCTTCATGTAATGTTGGATAGGACAGGATTTGATAAAAACACATGAGGCACTTCTTAGATGAACATCGTTCTAACTACAAAATTAGAAATAGTGATGAAAGGGGAAAAAGCGTTACTTGCCATCACTAGCCGATCATTTTCATAAACGTGTTCTCTCGAGAATTACTGCATTGAATTCCAAAAACAATGAAGCGTTGGTAAGAGATTTCGATCACCTTCAAAATGATGTATCACTTGACCCCTTATTCCATTTGAGATTCAAGGGTTGGAGCTCACCCCTCCGAGGGGTTTGAAGTGAAAAAGTTGAAAACATGAGCAAAATATTTTCCCTCAAAATAAAATTCGAGCGTTTTTTTTTTCTGAAAACGATAACTATGTCGAATCGGCCTTGTTTCGTTTTCATTGGGCCACCCAGTATACTCTCTATTTGATCGAGCTTGGAGAGGAAGGAATGGAAAATACTATAAAATAAAGACGCAGGATCAAAAATCAAAAGAATCAAAGCAAAATCAAGTCAATCAAAAAAAGTTAGTAAATAATCTTATTTTTTTTATCTGTGAAAAAAATCCTCTTTGAATGGGATTCGATCCCCAAGCCATAACTTGTGAAGCACGCTTGCTTACCATTAAACTTTAATAAACATAAATTAAATTTGTAGGTATTGCTTTGACAAAAAATACAAATGAACAAACGTTCTGAGAGTTCGATAATATCGAAAGAATACCATGTGACGAAGAGTAGTACACCTATATATAACTACTGAATATCAATAAATCGTGCACCATACAGAAAATCGGCCAGACCAATTAACAGACGTTTCTACTCTTGAAATTTGAAATTTAAAAATCATTTCCATTATTCCCATCATTGGAATATCAGAATTATTCCATTCTCGACAGAACTGTAACATGACATGTGATATATGAAAGGATAATATGTATAGTTGTCTTCACAGTTGATGAAAATGGAAAGCTCAATATAACAAAATCAAAACAAGACGAACAAAAAAAAGAGTGAATTGATGAAACAAAGCATTTGAACTCCAAATTGTCTTAGTGAAAACCAAATTCTTACCACTCTCCTGAATGTCCTACGATAAGAAATCATCCATCAGAAAGAAGAACCATTATGGTGGCATTCCTGAAATTTTATTGGGAAAATTTTCGAAAAAATTCCATTTTTTATACGATCGAAGCTGCTGCGCCTCCTAGCTATGGCCGTGTGAGCTCCAGCAAATTTCCTTGATCTTTTTCCTCTGAAGGAGTTTTCCCAAACTTCTTCGACTGTTAGTTTCTGAGATACAGTACCTCGTCGACTATATTCAATCACCCGGTTACAACACTGAATTTCGTATGTAATTCATTTTTCAGCTTTTGATGGGATTTTCTCTCCTCGTTTCTAAAAAATAGAGTAGAAGTTATTAAAAATTATTGCAATATATTTGTAGTAAGGACAGATTTAGGATCTGTCCCAAAATGTCACTGCGCTTGAAATTAAACCTTTAGATACCTAAAAGAGAAATTCTCTATTGGTCAGTGACACCTTGTTTTTGAAAAAATTTGGAAATACAAATATATTTGATAATAATAAAACCTCTACTTATCTTGGTGGACGTTTCGGGAACGAATCTGCTCCCGTTCTCAACACAATTGAAATATTTTTCTCTTCGTAAACTTTTTTCAATGTTTCCGATTTTGACACTGAAAAGTGACAATTTGGCAGACGGAGGAATTCTGGTTACAAGGTGTTTTCATTAATTGATATCGAATTTTCCATTTTCATATTCAAGTTTCAGAAGTGGATGCCAAGTTCTATCTATATCAACCGAACAAGAAGCAATATTATTGTCTCCGTTCAGGAGAATGCAAGCAGACTCTTTGATTTTCCGTTTTTGGTTGTTGTCTTCTTTTCCTATGATCTTAATATTACCCCAATCGGCCATATGTTGTCCATTTTCAGTAAGAATATGCTCAGCTAATTTTGATTTGTCAGTATATCTTTTCTTTATATTGTTCTTATGCTCTTTCATCCTTACTGATAGAGGCCTGCTGGTTTCACCGGTATAATATTTTCCACAGACAGTATTCGTATGTAATGAATGGATATTATTGAATTTGTTGGATGAATTATCATTATTATAGGAGTAGATGAACATTTTTCGATCGGAAAACCCCGTCGATTGTGCTTCGCGACAGAAAGCAGCAGGAACGTAGATCCTTTCCTGACCTCTCGGTTCGAAACCGGCCTAAATGGATTATCCTGTGCACCCGCTCAGAAAATACACTTACAAAAGGAGTAACTCACCCCAAGTTGCCCCGAGTTAACACTTCATTGCTCTCGCCCCCGTCTCATTATCGTGATTGAGTTACTGCTGTATGCCATTGATTTGGGCCCTGCGTGTGTATCTAGGCTTTGTTTGGGGATCGCGCAGGCTGCTGATGGGGAATTGCGTTAGGTGTCTTCCGTTCTGTTCGAGTTGCCGAGGAAAGAATGTAGCGAAAAGGTAGAGGAAACGATTCCCTCGAATCGATACGTCGAGATGAGCTCACAGTCTTGCGTTCTCTTTACAATTTTACAATAGTCGTATCAATGAGAATCCAGAATGTTTTCTTACAAAGGAAGAGCCTATTCTTCCCTCATCTCGAAAGTCTGTGGCAAAATGAACTACGGATATTCTATGGACTGGTTTTGGATTTTCATAGGATTGTCCAAAATTTACCCAGAGGTGATGAAGATATGTAGAAGTCAGAAACATGTGAATCGAAAGGATAGAAGTAATAAGGTGATAAGGATGTGATGAGACACCCGGTATACTCAAAATTGTATATTTTTTGCTTCGGATTCATCGCTATATGACATACCACAAGATCGGAATGAACTTTGTGGAGAATAGCATAATGCTGAGAGAGAGAAAGAGAAAATATTCTTTATTGTTTTTTTTAGCTTTTAATGGGATTTCCTCTCCTCGTTCCTAAAAAATAGAGTAGAAGTTATTGAAAATTATTGCAATATATTTGTAGTAAGGACAGATTTGGGATCTGTCCCAAAATGTCACTGCGCTTGAAATTAAACCTTTAGATACCTAAAAGAGAAATTCTCTATTGGTCAGTGACACCTTGTTTTTGAAAAAATTTGGAAATACAAATATATTTAATAAGAATAAAACCTCTACTTATCTTGGTGGACGTTTCGGGAACGAATCTGCTCCCGTTTTCAACACATTTGAAATATTTTTCTCTTCGTAAACTTTTTTCAATGTTTCCGATTTTGTCAAATATATTTGTATTTCCAAATTTTTTCAAAAAACAAGGTGTCACTGACCAAAAGAGAATTTCTCTTTTGGTATCTAAAGGTTTAATTTCAAGCGCAGTGACATTTTGGGGCAGATCACAAAATCTGTCCTTACTACAAATATATTGCAATAATTTTCAATAACTTCTACTCTATTTTTTAGGAACGAGGAGAGAAAATCCCATTAAAAGCTAAAAAATGAATATACCACCTCCTCGAAGAACTTACAGACGGTATATGCTTTATTGTCGAAGAAAAATACTTATATTACTTATTATAATGACTATAATGACTATTGGTAGTGTTAGATGGGTAGGGACTTTCTACTACATTGAGGTGAGTAGGAATTTTGATATTTGTTAAATAAATTTGTCTTCCAAGCATCTTTTCGTAGGTGTCACTGACAAATAGAGAATTTCTCTTTTAGGTTTCTGAAGGTTTAATTTCAAGCGCAGTGGAATTTTGGGACGGATCACAAATCTGTCCTTACTACAAATATATTTCGAGAATTATTATAATTTCTATTTTATTTCTCAAAATCGAGGAGACAAGATTTCACAAAACTAGAAAAAACAAGCTCTTACCATCTTTCGAAATGAAATTTGTCGTCCATTCAAACCTTTTCGTTCTTCATAACTATAACTCCATATTCTCAACATATTTCATTTTGACTGTTAACGAATTATACACTTGTATAGCTGACCAAATCAGTAAAATAATATTCCATCTGTTTTGTGTAATATTCCAAAGACATACACCTGTTTGATTATAATAACGTTCTCTCTTAATAGCACAGTTTGTATGCTAAGGATTGACAGAAGTATTTTGTAGGGAGAAGGGAAAAAGGAGTTCCGTGCTTGTCACACACGCCAGTCAGTATTGCATAGACTTCGATCCTAGCTGTTCGCATTCATAGAAAATGATTTTCAACACACTGACAGGTTTCCACAAATTCTGCATAATTTAATCTTTCAGGAGACATGATTCACGAAGAGATCTTTTCAGCTTACCTTATTTTCCTATGCATTCTAAAAAGTTCGAAGAACATCGTGCTAGTCAGCGGTGGAACGATGGGAGAGAAGAACTACTTCACTTTGCCGTTCTATTGGCGAACGGGCAATGCTCTGATCGATTTTCGCAGTCGCATTTCGAAAAATATCCGCTCTCGTTACAATCGGATGCCACGCAAAGCCCATTAGGACTATAAATCCTGCACGGATCCGTGACAATCGCGTCTCTTTTCAGTTGGACAGGGCGGTTGAACACGCCGTGCCCGCTGATGAATAAACGAATTCGAATACGGCCCATGAATATGCATCATGTATCCTGGCGATCATATAAAACACGCCCGCCGAAGTGGACTGCCTGTAAATGGATTACGCGATTTCGCATTCGGGTGCGTTCAGGGCCGGATTGAGCTGGAATCACCCTCTATGTCATGTAGTTTTCTTTTGACATTATCGAACTACTCTCAGAACAAATGTGCATCATATACAGGGTGAGTCAAAAATGTGTACCGAGCTTTCTGGGGGTGATAGACCATTGAAAAATAAGTGTAGTTTGATGATTCAACTCATGGCCCAAAATGCATATTAAGGGAGATATATCCTTCCAAAGTTGATGAAATTAAAATAATTTCTCCGCATAACTTCTGAACGATGAAAGCCACCTGATTGAAATTTTGTGCATGAATGTATGTTGTCAAAATACATTTTTTCGTCACACTTCCACATTTCTGATATTGTTATAAAGGGTGTTTTCAGAGGGTGAGTCATGATTTTTTGTAGAAAACTTTTTTCCCTGTATTATTTTCGGTGAAAAAACAGGAGCATTCGATGGAGCGAAGAAAATTACATGAAAAAGGTACTCTTATTCAAATACGAAAAATTGAGCCATTCGTGAGATATTTGAGTTTTTGTAGTTACATGATATCAACAGATTGATTTTATTCATCGCGAGATTCATCGGTATAACGATATTTCAGCAGGTCATGATGAATAATTTTGTTCTCAATTTTGACGTTCATGTCATCAACATTCGAGTCAACATTGTTGTAGTCGATTTGTTCGTGTGGTTTTTCTGTGTCATTTATCACTGCGATTATCAATTGAGATTTTAAGAAATATGGCAGGTTATTCGTTCTCTGAACAAACTGATATGCTTCTAATGCTTGGCGAGTGCTTCGGGAATGCAAATGCTGCTGAAATATCGTTATACCGATGAATCTCGCGATGAATAAAATCAATCTGTTGATATCATGTAACTACAAAAACTCAAATATCTCACGAATGGCTCAATTTTTCGTATTTGAATAAGAGTACCTTTTTCATGTAATTTTCTTCGCTCCATCGAATGCTCCTGTTTTTTCACCGAAAATAATACAGGGAAAAAAGTTTTCTACAAAAAATCATGACTCACCCTCTGAAAACACCCTTTATAACAATATCAGAAATGTGGAAGTGTGACGAAAAAATGTCATTTGACAACATACATTCATGCACAAAATTTCAATCAGGTGGCTTTCATCGTTCAGAAGTTATGCGGAGAAATTATTTTAATTTCATCAACTTTGGAAGGATATATCTCCCTTAATATGCATTTTGGGCCATGAGTTTAATCATCAAACTACACTTATTTTTCAATGTTCTATCACCCCCAGAAAGCTCGGTACACATTTTTGACTCACCCTGTATATTTCATTTTTTCTCAGTGATATAAATGTTAGCTAGTCTAATGGTCAGCAAGCGTGCAGTTCAAGTTGTAGTTTCGGGTTCGAATCCCATGCGGAGAGGAACTTTTTTATTTTGCTTTTCAAGCGGATTCTATGCGAACTGAGTTTTGGCAATACTGCGCAAACAAAAAGTATCTGAGTGGTACGAGTGTGTTTATCTATTGGAAACAATATTTCAATAATTGCATAGCAGGGTGGTTAATCGGCGATTTGCAAGTGGTTTCATGGTACCTATTATAGGTAGGTGGCAGCTATTTTCTTTGATATATTCGTTTGTACACGATGACGTATTGTGCTATCATGTTTCATATCACTCTAACATTCTGGACTGCGATCCGAACTTTCATCTTTGGCTCGAATGAACGATTCTCTCCAATCTCTCATCTCTCCGATTTGTCGAGCCGATTTGCTACAGCACCCACTTTGTTTTCGGTCTTCTTCGATCCTTGATCTCACCTCCTGCTCCTGAACATCGGACAGGTCGATACTATCGGCAGTGTTGCCGTGTCGTCTTGTTCCTGGCTCGTTCGAGTAGAGTCGGTTGTGGCTGTAGCCTATATCGGGCGATACGGTACTGGGCTCGTGCGTCGGTCGCAAGGAAAATCAGACCGAAAATATATTCCATATTCGTCCGTCCTCTTCGTTACTACCCAACGACGCCCACACTTCCGCGAATTTTATTTACACGGGCCCGAATCGAATCGAACTTTCGGGATACCTGCGGAATCGTTGATGAGAATCCGGGTTGCAACTGGAAGATCGCTACTGCGAATACCAGTTGAAAAAATCAGCGGCTTCGCGATGGAATACCAAGCAGGTGTTTTTGTTCTGCGGGAACTTCCTTCGGCGACTCTTTCACAGATTAAATTGATAACTCCATTTCATTTGGAGCCGGTGAGACCACCAGGTTGAATACTAGAACAAGGAATAAGACAGCTTTACCACCTGGTGTGACATGAATTCAGAACGACAGACATTATTGAAGTCCTCAAGTATGACTATTGATGAATTTCCACCGCTATGAAGGAAATAAGAGAACGCTTTTGCGATATTTCAGTGAACGAAACATGAAAGAATCCACGAAGTCTGTAGAAAAATTGTGAATCAGAAGTTTTGTCAGTTTATTTTTTGATAAAAGTACACTGTACTTTTTTGTTTCTTGGAATTATCACTCGTAAAACCATCAGAGATCATATTGTCTCCAAATTTGATTTGGAATCACGAAAGTTGGTAGAGATTCCAGTGGATATTATGAGTCCACTACATCATTCATTCCAAGTTCGAAAACATACCCGAGAAACTTTTTCATGTATGCCAATCACAAACAACAGTCGACTTTGGCTCAGTTGAGTGAAGTTGGTTACCAAAGAAGATAGCTGAAATATCCGACGGTTGCCGGACTTGTAACAATCCATAGGCGCACACATTTATTTTCATGGAATCGACCTAGGTATTGTCTCTCAAACCATCGAAATAGTCTCTCTTTCCGGACTGCTGTATTTTGGGTTGCGTGGAAGCTTTCGACGTGCATATCTATCCGTGCGAAATATGTCACTTTCCACACTAGTCATGTCATGTACTATTAACCCCTCCCTTCAATATTACCAGCTGTCATAATGTCAAACAAATTAAGTGAAAGCCTTATTTACTGAAGGATAAAAGTGTACATTGGAACTTGTGGACTTGGCTCAATGAAAATAAATATGTGGGCATTATTATTTTTGAAATCATCTCGAGCTCAGTAGATACATTGAATAGCACGACGCATTCTTCCAAATATGGTGGATTGAATATAAATAAAGCCCAAGACATAATATAACTACGGCCGAGCTATAAATATCAATAAAAAGCGGAATAATAGTAACAGATCGTTGTTAGCGATGATTTGTGGTGGGCGGGCCATCATCCTTATACATTGTGCCTCTACCTGAAACGTTTCTAAACTGACTTTATTTATCGACCGGGGGCAATTAAAACGTTACTTCTAGCGTTCGTAAAACCGGAGCCGAGATCCAGCCACTTTTTAATTGGCGTACAAGTGGAATGCAATCCCAGCCACGTAATCCATGCGGTTCATGTTCAGCTGAAACTTCCTAGCCTCCTCCTGTAGTAAACTCACAAAGATACCAAATGATATTCAGTATTCCTTCATTCACCTCGTACTCAACAATAACAGTGTGAATTGCGTTCACTCACTGAAATCATTTTGATTGGCTACTATAGCAGTTGTTTATAGAAACTTGACTGAATGATGAATGTCCTTGACAATTTCTCCCGAGCAAAGACACTGATCAACCTCAGGAAAAAAAAGTTTCGGAACAATAACGAGGTTTCTAACGCGGTACTGTAGACTCAAAGAAGATCTCCAGGTGGCTAGGTTTAGAGGACGGCACCTGCAGATGCTGTGGCAAAAGGTCATATACTGATGGAGTGCGATGCTGTACAAAGATGGAACATTCTGGGATCATACCAGGTGACTGTGGAAAGAATACCACGAATATACCCTCTCAAAGTTGTGGAATTTCACGGATATTGTATACACTAGATCATCGTAGAAAGGTCGGCGATCTCTGCCACGAGCGTTGCTCAACGGAAATATCATCTATTATGCCTCCACGCGCGATTCCCAGTAGACAAACCAGACGAGCTCAGGCTGGTCACCCCTACACTGTCAGGCTCGAGACCTGTCGAACATAGCTATACCAAGCATCATTCATCAATAGATCGGCAAAGTTGTGGAATTCTTTGTCTAGTGAAGTCTTTCCTGATGCTTACAACCTCCAAATTTCAAGGAAAATTCCAACACCTTCCTTTTCTCCCAAAATTCCACCGCTGGCTAGCACGATGTACTTCGAAAATTATGAGTTTTCCTTTCGTGTTGTCAACAGATAAAAAAAAACTGACACGAAAATCGCGGATTTTAATAATCTTTCGAAAAACGTAGGAGGTACTTATATCACCTATACAAGGTGAGTCATAGGCTAAGGGCAGATTGTTTGGGCCAAAATATAGCGATGACCTCAAAAAAATATTTCCGTGGAAAAATTTCATCATTTTACATTTTGTTATAGGAGAAGCAACGGGAATGATTCCTGATGATGAAATCGACTGGTAACTTTTTTTTATGATACATTTCATTGATGTTGATTGAAAAATATGACATAGATATCATTCCTACGTGATATTAGTACTCTTGTTTAAACATGATATTTTCATTTGTTTTCGAGGAAAACTCAATTGAACAGTTCAGGGTCACAGAAGGGAATGTCCAATATAATATCATTCATTGAGAGTGTGCTTTGGAATGTCCGGTGATTGTTGTTGGCAAATGTCATTCTTTCTCAGTGAATTATTTTTGCTGTGAGATTATCAGTCTATTGCTGCATCTTTCGAAGCATACTTTTCCGATTTTAAGTGCCTCACAATCATTTCAAGAAACGAAGTAAAGTGATTTATGTATTAACACAAGAACATTTTTGGGGTCATCGTTTGGGTGACACTTCCAAATGTTTAATTGCGTTCTTCTGGGAAACGGATGACGATAACGTGTTTGAACAAGAGTACCAATATTACTTAGAAATGATGTTTATGTCATATTTACTTCGTCATGTCGATTTCATCATCAGTAATCAATCCTGTTGCGCCTCCGGTAATAAACTGAAGAATGATACATAGAAAACGAAAACCTCGAACGCCCTGTATCTTGGTCCTATCGCCATCCCCATAGTTATGACTCACCCTGTACAAGATCCAAACTCCTTTCGAATAGGAATAACATCATTCATTGGATTCGAAGCTCTCATCGATCGACTACACGCCTTCCAACGAACTGAAAGAAGTCACAGCATTACCGAATAATCTCTCTATTCGTATCACTTTGAGTGTGCTCTGTATTTACTTTGCACGAAAGCCTCCTCTATTATTTCCGATGAAAGAGACACGCGCCTTGCGCTGCCCGTTCCAGTTCATCGATGAAATCTCGATTGAAAGCCGCCACGTTTCCTCAATTAGCCTTTAATATCCATTCGATAGTGTGTGTGGTTTCAGACAGTAGGCTGTGAGCGTTTCCTTTTGACTTGGTGCTTTCAACTTTTCGTTGGCGCTGTTGCGGGGGCTTATCTTCCACTTCTGCACATGGCTACAGATTGGGATTGGTCGTGAGATTCACTGCATCGACTACACGAACGATGATGAAATGGATTTTTCGTTTAGATCCCACTGCTAGTTGTTGATATAGTGAGTCTGACATTCGCAGTGAACATGAAACTACTTTGACAGCAAAATACTGATGGAGAGAACAAAAATTACTAGTATGTTGCTCACTTAACGAGCTTGGGAAAGGTGTTTTTACAGGGGAAAGTTATAACCTGAAGGCCTTCAAAGTTGTTTACTCGCACTCATATTCTGTTGACTGTTGAGCAAAATATTAAACGTGAACGAATTCTTTTTGGATAATTCAGATTCTGTAGGACTAGGCGACCTTCAAGATTCTAACGCAAGAACAAAACTTTTACTTATATATCGCAATATTTTTTTCAATATGCAAATTTGCGAAGAAAAGTGTTGAGAACGGGAGCAGATTCGTTCCCGAAACGTTCACTAAGATAAGTAGAAGTTTTATCCTCATTAAATATATTTGTATTTCCAGTCTTTTTAAAAACAAGGTGTCACTGACGAGTAGAGTATTTCTCTTTTAGGTATCTGAAGGTTTCATTTCAAGCGCAGTGACATTTTCGGGCAGATCACGAAAACTGTCCTTCCTACAAATACAATGAAATAATTTTTAGCAACTTCTACTTTGTTTTCAAGAACCGAGGAGAGGAAATCTCACAAGAAGCTGAAAAATTAATATATCTCTCGTGTCTCGTATCATATATATTGTCTTGTGTCGGCATATACAGGGTGAGTCAAAAATGTGTACCGAGCTTTCTGGGGTGATAGTACATTGAAAAATAAGTATAGTATGATGAATAAACTTATGGCCCAAAATGCATATTGAGGGAGATATATCCTTCCGAAGTTGATGAAATTGACATAATTTCTCCGCATAACTTCTGGACGGTGAAAGCCACCAGATTGAAACTTTCTGCATGAATGTATATTGTTAAAATAGAAGGTGAGTCATGATTTTTTTGGGACATCTTCTCTCCTTGTTTTCGTTTTGGTAAAAAAATGGAAACATTCGATGGAGCGAAAAAACTTACATTAAAAAGGTACTCTTATCCAAATACAAAAAATTGAACCGTTTTCGAGATATTTGAGTTTTTGTAGTGACATTATTTCAGCAGATTAATTCATCGCGAGATTCATCGGTGACGATATTTCAGCAGGCCATGAACAATTCTGTTCTCAATTTTGACGTTCATGTCATCAACATTGTTGTAATTGATTCCCTCGTGTGGAAGGATATATCTCTCTTAATATGCATTTTGGGCCATAAGTTTATTGATCATACTATTCTTATTTTTCAATGTACTATCACCCCCAGAAAGCTCGGTACACATTTTTGACTCACCCTGTATATATAAGGTATATTGAAATCTATAGACACGCCCATACTTATTATGGTCTATACTATCTGTAAGATAGTATATAGATCTGAAAGATGTATGGCTTTCGTCACCAGAGATCAACAGGAGTCCTACTTCACACCTGGATGCAACATTAGTGATCTTCAGTAATAAACTAGCTTTCAGCACGATTGTTTTGCCAATAATTCTATGATACATCCACATATGTTCAAGCTGTAACGATATAAAATGGAGATTCTTTGAGAGGACCGTCCAATGAGCACTGCCTGGAACCATTTTTCATACTTCGTTCGACATTTGTTGGAACAGATTTAAATATCTTCGTTGAATGTTTACTTTAAAAAAATGTGTCAGCTATTCGAGACCACGAAATTGAAGGTTATGTAAATTTTCTTCTCCTGATGTTTATCTCAATCATCGTTTCTAGCCAGTCGAGTTCATGCAATAGTATTGACATCTCTATCAGAAACTATGAGTATGACATACGGATGTAGTCGATACGTATGTCTTGATAAATGAGGAAGTTTCGCAATAAGTTTGATTGGTCACTCTATCAGTTCATCTCTGTTAGTGGTGGCGTCCGATTGGCACGGATTTCGACGTCACTAGATCTGTGTTTGTACTCTGCTAAAATGAAAATCGCGAATTTCGATGATCATTCGAAAAAGCTAGTACTAATTTCGAATTCGGTAAACATGCCCATTCGAGCGTTTGGGGAGTAGTGTTCTGCATCTAGTCACCTTTGGAAACGCGCTATTCGAGGGCACCCCCGGCGCATTTTCATCCCCAGAACAGCATCCCCAACATCCAAATCTCATAATAGCCGTAATTCCCCGTCCGTGAATCGCAGTTTGCCGGGAAAGACGTCGCCATGGCAACGGGCTGGCTGACGAAAGAGGCGGCTTCGCTGGGGGGGCGGTACAGGGGGGCCAACTTTGAGTTTACAATCAGACCCGGAAACAAGCGAGTCTCAGACAACTGCCGAGTCAGCAATCAGAGTCCCGCTTACAAAGGAGAGATCCTTCCGGATTATGAGATTTCGACAGGCTGTTTGGCAATTATTATAATGTTGCCTTGTCGGTTCATTGTGCTCTGTTTTCAGCTGAATTATCGGTTTCAGATACTCTGAGGATCTGTCGTAGTCGAATACACAAGCTAACAATTCCAATCAGAAATTCATTTTGTTATTTTTGCCAAATTGTCACATGTAAAACCTCAGCTTCAAGTCCATTTTTCTTTTTTCAGCTTTTGATGGGATTTTCTCTCCTCGTTTCTAAAAAATAGAGTAGAAGTTATTAAAAATTATTGCAATATATTTGTAGTAAGGACAGATTTAGGATCTGTCCCAAAATGTCACTGCGCTTGAAATTAAAGCTTTAGATACCTAAAAGAGAAATTCTCTATTGGTCAGTGACACCTTGTTTTTGAAAAAATTTTGGAAATACAAATATATTTAATAATAATAAAACCTCTACTTATCTTGGTGGACGTTTCGGGAACGAATCTGCTCCCGTTCTCAACACAATTGAAATATTTTTCTTCGTAAACTTTTTTCGATGTTTCCGATTTTGACACTGAAAAGTGACAATGGAAACATCGAAAAAAGTTTACGAAGAAAAATATTTCAATTGTGTTGAGAACGGGAGCAGATTCGTTCCCGAAACGTCCACCAAGATAAGTAGAGGTTTTATTATTATTAAATATATTTGTATTTCCAAATTTTTTCAAAAACAAGGTGTCACTGACCAATAGAGAATTTCTCTTTTAGGTATCTAAAGGTTTAATTTCAAACGCAGTGACATTTTGGGACAGATCCTAAATCTGTCCTTACTACAAATATATTGCAATAATTTTCAATGACTTCTACTCTATTTTTTAGAAACGAGGAGAGAAAATCCCATCAAAAGCTGAAAAATGAATGTACCACCTCCTCGAAGAACTTACAGACAGTACTCAGCTTCAAGTATTTCATAATGACAGTTGAGCGCCATCTTATAGTGACTCGTTTTGATTTTTCAAATGTGTTTTGTTTGCCAAATTTCCACCTGTAACAATCAAAATTACTAAAATGACAGTTGGGCAATATCTTGAGTGATTTCTTTTGACGTTCCAAATTTTACTTCATGCCAGATGCAATCTTAGAATCACAGAAGATTTGCATGAGACTGTCTATATCTGGTTGAGCGCCCAAAATATTTCGCAGATATACCTTTGTGGTGTTTGACTATCAATTCTGATGGCGATCCACGAAGATCTACTGGATCTACTGGATCTACCGTCCATAGCTTCGCAAATGATAGAAAACTTCATGTAGCCTTCTCCTCTAGATCTGGAGAGGCTATAGAGGTTCAAGACGGAGCAAGACTTTTTGATCTTCATCTTCTATATCACCACCGGCAAGGCAGATCACACAATGCCCAATATGATGATGTCAGGTATCATTGGTCTCATGAGGTCGTCAACCAACAGCGCTCTTTCATTTCGAAAACTGCTTCACAAAAATGTTGCTTCATGTTCCGTGCGAAGAAGTACTTTCACACCCCAACAACTGCTCATGATCTACAAAGCGCGAATTCAACCTATCCTAGAGTACTGTTTGGAATCCAGATCCCAAACATAATGCAGTCCGCCTCCCAGGTTTTTCGTAAGCAGTTCTCGCAAAGGACCTCAGAGAGCGCTGTTGGTGACTTCTTTGACGTCTTTGCTCAGAAGACCTTGGTTCCAAACCTATTTCGTGATATTAGGATGAAGAATATGAATTTGCTGATCGTGTCAACTCTGGTTAGGTAATTTCTTCGGGGCGTCTTGAACTTTTGACTTCGACTTCCTCTTTGACAGTGATGACTAGAAACGAATTCATGTCTATATCGTGCAAATTCCTTGTTTTGATTGTTTAATTTGGCAGCGAGACTATAACATTCATTTCATTGTGATAATGAGGAGCAGAGTTATGGTCAAGTAGCAGACTCGGGTGGCCCGAGGCTCATATATCGGTAACAGAGTTTGCTTCAAAATTTATTACAGAGGCTTTGTCGAGGCCGACTTTGATTTGACTACTCTTTAAATCAATGCGTTTTAATTGGTGCCAGAATGGCTCTTTTCATTTTAATGGGCTATCATGGAGCAAGTTGTTCAATATGTTTAATAATTTGCTTACAAAATATACAGAACAGATCGTCACCGATCGATAATATGATCTAATCAAATGAAACTAGTTTCGTTATTGGTAGATCTCTTATTCTTGAATCTGCGAGGCTGATACAAGTAATAGATTTCACTAATCCACTCATGTTTGATGAATCAGAATCATTAAATTTCATAATATATATATTACAGCGACATTTTTCATTAACTCAGTTGAAGATTAATATTTTCATTTTGTAGCACAGGACGGTATAGATTCTTGCTTCATCAATTATAATGAAAATCAGAACACAAAAAGGATGACGTGCTCTCTTCCCTCCAACATCCTCATTCCTAACCTAACCACCAATTCCCGCCGACTGTCACTTGTCTTGTCTATGTCATTCGTCATGTCAAACTTCTTCCTCTTCTCATCTGTTTGGTCTCTACCTAAGCTACTTTCGCGTTTCGATATTTCATTGAACACTACAGTTTATATATTTTCTTATTCATTAATGAGATCCTACGAGGAATACACCCCGTGATATAATTTCTCCTGGAAATATGCGCTGATTGTTTTATTACTCCATCTTGTTGCTTCAATTTGGCTCATGAAATTTTGAATTACCCGACAAAATATTGTACATATGAAGAAAATTGCTTTCCCGAAATAAATATAAATTATTTGTTTCGTGTGAAATTTCATTATTTGTTATACTCAAGATTTATAGTCCGTGATATTACCATACATATTAAATTCTCTATTTCCATCATGATACCTTCTACTTCTGATGGTCGGTGGTCCTATATAGTCCACACTGAGATATCAAATTAAAATTCTTCTATTTATTCAACGTCCGTGGAAAGGTCGAACTCAGACCGCCCCCTTATCCATTCAAAAATTGATGACCCAAAAAACTACCTACGTTTTATAGGTATATTATGATTCACCTATCTCATATAATTGCTGGATCAATGATTTCCGAATGGATGACAAATTTGATCTAGTAACATGTGAACATTTGTGTTCCCCGTTTGTTTTTCGAAACAGTTTACGGTTTTATGGACTAATGCATTTTTATTGCTTCATTATTTCTAGGACAGACCTGCCGAAACATTCGGTAGATTAATAACATGGACGTATAACGATCATAAAAGTAGGTAGGAGATACGATTCTCTAAAGGGAAATTTCTTGAAGAGGGTATATCATTAAATTGAACAATCTCAACGAAACCCTTCTTCATAAAAGTTGCAAAATGACGATTCCGAAAACTTTACCCATCTTTTTTTGCGTCATTATTTTTTTGTTATCTTGAAGTATAAAATCTGCGAAGTATGCATAACACTCTATTGTATGCAAATTCAGTCAAACTTCAAACTGATTTAGTACAACTACTGCCTGCCACGTTCAGCTTCTTGAGGAAATCGTTTTATATATTTCGCATACGCTCTGAAATATTGTCTTCTTAATGTCGCTTTCATGAACTGTGACTAATATTATTTCAAAATTCCATTCCTTACAACATGTCCTGTGTCCTACGGACTTGATCGACCCACCGATTGATGTTTCTGCCATTTCTGTGCAAAAAAAGGACTTTGTCAGCTCGATCTTTTTCGGGAATTTTAGCGGATATTTCAAGCTGATGCGGCGTACTTTTAGCCAAAGAAGAACACTCTCAACTCTGGAGTTGGAACGGATTTTCCGGTACACTTTCGGATTCCTCGTTCGATTTTTATCTAGGCTGCAAGATTTCAATAGATTCGATCAGCAAATAGAGAAATTCGTTCAGGTCTGGATTACCGTATCTTGAAAATTTCGAATTTGCTAATTATTTTTCGAAAAATCTGAAAAAATTCACACCCACTAATCCGGACCCGTCGAAAACAATCTGCTAAATGAAAGCAAATATTTAATGTTTCATGGTGTCTTTAATATAAAAAACCAGTCATTGGATATTCAAGTATCAATTTCGAACTCGTGCAAATTTTTTTCCGGGCAATTTGGCAGTGTTTGATATAAGATATCCTTATTGCTTCATAACAAAATCAGAAGGTACCGAATACCTAGGCAAGATAATAATGTCACCAGTTTCAATTAGTTTTCAGATAGTGCTGTATTTTGTGGTCGAAAATATGAAAACATCATTATCAGCTCTTCAGAAAATGTCCGGTCTACACATTTTTATCATCAAATTCTATACTCAGTCGAAGTAATGAGATGGTGGGAAGAAACAGTATGTCAAAGAGTTTTCAGGTATCATTCCACCCTGATATCACGCTGATAGTTCCCCTCCCGTTGATACAATAGATCATGAAAATCACGAATCAGAGAGATTGAATCTTATCATGAATTCGCATGCATGACCGCAATTAGATTGACGTAGTCAATGATTCCTCTTAATTGTGAAACTGAATTGTCTCTTCCCCCAGAAGTATAACCTATACAGTTTGTTACTTTTATAAGGTGCTATTTTTGGTTGATAGATTGAATTTCTCAACGAGCAGGACTTTGTCACCAAAAAAATACGCTGGGGACAAACGAGATCAACTGCTTTGAATTGAGAGATGTATTTTTACTGAATTTTCCAAGCAAACTCGGAGTCATTCTGAATGACTTTGAAGAGCAACCGAGCAATCGACTCTAGTTCCTACAATCCAACAATTTGGAAGAGTATCTCATCCTTGAACCACTCTACGCCCTTGCACCAATGAAAATAGAGGAAAAAGTTTTAGTATTCACTGAATTTTCCATTCTGGGAACGATATTGTTGGTCGATATAACGATGTGAGCGATCAGCATCTCTTTCTCTTTCTCTTTCTCTTTCTCTTTCCTCTTTCTCTTTCCTTCTCTTTCTCCTTTCTCTCTTTCTCTTTCTCTTTCTCTTTCTCTTTCTCTTTCTCTTTCTCTTTCTCTTTCTCTTTCTCTTTCTCTTTCTCTTTCTCTTTCTCTTCTCTTTCTCTTTCTCTTCCTCTTTCTCCTTTTCTCTTTCCTCTTTCTCTTTCTCTTTCCTCTTTCTCTTTCTCTTTCTCTTTCTCTTTCTCTTCTCTTTTCTCTTTTCTCTTTCTCTTTCTCTTTCTCTTTCTCTTTCCTCTTTCTCTTTCTCTTTCTCTTTCTCTCTTTCTCTTTCTCTTTCTCTTTCTCTTTCTCTTTCTCTTTCTCTTTCTCTTTCTCTTTCTCTCTTTCTCTTTCTCTTTCTCTTTCTCTTTCCTCTTTCTCTTTCTCTCTTTCTCTTTCTCTTTCTCTTTCCTCTTTCTCTTCTCTCTTTCTCTTTCTCTTTCTCTTTCTCAACCATACTCACTGGTAAAGGAAGATTAGTAGTCTGGATAAAAAAAAAATGTCAGAGCCCTGGAAATTTAACCTTCAGATACCTGAAAGAGAAATTCTCTATTTGTGAGTGATACCTTGATTCTTGGAAAAATTTCGAAGACAAATATATTCTTTAGAATATCTTTGATATCAACCACGCATAAAAGATTTTCGATATATAAATCACAACATCATGAAAACAATCTTTGATTTGTTATAGTATTCCAAGAAAATCCACATCTGTTTCCTCCAAAATATAGTTACTCGCACTGTACAAGAAATACTAGCTCCGTTTTTTCTCTATATCGAGTCTCACATGTAGGCCGGATTAATTCAACACCCCTGCGATTCGTTATTCCTGCCACGTCGGACGCCGTCGGCTTCCGTATTGTTGCCGACAACCTCCGGATTTGCATCCCTCCGGGCTCGACACCACGCACTTACACCCCACCCGGAATATACCGGAAGCGCGTTGGCGGTGTTCTTTCGCATGCAAATATTTCCGCGCCCCGCAAATTACCGGTCGAATCGATATGCTCGGGAATAATCGTTTTTGGTGAATATCAGTTGTTGGCGCAGTCGGTAGGAACGGTTGGTGTAGCGAAAGCGCGAATATGAATGTTGATGCTCAACATCAGCATAAAATGAAAAGTGATAATTTCAACTGGTTTGACTTGAGCAAGAAAATTCCAACAGTTCAATTCCCATGAACTTATCGACGTATCTGGATTTGTGGCATCCCACTCTTTTAGAAGGGAGCAAAATACCCTAATTCTGATTCCAGTTATTCAAAATTGACATGAACCGTGCTCAAGATGCCTATTTCATAAACTAGTAGGTTAATATACCATATATTAGCACACAGAAGCATCTGAAGATGCTTCTATCTATTTATAACTCCATTCAAATAAATCACAAACAGTTTTTGTTGAATAAGAATATGAATATTATGCCTTTCGTATCTTCCTTCTTCTAATACCTTGTTCAGAGAACAAGATATACAGCCATATATCTTTCACTGGGACAAAGAATCAAGAATATAGGCTGTCATTGAAGTCATTTTTCAGCTTTTGATGGGATTTTCTCTCCTCGTTTCTAAAAAATAGAGTAGAAGTTATTAAAAATTATTGCAATATATTTGTAGTAAGGACAGATTTAGGATCTGTCCCAAAATGTCACTGCGCTTGAAATTAAACCTTTAGATACCTAAAAGAGAAATTCTCTATTGGTCAGTGACACCTTGTTTTTGAAAAAATTTGGAAATACAAATATATTTAATAATAATAAAACCTCTACTTATCTTGTTGGACGTTTCCGGAACGAATCTGCTCCCGTTCTCAACACAATTGAAATATTTTCCTCTTCGTAAGATAAGTAGAGGTTTTATTATTATTAAATATATTAGTATTTCCAAAAATTTTTTCAAAAACAAGGTGTCACTGACCAATAGAGAATTTCTCTTTTAGGTATCTAAAGGTTTAATTTCAAGCGCAGTGATATTTTGGGACAGATCCTAAATCTGTCCTTACTACAAATATATTGCAATAATTTTTAATAACTTCTACTCTATTTTTTAGAAACGAGGAGAGAAAATCCCATCAAAAGCTGAAAAATGAATGTACCACCTCCTCGAAGAACTTACAGACATTCGATATTTCCAAAATGATTGATTTCTGACTTCATTTTATTCAAAATCGCCTGCTGGATATTTGCATTCGCAATTTCCCCACCAGTCTTCCATAAAAGTTCTTTGTGGGATAATTTACAACCTGGTTTGTATGGGTCGTGAATTTTGTTTCAATGTATTCCTCAACTCTCCATATTTTTCTTCATTTTCTTCTCTGGAATGTTCGTCTTTTTCTATTGATGTATTTCGAATTCTTGCATTTAATTTGTTCTCTAGAGCTTCTTTCTCATAACAGAAAGGAAAATCAACAAAGAACTTTTGCCTGGGGACTTTCCTCAGTATTGAAACCAGTGGAATCACCTACTAAGCCTAATAATTTCCATGACCAAAGACAACGGAATGATATTATTCCGTAAACTTTGCCATGACATTCATTCAAAGTTGCAACTTCAACTGATCTGACTAGAGCAAGGAAACCAGTCTCAGTATATCTGTAAAGGAGAAGGACCCTGCAAATGGGGGGCAGTTTGACTTTACTAAGTATAGAAATCAAAACAGTAATATTTGTTTCATTTCAGGAGGGAGCAAATTACCCTAAATCCTGGCTAGATCCGAAATCAACATAAACCGTGCACAAGAGAATGGCCTTTTGATTAAGTATAGTTAATATACCATATATTAGCACAGAGCTTCAGATGCTCCTCTCCGTTGGCATTCATATTCAAAACTCCCTTCGAATAAATCATAAACATGCCTTTCGCTTTGTCACATCACGCTGACGACACCTATGAACCCCTTCGGATCTTGTCGTGCCTCCCCAAAAATCTATACAAGCACAAGAACACCTATAAAAACAAACAAAACGAAAATCCATCGGAGCATCCGATATCACGGTACTGGGAGGAGCTTAAAGTGAAACCCCTCCTATTTTGGGGCCCCGGAAAATGAGCGCTCCAATGGCGTCTGTCGGATTTGAGGCACTGGCCTCCGGCCGGTTGAGGCAGTCAATTGCGCACTTCTGACCGGAGCAGGTTCGTTTGTGTCTTCGATGCGTTCAAAAGTGTTTGGTGATTGCCAATAAAAGTGACGTTCGGATTGTTCAACCAGGGACTGAGCAATAGATTGTGCAATATTTTCGGACATAATAGTGAGTCAAAGTGGAGAAATACAGGGGATTTGTCAACATCAAAAGAGAAATGAAGGTGAGTAACAATGCAACAGCAATAACTCACGAACGGTGATTATGGTGGTTGTGCTCGAGGGGTACCGCAAGGCTCCATACTTAGCCCTGAACCATTCATCTAAACTAATATATTATGTCCCTTAACTAAGGACAATCCAGTGATAAATAAGCAGGATATTGCTGCGTTAAAACCTTTCAAACTTCGAGAAATAATCTCATAATTGATGATTAATGACACTAGACATTTTCATTGGAACTGTGAAAGTGTCAACTGTTGGTAACTGCCAATGAGCAATCAAAGATTACTAAAAGACTGTTTCTGACTGATAGAATAATTTATATTCAAAACATTTTGTATCAATTTGTTCTCAAATACACTGTTTTGTTCCATGTGTCAATTTACAGAGATACTTCAATATAGATAGCCTGGATAAATATCGTCCTCTTCAAATAAAATCACAGATTTGTCATATCAGTCATAAACATGTTTCTCTACTGTATAGTTGAATTATCTCAAAGATCTCAAAAAGCTAACGATATACTTAGGCTATGAAATTTTTGTGTTGAAACATCGTCGCTTGCAGTGAAGTCGATTCCATTTCGTTGAGTACTTCAGATACACGTAGCATATATTTCAGAACGGTAAGATGAAACAAATTTCACTATTGTCTTGTGAAAAAATTGGTCAAAGTTGTTTGACTGATCATTCTCGTGATAGAGCTGAGACAAGTGTTGTTCACTAGTTATTATACTCAGTAATTCTGATAATAGCAAACTTTTACGTTTATGAGAATAATCGGCTAGTGATGGAAACTAACCTTTTCTTCCCTTTTATCAC
The DNA here is from genome assembly GCA_963576655.1 of Gastrophysa polygoni. Taxonomy (NCBI): domain Eukaryota; kingdom Metazoa; phylum Arthropoda; class Insecta; order Coleoptera; family Chrysomelidae; genus Gastrophysa; species Gastrophysa polygoni. Next base: position 24,113,712 of record OY755090.1, on the reverse strand, counting down.
TATTTCTCATTTTATAGTTGGAACGATGTTCATCTAAGAAGTGTCTTATGTGTTCTTTATCAAATCCTGTCCAATCCAACATTACATAAAGAATCAATTATCACAATGTCAGTTCCTTGATATCTCAGCGGAATGCATACCTTGTTTCGATTTCATTGAGCCACCTTGTATAATGAATAAAACTTCACACTCCAAGATGATTTATGCTGAAGTATCAAAAAGGCAAACACTCTCTTGACTCTACCGCTCTGCGAGAGAAAATAATAAATTTCATCACAAAAAAATGAACTGAAAACAGCTCGGCTTTCGAATACAATGAGGAGAATCCAAATGGAATTTCAGAGTCCATTTATCATGAACTCTTTCTAGATTCTAGACGTGTCGGCGTTTCGTATAAGCTCCCAAATCTGTATAGTTGGCGTAGAGTTATCAATTTATTTTCCAGCAGATAGTCGTGTGTCAACAAGTTTCTGAGGAGGGATTAATATTGTCGAAATTTCCAAGTGGTTGAACAGTGAGTGAAAAATCCAATGAAAAGGATCATCCGGTGATAGAAAATCAACGCGAAGCTATGAATTTATCGTGATTCCATTTGAACCGCCCATTCAAGACATTCACTGTGTCATCGATTTTTTCATTACTCAATTCATCTCTTTGGGGTTTTCCCATGTTTCTTCATAACGCCCTCTGGATATCGGTAGTATCATAAATTAATTTGAACGAGAATTACACTACGTTATCCCAAATATTTCCTCAGTTTTTGCGACTGTAAAGACGCACTTTGTACAAAAATAAATGAAATGAATCAGCGGTTTGGGCACCGTTGGATTGCCAGAGGTGGAGCAGTTTCTTGGCCTCCTAGTTCACCCGATTTAACGTCGCTAGATTTTTTCCTGTGTGAAGTCTTTGGTCTACGAAACTCCAGTAGAAACGGAGCAAGACTCGATTGGACGAATCACAGCAGCATTTGAAATCATTCAAAATGAGGATCGAACTTTTAGTCAATCATGTGCGACGTTTTGAACAATTGTTGTGATGATATCATGTACAAAAGGGAAAGATTAAGGTGCATTGAATCCTATTTAGGCAATTCATGGTCTTTCTAAATTTTAAAGCGTCTTGACAAATGTTTCCTACTGTTGCACTGAATAATCCCTAGAAGTTTGATCCCATAGTTCTGTAACACCCTGTAGAAATAGAACACTATGGAAGACGGTTTATTGAAATAAATAGCAGAATAATGAACACCCTAAATCTATTCTATGCAATTAATAACAAGGAGGTATCATACGTAAAACAAAGATAAATGTATTCAAAACAATTCATAGACCAATTCTGGCATTCGGTTTTGAATTCTGGGCACTGAATAAGAAATAAAATAGGAGAATACAAAGTCATATTGAAGATTTGAAAGTGTAACAACTCGCAAGTCGCACTTTTTTTTTTATCTGTGGACAACACGAAAGGGAAACCTATAATGTTCGAGGAACATCGTGTTAGCCAGCGGTGGAATTTTGGGAGAGAAGGAAGGTGTTGGAATTTTTCTTGAAAGTTTGCGGAGGTTGTGAGCATCAGGAAAGACTTCACTAGGCGAAGAATTCCACAACTTTGCCGATCTATTGATGAATGATGCTTGGTATAGCGATGTTCGACAGGTTTAGAGCCTGACAGTGTAGGGGGACCAGCCTGAGCTCGTCTGGTTTGTCTACTAGGAATCGCATGTGGTGGCATAATAGATGATATTTCCGTTGAGCACCGACCGTGAAAGTACCTATAAAAAAGGCAAAGATCGCCGACCTTTCTACGATGATCTAGAGAGGTCAATGATTTGGTGAGTGTTGTATCATCGACCAGGCGAATAGCTCTCTTCTGAATTGAATCCAAGAGCTTGGGGGCTTGGGGCTGAGCTCCAATCATGTGAACAGTACTCCAGGACAGGTCGAATTTGTGCTTTGTAGATCATAAGCAGTTGCTGGCATGTGAAGTATCTCTTCGCACGGAAAAGAAAACCGAGTTTTTGTGAAGCAGTTTTCGCAATGGATCTCACATGATCGTCCCATGAGAGAGCACTGTTGGTGGTGACACCCAGCATGGATATTGACGACCTCATAGGAACAGTGGTGGTACCCGACATCATCAAATTGGGCATTGTGTGATCAACCTTCTTGGCGAACATACAAGCTTGAGTTTTAGTTGCATTGAACTGTACTGGATTCTCAGATCCCCATTTCAGAATTCTTGTCTTTACATCACTCGTGAAGAATGGATGATTCAATAGCAGTAAAATAGGTATAGAAGACAAGCAACTCGCAATGGAACATACCTATCGAAAATATCTACGCATACACCTAATCCTGAAATATTTGTACACACAGATAATATTTCTATTCCGCCGAATCACGCATATTTTAAGGAGTGTGCTGCTCGGTCCGAGATAATCGGATTAAAGCTCACTGTCGGTACCTCATAGTATCTTACAAATCGATCCCGGTGTGCTGTTACATCTTGCCTCGACGGGGGACCGCCACAAGGGTCCTACTCGGGGCCACTAGCTTGTCGAATCGAAGATGGATGGGCTGGTTTTCACTTTTGGTGCATTTCATTCAAGCAAAGAGGCCCGTGTTTTATCGGAAATGAAGTATGCGTGTGAAATTATGCCAGATTCACATTGATACTGATATATATGAATGAATTTATATGATTGGTACTCACACCACGAGTTACTGATATAGTACCGCGTGTACCAATGAGAAAATTTGTGACCAGTTTGTCGGCAAAATGTGATGAATAATATTACAGAAAATAGAAACAGAAATGTGGTTTTTAAATTCATTCTTATAACAATTTTCTTCAATATGATATAAGATTGAAGTTCATTATGACCGACAAGTAAATGTCATTTGTCATTATGAGCAATTGACAGAACACTTTCAACTTCCGGAAATTTTTGGGTTCATCACCAACCAACTTCAATCTCTTACGATTGGATGACGAAGTTAAATATTAACCTTATGATGAGTTGTAGAGTGACAATCTTTTGTTATAGACTGAACAAGTTCAGTCGCGCTCATGCTACAATAGCCGATAAACAATCTTAATGACGTTTTGGCATGCATAATGAGAATTCCTAAATCACAGATAAACTATAAACATATGTCAACAAGCTCTATATCAAACATTGAACCTTCATCAGGTTACACTTTATACCTTTCCTTTCGATTCAAATATAAATAATGCGCACATTAACGCCAATTCGAATACTCAGTCATTTTCTCGAAGATAAACTAGGTGTTGAGTTATGCAAAGATAATGAAGCCGTAAGGAGTTTTTCAGCATAACATTATTTGAATAATTAATTAATTCGACATGTTCATTGACTTCGAATGATCTGTCCAGACCGAGTCGAGTCGAAATTTGGAAAAGTATGATGGGTTTCTGCAGGAGAATTGGCACAATGACTCCACAAGAAACTTCACGCTTATCTAGAGAAATACTTAGATATTAGCTGTCTTAGATTTTCTATGTCATTTCCATTGTTCTCGCAGTGAAATGCTTTCGAAATTATATATAGCCATCACACAGGCACTACTGTCATTGAACGACAAAAAATAATGTATATCCTCCTCTTGAACGAAGCCAAATCATAACTCTTTATTTTTCTTGCGCCTCTGACTTCATCAGATCATATAGAGGCTCTACACACACATTTGCTCACATCCAACAGATCTTTGATGTGGAACACCAGCATTGACGTTCATCACATCAGACTAGACTTCATTTACCATCAGGATATAGGAAACTCTACAGGTTTTTATTGCGCGGAAATTCATTAGATACCCACTAAGGAAACTCAATAGTAGACCACATAGTTTAGGCGCCAAAGCAGCGTTTTTATAGAAGTCCTTGGTGCCGAACTTGGTCAAATAGTTTGGAGATATTCAATGTCAATAATGTCAAATGATGCACAACTGCACAAAGACATATGGACAGTATTGAACATTGAAACCTACCTGGATGTGCAACAAAAAAAGATACAATTTTCTTCTTTCTCACATGGTCGTTTTAATTCATTTCACTTTAAGCTCGATCTAGAGAATATATAATATTATATCTTTGGTTACGTCGGCTTTTGAATGATTTGGTTCTTGTTGATGCAGATCTGGGCCTGATAAAACTCACTGGAAACATTAAGGAAAGTTCTTCAATCAATGCCTACATGATATAATTGTTCGAATGCCACGAGAGTGACGGAAAGGAGTGATGATAAAATGCTTTATTAACATGTCGATGGGGTGCTGTTCGAGAGGTGAGGCTGATAATGAACTTATTACTATTATTTACGGTTGAAGACAGCCCTCGAACTCGCTTCTCGAGAATCTAGAAAAGTCTATTTCATTTTCATCAAGTTATCAAGACGAGCCTGACAGACTCTCGTGCCTGTGGGATGTGTGATTTAATTATTTCGAACAGTGGGATATTTATCGATCATTCTTTCGGAATAACAGCCGCAACTGTGAAATGCTAAATAAACTAATATAGGCAGAGAAAAAATAGTGAATGAAATGAGGTGGGGATGTTCAATATGCTCGTTTCCTTGAAAACGTTCACACACGAAAAATTGTTGAATATGAATAAAATAAGGTTGTACGCACCTATCGAATTTACAATTGAATAATCCACCTTTGTAAGAATGTTTTCATATAAAATCATCATCATTCGTTATCAAAGGACACTGGTGACGTTATCATCGTACTATTTGGCACATCCCATTTCCCTAGAAGGACCAATAAGGATGACTTTCATCAACTCTGTCAAACTAATCCAACAAATATTCTTATACTTTATATTATAGACATTAAAAAAGTTGAATAGTTATTATCATTTCGCTATTACGGATAAATATGAATGATTAATAAAAAACTGCAGCTGATTCAATTCCAAAATGACAATTAGAAATATCACGATGATAATATACAAACTTGTTCGCAAATGCAGTAAAACTCCACGGATACACGGATATTGTTCGAGATGTGATATATTAGCTTCCCGTACAATTTTTCTGCAAATAATCTTGTGATACATCAACATACGTTTAAGCTTTAACGATATAAAATGAACACAAAATGGATTACGTCAATATAAATCAGTAACTTGCATCGAAATGTTTTTCACAACAATATATATCATTTCATCTTCATGCAACATTTTCTGTCGGAACAGATAAGAATATCTTCGTTGTATGCCTACAAATATATTCCACATGCTGGACCAAAAATTATCTCACTCATATTGTTGAGGATAAATGAAAATAATTGAATTCGTGAATACGAGAACAAGAAAAATTCCAATACCTTTCTTCTCTCCCAAAATTCCACCGCTGGCTAACACGATGTTCCTCGAACAGTATAGGTTGCCCTTTCGTGTTGCCACAGAAAAAAAATTGAAGGTTAGGTCTTCTTCTGATCTTTATTTCAATCGCATTGCGACTTGTGCTCACACAAGAGTTTCGTTGTCAGAAACTATGAATGTGACAGACATATATAATGGATTGGTATGTAGAGATGAATGAGGAATTCTCATTCTCATGAATGAATTTTCATTTTTTACTCTAGTTGTTCATGGGGGAGTTTTCTATCTATTCATAATATAGACAAATAATGTTGTACTCCTCAGTTGGTAACTAGATTTACTCTGTGAAATAAGTGGATAAATAAATAGATAAATGAAGAAAACTTGTTCCGTAGTGATGTACATCAAAAAAGCGCAACTGTCTTAAAAGTACGATGAAAAAACATCCCTTGTGACGATTCTACGAAAGCGCCGAACAGACATGATGACTTTTTTTTATAATCGCCAGTTTGAACTGGCAATTAGCTCTAATTGTCAGTTTAAACTGGCAATTATGGCTAATTGCCACTTCAAATTGGCATTCATCCCTAATTGCCACTTCAAATTGGCATTTATCCCTGATTGTCAGTTTAAACTGACAATCAGCCCTAATTGCCAGCTCAAACTGGCAATTATAAAAAAACATATCATCATGTTCGTTCAGCGCTGAACGGACATTATGAATTTTTTTTATAATTCCCAGTTTGAACTGGCAATTATGGCTAATTGCCATTTTTAACTGACAATCAAGGCTAATTGTCAGTTTAAACTGACACTTAGGGCTAATTACCAGTTCAAACTGGCAATTAGGGATAAATGCCAGTTTGAACTGACAATCATGGCTAATTGTCAGTTTGAACTGGCGATTAAGGCTAATTGCCAGTTTGAACTGGCATTTATGGCTAATTGCCAGTTTAAACTGACACTTAGGGCTAATTGCCAGTTTGAACTGGCAATTATGAAAAAAAAAATCATCATGTCCGTTCAGCGCTGTCGTACGATTCTCAATGAAAATCGTGAAATTTTTTTTTGTGGAAAATCATAGTGCCAGTCCATTCATTCAATCGTATGTAGTCTCTGCGAAGGCACAAGCAGAGAAATCTCCGCTCCGACACCGTGGAATATCCGTTGAGGTGTAATGATGCGTGCAGGGGACCGAAAAGCATTCATCATTCAGTGGTTGTTATAGAGCCACAATGCGAAACCGAACAGAACAGAACAGAGCCCAACGAAAAGTTACAATCCCCCGTGAGGCAGACATGACACCCATTGTGGCAGCCCACTCCATTATAAAACACTTCTGAACATATTGGCCTACAAGGGTGTGAGATGTGAGAATGCGGAATATGCGGATGTTTATCGATATGATGGGTGTTAGCCAGGACCCGATCTGAGGGGGGCAAATGGGGGCGGTTTCATTGAGAATCTTGAAAAAAAAAATCACAAATATACTCAATTTCATAAGGCAAAAATAGATGATAGTACACGGAAAAAAAGGATTTGTTGATTCAAGCAATATTTACTTCGATCAACCAAATAAAAGTGTCACATATGCACGACAAAATATAATGTTGAAACGAGTAACATTTGATCTTGTTTCAAGAGCGACTTCAAGGTTTCAGTCAACTAAATATTCTTTGGATGAACAATATATCATGTCCAACCAACTACATTATGTTTTATTTCAACGCAGGAATTGATTCGATCCAATTCATTATTTTGTTAATCCGAATGTGAAAAATGTTTGAATCAACCGAGTTCATGATCATATCAAGACAATCTTTTGTTCGGATTCATACATACTTTCGGATCAGTGAAGTAAATATTTTGTTGAATCAACTCTGGTAAACGATTATATGAAATTTACTCATCATTGGATTGACAAAAAGTGTCATTCGATCGGGGCATTATTCCGATTCAGTGTAATTACCTCTCTTGGTCTACTGAACATAAGAATCCATCGAACAAACTAAAACTGTCATCATAGAAAGATATCATTTCGCTTGTTTATGGTGATTCTATCCCAATATTCAATATCTAGGCACCGTCCTCCAATTGGTATTTGTAAACAGAGCCATCTATTGACTAGTATCATGATGGTAATATAAGTATTTCAATCCAATGTACCAAATTTACGTTTGATTTCCTCATTCTTTCCTTATTCCATTCGCGTATTATAATTCAGTTCATCATGATTATCAGCTGGAAGTGAAAAAGAACGTATTCAATTTGATAACTATATATTCTTGAATTGAGCAAAATCAGTTGTTTGAATCGATCCTGTATTGGAGTTAAATTGATATTACCATTTGTTCAAAGTGAATCGATAAATGATTCGTTCGATACTTATAGTTTTGAATAGATAGATTTGAATCACTCAGTTCAAAGAGATATGTTATTGATTCGACATTATCATTTATTCAATTTGAATTGGAGATGATTCCGTTTGATCAACATATTTTCAAATCGAGCATATATGAGAATTGTTTCAAGAATCCCATTTCGTCCATTCAACAGTATGGTGTCATTCGATGAATATAACTGATGATTGAAATGAATGATATTTAATTCGTTCAAATGAATAATTTCAACCGAATATATTTGGTTGAATTAACAAATCCTTTTTTTCCGTGTATAATCAGAAAACAATGAAATCATGTCTTTATTACATTTATTAAACCCAAAGGGAAATAATGCGAGTCATGGTAAATGTGTTGATGCTGTAAGAGTTTTCACCATCGAACAACGACTTTTCTTCGACCACTCGTCTCGTATCATTTTCTTCAGTGAAATAAATCATTAGAAGTTTTTATCGATCACACCACTCGTAAATGCATATTTAATTTAACAAAATTTGAATTATTCTAAGGAACGTCTAGTGTTAACGTTGCGTTTACTCAAACGTGACGTCACTGACAATTTGATACAATTTGGAACCTAAATTAATCATCGAACTACCACAAAGAATTATCGGTGAAACTTCTGTGAAACACATCGAAATTCAAGTTTTGTTATCTCTTTTCATGAAACAGATGGAGAAAAATACATTAAATGATCGAAGGTTGATTCAATACTAAAGAAGAGGCCAAACTGAAAATGAATTTCAATTGAATCCATTTCAAGATTCACTTGAAATAAAAATTTAATATTCCGATTTGTTTTTCTTTCAAATATAATCACCACATACACAAATATGTGCGATACAATTTTCTTCGTTATATTCATGAATAACTTTATTGATAGCATCATTATGATTATTGTAAAGAGCCGCAAATATTTTTTTCCCGGAGCGGCTATATATTGCTAGATCAGGCCCTGATTGTATGTTTAGGTCAGATGTGCTCGACTCACCCCTGAAAGATATTGACTTGGTGGCGGGTACATAATAGTCGATAAAAGAAACAATGGCAGAAATATCATTCGATACTTCTGCTTGTTGGGTATACCGTGGACAAAAGAGTGAGGTTTGATTATTCCAAAACGTTATACAAGACGCCATTCAATTCCTTCGAGTTGGACATTTGACATTCGGCCTGGATAAGTAAGTCATCGATACTTTACATTGCTAAGGATATACCTTCCGGTTTTTCTAGAAATAGTAGTAGTAGTTTAGTAGTTGTTTATCAGTCAAAAGTTATTACAAACATTCCTAAATTATCGATCTATCTGACTATATCTATCACGGTCGATTGATAAAGACATAAGGAAAGAGAGTGTGCATTCTATGATATTACAAGATATAAAGATGTCACAAGTGAAATAATATCCATCAATATATAGAAATGAAAATAGATACAAACGCAGAAAAACGAACCTAAAATTGCATTTTCAATTGTTCTTGCTATCAATCCTATATAATACAGGGTGTTTAGGCCTATAGGGAAAATCCAGCTCATGTAAATATGGCATAAAGTTCGTACGAGCGTATGTCAGAATTATTAAGAAAAATCGTGTTTTTATCGATAGCTCAAAAATTTTGATGGAATTTTCACGGTATATTTCAACAAATATCGGACGTCTTCTGGACTGATTTTTCATCCATATAATCACACTACAACGTTTTTTTTTTCTAGGGAATTATACGAAAATTAATGTGATGTGTTCCTGTTCTGTTTTCATAAATGAATACATTTCACGGTATTTTTGGCTCTGACTTGCTTGTGTGCTTTTTTTGCAATTCGGCTGCAGATTATGAAAATCTAGAGTTTCATACATGCAAATGGTACTCTAGAGGATGCTTTAAGGAAGCTCTAAGGAGCCATTTGCCAACCTCTGATTGAATAAAGTTTTCTCCATATTTCTGGACCAAGGAGCCGCTGTCACTATTTTCAACACACACGTGAAAGTAGTTGAAAAACGAAAATGCGCCTCATAATAGCTATACACGAATGGTAACTCGTAGTGTATGTTAGAGTTTGTGACGTAATACAACTAGTAGACCAACCCTACGTATTGTTCTATGCTTAGCGCACATACCGTGGTTTCAAAATCCGATTTGTGATTCATGATGCACGTTCGATATGGAAATAGTGAGAGATTATTGAAGAGGAGGTTTCAATGCATCGGTCGATGCAATGGGACAAGTATTAATGACCCTGGGGGGCTTGTCAAACGATACGGTTGAAAGTAACTAACAATGGGACATAATTTATGCGAAAAATTGCCACTTCCACTCACGGAAAACTAGGCAGGCCAATATATTGTTATGGTATGAAAACTAGGAAGGAATTTCAGATGTTAAAATTATCGACGCACAGTTTCGTACACACTTTTTTCTTGTGGATCTACTTTACTGTTTGAGTCCTCTCACAACTCACAATATTACAATAAAATCCATAAAAATCGATGTAAACCACCCGATGCTGGCGCTCTACTCTGTGTATTATAAGCGAATGAGCATCCCATTTCGAATTGATTTCGAAATTGGGTTTCCATTTTGAACCGAAGCAAAGCTACGAAGGCGTAGAAGGGCCAACAACAATATATCTTTCAAAACAATTGAAATTGTCACTTTGAAGTGTCATGATGTGTTTGTTGACTCGGTTTTCCACAAATTCGTTTTCGTGAATAATGGTGAGTAATTTTCACCCTATTTTCGCCTACCCTAACTTGAGTATTATTGCACGCCACTGCAATAGACTGTCATGAGTCATGAGGCATAATAGGCTGACATTTATTCGCAGCCAAATTTGAAATAACGAAATAATGAAAAAAAAAATGAATTTCGGAAACATCCTCTTCGACTGGCCCCGAAGACAACCCACACTTTGATCGCCCGCGCCTCGAAATCCTCAACCCCATAAATAAAATTACCCGCTCGTCGAGAAAGTATATCATGTTTACGACGATTCTCTATGATAATCCCCATATTTACAGCGGATCCCGACACAATCGCCTCGATAAAGAACTTTTATCGTCCAGACCTATAACTCAAATGACCACCGACACTCGGTGCATTGTATTTCACGGCATTCGTGCGCCCCGTTTGTGCGAACACCCACTAGATAGGCGGATATATAATAGCTTCGGATAGCATCACGCGAACTTGAATGCGTTTATGAAGGGCCATATTTCAGAAAGTGGGCAAAAGTGGGCAATCATGCGGAAATATATTGTTATCTTCATTAGCGAATAATGATGCGCAAAAACAATAAACATACTAAATACTGGATGTAAGTTTTTCCAGTAGGTGATACTTTCATTTTTCCAGCTTTTCAAGTGGGACTTTCCTCTCCTCGTTTCTGAAAAATGAAGTAGAAGTTATTAAAGATGATTTCAATATATTTGTAGTGATGACAGATTTTGTGATATGCCCCAAAATGTCACTGCGCTTGAAATTAAACCTTCAGATACCTAAAAGAGAAATTCTTTATTTGTCAGTGACACCTTGTTTTTGAAAAATTTGGAAATACAAATTATTTAATGAGAATAAAACCTCTACTTATCTTGGTGGACGTTTCGTTAACGAATCTGCTCCCGTTCTCAACACAATTAAAATATTTTTCTCTTCGCAAAATTTTTTCAATATGTTGTTGGTTTTGACACTGAAAAGTGACAGTTTGGTAGACGGAGGAATTCTGGTTACAAGGTGTTTTCATTAATTGATATTGAATTTTCCATTTTCATATTCAATTTTCATAAGTGGGTGCCAAGTTCTATCTATATCAACTGAACAAGAAGCAATATTATTGTCTCCGTTCAAGAGAATGCAAGCAGACTCTTTGATTTTCCGTTTTTGGTTGTTGTTTTCTTTTCCTATTATCTCAATATTTCTCTAATCAGCCATATGTTGTCCATTTTCCGTAAGGATATATTCAGCTTATTTTTGATTTGTCAGTAAATCTTTTCTTTATATTGTTCTTATGCTCTTTCATTCTTGCTGATAGAGGCCTGCTAGCCACTATCACGCCCGTGAAACAGGGTGAATACTTTTCAAAGTTCTAAGAGATATTTCAGATAACAAAACACTCAGAACCTTATATTTCGCTCTCATCCAAACACATATAACTTACGCGGGGTACTAACATAAGTATCAGCTGGAAAAACCACTATGAATGAACTAATAAAAACGAAAAAAAGAATCCTAATAATTATAATGACTTGGTTATCACCCTATACATATTCTGAGCCTTCTATGACGGAAACATGCGGTTATTTGTTATTTATTCTAATCCATCACTACATCTAGAACTGACAAGCGAAAAATGCCATATGATGGATAAGCGAACGGTTATTGATTATGAAAAGTTGGGTAACACTTCTAGATTTAGCGTAAAGTTCACACTTGTGTACAGGGTGATTCGCGAAAAATCGAGTGTCGATAGTGATTCTGATGAATGAAACTATATATTTTGCAATCAATAAAAATCAGTAGAAGCTTTTGAAAGAATCTATACCATGTATTGTTCAGACCGAAACAATTCGATTTGAGCAAACTTGATTCGGTAAAAAGTTGCTCGGTTTGGAGTAGGTAACAATTTTCAAACGCACTTAGGTGCGAGATCACTTCGTTATCGAGTTTTTCAGATTACAGATTCGTTATCTACTGGTCCAAATTAGTGGTTGTGATTTTTTTCAGATTTTCAAAAAAGTAATTAGGAACCAAAAATTAAATTTCGAAGATATAGTAACATGAACCTTGAATTTCCTTTCACATTTAATGATCGAATCGTTCGAAATGCTGCAATCTAGATGAAAATCCGACCGTGTGCCGGAAAATGTTCTGCGACCTGGCCGTTCCGGAGATATATCGAGCTCAAAATTTGCTAGTGTGCCTTTTTTGGTTTGCAATATTGGTGAGGTAGCCTCCGCTACGCCACTGGATTCAATAATTCTATTTAATTTAGAGGTCGAGCTGCTAAATATCGCTACACATCATACGATCAAATTTCAACAATATCGACATAAGGATGTTTGAAATATTAATAGAAAAAAAAAAAGAAACTTTGACACCATATATCTTAAAAGCCACAGATATTCAAAGACACTACAATTTTAAATTCAGTACATACCCCTAGGTAACACCCTGTATAGCTCTATCGGTATTTTATCTACAATTATATCTTATACTTTGTATGCTTGAAATATGTTCCGATCTAAGAGCGCTCATACATCAATAGTTACAACCACTTTTTACGTTGCCAAAGCATAAAGACTTAATTAATCACAGAAATATATCATGGTCGTTTCGTTGGCCAAGACTAAATATTGGATATTTTACTCTGTCGCTGAAACCATCAATCAAAACACCTTTACGAATGTGTTTGGATGATGGTTATAACTTTCAAGAGATAGGTATGCTATCCATAACCATAACACCACCTGTCTGTCAGAGGTATAAGACAGTCTTATTGGTAGTAGCGTAGAGTTTTATATGATATATGTGTGTGGCAAGTCATATAAGAAACATACTCAAGAAGCTAGCAAAGCCACACTCGAATTTCAGCTCCAGAAAGGTCGCATAATATTTCACCCTATTCCCAAATTTTTTGCTCTTCTCCATCACGGATGAATCTTTGTCTTTGCTAGGTTGGGCCGAACTCAGCGATGTCTTTTTTCGAAAAACTATATTCAAATTGTTCTGCTCAACGTTTTGAGAAGTCCGTAAAAAAATGCAAGGATTGGGAGATATTCGCAAAGTCGACTATGTCCTTTCCTCAAAATCATATTATTTGACGATTTGATATGGCGAAGTGATAGATCTGTATATTGGCTTGATGACCATCCTGTTTTGGAATTTTTGGCTGGTCGTTTTTCAAAAAAAAACTTCCGACGAACTCTTAATTATAGTGCGTTCTTGCAAAAAACAGTTCTGCCGGATTATTAAATCCGAGATAAGCACGACACTCGGTAGGTGTAAGACAATTACAGTAGATAATTTTTGAGAAGTATTTTACCAGTCTAGCACACCGACAAAATATGCCTCATGAGGTCAAGCCAGGCTTATTCATACAAAGTGTCCCAAAAAGGTCTTAAGAACCTACCACATATTCTTCAGGACAAAACAGCTCGATACCTTCTATCGAGTTTCCTCGAGGACACCCTGTATGATATGGCTCGGAAGTTAACAGTTTGCTATACAGTGTGTCAGTTTCAAAATTTGGATTGGCCAGCTCTGAGGGTTGCCTTTTGAAATTCTGGAGTGGCAGATAACTGCCACTTCCAAATTCCTTCCCCCTTCATTCGGCCAGAATTGATTTTTTTTTTTTCATTTTCTGAAACAATATTCAATCTTCATAGTTAAAGCCAATCCAAAGTTTCGAAATTCAAAGTTTCGAAATCATATCATGATAATATATTCGTAAAATTTTGGATACCTAAGACCATGGTGAAAGTAATTTGAAAAAGTTATAGACTCTTGCCTACTTGATTGTGTCGATTTTAATACCTTACTGAGGCTTCCAAAGATCGAAACCAGATGGCGTCATATCTGCTGATCTCTAGAGATATCTTGTGAAGTCTGAGAAACATGAAGCAGAGTAATTTTTTGAAAATCAATATTTTCGATGATCTGATGCAACAATATTTTTGAACTGATTTTGAGCTAACTATTTACCCTATTTTCGAATTTTCTGCTCCAAGTTTTCAGGCAGAAATCCAAAAAAAAACGCAAGAGTTGGGAAATATAGACTTTGCTGATGATTATTGGAATCACCGGAGAAAAAGAAAAGGACTTGAATGATGAAATTAAGATACTTGAAGAATAGGAATGATACTGAATACAAATAAAACTAAGTAATGATAATGACAAAAACAAATGGATGATGAAGTATAAGACACTGGATGTCAAGAGATGGAAATAAATTACATAACAGAAGAAGCTTAAATATATATACAATGCAACGAATAAGTCATTTATAAACATTGAGTTATATTGTTCACAAAAAATGGAATTCCAGATAATTTATTCGATCTGAAATTGAAATATTCGCAAAATTCAGTGAAACCAAATGAAAAAGAAACTCATATCACATTTTGTTTCGATTATTCAATAATAATAATGATGATAATGTTAATTCACGTTTTTTACGATGAACTCGTTTATGTTCAGTTGTTTGGCGAAATTGAAGATTGAATTCAAGCTCTCCCGAAGTGAAAAACATATCCAGGACTCCATTGAGAATCCGTAAGTTTTGCTGACTTCTGAAAAACCGGAACAGATACATTCAATTGTTCTTCAATATTTTACCCTCTACCTGAATCTCAAATTTCCGAAAACAATTTCATGGCGTCTCAAAGACCACCCACTCGCCGCAAAAAAATATTCCAAGAAACGAATAAACACACTCAAGTGATGGGATGGATACTTGCATTATAATTTCGACCCAGTTATCGACTTGGTCAACTCCGAAATAGCATTATAACACCTTCAGTACCTTAATCCGAAAATCCACTTATATTCCGAACTTGTCGATAGACAGAAGGCTAAATCGAAAAATCATTGTCCGGTATACGGAAAAGGCCAGCTGGTGTCATTTTATGGTTTGGGGATTCGAGAGGCACGAGTAGCGGTACACAAAAGTGTCCGAAATAAACTACTTTGAGCCAAATCTGTAGGTAAGTCCGTTCAAAGAGAAACTGTGTATTTGTAAGACCAACAACTTGTGATCTTTATTTCCTTTGTGGGATCCTTCTGTGCGATAATAGAAAGCCTTGGTTCGTGCATAATGGCAGGATGAAAGGCCTCTTGACTTTGTTGTTGAAATGGTTGAGGGTGAATTTATTTTTAATTTGTGCTCACCAGGTCAGATTACGCATTTTTCGGATGAATATTGGGACAATGAAGATGTATAGTATTGACTGTGTCAATCATACGTTTACAGGGTTGGGATAAAGTATGGAACCAAGTAAATATATTTCAAATGAAAAGAATGATATTTATGAACATTTGCATTTTTTTGTTAATAATATACTTCTGTTTCAACCGGAACTGCTATTAACTCCCTTAATTTTAATGGGACACCCTATATATTTTTACAGATTTTGAAAGAGCTTGTTATCTCGAATTTATACATACTGAGTTTAGTGTGGGAATATTTGTAAAAACTAGGAATAACTCACTGTTAGTTGTACATTTCATCAATTCAGAATAATGAGAAACAAAATTACTTCAAATGTTCAAAATGCTCGCCGTTTACTTGCTGACAATTTGCCATCCTATCAACAAATTCTTGAGTCACTCTTTCCAAGACTTCGCCACGTATTAGTTAACATTCATCAATATTTCTTTGTCTCATATCCTGTGAGTTTGTTAGTCGTTCAACGTGAAAACGTGATTTTAGATAACCTCAAAGAAAACAATTTAACGGGCTAAGATCTGGAGAACCAGCAGGCCACCCTATGCATCCTCTACGTCCAATCCATCGATTTGGGAAATTCGCTTCCAGAAAATGCCAACCCGTCTATCATAGTGGGGAGGTGCTCCATCTTGTTAAAACCAAACATTTTGTGTTGATTGCCCATTCTGTTGAAGTGCAAATTATTAAAAATATGACACACTTCTTCATGAAGTCTAACACGATCACCATTATCATCATTAAAATTTTCATACGCTCTTTTTCAATCAATTGAACCATTCTAAATTGTAAAATTTATTTCCGTCAATAAGAATTTGACACTTGGAGAACAAAAGAGTACTTGTTTATCCATTTTTATATCTGATTATGATTCTCCAATGCCCATTATATAAAAAAGGTACTCTTGTAAAAATCGCTATCTGTCACCGTTTCCTCCGAAAATGGCTAAGTCCAATCAATAATAAATTAATGGTAAGAAATTAAAGCCTAAGAGGAGTAGGGTCAAATTCACCCAAATACCCCCCTGGTTTGTACGCCCCTGGTTGAAGGTGACAAAATCCGGAAGGCTCAAATTGATGAACCTACGAACTAGATTTCATGTCCCAAAATTGGTTGCGATAGCTGCAGTAGTACGGAAGCTATAAAACGAAAAGTAGTTTTTGGAGGTCATCTTCGAAGGGCCCTAGCTCCCTGAAGAAGCGTTTCCGGACCCATGTTCACATGAACTTTTTTTCTTATTTTCGTGTGTTTTATCTACCCTAGAAGTTTGTAACATGATCAACGGAACACCCTGTATAAGTGACTTGAATCAAAATGACGCTTTGTGAAGTCACAAGTCGTATAACTTGTTCAAAATCGCCATAGCTGCATAGAATGATGTTGGATAAAAAATACCTCGCGAGGTCCTAAACCCAATCTCGAATGACTCGTCGTGTGAGGCATTTATCAATATTGTACCTTTATATCGGTCCCGAAACCATCGCTCGATCAGACGTCCATTGTGTCCACTCCGATGATTGATATCCTCCGACCGTTATCCAAATATTCTAAGCGAAGATATCATCGAAATCGAAATGTTTACAATCATCATTCACTGCGCGTCATTGGATTTACGTCATATGCGGACGCTTACATACAATATCATAGTCTTCCAAGGCGATATCTGACAGGTATGCTTGTCTGTACTTTTGGTGATATTTGTTTAAGAGTTTCGAAGAGTCGATGATTTTTTGACCTCGATTATTGATTCAGTATAGAAGCCTTTGTTGTTACTCAACCAGTTTGTGATGATATAATAGAAATAATTTCTAAAGCTATCATCGACTGGTTGACGACATTCATTAGATACTGTCTGTAAGTTTTTCGAGGAGGTGGTACAGTCATTTTCCAGATTGTTGTGGGATTTTCTCTCCTCGTTTCTAAAAAATAGAGTAGAAGTTATTAACAATTATTTCAATATATTTGTAGTAAGGACAGATTTGGGATCAGCCCCAAAATGCCACTGCGCTTGAAATTCAACCTTTAGATACCTAAAAGAGAAATTCTCTATTGGTCAGTGACACCTTGTTTTTGAGTAATTTGGAAATACAAATATATTTAATAAGAATAAAACCTCTACTTATCTTGGTGGACGTTTCGGGAACGAATCTGCTCCCGTTCTCAACACAATTGAAATATTTTTCTTCGTAAACTTTTTTCGATGTTTCCGATTTTGACACTGAAAAGTGACAATTTGGCAGACGGAGGAATTCTGGTTACAAGGTGTTTTTATTAATTGATATTGAATTTTCCATTCTCATATTCAATTTTCAAAAGTGGGTACCAAGTTCTATCTATATCAACTGAACAAGAAGCAATATTATTGTCTCCGTTCAGGAGAATGCAAGCAGACTCTTTGATTTTCCGTTTTTGGTTGTTGTCTTCTTTTCCTTTGATCTTAATATTACCCTTACTGAAAATGGCCAACATATGGCCGATTGGGGTAATATTACGATCATAGAAAAAGAAGACAACAACCAAAAACGGAGAATCAAAGAGTCTGCTTGCATTCTCCTGAACGGAGACAATAATATTGCTTCTTGTTCAGTTGATATAGATAGAACTTGGCATCCACTTCTGAAACTTGAAAATATGAAAATGGAAAATTCGATATCAACTAATGAAAACACCTTGTAACCAGAATTCCTCCGTCTGCCAAATTGTCACTTTTCAGTGACACTGAAAACATTGAAAAAATTTTACGAAGAGAAAAATATTTCAATTGTGTTGAGAACGGGAGCAGATTCGTTCCCGAAACGTCCACCAAGATAAGTAGCGGTTTTATTCTTATTAAATATATTTGTATTTCCAAATTTTTTCAAAAACAAGGTGTCACTGACCAATAGAGAATTTCTCTTTTAGGTATCTAAAGGTATAATTCCAAGCGCAATGACATTTTGGGACAGATCATTTAAAATCTGTTCTTACTACAAATATATTGAAATAATTTTTAATAATTTCTACTCTATTTTTTAGAAACGAGGAGAGAAAATCCCACAAAAAGCTGGAAATGGACATTCATTAGCTTTGAATGAACGCACAAGTTTAAAAACGATTGTCGAGATCAAAGAAACATCAGATGGGCCAGTATAATGAAAATTCACGATCTAGTCATAATTCAAAAGAGAATTTAGTGATGAACTCTTTTTTCCATATTTTTGGAAGAAGGTCTTCGAATCTCTCTTGAAAGTTCGTGAACATCAGGAAAGAGTTTGTGCACTACTCAAATATTAATTCTTCAAACAACATAGCCTTCATTCTCAATGGATAAATAAAAGATCAATGAAAATTTTAGGTATGTTCATGGATCGCTTTATCTTTTCCAGACTGAATATCGGATATGCGCTGCCTGTGGGGAACCCATCAGCGACAAATTCCTGCTGGAAGTGTCTGGAAAAACCTGGCACGCAAGGTGTCTAAGGTGTTCCATTTGCCAGCTCCAGCTGGATAGGCAACCCTCTTGTTTCATCCGAGACAGGGCGATTTATTGTAAAGCAGATTACGCCAAGTGAGTAAACGGATATATTTCATTCAATAATGGAGCATGTGGACTCTTTTACTCCTCCCTTCATAGATTGGGAAGATGCCAGGACAGTTCACAAGGCGAGAAATAAATAAGTGTGTTGAACAGGAAACGTTTAGCAAGACTATTTTTCCAACTTTTTTAAATTTATTTTGCTCTATTTGTGTTTCAGTGATTATCAGAACTGTTATTTCCTTCATTTTTCAGCTTTTGATGGGATTTTCTCTCCTCGTTTCTAAAAAATAGAGTAGAAGTTATTAAAAATTATTGCAATATATTTGTAGTAAGGATAGATTTGTAATCTGCCCCAAAATGTCACTGCGCTTGAAATTCAACCTTTAGATACCTAAAAGAGAAATTCTCTATTGGTCAGTGACACCTTGTTTTTGGAAAAATTTGGAAATACAAATATATTTATTAAGAATAAAACCTCTACTTATCTTGGTGGACGTTTCGGGAACGAATCTGCTCCCGTTCTCAACACAATTGAAATATTTTTCTCTTCGTAAACTTTTTTCGATGTTTCCGATTTTGACACTGAAAAGTGACAATTTGGCAGACGGAGGAATTCTGGTTACAAGGTGTTTTCATTAATTGATATCGAATTTTCCATTTTCATATTCAAGTTTCAGAAGTGGATGCCAAGTTCTATCTATATCAACTGAACAAGAAGCAATATTATTGTCTCCGTTCAGGAGAATGCAAGCGGACTCTTTGATTTTCCGTTTTTGGTTGTTGTCTTCTTTTCCTATGATCTTAATATTACTCCAATCGGCCATATGTTGTCCATTCTCAGTAAGGATATGCTCAGCTAATTTTAACTTGTCAGTATATCTTCTTTTTATATTGTTCTTATGCTCTTTCATCCTTACTGATAGAGGCCTGCTGGTTTCATATATATTACAAATATATTGCAATAATTTTTAATAACTTCTACTCTATTTTTTAGAAACGAGGAGAGAAAATCCCATCAAAAGCTGAAAAATGAATGTACCATCTCCTCGAAGAACTTACAGACAGTATGTTATTTCCTTCTTCAGAAACTAAACAATCGAATCATAATCATGGCGTTTTCAATTCACTTTCTTAGTAAAGTTTGCTCGAATCCCTACATTCAATTATGCATATCAGAAACTTAAATTACATTATTCACCTAATGCATATTCGTGATATTCTGAACACTTGTAACAAATGTGCACCTTAGAATAACAACAAAACGGACTTTTTGTGATGCTGTCTCGCATGAAATATCGGAAAAAAAGTCACTGAATCATTAACAGATGAGCTCCCATGAAATCGCCTGTATCATTGAAGAACCAAGGATGGCATTATACTCCACGCTCGGGCACAATATCTTTCTAGACTTTTGTATTATATTAATATTCCTTCTCCCGCGTGAAAGGTATTTTTTATTCATTATTTATTTTGTCGGAATGCGTTGTTTTGTTGTTTATGTGATTGACAGATAAGGAGAAATATCCGAGAGCCGTATATGAAATCCTACACACGAACAAAAAAGCGTGAGCATATTGTATCCGGATGACTAGCACTTCTTGCGGCTTCATTTGTCATTCCGAGAGTGACATTTGACCACCTCATCTCGCATATTATTCCTATCAAAACTCTCTCGGTATCTCGGTTCCCATCGGAGAGAGAACGGTTCCTAAGGTGTATCATGTCATGCAAGGAAAATATTATCGTTCGATATACAAAAAATAATCCCCGGATTAGAGGCGACGGAGAGTAAATAAACGTTCATTGATTCCTTCCCCGTATAAATATAGTAGTCATCGAGATTTTTTAGGTTTTTTTTCTCGTGTTTGTGGAAGCACCTGATGTTTGTATTGCCCAGCAAACCATGTGATATGTGAAATAGGTGGACGTGATATCAACGATGTACAAAACACTGGTGCTGTCACTGATGGTGTTTTGTTTCGTCAGAAACGCTAACGCCATTTTTTGCTATAATGGCCTAATAGTCATGACACTCCCCAGAAGATGGTGACATTTTTACAGATTTCTGTACAAATAGTTGACGTTTTGAGATTGTAATTATTTAGTTCGATCTGAAATCGAGGAGGAACCTAAATTACCACTTCTGAATCATCATTTTTAAAAACACTGTTTGTGCAATTATCAGTAATACTGATTTTGTTTTCATTTTTGTGTCGCCATCTAACAACTGACACTTTAGTGATTTTCCGCTATAACGAATAAAATGCTGTTATCAAGTTGGTTGTACGTTAGAGTTTTGGTTGAAGAAATTAGATAGGCAAATCGGCAGAAAAGCGCCACCATCGTTGTGATATCGCATTGTGACATGCTTCATCGTATTTCAAGTCACAAACATGAATTCGATAGTATGAGGCGATACGAAAATATCCCAAGTGAAATATGAAGTCACTAACAGTTGTTATACAAGTCCACAATTTATTTATATCACAAATAGGTGGCGCTGTGGTATCAAATGGAGGCTGCAAATAAACGTAACATTTAAGACTATTGTGACAGATTGTGTATGTACGGATCAAAAGTTCATCAACGATGAGTTGATTGTTGGTGAGCATCTTAGGCGTCATCACGAAAAGGTCAATTTTTGTTTCATCACGACGTTTAGAAACCTGATCGCAGGTTTTATTCACCGAAAGAGAGGATAACTTCGTATCAACGACCACAACGATTCCTTATTCGTTCGTCTACAGGATATTTTTTGATTTATTTGTTATTCATCATATTAATCAACTCTGAAATCTCTACCACCATTTCTGATTTTATTCAAAGTTGTTGTCGTTTTGGAATGATATGGCAGATGATTATCTTTGTCGATGAAACGTTATATACCTGCCTTTCTCGAACTATCTTATGTGAAATGATTGAATCAATTATAATTTCACGGAAGTGAACAAAAAAAAACATTTTTAATCGTCACCCAGCATCATAACCTCGATATCGAACGTTAAATTCTAAATAGTCAATGACATAAGGACGCGCGTAATGTGTGTTGCCTACCTCTGATGTTACTTTGATAAATACAGCGTTCTTCAAATTCTACAATTCAAAAAACCGAACTAGATTACACTCTATCAGTGTGTGATACTCCTTCGGAATCTTAATTTCAGGTTTCCATATTTTTGCCAAATAAAAACAGTTCTTATGAAAAATAAAAATATCATGGATATAGACTTTGATGATTCGGAAAATTAATAGAAGTATGTAGAAAAGTAAGTGAGAATGGTGATAAATACACAAGAGGTATGATTTCCATGATTCTCCTGTTGATTTCGGTGACCATGTCGTAGCTAGAGCAAAAATAAAGAAACTAAAAGAATGTCCTCGAAAACACGAATGAAACTGGTTCAAACCTATTGAGTCATTATAAGCACCTTCTTTTATGGATACAGATGCTCGCCCATGGCCAGTGTCTTTTTTCTCGAAGATCCCAAAACGAAGGAATCGACAGAAAACCCGAATGAACCGACATCAGGGCAATTAAAATCAATAAAACGCCTACCGAAAATGTAAAATGTTAATTAAACAATTACCAAATACTGGAATAAAACGGTAAACAATCTTTACGACCCTCTGGCCGACCAGAACACGCTTTTAGAACATTCCAAATTGAAGTTTAATGTTACGCTCGGAAGTTGGGAGTCCAAGTGGCGCTAGTCGACATGCTACTGCGTCCCGGGATTGTAAATTAGGGGAATTAGAACTCTCATTAAAAGATACACGGAGATTGCCGGAGGTAATTAATATGGATCACACGGAGATGAATTCGTTCGACAGGACACTTTCCACGGACTTAGAGCTTCCAATGACCACCCACAACGGTCCAATTGACAAGATGAAGGAAACATCGTCGATAGTTG
Organism: Gastrophysa polygoni; assembly: GCA_963576655.1. Taxonomy (NCBI): domain Eukaryota; kingdom Metazoa; phylum Arthropoda; class Insecta; order Coleoptera; family Chrysomelidae; genus Gastrophysa; species Gastrophysa polygoni. The sequence goes on along the minus strand of OY755090.1, from coordinate 24,090,598 downwards.
TGTCTCTGGAGGTTGATCGGGAAAGGATTTTACAGATATCTGATATATTCTTTCCTCGATTCTGAAAATTAAAATAGGTATTACAATAATTATTCAAATATATTTGCAGTGAGGTCACAAACCTAAAAGAGAAATTTTTTATTGGTCAGTGACACCTTGTGCCTCAGAAGAATCGGAAGACAAATATATTAAAAAAAATATCAAGATTTCTTCTATCTTAGTGGTGGACGTCTCAGAAGAAAATCTGCTCACGTTTTTAAAACGGAAGAAAATGTTTTTCTTCGAAATCGTTCGGCTGCTTCGTATTCTGACAAAAAAACAGTGACAATTTGTCAGATAGAAAATAATTTTGGTTACCAGTTTTGAGAAGTGAATGCCAAGTTCGATTTATATGAACTGAACAAGAAGTAATATTATTGTTATCAGGCAGATTCTTCGATTTTTCTTTTTTGGTCATTATCGTGTATCAAAATGTGACAGTTGTTAGAAAATTCTGGAAAAATATGAGAGCTGACAATTTCTCCAGTCCCCTCTTATATCGCTATCGCAATAAGTACATTCATACCTTTCTCATCACGCACTACGCGTTTTGAAACAATGAGAATAATTCATCTAGGTACTCTAAACAAAAGACTATACTGTATCAGTTGACGGATCTCTCTGTATTTAACTCTGTGAATCATTCGTGTAAGATGACTAGCACTTTCGATAGATCGACCTCCTATGAGGCAAAAATTCCTGGTTATTTCGATTGAAGACACCGATGCCTTCCCAAATGTGGAGAGTTATCTTATATAGTGACCCCCCTCATCATCATCTGTAGTATTGGTAGAATATTATCTCATTTTTATAATCATCTGAACTACATTCTACTGAATCAAGAGGAACCAACTACTTTGTACACTATTTTTTTACGAACATAAATATTCGAAACATTATTGTTACAAGTTTCATCCCGAAATTTATTCGAAGATTCGCTCATCATCGAAAACTACTACGCAACCCAAAATACAGCAGTCCAGAAAGAAATAACCCCAGATACTCTTTGCACAGTTTGAGAGACAATACCTATGCCAATGAAAATAAATGTGTGCTTTTATGAATTTTGTTACAAAAGTACGTCTATCTTCGGATAGGATATTTCGACTATCATGTTCGGTATCTAACTTCACTCAACTGCCATTTTCTTGAATGATAATATTTCCTGAGATTTTTTTTTTATTCGAAATCAATAACTTAGTGGATTCATAATATCCACAGGAGTCAGAATCAGAAAAGGTAGGAGGAGATGGTAAAACATAACCAGAATCTTGAAGAAGGAAGCAAGAAGGAGAAGGAAGGACGTTTTTTAAATATTACCACACTAGTGCGTTTTACTTCCGACTCTTGTCATAGTACAGCAGGCTCAAAACCAGTTATATGTGTGTTGTTTATTCATTTAGGTTCCACTTCAATACATGTATACATTTTATCGTCGGAGCCCAATCGGAGCACACGTCAAGTTTATAAATGAATCATTTCTAACCGTAGAAATAATGATATAGAGGCCACGTGACTTCCTATCACCGATCTCATTGGTTGGCGGTTGAACGGTAACTGAACGTCAACAGTAACGGATAGTGTTACACGGAAAAAAAGGAACCAAATATTTTTGGTTGAAATTATTCGTTTGAACGGATTAAATATCATTCATTTCAATCATCAGTTATATTCATGGAATGACACCATACTGTTGCATGGACGAAATGGGATTCTTGAAACAATTCTCATATATGCTTGATTCGAAAATATGTTGATCAAACGGAATCATCTCCAATTCAAATTGAATAAATGATAATGTCGAATCAATAACGTATCTCTTTGAACTGAGTGATTCAAATCTATCTATCCAAAACTATAAGTATCGAACGAATCATTTATCGATTCACTTTGAACAAATGGTAATATCAATTCAACTTCAATACAGGATCGATTCAAACAACTGATTTTGCTCAATTCAAGAATATATAGTTATCAAATTGAATACGTTCTTTTTCACTTCCAGCTGATAATCATGATGAACTGAATTATAATACGCGAATGGAATAAAATATGTGGATTATGTTCGATCAGTATGAGAAATTATTGACCTGAGAAGATGGCGACGTTCATGTAGATTTCTGTACACATAGTTGACGTTTCGAGATTGTTATTACGTAGTTTGGTCATTAATTGAGAAGTAACCTAAAATACTACTTCTGAATCATCATTTTTAAAAACACTGATTGTGCAATTATCAGTAATACTGATTTTGTTTTCATTTTTGTGTCGCCATCTAACAACTGACATTTGAGTGATTTTCCGCTATAGCGAATAAAATGCTGTTATCAAGTTGGTTGTACGTTAGAGTTTCGGTTGAAGAAGTTGATAGTTGATAGTTATTTCAACTTGGAACCTTCGAACAGTCCAGCTTCATCTCTGAAAACAATCCGCGATTCGTTTCAGAAGCTTCGGCGCCAAGTGCTCGATCTGCACGCGGGGCATCTCCTCCTCCGATTGGGTGCGCAAGGCGCGCGACCACGTCTACCATCTGGCGTGCTTCGCGTGCGCCGCCTGCCATCGGCAGCTCTCCACCGGGGAGGAGTTCGCGCTGCACGAGGACCGGGTGCTCTGCAAGGCGCACTACCTGGAGATCCTGGACGGCGGCACCACCTCCTCGGACGGTAAATGCACTTTAGTTGGGATATTTTCGCCATACTGGTTGTTTCGGCGGGTTTCCAGGAGGTATACGTCCAGTGGATATCCCATGGACGTCCAATGGACGTCCATGGGATATCTTTCATGGACGTGAGGAGATAAAACTGGTATCACGAGAAGTTGAACCTGCGATCTTTCGATCATTACTCAGGGTGTCTCATTTGGTGAATATTCATATCCTAACCAGTATTAGGGGTGTCTGATGATGCTTCTCATTCATGCTTCTCATCATTATGAATCATCCAATGAATGATTTCCTAGATTTATTTCGAATCAAAGAGAAATTAGGGGATTACTCAATGTTAATGTGAGGAAAGTCGTACTTCAATGGACCAAACATCCTATTGATGTCCAAAAGTATGTTAGCCTAAGAATCTTTTCCAGTAAATGTACCTTTATAACCTAGATGTGATCTGATTCACATATTTCTGAATTCTACATGTCTTTATCCCCTCTGGATGAATTTTGGATATGCAATGGATATCCAAAAGTGGTCACGTTCTTATTTGATGCGAATGACCTTCTTTTTCATATATTTTTGTTCGATTTATAACTCATGGAACACCCTACATACAATTTGACTCATTTGAGTGACCTTTTGGAATCTTTATTGCTTGTGCGATTTCGACCAGATTTTTTTCAAATTGTAGAGTTTGATGAAATTGATTATATGACCAGAAAGCGCCATAGTCCAACAAAATCCAATGCCTACTACGTCTATTTTCAGAAGTGAAATTATACTCTCGAAACCAGGCCTGTACCTAATACGTATACATAATAAATAATAATAATAATAATCTAACATTAGATATGACAAAAAAAATCATGTGGATTGGATACAATTGAATCAGGAAAGATTTTTTTGCAGAGTGTGCTTAGAAACTATTTTTCATACTAATTTTGAATCTTCTTGCGTCAGCTATATCTTCCCTGAAATAATTCCACTGTGAAGAATTGATTGTTTGCCAATATTCTTCATTAAAATTCAGGATCGATATTTACAATTCGTACAAAATGAGTAAAGCAACAAATTTCGAGTTTGTATAATGTATAATTCAATAAATATTCAGGTTTAACTGAGAGATTTCATGATACACGTGAGTACTAGGCACATGTACAGTGAAACTGTTCACTTTGTTCATTGAGATCCTCTACAATTCTACCAAATATTACTATTTCTATTCGGTTACAATTAATATTCGATGATTTTCTGTTCATATAATATATATATCTCGTATAATTAGGCCAATAGGCCTGTATGAAAATAAATGAATCGGCTCTGCAATTGGAAAAGACCCAATAAAGATTCCTTCGGGCGACTCGAAAACAATCGAGCCACCGCCGTGTACGAACCTGGGGTTTGCTCTTGCAGAGGGGTGCGACGCCGAGGGCTACCACAAGAACAAGGCGAAGCGCGTGCGCACCACCTTCACGGAGGAGCAGCTGCAGGTGCTGCAGGCCAACTTCCAGCTGGACTCGAACCCCGACGGGCAGGACCTGGAGCGCATCGCGCAGATCACCGGCCTGAGCAAGCGCGTCACGCAAGTGTGGTTCCAGAACTCCAGGGCCAGGCAGAAGAAGCACATGCACACGGGGAAAGCGAAAACGCACCGTGAGTTTTTCAATCGATTCTATCAGGAATCACCGAATTTTCGATATTGGTTTTTTTTTCTGAACTCTTCACTGTTCTTTTTCTACGACCACTGGTTTGGGTAGCGGTCTCAGGGGTTTGGGGTTGGCTGATTGAAACTCACACGTGGTTTAGGAGAATGAAACAGTCTTGGTTGAGTTGGTGATAGCCTAAGTACTGGGTGGCCCAATGAAAACGATACAAGGCCGATTTGACATATAGTTATCGTTCTCAGAAAAAAAAACGCTCAAACCTGTCGATTTTTCTTTCGAGGGGGAAATATTTTGCGCATGTTTTCAACTCTTCCACTTCAAACCCCTCCTAGGAGTGAGCTCCGACCCTTGAATCTCAAATGGGATAAGAGGACAAGTGATATATCATTTTGAAGGAAATCGAAATCTCTTACCAACGCTTCCTTGTTTTTGGAATTCAATGCAGTAGTTCTCGAGAAAACACGTTCATGAAAATAATCGGCTAGTGATCGGAGAGTGAAGCTTTTTTCCCTTTCATCACTATTTCTCATTTTTGCAGTTAGAACGATGTTCATCTAAGAAGTGCCTTATGTGTTATTTTTTTAAATCCTGTCCTATCCAACATTCCATGAAGAATCAATCATTTCAATGTCAGTTCCTTGATCTGTCAGTCTTGTTTCATTTTCATTGGGCCACCCTCTAATTGATAGAGGTACACTTCAAAAAAAAAATCCCAAAACACGTCAAATTTGAATAATTAATTGACATTCTTCAACGTCAAAATGCCATCTCTACCTTCAAGCCCCAGTTGGTGCATTACAAAGAACTTCCAGTAGAATCATTGAATATCTGAATTTTCTAACGGCATATAGGGGCGAACAAAAAATACATCAAACAACCTGCAACAATCGTAACTATTTCCGACAGAAATCGAAAATCTTATAAATATAATGAATAAAACCAAATTCTTCATTATCGTTATCATTGTGATGGGAGAAAAATCCGTAAGGTTCGGAGGTTGGAACCATGTACAATTGGAAAACATCATAAAATCGTTTTTAATCACTAACAACTTGTGTGAACTTTTCGGAGAATGTTGGAAATGATGGAACTTCACAAATATCCGAAATTTCGATTCTGTTCTTCCTTGTGAACGTTCTGAAATTCAAAAATTTGATGATATGATTGTTGGTTTATCGCAATGCACCATCCTTCATCAAGAATGAAATTTTCTGACGAATCGATAATATGAATGTTGACCATATGGCGCAAACTTTTCGACACCCACTCTATTTGTGGTCGTAAAAAAAGTATAGTACACAGCTCGAGTTGTGATGTAGAGTTACACGTAACATGCGATTTACAACTCTTGTTACGTAATATACTGTTCGTTAATTTGTTCGTTAAACATTTAAAAAAAATTATTCATGTTGATATTTTCTAATTCGAACTCATATTTTTCTTTCAGTGCACAATAGAGACGAAAACAGCTATGGAAGACATATCAACTTGCATTTGACGTATTCTTTCCAACAGCAGAATAATAACCACGACCACAAATCTTCCTCCATATTTTCCCAACCAGGTAATGAGCTTGATATGGGTAGGTATTCATTTCTTCATAATTTTATTATAATCTATAATTGAATCGCTTATTTGAGAAACCCGATATGCCCAAAGTAGGCAATTTTGGCATTTTCCTGAAATTTTTTTATTGACACCATTTGCCATGGTTTGTTTTAGAAACCCAACATGTATCATATCGCTCTGTAGAGAACGTAATATCGAAATGGCACTTATAATATTCATGAAGTTTATTATGTAATTATTTATATCTATACTGAGTCAATTTATCAACATTGTTCTACAACTATCATAAAATCTGATTCTCTGAATGAAATTAATCAAATGACTACAATAATTGAAGAATTTTTATTTTCAGACTCATCATTAGATGAACTGTCCCAAGAATCTACAATGCACTGTATGCAAAACGAAGTATAAAATATTGTGAATCAAAAGGAATGTAAATATATTTATTATATCATATTAATCATATACCTATTATCTGTTTACATGTTATATCGAAATAGACAAAAACTGTTGAGTATAATATAGTCAAGAACAAAATTGTAATACTGAGTGTTTACAATATTCTTTAAGTACTTGCTCGTTTGATTTTTTTCAGTTGTAATAGTTTATATAATAAACAACAACTTGAACTGATTATAATAAAATGCTTTAATGTTGTCTGCATCAAATTCATTTTGAAATTCCTAGTAAATTTTGACTAGTAGCGAAGGTCACGTGATCCTGTCCGAGTCAAAAATTCATGATAAATAATTATTGATAGAAGTTTTTTCGTACGATGCCAACTTTCTGAAGATCACTGTATAAAGATCAACTTGATGATTCGTCTTTCTTGGTATAAACACACAGTAGAGTCGTGCCCTAAAAGTATTGTGCGGTGTCTCAGAAGGATCCTTTCTGAAAGAACTGTTTATTTTCCAAAATCAAGGAAGAATATCCTGGAACAGAAAAAGTAATAAAACAGAAAAAGTATTTTGTATATTTTATTCAGATTCAGGAGGCACGACATTGAATGTGAGCTGGACACAGTGAGTAATCAAACCTGAAACAAAAATCATCAGTTTTTGAGAAATTTAGGAATCGATGATCATCGAACAAACCATTAATGAAACTACTTATAGATTTGAGCAACTCACCCATCAAAGATTTGGGTCTATTCTCCTTGTATATGAACCAATAATAAATGAAAACTCCGATCAAAATGAAACCGAGTGCCATCAAATATTTCGGCGATGGATCCAAAATAATGGGAATCACACTGAGGTACAGCGATACCAAGAATATGAACACGGGTATCACTATAGGAACCTGTAAAATCAATCAAAGAAGTCACATTCCATCCATTATGACAGCTGGATTCGGAAAAAAAATCGATATATAATCCGTTTTATGCGTTTCTAGGATTTGTATGTTATAAATTCTCTTTATTTCATACTGCATCATGGAACATACCTTTACGTACCTGATTTCAATCCGGAAAATAGACTTTTACAGGATAGGCGCACGTAATATTTCATTACGTGCTACTATCCCGTAATGAAATTTTACCGGATTGTTAACATTGAAAACTCAGTTATGCGTCAAAAGCATGAATACATTTATTAAAAATTCAACAGCAAAACAATACACAGAAATTACTTATTGGCTAATATTAATATTAACCGTTAAATTTTCGTTCCCATGAATATGGAGACCAGGAGCTCCATTGGATGAATTATTTATTAGGGAGTTGCTACTTGCTGATACATTCCCGTTTTTTTGTTGTAGCACTTCAACAAATATTAATATTTTTTTTTTTACTGTTCATTTTTGTTTTTTAGCAGTATGAAATAAAATGTTATACGTCACACGTCCGGTAAACTTTTACAGTACTCGTTTCTTCAGTACTTACCGGACTAGTAACATAAATATCTATATTGTGATAGTTCATATCTTGAAATGTCTTGTCCACATTCAACTTATATTGATTGTTATTTAGAAGCTATTTTTGAATTTCATATGACAGTAAGGCTATAGCATAGCCAACTGTTCCATTATTTATTTGTCATTCGTAACTACTGATGATTCTTCTGAATAGTTACCTTGTAGGGTCGATGAGTTTCTTTCATTGTTTTTCTCATCACTAACAGCGAGATCATGGCGATTCCATAGAATAACCATATTAGGAAACTAGCAAATTCGATGAGCTCTAGAATCTCCCCAGTAGCGATGAATAAAAAAGAGATTATACCTTGCAGTACTACAGCGGGACTTGGAGTCAGTTTTTCGTAGTGAACGTACGATAAACTTTCCAACATGAATCCGTCTCTGCCAGATACATAACATAACCTGAAATCGATGAATCAACATGACTTTGGTCACAGCCGAGTCTAAATGCACAAGCCAGAGACAATGCGACTTGGCAATACTGGCGTAGCCCTACTCTGAGTTGTCAGATTTCTTTTGTATATGCAGGACTAGAATTATTTTTTGTTTTATAATCGTTCCGATGGATCTTCATAAATATTATGAAAACTACTCCAGATGACGCAGACCATAATCAAATATATGAGTAGATATATAATTGTGAACGAAGACATTTTGAACTATTTTTAATGAAGCGCAATATTATTGCATTCAATAGTAATCAAAATAGATTGCAAAGTCGAAAATATCTCATAGATCCTAGCAGAAGCTTGTGCTGACACATTTCCTCGAGTTGAAGTGGAGGGAACATCATTTGTCAACTGTCACAGTTACGTTACTTTGACAAGAATGACATGACAAATGACAAGGTGATGAATTTGTTTGCTTCACCTACCAGTAAAATGAAAGTGGAATCACTGGAATCGCACTAAATCACAAAGTATCCTATAATGTAGTATTTTCCTCACCTTGTGACCCCAAATTGGAGGCTGAGGGCGCAGCCGAAGGTGCTGAGAGCAACACCCAGGGGTATGATTATGGAAAATCTGCCCAAAATCCTCTCTCCGAAAGTGACTGCCACCGCTTGGGCATTGACCATTTCCGTGGGGGTCAGAACTGTCATATACGACATGTTCATGCAGACGTAGAGGAAAGTCACCATGGGAACTGCTATGTATATGCTCCGGGGAATATTTCTGGAGAAAATTGCACGAAAAAACAATGAAATGATTTTGGAAACATCCTTGATTTAGTTTGATCTTTGAAGGCTTGATTTTTTGGATCCCCTTTATCTATTAATAGAATGGGAGCGTGACACAATGAATTGCCAAAAAAAAATCGACAGGAGATATATTCTTTCAGTTCATTTTGTTGTATTGATCGCTTCAGTTTCAGAAACACAAGGTATGTTTTGAGAATTGATGGAAAAATACGTTTATCTATACTTACACCTCTGGCTTTTTCAATTCTTCGGTTATGCCAGTAACTGCTGACCTTGAAATTATAAAATAAAATATTTATCTCAAATTTCAGCTACCTTAGCATGATACCCTTACCATCCATCATACGCCCAAAGACCGCTATAGAAAGCTAAGGCATAATCTTTCGGTGATGTAGAAGTCCCTTCAAAACCTCTGGTTAGATTTCCGGTATTACCTAAGACGAAAATATAATACTGAGCTTTCTCACCAAAACCGTAATCTCAAGGATGTACGATTAATTGAGAAAGTTTCATGAATATATCGGTCATGGGACCACAGTCAGCTCAACATTAACAGATGTCAATGGTGTATAATTCGGGGGCGTACAAGAAAATGTATCGTCATGCAATTTTTTTCTGTTGCATCTGAATCCGGGATACTGATCGTATGTTCTAAAAAAACCAACGGTTTGGGTGAAAACTTCCAGAGAGTGGTTGTAAATCATCTGCAATACTTACTCACCTACCTAGCCAGATTTGGTAGATTCCTCCGCAGATAACTATGAGACAAGCGATTACTTTGAAGGAACCGAAAGTATTTTGAATTCTCACATACAGTTTCACGCTGCTCACATTTATGTAGGTAGAAACACCTGAAACCAAATTGATCAGATAAAACTCGATAAGATGGTGTATTGGACAATACTGATTCACTTCGAATAACTCGTATCTATAGGTTGAGAATTGAGAACCGCTATGAACATATTTTCAAGTTGGCAAGGCTCTCGATTATACCAGGAGTGGTTATCATTTTTCTCGGCCAAATACGATGCTTCAAATATTTTAGATTTCATAGGATTTTTCGAGACTGTCATCATTCATTAGCATTGAAAAAAGTTTACACTTGCCAGGGCCCAGTTTTTTTCTCAATACTGTCTCCTAATGAGCAGGAAGAGAAAGAACCAACTCTGTGTAGCACCCAAAATGTGATGATTGTCCCAGAATTTGTTATTAACGATTTTAAATTTCTGAACCAGCAAACCTATTCGTTTCGTATATATTTCACGGGGGATTCCCCATCCACGTTGACAGAACAGATAAGCTATACAAAAAAAAAATCAAATTTATTTAAACTCACCTAGTGCCACCAAGGCGATGGCCTTCACGATCTGCTGATTGGAATCGATGTCGGTCAAGCAAAATGCCTCCAAGATGGGTTGGCAGAGGTATTGCGAGAAAGTTAGTGCCATTACGGCTATTTCTGCCGGTCGTATGACGACTATCATGACCCAGGAATAGACGAAAGCAGGCAAATTTCCCCAGAATTTGTGCAGGGGTCCGAAGGAGTCCACGAAGTAGGCGTATTCTGAGCCAGATCGAGGGACCAGAGTGCCCAGTTCGGAATAAGCGAGTGCCCCTAGAATGGAAAGTGAATAACACGCTATGAGTCAGTTCCAACCAGAGATTGAGAATTTTTTATCGCTTCTAGGTCTGAGTTACATCTTTAATCGAAATTGTAAACAGCGTATTCACGAAGAATTTGTTCCTGTTGCCGATTGCGAGGTCAGATCTCCCTTTATTCCGATGCTTCGGTCCTGCATCTAGCAGCTTCTGTTGGCATTATTCTGTATCTGTTTGTAAATTGGTACTATTTCAGTCACTTGTGGTAAGTATTATTCTTTTTCCTTCAGATATCAGTCCTCTCGCTCATTAATTTGTTGATATCAAACAACCTTTCGATGAAATATCTCACCTAACAAAGATATCATCCCGCACGAGGCCCACACCAACAGGCACATGCCCACAGACCCGGAGTATCTCAAGGCCGAGGCCGGAGATACGAATATCCCGGAGCCTATCATGATGGCCAGGATGAAGTTGATGGCGGAGAAGAGGCCCAATTCCCTCTTGAGCTGGACCTTGGTGCCGTCGTCACCGGATGTCTCAGTCGATCCTGCATGTAGAGAGAACAGAGAGATATTTTCCGAATGGAAAATTCGAGAAATTTGCGTTAGGTTGATTTGAGTTCGATATTGCTACTAGGTACATATGAGAGACACATAAAAAAAGAGAAATTACTTTAGTATATGAGAAAAAAATGTTATATTGACGAAGCATGCCAAAACAAATTGTATAAGACAATTAAATAAAAATTCAACGACGAAATACCAAAACAATCTAAACAAACAAATGTTGTACGTTTTGTAAACAAACATGATATGAGTCTGCGCAAGAAAACAAAACTAGTATATTTTCATTGTTTCATCTTTGAATTCTTGGATATTGTAACAAGTGTTCTGAATATTTTCAATATTTTTTTCATTTCTGGATGAAGCAGGTAAATGGAAGTAAACTTTCTTGCTTTCATAAATCGAAGAATCATTTGTCAAGGTCAATTTTGGAATAGAAATAATTATATTTTTATCTCTTATACAGGGTGGCCCAATGAAAACGAAACAACAAGGTATGCATTTTAATTTATGACATTAAAATAAATGATTCCTAATTTAATGTTGACATTACCGTGAATTTTCATTCTTCAATATTATTCATAATGATTCATAATCGATACAACGAGAAGATCCTATTACCCGGTATACTGGGTGGCCCAATGAAAACAAAACAAGGCCGATTTGACAAAGTCATCGTTCTCAGAAAAAAAAACGCTCTAACTGGTCGATTTCTATTTCGAGGGGGAAATATTTTGCGCATGTTTTCAACTTTTCCACTTCAAACCCCTCGGAGGGGTGTCCAACCCTTGAATCTCAAATAGGATAAGTGATACATCATTTTGAAGGTAATAGAAATCTCTTACCAACGCTTCCTCGTTCTTGGAAATCAATTCAATGCAGTGGTCCTCGAGAAAACATGTTCATGAAAATAATCGGCTAGTGATGGAAAGTAACGTTTTTTTTCCTTTCTTCACTATTTCTCATTTTTGCAGTTAGAACGATGTTCATCTAAGAAGTGCCTTATGTGTTTTCCTTTTATTAAATCCTGTCCTATCCAACATTCCATGAAGAATCATTTATTTCAATGTCAGTTCCTTGATCTCCCAGTAAAATGCATACCTTGTTTCGTTTTCATTAGGCCACCCTGTAATCGATGTAGGCACACTTCAACTAAGTGAATTCGATCGAATTCACTTAGTCATCATAACATTCGATTGCCTTTACAGATGTTCCAGTTATCTTCTCAGTTCTAGAATAATCGCTGCATTGTTCATCAAACCCAAGAAAATGATTGCTGTAGCTTTTCAGAATGAGTTCCGGTAAATGGCATACCTTCATACCTAAGCATATTAAACTTTGATCGAATGATGAATGATGAGTACTCACCCGCCATATCTCGCTGACTGAAGACGTGTTCCACTCACTTAGCTCAAGAGCAAAATTCGTTATCTTGATTGATTTCTATTCAAAATCGTTGTTTCATAATCTATTTATCTCGACTACAGGACAAGATTCGAGAGATGCTTCGCCAGTGTTTGCTAACGATAAGATTTCTTATTCTCATTCAGCTTGACGAGAGCCCTAGTTCAAGAATAAAATTGGTCCTAATTGTATAATAGCAATACTATTTAGTGAATGGAGTGTTTACAGGCACTAATAAATTTTATCTTTCTTTGAGATATTTTAAGGATATGGCTATGTGACCAACATTACAAATTTATTCATCGATAGTCACAGAGGAGATATAAGTGGTCTTTGTAGGAAAGTTTTTTAATGAATATACCTACTTACTTAAATTATTTCTAGCATTGTAGAGACGGGTGGTGAGGAATTTATGAAACTGAACGTAGTTAAAATTTCTTTTTTCTTTCTACGTTGGCGTACTATCATCAGTGAAGCTATGGACTCGACAGGAAAATTAAAATTACCATCAAACAGGCAAGAATTAACAAATATTTCATCATCTTTGAGTATTTTTTTTTGAACAACGTGACATTCATTAGATTCAGGAAATGAAAAAAATAAATTAGGTTCAAACTCATTTTCTTCGATCATATGTTCCATTGAGATACGATAATTTCCCTCGAAATCACTATTATAAATTGACAATAAACAACAAGCACTTCATATTTTCATGTTGAGTTACACTAAAACTGAATCTGTCATCATAGTCCTTGGAACTACACTCAATCTTCCTCGTCTTCAAGGAAACAAAGCTTCTTCACTCAGAAACTAATAGCGATCAACAAGGTGAAGATGGCGTTGCCTCCATGACATTCATTGGACTTGCAGGGTAAGATGAAACATCGCAAAATGAGTTCAAACTCCTTCTCTTTGTTCATGTTCATTCGAGACACCACAATCTTCCTTGGTATCACCATTGAATCGACAATAAACAACAAGTACTTCATCGTTTCATGGTTTTTATTGAACAACGTGACATTAATTGAACTTGCAGGGTAAGATGAAACCTCGCAAAATGAGTTCGAACTCCTTCTCTTTGTTCATGTTCTTTTGAGACACCACAATCTTCTTTGGAATCACCATTGAATCGACAATAAACAACAAGTACTTCATCGTTTCATGGTTTTTATTGAACAACGTGACATTAATTGAACTTGCAGGGTAAGATGAAACCTCGCAAAATGAGTTCGAACTCCTTCTCTTTGTTCATGTTCCTTTGAGACACCGCAATCTTCCTTGGAATCACTATTGAATTGACAAGAAACAACAAGTACTTCATCGTTTCATGGTTTTTATTGAACAACGTGACATTAATTGGACTTGCAGGGTAAGATGAAACCTCGCAAAATGAGTTCAAACTCTTTTTCTTTGTTCATGTTCCTTCGAGACACCACAATCTTCCTTGGAATCACTATTGAATTGACAAGAACCAACAAGTAATTCATCGTTTCATGGTTTTTATTGAACAACGTGACATTGATTGGACTTGCAGGGTAAGATGAAACCTCGCAAAATGAGTTCAAACTCCTTTTCTTTGTTCATGTTCCTTCGAGACACCACAATCTTCCTTGGAATCACTATTGAATTGACATGAACCAACAAGTAATTCATCGTTTCATGGTTTTTATTGAACGTGACATTAATTGGACTTGCAGGGTAAGATGAAACCTCGCAAAATGAGTTTGAACTCCTTCTCTTTGTTCATGTTCCTTCGAGACACTGCAATCTTCCTTGGAATCACTATGAAATTGACAAGAAACAACATGTACTTCATCGTTTTATGGTTTTTATTGAACAACGTGACATTAATTGGACTTAGAGGATAAAATAATAAGCTCGCAAAATAAATACCTAGTCGTCGGGGGTGTCGTGCGTAATCAACTGCACAGTTCACGGATACGGATGGAGAAAAAGAATGTTTAATAATCGTATATACAAATATAAGTTACACTTAAACTGACATCTCTATCGTCATAGTCACGCTACAACCGTCGGCCCTCACTGGTCCTTGGGCCTGAACTCGATCTTCCTCGTCTTCAGCGAAGCGAATTTGAGCTTCTTCACGTAGAAGCTAACGGCGATCAGCATGGTGAAGATGGCGATTCCCTTGATGAGCATCTTCTTCCTGTCGTCGTGCTCCGGCTCGGCCGTCCACTTCAAGAACGTCGAGACGTCCTTGGCCAGCTGACTGGCAGTCGCCGGAGTCCCGTCCGAGTACTCCATCGCCTCGTTGTAGAGCGCCTGCGCCATGGAGATGGCGCCGCCGGGGAAGTACGGGTTGAAGTACTGCCCTTCGCGCAGTACTATGCCTGCCGGCGGGTCGCAGTAGCCGGTCAACAGCGCGAAGATGTAGTCCTCACCTGAGGGATGAGATTGGAAATGGATTTCGGAAATTCGCTTCGGACCAATTTGTTTTTAATTGATGGTACTGCCACACCATCAATTATTCATGTCGAAATTCATCAAAAAGAGAGATTAAAGTCTACCATGGCATAACAGTGTAGTGCATTGAAACGAATCTGAAATTCGGAAATGATCTATATAGCAGCGAATTTCCAAATGGACGAAAGCTTGAATTGCCTTTTGTAACGAATGTTTTATACTTTTTGCTCTGTTTCGGCTGTAATATACGGTTTCGATATTATTGAATACAAATTTTCATAACATAATTCAATAATTATCTAGAGAAATTTTGGCGAAGTGATTAGACTGACAGAAATGATCCGTTTCTGACAGTTGACACTTATTTGATACAATATTGGAGAAAGTTTAGTGAATTTAAAAAATGCTCAATATTCTTGTAAAATAAACCTTCCTATCAGTGAATTTGTATGTCAAATGAATTTCAAACGAGTGCAGGAAATACTTTCACAAACTCTAAAATTCCTTTCAAAATCTGCAGCAGGGGTACTATTATCAAACAATATCTATATATACACATCCTGTAATTATTTCTAGCTCTCTCATAGTTCAGGTACTTTCAATTGACTATATATGAGTGCTGATTATAGTCTCAACTATAAAAACAATAACTGTATGTAACCTGCCTATGATACGAGTTGTATCCTATTTTTTCAATAGCACTTCAATTGAAATAAATCATTTGTTGATGGTCACTGCTATTATTTTTGTTTCCGATATTTCTAAATTTGATGACATTGATGATTTTGCAATGTGAAATAGTACTATTTTTAGGATATTCTTATTTTTCCTGCTTTGTTTAACATAGACCCCAAAATAGTTGTTAATAATAGAGCTCATTAACGTGGTCAGAAACGTGGTGAAAACGCGTAACAGAAGGTGGAGTGTTTTTTTGTACACTATACGTTTGCAACCAATCGACTCATTGTTAGCGCTTAGAACTTCAATAAGTTGTTGACAAACATGTCAAACTATTCATTTTGGCAACCAACACCACGATAATTGTTAAACATATGAATAATTCTGAAAATAATTCTTTTTAATCTTGAATATCACTGCATTTAGCCATAGTAACTTATGATCTTGTCCTGTAGTTGGATGTAACCTGTAGAACGGTGTTACAATAAATAAATGATTCATGCGAGGCAGTTTTGTTGGTGTCAGGTGTGGGATAGTTTTGCTCACTATTGGCCTCACGTGGGGTCGATCAAATCATCCAAGGAGTTTTTTCTAGTTTCACAACGTACCTCCATGCCTAGCCGACGTGATAAACAAATTAATAGGTGAAAAAATAATTCTTTTCAAATTCGAATATCACTGCATTCAGCCATAGCAACTTATGATCTTGTTCTGTAGTTGGATGTAACCTGTAGAACGGTGTTACAATAAATAAATGATTCATGCAAGGCAGTTTTGTTGGTGTCAGGTGTGGGATAGTTTTATTCACTATTGGCATCACGTGGGGTTGATCAAATCATCCAAGGAGTTTTTCTAGTTTCACAACGTACCTCCGTGCCTAGCCGACGTGATGTAGCTCAGATCGGGCGGGTAGGCGCCGTTGTTGGCGGCGCGGGCGGCCTCCTCGTTCGGATACGGGCTGGGCACGTAGTCGCTCAGCTTGCCGGGCCGCTTGAACATGTTGCCCTGGTCGTCGGGCCCGTCCTCGATCATCTGCTCCTCGGCCTCCGCCTTGGCCTCCTCCTCGGTGTGCGACACGCCGATGAGGTTGCGGTACGCGATGAAGCGCAAAGAGTGGCAGGCGGCGCATACTTGCTTGTACACCTCGTAGCCCCTTCGGATGCTGAAATGGATTGACTGATTAGACTTTTTCGTTCTTCTGACCGTGCGAGATACTGTCTGTTTCATAATTATTCATATTCAAATATGCACCTAATATAAGATTCCAATTTTTACATGATATCCAAAACGTCCGAAGAATGTTTGGATGAACAAGGAACAACGAAGGAACAATATGATACAGTTCGAAAAGGGAACACCTCTATATCCATGATGGTATTCTGAAACAGTAGTTTTGAGTAAACTCAACATTATTTTTTTTTCGTTTTTTTTCCATTTCAACTGTTTAATAATCATATATTGCCACATCATTATGGCCAGATGCTTGTGTCTGGAGTTTGTCTATGAATGATGATATGATGATGCAAGGTGTGTGAGAATTCATGATTCATGAATGAATCATAAGCTTGTGGAAATAATATCACAACTGAGTACTATTACTTATCTTCATTATTGATTATTACCTTTATTATTACTTTCAAAATGAAAGTGTGTACCCAACAGAATGATATCTATCAATCCTGTCACGAAATTCAAGATTGGACTGAAGAAATATATTCCATCAATTTGACTCTCTCCCTCATATAGACTAATTTATTTATTTATTTATTTATTTATTCATTCATACGGGCGAGCCCATTTAGGAAAAATTATTACATTGTTTAAGCAAGATAATTACATTGTATAAGCAGATAGAATATAAAGTACAGTGGTAATATGTCATAATATGAGTGCTTTACATTGTTCAAAATAACTATGAGAGCTTTACATTTTTCAAAATAACTATTTGTGTTTAGAAGTTGATTTTTTTAAGATGAGCCTTGAAACTATTTAATGATGTACCAAATAATGGAAGATCCTTGAGAGAATTTGCTAATCTGAGTGTTCGTGAGATGAAGTTATTGAAAGTATAGTTGGACCTGTGGAAAGGTATGTGGAATGTTTGAGTTTGTCTAGTTGACCGAGAAGGTACCAAGAAATTAATTTTCAAAAGGAGATTGGGGCAATCGTATCTGCCATTTATAATATTGAAGAGCAGAATAAGATCTCTATGTTTTCTACGGACCACAAGAGTGGGGATATTTAGATTGTATTCCAGTAGTGCATATTCACAGTGAAGACCTGATTTGAAAGCTACGTATCTTAGGAAATTATTTTGAATCCTATCAATTTTCGCTATATAGGTTGTGTAGTATGGGGACCAGACTGTTGAACAGTAATCAAGATTAGCTCTAACTAAGGAGCAATAGAGGGCTTTTATTGCAGTTATATCATTGAAATCACGGGTTGTTCTCTTGATAAAGCCTAACATTTTCGTGGCTTTCTGCACTATATTAGTAATATGGGGATTGAAGCTGAGAGAAGAGTCTAGGATAACTCCGAGATCTTTAATTTGGTCAACTGAGTTTATTAACTGCCTGTTGATGTCATAATTGAATAAAACTGGGTGATGGGAACGGTAGAATCGCATAATGTGGCACTTTTCGGGATTTAAGTCCATGCCATTTGATAAGCACCAAGTTGATAGGTTATCCAGATCAGATTGAAGGAGGAAAGCATCCTCGGGATTATTTATAATTCTGAAGCATTTCAGATCATCCGCAAATAATAAGGCCTTGCTATTTGGAAAACAGGAAGTGATGTCATCAATGAATAAATTGAACAAGAGAGGGCCCAGGTGTGACCCTTGATTTAACTGTTCATCTTCCATTTGACTTGATCTTTTCTTTATGTATCTACTTATTAAAATAGTTTTTCCATTATGTTTCCATTATGTTTCTTGGAATTGATAAATGATAAATTATTATTATTATCATCATCGTTATTATTATAATTAATATTATTATTATACTATTGTATGATTACTGAAGTCGATACATTTCAATTCAATTCTACATTATATCATTTACCTGGCATGATCAAGGGAACTGAACAATCCTGTGTGACCCCACACATTTTTTGGAGGATGCAATTCAAGGTCTGAAGCCTTAACAGATTGATCGAGAGTGTACATAAGGGCACCAGCGCCTCCAGCTAGCACTCCTAAACTTCCTAAAAGCTACAAAAACAAAATTCACATCAACCTCTTCATGAAATTTAACAAATAATGGTAGAGAATAGCAATGACTTATGTGAATCAGTTAAATACATACTGCTTTTCTGCCTCGTGTCCATTCCCTTGTTGTAGAATAAGAAGAAATCTAAAATCAACAAACGATTATGCATTAATGATAATAATTTCAAGTTCAATGATCAAAGTATCTAGTGTGACATAACATATTCCTTGATGAATAACAGACTATAATGCATTCGGAATCCAATAAATGATATCATGTTCTAATGGGAAGATGATATTACGATCCAAAGTGGTAGTTTTACCTGATTCACTGTAGTTAAACTATTCGTTTTCAATAAGCCAGCCCCACAGATTCTACTAACTGTTGCAGCCATGTTGTTATCGATTGGAGGATGTCAAAGTTGAATTTACTTTGACTAAAAATTGTTTTCAGGGATTCTTATGAAACTAAATAGATTATTCACCGAAGAATCCCTTGATTTTGGCCGATTTTTGAGGCTGGAAAGAGAAATTTACAAATCTGCCCTGACAGTTTACGTAACAAGGGACGACAGTATGGAAGATGACATCGATGGCAGATGACAGAATAGGCGTTGCTAACTTCAGGTTCTTCAGTTTCAGATGTCTATTAAAATGGTGTATGCGACTAACTCGTTCCATTAGGAATATGTATGAGTGTTCAGTCTGTTATGAGCAACGTATTCACAAAAATATTATTGAATTTAAATCATACTGGCAGCGTGAAAATGATGATGATAATAATCATCACAATGATCTATCGCCTCGAGAATCAACGGACCTCACTGCAACTCTGTCAAGAAGTACTTCATGGTCAAGTACTCATTGGTATCCATGAAAATTTGATTCTATATCTGTGTTTTTGCCATGTACACAAGCTATAAGTTACACATGTTCATCTCTGATTCCAATATTATTATTATTATAGAACATCCTTGCTCCATAAAACCATAGATTAATTGTCTGTTGGCAACAATGCGGTAGCGCAATGTGAATCACAGAACGCAGTTCTTCGAGTTCTGTGACGCGAGTACGTTTCAAAGGGGATATGCGGTTCGCTGTCCAGTGGCGCTGCTTTGTAAGTTACATTTCGAAGAAATTCTATTATTTCACTAGGATTCCTCTGAAATGTTGCACTTTTTATACATGAATGGGTAGCTATAGAGTCACAGATTATTCTTTTCGGATAGTATAATACGCCTAGTGATAATGAGAGTTAAAAAACAAGTTTTTTCACGACACAAACAATTTATTTCACAACTCCTCATCGCTACTCTGCCGATTCTCCTCGCTGTCCGACTCTCCGCCGTATCCCCCGCCCTCTGCCGGCAGCTTGCCGAACTCAAAGCGCCCGCTGCTGTTCGAGTCGCTCTCGCCCACTTTACTGCCGCAGGTCGACTCCGAGTCG
Source organism: Gastrophysa polygoni (assembly GCA_963576655.1). Classification (NCBI taxonomy): domain Eukaryota; kingdom Metazoa; phylum Arthropoda; class Insecta; order Coleoptera; family Chrysomelidae; genus Gastrophysa; species Gastrophysa polygoni. Next base: position 24,070,208 of record OY755090.1, on the reverse strand, counting down.
CTGGGCGGAGCGTCGGTGTCGCAGCGCAGGGCAGCCAGCGCGTGCGTCAGCGGGTGGCGTCGATCCGAATAGAGCTGCGCCACGACGCAGTCGGTGCAGAAGTCCACCGACTGGGGGCAGGTCGAGCAGTGCCAACGCACGCCCTCGATGGGCTCCGACTCGCAGAAGTCGCACTGGAGGAGGAGAATGGTGATTTTAGTGTTTTTGTTTCGGAAGATTCTCTCACGACCGGTTGGTCAGTCAGAGATGCGAAAGAAATGATGATCCTTCGTCATCTTTCCTGCCAATATAATCATATTCGATTTCAGATTCGAAATAGTCAAATCCTTCACACACAAATGAATAAATCCACAAACTCCACCCACCTGGTATCCCAAATGTCGAAACAACTTTCCTTCTTGTTGTTCGAGAACCTTCTCAGCCCTCACCCTCTTCAACAGCTGCAGCTGCAACTGCAGCTCCATGGCGCTGTTCTGCTTGACATCGTCCCTCTGATGGTGATACTCCGACTGCATCAGATAGTTCGAGGGGTTCCCAGAGGTGCTGGTAGAAGTCGAAGGTATGAAGTTCATGCTAGGCCCCGGGGTAGCCTCCTGGTCGTTCATCACTACTGGAGTGGTGAATTCCGGGAAGAAAGTGGTGGGTTTGAATAGGTAATGGTTGAATCGTTGATGTTTATGCATGGATTTCTGAAATGAAGTGAGAAATCTAGAAAATTAGCTCAAAGCAGTCATTCATGTATGAAAACCCGCGGGAAATATTTAATCTGTATGCTACAAACATTTCCTTCATAGATTATTATTGTATTTACGGAATTGGAGCAGACATGTTCATCTACAATAAAGATCAAATTGATAAATAATGGTTTGTAGAGTGTATCCAGTCAAACGAGATTGAATTAATTACTAGCTTCAACAAATATATCATTTTACCTTATTTCTTTCTCCTGATTTGGGTGGCCTTCCAGGAATTGGCAACCCTGCTCTGTACAATTTCAAAAAGTACTTTTGTACCCTGCTAGACACTTGAGATACAGTTCTATTACCTAGGAATAAACAAATATATATATATATATATATATTAGCTATTATTTGAAACTAAGAAGAAGTGGGGACCCACCTAAAGCTTTTGCAATCTTTTGGTATCTTTTCCGTTCAACTGCTTCAGGAGGATATATCAGCAGCAATTCTTCTAGTTTTTTCTGTTCTTCAACAGTCCATCCCTAAATAATGTAATGTTTCATAAACTACATAAGGGAGTATCAAGAAGAAGAAATTCTGGATCAAATTGTTTGGTATTTTCAATTAAAACTGAGATCACTCACTTTGCTATCATTTTTCTCCTTTTTCATCTCCTCTTCAGGTTTAGGTCCTTCAACTGCATCTGTGTAGATGGCCATGAGTTCTGACTCAGGGATTTTCACATCATATTTCTTGAAATTTATAGCAGGTAACTGAAAAATTAACAGGAACTATCAAGATATCGATTTGACAACATCAGTAATTCCTTATGTATCTTGCTTGTTGAATTGATTGAACATTGAACAAATTGCTATAACTTACCTTTGGTAGTTCTAACATTTTTGGGAAGTCAAAGTCCAATTCTTCCCCATTTCGAAATTTTTCTATTACGTTCATTGGATCTTCCAATATATTCTTCTTCATTTTCAACACTTTGTTATAATCCTGGAAGCACAGTAAATAGCTCAGTATCAATATAAATACAGAATTGTATCCTAGCTCACCTTTATCGATTTTTCTCTTTGGGCAGTCAGGATTACTATGGTCTTCAATATTTCAGAGTAATCGTTGTTACCCCTGAGAGCCAAATGATCCGATTCAAAGAAGAATAATTCATTTTCTGTATTGAAGAGAGCTGTTGAAGAGGTCATGTTAATATGGTTTCTCTTGTAAAGATAACTAAAAATTGTTTCACTTGAGTTCCACTAGTTAGTAGATTCCAAGAAATCATTCACGTCTACGTCTAGGTATATAACAACACCTAGTTAATTATTGGAGAGTTCACAAAATCCGCACCCAACACCTGATGACCCTTTAAATTTGTGTTTGTTATTGTTTCAGAAGTCGAAAATACGTGAACAGTTGACATTTGACATTGACCGATGGCCACTTTTGACACCTTATGACTTCCAGGTTAACTTTCGGAACTAGTTTTTGAAATATTTCTTGTATTGCCTCGAGCTATTCCATTAGATTTTCACTTGAAATGTTATTATCAATTCTGGTCCACTTCTAACTGAACCGACACTCCACTGAGCGCACTGGCATGATTCGGAGATTAGTTACTCGTCTCTGGTGTAATAGTTCGTCTGACGACACTCAAGACACTTGCCTTTTATTCAAAATGTCATTATGTCATATGTCTATGTCAATGACGGTGTCAAATTTGCCGTCAGCTGTGAACGTGATTTAAGAAGCTGCGAATGTCAGATCTCGTCACTGATTGTTCTTCATTGTCGTTACTTCCTGTTTTTGTTCAATACCCAAGTCCAATTCGATGTAGAAAATCGCTTTCGATTAAATTCTTGTGTTATTCCCAAATTGGCAGATTGCTCACGAGCTGTGCAAAAATGGGAGACAGTAATGAAGGAGAAAACCAGCCACTTTTAGCTACGGAAAGTACAAACTACAATGGAGAAGTTTCTGGTAAGAAACGTCAGATTTAATCATTATTTTATGTATCCGTCCATTCCATCAATCGTTTTACGATATTATTCGACATACAGCGAAGTTCATTGAAAAACAAATAGGATGAATTTATCAAAACAAGATTTTTTATTATTATTATGCTCCGATGTAAACAAAAAGCAATCATTTGTTTTTATCTCTCATTATCAGGGTACAGAATTGAATTAAAATCTATGTTACTCATAAACTGTCATTTCATTATCATTGATAAGATTTAATATAATACAGCTGTTTGCTCTTTATTAGTATTATCATGATATTTGCTTTGATGATGATGAACTTGTCCATGGCCCATTTAATATTTATTCTAACTCTACAATGGATGATCATAATTCTTCAGTTTCTTTCCACTATTGATTGTCTTGATATTAGTAATGAATCAGTAGAGATATATTCTGCCAAAGAACTTTGTTTTTAAGGAATTTTAACTGCATTAATGATGTGCATTTTCTTACAAATTCATTGAATCTATTAAAATATCTACAAACGTATAAAGTGTCCTAAAGAGTCTTTATAAAAACGTACCACATATCGCTCAGACCAAAAAAATTTGATTGAGGCAAACTCACCTCAGTATAAAGTTGCTTAGATTGGGGTCTAGACAGATCTGAAGTTACAACTTCAAATCGTCTTCATGAATCTCTAAATAACTTTGTAAAATTTGATATGTTGTCAAATATCATTTCTTGGACTAAGAACTTGATTTGTTTAGTGAATTATCATCTCAAACTTCTATGCCAATAGAAAGAAAGGGATTCAAGTAACAAATTTGGGTTGTGTAACTCGTTTACAAAAGAAGAACTTTGGATAAAATTTTGCCCTAATGCCATTAACATTCTTTCAATGTTCTGCGTCAAAGAAAATATTGTCTCTTGGATGAAATTGGAATATAGGAAATATCAAAAATCAGAGATGAAATTTCGAAAAAAAAATTTGATTTTTTCACAATATTATTGTTGATTTGCAAACATAATGTCTTTCATCTTTTTGAACAAGTCTGATGGTGTGGAATATATGTCCACTTTCAGGCAGATTTGATTCTTGGTATTGGTAGGTAAAAACATTGTTTATTTCTACCATTGCCTCTTAGCATGAAAGTCTAGTTGAGGTAATAGTTTGGGTGAGTTGATAAGATTATCTATACCTTGAATGTGGTAGTCATCATCAAATTTATAGGTTACTCATATCATTAACTGTCATTGGACAGATTCAAGCAATTGCATTTGTGTAGTATATATAGGTGACCAGATAAGACGTCCCTATTCTAGGTGAGATCTAACAAACTAAAATTGAAATTTTGATTATTTTTAGGTCAGGCATTTTTTGGTTTGATTATTTTAGGTCAACAAGCCACTGTCTCTCCCATTGGACCCGACGAACTACCTCCACCCTTTTACCAACCTACTGGGGATGGAGTCCCTATGGTCACATGCAGAGTATGTCAAGCTATGATCGATATTTCTGGAAAGAGGGACCAGCATGTTGTGAAATGCTCCCAGTGCAATGAAGCCACAGTGAGTGTACTTGTACATCTATATCTTGGAAGTTTCACACATGAAAATACCAGGACAAATCTCAGATAACAAGTGAAACTTGAATTAATAGATCATTGTTTATTGAGCCTGACGTTGAAGTACAATGATTTCAGATGGGAATGCCATCAATAATCAAACAGCAGTATCTTATTCAAATAACTGAGATAGACCATTTCACAAAAACTAGGCAGTAAATATGAATAATCATTAAACAAGCAGATAAATAGAAGAATATATAAAATTTAATATTTTTTTAACATCAGGTTATTCAACTGGAACTTTGAGATTGCTTTGTGTGTGATTTTTTTCTGAATATGTCTAGAATTTGTTGCATTGAGATAAAAGAAGTCATATTGTTTAGAATGATGATTATGGATTTTCAAATTTGTTCTCATTATGAAATTTATCTTGAGCTTTATTCATGAGATTCGGTAAATTTTAAAGGTATAATTCCTCTAGAGAAGTTGTATGTTTATTTATATAGTTGATTCGTTCAGGTATAATATTGGGAATTATACAGCACTTTGAATGCTTTTTTGTATGACTTGCACAGAATTTTCTTGGTAAACTTCTCATGGAACACATTTTTGTTTGTATGACTAGATTGTCACAACTTCCTGAAGAAAATTTGCTACTTGAAATAAATCTTGACTTATTTCTCGTAACAATAATTAATAATTATTTTCTATTGAAATTAATTCTTTATTCATATGATCAGAGCGGTTTCTATTTCAATTCCAACACCTTCCTTCTTTCCCAAAATTCCACCGCTGGCTAACGTGTTGTCCACAGATAAAAAAAAAAAATTCACATTGATTGTTTTCATGTGATGAATTTTGAATAATTTTTTCTTTCAAGAAAAATTGTCTAATGATAGTCCTACTCTCACAAAGAAAAATCCTTCGGGAAGTGGGTACTTTTCGGACGGTTGCCGAAAAAAATATCTTTTCCTTCGTTCAATTGAAATTCCTTGTACTCAGCCAATCCGAAACGCCCCGCCTGGCAAAAAGTACGTGCGCTGTCCGTGCAGTTGTCTGCTGATATGCAAGTCCTCCTCGCAGAGAATCGCCTGTCCCAGACCGAATTGCAAGAGGATCATCAATTTGGCTCCCAGTCCCGTGACGCCTCCTGTGCCGACAATGCCCGGCATGTGCAGAGTCACTTGCGGACATTGTCATGACACATTTTTGGTAAGATACAATCCATTTCAGTTTGATAGTGCTTTATTATCTTTCGAAGGCATCTTTAGCAAACAAACGTTATTTCAAGTATTTCAATTGATAAGATGAATATGAATATAAAATGAACTGCTAGAGTAACAAAATTCCTCATTTATCACGACAAACATATCCATTGTATATTTCTGTCATATTCATAGTTTCTGAGAGGCAATAACTTTGCTCAAGTGCAAATAACAACAATGAAGAGGAAGACTCAATCTCAGTATTCCTGGTCTCAACACTCGACAGATGAACTTTGACATTGTTTACATTCATCTTCATATCTCCAATGTCTCATATATTCTCTACTAGATCGACATTAGGGAGAGAGGAATTGAAACGACCATGAGAAAGAGTCGTAGCGATTAAAAATCATCTGACTTTTGGCAAAACATTTTGATATGCCATGTCATTGTATTGAGAAATGAGAAATACAACATTTTCAGATATACTCATTTGAATCAAATCGAAGCATTCAAATCCATTGTTTAGCGAAGATTATTGATCCATGATTGTGTTAAAACAATGACACTTACTTTCACTTGTTGTTTAGATATTAAAAGTTGGTAAATAATCCTAGCACTTCAAAACTTTGTTCAAGATGGTGTTGTTGTTGGATTTCATGAAGGATAATTGATTATTTCTGAATATGATTAATCATGGCTATAATACAAAAACAAAATCAACAGTATTCAGCATGAAAATCACAAACTCAAAATCATAGAGCAATATTCTAGATTCATTGGATCAAAAATTTACAAAAAATTCCATTGAAACTGAAATTTCTTCAAAAAATATCTTTCAGAAATAAAATAAGGCGTGGATTATAGATTATGCAAAAAAAATGATGATCTTTTTCAATAAACTATTACATACTTTTTTATTTTCTCGTATTTCGATAATGTATATATGTGTTCGAGAGTTTACATGAAGAAAAACATTTTTTATCATACAGAGTGTTTCAAATAAGGTGACCCAGTTGTGTTAGGATATGTAGAACACTGCAAAATAAAATAATATTTGATTTGAAATTTTTATCATTCATCAAATTTTTATCGTCTATTCTCCTTACCAAATGATATCAAGAATTTGCCATTTCAAACACTATTAGCATAGAATCAAGGAGTTGCTCTTGGATAAATCGTATTATACGCTTAGTGAATATTTTGATGATAATCTGTGATACTATTTAAAATATATGTACAGGGTGAGTCAAAAATGTGTACCGAGCTTCTGGGGGTGATAGACCATTGAAAAATAAGTGTAGTTTGATGATCAAACCCATGGCCCAAAATGCATATTAAGGGAGATATATCCTTCCAAAGTTGATAAAATTAAAAATAATTTCTCCGCATAACTTCTGAACGATGAAAGCCACCTGCTTGAAATTTTGTGCATGAATGTATGTTGTCAAAATACATTTTTTCGTCACACTTCCACATTTCTGATATTGTTATAAAGGGTGTTTTCAGAGGGTGAGTCGTGATTTTTTGTTGAAAACTTTTTTTCCTGTATTATTTTCGGTGAAAAAACAGGAGCATTCGATGGAGCGAAGAAAATTACATGAAAAAGGTACTCTTATTCAAATACAAAAAATTGAGCCGTTCGTGAGATATTTGAGCTTTTGTATATAGTTACATGATATCAGCAGATTGATTTTATTCATCGCGAGATTCATCGGCATAACGATATTTCAGCAGCATTTGCATTTCCGAAGCACTCGCCAAGCATTAGAAGCATATCAGTTTGTTCAGAGAACGAATAACCTGCCATATTTCTTAAAATCTCTGTTAATAATCGCAATGATAAATGACACAGAAAAACCACACGAACAAATCGACTACAACAATGTTGACTCGAATGTTGATGACATGAACGTCAAAATTGAGAACAAAATTATTCATCATGGCCTGCTAAAATATTGTTACTGATGAATCTCGCGATGAATAAAATCAATCTGCTGATATCATGTAACTACAAAAACTCAAATATCTCACGAACGGCTCAATTTTTTGTATTTGAATAAGAGTACATTTTTCATGTAATTTTCGTCGCTCCATCGAATGCTCCTGTTTTTTCACAGAAAATAATACAGGGAAAAAAGTTTTCTTCAAAAAATCACGACTCACCCTCTGAAAACACCCTTTATAAAAATATCAGAAATGTGGAAGTGTGACGAAAAAATGTATTTTGACAACATACATTCATGCACAAAATTTCAATCGGGTGGTTTTCATCGTTCAGAAGTTATGCGGAGAAATTATTTTAATTTTATCAACTTTGGAAGGACATATCTCCCTTAATATGCATTTTGGGCCATGAGTTTAATCATCGAACTACACTTATTTTTCAATGTCCTATCACCCCCAGAAAGCTCGGTACACATTTTCGACTCACCCTGTATACATTGTGTTTCTTTTTTTTATGACATGCAATTACTATTGTTGTTTTACTGTATCTTTGATGATCCTACTTAATAAATTTTATTATTATTATTTACTATGCAGTTCAACACGCTGAACAACGCTTTGGCCCGCTGTCCGCGCTGTCGCAAAGTCTCCTCCGTCGGTTTGGACTACGCGCGAGGCAGAGGCAACGTGTGTCTCATCTTCGCGTTCGTCTTTCTGGTCGTCGCCGTCGGCGTCACGGCGGGCACCTATACGTACGCGCGACGCCACAACAGCGTCTACGTCGCCTACGTGGGCGCCTTCCTCCTCGCCGCCGTCATGCTCGTCAGGAGTCTCTACTACTACTTCATGAAAGTCAGCATCATCGAGGGGCCCATGTAAAACGTCAAACGTCATTGTCAGGTCGGATTTTTTGGCATTTTCGAATGGTGTCAGGTGTCATTCTTGTCAAGCTTTGTGATTGTAAGTATAATTCTTTAAACGTATCGACTTCTTGACAGAAATGGCATTTGAAGGGATACCTTCAAAAAAGAAAGACCTCGAACATCGTTCTAGTGTAAAATATTCAACAGAAATGACGTGTCGAGAGACATGAAGGCATCAAACGTCATTCCTGTTGACTATCTATGATTGTAAATATGGATTGACGGCACTTGAAGGCTGCAAACGTGATTCTTGCGTTTTTCACAAAAATGACGGTAAAGTGACATGAAGACCTCAAATATCATTCTCGTGCAAAATTTTTGGTAGGATTCTCATTGACGTGACATGAAGGTGTCAAAAGTCATTCTTGTATCAATTTTTCCGCAGGAATGACATTTGAAGTATCGATTGACGTCAAGATTAACATGGAGTGAATCTTCACTTCAATTCTCACACATAATCGTTTGTGCTGAGGGTAAAAAAGAATATCGCTGTTATAATTTGAAGTTTCTAGCGAGGGAATTGAACTTTAGTGATGAAAAGCTATTGATATAATCATTAATTCATGACACTTTTGTGGTTGATAGGATGTTGTGATATCAGTTGAAGGGGTTGAACGTCATTGTTGTCAATTTTTTGACAAGAATGACATTTGGAGTACGGAATGACGTCGACATTAGATGAAAGCGTCAAACGTCATTTTTGAGAATTTTTCAACAAGATCGGCGTTTGAAGTATCAAATCACGTCAAGCTTCTCTCTTCTTAAACATAGGAGTAAATCTCATGTTCAAGTTTCACATAATCGTCTGTGCTGAATGTAAAAAAAGCTGTATCTAATTCGATAGTCTGAGATTTCTTGTTAATAATTTGTAATTACTAGTCAAGGAATGAAACTTTAGTGATAACTTGTTATTGAATTGAGATATCAGCGATATCATATATCAAAATAACTAATATATGGACATTTTCTCTTCTACTTTGAGCCAGTGCTGCGAAAACAAATAATTTTCATCGGGATGGAAATCCATTTCTGCGTAGAAATGGTTCCAGGAATTATCTCCACAATCACACGTTTACTAAATCAGTCTGTAGTTTTTCATACCTTGATCTTCAGTTGATTCCAAAACTATAGAGAAAAGTGAACTGTACCACCTTTGTTGTATTTGCTTGAAAACATTTGGTTTATTGAACAAAGTGTCATATATGAGCCTTGCAACAACGTTTATCACATAATATTAGAGAAGAAATGATGGCAAATGGATATAACCTATGAAATTCTTTGTATCATCTGACAGAACCTTTCATTAGGAAGACGTGATGGCTGTCTCATAATATGCTTCTCTAAAGTGATTGCCAATACTATTAGTTGTTATCAGAACAATGGAGACATTTTCTTCAACCATAATATGTATTTGGTAATGGGGATCAAAATGCTTCGATACAAATGTTCAAAGTTTAAAAACTGTTCTCTAGAGTAGAATATGAAGTGTTCACTTCGGCAGGTTTAGAAATCCCAGGTAGTAATATCTTGATACGTGATGCTAGAGTAAAAAATTATATGCTTTTTGTATTGAACTTGTTAAATTTTGGTCTCGTAGGAGGGGACCCTATCAACCTAGAAAAAAATAAAAACTTGTGCTATATCGTATTTGTAACTATTATATTGATCTATGAACAATCACGATGGATTGTGATGACTTTTTTAGTATTCGATTCTGTTCTACGAACATGAAAATGTGACCATTTGATTACAAAGTATATCTGTTCAGTCATTGGTGGCTACCAATGAAATCATGAAACTCAATTTCCGTTTCATTATGTGATGTGTTTAATATAAGCTTGATAAAATAATACATTTTTATATTTGTACTGCAGAGTGCTTCAACGAAAATAAGGCTTGAGAAATATTTAATTAGTTACAGGAGATCGACAGGTCCATTCAAGTGTCTTATGTCATTTCTCTCAGACATCAAAATGACGATGAAATGTCAACCATTTTGATGAAATAATTGTATGTTTTTGACCGAATTTAGTTCATTTTCTTTGAATCCTCGATCTTATTTCATTCAGTAAGCTTCGTTTTCGGTGGGGCACCCTGTTTATTATCCATAGGAATATGTTGAATTCATGAATTTTCTGAAATGTAGATGGATTTCTCATATATTGTTGCAATCCAATCATTTTTTATATTTTTCTTGTCCAAAGTTCAAGATCTGTAAAAAGCTTACGAATTTCTCACAATAAATTACAACACCAAAAAATTAAAAGTAAGCTCTACTCATCCGAGAGGATATAAAACTTTCGAATCTATTTTTTTATGAGTTTCTAGGTGCCAAAATATGAGAGGAAATCGTTTACGGGCCATTTTCATATTTTCATTTGTGATTTGAGATTATTTTTAGGCACTGAATTAAGTTAGGTTATGATGTCGTGTTAATGACTGTATTAAAATATTGGAAACAACATAACCGATAAAAAAAATATATAGGGCGGAAGAATCGTGTGGCACGATGAAAAATATGTCAAATCGATGATTTGAGCAATATTTTTCCTTGGTTCAATTTGTTAATTGAGAAACAAGATATTCTGTTGGGAAATCTTAGAAATAACTTACAAATCCAACCAGATGTGTAAATGTTTCAAGATTAATTATGTAATCAATCAACAATTAGCCACAGATCAATATTATGAACATAGACTGTAAAAAAGGGTGATAATACATTTTTTAGTGAATATTTTATTTAATTTTTGTCCTTATAATATCCTTTTCAAAAGAATCATTCTCTGGAATCTTTCGCAATTATACGTTGTATGATTAATAATTATTATATGATTTATATAATATAATCTTGAAAAAGGGTGAAAAAAATTTCCTTTGTGCTTTTTGAAAATAAGTACAGGGTGTTCCATATTTCCATCAGGAAAATTCAATAGGCAATGAAGTCGCGAAAATAGAAGTTAATATAAATTTGTTGTTTGGGATCTTTGTTTTCGAGAAACAGGGTGTTGATTGGAATTGTGGAATTTTTTAACCAGAATTTGATACAATTAATTCATTTTTGAATATTGCAATTGTGGAATAGTTGAGGTTGTCAAATGATCGAGTAGATTTTTTTCTCGATGAGTAAACAAGATAGTCTAAATATGATAGAAAATCTGAAAGAATCAAACTTGGAAAAACGCAGTGAAGTTGCCTGCTGTAACGCCACTGAAATTATTATGGTAAATCTGACTGATTCAAGAGATACATTTTATCAGCACAAACCAACCTATTACATTCGACAGGAATCAGCTGTTTTTGAGCTATGAATAAAAAAAATATTTGTTTTCAATTTCAACACCCTGTACCTACAAAAGAAAGCTCCAGAACATTTTGAACTGCTCTTTTTATTCATTGAAAGAAATGAAAAGTCCAACTTCTTCAATATTTTTATTTGAAATTACTTAAATAGAAAAGTCTATATCAACGATAGTTATCGAGCTCACAACAAATTATTGAGAAAACATTCTCTCAAATTTCAATAATTTAATCACCCACAAGTTAAAATGCTATTCACACGATAAAAAATGAAAATTATCTCTCTCGCATCAGACAATAATGCTACGGTATAAAAAAATCAGTAATATACACAAATTAATTTGTAACCATATTTTTTTCAATACTAACTCTTGTTAATATCAATAATCCGTTAGCACTAACCAGAACAAAAACCAAGAACAACTCAAAAAAAAACAATATAAATTTCGAAAATCTTGCCCCCCGAAACATCGTGTGCTAACAAATATTCAACAACTTGTCAGTGAACCACACTTGTCAAAAATTGAACGAAACAGAAAAAAAATTAACTTTGGCAAAATTGTTTGTTTTCAGCATTCTGCTGTTTTGTTTCCAATTATCAGCAGCAAGTAACCGACTGATCCCAAATCAGTCAATAACATAACCTTACATTCTACCTCTGGTACATTCAAATCATTTTTCGAACCCTGATTCTTTATACTACAAACCTACTACACATTACGAGTCCTATTATCAACTTCGGATGTTTAGAAAACAATTATTAGTGGAATTTTCTTTCTGCAGTCGTCAGAAATATATAAGAATATTTTTTGTATTATTTTTTTCGTTTCTGATGCCATGTGTCTCTCGTTAAACTTTTTTCTTTTAATAAATCACAGATCACTAAACTTCACACAGTCCATTGGAGTCCTAACATTAGAGATTCATCTGGCTGATGTCAGGTTTTGCTTCTTCTTCTTGGGTAGGCTTCTAGTTCACTGTAAAATTATTGTGAAATCAGTAAACACACGCAAAAAATACGCAACCAGTTAGAATGTGATAAAATTTTAGGCAATTTTTCATGTTTAGTTCAATTTTCAAGAATTTTGTAGCGGACAAAATTACTGTCATACTGATATTAGAGCAACAACAAGCAAAGTCAGCTCGTGAAAAAATAACATTTCTTCAAATAAACTAACTGTTGGGCAAAAGTTCCTTGCGCTCATAGAAATCAACCAGTGTACCTTAAGACATGAACCAAAAAACAAAATGTAAAATTGGTACTAAGGAAGAATGTGGCAACGAATTTATTCCACAGGGTATTTGAAGGATAAAATATATTGAAATTGAACGTGAAATAAAAAAACGATGAAACCTCAAATTTTACGGTATTTCAACTTTTTGCGTTTGTTGAGTATAGTTTAGTGCCCAGAAATAAAAAATGATTCAATTAGTATTACTTGAAAAATTACCGAATTTTCAAGAAGATATAATTCACAGACATTTACAATTAATTTCACAATTACCCACACATATTACTTTTTTTTCGAGGGATACAACCTTTACCTTTCTCCATATCTAATTTAGACTACACATACTACAAAATTGTTTTGTCTTTTTCAACTATATTATTACATCAAAAAAGTTGCAGGTCCAGTCAACTTCAATTGAATGTTTGAAATACTAAAGTATTATTTTTTGTTGAGAATCATCAGTTTTTCAACAATATTAAAAGACAATAGAAGGCAGTCCATGATTAATAGTTTTCCTGTTTATAGGTTGGCCTATGAAAAACAGGACACTCAATATTTAGACCTACTTTAAAAATTTTTTTAGTTTTTTTTTTTCCATTGGCAGATCAAATAAAAAAATATCAAGAACAGAAATATCAGGAAAAATCAAATGTAAAAGTGTCTGTATTTTATAGATTACCCTGTACTTCCACCCGTTGAAAAATAAAAAAAGGAAAATTCTTGATCCTTAACCAAAAATGAAAAAAAAAAACACCAAATTGTGCCGGAAAACAGCCAACTGTACCGGAAAACAACCAATTATGTCGAAAAACATGCAATTGAAGTGAAAAATATAAAAAGTTCATTTTACCAGTGAACACGCCATTGTTATCGAAAACATTTTACCGGAAAACATTTAAACGTAACGGGAAAACAACCAACCATACCTGAAAAATACCCAGTCGTGGAAAATGCAGGAAATGCATCGGGAAAACTGCCAACTATAACGTAAAATACCCAATTTTCGGAAAACGACGAACACAGACAAATGCACCGAATGTGCGAGAAAAACAACCGGAAAACATCCCACCGTACCGGAAAAAAGAGCCAATCAGACCGAAAAAACGCCCATCCGACCCGACGTCACACCCTTCCCCGCCGACACACGATACCTGCCGAAAGGGCCTCCGGCTCGTCCGCCAACGAACTCAACGGACTCGGCGCTTCTTCCCCCTCTTCCGAAATGCGCGATTCGTTTCGTCTGCCCGCCGCTCGATTACCTTGTTGTTGCTGCTGCTGGTCCTTGCTGTTGTTGCGCTGCGGCTGCCGATAGTTGTTCTGTCTGTAGCCGCCCCGGTAGCCGACGCCTCGGTAGCCTCCGCGGCCTCTGAAACTGCGAGAAAAAACGAGGATATAAGAGGGTAGGTTTTTGCTTGGTTCGTACATCAACAGAACTTCTGAACAGTTTTTGACACCATCATGAATATTCAACAGAATCCTCAACTAAGGTACTTGACGGTGAAGGTAAAGACCTTATTTTCGGAATTGCATCAAGAGAAATGTGGGCGTGATTATTTCACTTGAATGTTCCCGAGCTCGAAGGCAACGTTGAACCTTTCCCTACCATCCTTTCGAAAATAAGGCCCCTGAAAGTTAATCATAAATAACTCACTGTCCCCTCCTCGTCGACGACACCCCGAACGTCTCCGAATTCAGCTTCCTCTCCACCCGCCAATCGGTGCGCTGCGACTTGCCCTTGGCCCGTTCGACCGCCTCGCACGAGATCTTGTCGAAGAACGACTTCTTCTTGTCGTAGAACGTCTCGACGTCCTCCTCCTGCTCAGTGTCGCCGGCGCCGGTCTCGTTGCCCGAGTCGTCCTTCTTGTGGTCCACCTCGCCGTTGGCGTTGACGGAGGCCGAGTCGCTTTTCGCGGTAGCGGGGCTCGCCTCGTCGATTTTCACCTGCGAGAATCCGTCGTTTATAAGCGAAGGGGCGAATGTTTCGTCGGCAAGATGGAAGCGGAACTTCATTAACTAAGCTAAACACCTTTAAATGTATCACTTGAAACCGATATCGAATTTTTGTGCGTTAACATAGATACAAGTTTGTAATTCAACCCACATACTACTAAATACTATTCGAGGAGGTGGTCTATTCATTTTTCAGTTTTCGTGGGATCTTCGCTATTCTCTTCTTGAAAATGAATACGAAAATGAAAAATTCAAGATCGATTAATGAAGAAACTTGTCAGTGTTTAGTGTCAAAGCAACCAGCAAAAAAAATACAGAGAAAAATATTATCACCTTGTACTGAAAACTGGAGCAAATTCATATCTGAAATTTTGGGGCAGATCATAAATATATTTTGAAATAATTATTAAGATTTCTACTTTTTGTTTTTGCGTTACTTTGTCAAGCGTTGTTTTGCAGCAGCAAAAAATGTCTATTTTGCTGTCATCGAAGCTAATTTGAAATTTACAATACATGCCTGAGGATTTTGCAGTAAAAACTTCCAAATAATGAGCGTCCAATTTATCCTAACTACAGAAGACATTGCATCTTCTCTCTCTCTCTTTCGCTCATGAAGTTTATGTAATTCTCAGTTGATCAGAAAGTATCGAAAATCATTTTAATAGCATCATAAAAAAACTCAAAAATCAACAAAATTCAATGATGAACAGGGTAATTTATTTGAAATATTATGATTCGAAAACCCAATCAAAGAAAGCCAAAGCAGGCAAAATTCGATAAAAAGTCTAATTATTTAAATTGTAGCTTACTGATAAAGAACAAAAGAAATAAACTAAGCTCGAATTATATTATCATCAAAGCTTTGGTTTAGCAAGGTGTCTGAACAGCACAATGAATGAAAACCAAAGGCGGTAATTCTCCTTGCATTTTGAAATCTCGCACTATTCATCAGTCATAATGAAATTGTCTGTGAAAGATCTTTACAAAAGCCTACCACATGTTTCTTAAAATAAGCCGATCAACTTTTTTGTGAATTTAAATCGGCTTATATGATTTTCCTAAAGCTCAATGTATTGAAAATTCAATATAATGATCAGTATCAATCCATAGGTGAAGAACTTGGATTTTTTGATTTTACATTTCTAAGCCATTGTAAGAGATATTTTTGAAAATTCCACGTCAAATAAAGTTTCTAAACATTATCGACTACGACTGTTTAGTTAACTTCGTTAAGTCTCATCATTCCCCTAATAATTGTTGAGGCAAATAATAACAGATCTTACGAAAGTAGTTATTGGTACAAGAGAATTAGCTATCAAATAGCCTCACGATGTCCCTCAAATCGATGTTTTACCTTCGAAAACTGACTCCTCAACTCCTCAAACTCGGTGTTGGCCTGCTCGAAATCATAGTCGTTCTCGAACTTCAGCGTGTTCTTGCCCCCCCTGTTGCCGACGCCGCTGGCCGCCCCCTGATTGGGCGCGGCGTTGCGGAATCCGCCACTGCCGCCGCCCCGCGGCCTGCCCCGGGCGCGCAGCTGCTGCCCGCCCCTGTTCGCCCAGTTGCCCCTGGCGCCGCCGCTCTGGTTGTGCTGCCGATACGAAAGTTTTCCAAAATTAGCAAACAGAAAACAGAAAGCAAATATTCAAATTCAGAATGAATCAAGGAATAACATATATCAGATATTATTATTTTCATCATGCTGAAATATCTCTGATTTATTAGTTACAATATGATGAAAACTAGTTTCAAGTAAAGTATCAACAAATCTTTCATTGAAGAAATATATATTGAAGAAATATATTCTATCAATTCAACTCACTTCCTCATATTTTTCATTTTTTCATGTATTTTCTTATTAAATTTAGTGTTTTCTATCATGTCCCTCCATAAACATGTATGTTTCTGGGGATTAATAAATGTTATTTGAAAATGAATCTTCAGAAAATTTTGAAAATACCCAAAAAATCTCTCAGCGAAACAAATATCTATTCTCGCACACCAACATCATTCTTTACCTCCATTCTGTAGTTGTAACCCTGCTGTTGATGGTAGCCCTGATTGTTTTGTTGATAGCCCTGGGCATTTTGGTGATGGTAGCCTCCTTGCGAGTTTTGATGGTTGGGCCGATTTCCTGCTGCTCTGGTATTCTGTCATTACAAGAAAAACAAATTTGGAATAAGAATGAGAAGCAAGAAACTCAAGGACGTGTGTACACCCATTATGATTTAAACAGTCAAGTCAAAGTCAAAAAATGATTCATCAAAGAAAACATCAAAATTTGAAATCAAATTATATCAGAATAAATTGAAAACACATGAGAGTCTAAAACCTATTGAATCATTACAATACATACATAGTCATATTTCCAGAATACCACCCCTCAAAAACTCCTCTACATTATCAAGCCTTGTTCACTAACAATTTCTCAACTGCTTTTTTGATTTTTTATATAAATACAACACCCTCGATCACATCAGGTAGATGATCAAATAACTCATGACCAATACATACAAATGATTTTTTTTTATAATTGTCAATGTGTGTAATGATAACCATTATGAGAATTTTCTCTTGTGAAATATTGGTGAATCCAATTATCACTAAATTAATGCAGTCTCTTATGCATAAGGCAAGCTGTTTCCAGAATGAAGAGAGCTACAGGAATCATTTGACTTAGCTCTGCATGAATATCTCAATGCTCTCTTTTGAATCATGAAGACTGACTGAAATTGACAAGAGTTACAAGCCTCCCAGAATGGTGTACCATAAACCAAATGGGATTCAACAAGGGCATAATATACACCTCGGGCAGCCCGCGAATCTAACTCATTTGTTAGGACTCTAACAGCATAGGTTCCACTTGATATTTTATGTCTCAAATATTGAATGTGCTTTTCCCACTTCAACTATCAATTTTCAGACCAAGGAATTTATTGCAGTCCATATGTTTTTTTTTTATCTTTGGACAACACGAAAGGGAAACCTATGATGTTCGAGGAACATCGTGTTAGCCAGCGGTGGAATTTTGGGAAAGAAGGAAGGTGTTGGAATTTTTCATGAATGTTTGGAGGTTGTAAGCATCAGGAAAGACTTCAATAGGCAAAGAATTCCACAACTTTGCCGTTCTATTGATGAATGATGCTTGGTATAGCGACGTTCGAAAGGTCTCGAGCCTGACAGTGTAGGGGTGACCAGCTTGAGCTCGTCTGGTTTGTCTACTAGGAATCGCGCGTGGTGGCATAATAGATGATATCTCCGTCGAGCACCGACCATGAAAGTACCTATAAAAAAGGCATAGATCGCCGACCTTTCTACGATGATCTAGAGAGGTCAATGATTTGGTGAGTGTTGTGTCATCGACTAGGCGAATAGCTCTCTTCTGAATTGAATCCAAGAGCTTAAGCGTATGTTTGGGGGCTGAGCTCCAAACATGTGAACAGTACTCCAGGACAGGTCGAATTTGTGCTTTGTAGATCATAAGCAGTTGCTGGGATGTGAAGTATCTCTTCGCACGGAAAAGAAAACCGAGTTTTTGTGAAGCAGTTTTCGCAATGGACCTCACATGATCGTCCCATGAGAGAGCACTGTTGGTGGTGACACCCAGCAAGGATATTGACGACCTCATAGGAACAGTGGTACCCGACATCATCAAATTGGGCATTGTGTGATCAGCCTTCTTGGTGAACATACAAGCTTGAGTTTTAGTTGCATTGAACTGTACTAGATTCTCAGATCCCCATTTCAGAATTCTTGTCAGATCCTCATTTAAAGCATCAAGCATGTACGATAGTATCATTATTAACTTTTATGGTTTCATTGATTTTTGAAGCATCTTTATTTGCTGTACACCAGTGTGCTACTGTAGCAAGATCTCGTGGAACCACTTCAAAAAGACTCGCGGGACATCTCCCTGACCATTTTAAGATTGCATCATCAGCGAAGAGAGTAAACGTTCCTACTATTAGATGCTGACAAATGTCGTTTACATAAATCAGAAAAAGAGTAGGTCCCAGAACCGATCCCTGTGGTACACCATGTCTGATAGTCAACAAAAATCAATAAATGAGATCAATAAAAATCTAATCTTCATCGAACTTCCTCGAGCAATGTGAAACTCCCCAATACTCGATTTCTTTGTGCAACCAAAAATTTCGTAAAACCATCTACGACTCACCTCTTCCCTCTCCTTGGACGGCCCCCTGCGATCCCTCGACCTCCTGCGGGGCTGCTGCTGCCCGGGCGGGCGTTGCTGCTGCTGCTGCCCGGGCGGCTTGACCACCTTCTTGTCGTCGCGCGGCGGCCGGCCGCCCCTCGCGCCGCCTCCCGCCTGCACGCCCTGGTCGGCGGTGGGCGATTTGCGCGAGCCGACGCTCACCGGCGTCGTGCTTCTCGAGCCGCCGCCAATCAGGTCGAGGACGGACGCTGAAACGGAACGAGCGAGACGTCTACAAGGACTATGGAAAACTATGAGTAGTAGGGCGAATTTGAAAATTTGTTGATAACAATGAAAATTATCTTGGAAAAGAAGTTGGGAGTCATTTTTATCAGATGGAAACCGCCTGTTTTTATGATTTCATTTAGCATTGGAAATGGGGGTTACTTTGTATAAGATTGTCTATTCCAAAATTTTGTAGTTATCCAAATAATCGGAATCTCATGTTCTTTAGTTGAGTTATTCTCAGTTGGCCACAGCGCCCGCGGTTGTGTTAGAATCAATTACTATTGATTCCAAAATTAAAAAAAAATTATTTTGTATTGAGACGGAATGAGTTTGCCGAAATTTGAGATCACTTTATGAAATTGCTCAAAGTATCAAGAATATTCCTTTGAACTAATTACTTCTGTTTATATTCTCTGACAAAAATACGGATCATACCAATTTTTTCCAAAATCAATTCAATTGTTTTCTATCCTCCAACAGACATCCTCTGAGGCCTTGAATATTTGAATATTTCATATTTGTCCGCATTTGTCCCACAAGAGGGTTTTGGGGTTTCAAATTGCAAAGACTAAACTTCTTTTCAAGAATACAAAAACCTGATGATCCATGCATTCATTATTCATACTCGTTCTCACAATCTATTATATCATGCAATTCTCATGGGTAAAGGGGAAGAATCTACGTTACAACAATCCTGAACAAGTCATGAAATATTTTCAACTTGAAATATAGCATCGTCGTCTACTACTACAACTAGCAATCTTGTATCATCAATAATGAAAATAATCTCTTCAAAAAGCACCAAACAAAATGACAACACAATGCCACGAACCTCAAAAAGCTATCTATCTTCCTTCCTGATACTATGAAGTGTCAATTGTCTCAAAATGACAAACAGCATTTGAGTAAGGATACAAAATCAGGGGATCATTAATAATTATTCTATTGAAATAACTCATCTTTCGATTTTTTCAAAATAAGGTAGATTCATTAGTTCTAGTTATAATAATGGAAATATCAAACTCTTGTTTGTAAACTAATGTCCTGTATATGAATCTTAGGAACCCTGATTTGCAAACTTATTGTTGCAGATTATTTAATTATATTTTCTTAATTCAAATGATATTTCAAAATTCAGTTCAACTGACATTTTGCTCAATTTCTACAAGTCGATTAGTACTTCTCTAGCTCATATCGAAAAATTTTCTTCAACTTTCATTTAAATAAACATCTACTAAATCTACCACAACTCAAGAAGCAAAGCAACAAACTACAGCACACCGCTGGGTGAGGCCAAAGCAAAATAATAAGAAAATCTCAAATTACCATGATTGGGTTGCGGCTCGATAGGTGGCGAAATAACCCCGGGGGCCCCCATAACCAACTCACTTGTCTTGGCGGCCCGATTGTCGCGCTGCAAGTTCCCCAAACTGCCGCCCATCGCCGCCCCTATGGCGCCGTACGCGCCGGCGAACTGCCCCATCTGGGGGCCCATGGGGCCCAGCACGGGGTGCGCCTGGAACGACTGGCCGCCCAGCGAGGGCGGCACCGACAGCTGCATGATGGCAGGGTCGTTGAGCGGCTGCGGATGGGCGGCATTGTTGATCACGCGGATGTCTTTGATGTCTGAGCCGCGGAAGAGGATGTAGTCGTACACCTTAATAAAATGGAAATGAAAATTTGGTATTGCTTAGTTTTTTCAAAACAAAATAAAAGTCTAATAATTATGGATCAAAGACCTGACTCTCAAAATGTGGCATGAAAACATGAAATACAAACATTTCTTGTACAATTGTGTTGGGAAATCTGCCTCTATACCAGATGCATATTTAGAAGTTTCTATAGATATATATATATAAATATAGAAATCCTAAACCTGTTCCGTACATTATTCTCTGTCTGATCACTATAATCTTTGATTATTCATTAGGTGCAGTTGGACTTTTTTTGAAATACTAGAAATGATGTCGAAAAGGTAAAAGTGAAATATCAGCTTGCAAAGTTCATCATAAAAGCTGAACAGCGTTTTTTTTTTGTATTCAACCTATGTCCTCAGCACCAGCAAAAACAAAACAAGATTTTTGTTGACTGGTTCAACTGAATCCAGCAATTTTATTTTTAACATTGAATTTTACAAACCTGGTTTTGTGCGGGCACCGGGTATTGCGTCTCGCGGTCCTCCGTTCCAAAAGAACGCACTGAAAACAAAAATGATGCCATGCAGTATTATCCAGAATATTTTTGTTAGTTAGAAGCAGTGAGAATGTTGAACTAGAATTGAGAACTAATTCTAGGCTGATTTATTACCCTATTTTCGTACATTTTCATCTAAATTTTGAGGTGAAAATTTGTAAAAATGCAAGGATTGAGAGATATTTGAAAATTTGATGATCTCAAAATCATATTTTGACATATCATTGAATAGTATGTTGGGTTACATTTGCTCAGATTTTTGATATTAACATTGAATTTCAATGTGTCATCAATCTTAATCTAAAGGGATTTCATACTTTCTTCACACTCTTTAGTAAATTTGAATTGAACCATTCTTCAACGAGGTCAGTATCTCTAGAAATGGTCTGAAACAAAGCCTCATTCATTTCATGCCATATGATAGTAGTGTTGTAGGCAAATGAAGGGAAACTGCCAGATACATTCAATTGGTCATATCTTTGATATATAAATTGAGTTTGACTTAACCACTTGAAAGTATTACCCCTGAAACCATGTACTTCCATTTTTTGCAACAGAATTTTAAGAATATTGCAGTCATAGGCTTTTAACAAGTCACATGGAATTGATTTTCTAAAAGTACTAATTTTGATAGCTGAAAATAACAACAAACTTCATTGAAATGAAAGCAGTCCTCACATACTTCAATCTGATCATCTCAATCATGAATTATTCACAATTTGTTCCTCATCATTGTAATGAAAATGATTGTGACAGAAAAATTCATTTTCTTGAGTGAATTGCCCCCTAATATTCCTGCAATGGCTACTATGAACTTATATGGCTATATTTCAAATTATCAGATCAAGATTTGACTTGACACAGCTACACAAAAAAGCTGAGGTTAACAAAAAAAGATTCATCAAAAAAACCTTTAAATCTTTTCCAAACATTTTTTATGAGTGAACTTCAGTGTACATCACATATTTACATGAATATAAAGAGACGTTGATGAATGTTTCTCTGAAATCAACTCCGTTATTCCACAACTACAAAATTCAATACACAATTTGACAGATCCAAAATGATGCTGTTGAAACGGCAATGATAAGATCAGGATGAAAAATACAATGAAATAGTGGGAGAAAACCCAGTACTTCTGTACTCACGTATGTAATTTAGTTGAAAATTGTAACGTAAAATGAAGATAAAAAACAAAGCTACTTACCGGACGCCAAAGCTATTGTACATTCTTGTGGATCAACCGTGAATAATCGTCCTTCATAACGAATATCTGCTTTCGATACTAGACTTATCTTGGAGCCCAGCTCCGGCATTCCAGTCGTCATGATTATTGAAGATTTTCCTTCTAGGATGACAACGATAACTGACGATTTTTATTAGACCTCTTCTTAAGATGGCGCAGCGTCACCATAGAACAGCTGACAATTTTTTTATCAAAAAAATATTCTTCATGACATGAAGAGACTGACAGTCAGTGTGACCAAAGAAATATTACCAACTTCATCGTGATGGAGTTTTGTGCTACGTGATTACTGTGCTATGATCAAATGTTCTCAGCCAGAAAACATCGGAAAAAGAAGATGAAAAAGTTGGGTGTCACTAAATTTTCAGAAATTTTGTAAAAGTTTGGCCTAAGGACTAAGTGAAAAATGAGTTTTTTTAAGGAAATCAATTTGTTACAGCTGATTTCGAATTTTCTCAGTATAATTACAATATCGATATGTTTTATCCTAAAAATTCCCCAAATTTTAACAATTTTGAGAGTAAAGAGTGCCACAGGTTTGAATTTAACTGCTTTATTGATGGAACTTTCCAGGTAATCATTTGTATCTACTTATTCGATTGATATTGAAATGAAATTATTTTATTAGCTATTCTATAATGATGTCGTACAACTATAGAAGTGGTTATGCCATTTTGAGCTACATGGAATACCCTGTAATACTCTCACAGCAGATTATCCTCATTTATTGTGTACTTCATTATAAAAAAATGATGCACATAAAAAGTTTCATTGGAGCTGCTATATACTTTATAGTTGCCACATGGTTTTTGTCTGGAATTGGCTCTTATGGACTTCTAACATTTTTAGTGGT
Source organism: Gastrophysa polygoni (assembly GCA_963576655.1). Classification (NCBI taxonomy): domain Eukaryota; kingdom Metazoa; phylum Arthropoda; class Insecta; order Coleoptera; family Chrysomelidae; genus Gastrophysa; species Gastrophysa polygoni. The sequence continues at coordinate 24,046,697 of OY755090.1, read as the reverse complement.
GAGTTTAGTTCATCTCCTTAGAACCCTGGCTGATTGATTCTAAATTGAATTTTTTCCAGCCTCTTTGTACACCTATTGGAGCTTCATCAAAAGTCATCCAATTAGCAGAAATAATAAAAACAAAGAACTCCGAATCTGTGAGTGTCTTGACCTGGTTCATTTCAGCATTCACCAACTTCAGTAAGTACAGGTTATGATTTCAATAAAAGTAGAAGTATATCATTCCATAATTTTCATATATTTTTCCATCCACAATTGGTCATAAGAATACATAATTCTCTATCAAGAGCATGCAAAGTGATATCATTGTTTAAACATCTGCCTCTTGTCTCAAAATTCCTAATAAATTGAGGGACATTTTGCCCTATATATTTGCTTGTCCTATTGTTCATGAATAATTACACTTCAATAAATAGTAATTTAATAGTTGTTGCTTTCTGTCAAATGCCATATGATTGTTATTTTTGGATGTGCTCCTACTGATAATTGGTAGATGGCGCGAGAATCCAGAATAAATGGAAGATATTTTATCTCAGGTCAATTTTCAAACAGTCAAAATAGTTTATTTGATTGGTGTATTACTTCGACCATATTAGCTTTTCTGAAATGTGGTTGTTTTTTTTTGCAGCTAGAATATTCACAATTTGCGTGGAATCTATGGATTTAACACTGTTATTGAATTTCAGCATCAATACTGTCCTGAGCAGTTCTGTAATGATAGCAGCTTATTATTATAAACACCCAAAGAGAGAATGAATCAATCATGTACAAATACTCACATTTTGTAAGAAAAAAATTGTCATCATTTCTAATTATAAAAGTTAAAATTTTAGTTTCATGTTTTAAATTGCTCAATGATTGTAAATAATTTCTGTCTCAGTAAACATACATTTTTAAGCTGATAACTCAAAAAACAACTTTTTTCATTCCATGTGCTTTTGTTGTAAGTACTAGAGAATAATATCAATGTAACAACATATTGTAAAAAAAATCATGGCACACAGTAAATGCTCCAAGGCTTTTTTAAGTTGTTGAAAATTCAGGCACTTTTGTAATACTGCCATTCAAGTAACAGGTGAATTATAATACATGTCCAAAAATTCTACAATTTCTGTTCTATTATTGACTTATCTTGGTATGTTTTTCATTGAAATCTAGTCATTTTATATTATTTATCTTAATGATAGTCACCATCCCGATAATTAACAGAAATTCTTCTTTCTATATATATCTTACTGTGCAGGAGGTTATCAAAAATTCAGCTATTTTGTTGTATATACAAACTAAAGGATTTTGAAACAAATGAGATTTTGAAATATTATCAGTATTATTATTGAGTTTGATGAACTACACTGAATACCATTTTTTTTCAACTAATGACCACATAGTGAGTAATAAATTAATTCTGGTGCCACTGTAGATATTAGAATTTTCTCATCAATTGATGTTTCATTTCATATCATAAAATTCACTATTTGCATCAACAGTGAATTTTCGAATATGTTGTATTTTGAAGTATATGCAAAGTGTTACTATATTATATTATTTTGAAATCATTTTATATTATACAGTATTGAAATTTTGAGAAAAACATGCATTTTGATTTTACCCCACTATATCAACATCAATATGGTGCTTTATTGGAATGTTTTAGTTAATTCAAAATACACTCTTATACCTTCTTGATGGACATGTACTCATCACATAAAAAAATCCTCTCTATATGGTATTATTTTCAATATTTATCCAAGTCCAATGTGCCGATAATCTTCATTCGTCTAGAATTGAACACGCTATTATTACAACATGCGGTTGGGTGATAAATTTCCGAGAATACAAAAGAGATAGACCTGATCTTTCTACCGTTCTGAAGAAGGATGAAAGATATACACCAGCTTGCCTGAAACCCGAAATGCATCTCTAATTCATCTCATTTGGGACCTTTGCGTCTGTCGGATGCTTCGACTGCAGGGTCGGATCTGAAATATTTGATTTTTCGATCTAACAAAAATTCCAAATAATTAAAGTTTCGAGTGCAATAATCATGTGTACACGTCAAATTCATCTTACAAACTGTTCAAAATAAAATCAGTTCTTTTCTCTAACATTCAGCAACATATCAGCAGTTATTTTTTGACACTCTACAGTTGCAGAACTTGAAGAGAAGCCGGCTGTGTTTTATCAAATGGTCCCAGAGAAAACAGTCAAGAGAGAAAAGATCAGGAGACCTTGCAGGCTACTCAATGGATCCTCTATTTTCGTCTAGAAATTGCCATGAGGTGGTGCATGGAGCTCCATCTTGTTTTTTCATTATGGAGATGGTAGTCTACAAGTTATTGACCAACTGTCATTTCGTTATCGATGGAAATGATACAGAAAAATTAGAGATATGGCACGACCCCTTTTCTCTATGCGAATTTCGAGGGTTGTTCACCCTCCAGCTACAGCGTTTTCCAAAATTTCGATTCCAAACCCTACAAACGGAGGATGGCAAGTTCCCGTTGTCCCACGTCCATCGTGCCCCTAAGCCGAAGCCAGTCCTGCGCAAGGCCCTACGCCGGTCGCCAGAAGCGCTAGTCTCATCGTTCTGCTGATCCTCAGTCCGTGCTCAGTCTCGACGCGATGCTGACGCGCCGGAAAGTTTTCGCCCTTTGGGCAGTGCTGTACGCGCTTCGGGCGGCCCCGGCGGGCGGCGAGTCGCTCACGCCGCCCTACTTTAACCTCGCCGAGGGCAAGAATATCACCGCGAGCGCCACGTGCGGCGAGGATATCGAAGGGCCCGAGCTTTTTTGCAAGCTGATCGGCGCCAACTCAGAGAACGATTTGACTGTTAATGTTATACAGGGGCAGGTGGGTGGCACGATTTTTTTTCACGAAGAGTTGATGAAAAATATAGAATTAGTTGTAAAAAAAATCCTTGATTGTCCAAACTGGTACAGACTCACTTATAGGACGAAATTCGAAGTAATTAGATGTGGTGAAATGTACAAAATGTTGAGACTACAAAAATACTACTACACATATATAACAAAGCCATTGAGATAAGGATCGAATTGAAAAGAATTACATAACTAGTTTCAGAATAATAAAAAAGCAAAGTGATAATGGCATAAGATCATGTAGATATATAGCAGATGAAAATATTACCTAGTATTGTCAATAGCTTCTTTAACAGTTTGAGAGTTCTAATGTTTTGATGAAAAATATCAGTGAGACTACAAAAATCGTTGAAAATTCAACACATATAATACATTGGCGGTTATTTAGCCGTGGTATTACAAAGTTGGTTTGTGAGAGCAATTCAGGACAATCGATGAGATTTTTAACAAGTTTATACATGAAAATGCAAGAATCTTCCAGAGACAAAAAAAGCAAATCTAGATAAAAGTATTTCATTATCAGTTCCTTGTATCGGATATCATCCAGCCTGAATGCAAAGTATTTCATGAATATTCCTTGTACAGGTTCAAGTTGCTGAATGTATTTATTATCTATTGACACAGTATAGAGAATACTACTTATTTATTAAACTGTGGTATTGATGACCATGATGACGTACGCAACATATAGAGTTGTATAACATTATTTTTTCTTGAAATCCTTGCATGTCCTGAAGTCTGTGTGATACCTACAATTTATATTTGAAAAATCAGGCTTCAAATCAAAGAAAGAGTCTAGTACATTATCTAATTTTTCATTACAATTTCACTACTGATGGAAGCGAATTGAAACTTATACAATAGGTTGCTGTCAGGAATTTTTTTTTCGAAATGTATGTTTTTTTTGAGAAATGTATGTATGTATATGTATTTTGCCAGAAAGCAACAGACTATTTCAAAGAGGTGAATTTTAACTGTGCAATTTCAAAAAGCAAACAGAATTTGTAAGAGAGAAGTGAATTTCAACTGCACAATTTCAGAATGGATGTAATAAAAGGTGTCTGCAATAATTACAATTCCTAATTCAAATGAGTGCAATTTATTATTCAAGCTGTTACATTTCCCAAGGTGAATAAGATACCGACAGGAAGTGAAACTTATGATTCAAATCAATGCATGAAATTGATTATATATATATTTCAAAGAATAAAGTGAATGTTCAACTATGCAGTTTCAGAATGAATGAAATAAGTAGGCATTTGCATTTTGTATTTAAAATGAGTACAAAATTCATTCAATTTCAGAAAGCAAACTGGATATATACAAATACCAGAAAGAAATTGAAAGTGGAGTGTATCAGCGTAAGAAATTCAGTGTGCTGAAAACACAAATCAGCTCACTATGTTTATTCGTGAATTTATTAATGATAAAACTGACAAATGACGCAAACAAATCACGGATTTTCAGGACAGTTCATTATTTGACAGGAAATATTGGAACACCTATTTAAATAAATAAACTAGAAAAGCGTACCACTCGTAAAGACAAAATTAGCATCTATCGGACGTTGTGAAGGCATGAGACTTAAGGGTTCAAGGGTAGGTATATAGTAAATAAATGCGCAACAAATGATTTGCCTAAAGAATAAGATCTTCAGCCACCATGCTGTCTGTCCTTTATGAAAAGGCATTGTCACTTTCTCAGAATGAGTATTATGCTGAATGCACTTCATTCATTATCGTCATTCTTACAGTCAAGCAGAAAATCTTTAGTTAAAAATTACAATAAAGGAGAAACCTGATCACTACAACAGCATTCTTCAGCAACTTCGGAAATTAGAATTTTTATTTTGCCGAAAACACGGAAAACTCTTGAAAACATTTACGAATGAATTGATGGTATGAAGAAGGTGTGTTTTTTAACAGATTATCAAAATTTTCGATGGTTTTTTTATTGATCAATCATTCAACAAAAATCCGTGTGAATAATTTTTGTGTCTGTTTTTCTCTTACAGTATTGTGACAGTTGTGATCCAACTAGGCCTGATAAAAGACATCCTCCGGAGTATGCAGTCGATGGTACAGAAAATTGGTGGCAGAGTCCCCCTTTATCCAGAGGAATGAAATACAATGAAGTCAACCTCACCATCGACTTTGGACAGGTCAGAAAATTATCAAACTGAGAAATTTTACTTTGGATGAATGCTCATCAAATTTGTTTTCAACTGAAATAGTGTCATCAATATTGAAATATTCAAAATTAATTTCAATCTCAAAATTTTGCAAATATTTATTTGTGTTTTGTGAATAGTTGCCTTGAATGCGATTTTCGAATATGTGAACAAAGTATAATGAAAGCATCATGAAATTGTCATGGCGAATTTTAACGCTGCGTCGAAGTTCATCAACTAAGTCATGAAGGGTAGGTCAACTAGTTGGACTAATTGATACCAAGTAATTGTTAATTATAGAAAAAAAAAATTACATGGCGCTTCTTGCTTCTTTCCCAATGGAACATCCTGAGAAATAGAAAGAATTTCTTGGTAGAACGCGTGAAGTGCTTTCTTAGAGTAGGTCTATTTTTGTCGTTATTGTATATAAACGGAAAGTGATGTTACGTTATTAGCGATAAACCCGACACTTGTCATTTGATACTTTCTTCGGATTGGATCATCGTGAATATAATCGAAAGAGTACTGACCTCATCGTATCGTTTAATGTCTGAATAATATCGATGATTGTACAGTTTTGAATCTTCCAAAACCTACGGAGTTCGAGTCAATAAATTTGATTACATATCTGGAGAACACATGTTTATTCGATAGAAATTCAGTCCAGCTCTCTTATGTGGAGTTCAGAATATAAAATGTTATCATAAAAATACAGAGTGTGTCATTGATATTGTGAAAATTAAAGGGTAGATTCCTTTAATATTATAGTACTTGATTTTTTTTCAAATATTCAAATTGGGTTTTATCAATTCGATTCTCTTGAAATCAGTTTGTTCGCACTACTATTGATAATGATAGACGCATGAAAATAATAAACAGAATTGTTCCTAATTTGTACTCAGTTAGTACGAGAGCGAACTGATAAATATTTTTTTTTCTGTAGAACAAAGCAAGGAACGCCAAAACTGAGGTCCTAAAAAGGTTTCTTTTGAATTCCCTGATCACATAATGATGTTTAACTTTTGAAAAAAGGTGTCCTGATGTATTTCTCTTGTTATCATTAAAAAAAGTTTTTCGGGAATCGATAAGAAAGTTACTAATATATGGAAAAAAGTATATAACTATTTCCTAATCTATTTTGTATCGGACTCTATAATGATTTTTTTCATTAATATTGAAACTATATTCCAGAGGTTCTGATTGTTGTATGAATATTAGGAAAAAATAATTATTATATTGATATTGACAAAAGTTTCAGAAAAAAAATCATTGGATCTAAATTAGCTTTCTGAAAATATTTTGCATCGAAAATAATCGTGTAGCTCTGCATAGATTTAGTTCTGTCTGTCAAGAACAAAGAACTGAAAGAACAAATTTCACGCATACCATACTAACTACGTTTTACTACTACAGTTTTATCACCCAGTGAATCGTAAATCTATTTTTCGTATTCATTGCTCCTTTGTTTCTATTCTTGACTTGTTTCTCGTTTGCATGCTTTCCTTTAATGTTAAAAGAATGAAAAAGAGAAAAACTATGATCATTATCGTTGACTAAGTTCATAATAATGATAATGAACGTAATTATTTTTCATAATTGTAGTAGGAAAACAAGATGAAATGAACCAAAAAAAAGTACAACAAAATGAACCAATCTGGAAAAGCGAGGTGGTTCTTCTTCAATTCTTTGTTTAAAATATAGAACATCTAGCGTAAGAAATATCGATGTTGAGTCATTTTGGAATTTTTTCGGTGTCTAGAATCACTCATCAAAAAGGTTGAGAAAAAATTAAATACTTTAAGACAATTTGCTTGAGAACAATTGTTCGAAGTTCAATTTTAATGCCTAAAACTACAGACTATCAGTAAATCATGACTCATTAAACATCTGATTTAAAATAGCTAGCAACTCATAAATCACCAATAAACAAAATTACATATCTAATTCAGGAACACTCTCCGGGTGTTGTTTCGATATAATTTCTTATAATTCGATAGGAAACAGCCGCCTACGAACGTGATTATTTCCCATCCAGTAGGCTCTGCAATCAGTCGGAGTGATAAATAAAAATAAACCATATTCTTGCGTTATCTTGCTTCCTCGCTATGTAGAATTTCAAAGTTCCATTCGACTGAATGTTGTGATAGAGACGAGGGGTCACGAGATTAAACTCTTACTGTCCTGTATTTTTTGATAAACTCTGTCACATATTTTATGAACTCATAATTTTATGAAGAATTCGAGGAAATTCAGATATTTCTTACTGCATTGTGTATTTTATTGAAAATAATGTTTCAAAGCTTTCCATTGAAGTAGCAGTACCTAAATTTCTTGACATCATTGAAAAAAGTGTGACAAAACCATGTCTTCACAAAGTTTGGCACTTCTTGATCATTTCTGTCAAAATCAGAATTCAGGAATATTAGGAAAAAATAACTGAAATTATTATTTCTATCATCAGTCACAAAAAATGTTTCATATTACTGCGTATCGAGATACCTTAACATCGATTTTGATATGTCACGTGATCACTAGTATGGCAGCGATTTTGAAAAATTCATCACGAATAGACAAACATTTGGGATATTTTTAATGATATCAAAGGAACTCATTCGAAAAAAAATTGGTTACAAATCAATTCTAGGTCTGTATGCGAAATTTCAAATATCCATTTGGAATAATTGAAAATTACAATTTTTTCCACATTGTATCCACAATTATCTTCTCTTGGCAATTATTTCATGTGTATATAGCAAAAGTTTCGATTGAGTATTGTGCTATTTAGGGTGAAACAAAGGAGAATTTTGTAGAGAAAATCCAAGACACAATCACGTGTTTGTGTATCTGATTTTCCAGCTTCATCTTTTCGAAACATATTTTTTCTTGTCGTTGTTCTCAAAACCTGAAGAAGAGGCAATTCACAAAGGTAGAGAACAATGAAAACATCACATTTCAATCAAGCTAAATCATTATTCTATAGAAATATGCCAACTATGAACAATATCGGGAATATGAAAAGAAACGATTGATATAAACGAATTGACAAAACCAAAAAAGTCGTGTATCGCGTTCTCGATATTGGTACTTCCAATTTGAGGTATGTTTTTCCACTTTTGGCACGAAAAGTGCCAATCAAAAATCTGTAACGGTTTATAGAAGTTGAAAGTTAAATAACACACGTGATTGTATCGTTGATTTCATTTTTTTTAATACAGAATTCATGAAATCATCTCTTGAATCAGATGATGACCAAGATGTACAATAACTTGACGAAATATAATGACCAAAACCGATGAAGAAGTTATAGAAAAAGTTATCAAAGATAATGAATGAGAATTTTCCCATTTTTTGTCCAGCAATGTACGACCTTGTTTTTCTGCAATTATGTCGAGAAGAAATATTCTCTACTGGAACTTGTTTTTGATATGGGCGTTTATGGGTATTTCAATATGATAACTCTCGTATTTTTAAAGACGCGAGAATTTTTCAGATATTTCCATCATCTGATTCCTGGTATTCACACTATTTAATTGTACAGGAATTCCACGTTGCCTACGTTTACATCAAGATGGCCAACTCTCCAAGACCGGGATTGTGGATACTAGAAAAATCCGCGGACTACGGATCGACCTGGCAACCTTGGCAGTACTTTTCCGATTCTCCATCCGACTGCGAGACCTTCTTCGGCAAAGAAAGCTTACAGTCCATCTCCAGAGACGATTCTGTCATTTGCAGCACGGAATATTCGAAAATCGTACCCTTGGAAGGGGGAGAGGTGAATACTATACATTTTTCATGAACCTAGTAGAACTAATTTTATTTAATACTAAGGAATTACCACATTCGAGAATTTATTGCTTTTCATTTGCTTTATATCAACCTATCAGAAAGCAGAAGGCAGTACACAAAATGATTTTTCTAAATTCAAACTATGCTATAATTTTTTTCTCTTTCATTACTGATTTATTACCAAGAACTCGAAAATTGTACCTTTCATTTGAAGGAAAAAATAAGAATTCCCTCATCTTGATATCATCCAGGAAAAAATTCCAAAAACTTGTGGTTTGAGTTTTGGTTCTGCTGAGTTGACATCAAGATAGTTGATTACTTTATGGTCGAATGGAAATTCGCAATTTATTCCATCAAATGAAACGTTAAATCTTCGAGTTTCTGGTGATAAATTAGTAGTAACAGAATGATGAATCATAATAGCACAGATGTTGTTTTTTTCCATCAAATGAAATGTGATCAGTTTGCGAATGTGATGAGAAATCAATAATAAATTATACCATTATTTTCTATTTGAAATATGCAATTGGTTCTGCTCGGTAAATAAGTTTTTCTACAGCACTCAATAAAGTGCACTAAATGCATCTAAATGAAAAGGCCCATTCGGATGTTCTTCTTGTTCAACCTAGATTTATTTTCACAGATTCCTATTTCTTTGCTGAACAAAAGACCTTCTGCCAACTACTATTTCAATTCCACCGTTTTGCAAGAATGGACCAGGGCTACCAATGTGAGATTGAGGTTCTTGAGAACCAAAAATTTGTTGGGTCACCTTATGTCCGTAGCCAGACAGGATCCCACAGTAACAAGAAGAGTAAGTATACTATAGTGCATATTGACTGATCGCACTGTATATAACAGAATAACTATTCATTACTGAAGAAACTGTTCATCTGTAAATTCTCGTTATCTCTATAAAATCCAATCTGATCTATTCGTGGTTCTTTCTGCTTTTAGAAACGTCCTATTTCTTTACTAGTATTTTCGATTTGTCCTCCGAACAACAAACCCACTAGAAGGATCACAAAACAAATATTCTGATGCTAACATGAATTCCCAGGATTATCATATTATTAGTACCCAATCGTTGCTAGTGTTGTCATATCCCATCATCAAATAGTGATTAATAGTCCATAATATTTAGAGTCCTTTATGAATTCATGTAGTTCGATGCACAAATATAATAATAAATATGGGTCATGACGATTATGAATCAGTTCTGATTAATAGAAGATTGCTACATTATTCTGAGACTTAGCAATTTTACTTTCTTGGGGGCTCGAGGACCAACATGGGTATCGTGAATACTATTTGCTCAACGTTGCAACACCGCAATTTGATATTGACAGTCGACGGCGATTATTGCTTTGTTTGGTATCTGTCATTATTTACGTTTTGATTTATCGATATTATTCAACTTGTGTTCAGTTTTTGTACTCAGAATTCCTCTGAAACTCAGTTTATTTCCTGTTTTGGTGATTTGATATAATGGTGAGACGTTGTGATGTGTGTTAAAGACAATTTTTGAACCGGCGATCAAAACACGTCATTTCATAGGTGAGTTACCATTGTCGTATCATTCGAGATCTTGAAGCATTTTCCCAAATGGAATGGATAAAAATGAATTTAAATTGAATCCTTGTTTAGACAAAGATAGATACTATAGATGTTGCTTTCAAACAAACTGTATTGCCAGGGGTGTGGATTACTTATCTAGTATGTTCAATGATCGAAGGATTTGTCATTGTTTATCTCTGGAATTGATGAAGCGTCCTTTACAGTGTGACCAACTTCGTTTGAAACTGCCCCTGTAACTCTTCTTTTATTTTTAATCATTTTCAAAATCGAGAGGAATCGAAACTTGAATTATACAATTTGATTTCATGACTGAAAAATTCATTCAGGTAAGTATATTGATGGAATTGTAGTATTTTTTCTCTCTTGAACCTCACATGTATGATTATAACTTGATGGACACAGTGCTCCAATGGCTTTCTTCTGCCGTATCAATTTTTTTTCAATAGGAGGCAATACTATGGAAGTTTGTGAAATATGCTACCCTGGCTGATTCTTTGCATTGTGTACATATCTGTACATAATTGTCTACTTAGTTTTCCAGTTCAGGTTGTTATCAATTGTTATACCCATCAGTTCCATTTCTTCGCATTGTTCTGACTGAGATAATTTGCTGAGAACCAAGTAATGATGTGCTCCTTTTGCTCCTTCAATTAAAAATCTAGAATCATCCAAAGCTGTTCGGAAATTTTCATGGACATAAGTCGACTTCGATGGATTCCACTGGACATTCGAGAATTCAAGAGTGTCATTTTTTTCCAGTACTTTTATTCGATCAAAGAGATCAGCATCGGCGGCCGCTGCATGTGCAACGGTCACGCCGACGCCTGCGACATTCCCGACCCCAGAGACAACAGGGTGCTGCTGTGCAGATGCAAGCACAACACTTGCGGCTCCAAGTGCGACCAGTGCTGTCCCGGGTACGAGCAGAAGGCTTGGAGACAGTCCAAGCACAATCTGCCATTCTCTTGCGAAAGTGAGTTTCTGCAATTCCGCTCAGAACTGACAAATTTCACCAATTTATAGTGATAGATAGATAGATAGATAGATAGATAGATAGATAGATAGATAGATAGATAGATAGATAGATAGATAGATAGATAGATAGATAGATAGATAGATAGATAGATAGATAGATAGATAGATAGATAGTTTATTTCACCACGTTACATAATAAAATGTTTGTAGCAAGTCAAAAAATAGCATAAAAGTAATAAAATAGCATAAAAGTAATAAAATAGCATAAAAGTAATAAAATAGTATAAAAGTAATGATCAGATTGAACAATTGAAATAGTATAAAATGATCAGATTAACAATGAAAATAGTATAAAAACAAGCAAGAAACACAAGTACAAAAATATAAAAACATAGATGACATTATAAACATATAAAATGATCCACGTATTCTTTGACAGAATAGAAGCAAAAACTCAAAAGATATTTTTTTATTGTTTTTTTGAATTTGGACATACTAAGAATTTTAAAATTGAACTGCCACTATTCCACAGTTGCACAATTGAATAGAGTTAATGTAAACTGGGGTTAACCCACATTCAAAACTTTGAATTGGAAATAATTTACACAAATTTTACAGTCCGTCGATAATGATTATTATCTAACCTAACCTAACCTAACCTATGAGAAGGGGTTACTTCCCATTAGTTAGGAAATTAATACAGATCGATGCAGAATCCACATCCCGAATGTATCCCTGAGATTTTATTTGTTCGCAACGAAATTGATTTCGATTTTGCCACCATTTTTTTTTCCCACAGCTTGCAACTGTTTCAACCACAGCAACGAATGTACGTACGACAAGGAGATCGACAGACAGCATTTATCTCTCGACATCCACGGCAGATATGACGGCGGCGGCGTGTGTCAGAACTGTCAACACAACACCGAAGGCATCAACTGCAACAAGTGCAAGGCGAGGTTCTACAGACCGGATTACAAGCATTGGAACGAAACGGACGTTTGTCAACGTGAGTGATTCCAGCCACACTTATCTGTGACTATATTTGACGCGACTACGACAGGTTGGGTGTTCTTGAAGCAACTAGATGACTATTATCGACTCGTCACGAGGAAAACTTGTATGTGAAAGAATTCACAACCAGTACCAGTGATAATCGTGGTATCTTGTAAATTTCGAAATTCCTAACTGTTGCGTCAAGAATCTGAAAAAATTCACAACTACTAATTCAGACCCGTAGAAAACGGATCTGCTATCGAAAAAACTCAATTCGTCTCGATCCTAAGTGCGTTTTTTGTCTGAAATCGCACTATTTTCACTTTGACGAGCTATATCTCCAGAACGGTCGGTCTTACAGACTCGATCGACCAACAGATCGATTCTACGTTCGATTTTAAGCTAGTATGCAGAATTTAGAACGATTCGATCGAATAATGAGAAATTTCAATATTTTCAGAAAGTCCAAGGTACATATTTACCGTATTATCGTATGTTGGAAATTTCAAAATTCCTAATTGTTGCGTAAAAAATCCGAAAAAATTCACAACTACTAATTCAGACCCGTAGAAAACGAATCTGCTATCGAAAAAACTGGATTCGTCTCGATAACGGAGTAATCTCGCTCCTAAGTGCGTTTTTCGTCTGAAATCGCACTATTTTCACTTTGACGTGCCATATCTCTGGAACGGTTGGTTTTACAGACTCGATCGACCCACAGATCGATTCTACGTTCGATTTTAAGCTAGTATGCAGAATTTAGAACGATTCGATCGAATAATGAGAAATTTCAATATTTTCAGAAAGTCCAAGGTACATATTTACCGTATTATCGTATGTTGGAAATTTCAAAATTCCTAATTGTTGCGTCAAAAATCCGAAAAAATTCACAACTACTAATTCAGACCCGTAGAAAACGAATCTGCTATCGAAAAAACTGGATTCGTCTCGATAACGGAGTAATCTCGCTCCTAAGTGCGTTTTTCGTCTGAAATCGCACTATTTTCACTTTGACGCGCTATATCTCCAGAACGGTTGGTTTTACAGACTCGATCGATTTCGATCCCCGTTCGATTTTCATCTTGGTTGCGGAAGGTTGAACGATTCGATCGTAAAATGCGGAATTCCATCCATGTCAAAGGATCCAATGTACATATTCACCGAATTATCGCATCTTGGAAATTTCGAAATCTGAATCGACAGTTCGACCATTCTCGACGAACCATCCTGGTGCAACATGTTGAACATTCTCGATATCCACCATGTGGAAAACTCCCGACGCAGCAGGTTGACCATCTCCGTGTTATCTCTTCCAGCCTGCCACTGCGACGTCTTCTTCTCGACGGGCAACTGCGCCGAAGGTTCGGGCCGTTGCGAGTGTCGCAAGGAGTTCACCTCGCCGGACTGCAAGAGCTGCAGCTTCGGCTACTACGGCTACCCCAACTGCAAACCGTGCGAGTGCTATCTGAACGGTACGGCGCAGCAGCAGTGTTCGGCGCGGTACGGCAGCTGCGACTGTCTGCCGAACTTCGGCGGGACGTTTTGCAAGGAGTGCGCTCCCGGATATTTCGATTTTCCCGAGTGTACCAGTGAGTAACTTAGCTATTTATTTGTTAGGAAAGTTGTTGCCTATTCATTCATTGAGCCTGCAATTACACTACAATTTATTACAAAAATAGTGAATTCTGCAAAAAAAAAATAATTATTAAAATAAAATAAAATGGAAAAAAAAACTTTCAATTGGGAAGAATATCGAAAGATCTAAAACTTGGATGAGAAAAATGTATTGTCATGACTGATTATACCTTCGAAATATTTATTTATTGTTTTCCAGCTTTTTGTGGGATTTTCTCTCCTCGTTTCTAAAAAAAATAGAGTAGAAGTTATTAAAAATTATTTCAATATATTTGTAGTAAGGACATATTTTTTATTTCATACTGCATCATAGAACATACCTTTACGTACCTGATTTCAATCCGGAAAATAGACTTTTACAGGATAGGCGCACGTAATATTTCATTACGTGCTACTATCCCGTAATGAAATTTTACCGGATTGTAAATATTGAAAACTCAGTTATGCGTCAGAAGCATGAATACATTTATTAAAAATTCAACAGCAAAACAATACACAGAAATTACTTATTGCTAATATTAATATTAACCGTTAAATTTTCGTTCCCATGAATATGGATACCAGGAGCTCCATTGGATGAATTATTTATTAGGGAGTTGCTACTTGCTGATACATTCCCGTTTTTTTGTTGTAGCACTTCAACAAATATTAATATTTTATTTTTTACTGTTCATTTTTGTTTTTTAGCAGTATGAAATAAAATGTTATACGTCACACGTCCGGTTAACTTTTACAGTACGAGTGAGATGTTTACGGACGAGGCGAAAGCCGAGTCCGGAATTTCGAAACGAGTGTACTTACCGGACTAGTAACTTAAATATCTATGATCTGCCCTAAAATGTCACTGCGCTTGAAATAAAACCTTTAGATACCTAAAAGAGAAATTCTCTATTTGTCAGTGACACCTTGTTTTTGAAAAATTTGGAAATACTAATATATTTAATAAGAATAAAACCTCTACTTACCTTGGTGGATGTTTCAGGTACGAATCTGATCCCGTTCTCAACACAATAAAAATATTTTTCTGTTCGCAAAATTTTTCAAGATGTTGTCGGTTTTGACAGTATTCATTTATTGATCTGGTAATCAAAAAAATAAGGTCCAGTCAGGCAAGTCTGATGATAGTAAGTACAAAATTCTATAAAGTGTTCAATTCCACCATAGTTTATTTGAAATAGATAATTAATAAATATCAAAACAACAAACAAAAGGAAAAAATTTAAAAATTATCATGATAAAATATGATAAATTTTGTACATTCCTCTCAGATATAATTATTTTTTCACTTTAATTCTGAATACACCTACTGGCTGGGTACTCTTTAATATTTCATGAAAACTATGCATCAGACACTGGTAAGGATATAAATCTTCAAAAACTGAGATAGCCTAATAGTAAAGACATCAGACATGGTGTCCAGGTTGGTGGCCTTAGGACATCCAATGGACATCCATGAATATCCAAAATATCCTGAATGGACATATCCACTGGATGTCAATAGTATCGTATGGGTTTTCTATTTCACCTGCAAAAACTGTCAAATCCATCAAGGAAACAAATATAATGTGTATGATACACGTCTTGCAGGATGCCAGTGCGACCAGTTGGGATCGGTATCAGAAACTTGCGACCAAATCACAGGAAACTGTACTTGTAAGAACAAATATGCCGGTGCCAAATGCGACCAATGTAGAGATGGCTACTTCTACGCCAACAATGACTGTGTCTGTAAGTATCAGCTAAAGTATTCATATTCTGAGACAATATAGTGCTTTTTATCGATAATTTTCATAGTCAATTGTAAATGATTGGAAAAGGAGAGGAGAAAAACATCATGAAACAGTTTATCGAAATAGATCATATGATAGGTTATGTTAATATATATGTTAATATGATATGTTAATTCTTGTACTGAACAAGTATTTATGTTGATTTTTTAGCTTTTTGTGGGATTTTCTTCCCTCGTTTCTGAAAAATAGAGAAGAAGTTATTAAAAATTATTTCAATATATTTGTAGTAAGGTCAGATTTTGTGATATGCCCCAAAATGTCACTGCGCTTGAAATTAAACCTTTAGTCACCTAAAAGAGAAATTCTTTATTTGTCAGTGACACCTTGTTTTTGAAAAATTTGGAAAAACAAATATATTTAATAAGAATAAAACCTCTACTTATCTTGGTGGACGTTTCGGGAACGAATCTGCTCCCGTTCTTAACACAATTAAAATATTTTCCTCTTCGCAGAATTTTTTCAATATGTTGTCGATTTTGACACTGAAAAGTGACAATTTGGTAGACGTAGGAATTCTGGTTACGAGGTGTTTTCATTAATTGATATCGAATTTTTCATTTTCATATTCAAGTTTCAGAAGTGGATGCCAAGTTCTATCTATATCAACTGAACAAGAAGCAATATTATTGTCTCCGTTCAGGAGAATGCAAGCAGACTCTTTGATTTTCCGTTTTTCGTTGTTGTCTTCTTTTCCTATGATCTTAATATTACCCCAATCGGCCATATGTTGTCCATTTTCAGTAAGAATATGTTCAGCTAATTTCGATTTGTCAGTATATCTTTTCTTTATATTGTTCTTATGCTCTTTCATCCTTACTGATAGAGGCCTGCTGGTTTCACCGGTATAATATTTTCCACAAACACATGGTATACTGTAAATACAATTTTTTGATTATTGTTCTTCATTTTTCGGTTTTGTATAAGTCAAAATCGATCTCACTGTCTTGAATACTGCTTCCACTCGAAACTTGTCACCAACACGTTTAATTTTTTCAGATATTCCGGGAATGTATGGGATTACATTCTGTCTGTTCTCAATTTGGTGTATTGTTTCGGATAAGTGTTGAGTTGTAGAACATCTTTTATATGTGTTATAAATTGGGTTTAGTCGGTAGCAATATCGATTTTAAGATCAATAACAACTACCTTTTTTTTTGTCAATACCAATCTATTTTTCAATCATACTGGGTGATAAAACAATCATAACAATATATATCAAATATTCAACAATATGGTTCATTTTGGTATTGAAAATCTGGTACTATATAAATATAGTATTTATGTACTTATCAGTGTACCAGTTATAGTTATAATGTTATGTAATATGTAATGTGATGAGCTTCGATCATTGAACAGACTAGATAAGTAATCCACACCCCTGGCAATACAACATCTATAGTATCTATCTTTTTCTAAACAAGGATAGCAGGAGCTGATTCTCCCAGCACCAGTGCCGTGTTGTCAGAGGGGGTCAAATTTATTATTAATTCATGATGTAACCAAATTGAAAATCCGTAACAGTTTCAGTGATACTTTTTACATTTCTTGGTGGGTTTGTTGTTCGGAGGTGATGAGCATGTCTAATGTTATGTATGTATCTTTTCAGATTGCAACTGCGACAGCAGCGGCACGCAGCCGGGCATCTGCGACAAGTCGAGCGGCCGGTGCCTGTGCAAGCCCGGCTACGGCGGGGACCGGTGCGACGTGTGCGTCTTGGGGTACTTCGGCTATCCGGAGTGCCGGCCGTGCGAGTGCAGCACCGTCGGCTCGCACGGCGCCACGTGCAGCGCCGCCGGCAAGTGCTCCTGCCTCTTCAACTACGCCGGCAGGACGTGCGACCAGTGCAGTCCCGGCTATTACAACTACTCCTCCTGTACACGTAAGTTGTCGCTGTTGGATCGCGAATAAATTGCAAACAAACATAACGTGAGCCGTTGGAAACTCTATCGTTCAACTTCCTTCGACTGTGCAATGAAATAATGAATAAATAATATTTTATTCCATTTATTTATTTATTCATTCAACGGGGATACACCCCCAAAATTCGTGAAAACAATACTTATGTGATATTTACAGAAAAAATACTAAATCTAGAACTACTACACAAACAACAATTTTCATTCAAAATACAAAGTTTGACATAATTACTCAAAATGGATATATGTGAAAATGGAAATATGTTTTATGATAATCTTACAAAGCACCACTTATTTGTCCAGATGTGATATTTACAGAAAAAGTACTAAATCTAGAACTACTACACAAACAACAATTTTCATTCAAAATACAAAGTTTGACATAATTACTCAAAATCGATATATGTGAAAATGGAAATATGTTTATAAATAAATAAAACGTATTATTTTTTTCTCTGAAATGAACAATTTTGTTGAGAATCTAGAGTTTTCCCATATTGTGACATTATAGGATGAATGAGAGTATGTCATCACATAGTAGATATGTATTAGTTATTATTGAGAGAATATATTCTTTAGTTGTATAGTTGTTTGATCGGTATATGCCTGGAGAGAAAGTGATGAGTCCGAAAAAGTTCCAAGGAATTTTGTTGAATACTAATTTAACTGAACTTCGAACGATGTTCAATGGAAATTAAAGTGATCTAAGAATCGAGGTTCTTGGAAAACTTGAAAAACTGCACTAATATATACAGGGTAGCCCAATGAAACCGAAACAAGGCCAATTTGACATAGTTATCGTTCTCAGAAAAAAAACAACGCTCGAACCGGTCGATTTTAATTTCGAGGGGGAGATATTTTGCGCATGTTTTCAACTTTTCCACCTCGAACCCCTCGGAGGGGTGAGCTCCAACCCTTGAATCTCAAATGGGATAAGGGGTCAAGTGATACATCATTGTGAAGGTAATCGAAATCTCTTGTGTGATTTCAGCTTGTGAATGCGACTACCACGGTTCCAATGGAATATCCTGCGACCAACTCGGCAAATGCGAATGTCACGATAACTTTGCTGGGCAGCATTGTGACAGTTGCAAGGAAGGCTACTATAATTTCCCAGTGTGTGAGGGTGAGTATGTCCTCCCAATTAATTTCACTTATCATGAATGAATGAAATAAAATTTATACCAAAATTCAGTGTGCTTCAACAATCTATGAAAGATTGAAAAGAAAACACGACTATCTTTTATGAACCAACATATTTGAAAAGTTGGAAATGAAACATAATATTTCATGATGACTCATCTAAGAAATGGGTCGTGTTGATAACAAGTAATTTCCTTTGCTATTCCTATTACAGGAACGTATTATCAACTCCTTCCTCACTCCCAACATGTGTTGGAAACTTCGCATGAATGTTATGATATGGAAATATTTTATTGATAGTTTTGTTTGTTGGAATTCCCACAGTTCAACAAAGGATAGAAGAAGGTGATATGTTCTTCACTCTATCCTAATGATTTCTTTTATATTAATCCTTGATG
This sequence comes from Gastrophysa polygoni, assembly GCA_963576655.1. Lineage (NCBI taxonomy): Eukaryota > Metazoa > Arthropoda > Insecta > Coleoptera > Chrysomelidae > Gastrophysa > Gastrophysa polygoni. The sequence goes on along the minus strand of OY755090.1, from coordinate 24,027,428 downwards.
AATGTTAGAATGGCGAGAAGGCGAAACGACTGAATAAAATACATATATAATCCGAATTCCAAGTCTAATCTGTACGTCTATTCTAGTGATTTCTGGTAGAGAAACTAGGCGAGCTCAGGCTGTGGAAATATCACAAGTACCAGTTTGGTAGGATCAGTTCCATCTGCTAACAAAAAATATTCGACAATGTTGTATGATGCTCCATAATTCCTTCTATTAAGAATTATACCCTCTTTGCATCAGAGTGACATTATTCTAGATTCAATTTTCAATCACTATGTTCTTCTGCTGTTGGAAACTTCGCGGGAATGTCATGATATGGAAATATTTCATTGATAGTTTTGTTTGATGGAATTCCCACAGTTCAACAAAGGATAGAAGAAGGTGATATGTTCTTCACTCTATCCTAATGATTTCTTTTACATTAATCCTTGATAAATGTTGGAATGGCGAGAAGTCAACAGGACTGAATAAAATATATAATTCGAATTCGAATTGAAGTCCAATCTGCACGTCTATTCCAGTGATTTCTGGTAGAGAAACTAGGCGAGCTCAGGCTGTGGGAATATCACAAGTACCAGTTTGGTAGGATCAGTTCAGTAGGTACCATCTGCTAACAAAAAATATTCGACAATGTTGTATAATGCTCCATAATTCCTTCTATCAAGAATTCTACCCTCTTTGCATCATAGTGACATCATTCTAGATTCAATTAACAAATGTTCTTCTGCTGTTGGAAATCTAACTAATCCATTTTCTTATTCGATTCAAGATCTCTCTAATATGCCATACTCAGTTCAACCGAATGACATGAGTCTTGTTCTATGAGAAACAACCCCGCCGCGTTCATAATGTCCTGATGAATGATTTGTTCCAGACTGCAACTGCCACCCGGCCGGCGTGGTGGAGGGCTTCGCCGGGTGCGGCAGCGTGCCGTTGGGCGAGCTCTGCCAGTGCAAGGAGCGCGTCGAGGGGCGCATTTGCGACCGCTGCAAGCCGCTCTTCTGGCACCTCGACGCGGACAATCCGGAGGGGTGCGAGCGGTGCGCGTGCGACGCGGCCGGCGCGCTCGCCGGACTCGGCACGTGCGACGGCGCCGACGGACGGTGCGCGTGCAAGCCGAGCGTGGTGGGGCGCGCGTGCGCCGAGTGCGCCGACGGCACGTTCGCGCTGAGCGGGCGGGATCTCTTCGGGTGCACCGGTGAGTCGGGGTTGGTGGGGTAGTAAAGCGAATACTTTATCCTCGAATGGAATATTCCGACTTTCTCAACAAATAGAGATACAGTAAATGATTTATCAGTCAAATTATCAGGTTCTCTCATAGATTCCAACCTGAACTGTCCAAAAGTCAAAGTGGGCTTCATTTGTGTTTCATCCGTTGATGGAATTGGCAATAGTCACGGAGTAACGCGAATATTTTATCCTTGAATGGAATATTCTGACTTTCTCAACATATAGAGATACAGTAAATGATTCATCAGTCAAATTACTAGGTCTCCACATAGATTCCAACCTGACCTGGAAAGAACATGTTCAAGAATTACAAAAAAAGTTGTCCAAAAGTCAATTTCCATTGAGAAATCTCTGGCAGAGATTTGAAAGATTCGACTTCGATAATTTTGATGATACACATTTTTAACGATCTACTGCGAGCTCGAAAACTTCCAAAGATATGATACTATATATCATCAACTAGATCGAGATCGAGCTCAGAGAAACAGAGGAATTGAAACGACCATAAGATAGACGTAGCGATCAAAAATCAGCTGAAAGTTGGCGTTGTCAAAACATTTCGATGTGCCATGCCATTGTACTATTGAGTTTATTGATCAATAAGCTGTGTTAAAATAAAGACACTTGGTTTTACTCACAAAAATTAATGAATTGTCCTAGTTGGTTCAGCCGGGTCAGCTCATCAAGTCGAGGAAGGATTTGAAAATTTTGTTCGAAATAGTGTTGTCCTGTTAAAACTATGTCTATATACCGATAGATTTAAAAGAGATCAGCTTATATCATTCCATAGTTATTGAATAATGTTGAGTAACGAATTTCAAATAGACCCGAGTCCGCGCCTAGAAAAAGGTGGAGGATCCAACCAATGAAAACAGCAAACGAGAGAGAGGCAACCAGCAGTGATCAGCTGACTGTTGGCAAAATTGCATCTTTCTCTGTTGCACATCCAGGCAAATCGAAAAATGTTTCTTTTTCTAATGCTTGTTTCAATGCTCCTCATAAGTCGATAGGGCAAGGGTCTATCTGGTAGAGAAAATAGAATATCATATATTTGGGCATAGTACATCGAAATGTTTTACCAACAGATTTTTGAATGAATATATATAATATCATATCTTTGACTGTTGCCAATCTCCCACAGAAGAAGGCTGTGATTCTCATTTATAATACCACGAGAGCTTCAATTATTTTTCGAGAACACGAATATTTCGAAAATTCTCCCTAGTCGAAGACGAAGTCGATATGGTTCGCATTCCAATTGGTCGGAAATGTTTGGTTCGATAATTTCAACATAATCCTCCTTCGCTCTTCCAGATTGCGGATGCGACGTGGGCGGCTCGTTCAGCACCGTGTGCAACAAACGCACCGGGCAGTGCGCGTGTCAACCGCGCGTCACCGGTCGCACGTGCAAGGAGCCGCTGCAGGCGCACTACTTCCCCACCCTCTACCAGTACCAATACGAGGTCGAGGACGGCGTCACGCCCACCAACGCGCGCGTGCGCTACGCCCACGACGAGGCCGTCTTCCCCGCCTACTCGTGGAAGGGCTACGCCGACTTCTCGCCGCTGCTGCAGCGCGAGGTCGTGCAGACGATCTACGTCGGCAAGCCGTCCTTGTACCGCATGGTTTTCCGGTTCGTCAACCTCAACGCGCACACCGTCATCGGCGGGATCAGGATCGTGCCGGAGAATCCCAACGATATCGAGCAGTATGTGAAGGTGCAGTTCAGGAATACGTCGAGGCCGGAGTTCGTGACCGTGTCGGGGGAGGTCGGGAACGTGCCCAAGCCTTTCGTTATGAATCCCGGCAAGTGGTATGTCAGTATCAACGTCAACCAAAGCGTTTTTTTGGTAAGTTTGTTTTCATCTTTCCCTTTCGACTGTTGAAATCACGCGCCAACTTATCGATGTACAACCCGTACAACTCATTGTATCACTACATTACATCTCAAATTGATCTTTGTTCTAGTATTTTCTCTCAACTTCCTATTGATATTGAAACAACCTTGTACAAAAAACGCCAGTAGTATAGCTGAGTTCATTCGGGGTCACTTCTTCAATGATTTGCCATTAGATGGCGGTGTTTCGCGCGGTGATCAGAAACTTCTAAGGCATCAATATAAAAATGCGGGAGATCTTTCAGAGATGTAGGCGATCATAATTCATGATTGTATGTCGCTTCCACAATATAGTAGATATGGTGAAATATTCATGCCTGTTAATCATCTAAGTACAGCCTTGTTGATATCAGTATTACTTTTTGTTTGATGATACCAACTCATTATTGATAATTGTAGAACTATTGTCAAAAATACGTGGATTTTGAAGTAGTCATTTTGTCCTTCATACTACATATCATATTGTATCAGGTCTATAAGATCTATGAGGTATTTTTCAGAATCAGAAAGCTACGAATGTTTTTGTTTCGCACTAATGGAAATGGAAATCGAAATATGTATTTCTTCTCTCCAGTTCAAAGTTTTCGTTTCTCGATATGATTTTCCATTTCTATCAGCATCATGACAATATTCAATATAATCACTATATTACTATTATTTCCGACTCATTCTCATGATTCGTTTTAATTTCTTTTCAGGATTACTTCGTCCTTCTCCCGGAAGACTTCTTCATGGCTACGATACTGAACCAGAAGGTGGAAAAGGCCTGCACCTTGGACGAAACGGACTTGTGTCGTCATCACGCCTACCCCAACGTCTCGTATTACGATAAATCGCTGGGTTCGGGTGGCTTCGGCCCGAACAACAAACGCCTCAACACTTGGTTCGAAGATACAACTGTGAGTATTTATGTATTCATTTTTGTTTGTGAACTTGACATGTAGCGAAATAAATTCTATTCTATTCTATAGTGCTGATCCCAGAGACCATTGCGAGTATATTTTCGAGAGTTCGAATATAATGCCCCTTCCAGCATCATATATTTTCGTTCGACTGATAGAATGTTGAAGAAAATAATACTTATAACTCCCTTATGATTATTTCTTGTGGTGTACCACTGATAAATATTTATCTGAATCTGAAATTATTTGTGGATGATGTATCATTTATCTATATATAGAAGAAATGATTTGAGAAAAATATCATCTTGGCTGAAAAATAATATGACAATGTAAATGACTATTCAACAAGAAATACTGATCATTTGATATCGCAGGATTCTGTGCTGTATGCCTAACATCACGACCTCTTCTTATTTATTGTGTTTGACCCTCGAATCATCTAGGGTTCAGAGTGATATGGTTTAAAGAATACTACGTTGGACCTCACATTTTCTTCCCCAATCACATACTATCACTTACATCATGTTGTTCCTTTCTAGCACCTGAACAAGCTGAACGTGAACAACAGAGTTCCCCTATTGAACTCGCTTCAGCCGGAGATAAACTTGAACGTGAGCGTGCACAAACCCGGTCGATATGTCATAGTGGTCGATTACGTCACTCCGTTGAACGACTCGCGAACTGCTGACGTCAGAGTCACCTCTCAATCGGTCAAAGACGGCAAACTAGTGCTGTACTCCTGTCCGTACTCGTTCGCGTGTCGACAGGTGGTTATCGACGGCAAGATGGCCGTCGCTGTGCATTCCACCGATGAGAATTTCATCGTTATAACTTTACAGGTGAGTGGGGAAAATGACATATGAGGGTTGTGATATACTTGGGTATGTGTAATCATTCATATTCTCTGCCTAATAAGACAGTCAAAGCGATTGTAGGCACATTTTGTAAAATTGGCGCAGTCGGTAGGATACTTTATTTTTGTATTTTTTCAACGGCTTTCAGAACCCTAGCAACCGTTTGATTTTGTGTTTCACAGGGCGTTGAATCAAATGTCGGTATTTATTCGGTGTACGCGATACCCTTCGAGGAGTGGTCTTTGGATTTCATCAAACCGAGACCGGTTTGCATCCGCAAAAACGGCAAATGTCATCCATCGGTGTTCCGGGATCCGCCGGAAAGCAAGAAAATCCAGTTCGAGATGGAGTTCGAGGGGGAAATTGGAAAGAATCGACCGCCTGTCAAAGTCAGTAACGAGACTTCCTACATCTGGTTGAATCCCAACGACGACACCATAGATTTGAAGGGGAAAGTGTCTGTTCCAGGCTACTACTCGTTTATTCTTCATTATTATCAACCACAATTTCCAGGTGAGAATTTTTCATACTCAGATGTAAAAATATATGATTCATCGATGAAATTTGGAAAGATATAATGAATATCTTTTTCAGTATTCGATTTGGACGTGATTATACAGAATGGTCAATTCTACGAAGCCAAGGTACCTGTGGAATACTGTCCCTCTGAGTCAGGATGCAGAGCTGTCATTACTCAAAAGGATGGGAACTATAAGTTCGCGCTTACAGAAAATTTCATGATGAATTTGAAGGTGAGTTTATTGTTCAATCAATTTCTATCATCGATGATGGTTCATTGATACTGTAACAACAATCGATGGTAGATTATCCACAAAAAATCAAGAATATAAATCCAATGAAGTTTCTTCAAATATTCAAGATTCTCGAGTTATCATTCCAGATCCGACTGCTTTTTGCCTAGCAAAATGCCCTTTCGGGATATTTTTCATACTCATCTATTTTTCTGTACAAGATCTTTCGAAAAAAATATATTTTAACTGAAAATTTCCTTATTGATCACTACTCTCTGGCAAGATTCAGAGGAAAGTTTGAATATTCCTTTTCCTCATAAGATTCCAGTGATGATAGAAACATGTTTTTTCCAAGAAGTATGGTGATATTGAATAGTGATAATATTGCATAATTATCGGAATTCCTTGTAAACATATATTACTTTTCTTTACCAAGGATTTTTTCTAATAACATTTATGATTTCTTCTGTGAGTATATTCTTTGATTTCAGCAACCAGACAACAAAAACGTCTATTTGGATTACCTCCTGGTCGTACCGACGGATTTCTATAATGAGAAGCATCTGGAAGAAATCGAACTCGACAGGACATCAGAGTTTCTATCTATGTGTGCCGGCAACCATTTCAATATCGACACCAGCGTGGAAGGTATATATCGATTCGTCAGTAAATTTCGTTCTCGCTTGAAGTTGGTGCATTGCGGGAAAAGTTCTTTGTGTACCATCAATTTTCAAATTTCCAAACGGTAAACTGAGGAGAACAAAAAATGGTTATTTCGATCAAGAATAAAATACCATCATCTCCCAAATTATCAAAAAAGTTCATTCAGAAATGTTGTTGGTATTGTTTTGATGTTTTGTAGGAATGAGTAACGGTTTTTTCACGTTGTGAAAATATGAGTAACACTTTCTTACGTTACGTTTTTATCGGTTTACTGATAATTGCTCGCTTCGACATTTTTTTCCATTTTTTTAATGTTGTGTTGCTACGTCGTGACGTTTTTTCACGTTGTAAAGTAACGCTTACGTTGTGTAAGTGTTGTGTCTGATGAAAAGATTATCACAAAGGAAACGAATCTGTAGTAAGACTTAGTGAGTTAGTTAAAAGATCGGAAATGATGAATGTATCATGTGTCAATACATGAAAATAGTTTGACGTATATCTGTGACAGTCCATTAAGGCTTGAAACCGGAGGTCACAATTCAAACACACAAAGTGTTCGATAATTTGAATACACAATGTTATGTCACGGTTTCAGCAGTTGCGTGAAAATGTATTTACAATTTTCAACGATGCGTTGATAGGTCGGGACGTTTTTTCACGTTGTGTAGCGAAGATTGACGCCATTTAGACGTTGTGCAAGGACAAGAAACGCTTTTCCAACGTTTCATAATAATAACAATAATAATAATAAATTTATTCGCCATTTAAGTACCAGTGTGTACATATCGTAAGTCATACAATACATAAGTCACATGATACAGTAAAACCAAATTGTAGGACATTGAGTAAAAAAAAACTGAATAACGATCGTATCTATAAAAAAAATCAAAACGATCTAACGTCGACAGCACAACACAAGATACATATTCAAAAGTGAAACGATTATCAGTATGAATGAAATCATAGACTGAGTACAAATGAACCACGACCATATACAGGGTGAGTCAAAAATGTGTACCGAGCTTTCTGGGGGTGATAGAACATTGAAAAATAAGTGTAGTTTGATGATTAAACTCATGGCCCAAAATGCATATTAAGGGAGATATATCCTTCCAAAGTTGATAAAATTGAAATAATTTCTCCGCATAACTTCTGAACGATGAAAGCCACCTGATTGAAATTTTGTGCATGAATGTATGTTGTCAAAATACATTTTTTCGTCACACTTCCACATTTCTGATATTGTTATAAAGGGTGTTTTCAGAGGGTGAGTCATGATTTTTTGTAAAAAACTTTTTTCCCTGTATTATTTTCGGTGAAAAAACAGAAGCATTCGATGGAGCGAAGAAAATTACATGAAAAAGGTACTCTTAGTCAAATAAATAAAATTGAGCCGTTCGTGAGATATTTGAGTTTTTGTAGTTACATGATATCAGCAGATTGATTTTATTCATCGCGAGATTAATCGGTATAACGATAATTCAGCAGCATTTGCATTTCCGAAGCACTAGCCAAGCATTAGAAGCATATCAGTTTGTTCAGCGAACGCGAATAACCTGTCATATTCATTAAAATCTCAGTTGAAAATCGCAGTGATAAATGACACAGAAAAACCACACGAACAAATCGACTACAACAATGTTGACTCGAATGTTGATGACATGAACGTCAAAATTGAGAACAAAATTATTCATCATGACCTGCTAAAATATCGTTATACCGATGAATCTCGCGATGAATAAAATCAATCTGCTGATATCATGTAACTACAAAAACTCAAATATCTCACGAACGGCTCAATTTTTTGTATTTGAATAAGAGTACCTTTTTCATGTAATTTTCTTCGCTCCATCGAATGCTCCTGTTTTTTCACCAAAAATAATACAGGGAAAAAAGTTTTCTACAAAAAATCATGACTCACCCTCTGAAAACACCCTTTATAACAATATCAGAAATGTGAAAGTGTGACGAAAAAATGTATTTTGACAACATACATTCATGCACAAAATTCCAATCGGGTGGCTTTCATCGTTCAGAAGTTATGCGGAGAAATTATTTTAATTTTATCAACTTTGGAAGGATATATCTCCCTTAATATGCATTTTGGGCCATGAGTTAGTAGGGGTGGCAGCGGTATAGACCACCCCCACTCCTCCACTTTTCCACAGTCGAGTGAGCATCAAACACAACATGTGCGACTTCGCCAAAACGCATCAAACCCAAATGTAACACAACCGCAAATGTGGCTAACCTACCTTGATAAGCCGAGTCGGTAGCATACCTAACCTATCTAAAATAGTTCCACCAGCCAGGGGCGTACCTAACCTATCTAATAGCCCCACCAGGGTCGTACCTAACCTATCTAATAGCCCCACCAGGGTCGTACGAACCCCATAAATATTTTCATGTGGTTCGGGTCCCTCGGACTTCGGTTCACCCTTTCGTGCCCCCTCGGATCTCTTCGGGTCCCCCGGACTCCACTACACCCATTGGCCCCTCATGCTATGTCATCCTCGGACCCGTAGCGCTCTGCGAATACATGACGTCATAAATTATTTAAAAAAGTTCAATCGAGATCCGAACCCGCACCGATATAAACGCTTCGTACACTCGGTCACTGCGGGATATTTACATTTCTAATAACATTACGATGCTATGTGGAACGCAGTTTGACGGAATCCGACGAAATCCTGTCTACCTCACTTTAAGCCTTTAGCGTCTCACCATCCGACCAAAATAAGATGCCCCCATTTACATGACTCATTGAAGCGAATATATGGATGTGACGGACTGTGGTACATTGATGTCACGTGATATAAGACAAACGGAAGATGATAAAATTGGATAGGTCATAGGTCATTAGGTATTTTCAAATCAGCAGCGTGGTTGTGAATTTTGAGTGTCCTTTTCCTCAGGAAACGAGCATGAACTATTATATCGAATGATTTCCCGAAACAGATGATGAAATATTGTTATTCTAGGATTTCACTTTCAGCGTAGAGAAAATATGCCGACGTCTGCTTTCGTTGAAGGTGGACTCGCACTTTCTGATGAGAAGCGATCTATAATTACGTCAGAAAGAATACGACGCGTCAGAGATGTCTGTATGGAATTCATATTGATAAGGTCGAATAAGCAAGCGAATTGATTACGTTTTGTTTCCGAGTACAAAAACAATGTGTGACAATCAGAGTGGGAGAGATAGCGATAACCGCTCGTATTCAATACCTTCAGACAATTATCGTTACAGTGTTGTCTTATGTTACAAATTATCCGATAATATAACAATCTATGTTGCCATTTATAAATGCATTACCATCGTTCCAGAGATACGCTTCAATATGATTGTGATAAAAATATGTAATGTACAGATTATAGGTAATTAACTTAAAAAACGTCAAATCACGCACCCGTCACGTATCTTTGACGCAGTCGAACATTTCTTACCACATTTCCTCTATTGAATACACGTGGAAGTACTCCCTTTAGGCTCCAAAACTTCTACCTTCATTCCATCCGTCAACAAATGATAGTAGTCACAAGAAACCAACAGTGAACCCCCACTCCTTCTTCATACAATGCCACAGCTGAAATTTTTTCTGAGGTTGGTATAACTTGCAAAAATTTTGAATATAAGTAGTCGAGAGCGAATACCTTTTTGAATTATGGAAAAAATCAAGTTCTTCTATGGTGCGACAGCAGTGAACAGAATCAAACAATTACATGTCAGTGACGAGTTCAAGATATTAATCGAACAATGGTATCATGATCAAAAGATATCATGCTATATACTATATATCGACGAGAAGCCAACATCGTTTGCTTTGATATCAAGAATGGACTTTGATCCTTTGAAGCAACATAGCAATCCAAAAACACTCAATTTAATCTATACGTTGAAGGAACATCGAAGAAAAGGATATGCTGCAAAATTAGTCTTACATATCAAAAAAATCATTCAATTTTCTACTTTTTCATCTAATACAGCATCAGAAACATTGTTTATGAAATGTAAATGTATTAATCATGGGGAAATGAATGGCTGTGTAATGTTCAGATGTCCATAATAAATATATAAAGGTTTTCACGTTTATCATTTACCTTCATCATCCATATATTCGAATGGAAGATTCATTTGTGGAAGGTATCTCGAATCAGTATTTAGCAGTGATTTTCTCAAGTCCAATTATATCGTTATTCATATCTACGTCTGTGGAAAATAGTTATTGTATATTCTGCAAATTATTATATGAGAACAATGTCGTTACAGTTTTCGGAAAAGACGCATTTACTGTGATCTGAATTCGAACGTCTCGGACCTTATGAAATCATTTCATTTTATTCGTGAGATGTGTTATATAATATAGAGGGTGCAACCAGAGTGAAGTGTTCAGGTTTAGATTTCCAAAAAGACGGTAAGTGGCTTCTTTTCTGCATTTCAGATCGTGACGTTTTTTTGATGAATAATACACAGTGAAATATGCTGGCTTATTTATCATCGGTTCGAATTTTTGGTGTACTGTTTCTGCCAGCCCTCCAAAATATGTTAAATTCCCACGCGTTTCGCGAAATGGCCTTCGGGCTATCGTATTCGAAAAAGGCAGTCTTGGATAGGAAAACTATATTCAAATGACACGAAAATCTTGATTTCGAGACGTATTTGAAATATAATAATTATGATATAATTAGTCACAGAACTACATTTGAAAAATTGATACTTTTCAATTTCGAATTCAATCTCGAGGATAAAGTAGAGGTATTCATCAATTTCCTAAATAATAGTCGGTTAGTAATACAAGGTGTTACGTGAACTTATAATAGTTTAGTTTTGTGTGTAGTTAGTAAGAATTTTTTCGAAAAACGTAAAATTCTTGATACAGTCTTTCGTTAATGGTTTTTGTTTTCAAATTAGAATTGTAATGAACTCAGGGTATGGGAAGAATATACAAGGACTTCAAATAGTATTACAATATATTCAAAAATAGGATTTGAGTTTATACAAAAGTATGTACAGTGACATATAGTTATAAAGAACGTCGACATTCAGAAAAAATAATCAAACTTTCTGCAGGTACACCTGGAAAAATAAAATTGCTTCTCATCGTGAGATCAATAACATATAGATAAAGATTACAGAAACAAATATGAACGAAACAGATACACGAGGTGAAACATAACATGGTACCAACAAATATCAACGTAACAATATGTCGAGAAACACCATTCGAGATGGTAACGAAAAATACATATACATATATCAAAGGTATACATGGTTGTCAAAAATATAGGTTTTCGGCATCTTTCTATAATAGCATAAACACTGACGGCTAGCTAAGGATGGCTCTTTTGCATAAGATTTTCGGCATCTTTTTATGACAGCATAAACACTGAATTAATATGGCTCTTTCTGCATAAGTTTGTTTTGGCATCTTTTTCTATGACAGTATGAATACTGAATTTATGGCTCTTTTTTCATTAGATGATAATGACTTTGATGAAATGAATAGTTGCTAATTATAGGGATAGGGTAAGGGGTGGGGATTGGCTTATAATGAGGGAAGGTGTGTTGCTTTTTTTTTGAAAGTGGAAAGCTCCCCAAAAGGCCTACCTTAACCACTATTCTGAAGATTTTGGTTGAATAACTCGTAAGAACAGACGACTGTTCTCATTAGGTTACTGGATAATGCCTCTTTTTATAATATTGGGTCTTTTTCTCAAGTATTCAACCAAAAACTTCATATTTTTAGCCGTGAAAACGGCTGATTTTGTACTCAAATCCTTTGTTAACTTTTATTCTTGAGGTTTTGATTTTTTGAAACCATATGGTATGGAGGTGTTGTCAGATTGAAATTGACGTTTCAAACATACAGGCTCGTACTTTTTACGGATAGGGACAGTAATAACATTGTGCTCTTTTGTGCGTCTTATTTGTTGACTCACAATTTCAACAGGAGGTCCAGGGTTTAAAATCATGTTTTTTATGGCGTCAAAATTTATTATTTGAGATGCCGCATAATTGAGAGAAATGCCTTTAACTTTGCAGATGATTTTGTACTCTTGATCTTTAATACTATAAAGTGTAAACGAATAATTTTTCGGACCAGCTGATACGAATTCTGTGATATAAGAACCAGGACCGTAACTTTCTAATTCGTCGGTCATGTCACCGATAAATTGCCCCGTGGGAATGTCATATTCCCCTGATTTGGATACATAGATGACAGAGTCGGTGTCATAATATAAAACTCGATTGCCCAGTTGTTCTAAATAACTGTAGAGTTTCAGGCGAGCCAATGCTGTGACATAGGCAGCAATAACTACATTCACCGTGGATAAACAATCGAAACTTTCATTTTTATATTCCCAGTTGACAATAAGGGTGTCTTCGTTGATGGGTAAAACAGTATTTATAACACGAGAAGGATCAGTCATCATTTTGAAAAATTCAGCAGGCTGATTAACAATGGATGTCTTGGGCTGATTTTCACGTTGACCGAACTTGCCCCAAAACGAATTCAACATGAGCTTAGCCAATGACCTCAGTCCGGGATTATCGGTGATTTTAGAAAAGTCCAAAAGAATATCCTCCCGCTGTAAAAATTCCTCAATGTACCGTTGCTTCTCCGCATCACTACTACAATACTTTGGCCAATTTGATGACTCTTGTTTGACCTTGATGAATTTGTTCATCATGTCGGTGAATAAACCGGCCACGTTCTCACCAAATTGAACAGTATCATAGGACCAAATTTCTTTGGTCTCAAGAATACGATAACCCAACTCAACGGCTTTCACAACCTCTTCTACCACCCATGAACCAGTTAATGCACGTTCTTCATCAGAATGTTGGCAACTATGAGAATTGTAGCTTTCACCACATGTCCGACAAAGAACAAACATCAATTTGTTGTTCATTTTTTGTGGTAAAACAGGGTGAAATAGGTGTTGAGGAGGAAGTATCGTACACTTTATGAGCCCAGATATGGATGAGAGAGAAACAGCACATTCTTCTTCACCAACAAGTACTTTGGGATGACCAATATACAGGGTGTGACAAAAATATACGGAGCGAATCAGTTATGGAATGTACCAGGAGGAGGAATAAATATTTTCATGTCAGGTAGAAGGCATCAGAAATACAAGATCTTTCAAAAATATACAGAATTAATCAGACGAGGATAAAATACGAGGTGGAAAACGAAGTAACAATACAGGCTCCTTCAGAATTCAATTCGATATAATTTTCAATAAATTGCTAAGGTGAAACATTCAAAGTGAAACAATCAGAAATTACATTTCATGGTAAGAGTTATGAAAAAAAATATATTCAAAGGCGATAAAGTATGTGCGTAACGAATCTGAACAGAGAAAACATGCATCAATAAAGACTTTAGTATGAAGGATGAGACGAAACTTTCTTGAAATTTGGGAAGAACCTTCAGAGATATACCTGAAGATAGACAAATATATACGAGAGGATGAAAAAGGAGGCAGTGTTTGTCCACCAGTAATTCGAAATTGCGATCCTATCAAATCAGTTTGAAAAAGTAAATGTCAATTATTGGATGATTGAGGGGCATTGCGTTCTTCGAAGCCATACACCAATGAAACATAAAAACCATTTGAGCTATCAAACAATCTGTTACATGCATTTCACATTATATTAATTGTAATCAATATTTGATGTTTTTCCAAATGAAATGAAATAAATTCTAATCAATATTGTGTATTTTCATCGAAGGTTATTGACCTTGATGAATTTGTTCATCATGTCGGTGAATAAACCGGCCACGTTCTCACCAAATTGAACAGTATCATAGGACCAAATTTCTTTGGTCTCAAGAATACGATAACCCAACTCAACGGCTTTCACAACCTCTTCTACCACCCATGAACCAGTTAATGCACGTTCTTCATCAGAATGTTGGCAACTATGAGAATTGTAGCTTTCACCACATGTCCGACAAAGAACAAACATCAATTTGTTGTTCATTTTTTGTGGTAAAACAGGGTGAAATAGGTGTTGAGGAGGAAGTATCGTACACTTTATGAGCCCAGATATGGATGAGAGAGAAACAGCACATTCTTCTTCACCAACAAGTACTTTGGGATGACCAATATACAGGGTGTGACAAAAATATACGGAGCGATCAGTTATGGAATGTACCAGGAGGAGGAATAAATATTTTCATGTCAGGTAGAAGGCATCAGAAATACAAGATCTTTCAAAAATATACAGAATTAATCAGACGAGGATAAAATACGAGGTGGAAAACGAAGTAACAATACAGGCTCCTTCAGAATTCAATTCGATATAATTTTCAATAAATTGCTAAGGTGAAACATTCAAAGTGAAACAATCAGAAATTACATTTCATGGTAAGAGTTATGAAAAAAAAATATATTCAAAGGCGATAAAGTATGTGCGTAACGAATCTGAACAGAGAAAACATGCATCAATAAAGACTTTAGTATGAAGGATGAGACGAAACTTTCTTGAAATTTGGGAAGAACCTTCAGAGATATACCTGAAGATAGACAAATATATACGAGAGGATGAAAAAGGAGGCAGTGTTTGTCCACCAGTAATTCGAAATTGCGATCCTATCAAATCAGTTTGAAAAAGTAAATGTCAATTATTGGATGATTGAGGGGCATTGCGTTCTTTGAAGCCATACACCAATGAAACATAAAAACCATTTGAGCTATCAAACAATCTGTTACATGCATTTCACATTATATTAATTGTAATCAATATTTGATGTTTTTCCAAATGAAATGAAATAAATTCTAATCAATATTGTGTATTTTCATCGAAGGTTATTATTATAGATTAGCATGATAGGTGAAAAATATTTTTACCTTTAAAGAAAAACCTCAATTTTTGTTTTCAACAATATTTTTGAAGTGAACAAATATTTATCTATTTTTCTGCGGTTACCAAATTTCGATATTTTTTCATGCGTGCTATATAACCGAATCACCATCACCAAAAATCATTATTCCTGCTACACCTCGAAGACATCGAGCAATAATCAACCTTTGTGTGTGTGAACCACATCAGCTGACCAATAACAGTGAGTATTTTTATTTTTCGCTGAAAATCATTCCTTTGGTAACAATACGCGTTGTTTATAAATTATTCTCCAATTATTCAACATATATTTCAAAAATTTTTCGAGATATCTCTAAGTCATTCGATAGCAGGGTCCCATATTTAAAATCAATTCAGAGTAGATATATTTTTGTTTTTGAATAAGTTTTTGTCTGCTTATTAGTCATTATGAAATACTTCAGCAGCTTTTTACGAGGTTGAGATGTTCAGGAGAAATCACACCGTTTCATGACAATGATAGAAAAAGCTCGATATTAGATTGAATTCGATTATTTTTTCCACAGAAAATGGAACAAAACATGATCAATCAAAAGAACAAAGGCCATGATACAAAAAAAGAAGAGGACCGTCAGGAGGATATTCATCGTCAGAATGATAATCATCATCAACAACAGGAGGAACAACAACAACAGCAAGAAAAAGAAAAAAAAGAACATCAGCAGTCAATTTATGATGAGGAGGAGGATGATGATTATGATACTGATGATGAATACGAAGAAATTTGTTCATTTTGTCCTCCAGGGAGTGACCTTTGTGTTTGCCCGTGGGGGACAAAAAAGGACAAGGAGGAATTTTATTCACGTCGTCAAAAGTGTGAATTCTGTCCCTTCATGGATAAACATTGTGTTTGACCATGGGGGACAAGAATAGAAGAATTTTGTATCATGAGCAATAAATAAATCATATGAAAACATTGAGATTTTTTATTTCATCATAATTTATAGTTCTATCATAGAATAGAGAATCAATCATTATTATATTCTCTCTAGATTGATCATAATCATCATCATGTGTCAATGGGAATGCGGAATTTGCGGTGTCAGCGTCTGATAGAATTGCCATGCTGGATGCCATGAAATTCAGTGATTATTTTCGCAATATCCTACGATGTTATTTAAGTTTGTTGCAAATTTAATTTCTCTCTACCTATTCATGCGTTCATGAATACCGTGTTTGAAACAAACAGCTGTCAGACCTATTTATTGTACAACAATGATTCCCAGATTGGAATCGACAAAAATGAAGATACTCTCAACCACGGTCTCTCAATTACATCTTTTCCGATATTCTATTCAACATGATTCCTGCATTTCGGTATATCGATGGACACATATACTTTTTCACCGAGAATACCTATCACAAATACAGCGAATATACAAGAAGACCCTGACGTGAAACGTCGAAAACGTTAAGCGTCATACGGCGAAACGTCAAAACGACGAAACGTCAAAACGACGAAACTTCAAAACGACGAAACGTCAAAACGACGAAACGTCAAAACGACGAAACGTCAAAACGACGAAACGTCAAAACGACGAAACGTCAAAACGACGAAACGTCAAAACGACGAAACGTCAAAACGACGAAACGTCAAAACGATGACACGTCAAAACGAGGAAAGTCGGGGTGGGCCATTGAAACGGTGTGGGGCGGGTCATTGGGGAGGTGGACCTGTGTACCCCTTGAAATATGTCCCTATCTCCATATGTACTTCAAGGCTAAATGATTATAAATAGATAAATAGTACGGTTTCTTATGGTAAATTGAAACAAATATCATCAAAGTCGCGGCCTTTTCGATTGGAGTCAACCTGTTTTTGGTTTATGAAATATGATATCGGGCTTGTGGTTCGCGATGGACTTTGGACTATAAATATCGACGCATATATGATTTCTGTCATTATCTCCCGTGTTTTCGATGAGTAGTGCTCTCAATTCTTGTTATCAATTTTCAATTTTGAATCAAGTACTTTGCTTACATTTCACCCACACATTTTCTCATTTTTGTATATGAAGTCTTTGTTTTGAAACCTTCATCTCATAGTTTATTCAGATAGCCATTGGTACTATTGTGTGTGTTCAGTCCGAATTCCAATATTTTCCTGGTTTTTCGAAATTTTTCGATATTTTTGAAAAAATTTATTTTTTGAGTTTTTGAGTAAAGATGGAGAAATTCGTGATTGTGAAAGATGTCCTCAGCAGAAATCGACGTTTTGGTGTACAGGCTCGTACTTTGGAGTTCAAACTTACACCGATACCTCATGGTAAGGAACCAGTGGGGTGGGTGAGGGAAGCTATCACCGAAATTGTTTTGAATGGAACAGAGGGTGTGGAGTCGACCGATAAGGTAGGCTTTACCTTCTGTTCCAAAGATTTCGCGAGAGGTCCAGGGTGGATTTCTTTCAAAAACGCATCAGATGTCTCGGTGGATGATATTTTTTCGAAAATATCGTCCATCTATCAGTCGAATTCTTGTGGCTTGAACACCGAGACCTTCTGTCTCGGAGTTACAACCGTGAAGATGCCAAAGGGCAAAGGTTCTGATCGAAGTCGCCGGCATAACACCTTCGAAGAGGAATGTAACAAGCGTCGGGGTATCATTGTCATTAAAAATAATGATAATTTGTGTCTTCCCCGAGCACTTGTCGTGGCTCAGGCATACGCTGATAAAGACCCCAAATTTAATGATGTACGACGGAACATCAGGAAATTGCAGAACCAAAGGGCTCTGCAATTAATGACTGATGCTGCAGTTTTAGTACCCACAGAAGGGTGTAGTATTCCTGAGCTACATCAATTTCAGAAGCATCTCTCCAACTATAAAATAACTGTATACCAATATGGAACCAAGGGTCGTGATTTGTTATTCGAAGGTGATGGTTCTGGCCCATCGTTGAATTTATTGTTTCATTAGGGGCACTATAACGTAATCATTTCTCTAACTGCAGCTTTCTGCTGTAATTATTACTGTGAGGAATGTCATATTCCATTTGATCACAAGGAAAAACATCGGTGCGGTGGTACTTGTTTTTCATGTCGTACTTCGCCAGCATGTCCCAATGACCAATTGAAAATTGCCTGTGAGTCTTGCAAAAGGTCTTTTCGTGGTCAAGTGTGTTTCGAGAACCATATTCGTAATAAAATCTGCGATTCGATAAGGTGCTGTGAAGACTGTTTCAAAATTGTTACAAATACCAGAACACATACCTGTGGAGAGATCTTCTGCAAGGTGTGCAACGAACATTGCCCGGCTGATCACCTTTGCTTCATTCAACCAGACCTAAAGAACCCTCAAACTAACGATCTCTTATTCATATTTTATGATCTGGAGACTCGTCAGGAGAGCGTACAGCCTGATGGTTCGCTTCTTCATGAACCCAATTTGTGTGTTTTTCGCCAATGCTGTGATGTTTGCATAGATACCGATCAACAAATTTGTAAAAAATGTGGCGTTCGTCTTCAAATACTCAAGTGTAACGACCCCATTTCACCGTTTGTTCACCATGTATTGACAATGAGGAAAAAATTCAAAAATATTGTTGTACTAGCTCACAATGGTGGGGGTTTTGATAACCAATTCATTCTCAATTATATTCTAACTAAGACCGACCTTACTCCGGATCTCATCACACGGGGAACCAAAATCATATCTATGGTAGTCGGGAATGTGAAATTTTTGGATTCTCTGAATTATTTCCCAATGGCTTTGGCAAAACTTCCCAAATCATTCGGTTTCACAGAACTGAAGAAGGGTTACTTTCCCCACCTATTCAATAAAGTGGAAAATCAAAATTATGTTGGACCGCTTCCTTCTCTCGAATTCTATTCCCCGGATAATCTCGTCCCAGAGGCTCGTTCTTCCCTCATAAAATGGCACTCTGAAAGAGTCGCTGAAAATTATATTTTCGATTTCTCCCGAGAAATAATAGACTATTGTATTTCGGATGTTGATATACTGACCAAAGCCTGTCTCAAATTTCGTAAACTTATGTTGACCGAAACTAATGTTTGTCCATTCACAGAAGCCGTAACGATTGCCTCAACATGCAATAAAGTATTTCGCAGGAATTTCCTCAAACCAA
Organism: Gastrophysa polygoni; assembly: GCA_963576655.1. NCBI lineage: Eukaryota > Metazoa > Arthropoda > Insecta > Coleoptera > Chrysomelidae > Gastrophysa > Gastrophysa polygoni. The sequence continues at coordinate 24,008,150 of OY755090.1, read as the reverse complement.
ATACCATCGGAATCATTCCCAAGGGTGGTTACAGACACCGTGACAATCAGTCTGTGATAGCCACCCAATGGTTGCTTTGGGAGGAAAAACAGCGAAATATAAAAATTCAACAAGCATGTCGTTCTTCTGAGGCATTGATAGGCAGTCTGAAAGTTGATGGTTATTCTGCAGAAACCAATCAGGTTTTCGAGTTCCAGGGATGTTTTTTTCATGGATGTCCGAGATGTTTCGATCATCAGAGAGATACCCCTCTCAAAAATTGTCCTTCTGAAACAATGGATCATCGTTATGATGCAACTATTGCTAAAATCAATAAAATTAAATCTTTGGGTTATGAGGTCGTCGAAAAGTGGGAATGTGATTTTCGCCGCGAACTTTCAGAGGAAATTAAAAAGTTCACCGAAAATCACCCTCTCATGAAAAATCTCCCCCTTGACCCACGAGATGCTTTTTATGGAGGACGGACAGGAAATATCGTCAAATATTACAAGGCCAAGGAGGGTGAAGAAATCAAATACGTCGATGTTTGCTCTTTGTATCCTTGGGTATGTAAATATGGAAAATTTCCTGTTGGTCATCCCAAAGTACTTGTTGGTGAAGAAGAATGTGCTGTTTCTCTCTCATCCATATCTGGGCTCATAAAGTGTACGATACTTCCTCCTCAACACCTATTTCACCCTGTTTTACCACAAAAAATGAACAACAAATTGATGTTTGTTCTTTGTCGGACATGTGGTGAAAGCTACAATTCTCATAGTTGCCAACATTCTGATGAAGAACGTGCATTAACTGGTTCATGGGTGGTAGAAGAGGTTGTGAAAGCCGTTGAGTTGGGTTATCGTATTCTTGAGACCAAAGAAATTTGGTCCTATGATACTGTTCAATTTGGTGAGAACGTGGCCGGTTTATTCACCGACATGATGAACAAATTCATCAAGGTCAAACAAGAGTCATCAAATTGGCCAAAGTATTGTAGTAGTGATGCGGAGAAGCAACGGTACATTGAGGAATTTTTACAGCGGGAGGATATTCTTTTGGACTTTTCTAAAATCACCGATAATCCCGGACTGAGGTCATTGGCTAAGCTCATGTTGAATTCGTTTTGGGGCAAGTTCGGTCAACGTGAAAATCAGCCCAAGACATCCATTGTTAATCAGCCTGCTGAATTTTTCAAAATGATGACTGATCCTTCTCGTGTTATAAATACTGTTTTACCCATCAACGAAGACACCCTTATTGTCAACTGGGAATATAAAAATGAAAGTTTCGATTGTTTATCCACGGTGAATGTAGTTATTGCTGCCTATGTCACAGCATTGGCTCGCCTGAAACTCTACAGTTATTTAGAACAACTGGGCAATCGAGTTTTATATTATGACACCGACTCTGTCATCTATGTATCCAAATCAGGGGAATATGACATTCCCACGGGGCAATTTATCGGTGACATGACCGACGAATTAGAAAGTTACGGTCCTGGTTCTTATATCACAGAATTCGTATCAGCTGGTCCGAAAAATTATTCGTTTACACTTTATAGTATTAAAGATCAAGAGTACAAAATCATCTGCAAAGTTAAAGGCATTTCTCTCAATTATGCGGCATCTCAAATAATAAATTTTGACGCCATAAAAAACATGATTTTAAACCCTGGACCTCCTGTTGAAATTGTGAGTCAACAAATAAGACGCACAAAAGAGCACAATGTTATTACTGTCCCTATCCGTAAAAAGTACGAGCCTGTATGTTTGAAACGTCAATTTCAATCTGACAACACCTCCATACCATATGGTTTCAAAAAATCAAAACCTCAAGAATAAAAGTTAACAAAGGATTTGAGTACAAAATCAGCCGTTTTCACGGCTAAAAATATGAAGTTTTTGGTTGAATACTTGAGAAAAAGACCCAATATTATAAAAAGAGGCATTATCCAGTAACCTAATGAGAACAGTCGTCTGTTCTTACGAGTTATTCAACCAAAATCTTCAGAATAGTGGTTAAGGTAGGCCTTTTGGGGAGCTTTCCACTTTCAAAAAAAAAGCAACACACCTTCCCTCATTATAAGCCAATCCCCACCCCTTACCCTATCCCTATAATTAGCAACTATTCATTTCATCAAAGTCATTATCATCTAATGAAAAAAGAGCCATAAATTCAGTATTCATACTGTCATAGAAAAAGATGCCAAAACAAACTTATGCAGAAAGAGCCATATTAATTCAGTGTTTATGCTGTCATAAAAAGATGCCGAAAATCTTATGCAAAAGAGCCATCCTTAGCTAGCCGTCAGTGTTTATGCTATTATAGAAAGATGCCGAAAACCTATATTTTTGACAACCATGTATACCTTTGATATATGTATATGTATTTTTCGTTACCATCTCGAATGGTGTTTCTCGACATATTGTTACGTTGATATTTGTTGGTACCATGTTATGTTTCACCTCGTGTATCTGTTTCGTTCATATTTGTTTCTGTAATCTTTATCTATATGTTATTGATCTCACGATGAGAAGCAATTTTATTTTTCCAGGTGTACCTGCAGAAAGTTTGATTATTTTTTCTGAATGTCGACGTTCTTTATAACTATATGTCACTGTACATACTTTTGTATAAACTCAAATCCTATTTTTGAATATATTGTAATACTATTTGAAGTCCTTGTATATTCTTCCCATACCCTGAGTTCATTACAATTCTAATTTGAAAACAAAAACCATTAACGAAAGACTGTATCAAGAATTTTACGTTTTTCGAAAAAATTCTTACTAACTACACACAAAACTAAACTATTATAAGTTCACGTAACACCTTGTATTACTAACCGACTATTATTTAGGAAATTGATGAATACCTCTACTTTATCCTCGAGATTGAATTCGAAATTGAAAAGTATCAATTTTTCAAATGTAGTTCTGTGACTAATTATATCATAATTATTATATTTCAAATACGTCTCGAAATCAAGATTTTCGTGTCATTTGAATATAGTTTTCCTATCCAAGACTGCCTTTTTCGAATACGATAGCCCGAAGGCCATTTCGCGAAACGCGTGGGAATTTAACATATTTTGGAGGGCTGGCAGAAACAGTACACCAAAAATTCGAACCGATGATAAATAAGCCAGCATATTTCACTGTGTATTATTCATCAAAAAAACGTCACGATCTGAAATGCAGAAAAGAAGCCACTTACCGTCTTTTTGGAAATCTAAACCTGAACACTTCACTCTGGTTGCACCCTCTATATTATATAACACATCTCACGAATAAAATGAAATGATTTCATAAGGTCCGAGACGTTCGAATTCAGATCACAGTAAATGCGTCTTTTCCGAAAACTGTAACGACATTGTTCTCATATAATAATTTGCAGAATATACAATAACTATTTTCCACAGACGTAGATATGAATAACGATATAATTGGACTTGAGAAAATCACTGCTAAATACTGATTCGAGATACCTTCCACAAATGAATCTTCCATTCGAATATATGGATGATGAAGGTAAATGATAAACGTGAAAACCTTTATATATTTATTATGGACATCTGAACATTACACAGCCATTCATTTCCCCATGATTAATACATTTACATTTCATAAACAATGTTTCTGATGCTGTATTAGATGAAAAAGTAGAAAATTGAATGATTTTTTTGATATGTAAGACTAATTTTGCAGCATATCCTTTTCTTCGATGTTCCTTCAACGTATAGATTAAATTGAGTGTTTTTGGATTGCTATGTTGCTTCAAAGGATCAAAGTCCATTCTTGATATCAAAGCAAACGATGTTGGCTTCTCGTCGATATATAGTATATAGCATGATATCTTTTGATCATGATACCATTGTTCGATTAATATCTTGAACTCGTCACTGACATGTAATTGTTTGATTCTGTTCACTGCTGTCGCACCATAGAAGAACTTGATTTTTTCCATAATTCAAAAAGGTATTCGCTCTCGACTACTTATATTCAAAATTTTTGCAAGTTATACCAACCTCAGAAAAAATTTCAGCTGTGGCATTGTATGAAGAAGGAGTGGGGGTTCACTGTTGGTTTCTTGTGACTACTATCATTTGTTGACGGATGGAATGAAGGTAGAAGTTTTGGAGCCTAAAGGGAGTACTTCCACGTGTATTCAATAGAGGAAATGTGGTAAGAAATGTTCGACTGCGTCAAAGATACGTGACGGGTGCGTGATTTGACGTTTTTTAAGTTAATTACCTATAATCTGTACATTACATATTTTTATCACAATCATATTGAAGCGTATCTCTGGAACGATGGTAATGCATTTATAAATGGCAACATAGATTGTTATATTATCGGATAATTTGTAACATAAGACAACACTGTAACGATAATTGTCTGAAGGTATTGAATACGAGCGGTTATCGCTATCTCTCCCACTCTGATTGTCACACATTGTTTTTGTACTCGGAAACAAAACGTAATCAATTCGCTTGCTTATTCGACCTTATCAATATGAATTCCATACAGACATCTCTGACGCGTCGTATTCTTTCTGACGTAATTATAGATCGCTTCTCATCAGAAAGTGCGAGTCCACCTTCAACGAAAGCAGACGTCGGCATATTTTCTCTACGCTGAAAGTGAAATCCTAGAATAACAATATTTCATCATCTGTTTCGGGAAATCATTCGATATAATAGTTCATGCTCGTTTCCTGAGGAAAAGGACACTCAAAATTCACAACCACGCTGCTGATTTGAAAATACCTAATGACCTATGACCTATCCAATTTTATCATCTTCCGTTTGTCTTATATCACGTGACATCAATGTACCACAGTCCGTCACATCCATATATTCGCTTCAATGAGTCATGTAAATGGGGGCATCTTATTTTGGTCGGATGGTGAGACGCTAAAGGCTTAAAGTGAGGTAGACAGGATTTCGTCGGATTCCGTCAAACTGCGTTCCACATAGCATCGTAATGTTATTAGAAATGTAAATATCCCGCAGTGACCGAGTGTACGAAGCGTTTATATCGGTGCGGGTTCGGATCTCGATTGAACTTTTTTAAATAATTTATGACGTCATGTATTCGCAGAGCGCTACGGGTCCGAGGATGACATAGCATGAGGGGCCAATGGGTGTAGTGGAGTCCGGGGGACCCGAAGAGATCCGAGGGGGCACGAAAGGGTGAACCGAAGTCCGAGGGACCCGAACCACATGAAAATATTTATGGGGTTCGTACGACCCTGGTGGGGCTATTAGATAGGTTAGGTACGACCCTGGTGGGGCTATTAGATAGGTTAGGTACGCCCCTGGCTGGTGGAACTATTTTAGATAGGTTAGGTATGCTACCGACTCGGCTTATCAAGGTAGGTTAGCCACATTTGCGGTTGTGTTACATTTGGGTTTGATGCGTTTTGGCGAAGTCGCACATGTTGTGTTTGATGCTCACTCGACTGTGGAAAAGTGGAGGAGTGGGGGTGGTCTATACCGCTGCCACCCCTACTTGAGTTTAATCATCAAACTACACTTTTTTTTCAATGGTCTATCACCCCCAGAAAGCTCGGTACACATTTTTGACTCACCCTGTATAACTAAAATCATCGAATTGAAATTTTATTACGGAATAGGATGACAGCACACTACAAGTAAAAAATTCACAATAATGGATCATCCAAATATTCTTGATAGGAATAGTAACATTTTTCAGTCAGCAAACATTTTTTTTTGTTAAAAAATATTCTATCACATTCAGAATTTTTAATTTCCGTTGGCAGTTTGTTTCCATTCGAGTTTTCTGTTAGACCGTACTAAGACCGCCCTCTCTCTCTCTCTCTCTCCTGCCCGCCCTCAGGCTTCTGCCGAGACTCCGCCTTCTCGATCACGGCCGCCCACAATTCGGGCGCCCAGCCGTGCCAGTGCGACTTCTACGGCTCGCTGAGCTTCGAGTGCGAAAAGTTCGGCGGGCAGTGCCAGTGCAAGGAGAACGTCGTCGGCCGACAGTGCCAGGCCTGTCGGACGGGCCACTACGGCTTCCCCGAGTGCCGGCCGTGCGACTGCCCCTCGACGGCCTACTGCGACCCGGAGCACGGCACGTGCGTGTGTCCGCCGCACGTGACCGGCCCGAACTGCGACCGGTGCGAGAGGCAAACGTTCGGCTACCATCCGATAGTCGGGTGCGAGGAGTGCAACTGCAACTATTTAGGGGTGGCGGGGTCGACGCAGTGCGATCTCTCGAGCGGCGATTGTCAGTGAGTATTTCGATGTCCGTGTCATTTGTGGTGCGAAAGAGTGGATATTATCGATCGACAAATCGACCGGTTTATACAGTCTATAAGAGGTCGTTCGAGTCTGAGAACTACTAGTATTCTTTCCGCTGATATCCGTACTGCAAACAGTATAAAACTACTAAATATTGTGTTCTCGATTTATTCGAAAATATATATTTCTTCTAATGAGACACCCTGTATATCCCAAATTCAATCGATTGCCAACTCCGTCCCATCGAAAGAAAAATATTTTTTCGAATGGATCGAAAACTCGATATTCGATTGTTTTTCTGTTAGCAGCACGGGTATGAGCGGAAAAAATACTAGTTGTTCCTCCGAATTTTCGAGAAATATTCCAACACCTTCCTTCTCTCCCGAAATTCCACCGTTGGCTAACACGATGTTCCTCGAACATTATAGGTGTCCCTTTCGTGTTGTCATTAGATGAAAAAAAATTAGCCGACCTCGTATCTTCAATAAACATGTCAGCAATAGTGCCGACTTGAGTTTGATCAGCCTGTATACTGGGTGGCCCAATGAAAACGAAACAAGGCCGATTTGACATAGTTATCGTTCTCAGAAAGAAAAAAACGCTCGAACCGGTCGATTTTTATTTCGAGGGGGAAATATTTTGCGCGTGTTTTCAACTTTTTCAGTTCAAACCTCTCGGAGGGGTGAGCTCCAACCCTTGAATCTCAAATGGGATAAGTGATACATCATTTTGAAGGTAATCGAAATCCCTTACCAACGCTTCCTCGTTCTTGGAAATCAATGCAGTGGTCCTCGAGAAAACACGTTCATGAAAATAATCGGCTAGGGATGGAAAGTAACGTTTTTTTTCCTTTCTTCACTATTTCTCATTTTGTAGATAGAACGATGTTCATCTAAGAAGTGCCTTATGTGATTTTTTTTTCAAATCCTGTCCTTTCCAACATTACATAAAGAATCATTTGTTTTAATGTCAGTTCCTTAATCTCTCAGTAAAATGCATACCTTGTTTCGTTCTCATTGGGCCACCCTGTATATACGTACAATATATAATAGAAGCCAGTGTCTCTAATTTTGATACAATGCTCAAAAATACACACACACACACACATACACATAGATAGAAAGAAAAAATTCAAATACAATGTGTCAATATATCATAATGTGGATTTAGGTATGATCAGGGTGATCACCAAAGAATTTGAGTACTAATTGATTGTTCAGTTCTTATTTGATTCTATTCAAAAGTCTTTCTGAATTATCTGATGAACTGTGATACACTGAACTCCTGCAAAAGAATATGTCTCAAAGCCTCTCTAAATCTCACAATCTTATTCGTTTCATTTTGGATGTACTAATGTAATATGATTGTTTTGTGACATTTCATTGGTTGAAAATTGAGTTTACAGTGGCATTTCACTACTCTCTGTCTATTTTAGATGCAAGGAAAACATAGTCGGCCGCCAATGTGACAAATGCAAGGCGGGACATTATTCCTTTCCCTACTGCGAATCATGCGAATGTGACAACAGCGGTACCACCCTCGAAATTTGCGATCAACAATCGGCGGAATGTTTCTGCAAAAAGAATGTCGTCGGACCTCGTTGTGATTTTTGCAGAGAAGGGTCTTTCAACCTGCAGGTGAGATGAAATAACACATATCTCCTACATTTTCAACCGACAAGTTTTCTCTACATAACTGTCACTCCACCTAATTTTGATACAAAATTATCGTGAAGAATCAACGCAGGATATCTGTATATTATTGAGCTCTACATTACAGTACATTGCATTCAAATGAAAACAACTCATTTCGAAGGAATATATATCATGAATTTTCAGTTAGCTGTAACTGGTATCATTAATCATGAAAAATGGTCAAAAATCAATGGAATCGAAATTATTAATGAAAATTACCTATTGAAATATGATGAAGTGTAAGAAAACGTGAAGTAGGAAAAGGAATGAAAAAATATTCAGAAATTGGGTGGACATTGAGTTTTAATTTTCTTAGAGCACAAAAAATTGGTGACACTTCTTTCTTCAAGGATGTGAAAACGTTGAATATTTCGTGTTACTTTCAGGCTAACAACGAGGAAGGCTGTACAGAGTGTTTCTGTTTCGGAAAAACGACGAGATGCTCCAGCTCACAATTGATCAAAGTCTCCCTCAACATAATGAGAGACTGGGAACTCGTGACTGTCGAAAGCGACGAGCAACTCAACGTGACCAACTTGAACGTCAGCTTGCAAAACATGGACGACGACGATAACGTGGTGGGTGTGGATTTCTCCTACGTCAATACTACGACAGCCTACTTTTCCGCGCCTGTTGACTATCTCGGCCCGAAGTTGACTTCTTACGGTGGATTCCTCAACTACAGCATCTATTATATCATAGGTGAGATTATTTACAAGCAGGAGAAAACCAAGATTTATTGAAAGGTGGTCGTACCATAAGGGAAAAGCTGTTTTTTTTGCGTCAATGTTGTTTTGGAGGTGACCATGGTGCGTGACGGTTTTCCCCAGCTTTTTTTTTTTATGAATGTGTGACACTTACTAAGGTTGTTCACGTTTTCGACGTATGTGTGTGACGCACTTTCCCAAGTTTTCCATGCTTCTTTCACGTTTTAGATGGGTGCATGATACTTTTTTTTGACGCATGTGTGACACGTTTTTCAAGCTATTTCTTAATCTATCAACGTTTTTGGCAGATGCACGGTATTTATGTTTCTGATGTATATGTAATGTATATCCGCATTTCCAAGCTTCCATTTCCATTCTTTCTCACGTTTTTGACAGATGCGCGGTACTTCTTTCACGGTTGTTCGCATTTTTGATGTATGTGTGACACATTTTTCAAGCTTTTCCATGCTTTATTCACTTTTTTCACTGATTAGTGATACTTTTATCACGCTTGTTCTCAGTTTTGATTTATGTGTCGAGATTTTTGGTGCTTTTTTGACTTTTTTGACATCTGACCACAGTTGTGACGTTTTTGACTTATGAGTGATGGAATTTCCAAGCATTTCAATGCTCCATTCACGTTTGCTACAGATTTGTGATACTTTTTTTCTGTTAGTTCGAGTTTTTGACGATTGTGTGACGCATTTTCCGAGTTTTCCTCGCTTCATTCACATTTTTGACTGATGTGTGATTCTTTTCTCATGTTTGCTCACGATTTTGATTTATGTGTCATGCTTTCATGCAAGCTTCGCCATTCTTTAATCATCGCTTTTTTGTCGGATGACACAATTCGTGAAAAAAACCTGGAAAAGCGTCACGCATATGTGAAAAACTCGAATATCCGTTAGTTAAACTACTGAGGGTCGATTGTTTTATAGGAAAGAAAGGCAGTGCTGTTAGTGGAGCCGACGTTATCCTTCAAGGAGCTGGCACGCATTTGGAATACTTCAATTACGAACAACCTCCTCCAGATACTGAGTTCCAATTCGCTCTACAGCTAGTGGAAAGCAACTTTTTATTGCCGTCTGGCGCTCCAGCCAAGCGAGAACATATCATGGACGTCCTGAAGGATTTGAGAGGTGTTTACTTGAGGGCCACCTATTGGACAGTCAGTGAAACTACTAGGTGAATATCCATTGATTGTTTTTCCACACTGTCTGACTTTACACTGAATAATTTCAAAAGGGAATATCATGAATAATCAGACAGAATGAACTGGTATGAGATTATTCATGAATTCAATGAAATCACAAATCATTAATGTATAATTTTGCGAAACTAGATGGAACAAATCTTATTGTCTATATTATGATTATGAATTTAGAATTGTTAATACGATATTTGATTCGAGCTCTGTATTTATTTGAGATTTCTTGTTGTTGATACTGCCTGTAAGTTCTTCGAGGAGGTGGTACATTCATTTTTGAGCTTTTCGTGAGATTTTCTCACCTCGTTTCTAAAAAAATAGAGTAGAAGTTATTAAAAATTATTTCAATATATTTGTAGTAAGGACAGATTTGGGATCTGCCCCAAAATGTCACGGCGCTTGAAATTAAACCTTTAGATACCTAAAAGAGAAATTCTCTATTGGTCAGTGACACCTTGTTTTTGAAAAATTTGGAAACACAAATATATTTAATGAGAATAAAACCTCTACTTATCTTGGTGGACGTTTCGGGAACCAATCTGCTCCCGTTCTCAACACAATTAAAATATTTTTCAGTGTCGAAACCGAAAACATATTGAAAAATTTTGCGAAGAGAAAAATATTTCAATTGTGTTGAGAACGGGAGCAGATTCGTTCCCGAAACGTCCACCAAGATAAGTAGAGGTTTTATTCTTATTAAATATATTTGTATTCCCGAATTTTTCAAAAACAAGGTCTCACTGACAAATAGAGAATTTGTCTTTTAGGTATCTGAAAGTTTAATTTCAAGCGCAGTGACATTTTGGGGCAGATCCCAAATCTGTCTGTCCTTATTACAAATATATTGAAATAATTTTCAATAACTTCTACTCTATTTTTTAGAAACGAGGAGAGAAAATCCCACGAAAAGCTCAAAAAACAGTTGTTGATATTTTGATTAGTGCGGCAATTCTTCTTCTTCAAATATTCATTCGTTGTAATTTGTGAAACTTTGAAATATCGAATGTATTGAGGTATTTTCCGGGGCTGTAAATAGTTTTATTCAGTCAAGTAATCATATCGTTATCGTTTTATTCAGATCATCGATATTTTTTTCCAAGTCGCTTCTGATTGTTCGTTATTCCAGGTTATTCAACGTGGTGCTGGACGAAGCCGTCGACCCCGACCCGCAAGGCCCCTCCCAAGGCCCTCTGGCGGCTTCGGTTGAGCAGTGCCTGTGTCCGCCCAACTACCGCGGTTTGTCTTGCGAGGCCTGTGCTCCGGGTTACTATCGCATCCAGTCGGGGCCCTACGGAGGCTTCTGCGCGCCCTGCGACTGCCACGGGCACGCCGCCGAGTGTGACGTCAACACCGGAGTGTGTCTAGTGAGTGCGAAGATTTAATGTTGTACGAAGGCGCTGAAGGGTCACACTCACTTTTTTTCTAAATCCTGACTTTAATCTCGGGATCCCGACTTTAATCTCAGGATCCTGACTTTAATCTCGGGATCCCGACCTTAAAGTCGAGAAATTAAAGTATATAACGTTTACGGAATGATAAATGGTAAATTATAATAGTAAATTGAGTATAACTGTTCCTCAGAATGCTTCTGAAAGAAATTAAGCTTTTGGCATGTTTTACTACACGACTAAACTGTTATAGTTTTGAATGCACTTGAAGAAAATCGAGTTGGGCCTTGCCGTTGTTCTAACCCTATTCAATATAAAATTTTGTCCCCCTCTTGAGTTGTAGTAATGTACGGTCAAAAAGAATTCTCACTTGCCCATCCTCTTTTCCTCACTACTATTTCTTTCCTCGAGGAAATCGGTCTCAGTTTTCAATGGCAACTTTTTTTCCGTTCATTCAGGATTGCTCCCACAATACCAGGGGCGACCACTGTGAACTTTGCGAAGTTGGCTATCATGGAAATGCTCTAGCTGGTACCCCGATGGATTGTTTGATATGCGCTTGTCCATTGCCAATCAAAAGTAACAAGTAAGTTCATGTATCTATCCTATATATTTTTGATCCGATGATTCTATCTTTCAATTGGAGTAGGTTGTACAAGAACAGTCTTGATAAAATCCAATTTTATCTTCTTTCTTCAACTACTAGAGTTTTCGAGATGTTATTGTATATCTCTAGACTCTTCAGTCCAATGTATTAACCAGTAGGTCTTTATAATTCATGATCAATTTTTCTTGAAAAATCTTAAATTTATTTTGTTCACAGCTTCGCAACTTCTTGTGACTTGAGTTCAGATGGAGAAAAGATCAGCTGCCAATGTGATCCTGGTTATTACGGGGCTAGATGCGAGTCTTGTGCACCAGGATTTTATGGAAAACCGGAAGTGGCGGGTGAGATATTTATCTGAGATTTCAAAGAGCAGTGGTGGAGTTTAAACCTCTCACTATTTTGTTTTTGAAACGTTCTTCTTGAACTATCAGCTATCTAAGTTCTCGGTTATTTTTTGGACTTTACAGTGTCTGTGTTTTCAGGTTAAATAAAGACTCGTTATACACATAAATAAATGATATAATTGACTCGGGGACTAGTTGAATCAGAAATGAGAACAGACAAACATATTTCGTTTACTATCAATTTCCATTTTGGAAAAGTACTATTCGCATCCTGTAGAACACTTACACCTACATTTGGAGATGTAAATCAATGTTCAATCATCTACTAATAATTTCAATTCCTCTTTCAAATCTAAAGATTATATTGAATTGACGAATATCAAGAAGATAATCGGCCCTAAAACTCAACCGTGTGGCACACCAAATTGGACATCCATCAAGATATTACTAGTATTATTAACGCACACGTCGATAGAGTGCTGATGAATTATTTCTGAACGTTTTCCAGGAGATTACTGTAAACCCTGCCAATGCTCCGGTATGAGATTATTCATGAATTCAATGAAATCACAAATCATTAATGTATAATTTTGCGAAACTAGATGGAACAAATGTTATTGTCTATTTTATGATTATGAATTTAGAATTGTTGATACGATATTTGATTCGAGCTCTGTTTTATTTGAGATTTCTTTATACAGTTGTTGATACTGTCTGTAAGTTCTTCGAGGAGGTGGTACATTCATTTTTGAGATTTTCTCTCCTCGTTTCTAAAAAATAGAGTAGAAGTTAATAAAAATTATTTCAATATATTTGTAGTAAGGACAGATTTGGGATCTGCCCCAAAATGTCGCTGCGCTTGAAATTAAACCTTTAGATACCTAAAAGAGAAATTCTCTATTGGTCAGTGACACCTTGTTTTTGAAAAATTTGGAAACACAAATATATTTAATAAGAATATCAAGAAGATAATCGGCCCTAAAACTCAACCGTGTGGCACACCAAATTGGACATCCATCAAGATATTACTAGTATTATTAACACACACGTCGATAGAGTGCTGATGAATTATTTCTGAACGTTTTCCAGGAGATTACTGTAAACCCTGCCAATGCTCCGGGAATATCAACCCGAGCGATCCGGCATCTTGCGACACCGTCACGGGATCCTGCTTGCGGTGTTTAAACAACACTTTCGGCGAGGCTTGCGCCATGTGCGCTCCCGGATACTTCGGAGATGCCGTCAACTTGAAAGATTGTCAAAGTAAGTGAATTTTGAGAACGTTGAGAACTGGCCAACTTTGAGAAAAAACAATGATTTTTTGACATTCACATTTTATGAATGAAAATTGATGAAGTGAAGATCCATTGTGTTCCTTGTCTAATACAATACAACTGTGACGAATTTACTACCATAGTTGATGTAATGAAATATCTAGGAATTCAGTGCCATAAAAAATTAATTGATTGCCAAAAAAACTGAGGAAGGAACTTTATGAATTCAGACGGAAGACAGTGACATTTTGTGGCAGATCATAAATCTGCCACAAATATATTGAAATAAATATTAAAATTTTTATTTTTAGGGACGATGAGAGAAAATTTCAAAATTCTTTTGAAATGAATATACCACCTCCAGGCAGTATTTAACTCTATTTATTTTTTGCAGCTTGTGTTTGCGACGATCTAGGAACAGAACGCTGTGACAGCTTCACCGGCAAGTGCGTTTGCAAACCAAACGTCATCGGTGACAGATGTGACAGATGCGCACCCGAACATTATGGTTATCATACAGGTAAATATATTATGGAATAATACAGAAAAAAATATTGAAAATTTCAAGTGTTTGAACAATTTTTACTGGAGTTTAATGTAAAAAATAATGTGATTTAATTAACAATTCGGTTCATCATATCTCGAGAGAGACATTGAACCAGAGATGTGCTCTGTTGTGATGTTTGCAAAATAATTCGGGCCCAATGAGTAAAGGCAGGAAGCTGCTTCTAACCGAAGATGGCCGCTATGATATTTGGCAGCTGACGTATGACAGTTGACTTTTGACAAGTGTCATCTACGAATCTGAAAGTGACAGTGACGATATTAATATTTTTGAATGAATTTCTAGGTCAAGGTTGTACTGCTTGCGATTGCGCCGAGGCTTCCGAAAGCGACCAATGCGAAGATCTGCAAGGACAGTGTAAATGTATGCCGGGAGTGACCGGAAGATCTTGCGACAGGTGTGCCGGAGGATATTGGAATTATACTTCGGAAGGATGTACTTGTGAGTATTTATCATAAAATTATCGTTCTGAGCATGGGAAATTTATAGATTCCATTGATTATACCATCTCGTGTATGGAATTAAAATAATAATAATGATAGAAGCATATCAAATTTCATACTTCGTATTTTGTCGCAATTATCGGGTATGTTTTAACAATATAAAAATTGTACAACAATTATGAAATGATATGGAATTATGATATAATATGAATATATGAAGAAAACCGCGATAAATTAGTAATGATTATTAATTGGTGAAATATACAATCATTTCATTATTGAATTCTAAAGATTTCTTCCAATCAGAATGTTCTGAGCAACTATTTTTTGACTGATTTTGAACCTTCTTGCTTCAGTTTTATTTTCCAATGCATTAGGTATTCCCCTAGGAAGATATAAGATATTGTAAATTTGAATAAATAAGACGAAACTAGATATTTTCGAGTATGTCATAGGAATAACATTTCCGAAGAATCTTTCATTTGAAGGCCTAAAAATTTCGTTACATTTGCATTTTGTATAGTTTGAGTTGTTATTGGATTTCAATGCATTGTTTTATTTAATGTATTTGTTGTAATCATGAGTTGTTATGTTTCATACTAATGTAATTTTTCAGCTTGTGGTTGCAAATCCGAGTACTCGCTGGGCTTCGGTTGCAACGCAGTGACAGGCCAGTGTGAATGCTTGCAAGGCGTGATCGGGGAAAAATGCGACCAGTGCCCCGTCAGGTGGGCGTTCGTTCCCGATTTCGGGTGTCATCAGTGTGACAGCTGTCACCACGCCCTCTTGGACGAGACCGATCAACTGTCGCTCATCATCGATCCTGTCATCTTCGATTTCGACGTAAGTTGAGAGGATTCAGGGTTGCGACGATTCCAATCGAATGATTCGAATTGAATCATGATTTATCGATCGATTGGCGGGTCGATCTGTAGGAAAATGTCCGTGAGACCGACCGTTCCGGAAATATGGCGTGTCGAAGTGGAAATAGTGCGCTTTCAAACAAAAAAGGCACTTATGAGAGAAATTACTTCGTTATCGAGACGAATTGAGTGCTTTATATCGCAGATTCGTTTCCTATAGGTCTGAATTCGTGGTTGTGAATTTTATCAGAATTAAAAAAAAATAATAGGGGATTCGAAGTTCCAAGATGCGATAATCTGGTAGATATGTCATGGATTCTCTGACAAGATTGATATTTCGCAGTTATCAGATGAATCGTTTGAAATTCTGCAATCTAGATGAACATCGAACGATCTGTGAGTTGATCGAGTTTGTAAAACCAACCGTTCTGGAGATATAGCGCGTCAAAGTGAAAATAGTGCGATTTCAGACAAAAAACGCACTTAGGAGCGAGATAACTTCGCTATCGTGATGAATTCATCGGTTTCGATATCGGATTCGTTTTCTACGGGTCCGAATCAGTGGTTGTGAATTTTTTGAGATTTTTAAACGGATAAATAGAAATTTCGAAATTCCCAAGATACGATTATCAGATGAATATGTACCTTGGACTTTCTGATATGAGCGAAAATCCGCATTCTATGATCGAATCTTTTGAATTCATGTGATCTAAATGGAAATCGAACGAGGAATCGATCTGTGGGTCGATCGAGTCTGTAAGACCGACCGTTCCGGAAATATGGCGCGTCAAAGTGAAAATAGTGCGATTTCAGACAAAAAACGCACTTAGGAGCGAGATAACTTCGTTATCGTGATGAATTCATCGATTTCGATCTCGGATTCGTTCTCTACAGGTCCGAATTAGTGGTTGTGAATTTTTTGAAATTTTTAAACGGATAAATAGAAATTTCGAAATTCCCAAGATACGATTATCAGATAAATATGTACCTTGGACTTTCTGATATGAGCGAAAATCCGCCTTTCATGATCGAATCTTTTCAATTCATGTGATCTGAATGAAAATTGAACGAGGAATCGATCGGTGGGTCGATCGAGGCTGTAACACCAACCGTTCCGGAAATATGGCGCGTCAAAGTGAAAATAGTGCGATTTCAGACGAAAAACACACTTAGGAGCGAGATAACTTCGTTATCGTGATGAATTCATCGATTTCGATCTCGGATTCGTTCTCTACGGGTCCGAATCAGTGGTTGTGAATTTTTTGAAATTTTTAAACGGATAAATAGAAATTTCGAAATTCCCAAGATACGATTATCAGATGAATATGTACCTTGGACTTTCTGATATGAGCGAAAATCCGCATTCTATGATCGAATCTTTTGCATTCATGTGATCTAAATGGAAATCGAACGAGGAATCGATCTGTGGGTCGATCGAGTCTATAAGACCGACCGTTCCGGAAATATGGCGCGTCAAAGTGAAAATAGTGCGATTTCAGACAAAAAACGCACTTGGGAGCGAGATAACTTCGTTATCGTGATGAATTCATCGATTTCGATCTCGGATTCGTCCTCTACGGGTCCGAATCAGTGGTTGTGAATTTTTTGAGATTTTTAAACGGATAAATAGAAATTTCGAAATTTCCAAGATACGATTATCAGATAATTATGTACCTTGGACTTTCTGATATGAGCGAAAATCCGCATTCTATGATCGAATGTTTTGAATTTATGTGATCTGGATGAAAATCGAACGAGGAATCGATCTGTGGGTCGATCGAGTCTGTAAGACCGACCGTTCCGGAAATATGGCGCGTCAAAGTGAAAATTATGCGATTTCAGACAAAAAACGCTCTTAGGAGCGAGATAACTTCGCTATCGTGATGAATTCATCGATTTCGATCTCGGATTCGTTTTCTACGGGTCCGAATCAGTGGTTGTGAATTTTTTGAAATTTTTAAACGGATAAATAGAAATTTCGAAATTCCCAAGATACGATTATCAGATAAATATGTACCTTGGACTTTCTGATATGAGCGAAAATCCGCATTCTATGATCGAATCTTTTCAATTCATGTGATCTGAATGAAAATTGAACGAGGAATCGATCGGTGGGTCGATCGAGTCTGTAAGACCAACCGTTCCGGAAATATGGCGCGTCAAAGTAAAAAGCGATTTCAGACAAAAAACGCACTTAGGAGCGAGATAACTTCGTTATGGTGATGAATTCATCGAATTCGATCTCGGATTCGTTCTCTACGGGTCCGAATTAGTGGTTGTCAATTTTTTGAGATTTTTAAATGGATAAATAGAAATTTCGAAATTTCCAAGATACGATTATCAGATAATTATGTACCTTGGACTTTCTGATATGAACGAAAATCCGCATTCTATGATCGAATGTTTTGAATTTATGTGATCTGGATGAAAATCGAACGAGGAATCGATCTGTGGGTCGATCGAGTCTGTAAGACCGACCGTTCCGGAAATATGGCGCGTCAAAGTGAAAATTATGCGATTTCAGACAAAAAACGCTCTTAGGAGCGAGATAACTTCGTTATCGTGATGAATTCATCGATTTCGATCTCGGATTCGTTCTTTACGGGTCCGAATTAGTGGTTGTGAATTTTCTGAGATTTTTAAATGGATAAATAGAAATTTCGAAATTTCCAAGATACGATTATCAGATAATTATGTACCTTGGACTTTCTGATATGAACGAAAATCCGCATTCTATGATCGAATGTTTTGAATTTATGTGATCTGGATGAAAATCGAACGAGGAATCGATCTGTGGGTCGATCGAGTCTGTAAGACCGACCGTTCCGGAAATATGGCGCGTCAAAGTGAAAATAGTGCGATTTCAGACAAAAAACGCACTTAGGAGCGAGATAACTTCGTTATCGTGATGAATTCATCGATTTCGATCTCGGATTCGTTCTCTACGGGTCCGAATTAGTGGTTGTGAATTTTTTGAGATTTTTTAACGGATAAATAGAAATTTCGAAATTTCCAAGATACGATTATCAGATAAATATGTACCTTGGACTTTCTGATATGAGCGAAAATCCGCATTCTATGATCGAATCTCTTGAATCCATGTGATCTAAATGGAAATCGAACGAGGAATCGATCTGTGGGTCGATCGAGGCTGTAACACCGACCGTTCCGGAAATATGGCGTGTCAAAGTGAAAATAGTGCGATTTCAGACAAAAAACGCACTTAGGAGCGAGATAACTTCGTTATCGTGATGAATTCATCGATTTCGATCTCGGATTCGTTCTCTACGGGTCCGAATTAGTGGTTGTGAATTTTTTGAGATTTTTCAACGGATAAATAGAAATTTCGAAATTTCCAAGATACGATTATCAGATAATTATGTACCTTGGACTTTCTGATATGAACGAAAATCCGCATTCTATGATCGAATGTTTTGAATTTATGTGATCTGGATGAAAATCGAACGAGGAATCGATCTGTGGGTCGATCGAGTCTGTAAGACCGACCGTTCCGGAAATATGGCGCGTCAAAGTGAAAATAGTGCGATTTCAGACAAAAAACGCACTTAGGAGCGAGATAACTTCGTTATCGTGATGAATTCATCGATTTCGATCTCGGATTCGTTCTCTACGGGTCCGAATTAGTGGTTGTTAATTTTTTGAGATTTTTAAATGGATAAATAGAAATTTCGAAATTTCCAAGATACGATTATCAGATAAATATGTACCTTGGACTTTCTGATATGAGCGAAAATCCGCCTTTCATGATCGAATCTTCTCAATTCATGTGATCTGAATGAAAATTGAACGAGGAATCGATCGGTGGGTCGATCGAGGCTGTAACACCGACCGTTCCGGAAATATGGCGTGTCAAAGTGAAAATAGTGCGATTTCAGACAAAAAACGCACTTAGGAGCGAGATAACTTCGTTATCGTGATGAATTCATCGATTTCGATCTCGGATTCGTTCTCTACGGGTCCGAATTAGTGGTTGTGAATTTTTTGAGATTTTTCAACGGATAAATAGAAATTTCGAAATTTCCAAGATACGATTATCAGATAATTATGTACCTTGGACTTTCTGATATGAGCGAAAATCCGCATTCTATGATCGAATGTTTTGAATTTATGTGATCTGGATGAAAATCGAACGAGGAATCGATCTGTGGGTCGATCGAGTCTGTAAGACCGACCGTTCCGGAAATATGGCGCGTCAAAGTGAAAATTATGCGATTTCAGACAAAAAACGCTCTTAGGAGCGAGATAACTTCGTTATCGTGATGAATTCATCGATTTCGATCTCGGATTCGTTCTCTACGGGTCCGAATTAGTGGTTGTGAATTTTCTGAGATTTTTAAACGGATAAATAGAAATTTCGAAATTTCCAAGATACGATTATCAGATAAATATGTACCTTGGACTTTCTGATATGAGCGAAAATCCGCCTTTCATGATCGAATCTTTTCAATTCATGTGATCTGAATGAAAATTGAACGAGGAATCGATCGGTGGGTCGATCGAGGCTGTTACACCAACCGTTCCGGAAATATGGCGCGTCAAAGTGAAAATAGTGCGATTTCAGACAAAAAACGCACTTAGGAGCGAGATAACTTCGCTATCGTGATGAATTCATCGATTTCGATCTCGGGTTCGTTCTCTACGGGTCCGAATTAGTGGTTGTGAATTTTTTGAGATTTTTAAAAGGATAAATAGAAATTTCGAAATTTCCAAGATACGATTATCAGATAAATATGTACGCTGGTTTTTCTGATATAAGCGAAAATCCGCATTCTATGATCGAATCTTTTGCATTCATGTGATCTGAATGGAAATCGAACGAGGAATCGATCTGTGGGTCGATCGAGGCTGTAACACCAACCGTTCCGGAAATATGGCGCGTCAAAGTGAAAATAGTGCGATTTCAGACAAAAAACGCACTTAGGAGCGAGATAACTTCGTTATCGTGATGAATTCAGCAATTTCGATTTCGGATTCGTTCTCTACGGGTCCAAATCAGTGGTTGTGGATTTTTTGAAATTTTTAAACGGATAAATAGAAATTTCGAAATTCCCAAGATACGATTATCAGATAAATATGTACCTTGGACTTTCTGATATGAGCGAAAATCCGCCTTTCATGATCGAATCTCTTCAATTCATGTGATCTGAATGGAAATTGAACGAGGAATCGATCGGTGGGTCGATCGAGGCTGTAAGACCAACCGTTCCGGAAATATGGCGCGTCAAAGTGAAAATAGTGCGATTTCAGACAAAAAACGCACTTAGGAGCGAGATAACTTCGTTATCGTGATGAATTCATCGATTTCGATCTCGGATTCGTTCTCTACGGGTCCGAATTAGTGGTTGTGAGTTTTTTGAGATTTTTTAACGGATAAATAGAAATTTCGAAATTTCCAAGATACGATTATCAGATAAATATGTACCTTGGACATTCTGATATAAACGAAAATCCGCATTCTATGATCGAATCTCTTGAATTCATGTGATCTAAATGAAATCGAACGAGGAATCGATCTGTGGGTCGATCGAGTCTATAAGACCGACCGTTCCGGAAATATGGCGCGTCAAAGTGAAAATAGTGCGATTTTAGACAAAAAACGCACTTAGGAGCGAGATAACTTCGTTATCGTGATGAATTCATCGATTTCGATCTCGGATTCGTTCTCTACGGGTCCGAATTAGTGGTTGTGAATTTTTTGAGATTTTTAAACGGATAAATAGAAATTTCGAAATTCCCAAGATACGATTATCAGATAAATATGTACCTTGGACTTTCTGATATGAGCGAAAATCCGCCTTTCATGATCGAATCTTCTCAATTCATGTGATCTGAATGAAAATTGAACGAGGAATCGATCGGTGGGTCGATCGAGTCTGTAAGACCAACCGTTCCGGAAATATGGCGCGTCAAAGTGAAAATAGTGCGATTTCAGACAAAAAACGCACTTAGGAGCGAGATAACTTCGTTATCGTGATGAATTCATCGATTTCGATCTCGGATTCGTTCTCTACGGGTCCGAATTAGTGGTTGTGAGTTTTTTGAGATTTTTTAACGGATAAATAGAAATTTCGAAATTTCCAAGATACGATTATCAGATAAATATGTACCTTGGACTTTCTGATATGAGCGAAAATCCGCATTCTATGATCGAATCTTTTGAATTCATGTGATCTAAATGGAAATCGCACGAGGAATCGATCTGTGGGTCGATCGAGGCTGTAACACCGACCGTTCCGGAAATATGGCGTGTCGAAGTGAAAATAGTGCGATTTCAGACAAAAAACGCACTTAGGAGCGAGATAACTTCGCTATCGTGATGAATTCATCGATTTCGATCTCGGATTCGTTCTCTAAGGGTCCGAATTAGTGGTTGTGAATTTTTTGAGATATTTAAACGGATAAATAGAAATTTCGAAATTTCCAAGATACGATTATCAGATAAATATGTACCTTGGACTTTCTGATATAAGCGAAAATCCGCATTCTATGATCGAATCGTTTGAATTCATGTGATCTAAATGGAAATCGAACGAGGAATCGATCTGTGGGTCGATCGAGTCTATAAGACCGACCGTTCCGGAAATATGGCGTGTCGAAGTGAAAATAGTGCGATTTCAGACAAAAAACGCACTTAGGAGCGAGATAACTTCGCTATCGTGATGAATTCATCGATTTCGATCTCGGATTCGTTCTCTACAGGTCCGAATTAGTGGTTGTGAATTTTTTGAGATATTTAAACGGATAAATAGAAATTTCGAAATTTCCAAGATACGATTATCCGATAAATATGTACCTTGGACTTTCTGATATAAACGAAAATTCGCATTCTATGATCGAATCTTTTGAATTCGTGTGATCTAAATGAAAATCGAACGAGGAATCGATCTGTGGGTCGATCGAGTCTATAAGACCGACCGTTCCGGAAATATGGCGTGTCGAAGTGAAAATAGTGCGATTTCAGACAAAAAACGCACTTAGGAGCGAGATTACTTCGCTATCGTGATGAATTCATCGATTTCGATCTCGGATTCGTTCTCTACGGGTCCGAATTAGTGGTTGTGATTTTTTTCAGATTTTCAAACGGATGAATAGGAATTACGAAATTTCCAAGATTCGATAATACGGTAATATGACCTTGGATTCTCTGACATGCACGAATATTCCTAATTCTCGATCGAATGTTTCGAAATCTCGCAATCTAGATATAAATCGAACCGACCGTGTGCTGGAAAACTTTTTGCGACCTACCGTTCCCTAGATACGGAGCTTCAAAGTTGAGAATGTGTTTTTTTGCTAAAAGCGCGAATCCGTTGGAAATATCCGAAATAAAAAGAATCATCATCTTAGCAAACCATCTCAATCATTCTCGATCCTTTCCAGTCTGCCCAATCCGGTTATTTTACGAGAAGAAGACTCGAAAACATGAAAGAGCAGCTGGCAAAATTGAAACCCATCTTCGAAGAGGTCGATCCCAACCACGTCAATTTGAATGCCACCATACAGGAGTTGGAAAGTTTGGAGCAAGATTCCAAGAATCTCAACAGGAAGGTATGAATACTAAGAATATTATGATGATGATAGTAAAAGCTTACGCCACAATATCCTATAGTGATCTAAATTAGTATTTGCTCATATTCAGATGGGTCTTTATTGTAAAAAAATGTGTTGATGAGGTTGCTGGAAGTTGTCGAATTTCAGAGTTCATTCCCAAATATTTCTTCCCTCACGTTTTCTTATTTCAGAGTATTGACAGCTCGACGAAATTGGATATTTGGCAACTATGCAATTTCGCCAAACTCTCTGAACGAATCGTAATATTACCCTTATATTATCACGATATCATATTATATTACCAGCGAGACTTATTAGTGATTTGAATTTTCTCCCAAAAACGACAAGGAATTCATTTCGTGTTATCTATTTTTTATTTCAGTCCAACTATTCGCTGGAAAACAGTGGCAGCCTGAAAAATCAATCCGAAACGTTGAAAGACAAAATCGAAATTTTGCTAGACGAAATTTCTGAAGTTGAAGAAGATTCCATCAGGACCTCGGATAATATCCAGAAGATATTCCACGACCTACATCAAGCAGCAGGTAATTAATTGTTTTTATATAGTACAAACATTTTGGTAATTTCAACATACAAGAAAGTGAGAATGAAGAATGATATTTGCTGTACATTTTGATGATCCATTGACAAAAATTGTTACCAATTGTATAACTATAAACCAACAACAGAACTCCAACAACAAAACTCCATCGTAAATAAGCGAGTGGCCAGTGTTGCCAACTCTGCGGCTTGTTAAAGTTGGCTGTGGACCGATTGAAAAACGTGCATTTGCAACGATTTGCAGGTGCGGAAGTCGAAAAGGCTGTGAAGGAGGGCCAAGCCATCTTCGACATCATGAAATCCTTCGACCTGAGCGGAAGGGAGGAGAAAGCCGACAATGCGACGGGGAGGGTGGAGGAGATTCTGAAGAACGTCAGCGAGTACAAGTTGCCGGTGGAAAATCTGCAGGCGGAGGCAGAGAAGATAGACGGCAACTTGAAGGATTTCAATAAGAAGCTCGACGATTTGTATAACCACACGCAGTTCTCGTTGAATATGGCCAAGGAAGCTGAGAATATCATTTCAAAAAGCGGGTGAGTAATTTTTTTTGGGGGTTTCAAATGGAAATACCACGAGTAATTAGACAGGAATAACTGGTATAATATTATTCACGGATTTGAAAATGATTGAGAAAAATATTTATTACAAAAAGTAAATTTCACTTTGAGTAAATTAAAATATTGCAAGATATAAAACTTGGATGAATAAGATGAATTGTCATCATGACTGATATTTCTCTGCATGAGAATGTTAAATATTTATGCATAAGACTGATTTATGGTTAAAACGAAAAATTGGTGAATTGCGAATAACTTGCAATTGAGTTGTTAAAATTCTAAATTTTCCAACTGCAATTTCTAGCTATATCGGAGAACAAAAGTTGATTGAACAAAATCTTGATCAGAAGTAAACAATTCTTATTTCCGACATAATCAAAAAAGTTGGCAGATTTGAAATCACAGCCAACAACGCAATAACGAGTTCTAGTATCTTTTAACACATCTTGGTCCTTGGTCCTGTTTATCACTTCTACTGGAATATCAACGTCTGTTGGAAATATCTTGAATTCTTACTAGTTTTTTGGTACAAATTTAATATTTCAATGTGTATTCCAGTACAAATTTCAAATAGGACCAATTTTCACATTGAAATATTATCATAGTAACGAGGAAGCCGCTTTGAGGTTTATTATGACATACTAGTACTAATAGAACCATAAAAATGGGTAAAAAACTGTTGCTTAGGTAGCTATGATTCCAAATCTGGAAATTGTCTTCTCTAATTAAACTTTTTCGATAATGTCGAAAATAAGGATACTCTTGATCAAAATTCCTGATTTTTGTTCCCTCCTGTATACTTTCAGAAAATTAAGAATTCGACAACTCAGACGCGAGTTCTTTGCAATGCAACAATTTTTGCCAACAATAAAATTTTATAGTACAAACTTTTGGATACGCACTGTATAATATTTATGGTACATATTTATGTATTTTTTGTTTATAATATAGATGATAGAAATAAAAACCAGGATCTATTTGAAGACTTCATTTAATATTTACATGGTACAAAAATGATTAACCACGCAATAGAAATCATCATCGAAATTTGAAATAAATATAAAAAACATAATCTCTTCATTTAAAGAACATCAATATTTATATGAATATCATAGAAAATCAACAATGGCCCAACTCAGCTCGACCATATAAATTTCCGAATATTAGATAATCCCCTCATGATATTAAACCCTGTCATAGTAGTATCATTTTGACAATTTTCAGTCCTGAATAATATAAAAACTTACAAGTCACTCAAGAACTAAAGGTAAAAATTCTCAGCAATGAAATCATGAGTAAATCATTCTAGACAAAAAATACTAACATCAATTTTTGTATCCTACCAAGACAGTCTGAGTTTGCCATTACATTTGAATACGATTATGACATTGTTGCTACTATATAGGGCTTATGAAATTAACATGGGAACGTAAGTATTTTTGGAAGCCATAAACAAATAACCTATAATAAATAATAATATTAAAAAATATTATCATGAGTTCACGATATATCATATCATATCAAAACAAGTTTTTTCCTACGAAAACCTACGTATGCAAGTTTAAGCTTATCACTCTGTAATTTGAAGGGTTTTCAGTAACATTACTGATCAAATTCACATTTTTTTTGTAAAAACTCGATTATCATTGTGTGTTTTTTTGAACACTGTTGAAAACAGAACATATGATGAGCGAATCCAAAATAATTTGTTGTAGCACCAGTATTCGCTACATATCATGGGACTCAAAGAATAAGGATGACAATTATTGTCACAAATCGATAATAAATAAATATTACGGAATTAAAGCTATTGAATCATCTTATTCATACTTGTTTGAGTGGTATTTTTCAATCTGCTCACAACATATACCGTTATTATTATGATATTACAGAAATAATAATTATTGTCGAGGAACCTTTTTTTATTGCTGCTCTATACCTCCGATCGAAAAGAAGTACAAAGTATTCTCCCAAGACTATGAAAAATAGTTTCCAATCTTTCTGCAACACCAAACACTTATTTTGCTGAATAATTGAAAACCATTGACACTTTAGCTTCATCTTGGTTAAGTCGTTTCCATTGATAAAAATGGGATTTTTTGAAGATTACCAAAGAATGTATTTTCTAATCATTCTACATATCTGAACAATCTTTTTGCGAACTTGTTCCAACAATAATGGATATTCCCGCTGAACCATCAACATTTTCAATTTTTTTTTGAAGAGGGAAAATTTACTTAGCAACAACAACTTGCTGAATTGTAGCAAAAATAATGATGATTACAAATGAACCATCTCTATTTTCTTAGTTCCATTGTTCCAGAATATTTCATTCGATAAAAATTCAGGGGTTCAGTTAAGGGCTCCTATTCAGATTTTCTGAGAAAATATATATTTTAATCTACCGGCGGCAACAAACAGTTACTTTGATGAATTTTTGAAAAAATTTGGATTATTTTTCATGAATTACCATTTTCATTTTTCTTGTATGTTGAACCGTTATGATGCAATTTTTTCGTAAAATAACATCCGCAGTTCACGTTGCTCCCACATATTCAATTGCAATGAAAATACAAGGAGATCTTCTGGAGACTAAACAATTTCCTTTGTTAACACTCTGTAACATCAAACAATTATGTTGTTGAATTATCGCAACAATAATGATTCAACAGCAACATCTACTCTCCTCGTCAGTTTGTAAATGCAAGGCCCTTCTTTCGAAAACACGATAAAAAATGGAATAATGAAATAACAAAACGAAAAGCCAAGGTCTGCTCAAGGAAATGTACTTTGTAATTGCTCTGCAACAATATGGGTCATTTTGCCGAATGACTGAAAGAAAGTAAGTAATGCAAAAAAAAATAAAATACGAAAGGACCATCATAGACTTCCTGAAAATTATTTTGATGAACTATTTGTGAGAACATCAAAAGTTTTCAAGTTGATGTTGTTCCAGAGTGATTAGGTAAATAAAAATACACGGAAATCTTTTTGTGGAAAAATATACTTCTCGAACTGTCTGCAACATCGAACAGTTGTTTTACTCAACCCTTCCGAAAACAACGAATAGTTTCGACAAACCATCAACATTACTCTCCTGTCGGTCCGCGATTGCACAAGCGAATCCCAACAAACACAAGGCCATTCTTTCGATCAATATCCTAATAAATCAACTTCACCGAGCACCGACTCACGTCCCCTTCCCCTTGACCTCGTTCTTCAGCTTCCACTTCAGCAGCTCCATGCACGTGATCGCGTCCTCGGCGCTGTCGTGGCCGCTGACGTCGTTCTGGATGATCTTGCGCAAGTACTCGCTGGCGAGGGCTCGCAGCGCTCGCTTGTGCGGCAGCCCCATCTTGTGGGGGAACAGCACCGACGTGTCGATCACGTTCTCGTGCACGATGCGCAACGCCTTCATGTCAGATTCGAGGCTGTGGCCGACTAGGATGGTGCGAGCGTTGCACAGGTGGAGGATGTTGGCCTGCACCTGTATTTGCCAGAAAAGAGATGGTGTTGAAAAAAAAATACATACACGGTGCCCGCGGTTGTGTTACAAACAATCGAGTGTCACGGAAGTGTCATTGTAAATGCCGGCTCGTTCGGATTATTCAAAAAAAGATTACTTAAATGTATTCATTACTTATGATGAAGCTAACATGGTTATCTCAAGAACATATTCGATACATTTGTTATTCGATATTTGCAGAAACAGAAGCCCTCAGAAACTACTGTGCTTTCAGTTGGAAGGTGTGTACACCCCCATTGTTCAGGTATTTTGGAAAAAGGAAGAAGAATGAACGTAGTAGCTTGTAACTCACAAGTTACAACGTTAACTTGTAAGTTACGAATTGAACACACCTCTGTAGTATCAATTCAGTAAAAAGAGCAATGAAACATCGAGGACTTTCTGCTTGAATTTCTGATTCGAGCAATAATACGTGTCATATAAATTTGTGAGGAAATACTTCAGTAGTTTCTTTTAGTGAAGCGAATTTCCTTGATAAACGGTGATTTCTCAGGTTGGTAGAGAAAAAAATATTATTATTGATAATGTTACCTGCAAGATGCTGGTGCTTGTCTTGTCCATCTGCTCTTTAGTGATGCCCGAGAAGCGGGTGTTGTAGTCAATGATGGGGTTCAGCGGTTTTACTAGAGATTCGTAAACAGTTTTGCATTCAGTGTCGACTACGGTGACTCTTGTCAGTTCGAGACCTGCAGAAAATTCAAGTTGAAGAAAATATACACAAAATTAGAAGAGATACAGAAAATTGAGAAATATTCTAAAAAAATCCACGGTACATACTTCGAAGGAACAACAAAAGTAGAATTTTACTAGATTCTTTTGAACTCAGCTTGAATAAGCAAGAACACATGAGGAAGTCACAAAAATTCAATGGCTTTTCAGATATGAAGTGATTTCTTAAATAGACCTTGTAACATGGAACTGAATAAGGTTGTAATGAATAAAAAGAAATCAAGGATAATTTGGAAATTGAGAAGAATTCCCAGAAATTCGAAGCATTTTAATGAATTGAAAATACTTCCATGGCATTCTCAAGTCTAGGACGAACTAAACTCAGGATTATCAATGAAGTAAATCTCCAAAGAAATAAAAATTAACCAGGGTCAGTTTTTTGAATAATCATGAACTCCCTAACAACTTCAGAGGTTCAGGAAACATTCAAAGACACCCAAGGCATTCGACAGAAGAAAAAAAAACATAATATGACCAAGTTTTTTGCATCCATCTGGAACCCTGGAAAGAATCATCCATCTTCAATCCTGCAGTGAAGTTCTGTGAAGTCCTACATATCTCTTACAAAACACCTTCAAATTTACTTCAAATAAACCCTCTTAAAATCTTCCAAATCAACCTACCTCTAGTAGTATAACACATCTCGCAATCCAACGCGAACACCGCGTGGTTCCGCGCGTCCTCCTCGTCCTCGGGCTCCATGGTGGTCTGGTACCCGTCCAGCTCGTCGCCCTGGAGCGTCTCGGACACGTGCGTGTCGCTGGTAGCGCAGCCCCCTTCGTCGCTGCTGCGGCAGCACAGGAACGTCTGTTCGCCCCGTATGGTCCGCTTCTTCATCGGGTGGTAGCAGCACTCCTCCTCGTACAACGGCCAGCCGTCGTCGTCCACCTGACGGCAAGGGGGATTTTTATTGCGGGGCAGAGGGCGACACGGGAAAGAACGGAAATCGATGAATATCTTCGAAACGGCACGTGTGATTTCGATGAAATTCGGTACCTGGGGGTAGTTCAACCTGGCAAATTCGAAAATCGCGTCGACGATGTTGCCTGATCGGCACAGTGGAACCCCAGAAAGATGGAGAAAAAGGGGTGAAACAACTGACCTGATAGAGTTTGTGGCACCGAATACATTCGCGCTGATTCTCGTCCAAATTCCCCGTGGCCTGCCTCTTCGCGTTCCTGATCACGGCCCTGCCGTGGTGCTCGGCGCTCTCCCTCGGGTACCCGTGCACGTCCAGCTCCTCCTCGGTCAGCGCCCACTTCTTGATCTTGTCGTAGAACCGCCTCGCCTCGTCCTCCGACGAGCCGCCGTTCGGGGCTTCCCCGGCCGCGATCAGCCCCAGGCCGGTCTTCTGGCGCTCCTGGATCTGCTTGCGCAGCCGGTTGACCGCCAGCATGGCCGAGTTTCGGTAGGTGGCCAGCACCTGGTGGGATTGACGAGGAACTTTTTTTATCGTACGTTTGTCGGAAGATTTCTTCTTCGATGGAAATTGGAGCATTTCTATTTTTCAAACGGTATACACGAGTGAACGTAAATTAGGAATTTCGATCAGGGGTGAATTTACCTTTATTCTTGACATTATCAGAAGAGTTTATTTAGAAAAGTTGTTGACAATGGAATTGAAATTTGAAATCATAGCCACCAACGCAACAATTTTTTCCCCATTTTTTTGTTTCTAACCACATGAAAAGTACTAGTATCTCACGATACTCCTCCCTCAAATCAGAATAATGATACTTTGGAATATAATGAGGACACCAGTCCAATTCATTATTTGAACTAAATACATCAGGAGTTGAACATTTTTTAAAGAAATCTGATGAATTTGACGAAGATATAAAACTTTTGTATTTAATATTTTTTGATAACTCACAAACAATAGGTCTGGATGAAATCCCTGTAGTTATGTGATGTCATTGACCTTTTTCAAATAGCACATGATTTTTTTTAATCTTTCGAATTCTCCATTGACCGCTCATTAATATTCTGGAAATGTTAACAATTACAACTTGAAGTAATTCATTTTTTAGTTAGAGAAAATTCAAAATTTCAATTCGAGATGAGTAGGCAGAACAAAATTTACGAAGCACGTGGGAAAAACCATTTTTTTTTTGGATAATTTTTCTATTTTTCGATGAGCTCAAAAAACAAATCCAACATTTACTATGTCGTGGAATTTATACAGCGTACTGGAATTTTATAAAGTATGAGTTGACGACACATTTTTAGTACCTTGCACTTCTCGTAGCACGAGAATTCCTCGCTTAGGGCCCTGGTGAAGGCTTCATCCTTGGAGATATACATTTTGACGCATTCGTCGGCTATCATGGTGAGAAATCTGGTTCGCACGTTCACAGGCAGCTTGGACTTGTCGGCTTCCAACACGTCCGGTATGTCGCTCAACGACACGTCGGGGATATGCGCGACTCTGCCGGTTTTTTGGGTTTGCGCCACTGTTTTCACTTCGAACATAGGATAGATTTCATTATTTTTTTGTGGTATACCATGTATAGAGAGGAAGTGTACAAAAACACTCTTAACTATACTAATTTTAGATATTGGATGAGATATAACCCCGTTTGAAAGCGGAAAATCCCTCTAAAAACTTTATTTCTCGTCCGATTTTTTTTCAGTAGCTTAATTTTAGAATTTACAAAAATAAGAAAGAAGGGGTTAGCAGAATTTTTAAATGAACTATGACTATGTCAATGGATTTCTGATACTTTCAAAAGGAAATCATGCACAAACTTTCACAAAAAACTTGATTTCTAACAGAAATTTATCTTGATAAAATTTATATAATTGTGTTACCATAATATGTCGTCTCGGAAATTTTTATTTGTTGAGAATATTAATCACAATATTCTCTCAGTTCTGTTCTCGCAGGACTGTTATCAGTTGAATTATTATAACAATTTCCAACAGTTATACAATTATTCATAATATTGACAATTTTTGTTTCATCTAAACATGACAGCTCCAGAATTATTTATACTAGCGTGTTTTGCAGAAGAAACAAAGCATGACAATATAATGCAACAATTGTATATACATATGTATGTATATACAGCGTGAGTCATAATATTTGCTACTTACGAGAAACAAATTTATCATAAGAGTTACAAAGATTGTTTATAGGGGACTGTTTCT
This sequence comes from Gastrophysa polygoni, assembly GCA_963576655.1. NCBI lineage: Eukaryota > Metazoa > Arthropoda > Insecta > Coleoptera > Chrysomelidae > Gastrophysa > Gastrophysa polygoni. The sequence goes on along the minus strand of OY755090.1, from coordinate 23,976,716 downwards.
GCATATCAGAAAACTTAATAATTTTTGATGTATGTCATGTGACCAACAATATGGGGAAATGGGCGAGAAGTTATTTTTGAAGATAGCAAAAAAATGTTTGGAAATAGTTGTTTACAATCAAATTTTAGGAAAATGTGAGAAATTTGAATCCATCTGGAATAATGGAATATTCAAATTTTTCCCACATTTCATTGCAACCCATATTATTTTCCTTCTTTCTCCATAGAACAAGATTGCAATCAAGCAAATTGGTTTTTGCTGACTTCAATAAGTTATTTTTATATTTAACAAAGTTGTAAAATATGAACCATTGCAACTCATAAATATATTTTCTAGAATTTCCTATTTCATAACAACAAAAAGCATTGTCATCACGAAATGACCAGTAAACATGATAATTTTCAAAGAGATTTTCGATTTTTCATTGGACATTCAAACGATATAACAATCACAGGGATGAAAACCTAAAATAATTCTATTTCAATAGACTCTGTATTCCATTATTGAGTGAAATATGGCATAATACATTGAGAAACCAATAATTTTGCATCCAACTCACCTTGCACAGCTGGTTTTATCCTTGCGATTCGTTCCTTTGACTTAGCCATCTGCATGACATTCTGTGCCGGAGCTATCTTGGTGGGTGGCCTCTTCGCACCACCCTGTAGGATATCGTCCACCAGACTGGTGAATTGCACAGGCTTCTTCTCCATTTCGCGCCGGATTTTGCGCTCCCTGGCCGCTTCTAGAAGACTCGGGGCAGGTCTTTTAACAGCCACGCTTTGCTGCATATCGTTCATGAGCAGCTCTTGCTCTCTGTTGGCTTGTGCCAGCTTGGCTAGTTTGTAGCGGTTAGCTAAGGATTGCCCTGGGGTGCTGATGATTTTCGGCTTGGGTTGCGCTATGACTTCCTGGTACAGTTGGGACTTCAAAGAATTAGGGTGGGCTATTCGTTTTTTGGTATGTTTCCCGACGTTTTCCGGTATGTATATATCGCTTGAAGAAGACACTACATCCTCTGATTTCTCTGGTGAAGTTTCCTTGTTTTGTGGTGGTTTGTATTCGTTGAATATTCTATAGCATTCCATCATGGTTTCATCTTCGTCTTCTTCGAAGTCTGTGTCAACTTCCATGGTGGATGCCATGAGTTCATTGTCTGCATGGGCATTACCGTCAGACATGTCATCTTCGCTGAGTGAGTATTTGTTGACCAACGAAGCCTTTTTTGTTTCCTCTCTATGTTTACTCCTACTTTCTCCTTTTTTATGTCTGTCTGAACTTTGAGAGCTACTTTTAGATTTCCTATGTTCTTTTTCTCTACTTTTGTGCTTTTCTTTAGAGTTACTTGTGCTATGTTTATCTTTACTTGATCTCTCTTTATCACTAGTACTCTTGGATTTCTTCACTTCAGAAGCTTTATTTTGTTTATCACTACTAATCTCACGTCCTTCTGTCTTTTCTTTGATTTTCTGTTTCTCCTTAGTTGATTCTTTACTACTGCTCTTTTGTCTACTATCATCAGTACTAACCTTAGATTTAATTTTTTCTTCAGTCGCACTTCTACTCTTTTCAGTATTTTTGCTTTTATTATCACTTTTATCTTTAGTTTGCTCCTTAGAATCACCAGCATCTTTACTCTTCTTGCTAGAATGTTTCTCTTTGTTTTGTTGTTTTTCTTCCAGTTTTTCCTTTTCCTTGAGTTTTTCCTTGTCCTTACTTCTACTAATGTCCTTATTTTTATCTTTACTAGGATCTTTCTCGGATTTATTTGACCTACTATCACTTTTTTCTTTTTCCTTAGACACCCTGAGTTCACTGCTCTTCTTATTTGATTCTTCCTTAGTTTCATGTACATTGGAAGATTCACTCTTTTGAGTCTTGTCCTCTTTCTTTGAACTCTTATCAGATTTTTGTCTATCTTTCGAACCTGAGCTTGAACTTTTTGGCTTAGAACTCTTCGACTTGCTTTTACTTCTGTCACCTTTATCACTGGATTTCTTTTCTTTGGAAGAATCACTAGTTACTTGAGAACTTGATGGAGTATCCTCCTGAAGACGATTTTTTGAGGTCAACTCCTTTTCATTATTGTCTGCACTAACTTTAACAACAGCTTGTGAGGGATCATAGGCATCAGTGTCATGGGGGCTTTTAGAAGGTTTATCACTGGAATTGATGATTTCATCAATCAAGTCGAATTCTGTTGACAAATCCTCGAAGTCAATATCAGAAGCAGGTTGTAGAGATACAGTTGGATCATACTCAACATTGGCAATATTCTGCTTTATTTCTTTGATGGCTTTTATGTGCTCTCCATTCTCATCCGAGAGAGATAATCTGCTTTTATTAGCTGAAGATAATATGCTCAACGGGGTCGGATTGTATGTGGGTTTGTCGAATTTGATTATAGGCCTTGCCTTCCTTTCTGGTCTGAACGCGAGGTCAGGAACATAACTGATAGGAATATGGCTCTTGTTGCTGTGAATGTTCGCCAATTCGCTTTTTGGTGTTGGTTTATAAGTCGGAACAACTGGAGTCTCTTTTTCAGCTTGTGTGACGATTTCTTCCAACTGCTCTACCTGCTTCTTTCGATGCCTAAAATGGCAGTAGGGTCTACCGCACGAACTGTTGAGGTATGGGCACTCGATATCTTGAAAATAGCCCTTTGTGGGCAACATTTTGGTTTAGAATTACGACGAAAAGACTTCCAGAAACCACATCACAACATAACCTACATGATTTCCTTTTGTTTTGACGAATGACGAATGGTGACTGACAAAGGAACGACAAATGACAAGGTCACGTGGACTTGGCCGTGTCTAAGTGACCGCGTCTCGTTTGAATATCTAGCAAATTAGTGAATTTTATTCTCCACATCTACTTTGTTCGTGATATTCGTTGGAACTGAAGGAAGATAATGATGATGGAATCATTCTACGTTTATCAAAGAACCTAACATATTTAACCTTATAGAGATAAATTTTATCTTCGTTCTGAATTGGTGTCGGATACGAGAAATGTGAGGCAGTTTTCCGGCATGTTGTTTGGTCCAGATAGTATTATCAGGTTTATTTAATGGATAACATTTACAGACTCGTTCGCATGAATATTTTTGTACATCCTGTGTTCTATTTCGGGTTATTCTATTTATAAACCAGTATAGACTGACGAGCGATGAGCATTTAGACAGTGTAGAGACCTACTGCTGCCAACATTGAAAAAAAATATGAATGTTGGTTTTTGAAATCCGTTGAAATCAAATCCCAATAATCAAATAATTATAGTCCGATAATCTTTATCGATTTAATGAAAATAACCGTTTCTAATCTCTACTCGCATCACCATGCAACATTTTTGCTTTAGCTGAACATGAAGCGCGAATTAATTATGAAATACACTTTCTGTTAAGTATCTTAGAGTTCCAAAAACTTATCACTCGTTTCTTGTTACAGAAAGGATAGGCTGAAAAATAAACTCGAAGATATAGAGAACCGTGTTAGCCTGTCGAAAGCCAATCTCGAAGATTCTGCAAAATTCTTGAACAACGCTTCCGACCTCCTAGACCGGTCGATAGGAATGCTAAAAGACCTCCAAGATGCACCAGAAATTCTCGAGACTAACAACAACAATTTCAAGAGTCAACTGGAAAACAACAGAGAAGAATTGGATGCTATTCAAGAACTCAAACCGCAGGTGTGTACTTGATTATTTTTTGAAATTCGCGGTTTTAGAGTGTTTCGTTATTATTATAAAAAAATCCAAGAGTTTAATTCCTCGTTGAAAAATGAGGAAATTTTTTCTCCAAAGGATCCGTGGTTTTTGAAATACACAGTATATTTCTTCAAGACACACGGAACTGAATTTTTGAAAATATTTATTCCTCGGCTCTTTCGAAAACTTGAAGTATCTCGAAAACTACTCATGTTTCTCGAGAAAAGGTAATGAGTACTGTTTCTCCACCTTGGATTTTTCTTGAAATATTCATGAAACAATCTTTGGAGATACTCGAGGAAGAATTACTTGGATTTATTACTTTGAGTCATCACAGATGAATTATCACTAATGGAAACTTATAATTCCTTTTTCTTACTGTCTATTATTCATTTGTTCCGATATCTTCCTCTGCTTTTGAGTTATTGAAGGAATTTCATTTCATTCCCAACAGTCTTTGGACTTGATTTCACCTACACCTGATGCAAAATTCATTTCATCCCACACCTGACACCAAATTCCGCTGTATATCGATGACTCCTTTTCCCAGGTACAAGATCACGCTCAGAACCTGTCCGAGCGCGTTCAACAATTGGAACACATCCTCTCCGAGTCTCAGTTCGGTTCGACGGACGCCATCAAAGCCGCCAGAGCCTACAAAGACATCGTGGGGGCCGTGAGAAGCGCCAGGGCGGCTGCGGACAGCGCCCACAACGACACCGACGATTCCGTCGAGATACTCGGAAACGTTCACGAGAGAACGAATGATGCAGAGTCCATGTCGGCGAAGGTATGTGGGAAGTTCCTCAGGGATCGGTGCCTGGGCACTTATAGTTTTCCGGTTTTTTGAATGATTTGTTTATGAATATTGTTTCTCTGCTTTAACGCACTATTTTCGGTGTATTAATGAGCTTTTACAAAGTAAATTGAATACTCATAAAATATAGGTGAGTACTTGGCACTTTTGCTGATTAATCTTGCCTTGCAAGTTTGAGCCATTTATTTCGTATTGTTTTCTTTCGTGGAACGAACACAAAAACTCTTTAGGAGTTCTTGTCGATGTGATGTCATACTGAGGAACACCACTTGTTGACTTTGGAATTCATATTTAATAACACAAAATAAATAAATTCTTCAATGAGCGTCTGAGGAACTGAGAAGTGTTGACGTTTCGTTTACTCAAACGTGACGTCACTACCGACTCCATGACAATAATTCTTTTTCCAGGAAGGTTATATAATGTTGCTTAGTAACGTATAAATTTTGATTGAATTCAGGTGCTGGTGGATGCTTTCGATTTGCTAGAGGAGAAAGACAAACTAGAGCCGAAATTAGAGAAACTTTTATCAGCTTATAAGCCAGTAGAAGATACCTATCACAAAGACGAGGAGTTGTTGAAGGAAGTCGATAAAATTATCGAAAATATACAGGTTAAGGATTTAGGAAAAGCGTACAAGGAGGCTTCTAATAACGCTGAAGGGGCTATTGTGTCGATGTCCAAGGTGAAGGAAGTCGTCAATACGTCATTCAATGAGGTGAGTGTATAAAAAGATTGCTCCTGAGGGATATTTATTTATTTATTTATTTATTCATTTATTCACATCATATTACAAAATTTTGTTCACTCACACATTTAGGTATACTTTTTTAGCTTCAGAAGCTTGTGTGTGCAGTCTGTACTCAAAGCGTATACTTATATAATATACATATTTATATGGATGCCTGCTTTTTGTCAACAAAGTACCAATATTATCATAACTGAACACATTCTAATAGATCAGTGATTGGTTTTAATACATTTAACGCTACCCTGTAGAACTACCTTTCAACTGTTCATACATGAAACTGAAAAATGTTTGAGATGATAGGGATATGTCTTGATCTAAGGAAGGTGTTTGATATAAGAACCATATATACATATATCAAAAATACAAAAGAAGCATGTATTTTTAGGGCTTCCAAAATTTAGAATTTCATTGAAATATTCTTGGTCGAAAATTAATCACTATGTTTTACGTACTCTTCTCAAAAATTCATAGTGAAATTCCATTGATTTTGAGACGACTGTATACAATAACTGAACAACAACTATACAATATCAAAAATGAAATACAATATACAATAACTGAACAACAATTATACAATATCAAAAATGAAATACAATATACAATAACTGAACAACAATTATACAATATCAAAAATGAAATTGAAATATCGATCATAGAAACCGCAAAAAAATTGATGATCTTTGTTGATAAACTGTTACTCTGATCTTATTTTCTCATTTTCCAATTTTTCATTTGTGTATTCATAAACAGTATTCATTGTCGAGAAATAATGAATAAATAAATACAATCTAGCCCAGACTATTAATATTATTCTTATTATTATATTCCTCTGTTCATTTTCATTTTTTTTTTTCGACATTTTCTTGGACAAAATAATCTTGTTTTTATCGATTCGTAGTGATGAAATAACTTAATTGTTCCCAGTTGCCCAAAGAAACGAAGCAAGCCCAGCTCTTGCCAAAAGAACTCGACGATATGAAGCGCAGTCTCGGCCAAACGGAAAAACAGATCAACACGGTCAACGAAAAACTTCCCCCGGTCGTGGAAAGCCTCGAGGCATTGCCGAAAATTCAAGACGAACAGAAGAAGAAGTCGGACGGCATACAATCGAACCTGAAGAAATTGACACAGCAAATCGAGCTGGCTAGGGACATGGCGAACAGGATCAAAGTGGGCGTGAAGTTTCTGCCGAATACCACTTTGGAGTTGAGGAACCCGAAGAATATCGAAAGTCTCAGCACTTCTACCAAGTTTTCCGGGTATTTCAAGACCGACCAGCCCAACGGGTTGGTGTTTTACATCGGAAATCCTAACGGTACCAACTTACCGAAAACCAAATCGGTAAGTTTTCGAAAAAAAAAAAAATGTTTGACTCGACCTACTGTAGTCTTTGGTGTCTAACTATGAAATTCATATCCATACCATAGTTGTCGAAATAAATTCTCAATTTTTCAACAAACTTTATGCAATCATATCTACTGTGCGAAAGGTCTCTCACTTGATTATCTTTTGTTGTGAGCTATAAAAAATCACTGCACTGATTCATTGACATATCTTTCGGAAATATTCATATATATACAGGGTGAGTCAAAAATGTTTACCGAGCTTCCTGGGGGTGATAGACCATTGAAAAATAAGTGTAGTTTGATGATTAAACTCATGGCCCAAAATGCATATTAAGGGAGATATATCCTTCCAAAGTTGATAAAATTAGAATAATTTCTCCGCATAATACATTTTTTCGTCACACTTCCACATTTCTGATATTGTTATAAAGGGTGTTTTCAGAGGGTGAGTCATGATTTTTTGTAGAAAACTTTTTTCCCTGTATTATTTTCGGTGAAAAAACAGGAGCATTCGATGGAGCGAAGAAAATTACATGAAAAAGGTACTCTTATTCAAATACAAATAATTGAGCCGTTCGTGAGATATTTGAGTTTTTGTAGTAACATGATATCAGCAGATTGATTTTATTCATCGCGAGATTCATCGGTAACAATATTTTAGCAGGCCATGATGAATAATTTTGTTCTCAATTTTGACGTTCATGTCATCAACATTCGAGTCAAAATTGTTGTGGTCGATTTGTTCGTGTGGTTTTTCTGTGTCATTTATCACTGCGATTATCAACTGAGATTTTAAGAAATATGGCAGGTTATTCGTTCTCTGAACAAACTGATATGCTTCTAATGCTTGGCGAGAGCTTCGGAAATGCAAATGCTGCTGAAATATCGTTATACCGATGAATCTCGCGATGAATAAAATCAATCTGCTGATATCATGTAACTACAAAAACTCAAATATCTCACGAACGGCTCAATTTTTTGTATTCGAATAAGAGTACCTTTTTCATGTAATTTTTTTCGCTCTATCGAATGCTCCTGTTTTTTCACCGAAAATAATACAGGGAAAAAAGTTTTCTACAAAAAATCATGACTCACCCTCTGAAAACACCCTCTATAACAATATCAGAAATGTGGAAGTGTGACGAAAAAATGTATTTTGACAACATACATTCATGCACAAAATTTCAATCAGGTGGCTTTCATCGTTCAGAAGTTATGCGGAGAAATTATTTTAATTTTATCAACTTCGGAAGGATATATCTCCCTTAATATGCATTTTGGGCCATAAGTTTAATCATCAAACTACACTTATTTTTCAATGTTCTATCACCACCAGAAAGCTCGGTACACATTTTTGACTCACCCTGTATATATTTATGTAAAATATTCTGTCTACAAAATACATTCTACTTTGTATACATGACTGACAAGAGACATCTCCTGAGAGCAATCTCAAGTTATAAGTGAATACGCAGAGAGATTATTGCGGGTCAGAGTGCGACGCGAATAGCTATCGCTAGCGTAGGCGATATCTGAAGATCTGAAATTTCATAATGTTTCCGTGAACGTATCACGATCGATTTGGCAGTATTCGTCACACAATTATCATGATGAATTAAGAGGTCTTCAATGATTAATTTGCGACACATGCATCCAACATTTAAATTCGTGCCACCCTCTGACTCGCAATGACCTCTAGGCGTATTCTCTCCATTGAATGGTTTTCCTAGCAGGAAATTAGTATTTCCAGACGTGTACATACTTTCTATGCTAGTAACTGAGTCTTTTCAGGATGATTACATGGCGCTGATAATTCAAAACGGTTATCCAGTTCTCAAGTTGAACATCGGGAACGGGAACGAACAAATCATCAACCCGAAATACGTGTCAGATAATAACTGGTACCAATACATCGTTGAAAGGTGAGTTGATAAAGAAGACCGCCATGTACTACAAAAAAATGTTTTGAGAATGATATTTCATGAATCATTCAACTATCCATCAGGCCCATCATTTAAAACTAATTGTATTTCTTTCTATAACTCTCAAAGATTAAATTTAAATATGGATAATAGAAAATGCAAAGAAATTCATGATATTCTTGAATAAACTTTCTCATTATCTCCTTATCACATAATTTCTTAATTATTCATATGAACAAGATTCAATTACCAATATATTTATACCTATGATACAGATGATAGCATTTTTCATGATTGGATGAAAAAATAATTTTTCAGGGTTGGATTCAATGCTAAGCTGTCTATACGAGAAGAAATGGCCGACGGCACCAAGAACGTCATCGAAAGTGAAAAAGCCTTGTCCGGACCGTACACCATGTTCAACTTGGACAAGAAGAAGTCGAAGATATTCGTCGGCAGCTTCCCCAGCAACTACGAAATGCAAGAGGGCATCGACTTCAGCTCCTTTGACGGAGAAATCGAGGATTTGGTGGTCGGAAACACCCCGTTGTCATTGTGGAACTTCAATTACGGCTACGAAAATAGCCGAGGAGTCAAAGAAAGGTGTTTATACTGTGTTTTCAGCTGATTCATGATATTTTCCTTGGATAAATTGCTCTCAGTCATCTGTCATCTGGAATCCCACACTTGATACAAAATTCCATTCCATCCCACACCTGATACCAAATATCATTTCATCCCACACCTGACACCAAATTTCATTCCACGCCAGAGGCCACTCTCCTCTATATCAGACTTATATATTGACCACTGACATCACGAAATCCAAAATGTCTTCCTATCACAAAATCAAAGTGATAAGTCTAAACTGATTTGTTCCTCTTTATTTTGTCGAATTATAGTTGCGAGAATACCCGAGGGGCTCGATAAAGGCGTTTAGACTATGTTTCCCTAATGAGTTATCACGGTTTTCTGAGGAACTGCAGTTGGGCCATCTTGTGCTCAGACAACTTTTGTTGTTCACCTTCATTTTGTGGAACTTCCACTCCAACTTATGGATACGATAATTACCTTTCTCAAGAAAATTGTGGAGACTAGTGTTTTTCAACTTATTTCTGTACTAAGTGTCGCTGATGCCATATGGCATCTGACAGATATCTTCTGTCATTTGGCATATGTCAGAGCTCATCTGTCATCTGTCAGATGACAGCGTCGGTCATCTTGACCTCAGACTCTAGCTGCTCCTTTACCAACGTTCTATAGCGGGTTTTTTTATAATAGTTATTGAATTTTTGGTGTTCGTAGGGACCAATTGGTGAATTTGGCTCCGAGCACAGGTTACAGGTTTGATGGGAACGGTTACGTCATTCTGGACGCAAGACAACACCAATTCAGATCCAAATCGGTGATTCAACTCAACTTTAAGACTTTCGCTGCCACTGGCTTATTGTTTTTGGCTGGAAAAGGCAAAACTTTCACTTCCCTAGAGCTGCAGAACGGCAAAGTCGTCTATCAGGTATGTTCGTGGTAATTCTGCATAATAATGATGATAATTTTGTTTAAAAACGTACACGTTACGTGTTCCGAAGATAGAAGTTCACTCAAAGATGTAAATAACCCCTACAGTAATATCCCTCAGTACAACCTGTGATTTTTCAATTGGATGGCTGAAAAATGTCCATTTGGCCCGTTTTTTGGAACGGTCAGTATTTATTCATTCATCGAGTCTACAATTTCAATACAAATCTAAATGGAAGTATCATGAATGATCAGAGAGAAATGATACAAACTTTTGAGACAAAAGAAATTAATTACTAGAATAGTATATTTCTTGATGATTCAATAACATTGAAATGTAATGAAATGGAAGGAAGCATTGAAGAAAATATAAATAGATTTAAAACTCAGATGAATTGAGTGAATCGTCATGACTTTTCCTCTTCATTGGTTTTGAAATGGCATTGTGATGAAAAAAGTCATATTGTCTATTATGAGATGATTTTTTCAAGTTTTTGCAGGATACGGAGTGAATCCGTCGAAAAACGTCGAGCAGACGTCAGGAATGTAAAAAAAGCGTCACGTTAGGCTACACAGCCGTCATTTTTCCGTACTCTTCTGTTCGACGAACCCTGAACTCAGAACTTATGACTCAAAATTTAGATTTAAGAAATCAGGACTTGGGAGCGAAAAAAATAATCTCACACCTAACATTTCCGACATTATCTCGCAGTACAACTTGGGTGGGACCACCAAACGCTGGGTGTCGGCCAACCAGTACAACGACGGGGCGTGGCACAAGATCGTCGCTTCGCGCGACGCCGCCAGAGGGCAGCTGCTGATCGACGCCGAGGACGTCATCGACAGGACGGTGGCCGTCTCCGGTACTTCTTTGGACGTCATCGACACGATGTCCTTCGGCGGGTATCCCAATAGGCATCGGTATGCAGACGTCACGGAGGTGCGCTTCGAGGGGTGCATCAACAACGTCACCATCCGGGGCGGGCCGGTGGATTTGAGGGAGAACATCAAGGCGTACGGCGTGACGCCCGGGTGCCCGGATAAGGTGGGTGGTGATAGGTGGGCTTTGTGTCCCACACCTGATACCAAATGGAATTTTTATCCCAAATTTTATGCTGAATTTTGTTTTGTCCCACACCTGACACCAAATTTCGACTATCAATAATAATAGTTTTGCAGCAATAGTTAGATGGTGACAAAAAAGTTTACAGGAAGTAAAAATCATGTGACCGAGACAGGATTTTTCAAGTTTCTGTTCGATCCCACACCTGACCCCAAATTCTTCCCTGATGAGCAAATGAGCAAACTTTGCCCGAATTCGAAAAAAACTACGTTTTCGGTGATCGCAGGTGGCCTCGATGGTGTCCTTCGGCAAAGACCACAGCCACCACGTCGGCTGGAAGGGCGTGCCGCTCACCAACGACTTCAACGTCAGCCTCAAGTTCAGGACGAGCGAGCGCAACGGGCTGATCTTCTACATCACCGATCCCGACCAGGACAACGGCATCTCTCTGTCTCTCAAGGACGGCTATCTGGTTCTGGTCGACCAGAACATCGAGCTCGTCTCCAAGGACACTTTCAACGATAGCCAGTGGCACGTGGTGTCTGTCATACACAACGATCAGTTCTTGCGGATGGATACCGACGATTATGGCTTCAGAGTGTGAGTATAGTTCGCGACAGTTTCGGATCTTATTAAGAAATCATTTTTATTCAGTCAGTTGCAATCTCACAGATGACACCAAATTGAATTTTATCCCTCACCTGACGATAGTTATCAGTCTATCCCATATCTAATACCATATTCGATTTTATCTCACATTCGACAACGTTTCCTCCTCCTCTGATTGAATTTACTTGACCAATGAAATTGTATTGAAGTTCAATTTTCGATACCAAATTATTTCCATTCAGTTAACTGAATTCCCTTGTATCCCGATCATGAACAACAGTGTTTTTTAGGGTACAAACAATCACCTGACACCAACTTGTATTTTATCCCACACCTGACACCAACTTATGTTTTATCCCACACCTGACACCAAATTTCTGATTCAGGACCGACGACGCCCCGCCGTACATCCACTCTTTCCAGACCATCCTGTACGTGGGCGGCCTGCCCAGGCAGGTGATGGCCAAAAACGGCAGGGTGGCGTCTTCCGCCCCCTTTTACGGTTGCATCGCCGATTTGACGGTGAACGGTAAGGTGAAGAACTTCGCCAACACCACGGATAGACATTCCGGCATTTTGGACAAGTGCATTTTCGACGCGGATTCTGCCGAGGACTTGGAGCATTCGCGTGAGTGTGAAGTAATTTTTTGAAATGTTGAAAAAGTCTTGTTGCAAAGCAATGAGACACGAACGAAAGGAGATGAGTTTCATTTTCGATCTGCAACTCATACTGATTGCAGTTGAATTGCAAGAAGTTCGTGATACAAGTAGATTTGCAGAATCAATTATCAAGTATCAATCAAATAAAAAATATTCTCCAGTCATAATTAGCAAGTCAGAACTAGCTGAAATGTTGACGTTCATGCAGAAATGAATAACTAGAAATAAATGATACGCTGGCAAACAAGTCAGTTATTACCTTGACCTTATCTTTGAGAAATTAACAAAATTTTAATTCAAATCCAAAGAAATCTAGCCCTATCTACTATCCCTTGTCGTTTCAATAATTGAAATAATCATGCTGGATACTGTCTCCTCGTATATAAAAATAAAAATAGAAATTATAATAATCATTTCAATATTTCCGACTCTCAGATACCTAAAAGAGAAATTCTCTATTTGCCAGAAACGCCTTGTTTTTATAAAAATTCAGATGGCATATTCAACAAATTTGAAAATTTTTATTTATCTCAGTGGTGGATGTTTCGTAGTTTTGTTGTCATTTTCAAGACAATCGATAATGGTTTTATTTGCAATAGCTTCATCTTTTGACACTAAACAGTGACAAATGGTCAGACAGAACATATTTTTTTGTTTACCAGAGGTGTTTATTTATTTATCGATCTTGAATTCACCATTTTCATATTCAGGTTTTATATCTGTATCAACTGAACAAGAAGCGATAATAATATGTCCCTGTTTAGAAAAATTTGAGCAGATTCTTTGATTTTTCATTTTTGGTTATTATATCTTTCATGTATTTCGTCGACAAATTACATCTCATCTTCGTGGTCGATTGACTTTATTTTTTTTTTTCAATTTACAATACGTTGGTTATTCTTGTTTTTTTTTGGTTGTACCTTAGAGATACCTCAATGTTTTGTTTGCAGTTCCTGTGCTGACACCTATCGAACCGCTCCAAAGTTTCACCACCGCGTCAACGCAGATCTTCACTGAGAGTCCGGACAGTCAGTGTGAGTATCGCGTGATTGTTCTCACAAGCCAGCGCGTGCGAAAAAATTCATATTTTCAACGTCTCACTCGACTATCCCTTCGCAGTCGCCACCGTTCGAGGGGACGGCGGCAACGACTTCGCCCCCCGTCCGCCCAAACCCGCCCCCGAGCCCCAAACCGCCCGCCCACTTCCGGCAGAGCCCGAGGGGTCCCCGATGGAGCCCGAGCCGGAAGTGCCCGTCACGGAGGTGGTCCCGCGCGCGCCCGCCACCACCACGCCGCCCGGGCGGGTGGGCAGCCCGCCGCCCACCACGCCCAGGCCGCCGCCCAAGGAAGGGTGCGCGCTGCCCACCGATCCGGTGCCCGAGAGCGTCCAAGTCGTCGGCTACAGGTTCGGTGAGTGTTCTCGAAAGTTTAGGCGACGTAGTTTGCGAGAAAGCAACGCGCGACTCCTTCGATCATTAAACAGACTAGATAAGTAATCCACACCCCTGGCAATACAGTTTGTTTGGAAGCAACATCTATAGTATCTATCTTTGTCAAAACGAGGATAGCAGGAGCTGATTCTCCCAGCACCAGTGCCGTGTTGTCAGAGGGGGTCGAATTTATTATTAATTCATGATGAAACCAAATTGGAAATCCGTAACAATTTCAGTGGTACTTTTAAGCATTTCTTGGTGGGAAAATGAACATCTTTATAATTCCTTCACATCGCTACGCGAATTTCGAATACATACAATCCTATGGTGATTTTTGTAACTTGCTTGTAATCAATAAACTTATTATGACCACGTCACAAGAAAAGTTCAATTCTCAACGCCATATGAAACAATATACTTACTATTCAGTACAGTTGTCTACTTATACTTTATCATAAATAACGTTCAATTTCAATAATGAACATTTATATCTTTGGCGATCAGTGACAGTGCATGTAAGTATATTTACGATTTCAAAGTTCAGTACTAACTAGTGGAAATAATTTTCAAAAAAGTGAAAAACTCGTTTTCAAGGCAAATAGATATGATTGCATATTTGAATGTAATCTGAAGATGAAACTCTTTTATATCATTTCACGATATCATCAAAAATGAAGGAGGTTTCATCTTGAGCAGAATTCATATATATTGACGCAAAAAATTGATGTCTGATTATTTCATTTCAGGTAGATAGATGAAAATCGATAATGAATATGTGTTGACAAGTATTATGACGAAATGTGATATAAACAATAAAATCATGACTCATGTGAAGATGTAGCAAATAGCAGTGTTTCTTATTTAAAACAGGACTGAAATGAAATACAACCATAGATAATCACACAAATAATTTATTGATTTTTGAATAGGATTGTTTTTGTTAACATACTTCTTACTCTAACTTCCGTTGAATCTTTCAATTTATTTGCCTCATGATGAAGTCTCACAGTGGAATATTTCTCCAAATTAGTTTGACTAGTTCCAAAAACAGTCAACGGTGAATTTCTCATTGTTGTGTGTACAAGAAGTATAGAAATATCCTTATATTTTTTATCAAAAATATTAATTGAGTTCATCATTATTCTCAGTGATTTTTCAGCAGCTTCGCATATTTTGACTACAAATAAGGAAGCAATCAGTGCTACATATTTCACCACAAGACACTGTCGCAGCTGACCTATGGGTATAATCAATATAATCTAATCAATTCAATTTAAATTCATTTTTATCCATTCCATTTCGGAAAATGCTTCAAAATCTCGAATGATACGACAATGGTAACTCACCTATGAAATGACGTGTTTTGATCGCCGGTTCAAAAATTGTCTTTAACACACCTCACAACGTCTCACCATTATATCAAATCACCAAAACAGGAAATAAACTGAGTTTCAGAGGAATTCTGAGTACACAAAACTGAACACAAGTTGAATAATATCGATAAATCAAAACGTAAATAATGACAGATACCAAACAAAGCAATAATATCGCCGTCGACTGTCAATATCAAATTGCGGTGTTGCAACGTTGAGCAAAAAGTATTCACGATACACATGCTGGTCCTCGAGCCTCCAAGAAAGTAAAATTGATAAGTCTCAGAATAATGTAGCAGTCTTCTATTAATCTGAACTGATTCGTAATCGTCATGACCCAAATTTATTATTATATTTGTGCATTGAACTACATGAATTCATAAAGGACTTTAAATATTATGAACTATTCATTACTTTTTGATGATTGGATATGACAACACTGGCGACGATTGGGTACTAATATTATGATAATTCTGGGAATTCATGTTAGCATCAGAATATTTGTTTTGTGATCCTTCTAGTGGGTTTGTTGTTCGGAGCGCGACTCCAACAGGTGGAAGTTACGTAGCAACAGGTTGATGTCGTGAAAACAGGTGGATTTTATATCAACAAGTGGATGACGTAGTAACCTGTGAATGTCAATATTATCGTCATATTATTGTCATTATGATTCAATTATGTTTTCCACAAACAGTCGTTGAGGCAACAAGTATATAATAAGTTCCTGATGAATGGAATAATAATTTTGAATGAAATTTCGTTTTCAGGCACTGGAGACCAAGAAAGTCGGTTGGAGTTCATCACGCCGCGAGGGAAGTACAAGAAGAGCTTCGATTTCAGATTCGAATTCCGAACAAAGGAGACGGAAGGTATCCTCTTCTACGTATCAGATAGCACGAGGGTGCCTTCACAAGAACACAAACATTACGCCGCCGTATACCTCATGGAAGGACACGTGAGTAGACGATTTTTGAACTAGTCATTCGATTCGTCATTATTCTCGAAATTAAGATCATTCTGAGCCGGGTTTCACTGATCATTTATTTATTTATATTTCATAAATAAAGTAGGTTCATTGACTAGAGAATTTGTCTGGGTCGTGTTTTAAATCATGATATACTTCATTCATCTATTTTTCAAAAATACCTCGTATGTTAAGCAAAAATATATTTTCATCAGTCGATAGTACTCAGCCAAACTATAGCTTCCTGGTACTTCCTAATATTTGAATATTCATTGAATTTCTTGATTTCAATATTGGCTAGAGTAAAAAACCAGAATTCATGAGGAAATTCCTTGATTATCACGACATATGTATCTATTATGTATGTATGTCAGGGAGAACAATTCACTCGAAAATGAAGCATGTGGGTTATCTTTCAGAACGAATGATGTTTATGTTATATGATGTTTTCATTTGAAAACACCTCCAACAACTTCGAGTAGGAATTTGACAGATGACAATTTGAAATCATCAGAGTGGTCAACCTCAAAAATATACATCAGATGGTGTATATTTGATTGATGAATAATAACCATCATCGAAACATTACTATTTTGCATTTTTTTTAGGTTATTTTCTCGTTCAAAGGAGACGATGACGCGCTGGTCATCAAATCCGCCAACACTTACAACGACGACAAATGGCATTTGGTCGAGTTCAATCGCGAGCACGCCAATGGCAAATTGGTGATCGACGAGCAAGATATTCAAACAGGAAAAACTGCTGGAAATACGTTGATTCTGGATCTGCACGTGCCTTTCTACGTCGGCGGACTCAATCCTGATCACTACAACTCTGTTCAAGCGAATTTGGTGCGTAAGAAACAACTCATATTTGATTTTTTCAAGCTAACCCTAATTTATTTCAGAAGTACACAAATTCGTGAAACTAATTCAATTCTTTTACTTTACCAACAAACTGTTCACCATCTAAAATTCTTTCAACAAGAAATTTTATTTCTGAATCTATTTTAAAAAATAACTCATGATAGATAACATACTTTTTCATTCCTACACCAAACGGTGCTGCAAGGTTTGAGATCAGTTGTTTCCTCAAGCACTCCCCATCATCCATCTTTTATTTTTCCAGAACACGACAACTTCCTTCTCAGGTTGCATCAAGGGTATATCCATGAACAACAAGCCTCTGGAACAACCCACCGATTACGGCGTGATCCCGTGCTCCGATAACGTAGAAGTCGGAACTTTTTTCGCTGGAGACATTTCGACCTACATGAGAATCAAAGATAAATTCAAGGTAAGATCTCCAGCTGTTTGGATACCTCAAGAATTCATATATCTGTGTCAAACAGCATATGTCATCTGTCATACGCCATTTGTCTGTCAAACGTCATCTGTCATACTTTGACAAATTGACGAGGAGTAATTTTCCTAGAGAACAAATTTTTTTCTCATATTTTTCTTCAATAACTAATTGAATTAGTTGTATAAACTTCTACTGTTTGGATAATAAGGTTCTGGAAGCATTTATGTTGAATATTTCTTTCGAATTCTTTCAAAACTGAATAATGATTATTGGACTAGGATACCATAATTCCTTATGTTGATTTATGATGTTTGTATATTTCTTTGTCACTTTTTCTCGAATGAGATCACTAACAAAATTCGTCTCTACTGATATGATAGGGATAATAATTTGTATAGATCATGGAGGGTATTGGAAGGTATTCACAGACCATGAGCGAGAAGATTCGAAATCTGACCCAGAAAATATTTTCTCAGAATACTTCGATTGGAAGGAATCAATAGAATTGAATGATGAAATGAATTCCTCTTTCAATTGTATTTTTCATTGATTATCAATCATTTGTGATTCATTGCTCTTTTTGTTTTGTTTTAATGAGGTTAATCAGGCAAATCGAAAATACACTTGATTTCTTCATATGGTAACTTCATAAATGGTTGCGAACGGGAAATATTCATGCTCTCCGTGTCATCTGTGGAATGTCATCAGTTAAACGTCATCTGTCATACGTCACGGCGACCATCTAGGGAGGCGCATCTCATTGACTAACGCTTATTTTTCCCATGTAGATCGGAGAGATGTTCAACATAAAGATGGACATCAAGCCGCGCTCCGAATCGGGCGTTCTGGTGGCGGCGCACGGCAAGAAGGACTACTACGTGCTGGAGCTGGTAAACGGCACGCTCAAGCTGGTGGTGGAGAACGGCCGAGGGCCGGTGTCGGTGACCTATACGCCGCCCCAGAAGACCTACCATCTGTGCGACGGCCAGTGGCACAACATTCAAGGTGAGTGTGTCGGTCCTACCGACTGCGCCAATCGACGAAATGAACGTTTATACACCAAACCACGTGAGATATACGAAATACAAATGTTCCTTCCAGCCGTGAAGTCGAAGAACGTGGTGACGCTGTCGGTGGACAACCTCTTCACCGACCCGAAGATCGGGCCGAGCCACTCGACGTCGACGGACACGGGCAGCGCCCTCTTCCTAGGCGGCCACCGGTACATCAAGCGCGTGCGCGCGATACACTCGCGCGTCGCCTTCGTCGGGTGCATCAAGAACGTCGAGATCAACAACGAGCCCGTCGAGCTGCAAGCCGGCATGATCAACGGGAACGTCACCATCGGGTTCTGTCCGACGAATTAGCCGGGACAGGGGGTGGGGTTTCGTATCGATCTAATAGAGTTCTAGCAGTTTATAGGGGGCGTTTTATTTTCCAACCTCGTGTTGTCACGATTAATGACAGATGCGCGATTCTGTTTTTACGGTTCATCTATTTTTGTGACGGATGCGTGACGGATGTGTGACGGATGTGTGACGCTTCAACGAATGTTTTGAAGCTATTCGACGGATGCGCAACGCTGTTTTCACGTTTTTGACAGATGCGCTACACTGTGTTATGATTCTTACACTTTTTTGATGAATGCGTGACGGTTTTCGTTTACGTTTTCGACGGATGCGCGACGTTATTTCACGTTCCTTCGTCCTCCACTTTTACGCTACTTAACGGATGAGCGATGCTGCTTCAATGGTTCATTTCTCATTCTTTCTTTATAATTTGACGGATATCTGACACTGCTTTCATGCTTTATCACGTTTTGACGGTTGCGCGACTCTTTTTCTCATGTTTTCTCTCGCTTTTTGGCTCACGTGAAGCTTGTTTTTTGTCGATGTGACTTTTTGACGAATGCACAACGCTTTCTTCACGATTCTTCCACATTTTTATCACGGATGGTTGACTGCTTCTCACGCTTTTGACTAATGCGCCACGCTACTTTCAGTTTTTTCACGTTTTTCACAGATGTGTGCCGCTTTTCACCATGTTTTCACGCTTTCTAAGAGATGCGCGACACTATTTCACAGTTATTCCACTTTTTTGATGGATGCGTGACGCTTCTTGATGGATGTGCGACGCTGCTTTCATGGTTTTCTCACATTCAAAATGGGTGTTTGTCGCTTTTCCACTCTCTTGACGAATGCGTGACACTCTTCCACGTTCTTTAAAGTTGAAGCTTTTTTACTCCACATTTTTATCACGGATGCTTGACTGCTTCTCACGCTTTTGACTAATGCGCCACGCTACTTTCAGTTTTCTTCACGTTTTTCACAGATGTGTGACGCTTTTCACCATGTTTTCACGCTTTCTAAGAGATGCGCGACACTATTTCACAGTTATTCCACTTTTTTGATGGATGCGTGACGCTTCTTGATGGATGTGCGACGCTGATTTCATGGTTTTCTCACATTTGTCACTTTTCCACTCTCTTGACGAATGCGTGACACTCTTCCACGTTCTTTAAAGTTGAAGCTTTTTTACTCCACATTTTTATCACGGATGGTTGACTGCTTCTCACGCTTTTGACTAATGCGTCACGCTACTTTCAGTTTTCTTCACGTTTTTCACAGATGTGTGACGCTTTTCACCATGTTTTCACGCTTTCTAAGAGATGCGCGACACTATTTCACAGTTATTCCACTTTTTTGATGGATGCGTGACGCTTCTTGATGGATGTGCGACGCTGATTTCATGGTTTTCTCACATTTGTCACTTTTCCACTCTCTTGACGAATGCGTGACACTCTTCCACGTTCTTTAAAGTTGAAGCTTTTTTACTCCACATTTTTATCACGGATGCTTGACTGCTTCTCACGCTTTTGACTAATGCGTCACGCTACTTTCAGTTTTCTTCACGTTTTTCACAGATGTGTGACGCTTTTCACCATGTTTTCACGCTTTCTAAGAGATGCGCGACACTATTTCACAGTTATTCCACTTTTTTGATGGATGCGTGACGCTTCTTGATGGATGTGCGACGCTGATTTCATGGTTTTCTCACATTTGTCACTTTTCCACTCTCTTGACGAATGCGTGACACTCTTCCACGTTCTTTAAAGTTGAAGCTTTTTTACTCCACATTTTTATCACGGATGCTTGACTGCTTCTCACGCTTTTGACTAATGCGTCACGCTACTTTCAGTTTTCTTCACGTTTTTCACAGATGTGTGACGCTTTTCACCATGTTTTCACGCTTTCTAAGAGATGCGCGACACTATTTCACAGTTATTCCACTTTTTTGATGAATGCGTGACGCTTCTTGATGGATGTGCGACGCTGATTTCATGGTTTTCTCACATTTGTCACTTTTCCACTCTCTTGACGAATGCGTGACACTCTTCCACGTTCTTTAAAGTCGAAGCTTTTTTACTCTTGCCGGTTTCATCTGGAGGCTGATGCCTTTTGACGTTTCCGTGATAAATGCGCGACGCTGTTTTTTTTATTTTTTATGAGTGAGTGACATTGTTTTCGCGTCTTTAAGGATTCATGTCGATTTTCCTCGTTTTCACGCTTTTTGACTGGTATCTTCACAGTTTTCCCACGTTTCACGTTTTTGTCGAGTTTTATTTTATGGTGGTTTGCAAGTGGAGGTGCTTTTATAATTATAATTTAAAATAAATTTGTCCCAAGTTGGCGAGATCTTTTCAATTCTTCATAGTTCCAAAAATAACGGGCCGAGTCGAAACATTTCCAGATCACATATATTTCGACCTCGTGGCGGACATTCGATTTTATGAACGCGTATCAGTTATTTATGCATAGTTCAGGTAGATATATTTTAAATATGGATTCCTGGTGTCACCTCGTTGTCAGGTTTGGTGCATTCGCTGATATTTGAAATTCAACAGCTCCGAATTGATGACAGCCCAACATAGATTTGCTTTCAGTGGCATTGAATTATTTATCGAAGATCCATATAGTGTGCTCAATAATGTTAGCATGTCATTAATGAATAGCACATGGACTTCACACACCTGAAATAGTTTATCGGTTGTGAATGAGTACCTCTTTGTATTCATATCTGTATATTCCACTCTACTAGAAATTGTCGAATCGTTAGAACCTGCCGAAATTTTCCTGGAATTGAAACTGTCACAGCTAAAAAACGAACCCTGTATATTTCAGTTTTCCCCCATTTTCTATGGTCAAATTGTTGAGCGTCCGACTCGTCGTCAATATAGTCATTTAATTTTCTTCATATATCAATGTGTCAGCTGTCACTTCAATGATGGCATTATTTCAAAAATTCGAAAAGTTCGAAATGATTCCCTTTCAATTAGTTATAATATGCGCTAAATCTGGACTGTATGAAAGATTGGACAAGAGTTCATAACAAAAAAAAAATCGTTCTATTGGGACGACAACAAGCAACAGAATCTAGAGGTGAGTGTTATTATTTCTAATCTAGACCACTAATCTAACTGGCCAATTATTATTCGAACCCTCTTTACATTCAATAGCTGAGGCTCTCAACGTTTCGTTCGAAAATTGTATATTAGTATTTTCATAAACATTTTTTTATTTCTTGATTGAATTCGCGTACGTCTGTTGACAATTGAGAAACATTTTGGTTCGAGTATCAATATTTTGTCGTTTTTTGCAGTCACACAATAATAATGAAATAAGAAGAGTGGAAGCACTGATGCGCTTTTGTTTCAACCAATCATATTTCATCATGGTCAGAATACATGCACAAAAAGTGATAGTTTTTTTTGCTACACATAGTTTGAGAAGCCGCGATTGTTTCAGTCGTGCGGTGTTATCGAGTGTTTGGTGAAATTAAATTGTGCGTTATCGAAACTTTCCGAAAGTGGACTATTTGTGATGATATTGTGACCGGTGGTACGAGAACGAGTCTAAAATTAAGGTAAATTTCTTGATAAATTTCACTCTCTTTGATATTGTTCGTCTGGATGGATATTATGTACGAATATATGAGATATCTCTAGTAAAAATTCGAAGGTCATTGTGTTTGATGCATTCTGAAGTAATTATAGGGATTGTGGAAGACATACAAGGTATTGAATTGTATCAGGGGTGATATAAATTTTCCCCTTTGGCTCTATGAAAGTGAAACGATGATTTCTCCAAATTTTTAAGAATTATTCACACATCTACCTACCAAGAATTCCTGAAGTGATTCTGTTTGGGAATTCTCTATGAAAACGTATGTTTTGTCCAGTTCCAAAGTTATAAGAGAAATATGAATTTTCTCTTTGCTGAACACTTTTGTACGTTTTCACGTTACTTTTTCTACCTGTCAGGAGCTATGTTTTTATGAATAATCACATGGAATAGTTGAATTTGTCCGAATTTCGGAAATGTGTCTATGGCAACTTTTGGTTTTTGGCAGTTTTTCAGAAGGTATTCACGATACTCCTGTAATATTCTACTGCCAGGAAACAAACCTGCGATCGAAAAAAATGAATTCGTCACTATTTCCATATATATCTATATCTTCGGAACGGTCGGTCTTACAGCCTCGATCGACCCACCGATCGATTCCTCGTTCGATTTTCATCTAGATTTGAGAATGTCAAACGATTCGATCGTGAATCGCGAAATTTCGATCATGTCAGAAAGTCCAAGGTACATATTTACCGTATTATCTTATCTTGAAAATTTCGAATTTCCTAATTATCATTTAAAAAATCTGAAAAAATTCACAACTACTAATCCAGACCCGTAGAAGACGATTCTGCCATCGAAAAAACTCAATTCATCTCGAGAAAGAAGTTATCTTGCTCCTAAGTGAGTTTTTTGTTTGAAATCGCACTATTTTCTCTTTGACGCGTCATATTTCCGGAACGGTCGGTCTTACTGACTCGATCGACCCACCAATCAACTCATCGATCGATTTTCATCCAGATTGGAGAATGTCAAACGATTCGATCGTGAATTGCGAACTTTGGATTATGTCAGAACGTCCTAGGTACATATTTACCGTATTATGGTATCTTGGAAATTTCGAATCACCTAATTACTATTTTGAAAATCTGCAAAAATCCACAAACACTAATTCGGACGCGTGGAAAACAAATCTGCGATCGAAAAGAATGAATTCGTCACGGTGACGGAATAATCTCGCTCCTAAGTGCGTTTTTTGTCTGAAATCGCACTATTTTCACTTTGACACGCCATAATTCCGGAACGGTCGGTCTTACAGACTCGATCGACCCACAGATCGATTCCTCGTTCAATTTTCATCTAGATTGCAGAATTTCAGACGGTTCGATCAGAAAATGAGGGATTTCATTCATGTCAGAAAATTCAAGGTTGATATTTTCCGGATTATCGTATCTTGGAAATTTCGAAATTCCTAATTATTATTTTAAAAATTTGAAAAAATTCAAAACTACTGATTCAGACCTGTAGGAAACGAATCTGTGATCAGAAATACTCAATTCGTTCCGATAAAGGAGTTATCTCGCTCCTAAGTGCGTTTTTTGTCTGAAATCGCACTAGTTTCACTTTGACGCGCCATATTTCCGGAACGGTCGGTCTTACAGATTCGATCGACCCACAGATCGATTCCTCGTTCAATTTCCATCTAGATTACAGAATTTCAGACGGTTCGATCAGAAAATGAGAGATTCCATTCATGTCAGAAAATTCAAGGTTGATATTTTCCGGATTATCGTATCTTGGAAATTTCGAAATTCCTGATTATTATTTTAAAAATCTGAAAAAATTCAAAACTACTAATTCAGACCTGTAGCAAACGAATCTGTGATCAGAAATACTCAATTCGTTCTGATAACGGAGTTATCTCGCTCCTAAGTGCGTTTTTTGTCTGAAAACGCACTATTTTCACTTTGACGCGCCATATCTCCGGAACGGTCGGTCTTACAGCCTCGATCGACCCACCGATCGATTCCTCGTTCGATTTCCATCTATATTGGAGAATGTCGAACGATTCGATCGTGAATTGTGTGATTTAGATCATGTCATGAAGTCCATGGTACATATTTACCGTATTATCGATCTTCAAAATTTCGAAATTTCTAATTATTCTTCTAAAAATCTGAGAAAATTCACAACTACTAATTCGGACCCGTAGAAAACGAATCTGCGATCGAAAAACATGAATTTGTCACGGTAACGGAATAATCTCGCTCCTAAGAGCTTCCACTTTGACGCGATGTATCTCCGGAACGGTCGGTCTTACAGACTCGATCGACCCACCGATCGATTCCTCGTTCGATTTTCATTCAGTTTGGAGAATGCCAAACCATTCGATCGTGAATTGCGAACTCTCGATTATGTCAGAAAGTTGTAGGTACATATTTACCGTATTATGATATCTTTGAAATTTCGAATCTCCTAATTATTATTTAAAAAATCTGGAAAAATTCACAATCAGTGATTCAGAACCGTAGAGAACGAATCTGCGATCGAAAAAACTCAATTCGTCTGGATAACGGAGTAATCTCGCTCCTAAGTGCGTTTTTTGTCTGAAATCGCACTATTTTCACTTTTGACGCGCCATATTTCCGGAACGGTCGGTCTTACAGACTCGATCGACCCACCGATCGATTCCTCGTTCGATTTTCATTCAGATTGCAGAATTTCAGACGGTTCAATCAGATAATGAGGAATTTCGTGTATATCAGAAAGTCCAAGGTACATATTTATCGGATAATCGTATCTTGGAAATTTCGAATTTCCTAATTATCATTTTGAAAATCTGAAAAAATTCACAACTACTAATTCAGACCTGTGAAGAACGAATTTGTGATCAGAAATACTCAATTCGTTCCGATAACGGAGTTATCTCGCTCCTAAGTGCGTTTTTTGTCTGAAAACGCACTATTTTCACTTTGACACGCCATTTTTCCGGAACGGTCAGTCTCACAGACTCGACCGACCCACACATCGATTCCTCGTTCGATTTTCATCTAGATTGGAGAATTCCAAACCATTCGTTCTGAGGCTTCAATAATATTCGATTGGTTTTTCGTCATCTCAGTGTTAGGGAGAGATGCAAACTGATGTGTCACTCGGTATAGTATTTAGAAACTCATATCAACAACATTATCTATTCGTGTGCTCTGAAGACGAAAAGAAAACACGAAAAATGCCTCTGGCGCGGCCGCCTCTGTTTATTAACTGCACGAAATATCCCGAAAAAGTATTCCGACCGCATCGAGAATTACATCAAATGCAAAACAACGAAAACGTTTCAGTTTAATATCTGGCGGAATGATATTTCCACGGGAAAATCGGGAGGATTCGCAATGGAAATGAACCTGTCTAGTGTCTACCTCTGATATGGCTCAACCCGAATTTCAAATAACGCTCAACCATTATATTATGTTGCGTTGATTCGGGCTCCAGAAACGAGAGTTTTATTCACCGAGTACTTGACACGATGTTAATCTGTTCATATGAATATTATTGAAAAACGAAAAACTCGCCACGGCTACGAGCCAGGGAAGAACTGGCCCACTAAAACCGTTCGATGATGTTGAAATTATTTTTTATTTGAATCATGGATTCAATCGAGGGGTTTACGAATGAACTCCTCGGAATTTCCTGAAGTTTCAAGGACTTGGAACCATTTGGAATTTTTTTGGTGAGCTGCGGTCATAATTTTGATTAACGAACAACTCGCATTCCTCGGATTTTCCTACCATTTGTTGAAACTTCCTAGAATTCTTGAAATTTTCCTGGAGATTCTTCGAAAATATGGAGTTTGGTGTGCAAAATTTTGACTACAGATTGTCTCTTAGATTTTTGGTGTGAAAACAATTGGAATCCCTTGGGATTTTCTGACATTTCTTGGTATTTCTTTGCAATATCTGGAAATTGATAGGTATTTAACCGAGGTTGAATTCTGATCTATATACGAGTGGAATTTTCTGAAATCATTTGAAATTTTCTGAAGTCTTTGGAAAGTCCCTGAAATCCTTGGGGATCCTCTGAATTACTCACAAACTTCCTGAAATTCTTGGGAATCTGAAATGAATTGGGATTTCTCAGAAATTTCTTGAAATTTTCAGGGATTCCTTTTAATTCCCTGGATCTCCTTGGAACTCCTAGAAATTTATTGTAACATGTTTGATGTACACAATTCTCGAGACAATTTCTTCGTAGGTGAATTCAGGAGGAATTTTGGTCTACAAATAACTAGAATTCCTTAGATTCTTTTGGAAAATCTTGAATTCTCTTGGAATTCTTTGGAGAGCTCTTTGGAATTTCCAGAAATTCTTTGGATTTCCTTGGAATTTTTCAGAGTTCAATGGAATTTCTTGGAATTCTTCGGAGCTATTAACAACTCCTTGAACTTCCTTGTAAAATTAGAGTTTGGTGTACACAATTTCGCTATTCAGATATAATAAATGATTTCCTGCGGAAATGATTCACAAACCTACAACCCAAGATAAGTTAGTGCCTATAATATTTGAATAATTCCGAAGGATATCGGAAAAACGTTTCGAATTGCATCGAATTGAATTTTGTCAATGTCTTACAAACCAAAAAAAAAAAATCAACATCTTCGGCATCGTATATTTTTCTGTACTGGTTGGCCCGATATATAGATCACCCTGTGTGCCCGAACTGTTGACCGTCCGTTTTCACCCCGACCCCCGAGAGATATACTTGTAAGTAATATTTATTTTTTTTTCTGAGTCGTACGTTGTGTGGGAGATTTATCTCACTTTGTGTTCTCAACTCACGAAGAAATGTGTATACGAATGTAACCACAACAGGTAATAATTCTCAATTAGTCCCTTCTGCACCTACAGGGGTCGAAAATGATATCCCGTTCGGGAAGTCCGTGCGAGAACGACCGTCCGTGAGGTTATATATCAACAAAAATTTAGATAAACCTACTGATCGCTTTCATTTTTTATCGTAAGTATCATGGTATATCCTACTTGATACTTGTTTTACACTCATATCTGACAGTTTACTTTATACTTAACATTTTGCGAATCCCACTTGAGTAACCTGTTATAAAGATTGGAAATAGTTCCTAATTTTTTCTCTATTTTTCGTTATTCCATCAGGATTTCATCGAACGAATATGGTTAGTAATGCAACATTTTTATTTATTTTCTTCCGCTCTTTTGAAAGGCACCAAAATTCAATATGGCCGCTATATAAGAAAAACTGAAGTTTGATACTGTGTCTGGGAAATATTTCACCTTTTATAAAATCTAATATTCTCATTGATATCCATTTTTTTGTATCTGTGGACAACACGAAAGGGAAACCTTTAATGTTCGAGGAACATCGTGTTAGCCAGCGGTGGAATTTTGGGAAAGAAGGAAGGTGTTGGAATTTTTCTTGAATGTTTGGAGGTTGTAAGCATCAGGAAAGACTTCACTAGGCAAAGAATTCCACAACTTTGCCGTTCTATTGATGAATGATGCTTGGTATAGCGATGTTCGACAGGTCTCGAGCCTGACAGTGTAGGGGTGACCAGCTTGAGCTCGTCTGGTTTGTCTACTAGGAATCGCGCTTGATGGCATAATGAATGATATCTCCGTTGAGCACCGACCATGAAAGTACCTATAAAAAAGGCAGAGATCGCCGACCTTTCTACGATGATCTAGAGAGGTCAATGATTTGGTGAGTGTTGTATCATCGACTAGGCGAATAGCTCTCTTCTGAATTGAATCTGAGAGCTTTAGCGTATGTTTGGGGGCTAAGCTCCAAACATGTGAACAGTACTCCAGGACAGGTTGAATTTGTGCTTGTGTATCATTTGGACTTATCAAAATTCACGTCATTGTCTATTCATCAAAAAATGGAATTGAAATCGGAAGTAGAAAAACTTGGACATCAATTTTTCCGTCACATTTTGAAAGCAATTTTTTTTTCATCAAACTCAATTGATAATGGGAAAGAATACCAAGATTATTCATTCAAATATTCGGGAGGACTACATTAAGATTTGTATGCTCTGATGATAAGGCTCCTTTCTGAAAAGATTTTCCTATTCAATTTACTCTTATGAAAAATCGAGTAATTAGCTTTGTCAGTTCCGTTTAGTCGTGCTTTTATGCACTCTTTTCCCCTCATTACAGCAGCTAAGAGCGTGTAGCTCGTACTTTTTATGGAATAATCAATTATTCCGTGCTTTAAAAACTCATAAATTCAAATTTTTCCTATGTTCCTGATAATTTCCATCGTAAAAAAACAACAAAGGGATATTGAAGTATACAGTATGCAGCTGTGTATATTCCTTCATCAGATGAGTTCCTACTTTATGACGCCAATTAGTAGCATAGTCAATTATGACATTTGACGTTTGTCAATGACGATGTACACAGGATTTTCCTTCTACATTACATTTTGGTGTACAATACTGTTTTTTGATCTCGTGCTGTAACTGTTGTTCAATATTCCAGGATGAACATGAGATCATTGAGTGAAACTCAATCATTTCCAAATGTAGTTGAATAAGCTGGTAATTTGAAGAAATATCAGTTGTTTTGTGAATAGGCGAATTTAGAAATGTATAACGTCAATTTGATATCGGAAAGTAATACCCATTCAGTTCCAAAATACGTCCAATGTGTTTCGAAGTTGTCATACTATATAAAAAAAGAAATCATTTGAATTTCAAAGTTCATCATTTCAATTCCACAGTTCCATTCTCATTTCGAATGCGATCTACACTAGTCTTTATATTTCTATCATCTGTATGTGATAAACCTCTTATGTATGATATCATTTTTCCATGTGAATTTAATATAAAATACCAATCGTTGGATTTATCAGAACTGAGCGAATTTTTTATTAATACAGTTTGGCAGCGTTGATTGAAGTCATCCTTGTTGGTCTTACTAAGAAATCGGGATGTGCCAAATAATTCGGGCGATTACGTCACCATTTCAATGGGTTTTTGAGGTCGAAAGAGAAGTATATGAGTTCACTTTCAGAATGGATGATGCAATTATATGATGTCAATCTCTAGTTATAATTCAAACGACAAAACGTCAAATACGGTGGGATTACAAAGTAGTTATATTGTAGTTATATCAAAAATGCACGACGAACTATTATTATTGTGTAGAATCTGGAATCCTTTTACGGGGAAGCTCCAGGAAAGGCCTTCCGCTGCAAACTTCGTTAATAATTCAAAATCCATTATACCCCATCTTATATACCCCGTAGGATATTCTCCGAGAGGAAAAACACATGGGCGATGATTCTACGACAAAATTCCAGGAACGCACATTGTATACATTTTGATATTTCCAGGTGAATCTTCCTCCATTATTTCCGTTTAGAATGATAGGATTTTGAAGAAATATTTCTCAATGATTTCGGATAAGAAAGATGAGAATAGTATATTTTTCAATTTTCGAGGATGAAAATACAGTAAAAACAATCTTCCATTACGACCACTAGTTCTAGTTGATGTATGAACAAAAAAAATGTGTGCATTTTTAAATCTTCGAAGCGTTTTTATTGTAATGCTGATACCCAAATTCGCATGCTTCTTGCAACTGCCACCCTTACGTGAACCCCCTTCCTACCCTTCTGCTATTTTGTTTTCACCTCCTCACTCACGTAAAGCATAACTTTATGTGTCGGAAGTTAGCTAGCGAGACTAATACCGAAACTTCTACAGGACGATCTATTTCAGCGGGTCCCACAAGTTCTTGTTATATGGTATCTGGATATTACGACCCTATTTATCGGGCATACATGAAACAGGATGTTTAAGAGGTGAAACTGTATTAGTGTTAGGTATACAGGGCGGCCAAAGTGAGGAGGAACAGCTTGATAGTGTGTTTTCGGTCTCGGGATACTTGGAAATTTTTCTACGATCCTGCAAATACTCAGTACTTTTTGCATTGTGAACAATACGAACTGTACAACTTGTTTTTCGCACTTGTTTTTCGATCATGATGAGTATTCATGAAAATTTGCTCTTATACCCACCGCATAGTCGCGCTCAGCAAACTCAGTATACAGGGCGTATTCAATACATTACATATTGGTAGCAGATATCATATCATGTCAGAGAAGTGAATTCAGGTGTATGGGCTTTGTGAACATGAAGAACTAGATGATAAAATGAAGAACTACTTTGGTAATGAGAAGGGGTGGAAAAACAAACTCGTGTTTCAGGATACATATGCTCACATTTCTCTCAGTGTGATTTGGTAGTATTACTGTCATACTGTATAAATTGCTCGATACAGGTAATTTCAATAATGTCTGATATGCATATTATTGCATATTCATGGTCAGCCTATGCAATAACGGAATAGAATTGAGCATTTTCGTATTTTATAGGTATCCGATGGCAGCAAGCTATGTATAATTGAACGAGAAAAAGTTGGAATTATTATGCAAATGGGGACTCATTACGTCTTTTCATTCTTCTAAGTTGTACGACCTCCATATAGCGTGTTTCATTTGTTCATGGAATTCATTCCCAGAATTTCATTACGGGCTTGTGAAACTATTACCTATAGGATATTTTTTCGTTCTTCGAAATAGGAAAATGGAACATTATTCGAGGCCACCATCTACTACAGGGTGGGAACTATCAGAGCGAAGTTTCCACTGTGCATACAAAGATGCACAGAAGGAACAAATATGAAATACCGGACCAAAGTTTATGTCTATCTAAGAATATAATGGGGGTAAATATGTTTGTTTATTTGTCAGTGGGATATTATTATTATTTTTTTTTTTGTTTATTAAATATGATTTATACTAAATATGTAGTCACATTTCAAAATGATTCCTCATGTATTGTAATATTTTAAACTTGATTTATATTTTGGTGATGTAACTTATACTAGTGTAAGTACTATGAAAAAGTACTATTTCTTTGCTTTGATATACACTACATCTTTTTATATATATATTTTGTATATTATTTATATCATACTATAATTCTCATATGTATATTAGGATTTCTATTTGAATAAAGATCTATCTAACATCTAATATGTGTGTTGCTTCTTGGTAGATTTAGAAGGGAGTGGGTGTTTTTTCAAAAATCACATGAAGAAGTATACAGACACCTCAAGAACGTGGAAGAATGTGGAAGGTAGAAAATCATTTCGAAAACGTAAAAAACGGGAGCAGACTCCTTTCCTAAACGTCCATAACTGGAATAAGTATTAGAATTTTTGATGTTCGTTGAATGAATTTGTCTTCGAACATCTTTTTAAAAAGAAGGGTCACTGACGAATTAGAAAATTTCTCTTTCAGGTATGTGCTAGGTTGAATTTCAAGCGCAGTGATATTTTAGGAGAAGATCATAAATCTGTCCTTACTACCAATATATTGAAATGATTTTTATAATTTCTGGAGACGAATCATTCAAAAGATTGAAGAGAATTCCTGTTTTAGGTCTCCAAAGGTTTAATTTCAAGCGCAGTGACATTTTGAGGCAGTCTGTCCTCAGTCCTTACTATGAATATATTGAAATACTAAATCTATGAGATATATTTTCTATTGAAAGTGTTCAGAAGCGAGGAAAAAAAACTCAAAAAAACTGTAAAAGGGTGACATATAACAGAGCAAAGTTGTGGAATTCTTTGCCTGGTGAAGTCTTTCCTGATGTTTAAAACCTCCAAATTTTCAAGAAAAATTCCAACACCTTCCTTCTCTCCCAAAATTCCACCACTGGCTAACACGATGTTCCTCGAACATTATAGGTTTCCCTTTCGTGTTGTCAACAGATGAAAAAAAATGGAAATCCTCTTCTTCGTCATCTGGAATTCGATGTGATCCGCATCTAGAAAAATCCAAGCTGAAGCTGAAGCTGAGCGTCGAAATAGATTTCCGAAGGTGTTTATCGACCGACGCGTCGGCCTTGCCCTCGCCACCCCCAATAAATGTCTGGTCCGCCATAATGGATTCCCTCCGTACAGTTTGAATATCCCAACCCCTTCTTGCGTCGCACCCCCGCGTGTCCCACATCGAGACGCGAGAGCGACGGCAGGTCAGGTCGTCCGTGGAAATCGGGATTTTCCTCGCGAAAAGTGCCAGTTTTCCCGTGCGGGAACGCGAATGTCGGTCGGATAGATCTGTTGTCCGGTGAGTAGTCACTTTCCATTGGGTTTTGATCGCGCCTTTCGCTAATTTCCGAATGTATACACAATCGTATTATGCACGCCGTCAAATGTCGTCGGACCGAGGATGGCCGAGCGCGAGCGAGGCGCTTCTTCGGCTATCGATCGGCTGCGAGTTGCCAGATCTACAGTTTCGGCGGTAGAGCTCGGAAATAAATTTGCTATCACAAGATTGTGCTGGTAATGCTATGAATTGTCATTCTATTGACCGAAACTCGTTCAGTTCTCTAAGAAAAGGAGGATAAAACATTCGGTATAGATATTATTAGACGATATCTCCTTCAAGTCGCCGTTGAAATGATGATAATTTACTGTGTGATTTGTGGTTTATCATTTTCTTTTATCACATGAAAAATATCTGTGACTCCAAGCTGAACTGAAATGAGTGATGAAAGGCGTTATTCAATTGCATGAATAATTTCTCTCGCATATCTCAGAGGTTAATAATGACTGTGAAACAATCAAACATCCAGTTTGGATATCATTTGACAATCTTTCGTAAATCAAATGGAATGGTAACAGACAAAAACATTTTCTGAAAGTATTACAGGTCACCTCTAGTATTATATATCTAGTTGAAAATGAACTAGATGCTTTTTTGAAAAGCAATATACTCACTGTTTTGTCTGTCAAACTTCCTACTGTCGAGCTTAATAATGACCTGGCAACAGTGCATCCGCTGTTTTAAATAGCAGGAAAACTAGAAACAGCAAAATCATTTGTTTTTGCCTTATAATTCCAGCCGAAACGAATTCTTCAACAGGGAAGAAGCTAATTTGTTGTTGTTTTTCGTGATGAGCTCAGAGATTTTCCTTGTGGAATCAGTTTGAGGTTATGTTGGGAAATATTGATGTTCTTGGGGATGGGGGGAGTTTTGTTGGAGCGAGAGGGGAAATTCAGAAAGAAAAGAGGAATGGATGGCATTGTGGAGCAATGCACTTGGAAATTGATTTTTCGTTATAGGGTCTACCAAGTGTTCGCGATGAGTTTTCCAACTAGGATGAGAATTTTCCGGATTATAAACAGATATGGTTATGGTTTTCGCGAGGAAATGATAACAGTGAGGAGTTGAAGTCAAAGCTAGATCATATTCGTATTCATGGCTGTGCATTAGATCCAAGATTTATAGTGTTCTTCACAAAGTTGATATATTATGGTGACATTCAATTTAAGCATTCAATTTTGCTTTTGAAAAAGAAGAAAAAAAGGCCACTTTGGTAGAGATTATATAAAATGAAATTGGTAATCTGGAAATCAACAAATTTTACATTTGTCGAGCTGTTGTGAAAAATGTTTCCATGTATGTAATGACATCTTGTTGATAGGTGTCAATGAAAATAATACGTCGACATTGAAAATATGAATTCAACAGTTTTCTTCTTATACTTGGATAGCCTACAGATCACTCCAAAGAGCGTAAAGTTTTGAAAAAATATATATACTAAAGAATATTTCATATTTATATTTGCGATATTACTTATATATCTGTATCTTCCATATGAATTTGAATACCCCTGTATGAGACGAATTGCTGGTGATAGTTTTCGTTGAAATTTGTCATGTCGTCACAATTTCACACCTCTTTAACTTTTTTCTTCCTTTCTTTAAATTCCTGTACAAATAATCGAATTCACGTCTTCCTAATGAATAGAGAGCTAGACAATTCAAATTATCATTCTCTGAATTATCCCACTTGAACGCAACCAAAATGAATGCAAGATTATAGTGGAATTTGAACTGAAAATGAACTGGTGTTCATGCAATGTCAATGAGGAAAATCAACTAATCACTAGAAATGCCAGTCAGTATCTGCCGTGTCGACAATGGAAATTGCTCAAATAATTTCTTACGGATAAATCAAAATGAAATTCGAATATTTGCGGTCCTAGGAAAAATAGTGTGAGAAGAGAAACATATTTTAGTTGTGTTGAGAACGAGAGCAGATTCGTTCCCGAAACGTCCACCAAGATAAGTAGAGGTTTTATTCTTATTAAATATTTTTGTATTTCCAAATTTTCTAAAATTAAGGCGTCAATGACAAATAGAGAATTTCTCTTTTAGGTATCTAAAGGTTTAATTTCAAGCGCAGTGACATTTTGGGGCAGATCACAAAAATCTGTCCTTACTACAAATATATTGAAATAATTTTTAATAACTTCTACTCTTTAGAAACGAGGAAAGAAAATACCCCAAAAAGCTGGAAAATGAATTCAGCTGTTGAGGTGGTGTCGTTCTGAACGTTAATCTAATCTACAGAAATAGAAGAATTTGATTCGGCGGCATGACCGTAGTAAAATAGAGGAACCATAACAGAAACTTTCCTCCACAGGCACTGTACTAGCGTTAATTTGGAATTCACGCTTTGTGAGAAACTTCCCTCTTTACCTAACCGGGTAATACGTTCACGATCCTATTGAAGTTCGAGCAGGAGTTTGCATCCTGCTTCTCACGTACGGTTTTCTTTGTCCATGGGAGCAACAGGAAAATTTGCATAGGGAAAATATTTTTCGCCATTCTGAGAAGGTCGAAGGTCGATGCAAAGTCTTACGGAGGTGAGAAGGAAGCTCAGTTGGATTTGATGAACGTTCTTCAGTTCAATGTCCCACCTTCAACAAGTTATTCGAAAATATCATGTTTTTTTCAAATATTTTTTTTTTCACAATACGCAAGTGGAATATGAAACCCTGGTTGATTATTTCTGTTTATAGATTGTGTATTTGTTCAGCTGACGTAGCAAATAATAGCAATTCATATTTTATGGAGATGTCTCAGAAGTTGAAATACAGTAGTGAACATGCACGGTGAGTGCAACGAATTTTGAGCACTGTGTTCAAGATATAATTACAAAATGCCACTTTCTTTTTTACCCTGTATAACACGAAACTCATCGTGAATATTCGCGACATGGATATCATATAATGACAAAGAGAAGAGCTCTCACAGTTTGCGGAAAAAATGATTAGAATCGAGACAAAATTTGTAAAGGTTTTCGAGTAGAATTTCGGACGAAAATTGTATGATTTCATGTCCAGTCATTGTTTTTGTATGATTATCAACCAATCGGAACTCTAATTGAGTCAAGTTACCTTGTATAATATCGAATATTCGTGGTGACTCAAAGAAAATCTCCACAAATAAGAAATTCAGAAATAAATGGATTCCAATAGAAACGAATAGAGTCGATTCAGTTCTTCTTCATTGGGTATGATAGACGATTTGATAAAAAAAATAATCGCATCAAATACAATACATCTCAGACTTCCAGCACAATTACAAATACTGTCAGTTCAACAAAAAAAATCAACTGTTGAACTGACACTCTTTGTAATTGAGTATTTTTACTACTACTACAACAAATTGAAGCGTCGAAAAATCCTTGTCACAACGATTCGAAAAAGTTTATCCAAAAATGATGCTCATGTTCACGGTCTGAAAAAGTTTCGAATAGTTTCAAATATATTTTCATGGATATCGATGATGGAAAAACAATCTTGTCATCTCCTCTTGTCCTTTCCGAAACGATCCGTTACATCATCACAGAATCCCTCTTTGGTCTCCTCCACTTCGCACCTCTCCGAGAAGAGGGGGTGGGGCCCCTTCCACCCCTCTCACCGTACGCCTATGTCTCCTTTCCTCCCTGCTGCAGATCGGCCGATGGAGCTTCTGACAATGTTTGTCGTCGGTCAAGACGCCTTTGATGTTCGCCGCACCACCACCTGACGGCTGGTTCGATTTTTCGGGGGTGATTTCCAATCGCCTCAGTTCGGGGGAAAATGGAAAAATTCGATTCGGAGCGGGCAGATTTCCGAAGATGAAAGGAGAGCTCACTTCCGATAAGGGGGGTGTGAGAACCTATCGAAGAACCCATCAAGTTTTCATGGTTTGAAACAAATTCTGAACTCAGAAGTGTGATTATTTGGACTTCAGGTTTATCCAACTTATTCAAGGTCATACCACGTACCGGAAGTCGCCATCAACTTTTTTATTTCGAAGGGAACACTCGGTATATCATCCCATTTTTGAATTTCTCAGAACATTTCATGACGAGTCTCATCAGGCTTCCCTGTACCTATGTTCAATCTTTTCTTAGATATCTTTCTCTTCTGAAAATTTCGAAAAATGTAGCCGTATTTTCAATACCGCGCCTCCCACCCATTTTCGATTGGTTGTCAGCCTTTCTGGGGTAGACGGAAGCACAGGAAGGGTACTTTAGAAATCCACATTACCAGTTGATTTATGACACACAGTATATTCATTATTTGATGACCGATTACCTACATCATTTTCGAAGTTGAAAAAATTTAAATACTGTCTGTAAGTTTTTCGAGGAGGTGGTACATTCATTTTCCAGATTTTCGTGGGATTTTCTCTCCTCGTTTTCAAAAAATAATTTCAATATATTCGCGAAGAGGAAAATATTTCAATTGTGTTGAGAACGGGAGCAGATTCGTTCCCGAAACGTCCACCAAGACAAGTAGAGGTTTTATCCTTATTAAATATATTTGTATTTCCAAATTTTTCAAAAACAACGTGTCACTGATAAATAGAGAATTTCTCTTTGAGGTATCTGAAGGTTTAATTTCAAGGGCAGTGACATTTTGGGGCAGATCACGAAATTTGTCCTTACTACAAATATATTGAAATCATTTTTAATAACGTCTGCTCTATTCTTCAGAAACGAGGAGTGAAAATCTCACAAAAAGATGGAAAATTGAAAAAATTTGTTCTTCCAAATGTGACACTCTGTATTCAAGATGGGCGAAAGGCCCAGTGTTGAAAATAAGGCTATATCTTTCAAAATTCTCAAAAGAATCAAGATATCCAAGAAACAGTTAAAAATAGGTAAAGGGATACCTTATGGAACTCATCATGAATTTTTTTAAAGAATCCAAAAATAAGATAATATACCGAGTGTTTCCTCTGAAATAAGAATGTTGGTGGTGACTTCCGGTATATCTAGAAGTGGTATGGCCTTGAGAATATTTCTAATGTGAGAGAGAAAGCTGAATAAACATGAATTCCAGAAATTCAGAATTCTAACTTTTTCCAAACCAGGAAACCCTCTAAAGAACGTCTACCGTGAGAAACCCTGTCGAAACATCATGTGAAAGCATCATGATCAGTTAGTTTTCGTTCGATATTTTATAAATCCGAAATCTTCCATACAGCCCATTCGGCACGATCTATTGCCAACCTAATCCAAATGATTTCATTGCTTTGGACAGGGGATGAAATGTAACCACGTCAATAAAAGGAAAACGTATGCCTGGCTTGGAAACTCACAGATAAAACGAGCGGTTTCCTCTCAATCCAACGGGTGCCCGATTTTGAAAATATATCGGTAGATCTCCAGGTGGTTCTTCACTGTGTATGATGTTCTAACAGGGCGAAAAATATTGTTTCAAATCCTTTTTCAACAGAATCATAAAGGCTCTATCAAACTCGACGACCGTTACTGATAGCAGGAAATAAACATAAATATGATGTAAATATTCCAAAGACAAATAAAGCATGTGAGTCAACTTTCGCAATGAATGATGCCGTTACATGGAGCTTTCATACGAGAAAATAATTACGAAATTTTGAAACTCGATAGGTGCTTACAGATCCATCGTAGAAAAATATTGATGTTTAGTTCTTGCAGGAATTTTCAGCACTAGTGCGACATCTGTAGCGCTCGATACCTTCTGAGCTTCCTCTCTCAGTTTCTGCAGTAGCGCCTCCGGATATTTGTCTATTCGAGAAGTGAGAGCCGTATTTGTATACTCCAATACATCCATGCGAACTTGTTGACTGAACGTGTTCTTACTTCTTTTATTTTCCCAGCTTTCGCAGCACTCATATTCGTATTCCTTTCCTATTTTTGATTTGTCGACGACAAATTCAAGAGAAGGATCGTATTATCTTAAAGGTTTCCGTCAATATTGGGGCGAATCGAGAGGTCTATTTGAACACGTTATTTTTTTCGGCGACAGACAGAAATATTAGGGAACTTGTATATACAGACTGCCAGTTTTTTCTATCATTATTGAAGTCACCATCGAGAAGAAGAATGTGTCAGAGTGCTTTTGCTTGTGCTTCAAGGAAAAGAAATAGTTTCTTCGGATGTACCTGAAGTAGGAACGTTTGTAGTAGCTCTCTACACCAGAAAAGTTACCGACGTTCTTTCAAAATACCAATCAAGTTCGTATTTTCACCAGAAAGGCACACGATGCCCAGTGAAATCACCATCAGAGAATCACCATTATTGTGGTGTCAACAAAAGCGCTTCCGAGAATTGCTCCACGAAAAATTGGTCTTCTATTTCGAGCAAAAAGGAACTTTCCAGCTCTTCATGAGCCAAACTAGACAAGCTCACGATGTTCCTCGAACATTATAGGTTTCCCTTTGGTGTTATCAACAGATGAAAAAAAAATTGTCAGGCTCGATACCTGCTGATCTTCGCTCTATCAGCCATGATTCAACAATGCTCGCGAGCACCAAACTATCAAGAAAAATTCCAACATCTTCCCTCTGTTCCGAATTTCAACCCTGCGGCTGGTTGATTTCGAGAACAAAGTTTGATCTTTCGTGTTGTCAAAAGATGAAATGAGAATACCAGCTTTGTTTGAAAATATCAGTCATAAGAATGCCTCGATCTATTGAGTTTGGAAATTTGCCTGTAGAAGCAAATCCGCTGAAGCTGATAATATCCAGCAAGTTATTCCTAACAATTCCGTTTTTTTTTTATCCATCCATTAACCTGATTTAGTCACATTAGTCAGACATCGAACTGTCTTAAACTTTGCGCTACGGTTGATAATCATTCCAGAATATCACATCAACAAGTTGAATAGAAAATGAACCGCGTGAGACCATTAGGTTAATATACATTATCAAGTTTGATCAATAACTGTAATCTATGCGAAATTTCATATCTCCAGGTTGCCAGTTTGATTTGTATCATGCGGTAGATACAGGATAGTCGTCATTGATATTATCGATAGTTGGGAGAATAGTGAGGAGTTTTCGATGCGAGTGAGAAACGTGAAATTGAAATATGTAAAGAGGAAACTACTTGGATTTTCATACTGCTGGAAAATTTTCAGTCTTCTGTCACATTCGAATCGGAATCAACCATAACCACGTTATTCCAAATGAGACACCATATATTATCAGTGCATTTGTAATTCCTACGATGGAATTGAAATACAAGGTGGCCCAATGAAAACGAAACGAGGTATGCATTTTACTGAGAGATCAAGGAACTGACATTTCAATAAATGATTCTTCATGTGATGTTGAATAGGACAGGATTTAAAAGGAGAACACAGTGAGGGAAGGGAAGAAAACGCGTTACTTTCCATCACTAGACGATTATTTTCATACATGTGATTTCTCGAGAACTACTGCATTGAATTCCAAGAACAAGGAAGCGTAGGTGAGAGATTTCGATTACTTTCAAAATGATGTATCACTTATCCCATCTGAGATTCAAGGGTTGAAGCTCACCCCTCCGAAGGGTTTGAAGTAAATAACTCCATTCTGAATATCATATTCCAAAAGGGCTACATTTTGGAGTAACTCCAGTTCCTTAGAAATTTTTTAAAGATTGAAGCCAAAAGTTCTCAGGACTTGCCTGATTGAGATCCACAGCTTCCTTTTTCGAAAACCTTCGAAAAAATTCATACAGGAGCGCCAAGTTTGCTCTCGCACTGAATGTAGAGCCCTAATTTCATAGTAGATTTCAAAAAAGTCAATAACATATAGATGGCGTTGAGCATTCAACATCACATGCTAGAGCCAGACTTGCTTTTCTAGATTTCAAAAATAGTCACGAAGTGTTTCCAAATTGTCAGCAAACCAACAACGACTGATGAAGCCTCTTGTGAGCCGGAACCACAAACAAATAACTTTCAATTAATAACGAAGTGAAAGCCCATTTCCGGTAGAATCGGAAGATCGGAGATGAATTTTCAGAAAAATAGTCCTAGTGGGTAGTTGAATACAGTTATTTCAGTTATCATTGAGCTTCAGACATTCGTACAATTCATTGATTATTTTTGCAACAAATCGACAGACTAGTCCTTCCTCTCTTCGCTTGTCGTAATTCCAATGAACTCGTTTGTTAAAGTGGCGTTTTATGAAACTTCATACTCATAAACCATCATTATCTTCCTGGAAATGTGGAGTCTCGATTCTTGCTCGAATGAACTACAACATGTATATCCCCCTCCAGTCGTACTTCAAAGTTGTATGTGTATCAAGAAGTTGCCGATTTAATCTCGCAAACACACCATGATTTGATGGAAACCGTAGTCTAACTTCGAGTTAACGGAAGTTTATCCGAGATATGTTCATCTCAGAATGCACCAACAACTACATATTTATTAATACTCCAAGTTCTGTTTGTTGTACGATTACCCATCGCTAGAATGAACGGAAAACTCGTCTTATTTCTGCTGTAGTTTGAACTGTTGAACAACCAAGATCAGTATATGGATCGAAAAGTATGGTCCTGGAAATACCCGAAGGCACAAATTGAAATATCATCGATTTTTTCGTTTTTTAATCGCGAGTATTTTTTGAATGAAAGTGCTTGCTGCTCGAGCTGCTGAGCACTTTTAGAGAGTGCTCAGTACTCAGTTATCGATGCAATTCGAGCGACAAGTATGGAGAAGATGAAAATTTGTGTCATGATAATGAACTCTGGGAAGTAGCAGAATAGAAACAAAATTGAGTGTTTTTTTTCTCAACCAGGATGCCAGTGGAACTCTTTTTAGCACCTGAGGGAGACAGAGGATCTTCAAACCTATGCTGACTTCAGAGATACCTATATACAGGGTGGGGGATAAAGTATTGAACCAAGTAAATATCTTTCAAACGAAAAGAACGATATTAATGAAAATTTGCAGGTAAGCGCAATGGAACAGAATGCACCTGATGAACACTTTAAGTTGATGATATACTTCCGGTTCAACTGAAAATGCTATCGACTTCTTCAATTCAAATGGGACACCCTATATATTTCTACAGATTCTGAAAGAGCTTGTTATTTTGAATTCATACATACTCAGTTCATTCTGAAAAAAAATTGTGAAAACGAGAAATATAGGACTTTAATCAACCTCCTTTGAGTTTATTGCATTGAATTGTACGTTTATTCATTATTATGCATACAAGAAACATCAATCAGTTTATCTGAGGAGTTTTTTGCTCTAATGCAAAAAACTCAAAGGAGGTTCATTGAAGTGCTATATTCCTTGTTCTTACAAATTTTCTACACTGAACTCAGTATGTATGAATTCAAAATGACGAGCTCTTTCAAAATCTGTTAAATTGAAGAAATTGATGACATTTCCGGTTGAACCGGGCGTATATTATTCACAAAAAAATGTACACCAGATGCATTTTGTTACTTACCTGCAAATTGTCATATTGTTTTCGTTTGAAAGATATCAACTTGGTTCCATAGTTTATCTCAACCCTGTATAGACCTAACGTTCGACAATCGACCCTAACCTAACTTCACGTCTTATGTGAGCTACATATTGAAGCGATGTAATGAAAGTTTTTCATTGAAAAAATAGGTTTTACCATGATTGTTGATAGTGACTATCAGCTGTCCAGGGATAATAACACGTCATTGAAGTTGAAATGATTTGGAAGGAGTTGAGTGGACTCTGTCAGTCAACAAACTCAACTGAAGAAACATGCAATATTAAACTTCGAAGGTCAATGGAAAAATCTATAAAAAGGATTGCAGTTAATTAGAACGAACTAGAGGGAATTCAGGGGGAGGGTTAAAGAATTCCACCTCCTGCTCAACCCCACACGATACAATCGAAAGCTAATTTGATTCAGGTTAATGGCCGGTCACTCGATATGCTGATATCCTATGTAACGGCCGGCGTCGTCGTCGCGACGCTTGTTCCAATCAAGTGTGCCTTGAACTGTCCTGCTTCGTTGCTATTTCTCGGCATTCGGATTCGAAGGAATTTTTGGAAGATTGGAGGGAGAATTGCAAAGTTGAAAGGAGTTGAAGGATATTTTAGGGATATGAATACGCGAAGTGGAAGATAAGAAAATATCCAAACGGATTTGATAGCTATTCAAGAAAGCGCAAAATTCCTTCAAAATTTCGAGTTGTAACTCGTAATATTACTGACTTCCAAGTGACAACTGTGAATTTTCCGAAATTTCGAGCAATGCGGAAAGAGTTGAAAGACACCAAAAATCAATGAAACAAAAATGCAAAGTTGAAAGGAGTTATAGGAATTCGAATACTTCGAATTGTGATCAAATTGAATAAAAATGAGGAAATTGGGAAGATATCAGAATATAT
Organism: Gastrophysa polygoni; assembly: GCA_963576655.1. NCBI lineage: Eukaryota > Metazoa > Arthropoda > Insecta > Coleoptera > Chrysomelidae > Gastrophysa > Gastrophysa polygoni. Next base: position 23,933,811 of record OY755090.1, on the reverse strand, counting down.
TCGGAAAATATGAATAATCTGAAGAAATATTCTCAGAACTTCGGAAATTCGGAGAGAACAGAATATTTGTAGTTGTATTCGGATGATATTGATAGGAGTTGAGAGGAATCCAAAAAAATGAAATGAATATTACAAAATTTGAAGATATTGAAAAAAGTTCTGAGGAAACGAATACTTGAAACTCGGACTAGAATAAAAGAGATAAGACGAACAAGAAATGTATTCGAGAGTTATTCATGAGAACTCAGAAAGGGCCATAATGTTTTCAAAATTCCGAGTTGCAACTCGGGACAACTGGACAACTGGGGATTTTACAAAATTTCTAGACGCAACTCGGAAGGTGTTGAAAGAGACCAAAAATGAAGAGAATCATAGGAATTCTCCTTGAATTCTGATTATTAATCAAATGTTCATCAAGAAGTTGAATGGAAATGACAGATATTCAAAGATTTCTGAAGTTCAGAAATTGAATGTGAGAAACCAGAGAATTTCTACATGAATTCGAATGGTGTTGAAAGGAGTTGAGAGAAATACATGGAATTTGAATGGAAAATCGCAAAAACCATGTTGAAGAAATGGTTGGGATTCGAATACTTGGAATTGGATTGTATTGATGGAAGAATGAGAACGTTCAGAAAATTCGGAAATGATCTGAAGAAAAATTGATAGATAGAAATGTGTTCGAGGAACGCCGAGGAAGAAAATTGGGAAAGAGCAACCGGAAGGAAACCAAACCATCGAAGCGAAGACACACACACACACACACACACGCACCTCACTCTCCCGCCACCCGATCGAAAACTACCCCGTCGTCCTGCCGAGACTCCTCATCCTGCCTCCTCCGCATCTGCATGTCCCAAGACGTCGGCGTCGCGACGCGCCGCGCGCGGCACCGCCCGCCGTCCAGGCCGCGTCAGTAGCGGCAGCGCTCTCGAAGTCAGCGTCACGACGGCCGCAGCGACGCCAGAGGACGTCGGCATCGCGCGCGCGATTCGGATGAGGCGGGAATTTTTTTCCGAGAGAATTTTTCGAAAAAGTGGGGTGGTTTAGTGGTTGGTTTCGGGGGTGTTTGAGTGTGGTTGAGTGAGGGGTGAGAGTGGTGTTTGTTTGCTGGGAAGGGAGTTGAGGTGGTTCAGTGAGTGGCGTTGGAGGGTTCGATGTGGAATTGATGTCAAGATTCGAAATTGTCTTTTCAACATTATTATTTTTCGCTGCTCAGTCATCGATTAATTGAGAATTATTTTATATTCATTCGATGATTTTCAGTTGGAATTTTTACGCTCGTTCTGGATCGAATCTATGAGAAAAATCACCTTGTTGTCCAAGATGAAATCACAAATCTATATGATAATAAATATTCATACGATTCAATTTTATTGAATGGAAACATGTTAATATGAAACATGAAAAAGAAACTGAGAACAATTGAGGATTGTCCAGCTGAGAAATAATTCGAATGTGATTCCAGTAGATATATTGAGTTTGCTTCGTGAAGTAGCTCGAAGATTCTCATATATTTTGACTTTTGTGTAACAGTTTCTCAATATATACAGGGTGTCTCACACGGATTTACTGGGAAATGACAAATTATTTTCGGAAACGCTGAAACACGTCGATTTTAATTTCTAGGGGGACACATGTCAGTGATGAATTTAGTCACGCAACTTCATCCCCCTGCCTGGGGCGGCTACCCCATTGCGAATCATCATAGGGAACTTGGGTCGAGTGATACATCATCTGAAAGCTCTCTTCATTCTCTATCGAAACGTTTATTATTTTTCCAGAATCGAATGACTGGTACTTGAGATTAGTGTGGTAATAGGTTTAATTTGAATAATCAATATCGTACCTGTTCTCATCGAAATTCAATTTATTAATTGCTCGAAATGAGCCCCTCCTACCTCCATACAATGATAAAGTCTACTTTCGAAACTATTACGAATGTTTTCCAATACTTCTGGAGTTATGCTGCCGCACTCGTTTACAATTCGACCACGTAGATCCTCTAGTGACTCTGGCGGAGTGGCAAAAACTTTGCTTTTGAGATGCCCCCATAAAAAATAATCCAACGGGTTGAGGTCCGGTGATCTAGCTGGCCACTCAATTGGTCCTCGTCGCCCTATCCAATGATTGGTATATCGTTCATCCAGAAAGTTTCTAACCGCTACTGCATAGTGAGGTGGTGCTCCATCTTGTTGAAAATGGAGGTTGTCTGCCGAATGATCTCCATCGTTTTCGATGATATCCTTTATCATGGGATCGATGGCATTCTCAAGAAGATGTAAATACATTTTTCCATTCAAATAAATAAATAAATTGAATTTGAATAAGAACAAGTAAGATATTGACTAATTACATTGAACCTGTCAACAACACTGATTTCAGTTACCATTCATTCGATTTTGAAAAATTATACACGTTTGGATAGAGAATAAAGAGAGCTTTCAGATGATGTATCACTCGACACACGTTCCCTATGATGATTCGCGAGGGGGTAGCCGCCCCCGTCCGGGGGATGAAGTTGCTCGACTAAATCCATTACTAACATGTGTCCCCCTAGAAATTAAAATCGACCTGTTTTAGCGTTTCCGAAAATAAATTGTCATTTCCCAGTAAATCCGGGTGGAAAGTTTTCGTTGGGACACCCTGTATACGGTTCTCATTGAAACATTCGCAGTGAACAACAAACTTAAATGATGAGGAATTTGTTTCCTGTTGAAATCATGACTCTATTACCACTGCCAACTAAATTTTGTATAACCATTTTATTGAACTCATACAAGGAATATCTGTTTCTATATATGCATTATTCAAGAAAATATTTTTCATCCCACAGAACCAAGCTGAAATTTCTTGAGAGAGTAATAAAATGAATACAATCAATCAGCTCCCAGAGTTGAGGGTGGTTTTAACCCTTCTACATTTTTTGAGTTTCCTCGAAAACCGAGAAGAGAGTAATCCTCTAAAATGAACTGTTATCGAATTTCATTAAATTTGTTCCAGTCATTTCTGAACATTGTACGAAAATATGTTTTCCATGTAAACTCTGAAATCTCCTCACGGACAAACGGTACATTATGATATATTAATAAATTGGTTCCAATTGGTTTCTCTATTACACTTGGTAGCTTTTTGATAGGGATCGATAGTCGTCTGACCCCATCTGTGTAAACAATTTTCGACATTAGGATTCCAAAATGACTTATTAACAAAAGTTCTCCGTATAAAGTGCCAACTTCTTGAAGGACATTTTATGACTTTTTTCTGTCAAGATTCCCGACTGTCGTCCTGGTTCGGAAGTTCCGTCCCTTATCCATGTCCGAAAAGTCGGTTCGAGTGCTCGGATCACGTCGTTTGTCACCGACGCTTTCGGATCCACTCGGAAGATAGTTCGCTCGACCCTTCTGCCGTTGTCTTGTTAAAACTTGTTCGTCTACTTACTTCTTGGAGTACTCTCTGGAGTTTTTCGCGTTTGGAGGGAAACGGAAATTACTGTTAACAATCCGCGAAAGATGAGGATCGTCAACAGGGATAGGATTCGAATAACTCAAAATGAAAATCAATGATTTGAAATGGAATTAAATGTTCATTCTGGGGTACACAATTATGCGAAATATGCTCTCGATATTGTTAATAGCATCCATCGTAGCGCACCCGCCATTTATTGTAAGTTCATTCGTCTAAGTTTAAACTCTTTAATTAGAAGGTGAAAGCATCTGAGCTCACATAATAGGATGCAGGAATCATCATCGAGGATATCGATTGTCGACATTCCTGACTGGAACTGAGCTCTGTCGAAGAATCGAGTGGAATCAACGATAGGATTTTCGACGAAATGGCGGGAGCGCAGCAAAACTTTTGGCGGGTACGCACATCGAAAGTTTTGGCGGTAGCGCTCGACATCTATAAGAGAGTCGTTCGGTTCTGTTGTCCCTCGACGATACTTTGAGTGGCGCGAACAAAATAACTCAGTTGTCAGCTATTTGTTCGCCTAGAAGATGGAATGTTTCGTTTGATGCACAGGGCGTTCCGGATACGTGTGACAACTTTCCTAGTGAGGAGCACATATGAATGTATGGATTGAAGTTATAACTACGGATGGTTTCAGGAAGATATAGAACTAACGCACTATGGCAATATACAGAATTGTCAATTTTTCATTCATTTTTTGATGATATTCATTATCATACTGGATGTTTTATTTCAATCTCGAAGACGGAATGTGATTGAACAAGTTCGATTACAGACTGTTATAAATTCGATTATTTTCATGGGTATCTTGGAATCAGTGGAGGATACAGCGAATTGTAAATGGAGGCGTGCCCAAAAAAAAAAACCTATTGGGAATCCAGAAAATTTCGTCGATTTTTAGAGATATATGAAGTAGCCAAAATCTCGAGTTGATTTTTTTGAATACGGAACTGGATTTTTCATTGATTCCATCGAGAACTGAGTCTCTTGAATACGAAGACATATCACAGGTATCAAAGAATTTAAAATATTATCGAATTTCATTTTGGAATGAATCTCATGTTGAACAGGGTTTTTTCAAATTATGGAAACCTTCCCCTGATCTCCCCATCGGATCGTTTTTGTCAATAAAATCAGGGTGTTTTCCAAAAAAGATTTTTCTGGCCGAAATGGACAGCAAACTTGTCATATTGATTCCCAGGAAGTTATGATCTTGATCACAACAGCAACTCGAGGGTTCATTGGATCAAAAATTCAACCAGGAATTCGAGGATGGAAGGATATACAGGTTCCATCAGAATTCGAATCAGGATTTTCTCTCATTTCTCGCCAATACGGAAAGAGAACCTATGATGATATGAATAACTAGTCGTTGGAAATGGATCCTGAGGACCATGATATATCTCTATATTTTATGCACTGGGAACGTCGAGAGTGGTAATTATCGCAGGCTCATAAAAATAGTGTACACATCCCGACTGAGGGTATAAATTCCAAAATCCTTAAGATAATTCACTGAGACCGTCTGCAGGAAACTTGTTCAACTTTCCTTCGAAAGCTATCCGTGTCTCATTGAAATACAAAGTTGAATTTTATTCTACAGTTTGTTGCCATTAAGGAGAAGTGAACGACGATATTTTTCCACCGGTGCCCTGCTATTTTCTCTGCTTTCATTAAGGCTACTCGTATTGTTTCCGGGTACCGTTTTATTGCTTCGATAAATGGGCCCCCGAGTTTACTATGATGAAATCTGTTCATCTTTATGTACGTTATCTCTAATGGCCGCCTTTATCGCTTTGCCATTGTTTCGGTGTCTGTATGCCTAGAATGATCGATGGAAAGACGATAAACCACGTAACTGAGCATTTTCTTCGCAGTCAATATCAAACACGTAGAGGAAAGGTATAACCTTGTAGATATCACCAGAAATATCATTGTGAATCAGAATTTCTGGTGGTCTACATATCCCAGAAAAAACATTTTTGTTGTTATCATCAGCATACAAACTATGCTACTGAGAGAGAACGTTATTATTTTTTCTTTCTCGTTCATTTCATTCATTGTTTTTCACAATGATAATGTATAACAACGAGTTTAATAGTGTACAGTATTCCTTATGACTATTTATTTTGCGGAATCTCCGGAGTATTCTGAATTTCTCAATCATATATGGACATCATAGATGAATCACGTCCAACACTAGTGTTCAAAAAATAATAATTTGATGTAGTTAGAATTTTTTCCTTGAATGAATTTCATCTGGTGCAGAATTCATTACTGATTGTCAACTAATTATCGTGCGTGGAAACTAATTGCTATTCTCGACTGGTATCGCAGCAAATACTCACTCGAAACCTTGGGATTACCTTCGAGAGAACCGCCTTTCTGGTGTTTATGTTGAAATCCGGTCGATCCAGGAACAATTCTACCACATTCATTCCGATCTGAATAGATTCCAAAACGTCGTTTCAAATGACGCGAAGTTTGTTCTATTCCAGACGATGATGTGTGAATTATTGATCAACTGATCGGTGAAGTGTGATCAAAGATTTGATCATCATGTGATCACCGTTTGAACTAAAATGAAATTGATACTCGGAGGGTAGAAATCGGATCTAACAAGAAAACACCTGGTGCAAAATGTTTCCCATCCCAGAAAAAAAAGGAAATTCCTGAAAAATTGCACAGCTTTGATGAACAATGAACGAGTATTCAAGAAGATCTCAGGAACCGGTCATGATGAATCGAATTAGATCGATGAATTTCGAGTGTCGAGCAGTTTACATGATATCATGATCATTTCCATGAAGTGTCCCGCCAATCTAAACTTTTCGCGCGTGTGAAAGGGATGATATTAGGAACAAACACCTTCGGGGCGAAGAAGAATATTATCTTTTGACAGGCCTTTGGAATTGGAAAAGTTCGCAGAAGCAACACGCGCAACAAATATAAATATTGCCACACATCAAACGGATGAAATACAGGAGGTCGTATGGAGTTAATCGAGGCCAACTATGATGTGAGAGAATATTCCGAGAAAATCTATTCGTTCTTGTTCTATATGCTTTGTTTTTATCGGAGTCGAATAAGAAATAGATGAATACCCGAAAAACTACAACAATATTTAGAAAAGTCTGAATATGAATTGCAACTGAGTTGCCAAAAAGTGGAAATTATTAGCGACTTCTTAGTATCTTTCAAGAGTGTACCACTCTCGATGGTGATTTCTGGAGAATATGTAAATTATTGAATGATGTAAAATCGATGTAAATTTGATACCAACTCTCCTAGATTTTGAGACATCAGCGCATGAACTTACATTTTCCAGAATATTTTTCCTCTTTCAGTCAATTTCAATGGAGTTGTCGCCATTTGAAAAGAATTACACAACATTTTCGATTCATTTATGTCATGGTGAACTCTTGCCTGTAATTAGAAAATGCGAAATCCAGAAAAGATGCAAAGAGAATCTGCTATGAGAATGTAAAAATATTATTCTTATTGATGAAAAAGTTGTAGAGGAAACATGAAAATTGCCAAAATAGGTTTCTCGCATATTTTTCTGAATGTTTCAACACCACGAAAACAAAACATATTATGTTCAAGGAATATACTCAATGTTGATGGCAAGTTCGACAGGAAATTTTGACGCTTTTTGTACAGTATCAGATTCAACCCAACCAACTCCTGTAAAAACCAGTCGGGCCTTGAAATTAGCAGTTTCACAGTCGGCCATCAATTCTATATCCTTTCGCGAGAAATCACCTTGTATAGGAATCCTCTCCTAGTGTCTCGTTCGTTCTGTGTTTCACCTCGATTTTCATCTGTGTCACACGTGTTCTTTCTAGTTCCGGATTTCCATCGTTTCTTTGTATCATTTCGACGTTCTTTCTATACTATCGGGAGTTCCTAGAATTCACCATCGATTAGTTTGTCGGATTCCGGTACATTCATTTTTATATCATCCGACGGATTTCAGACGAACAGTGGAGCTTTTATTCTTCTAACTACAATAGAATTGTCAGGAAGACAGGCGATTTTTGTTGGGGTTTAGAGAGGGCTCGAGAAATCCAACCACAATGTTTCTAGCGGGTCATGGAGATGCTGTAGGATGATCGAGAGAGGAATTGTGTACATCGAAGGATACTTACTTTTATTTATTCATTCATTTTCATTGGTACTGGTCCCAAAAAGTCACGAGATCGAGATGATGATCCTTTTCTTTGTATAATGAGTCCAAGAAATCGATCGACGGGTCCATCGAGTTCTTAGGATCGTCCGTTCTGGAGATAACGCACTTAGGAGCGAGATAACTTCGTTATCGAGACGAATTGGGTTTTTTCGATTGCAGATCCGTTTCGAACGGGAACGAATTAGTGATCGTGGATTTTCTCAGATTTTTAGAAGAACAATTAGGAATTTCGAAATTTTGAAGATCGATAATACGGTAAATATGTACCTTGGACCTTCTGACATAATCGAAATTCCACAATTCACGATTTGACATTCCTCAATCTAGATGAAAATCGAACGAAGAATCGATCGGTGGGTCGATCGAGTCTGTAAGACCAACCGTTCCGGAAATATGGTGCGTCAAAGTGAAAATAGTGCGGTTTTTGCCAAAACACGCTCTTAGGAGCGAGATTATTCCGTTACCGTGATGAATTCATGTTTTCCGATTGCAGATTCGTTTTCTACGGATCCGAATTAGTGGTTGTGAATTTTCTCAGATTTTTAGAAAATATAATTAGAAATTTCGAAATTTTGAAGATCGATAATACGGTAAATATTCACCTTGGACTTTCTGACATGATCGAATTTCCGCAATTTACGATCAGATCCTTCGACATCCTCCAATCTGGATGGAAATCGAACGAGGAATCGATCGATAGGTCGATCGAGTCTTTAAAACCGACCGTTCCGGAAATATGGCGTGTCAAAGTGAAAATAGTGCGATTTCAGACAATTACCGAACTTAGGAGCGAGATAACTTTGTTATCGTGATGAATTGACTTCGTCCGATCACAGATCCGTTTCAAACGGGTCCGAATCAGTGTTTATGAATTTCCTCAGATTTCTAGAAAAACAATTAGGAATTTCGGAATTTTGAAGATCGATAATACGGTAATACAGAAATATTTTGTGCATGTTTTGAACTTTTTCACTTCAAACCCTTCGGAGGGGTGAGCTCCAACCCTTGAATCTCAAATTGGATAAGGGGTCAAGTATGATACACCATTTTGAAGGGAATCGAAATCTCTTTCAAACGCTTCCTTGTTTTTGAATTCAATAGAGTAGTTCTCGTATATGAAAATAATCGGCTAGTGATGGAAAGTAACGCTTTTCTTCCTTTCATCACTATTTCTCATTTCGTAGTTAGAACGATGTTCATCTTATGAGTGCCACATGTGTTTTTTTTTAAATCCTGTCCTATCCAACATTACATAAAAAATATAGAAATCATTCATTTTAATGTCACTTCCTCGATCTCTCTCAGTAAAATGCATACCTTGTTTCGTTTTCATTGGGCCACCTTGGATATTGTTCTGATTGTTTGAGGTTATTCCATTCTGATGTCTGACCGATTCGGTATTCGAATTCACCGGAGCAGTTCGAGAGATTTTTCGACCGGAAACCTGACACGTACCGCACAAAAAACAACATCGAAATTTTTATCGGTAATTACGTGGAAATAATATTCGTCATTCATTAAATTCACCGCTATTCGTAGATCAAAGACGCCGATGAATGGCAGCGAAAATTTTCGAGTTTGCAGTCCGATGCATTGCGATCCATTGTGAGCAACATAATGAAACGCGAACTACCTTTCCTTGTCGAATCGCTGGGATTTTGAACAGTCTGAATATTTAGGGATTTTCCCTTCTGAAAGCCAAATCATCAAATATGACGTTCGAATTTGTATCCCAGAATCGTCCATCTCTCTATCATTTGGCTCAGTTCATAATCAAATTACCAGTTTGAGGATGTATTTGATGATGCAAAAATCATGGATGACTCATCTTATTGAGTAGGAAAAAATTCTAATCTCCACAGGACATTTTCCAACAAATGAAAAATATAAAATTGATGAAATACAACGAATAGAATAGAATCACAATGGAACATGACACAGATTATCTCCATCCATTCAGGTATACATTCAGAATGAAATGCAAATACATTACACACAATTTAAGGTAACAATAAAACTTTATGATTGATATTCGTCAACTCTTTTATTATTACATCATCATAACTTATTACAAAAAAAAGAATTATATCTTACCGACTCACATTTATAATACTCGAAAAAAAGATCACCACGTCATCCCACTAACCCGAAAATCACTTATCCAACATACTTATACATACTTAGCTCCAAAACTGTTCAACACTCTTCCTTATATAATTAGAAGCATCAATATATTCCACATTTTTAAAAAGACACTCAAAACATTCATATTCAGTCAGGCAAGACAAACAATCGCTGATTTCGTCAATAAAAAATAATTTTGATCAGCTATAGCAGTGGGAGAAATATGGGTATAACATCACATTTTCATTCTCTTAGGATGGACTTATGATTCGACTCGTTAGAATTACTTTTGGTTATATATTATTATAAGTCATGTATGTTTGTGTATGTATATATGTATGTGTCATTTTGCATCAAGTGCGTAGGTGAGCATAGTTTATTGATAGTTTTTTTTCAGATTTTACATACATTGATTATTATTTTATATATTGATTGGTTGGATGCTGACTCATGATAGATTTTACGCCTCGAAACAAGTGTTGCTCACTTATTGAGTACGAAAATTATTGTGTACTTGTCATATTTAGAAAGATGTACATAGTTCACAGTTTTTACCATTTTTATTATTCAATATTATTCAATTATAATTCAATGAAATTTACTTCTATTGTTCGTTCGACACAATTTCACTTTCTCTTTCATGTTTCCATTATTGTAATTGTATTTCCTGCGAAACAAGTGCAATAGCACTTATCGCCAAACTAACTTTATTCGCATTTATAGATACTTGTAAACTATTTTTTTCAGAATAAAGTTATTATTATTATTATTATTAACTTGATGAAATGAGTGAAATGGGCTCAATCCTTTGACTGATGTGAGGAAGATCATTGCTGAGAAAGTCAATCTTTCGATTACTGTTTGCCAATGTAAAGTATGGAAACATCTGATAAACTTTCAGTAAGGATTGAATGGAGGATCGAAAATAAAAGAATATTGGTAAAAGGTATTTCATTTGGTACCCGGAGGTGGATATTTATTCTTCGATGCTGAATTTCACGATGCTATTCTGAATATATTCCGAAGAACATGCGAAAGAAGTTTTCCGTGAATAACCCTGTACAACGTGTAGGTATATGAAAACTTCCATAAATTGGAAAATTGAATACAAACGACGGAAAAATGCTTCGAAATCAAATAAGGTCAAGTCGTTCAGATGTAACTGAACAATATTATATTTCCACGAGGGAATCTCTAAAATTTTCATCTTCTCTTCTCGAAGCAATCCAACTATTCGAGCATATCTGAGGAATTCACCTACAATATGCCATTTAATTTCATTGAGATTGGCGTACACTTCGACTTGTTTTCATAACAAAGCTGCAACATCTCTGCAGAGTCCTCCAGAAAGAAGTCAAATTGAATTTCATTACCATAAAATTATATTGCCTTTCTCAATCTTGGATCCGCCGCCAAGAAAAAATACGTCAATTATCCAGTGGCGGTACGTCAGGGTCGGCAGTGTCGACCCACGAATATTCCCGATGATTAATATTCAGTTATAAATTGTGAGTTATTTTCTACACATCGAAGTCCTGAGTTAGGTACACCACTTGTTCATGACATGAAGGGTGAATACTTTGTGTTATTAGCTTTTGTCTTCTCTCAATTAAAGGGTAGTAGTCTGATATATTTTTCTGGGAATATTGAGAATATGTATACGGAACTGTTGGCAAAACATTTTATTGTGTCATGCCATGGTATTGAGGGATGAAGATATGGTGTTGTTAGCATTATATTGAATTTGAAATGTATGATAAAAACGTATTTATATGTCTTCGAAGATAACTTCATTCGGATGCCATTTTGGACGTTCATGCAATTTAATATTGAGCTAACAAGTTGGAAATTCAAATAGACCTTTGTTCGCGCCTATATTAGAAAGGCGGAGAAATCCAACCAGTTTCTCACTGGTTGGATATAATACCATATATTTGGTAATCAGTGAAGTATATCTGGTTACTTGAACCATAATAGTCAATGGAGTTGACTGAAACAACATTCCATATCTTGATGGTTCTATCTGGACAGTATCATTTTCTATATCAGTTTCAAAATAATATAGAATAGTCCCTAATCATACTCCTGAACGCTTTTCTATCACTTTATCATGAACTTCGTTCACTCGGCTCTGAGCGGAAGTGTTATTTTCGTTTATTCAATTTTCGATAGCAATCTCGTTCTTTTTTTGCCAACTCTTGATGAGTCTCGAAGTACCACAACCCGCCACTGCGATTATCTCTCCTGTGGGACATCCGACATTGTTGTGAATAAAGAAGAAATAAAAGACCATCTGTAACTGCTCAGATTCGGTACGTGCTGTGACGCGAACCTGTCTAAAGACACATATTCCATGCGAATCCGCAGACAAATGTCTATTGTTTATCTTCGTAGACCGATGAAAGAGAACGGAAAAAATACACGCATACAATATCGCACGAACGTGATGATAATTCCTGAAAAGGATGCGCCCGCCGTCGGTGAACCAAGATATCCCGTAATGTTCCCGGATCCGAATTCGGGGTGAAAGCAGATGCGCCGACGAATACGACAGGACGTGCATTGAGGAGCCACTGTGATGGATTCTGGCTCAGAAACAACGATTACTGAATAATCTTTGGTTTTGTTCAATTAGTTCAATGTCGAAGAATCCAGGACAGCTTTGTTATAACAATGAAGTAGCTGTCCTGGATTATCTATTGAATTTATAACTGAAGAATTGTTTTTTTGATTTTGTGCAAGTTGATTAATATTAATAGGCTATGAATGTACAGACAGTAGTTTATATTTTCCATGTCTATTCATAGAAATGATCTAATGAAAAGTATACGAATTTGTTGTAGGAGAATACAGGGTGATTCTCAAAATTGGAAGTGATTATTTCGAGAAGGTATTGTTGGGTTCGAAACGAGACTTTGGTACATAATTTTTTAGAAACGAGCGGAGAAAATCACACCCAAAAGCTGGGAAAACTGATGTTCTCCTAGTATGATATTGCGAAAACACTCCCTATTCATTGATAACGATTTTCTGGCAAACGTTAGTTGAATGAAAACAACTGCGAGAGACGAAACTCTTTGATTCGAATTCAGAGTTTCTTTTTGTGAAAATAAAATTTGTGGCAATCAATGTGTGGACCTCCCTCCAACTCCCCCAACACTGAGTGTACATAAATTTCGAAGCAAAGAAGAAACAGATGGCCTGAAAAAATAGGGACATGCTGATTTCAAGAAGAAGATCCAGAAGATTTTCAGAAGATCCGTTATCATAATCACAATTTTAGATGCACTTTTTTTTTCCTGGCTTACAGTGGTTGTAGCTCGGTGGGGGTGAATTTTAGGTCACATGTTTATTCAAAGAGAAAGTCGTATTTTGATCCAAAAAATGCGTTAGTGGAATACCAACAATCACCCAGTATATCGTATACAACATGTCAGCAAGTGTTTTCCGCAATACGTAGGAATTGTCATCATCGGTCGAATACACTTTGCCAGAAAATTGGATATCCAAGATGCAAGCAACAATTCCTTTACGATAACGCCCTTTCCTATGTACAGCCACTCCCCATCCTGAACCCAAATATGACACTAAAATGCGGTGAACGCTTTCAGTAGTTTCAGTTTCAGTAGTTCGGGATGTCGTATTGCGGGTTCATTTTATAGTAGCGGAGCTTCTGGGCATACAACGGACGCATTCAAAAGTGTTTGGGATTCGGCTAACAAAAACAGAATGTGCTTTGATGACGAGGAATGGGTTTCCGAAACGTCCCATTAAGTTCCGAAGACACGAATTTCGTCTACTTTGTGGGGTCGTAACGAGCAGATTACATGACCCACTATGATTATGATTCAGTTACTTCGTAGTTAGGAATGAATTATGAAATTTTTGGGACAGTTCGGACGAATACTACTGATAGTTTTCTGTGGACTTTGGTTTGGGAGAGTTCGGTCATACAATAATCTCGAATATTGACAAATATGGGTTCGTTTTGGGTATAAATAATAATGATAATGATAGCGCTTATTGCATTATTATTATTACAGTTTTCCATTTACAGAGCAATTTTACAAATCAAAATACAAGATTCAGTAGCATCAATTTCTAATTATGAATGAAATGTCATTCACAAACCCTATGTGAATACTAAGATGAAGAATATAAAGAAGGATAGAAGCAAAAGAAAGTAAACAAAATCAAATGTAGATTCAGAGATGCGCACGAGATTTATTCTTGAGTTCACAAACACTGCACGAAAAGAAGTCACAGACACTGGAAAGATTGTTTGCATTACTGCACATACAATTTATTGGCGCCTTGAACATTGAGTTTGTTTGGGCTCTTTTGCATAAGGAAATAGTGTTGTGTCTAGTTGTTATTCTTTTAACAAATATACCAACTTGCGATAGTAACGCGGGACAGTCGATTTTACCATTGAATAATTTATACAAGTATAAAAAAGAAGCCTGATTTGTTCGTGTTTTCAATGATACAAAGTCAAATCTATGCAGCAAATCCTGATAATCACACCCTCTTGGAGGATAGATTCCGTTGATGCTAAAGCTTAGAAATTTCAAGAATGTCTTGGACCATATCAATTTTAGAAGAGTATTGAGTGTACTGTCTGTGAGTTCTTCGAGGAGGTGGTACATTCATTTCTCAGCTTTTCATGGGATTTTCTCTCCTCGTTTCTAAGAAATAGAGTAGAAGTTATTACAAATTATTGCAATATATTTGTAGTAAGGACAAATTTGGGATCTGCTCCAAAATGTCACTGCGCTCGCAATTAAACCTTTAGATACCTAAAAGAGAAATTTATTAGTATTGAGTGTATATAGGATTCCATATTATGGACCCGTATTCCAATTTAGTTCTGACAAGACTGAAATATAGAGAGGTTGATGCTGATATATTATTGAAATTCTTACAGTTTCTTATAATGGAGTCATATGATCGATATGCTGAGCTTATCTGGGTATTATCTGAAAAGCGTCCGATCTAGGGAATCTTTGGAATGAGAGGTTTGACACCAACTTCAATAGAACAAAACAAATAATCAAAGTTGATAATACTCTGAAAAAATTGATGTTGATCGAAGCGTACCGCAAAAAAAATGATGAAATCAAAGATATGATATTATACATTATCTATTATGAATTTCTCTGCCATTCTCCAAGAACGAACTAGGGTCTATTTGAAATTTGTTCAACATTATCCAACAACTCACCTATGAAATGATATTATCTGATCTTTTTTTGAATCTATTAGTACAGACCATCTCGAACAAAGTTTAAAAATTCTTCCTGGACTTTTGATGGGCTGAACCAACTAGGATTATTTACCAATTTTCGATTTTCAAACAACAAGTAAAACTGAGTCTCTTTATTTTCACACACTTATGGATCAATAAGCTGAACAATAGAATTAAGTGAATGATCTAACACTGTTAACTCGATTCGAATGGAAATAAGTGAAAATGTCATATTTCTTATTCAAACGGATACTGATTGTTTTCATTTCTTTATATATCATATCATCGGCAATTTGAGCTGAGCGTTGGGTATAATTCGAGTTTTTCGTAACGTAGAGAAAGTATAGTATGTCACTCTTGTATGAACTGAAACACACTTGTTCAGTAAGACTACTACTTGCCTCGTGTTTGATATTCTTGATATTCTATCTGTTGAGAGGTTATATCATAGTCTTATCACTTGTAAATATTAGGGAAAGGAATTTCCGTGGAAGTAGATTCCATTCCCTCCTGTGTGTAACTGAATTAATTTGATCATTATCGAATTTCAGTTGTTATAGATAAGTATCGAAATGACCCTACAAAATAACCTATTTTCGTGCAGAATGGATAAGAGCATTGCATGTACGATATTACTGTGTTGATAAGTAACGTAGACTGTGAAAAAACGCCTCGAAATCGACCGAAAAACATGTTCGTCTCACAATTCCTCACAATTTTTATATGGACTTCCAAGCCCTGCGAATATATTTTCAATATTGTTCAGAGCCCAAACAGTTCATGAGTATATAGTATAGTATAGAATATTTATTAAAGTACCTATACAAATATTTGGAGTATTACAGTTGCCCTCATTCTATTAGACTTGAATACTGAATAGAAAGTATGTACATTATATGTGAAGTCGCACACATCATACTCGTTCGAGAAAGCAAGGTGTATTTTTTTCTTCCATTGAAAAAGCTAGGTCGATTTTCAGAGTTGATTGAAGTCTCTGATAGGACCTACTCGTTACCTACTCGTGCATTAGTCGGAGAAACAAGGAATAACGAATTATTCTCACGAAAGTTGAAGTCTTTTTAGCGAATCTGTTTGAATGGAGTTGAAAACGAAAAGTTATGAAAGCATACACTCCACAGAGCATATTGAATTAAATGGGAACCCATTAAAAAGTTGAAAACTCCATATAACTTGAGGAAGAGACAACCGAAAAAGGTTCTTCAAATGAACATAATTTTTCAATTCCTTGACACTTTCCTCTTGGAATTAATGGGCTGTTATAGTCAACCTGGAATTGGTAGCAGTTAGTGTCAGAATTGGGAGAAATCTCTTTCTCATGGTCGTTTCGATTCCTCTTTTTCTCTAAGCTCGATCTAGTATATAGAATAATATATTTTTGGAACTTACTCGTTTCGCTAGGTGTTATCAAAGTAGTGCCAAGCATAATCGTTATCTAAGTTATGGAAACAAGTTTCGAAAGACACTATTTTTGAGCACGTGAAATTGTGGAACTGTCAGTTTTTGAAACAAGGATACGATTTCTTCCTCGAACGCCACACTGAAATATTCAATGCGATCAATCAATATTCGATATTTGAAATATCAAATGAGGTTCCTTATATGTGACTAGGGGTAGAAGGAAATCACCCTCATCACTCTGAATCCTGAGTCACCCAAAGATAACGAAATTCAGCTCGACAAATGATTTATATTATGGGAAAAAACACATTTTTAGTGTCAATTCTTGAATTTTGATGCATATGCAAAGCAAATTTTGACAGTTGGACAAATAATAATTTTATTCGTGAACCATGTTCAGCAAAGTACCAAGCTGTTCCTGATATATTTTTATGATTTTGTCTCTCATACCAATGCATCAATTTTGTTGCTGAGCAACACAACACTCGTCCCCGCAGACACGTGGTGTTGCTTGGCAACGCGAATTCGAGCAACCAATAGAATTGTCTGGAATATTCAGAACATCGTGGTATATATCACTTACGATAACTTCATTCGAGTTCACCTATTTGACATGGAAATGCGAACTTTACTGGCTTTCAGAATGAATTCCTGGAAAAATGTACATTTCGACTGACGGACGGATTATTCCCTGTTAAAGATTCATGGCACAGGAGCCTAATATGTATCATTTGTTGGTTATTCCGAGAGGTTTATATAGCGAATGTGTTGAATAATGGATGGATCCATTGTAGAAAACGAACACTGAACTTTTCAGTTCGGTGAAGAAGATTCCAGATTATTCAGTGGAAGAAAATGAATGGCAATGATTGGGTTGCCTGTTACTATGGACGGTCACTATACTACACTATAAACAAACTCATAAGGCCCTAGGGCGGTATCAGCAATGACGCCCGTATATTATGCCAGCTGATACTTTGCATTTACATCATTGTCGGAAGATATAAACTATGAATGCCATTTTCCCCTCAACGTATTCATCAGAATCCAACAGATATTTTAACCGTATTTTCTGACAACTGTATTAGATCAAACTCAAAATATGGTTAGTTGTCAATTTCATAGACATCAAGTCAAATCCTATGCAAATCGGTCAAATCATGAACCCGGTCATAAAGCTGAGGAGAGGAATCGAGTTTTCAGTGAAAAATGAAATATTATATGCATCACTCTCCACTCTTCAACGCACTTGAAGCTCAAAAAATCTATTCTTCACAACCATACTCTTATGTGATCGTATAATTTCATATTTTCTTGTACCAAAAGTCATTTTTAGAATAACTTCTCCAATACTTTTTCAATAAAAGTTTCACAAGAACTTCAATGAACTCAGTTCTTTACTAGTATCGTCGATCTATGATTTGAGATCAAACATTGCTCATTTTTCGATACAGAATAATTCGAAAAGATTTCAAAAGCATATTTTTCAGGTCAAAAAGCGTTGAAGTTCCAAGTTCTTTCTTAGATCTTAACATCGAGTGATTGTAAGAACTCACAAGGTGATATTTTTTCAGGGTCCAAGCTATTATTCGCCTCATTAACTTTCCTGGGGTGCGCCGCTGGTGAATTCTGAAACGTTCAGAAACTTCTCCGCGGGGTCTAATCTTCGAATCAGTTCTTGAAATTATTCTAGATTCGACAAAAATGTTCGTAGAAACAATAAAAAAAAAAATAGTAGGGCATGTTGGATGATGTTAGCTCTGAAGCTAATTTGAAATTCAATGCTCTGTATATATGTTATGAAGCATTTGTGGACACATGTTCATGAAAATTAATGTCTTATTATGACCTGAAGAATGCACCCTTGGATTCTGAAACACCATGTAGAAAACATTCTTGGATTTGAATCTTGACATCATCTACTCGGAACCATTGTGTCGGGACAATTTGATTCTGATAACAGATTCTGCTCCTGAAATGGAAATTCATGATTAGCCCTTTCGAAAATTCAATTCCCCGCGAATTTTCATTTTTGTTGAAGTCAGAACCGAATTAGTCTCAGAAATACCGTTCATTAGACCCAGAAAATATCAATCGACAAATGAACTGTTGAAACTATGAATTGAAACGCCTGAAAACACTACATTGACCCAGTATTACCTGTGCCAACCCAGTGAAATAAAACAAGAGTGTCCACAATCCGAAATCACCCTGTGATGTAGCGCTCTTCTGTCCATCGATCTTCTCAAGCCTTCCTCATGATTGTGTATACATTCGGAGCCCTACCGACACCCAGAAGGATGGCAACCTCGCGCCAGAGGCTCCGCCCACGGTTTGCTATACCTATATAGTCGTACATGTTTCTGTCTTTGTCTAGGTTAATCTGGAGATGTTGACTTCCGGCATGAACCGAATCGTCTTTGCCATGGTTTTGTTCGTTTCCGGTCAGGCGTTTAGCAACGGTGAGTACTGTTTCGAATTTTACTCGCCAGATGGCGCCTGAGGTTGGTAGCACTGATGGTTTGTCGTCAGTGCTGCCAGCTCGGATGGAATGAGAGGTACACCATGGAATTTGAACGTAGAGTAGGCTTGGACAAACTGTTTTCTAGAGAAGTAAGGCTAAAACCTTCCGATGATATCTGAGAGTTAGAGGTAATTCATACACGACTTGACTCAGTCATAATTTGAGACTTGGGATTGTCCTGAAAATTCGTGATAGATGTTAACCTGAAAATGTATACGAGCACTCTGAAATAAGATATTTATACACATCAATTTTCCTAGTGGTGATGTTTTGAATTTCCAACCTCAATGATTTGTTTGATCTTATGGTATGTTTAGATAGGACCGAGTTACTTCGTGTATGGATTATTTTATTTGTTTTAGTTGTCTGTTCAAGTTCGGTGGGTTTTATTGAAACTCTGGATGTCTTAGAAAAATCGTTAATCAATCGATTGATTGATTTCATTTCAGAACTATAGAGAAATTATTCCATATGAACATTCTCATATGAAATCAATAAATGATCAGGATAATATAACAGGAACAAAATTGAAAATGATCAACATATTTATGATTATTATTGAAATAACAATGTACGAAATGATACTTTGGAGCCATAATTCATTCGATGTCCGTGAATTTCATTCTTGATGGAAGTTGAAACATTGGAGAAAGCTACCATTTGTATCATTGAATTCGCATATTTCTCAACGGTATACAGGGAAGAACAAAAGAAGGAATATTGATCAAGCGTAAAGTGCTTGATTTCGATATTATAAAGAGAGTCTATTCATAAAAGTTGCTTATAATTGGAATTATAGTCCATATTATATACTGGTTTGGTACAATTTTTTTTTCTCCTTCGTATAATATTAAAATTTATTTAGAAACTTGATGAAACAAATGACAGTGTTTTCCACGATGTACCAACTTTTATCTGTAATGAAATTTTCAGAAAAATCGATACTGAAAATGTGTACGTTATGGTGCAATTTTTTTGAATGCAATTTTCAGTTACCAACTCGAAAGTTTGACATCTCAGTAAAATTTGATTTTGTTCTCCAAACATTATTTCGAATTGTAGAGTTCGACGAATTGTTGTTTCGAACAGATTATGACTTTTTTTGAAACAAAAACCAAAATACAACAAACAATCCTGTTACGTATATTTTCTGAGATCAGAATTCAAAGAATCATATCAGCTTCAAATAGTCGTTCAGAAAATTTTATGGAAACGTTCGATGTCAATAATTTTGTGGCCAAAACTTTCGATATGAATTCACTCAACTATCTCATTATTAATTATGTGCCGAATGAAAGAAATGAATGAACTTGCTTATTCTGATCAAGTAATCCGTAAAAAACATGAAACAATCGAAAACAATGTGATTTTTTTCTCAACCAAAGAATTATTATTATTGAATATTCATCATATTCGGTTTATAACGCTGATTATGAGGGGATGTAACCTCGAATTTCAACTTCTGAAAGTACAAACAGCAGGCCTTGTTTTTTGTGAAGAAACTGATATTCTCATTGATGTGAATATTCTCGAACTATGTACAATCCAAAAAAAAATCTTCGACGTCGGAAAATGAATACAAATCAAGATGTACTGCTTCTGAGTGGGACACACGGTATATAAACAGATATTGCTACAATTTGGACTAAACTATAGAATCAACCATAAGATTCTCATTATGAAAATCGCGTCACAGCACTAATTTAACATTCAACTTTGGGTATCAATCTCGACTTTATCGATACTTAATCGAACGTCTTATTCTCACTACAGGAAAAATCGGAACCGTCTAATTTCTTCCCGTTGATGAATTAGAATCATCCCAAGCGTAACAGGTTATTCTGAATGATTAATTCGCAATTTGGAGGATGTGATTGTGAAATTTATTCAGCCGTATTAATTGAAATTGGAAACTGAAGATTTATAATTAGTCAGGGCAACTCTTGATTCAGCTTCTATAAACGATTCCGTATAGAATACAAGAGTTTTCAATATTATTTTTGTGGGAACGAAATCATATGCTATAATTGATGAATTGCAATTGTATTTTGCTGTTTCTTTACTTCGATCATCTTTTTTTGTTATTTGTTGGTTTTTTGATTCATCATCGTTGTTGACATCAGATTATTCTGAAAATTTTGCTATTTGGGGCACGTGATCCAATGATTTGATATTTTCAGCAAAGCAGTATGTTTATATCAGAAAGTAGCTTCGAGATCTATATCTGAAATGAGGCATTGTATCCTCAGATTCGATATTATCATCTGAATCTTCCTTCGCTATCTACGATAAATATATCAAATCCATCAGAAACCAAATGAATCTTCATGGAATTCGTAGAGAAAGTATAGTCTTCTACTCGCGCATAATTACATTATTTCCTGGGATGATTCCGAAATTTCCTTGCGGATCGGCGAGAATATAGCCATCATTATAAAATCGTTGATGAACATCGTATTTTTTCATCATCTAGTCTAAGCAAGTCCAGATCTTTCGGATATTGATGGATCGACTTTGCCTTCGAACCCGTCACGCCAGTGACCCTCCATCGTTTCATCAAGCGAGAGCAACATAGGGTAGCTCATAAAATATGATATATCGAGTTTAACGGAAAGAAAAACACTGCTGTTGTAGATAGACACAAGTGCTATCGACATTATTCGAATCAATATTTTATAGACCAGGAGATCTGAGCGTTTATGAATCATTATATCGCCACTTGGTTGTCAAAATGAACTACAATGAAATATTTTTATCGAAATTCGTCTTTATTGACTACTTGGGAGCATACTTTGAACAGTTGCACTGAAGTTTTATCAAACTCATTCTCTCATTTCATTGGAAAAAAAAATGTTTGATATGTGTGTGGGTGCAAGAAGTCTTTATGATTTCTTGTAAAGTCAATTGAAAAAGAGAAGTGCACCAATTCAATATTCGATATGAGGAAAATGAGAGAACAAATTGAATTTCCTAAGAAAGGAATTGAATATTTTTTTTTTTCGATTTTGCACCTATAAATTTGCCGCCCTGTAACTGTTTTCTTGGTAGTTATCAAACGGAATATATGAATCGATCTGAAAGCTAGTAGAATGAGCTTCGTTTGTTGTTCTCAACGAAATTCCCATCCGTCTTTTTTTCCGAACATTTCAGATACCATTGATAAAAAGTAATTTCCTTAATATCTTTCTGTCCATTATAATTATATCGGAAGTTTATTGAAGCCATAGTCAGAAAGTAAATCATCTGTTGGGTTCCCAATGCTAATGGGTGCATGACCTCGTCTAGAGTTTGCTCACATAAAGAAACAAAGAACTGAATACATCACATTTTCTTGGAGAAACACAATTTTCTCCTCCGGTTTCATTGATGATACCAAACAGACCTAATGGGAATTCTTATGGAATTCCACCAACGGAAAATATCAAATTCCTGGAAATAATTATTATTGATGGCCAGTTGAAATTGGACGTACACATTACGAGATTGTCACAGAAAATGAGATCCCTCTTCATGCTCTAATAGAATCTCAACTGGATTGAAGTAGTCTAACATAGGGAGGAGCATATGAACAATATCACAAATACTCTATACGGAATGTTTACGCTACAAAAGTGTATTTTGGAAATAATTTTCCAAAAAATAATGACATGCCCCAGAGTCGAACTGTAGTCACTACATAATACATGAATACAATACGAGATACGAAAAATTTTGCAGTAGAGATTTCAAAAGTAGAAAGAACTGTAATCCAGAAATCATTCATTTTCATGTCCCTGAAATGTACAATTCTTCTCCTGTTGAAATCAGGCGAATAATTCTATGGGTTATGCAAAAAAGGATGGAACAATAATATCTATCAGAGAATTGTAATATGTAATAGGATTTTTTCAGTCGAAATTATCTCACATCCAGATACATATACTCAGAGTCAGATACAGGGTTGCCCAATGAAAACGAAACAAGATATGCATTTTACTGAGAGATCAAGGAACTGACATTAGAATGAATGATTCTTTATGTAATGTTGGATAGGACAGGATTTGAAAGGAACACATGAGGCACTTCTTAGATGAACATGTTTAAACTACAAAATGAGAAATAGTTACGAAAAGAAAAAAAGCGTAACTTTCCATCACTAGCCCATTATTTTCATAAACGCGTTTTCTCGAGAACTACTGCATTGAATTCCAGAAACAAGGAAGCGTTGGTAAGAGATTTCGATTACCTTCAAAATTATGTTTCATTCGACCCCTTATCTCATTTGAGATTCAAGGTTTGGAGCTCACTCCTCGGAGGGGTTTGAACTGAAGAAGTTGAAATCATGCACAAAATATTTCTCCTTCGAAATAAAAATCGACTGGTTCCAGCGTTTTTTTTTTCTGAGAACTGTAACTATGTCGAATCTGCCCTGTTTCGTGTTCATTGGGCCACCTTGTATATGAACCGTTATTGCAGGTGAATGATGTCGGCATCAATCAATTTTCTAGAATACAAGTTTTATTTTTATATTTCTCGAAGTTTGTTAAACATATAATTTGTCAACGACAGCTCTAGCTCGAAAGAAAATGGGAAATACTTTATTATATTAATTACACTCTTACCCCATACACAAGTTTCCTTTCTTCACTCTCAGTCGATACTATAACTTGAAATATTATGTATGTATTGGGCTAATGAACATTATTATTATTATTGTCACGAAAGTGCATTTTCCACATTATATTCCAAACTTAATATTACCATCATCTGTATTCATGTTTATGGAATTATTGTGAACAATTCATTTCGTAACTGCAAACTATCCTGGTTCGTAACAAAACATTTCCTTCGATTAAACATCATAGATTATCAAACATAATCCATGGTCCCGTAAGTGGACGAATGCGTTACGCAACAGGGGTGTCCCATTCGGGACATCCCCAATTCTGTATTCTCTACAATAAGTAATTTTATTTAATGTCCATCAACTAAATGCCTCTTCAAGGATTCCAAAATTTGTAGATTTGATATTCGATAAATTTCTATTCGATTTGTTTGCTTCGAATGATTTTCCAATTCCAACTTCCGATAATGAAAAAAATCATCTTCGTGATATTATTTTCGAGAAATTCGTCGAAGATGTCATTCGAGAAAAATGTTCCCGAACTAATAATATCGTGATCATCCGTTTCTGGTTATTACTCGGTTTTTCCTCTTGATTCGGGTGTCAGTTCACATGTGATGTGACATGTGTCGTACGATACGGTTCTCGACCATCCGTAGCCTGAAATTCCAAATTATGACATTCGTTTTTACGAGGGCTAAAGTGGTGCGGTGACAGCAGGTATTCGAGTGGCAAATACGCCGTTAGGGCAGTCATAACACTCGAAATTGTTTCATTTTCAATTTGGGTGTGTGGAGCGAAGTCCACTCGTGATGTGTACATTTTATTATATTCCTTCCACGAACAATGATCGATAGTTCACTGTGAATCGAATGTTTCACCGATGTGTGCACCCATGTCGAATGTCATAAGTAGTGGGAGAAACATCACTCATCATTACATCGTATATATCTACAGGGTGTCCGGATATTGTGTGCGAAGAAACTATGATGTTCCGGTGGGAACTCACTGATGAGAGAGTTTCAGGCCTCCAAAGGTGATTTTTAGAAATCAATATTTTTTTCATTACTTTTTACAAAGAGCCTTAAGTGCCCTTGACCACTGCCTCCAACCTTGGAACAAGGCCAATGAATTTTTCCTCAATGTTTTCCTGAAGCTTCATTAATTTAGGAAATATTTGAGAAAAATCCTCTCTTTCTATCACGATCAAATAAGCTTTCATCGTTAGATGTCGCTTGGAAATTTCTTTGACCACAGTATTCTTGGTAACATCTGTGTACAGGTTGTCTGCGTCGAAACTTGTTTTGACAGATGATAACGGATAATATTGATATCGAATAATCCCATTTCGATGTTTATAACTTCCTTTCCAATGAATCAATCGAGAAACATGAGGAGTCCCTGGCTGTGACATCGGATATTTCCAAAGCATTTGACCTAGTTTCGCCAAGGGTTCCTAGCAAAACTTTTGTCATTTGCTTTGACGCCCCAACTGTGTCTTTTACTATCGAGTTTTCTTGCAGATAGATCACTCTACGTGGTGGTAGACGGGGTCTCGTCTGATACAATGACGATCAATGCTGGTGTTCCACAAGGCTCTGTCTTGGCACCAACTTTGTTTTTGATCCACATCAATGATTTGTTGAATGTGACCTCTAGCCCAGTTCATAGCTTCGCGGATGATAGTACACTTCATTCCGCCTCTTCCTCTAGAGCCCCTTTATCTTCCAACGAGGCCAGAGGTGCAAGGCGAAGACAGGTCGATGCTTTGAATGAGGATCTGACAAGAATTTTGAAATGGGGATCTGAGAATCTAGTACAGTTCAATGCAACTAAAACTCAAGCTTGTATGTTCACCAAGAAGGCTGATCACACAATGCTCAATTTGATGATGTCGGGTACCACCACTGTTCCTATGAGGTCGTCAATATCCATGCTGGGTGTCACCACCAACAGTGCTCTCTCATGGGACGATCATGTGAGGTCCATTGCGAAAACTGCTTCACAAAAACTCGGTTTTCTATTCCGTGCGGAGAGATACTTCACATCCCAGCAACTGCTTATGATCTACAAAGCATAAATTCGACCTGTCCTGGAGTACTGTTCACATGTTTGGAGCTCAGCCCCCAAACATACGCTAAAGCTCTTAGATTCAATTCAGAAGAGAGCTATTCGCCTAGTCGATGATACAACACTCACCAAATCATTGACCTCTCTAGATCATCGTAGAAAGGTTGGCGATCTTTGCCTTTTTTATAGGTACTTTCACGGTCGGTGCTCAACGGAAATATCATCTATTATGCCACCACGTGCGATTCCTAGTAGACAAACCAGACGAGCTCAAGCTGGTCACCCCTACACTGTCAGGCTCGAGACCTGTCGAACATCGCTTTACCAAGCATCATTTATCAATAGAACGGCAAAGTTATGGAATTCTTTGCCTAGTGAAGTCTTTCCTGATGCTTACAACCTCCAAACATTCAAGAAAAATTCCAACACCTTCCTTCTTTCCCAAAATTCCACCGCTGGCTAACACGATGTTCCTCGAACATCATAGGTTTCCCTTTCGTGTTGTCCACAGATAGAAAAAAAAACTGCTTATAATTTACAAAGTACAAGTTCGACCTTACCTGGAGTAGTGTTCACATGTCACTATAACAGAACAAGGTGCTATATAATTCTGGTCGTAGGAACAAAATATAAAATGCACAGCTATCCTGCCTCTATGAATACTTCTTTTGGATCACGTCCGATTTTCCGTTGATTGAGACCTTATACACCTAGTATCGTTTTGCTGGAATAGTCCGGAGCTGAAATGAATTTTCCGTTCGCAATCAGCAAGAATATCATGAATCCCCGGTAGTGTAGCATGAAAAATCACGGATCTAATAACATTTCCAAAGGCCAGTGTCCATGAATTTTCATTAAGTCGGCCGGTACTTCATCAGACGCCACGAGCGCCATATTGAGTTTTCCGCGCCACACATGGAATTTCCTCTCTGACGCGGAAAAGCGTGGCGTTATTAGATACGCTCCGTGAAGTTATTGGTGAATTAACACATTACTCTGCAGAGATTGTTCCAGTGAACTGCCCTGGCTCACGAATCTAACATTTTATGTCCAATATAGCCGGGATGTTGCCGAAGGATATATCGTAGGTCAGATTTTTGCTCTAAAAAGAACATCAGTAGATGATAAAGGATGAATCATTAGTGTGGCAGAGCGAAATGGCTGCTGTGCTACAATGTTCATTGATCATTGACCATAATTGTTTGCTAATATGTCAATGTATTGTGTGAATCCTATATGTTGTATCTTATTGACTTTCTGATTTTCACTTGACTAGTATTTTACGATAATGTTATGTTTGCTCTGATGTGGTTGTGAAAGAGAACTTATTCAATGAATGATTGATTGATTGATGATTGATATTCGAGATAGACGAACGGAAGAAGAAGCCTGTTTTGAGGAACATCAAACTGACGATTTTCCGAATTTAATAACGTAGTCTAATTTGAAATCATATCGCATAGAGAACCCTGTATACTTCAACATATATGAATACTATTGAAATGGACTAGTATTACTTTTTGTTTGATGTTATAAGGAATCCGACTAGGCGTTGCCAGGTCTCAACTGTCCTGGAATACAGATATATTTTGAGAAAAGTCCACTACCTCTAAATTCTGGTTCCAATAATTCTAAACTCATCATAATCAGATTCTGTTTAGATAATAATCCTTGATAGTCTATCAATTGGAATGAATCAATTTAGTGTTTTGAAAAACGAAATTATGTCTAAAAATAGGTCGTTTCAACAACTATACATGATACGTTGGTGTATCCGAAGAGACGAAAAGATCATGTGAAAAGAATCTGTGAACAGCGAATCAGGAGCGTATTTGGAGAAATTAAGTTTATGATGTTTTCACGAATACGGAATGTCGGTGGAAAAATCAATATAACCACGTTCGATCACATCGAAAGTTTTCTCCATTTACAATTGGAATACACACACACACATACACACTTTATATGATGTAACGGAGTTATCTCTCTCCTGAGTGCGTTATTTGCCAAAAAACCGCACTATTTTCAATTTGACGCTCCATATCTCCGGGACGGTTGCTCTTACAGACTCGATCGACCCACAGATCGTTTCCTCGTTCAATTTTCATTCAGATCACACGAATTCAAAAGATTCGATCATGTAATGCGGATTTTCGTTTATATCAGAAAGTCCAAGGTACATATTTATCGGATAATCGTAGCTTGGATATTTCGAAATTTTTATTTATCAGTTTAAAAATCTGAAAAAATCCTCAACCACTAATTCGAACCCGTAAAGAACAAATCTGAGATCGAAATGGATGGATTCGTCTCGATAACGGAGAAATCTCGCTCCTAAGTACATTTTTTGCCAAAAACCGCACTATTTCCACTTTGACGCTCCATATCTCCGGAACGGTTGGTCTTACAGACTCGATCAATCAGCAGATCGATTCCTCGTTCGATTTCCATCTAGATCACGCTATTCTTATCGATTCGATCGTAGAATGCGAAATTTCATTCATGTCAGAAAATCCAAGGTACATATTTATCGGAAAATCGTAGCTTGGAAATTTTGAAATTTTTATTTATCAGTTTAGGAATCTGAAAAAATTCAGAACCACTAATTCGGACCCGTAGAGGACGAATCTGAGATCGAAATCGATGGATTCGTCTCGATAACGGAGAAATCTCGCTCCTAAGTGCATTTTTTGCCAAAAACCGCACTATTTTCACTTTGACGCACCGTATCTCCGGAACGGTTGGTCTTACAGACTCGATCGACCCACAGATCGTTTCCTCGTTCAATTTTCATTCAGATCACACGAATTCAAAAGATTCGATCATGTAATGCGGATTTTCGTTTATATCAGAAAGTCCAAGGTACATATTTATCGGATAATCGTAGCTTGGATATTTCGAAATTTTTATTTATCAGTTTAAAAATCTGAAAAAATCCTCAACCACTAATTCGAACCCGTAAAGAACAAATCTGAGATCGAAATGGATGGATTCGTCTC
This sequence comes from Gastrophysa polygoni, assembly GCA_963576655.1. Classification (NCBI taxonomy): domain Eukaryota; kingdom Metazoa; phylum Arthropoda; class Insecta; order Coleoptera; family Chrysomelidae; genus Gastrophysa; species Gastrophysa polygoni. Next base: position 23,905,161 of record OY755090.1, on the reverse strand, counting down.
GATAACGGAGAAATCTCGCTCCTAAGTACATTTTTTGCCAAAAACCGCACTATTTCCACTTTGACGCTCCATATCTCCGGAACGGTTGGTCTTACAGACTCGATCAATCAGCAGATCGATTCCTCGTTCGATTTCCATCTAGATCACGCTATTCTTATCGATTCGATCGTAGAATGCGAAATTTCATTCATGTCAGAAAATCCAAGGTACATATTTATCGGAAAATCGTAGCTTGGAAATTTTGAAATTTTTATTTATCAGTTTAGGAATCTGAAAAAATTCAGAACCACTAATTCGGACCCGTAGAGGACGAATCTGAGATCGAAATCGATGGATTCGTCTCGATAACGGAGAAATCTCGCTCCTAAGTGCATTTTTTGCCAAAAACCGCACTATTTTCACTTTGACGCACCGTATCTCCGGAACGGTTGGTCTTACAGACTCGATCGACCCACAGATCGATTCCTTGTTCGATATTCATCTAGATCACGTGATTCGAATCGATTCCATCATAGAATGCGAAATTTTATCCATGTCAGAAAGTCCAAGATACATATTTATCGGATAATCGTAGCTTGGAAATTTCGAAATTTTCATTTATCAGTTTGAAAATTTGAAAAAATTCCCAACCACTAATTCGGACCCGTAGAGAACTAATCTGAGATCGAAATGGATAGATTCGTCTCGATAACGGTGAAATCTCGTTCCTAAGTGCATTTTTTGCCAAAAACCACACTATTTCCACTTCGACGCTCCGTATCTCCGGAACGGTTAGTCTTACAGACTCGATCGACCCACAGATCGATTCCTTGTTCGATTTTCATTTAGATCACAGGATTTTGATCCATTCGATCAAAGAATGCGGAATTGCATTCACGTCAGAAAGTCCAAGGTACATATTTATCGGATAATCGTAGCTTGGAAATTTCGAAATTTTTATTTATCAGTTCAAAAATCTGAAAAAATTCCCAACCACTAATTTGGACCCGTAGAGAACAAATCTGAGATCGAAATAAATGGAATCGTCTCGATAAAGGAGAAATCTCGCTCCTAAGTGCATTTTTTTGCCGAAAACCGCACTATTTCCACTTTGACGCTCCGTATCTCCGGAACGGTTGGTTATACAGACTCGATCGACCCACAGATCGATTCCTCGTTCGATTTCCATCCAGATCACAGGATTTCAATGAATTCGATCGGAGAATGCGAAATTGCATTCATGTCAGAAGGTCCAAGGTACATATTTATCGGATAATCGTATCTTGGAAATTTCGAATTTCCTAATTATCATTTTAAAAATCTGAAAAAATTCACAACTACTGATTCACACCCGTAGAGGATGAATTTGTGATCAGGAATACCCAATTCGTTTCGATAACGGAGTTATCTCGCTCCTAAGTGCATTTTCTGTCAAAACCGCAATATTTCCACTTTGACGGGCCGTATCTCCGGAACGGTTGGTCTTACAGACTCGATCGTCCAAGGTACATTTTTACCGGATAATCTTTCTTTCCTTCGATCTATTGACAAACCTATAATGTTCAGATCCTCCGCATCCTCGCTGACTCAATTCATAATGTTCTTCTCCACTAAAAAAAAAAACAGCAACGGTCCCTTCTGACTATGCTATGACACCTCGATTTCGATCGCATTGTTGGCTTTCGACTCCATCATCCGCGGCTAATCATGGTGATGTACGTACTTCAATTCGGCCCGAGCATTTCCATAAATTCCACCACACAAAGAAACCCCAACAAAAACGCTTAATCCTGTGGAACATCGTGTAGTTCCGCTCACGCGCCCCCCGCACAATCTAATTTTCTAATGTTTATTCACGAAGAACCGAACTCCTCACCGTATTTGTGTTAGCCATGAGCCCACGTCAACCAGTGTTGCCAATTCTCCGATAGAAATTTCCCCGATCAAAACTTAGGCATCCCCTAGATTTTACATGGATATCTCGTGAAAATCTAGTGAAATGTCGCGATGAAAATGATCGCGATGATTTGAATATCTTCCGATTTTTTTTTTTGATTTTCTCCAATGTTCAGTTCGATGTTTCATTGTATTATCATGAGTTGCGTGAGGACCTTGACAGTATAGCAGATCTATTCACAATATATATATATATATATATATATATCCGCGAAGGGAAAGTGTGTGAAAGTCTGTGTATCGATGATTCGAAATTTTCCTGAGGTGGGCAATGCTTTGAAGCTTCCATTCAAGTTAGTGAATCTAATCAAAATGGTGAACCAATGAAAGAGTTCTTCCACTATAGATCTGAAGAAGTCACGATGGATCAGGCACAACCACCAGGCTCCACAACAACGAATATATACTGCCACTTGGTATGAGAATTCCGAGACAATGGGAAAAATCCCATATGTTGGCAACGCCGGCAGTTTGGCGCTAAAAAGTGCGATGGCTCTAGCAAGTGCGTGTCCTGACTCCGAATATCGATTGACAAAAAACGCGACGAGTCACGCCAACATCGAAACTCGTTTATTTCACTCTTTGCCCCGCATCTACATACTAATTCTGAGGCGATTTATTCTGCTACAGGTCAACGATGGTCAAACTCATTTTGTGGAAAAAGGCGACGATGCAACGTTATGAGATGAATTTTCTTTTTCGAATTTTTTTTGTACTTCTGTGTTTCTCACGAATACGAATTGCACAATGACGCAAACTCATGATTTTCGAGGTAATCCAGGAAAATTATATATTTTCTACTAGATCAATCTTAGAGAAAGAGGAATTGAAACGACCAGAAGAATTTCTTATACTTTTCATGACGTTTTTTACACTAAATTCATACTCATTCGATATGGAACATCTCATGTGAACATTCCCTACTGAGGTATGAGTTTTTTCCTGTAATTTCTCTACTGAGTGAAATTTCTTGTTGTAATTTCGTAATCTTCCTTGATGATGGAATAAATGATTCCGAAAGCTTGGAATCACTTGAAAGAGTACGCTTTCCTTTTTGCTGCATTCCCCAATAATCCTAGGAAAATCCTAGAGAATCTGAAAAAAATGAATATCATTAACAAAATCTATAAAGTTATAAAGTTATTCAGAAATTATGAGATCCGACGAATCCATATCGATGTTGATGATATGCTTATGCTACCTTGTCTGAGTGAATCATTAGAATTCCTTTTATCGGAACTACAAACAAAGAGCAAATGCACCAACTACATTCGGGTCGATTGATAGCACGAACGATAACTACAACTCGATTTGGAATATTCACTTTCAGTTGGTACCCCTTTGCCATCGATTCACTGTCCAGCCCTTCAGTGTAGAATTGCGTGATAAAAGTATTTGTTGAAATAGGTATTTGGCATGGTAGGTGATTTATTTCAGAGTGGGAGTAGATTTTTTAATAATATGGTGCAGAAGGTGAGAAAGCTAGCTATTACGCCTGGCAGGGTACATTACCGTCAAGAAAACCATACTTGGAATTCTTTAATCGCCCTTGTAGTTCTCTCAGTCCAGAGGGCATACTTATTCCTACATGCATGGACTATATCGAGGAAAATATCGCTTGGATCAACAGGGAAGCGAGTCGTTACGTTTTCATAACGTTCTCATGGTTTTTCAGATCCGCTAGGATATTGCAACTGAAACATCACTATTTCCGAATAAAAGTATTTCATCGAGCTGAAACATTTAGTGGAGAATTTGGTGAGATCTCTCATCTCTCATGGTCGATATTGGACAGACATTGATGTGGATATCGAATGATATCGAGCAATACAAAATTTTGAGTTTGATCTCAAGCAAGCAACTGAAATATCACTATTTCCAAATAAAAGTATTTCATCGAGCTGAAACATTTAGTGGAGAATTTGGTGATATCTCTCATCTCTCATGAGCGATATTGGACAGACATTGATGTGGATATCGAATGATATCGAGCAATACAAAATTCGGAGTTTGATCTCAAGCATGCAGCATGGTTGTTAAACTCCATAAACATTACTGATGTTCTGTTTCGACCAACTAGTTTCGAATAGTGCGACCTGTCAAAAGTTCGTGAAATCATCAATGAAACTTGCATGAGAGATCTATGTGTAACTAATACTGTCTAGAAAAATGATAATAAACCGCGATACCTGATCCTTATTGATAAAATTTCTAATTAGCGCGAGCGATCGATCAATATCCATGGGAAATCGAAGTCATAATCGAACCGTCTTCCGTATACACTTTACTGGAAGGATAACAAATTCATGTGGAAGTTGAGGTGATGCATCAATTTTGATGATCTTCCATATTTTGAATGCTCGATTACACTCAGTTATTTTATTTCCTCTTATTTTCCTTCATCATTTGATAACACGAAACGAAAATTCATGATGTTCGTGGATTACATGGTTAATCGATTGTCTCTCACCTCATTATTGTTGCACATGAATTATCCTTGCTATTGCTCCAAATATCTTCTCTTCATTGCTGACTAGAGTTATTATTGATTGGAGTTATACGCTTTTCATATCTTCTCCATATTCTTAATTGGATTCAAAATTCAGCATCATTTTCTCTTCTTGATCACAGCGCATCTTGTCTCCGACTAGATACCGAGAACGAATTAGAGGGAACAATCTGTTATCTAGAGAAGACAAACCATTTCACTTTTGAGCCATGAATACAAGTCTCTCGGGAACGCTTTTCAATATCTACAGGATAGGCAACGATCTGTTCCAAGTCGAACGGTCCCCGGGGCGTAATAGCGTTAACTCGACGGGGATGTATTCTTTGCTTCTGTTTATAGAGATCATGTTGCCCTTTGTGAGTTCTCTCTCCAGACCGGAATACGGCCATTTCGGAATATGAGTAGACACACAAAAATCGATTAGCGATGATATTTTTTTGACAAGACGCGCTTTGTTGCATTGAACTCTACTGGATCTTCAGATCCTTGCACTGCTGGCCTCATTGGATGAATGTTGATGCCAAGACAGATCCTTGTGGAACACCAGCATTGATCGTCATTGTATCAGACACCTCTTCAATAGCACTGCCTTGAAAACGTTAGAATCATCATTCCTCACCAATTAGAATGTCGGTGAGAACAGCTCATCATCAACAAACTATTGAATTCACCAGATGACGTTTTTTCCTTCAAATGGGACACAATTTTCTACTATAAATACAACACGCATCATCTGACTGTTTGAGATTATCGAAATTATCGACGATATGATCGATAACATCAACATCATTCGAAATTATCGAATTCATCGATATCGGTGAGTCAATATTAATGTGTCTGGATTTCGAGATCGACGATATCATCGATATATCGTTGAATTCTTCAATTTTGGATACAGGGTGTCCTAGAATGACGTGCAATGAATCCTACAGAATAAAGTAGAGTCGCATCCGTTGGCCTGTGAGGGAGATGAGGGATACTTGTTTCTCATAGACAAGTGTCTACATCGACACAAATTTATCATTGTTATGAATGGATTCTAAAGTGAATCACCCTGTTTATCGAAACTCGTTCAAATTCTGGGCACTCGCTTCCATTCACGCTCCCACCCATGTCATTTCGCAGGCGACACTACCAGCATATTTTATAACTTAGTTTTCTTCTCTAAGTAATATAAAATGGACAATCACAAATCTCGATTCAATCTGGGAAAAGTTGCCATTCAAATTCCCCTTACAAATTCACTTCCGTATAAAGCCCGAAACTTTTGTACGTCTGGTTGGATTTCAACGCGTCTTGTCGAGACCAACTTGTGAACGAATTGGTATCACGAGTGGCTCTGTAAGAGTTAGTAATAGAGGTATACGATGTGTCTGAAAGGTTAACTTCGGAACGGGTCGGATTTCTTCTTGCAGCCCACTGAAAATATGAATTTCTCAAAGAAATATAAAAGTTAGTGAAACTACAGTTTTCTCATCGAAGCGGCAACACCGCATTGTCACAAATATTCCACTTGGGTAGAGAATGTTCGAATAATCTCTTTGTCAAATTCCAAAGTGATACATTGTCTTGTTGAACGTCATCCTTGGTGAATATTTCATACCAACACAACCATATGAAAAATACTAGCACCATTCAAACAACTCAGCCTTCCGCGCTTTCAGTTCAAGTTGGCAACCCTGCTCGTCGGTGCCAGACAATTTTCATGTGATATGATCGATGCGAATTGTTTATTTTTTCAACAATCATAGGAAGTCTGCTCTTTTAATGAACACGTTTGCGAGGTCACTGCTGGAGTATAGCGAATTATTTTCAAAATGCGGAAAGCATTATTGGGGATGTCCAGGAAATAACTGTATTATTTATAGATGATAGAGGCAAGTGAATTGTGACAATTTCAGCCCACATATGATGATTACAGTGAAATAATAATGTGATCGTATAATGATAGTGGAATGGTTCTAGGTTATGTTACAATTGATCTCTGTATATTCATATATTTTTTCAAACTTGTGGAATTATTTGCTTTGCCTAGTCTTTGCTGATGCTGACAACCTCCAAACTCTCAAGAAAAATTCCAACACCTCCCTTCTCTCCCGAAATTCCACCGCTGGCTAACACGATGTTCCTCGAACATTATAGGTTTCCCTTTCGCGTTATCCACAGATGAAGATCAAAAACATTGTTTTCAAATTCATCGATTCATCAAAGATGATCCTTGGCGAAGAATGATGGAACTGTATCATATTTTGCATTTAAACTCATTACATTTCATCAAAAATATGTTCAAGTGAAAACGAAGGTTTGAGACAATTCGTTCTTCTGGTTGAGACCTGGATCTTCAAAGATGGGACTAATTGATTCGTAAAATAAGCTATTGAATTTGAACCGAACCATTTCGAGGTATATATTCGTGAATTTAATGATTTCCATCATGTTTTGATCATCTCATCTCCAGAATTCCTTATAATTCATAAATTGAAAACGATAGAAACAAGTTCTTCCATTTTTCAGCTTTTGATGGGATTTTCTCTCCTCGTTTCTAAAAAATAGAGTAGAAGTTATTAAAAATTATTGCAATATATTTGTAGTAAGGACAGATTTAGGATCTGTCCCAAAATGTCACTGCGCTTGAAATTAAACCTTTAGATACCTAAAAGAGAAATTCTCTATTGGTCAGTGACACCTTGTTTTTGAAAAAATTTTTGGAAATACAAATATATTTAATAATAATAAAACCTCTACTTATCTTGGTGGACGTTTCGGGAACGAATCTGCTCCCGTTCTCAACACAATTGAAATATTTTTCTTCGTAAACTTTTTTCGATGTTTCCGATTTTGACACTGAAAAGTGTCATTTGGACTATGTTCCTATATTCCTGTTGTCAAAATGAAGATCTCCTACATTAATTTGCTCAGTTACGTATAACGGGCAGGAACCAATCGCTCTCTTGGAGTTTTTCGTTTTGAACAATCGTCGATAGAAAAAGAAATTGTGTCTGAATGAAGGAGCATATTTTCCTCAACCGACTGCATTTTTCGACGCGATGACTAAGAGTGAACAAGGTATATAAACGTCTACTGTCTATTTGTCAGTAGGCAAGAGGAACCGTCAGACAACTCTGTACATAAACAAAAAGTAACTTTAGTTATCTGTTCCCATAAAAGTCCGAACCTCCACTCCCATCCTCTCTTCTTCCTCCATTGCCAGCTCCAATTATTTGCCATCCAACGCACGATACGTACGTTCAGAGTCAATATTTTCCATGTTAAATAGAGTGATAAAATCCACCGTATCCAGAGAGGAGGTAACTTTATCACTATCGCGCAGAAAGTATTTCTGTTTTTTTTTCGGCAAAGTTCCTTTCCAGAAGCAATAAATATTCCCGGCGAAATCCACGTGATGTCGGTCCGATAAAAGAGCTCTGAATGCCAGTCCGAGAAGGAGGAAGAGGTGGGAGGGGCTCGACCAGTGGCGTAGATCTCGGTCAGCCTGAAAAAAATCTATCAAATCGCACATCAAGAGAATCGGGGTGTGAAAAAAATCGATTTTCAAGTTAGAACCATCGTCGGAGAGGAATTTCCCAGCTCTACAGGTCTAGTGTAGCATGACTTTTCTAGGTTCAAAAGACGATGCGTGAAAAAACTGCATCACGTGGTGATGTCTGAGATCGAAAAAATCTGATTATTGTTCAGCTCGCTCGATTCGGATTCTGCTTGCATAGGACTGACCATGATAGTTCATCAAGGCTACAAATTGGGCCAAGTAGTCACATTAGCTATTTTTTGAGAATCACGCATAAAAAGTATCGAACATGGCAAGTTTCCAAGATGTTATATCGGAAAAAAGCCTTACTTTTCGTTATTTTTTGTGAGTGACCTCTCAATGGTAATTATGCTAACTGTAACAACGCAAAACTCTTTTGAGAAAATGAAAAAAATATATATACAGGGTGTCCTTAAAAGGTCTTTACAAAAAGCTACCACATATTCTTCAGACCAAAACAATTCGATACAAGCAAACTTACCTCAGTAAAAAGTTGCTTAGTTTGGGCGCTAGACGGCTCTGAAGTTGAAATTTTCAAATCGATTTTGCTTCATAACTTTTGAACGGCTCATGAGATTTTTTTCAAATTTGGTACGTTGGCATAGACTCATCGGGCAATGAAACTCATATCATAATCATAATGAATATCATTCCATGGGCGTAGAACTTGATTTTTTCAGTAAATAAACATCTAAAACTCCTACGCCAATGGAAAAAAATTAGTTTCAATATGAAATCTAAATTATTCAACTCATTCACTACAAAAAAGGTACTCTTGACAAAAGTCGATTCCTCTCATGGTTTCGACAAAATTTTAATTTTAGTGATTTAGAGCATAATTAATAATAAAAAGATTAACAGATATTTCATAAAAATTGTTCAAAATGTTCACCATTTCCACGTATACAAAGATTTATACGACGCAAAAAGTTGAAATGTACTCTTTGCATAACTTCTTCATCGCCTGTAAGATTATTCGTCGCCTGTTGGATACGTTGCCATAATTGTTCTACAGTATTCACAGGGGTCTTGTAAACCGTAGACTTGAGATAACCCCATACAAAATAATCCATCGGTGTTAAGTCTGGAGAACGTGGTGGCCAATTCACGGGTGCATCATTACCTCTACCTATCCATCTGTCTGGGTACTGTTGGTTTAAAAAATTCCTAACATCCACCGAAAAATGTGGTGGAGCTCCATCGTGCATAAACCACATATCTACCCGATGTTGGAGTGGTAAATCTTCCAACAAATTTGGCAACGTATTTCGTAGATGTTGTAAATACATGTCTCCTGTTAATCTTTGTGGAAGTATGACAGGACCAATTATAAAATTTCCTATTATTCCAGCCCAAACGTTGATTTTGAATTCGTGTTGAAAATGGTTTATTTTAATGGAATGAGGATTTTCAATTGCATAAACGTGTTCATTATGAAAATTAGTTATTCCTCTTCTCGTGAAACAGGCTTCATCAGTGAACAAAATATTCTTTCCAAAATTCAGATTCATTTCTCTTTGCAAATTAATGAACCTACAAAACATCAGACGACTTTGTGAATCATGGATTAATAAATCTTGAACTGGCGTCTTGTGGTATGGGTATAATAATTGTTCTCTTAGTACTTCATGAACGGCATTCCTAGAAACTTCTAGTTCATTACTTATCCGTCTAGTACTCAATTCTGGATTTTCTTCAATACGGTCTAAAATTTCTACTTCGACTTCGGGAATCCTTACATAACGCTGTCTTCCATAATCACCAGTTCTAGGAGCAAAATGACCGGTCTCCCGAAGACGTCTCTCAACTGCAGCAAAGGTTGGGTGGCTTGGTACGCGACGATTTGGAAACCTTGCCGAATACACCCTCACACTCTCTCGACCATTTCCTTGACAATATCCGAATACCAATAACATATCGGTGTATTCTTCATTGGTGTATTGTACGGCCATGATAAATCAGAAAAGTCCGATATCAACAATCAACGTCAATAAAACTCGACAAATCAACACAGATGAAACTATGGAAACCAAGAATGTGAATATCACTGTTTTCGAGCAGATAATAATAGTCTTCAGAAAAAAAAACCAGTGCTACTTATTTTCAATAGAAATAACCTATGCAAAAAGTACATCTCAACTTTTTGCGTCGTATAAATCTTTGTATACGTGAAAATGGTGAACATTTTGAACAATTTTTATGAAATATCTGTTAATCGTTTTATTATTAATTATGCTCTAAATCACTAAAATTAAAATTTTGTCGAAACCATGAGGGGAATCGACTTTTGTCAAGAGTACCTTTTTTGTAGTGAATGAGTTGAATAATTTAGATTTCATATTGAAACTAATTTTTTTCCATTGGCGTAGGAGTTTTAGATGTTTATTTACTGAAAAAATCAAGTTCTACGCCCATGGAATGATATTCATTATGATTATGATATGAGTTTCATTGCCCGATGAGTCTATGCCAACGTACCAAATTTGAAAAAAATCTCATGAGCCGTTCGAAAGTTATGAAGCAAAATCGATTTGAAAATTTCAACTTCAGAGCCGTCTAGCGCCCAAACTAAGCAACTTTTTACTGAGGTAAGTTTGCTTGTATCGAATTGTTTTGGTCTGAAGAATATGTGGTAGCTTTTTGTAAAGACCTTTTAAGGACACCCTGTATATGATTTCTAGAGGGATTTGGCCAGTACACATGACATCATAGTGTACACTCTGAGCTAACACGAGAATTGCATTTTACGGTTGAAAGAGGTCACAGAGAGAAATCCCTCACCTTCGAAAACAGAAATTTTTCAGAGTAATTTTTATCCAAACTAAGAACTTTAAATTGTTACATTTTGTTGGTATCTGCTTGCGAAATGCTAGCACAATATTTATTTTATCTACATATAATAAAGTCCTACACAGGATCATTTATATTCTGAATGCATGGATTTTGAGTTTCCAAGTGTTTATGTAATCAATTGTATGAGCTATATCATATGAAAATGTGCACTTGAACGTCCGTTCTATAAGCTATATGATCATGTAAGTAGGGAGGATTTTTTGATGATTTCGAAATATAGGTGCAGGCTGTTTGAAAAAACCTACGATTGATCATATCGAGCCACTTCAGATCTTTCAGTTTGTGAGAAATTCTGGATCTACTTCTCACATGAAGGAAACTTGTGAGTTCTGTAAAAGCTTAATATCATTGATCTCTGAACAATTTTGCACAAGCAGTTCTGAGCTCGAGTAACATGTTCAGTTGATCTTAGCTTGGAGTGAAATTCATTTTGGAATCATTTAACTTTTTGCCTGTTCACGAATCATTTCGTTTTCGCATATCACAACAATCGACCTGGTGGTTACTGAATAAATTCGAGGAAGACCTGTTGACGAAGAGTTCGATAAACCGACACCGCATAATTCCTAATTCGAATAGAAACGTGTAACTCATGGATGAGGTGTCATTGTTGATGTACAGTAAAGATCGCGGATCATGGAAGTTTTCTCCTTCGCCATGTGGGAGACAAGAGACGCATCGCAATTTGACGGTGCATGAAATGAATGGCTCGAATCCCGTTCTCGTTGCCCTGATATCCTCCGGTATTCTAAACATCCTAACGTACACGCAATCATTCGTTATTCAGGATGATTCGGGAAAATTCGTCTGCTGGGACTGTCATCGGTATACCGACGGCGAATTTGAAAGGTCTCTGTATATATATATATATATATTATGTTAGTTTTCCTTTATGCGTGTCGGCCTTTGTTCGGGCGGAAATGGTTTCCGAATGCGGATCTGCTGGAGTTTCTTTCCAGATACATGAATTTACATACCTAGATTTGGATCGACAGACAAAACATTTTTTTTTTATATTTTTTGACAACACGGAAGTTGGACCTGAAACGATTGGAGCCAACGGTGGAAGTTTGAGAGTTGTGAGCTTCAGGAGAGACTTCACTAGGCAGATATTTCCACAACTTTCCGAAACTTTTTTGATAAAGTGCAGAGCCATGTTGACAGTAGTAAATGGGTATTGAAAATCTACATTCAAGAATGATAGACATCTGCAACCGTTTGGATTTTTGCGCTTTTTGGCGAAAAGCGCACTCGTGACGAATTGATTTTTTCCGAACACTACGGGTCCAAATTTGTGGTCGTGAATCTTTTCAGATTTTACAAAGAATACGTCAGATTTTTCAAATTTCGAAGATACGATGATCTGATATACACTCAACTTGGATTTTCAGACATTCGACGAGTTTTTTTCATTTCCCTATAGAATCTTTTGAAATTCTGCAAAATAGATCTAAATCGAACGAGGTATCTAGCAGTGTACCGGAAAATTTCGTGCGACCTATCGTTCCGGAGATATCCAGCTCGAAAATGAGAATATTGCACACAGGATCGAAATGATTTTTTTCAACACAGTTCTGCTTTCTACGCGCCCGAATTGGTGAAAGTGATTTTTTTCAGAGTTTCATAGGAATTATTAGGATTTTGGAAATTTCGAAGATACGAAAATCCGATACATATGTTCCTTGGATCTTCAGACATGATCGAAGTACTTCATTTTCTGCAAAAATCAAGAATCTGCATCAAAATCGAACGAGGAATCTGACTGTGTTCCGGAGATATCGGGCTCCAAATTTGAGAATGCGAGAATTTATCAGCTAATTTGTCACCTGTATACCAAACCACTTTTTTCTCGGTTTGTTTTAGATGTTCAAACTGATATTGATAGACAATCTTTACATCAGATGAGACTCCGTCTCATCTCGAATGTGTTGTTCACTATCTCTGGGGTCTTGAATGGCAACCCCGGAGGGAATATGCTAGAGTAAGTATATTTTTACGATCTCCGGAATAACAGTATCGTATTCCCGGAATCCCAAACTTCAATTAGGATTTGCCGTGTCGGTTGATGAAAATTCCTCGGAATTACATACTCAACAGATTTATTAGTCACATAAAGTGATTCTCACCGGCCATGAGGAGATAATGATGTACATAATCCACGGACAATATAAATGCAAGAAGGCTCACAGTATGTTGGGGGAGGAAAGAAGGATTTCACGACCTGATTTGAGCGGAATTCTTATCTTTTTAAAATTACTAAGAAAGTATTCATTTTTCAGCTTTTCATGGGATTTTCTCTCCTCGTTTCTAAAAAATAAAGTAGAAGTTATTGAAAATTATTTCAATATATTTGTAATATATACCGGTGAAACCAGCAGGCTTCTATCAGTAAGGATGAAAGAGCATAAGAACAATACGAAGAAAAGATATACTTAGAAATCAAAATCAGCTGAACATATCCTTACTGAAAATGGACAACATATGGCCGATTGGGGTAATATTAAGATCATAGGAAAAGGAGAAAACAACCAAAAACGGAAAATTAAAGAGTCTGCTTGCATTCTCCTGAACGGAGACAATAATATTGCTTCTTGTTCAGTTGATATAGATAGCACTTGGCATCCACTTCTGAAAATTGAATATGACAATGGAAAATTCAATATCAATTAATGGAAACACCTTGTAACCAGAATTCCTCCGTCTACCAAATTTTCACTTTTCAATGTCAAAACCGAAAACATATTGAAAAATTTTACGAAGAGAAAAATATTTTAATTGTGTTGAGAACGGGAGCAGATTCGTTCCCGAAACGTCCACCAAGATAAGTAGAGGTTTCATTCTCATTAAATATATTTGTTTTTCCAAAATTTTTTCAAAAACAAGGTGTCAATGACCAATAGAGAATTTCTCTTTTAGGTATCTAGAGGTTTAATTTCAAGCGCAGTGACATTTTGGGGCAGATCCCAAATCGGTCCTTACTACAAATATATTGAAATAATTTTTAATAAATTCTACTCTATTTTTTAGGAACGGGGAGAGAAAATCCCATGGAAAGGTGAAAAATGAATGTACCACCTCCTCGAAGAACTTACAGACAGTAACTAAGAAAGTACTTCAGAATTGAGGACTGAATTCTTCAAACATTCCTCCACCTATCGAATATGAAATATATTATATAACAACAAGAAGAAATTTCAACAGGAAGCTTGCGATTCAAATTCATGAAATACATTTTTTCCCGCACTGAAAAAACGTCTTTTCTCATGGTAGTTCACAATGATCAGCATGTTGTTTTTCTCCCAACAAGTGCAGTATTGTCAAGGTTGAGTGAAATAACGTTGAATAACAGATAATAAATGGGCATGTTCATCATCTATGACTACTTTCAAATGATTCAGGTTGTGATTTGTTGCATCGATTGACTGGACTATCCACGTGGAATATCTTCCAAGCGTGATATTGTATACTGAGAGGAGAAAAAATCTATAAAATTTACATATTCACACCGATATTGCTACTCCAGTGGTAATTCAACTTTTCTCTACTTGTCGTGAGAGAAATAAGAAGGTAATTCGTGCAGTTCCCATAGATATAGAAACTCTTGAAATTTCTTCTCGTGTCGGAACATGTAATCTGCAAATTACTCTCGACAACCGAATTTCCATCACGACTCAGTCGAAGGAAAACCATCTGAATGTTCCCACTGCCCTCTGAAACTTAGCCCTACAATTCACTGCGTCTGCTTCAAGTATTTATCACAAGGCATTATGTGAACGATGGAAGGGTATTGCACACTATTTCGGGGACACCCTGTTCATATGTAGTTTCACCATCGACAGAACGTTTTGATGTTGGATTGGCCTCGATTGCCCTGTAACTAGATATATCGGTTTATCGATCCTTCCATGATTGATTGCGGTGCCAATATTATTACTGATGGAACTGTCGTGAACGAATAATATAGCATGATCTGAAGGTTATATACTTTCTAGTAAATTGTATGTTTACCGACAAGGCGTTTCATGATACGTTGGTAGTTCCGATTGACTGGAAATATCTTGGTTGGAAGAAGCATTCTGGAGGACTTTTAGGAAATTCTAAGTCTGAGCTTGAATTTTTTTATAGAATCCAACGTGTTCCATGGAACTTTGCTGCTTTCAATGAAACTTTGATAGCTCTGCTGGAGTCGAGTTATTTTGAACTTCAGTAACTACTTATAAGTACTAACTATTCCTATTTCTTGTTCACATTGCAAATCAGATAGTTCTGCGATAAATAAATCAAGAATTGAGTCGTCCGATTACGAATTATGCTTTGTGAATTACAATAAGGGTGATGATTTTGAGAGATTATAGCACCAGCAAGGAATGTATGAACACTCAAGACAAAAGTACTCACGAGTCCACCCAATAGCAAACTCTGTGAGAATAATTATCAACTTATAGGCATATACTAATCATTGAGAGACCATATTATTATTATTATTATCGACATTGTTATTTTCATCATTATTACACGATTCATTTATTTTTGCATCATCGTCTCGATCTTGAGATGATAATAATAATGATATTAATAATTTTTTATTCACTTTGTGATCAAAGTGTTGGAACAAATTCATTTAGACAATACCTACATTCTGAATGAATCGAAACAAGAACTCACGAAGCAGTGAAACTGCTTGGGTGTAAGGAAAGATATTATAGAATAGAATAGAAGAGAATAGAATAGGAATAGCGTTTGATTGCAGAAGTTTTTCACAAAATAAAATAAAACATTCCCAACAGCTTTCAGCAATATAAACACAGAAATATCTCACAGAAGTTTTCACTTGTATGTGAGATGGTCACATATGTTAACCAGCAAATTTACTAAAGTTAATGCACAATATATATATAGTAGGGGTACATATGAACGAATATGAATATTTCTCAATCTAGCGAAATATGAATTAACGACATAAATTTTATAATTATTTCCAACAGTACGATTTAAAATATATTGTTAAAACTATACATGACATACAATCGTAAATTGAAACTATAGACATCAAATAATCATAATTTAAAACGCATTAGGATTTCAGTTCACCTCTGACTAAATTCTCATATATTATTGACGTAGGCATTATAAAAAATAAATTAAGAATTAAAAAAAAAATTATAGCTAGAAAGTTTTCATAAAAATCGGCAGTGGATACAGTATAGAGAGAAATAGGAAGCATATAACTCGAATTGAAAGCAAGAGATTTGTCAATAAGCATTCACGTAAACAAATTGTGAATGAAATCCGAGGTTATATTCTTCATATGACATTTCAGGTATTTCTTGAATATTATAATTTGAAAATTGTTTGTGTGGGAACTTCCACAAGTAATTGAGATATATGAACTAAGGGACATAATACAGTAGAATTGAATTAAATTAAGAAATAACTCATTGACATAATGTGATGAAATTCATGATAGTTATATATACATTATATGAAAAACTGTCGAATCGTGCTAATCAGTTGATAATAAGTAAAAGATAAGTCGGAAATTGTTTGCAAGGAAAACGATGACAAATAATTAGGATATATAAAGTAAGGGACATAGTACAGTAGATAGACATCAATAGACCCTTCTAGAACGGTCATTATCATCGGGTGGAACTGAGTTGAATTTATCTCGAATGATGTATTTCCTGTTACTATAGCCTACGAATCCTGATGAGGAGTACTATAAGCGTTACAAAACTCCTCACGCCCCATGTTCATGGAATTGATAACGAAGTTAGCGAAATCTCCGGGCAATCTCGTCGACATTTTTTTCGATGGATTCCGCCAAGTTCTGAAGTACGTCGGAGAGTGCAATCCACTCGCTGGTTTTTATGCAACTTCCATAGCTCTGCATCAAAATTACATGTCCGAATTACGAAGTTGCGAGATTAATGATACTTGTACGGAGGCGGGTTCATTTCTGGAGCAAAAAAGGATTTCTAATTTCGGAAGGAGGATGGTTTCCATCGATCCTGATTGTTGAAAAGATCATTTAAATAGTTGCGATGAGCATGAGCGTACTTATACTACAGGGTGGTTCGACATCGGAGTGTATATTTTGATTGAGTTGATAGATGTAACTGCATGGTTGAGAAAATGAGAAGGATGATGTTCACATTTTCTCCTGACAACTACAGTGATAATTCGAGAATCCTTCTGCTATCTATCTCTTCTCGGTGTACTGATTTTTTGGAAAATTTCCATGTTTCATCATTGAACTGATCGAATATGTGAATGAAATGTATTGTACCTTATCAATTTCTGCAGAATATGAAGTGCTCAAACAATCGAGTGAACCACAAATTATTACGACAACTTAGAAGTAGTCGATACTCTTCCAGAAATCCAGAGATTTTCAATTGTATTGGAATTGGATTGGATTGGAAAGCTGTATTCTTTCTGAACTCATCGAGTTCTACCGGCTTGATACACCAGGTGTTCAAAGAGAGTCACTATTCAAATTATTGGAGTCAATATTTCGAAACGGTTTTGTGATTTTCGCCTCATTTCATAACGATGTGAGATTTAATTTCGCTAAATTTTCAGTTTTTTTCACGCCTCTGTGATAATTTCAGGAAATTATAGAAGATATTCGAATCACAATGGGCTATGAAGCAATAAGAATCATCTCAGGAAAGAAATTGGCTTCCTTTGGGGAACAGTTGTAACTTCAACAAATACATGAATCGCGTTCTTCAAATAAACATCGAAGCATATTCCCAATGATGCTGTTGCTATCACTTATTTATATACTTGAGCTTATTCTTACTTATACTAATATATACTTACTCAATTATACTTATTTTATACAGGGTGTCCCATAAACATACCGACAAACTGTAAGGGATGGTAGAGGACATCAAAATAAAAATTTTTGCTCGTTAAACATAAGTCCGGAAACTCTTCGTTTTCGAGATACAGGGTGTTGAATTTCTTTTGAAAAATCGATTTTTTATCAATATCGTAGAAACGATTTGGTCGAATTCAATGAAATTCCTACACGAGCTATTAGAATTCGCCCAATAATTTCAGGAGCGTGCCCATGGGCTATGTCGATAGTTTCTGCACAAAAAATATCGCCCAGTAGATTTTTTGTAATTATGATGATTTTTTTCAAATGAACAACTTTTTGTCCCTTGAAATTTTTCCGTATCTACGTTTTGAAGAAGAAAAATAAAACCCATATCTCTTACATCTATGAAAAAAAAATTAAATGCTTCAAAATTATACCTTACATTTTACCAATGCGTTCATTGAAATATTGGAAAACTAATAAAACTTCCAATAACTTTTTTTCACTAATCATTAATCATTATTAATGACTTCAAATCATTTTTTGTTTTGTATTTACTTGGAAAATATTCGTAATTTTTAATAGCTTGGAAAGAGTATCCAAAACATACCGACAAATAAAGGGTGCTAAAGCAATAAAATGTTTTAAATGAAATAAAAATAACTAAATTAACTCTCAGTTCAGTTGGAACACCACTGACTTTTGTTTACATTTTTTGATTCAACTACGTATGATGTTGGGAACAAACATTGTTTTCACAATAAAATTCCACAGATACCTTTTTTAATTTTTTTAAAAAAAATAAACACCCTGTATCTCGAAAACGAAGAGTTTCCGGACTTTTGTTCATCGAGCAAAACTGTTTATTTTGATGTCCTCTACCATCCCTTAGAGTTCGTCGGTATCTTTATGGGACACCCTGTATGTATTCAAAACGATCACCTTACTTGCTATTCGTCTCTCCATTTCCTTTTTCGATTCCTTGGTCATCGACTGGGCCGAAACCAAACTATCACCGCCACTATTTAGATTCCCGATGAAACATTCACTAGACCCGCAGTTTTACATTTATCCCGTGTAACCGAGGAATTGAGTATTCAAGTCTCCTTTCAGCTCGCGGTGAGCTTAAATTGTAAATGAGGACGTTTCGGAAACCGCAAGGAACATTTTCGGGTTCATCCTTATGGCCCTAGACCAATTATCGATCTCGACGTTGGGATACAACCGAACCGCAAAGGGCCGGGAGACGGCGAATGTCATGTACGAGGAGTAGCGAAATGTAGTCGATGACTGAACAATATTGTTTGAGTATCCAAATACAACTTTCTTGTTTTCTCAAAATTACAGTTTCTGCCATCAAAAATGTGATGGGTCAAAGGTGAAAAAAAAAAAAATCAAATGAAGAAGTCTACTTCAATCAATCTCTAGTTCATTTCAAGTCTCCTTTCAGACTATAGTATATAAGATGAAAACATTGGGAATTGAAAAAGATTTCATAATTTCAGTTATTAACAGAAACCTCAGGTTTCCAATCGTTCTTATAGTATTCAGAACCATTTTTTGCATGACACATCCGGTAATCGACTTGAATGAAGTTCACTAGTCAGATTTTTTGTGGGATCGAATCAGTTTAATCTCCTTCTAGTACGTCATTAGTGCCACTCTTGATGTATCCTATTGTTGGTCGGTATGAGGATTTGATGAGGACAATATAATCAAGCAAAAATCGCTCGACTGTAAAACATTCCGTCCACATTCGAGAGAAGTTTCTTTCAGCTTTGCAGCTGGAGCAGAATAGTGTGGAATAATTGGAACGAACTTTGATAGAAATGAAACAAGCACTTTCGCTTTGTTGAAGACTAGAATATTTCAATTTTATAACCACTAGAGACTACATGATCCAGTGTATCAGCTCCCTATAGTAGATATTCGAAGGATGTGGTTGAATGCTCCGATACAAAATATTCGACCAAGAACAACATAGCAATGTTCAGAAAAGCCTGCTTGAGAATTGAAAATGCAACTTTTATTTGAACTATCATTATTCATTCTATATGGATCAATAAACTGACGAAGCTGATCGAACAAAGATGACATTTGAATGGGGAACTAATGTCTTGAGTTTCAGATATTAGGGTTATTCACCTAATGCAAATAAAGAATTGGAGTATTATTGATGCATCAGAGAAAGTGCCTGCAAAATATCAGAGCAATCTGAGTAATCATTTTGAAACACAGACTGATACACTATTTTCTTTTTGTGATTCCCAGATTTTGCCAACTTGGTCGAAAGCAACAAGATTAGCATGAGAAAGAGGGCATGACCATGCAATTGGTAACAAAAGTATCGTATGTGATTCGTGTATAAACTTCTTCAGATAGTCCTGTACATGATTAAAATACCCGACACTAAAATATCGTTCATAATACTTTGTATACATAATATTCTCATTATAATAACATTTAACAACATTTTGATGCTAGTAAGTGAAAACATTAATTCATCAATTGAAGATATCACTCAACCAGTAATTATACCTATTAAAAACTCGATGATTTATCCATTTGAAGTGAATACTAATTACTCACTAACATATAATGATGATGAGGTATGTTGATACTCTCGAAAATGGGATTATAATTGTACATAATTTATTGAACGTTCGATCGAAAATGAATGGGCTGTTATCTCGTAGTAGTATTCATGGAGAGCTTTTGACATAACGAGACAAATTATATCATTGAAATTGATTCCGAAGTTTCGTAATGATCACAATAATTATTATATTCGGACATTGATGTAGATGATATTTTACATTAAGTTGAATATGATGAGTATCATTTGATACACATGCGTTCGTATATACAGCGTTGCTTTCTTTTAGGTGCGTATATTCTTGATAGAGAAAAAGTGGTTATTACAATAATTTCTCAGCTTTTCATGGGATTTCCTCTCCTCGTTTCCAAAAAATAGAGTAGAAGTTATTGAAAATTATTGCAATATATTTGTAGTAAGGACAGATTTAGGATCTGCCCCAAAATGTCACTGCGCTTGAAATCAAACATTTAGATACCTAAAAGAGAAATTCTCTATTGGTCAGTGACACCTTGTTTTTGAAATAAATTTTGGAAATACAAATATATTCAATAAGAATAAAACCTCAACTTATCTTGGTGGACGTTTCGGGAACGAATCTGCTCCCGTTCTCAACACAATTAAAAAATTTTTCTTTTCGTATATTTTTTCAATGTTTTCGATTTTGACACTGAAAAGTGACTTACACACAGTATTTGGTTATTACAAATTGACATAATTCCTAACTATTCATATACAAGTCTTCAAAGTTTCATCTCTGTAATCTGGTGTTATCAGGGATGATTTGAAAGCTGATGTCTTCAATTTTGTGACTATTGGGGTATACCCATGGAATCTCGAATCAGGTTTATGAGAGTACTGTTCAATTTGGAGACAATCTTTCGATGATGATTATGGTTATAGCCACGTGTCGGGCGGTATTTTCAATTATATATATTCTTCTGATTATACAGCGGAGCATCAAACCAAAATCCAGTTTATCTCGAATCTCTCATCGCGTTTGGAACGAAGTGACGCAATAAGACGCCATGAAATGCCGTGTCGAGTCCCATTCCTTTTTTATTCAAAACATCCCGAAGTTTCCTTGATCCTTTCATCAAATCGTTACTCCGTACTTTAGAGCCCTCCATGCCTGTCTGGTTCTATTTCCTGTGACAAATCTCTCTAATGCTCTAAGACGTTTTCTGCCAGTTCGGCCCATTACGGATCTGCCAACGCTTTGTTCTATGAATGATTCAATGGGTATTCAGACGCGAAGTGGAATGGAACAGTTCGAGATTCGCACTTGATTTCTCGATGGTCTAATTGATTAGGGTTCACCTTGGTTTTGGAGACACTAGAAACATACTGTATATAGGTATATCAGTCAATCAATCGATACACCCTTGATTGTCACTAAATAATGTAGATACTTGTATACAAAGCTAGGTACAATGATCTTGAAATCTTGAAAATCCTCCATCTGATGGAATGTATTAGATACTGATAGATCTTGGTTTTGTATCGGTTATGAGAGTTCAACAATCATGCTCCCAAATTTGGTATACCCGACGTTCTAACTCGACTTGATTCCATAAATACCCAGCTTTGCGATCTAGAATTATCACGTTTTGCTGCATCCAAATACCCTTTAAATTGCAGTGTTTTTCCACAACGAGAATCATTTTTATATCTCTGCTTCGACTACGCCTTCCATATTACTCCATATATTTATGAATTTAGTCCAGTGGGTGGAGATACATCACGATGCTGTGAGCCAATGAGGAGGTAATGATAATGATAATAATAATAATCTTTATTCAGAAAAAAGAAGGAATACAACGAATCATAATAGTATCTACCTATATCTAAAGTTACTGAATAAAGCAAGGACCTCCTTAAGATGATGATTCTTGATTGGAGGTGGATATACAATATTTTAGTGAGTTTTGATAGCAATGATGATATAGTGATAGTTGCTCTCTATATAAATCTATCTGAAAATGAAATAATGATAACAACAAATAAATTAAATGATGAAGAATTAACAATAATCTTCTACATATCAGGAGGTGAAGTCGATGATTATTCTCCCAATTTTGACATGTGATTTCACACTTCCTCTTTTTCTAATGTGACATTATGACAAAAGAATGCGGATTTCTTCTTTTCTGGGCAGTCTATCTCGGTTGTGCTCTGCCTATAACAAAAAGATATCAATTCTTCATTCGACAAAAAGTTGTGATTGTCGCGAACCAGTTGTTTTGATATTCTTGAATTCATTTTTGGTTGATGTTGAATAGGACAAATTGAATTTGGAGCACCTATTGTGCTGATATGATGTTGAGATATCAAACCACTGCCAGTTTCATATCATACAGTGTGTACAGTTTGACTTGATCGACCTTGGAGTTCACAAAACATTTTTGAACACTCGAATTTTGTTTTCGAAGAATCAAGAATGTACAGGATAATCTACATTCGAATAGTGATATTATCATAAGACACCAATGAATTTGCACGATTTTCTAATAAATTTAGTAATTCCAATGTACCCTACTATTTATTCATCTACTGTTGAGCTCTCTAGTATAGAGTTGATTCTGCTGCCATACTAACCGGACTATCGAATAACGGAAGGTACTTAGTTTTTCCGGTGTGGAATTCATGTTAATACCCTTTGCTCTGGTACGCCGTTTATATTTCCCCCCTATATATATGCGGGAAACGTAATGAATATTCATTGTATCGCTCACGGCGGTCGGTCTTAGGTTTTGGTATATAATTACGCCGATACGAGTGCAATATATCAAAAGCAGGAGTTTGGAAGGTGGTCGAAAACGTGGTTTGAATCCGGAAAGGTTCCGATGCGAATTTAATTAGTATCAGTAATCAAATACCTCTATTTATGGGACGGCATGGAGTCGTATCGCGTAGGAAGGCTTCAAAATCCTAAAATGTTGTGCCGAAGTTGGATGCGGTTAATCCTGGATGTGTCCCTTATTCATTAAGGATGTAATGTGTCCAGTCGGGATTCTACCGATTAGCTGGAGCTCTGGCTGGAAAATTAATTTCTCAAGTCGAAAATGTGCTTTAACGTGTGACGGTAGGTTCTGAAGTTAGTTGTGGAAATGGAATTTTCATCGGCTTCTGCCCATAACGACGGCAACCCAATTTTTCTAGTTGTTTCTTCTGAATATAATTCACATAAAGGAGTTGCGCCACAATTGAATTGTGGCTTTATTCTCAGGCAGATGTTGGGTATACTGAGAGAATGCTCAAATACCGCAATGAAGAAGAAATTGAATCAACTTGTATGGCTCTATTTCAGGAGCAATTGTCATCGAACAGGGGTCGGGTCAAAGTCAAGTGGGACATTGGATACTCTAGAAGCTCTACAGAGGGACTGAGCTGGGGAACCAATAGATAGCTGATGTGAAACGTAATGGCCGTTGGTGCCAAGATAAATTCCAGCATTGTTAGTCATTGTTTTTTGTGAAGCAGTTCTCGCATTGGACCTCACACGATCTTCACATGGTGGTGATAACGAGCATGGATATTGATGACTTTTTAGGAATTGTGGAATGTGACATCCTCATATTGGCAATATGTGATCTGCTTTCCTGGTGAAGATACAAGCTCGATTGCGCTCTAGTAGAGATCCTATTTCAATAAATATTCTCGCCAAATCTTCATTGATATTATCGATCTGTTCTCACCTTGCACCAATACCCTCATTGGATGTTAGGTTAGGATGATAGATTCAATAGTAGGTAGGGCTCTAAATAAGCAGGTGTTATGAATACGTGAAGCTATGGACTGCTATATATACTAGTTGTTCATAAGACCGCTCGGTCATCGTTATAACGAATGATGGATTTTTTTTTTAATATCACTCGTTACTTCTTCCTCCTCAGATGCATTTTCAATTCCACTGTTTGTGTAGAATTCATCATGTTCGAATCGTATTTTGATATCAAGGATCATTGTTTGAAGGAATTGAAATTGTGCTACTGGAGAATATCCAATGAACGAAACAAGAGACCTAATTCCTCCCTAATTTCGTCAAAACACAAACTCAATACACTCGACTGCTAACAAAGAAACTATTAAAACTGCCCCCTTCTAGGCAAGTAAGCAACGATATCGAATCCTGACACGCAATAAACTAACCTCAATTTGCTTAATCCAGTCCGTAGATTGATTAAAACGATATACGATATACCTATTACTCGAGGAAAGGGTACCTAATAAACTCTGACAAACAGTTCGTGAATTATATGTACATACATATGGGCAATGTGGACCAACCTTCATTAGGGATGTTAGCAATGTGCGGTGAGATACCAGCCGACAGAGGCGTACGTCATGTGAAAAGATAACCCAAGATACTATGTCCCCTTTACTATTCCATATTGTCTAGCTCAAAACTTCTCATCAGGTTGTATGCAGAGATCATCCAATCGTATCCGTTCCTCCATGGAACTGGATATTAACTCATTTCATTTTTATTATTCACGTATTATTTTTCTACCTTTTCAGCTTCCTGTTCCGTAACTGGTTTTTATACATATGAAAAACGAGTTACCAACTCAGCACAAATTCTGACTGCATTCGATATAATTATCTTGATAGTTATATTCACTATCGCAATGACTTCCTCAACACGAGGATGTCTTGGAACCAATTTTTTTCCCTCTACATCAACGAACTATTGGATATGACTGACCTCCTTCCCAGTCCAGTCTCGATACTCTCGATATCGACAGATCGATACTATATTATAGAATATCTGAAAAAAAAAATGATGCAGATTACCGTTGACTGATATATAGAAATGATATTCAAAGATCAAGTGTCATCCCTGTGTAACAGAAAGTGATGTTTCATTTTTCAATGACGCTTGATGAGTTGCTAATGCTTCATACATATTTAAACGATAATTGGAAGATAAAATTGAATTGATACATGTCAATTTATTTGCTCATTAGAATTCCAGAACAAACGAAAAACGGCAATCCTATCCCGATGGACATCGATTGAACCTGATTCACAAATTATTGATTCTTTTGCTACCTTGTCAACAATAATTATCACGTTTTCATACATCCAGTTGATACCCTTTGAATAACGGCATTTTCAACAGAACGGAAATCATATTTATATTCAGTTCATTGGCCGGAGATATGTAAACATGGTGTGAGCCAATTACAATATGGAGTCAGCGTCTAATTTGAGATATAGTTGTGATTGTCTAGGATTCGTTGTTTCGGTTTTTTTGAATATGTTTTTGCCAGATGCTGAAAAGGAGCAATCAACGTTCTCACAATAGCTCATGTGATATTGATCTGATGTCACTTAATTTTCGACACCTTTGAGTATAAGAGTGTTATATCATATATTGTATAGTGAAGATACCCCCACACATAGGGTTCACAGAGTAGTTTTGGACAGAGGGATGCATTTCGAGTTATTGAGTGTGGTACGAGTTGCTACTGCTCAGAAATTATTTCGTCAATAATCGAGATATGGAATTCAACAAACCCACACTTCTTCATCTCAGGTTGCGTGTTCTATCCCGATTGGCGATGATTGATCCTGGTTTATCAATTATTAATCCATTCGATGCACTGGCATGCATCGTGTTTCCATCCCAGATTATCGCAATCCCTTTGAGCTCACACTGTTCCGGAAAAGTTCTCGTTGTTTATAAAACCAAGCGGAAAACAATGCATGCGAATGGAGCAAACTCAGTCGAATAACGATATATGTTTAGCTAAAAATCCTACCTAAAGTTTGCCGGTGGAGGACATCGGTGGAATAATCCGGATAACTCCATCTACCCTTGATAATGAGATATTCACTTTTCGTTCGAGAATATAGCGTTTGATAGGGATGAAATATGTTAAATCCTCAGCAAGTTCCGATGACTGGCTATATTCTCATCTGTGTTGATACTTTTTTTATTTTCATACGAGGGCTGGTGGGTTAGTCGAGTATATGATTCCAGGATGGTGGTTATTTTAGGAGTATATATGGGGTGACACAGAAGACATGTAGCAGCATATTGAAGAGATGGAAATCACAAATTGGTGTTTGTTTCTTGATTGGTTGTTGAATTGCATTTCACTGGAATATCATTGAATATGAATATATTATACTGTTGTATATATCGAGTTGGCTGTAACCCGAACTCATTGCTCAACTTATATTCACTGCATACTCGAAACATTCTACCTATATATACTATAACCTTGTACCTGTACTTCGAAAACGGATTGGAAACTTTCCTTAAGCTCCACAGAACAGTGAATAATGCTTCTATCATTGATTAGTTATTGATGGATATCACGATGTTCACGGAATTAGATGCTTCATAAGGATACTTTATTGAAATAGTGGTCGATGGAATTTCATGAAAAATTCCATGTCATCTGATCGATCAAATACTTTGGCTTTTCCGCCCCGAAAGAGATGCGACAACTCCATGCCAGACCTATGAATGAATGGTTTCCCATATAGATAAAATGTTGGGTTCGGTGATAGATCGTATAATAAGGAACTTTCATTACGTTGAGAGTATATTCGAATTCGAGGAAGTGTCGAATGACAAGATTATAACGTTCCGCATATTTCCCCTTCGATGCCCTTTCGCCACTTTTACCGTAATGAAAAATTTTACGACGCAGTCGCATATTGCTTTTCTATTTCTATATGGAATTTTAGTGCTCAGTAAATCGTTATAGGTATCGGAGAGTGCTATAAAATGGAAAGTATGGCGGCTATTTCATTGTAACGTTTCGAATCATCATGTGGAAAATCAAGCGATGTACAATATGGGGCGGGAAATTATGACCCATATGTTTTTCATAGTTGTAGGTGAGGATTTCCGGACTGTATATTGATTTTTCGCGAGCGAATTCGTATTGTATTCCAATAATTCGATGTAGAATATATATTTACTGGGATCTTTTCAATGTCGGAGACTGGTGACCTTAACATATCTTTTCTCGAGCGAAACGAAAACAACTTCTATTCACATGATAGACCTCCTTCGATTTTCGACTTGGATTCACTTTCTAGAAATTTTCGCACCTACTTGGAAATACCCTACACATTATGTTTCATCAGATATACATCATTATTCCAACAATATTTTTTCTGAGGTGAGTTGTGTATTGTGAATCATACTGTATTACGTATATGCACTAGTAGAATGATAATTACGAGAAATGGAGATTTTATCGCGAATTTTTGTTGAACATGGAACATTTATTTCATACTGACACGAGTATTATATTGCGTGTGTAAATCTCTAGCACTTCCAAGAATAGATCATGAAGATAATATCCAAATTATCATTGTTTATGATTACTTATGTTCATAACATTGATGGATTCGTATCTACATAATTTCCCAATATTTGATGAGAAATTCGGGAACTAATAAAAATATGAATTAAGTTATACAAAATGAACAATGAATGTATCCGCACTATTTTATTATGATCCCATTGTTTTCAGTTCTTACATCCTTGTGCTTTTCAACTTCGTGATGTAGTTTAGTAGATTATTTTTTCGTTGGCGTTTTTGAACTCTATCTGGATTGAGCTGACGGCACTGCATGAAAATTTCACGGCACTCTCTGGAATGAGTGAGGTTGTCAACTAATCAGGCCAATTGCGTCATAGAAATTGTTACCAAAAAATTTTCCCACGACCAGCCACTGGAAATTGACCCTGATTTATTTTACCTGATTTCTGGCTCTCTCAAGCTCTCCTCAATATTTGATTTCTTCTTCAATCATCCTACAATATGATTCGACCCTCATATGGTTTGAATCAACGCTTCATCGCGCATGATTTTTTTTTTATTTTTGCGCATGAAAAACATGAAAACATACAACATACAAGATATTGAAGAAAAATCAGATTTGAATCTCCATGAGAAATTTCACAAAAAAGCTGTTCATTCCGTATGGAAGCGAACAAAACAAATACCTGTCTTCATCCAGAAAAATTGCAATTCCAATGCTGGAATAAAGTACAGACCATCTCTTTGCACTTCCATTTTTCCACTGAGGAATTTCAGCAGCAGCTCCCCATTTTTCTTTGGTCAGACATCTTGAAGATTGGAACTAGGCCTTCATCTTCGTGTGAGCCCAGATATATAAGGTATCAGCGATCGCTATTTTGGAATCTACTATTCACAGTTCTCCGCTATCATCGTCATCGTCATTTTCATAGTCGGTTTCGAGAACTATAACACGATCTGGTGCATTATCTTCATCTTCTGAGTGATCAGGATCATCAGTTCTATTATCCTCTAGTATGTCCCGTATATATTTACTACTTCCGTGAAAGGTTTCTGTTTATCTGTAACCAACAATATTCAATGTGGCTCAAATGTATACTATCTCAAATATGATGAGAAGTTTTCAGTGAAGACAACTATGAGAAAGAAAAGGAAGGTAATGGAGGGAACAGGGTATCATCTCTATTTCACGAATCAACAACACGTTCTGAATACGATGAAAAAGAAATGTTCCAAGTGGTGGTGGAGATTTTGTCGGCTTGCTCTCTCTCTTTTGAAGCTTCGAAATGAAGGGTTAACACTTGATACATTTGGAAATTGACCTCTTTAATTTTTTCAATCGCCACTCATGTCACTCTAGTTTCGTTCATGCTCTGTAACTTCATCATTAATTCACTCCATTCCAACAAGTATGACATAGTTCAAGTGCAATATTTTCTTGCACTGTTCCGGCTGATGAATGAGTTGTCGATCGATTGAATACAAGATGGTCCACAGTCTGACCCTACCGACAAGACTCTCAATCGATTTCGCCATCGAAGATATATATCGGATGGAAACGAGACAGGACACTCTGGATTGAGAGTTGCTCCGAGGTATCTATTTCAGCTCCGGCATCGCTGTCTTCCGGCGAGAAACTTCCGAGTCGATTTTTTGGCAGGCATTAATATTTGACGACAGTCTCTGAAAGTTCGAGTTCGACTGTGATTTGGAATCGCTCCGTTCCGGAGACTTTAATTGCGACCAGAACGAAAATAAGTCCAGAGTGGAATGGAATGATTGAGTTCTTAGTGGGAATTTCACTTCAACAATATGCTGATCTTTCCCATGGAAACCTATGCATCTCCTTCGGTTATTGTTCCATGCTAGAAGAATACATCACTCATTATTACAGAGGGGAGCACAACGAACGCACTGTATGACTGCGAAAGTCAGTCTCTTTTTGCACAAAAACTGCATTGCTTCTATCAATTTCCTAGCCTTTGTGGAGCTTCATGCTTGTCTAATCACGATCGACTCTTGCATCTTCCGAGAAATCCAATTTCGGCACCGTAATTTAGGTGGACACGGCATGAGGTTGGATGTAAGGGAGTGGCTTGAATAAATCTGTTGCGAGTTCACAAAATTGGAAGACTGGCTCTCGGAGAACTGACAACTCATGCGGGCAGAAACTGAATAAATTTTCGTGAAGACTTCCGGAGGATTTCGAACGGTGAATGCAGCCAGTCGTCATGTCGTTGAACCTGCTGGAAAGGTTGATCGCGGGTATTCGAGACGCCGAAAAGTCCGTGTACGTTGATGAATGCAAATATCTCTTTCCTCATCGCCTTCATCTTCTCTATCTTCTTCATCTTCTTTATCTTCTTTATCTTCTTCATCTTCTTCATCTTCTTCATCTTCTTCATCTTCTTCATCTTCTTCATCATCTTCATCTTCTTAATCTTCTTCATCTTCTTGATCTTCTTCATCTTCTTCATCTTCTTCATCCTCTTCATCTTCTTCATCTTCTTCATCTTCTTCATCTTCTTCATCTTCTCCATCTTCTTCATCTTCTTCATCTTCTTCATCTTCTTCATCTTCTTCATCTTCTTCATCTTCTTCATCTTCTTCATCTTCTTCATCTTCTTCATCTTCTTCATCTTCTTCATCTTCTTCATCTTCTTCATCTTCTTCATCTTCTTCATCTCATTCATCTTCTTCATCTTCTTCATCTTCTTCATCTTCCTCATCTTCTTCATCTTCTTCATCTCCTTCATCTTCTTCATCTTCTTAATCTTCTTCATCTTCTTAATCTTCTTCATCTTCTTCATCTTCTTCATCTTCTTCATCTTCTTCATCTTCTTCATCTTCTTCATCTTCTTCATCTTCTTCATCTTCTTCATCTTCTTCATCTTCTTCATCTTCTTCATCTTCTTCATCTTCTTCATCTTCTTCATCTTCTTCATCTTCTTCATCTTCTTCATCTTCTTCATCTTCTTCATCTTCTTCATCTTCTTCATCTTCTTCATCTTCTTCATCTTCTTCATCTTCTTCATCTTCTTCATCTTCTTCATCTTCTTCATCTTCTTCATCTTCTTCATCTTCTTCATCTTCTTCATCTCATTCATCTTCTTCATCTTCTTCATCTTCTTCATCTTCCTCATCTTCTTCATCTTCTTCATCTCCTTCATCTTCTTCATCTTCTTAATCTTCTTCATCTTCTTAATCTTCTTCATCTTCTTCATCTTCTTCATCTTCTTCATCTTCTTCATCTTCTTCATCTTCTTCATCTTCTTCATCTTCTTCATCTTCTTCATCTTCTTCATCTTCTTCATCTTCTTCATCTTCTCCATCTTCTTCATCTTCTTCATCTTCTTCATCTTCCTCATCTTCTTCATCTTCTTCATCTCCTTCATCTTCTCCATCTTCTTAATCTTCTTCACCTTATTCATCTTCTTCATATTCTTCATCTTCTTCACCTCCTTCACTTTCTTCATCTTCTTTCTATTGGAAACCAATATTTTTCATCGATTGCTCTGAATGGTTTACTCGAGGAAGATCATATCAACAAACATTCATATTTTATTAAGGAAATGGAAACTACACCTCTCTGAGGAACCTTTTTTTGTCATTTTGTTTCCATGGTTTTGAGCATCTCAAATATTTCTTTGATTTCATTCAGCAATGATTCATTAAAGATTGTTTAATAAACTCCCACGAGACAGATTGAACGAATAATTCTCGATATTGAGTGAATTTAGCCTGCACCGAATACAATTTCATAAACCTCGACTATGGACTGAAAATGAACTTCTCTTCGCTGACGCTGATATTTGCGGATCAAGCTTTGAACAGTCGATAATCCATTCATATTTTACATCAGCCGATGAGTGCCAATTCCAGTAGAGAGAGAATCGGTATTGTGGTCTGATATTCTGATTTTTTCAAAAAACTGGTAACATGACATTTGATATCATGCCATGATTTGATTCTGACAGCATATCTGTTGATTTTCGTTCTACTTGACGGGTGAATGAATTCTCATCTATGTGCTGTGCATTTTCCTCAAAATGTCCAAATCCATCAGACGGATTTCACATTTCTCCTAACATAAACTCTGGCGTATCGAAGTCTCACTCGATAAAATCATCTCCGAGATACTGAAATAATCATATTGTATTGCCTCCGACGATATCGATCGGAAGAAAATAAAGAATTTCCAGAGATGTTGGCTAGGTTTCTCAACTTGACACATGACAAGGAATCCCTTTTCGATGTAATTTAGTTTATGACGCTCCGGGGTGGAAGGTGCTGTATTGGAAAAGCTGTCATAATATGTTTGCCGAAAAGCCTTGAATATAATTCGACTGAAAATCTGATATCGCATTTTCATAAAATAGGAAGGCGAGTTGTGACAGTCCATGGAGGGTTTGGTTATTCGCGTGTTGGTTCGAGACAGACATTATGATCTTTTTCTCACCTCGGTCCGTATTGAATTCACATACATAGATACGACATATATTCATTTTAGAAATTGTGTTCTCGTTCGAGAAAAAAATGTGTATAGGATTCTTTTATCTTTTGACCACACGAAAGGAAAACCTATAGATCAGGAAGGAATAGGAAGAGAGCGCTGTTGGTGGTGATACCGAGCAAATTGATATTATCGACTCCATAGGAATAGTGACACTTGACATGACCATTTTGGGCATTTGTGATCCTCCTTCCTCATGAGGATACAAGTTCGACTTTTACTTTCTCCGAAGTTTTACTCTTGTCGAACTCTACTAGATTTTCAGATCTCCTTCTGAAGTTCTTGTTAGAACTTCATTTAAATTTGAGATATGGCGCGTCAAAGTGGAGATGGTGCGTTTTTTGACAAAAAACGCACGTAGGTGCGATATTATTCCGTCACCTCAACGAATCAATTTTCTTTGAACCACAGATTCGTTTTCTACGGGTACGAATCATTAGTTGTGAATTTTTTCGTAGTAAATTTTTCATTATTTTTTAAATTTAAATTTTGAAGATACGATGATACGATGAATATGTTCCTTAGATTTTCTGGAATAAAGAAATTGCAATTTTCGAGATTCACACTAGGAATGTTCCTAACCTCTAAGAAAATCATTATCATCTAATGATATTTGCAATTGAAAATTTTCGGTCAGCTTCTTGAAAGCTACTTGATTTTGGAATTCTTGTCTTCCAGATGTTTGTGTGCTATCACTGACAGTATTCAGCGAGATATTTTGTTTCCAAAATGCCATAGATTGAATGATAATAGCATATTTCATACGGTTCGTGAAGCATTCAATGCATCGACAGTAGTTCTAGAAATTCTTTCAATGTTCGTGTTCGAATTATCTTCATTGCATGAACGTTAACGAGTGCCCAAATGGTTATGAAAGTCATTACTCATTGTGTGTATGGAGTTCAATTCCATACACACAATTGCCGAATGTGTCCACAAAGCACAAAAAATCGACCTGTCCTGGAGTACTGTTCACATGTTTGAAGCTCAGCCCCCAAACATACGCTGAAGCTCTCAGATTAAATTCAGAAGAGAGCTATTCGCCTAGTCGATGATACAACACTCACCAAATCATTGACCTCTCTAGATCATCGTAGAAAGGTCGGCGATCTATGCCTTTCTTATAGGTACTTTCATGGTCGGTGCTCAACGGAGATATCATTCATTATGCCATCACGCGCGATTCCTAGTAGACAAACCAGACGAGCTCAGGCTCATTCATCAATATAACGGCAAAGTTGTGGAATTCTTTGCCTAGTGAAGTCTTTCCTGATGCTGACAACCTTCAGACCTCCAAGAAAAATTCCAACACCTTCCTTCTCTCCCAAAGTTCCACCGCTGGCTAACACGATGTTCCTCGAACATTATAGGTTTCCCTTTCGTGTTGTCAACAGATAAGAAAAATACCTCACAGTTTAGTTACACCCTTGAAGAATTAGTAGAGTCGTTCAACAGAACACAATATCGCGTATTAGAGTTGTAGCTGCCTTGTTAAACAAACTCAGCCCCCCCCCCCAATCTTTTCCATATCTCCGTTACATTTCGGCAGGATATCCTCCACCACCCTTATTAGGGCTCATTACTCAACAACTTTGGCCTGTAACTCATGCAACTCTTATCGAAACGCAGATTCTATCTGCCGCTATAATTACCGGTGTGAGTGGGGGAACGAGGGAAAGGGGGGGGATAGTTTGTCGAGTTGCGTTTGGAGGTGGGGGAGATCAAAGATTGATCTTGGTTGGCGACGTCGACGACGGATGTTCGAGCATTCCTTTTTTCATGTTAGTTGCATGATACACCACAACTGCCAACGATCACGATATCATGTTTGACTGATTTCTCATTCTTCATGGAAATACCTAAGAATGACGAATAATGGTATATTAGTCAGCTATTTTTTATTGATTAGCTATCAGTCAGAACGCGAAAGCAGAAACCACATATCTCATTCGAAAAGCATCTTTGAGGACAGTGATATGCATACACCACTATTCCAAATGCAGCACAAACATGAAGATGTAAGATGTGAACACAACGCTTTCACAACTTTCCCCATTCGTTGAGAATTCTCAAAAATACAACACTGACATAGCATGAAGAGAGATTTTTTCCATCTCTTGATAACGATAAAGGAAAACATTCAATGTTCGAGGAACATCGTGTGAACATTACTCCAAGGGTAGGTTGAATTTGTTGGTTCAGACCTTCTCTTCCTAGGTTGTGCCTGAACCCAAAGAAAATCCTGATGTTCTATTTGAAAGCTGAGTTTTCACTGACAATGTTTAGAGCTTATAGAACGAATCATTTCCATCACCTCGTATAGGCGACGGCTAACGTTAACTAGTCATCATGCGTAACTTCGATGAAGGCAGTTATTATACCACTAATGACATCGATACGTGCGGGACAACAGTCGAATGAATACTTATTACCTGTATAGTGCTCAGCGAACCGACCAGGATATTGTGTGGAATGAACTTCCATTATGGAGAATCGCCAGAGAACAAGCCAACAGGAAATCGTTGATTAACGAAAACATTGTGGTCGAGAATCGAGATGAGTGAGGCTGAGGATGAAAGTACATCAGCTTCAACACCTCAGGAAAATGCCATGTTGAAATGCCCACTTTGAACCAACATGTCCAATATCGCTTCCATTTGCCTGAAATTATCTTCCCTCGAAGCACAATCAGGTCTTGATGCCAAGGCAAGCATTGAGCACCAGGCAGAATGGTGCCTATTGGTCCAGAACTAACACTGATTCTTTTCAGTTCGTCCACCGTTTCATGAAAATTTGTCGCATATTTTTCTGAGTGGGGAATAGTGATCAACCGGTTCCAAAAAAAGGCTGATCACCCCATGTGTGATGGATTGAGTGTTGTGTGCAATGATTATCAATGCTGATGCTCCACAAGGATCTGTCTTGGCATCAACTTTGTTTTGGCTCCACATCAAACTGCCTTCTTCTCCAGAGCCTTTATAGCATTCGATGAGGCCAGAGGTGCAAGACTAAGACAGGTCGATACTACGAATGAAGATATGATGAGAATTTCGAAATGGGGATAGTAGTTTCACCAGGAAGGCAGATCACACAATGCCCAATATGATATACTTAATGAGTTCCATTTCTTGATTCTGTCAAGTAACAAATTATACAATTCTGGTCCTGAAAAATGGAAGCCTTCCTGAGTTATCGCCCCTATTTTCTATATATGCACAAGCAAGTTCATTGTTCATTATGCATGGAATAATGGATGTTAATTAACAATTTCCCCTATTTCGCGTTGATCTGTGAAGCATTTTCCCATAATAATTGATAACGGGAAAGTGTATTGGACCGATATGCTACGGCTGGGTAAATTGCGCTAACGAAAAGTGATATCTGGATCCCAGGCGTTGCTACACTTTACAGTAGATAATAGTCTACTCTGACATTGAATAGCGGTTGACACATTCACGAGTTGAGTTGAGTTGAAAATGAAGTGTGACATGAATGATTTCGAAAGACAATAAAACACCTACTGTCATGCAGACAGACGTGGTGAACGATGGAGGATGGCCAGGTCGTTCGAAAAATATTCTGGTCGAAGTGATGAAGGCTTTGAGGAACTAAGCGACCGCACACTTATCCAATCTGATCTGATCTGATGTGAGAGTGACACATCTGACGTGAATTGGTAATCTGCGTTCCATTTTTGATCCATAGAGGATGACATCTATTGTTCAACAAAAGGAACATCTCTATTCAGATGATGGTTATCGTGGAAGTAATGACAACTACCATAAACCCTCAACCCTTTGAAGGGCTTGAATGTGGCGTTCATTGAAATTGCTATTAGCTCAATGACGCTACATAGCATTACATCATTGATATCTCAATTATGGTTTCTCGGATGGTGTTATAACCAAAAGTTACAGTACTGTTATGGTAACTTTTCTATGGCAACCTTTATGAACTTTCCCTGTATAGGTTTCGGTAATAGTTCTGTCAGTCCCGTTCTATCTTCTGTCATTATGATTTTACCGTACAGGCATATTTCTGTCATATTGATATTATGTTTTATATTATCTCTTTCACATCATTTCCTTCTCAGACATGAAGAAAAAAAAATTGATTCCACGGTCTATACTGCTAGCACATGACACTCAGGGCAACATGGGAAATATTCGTAACTGTAAGATCAACACTAGGTTCATTCAAGAGAATATCATACTCTGCTATTTCGAATTACCATAAAAATCATTCCTATTAATTTTTGATAGCTCAGGATATTTTGAGTATGAGGTAATACATTTTTTGAAGATAAATTGGTAACACTCACTATAAGTTTCATTGAATGTTGATGGATATAGTTGCATCACCCCATTGAATAACCGCAGAGGGTTGATTATAAAACGACTCTTCTGGTGGGTAAAGTGAAGTATAAATAGGCGGTAGTCGCGGAAAATGTTTTTCTGGGATGTTTTTTCCAGCAGCATCATTATTTCCGAAAGTGACACACTAAGTGTTGAAGAAGATACGAATCATCCGAGTATATTAAATATTGAATGGGTACTCAATTCATTTCCTTTACTTTGCCGCATTAATATGGCTTGAAAAGGATCGACGTTCAACTTTTTTCATGAATATATTCTCCTCGATCGCGTAGGCTGACGTAAGTTGTATTTAAAGTCTCCAGGCGGATGGAAGAGCGAGGGGTCGTAAGTCGAAAGTGGAAATGTCAAGGGAGGCATAAGTAAAATCGGACGGATGGCAGAATGAATCTTCATTTGGGAAAAATGTTCGCTTCACCCCTTCGAAGTCGATACGTGGACATGGAATATTCGATGCGCGCAAAATTAATATTTCGGAAGATTTAGGGAGTGAACAGTCGTTCGGGCAAAAGGAGAAGAGGGTGGGAAAGGCCGTGTGGGTTGGGACAAAGTCATTTCGAATTCGGGGGTGGATTTTTTGGAAAAGCACTCGGACACGACATTTTTATTTTCGACTCGCGTTTTTTTTTAACTGATTTTTCTCAAATGAAAACACTGTATAACTTGATTGAGCTGGTGGTGTCGTTGCAAGTGGAACTATTTTTGAATGAATGATTAATTTTTAGGAATCTGATATCCATTGATACTCATCATAATGGTTCTACTCAATTTGGAACGAATTTTGGAATTATTATGGGACTGAGTTTGAAGATAGAAATATCTCAAAATCAATAATATATGCATCAGCCATATGAAAAATGTGTGGGGTCTGTCAAATATTATTATTCACGAATGGAAAGGAACCGCATCGATTGAATATTGATTTTTGACTTGATGGACAACACCTATATCATTTTCAGCTTTTTGTGGGATTTTCTCAGGAAATCTTTGGACGGACGAAGAAATTTGAGGCGATGTGATGAAAGTTTCAATTCGAAAATTCAAAAGATTTTGCTATGGAAGATAAATATGAATAGTTGATTTTCAGGGATCTGATATCCATTGATACTCATCATAATGGTTTTACTTAACTTGGAACGAATTATGAAAATAATATGGGATTGATTTTGAACATAGGAATATCTCAAAATCAATGGTATATGCATCAGCCATATGGAAAATGTGTGGGGTCTGTCCAATATTATTATTCACGAATGGAAAGGAAACGCATCGATTGAATATTCTTTTTTGACTGGATGAACAACGCCTTATATCATTTTTCAGCAGGTGAAATTTCTTGCAATTATAAGTGAACCAAAATATCAACATTATTGACATTGTAACAACATTTTTCTTGACGTATTCAACACAATCATTCCACACAATAATTTCGTCCCAATCTATTTCCAATTGTTTCCTCTATCCCAATTCACCGGCTTCACACATATGAATGACTTCCTCTCAGTTCATTATATAGAGTTCAATGGTTGTACCATTTGATATATACCGAGTGAGGATCCGAAATGAACAGGTCGACCAAGTTATGAATTTCGACCAGAAGAATTGTTCGTGTGTAATGAATTGGATAATTATCTTCTTTTTTTTATTTTTCAGCATATCGAACAGGTCGAGGTGAGTACCTTCTGAACGCGAGTTTAATAAAGTGCCAGTTACGTGAGTATCAGCATATTATCACGATCTACAAGTGAAGTACCCTTGATCGTTCAGGGGTAGCTCGGATGGAGCAGACGTTATCAGACATCAATTTAGGGGTACTGGAGATCATAGTCAAACATGAATACACCGCACTTGTGAGAATAATCTCTTGAAAATACACTCTCAAACATTGGGGCACTACATTGATGAAGTCATGTCGAAACACAGTTAAACTCTTGAATCAACAGATTATTATACTAATCGACTATTGATGGGTCGATTGGGTTAGAATTCAGAAACTCTACAACTAACTCTACCTCATCCTTATGATCAAAGTTTTGGTTTTTCTTGGTACACTGATATCCAAAGATATCTAGTTGAAGCTTATACTGAAAGTTGATAACATGAACATGTTCAAAATGTTCGAGAAATATCTGGTACAAGTTGAAAAGTATGAAATTTCTCACCAAGTGAATTGATAGGCTTTCTTGTAATTGTTGTTTGATGCAGGTGGAGGAGACATTTACCGATAAATTACATAACATCCCACTATGCAAATCCCGTTGGAGAATTCCTCTCTCTCTTCTTCTATTCGTAAGGTCTGTCTTCGATAGAAATGAAAAACACTCATTTAATGCAAGCGAATTCTCGAGATACGAATGAGAATACAGTATTCGCTCCGATGTAGGGCTTCGATTACGTGACGCTTTTAATGGAATTGATGAACAATGATAAATTTACAGGATTACAATACACAGTTGTGAGGTTGCTGAATATAGCGGATATTCTAAGGCCTCTTTGTGTTACACTGCCGTCTCCTATAGTATATTGATATCGCCTTCTTACGTATACTACGGAGAATGGATGTCGTATGCATAGAAGTAGCTACATTCCGGCCGATAGGATCTTTTGTGTTTTCTTTTTCATCATGTCCATGCTGACGAATTCCGTTTCCTTCAAATATGAGAGGAATCAGTTCGTCGGACTGACCGTCTTGTAGATATTCGAAGTTTCTAGAGACTCCTATATTACTCAATGAGGCGAGTGGTGCAAGACAGAGACAGATCGATGCTTTTGATGATGATCTTCCAAGAATTTTGAAATTGGGTGTCATAAAATCGTTCGAAGCACCAAGAACTCAAGGTTTTAGCTTCATCAGGATGGCACATGACACAATGCCCACGAGCTGCTGTTCAAAAACTTGGCTTCCTCCAAAGGAGGGAAATTATTAGAATTTTGCTTTCGGAAAGGAAGTTTGGAGGTTGTAGGCGAAGAATTCTATAACTTTGCCGTTCTATTGAAGAATGGTGATGACAAGTTTGACCTGACCTGTAGTACTGTTCACATGTCAGTAGTTCAGCTCACAATCTCACACTGAGGTTCCCATTTCGTATTCAGAATACATTTTTTCATACACATACGAATGGTGGTGACTTGGTATATTTCCAGGACTATAGACTCAGATCGATACTCGCAGTCAGACATCCCCGTAGTTGATGGACGATACTTGTGAAATAATATTTCATTCCATGAAAGCATTCATTCCTCCGGGCCTGTCCATCATTGTAGATGAATGAGAGGAATCGATCATGCTCTCATATACTCTATAGATATTAATATAAACGGAGGAAGATGGGCCGGAACTGATATTAAGAGTTATTGGGTGTCAGCTATTGTTGAGACTACAATAGGCTTTTACGGTGTCGTCTCTGTTGCGAATAGAAATATTGTTTTCTCGGAAGATACTATATCTCAGGTCTGTTAGTACTGTTGAAGTAGAGCTCGCATCCTATTGGTGATAGAATCAGAATTTAACATCATATCGTAGAGCAAGACATGGTTCTGGACAATTTGTGAGGTTCAGCAATCTCTGGAACATACAGTATAGAATTTTGACGTTATTCTCACATTTCTCGACGTTTTCAAAGTTCCTTGACGGATTTCAACGCGCTTGTTTCACGTTTTTGTGACGTTTTTTTTCAAGTTTTCAACATACTCCACGCTTTTTTCTTGCAACCATGATGATGGAAGATTGATCCTTCGGACACGTCTCCGAGTTTGACAATGAATTTATTTTTCCTGCAGCAGTGAGACTGTGAATCACCTTGCTCTTTAGGATTCAATGTCCTGATTGTTTGCTATTCTGGTATATTCTTGACTTGGGGTGATGAAGCTCAGGTGGAGGATGATGATTGAAGATGAGTGTTCAGAATATCAGTGTGAAATGCAACTTCTGGTTTCAATCTGTTTAACATGGATTTCAATAGAAATTTTCGCCAACTCAATATCAATTGATCATCTGAACGGAGATGATAACAATCTGATGGGAAATGGGCAAGATCCATGCAGAATTGATAAAGGTATTCATAATTGAATTTTGAATGGGAAATTCTTGTCCAGTTTCAGTCCAGGAGTGATCATGCCTGGTTTTATGAATGATTTCTATCTCATGCATCCTCTGTTCATAATGCAGGTAGTCAGAAGTTTATCAAAATCCACAATCGAAATGCAATTCCGTATCAGCCATAGCATCCAATTCAACAGACCCACATGCATAATATAACATTGTATAGCTCATTCGAAAAACAATATCCGAACCTTGTATATCCGCGAGATTTTTCAATCGGAAAGGAATATATTCACCTCATATTTCATAACGGCGCGTTCTTTTCATGAAAGTGCTATATTTCCTCGCGGAAGGCTATCTGACTGTTGGCGTTTCGATAAAAAAGGGGCGGAGGAAAGATAAAAGATGGTGTGAAATGCTAGCGTCGAGAAGTTATTTGAATACGGTAGCAAATGTGGAGAAAAAAGGTCTGTCGAGAACGAGATTCAATTTTTGCATACAGAGGTAACGGAAAAATAGGGGCTTTATTGTCTACCAAAGTTGTCGAAATACTTTGTTGGGTATTTTTGGTTTTTTGGGTTCACAGGGTGGCCAGTCAGTGACGAGATACTCAAAAAATATCAACACATCTGTAGGCCATATGGACATAATATGTTGACTCTCATGAGAAGGTTAGAAAGGAGTATATCAATAAATATTCGTTCATTCAATTCTTACCTCAAAAATATCAGGAAACTACCCTTCGAGAAGAACATTTGTGGAAAAATCTCAATCAGAATGAGTTTGTGTGATTTTGTGTAATTGATGTGTTTTCATATCTAGTTTCATTGTATTTCATGTAGTATCTTATG
This sequence comes from Gastrophysa polygoni, assembly GCA_963576655.1. Lineage (NCBI taxonomy): Eukaryota > Metazoa > Arthropoda > Insecta > Coleoptera > Chrysomelidae > Gastrophysa > Gastrophysa polygoni. The sequence continues at coordinate 23,863,818 of OY755090.1, read as the reverse complement.
CAAGATTTGTCCAAGATCACCAATACTTATGGATGCAATATATTCCATTCTATTCTGATTCATTCTGGAATATTTTTGGAATAGGGTGTCAACATACTCGGAATCAATAAATCCTTGTCATTACAAAATAATTTAACATCATTGGAGCACTGGTGTACCAGAAATAATCTCAAACTCAACATCAACAAATGCAAAATCCTAACTTTCTCGCGAATACAATATCCAATTGACTATAGCTACAAAATAAGTAACATTGTTCTTGAAAGATGCTTCAACTTCAAAGATTTGGATGTAATTTTTGACAGTGGACTTACGTTTAGTGGACATATTAACAAAATTGTAATGAATTCAATGAAATTGCTCGGTTACTGTGTTAGAAATTGGTCTAGCTTTGCTAATATAGACAGTCTGAAAATACTGTTCCTCACATTTATCAGAAGTGAACTAGAATATGCTACAGTCATTTGGTCACCACTATATAAAAACTCAATAGATAGTATAGAATCTGTTCGAAGAAAATGTCTCAAATATATATTCTATAAATGTTATGGCTATTACCCCGAACGAGGATATGCCCATCAAGTCCTTCTGAATACTTTTCACTTTCAATCTCTGCAGGAAAGAAGAGACTGCTTGGCAATTACCACTCTCCATAAATTATTGAACGGCATAATAGACTGTCCCTATTCGCTGGGTAAGATCAATTTTCATGTACCAAGAATAGTTTCCCGCCAAGAAATTACTTTTTACAATTCGGTTCCTCGCACCAATGTACTCCTCAAGTCACCAATTTTTTCAATGTGTAAAATCTTCAACGACAATTGCACGTCGTGTGATATCAATTTCGATGATATTAACCTTATTTTATCAATTTATAAGCGTAATCAGAATTAAGATTGTTATTTTTATTTGATTTCTTTAATGTAACCTACCTTGTTATATTCTACCTCGATTTCTTCCTGTTATTGGGTGTATACCTGTTGAAAATAAATGTATTATTATTATTTTCATTCATCATACATCATCTGTATCTAGGGTTTGCTCAAACTCGGTCCCGCGCTTCATCCAATTTCATCAAATCGAACACCATGTATGATGTGAGCTGATCATATTGCTACTCATCAATACTTCGAACTGTATGAAGCAAATACCTATACCCAAAGTCATCTGCTTTCAAGATGTTGCTCAGTATTCATTTTGAGGCTAGGTATATTTTTATTTCCTTTGTGAACCTTCTGATAGTTTCAGAGACCACCTAGGTATGTCAAGTTCAGCAACCTTCAGTGCAGAAAAGTGTAGTGCAGAAGTGCAGAAAAGTGTAGTTTCGCACACGGAAATGCGTGCGGAAAAGCAGTTCTTTGCGCACGCGCGTAGGAAAATTGATACCTGCCCACACTTCATCGCTTATTAGGCTGAGGAAACAGTCTTTTCGAAAATTCATTATGTTCTGCAATAACTCCGAGAAGATCCGATTCGATTAACCGAGGCGGAAAATAATGAAAATCAGCGGGCGAGCATTGAACGCGAAATTACTTCAATGCTAACAGATTGAATTTTCGCGATACAACACCGCAGGCGTCGGATATCTCCTAGATTCCTCATAAAATCCAATAAAACACCTTGGCGCCCGACGAGATTTAATTAAAATGTTAATATCGATATGATATATCTCGCACTACGTGAGTGATACTGAGTGAGCAAAGTATAAAAAGGTGTTCCTCAATGACATGCTGATTTTCCAGTGGGTGATTTTTGGATTAGTTTCAAGAATTGAACTTCATAAACTTCCGTCCTAAACGTCTTGACTTTCGAGGAAAAAGATGGTGAAGATCAGAAAAATGGTGGAGATCAAAAGGAATATATTGTTTCTATAAACGTCAAAAAATCTTTTCGGTTATCATTATACTGCGCAATAATTGAATCACTGCTCACTCATTAATTTTGCTTCATTAGCAAATGAATCAAGATCATCAATAATTGTTGACAATTCACTTCTATACTTCTACTAGCCCTTATCCTATTTTGCAGAGAGATCTTCCTCATTACGAACAGGTGGTTGTCTTTGGTCTATGGAACTCCAGTAGAAATAGAGCAAGACTCAATTGGACGAATTACAGCAGCATCTGGAATCATTCAAAACAAGGATCAAATTTTCAGTCAAGTCCGCCGAAATCATGTGCGACGTTCAAATCGGTTGGAGGAAGACATTTTGAACACTTGTTGTGAGGATATCATATGTACAAAAAGCAAAATTAAATGCATCGTATCCTATTCAAGCAATCCATCTCATGTTTTCTAATGTTGCACTGAATAACCCTTAGAAGTTTGATCCCATAGTTCTGTAACACCCTGTATGAACAAAACTGCTTGGTCCTCTATCACCCATCGGAGATTATCTTTTTGAGACACCAGGTGATGATCATCATCTAATCCATTTTCATTCCCGAAATCGAAGAGAGAAAGTCCAATAAATTGAGGAAGAGGAGCAAAGGTTGATTCATTCAGTAAATAAGCTTCTCATAATTCACCACCGAGAAGGTCTCGACGTGAAGCTTCAGGGCTGTTTATTCAACGTTCCTGAACCACAAAGTTTCGACTATAAAAACACCGTTCACCGAAAACAATTCCTTTGCCCCATAATTATGTGGTCGACGTCGAAACAACGTCAGCCAAATATCAGAACGACATCGAGAAAGGCACCTGTTTGATGGAAAACATCCACCTAACCCCCATGCGAACGGACATCTTTAATTCATCGTTCGACTTTCCGGATCTAGAATCAATCACTGTCTACCTGTGTTATTACCATTCCGAGTTTATAAATATTTGACTGTCTCGCGGATGTCACCCCACATATCCTATCCGCTCGAATCGAGAATAATACGGCAGGTTTCCAGAGTGATTTTCCCGTAAAAGCACATTTCTCTATCGACCTTTCCTTAACCGATGAAATATCCAGAGGATCCCAGCGATCGACAATGCTATGAATCAAGCGAGGTCAGAGATTCATTCTCAAACCGTGATTTCAATCATCACTTTTTTCTACAACCTGTATTTTTCTGAGGAGTCGATTGATTTATTGGCGGTTTTCTGTGCCGGAAGTGAAATTCCATCGACTTTGAAGACATGCATCTAGAATAATGTGGAAGCATCAACAGATTGAATGTTGAACAGGGTGTGAATTGGAACCATCACTACGTCTCAGACTACGACGCCTTGATGATTCATTTCGGGATATTTCTGATGTTGCATCTTTTCATCGAATCCTTCGAAGAAGCCGGAGATCGAGATGATATATCTCTCTTTAATAGAAAAATGTCCGCTGAATCGATTGATGGTCGATCGATTCCTTAGGACAGACCGTTCCGGAGATATTCGAATTTCCGAGATAAGATAATCCGGTAAATATACTGGGTGGCCCAATGAAAATGAAACAAGGCCGATTCGACATAGTTATCGTTCTCAGAAAAAAACAACGCCCAATCCCGTCAATTTTTATTTTGAGGGGGAAATATTTTCCGCATTTTTTCAATTTCTCCACTTCAAACCTCTCGGAGGGGTGAGCTCCAACCCTTGAATCCCAAATGGGGAGAAGGGTCAAGTGAGACATCATTTTGAATGTGATCGAAATCTCTTACAATCGCTTCCTTGTTTTTTAAATTAATGCAGTAATTCTCGAGAAAACACGTAAGTTTTTCGAGGAGGTGGTACATTCATTTCCCAGCTTTTTGTGGGATTCTCTCTTATCGTTTCTGGAAAATAGAGTAGAAGTTATTAAAAATTATTTCAATATATTTGTAGTAAGGACAGATTTTGTGATCTGCCCCAAAATGTCACCGTGCTTGAAATTCAACCATCAGATACCTAAAAGAGAAATTCTCTATTTGTCAGTGACGCCTTGTTTTCGAAAAAAATTGGAAATACAAATGAATTTAATGAGAATAAAACCTCTACTTATCTTGGTGGAAGTTTCGGGAACGAATCTGCTCCCGTTCTCAACACAATCAAAATATTTTTCTCTTCTCGAAATTTTTCAATATGTTTTCGGTTTCGACACTACTCTATTTCTTAGAAACGAGGTGAGAAAATCCCACAAAAAGCTGGAAAATGCATACCTTGTTTCGTTTTCATTGGGCCACCCTGTATGTACCATGGATTCTCTAACATTTTCGAAATTCTCACTTCACAATGTGAACTTTTCAAATTTGACAGACTCATTGGAAGGTTTCTTAGAGGGAAAGGGGACTTGACCGGTGACATCGAGCTCCAAAGTGCAATTTGCACTTTTCCAGCACAAAAAAACCTTTAAAGGAGCAAGATCCGTCATCTCCACGAATTAATTTTTTTCGATCCAATGAACTAAACTCTCAAGGACGAGAAATTGCGGCGCGCGCTTCCGAAGCGGACAAGACCACGGTTGTCGCTCGAAATTGTTGTGGGAGTTCCGTAATGTAGATACGAAGAGAGAGAGAGAGAGAGGCTGTTGATTCGTCTCCGGAGTGTTATGAGGGGCAGAATGGCCGCGAAGGGGGTCGACACGATCCCGAGAACAATGCCTGTAGGTACATGCGATAGGTTCGTCTTCACACTGGGCACAATATACTGATTTCCCTATTAATCACGCTGCCTCGGCCTACACTTCCGTGTAATTATGCTTGTTCATTCTCAGAGAAACACGGAGCTCAGAAAGCAAGATCATCGCACTCAATGATCTAGCTCATCTTTCCCAATGGGAAAGATCATCGAACTCGAGAGGAAAAAGCTCATCTTGCTCGAGAAGCAACTGTGTTTACCATTCGATTTTACTCCTTGAATTGAATATTCTGGAATCTGAGGAAGAGCTCTGGAAATGCTGAGAAGTTGGCCTTAGAAAACAAAATGAAGACTCATTTATTGGAAACCACTACCTTTCGCCCTGAAAATTTTCAGGATCACACCAACCAAGTTACTGAAGATACAGCAGCGGTTCCATGAAATGTGAGACCAAATTAACTTTCAACTAACAGAATTCCGAATATCACCGGAAAAGTTTGTGAAGCGCGTGGAGTGAAGAGACTTTCAACCTCTTTCACCTCCTGATATCATTTTCGGGAGGAGTTGGTCGTTCCTTTGCAGGTGGCGAGCAGTGCATATCACTGAAGATGATCAAACTAGGTCGTCGAATTTATCTTCGGTATCTCTCTAGCTCCTGTGAATTTGAGTATCCCAACTCGATTATCATGGAAGATACGAGGATGCTCCAGTAGAGATGAGACGCACTGTAGAGGTTGATTCAGAAGAATATATTCATTTCCTGACCCAGTCTGACGCATGATGGAATCAAGTCGACAAAACCTCACGAGGGGTAACATCTCTCACATCTGATGTTTTCCAAAGTTTTGGATTGATTCTCTGGTTTTCTTAGACATCAGCTATTTCCAATCACCCAGCAATCCTTCGATGTGATCCTGCGCTAATTCTACATGATAATTCCCACACATCCACACGCGAATCTGATGATTACGTGTCACACATATCGAATGATCTGTACTCGAAGGAAACACCATCCATTCCGAACGAACTAATAGATCTAATCGAGCAAACTCGATTCCATTGAACGACGCATTAAAATTCCGTTCGTGATTAGCACCTGCACCGTCTTTTGTACACACTATACACCCACTAGAGAATGCCGAGAGCGATAAGTATTCCATTTAAAAATCCCGTCGCTTTTGTGCCTCCGTCACGTCTTGTCAGGAGGAAAACAATGGGGCGATTCCTTGCCGGAGGCCCGAACCCATTGTCTGAGCCCACCGACTGAGTGATTACCCGTGTATATGCTCCCGGGACGCTACTAAATTAATTCGGCGAGTGGTGGTTATGAGGCGGGACGTGGGACTTCTGGAGATGACATCGGTGGAGATTTTTTTTCGGGGGGGTCTTTCACGTCTGTGGCGGTTTGACAGAGATACAGCCGGGTTTGGCCCTGAACGAACACTCAGCCACGGCCAGCACCACTTTTACAAGCCCGGAAAGAGCGAGACTTGACAACGCTGCCGTAAGATCACTCTGGCACAACTGAGTGCTGAAGGTTACTCAGTTTCACGAGCTTCCGCTCTTTTCTACAGTGTCTGACTTCTGATGGAAGCATCCCAGTATCTTCGCATCGCATTGGCGCATTGTGGTTAGAAGGGAGGACGTGGGACTTCTGGAGATGACATCGGTAGAGATTTTTTTCAGAGGGGTCTTATACGTCTGTGGCGGTTTGACAGAGATACAGCCGGGTTCAGCCCTACGCGTAGCCACAGCCATCGTTATTTTTACAATCCCGGAATAGAGACAGAGCATGGTTTCGTCAGAAGCGTTTCGCAAACTTCATACGATGTATACTTGGTACTTTGACAAGATCTATCACACACCCAGTTTTCTCAATATTCCCATCACTCATTTCCGAAAGTTCATTTTCAGAAAAGTCAGGGGAATTTTCAATAAATAATTACAGCGTAGGCACGCAGCGTACCACTTCTAGGCGCTGCATGAAAACTGATATGAAATTATGATTTGTCACCTTGAAAAACCCCCAGGTACTAAGTCGTGAAAAACCCTAACAAAACAAATTCATGCACCTTTTTTTTGTGAAAATCGTCATTCAAGTTTTTCCACTTGAAAAATTCTCAAACCTGAAAAATTACAAATTTCCGTGGAAGCACCTTCATATCTTCCCTAATTGTCGACGAACGATACCTTCTTTCATCTTACAATTGCACTCCCCCGTTGGGTGTGGATAAATAGAAATGTAAAAAAGGTGAATGAGAGAAAAATGATTGCCACCTTCGAACATTCACTTCTTTGACATCTTCATGAAAAATTATACCCGGATGAATAATCTGCAGTTTTGAGTGATAAAGCTTGTCCATTATACCCATGGGCATTATCATTTTTCTCATTACAATCACGCCTACCAATCGCCGAGTTATTACCGTGTGTGCATGATATAGAGATAAAAATCCATAACATACTCATCATCATCGGAATAATGGCTCCACCTTGGGAAATGAGTTGAATAACATATTATCCGTCCACCGATAACCAGAAAATATTGGAATGTATGGCAACCATAATCATTACACCCCGAATGACATGCATCGGAATTATCCACACCCATTGGGAGTATGTGAATTTAATTCGATTTCAATTACAGAATGAATATGTTTGGTAGATATGCAATGATGATGACTAATCGGATATATTCACCATGGGATATTTTCCCTACGGTTTGGGAAAAAATTTGGAAACATTTGTGGGAGGATGATTATATTTCTGAGGACATTATCAACTTGTGTTGGTTGGCGATATTTACATTTGAAATAACCTCTCAATGTTGAATGAAAATTTAGTGAAACCGTCTGAAATCTTGTAAGTTTTTTGTCCCATTTGAATGTTTGTCACTAGTTAAATGGAACAGTATGTCACTAGTATCTGAACTTCCCTCTCTCTGCTATGCTTCAATCGTGCTAAAATAACACCAGAATGACATTCAATACACTTGTTACATAATATACTGTCGTCTCGTGAACCAACTAACGGGATCATTCGCAAGGGTATCGAATATCAAAATGAAGTCTTGTGTACCGCAAGATATCACTGCGGATGTGATATGATATCAAAGGATGGAGATATTCGACGACGTTGTAAACGTTACGTTTCTACAGACATTGCATTCCAAAATCTGACAAGTTCATCCTGAAGAACTGGTGTTAACACAAGAGAACACGAGTACTGTATATCCATAATAGATTGAGACTTCGATTTATTTCGATTGAATAATGATGAGTTCATGTTGAATAGTGGTGAATCACGTCGAATCTGCCTACAATTCTCTGGTGAGGTCAACGAATTCGTGAGTGTAGTATCATCACCGACTAGGCAATAGCTCTCTTCTGAATAGGATCTGAGAACTTCAGCGTGTGTTTGGAAACTGATTTGCACCTGTAGATTGGAGAGGAGTTGCTTTGGTGTGAAATACCTTGGAAAACAAATTTTTGTGGAGTTCGTGGAATTTTTGCCAGATCTTTTTTTATAGTGTCGACTTGTCTCCGTCTTGCACGAACTCCGTCTGGCCTCTCTGGATGATTATTTCGTTATGGATGCATCAAAATTCTTGATATCTCATTTCATTTTTGCTCTGCTGAGCAGGTTCGTTTCCAGACATCATCAACTATTTCGGAGTTATGGAGGTTATGTTTCTACGCATTTGTAATATCATTTCTGGAGTTTCGTTTATCCTAAATTCCTTTACGGTTTCATGAAACCATGATGAAAGAAGACTTAGGGCAACTGCTACTACTGCTACTGCCACGGATTCAGAGACCAGCGTCTTATCCTACAGTTTTTCTTTATGGACCTCATTGATGAACTGTATACCGGACGATCGAAAACTCCACGCACGTTCTCGGAATCGAGAAAGCCCTTTCGAAAAAACAAAAAAACAACCGCGATATATCAAAAGCGGGTGGGAGGATGTGTTCGCTTAACGGAGGCCGTGAATTAAGATGAAATGCGGCCGGCAAGAAGCCGCAATAAAGCGGCAATAGGCTCGAGGGAGTGAACGGAGTAAGTGAAACGAACGACGCAGCCCGAACCGAAGATATTAAACCAAGGGCCGAACCTCGAATAAAGTTCGTTTAATGTTGCCCGCGGGCCGTCAGGGACCTCTTTATTTCAATCCCAACAGTACGAGAGTCCGCGACCAATTTTTGCTGCCATCTTCGAGCAGGGATGAACTGCTAGAGCATCACTGCTATCACATCAAGAAGAGCTTCTTCTTTCTGGTATTTTTTGATGTATGATCGTTCGCTTGGAGTGATTTCTCCGTTGGGAAGTGTTTACTCAGGTGAGAATTAGAAACTAGTAGTGTATTCATGAGTGAGAATCATGCTAGTATCAACACAAGTGGAAGATCTTCAACTGGCCTTCGCTATCTTGTTGGGAAAATAAGAATCACTTGTTGACAAGCGGATCATTAAGAGTTGTCGGAACGTTGTTCACATCACGTGATACTGATCTCGAAAATCAAATCGATGGCACGCCGTTCTATTTCTTCTCTGTGAGAGATCTACATGGGACACGATTTCGGTCCTGGACTCTTGTACTATAAATGCCTGCAGGCCTACGAGGAATTCAAATATTGTCCTTCGGATCGAACGGACAGTGGAATTGTTGGAGTTTGTCGTTTGCTCGTTGCCGTTGAATAGAGAACGACCAAAGTTCCGGCGAATGTCAATGTTCCGGAGCTTCGAATACGGTTGCCGCTTAATATGTATGAGCCTGAAGACCTCGCAGACAATCGACATCGAACAGAAAATGAAAGATTGTACGCAGCGACCCAACTTTTCACGTCTACTTCAGGCATTTGAGAAACTATTGTCGTTTTGAGTGGAACACGTGAGCTGATTCAAAACAGCATCAACAGTGCATTTCAGTCACTACTGCTACTCCACTTTCTGAATTTTCAGATTTGATCAGATTCACTGTGAAAACTTAGCCAATACATTGAGTTTCGAGGAGAACACATACACAAATTTACAAATTAACAAAGAATGCAAAGGAAAGGATAGTGTTTTGGTATAACATCAGAGAAAATGCCTGGGAATTTCCAGAACAATCCGAGTGAATGCTTGGATTTTTCCGAAAGTTCAACCCCAACAAAAAAACCAACGAGTAGCAAAGCATATTGCAACAACTGATGCAATCTACACTGAGGAATCTTACAGTGATGCCAACTTCATCATCAGAAACGAGATATATTATGATGTCTGAACATCGAAATACAGGGACATACGACCACGCAACCATTATCAGGAACAAATTCATCCTGCAATCAACTAACCTCTTCGATATCCTATGATTAGCCTCTTTCAATACCTTCTTATGTCTTCGAATGTATAAATATTGTTCGACAATTCTGAAGAGGAGGGCTGGCAGCAGTTGGTCACAGTGCTCGAGAGGCGATGACTTTCAGTTCGCCAAAAAAAAACAAGTGTATGCAAGGTCATACACAATTCTTCTCAAGTCACCCTTCAAGGTCAAACTTCCTAAGGCCAGCCAAGAGATTGGTTCTTGAGGATACTCCTTCAGCAGGTCACCTCCTATCTGACCTTGGGAGAGACCCAGAACCTTCAAAGACTTCCTACTAACATTTCAATAAAATTACCGGCTACCTTTTTCCCTTTTTTTTCAATTCAACTTTCGATTTGGTGGACAAAATCGAGTGAAATCTTGTGCATTCGTATCTTTGTGTTGAATATACTGTTATTCCTGGATAATTAGCGCCCGGATAGAAGATTTTCATGAACCTGTTCTGTTGATAGATTCATAAATTATCATTCATTCATTAAGAAATGCATAAAATTTTAATGATGGCTGTTTGTTTTATCTATGAGCAATATTTTTTTCAGCGAAACTAGCAAGAAACGATATCAAGCAATAAAAGCCAAGACTCGAGCACGAGAGTATATTCGTGACCATGATTGAGTCATATTTTTTAGACTATTAAACCTTTTATGACATCACGTTAATGAATGCATATATTTATTTTCATGGACAACACTAGATTGTAAATACAATGAAATATGTACTTTTTCTGTGCTATATACCCTGACTAACTCGATTCAACTATTCATAGGGTGATTTAGAAAATCACACAATAGAATATGGACGTTGAATATCTGAATATCATGTGTGTTATTTGAAGATATGGCACAAATGTCACACTGACAGATTATGGCGATCTAGTTCATTCGAAGACATACAAGGTGACTCAATGAAAACGAAACACGGTATGCATTCCGCTGAGATATCAAGGAACTGACATTGTGATAATTGATTCTTCATGTAATGTTGGATTGGACAGGATTTGATAAAGAACACACAAGGCACTTCTTAGATGAACATCGTCCTAACTACAAGATGAAAAATAGTGATGAAAGGAAAAAACGGTACTTTCCATCACTAGCCGATTATTTTCCTGAACGTGTTTTCTCGAGAACTACTGCATTGAATTCCAAAAACAAGGAAGCGTCGGTAAGAGATTTCGATCATCTTCTAAATGATGTATCGCTTGACCCCTTATCCAATTTGAGATTCAAGGGTTGGAGCTCATCCCTCCGAGGGGTTCGAAGTGAAAAAGTTGAAAACATACGGAAAATATTTTCTCCTCAAAATAAAAATTGACCGGATTGGGCGTTGTTTTTCTGAGAACGATAACTTTGTCGAATCGGCCTTGTTTCGTTTCCTTTGGCCACCCAGTATAGTGACGCATTCAATGTCCCAAGATAAAATTCAGGAAAAGATCTATCCCAGTAATAATTCAGACAAATATATTTTGCCATTCGATCAAAAATAAAAATAGTCATACAGTCGTTACAGGCGTTGAGATCATATTATTGCCACCTCATAGTCTTTGGGGAGTAATGGAGCGTTTTTTGTTACACAACCTGTATAAATACTCATGTAGAATAGATTTGGAAATTTTTTGTATACATATACAATTTTATTTAATAGATTCTTAATAGAAGGGCGAATTTTTCACGAGTTTTAAGTTGATGTTGAGAAAAATGCCTCACTTTCGCGAACACCCTGTACGTGCGCACGACAGCACTTCTATAAGTGGTCCGGTCAATTCGAACACCTTTATGTCGGCAAAAAGCACTGGCTTTGATTCAGTATTTATGTTTTCAGGGGATTCCTGGGACCTCTCGGAGTCATAATTCAAGGCATTTCCAGGAAATACTCGAAGCACATTCGATGGAAATATCGTGAATGTTGTTTAGGTGGACATGCACGTCACCAGGATCGGACTAGAAAATCTCAAGTCACTACCAAATTCCCATTTTGCACTAGTATTCATTTTCGAAAGTGAGACTGTTATGAATAACAGAAACTCAACATGTATTGAATTTTTCCGCATACAATTTTCCAGTGATGGGACTCTTGGGGCGAGGTATCAGTTGATAACATCAGAATTTCCCCCCCCTGTACACTCAAAAATAGTCAATGCCTGAGAGGCAATGGGTATGACAGTACCTTGCGCCATTTTTGTCCATCAAATATCAAGTTTAGATGGATTTATAATTTTTTAAAAAACTTTCCGATGGATTTATGATTTTTTCGGAAACATTTTGAACAAACCTTGTTGGTAGGGAGAGGAAATGTACGGGAGATCCTTGATCGATGATATTCAAGAATACCCATAAACAAAAGAACTGCTCATAGTGCTTGACAGCTAATACGGCCCTGTACTTCACTAGGTTCAATTCCAGACGTTGACAGAAAGGCTTTTATTCCCTTATTCATATACGGTGCACAGAAACTATCAACGGTTGGCCTTTCAGAAAGGCACACTGGGAATGGCGCGATGAATATCTCGGAGAAATATTCTAGGTGCGAATAGAATCACGTACATGTCATGGAAATGATGAAAAATGCAGTGGATATTATGCCGAAGTGGGTATAGGTCCTATGAACGTCGTAGTCGAATGCACAAAAATACGTGTGTGATTCATTTGGGATTTTATCGACTTCTCTACTCATTCTAATATTATCTAATATGACTGACTTATTGAAGTGTCAGGAGATCATCATCGAACAAATAATTCGTGGACGAAAACCGCATAAACAACTTCCATTCTGGAATAAATCGAGTAAATAATAAAAAGAAATCCTGATAACAGCTTGTACTTACAAATCAATAGGAATTTAAAACCGGGTAAAGTGAATTGCATGAAAAAAAAGTATGAAATGATGAGTGGGTACAAAATAATCAGATTGAAAGAATTTGAAGAATAAAATATAGTCGACAGTGTGATTGACGAATGATCATATCGTTTCTGGATATTTATACATTTTTCTTTTTATATGTGGCAACACGAAAGGGAAACCTATAATGTTCGAGGAACATCGTGTTAGCCAGCAGTGGAATTTTGGAAGGGAAGGAAGGTGTTGGAATTTTTCTTGAAAGTTTGGAGGTTGTGAGCATCAGGAAATACTTCAATAGGCAAAGAATTCCACAACTTTGCCGTTCTATTGATGAATGATGCTTGGTATAGCGATGTTCGACAGGTCTCGAGCCTGACAGTGTAGGGGTGACCAGCCTGAGCTCGTCGGGTTTGTCTACTAGGAATCGCACGTGGTGGCATAATAGATGATATTCCCGTTGAGCACCGACCGTGAAAGTACCTATAAAAAAGGCAAAGATTGCCAACCTTTCTACGATGATCTAGAGAGGTCAATGATTTGGTGAGTGTTGTTTCATCTACTAGGCGAATAGCTCTCTTCTGAATTGAATCTAAGAGCTTTAGCGTATATTTGGGGGCTGAGCTCCAAACATGTGAACAGTACTCCAGGACAGGTCGAATTTGTGCTTCAAACGAGGACCCAATGAATTTCACCTTCTGATGTGCGAACTTAGATTCCATTCGGACTCGGTCTTCATTTTGATACTCTTATCGACTCGTAGTAGATAAAAATTGTGTTCATTTCTTGTATGGTATCCATGAACTTGACTGTTAAATTCATGTTGTGAATCATCTCGGAAATGTGAATCATAGCATTTGGGTAATATCTTTCGTGAACTGTTCAGAGTTCATTCAGAGTTTTTCGCATCAGAGATATGCATTAATTTCGTTCGAGGTGAATGTATACAATAAACCCGCAAAATAGTCAAAGCTCGAGAGAGTTTGTGCAACTCTTCTTCGTCCGAATTATGAGAAATATGAACCACGAACATTTCGAAAGCCGCATTCCTGGGTGTATTATTTTTCATGAAGAATCCTCCGATGCATTCACAGTCCCCTCAAATCTCCTTCCCGCATATTCCCACTTGTCCTCGACCGTATCCTCTCCACTGGCGTATTCAGAGCAATCTAGTCTTTCTAATTAGAAATGAAGCCCTCAAATATTTGATAATACGTTCGCTGGGGTGAAAAACGCTGGCGGTCTACTTCCATGGCATGAAGCAGCAGTCAACAAGCATCGAAAACATGCCCGTGACGTTCCATTTCGACTTTGCAGTGCCATTTTTGATGCTGGGCGAATGCTGCGAAGTATACATCTTCAATATCCTATGATTATCCTTCTTCAATACCTTCTCATATTTTCGACTGTATGAATATTGTTCAACATTCATTGTGCCTCTGATATACAGGGTGTTCCTAGATATCATGTACACACAAAACGATTCGTTACTAACCCACAGGGTGTTTTGTGATGAATAATTGCTACGAATACGGCCGACTCCAATTCACAATAGGTTCGTATTGCCGACTGAACTGTCGAAATTCATAAAATCAAGAGATTATCCAAATGGAGGTGAACCTTCCTAGATCTTTGCGAGAATTTCAATTCCATCCAGCGAATTGAATCATCGTTATTTTCATCGATGAATTTCGCCAGTAAAACTCATTTTATATTTGAGAATCTATCAGCGGTGCATCGCAAGCAAATTCAGTCTAGAAAAGGAGACATGACTCGAAAACTGGAGGAGTTGTGGGAAAGAAATCGAAAAATAATATTGAAATTTTGAAATTGAATATTTCGGCAACTAAGCGTTTGCGGACCTATATTTATACGATCTTTAGGAGATGATTGTGCCTCGGTAAAAAACTCATTGAATTTCAAACTGTCCTATTCACTTCCTTCTCATCTCATCTTGTTGATGACTATCATCAGATGTTAAGATCTTGTGTATCTTTGGTATATTTTGTTACTTTTTTCCACCACTAGTCATGGTACCTGTCATTATCTACTTCTTTCGAAGACTTGAATGGACTTTGCATTACCAAAGAACATGGTTTTCCATATTTCATGAACTAGTAGTAATTCATCACACTGATTCCTCATGAACCATATACATGGTGGCCCAATCGAAACGAAACAAGGTATGCATTTTACTCAGAGATTAATGAACTGAAATTGAAATGAATGATTCTGTAATGTTGGATAGAACAGGATCCAAGAAAAACACATGAGGCACTTCTTAGATGACCGTCGTTCTAACTACAGAATGAGATAAAGTGATCAAAGGGAAAAAAGCGTTACTTTCCATCACTAGCCTATCATTTTCATAAACGTGTTTTCTCGAGAATCGCTATACCAAGCATCATTCATCAATAGAACGGCGAAGTTGTGGAATTCTTTGCCTAGTGAAGTCTTTCCTGATGCTTACAACCTCCAAACATTCAAGAAAAATTCCAACACCTTCCTTCTTTCCCAAAATTCCACCGCTGGCTAACACGATGTTCCTCGAACATCATAGGTTTCCCTTTCGTGTTGTCCACAGATAAAAAAAAAGTAAAAACTACTGCATTGAATTACAAAAACAAGGAAGCGTTGGCAAGAGATTTCGATTACCTTCAAAATGATTTATCACTTGACCCCTTATCCCATTTGAGATTCGAGGGTTGGAGCTCACCCCTCTGAGGGGTTTTAAGTGAAAAAGTTGAAAAAATGAAAACCGACCGGCTCGAGCGATGTCAAATCGGCCTTGTTTCGTTTCCATTGGGCCACCCAGTATTATTCATTAGTTAGAGGGTGGAATAATTGCATGGTTTTCTTTCCATGGAATTCAAAACATACGAAGAACCTCATTGTTTCATCGGAATCAGCTATCGGGAATGAGCAGTTTAGTATTGTAGAAAAATGTCAATATAATTCTGCGTAATATCGGATCATCTCCCCTTCTCCAATAATGCGAACTGATCTGCCATCAAGCCCGTTTATTTCCAGCCATTCTCGAAGATCGTATCTGAGACACTCAATATCGATGTTTTTGTGCGTCTCGATGTAATAATCCCAGGAATTCGTAGACTGAGAGTCGGGGATGATTTTTTTTTAATAGAATGTCCGGAGAGCTTCTTTCTTCCGCATCCTCATCGATTTCGAGTATTGAGAGTTTGAGTGCAAAAGTCGATGATACCCTCTCGGACTTTATTGCTTTTGCGTTTTAATATGTGCCATTCGATAAGATCAATTGTTTGTTTTGGAAAATCGGTATCGTTTTCGGTTATAAGGCGATCATTTTGAGCTCAGACCATCATTTCTGAAGGTTGCGGAGATACTCGAGCTTGTGTGATGTTCCTTCGATAGAAATCATCGAGCTTCTATATACTGGGTGGCCCAACGAAAACGAAACGAGGCCGATTTGACACAGTTATCGTTCTCAGAAAAAAAACGCTCGACCCGGTCGATTTTTATTTCGAAGGGGGAAATATTTTGCGCAAGTTTTGAACTTCTCCACTTCGAACCCCTCGGAGGGCTCAGCTTTAACCTCTGAATCTCAAATGGGATATGGGGTTGAAGGTAATCGAAATGTCTTACCACCGCTTCCTTGTTTTTGGAATTCAATGCGGTAGTTCTCGAGAAAACACGTTTATGAAAATAATCAGCTAGTGATGGAAAGTAACGCTTTTTCCCTTTCATCACTTTATATCATTCTGTAGTTAGAACGACGGTCATCTAAGAAGTGCCTCATGTGTTTTTCTTGGATCCTGTTCTATCCAACATTACAGAATCATTCATTTCAATTTCAGTTCATTAATCTCTGAGTAAAATGCATACCTTGTTTCGTTTTCATTGGGCCACCCTCTATATTTTTTCTGACGAATGCGTTTGCCATTCTCGCACTGGTTTTCCTCATTTATTGTGTGATGTTTTTTCAAACATTTTTGACGGAAGCTTGACACTTTTCCACGATTTTGACGAATGCTTGACCAAGTGTCACCCCATAGGTAGGTCCACTATTTTAGCAAGCGCGTGATCATTTTTCAATTTTTGGCGAATGCGCACATATATTTCCATGTTTCTCTTTACTGATATGTGTGACGGAATCTACATACTTCTCTCACTATTTCAATAGAAACGTGGTGATTTCCCGACGCTTTTCCAACGTTTTTCACGTTTTTGACTTGGGCGTATTTTTTTCCCACTTTTGGTGGATGCTCAACACCAGTTATACGTTTTCTACAGATATCTGAGGAGTTTTCAATGCTTTTCAACGTTTGTGAGGAATACATGATACATTTTCCACTTTTTCTGCTGGAAACGCCCTTTTAACGTTTCCCACGTTTGTGACTGGAACGTGACAGTTTTTAACTTTTTGATGGATCCGAGACGCTTTTTCCACGCATTTTCAAGCGCTTTCTTAATGCATCTCCAACATTTCCTCATTTTCAACATCAGCGTGATATTTTTTCCACTCCTCCATGAATGTAGAACGATTTTTTCACGTTTCTGTACAGATGTTCAACGCTTTCCCAATGCATTCCAATTTTTTTTTTGTAATAGTTTTGTTTTCACTTTTTAGTAGGAAGCGTGAAACATTTCTGACATTTTCCCAAATTTTCTCACGTTCTTAACAGGTGTGTGGTGCTTTTTCAATGGTTTCCAACGTTATTGACGAGTGCGTGACAATGTTCTTGACGTTATTCATTGAAGCGTGACAATTTTCCTTGTTAACGTTTTAACAAGATCTGTAGAGATCTTTCAAATAACTGAAATAATCCTACCATGATGAAATCTTCTGCATTGAGAATCACTACTGCACAAAATTTCAGACTCATTTCTGATCGGTTCCTCATTCTCAACCATTTTTACGTTCAATGTAAACATTCAGGTTGTCTCATTTGGACTTCAGAAGTTGCACTCATTTCACTAGAGAAGTTATCGAACTTTTCTTGTACTCCTCATCATCGATCTGTCGAAAGGAAGAACAGAAATCCAATGAAAACTTTGTATCATTCTTTTCCTACCTGAAAAATAGAGAAGATATATAGGGCGTCATGTCCAAGTGGGACAAGGTGTAACATCAGAGGTCCAATGCGGAATTTCAAGTATCCAAATTCCGTTCTGGATCACAGGATTTACGCTCCGCCTGAATGATATCGTGACGTGGCAGGGTGGAACAAATAAGAATCAACTATGCATGCTTATTAGGGACTTGGGTGTTTGGTATTATCGAATACATCAATGATAAAATAGGTGTAGTTGAACAAGTGGAAAGTTCGAAGCTACAGGGCAACGTCGAGAGATATTATGTGCGAAGTGTGGGATTCACACGACTTGCTGCGGCATCTGTGAACCTCGCAAGTTTCGTCGGGCATGTTGAAGGGATAAGGACACATGGAGTTTCACCACGTGAACGATATTCGACACGACTTCCTCTTGTTCTCCACGTGCGTCATACATAGAATATTCATCACTCTACAAATGTATAGTAGATACATCCATAACGCAGAGGAATTGGATCCGGATTCGCGGTGAGGACGTCTACAACACCTCGTGAACTGATTTTAGGACGATTCTTTTCCTTGTCGAAAATCCCTTCGCACTTTTTTCGTCGAAAAATCAAAATTTTCTCAGAGCCTCCAAAATCGACATACGAGTACCTAAAGCCCTTAACAATAGGAAAAAAGTTATCCAGTTTTTTCTCTTTTGGGAATTTCAGAGACCATGCAGGGAGCAGAAAATGCTGAAAAACTCGGAAAATAAGAGAGATAGAAAGAAATTGGCTCCGGATTCGAGTTCAGGACATCAAAAACACCTTGTGTACTGATTTTCAGACGATTCTATATTTTTGTCGAAATCGACGAAAAAGGCTAACCCCTTTGCCCATTTTTCGTCGAAAAAAATCGAAATTGTCTCAGACCCTCCAAAATCGACATGAGGGTACCTGACACCCTTGTTTACATGCCTACTCAAGGATTTCTCTGTATTAACGAGGAGAAGAAAGTTTTGGAGTTTTTTGTCTTTTGGGAATTCAAGTGACCATGCAGGAAGCAGAAAATAATGAAAAACTCGGAAAATAATAGAGATAGAGAGAAATTGACTCCGGATTCGAGTTCGAGACATCGAAAACACCTTGTGTACTGATTTTCAGACGATTTTTTTTTGTCGAAATCGACAATTATGGACAATCATGGAGTTTTTTCTCTCTTGGGAAAAGAATGAGATGCTCTGGATTCGAGTTCGGGACACACCTGGTGAGCTTATTATCAGACAAATTCCTTTGTGGAAATCGAAAAAAATAGCCTTCCATTTTTTCAGCCAGCACTCTTTCATAAGACGAACATGTGAGGTCCATTGCGAGAATTGCTTCACAAAAATTTGGATTTCTGCTCTGTGCAAACAGTTTACCTGTTGATCTCTGGTGATGAAAGCCATATTTTCCGTCTTTTACTATTTTCGAGCTCCCTAGACAATGTGCGAAGTATTCGCTGCGCCAGTCTCAAAGTATAATTTTCACATCACACTAGGGTTTTGTGGTGTACTATTTTTGAATGAAAAAGTTTTGTCGATGTCGTGCAGCAAAAGTGCGAAGAAGTCAATTCTCTGGTCTTTCCGATGTTTATAGTATGAAGGCAATCACCCTGAACAACGAACCTACAACTAACGCTCCGATAAATTTCCTCTGTTGTTTTCCAACACAACACCTGGCTCGCCTTTCTGGACTCTCAACGCTAGTAACAAAAGCTGTTTTTCGTTTTGTTTCGCGTGAAATACGGCACCAGAACTCGTTCAGGACCCCCCTGTATCAGATTAGGGTTCTACTTCGTGGGCCATAAATTTTGTTCCGAAGTTCTGAATGAATACTTAATCTATTTGGAGTAGCTCATTAACATAATCAATAATTGATACCGACTGTTTTTGAAGGAGAGTGTGTCAATAGCCTGCCGAGAGTTATGGACTCAACTTCCAACAACTCCGTTTAATGAAGGAGTTTTTCATGGAGATGAAAAGGGTTGGTCTGGTACTAACGTCTGAAAAGGATTTTTTCATTCCTTCTGTCTTCCCTACCATCAGGCTTTGATCCCACGTGGTCTCCCTATTTTTTTTTTGTTCGTTATGTTTTTTGTTACTTTATCTTTTCCGTTCTATCTACTACATAGTCCATCCTCGTCATGTCTCCAAGCCAGTTCAGTTGTCTCTTGGTTATTTTCTTGTGTCGCAAAAGAGGGAAGTATCGTCTGAAGACGCGAGAAAGTTCAAAGTCGAAACTGGAACTGAATTCAACCAGATGAGTGGAATTGAAACTCTGGCACTATGACGATACTTTCTCGGTATTCATCAGGTATCACGACGTCCTTTGCATATCACTGTGAGATTTGCCTCATCTTTCCTATTCCTCACCATCATTCATCATATCTACAATGATATAACATAGTCTTCCAGTCCAATCAGATCAACTTAATAACATGTGAAGTAGTTGAATGATCCATCTATTCGCCTTCATCCAAACAGGAGATAATGTAACAACAATTCACCTGTAAAGCCGAGTATAATAGTGCCCATAAATTTTGAATCTGAATTCGCTAGTTCAGGAGAGTCTTACCGAAGTTTGTATGACCACCTGGGGCTCGCCTCAACAATAACTAGGTTCAAATATTTGAATAACAACATGTTCGAACAGGAATATGGATAGTGATTATTCCCAGCTGAACGGTTACTACTCATTTGTTCGAAACTGTGGAACTTAACACATGTGTGCGATGGCTTCGGATTCGAGGTCAGGATGTCAAAAACACCTTTTTGTACTGATTTTCAGACGATTCTATTTTTTTTTTCGGAATAAGAGAGATAGAGAGAAATTGGCTCCGGATTCGAGTTCGGGACGTCAAAAACACCTTGTGAACTGATTTTCAGACGATTCTATTTTTTTGTCGAAATCGACGAAAAAAGAAGGCTAACCCCCTTGCCCATTTTTAGTCGGAAAAAATCAAAATTGTCTCAGAGCCTCCAAAATCGACATGAGGGTACTAAACGCCATTGTTTACATGCCTACTCAAGGATTTCTCTCTATTAACAACAGGAAAAAAGTTATTGAGTTTTTTCTCTTTTGGGAATTTCAGAGACCATGCAGGGAGCAGAAAATTCTGAAAAACTCGGAAAATAAGAGAGGTAGAGAAAAATTGGCTCCGGATTCGAGTTCGGGACGTCGAAAACACCTTGTGTACTGATTTCCAGACGATTCTATTTTTTTGTCGAAATCGACGAAAAAGGAAGGCCCATTTTTCGTCGAAAAAAATCAAAATTGTCTGAGAGCCTCCAAAATCGACATAAGGGTACTTAACGCCATTGTTTACATGCCTACTCAAGGATTTCTCTCTATCAATAACAGGAAAAAAGTTATTGAGTTTTTTCTCTTTTGGGAATTTCAGTGACCATGCAGGGAGCAGAAAATGCTGAAAAACTCGGAAAATAAGAAAGATGGGGAAGAATTGGCTCCAGATTCGAGTTCAGGACGTCAGTAATGTCTTGTCCACTGATTCTCAGACGATTCCATTCTCTCGTCGATATCAAAAAATGAAATACTCTCTCATAGCTCCTGTTGGCATCTCGAAATACACTTTGTATGCTAAGATAATAAGCTGCCTATAGAACAATTACCGTAAATGTATCCTTATCTCTATTCCAATTGATCTATAGGCCTTTCTTTGTGGCCAGTTCAAGCGCAATTCCTAATGAAAAACAGTCTGCAACACTAATTGTCAGAGGACAGGAGTGTTAGTATTCAAGAAAATGAATTATCATTCGGAATTTCCATGCGAATAGAAATAATATGTTCCTCAAAACTAGGAAAATGAACTTCATCATCGGAGTGGCATAAAGATGTACAAGGAGGAATTGTAACTCTTCGATATGCCGATTGCTGGTCCAGAATTTTCCGCCATTTCAACGAAATATCGAATGTCCCACTTCCAATTTCCACAGTCAATAGATACTCATTATTTTCAGATGAATATAATAATTCAATGGAAATAAGTCAGAAGATACTAGAAACGTTCTGTGAGTGAAAGAATAGTGAAAAATCACTCCTGGATCGCGAAATCCAGAAAACCTGTTCGAATTAGAGTTATTGACAGAGTTATATCGAAGTAAAACGAAAGAAATGAAAACATTGCGTAGTTTCAGGAAACGGCAATGCAAGTGAAACTTTCTTTCGGATCGTAGACATTCAACTGAGAATTTTCGAAAAAATATTCGATCTCGAATATTGGGATCGCGTTTTGATCGTAGCTTAATAATTGGAAAATGGGAATGATTATGCGGAATCTATTGTATCCACTCTATAGTATCCAACCCAATCTACGTATTATAGTATGGAATACATTATATTTCACAACTGTAAATCTGTAGATCTGTAGATTTCTGTTGTCAAACAACATTACTTACATTCGATACACTGTTCAAAATATAGAAAAACCGCGGAGCACTTGCACGAATGAGTGAGAATATAAATGCTACATGTCAGCTGATGCGAGCCATGGGCGCCGCCATATTGGCCTTTGCAGCTCTGCCAAATGTTTCACTCTGATAATAATCCTTCATGATGATAGAAATATTGATAATGAAAATTCGGAATATTTCTTGTACCCTGTCGGGCCGCCACTGTTTCAACTACCGAGGGTCGTCTTCGGCGGGACCTTTGAGTACGATTTATCGGTGCATTAGAATTAATTAGTTTTATGGGAAATCGATATTCCGTACGAAATTAGTTCGGAGCCGTTCGACTATCCATAGAGGAATTAGGAATATATTGCGGTAGCGGAATTATCATATTTCAGGATTTTGACTCTCACTTCCTATGACAGAGTTCGCGAGTCTGGGCTACGTGATAATGAATCATAATAGTCATAATACCAGAAACTTCACCGAGCAGAGCGTGGTGTTTCTGAAACTCGGTTCAATTCATGATCAATTATTGTTCAAAATATTTGTTTTCATCATTTGATTGTACTCTCCGGAACTACCTTCTTGGTACAATCCGCTTTTCTCTAAGTACGTTGCAGCTTTGAACGTCCACCCTATATCAATCTTCCGTGCTCCAGAAATGTAAAGACTGTCCATAAGTGCCTCAGCAAAATTCTTATCAACATTCACTTCTTTGCAAGATATCCAATAATAATATGCATTTCATGATTCAGTTCATTATATATCAATACGGACAACACTTCCCTATTAGTAGTTGAATACAAATAAATTCTTCATTGTTTCACAGATGAACATACAGAATGAATTTTCTATTCGCTTTTGGAACATGTAATTCGCTTTTGCGTCGTTCAGAAGAAACTCATTTCTATCGAAATAATCTGCAACTGCAGTTTCTGAATCATCAATTCAGAGGTGATTTATTTATATTATCTATATCATCGTGCTGGTGCAATTAGATTCCTCGCATTGCGAAAATGAAACTAATCTGTTGATCATTCCTGAAAAAGCACGAGCTGCTTCGTATCCATCTAGATCCTACAAAAGGGAAAAAAGGAATATAGGCCACTTCATTACAGCGAGGAATCTTATTTCCCTTCATTTTCTGAATGAACTGGAAGTAAAGCAAAGGAAATGAGAGCAAACGTGCTGCAGCATAGTGAGTTACTGAGAAAAATGAAAACATCCCAGGTGCGGTCAGAGTATTCTTTGTCGAATGGGTTTCAGTACAGGGTGGATGGAATCCGATATTCATCACTAATATCCGGAAAAACTCAAATTTAAAAGAATTTTCAACTCCTTGCATCATTTTTTTCGACGAGATGACTACTTCAAAATTTAGATCCACCGTTTCCTTTTCAAGAAACCATCATCAATTTATTTCTTTCAAATATGTGGATTTGGATTTTTCATAATCATAATCATGTTCAGATAAAATTGCTATGAACCATCAAATTTTTTCAACGATCAGCCGATACGAATGTGTAGTGTCTGTTCTTTTTTCAAATCAATTCAGTTTCGTGACTATTGAGAAGGGAAGGGCTAATTCCTTATTTATAGTACTGAATTTGATTGTGTTTTGTCGGAATCAATACCTTTTTTGAAAAGAAAACAGATTCCATCAATTTTTACCACCTGAACGTTAAGGGTCATAGTTCTTGGGGTGTTCAAAACTAACAGATATCAAATGAAGTCATGATCATATTCAGAAAAATGAGTTGATGATGGTGTTCGAGAAGACGAAACGTCGCATTACGAATAGAAATGCTATCTTGTCGGAAAGAAAACGTTGGCATGAAAAATTTCAATAAATTTCGTAAATTCCTCCGAATAACGTCAGGAAAATTACTTGTATTGAAATTTCATTCCTTTCTAGATGCCTCCGAAAGTATGAGGAATTTTCCAAATATCGTAGTGTGGGTCCATTTCCTGTTTAACAGAAAACTGGCAACATCTCAACTAGAACTCGGCTCTGTGGAAAGCCTTCGTTTACGAATCCTGAGAAAAGTGTTCCTAAGATTTTTCACCGAACATATCGACTCAGTGTTCATCGTGACGGACCCTGTTTATCACACTCGCTATACAGAAACTTGTTTTCTGATTTATCACTTGTATCCCGTGATGCAAACACCTATTCTCCAAATAAAGTCACACATATATGTATATAAGATATCTACTGGATACACATGCTAGAAACCGTGATGTAAATTTCACATTCTTGCGATCTCATCTTGCGACACAACCTGTCTTGACAAATACATGCACAGTTGTGCCAACCGTGTGAATACGAAATACGAAGTATTCTCCTCCACTTTCTGATTCCTCCAGGCAGCTGCAGGAAATTTGATTCTCGTCGATTTTTGCTCAACAAATCCTACGTTGGTCCATCTGATGGGAATTTCTCTTGAGTTTTCACTTTTGCCTAAGAGGTAGTGGCAAATGCTCGAAAAACTTGTTTGGTTTTATGACACCATGATGAGGGTGAAACTTTGTTTTCGGTTCGTGAGTACTTGGAGGAGGAGAGAGGATCTCAGGGATAGCATCAAACCCTTGCTTGCTTCGAACCCTAACGACATCGATCCTAACCTAACCACGCGTCTTATGTGAGCCACATATTTCAATTAGGAAAAAAAATCCTCTCTGAATGGGATTTGAACCCCTAGCGACAACTTGAGAAGCACGCTTGCTAACCATTAGACATCTAACATACTCAAAATCGAGAGAGTCTCTAGGCACGTGGAATATGTTCAATAATCCATGATCTTTATTTGATGAAAATGTTGATTTCACCAGCGAGGATAGTTCATAGTTCGAAGTGAATTGTTCTTGATACTTTAATGGATATGAAAAAAGGTGATAGTGAAAATAAATTCGACACATAATTTGAGAAATGCTCTTCCGTGACAATATGCTCCCGCCTCCCATATTTCCATCCATCGATCTCTGCGTGGCATATTCGCTATTCGTTTAATGTCATCCGGGAGGAGATTCACCCGGATCCCCGGACAGAACGTCAAGCCGAGCTTTGTCCTCTTGCGGCGAAGATGACCGGAATGAGATATAAGGTGTTCCGGAAGTACGGAGTCGGACGCATCTCGGATTTGAATTTTCTCGGCGATATCTGATACGTAACAAGCGAATCCATTTCGATGTTCGTTCCGACGGAAGTCCTTGTCGTTCCTCCGAGAAGCTGGGATATATTTGGGTCTTTCCGATCATTCATATCGATGGAACAGTTCAGAAGCTCGTGATTCATTCACGATCTGATCTGGACAAACTACAAACCTGGTGTGCAAGAAATTAACTCTCTCTCGACCCAACAAAATGTTTTTATATTTACCAGAAGGACGGATGTAATCTATTTCTCCGACTGTCTCAGCTAGCAACTTCATTGGATCTCTTCGTAAAATACACTGACAATATTCACATCCAATCGATGATACAGGGTGTTACAGAACTATGGTATCAAACTTCTAGGGGTAATTCAGTGCAACATCAGTCGAAAACATTTGAGTTGTGGGTCCCATATGCATCTAATTTTCGCCTTTCGTACATGATATCATCCCAACAATTGTTCAAAATGTCTTGGATGTGTTGGATTGCCAGAGGTGGAGCAGTTTCTTGGCCTCCTAGGTCGCCCGATTTGACTTCGCTAGATTTTTTCCTCCGTAGCATGGTTGAACGATGATTCTGTTGGGAGGAAATATACGCGATGAAATTGTATTGACCTGGAATGAATTTGTTACAAGAAAAAGAGAAATTCGACAGGTCTCGAGCTTGAGACAGTGTAGGGGTGGCTCATCTGGACACCCTTCAGGCTGTTTGTTGCACTCATTTGTCGAAATGCATCATGTTGAGAGAGAGAACATGCTGTAGAAAGAGATAAATATACAGGGTGACCCAATGATAACGATACAATGTATGAATTTTACTGAGAGATCGAGGAACTGACATCAAAATAAATGATTCTTCATGTAATGTTGTATAGAACAGGATTTAGAGAAAAACACACAGATTTCGATTACCTTCAGAATGATGTATCACTTGACCTCTTATCGCGTTTGAGATGCCAGGGTTGGAGCTCACCCCTCCGAGAGGTTTGGAGTGAAAAAGTTGAAATCATGCGCAAAATATTCACCCCTCAAAATGAAAATCTACCGGTTCGAGCAAAATGCAAAATTTTGAGCTCCAAAAACTGTATATGTGGGTATGTGGTAAGTTCGTCGAAAAGAGTTTCCTCTGATGTACAATGAACAAATATAAACTAATCTAATGAACGAAAATTGACAAAGTCATAACAGAGAACGAATATGCTATTCCTGCAGCGAATCTGATACGAAACATCAATAACAACCTGCGAAATCACCTAAGTATACCTCGGAGAGTACGACCTGCTAAATTTGCCAATGTTCTGGAATTCGATTCCAGCTATGGGAACGGGAATATGGCCGCTGCCGGTTTATCCTATATTAAATATGTAAATTATGGATGGGTTCGGAGCTTAGGTAGATAACAGACCGGCACTGTTCCCCGGAGATCAATTTTAATTGGATTATATAACTGTCCATTCCGATATTCAAGGATGACCAAGTTCTGGATTGAATCCGCCGTCTAGCGACTAGTCTCTGGATACAGAGGGTCCGCATATTTTGCGACCACTCTGTATACAACATTTCTTCATTTCCAAAATTTGTCTTCTGAAATTTTCACACTTTGTAGAATCAGGTATTCACAAAGCTTGCGTATGGGAAAATATATGATGGTAAAATCTCTTGATGGTTGTTTTCCCATCAGTGAAATATTAACATCATCTGGAATGTATCAGTTCTTTGCATCGATGGTTGTAGCATTATGAACTATAATTGATGATTTGTATATTCCTTTGGAATCTATACTGGGTGGCCCAATCAAAACGAAACAAGGCCGATTTGACATAGTTATCGTTCCCAGAAAAAAAAAACGCCCGAACCGGTCGATTTTTATTTCGAGGGGGAAATATTTCGCGCATGTTTTCAACTTTTTCACTTCAAACCCCTCGGAGGGGTGATATGGTCAAATGATACATCACTTCGAAGGTGATCGAAATCTCTTACCACCGCTTCCTTGTTATCGCAATTCAATGCAGTGGTTCTCTAGAGAACACGTTTATGAAAATAATCGACTAGTGATGGAAAGTAACGCTTTTTTTCCTCCCAAGTGCAAGTGCCGTATGTGTTTTTCAAAATCCTGTCCTATCCAACATTACATAAGGAATTATTTATTTCAGTGTCAGTTCCTTCATCTCTCAGTAAAATGCATAACTTGTTTCGTTTTCATTGGGCCACCCTGATATTTTTTATGGATTTGGCAAGGGCAATGAAATTTTTGCAATATTTTTCAACTACTACTTCAAGTTATTCCGGATCTCATATGAACCTTTTATTTTCTGAGTTCAAAACTTTGCATTCAGTCATGTTTTTCATTCGATACCAATTACTTGCAATTCAGTTTATCTATTGAAATCGATATCACTCTAAATGAATAGATCAATAAATCCAATCTCGTCTTTGAACACATAACTGTCATCGTCTATAAAATGTCGTTTACCTTTCGACCTGTCAAAACTAGTTTTATACCTGCCATTTGCAATCATAAATTTCCTCGATAAACTTTGAATCTCAATCAATGATTTGAGGACCCTCATAATATTTGCTGCCCCCTCTGGTACTACCCTGATTAGAATCGTATAATTTTCCAGGAGGTATGAGGGTTACTCTAAATAATGTTGTGTTCGAGGTGTTGAATTTGTACTTGAGTATTCAAGGATAGTATCTATCAAGTTGATTTTGAAAATGAAACATCAGTAAAAGTTCTTTCCGTATGACACCAATTGAAGACAATGAATAGAACCATGGTTAGGAGTAGATATTGAAGGTGCATATATTGATTTTCTAAACAGTAATATGATTCGCAAACAGAATTACAGGCCCACTGTGATTCTGGACAGGTTATTATTTCATTTCTGTTCTTTAATGAAACCACTAATTGAATCCGGGATTTGCCGAATCGATGTGCTTCCTTTGGTAATATAAACCCCGCGAACGCAATAAAGCCTAATTAGGCAACATTAATTTCACCGAAATAAAAAAAAATCAACAGAGATAATTAGTACAACGTTATTATTTGGTAGCATGAAATTGAAATCGGTTCGTTCGAGATGATGCTACTCCAAGCCCAATTCATAAATTTTATTTTTGTTCGGGTCGAGTTGATCTCATAATCGAGATTCGAGCCATCCTTGTGGCCTTTTTATTTGTGATCATCGACTTAATTCTGTGCGGTAAATGTTTGATTGGAATTTTTGATTTATCCAGTTGGCTACGACTTTTGAATTGGAAAAGAAACCGATAAACGATAACGGTCATGAATCACTGCTCTTGGATTATTAAGAAGTGTCGAAATATCTCAAAAAAGGAAATCGAAATGTATGCGATGAAATGGAAAAGAGAGATCTTCACAGTTATTGCTTCTCGTCTCAATGAAATTTACAGCCGAGATGTTCAGTTCCCTAAATCCATCAAACCCTCTCCACGTTCTTTTCAAGCTCTTCATCACCATTTCATGTTTTTCGATGCTCCATCATACATATATACATGTCATAGATATCACCTGTCAAACGTCATCTCTCGTATGTCGAACGTCGTGTATCGAAATGCCAAATGTCATCTGTCAAATGGCTAACGTTGAACGTCATCTGTCATGGTCATGGCGGCCATCTTGAGTTGATATCGACACAGTTGTTCTCGTCCTGCATCCCGACCAACGAACATTGAATAATGCAAAACGCTCATTAGGGCATTTTTCATTTCCAATTTCCTGTAGGTCGTTTTTTTCGTATGGAAATCAAATCGTGCAGGAGAATATTAGGCCGGATCTGGCACGTGCGGTATGATTTACGTTCGGAAAACAAATTAATGTTTGATCCACATGGACCCGCAGGTCGAATTCGTGGAAACGGATGTTTTATGCAGAAGAACATACCGGGTGTGACAGAACAATGAGCTAGATTTCACAGTGTTGCTAAGTCTGTCTTGTTCCCGGCTTGTTCATGTCGAGTCGGTTGTGGCTCGATGTTTTTTCGACGTTTTTCAAGACGAAAAAGAGATTTATGAATCTTGAACAACGTGCTTGTCTGTTCAAGCGTTACCTCCACTATCAGGACTCCCCAAAGTTGAGACCGCACCGGAAACAAATCAACTATGAAACAATGAAGTAGCGCTCGAGAAGATTACATGCTGGCCTGTAAATAAGAGCCGGCCTCGAGGAAGGCGTAATTGTTTCCGAAGCAGTAGAATGGGCTCCGTTTAATTAATGGATACGTATGTCTGCTAGGTATACCTTCCTCAAGTGTTTTCACGTCAGTCGCCAATCACAAACATTCTTCTGGAATCAGATACAGCCGCTTGCATGCCTGGATTAATGGGATATATATTGTTTGTTCCGGCATTCAGACCGGTAGGTCTGATAAGGCGGGAAATTGTTGGCTGATGTAGGGTGGGTTCATTACGTGAGCGGCTTGCGCCAGAGCATCTTCTCTGTCGAAATCTGATGATCAGATCATAATTATGATTGTCCAGTTCGCAATCGACTGAATGGGCAACTCATAATTTGTGTCTGTTTCGACAAGTCTTATTCGTTGGATGAGAAAACCCTTCCTGAAGTATATACTGATTTCGCTACTATCTGTGATCTCTGGAAAAATGGAAAAAGCAGTCAAAATCGATTTTAGAACTCCACAAAGATCTGTTTTGGCATCAACTTTGTTCTTACCTAACATCAACGAACTGTTGGACGTGACCTCCTGGCCAGTCCATAGCTCTGCGGATGACAGTAAACCTCAAACACCTCATCTAATGCGTATTCTATATAATCGTCATCTGGCAAGAATTTTGAAATTGGTGATCTGAATATCTAGAATTGAAGAAGTGTCAAATCATGAGTGATCTATTCAGGACATCGAAATCTTGTGAATGCTTCCGTGTGAAGACGTCGTTGTGTTTTCCTTTTACGCATTTCCTCAATTTTCTTCATCATTTTCGAACTAGATCAATTCTTCATCGTGAATCGAATCATGAGTTCAAGGTGCTCAAAAACTGAAACCGTCTTATCTCACTGCATTCACAGGATTAGAGTTCTACAATCAAAGCATCTCGTTCCTCATATTCTGTATGAACATTTTTTGTCATGCAGCCAAATCTCCCACTGATGAGAACTTTTGCAACATCAATCGTTCGAGCTGAAACAGATGGTATTTTTCGTTCATTCAGCTACACATAGAATGCCCAAACTGCGGACTTGTTGAATTCAAAACGGTATAGAAATTACAGAGCGTTTCACATATCGGACAACAAATTACGTTCACTATGTAATTTGTGTTCAGTGTTCAGTGATTTTTCAGTTCTATAGGTATTATTTAAATGAAGACTATTACTTGCGTCAACATAGGCCGGAATACTATTTGTATTTGTATTTTGGTAGATGGAATCTGCAAGTTTGACTAAAAGGTGTACCCATCATAGTACTACAACTAGAATGATAGCACATTCATATTCGCTTAATAATATTCAAAATCGAACTGTTTTTTGTGTCGGTGAATCAGTGATATATAGCATTATTTTTATTCTGCTCAGTCTACTATGAAAAAAATTACAAATGATAATCCTTGATTCAATATGCTTTCAAATGAAAAATGCATGGTGTAATAAATAACGGTGATTGGAATTTGACCCACTCACCTAATATTTAGGAAAGTGCAGCACATTCACAACAAAGTTCTGATGGAGATACAAAATACGGAATCCAAAAAAGGTACAAAATCTTGTATCATGTGTCAAGTTGCGAATAGAAATCGGAAATAAATATGGCAATGAAACCAATTAGATCTATTGGGTTCATGTATCCTGTCTTTATTCATCCATCGGAAAAGGGATGCCAATTCATAGATAATCAAACGTAATGATTCTGACTGAAAAATGGACGAAAAGGTGAAGTGTCACACTGTTTGTGAATTATCCTCATTTCCAAACACTTCGAGGTCATAAACTTGTCTCCGCTATTATTCACAGTTTGTCAGATCGGATTTCCGTTATTCAGGAAAGACGATGGGATAATTTTATCGGGCTTCGAGAGTATGTGGCCGTGAATCGTAAATACAAAATTTCCATAAGGCGAGCCGAAACTTTTATTAGTAGTTGTGTTTTCCATCCTAGCGGAGCTTGATGGATAATGGAAGACTGAAAGATGAGAAGCGGCAAATTCACAGGCTCTAAGAACTTCGTTAATTGAAACTGGAAATGAATTTAAACCGAGTTCGAAAACATCATCAAGTACTAGAAAAATCGCTCGAGCATTTTGATAACTGGCTTCGAGATAAGTCGTGAACATCGTTGTGTAAGAAAGATCATTGATGCAAGTTGTTGATTGCGAACAACAAACAATGGTAGAAAGCTCGTATTTTCCCACAGTGTTATGTGAAGTGAGCTTCGAACGGTTTCAAAGATATGTCGGCTTCCGAGGTTGCAATGTTGGGGAAGAAGGAAGGTATTGGTATTGAAATTTGGTATTGGTATTGAAAGTTTGGAGGTCGTGAGCATGAAAATGGTGGTTTGGGTTGGGAAGGAGGAAATTGGACATTGAAGGATACATCATCCACCACCCACGGGTATCTTTCCAGTCGCCTCTCACGATCAGGAGGATTGACCATTGGGAAATTCTTGAAGAAATGAGGAAAACTTCCCCATTTGTATCATTGAATTTCTGAATTTTCTGATCGCTTCCAGGGGAGGAAGAGGAATTATATCGAACAATTGTTGGGAGAACTTTTCATTGAAATAAACAACTAAAATAATAATTGAGATCATCAAAGTATTTGGCCAACGATTTTTTTTTTGCAAACGTCGAAAAATGCTCACACCTAAATATCGAATGATGGATGAAATTTTGAAAAGCTTAAATTATTGTTGAACAGTTGAATTATTTCTTGAATTTGTTGAAGGGACCATCAAGTTTGAAATACAAAAATAGCATATAGTTCACATGGAAATGAAAAAAAAAGGTCACTTCACATATTGTTATCAATGCGCAAACCTGAAGTTTGTGGGAAAATGTTGTTGTTTCGACGTGATACAGTGTTGAAAGTCGACGGCAGGAATTCAAAATAATTGAAATGAATAGCGTGAGACGACTCTGTTGTCACTTCCTAGGTGAGTGACCCATCGAGGTGAACCATTCTGCTTCAGTACTACCAGTCGCGTTCTAGTGAAAGAAAATTATTTTTCCCTCAAAGAGCATTCGAATTCGGAGTGATGAAGCATTCATGAAGTGAAGTTCATCATCATCAGTAGAGGATCTATATATAGTTCCTTTCGACAGCAACTCTAATTGCATCCCGGCAAAGAACGTGTACCTCGGAAACTCCAACACGCTATGAACAAAGTAGTCTCCATCATATATGCTCATTAATTTCATTATAACGGCAACGTGAAAAATATAGGGTCTCTCTTGATATTTCGCACTAATTGAATGGAACAGAAGAGCAGTTTTTTATCTGTATGTACTGTAGATAACCGAGACCGTGAACTGACAAAAGGAATGGAATATGATATCGGGATTCTCGCTATAATTTTTCGGATATAGAATGCCACAGCCGACTCTACCTGTACAAGCCAGGAATAAGATGACTTGGCAACACCGACGATTCATCTTCGCTGATATGAGCGAATGTGCTTCAATATGCTGATTTTATTGATGAAAGTATCACTACAGTCATTAAGAACGATATATTCACTCCTAATTTTGATTTGGGAATTAGAGAGTGGATGTATTTCAAGAAACAAAATACATTCCAATTAACTAGGTGTGTAGCTTGGTGTGACACGAATAAATGGCATCCAGATGTTATCATCTCAGTATTGTTTCAGATGAAGTGCGTGGGTTCATCTGTAGCAAAAATGTTCTATCATTTTCTGACCGGGATCGCCTTCGAAAAACTACCATCAGTCACTGGCACCCATTTTTGAATTTCGATCATTCATTAGTTTCTGAGTTAGGAGAATCGAGTTTGAAATTCTCCCTGAAAAATAGAACATCCTCGCCCTCGTTGTATCCTCGATAGTATCATACAGCATAATGTGCTATTTGGGGTTCTGACCGAATTCTCCTCATGAGAGGAACTCAATCGACATAACTCGAAGATAACGAATGGAGAGTGCTTTCCGAAGTGGATAATCGTGTACTCACCAGCTATACTTATACCGGCGTGCTGAATTATTCAAATGATGTGTCGGAATCGATATTTTGTGTGGATCTATTTTGCCCCGAAATCACCGTCGGGTGAATTACTCCGGCCAATCAATTGATTAACAAAGCCGAGCACTCAAGAAAGCATAGATAATTCAGTGGGCTTCCTAACTACTCTCCGCTAATGTATTTACATATATCTTTGTGCGCCTCTCCAGTCTTGGATAATAGCTTTGATAAACACCATGATTATTACGGTATGGGGTACGGTTTACGGTTGGCATCTTTCAAGGTCGTGCGCATCTCATGATTTCGCGAATGATAGTGGCTTGTGATATTGTTGATCTTGATCTCGAACATGCGTGTTTTACAAGGAGTGCAGTTCTTGATCGCAAATTCCTTGCCAATGCGTTTCTCAGTCATAAAACATCGATTTCTACGGTAGTAAGATTTCAGTATAATTGAGTTCATGTTGAGAATTCAATGATATACAGGGTGGCCCTGTGAAAACGAAACAAGGTATGTATTTTACTGAAATATCAAGGAACTGACATGGGAATAAATGATTCTTTATGTCATGTTGGAAAGGACAGGATTCAAAAACGAAACACATAAGGCACTATTTATCAATTAAAGAAGTTGTTGACCTTTCCGGCTGAACCGGAAGTATATCAACTGCAAGAAAATGTACATCAGATGCATTCCGTTTCATTGCATTCACCTGCAAATTTTCATGAATATCGTTCTTTTCGTTTGAAAGATATTTACATGGTTCCATACTGTATCCCAACCCTGTATATCAGGTGAACCACCTTGAATACAGAAAAATTGTCGATCGTACATTGTCGATTTGGAATTCGGCTCGAGCATTCCCTGGACGTATTTTTTCTATGAGCTAATGCAATTATATCCTGCGAATTTTATCATTCAACGATACCATGAATTACATTGCAATTCAGTTGGGATAATGTTTGACGTAAACAATACATCCGTAGCTCAGATAAATTGCCGCAATGCTTCTATTTCCTGCAAAACAAATAAGCATACAATTAAATTTCCAATTTCATGGATACCAAGTGTTTTTATGGAACGAATTACATGTTAGGGCAGACGAGGAGGAGGAGAATGTTGGCGCGTGGGTAAACATTGACAATTAATAAAATGGAATTCCACATTCCGGAATACCTCACGGACATTTATTGATGTTGCGGTTGTTGAACAGGTACAGATACACCGTTAACGCATCAGATTCGAGTGATGGATAGTGTATAACCTAGTATTGCTGAGTTACATCAAATCCAATCGCCGATATAATTGAATACGTTTGTTATCTGGTTGACTATTTCGAGGAGAAGAATGCTTGGCCCCATTTTCTTCGGGGAGACAAGACAACAAGTACGAGATATCGTGTCAAGTCACACAAATCTGTTGAACAAATGCATCATGATGATATTTAGAGAATATTCATTATGAAAGCGTTCATTTCATTGCAAGTGTATAATTTGTTTTTTTTTTCAATTGAGATTTCGAAATTGAAAACAGATGAGAGATTCATTCCCGTTGGAGAGACTGTCTACAAAAGAGAATCTCTAAGAAAAAAAAAGTTAGAATAGGTATATGAGGCTAACAAAACAGATTGTCAGAATGTTTAGGATGAAATTGATATGGTCGTGAATGAAATAATAATGAAAGGTTTACTCACTGAAAAAAAACCTGGTTAGAATTGCATGATATGAAATCTAGTAGGTGAAATATTGAATCTGAAATCGAGAGGTTGAAAAGAAATTAGTGTTTTTGTTACCATATCAACAGTTTTTTTTCCCTCTGAATGATTTAAAGTTCAATTCCCTACGGCACTGCTTTTCATCGACCTCATGGTGGGAATAATTCGACCCGTGCAACTTTGGTTGCCTACATCTTATGGTCACGTGGGGTACGGGATTGAATGAAGACTCGGTATCTGATGCAATGACTTTCAATGCTGGTGTTCCACAAGGCTCTGTCTCGGCACCAACTGTTTTCTTGCTCCACATCAATTTGGAATATGCATCATTTCTGCTGGAGATGGCTTTAAAAAAAAAAAGAATTGATAGTTGTTTTGTGATTTTCGCCTCATCTCATACATGATTTGGAAATTTTATTTCTTAAAATTTTCACGCATTTGAGATATTATAGGGGATGTTCAAATCATGATGCACTCTGAAAAAATGGAAACCGTATCGAGAAAGAGATTGGAATCACTTAGAGAATGGCAGTGAATAAAACAAAAAATCGCGTTTTTTTTGGAAAAAAAATATAAAAATTTGGTGAAATCGCGTATTCAGATTTGTGTTCCCTTGAGCCTCCTCTGAATCCTTCTTTCCTACATGGAAAATAATGAAGCTACGTTGATTTCTAGACATTCATGAGCTAAAATAAGATATTAAGTAACAATGGTGGTGCATGTTTCGTTTACAAAACAAGCAAAAATGCTTCAAAGGCAATTCTATGAAAATAATATCATTTCAATCTTCTTGCAAGATTTCAACATTCAGTGAAACATCTAATTCTGAGAGATCTGCTATAGTTTTGATATTTCCAATAGAACCTGTTCGATTACGTAATTATGAGAGTCCCGTAACTCAATGGGGTGAGGGTGCATATAATAGAGAACAAATCACATTCCAGATGTGAGTCACATATTATGCATGTCCATGCCTGAAAGCATCTTCATCGATATAATGTTTCAATGAGAATACCAGATCTTCATTGTGTCAGCTGAGCTCAAAACCCTCAGAAAATATCACTTCGAATCGTCAACGAAATAATAATGTCAATGGATACCGAGATCGATATGTCACCGACATCTTCTGATGATTCTAGCTGTCTGAAAGGATTTGCTGCCTTACAATGTCTTCACTCCTTGTTTTCTCTGAGCAAACTTCATAAACCTACCTTGGAAACATAATACCACTTGAAATGCTGCCAGCTTACGAAACAAAAATAACGAAAATGAAGGTAGAAAACAAAACGCTAATGTAGAAGCTTGGGAATGGACGACAGCACAGCTCGTGGAATCAGAAGGGAGATAAATCATAGACCAGGTCTTCACGAGTCTTATATCTCATATACTATCAGTTTTTCCATAGATTCATGTTCCACTATTATTTTATTATAGTGTATTCTTTAGACAGAAAAAAGTAGACTGTGCTGAAAATATGGGACGATTACTTTGATGAAACCGTGTAATAGGAACAAGTTTCTCCCATGTTCAACGATACTCTGAATTTTTCTTACGTTCCACAACAAGCTTGAGGATTCATTATTCTCTCTTATGACCTCTGTCTCATGAAGTGTATCATCTTCACTCTCACAATTCATGGTATTATATTTCCTCATAGCGAATATCATCAATACACCAATGATACTAATCAACAATTGTACATCAAAATATCACGAGGTAAGTTTTTGTCTATTAAGAGTAGTTGGTGGCAAAATGAATGCAAAATTGGGAATTTTCATCTAGATCTATGAAGGAAAATCACTGATGATGAAAACAAATACTGAAACTGTTCATTATATTTGGACCTGGATATTTCCTACCTATATTATCGAATCTCCCAATATTCTATCGCTGGCTACCAAGATTTTCCTCGAACATTATAGGATATTCTTCCGTGTTGTCAAAAGATGAAGCAAAAAAAAATTGGTGCCCATCTTCATCTCCTCTGCGCTGAGTGCTCGAGGTGTTGGTCACCTTGAACCAAATTTTTTTTTCCAATAAGGCAAACATCTGATTCTGAGCTCTTGTCGGCATAAAGGTGGGCAATACACCGTTTGCAGCTATGTTGACAAAAAACATATTGGATCCCGTATTGATTGCGCGAGTTCTTCACTGGACTATAATCGTTGACATGCCTTTCAGCTCGGAAAATAAGAAAAACGACGTAAGGTAAGAGCATCCGTGCCTACAGCTGAAAGGCATTCCGGAGATTCACATCCACAATCGAGAGCGGAAATTTCATCAAATTGCGGTCGAGTAGTAATACATCACTGCATCTGGGTCCTCCCTCGTAAAGTTTCGAACTCCTATCGAATGCGTAGTCAGATGATATTGAACGCATGCGACAGCAACACTTTAAATAATGAGTCTTGAGGTAATTTTAGTTGAGATATCGGCTATAGTTAGATCTGGAAGGTGAATGCAAAGTTCAAATCATTTTCATTGATGATTATATCAGGAATAGAACGTTAGGATGAGATATTGGTGATAGTTCAGATCATACAGTTTGACCTCAAGCGATGATAATCAGCTCCAATAATAAATATAGCCAAATAACCTCAAAAAACATCAACCTAAACATTGATGATGAAAGAATTGAAGTAGTCAAAACAACTAAATATCTGGGATTTCAGGTAGATAACACTTTATCGTTTGATGAACATTTTGAGTACATTCATAAGAAAATTTCAAAGAAATTATTCTTTTTCTCCAGAATTTCCAATAATCTTTCAACAGAGTCGAGAATCACAGTTTACAAGTCAATTATTCAGCCACACTTTGACTACTGCTCATCTATCCTATATCTATTCAATCAGAATAAATTGTCTCAACGCCAAAAACTTCAGAATCGTAGTATGAGGATCATGTTGAATTACTATTATGCTTAATGTTTTGAATTGGCAATCTGTTTCTCAAAGACTGTTTTATTTCACAATGATATTCATATATAAAATAATAAACAATTTAGGACCATCTTATTTCAAACAGTACATTGTCTTCCATCATGATATTCACCACCACTTCACTCGAAATAATAATAATCTATATATAAATAGAACAAATCACAGAAGCACTACGATCTCTTTATTTTTCGAGGGTTTTGATCAATTCAACAGATTACCAAATGCAATTAAAAATAGCTCATCTCTGAACATTTTCAAAAACGAACTGAAGAAATTTCTGTCTAATGTACATATATGATATTTATTATGTTTGTTACGTGTAGCTACAATTTTTGTTTTGAGATATTATTATGCTTGTGTTCAACTAACTTTATAATGTATTCATCCAATGTTTGTCATATATTTCAAATCATTTCAATATCTGCCACATACCTATTTTACTTTATACTTTTTAGCTTGATTGTATACTAGGATATCCTATTTCAATAAAGATCTATCTATCTATATTATTATCATTTTGGATTTTTATCACGAATCGAACGTTTGATCATGAATTGCACCCTACCAGTCAGACTTGGAAGGTGATTGCAAGGCACTGGTCATATTCATGTAGGATCATACCAGAAATAAAACGTAAGCGTGATCGATCGTGATTCATTTCTCAACGTCAAAGTGATTTCTTGCTCATAATTTGAGCCGTACAGTCAGAACTGGAAAATGATTGTGAAGCACAAGTCAGTATCAGTATTTCAAAATGAAGTTTGATCTTTGTGATGATTTGTGCCAAACAGTTATAACTTGAAGGTGATCGCAAAGCACTGTGCTAATGTGGGTGATACAATTATACCTTCAAAGTGATTGCAAGGCACTAATCATATTCTATTATGAATGAATCATGATTTGAGCCATTCATTCAGAATGAAAAAAACCAAGAAAATTGTTCTATCAGATTCCTCATATTTCAGTACATCGTAACTATGAAATTCATAACTATGAATCTCTTCCCAGAGAAAAAAATATTGTCGTCCTCCAAGAGGAGGGTTAACAAATATTCGGCCGTCAGTTTTCTCGATACCTCCGTGGCATCATAAGTCTATCTATGCAAGAACTTCACGGCACAAAAAAACGTCGAATTCCAACGGAGAAACTTCATTATATTTCCTTTCCTATTTCCCGGATCGGAGTTGGTGGATTTCATCGTTCACAAAACGAATCTCGGCGATGAGAGGGAGTTTTCGGAACGAAACTCTCAAGTAATACGAGAGTTGTATTGCGATATCTATTCGAGACTTCTGCAGCGGAAACCTCTCATGACTCGTTTCGAGTGCCTTGCATCTCATCAGGGTCGGACCTACATGACATTTCCAGGGGATCTTCCTAAATGGGCATGTTTGGCATGTTCAGCATTTTTCTATGAGTATTTACTACGTTTTCCGAAAAATTTTTCCATTATTCTTCTGGAATTATGATCTAATGTAATCACAAACAGTCGACGAAGATATTTTCATCTGTTCCAAAAAAATGTTGAACGGCAGTGGAAATTGAATAGTTCTT
This sequence comes from Gastrophysa polygoni, assembly GCA_963576655.1. Lineage (NCBI taxonomy): Eukaryota > Metazoa > Arthropoda > Insecta > Coleoptera > Chrysomelidae > Gastrophysa > Gastrophysa polygoni. Next base: position 23,824,083 of record OY755090.1, on the reverse strand, counting down.
ACAAAATAATCATCTTTATTGTCGTGAGTGTCGATTTTTTCATCAATCTGTATCATTACAGCTACATGGTATGTTGATTTATTATAAAATTATTGGTCAGTTATTCGTAGAGATCAATTATTTGCACCAAACTTTTCAATTTCAATTGAATTTCCAGTTTGCTCCAAAATATTACAGTCTGATAATATCTGCTGTATCTGAGCTACACCCAAACGAGTGATGGTGTCCCATGAAGAAATCATGACAATATGTCATGTAAATCTTCATAATAATTTTTTTTGTCACAAAAACTACACACCTATACTTCCCCAGCTCATTTCAATACCGCATGACACAACATACGCAGTCTGTGCATATCCGTATATGAACCTGGAAGTACGCTGTCAGACCAAATGAATGGGGAATCTGATAAATTAAAAATCGCTGCGCTCTCATTGATCGAGCAGTATTTGCAATGCGGTATTTATTCGACGTCAGCCAACGAATTTATGAGACATATGCCACAAATAGCGTATTTTTGGAGCTAGGATCTCTGTTGTGAGCTCTGGTCGCCCAACTAGTTCATCTGCCTCAAATGAAACACTCAATTTGAGTAAGAAATTTGTCTCTTTATGGGTGAAATTCAAAATCTGTAGTTGGTTAGATTCCCATGAATATAACTTCAAGCTGCTAGCTGAAGTAGCCATTAATCAGTTGTCGAAAAGTTACAGATACAGAAGTCAATTCTGCCATGAAACGATCTCAGGAAATGCCACCTCTGTCTGCAACCTCAAGGTTGTGGTATTCTGTCATTTGTCGTATGTTATAGGTCATCTGTCATCTGTCTCCTGTTATCTTCCAAATGTCATGTGTCAAATGTCATTTGTCATATATCATGTATCATGTGTCTTAGGTCATCTGTCACATGTCACCAACTTCATCCGTCAAGCTTGACAAAGTGTGTCAAGAAACACACCCTCCTTTTTTCAATGTTCCCATGAGAGAATTGAATGATTATTCGATTCTTTCTGTGAGTAGGATGTTTCCACTTAATGATGGAACTGTTTCATCTTTTAATCGTCGAACCCGCCTGTTCCGTATCTATTCAAGTTATGGAAGTACCAGAGTTCACCTTGGGGAAATCATTTGTCACTTCATAGTGAATTGCCTGCGAAACGCTTTTGTTCCTTTTTTCCAGCCTTCCTATCTACCAGAAATTGAAGAGATTTCGTATCGCTAGCGGCATCTCCAACGGTTAACATTTCGTCGGATTGTTTTGTTTGAGTTACTCGCCTCCCATGAGCATTATTTGCTAGAAATACCGAGAGGATTGAAATAATGTCCATACATTCGTTTGAATGACTATATAATCGTAAAGCGAGCCGGCGGATATTTCGTGGGAGAGATTTCGTGGTGTGTTTGTTGTCCAAGGAATTTCGTTGCCAAAATACACCACGATTCTACCGAGAAGAACCGCCAAGATTCATGGACTATTTCAAAATTATGTTGATTACCCTATTCGATCACCATTATAAATGCTAACTTGACGTTGCCCGACAATTATAGGATTTCCTAGTCGTAAGGATCATCGATTTATCACGTCAATCTGGAAATCTAAGCATGATGTAGACGTTTATCTTTTTCTATCATCGGTTCATTCTGTCGATATGTTGCATGTCAACAAATCAGTGAGACACACAGGTTGTTGTAGTTTTTTCTATATGATGATTGGAGTTTTTCACGAAGTTACAAGTTATCTTCGATTCGTGATCTGTCATATAGCGTGCGAATTTCGAGATGGGTGATGTAGTAGTTCCATATCCTATTATCGACCTAGAAAGTGTTATTTCCGACAGAGTGTTCTGAGAATTCACTTTGCATATAGCAACAGACACTCCCTTCACGAGAGACGATATTGCATTTTCCCTTTACTCAATCAAATTAGGTTGTCTTGTGGGGAACGTAATAGTGTACACTATAAATATTGAATGATGTGGCTTCAGAGTGGGTTTCTATGAGAGCTGAGAATGGGGTAGATGTCTATAAATATGCTGGCCCTTATCTCAGGCTCAGGTTCATAGAAGAATCGTTTGAACAATATTCCTCTGAGGACTAGTAATTTTTTTAGGAGTCGTGAGTATTTTGAGTGAGCCAGATGAATGATTATACAGGGTGTCCCATAAACATACCGACAAACTCCAAGGGATGGTAGAGGATATCAATAACTCTTCGTTTTCGAGGTACAGGGTGTTGAATTTTTCATAGGTCTTAAAATTGGTATCTGCGGAATATTATTGTGAAAACAATGTTCGTTCCCAACATCAAACGTAGTTAAATCAAAAATGTAAACGAAAGTCAGTGGTGTTGAACTAAACTGAGAGTTAATTTAGTTATTTTTATTTCATTCAAAACATTTTATTGCTTTAGCACCCTTTATTTGTCGGTATGTGTTGGATACTCTCTTCAAGATATTGAAGATTACGAATATTTTCCAATTGAATACAAAACAAAAAATGATTAAAAGTCAATAATAATAATAATTAATGATCAGTAAAGAAAGTTATTGGAAGTTTTATCAGTTTTTCAATATTTCAATAAACGCATTGGTAAAATGTAAGGTATAATTTTGTAGCATTTAATTTTTTTTTTCATAGATGTACGAGATATGGTTTTTATTTTTTTTTCTTCAAAACGAAGCTAGATACGAAAAAAATTCAGGGGACAAAAAAAATGCATTTTTAGTTGTTCATTCGAGAAAATTATCATAATTATAAAGAATCTACTGGGCCATATTTTTTTTGTGCAAAAACTATCCGACACAGCCCGTGGGCACGCCCCTGAAATTATTTGGCAAATTCTAATAGCTCCAAAAGATACCTTATAATTGTATAAATAATCTGTGGAAATTTTATGGAATTCGACCAAATCGTTTTTACGATATTAATAAAAAATCGATTTTTGAAAAAAAATTGAACATCTTGTATCTCGAAAACAAAGAGTTTCCGGACTCATGTTTATCGAGCAGAAATGTTTATTTTGATGTCCTCTACCATCCCTTACAGTTTGTCGGTATGTTTATGGGGCACCCTGTATATTTTGGCTCTCATATTCTAAATGATTCTATGTCATTCAATAGCAGCATGTGGTTGACAATATCGAATGCCTTTTGAAAATCGAAGGAAATAGATGAGATCTATAGTTTTTTGTCAAAACGGTTTAGGAGATGTTCATGAACAATTGCTTGAACATGGTGTTGTCGATATTGTTTTTGACAATGAAGTTAATTTTTCTGGTGGAGTGAGAGTGTGTGTCTTCTTCATCAAGTCTGTGAATAGTTCTGAAAATAATGGACCAAGCAATCTATATCATCAAGATGGATGCCTGGCAATGAGACATTCATTATCCGCTATTCGAATTGTGAATCCAGCACTTCCACCAACAATCCCAGTTTACGTCCATATAACAACGTACGTCGGAAAATACGAGCCCTTCGCCGCAGAAAATTCATCTCACATCTCCATCAATCTGCTTTAAAATATGGCACGTAAATGCTTTGCAGAACTCGATCATTAAACGGAAGTACGGACGCAAATGTTAATGCTGGATAAATACCGGGTGTTCCTGCAGGTATTGTCGGATCCAGTGGACGTGCGAATCTGCATATCCAGCACGATTTCGCATTTCACGTGTGGGATTGATGATATTTTTTCCGACCGAAAATGCGGATTCCTATCACGTAACGTGTTCAGCTTCAAAAACAGTTTCATCTTGGTATCTCCACGGAGGTTGAGCGATATATTGACGAAAACGAGAAACAGTTGATTATTTCTTTGCAACCAACGAACCATTCGTGATCCACCAAGATGTGAACCAGATTTATATAAAACTGCGAAAATTATTACTGTCGAAGGGATTTGGTATCGAAGTATATGGAAGAACTATTAGTTGGATTTGTAGATGATTAGTGATGCGAAATGAGGTAACTGTAATAAGGAATAAGGTATAAGGTAACAATGCTGGTGTTCCACAAGGCTCTGTCTTGGCACCAACTTTGTTTTTGCTCCACATCAATGATTTGTTGAATGTGACCTCCAGCCCAGTTCATAGCTTTGCGGATGATAGTACACTTCATTCCGCCTTTTCCTCTAGAGCCCCTATATCATCCAATGAGGCCAGAGGTGCAAGGCGAAGACAGGTTGATGCTTTAAATGAGAATCTGAAAGAATTCTGAAATGGGGATCTGAGAATCTAGTACAGTTCAATGCAACTAAAACTGAAGCTTGTATGTTCACCAAGAAGGCTGACCACACAATGCTCAATTTGATGATGTCGGGTACCACCACTGTTCCTATGAGGTCGTCAATATCCATGCTGGGTGTCACCACCAACAGTGCTCTCTCATGGGCCGATCATGCGAGGTCCATTGCGAAAACTGCTTCACGAAAACTCGGTTTTCTTTTCCGTGCGAAGAGATACTTCACATCCCAGCAACTGCTTATGATCTACAAAGCACAAATTCGACCTGTCCTGGAGTACTGTTCACATGTTTGGAGCTCAGCCCCCAAACATACGCTAAAGCTCTTAGATTCAATTCAGAAGAGTCGATGATACAACACTCACCAAATCATTGACCTCTCTAGATCATCGTAGAAAGGTCGGCGATCTTTGCCTTTTTATAGGTACTTTCACGGTCGGTGCTCAACGGGAATATCATCTATTATGCCACCACGCGCGATTCCTAGTAGACGAACCAGACGAGCTCAGGCTGGTCACCCCTACACTGTCAGGCTCGAGACCTGTCGAACATCGCTATACCAAGCATCATTCATCAATAGAACGGCAAAGTTGTGGAATTCTCTGCCTAGTGGAGTCTTTCCTGATGCTTACAACCTCCAAACTTTCAAGAAAAATTCCAACACCTTCCTTCTTTCCCAAAATTCCACCTCTGGCTAACACGATGTTCCTCGAACATCATAGGTTTCCCTTCCGTGTTGTCCACAGATAAAAAAAAAACTGTTGGAACTTCAAGGTGAATCATCCTGGCTATTTAGGAAGAAACGAAGATAGATATGACACGTAGCCTGAGCGTGATATCAGTCCGATCCTTCCGCATTCGCATCACTATAACGAGATTAGGGTCCATCTGCCATAACTCGCCGGTCGACAAAGCTCTTCTCGAGTGGACTTTTCCATTAGCCCCATACGCCGGCCTGGTTGGTCTAATTGCGCCCAACTATAACATTAAATTTCACCTGACGCTCGAGCATCTGCCCGTACCGTGTACAGAAGGATATTTTTGCCGCTCGGATCGCCCTAATTGACAAATGGCTCTGCAGGGTACGTCAGTGACGTCACAGTGTCCAGCGTAGCCGATGCTCGCCGCACATTTGTTCACGTGTCCGTCGACCTTTTTCCCTGGAATCTATCGTTTTTGTGGACAGATTTATGTTTTTTCATTGGTTTTACAATGATTTCCCGCAGTCAAAATACTGAATTCAGCTCAACTTCTGGCTCAGAAAGGGTCTGATCTTCGGACTGAACTCAGATATAGTAAATATAGATAGTAAATGACTGGTAACCTCCAGTTCCATGGGAAATGTCGAGTCAAAATACTGAATTCAGCTCAACTTCTGGCTCAGAAAGGGTCTGATCTTCGGACTGAACTCAGATATAGTAAATATAGATAGTAAATGACTGATGACCTCCAGTTCCATGGGAAATGTCGGGTTGGTAGTTGTTGTAATGATAAAACTAGACTCTAGTAAATATAGATAGTAAATGACTGGTAACCTCCAGTTCCATGGGAAATGTCGAGTTGGTAGTTGTTGTAATGATAAAACTAGACTCTAGTAAATATAGATAGTAAATGACTGGTAACCTCCAGTTCCATGGGAAATGTCGAGTTGGTAGTTGTTGTAATGATAAAACTAGACTCTAGTAAATATAGATAGTAAATGACTGGTAACCTCCAGTTCCATGGGAAATGTCGAGTTGGTAGTTGTTGTAATGATAAAACTAGACTCTAGTAAATATAGATAGTAAATGACTGGTAACCTCCAGTTCCATGGGAAATGTCGAGTTGGTAGTTGTTGTAATGATAAAACTAGACTCTGCATCTTCTTCGGAATCATACTCTTCCTAGGCGAATCGACCGATAATCACGAATATTCACACACACAAATTGGTGATCAATGTCACTAAGAGGAATATAAGAAATGAATCTGAAATCAGACATACCATGGAGGAATAATCGGTAGAAAACCAATTGCACCCATAGTCACTCAGCTCAACATTGTGAGCAGCTCATCCTCTTGTATCTCTGAGGAGAATTTCATACATCACATTGAAACGCCAAATAATAGGTATAGTGCAGAGCATTTTTCACGATCACTAGTGTAAGTTGGTGATTACGAACAACAAGATTGTTAGTGGGTGAGTTGTAACAGTTGTGTTACCTTACTAGAAGACTTTCCATTGCCTCTGGAATGATTATTTTGGCCAATATACTCACCAGCTGAACTCAACTCAAATTCCAACTCAAAAGACTCTGTATCTTGGACTGAAGTCTGATACTTTGAGTGGAATTTTCACTCTTTCACTCTCCTCAATTCAGTGTCAGATCGGAATTTGAGATAGCCGATAACCTCCAGTTCCGTTTGAAATGTCGAGGTGGTACTTGTTGCAATAATGATAAAAATTCGATGAGATAGTTCTCCAAACGAATACCTGAATCTAATCACCAAGATTGAAAAGAGTTATGTCTGCAGGCTTCTACTTCTAGAGAAGCGATTTGGGGGGTCGATTGTTGAGCCTGATTGGGGTGTATCGGACATTTTTCATGAGCCAACAGCTTGACTACGAACGCAGTCGAAGCCATTGGATTACGTCGAACAGGTGGGTCGAAATAATGAAAAATGTCCGACAAAGTTTATGAAATGAAACAGGTAATCCCATCCCTCGCTAATCTTGCCGATGAAATATTATCGAATTTATTTCGCCTCATTCCGGTATTGTTGTTGTGACACTCGAGATGAACGGTCGTAATTAAATCGAGAAGAGTAATGAGCGAAGCGATATATCATCGAATATTAACTTACTTTGGTTTGGGTGTTTTATGAAAAGCCCGCAAACGCAACCAAGATTATTTCATTACGCGTAAAGATGCGAAATTCGGCACAAACGTAGTTGTAACGTTTGTGCGAAGTTTTCAGAATACCATTTGTATTGTGTACATTATCCTATGAAGGTTGAAGGACAACCCACTCGATTCCAATGGCTCATACTATATTTTCATTGCCTTTACAAGTATGCTGAAATTGACTGAACGAACTTCTACTTACACCAGGGGGAGATCCCAAATGAGATGTCACAAAAAACTGTCAAAAAATAGAGTTCCACACACCGAGTTGAATCATATATACGTTACTTTTAGGGGAAATCAACTGTGGACTGATTGTGAGTTTGGATCGAAACGTTGCGAAATTCCACTAGTAACGTATAAATAACGTCGATGACTAAAGATCGTGTACTGAACGTGTGTGTGGAAGTCTCATTCAAGTAGAATGATATCCTACTTCTTTTGTGGGGAAAGTATTCCATATTCCTCATCTGTCATCTCCTAATTCGTCCTCTCGATGTGATGAGGGCATTTTCGAATTGACACCTGCGTAACGCGTTTATATTTTCTTTCGATTTGCCAATCAATCATTCGATTCAACACACTGGCCGTTCTTTTATTGATTCGGATACAATCTAAACACAATTCGTGCTTTCTTTCCATCAGAGGCGCATCTCGCTGCTGGTCATACAGAATGCAGATTTGAACGTTGGCAAATCTTCATGAAATCTAGATATTTTTACCACGCAGAAAAAGAGATGCTTTGGTTCAAAGGAATACGCGCTTTGCTCCAAGAAATAATGATGTTGTCATTCGATTGTTGGGAAATTTCACTCAAGATTAATAAGTGCCTGTTCCGTATCTAACCTAGAAAGCAGAACAGAATTTTATGTTTTTGTTGCCTGAAGAGATGAATTCGATTCCACTGTAGCCATTCCGAATTGATCAATGAGTGATTCGATTTTTCTAGGGCATCCTAATTGTTAATGTCACTAGAAATCTTAACAAACCATATATTATTATGATTACAGGAAATTATTCGGATTTTCCGTACATACAATATTTAACACGTGAGTATGGTTTATTCAACATGACAAGTTCTGTATATTATTCACCTCAGTTGATGAAAAATCAACCGAATATTATGATAGTTTGGTGCCCACTTCTTTCGAATTAATTTTCAACCCTCTAACATGAGATCATATTCCTTCAGTAACTGGTATCAATTTGCTAAAAACAATACACCCGCTTTAAAGTGCTTTACTGCCTTGAATACAGAAGATCATTAGAATCCATTGATATAATTTCATGTTTAACATATTTGATTTGACTTCCTGGTGCTTGGAGCAATCACGAAATTATTGAGTGTTGTATTTTATGCCAAGCTGAATTAGTAAAACGAGCATGGTAAATGTGAAATTTCACGTGGCTTAGAAATCTTAGGATTTCCAGATCATACAAACGGAATTCACATCAATTTATGTATTGTGGTGTTGCAAACATGAGTTGTAGCAAAAAACTAATGTAATGAAATATGATTACTCTGGTGATGTTCAATAATAGTTCGGGTATAATCCTCGAAATGCGCCAAGTCACAAAATGAAACGCAATCGAATTTTTGGGGACTTTCTGCATTTGTATTCTTGAAGCCCAGATTTATATGATGAATATGATGATAAGGAAAAAACTAAACATGAACATAAATCGTACTAGATGTAACGAATATCAAGAATGATAAAGGAGCTAAAATTGAATCCATCTGCAGAACTTCCGCTGTTGGATTCTTTTGAGGAACCAGATGAGATATAGATTTCCTGTAAATGGTTGCTCATAGAGGAAGGCTAATACGAGGTTTGTAAGAAATTCATAGATCAAGATTCCGAAGAGTGAATTCAGAAACAATCCCAAATTGTTCAGTATTGTTATTGACTAATCTAGAAATTTCCGATCAAGTCTAGACCTCGTAGCAAATATCATTTGAGCCTTGTACAATATGAACCGGCTCGAAAACCTTCACAGTTTCGGCTCCTTTCCCATTCCCAAATGTGCTTTCAGTACCGACATTGACAATGTTCACGGCAAGTTGTTATTGCAAATTCCACTAAATTACACCAATGTTAGATGCTGTCGCTCTATGATCCAATTCCCATAATGCTGAAATTTGCTGCTCGTTCGACCATGGGGAATTATTAATTATATCGATCGACAAAGTTCCATTAGGGCTTATAGCCAGGAGTGATCTGATCTGAGTGAGGTGTTGCAATAATCGATACCGTCAAGGAAACAGCGGTTTGCCTAGGCATCTTGACTTCCAATGAAGTTGGTACAGTTTCAAGAGTCGATATAGATAAGATAAAACAGATAAAATTAGGTATCGTACTTCTTCCTGACCTTAGTTTTCAGTAGATATTGATTCGTTCACGAGATATCAGACAGAATTCATCTCCTCGAATCTCTGAATATCAGTCTGAAAAAATCAGTCTGAAATGCAAGCGAAGCCTTCCGAAATCTAGATTCGACTACTACTTACCATTCTGAAATACATCTGGGGCTGTCCGACATTCCGGAAAAGGTGTAGCAGTCCAGGAAATGTCAAAAAGTCCAAGAGTCTTCCATTGAAATAAATTGACAGAACATTCCCCATCAATGAAGGACCCGAGTCTAAAGGGCCAGCATAGCCGACTAGAAGCTCTTAACTTCCGATGAAATTGGTGCAGTCCCATGGAAGAGTCAATATAGATTACATTAAACAGAGTACACGAGTATATAAAATGAACGATATATGTGCATTCGGGCTTTGAGAAAATAAATTCTGCCGGCATATCGCGGCAGTAAAAGCCGAATCAAATTTCAGCGCAATTGCTCGAAGTGGGACTGTTCCAGTTTCGTTCGAAGATAAGGACACAAATAGGAATGAGATAATGTTTAGCAGATGCGACATAAAACATGTTCTAAGTAACATCTTCGCTAGCTTAACAGAATTGTTGCTGCCATTACTTCTTCAATTGTTAGTTGTTAAATTAATTCAATAAACTTCGTTCCGTGCGATAGTTTTTCTCTTCAGTTTCTGTTCCTAGACTTTACTTGTCAATAGACGACACATAACATCATGATTCAATTACCGCAATATTTATAATTATGCTTCTTCTGATTGCTCAAAAGAAAACAGCTATATACCAGATGAACTCATCGACGTTGATTTCGTTGTGGCGAGTTTTGGGTTTTGAAAGGGCAGATCACGACAACTTCTGGAACAGGGAGAAAAGTTATATCCGCCCTGACGAAAGATTTAGTTGGTATGGGCATAACCAGTTTTCTTGTTACTCAAGTTGTTGTTGATTGTGCATGTACTTGAGTGGAAATGTGTACGTGATGTAGAAGAACTTAATCCCAGAGAATAACCACAAATTCTAAAATACAGAAATCAAATTGCAATTTTCGAAGAAAAAAATTCAATAAATTACTCTTTACTCACACACTCTCACTTAGCTCAATCATTCAATATTTTCGGAATCAATGTTGTCAGGATTCGTTTCTATTTTTCTGAGTGCTATAACCCTCCAGACACCATCATAAGGACACCCTGTATATTAGATTCACCATTGCAGACAAATTCATGATATTTCATTGTGGAAACAGCTGGTTTTATTGATTCATTCAGATTCTCAAGGGAAGTGGGCATACAAAATCATGAATATTTTGTGAACATGATCTCCACATTATTCGCTTCCATGTTTTTCTGGATGATACTAATAGTGATTTCCTTGCATTTTTCCAGATCCCCCAGAGATAAAAGTGAAACCGAGGAATCTACAAGTCAGAGCTGGTGGCGTAGCAGCTTTTTACTGTGCAGCACAGGGTGATCCAACCCCTGTTATCCAATGGAAGAAAAATGGCAAAAAAGTTTCAAGTGAGTACCTATTCTTACAGTATTTCATAGTGGGCTCCGAACCACTACTGGGGGACTCGCTCTACTCCAGCAATTCCAAGATGGAATCTATGAACTACTTCTATTCGATATTGCGCTACGGTGAGAATAATTGTGAACTCGGAACATCTGGTATGCTGAGAACCTTCTCTCCCAAAATTCCAACGCTGGCTAACACGATGTTCCTCGAACATTATAGGTTAAATAAAAAAAAAACACGTTTCTTTGTTTTGAGCGTGAACAATTTCGACACTTCTGGGAGTGAGATGGAAAAAGTGAACCAACTTCGAATACAGAAATGAAGATGATACGTTGCCGTATCAGATTCTCAATAGAATCAGAAAGAAATTCATGTCTCGGTTCTCACTTGTTCGACCTCGCGAGTTGTAATTTTGGTTCCTGAAAGTATTCTCTACTTCTCTGTGGATGATCCAGTAACACGGTCACGATCATTTTTCATACCACCTGTAGTATGAGGTTGCTGCAACTCGTGTCTGTAATATCCACTATATCCTCCCAGATTTTTGATATCCGCTCAGAGCACCAGACGATCGGTAATTATTGCATTCGGACGTACGATCCATTTCACATGTGGAAACGAGCACAAAAAAAACTCACCCCAATCTCAATAAATAGACCGCGCAACCGAGAGTTCTGAAAATGCACTAGTCCGAATGAACTAATTGCTGCATCCACGGATTTTATGCGGGCTTCCATTCAGCCCTTTCGACTACACTGCAGAAAATGCCTCTGAGTGACCGCATAATTGTTAGTGAGTGGATGTGTTCATTATTTTCCCCTTTCATGACAATATTCGAGAGGAATTTGGTCAAGAAGGTAGCAAGGGACTTCTACTCCATCCGTTGATTGGATGTGCGAAAAATAGCAGACAAATCACTCACCGTCGAGTGCTTCCGCCAAAAATTGGGCTGAACTGATTCACCTGACATCTTTCACAATCATAATCTTTCGCTTCCGAAGTAATGTCGGTGTCTGGGATGAAGTTGTAGATAAAGATCATATCATGGATTCAACAAGGCATTCAACAAGAAGAAGAGACGGTAGAACATAACCCAGAGTGCGTAACCCAGTTTTCCACTTTTAGTGACACAAAAATGATGCCAGGAAACTTGATGAAGTACTTTTCCAATACGATATTCAGCTTCGTGAGAAGACTGGGTATATTGGAAGGAATAAAAATATATGAGTGGGCCAAAATAGGACATCGAGAACGTAGTGGAGGACCTGTGTCAGACCCACCCATAACCTCAACATAACATGTCATTAATATTTGTTTTTTTTGCCACCACGACCAATATGGCCAAGAGAGTTGCACTTGGTAGGTATCTGATATGATTGTTCGATACAGTCACTGGAAAAAAAAATCAGAGATGAATTGAGCCTAACCAAAAATTCAGGAGAATTCAATGATGAGTGGAATCACTCATAAATAGTAATTGTTACTATTCCATGACTCTTTCAATTCGTAGATCAGTTCTGATCACGAATTTTTTCTTTTTGAGTCACCCAGTTCAATTCCACTCCATCGACGAGAATGAAAGATCAACTCTATCGGGTGTCGGAAGGAATTGAGACATTATAGAGTGATATTCGAGTCAAATTCCACTGATTTTATTTTCCAGTGTAGCTGCACAAAGGAATTCCTGCTCACGATAATTACTGAGAGGGAAAATGTGAAGATAGAATTTCAGTATCGTTTTACATGAAATCACGTCATATTGTTTGAGTAAATAGCGACAAGCTCCTCGCTAATTTCACTATATCAACAGTTTACTTGTACAGTACAGTATACGTCAAAACAAGATTTTCTGATGAAAATTTTTTTATTCGATGATTCTTGTTGTGATCATCATAGACAGAGTATTTTGAAAGGAAAAATCAATACGCTCTTGTACAAAACTGTGTCTCCAGTTTCTCTTGGCAAATTTTTGATATTCCATTCAGTTCCAGAAGATGCAGCATTTTTTTCATACCACTGGAAGCATCTCCCACAAGATCTCTGTGTGTGTATCATAATCTAAGGGTGACTATTCGAATTCTTCTACTCAGGGTTTCTATATCTCGAAGCATAGCTTGCTTTTGAATATTTAATTCGAGCTAGTGAGGCGATTCACATAATGTCCAGAATGATGATTCACCCATGAAGTCGTCAATATCCATGCTCGCAAATTACCATCAACAACGCTTCCTGTGGGGATTTCTGATCTTCGAGGTATAGAGGATCTGTCTTGGAGGTGATGTTCCCATGTTTGAAATGTAGCTCCCAAAAATACTCTCTACCAAGCACCAATGATAGACAGAATGGCAAAGTTGTGAATCCCTTCGAAGTAATAAAGTAGTCGCTGATGCTTATGATGGATGATGATGATGGATTTTTAAAATGTAAATTTGAAAATATGAGGATATATTATAATTCCACCCTGGTGCGTGTATATCATCATTTTCTTTGTTTCATACCATAAACTGACTTCTGGATGTGGTTTACTCTTGTTTTATATCCTGGCAGCGAGTCAATCTAGCATGTACAGATGCGATGATCTATCTGCAAGAAAACTCGATAGTAAAAGACACAGTTGGGGCGGCAAACCATATGACGGAAGTTTCGCTAGGAGGCCTTGGTGCCAAACTCGGTCAAATGCTTTGGAGATATCCAAGGCTATAGCCAGAGACTCCCCATGTTTCTCTATTGACACCTGCCACTTATGTGTCACATAGGCAAGCAGATCTCCAGTTGACCTCTGGTGACGAAAGCCATATTGCCGGTCGTTCACGATTCTTGAGCTCTCTAGATATCGGATGAGCTCGATGTTGATTGCTTTTTCCATTACTTTAGAGATCACAGATAGTAGTGCAATCGGTCTATAGTTGTTAGGGAGGGTTTTCTTGCCCTTCTTTGGAATCGGTTGGACCCTAGCTTTCTTCCAGTTAGAAGGAAATACGCCGAGTTTGTACGAAAGGGTGAACAACCTGCAAAGAACTGGTGTTAGTTCTTGGGCACATTTATTGAGAACAATAGGCGGTATTCCGTCAGGCCCCATAGCCTTTTTGACGTTGAGGCTAAGCAGAATGTGTCTGATTGTGCGTTGCCGGAAGACAATTTCTGGCATACGGTTATCGATGGTAGCGATTTTGGGAAGTTCCTGGCCTCGTTGGCTGAAATCACTTTTTTCAATGCTACAATTTGCTTTTTGTTGTTATTTCAGTTCAACAACGATTGATTTCATTGACTGAAACACATCATATCCATTGACTTTCAGAAACGAGTACGATGTACGAGGTACGATGTTGAGGTTAGTACAGCTATTGTGATTGGTTTTTTTTCATACCTTACAGTGAACGAATATGAATTTATGGTAATCTTCCAGATAATTGGAATTGCCTATTTTTCCTTTTCTCAGATTGTGGAGGAATTGAAAAATAAACGAGTGGGAGTGGAAAAAACAAGATTGCTTCCTTGTTCAGTCTATGTTTGAGAGTATCAAAAATTGATTTCCAGAGACCTGAGCTCGCCTGTTGACCCTTCCGAGGAGGGCTAACATGTCTAGTTACGCCTAGTACAGGGCATTCTGATGGCCGATAGCGATGATTATAGCCCGACGATACCAGCTAATTAACAAACATTATATGAACGAGTAAATTAGACAAAGCACGACGTTCGGAAGCAGAGGGCAATTTTATCCTACGAACGTACAGATATTGGGATCGAGAGGGTAATTTATGGCGTTGATTCGGTCTAGGTGTGTATTGCTTCATCGAGCTTCACTTAATTGAAGTCCGAGTTACAAGGGCGTGCTCGTGGCAACTGGAAAAAAAACTCTATATCTTTAGATTAACGAAACGAAATCAAACCAAATCTCTATAACTATGATTGGTAAATTTTTGTGCAATCTGAGTTGCACCATTCTTCTAACCCTGGCAATATCTCCAGCAATTTCAGTTTTGAGATCATGTGTCATCTGCAGAAAATCTGAAAATTTCCTCAGATTCAATGTAGGCCAAATGATTTGAATATGATCGGATATGTATCGGACCAAGTACTGATCCCTGTGGCACACCTCATCTGACAGCGCCAGTGTCTGAAGTAGAACTCTCCATCGATTTTTGCTTTGATGATAGTTGAACGAGGTTATTGGAGGCGTTGTTGTTGTGTTGTTTCCTAACTAATAGATGTTTCTCCTCTAACTCTATCCGACATCATTTTCGGAACTTTGAATCATTTTGCGGTAGTACCAGTTGACGTTTTGTTTTCTACAGCCAAAAGGAGTTTCTGCATGAATTGGTTTATTTTTTTCAGGTTCCCAGACCCGTTACCAAGTGAAAGAGTTCCCTGACGGCGCATCCTTGCTGAGGATAGAGCCTGTCAAGACTGGTAGAGATGATGCCAACTACGAGTGTGTGGCCGAAAATGGAGTCGGAGATGCAGTGAGTTCAGAGGCCACGTTGGTCGTCTTTGAAGGTTAGTGGAATATCGATTATGGGTTTGTGGACTAGTTTGCTCGTTTTTCTGAGAACTTGACAATACTTTGGTAATTGGTGATTGTTTCCTCAGCTCAGCGAAGGAACGTAAAGTCATCACTTATGGTGGATAGATATAGATGAAATATTTGGAAAACATGAATTTGTAGCGACATCAATAAACAGGGTGGCCTAATGAAAACGCATTTTACTGAGAGATCAAGGAACTGACATTAAGTTGAATGATTCCTTATGTAATGTTGGATAGGACAGGATTGGAAAAAAACACATAAGCCACTTCTTAGATGAACATGAATAGTGATGAAAGGGATAAAAGCGTTACTTTCCATCACTAGCCGATTATTTTCATGAACGTGTTTTCTCGAGAACTACTGCATTGAATTCCAAAAACAAGGAAGCGTTGGTAAGAGATTTCGATTACCTTCAAAATGATGTATCACTTAACCCCTTTTCCCATTTGAGATTCAAGGGTTGGAGCTCACCCCTCCGGGGGGTTTGAAGTGAAAAAATTGAAAAGATGTGCAAAATATTTTCCGCTCGAAATAAAAATCGACCGGTCCGAAGGTTTTTTTTCTCGAGAACGATAACTATGTCAAATCGGCCTTGTTTCGTTTCCATTGGGCCACCCAGTATTTGACTGATCTTACAAATAGTGAGAGGGGTATGATTAGGAATACGAAAGAATTCCGAAAGTACAATAACTGAAGTGTTGGTCACTATACTTGGACTATTACTTCATAATGAAAGCTATGAAAAAAAAATTAAGAGGAAAAGTTTCAGGGTTTCAAAAGAAAAATGTACTACTTCAAAGTTCCATTGCAAAATTCTTGAATATTGTAACATTCATTAACAAGTTTTCTGAATGATTTTTCCATTTCTGAATGGAGCAGCTAATTATGAAACTTTTCACCTTCATGAATAAAGTAATCTTTCGTCAAGTCGATTCTGTGAAAGGTGCATTGTAGTGTAATGTATATATCGAGTTGACAGATTGAGAAATGGAAATACTCTCTCACTTTGCATACCTCATGTACCATTTTTGCTATAGATCAACTCCGTTTCTTTGGAACGATTCTGAGTTCATACCATCTTGATAACAATTTCTTTGTCAGTACTTCAACATGCTTGGCATTATTTCGAAACTTTGATTAATTTTCCTGTCCATTAATGAATGAAAAGATAACAACATATGGATCTTGTAACTGTATAAAGGGGCATATGGCTATACAATTATTCTGAATAGCTATTGACGTTGTCATTGACTTCATCCTCGGAAATATTTCCACAAAAATGATAAACAATTTTCATTCTTACATCACGTCAACTATGGTTGTTCTCTTTCGCAGTAACTTTTCCTTTTTGAATTTCGGGTGGGGGGGAGAGGGGTGAAATCACATACCAAACCAAAATAATTCCAAACAGATTCAAGAAATAGAAGGTAAGTGGCACATATTCCTCTGCGTATTATGAAAATATATAGTTTGTTGGATATAAGGGATTCGCACACGTCTATCGCGTATAGCTAATTTATTGTCAAGTTCTGAACACTTGTAGTTTTTTTTTGGTATTGCAGCTTCACTTTCTCTATCCAAATAGTTAGAATCTCACGCGAAACGATCTCCAAAACCATTAATCATCCGGCACGGTTGAGCGTTGTGATTCTGAAGTCAATTTCGCAGAGAAAACAATAATTAATCAAAGAACAAACTCGATTAGTTGAGGTATCCGAGGAATCTGAGGCATAATTAATCCATTGTCTCTGAGTCTCACTGGATTATATCACATTACTCGATCGCAACAAAAGTTTACTGAGATGTGAAATATCGTCGTTACTACGAATATCACGCCGAAAACATTGCCAGATTTTGACTGATCAATAGGGTACAGCCATTCAACATCCGGAGCCTGTCACAGAATGGATA
This sequence comes from Gastrophysa polygoni, assembly GCA_963576655.1. Taxonomy (NCBI): domain Eukaryota; kingdom Metazoa; phylum Arthropoda; class Insecta; order Coleoptera; family Chrysomelidae; genus Gastrophysa; species Gastrophysa polygoni. The sequence continues at coordinate 23,806,640 of OY755090.1, read as the reverse complement.
ATGGCAAGAACAAAACAGAGCAATAGTAATAAAGCAGAAGTGGTAACTAGGAAGAAAGATAGAAACAACAATGAAGTGCAAAATAGTCTACTCTTTCCTGAACTGGCAAGTAGTCTCGATATATTTTGAAAATAGGCGAGTTGGTTTCAGCGCGAGACAGGAATGAAACTTCCTACCGAGGTTTCTGTACTATTTTATTCACAACCATCATATTTCAATTGAAACTGATGAATTTCTGTTCCGTTCTGAATATATCCGGAATATTACATTCAACGACAAATCACCAAGAACGCGGTTTTCTCAGAATAATCAAGTAGATATATTGTTACCGTGACTACAAGGTATACAATAATTGTCACCAATATAACAAAATAACAGATAAAGTGAGGTTGGGAAGTTGAGGTGTGTAATGTGACACTTCCCAACCTTCAATGACGTTAATAATGATAGCACTACACATATACTCTTTGAATAAAACATAGAGTTGAACAGGTATCCTAGGAACATGAATTTTTTTTGACTGTTGACAACACGAAAGGGAAACCTATAATATTCGAGAAACATCGTGTTAGCCTGAGGTGGAATTTTGGGAGAGGAGGAAGGTCTTGGAATTTTTCTTGAATGCTTAAAGGTTGTAAGCATCAGGAAAGACTTCAATAGGCAAAGAATTCCACAACTTTGCCGTTCTATTGATGGATGATGCTTGGTATAGCGATGTTCGACAGGTCTCGAGCCTAACAGTGTAAGGGTGACCAGCTTGAGCTCGTCTGGTTTGTCTACTAGGAATCGCGCGTAGTGGCATAATAGATGATATTTCCATTGAGTACCGACCGTGGAAGTACCTATAAAAAAGGCATAGATCGCCGACCTTTCAACGATGATCTAGAGAGGTCAATGATTTGGTGAGTGTAGTATCATCGACTAGGCGAATAGCTCTCTTCTGAATTGAGTCTAAGAGCTTTAGCGTATGTTTGGGGGCTGAGCTCCAAACATGTGAACTCTACTCCAGGACAGGTCGAATTTGTGCTTTGTAGATCATAAGCAGTTGCTGGGATGTGAAGTACCTCTTCGCACGGAAAAGAAAACCAAGTTTTTGTGAAGCAGTTTTCGCAATGGACCTCACGTGATCGTCCCATGAGTGAGCGCTGTTGGTGGTGACACCCAGCATGGATATTGACGACCTCATAGGAACAGTGGTACCCGACATCACATCATGTTTTGTGTATGTATGTACGATGATTATTGAGGAATTTTATTTGAATTTTCGGAAGTAGTAGATCATCGGGTACTCCTCATTCGAGACACAGACCATAACGTTTGAAAGCAATGTATCTCACATCTCACTAAGCGAGATTCAACTTTGATTCCAGACAACACTGGCATATTTCAACTTCGACCTCACAAGTACACCAAAAAGAATCAGGAGTGCAGATTGCATAAAACTATTCAGAGTTTCTAATGAGTTCTAATGTTGAGTTCGAAAGTTGTTGTATCTAGTGCTTCGCCTACATAAAACTAGAATTGTTCGAAGAACATAAGTCAGCACAGGTTTTGAGGAGATCTCATAACACTCTTCGAGATAATAATAAGTGATTCGTCATCATCAGAGATGGTTCACGAATCTCAATAGTTCCATAGGTCAGACTCATAGGAACTCATGGTGACCTCGGAATGGACTCTATTTTCATCTGGAATGCGTGGAGGCCAACATAATATCTTTACGGAGGAAAAGAATCGTAGGCTCAAAGAGTATTACGACGTAATTTCGGAGGATGCGAACATTGGACAGAGAAGATAACGTTAATAAAAGAAAACAAAAACAATTAGGTCCAGTAGGAGATATATCAACTGATATTATACTTCCGCTACGATCGGAGTTCGGTTTTATTCACTTTGAGATGAAAGAGAATGTATACTGATCTGTGCCATTATGCAGGGTGTCTCATGCCTATGTGACAAAATAACACAAAATAACAGTCATATAACTTTTTTCCTCATGTCACTCTTGATGGAGATGTCGGGCATCAAAGACATACTTTAGGATCAACTGCAAACCGTATGATGTGATTTTTTTTCTCATCAAAAAGGAGCCACAATTTGACATTTTGAGTAACAAAGAGAGAAGGAATTTCCGATAATCCTCAATAAAACGAGTTGTTCAGATTATTTCATGAATGATTCTTCACACTGTGACACAGCCTACTGAATTCATGTTTCAACCTGGTATTTTTATATATCCCACATTGTAGTTCGCTGCAAGATGGCCAGTTATACATCTCGTATGCAACCAACAATACCTTGAGGAATGCATCACTGGTTTGATGACAGTTGAGTTGATATATAGTGTGTGATAATCACGGTACTGGCTAAAATTTGTCATTTCTCCATCAGGACAAAATGGAAAATATTGTGGCTGTTCGCTTCTGGTTAGTAATTGTTTGATCGAACTACCCAACAAATGAGGAAGCGGAAGTGGGTGTTCTTGTACCATAAGATACATCCCATGAATATCAATTCTTATGAATTCTTCAATAGTTTTGGATATCCAAAGATATTCCGACAAGAATCAGACATGATTTGGACCAAATCTGAATGGAATCTCATGAAACCTTCCGAAGATATGGAGCAGATTTTCAGAGCTTTCTAATGCCCAAATTGAGCCACTTCGTACTGAGATGAGTTGGCTTGAATCGAATAGCATTGGTCGGAGGTACATGTGGTAGGTTTTCGTGACCTTTCAGGGACATTTTTCATCGTACAAGGTATAATAACAAGCTATCTGCTACAAGATTCTGTGAATGTGGCTTCACAGAGATATTCGACTGCTCTTTTTGGTAGTGTGAAAATAATTCTAGAAAGTGTCACTGTTGCGTCTGTCCACCCGGTATACCAAATCCTATCCACTCGTCTAACGACTGTAATGATCTCAGATATGAGGAAGTTTCTCGACGATTTCCACTGGCATGCATCGAGAATACGTTCCACGGGAAATAATAATATCTTTCATCTCGCTTCGTCGGTACAGATATACACCGTTCCGAAAGACCGGAATTGAAAAGTTAGAACAATAATACTTCAAATAGAAACTTTTATTACGGAACCGGCTTGCTCTTCGTTTTGAATAGATAGATATACCTCTTCGACAGTGGCGTACTGGATTTGTTCACGTGGAGATCCGGGTGTTGCGACTTAATATGACTACCATTATTCGTTCATGAGGCAGCACGTGACCTACATGCTTATGGCACTTGTGATCTGTAATGTCCCTCTTTTTGGAGAATGGGTGAGACTGGAACGGAATCTTGATTTGTCGGAATATTTTCATTCAAGAACTTATACTTGATATAATGAACAGGACATCAATGCCATTCAACATTCCTATTTCTGTATTTGTGTGTGGTTAGGACTTGTTATTTATATTGGTACTTATTCTGAAAAGTTATCTTGTTTCCTTCCGAAACCATGTCAGACAGCTCGTCAAATCGAACTCAGTAATAATAATAATAATAATATTGATAACATGTCTTCATAATACCATAGAGAAGTGGTACAAGAGAAATATAATTATTTCAACGAACAATCGTATGAAAACTGTGGAAACTGTGAAAGAGGTACTTATCTTTGGTCCTATATGAAGAGGCCCTGTTTGATATCTATACTACTGTTTCTGAGAAGAAATATTAGCAGGAATTGATTCTCAAAACGATGCGAAACACAAAATTAAATCAATGTTTGAAACATTTCGCAACAATCTTCGATTCTCTGAACAAGGAAATGCATAGGATTCGAAGGAACTCATAGAAATATCCAATGAATATATGGAGAAGAATCACCCCGTATAAGATTTTCCATAGCGAATGCATTCTCACATAGAAAGAATTCCATGCAATCCTGCAAAACTAATATTGTTGATGCCGTTTATGAAATTCCTTCACGTTCCTTTTTCTTTTCCCACGCTTCGTTGGGTTATATTACATTCGTAATCCGGGTTTTAATATATATATACTGCTCATTTCGTTCCGGGATATAGATGTACATATTTTGTTTAACTCAGCGTGAGAAATCTTGATTAGAATATTCTTTAGCATTGGCTAAAAATCGGGAGAAAACATGTCTCAGATCTGAAATAATCAGAGATTCATCGAAAGAATTATTTCCCTATCACAGTAGAACCAAAGATATGATATTAAATATTCTCTACTAGATGCACCCATCGACTTATCATTTCTTTATGGTTATATTGTTATATTCGCGCTGATTGGCTCTGGATCTCTTCTTTTGGAGGATTCCTAATGTTGATAGAGGGAGAAATAATTTCATTTCTAATTGATTGGGCGTTTCACATTCTTTTGTGAGACCTGTTTATCGCATCGAAAAGAACGGCTATAGCTTTTTGGTGATCGGCCAATCGTAATGAAGTTTTGTAGCGGATAAGGCGGAAGTTTGTGACAAAGACCGGTTTGAATCTTGTTACCGAATCAGGAATGGAGTTTTCGAAGTTGCGAGTTGGATGTCGAGAGACAATCGCGAGCTAAAGCGGGTGAGTCTATTAGATTGCTTTTTGACGGAATTCCATCTTTTTATTTACCAAATAGGTAGTGTCTGTACATTGATCAGAGAGGTCGAATTTGTATTCACCTTTTTTTCTCGGTCCTCATAGGATTCTCACCTCGTCCCTGAAAATAAAAATAGAAAATGTGAGAACCAGTCCCAAAATGTTTCAACGTGAAATTTATTTTTCAGTCACCCAAAAGAGGATGCTCTTCATGGAGTTCATGACAAAATATTTTTATCAGTCTCAAATAAAAATGTTGTGGAAAGAAGTTTGAATAATTCCAATGAATATAATGATAAATTGGAATTTCAAATATGTCTCGTCTCACTTCTGTTTAGAAGCTCAACCGTAATTTTCTTCAATCAATGAATTTGCAGAAGGCATAGTTTGGTCATATTCAGTGACATACACTGCTCGCCAACTGCAATAGAATGGCATATTCTTTCGGAAAATCATATCGAAATGCAAAATTGGTTGAAGGTCACTTCAGCTCCGGAACCTAGATTCGAAATTTCTAAATCATATCTACTATCAAGTTACATTCCTTTCAGTTATTTTTATCATCTATCGAGATGTCTGATATGACATTCGATTATGACACATCTGCGAATCCTCTTCGACTCTTAGAATAAGAGTATATCAACCATCATTATCGATTGGCCATATCTTTCAGCTGATGTGTTTTCGCAACCGTAAACGAATTCCATATCTGGCACCGCAGCATCCATAACACTAACAACCAAACTTCATTAGTGGCCCATTTTTCTCCATAATTTCCTCAAATATTGTTGACGGCACCCATAAAAGTTTCTTCCGAGAGAGGAGTTCACGAACAAAAGATCATAACTCACACACCTAAGTGGTTTCAGCAAGCAACTCCTCTCCCGTCAACGCCCTCTCCGTATAAGAATCTATACCGAGTGTTACGGTATGCCTCATGCTGACTATTTCATTTAATAGGTATTTTGTTGATTCTTGATGGAAGGTGCAAGTGATACATTTCTTTTGTCGACATTTGATGTATTCATCATCAGAATTTTCATACAACAGAAATATGTATCTCATAAAACAGTCATAATTTGAGAGCAGTTTTTCATCAAACTACGTTAAATATCAGTGTTTAGCGTCAAAACCAAGAACCTCTCCTCTGATTTCATCAACCCTGTATTCTACGAGCTTAGAGATTAAGGAGAACAATCTGTATGATCTCGAATTCGAAACGTGAAGTTATCTACATCGTTTGAATCGTAATTTCGAATAGAAATCGTTATTAATATGCTGAAAAAAAAAACAAGTTCAGTGGTTGTGACTATGGAATCCATTCAAAGTTCAGTATTCATGATTAAATAGCTGCATATCACTAGAAAATTGATTTGAAAATAAAAATGGCATATGTGTTGTTCATTTTTTCTAGAAAACCTCGAATGACTCATGGACAGTCGATTTCAGGTGTAGGGTTTTTCGTGGAATACAGGATGTCCTTCACTTCCAGATTATATGTACCCTCTGTATCCTCTAGTTCCATAACGAAGTCTGAAAAAGTTTTAGTCGTCAGAGATGAGAGACACACCCGTCTGCCGCGTCCCTTATTTGGTGTTCGAAATTCCCGTATACCTACATCCATAGTCGGAAAACTGCCTATCTCTCGCGAATTTTCGTCATTTCAGCTGGATGAAAAGTTGTATCTTGTTAGGCAACAAAGCGGTATTTCACGTCGTGCATATTTCGAGGGTACTCCACGTGTTCCCTCCATGGAATAATGTAATTATCGTTTCGTTCTCCCACATATCGTGCACTCGAATTATCGTGAATCTACCTCTGAAGGTTGAGATTTCGCCACCATATTTCGTGGATGCCATGGCAATCACCGGGAACTATGTGGGAGATATCAAGGCTGCTTTTCTTTTCGGATGACAGGGTGGTCAAGAAAACGAAATGCACAGGGTGTTCTACCGGAGACTGCGAATAGAAATGGTTTATCAGGCAGCTATCGAAGGAAGTTTTCTTCGAAATTCCAATACGATACGAGCGAATTCATGATAATTTTTTCAAAGTGCAATTCGCTCGCTTCAGCACATCAACAACAAAGAACAGATCTTCTCAATGGCAGGTGTTTTTATTCCTATTATTTGAACACATTGTGATTATTCCTAATGAAATAGGAAGTATAAAGAGGATTTCTACACACAAAAGTGTTATTTTCGACTGTTCCAAATATTTTTCCTAATCCATTGAATCAGATATGCCAGTGATTTCTGAAGAAACATTTTTCAAACTCACTCAAATCATTATTTTGTAATGGAATCACACTACATGACATCACAGAACTATGGAAATGGAAAAATCATACTGGGTGGCCCAATGAAAACGAAACAAGGCCGATTCGACATAGTATCGTTGTTAGAAAAAAAAACGCTTGGACGCTCGATTTTCATTTCGAGGGAGGAAAACTTTTCTCATGTTTTCAACTTTTTCACTTCAAACCCCTCGGAGGGATGAGCTCCCACCCTTCGATCTCAATTGGGATAAGGAATCAAGTGATACATCATTTTGAAGGTAATCGAAATCTCTTACCAACGCTTCCTTGTTTTGGAAATTCAAAGCGGTAGTTCTCGAGAACACGTTTATGAGAATAATCGACTAGTGATGGAAAGTAACGCTTTATTCCCTTTCATCACTGCTTCTCATTTTGTAGTAAGAACAATGTTCATCCAAGAAGTTCCTTATGTGTTTATTTTTTTCAAATCCTGTCCTATCCAACATTACATGAAGAATCATTTATTGAAATGTCAGTTCCTTGATCTCTCAGTGAAATGCATACCTTGTTTCGTTTTCATTGGGCCACCCTGTTATATGTGAAATGATTGATTTCGACTTGTGAGGAAGAAATTGAAATGATCAAAATGCGATTTTTGCTTCGGCCACAGGAATTATTATCGAATATTATCACTTCATGACATTCATTGTATGACCGTTCATTGTATGAGATTCAAATCAACGGTGATTTCCGAATTTCCTCACAAGAAAATCACAAGAAAACCAGCAGATCTTGATTCTTGTAGAAGAAATAATATCCACTGTAGATCTGATGAAGTCCAGTTCGATGAGAACCTAGATCTATAAAGCTACGAAAGCACTGCGAACATGGGAGGGCAAATATTAGTGGAGTCTTCTCTTGAACGTCAAATTATGAATCAATCACAATAAAAATCATGCAGCACTCAGTTCAGGTGATTGGAATTATTATCATTTTTGCATACCTATATTAATAGTTCTTTGATTTCAAGCATTTATATGCTACTTGAGATAGTTTTCAGCAACTTCTTTCTGATCTTTTCAATGGCAATAGGAAAATGCTATTTGGTCTCCATAAAGAAAACTGAAGTTGAGTACTGTATCTGGAAAATAGTTCACCCTTTATGAAATCTATTATGTTCATGACATTCCTCCTTGCGAATTACTTGTATTTTGACTGTGTACCAAAATGCAGCCAATTATCTTTTCATTCGATGTAGGTCTAATTTGAAGGAGAAAAATCTCTTCATCAAATTTCGATACGGATAAATATTTCCAATAATTCGAATAATCCTGTATCTGTACTAATTTACGGAATGCCAATAGCGCGAGACTCGAGATTTGAACTGTGAGAATCACCGGAATTTAGTGGAAGATTGCTCACTCTGTATGACCGCCACTTGCAAGGAATCATGCCGCAGGCCGGTAGCCCCACTCTCGAGTAGAAAATAGACTCGGGAATAGAAGTTTAATTCAATTTGAATTTTAAGGAAGAGTCAATGTGGGACTTCCCGCGGCCGGGATATCCGGTTTCACTATATAAATTGAGAGGCAGCCATTCCTTCGGAGATGCTCTCGGGTAATGATAGCCTGAGATAAAATTATTGAATAAATCATCAGGGCTTCGGGATACCACATAATTCACTTTCCTGTTCTTGGGAGTTATTCGAGAGGAATTCGGTGGGTGTACAGGAGAATTTACATATTTTGTTCGAATGAGATTATGATTGATGGAACAACCTCTCTTCTCTCAGGGAGATTATCTTCAACAAACGCAAGAATCCAGGATGCGGAATTCATTTATATTTATTCGGAGGAACGTTCGCGAGGATGATGGAGCCGAAGTGGATTTTTGGTCTTCTTCATTACTCTTCGAAATGATTGAGACTTTCGCGGTATCATTCGAGAGATGATGAAGTGAAGATTGGATTGGATTTCTAGTCGAGATATCTGTAGGTACTTTTATATGAATTCCTGATACGGTACTGTTAAATACTATACTTGTATACTATACATTCACTTCCGGAGCACTCTGTTATCGTGACGAATTGATTATTCTCGATTGCAGATTTGTCTTCTATGGGTACGACTTGATTTTATCAGATCTTCGAGAAAGTGTTTGCCAAAACACGCTCTTAGGAGCGAGATTTTTCCGTTACCATGACGAATCAATTCTTTTATATTGCAGATTCGTTCTCCACGCGTCCGAATTAGTGGTTGTGGATTTTTTCGAATTTTTTAAATAATAATTAGGAAATTCGAACATTGCAAGAAACGATAATACGATAATATGTACTTAGGACTTTCTGGCATGTTCGAAAGTTCGCAGTTCATGATCGAATCTGTTGAGATCTCACGATCTAGATGAAAATTGAACGAGAAATCGATCGGTGAGTCGATCGAGGCTGTAAGACCAACCGTTCCGGAAATATGGCGTGTCAAAGTGAAAATAGTGCGATTTCAGAAAAAAAAACGCAATTCGGAGCGAGATTATTCTGTTATCGTGACGAAATAATTCACTTCGATCACAGATTCGTTATCTACGGGTCCGAATTAGTGGCTGTGAATATTCTCAGATTTTTTAAATAATAATGAGGAAATTCGAAATTTGCAAGATACGATAATACGGTAAATATGTACCTTGGACTTTCTGAAAATATTGAAATTTCTCATTATTCGATCGAATCGAACTCAATTCTGCATACTAGCTCAAAATCGAACGTAGGATCGATCTGTGGGTCGATCGAGTCTGTTAAACCAACCGTTCTGGAGATAAAGCGCGTCAAAGTAAAAAAAGTGCGTTTTCAGACAAAAAACGCACTTAGGAGCGAGATAACTTCGTTATCGAGACGAATTGAGTTTTTTAGATAGCAGATTCGTTTCCTACGGGTCTGAATTAGTAGTTGTGAATTTTTCCAGATTCTTGACGCAACAGTTAGGAATTTTGAAATTTCCAAGATACGATAATACGATAAATATGTACCTTGGACTTTCTGGAAATATTGAAATCTCTCATTATTCGATCGAATCGTTCTTAATTTTGCATACGAGCTGAAAATTGAACGAGGAATCGATCTGTGGGTCGATCGAGTCTGTAAAACCAACCGTTTCGTAGATATCGCGCGTCAAAGTGAAAATAGTACCTTGAACTTTCTGAAAATATTGAAATTCCTCATTATCCGATCGAGTCGTTTTGAATTCTACATACTAGCTCAAAATCGAACGTAGAATCGATCTGTGGATCGATCGAGTCTGTAAAACCAACCGTTCTGGAGATATAGCGCGTCAAAGTGAAAATAGTGCGATTTCAGACAAAAAAAGGCACTTTGGAGCAAAATTACTCCGTTATCGAGACGAATTCAGTTCTTTCGATAGCAGATCCGTTTTCTACGGGTCTGAATTAGTAGTTGTGAATTTTTTCGGATTTTTCACGCAACAGTTAGGAATTTTGAAATTTCCAAGATACGATAATACGGTAAATATGTACCTTGGACTCTCTGAAAATATTGAAATTTCTCATTATTCGATCGAATCGTCCTCAATTCTGCATTCTAGCTCAAAATCGAACGTAGAATCGATCTGTGGGTCGATCGAGTCTGTAAAACCAACCGTTTCGGAGATATCGCGCGTCAAAGTGAAAATAGTGCGATTTCAGACGAAAAACGCACTTAGGAGCGAGATAACTTCGTTATCGAGACGAATTGAGTTTTTTCGATAGCAGTTGCGTGCTTCACGGGTCTAGATCAGTAGTTGTGAATTCTCTCAGATTTTTCTTTGAATAATTAGGAATTCAGAAATTCCGAAGATACGATCATCCGGTAAATATGTTCCTTGTTTTTTTATGATCTAAATCCTGCATTTTCTGCATGAATCATTCCAAATTCTGCAATTTCAATAAAAATCGAACAATCGACTCTGTAAAACCAATCGTTCCGGAGATACGGTGCGTTCAAAGAGGAAATAGTGCGGTTTTTGAAAAAAAACGCAGCGAAATTTGTCCGTTATCGTAACGAGTTATTTTTTTTTGATGGCACATTCGCTCTCCTTCGGGCCCAAATTTGTGATTGTGAGTTTCTCCAGATTTCCGGAAGCATAATTAGATGATTCGAAATCACCAAGATAAAATAATCCATTGAATATGTATCTTGGAAATTCTGATATTGACAAAATTTCCTTATTTCCAATCGAAACGTTTGAAATCATGCAGTCTTGAAAATTGAACGAGAAATCGATTATTGGGTGAATTGGGTCCTTTAGACTGACCGTCTGGGAGATATGACGTGTCGAAATGAAAATAGTGTGCTTTTTGGCAATTCATCGAGATCTCAAAAACTTCAGCTATATTTCAATAATATTGACAACGAAACTGAATCGAATCAAATCAATTCCATTGAGGAACTTTCGTAATTTCTGCTGCCTCCAACAATATCGTATCATTATTCACATCGCTATTCATCATAGAATGGAATCGAATTTTCATCGATACAATCATTCCTTCTTCTCAATATGATAATGGAACCTATCAATCATTCCTTGTAGGAAAATCATCCCGATAATCCCGTTCGAGGTGAATAATATGTAAATTTCCCGTGCCTGCAGCCTCTGAATCTATCTCAAGAACGGAAATTTGAATTATGTGGTATTATGGACCTCCTATTTGATGATTCATCAGGTGATTTCACGTGGACATTGATCAATGGGGAGAAATATGGATAGGATCAGAAAAGAAAATGATATTTCCAGAACATGAATGGGTTCACAAAGAATATACACGAATGTTTACATGAAATAGCAATGATGGACGAGAATTGGAATCCGTTCGATGTGGATATTGAGAATATTCTTCCAGAATTGCTTAGAATCGTTGAGAATATTCAAGGAAATACAAGAAAATCTCCGAATATTATCAGAAATAAAGATACATGGCTATCAAGGATTCCTCATATTCATCGAGAACCTTCAAAATTATCAATGATCTTCAGGATCCTTGGAGATTCAGCAATAGTCATCGAAAATTGAAGCCATCAGTGGAAATCATCGGGAATCAATGAGAAACATCAATTCATATTCACATCGAATCTGTAGTTCCAACAAGAATCAGTAAGATTCATAAGGAATCAGAAGTAGAAGTGAAATAATCACGAATCGTGGAGAATCTCTTGATAATGGTAATGATGACCCTGATCTTATATCGTTTGAAGAAAATCCCTGTGAATGAGAAAACTCACCATTGTCGAATTGAGCATAATTTTTTGAGTTTTGTACTAATATACAGACTTCTGGAATAGAATAATATAGAGGCCAAGCACTCCAAAAACGGATAATGATAAATTCGTTGCACAGTCTCTCATGTAACCTACTATATTATCTAACCCGGCAATAATGAACAAACACAACTATTCGCCAGCTGTAGTCCCGTACGCCCATTACTCAATTAAAGCCGAGGGAAAAATCTGCTAACATGCATAACTATCCGATGGGAATTCAGCTACTAAACATATTAGCTGTCTTCCTAATAACTGCCATTCCCCTGAATCCCGAATAATTAACAACCTAAACATAAATATCAATTAGCCGGGCCCGAAACATGAAGACAAATCATACGGTACACTGCTGATAATCGAAAATGATATCTGCAGCGGGTATTAGCATCTATTAGGTATTATGTATGATATGAAGTTCCAGAACCAACATCTATTTCATAATATACTCATGGAATCATGAAAATGTAGGAAATCTCACCTTAATCTCTTTTCAGTTCAAGGTTCAAGCTCTCCAAATGAATTCACATACAAAATGTGCTACTGAGACAGCACGTTATTTCAGTCCAACCGGTGGATGTGAGATATCATTCTGTTCATTTTGTCTGATATATATTTAATTGACATTCAGAATTAAGAATGTTGGGAATATTGAGTTACTATCAATGAAAGTATATCTTCATTGTGAAGACTGAAGAACCGTTTCTCGAAGGCTTCGATGAATAACATATTTTATTCTGGAAGTTGCTAAAATGTCTCTTCAAATAAAATATCTTCGCAATATTTCTCTCGTATCAGTTCTTCGTTATTTTTTCTTATCTGTGGACAACACCTATAATGTTCGAGGAACATCGTGTTAGCCAGCGGTGGAATTTTGGGAGAGAAGGAAGGTGTTGGAATTTTTCTTGAAAGTTTGGAGGTTGTGAGTATCAGAAAAGACTTCACCAGATGAATACAAGCCTCATTTTATGAAAGATTTTTTGCCGAATGACATAGAACACATGATTATGTTATACTATCTCCGACGTGAGGAATCATATCGATCTTCAAGTGGACAATAATGAAATTTTCTCTTCTATATTATCCAATGATGAAAATGAATGGATTCAATCCTAAATTGTTGTGTCATCCATATTTGACAGAGATGAGCCACTATCATTATCTGTTCAAAGATAGTCAATCTTTCATTTGCCCTGTTCCTCGACAAAGAATCACCCCTTGGATATTTACGTTCATAGAGACCTAACAATTTTTGTCAAATCTGTATATTTGGAGAGATTCTTGTTGAATGATACGGCATCATGAGAAAAATTTAGATTTGTTTGAGAAAAAAATCCGTCATCATCCAGTAGATTCGAGAGTTTTTCCATGGAGACGCTAACATAATATGATTTCCATTAAATTCCGCTATTCTACGTTCGGAATGCATGTGAAATGTCCTAGTTTAACGTCACCCATATCTTTTGTCGCCTTCCGAATATTTTCCGCATCTCGGCTTTTAGCAGCCCACCATAATTGCTCACTACCATTCTCTTTCGGCATTGTTGGAAACTGACAAATATCGCTTTTACATGGCCGTAAATCATTAGTCGCCCGATTCTTCGCAAAAGTTGCCATGCCAAATCGTAATTAAAGCCATATTGATGCAATGCCGTCGCTACATAGAAAACATATTGTATAATGGATGAATTCATAACGAAGAAGAAGTCACAGTGGAGCCTCAAATTTCTGTATTCACAGGGTGACCATGTCGTGCAAATTCATTGTATCCAACAGTAATGATATTCTCTGTATAATCCTGTAAAATAATGAACTATTAAATTATTAAACCATTAACTTTGGGTGGATTGGGTGATGAATTGTAACCTCTAGGGGTGAGTGATTCATAAAAGATCCATTCAAGGGTTGCAGTGGAGAGTTGACTAGACCTAACCTAACCTATGGAGGATCAGGAGACTAGTATACGGAGTCTTTCAGCGAATACGGGGTCAGACAGAGAACTGGAAAATGATTTCTAGGGTCAAACATGATAGCTAAAGAGATCGTACTAGAGACATACAGCACGCTAGTCCCAATCTGATCTAATTCAATCTGATACAGAGCATAAAAAGCCTCAGTTCATATTTCTGTTTTCTTCATATTCCTGTTTTGTTCGTTTTGTTGTCTCATTATTCATTTCGATAATCTGTTCTTGTTTGATTCATAGTTATTATCGTGTGGAATAACAATCGATTCAATCAATACAGCTGAGGTAGTTCAATAATCTATACTCAGTTTGGACAGTTCAAGAGGCGAACAATTGATCATCGAAGACGAGATTCATCTATGATATATCGAGCCCTACTATTTCGCCGACTGGAAATTTCGGTAATATGATATACGAAAGCATTGTTCTTGAATAATAGCACGATATATCTGCACACCACCTTTAGTTGCATCAAATGCTGAAACTCAGATTGGTATAGTAATTCAATCCATCGTTCTTCGACAATTTCAGGTCACTAAATGTGGTAGAAGTGCATTATTGATTAGTTGTAAAGGAAATTGATAGAATGGTCACGAGTCGAAATAAACGCATCTCAATGGTTTCAAAGTAGGGTTGTGGAATTTTCGCAATAGAAAAATGAAAAAGGATGCTCCCTTCCTGATACTTTCCGATCGACCTCGTATACGATGGCATCGACCGTCGCTCTCTGTGATCCGATTACACGACGTCGGAGAATAAATAAAAAGATATGAGCAATGAGCATGAGGATCAGAAAACCGAGCGGTCGGTCTTTAAATAAACGTCGGTATTTGCGGCTGGTGGTATCAAGTAGCCACTGCGTCGCAGTGGGCTAAGAAGCTTAGATGCGGTACACCAGTGGCGTTACGATGAAAAATTTCATGGGGAATATGTAGATATGCAGGTTGGTTCAGATTATAGTAGCAATGACTAATCGTTCGATGGTTAATCGAAAAAGATATCCATTTTTTTTTTGTTGAATGCACTTGGATATAAGACACAGACAGTTCAAACATGGCTATGATTCTCGTTACCCGTGCTCTATGTTGAACGAAGCATGAAAAAGAAAGAATAACCTGAAAATGTTACTAATTGACGCTGGAAAATCATTGAAATAATCAGATAATGGAATACAAAAGACGAAAATAATAGCAATGACCATCAACAGATAATTATTCATCAATTGCAGTACTACAATGCTCATTTCAGAATCCTTGCTAGATCATTATTCTTATGATTCACGAATGAAATAAAAACCTGAAAGATACCTTCCATTTTTTTCACCGATGGAAAACAAGAATGATAGGGTGATGTTCACATCGATGAAGTTAGCCCTGTATACCACATTTGGTAAATTACCGCTCTCATCGAATTCCATCATGAAACTTTGCAACTAGTTGATATTTCAACAACATCTTTCGAATTTTATTATTTCCTGATGGATTTTCCCGTTTTAGATATCTGTTTCGTGAGACAGATCGCATCGAAATTCACATCCAACGGAGGGAAGAAAAAAAAAACGTAATTCGTGATATTAATTTCGTCGAGAGAGATTCGTTCTTCTGTGCACACAGAGATATTCCTGGGTCGAGTACAGATGAAACATGTATATACTTACAAAAATGAATCTCATTTGATATTCTTGCCAGGTATCATTCGAATTCATCAACGCGTGTTCGCGCTTCTGAAGGGATATTTCTCAAACTTTTCCCATTCTTCATGCTGGTTCGGTAGTGTATACTTCGATGAGCGGTCGTCACTTATCTCAAACTGAGCGGTTTTCACTTCTCTAGATTCTTCCTGTCTTACATTTCATAGAAGACTTTCTCTCATGTATCCAAACACATTTTTGATCAGTCAATCAATCATTCATTACGTCGATGATATGACATCCTTGTACATTATTTGGTGTAGATGAACAGAACAATCAATCGACAGAACATAGACACTTAACTATCAAAACAGGTTATAGTTTCAGAGACGATATCTATGTCAATTTCATGGAAATAGATGTGTACGCTTATGAATTGTTATAAGTTCGGCCACCTTCGGTTATTTCAGCTGTCATATCTGGTAACCACCTTCACTCAACTGAGTTAACGTCAATTCTGTTGATTGTCATTGTCAAGAATTTTATCTCCTGAATTGATTCATGATATTCACACAGATCAAAATCAGAAAAGGGAGGAGGTGATGGTAACATTACCAGACGCATCTCAAAGAAATCAATCTCAATTATGAGTAATAAATCCGATGAGACAGCTGTAAACTCCCCAGGTGAAATATCATCACATTCATCAATCACTGCGAGCGTGCGTTTTTTTCAAGATTTCCACAGTAAAGCGTTCCACTCACCACTTTCCTATTGGGCTACTTCCCAAATAACAGAAAAATGTTTGAAGTTGTTGAAATATACCATTTCAGGTTCCAGAAACAACACTTACAGCGCTCGCATGAAGAATTCAAGCCTCGAGATGGATCTAAAAAAAGTAGCATTTCCGAGCCCAATTTCCGAAGTGAAAAAGCTGATAAACACGATGAGGTGTATCAAAAATTCATAAGTTCTGGTTATTTACATCCGAGCACTAATACCTGCGACGTGGTAGGACCACGGCGCGTTAAAATTTTGTTTCTAAAAGCCATTATCTCGGATTATTTTCCACGTCTTTTTTCCTTACCGATTCAGTACCTGAATTATTTAGGATGTCGTTCACTCCCACCAGCTGGAGGAGGAGCTGAAGAAGTGAGGAATGATACGAGGGCACAGAATTGGAAAAATGAATCTAAAAATCAGTGAAATTCCTCTCAAATATCACTCGAAAATGTCTAGATTGCCTGTCTACAACCGATTGAGTTTTCACTCAATACTGACATGAACTCGATGACTGGAAATTAGTGATCAGAACTGATCTATTTTCGGTCTTTTTTGAGTTCCATTTCATTATCATCAATCTTCATCAATCAATCATCAATCGTCTGTCAAGGATTTCGATCGAAATCCATGTTGAGTATACATTCCAACTCATTTGGAGGCTTCTCTGAATCAGCTGCAAAAATTGTACACACTGTACAGTAGGTAAGAAAGATTCGTTTTTATGTTGAAAATATGACCCGAGGATTGTTTACTCTCGAAAATATCGTTCTAATACTGTCTGGCCTTATTTTCGCTTCATATTCTCGGTCAGTCATCTAGCGAACGTGAACACTTCGTGTAAATCGGAATGGAGTTCCAGATATCTTTGGAATTCCATAAGCCAAGACGCGAATATCGCGAGAAGGCTATCTAGGATTTCGAAACTGACGTCTACAATCTGGATTCTTCGGCACAAAACAGCCACTTGAATATCAAATGAACGGACATGGAGATCGTAGGAGGATCATGAATTGCAAAGCGATATGAAAACAGTTCTCATTAGGTTGGAAATTGAATGACTTGGAAGTTGCGAGAGGAATAAAGGTAAACGAGTCGAGTTTGATGGAACATTTGCTGTATATGGGATGAAATCTCCGTTTTATATCCAGGCAAATATGCCAGGATTCAAAGAAGAAGAAGAAGAAGAAGAAGAAGAAGAAGAAGAAGAAGAAGAAGAAGAAGAAGAAGAAGAAGAAGAAGAAGAAGAAGAAGAAAGAAGAATCATGTCAAATTCAATTATTGGAAGATTAGGCGACATATCTGAACCATCGTGTGAATTATGTACAATGAACGAGTTATTCAAGCTTATGTACGAGGAAACCTATCGCGTGAACACAAGATATCAGGTTCGCAGGCATCCAAGCCGATTTGACAATCAGAATTGAGACATGCTACTAGTCGACTGTGACAAAATTTGGCGAATGCGCGTTTGGAAGATAATGGAAGGGAAAAAATTGATCACTGAATACGATTTCAGTGAAATTGATTACGACTAACAGATTTCCAAGCCCTTATATTATCGATATATTTTTTTATCCCAATAGGTGCATCAGCAGAACTCATCAAAACGCATAATTCTGAGCCGATCAGATACTTAGAAGTGGACAAAAGCTGAGAAAATTATTCGAAAATTTGGCGAAGGCGCAGTTCGAAAAATAATCGAAAATCCCACTTCAAATGATTAAACCGGAAAAAGAAATGGGAATCTGGACATCACGATATCACAAGGATCGACTACACATTACGAATTTCAAACCTGATATGTTTGGAGTGGGTCCAAGATGTATCTTTTCATTTCAACTTTTGGTGGATTCGACATAAATTCTGTATATCTGAGATAAAATAGTGTCATCACAACTTATCAGGTCCACATGGTTCCAAGTAAAACTGTTACTCGAATGGGACGAATGACTATACATAACTAACACAACAAGCTGATTTGTAGTTGAGAAAGGTCTGAAATGTCCCAATATTTCAACTTTTGGCGAATGCGCAATATTTTGACAATCGTCCAGATTCGGTATATTGAACAAGTTATTCATGGTGGAACATGGGGAAATCTATCGCGTTATCACGAGTCTTCAGATTCGCAGACTGCTGAGTCGATCTGATGTTCAGAAGTGGGACAAAATGGGGCTGAAAGTATGATTCGAGAATTTGGCGAAAGCGCCGTTCAAAAAGAAATTAAAATCCTACTTACTTCACACGATTAGAAAGTAACAATATATGGAAAGCTGATCAAGATATCTTGTTTATGTTGCAGGGGAAGGATCCGAAATATGATACGCCCCATTATTTCGAATATTTTTACAATCGCTGGGATATTAAAATCCATCAGAGTCGCTCAGAGTTCCAAGCAGATAGATAAGAAGTGGTACAAAGTTATACTAGTGGAATAATTCTACAATTTGACTAATGCGCAGTTTGGGTTATGATCGAAAACATACTTCGAGTGATTGGAAGGGAAGGGAAGTGAATCGCTGAACATCAACATATAAATTTTCAAGCTTCTCAAGGGTCCAAAATTGAAATAATGCGAATGCGTCATTCTGAAAATAATCAAAATCATACTCCAGATGATTGAAAAGGAGGCAAAAAAATGATTGCTGCACATCATTCCAGTGGAATGGACTACAAACACTGAGTTCCAAGTCTCTCTATTGTTAACGAATACAGCGTTGATTCTGAACCACCTTGTATAATTGTGTTCTCATTTAAACTACTCGGACAAGCTTCTCCCGATTGCATGTCATCTCTTCTGAATTCGAATGAGATTGCTGGAATAGAGAGGCGAAACACTCGAAACAAAGTATGATGATCAACTAATCCAATCAGAATCAACCCCGAACAATTACTTTAATTCGTCCGATGAATTCGAGTGATTAGGCTGTCCTTCTTCTCCTCCCAGATTGTTTTTAATTTCTTTTTAACGAGATGGAACACCGAGAGCGTGAAACTTGATTTGATTGTCGAGTGAGAAATTAGAAAAAAAAAACAACGAACCTTGTGATGAAGAACGGAACTTCTGGATGTTTTTGGAGTGATCAGATTTAGCTTAATTGAATACACTCGCGCGATCCAATACGCACATTAGATCAGATATGAGTTATTTTTGTAATAAATTGAGATGGAGCATCTTGAAATATAATAAAAAATACATTTCATGTTTTTTAAATATCCAATGAATTCAGTTCTCTGAAAGACTGATGTTTGCTAGATAATATCTCGAAAGTTTTCACCGTGTACTGTATGTTATTTCCCATGTGGTGCCGCCACTGGCAGGCAGAAGCTCAACCGAATTGAACAAGTCGCAGCGAAGAGCTATTTATTTTCGTAAAGATAATAGAACAATTGTTGCAGTCGGCAAACACGTGCCTAGGATGAACCGCAGCCTTCTAAGTAATTTATAGAAAGAGTAATTTATATTCCGATTTCAGCCGAAAGTAAGACGTATTTATAGCGAGGGAGAGAGATATCCGCGGAATTCTTGGTTTCCCGTGATGTTCTCCTCGAGATTCTATCCCCGCACGAGTTATTTTGCGGAAAATTCATTTTCCTCTATCTAGTTTCCAGCAGCTGCTTCCTGGAAGCTATAATTCAGCCTTTTTTTATAGTACCGATCTAGATATTCCATCCAATGATTGATTATCTTTTCTTCCTCGACAGCCAACTTCTGGAGTAACATGTGTGGGTATTTTAGATAGATCGATGATGGTCAGAAATTCCGCGAGAAAACTGATTTCCGTCAACAATTCCTTGAAATCGTTTCCATTCGATTCATTTGAAGACGTATCAATAGTGTGAAAGGTGGAATATTTCATAGCAGAGAGTGCGAAAAAATAACGAGTGCTTTAAATACACTTCCCAGCGAGTTATGTACACTATTCCTTCTACGACCATGAATGTTTGAATCATTATGAAACCATTATTTCATCCACTGACCATTATTATTCATTGGAATCTCACGAAATCGATAGTTGACAGCCACCATAGAAACGAAAATACAGCAGTCCGGAGAGAAAAACCCGGGAGATCCTTATTGGAATATACCTAAGTCAATTTCATAAGTGAAATGTGTGCGCCTATGAATTGTTATAAGTTCGGTAACTTTCGATTATTTGAGCTATTATCTTTGATAACCCTACTCGATTGAGTTAACGTCCACTTCATTCGTCATTTTCATGAATGATTATTGTTTCTAGAGTATTTTTTCTTTGATTGAGCATTGGAGTGGATTCATGAAATCCATAGGAAGAAGAGAGGATGTTTGTAACCAGACGCATTTGTGAGAAAAAAGGAAAGTGGTGGATTTTCCGAAAGGGTAGTAACAGTAAAATCTCAATCACTGCAAGCGCATGCCTTTATCAAATATTTCCACACTAGTGCGTTTCACTTTCGACTTGAAATAGTCATTGAAATAGTCGACTTTGTAAATGACAAAACTGTTGGGAAATGGAGAAGCTGTGAATTGTAGTAGTATGTTTTGTGTCTCTATGTACATGTTGATAGTATTAGATGATGAACTGTCTTGACATTTCACTTTCAATGTTCAATCGTCACTTAAACCAGTATTTCCTACGAACTCATTTGAAGAATGACAACTAACGAAAACAATTCTGAAAACGCTGTTCTCCAAAGATGGTCGTAGTAAAAATATATTTCCTACTTATGTTTTGTATGCACTTCAACATCTTTGAAACGTCTTCCGAACTGGGCGCTTTCCAGCTGGAAAACAAGAATCTACTGTATTCATATCCTCGGAATGATAGAATGAATATATTCGGCATGCCCAATGTATCGCGCTATGGGATTCTTTTCCTGGAAATAACAAACGATTGCCTGAAACTGGCATGTCCATGGTGAGTTTCCAGCCGATCGGAGTGGAGAGGGAGAGCCTCCGCGACTATATATATTCACTTTGGCACATATGAAGAACGTTTTTCACTGTCGAAATGCGCTTCGCCTCTTTATTATCCTCCTCGGTGAGTGAGCAGCGCATAATATCATTTAAAAAGTATAACTTATATCTCTGATATATTGCCGGAGGTGTTTCACTTTACATTCATAAGTGGACGTCCGCGCCAGGGCCGGATTAAGACAACAATTTCGTTCAAATATTAGGAAATTTCACTGTGCATGTTCGATGTTCTATATAAGTACGAAGATTCACTCAGAATCGAAATTGTTACTATCGAAATATACAGGGTGGCCCATCAAAAACGTACCGCAAGGCATTGCAGGCTGGGAAAGAACTTTTCGATAAAATCCGGAAACAGGTCAAGTTTGTTTGTCAGCGGGGCACATTTTGACGTAACAAGCATAGTAAAACCTTCAGCCCCCTAAGTAGGAGTGTCACCCCAACATTTTTTTATTCAAATGGGAAGGGGGGTCAATCGATACCTCTTTAGAAGGGGCTGTATAGGTATTCATATGATGACAGTAAGTATTATTGAGTCGATTCTAAGATTTCCATTTCCTCCTCTATACAGGGTGATTCGAAATTCAATATGAATGTTTCAAAGACGTATTGGTGCCCACAGCATTTTTTTTACATAGACATATTTTCGCAAATTAGCTGTTGGTTCTTGTCATACTGCACAATATTTGAATCGCTATTCACATAACAAATGGATTATGGTGTACAAGAATCATTCAAAATGTTGAGATGAAAATTCAAAAATTGATAGACAAGTTGATATTATAACGGAAAATTTCCACTAATGATGAATTTCATGACAATATTTCCGAAATGAATTTGATGAGGACATATTTCCGCAGCTTGTGATCAACATAATGAAAAACCCAATAAAAAACCGTCTTCAATAATCTGCGTATGATTTATATAGTTTGTTTGATATATGTTTGACATATGTTTATATGAACAAAAATGTTTGTTTTGATGTAATCTATGGACCCTTCAAGTTTGCATGGAGCACCCTGTATATAACGGAATGATTTTGAAACGTGGAACTCGACTCTGTTTTATTCTATTTTAATTCATAATTTTTATATGAATTTTTTTTCGTTTATCTGGCAAAAGAAGTATCAAACTCTGAGTAGATGATCACCCTGTATGTCCATATATACTATTATGATATGATATGGTGTTTTTATGGAGTTGTGGATCAATTCGATATTCCCCTTATACAGGATGTTTGCGAAATATTCTCGGACACATCGATTTTTGCCATATTAAAATAATAATCCGAATTGGATGCAACAAAAAAAAGTTGCACGTACAGGAACAAAGTGAGCCTATCGGCTAAACCGGCTCTGGTTGGCATTTTTCCATATCGACTATACGTTCGCACCGTATGGTACATTTCAAAATACCATCTTTCATTCCATTCTTTCGGCATTTACATTTCAGCACGGCTCCCATATTTTTTCGTATCATAAAGCTCCAAAGCTGAAAAAGATTCTACGAAATTTGAAAGTTAACTTTTCTCAAGTGAACATTAAGCAGAATATCATTTTTCAAAGGTCGCCACTCCCTCATAAATATGCAGTTGCGTCTGATGTTTCAGCATAAATGAAATGTTTTGTTCGTGATACTCCAGCTCGCATGCGAAAGATCGAGGGCGGGCAACTGGAAGCTTTCGACTCCGTTCTTTCCACCTTCTTGCGAAGAATACTGTGTGTCTTAATTATTGCTATCTTCCCGACCCTCCAATTTTAAAATGGATATTGAAGTGAACAACAAACGTACAATGCGAGTCTGAAGTTCACACCCTCTTGTTCAACTCTCCAACTATATAGAAATTAAATCAGCAGAGAGCTATGTTATACAGGATGAGTCATAACTATCGGGACAAAGGCTGAGGGCAGATTTTTCGGACCAAAATATGATTCGATAAACTATTTTCATCAAACAATTTTATATTGAATATAATCTTAGGAAAATCAGACCACAGCCGAAAAAAATCGAAGAGTCTGCTCACATTCTTCTGAACGGAGAGAATGATATTGCTTCCTGTTCAATTGATATAGATTCAATTCCACGAAACTGAGTATGGAAATCGTCAATTCAAGATTGATTGCTGAACTAACACCGATGATATACATATTCAGTTTGTTCGATCTGTCACTGAAAAAAGTGTCAGAAATTGAATATTTCTCATTCCGCATTCCTTGTTGCATTCATCAGCAATCATCGTATCAATCAATAATCAAGAATACTGGTGCTAATCAATCGAAACAGGCGAGTCACAAGTCTGAAAAATATCATGATTGTGAATGATCCAATGTTTCGACAATGGCAGAAGACGAATGAATAGTTTTATTCAATTATTTTGGCAGATTTATAACTTTTCATTGATACAGATATATGTAAGTTTCGTGTTGAAACCCTCCTATTCGGAATATAAGCAATTGCTCTACATCAATTGATGTGAGATCAGCTGAAATGAATGATTGTTTGATATTATCTGATACATCCTCACCTGAATGATTCCCTTGAGAGACAAACACCGATTAAAATGAGAGGGTAGCTGAATTCCTAACGTTTCAGTAGATAAATAACCCCCCAAGCAACATGTTTTATCCCAGATGTTTATATTTATGCGAGTAAACATAAAACCTGTAGCATCCGACGAATTCCTGATATTTCTCGATGTTTATTGCCGTATTCAATCGACATACCGAATGTTCGCCGCTAGCTGTGAAGCACTGGATCAGGAATCATGAGCGAAAGATCTCATAAATTTCGAAGCTCATAAACCCATTTGGAATCATCTTTATTCCCGATGCGTTCAAGATAAATGGCGGAGTCTGTCTTGCGGTACCCGAAATCGTAAATGAAATGACTTTGGACATACAGGGTGTACTCTTGTGGAGACTGTTCAATATATTACTATCCATAATACTCACATACTGAGTGTCTCAGATACAATTAACTGTCGAATTGTTCATCAAGAGCTTCGTGAGAGAAATATAATACATCGGAGTTTGAAATAGAATCGAAGAACGGCTCTACAAAAATTTTGGTAGAATCGATAGCATCCCAGGACCCTACTTCTAGTGGCCCTATCGAAGGGCTCTCATGCAGAAAAAAGATGCGATGAACTGTTAGGATTTTTTTTTGACTAGATGAAAGAGCGATTGATTGGTAAAAGGACGATCGTCTGGATTCAGCATGATGAAATGTATTTTCACAGTACAGTATGATATAATGAATGTCTCGATGACACTGGAAATTTTCTTGTTGTTCGTCCATTTCCATCGTCCTGTTGACATATAATAATGTAGAATACGATATGGTGCATATTTGTACGACTGATTCTCTGTGTGATTACTAATTCTCAACGAATTTTCTTTATCCACTGCGAACTATCTGCCAGACACTGCAGAAACTGATTCCACTTTGTCAATCAATCATGTTCGAAAATACGAAAAGCTACGATAGAAAAATGGGATACTGACGTGGTCGTGACCAAGCATTTGCAAGAGTTAACACCACTATCTCCTTCAAAACCCTGCAAAACAGTTTTGTCAATCCCAAAAGATACGGTAATGAAAAACGAGAAGGTTTCAGTGGATCACATGTTAGTGAATCTCCAAAGATGATGATGATGATGATGATGATCTCCAGATTGCTCACCGTGTAATGAAATCGAGTCGAAAATGTCAGTGCCATTCAAAGAAATGTTGTCCTACGCCTATCGATTCCGCTGCATTCAGGCAATAATGGCTTGTCCGTAATGAAATCGTCTTCAAAGCGGGTTGTACGCGGCGTTTTCACTCTCCTTTTTGCGTTCCGCAAAGTGATGGGACGTTTCGGGCTCTGTAATTACTACCACACTTGCCAACTCCGTACTTCTGCGAATGTAAATTAGAGGGAAGGAGGATCTATCTGAGCATAGGGATAATCCATTGAGATCTTTAATGTATGTTTGGGTACCTTTCGGTTCGATGTCGAGCTCGGATAGAGATAACAACTTGCGAAACTGCCGTTCCACCAAGAGGCTCTTAGTTTTCTGGATATTTTCATTACTTCATCAGGAACTTCCAACTTCTGGTTCAATGGAAGTTGTTGCACGGAAGATGTGATATTTGACAATAAGGCTGTTCCTGGAGGGTTGTGGATTGGTGTCAGGTGTGGGATTTGATGCCAGCTGTGGGATGTCTTGGCATTGTGAACAAGAAAACTATCGTTTCTTTCATAACTACATCAATGATTCTCATTTTGTTCATTTTTGGTTTGAAATAGGAGAATAGTTGCAGATTACATCTTTTGAGTTCACATTACAATATATGAAATTTGTTCTTGGTGTTTCTAGATGTTTTTATTCCATTCGAACAGGACGACTGATGCACCTGGTATATCTCTTCCTTCGACAAACTGAGTGATGATGTATTAACGAAAAAAATGATTTTTTTGTTCATGATACAAATACATCCCGTTTCTGAAAGTGTATCCCACACCTGACACCAATGGCAGAAGTTGATAATCATTAATAGCTTGACCTTTTGAGATTAATTCAGTGACTTTGGTACACTTCATCGAAATACATTGCACAATACAATCGGATGTTCCTTTTCCACCCCCAATCTCGTTGGCGATATTTTTATTGCATCTCAGGACGATGAGAACTGATGACAACGAAATTCCTCATTAGTTTATAGTGCAGTGCATAATCCATTGAGAAATCCGAGACTATTATTCGAATCCATAAACAATCTCTTTCGAGCAAAAACAGAATCCAATTAGTCGAGTTTTTATGGCCGGCGGAATTTCCCTTGAACAGCTTTACAGCTCGCAAATGACCCGAAACAATCTGTTGCTGGCCAGATTCGGAAAACAGCAAACGCAATTTTTCACGCAAGATAATATCGGGAAAGGGACCAGATAAGACTCCACACAACAAGACGCCATTCGCGAGGAATAATGAATCATGGCCAACGCGGATTAGATAAGAGGAGAACTTTAGCGGTGTCGACTCCGGGGAAAGGGTGATTTGTCGATTTGTCAACGGCCTGTTGCATGTGTGGAATAGACGCTAGTTATCTCAATTTCGTGAGAGATTTACCGCAAAATTTTGATGATCAATTTGTCGACTGAATTGATATTTTCACAACTCTCATCATAACATCAGAAACAAACTGATTTATTCTAGATTTGAAATTACAATAATCATTTCAACATATTTGTAGTGAGGACAGATTTGCTCCAAAATGTCCCTGCCTTGAGATTCTTCGTAATATTTTCACTGTTCAGTCGTTTCTGACACTGCAAAGTCACTTTCCAGTGTCGAAAAAAACTTTATCCGTTGATAGAATGTGTATGGCAAGAGAATAACACTCATGTTTGCTTGATTCTACAAAAAAAAATGGCCTGAATGAAGAGAACTGGTTCAGTCACGCTGCGCAATGATACTCACACAGATGCGCACAATCTCCATCACAGTCAGTTTGAAGTGTTGTCAGGACCAATACGATTTCATTTCCACTTGTATATTATTTGATTGTGACACCTTGGATACATAAATGTTGATATGACGTGTTCATACATTCATATTCATATGAAATTGATCAAGGTTTGAGTTTCACATATTCAAGAAACAAAAGTTTCGATAGATTGGAGTCAAAATATCGAAAACTTTCAGTGTCAGCCAACTCAATAAAGTCGAATCTCATGCAAATCAGTCACATCATACATAAGTTCCCCCAATTGTCTCGATTTCCACCTGATTTCTTTGTGAAATTAACCATCACCATCATTCTGTTCCTTTCGTGTCTCTGAAAGCTTCTCTAACAGCGTCATTCTATTCATATCGCACGGAGGATTCCTTAACAGTGATATTCCTCTCTGTTTTTTGAATATTATTCATATATTCCTGCTCTAGTAGCTCAAATATCCTTGGTTTTATTACGTTCTGTATTGTCTTCACGAAGGAATAATGTTGTTTTGTCGAGGTTTATTACGTTTTGTTTTCTCTTTTCTATGGAAAATAAAAGAATGAACGTATTTTCATATGCATGAGGAGCAAATATATAAAACAATATATCTATAGGAATGTATGTTTCGACATTGAAGTAGGAATTTAGTGAAAATTTTCGTCGACCAATATGTGACCCATCTCTACCCAGCGTGGAAGTTACTTCTTCTGCGCAACTTCCTATGATAATTCTTTTCCATATACAATATTTGATGTCTGATAGTTTTCAGATGATGAATAAAGCCACATTATCATTATTCTTATTATCATTATTATTATTTCAATATTAGGCTTTCTAGCTCTGATCATCAGAACATTGTTAGATATGGATCAATTGACCAGTATTTTTTTTTCAACATATCCATCTATTTTTTTTTCTAAAAAATTCAACGCAATGAGTGAAAATCTCAAATCAATGCGAATTGAAGTAAACTGTCACGTGAAGAGTCTCAAAACAGCTGGTGCATTGATGCAGGAAATGTTTTCCAAAAAACATCTGCTAGTTGGGTTTTATGAAACTATTGAAACTGATTTGAATCACAATTTCTACAAGGACGTAAAGATATTGGAGATCATTATATTTTGGTGTATTGAACTCATCTTTGGCAGGAGTGTGACTCGGTTTCTTGAATCTGGAATCTTACTATATATATTCTCGTTTTATTGTCAGATTTTGGAATAACGCGATATGAATACCAAATATCTTTTGGCGCACTTTCGGCAATTCGAAACACCCCCAGCTCGTAAATCCTATTGAATGTTTATTCAAAGTTGCGCAGTGTGGCGCCTTCAGATCGCATCGCATTCCAGTAAAATATCATTTCCTTCGGTAGTTTTCCTTCCTAGTCGATTGTCGGAGAGTTCCGGTGCCATTTTTATTTCTATTGTTATTACGGGTACGAGAGCATGCATTTGCTACGACTCGTGGAAAATAAAAAGACCTCCTTTATGCTCTTTATCGCAGGTTGTGTGTCACGATATCCGATTCAGTTGTTTCCGAATTTCTCGGGACGACTGTCATCCATATTACGATTGCTTGACATCAAAAGTATTCGGCAGAATCGAGTGCTTCGAGTAGTACGATAGGATACAGGTAGGTTATGTTTTTGCCGCAGTTGATTTCACATAGAATTATAGTATTACGGATCTGAAAGAATATGTTCAGTTCAGTGAGACATTACATGCTTGATTCCTGGCTGCTCATTTCATATACAGGGTGAGTCAAAAATGTGTACCGAGCTTTCCGGGGGTGATAGACCATTGAAAAATAAGTGTAGTTTGATAATTAAACTCATGGCCCAAAATGCATATTAAGGGAGATATATCCTTCCAAAGTTGATAAAATTAAAATAATTTCTCCGCATAACTTCTGAACGATGAAAGCCACCCGATTGAAATTTTGTGCATGAATGTATGTTGTCAAAATACATATTTTCGTCACACTTCCACATTTCTGATATTGTTATAAAGGGTGTTTTCAGAGGGTGAGTCATGATTTTTTGTAGAAAACTTTTTTCCCTGTATTATTTTCGGTGAAAAAACAGGAGCATTCGATGGAGCGAAGAAAATTACATGAAAAAGGTACTCTCTTTCAAATACAAAAAATTGAGCCGTTCGTGAGATATTTGAGTTTTTGTAGTTACATGATATCAGCAGATTGATTTTATTCATCGCGAGATTCATCGGTATAACGATATTTCAGCAGCATTTGCATTTCCGAAGCACTCGCCAAGCATTAGAAGCATATCAGTTTGTTCAGAGAACGAATAACCTGCCATATTTCTTAAAATCTCAGTTGATAATCGCAGTGATAAATGACACAGAAAAACCACACGAACAAATCGACTACAACAATGTTGACTCGAATGTTGATGACATGAACGTCAAAATTGAGAACAAAATTATTGATCATGACCTGATGAAATATCGTTATACCGATGAATCTCGCGATGAACAAAATCAATCTGCTGATATCATGTAACTACAAAAACTCAAATATCTCACGAACGGCTCAATTCTTTGTATTTGAATAAGAGTACCTTTTTCATGTAATTTTCTTCGCTCCATCGAATGCTCCTGTTTTTTCACCTAAAATAATAAAGGGAAAAAAGTTTTCTACAAAAAATCATGACTCACCCTCTGAAAACACCCTTTATAACAATATCAGAAATGTGGAAGTGTGACAAAAAAATGTATTTTGACAACATACATTCATGCACAAGATTCCAATCAGGTGGCTTTCATCGTTCAAGTTATGCGGAGAAATTATTTTAATTTTATCAACTTTGGAAGGATATATCTCCCTTAATATGCATTTTGGGCCATGAGTTTAATCATCAAACTACACTTATTTTTCAATGTTCTATCACCCCCAGAAAGATAGGTACACATTTTTGACTCACCCTGTATAAACGGATTGACCTTTTGTATCATTGCAGATCAATGGTGGAAGTACTGGAATGAATAACAATGAATGACAGACGCTATTAACAGTTGTAACCATATCGACCTTTGTTTTTGTAGTATTTATTTCTCTAGAATTTCCACGCAATTCCTGATTCCTGCTTATTTCCGTCTGGCAAACATACTGGGTGGCCCAATGGAAACGAAACATAGACATCGTTATCAAAAAAAAACGCACGAACCGGTCGACTTTTTTTTCGAGGGGAAAATATTTTCAACTTTTTTACTTCGAACCCCTCGGAGGGGTGAGCTCCAACCCTTGAATCTCAAATGGGATAAGCGATACATCATTTTGAAGGTAATGGAAATCTCTCACCAACGCTTCCTTGTTTTTGAATTTCAATGCAGTAGTTCTCGAAAAAACACGTAAACATAATCGACCAGTGATGGAAAGTAACGCTTCTTTCCCTTTCATCACTATTTCTCATATTGTAGTTGTAGAACGATGTTCATCTAAGAAGTGCCTTATGTGTTTTTTATTTCAAAATCCTGTCCTATCTAACATTACATAAAGAATCGTTCATTTCAATGTCAGTTCCTTGATCTCTCAGTAAAATGCATACCTTGTTTCGTTTCCATTGGGCCACCCTGTATATAACATGAAACTATTCTCTTCACCAGTTTCATGAGCACATAAAAATACGTACATTCCTTGATTTTGTATAAGAGAGACGAGACGAAATCAGTTATACTAAAAGTCGGAGGACCAACAAATCCTAGATCTTATCTGACGTGAACAAGAATATCTACAAGATATTTTGAAAACATTTCATGATTTGATGAAACCAACACAAACGCAATATACAGGTCGAAGGGTAATGATATCTCAATAATGAGAAGACTTTAGATACTTGAGTTCAACATATATGGCCACTGTTGATTTATCTGTGGTGAACTGTGATTCTTATGTTGATTATCTGTTTGAGGGAGTCTTGTAAAGAACTGAAGTAGGATATGACATCTGTATACTGGATGTCCGATCGCCAAATGTTGTTCGAAGTCGTTTTTACTATCTTTCAGTACTTTTCGAATGAGAATTCCATCATCTGCTGAGATTCTGCATTGATATAAAATATTTTTCACGATATTCCTTCATAAGATGATATGAACATACAGGGAAATCTACTCAATTGAATTCAGCCTTGGAAATTTTTTATCCTCATAACTGTTGTTTCATTTGAGCTTTCAAATCTAGCAGAAATATAACCAACGGCACAAAGAAGGGTGGCGAAATTCATGTTTTGCTCATCCAAAGGAAAAATATACGCCACTGACCACTACAGCGTACATTGAAAACTTGATATTGAGTCCTACTGATGGAAACAAAACACAGACAACGTATGAATATAGGCAATTCAACTACGAATCGAATCCGACAAACTCCTATGATCGAATCATATCAAATAGTATGTATATGTTGGGGAAATCAACCGATACATTGATGCAATTGAATCCAGAGCTCTGCATTCGTGAAAACGCCTACTATAAACACGCACTCGTCCAAACAATCAAGATAATCCTGAATCAACAGTTCACGAGAGTGGTTTCGGGATGAGCCAGAATGTGCCACAGCCGACTCCATTTGAACGAGCTAGGTTCGAGACGATTTGGCAACGCTGCCCACTCTGACGCCCTAAGTCATTAGATTTCTTTGTTCTTATTGTTTTTGACGTTGTCATCTCTCGATATTAAATCGCCTTGTGTACAGGGTGTTTTAGAACATGTGTCCAGATGTTTTCTATAGGCAGAATGTATTATTCATAGAGGTCATAGATATTATGAGCTGCAAACTCTGGAATTTCAGTCACTGGCATGTGAGGTGAAAAAGTTATATTATGAAATAGTAGCTAATATTAATATTGAGATTTGTATCTCGAACGGTTCCTAAGATATTGACAAAAAATAAACAAAACAACATTTTCGATAGCTTTCGTTTCGTAGGATGGGTGGGAAGTTTATGAATTCATACCAATGGTGGATTACAGGAAAGTTATCATTTTTAGTTTCTAGTTTGTTGATCATTACGAACATTATTCTTACATGAACCTCCACACCTTCATATTCAACATCACACATAATATTATATCTTCGATACTTCCGTCATGAATCCATAACTATTTGGCAGTCAAAAAAAAGATGGAAATAAAACAGAAAGGAAATATTACCAAATCAGAATATCATACGATTGGATGGATGAAAGCTTCTTATGATTTCCCTCCTCGAAAAGTCTGTAGATAGAGTAGTATTGACATGGATAAGTCTCTAGAGCAGCCCCTAGGTCATTGCGAACGATTGTTCTCTGTCATTGAGCAATTCTATGCAAATATCTTATTAATCAACGCGATTGAATAAAACAGTGCTTCTAGTGACATTCTCTGTAGCCTTCCTTTTCCGTTTTTTGTTCCCGTCTACGAAATCTGCGACTTCGATGAACGGAAGCACACCATCGTGCTCCAATTATAGAAACTGACGAATTAACAGTCTTATTGTTCCAGAAAGGGACAATGGAACTGCTGTTCTGACTGCATGCATTGCTCGGGGGACTGAAACAGGGATGAACATAGGCGTGCCTGCATCGAATAATGCATAAAAAAAGAATGAACAATAACACCCGAATGAATGACCATCATTTCTTAGAATAAGTGACCGTAACGACACAAATACTGAAGTGAGTGAGATCAACGATTAGAGTTCCTAGATGATCAACAAATTGCTCAGCAATGACCTCAATTCATTGACCTTGAATACACAATTTCTGTTGACTATACCTTATGTTCCTTCACACAGATAGGATATTTTTTGCCTTTTTCACATGATATCATCACAACAATTGTTCAAAATATCTTCCTCCAACCTGAATACACTGATTTAAACGTCACACATGATTTCGGCGGACTTGACTAAAATTTTGATCCTCGTTTCGAATGATTTCAAATACTGCTGTAATTCGTCCAATTGAGTCTCACTCTGTTTCTACTGGAGTTTCGTAGACCAAAGACTTTACACAGGAAAAAATCAGCGGTTTGGGTACTGTTTGATTGCCAGAGGTGGAGCAGTTTCTTGGCCTCCTAGGTCACCCGATTTAACGTTGCTAGATTTTTCCTGTGGACACTTTTAAAACCGTAGTGCCGTAGTGACACTTTTCCTGACATGGGACCCACTACTCAATTGTTTTCTAGTTCTGTAACACCCTGTTTAAGAGTGAGGTTAAGTGACATATGGGTGCAAATGAATGATCGATATGGCCAATTATGTTGGCATCATTTTCCTCAATCTATCGTGCTATATATCCATAACCAACGAACTCAACTGAGACTCATTTTCTCGTACCTAAGTTGGAGAATAATTGAAAAGAGAGGAACATATTCGAACGAGAACGAAAAAACAATTTGACGTTAGAGACTAATACAGAAAGTGCATGATTCGGCGCCATCTTAATCAAATTCATTCGGAATTTATTCCAGGCCCTGTGACTTGGCACGGCGTCTCATTTAGGATTTAAGCTTGATGAATATGGGCTATCAGTCAGAAAGTGTGAGGGGGTGTGAGTAATTCATTGGTGTAATTCGTTTCCTGCCAATATGGATTTTTGACTGGAAAGAACACCGGGCGGTCAAGGTTACGAATAGTCGGGAGCTATGAGAAATATTTCTCCTCACTTCGTCAGTGGATATCTGTTGTGATCTTCGATCATTGAACAGTGGGTTTGTTGTTCGGAGATTGTGATGATTGCTGAGTGAAAGAACTTCGATATCAATATGAATTCGATATTATACGATTGGTACGAAATGAATTCGATATTATACGATTGGTTAAGAAACTCGATCGACCCACCGATCGATTCCTCGTTCGATTTCCATCTAGATTGGAGAATGTCCCGAATGTTCCGTATTATCGATCTTCAAAATTTCGGAATTGCTGATTATTTTTCTAAAAATCTGAGAAAACTCACAACTACTAATTCAGACCCGTAGAAACCGAATCTGCGTTCGAAAAAACTAGATTCGTCTCGATATCGAAGTAATCTCGCTCCTAAGTGCGTTTTTATGTCTGAAAAAGCACTATTTTCACTTTGACGCACTATATCTCCAGAACGGTCGGTCTTACAGACTCGATCGACCCACAGATCGATTCTACGTTCGATTTTAAGCTAGTATGCAGAATTTAGAACGGTTCGATCGAATAATGAGAAATTTCAATATTTTCAAAGAGTCGAAGGTACATATTTACCGTATTATCGTATCTTGGAAATTTCAAAATTCCTAATTGTTGCGTCAAAAATCCGAAAAAATTCACAACTACTAATTCAGACCCGTAGAAAACGAATCTGCTATCGAAAAAACTGGATTCGTCTCGATAACGGAGTAATCTCGCTCCTAAGTGCGTTTTTTGTCTGAAAAAGCACTATTTTCACTTTGACACGCCATATTTCCGGAACGGTCGGTCTAACAGCCTCGATTGACCCACAGATCGATTTCTCGTTCGATTTTCATCTAGATTCAACGATGTCAAACGATTCGATCGTAAATTGCGAAATTTCGATTATGTCAGAAAGTCCAAGGTGCATATTTCCGTATTATCGATCTTCAAAATTTCGGAATTGCTGATTATTTTTCTAGAAATCTGAGAAAACTCACAACTACTAATTCAGACCCGTAGGAACCGAATCTGTGTTCGAAAAAACTAGATTCGTCTCGATATCGAAGTTATCTCGCTCCTAAGTGCGTTTTTTTGTCTGAAATCGCGAACTATTTTCACTTTGACGCGCCATCTTTCCGGATTGGTTGGTCTTACAAACTAGATCGACCCACCGATCGATTCTTCGTTCGATTTTCATCCAGATTGGAAAATGTCGAACGATTCGATCGTGAATTGCGAAATTTAGATCCTGTCAGATAGTCCAATGTACATACTTACCATCGATCTTCGAAATTTCGAAATTCCTAATTAATTTTCTAAAAATCTGATGAAATTCACAACCACTGATTCGGACCCGTAGGAAACGAATCTGCGATCGAAAAACATGAATTCGTCACGGTAACGGAATAATCTCGCTCCTAAGAGCGTGTTTTGGCAAAAAACACACTTTTTTCACTTTGACGCGCTGTATCTCCGGAACGTTCGATCTTACAGACTCGATCGACCCACCGATCGATTTCTAGTTCGATTTTCATCTGGATTAGAGAATGTCAAACGATTCGATTGTGAATTGCGAAATTTAGATTCTGTCAGATAGTCCAATGTACATATTTACCGTATTATCGATCTTCAAAATTTAGAAATTCCTAATTATTTTCCTAAAAATCTGAGAAAATTCACATCCACCAATTCTGACCCGAAGAAGACGAATCTGCGATCGAAAAACATGAATTCGTCACGGTAACGGAATAATCTCGCTCCTAAGAGCGTGTTTTGGCAAAAAACACACTTTTTTCACTTTGACGCGCTGTATCTCCGGAACGGTCGATCTTACAGACTCGATCGACCCACCGATCGATTTCTCGTTCGATTTTCATCTGGATTAGAGAATGTCGAACGATTCGATCGTGAATTGCGAAATTTAGATTCTGTCAGATAGTCCAATGTACATATTTACCGTATTATCGATCTTCAAAATTTCGAAATTCCTAATTATTTTCCTAAAAATCTGAGAAAATTCACATCCACCAATTCTGACCCGAAGAAGACGAATCTGCGATCGAAAAACATGAATTCGCCACGGTAACGGAATAATCTCGCTCCTAAAAGCGTGTTTTGGCAAAAAGCGCACTAATTTCACTTTGACGCGCTGTATCTCCGGAACGGTCGATCTTACAGACTCGATCGACAAACAGATCGTTTCCTCGTTCGATTTCCATCTAGATTAGAGAATGTCATACGATTCGATCATGAATTCTGGAATTTCGATCTTGTCAGAAGGTCCAAGGTACATATTTACCGTATTATCGATCTTCAAAATTTCGAAATTCCCAATTAGAAGACTATACTTTCTAAACGACTCGCAGTGAGATTCGGCAAAACTGAAAAAAAAATATTATGTCTCAATCATGGATGACGATCATTGATGATCATTTCTCGTTCGAAACATTGTTCTATCATTGTTCAATACTGCGGTATCTCGATACGTAGAAACTAGAAATTGCGGGCGAGATTTGTATGGAGGCTCTACACCATACAGGGTCGCTAAAAATTCGTGATTCGTGTATAATGACTATCCGTTCGATATTAATTGTTAGCGAACTAAATCCGCATGCTCGTCAGTGGAAACCTTGACACGGTTCAAGCTCGAGCTCCGAGCTCATATTTCGACGAATTAGTTATATGGAGGTGATTCGGACGAAGAAATACAACATCAGCCGCAGAACGAGGACATCACCACAAAAGGTCCTGATAAGCTATTGTGATGATATAATAGTTCATCAACATGACAGGAACAGAAGTGGCGAATACCAGTCCCGTATCGCGCTGAAACTGTCGCCCGTCTTTTTCGGACAGCGCCTGACAATATGTCGTTATATACTGTCCCGCAAGAAACAATTACAGGGCAATTGTGCTATTAAATGCCGCCAGACGGTCGCTCGGGTACGTATCCTGTGACAATGGCAGAGTCGAATTGGATTATTGTAATTGATTATCAAGGTTGGGGTGTAAAGTCCGTTTGGAATAGACAAAGAGGCACTTTTTCCGTAGGAAGAAAATGTTTGTTTGATTTTTTGGCGAAGGCGCACATTTCATTTTGGCGGGTGCGCACATTTCGTTTTGGCGGGTGCGAGTAAAATAATTTACTCTCTATAAAGACAATAGACATTCATCTCAGTGAATCAATAGTTGATGGTGAAAGATGATGCATGGTTCTTCATCCTCCGAAGATGATATAAACGCACATGAGTACCTTTTAGGTGAATCGAAAACGTTGAGATTGCATTATTTGACGATAGCGATCATTTTTGATTTCAGTGACAGAGGCTGGATTTTAGACTGATTCTCCATCAGTTGATATCAAGGAATACTCACAAGGAGCTTTGGATTGCCAATGTCCATCAATATTCTATTGCATTTCTTCATCACATTTATTATTCCATAGACGAGAATACAAAATACACAAAGATTTCTTTCCGCAAGTTTTAATGCTATTCAAGGTTCTTCATCCTTCAAAAATGGAATAGAGAATTTTACATTTCGGTAACCGCGAGGAATTTTTCGCAGGATCACAATTAGTTGAGAAATTGTAGGAAAGCTATTTTTCCAGCATAACTACTGGATACTATTAGGCTATGAAATATCAAATATGGAGACGATATTTGAACAGAATATACACTAATCCAAGTATTCGCATATCAATATTGTGAAAAATATATAGAGGGGTTGTTGGAATCACTTAATTGTCATTTTGTTTTCCGATAATCATCAATTCGCCTGATTTCATGAATGTGAAGGAATATTTCTTTTTCAAATATCGATTTTTCCCTCATTTTCTATTCATCAATGCAATATCAAGTATTCAATTGCAAGGAGCACAGTTGATGACTCAACAGTCGATATATATTCCATGAATACATCTGTTTTGCTTCCTCAATATTTTCGAAATGATTCAGCTATTTTTGAAACTAGAGCTTGCTCAACAACTCCATCTACTCCATCCAAGTATATAACGATGATATTATTCTCTAATAGCATCTCCTGAATTATGTCCTCTTCATGAGGAAGCAACTGAAAGTACCCCCTAGATTAAGAAGCCTTTTTTGATTATTATGAAACCTTTCAAGAGTTACCCTCGAAATTAGCGCGACTCCGACGAATTCCCAAGAAAGCACTCAGTCCGAGAGAACAAGACAATTAGAAAAAATTAATATTTTACAAACACGAATTGGAAGTGCCCCACCGCTTTCAGGCACTATTACCAGTCCATGTTCACGGCTGGGTCAGAGCTCTTAGCATCAACCGAAAACATATTCTATTATTCTCAGACGGAATGTGCATCGCTGTTTCTGGAAATGGAAAACGCGGGATGTAACTTTCTGGCGTTTTTCAATATTCATGAGATGTCTCGAGTTATATACTTAAAGAACAAAATATCATTCGGCGAATAATATGACACTGTGCTACGAAGACTAAAATATAGTTCGCTTCACTCGAATAGATTTCAAAATAAGTCACAAGTCGAAGCATCATCGCTATTTTTTCTGACGAATTATACAGTGATCTCTTGCAAATCTTCCAAGATTCTCTTGCCTCCTTTCTTAAAATGAAAATATAAATTATAATTATCTTCTGAACAGGGACGATATTGGTTCTTGTTCGTTCGCTATAGATAGAACTTGGCATCCACTTCGCAAACCTGAATATGAAAATGGTGAATTCAGAATCAATTGATGGATAAACACCTGCTGACTGAAAATTTCTCCTCTGTCTGACAACTTGTCACAGTCTAGTGGCAAAAGACACAGCCGAACGATTGCAAAGAAAAGAGCAGATCCATTTCCGAAACGTCCACTAGGATATAAGTAGAAAATTTGATATTTGGTTGAATTCCAAGCACAGTGACCTTTTGGAGCAAATCATGAAACCCTCCTTCTACTTCGAATATATTGAGCTAATCATTTTGATGTATCCTTCCATTTTTTGATACGCGGAGAGAAGATCCTCGAGAATCTGGAAAAACCACTATAGCTGTCATCTCTATGATTAACCTACAGAGAGTATGAATTATACAGTGTGAGCGATATCAAAAATGATTAAAAAAACTGTTTCTCAAAAATGAAGTTATTTATACTCACCTATCGTATCTATTTCCGAATACAATATTGTCATTATGAATGAGTGAAATTTTGTTAACTCTCAACTGGTTGGAAGTAAAACCCAAATTTCCACTAACAGACTTCCATTCACTAACAACCATGAAGTCAGTCAGAGGATTTTTCTACACAGTGCTATACAGTCTTCTTATCTATCATTATATATTATCTATCATTCTGTTTCTATCGAATGTTTTTGTCTTTTACATTTTTATATATGTTTGGAGCGAATTCTCAACTTCACCTTTGTTCATATGCCCATAAATCGGATGAAGATTCAGATGCGAGTGCCCTTTGTAGCCCTACGAATGCGAGTCGAATAATCCGCATTGTCCGATCTATAACCAGTGTTGCCAACATGTGGGTATTTCACCGGAGAAGCGTGAAACTTTATTTACTGAATAGAATAGTGTTTATTGGGCCGAAAACAATATATCTTGAAAATATCGGGCTCTTCAATACAATACAATACAACTGAATCCATCTCTGTTATGGTAACCATCATAACAAACAAACAATGACTGGTATATATTTATATTACAGAAAATAGACGATTTGAACTCATTCAAAATTCAATTCCATGATATCTCTGTCGATAATGAATTCTTTTTCTTTATGAAATACGAGGGAGGTTCGTTCCAATGGTTGTTCTATCTCACTGTTCACAGGCTCATTTATTCGTTTCTTCTACAGATATATCCCATGGATTTCTACGGATTTCTTGGATATCATTCGGCAACACTGTCGATTGGATAGAATCCCCCATTGTCCGATCTATAACGTCCTTTGAATGGAGGTACAGAGACTAAGCAATCATGTTGGTAACTTCGCGGGTATTAGACCTACCCGCCAATTGATTTATGCTCCACTTTGGCAACTAATCGAACCAATTACAAAATTAGGTGGTCGCTTTGATTGTGTCTCCCTTCTCCCCAGCAGGCATAATGAGATATAGAGAGAGAGAGAGAATAATTTAGGTAATTCCATTAAGTCAGAAGAATCATATTCTTGTTCTTCTACAACAACAAACTACGAAGTTCAATACTAGAACTGAACTCATAACTGAATTGATATCTAACTTGATGAAACACGAAATAGTGTTATATGATATTTGGCTAACAAATTTCCAGGAATGGGACGTATAAAGCTGGGCAGAAAATGCAGTCTGAGAAATACGTCAAAATAACATGCAGCATCATTGGATTCAAATACCAAAATGCTGCTTGAAAGGATGATAATGGAAGTATTGTTGAACAAGAACAAGAAATATACGACACTGAACTGAAATTTCAAATACACCTACATATAGAATATGTTGAAGCTAGATTTTACATACAATCAAGCGATAGAGGCTTCTGGAACTGCAACTGACTCCATGATAAAACCAAAGCTCATCGAGTGCTCACATGGTTCTCTTCAGTTCTGGACCTTTGGTGAGGTAATCACAAGGAATTCCACTACCAGCTCATCTCCTCCCCTGACCAAGGATGACATCATTAAGCTCCTCAATTTGTGAGCCTGCTAATAAGAAAATAATACTGCTCTATCCTAATTTTTCATGAGATAATCAATATCAACTATATCAACTATATTTGTTGGAGGTATTCAATTTTAATGTGCCGAGATTATGTTTCTAGAATTGAAAACAACAAATATCAAATTTCGCCTTTGTATGTGAAGTCCAGTACATATAACTCAGTCTCTAAGAATGTAGACTTGTTCAACTATAGAATGACTCTTATCAGTTCATTTTTTCTTCCAGCTCGATTTTAACTAGATAGGATATATTTCATTTTTGTATTTTCATTTTGTCATATTGTTTCGTCTATACATTGGGTATATGCTTGTGTGATGTGCAGTGCATTTTTTGTCCTTCTTCTTCGTAAATGGTGAAATGCGTTGAACAGTGTGAGAAATGAACAAATAAACTTGAACACTGAAAGAAATTAGTGAAATTTTACTCAATATTGTCCCAATATCTGTTCCCATTCGACTGAGTTGATTTCTCATTCCATTCGAAGCAGTGAAAATGCTCTTAGTTACTCAAAATTGATGATCAGAACTGAACTACTTCCTTCACTTCCAATTATGTTCTTTTTTTGAGTTTGTTTCCTAATGAGAATGAGTGATTTTTCATCATTATAAGTACATTCAATCGATCGATAGAGTATAGAAGTTACCATCAAGAAAGAGTTATCCACCTTGGTCAAATCTTCAGCTCAATGGGATCACTGAAATTCGTTTTAAAATTTATTGCATATTTTCACTGTAAAATTAATTTGTTTCATTTGTTGCTGTTATGAATGGATGAACCGAATTTGGATTGACAGTTGAATGAAAAATTTCCCTCACCAACAAATAAGCAGACACTCAGAGTTATGATATTCAACAGCGTATGGAAGAACATAATGAAATTCCGATCGAATATGTATTTTCATCGGCAAACTTCTGTTGTTTCAGCCGAAAAACTACCGCCCGGATTCCCGAAAATCACGCAGTCTCCGATCACGAACAAAGTCGTCGAGATCGGCCACAACGCCGTCCTGAAATGCGAGGCTTCGGGTAACCCTCCGCCGAAGATAACTTGGCTGAAAAATATGCTGCCAGTCAACATCACGGGTCCCAGATCCAGGTATTCCATCAGGGACGACATGCCAGGTAAACGAATTAATGGATTATCTGTCAAGAGTCATATATCATGTGTCATACGTCTCGAATGTCATCTGTCAAACGTCATCTGTCATACGTCATCTTCTCATCTGGCGTCTCGCGGTTTTTGGATACGGGTGAGGAAGGAGAATTGGCTCTCCTTGGATATTCTATGAGCATTTTCTTTTCGATGATTGGACAAATGGAACTTAGTATTACACCGAAGGACAATTCGATTCGAATATATGTACTCATGTGTTGATTAGTAAATGCATTATTGAATGATGATTGAAATTTTCGAATTTCAACGGTGTTTTTGGACATATTATCGAGGAATTTCTGAGTGGATTTTGGTTGGAGAGAATACGATGAGAATGCATGAAAAACGCGCCAACGTCATCGATCATGTGTCATATATCTTGTGTCATCAGTCAAATGTCGTCTGTCAAATGTCATTCATATATTATCTTGTGGTTTGGGTTTATGAGTAGGGGGGTTGGCACGAACGAAAGGTCTTACTAGTGATTAATCAGTATTGAATCATGAACTGATCTGATTCGATGTGGAACTTGTGATTGTGATGACTTGAGAATGACTTGATTTTTTCGCTTTGTAACGAGAGGCATAGTAATCATTCATGTCAATTTTCTTCGACTCATTTCTTATCTATGCTTTCAAATATAACTTTGCCATCACCATCATTCGATGACTTTGATGACATGATTTATTCACGTACGTTACATCAATGACAATTGATTGATGAAGATGGAATATATGAGGAATTTGCCGTTGTTTTTCATCCTTCGATGCCAAGCTTCAGAATTGTGGATAGTTTTTGAAGAACGTGCAGAGGAAGCTTCACATAGGACACCCTGATAGCTCAAACTGTAGAAAAAACTAGATTTTAATCGAACTGCTCTGTTTCTCCAATCTTCTGAAAACAAAAATTCGAACATTCAGGTCTAGAAAAATTTCTGAATTCACGTAGCTACAATCCTTTATCCTTATTATACTGTCGATCCAGTGTGGAATCATCGTAACCTAGACAACACGTAGGCCATCCCAGCCATAACCCTCTCTGTATAATAACGACTCGTAGAAACCGAAGGAAAGCTGATACGAGCTAACGATCCCTCGGGATCCCCTCGTACAAACAACCACTTTGCGGCGAAGAATCGCGTAATATATCGAGGTCGAAACGAGAGGTGTCAAAGTAGGTGCAGACGAAATTCTATACTGTCAGACGGGATAGGACACTGGTTGTTCGAGTGGGTAAGGCGATACTGCGAAGTTGTAAGGGAACTCCTCGACACTTGGCCGTTTTGTGCCTGCTTTTTGAAGCGTCCACGGCATTCGATCCTAATGCAGGAAGCAACCTCTCGAAACTGGTCGGTACTTCGAGATGTGGAAGCTCGGAAGGTGAATCGCAATTGGGACAGAGATGTCACAAATCTCTGTGCTTTATCAATTCATCAATCAATTGAAAATACACTTCATTGCTCGAGAAGATATTCTGATCATCGACAAAAATTTGCGAACCAAACTGAAGCAAATTGAAATTGTCATGGAATCATCAGAACGTCAGAAAATTAATGTAAATGTGAATATATGAAAGGGAATAAATACAATAACTTTCAAACAATGACAACAAAAAATCATGAAGCATTGACACCCATGCATCACACATGAATTATCATCAAATAACTATTGATGTAAATTCGAATCATCATCATGAAACTCTCGTAGGTAGAAATATGCTTTGGTTGGTGATATATCTTCGAATGATTTCCGAAATTATGTTACTTCGAATATTGCCTTCGAGTTTGTTGGCAAGTGTTCATTTTGTTACTTTGAAACATGATCGATTTCTCATCCATTCTGATTTTGGCATTGGCATGGCATAATTTCATTGGAGAGTGTCATTTGACAAATCCTAGTCAGAGTTCTTCTACAGTCGAAATATTTTGTCAATCTTTGAAATTTCAACTTCGTGAATTTCTTCTTTGAATTATTGGTTACTCTTACGAATCTTGTGCCAATCTCTCAAAATATTGATAAATCTCGTCTTCGGAGTATTAGAAATATGATCTCTCAATGTTCGTTGAAGATGTTGTTATCATTCGGAAAATCTCTAACATCTTGAGAAGTATCAACTTGAAACATTCCTCAATCTTGAAAAATTCGTCAGATCCCACAATGTGCAATGTGGTATCGAGATTTGAGTCTAGTTGAATTGGAAATCGTTTCACGCTTTTAAATCAATAATCATTCAAATGTATTTTTAGTGAATTCTTGAGGTTCAACTCCCAACATCCCTCTAACAAGTGCGCCCCTTAACATGATCTACTTCTTAGTAGCGACTTAAAGTTCTATATTTTCAAAGCATATGGAGGAAAACAAATAAACAGACTAACCTTGTTTTCCGAAGGCAGTGATCAATATAGAAATGTTTACGAACTTTTATTATTCCAGTTATTCCAGCAGTTGGAACATGTTTTGGTAGGATATAGATAATGTCAGGCAAACAATTTCGGTTTACGTATACCGATAACATATCCCGGTGTGATTTTAGTTCCGGGTGTTGTCGATGAATACTCAACAATAATAGATTACGATGGAGAATATAAAATTGGTGCTCATGATATTTCAACCCCTTCATCATCAACAAGAACGTAGAAAAGCTTCCTAGTTGAAAATCTGTTATTGCTAAATACTGTCTGTAAGTTCTTCGAGGATTTTCTCTCCTCGTTTCTAGAAAATAGAGTAGAAGTTATTGAAATCTATTTCAATATATTTGTAGTAATGACAGATTTAGGATCTGCCCCTAAATGTCACTGCGCTTGGAATTAAACCTTTAGATACCTAGAAGAGAAATTCTCTATTGGTCAGTGACACCTTGTTGTTGAAAAAATTTGGAAATACAAATATATTCAATAAGAATAAAATCTCTATTCATCTTGGTGGACGTTTCGGGAACGAATCTGCTCCCGATCTCAACACAATTAAAATATTTTTCTCTTCGTTAAATTTTTCAATGTTTTCGGTTTTGACACTGAAAAGTGACAATTTGGTAGACGGAGGAATTCTGGTTACAAAGTGTTTTCATTAATTGATATCGAATTTTCCATTTTCATATTCAATTTTCAGAAGTGGGTGCCAA
The DNA here is from genome assembly GCA_963576655.1 of Gastrophysa polygoni. Classification (NCBI taxonomy): domain Eukaryota; kingdom Metazoa; phylum Arthropoda; class Insecta; order Coleoptera; family Chrysomelidae; genus Gastrophysa; species Gastrophysa polygoni. The sequence goes on along the minus strand of OY755090.1, from coordinate 23,762,107 downwards.
GTTCTATCTATATCAACTGAACAAGAAGCAATATTATTGTCTCCGTTCAGGAGAATGCAAGCGGACTCTTTGATTTTCCGTTTTTGGTTGTTGTCTTCTTCACTTATGATCTTAATATTACCCCGATCGGCCATATGTTGTCCATTTTTATTAAGGATATGTTCAGCTTATTTTGATTTGTCAGTATATCTTCTCTTTATATTGTTCTTATGCTCTTTCATCCTTACTGATAGAGGCCTGCTGGTTTCACCTGTATAATATTTTCCACAAACACATGGTATACTGTAAATACAATTTTTTGATGATTGTTCTTCATTTTTCGGTTTTGTATGAGTCAAAATCGATCTCATATTGCTGTTCACATGATCGAGGCCAATCATCTTCTCATTTTTTCTCGAAATATTCTCGGATACGACTCTTGTTACGATAAATATATAATTTTGTCATGTTTCCTTCACTAGTGCTAATATGGGGCAATGCATTTTTAAATTTTCAGTTCAAGCATGTTTCAATACATTGCTCGAAGGAGGAGTCAAAATGACTTTGTGGAATAATACCAGAACTAATGAATTTCCAAATTGAAACCATGAAACATTCGAGATGATTCACCCAAATAATGTAATTGACGAGTTCGAAATTAATACCAAAATATCCAATGACGTTTTGTATTCTGAAAACACATGAAAAATTCAATAGTTCGTTTCATTTTGCAGTCCCAATATCACGATTAGTCACGGATATACTTGGAGATGTACGATATTTCGGTATATTACAATATTTTGCCGATTCAATCAAAGTCTGCATATATGTGCACACCCGAGTTTTCGATACACTTTTTGCTTTTCGCTGAGATCAATTCCATTCGAATTCACCTCGTGACATTCTCGGTACAAGGACTAGAAACTTCATACTCAAGCTATCTCTTTTGGCCCATAATATTATAATCGTGATAATTTCTCCGAACAGTTAGTTTAAAGCCGCTTGTTAATTACAAGGCTTCTCATCATCCAATCATTCCTGCTGAACTTATAGTGAGACCAATTAACCTTGTATAGTAGGAGGAAGAGTTGCAGGATTACCGAATTCGGTGAAACTTCAGTTCCGCAAAGGGAATCGACAGAATAACAAAGTGCTTATTATCACTAATTGGATCAACTGATGCTTCTTGATGCTCAGGTATTTCGTTCGATTGTAGAATATATCACGATATTGTGGTATCTTGGAGATCAGGAGATCAAGTCGTGTTCAACTACTGACTGTCATTATTGACGATTATCGTCTTGCCTCCCATCAATGGAGGGAGTTTGAGGTATTCTTGATGGAATCTCATTAACAAGTTTTTCCCTTCGGCGTCGATAATGAAATAAAACACATTCCGAGTTGTGTTGTACAATATATTTTTCTCTCAGTTCGAAAATTGAAATCCAGATTCATTGTGCATCTTTTATAACAGTTTATATATATAATAATATATAATATTTCGGGTGGTCTAATGGAAACGAAACAAGGCCGATTTGACATAGTTATCAGAAAAAAAAACGCTCGAGCCGGTCGATTTTCATTTCGAGGGAGAAATATTCTGATCATGATTTCAACTTTTTCTCTTGGAACCTCCCTTGATCTCTCAGTGAAAAGTATACCTTGCTTCGTTTTCATTGGGCCACCCTGTATAATTTTCTAATATAATAATATACGATCTTCTGACAGCAGCAATCAATGTTTTTTCTTCAGATTGACGCTGCTGGACTTTGAAGTGTCAATCGATCGTTTTCCTCTATTTACTCAAATGAAAATTGGAAGTGATACCCACCTGGTCCAGTCTGATTTATCCAAAATAATATATTGATATTTCGAATCGATGATAATTTAAATTGTCCTATGCTGAATTATTCAGAGGTTCCGATTTATGTAACGTGCCTTCGGCGCGATACAAAATCCAAATTGAAAATAGCGATGACATATCAATTATGTTCCAAATCGAACGAATTCGAAATTCATGGATAGAGTCTATTAACCGTCCATATTCGGTCCGATATAACAGTTTGTTACGATATAAATCTACTGAAATTGTCGACTATGATAATCCATTATTTCGACATAATTTCTCTGGGATATCATCTAGATTTTCTGACGACGAATTTCAATCACAGTCTCGGTCACATCAGTGGCTCACAGGGGTTGAATTTGACTAACACACCCCAGAAGTTGTAGGTTGTTGAGGATTTGCCTCTGTTATTTTCGGAGGAGTTGAAGTTCTAAGAACTAGTTTCAATAACCTATTCAAGATAAATTACGATAGAACTAAAGTTCCGATCATATTTTCCGGTTTTTTGTTATTCAAGATGTTGACAATGATTTCATTCATTGTGGGTAATCATTTCAAAGGGATCATGGAAAAATGCTGGGATTTGTCGATAAAAATTCAGCACTGGCGCAACTGAGGAAACTTTTGGGAATCAAGGATTATATAGTTTGCTATGTTTGTTTGAAGAACTATCAATGTACCCGACGTATGAGAACATTTATATGAAACCACTCGATAGGAGTGTTTACTCTGACTGCCAGAAGTTGTTCCTTATATCATACAAAACACATCAAAAATTCAAACTAAAGACAATGTTTGAAATTTTCACCAAGAATTGTTATTTCATCAATACCTGAGAACGCTCTGACCCATTTTATTCAAATTATCGTTGTTCTTGATAATTTCTTGGAGTGTCTTTCAGATATATAAAATTGATGCAGAGATTGGAGAGCGATTCGAATGTTTTTTCCACTGGAAAATAACATCAACCAAATATTTTGAAATTTTTATACATTCTTCGGATTCGGCAGATGTTCAGGGTTGATCCTATAGGTGATATATGCTACTTCCTATGCAAAAAAACAGTGTACTATATATTGCACCTCTAGAAGAAAGAACAAGTCACAGTAAGACTATGGCATAAATGGTCCTTGACCAATCTTCATATCTGATTATTGCTTTTCTTGAATAGAGGTGCGATAAATGCCACTTTCATAGACAGATGATGGCGGAGAAGAGTTTTTTCCCTTCCTCATCTCTCTCCGAACTTATTTTCTTGTCCCACCCCCTCTGAAAATGTTTTGGCAACGTCCATGGCTGAGCTACTAGGCCAGATTCTTCATTATATTAGAAAGTCGACGAAGCGTCAGCTTCGGAACCCCAAATCCGGAATCACTTTATGAATTCCGTATGTGAATCAGGCTAGCGATGAAATTCCGCACTGTATTCCATTTCACACTGGATGGAATCGCTTGACTGCTGGCTTTGCAGGCTCCCGGAAGATTAAGAAGACAAAAGTTAACAGGAGTTGCCGCTTTAACAAATTCCGACTTCGCCTTGTATCGTATATGTAATGTATAATGTAATCCGCAAGATAATGTGAGTTCTGACGGCAAACAAAGAACAAGCGACGTTGCCTTTTATCCGACGGTATATATACAGGCTTCGCAAAAACTCGGTTTTCTATTCCGTGCGAAGAGACACTTCATATCCCAGCAACTGCTCATGATCTACAAAGCACAAATTCGACTGGAATACTGTTCACATGTTTGGAGCTCAGCCCCCGAACATACGCTAAAGCTCTTAGATTCAATTCAGAAGAGAGCTATTCGCCTAGTCGATGATACAACACTCACCAAATCATTGACCTCTCTAGATCATCGCAGAAAGGTCGGTGATCTTTGCCTTTTTTATAGGTACTCTCACGGTCGGTGCTCAAAGGAAATATCATCTATTATGCCACCACGCGCGATTCCTAGTAGACAAACCAGACGAGCTCAAGCTGGTCACCCCTAATACACTGTCAGGCTCGAGACCTGTCGAACATCGCTTTACCAAGCATCATTCATCAATAGAACGGCAAAGTTGTGGAATCCTTCGTCTAGTTAAGTCTTTCCTTTCAAGAAAAATTCCAACACCTTCCTTCTCTCCCAAAATTCCACCGCTGGCTAACACGATGTTCCTCGAACATCATAGGTTTTCCTTTCGTGTTGTCCACAGATAAAAAAAAGGCTGATTGACAAAAAATGCCCCGAGCCATAACGCTGCTATTTTATTGTCCATCAAAAAAAAACTGAGTCTGATTCGGAATTAGATGTAGATATTTCACGTATTGTTGGGGACAAAATTAAGACTTTTTCTTTCAATAAACATGTGTCTTAAAATGCACCCTCTCTGAGCTACAGCCACTGTAAGTTAGGTACAAAAAGGTTATCTGAAATTGTGACTGAACAAACTGATCGAATCTTTTGAAAATCTGGCAAGCCCATTTTATTCAGGGCTTCTATTCCTCCTTTGGTTCAAAAATTATGTGAACTCAGTTTTGAGGAAGTTGGAGGAGGTCCAGTCTTTTATTGGCCCAAATTTTATGATTATAAACTCTGAATTCGAATGCGTTATCTTTAGGGCTTTTTGAAACTGAGTACGGAAATGGCAAATTTTGCTCCGTCTGACAACTTGTTACTTTTCAGTGTCAAAACAACATATTGAAAAAACTGTACGAAGAAAAAGTATTCAAATTGTGGTGAAAACGGGAGCAAATTCGGTCGCGAAACATTCACTAACATAACTGGACGTTTCGTTTTCATTAAAAATATATTTGTATTTCCAAATTTTCATTTGATAGAGAGTATTTTTTAAAGTATCTGAAGGTTCAATTTCGAGTACAGTGACATTTTGGGGCAGATCACAAATCTGTCCTCACTACAAATATATTGGAGTAATTATTATAACTTCTATTTCATTCTATTCTGAACGAAAAGAGAACATCTCAGGAAAAGCTAATTGAAGGAATTCCGTATTTCTAATGATACAAAATTTTTCATTGGTATGGTTACTTAATTAGGGTAACCCTGCATATGGAGTCTATCTGGAATCGATTGTAGCATTCAGAAATGACACAATATATAGGGTGTTCGCTACACTTGAGGCAATCATTTCCAAAGTGAACATAAAATTGGTATTTTTTCACCATCCTACATGCGGAAAGTGAAAGTTGGCTTTTGGATCGAATGGCTTGATGTACCCTAACTCGATATGAACTGTTAGACTTGTTAGAATCTGCTGAATGCCATTAGTTTCTGTACATATTTTCAACAAACATAAATTAATTTTGATATCGAAAACGGTCCAAGAATCATAGAATCTACAAGGTGTTATATTCGAAATATTGAAGTTGCAACTACTCTCTGGTAGAAGCGGCAACGTCTCATAGATGTAGGTTGGGCATGATCACTTTTGCAGGCTACAATCTAACTAACGTTCATTGGAAAAATTCCTGAATGTATCCTTCCTACTTCTGTCTGTCGTTCAAGATCGAAAATGATGTGGCATAATATTTTCCTCTCTCGTTACATCGCTCTGTATAGAGAGGGAAGCGTTTGATCTCGCAGTGGTAATTACCGGTCCTTGTTAGAAAAATCAGGCATGCAGCACACGATTTCTCATCGCATCAAGAATGTTTGTCTTGATTTTTCCCATTCACGGAACAAAGTTACTAATTTAATGGGAAAGTTTACCAAGTCCTGAGAATATTAATATAATCAAATTCTTCGATATACTTTTATTAAAAGCTTCGGAGAATCTCGAAGAAATTTTCCTGAATATTTTGTTTCTACTATACAGGATGGCACTCCAACATTGAGCGTTTTCATAAGTTCCTCCCATAACTATGTGAATTGTCGAAAATCGTCTGAGTCTTAGCATGGTATCAGAGAAAGTGCCTGCGAGTGAATTCATCGTATTTTTTCTAAATGAAACCATTTCCGCTTCTAAAACACAAACTGATGCTGTCTCAGCCACGTGATCTCCCAGTGTTATCAACTGATGCATATGATCTAAGATCTGACCACGCAATCGGTAACATTTGCCCTGGAAATGTAATATATAGGGTGGCCCAATGAAAACAAAACAAGGTATGCATTTTACTGAGAGATCAAGGAACTGACATTAAAATAAATGATTTACTTCTTAGATGAACATCGTTCTAACTACAAAATGAGATATAATGGTGAAAGGAAAGAAGCGTTACTTTCCATCACTATCCGATTATTTTCATAAACGTGTTTTCTCGAGAACTACTGCATCGAATTCCAAAAACAAGGAAGCGGTGTTAGGATATTTCGATTACCTTGAAAATGATGTATCACTTGACCCTTTACAAATTCAAGGGTTGGAGCTCACCCCTCCGAGGGGTTTGAAGTGAAAAAATGTGCAAAATATATCCCCCTCAAAATAAAAATCGACCGGTTCTATCGTTTTTTTTTTCTGAGAACGATAACTGTGTCAAATCGGCCTTGTTTCGTTTTCATTAGGCCCCCCCAATCATTGGGTCATCATGTATTGCTCATACGCAGTTCATTCTCATTTTGGATCCTGATTTGCGATATTTGCTAACGATCCCTGATGATTTTTCAGTGAAAAAACTCATTCTGAACAATCAAACGTCAAGTCTTTGAAAACTACCTATGCGGTTTTCGTTGGGCGCCAATTCGTGATGAAGAAATCATAAACAAGTGAGTAATCTCACATAAGGCAGATTGCAATGATCTCCTGGCATTTTCGTGAAATTCTGCAGCGCATTTTGCAGATCGACAGATACCGCAGCTTTCTACTCGCCGTTGGAAGTTTGAAACAATTCCCACAGAATTTTCGTCGTGTATATAGACTGGTCTCATGAAACCCACCGCAGGCTACCTATATTCGTCATCGGAAGTCGACAAAAATCAAATCGATGTTTCGAAAAACTTCATGAGCTGATATCAATACGTGCATTAGTTTCAATTTATTTCTATTTTTACTGATTTTTCCAAGGCATTCGATAGGGTGAACCACATATTCTGCTCCTCTTCGAACTCGAGAAGTTCGGACTTACCGGCTCACTCCTCAACTGGATCGAAAGTTATCTTTCCAATTGGAAACGAATTGTTGAGGTGTAGGGATTTCAGTCGAAGGAAGTAGCTGTACTCTCCGGAGTCCCACAAGGATCACATCTTGGACCACTTTTGTTCAATTTGTTTATCAGTGATATTCATGAATGTTTCTGCCACTCGAAGTTCCTCCTATTCGCTGATGACCTGAAGCTTCATTCTGTTACCACTAACGCCATCGACTGTCTGAACTTCCATGGATTTGAATGCTGCTAAATGCTTCGAAATATCTTCCATTCGCTCCAGAAACCAAATTACCCACCCATGTGAAATTAACGATATCTGTGTTCAAACAATACGTAGCATCAAGGATCAGACAGACCCGTTTGAATGAGTTATTTCACATTCCCATTTACAAATCTAATGCAGGAAATAAATCTTACATCCCAAGAGCATCTAGGCTGGCAAATATTCATTATCTCACCCTTGACTCTTCTGCAGGCCACACTCAGTTCAAGTCATGCATGAAAATTTGTGATATTTGATGATTCTTACTGTCTGTAAGTTCTTCGAGGAGGTGGTACATTCATTTTTCAGCTTTTGATGGGATTTTCTCTCCTCGTTTCTAAAAAATAGAGTAGAAGTTATTAAAAATTATTGCAATATATTTGTAGTAAGGACAGATTTTGTGATCTGCCCCAAAATGTCACTGCGCTTGAGATTAAACCTTTAGATACCTAAAAGAGGAATTCTCTATTGGTCAGTGACACCTTGTTTTTGAAAAAATTTGGAAATACAAATATATTCAATAAGAATAAAATCTCTATTCATCTTGGTGGACGTTTCGGGAACGAATCTGCTCCCGTTCTCAACACAATTGAAATATTTTTCTACGTAAACTTTTTTCGATGTTTCCGATTTTGACACTGAAAAGTGACAATTTGGCAGACGGAGGAATTCTGGTTACAAGGTGTTTTCATTAATTGATATCGAACGAATTTTCCATTTCCATATTCAAGTTTCAGAAGTGGATGCCAAGTTCTATCTATATCAACTGAACAAGAAGCAATATTATTGTCTCCGTTCAAATCAAAATCAAAGAGTCTGCTTGCATTCTCCTGAACGGAGACGATAATATTGCTTCTTTTTCAGTTGATATAGATAGAACTTGGCACCCACTTCTGAAAATTGAATATGAAAATGGAAAATTCGATATCAATTAATGAAAACACTTTGTAACCAGAATTCCTCCGTCTACCAAATTGTCACTTTTCAGTGTCAAAACCGAAAACATTGAAAAATTTTGCGAAGAGAAAGATATTTTAATTTGTGTTGAAAATGGAAGCAGATTCGTTCCAGAAACGTCCACCAAGATAAGTAGAGGTTTTATTATTATTAAATATATTTGTATTTCCAATTTTCTTCAAAAACAAGGTGTCACTGACCAATAGAGAATTTCTCTTTTAGGTATCTAAAGGTTTAATTTCAAGCGCAGTGACATTTTGGGACAGATCCTAAATCTGTCCTTACTACAAATATATTGCAATAATTTTTACTTCTACTCTATTTTTTAGAAACGAGGAGAAAAAATCCCATCAAAAGCTGAAAAATGATTGATAATTTTTGTTAAATTGTGATATTGATATGTTAATATTTCAAAACTTCATTTCATATTTTTTCAGCAATATATATTTTTAGATGTTCACTCAAATTAGGTTCAGTTTTTGCCTGTGATTTCATATCTTCTGTATAATTTCATATGCTCGTTAATAAATAAATGAATAAATATCAGCTTATAGGAAAAACAACTTTTTCGTTCTCTTGTGTTGTTTATTTAGTCGAGTATTTTGTGTTTTTTCATCTGATATGATAGGACAAATATAACGTAATGTTTATGATACATCACATGTATTTCTTCGAATAATTCTGCACTATTATGCTTATTTATATTTCCATTGGAATTTTCATGTGGAGAATGAATATATATATCTATTGGAAAGGTCATAAAAAAAGTATTTGAAAGAACATTAATCTAACTGTATGTGCCCTGCGTTGGGCGCAAATTCACGAACGAATCATGAGTATATAAAACTATGGAAGGAACATCATATGAGTGACACATTCAGCAATAATGCAGACAACATAGATGCCAAAAAAACATCTCGAGAATTTCCGCGGTATATCCTGTAGCGAAGTTTGCAGATTAATAGACACCGCAGCCATGTCGGTGTTCGAAACAATTTCCACGGCATTTTCCTCGTACGTATCGTATAATCCGAACGCAACGAACCCTTCTCCTCTCCGCGCAGTCTTCCAGGTGATGCGAAAGGCGTTTCGCTGCGGTTCCTGCGGGACCATCGCCCGAGTTTTCCCTCTGCTCTGCTACCATCTATCGTTATTGCCACGCGTTTCACGTTCAGACACGCACATCGTTGCCACGTCAGTCTTCAACTCGACGGTTAGGAAGTTCGAAGAAACAACAGTGTACATGTATGTCCCTTTTTCGAGCCCCCGCTGTAGAGATCTATGGCGGACCTCGAATTTTCTCACAGTGATATTAATGAACGCAGCGAAACGTAGAAATATATGTTGGCAAGCGTGCTTCTCGAAGTTGTGGCTTCGAGTTCGAATCCCAGTTAGAGAGGATTTTTTTTTTTATAATTGAAATATGTGACCCACATAAGATTGTCGAACGTTACGTCTGTATCTCTGAAGAAAACTGATTCTCTTCGTTTCAACACAATTATGGATCAATAAACTTCACTAAACTAAACCTTGCCATATGAAATTATATTCATTTCTCAGATATCGAACCAAAATGTACCGAGATCGTGAGAAAATAGACAGAGGCACGAACGGGTGAATCTACGACTGAGATCGTGAACTCGGCAACACCGGACGCGCCGTATATACGTCGCCGGAATTTGTTAATGCGCTAATCTCGTTATTTTCTTTTCGGGAAATCCTCGTAGCGAGGCGCGAGGAAATTTCACGCTCGGCGTGTCATAAGAAAATTCCGGGGATCAAAGTTTATTCCGAGGAAATTCAGCTGTTGATGGGGAAATAAGAAAGTGATTCGAGGGGAAAGGTACGCGACAGCAATTGTCGATGCGATCCGATACGAGGGGAGAACGAAATCAAATCTGACAAAAAATAAAAACAGTTCATAACCAATAATAATATTTATTTATCAACGACTTATTCATCGAACATTGCATCTATTACATGTAGGTTATTCATTGACCATGTGACCATCAATGATGATGCTGCAACTTTCAAATTTGGACTTTTCTGTCGTAAGTCAGTTTTCAAACTGTTATAACTGAGCACAATGTTTTCAAGGCTGATGACCATGTTGGAAAATGAACCAACCTTCAAAACCTTCAATATAGGTAGTAGCAATCTCCATAAACGCCACATTTAGACGTCACATCATTACAAAATATTCTGTCACTCAAATAGACAAATATTCAAGTATTTGAGGTAGACTCAGTGAGTTTCACGGTTGATGTTGCATAAGCAAGAAAATTCATTGGAATGGAACGAGCATTGGTGAGTTTAAAGCGACGCCACTAACTTCGTAATGTATTGGCGCCCAACGGAAGGCACCCTATTATTGGACATTACATGACTAGGTGATGGAATATGTACAAGAGCGACTAGTCCCGACGGTCCTTGAAATGATTCTTTACACCCCGCTACGATAATTGGCGCCCAACAAAGGACAGTTGAAGTTCTGTACGTCAATGAAGTCCTTCTGTGTCAAAACGTGATAGGTTTTTATACTAATGGAAATTTCGTTTCAGGTGCGCTTCAGATCCTCTCGAGTGAAGAGAAAGATCACGGAAAATATGAATGTGTGGCTGAAAACTCAATTGGTACCGATTACTCCAAGCATTCCTTGCTCTACGTCAAAGGTGAGTTGTTCTTGATTCGCATTCCCACCTAGTTATTCCAGAGGTGGAAATGCCATCTGTTTACTGAGTATGCCGTCGTAGCTGTGAGGCTGAAAATTATTTTTCTCTAGTACAAATAGGAGGGTGCTTGGTCATTTTCAGTTTTGGTCCAATATGCGTAGGCTGTATGTATTTTCAATGAGTTAGATATCCCAATGAAATCTTGATTCCGTGAGGCAGCAAACGAAAATGAACACACACAAGATGTGGGTATCCACCTCGTTTGTTCCATCAAAAACAGTTGAGATATCCTCATAAAAAGAAGTAGATATTTCTTTACTTTCTTTGAAAATTCCTGCGGAGGTCTCCAGTCCTTTGCAGTGCTCATCCATCCATGTAACCAAAGAAAACGGAGAGCAATAAATATATTTTTTCTTTGCCCTCTTTCTGTTCATATCGATAATTCCGTCGTATTTTATGTCGAAGATGAACTCCATTGCAAATTCACCCTCGCCGTTTACGTGAGATCGAATACATCGTAAATCAAACCCCTACAGGGGTTTGATTTACGTTTCCACGTTGATCCACGTTTCGGTAAATAAATCTCGAATTTCATATAAATATATCAGCCAATCGTGACGCGATATTAATTTCTGCTCTGTATAACGGCAGCCCCCGCATTTATGGAGGCAGATAACAAAAGGTGTATAACATAAATCTGAGAAAGATAAGGTTTATGAATTATTCCACGGTCATCTGACTCGGAAAAACATCGACAGCATCTGATGAAATAGTAATTGCGCCAAGGGTTATCTGTATGTGGGCCCTACTTCCTATTTTTCTCTCATCAATCCTTGCTTCTCGTGCAGTTATGGTAATAAATACAGCTGGCAACATGAGCAATTTGTCTTCTGTGGATATTCTCACATTCATATTAGGAAACACAATTAAACACCATATTCGTCCTTCGACTCATAAAAAGCTCTTTCACTTCAGCTCCAAATCATTATATATCCGTATGAATCTGCAATAGACAATGGATAAACTAAGCTAGATCACACGATGGCAGTCATAGTTCAATAATCACAATATCTTTGCTTAGGTAGAATATTTCAGCAACATGATTATAACACAATAATAATACTGATACACACCATTTCACTTCAATAAGGAAGGCGATCCTATTACACGACTACTGTCTATAAAAAAGCAACAACACATATCCTTTTGTTTTTCAGTTCGACGCGTTCCACCTCAATTTTCGATCCCACCACCGTCACTGAATGAGGTTAAGTTGGGGGACGATCTGAATCTCACATGCGTCGCTGTCGGATCTCCGATGCCGTTTGTGAAATGGCGAAAAGGGCTTACTCAGGAACTCACTCCTGAAGATAAACTACCGATCGGAAAGAATACGTTAGAACTGATGAACATTCAGGAATCGGCAAATTATACTTGTATCGCTGCAAGTGCGTTGGGGGTCATAGAAGCACCCGCAATTGTCAAAGTGCAATGTAAGTATGATTCTTGCAGTAACAAATGCGAAACTGATTGAAACCGCCATTTTGTGATATATTCGCGAAGAATATGTGTCCTCAAAATGGCGGAAAACTTGTTGCAAATACTAAAAACAGCAGATATCTATGAATTTCCTGTATAAATGATAATTTTGGTCACCATTTTACGGATTTTTTCAAGCATCACAAGATGAATCATTAGAAATTATATGATTAGTGTGTTGGCGGATTTCGAATTCTACAGACGAGTTACCAGAGATAAGTTTTTACTTATCTTTGGTATTGTATTCATTCATTCGAGATGACGCCGACGGTACGCTAGCCATTTCTCATGTTCTTGTCACTTTTCATGACCAATTCTTTAATGCTGTTGTTTCGTGAACTCTGACACATGACATATTATGACAGTTCGGTTGATTGTATTGTTTTCATATAAATTAACTTGTTGACAATCTCCTCTGTATTCCCATATTATTATTAGCTCTGAAGTCTCAACTCGTGCACAGATTTGATTTATAAGATAATATAAACAAATACAGTATGTGAACGTATTTATTGTGGAATGAAAAACACGTGTTGATGCCTAATCGAAATTGTGAGATGAAAAATATAGAAAGCTATTTTTGTTGTGACAAACTGCATCATTTTTTTTGTATGGTTGAGGGTGGACGAACTTTCATGAAGTATTCATAACGAAAACAATGATGCTGATTGTTTTCCTATCGATTTCTGTAACGCTGGTGTCCAGTATAAGTAAGTTTTTGAGTGTTTGTTTCATAAACATATTTTTCCTTGATTGTGGCACTGCCTTTTCTTGTTCTAATTTTTCGAAGCAAACAAGGTAGTGGCCTAGCGTGGGAGTGCTGTAATAACATAATGGCTTCAGCAACCATCACTTATTTCCTACCCATTCATTCTTATTCTCAAATGATATTGTTCTTGTTGGGTGACCAGTGAAGTAGAGTTAATGATTTCAAGATTGTATCATTCAAGAGTACACAATACTAATTTCGCATTGCCTCTCAAATCTAGGACATTATTCACTTGGGCAATGAAATTTCTTGCAGTCTTTCTTTTTTTACTACTTGGAATGATTCCATGATAATTATACTGTTGAGTTATTGATTTGAAATCAATTGATACTTGAGGATTGATGTCTCTCTTGCAACTAATCATCAATGACTTCCAATTGTAACATAGTTTTTTACTTCAACAAACAAAATTCTGATGAATTCAATTTCAATTTTTTTTTGCTATCAGTCACTTTCCCTACTCAGATAGATCAGTCAAATAGATAGATAGATATATAATTCATTTATCTTTCAGGTATGTTCAAATACAATTCAAATAAAAGAAATCAAATACAGATGTGTCAAATTGTAGTATTTAGGTTCTAAATTTTGACTACTCATGCCAAATTTTTTGGCAGCGGCTGATGATGCACACTTCTTTTTTATCATCTTGTGGCATAAATTTCAATGATTTTGTCAACTTCACAATCAATCTTTGCATTGATGTTGAAAGAATGAACTCTGATTGTTATTGAGTAAGAAATTATAAAAAAGTATTGCTATGTTTATAAGATTTGCTCAACAAAAGTGTTGCACGGTGGGAGAATCGTTGATAATGAAAGTTTATCTGCACAATTTCCTCTGAATAATGTATGTTTGAATTTGAGAATATAATGGCTCCAATGTTTCTGCCTATTTTTTAGCCCTGCCTGGCCCCCCAGCAAACGTAAAAGTCTCAGAAATCACTGCGACATCCGTGAGACTCACATGGTCCTACAACGGTCCTGAAGACTTGCAGTACTATGTGATACAGTACAAACCAAAGTATGCCAATCAGGCATACAGTGAGATCAGCGGTATCATCACAATGTACTACTCAGTGAGGAATTTGAGTCCTTATACCGAGTATGAGATGTATGTGATTGCTGTGAATAATATTGGAAGGGGGCCCCCAAGTGCACCTGCAGTTGTCACTACTGGGGAAACAGGTAATTGAAATATTTTTGTCAGGTTTCATTCAATTTTGCTTACAAATATGCCAAATTTTGAGAAAATCCAAAAAAATAAATATTTTATGGCACTCTGTATTTTCTCAGGAGAAAAATGTATGGAAATTATCCTATTTTCTTGTGAGAAATCTTCCCTTGATTGAAACATCATGCATAGAATTTATAATTTCATAGATTATGTATTCTTTGTGCCAAAACTTATAGTTTTTTATTATTTGTCCTTAGTTCCATGAATTGATTTTTCTTTTTTCCAGAATGAATAATTATAATTAGAATTTATTGACATCAAATATATTTCCTGTGCATGATATCATGAGTATATTGTTACAATATTCATATTAAAACGATTTTCTCAATTTTTCCTGCCAACACTGTGATTGAAAAACGATCACTGGAATATTCCATACTAACAAGTAAGTTATCTATCAGCAAAATTGATGAAAAAAAAATTATTACAAAAACATTGAAATTCATATAGCATTTTCAATGTTGAAAATGAAAATATTGAAACAATTTTTGTAACATTGATTATTTTTCTAGCTTTTCTTCTTTTGGAGGAGCCAGTAAGTTCATATTATGTGTTTTAGTGTCACATCTCATTCATTTCACCATTAGAAATTGAAATCTCAGATATTATATTCAATAGGTGTGAAAATATGAATCTTGTGTATCTTCAAGATTAAAAAAAAAGAATATCAAAACTCAGATTGTCAGGTGACAAGTCAATTTCAATTGAATTTTTTTGAGAAAATATCAACAAAATGTCTATTGCAGATAATACTCAGGACTGAAATAATGATTCAAATAATTGAATATGATACCGGATATACAGAGTGATTTGAGATGTTTTGTTTGGTTTCCCACATTCACATTTATACATATAGCTCAAAATAATTAATAAATTAACTTATGTCAACATATTGTAAGATATAGCTGCTTAGAAATTAGTTACAGTTAGTGATACTTCCATAAATATGAAATGAGCCTTTTGAGACTGGATTTTTGAATTTACGATCACAGTTAAATTACAGAGACAAATCGTAGTTTCAGTTATAATTATTTTTCGAATTCCTAAAAAATGAATCAGCTCTATATGTATGCTCTACTGATTGATATTTCCAAAAATAAAAATTTGGCAATTCAGATAATTAAGTTCAGAGGCTATATTCATGATGTCAGGATTGAAAATAGTGTGACATTGAGCTCCTCACTTATATGATCAAATTCCAAATGATATCAAGAAAACAAAATTACTAAATTCCTACATGACAAACATCAAAAATTGTATATTAGACTCAAAAAGTAAAAATATTTTTGTCTCTTCAATGAATATTCAATAACAACTTGTGAGACGTAATGCCAGATATATAGTTATTATCAAAAATTATTCCTTTTCGAATCCTTGCTACAAAGTTTCTAACAATCTATTTATTAGAATTCTAGAATTATATCATTTCCTATTTTTGATCGGCTCATTTCAATCATGTCAATCATTGTGTAATTTTTGTTCATCCATTTGTGTGATATTTATTTCAGAACCGGGAACTGCTCCCAAAAATGTCCAAGTTCGGCCACTGAGCTCTAGTACCATGGTGATCCAATGGGAAGAGCCTGAAACACCAAATGGGCAAGTCACTGTAAGTTGCTTTCATTCACATATTTTCACATTTGAGCAACGGGATGTCAGAAATATAATGGATCTCTTTGTATTTTTATTTATTCAAATATCATCAATTCTCATCAAAATTTTTAAGGTTCACAATGGAACTGTTTTCACCATTCAACTGTTGATTTCCCAGTTTATATTTTATGCATTTACTTTATGCCCTTCCATCATTTCTGTTGAGATAATTATCATTAGTTTGAGTTTACGTTAGTACTAAAATGTCAAAGCTACGTGTGAATTGTCTTGAAATGAAACGTGTATCGAAATGAAATATTTTGAAACTATCATTTTCAATTTTTCAGCTTTTAATGGGATTTTCTCTCGTCGTTTCTAATATAATTTTAGAACAGAGGAGAGAAAATTCCATTAAAAGCTGAAAAATGAATGTACCACCTCCTCGAAGAACTTACAGACTGTATCATTTTCAAGCCTGATCATTCCTTGAAAATCGTCTATCAAGATTATTTCGTTGGGCTTATCTTCACGAATAATTTCAGGGTTACAAAGTATACTATACGACGAACGCTCAACAGCCGATGGCCCTGTGGGAATCCCAGGTAGTGGACAACAATCAGTTGACGACGATCAGTGAGCTGACGCCTCACACCATCTACACGATAAGGGTGCAGGCTTTCACGTCGGTGGGGCCGGGGCCCCTCAGCGCCCCCGTCCACGTCAAAACGCAACAAGGTGAGTACAGAGAGCGGGGTCCCGAGAAATGGAATTGATTGAATGATGAGGAAATTACTTTCAGATGAATTGAAAATTCTAAAATTTCTGAAAACGCACCAGGACCGTCCAGTATGATTACTTTTTGTGATTTTTTTTTATCTGAGGTAGTTTTTCAAAGAAAAAGTCATAAATTTCATAGGAATGTTAGTCAGCGGGGCCCCAACAAATGAAATCAATAAGCACCAGGACCGCCCAGTATGATTACTTTTTTTTATTTTTCGAGGTAGTTTTTCAAAGAAAAACTCATAAATTCCACAAGAATATTATTCAGCGGGGCCCCAAGAAATGAAATTGATTGAATAATGAGGATATTACTATTATTATTTCTTATTAAGCACCAGGACCGCCCAGTATTATTACTTTTTTTGATTTTTTTCATCTGAGGTAGTTTTTCAAAGAAAAACTCATAAATTTCATAAGAATGTCATTCAAAATGAAATGACTATAAATGTAACTCATGTTTTTATGGAGCATACTAATTTCAAGTGTCGTTCTCGAAATATCATTTAATATCGAAGATTAAAGAAATTGGAGATCTTGTGAAATATTACAACAGGCATCGCTGAAATAAGCAATTTACGGCACATGTTACGTCATTAACTACGATGAAAGTGGCCGCAAAGTCCGTATGTTTGAATGTTACATGAAATTAAATGGTATCCAAATGGCGTTTATCGTGATATTACAGTATAACTGTTGATAAAAGTGATTCATGCATGTCATTTTATAGGGTTATTCCAATAATATGCAGATTCAAACTGTATTTACGCATTTGTGATCTGTCTATCATCAAATGAATATTGAAATATTGCAGATATTAATTGAGTTCCTCTACTCAACATCATTGATATCGTGTCTCTTATCCTCCTTGAGGAAGTGATAATCATGAAGTTGGGGACATTTATGATTGGTTTGAAAATTATCCGGAAACAGTATGTTCATGCGAATAATACTCGTATCTTCCAAATGAATTTGACATGTGGTGTACCACAGGGATCTGTTTCAGGACCACTCTCATTTTTTATTTATATAAAATTGAAAGGAAAACTGAGATTATTTGCAGGCGATAGGGCCATAATCTGAAATATACGAACGAAATTATCGATGATATGAAATTCGATTCGGGAAAAATCAGCTGAAACTTAATGGAATTTGTTTTCGGCACCAACACAACCTATCATATCCTCACATCCATCTCTCTCACACACAGGGGCTCGCAGAAATCTACGGAAATTCTGGAGGAAATGAAAAATGTCCACTCTAGATAGAAATCTGGATTTCTACAACATCTACTTATTCCATTGTTACTTTTGTAGGCGTGCCGAGCCAGCCGAGCAATTTGCGCGCCTCCGACATCGGGGAAAGCTCGGTTACGCTACAATGGACGAAACCGACGCATTCCGGCGAGAACATCGTCAGCTACGAGCTGTACTGGAACGACACGTACGCCAAGGAGAAGCACCACAGGTAGATAGATGGAAAGATAGGATGGAGAAAAATGCATCTCTTTGTGTCGGCACTTCAATACTCTCATTGATGCACGATTTTTCGTTTATGTCTTAAAATGCAGGGTACATATTTATCGGATTATCGTACCTTGGAAATTTCGAATTTCCCAATAATTTTTTCAAAAATCTGAGAAAATTCACAACCACTGATTCGGACCTGTAGAAGACGAATCTGCAATCGAAAATAAATAATTCGGCACGGTAACAAAAGTAATCTCGCTCCCAAGTGATTTTTTACTCAAAAAAACCCACACTCCCAACTTCGGAGCTCGATATCTCCGGTATGGTAGGTCTTAGAACATTTTCCGATATACAGACGAAATCCTCGTTAAATTTTCATCTAGATTGCAGAATTTTGAACGATTCGATCAGAAAATAACAAATTTTGTTTATGTCTGAAAATGCAGGGTACATATTTATCGGATTATCGTACCTTGGAAATTTCGAATTTCCCAATAATTTTTTCAAAAATCTGAGAAAATTCACAACCACTGATTCGGACCTGTAGAAGACGAATCTGCAATCGAAAATAAATAATTCGGCACGGTAACAAAAGTAATCTCGCTCCCAAGTGCTTTTTTACTCAAAAAAACCCACACTCCCAACTTCGGAGCTCGATATCTCCGGTATGGTAGGTCTTAGAACATTTTCCGATATACAGACGAAATCCTCGTTAAATTTTCATCTAGATTGCAGAATTTTGAACGATTCGATCAGAAAATAACAAATTTTGTTTATGTCTGAAAATGCAGGGTATATATTTATCAGATTATCGTACCTTGGAAATTTCGAATTCCCCAATAATTTCTTAAAAAATCTGAAAAAAACCACAACCACTAATTCGGACCTGTTAAAGACGAATCTGCAATCGAAAAAGAATAATTCGCCACGGTAACAAAGTAATCTCACTCCCAAGTGCTTTTATACTCAAAAAAACCCACACTTTCAACTTCGGAGCTCGATAACTCCGGATTGGTAGGTCTCAGAACATTTTACGACACACAGACGAAATCCTCGTTCAATTTTCATCTGGAGTGCAGAATTTTGAACGATTCGATCAGAAAATAAAAAATTTTGTTCATGTCTGAAAATGCAGGGTATATATTTATCGGATTATCGTACCTTGGAAATTTCGAATTCCCCAATAATTTCTTAAAAAATCTGAAAAAATTCACGACTAATTTGGACCTGTAGAAGACGAATCTGCAATCGAGAAAGAATAATTCGCCACGGTAACAAAGTAATCTCGCTCCCAAGTGCTTTTATACTCAAAAAAACCCACACTCTCAACTTCGGAGCTCGATATCTCTGGTATGGTAGGTCTTAAAACATTTTCCGACACACAGACGAAATCCTCGTTCAATTTTCATCTAGAGTGCAAAATTTCGAACGATTCGATCGAAAAATGAAAAAAAATTTTTGTGTTTGAAAATGCATGGTACATATTTATCGGATTATTGTACCTTGCAAATTTCGAATTTCCCAATAATTCTTTCAAAAATCTGAAAACATTCACAACGACTAATTCGGACCTGTAGAAGACGAATCTGCAATCGAAAAAGAATAATTCGTCACGGTAACAAAGTAATCTCGCTCCCAAGTGCTTTTATACTCAAAAAACCCACACTCCCAACTTCGGAGCTCGATATCTCTGGTATGGTAGGTCTTAGAACATTTTCCGATACACAGACGAAATCCTCGTTCAATTTTCATCTAGAGTGCAGAATTTCAAACAATTCGATCAGAAAATAAAAAAAAATTGTTCATATCTGAAAATGCAGGGTATATATTTATCAGATTATCGTACCTTGGAAATTTCGAATTCCCCAATAATTTCTTAAAAAATCTGAAAAAATCCACATCCACTAATTCGGACCTGTAGAAAACGAATCTGCAAACGAAAAAGAATAATTCGTCACGGTAACAAAGTAATCTCGCTCCCAAGTGCTTTTATACTCAAAAAAACCCACACTCTCAACTTCGGAGCTCGATATCTCTGGTATGGTAGGTCTTAAAACATTTTCCGACACACAGACGAAATTCTCGTTAAATTTTCATCTAGATTGCAGAATTTCAAACAATTCGATCAGAAAATAAAAAAAATCGTTCATATCTGAAAATGCAGGGTACATATCTATCGGATTATCATACCTTGGGAATTTCGAATTTCCCTATAATTTTTTCAAAAATCTGAAAAAATTCACAATCACTAATTCGGACCTGTAGAAGACGAATATGCAATCGAAAAAGAATAATTCGGCACGGTAACAAAAGTAATCTCGCTCCCAAGTGCTTTTATACTCAAAAAAACCCACACTTTCAACTTCGGAGCTCGATAACTCCGGATTGATAGGTCTCAGTACATTTTCCTTCACACGGACGAAATCCTCGTTCAATTTTCATCTTGAGTGGAAAATTTCGAACGATTCGATCGGAAGATAAAAAATTTTGTTCGTGTCTGAAAATCGGAGGGACATATTTATCTTTATCTGAAATCTGATATCTGAAAAAAAATTCACAACCACTAATTCGGAACTCTAGAAAATGAATCTGCAATCGAGAAAAAGATAATTCGTTACGGTATCAAAGTTATCTCTCTCGATTTTCATGTAGATTTCAAAATTGCAAAAGATCTGATCGAAAAATGAAATTGACCACAGTTCCGTATTTCGTTTTTTTCTTTCCGACAAAAAAACTAAGATACTGGCTTACAAAAAACAATTTTTTACGTATTTTTCCCAACAGACGCATCCCCATCTCGGAATCGTACACGCTGACCGGGCTCTACCCGAACACCCTGTACTACGTGTGGCTGGCGGCGAGGTCGCAGAGAGGGGAGGGCGCCACGACGCCGCCGGTGCCGGTGAGAACGAAGCAGTACGGTAAGTATATACAGGTCGGACGGTAGTTTTGGTGTTTTTTTTTTTTCTCAAAAAATAACTTCGTGAGGAAGCAATGGAAAATATCGAAGTAACGTCTAAATTGGTGAGGATTTGCCTTAGATGGAGTCGAAAATTCGTTGGGTGGTGATAGATTATTTTCATTCATGTATTTATCCATTTATTTTAGGAAATTTCTCAGAATATTTGATATTGAAAATGAAACGACGAATTGACGGTATAAAATTTTCAAAAATTAATACTGAATTTTTAATGAGGATTGGAGAAGTTTTTCATTCCTGTATAGTGAATTTTGCGAAACTTCATTAAAATCAGAAGAAAACTATATTTTTGTTATTGTGATATAATGGAAATGATATTGAATAATAGAACATTTTTTAATTTTCAAAAAATCACGATGTTGTCGAATATCTCTTCAAAATACCCAGCGAATGTTCAACGTCTCATCATGGCAAAATTCATTATAATGAACTATAATCGATCCTGGTGGTGTAGGTGCTGTTTTGATCTTTTGAAAAATAATCCTAATTATATACAATACCTGATCTTTACCACGAACGGATTAAGGAAAAGCAAACATTGTGTAAGTTATATGAATCTAACCTTGATTTTTGAGTGTGTGCAGCGTGCGTGAATATTAATGTTATTCTTGCATTTTTGCATGCCCAAGTTAGTTGTCGATGGATATTAATTTCTTAATCAGCACCGTACAGTTTTGGTTAAACGAGAAGCGCTATTCGCGATATGCCTAAAAATGCAATTCAAAAAGCTCGAAACTAATTCATCATCATCACGACTTTGATGATGTGAGATTGAGGTTCCTCAGGGGTCCGTACTGGGACCCATTATGTTCTCCATTGAAAACTGACCGATTTTGGTTGAACTTCTGAAGAGTTCAAGTGAGCTTCAACATGAACACAGTTTTGACAGTTCAGAGTAGCTTCAATTGAAAGGGCAACAAGAATAGTTCTCGTCGTTTTTCTTAACTACTCGAGCACCACAATTTCGATATCTAAAGGGTGTACAAAAGATGGTGGAGATGATGATTTGTTTTGCTCAAAAAGTTTACGCTGTTATCTACAAAATGACACGTTTCTATTACAGTTATTGATTTTTTCTATATATGACAACATTTCCACAGATTTCTATACAATTTTTATCTACCTTGTGAGAGGAGGATAGAAATCTCTGTTCCTTTGTTGAACAATTCTTTGAAATCAAATATTAGAAATGAAGCGAGACATACTAATACCTAGTAGGAAAGGTCATAATCCGATCAAGTAATGTTCGTTCGTTTCTCCAAATTCAGATTTTTTCTATTTCTGTTTCATCAAACATTTTTCTTCAAATGTATTCATTTTTGTTGAGTTAATTTTTTTTGGGAACTGAGTTATCTCATATTCCACCTAGAAAAATCTGTCTTAGAGAGCTTGATGTAACATAGACTCTATCATCTTTTGGACCTCTCTGGCGTAGCATCGAGTAGATATATATCGCCAGCTTGACACATGTATACATATAGCAAAACTTATTTTCTGTTCGAAAAACCATGAATTGAAGTGAATACGCATAATATTATTTATATTCAGTGATCATTCTGTATATGACATACATCAACATATACATACATCAACATATTGTTCTGTATGCTCTGTTCTGTATGTTTATTGTTCTCCATGTAGGAAATTGAGCCCTTTTCGATGACGATGACTTCATATCTACGACCCCATCAACGCACTTATGTGTCGAAATTCGAACAATATAAAATTAAGCTTGACGTGTCCGAGCGATTCCTTTTTTTTATTGCTTTTTTATAGGTATTTTACCGATTATGTTCCAACCTGCTCGTGCTCATAATATATGATTCTGCCTAAATATACAGAGTATTTCACTGATCATAACATCTCACTCTCGGGCGTATTCACTCCGATGCATGGTTTTCCTAACGGAAAGTTAGTTTTGCCAGACGTGTATCTATCGACCCTCGACGATCCTTTCTCCCGCTCCCTTCGAAGCTGAAATTACATTCACAAGTACTCAAATCCGAGTACTCGTACCGAAGGTATGATATAAAATACAGAGAAGTGCACAAAAAACGCCCAGTGCTGTAGCTTTTGGATCATTCGAGATCGGATTCTTCATTCGTTGACAAAAAAACTCTTTTCCATCACTTCCTGTCTCATCGGAAATGACTTTTGATTTTCAAATTGGACACCATGTATATGTTTCCATTTTCGGGTGCGTGGTATTATTTTATTTTAACTTTTTCTCGACCAAACTGTCAGAAAAAAAATTGTATTTCGTTTTTATCTTTCAACTGTGATGTGTAATCAAGATCTAAGTAAGTAGGATTTTTTGTCAATAAATGCACTATATGGTATACTTGCTGCTCAGAAAATTTCAAATTCTGATCTCAAATGATTCAGAAGTTATAGCACTGGCCGTTTTTTGTACACTTCTCTGTATATCTCTACTAGATATACCCTTGCCCCATCGACTTATAAAGAGCATTCAAACGAACATAAGAAAAAGAAAGAGCTATGGATTCATCTGGATGTGCAACAAAGAAAGTTACAATTCGTCAGTTGATCACTGCTGGTTGCCTCTCTTTCGTTTGTTGTTTTCATTGGTTGGATTCCTCCGCCTTTCTCTAGGCGCGAACTAGAGTCTATTCGAAATTCTTCCAACATTATTCAATAAATTATCTATGAAATAATATAAACTGATCTTTATCCAATCTGTCACTACAGCCATAGGCTGAACAGGACAACAATATTCAGAACAAAGTTTTAAAATTCTTCATTCGACTGAACCCTAGAAATTTCCAGTATTCAAACAACAATTAAAACTGAGTCTCATTATTTTAAACACACTTTCTCAATATAGCATGACACATCATAATGTTTTGACAATGCCAACTTTGCATCTCTTCTTTATGGTCGTTCCAATTCCTCTCTCTAAGCTCGATCTACTAGAGATATAAATAATACCATATCTTCGACTCCTACCCGTGCAAACAGCCTAAAGGTCGATACCCATCTGAGCAGCATCAAGCAGCGCAGCGCGGCGCAACTCCAGCATCATTTTCCACTGCGTCGCGCAGCGCTGCGCGACGTCGCACGCGTGTCGCACAAAAGTGCGCGACGTCGCACGCGTGTCGCACGAAAGTGCGCGACGCCGTAGAAGGCTGCGCGTCGTGGCGCTGCTCGGACGGGAATCGACCCTAACGCTCGCCGTAGTACCGGGCGCGCCGCCGACGAACGTGATCGCCGAGGCGGTGAGCCCGACGGCGGTGCGCGTGGCCTGGGACCCGCCGCCCGCGAACCGCTCCAACGGCCACATCGTCTACTACAAGCTGCAGTTCGTCGAGGCCGACCGGTCGGACAGCGAGGCGAGCGCCGTCAAGCTGAACGCCACCAGCTTCGAGGTGGACGAGCTGAAGCGCTGGACGGCGTACCGGATGTGGGTGTTGGCGGGCACGTCGGTCGGGGACGGGCCGAGCTCGTATCCGATCACAGTGAGAACGCACGAAGACGGTACGTTGGTTGGGTGGTTGGTTGGTTGGTGGTGGTGGAAGGGTTTTTTTTTTCTTTTTCGTAGGGGTGGGTGGACTTTCGTCGGTGGGTTCCGTTGATAAAACTGGTGCGCACCGGTGGTTTTTTGAAATTTTTTTAACTTGGATGGAGACCAGCAAAAGCCCCCAATTGCTTCCACTGGTTTATTTGAGGTGATTTGGTGGCAATTTCCATAAATTGGAGGGCTCATAGACGTTGCCTTGTTGATCAGACACAGAACGCCCGCGAAAAATAGTTATTTTCAAGTAAGAAGTGCGCGAAGTGTTACTTTACCGCACGCAGATACAGTTATGCGATGCGGATTTCCTATAAGATCTACTACTTGAAGATGATGTTAACAGTATCAACATCAGTTCACTGTTCGAACTTCGCACGACCTTATTTAGCTCTTGCAAAAATTGTTACAACCAGTTTCTCATTGAACTACTAAATTTGCACTCTCTGTGTAATAGTTTCACCAACGGAATCCGCTATTATCTCATGCAGACCTGAAAATAACCCATAAGCCAATCGACTATGTGGGGGAAGTCTGCAATCATGTAAGATCTCCATCTTCATAATACATCTTCCGACATGGATTCGGAAGGTTCCTTCGTTATAAATAGATATGAATTGTCTAAAAATATTGACCTGTGTACGTTTTACACCTCTGCATGGCTCTAGAGGAAGAGGCCGTATGGATTGCACAAATCGTTGATGATATACAAAGACAAAGATGGTCCCAAGACAGATCCTTGTGGAGCATCAGCATTGTATCAGCTGTAACTCCGTCTATAACCACATTGAGTGATCAATTTGCGAAGAAATCCCATAGTTAATGACACAGTTGGGGTGCCAAACCCTACATATTACAGGAGTACAAGGTCTTGGTGACAAAGTTGGTCAAATGCTTTGGAGATGCTGTTGCCTGATACTGGCTGGTTTTTGCAGCAGGTTTCCTGTTGATCTCTGGTAATTTCTGATTGCAATTGGCAAGTTGGTTGCCTTACAAGTCAGCACCAATTTGTTTGTGAGTTCATAAACAAAAACTATTCACTATCCTAACAAATCCAACAAATCCAAGAGATGTACAACAATTACAGTATGTTTCCAAAGGAGAAAGTTCTCATATTCTCAATCAAAGCATAATATCAACGGGGCAACACTGGAACACAATTCCATTTGATGTATTAAACAAAGATGGAGATCCTACACGATCATTCTCTCTCACTATATATCCAACAGTTGGCTATGCCTCAATTACTTCTCCTTCAGGCGGAACTCTTCCAGTTCGTCAGATTGAGTTCACTGGGTTGTCTTGGGTCAGTTTGGGTGGCTAGGTGGGTGGGTATGAGCAGACAAAGTTTTGCAATGTCTGTCTCTCGAGCGCTAGTTCGGAGCGGGTACATTACAAAATTGAATATGATTTTTTTTTTGGTCGACGTACTGAAGTCTAGTTCAATATAAACAAATGATATCTGCAATTCACAGAAAACTGATTCACTTCATTATAGAATTGAGGATAATAATGTCAGTAAAAGTACTCAGTATGATTGAAAAATTTCGAGCTTGTAGCTCCATCTGTAATTCACAGACAACTAAATTCCTCCTTTTGGATATCTCATTTATTTTTCGACTTGAAGCCTGAATTTCAACAAAATAGCATGAATTCAAATGAATCAGTCCAAATCCAGAGGAAGAAGTCTGGATTCAAGAAAGAGAGTCCGAATTTGGAGAAATATAGTCTGAATCCGAAAATATGAATGATTGAATTAAATATTTTCGAATTTGGTGAATGCTCGAATTGAAAAAATGATCTACCTTTAGTAGACGATTCTACTCGAGAAAATCTCAAGACATTTGAAAATCGATGGATTATAAACATGAAATAAAATATTACGTACTCCGTAATGTACCTGTTGAATATTTTCGTTTTATTCCTATACAGTTGATACATATTAATCAAGGTAGAATTTCATTTATTTTTTGGGAAAGATATTGCAAAACTTCATTTCGTGATAATATGAGAGATACTATAATTTTATAAAACAGCTGCATTGAAACTGGAAGTAAAAGTCTACAAAATAGACTGAACACTCTAGGAAGACATTGGACAAAATAGTAAATTAAGTGGAAAAAGTCAGTACCTACTTCTTCGAGGACACCCTTTTGTAATGATCTCAGTGCCTTCTAGTGAATACCGTAATTTTTGGCATGACTATCAGACTCTATATTGAAGAGGACACTATAAGATAATTCTTTCCTCAAATCCCTCATTTTTTTATTTTTTATTAATTTTATTGAGGTAAAGAATTTTAATTTGTGAATTATTTTCATCGTACAATTTTTTGACATATCCCTAGAGATATGTGTGACAAACAGTTTTTCAACCATTGCAGCTCACCAGGAAGTGTATTTATATCTCAAAAAGTATTGAATATATCTTAATGAACAATTTTGTGATTTTTTGCAGCTATCCCTCAATATATTTTTGTAGGAGGGTTGTAGTTATCCAGGGTATTTCATCAATATTTTGAAAACAATAAGAATATTGTTCTTATATTTTTATTTCAGATACCCTGAAAACTTGAGGTCTCTGGAAAACAGTTTATAAGAACTATTTTCTCGTTTCTTCCTTGCAAGAAATTACCGTTATTTTTTACAATATCAATGAAACACCCTCTACATGTATGGACATTTCAGAATCATCAAAAAAGCGTATTCTTTAGAAGAAAAATAGATGGAAAATAGTTTTCAGCTTGTTTTCGAATTCTGAATTGTCCAATTCAAAATATTTTTACTATAAATTTTCTGTCTACAAAAGCGTTTGCAGGAGCAGATTCAAGGTTTTTCGTGAAAGTTCTTTAATGTTTTTATTCGGTATTTTGAAGTCAATAGTTGTGTATTTATTTTGTTTATTGTTGTTATTGTTTAGCTACTCACGTTCACATGTAATGATTGCTTTTTGATTTTTCACTAGCACAGAGTTGCATCGCAATGGCACTATTTTTGAGTCACATCGGCACCATTTTTTCTATTTTTTATTTTGAGCACCAACTTTGGTATTTTAGAAAAATTAGCATGGTCTTCATAACCTCACGGAAGATTCCCGAACTTCCTTCACATTCCTCCCAAGTCATTTGTTTTCGCTAATCAGCACAGTAGATAGGATGTGTCACTTCTGACGATTTCACACAATTTCTCATGTAAATCTCCATGGGAACATTAAGGTCTAACTTAGTGGTTCTCAAACCACATCTCGCAACCCTCGAAATCGTGACGCTTGCGTGACGATGTGTGACGATTCGAAATTACTACGTTAGACCTTAAATTTGCGAAAATGGAAAATTCAGTTGGAGTGACATTACCTATTTACTAAGCACCGTTCCCACTTAGTAGGTGACATGCGCACTCGAATATGGCACATTTTTGTCACATCTCCATGTGTAATTTTACACTAGCACCTTTTTGGAAGTGTCTTGTGTGATTGTGAGACTTTACACGACTCAGATTAGATTGTATTTAAATGACAAAATAAAGATAGGATCAGGATATTACGCCACATGAGAATATTTTTCGATCGCATTTGAATACCAATACTTAGTAGTTTAGAAGTATATTTGGAACAGTTGAAACAGTATTTAGCATGTTATTTATTGAGAAGTTGCTATTCAAAATATAATTATCAGTAAAGTACAGTACAGAAACAAGTTTTGCATGTGTTGGAAGTTGGAAAATTTGATCTTACAGTTTCAAATGATGAATCATCGTACCACATCACTGATTCATCAAAGATTTTCAGTGAGGAAAATAAAAAATTGGAATGATAATGTGTCAGGTGTAGTATTTTACTAAAAAAATTTTTTTTTTTCATTACTCATTATCCAGTCTAGAATATTTCAGTTCTTTTATTGAATATATTGGCCACTTTTAGAGCTTCCTTCATTTTAATTTTCAGTGAAATGATTACTAATATGCAGGTTTTTCCATAAAAATATCATCAAACTTTCAGGGACGCATTAAAGTCAATACTTTCTGTTTCAAAACACTTTTTTTTCGAGGTTCACAGTATTGTGGTTTTGTAATCTGAGAATATAACAGTTCTCACCTGAGTGAAAACACAACACAGCCATTCAAGATTTATTTTATATTATATATTTTTTTTTTCATATATCCAAGAGCCTTGAATAATGTTAATATCCTATTTTCAACTATCGACTAACTAATATTATGGAACATTCTGTATTTCAGTTGATTAAAAGGTATTTAGGGAAATTCTGTAAGAAGTCATCTTTAGTCATTTTCAAGTTCTTCTTATCCTTTTTCATTAGATATTCCCATTTCTGCATATTAATTGAGAAAGTACTGAGTGTATATTATCAACATTATTTTCGAAAGGAATAGTTCATGTGGCATTATTTGGTGTAAAAAAGTGTCAGGCAAATCTTTATGAATGTATATGTATATAGTCGTTACATATGGATACCACAATTATACCCAAACTTCTACATAAATCCCAATCATCTGAATATTAATCCCTCCTGTTTCATTAACAATCGCATTTTTTTCGGGGCTCACTAGTTGCTATTTCAGTACCTTATTCTGGACGAAGGTATGCAGTATTTTATTATCATTTATAACAAAAACTATCAAATTATCATTCAAACTGGTAAAATTGACATGCTACCAGGCGAATATTTCGTTCCTCCGCAACCTTGGACTTTTCAAAATCGTTTTTTCACGAATATCTAATCAGTACATGTGTGTGAGTATTTTTTGTAACATTTTTGAACCTCCAAGCATTTTTGTAGCGGAGCATTTTTGACGAAAAATGTTGGTGATGGAATAAATAAAACAATCACTATTTTTTTCTCTAACTTTTTGCTTAACGTGGTCCTCAGTTAGACGAAGTGAGTACTATTTTGTCTTTGTGGTAGGTAGTAGTGAAAAATAGGAGTTTTCTTAGCCTATTTTTGTCGCTTTTTAGGTAAACGAATATTCAACTGCCCGAGAGATGTCTCCACATATCTGTCTCTCTTCAGCTAAATCGTTGAAATATTTGTAGACATCTCTGTGGTGAAAGAATGTTCATTTACCGCAAGTTTTCTTGAAAAGCAGCTGTGGGGTTGATTTTTTGTGTGGTGATAAAGTAGGTAGTTAAATAGAAAGAAAGAATCACTTGATTATCCTTTCCTGTTGCCAAAAGAAGGATAAGGTAACTATTTGACCGTCTTTCGTGTGTTGGTATTCAAATGTTCACAGGTTTTCCATTGGTTTTCAGAATTTTCGATTAACGAAACAATTGTGATGTGATTGCATGAAATCCTTCTGACCGATTTCGAGTTTCTCATTCGGTATCATTCACAGTGCCTGGGGATCCACAGGACGTCAAGGTCACACCGTTAAACTCCACGACAATCAAAGTTAACTGGAAGCCACCACTTATCAGAGAACAGAACGGCATCATTTTGGGATATCACGTACATGTTCAAGAAACCAAAGAAGATGTGAGTATTTAGCAGGATTAACTCATTCAATATCATACTTATAATCGTTTGTTGACATTTGACAACTCATTGAGAGCAGACAATCGACTGAACCAACAGTTGATGATCGACTGGTCTGACGTTGGTCCAACTATATTTTCTATCGAATAATTTTCTAGGGTAAGAGCTTTTTCAACGAACCGATGAAATACGACGTATCCGGTGATTCCCTGCTAGAGCTCAACGTGACAGGTCTACAACCGGACACGTTGTACAACGTGCAGGTGGCAGCACTGACTAGGAAAGGAGACGGCGATCGCAGCGCCCCAGTGAGTGTAAGAACTCCGGGAGGAGTTCCCAACCGACCGGATTTAGCTTTAAAGTAAGTAAACTATGAAAAAAAGAGTGGTGGATATGCCAGTTTTTTTTAGTGATGACATATGAAACACTAAATGGAAATTACAAGGAGTGTGCTCGAGAATACGTTAGAAAATTGCGCTTCGAAACACAATAAAAAACATTATTCCATGCTAGTAATAGAACTAGAGTGAACAATATTGTTTTATTTTGTTTCTAGGGTTATAGAGCGAGAGCCTACAGTGACTATCGAGCTAGAATGGTCCAGGCCTACCCAGACTTTCGGAGAATTGAAAGGTTATAGGCTGAGATACGGCGTCAAAGATCAGTTGCTGAAAGATGTCATGTTGAAAGGTATCATTATCGATTAAATTCGCATAGAGATGTTCTCACTTTTGATTTTCCAGGAATCCACGTGACAAATCACCGTATAACAGATCTGGAAAGGGGGGTAGAGTTCGAGTTCAGGGTGGCTGGGCAAAATCACATCGGTATCGGTCAAGAAGCTATCAAGTACTACAAAACTCCGGAAGGGCCACCTACCGGTCCTCCAACTAACATAACTTATCATTTCCAAACTCCTGACGTGGTTTGCGCCACTTGGAGTCCACCAATCAGAGAACACCGCAACGGTCAGATAACCAAGTACAATGTCCAGTTCCACAAGAAATCGGACCACAGTAACATGATTCTGAGGAACGTATCGCAAACCAAAGCAGTCTTCACTAACCTGGAAGAAAATACGGAGTATGTTTTCCACGTAAGGGCGTATACTAGCCAAGGTGAAGGTCCTAACAGCGAAAAAGTCACTATACAAACCGAGCGTGATATCGGTAGAGCTCCGATGTCAGTCAAAGCTGTGGCAACTTCGGACTCGAGCGTGGAAGTTTGGTGGGAACCGGTGCCTTCGAGAGGAGGGAAAATAATAGGCTACAAAATATTCTACACGATGACAGCTGTCGAAGACTTGGACGAGTGGCAACAGAAAACTGTAGGCCTCACCGAATCCGCTGACTTGGTTAACTTGGAGAAATACGCCCAGTATGCTATAGCCGTGGCTGCTAGAATGAAGAACGGATTGGGAAGATTGTCGGAGAAAGAACTAGTTAAAGTGAAGCCTGAAGATGTTCCTTTGAGTTTGAGAGCACACGAGGTCACTACACACTCGATGACTTTATCTTGGTCCCCACCTATAAGACTCAACCCAGTTAACTACAAGATTTCCTTCGACGCAGTCAAAGAGTTCGTGGACTCCCAGGGGATCACACAGATACAAACTATCCCCAGGGTTGAGATCAAGCTCAGTTCTGATGTCAGATCGCACACGATCAACGAGCTGTCACCTTTTACGACGTACAATGTCAACGTCAGCGCTATACCTACTGATAACTCTTACAGACCGCCCACTAAGATCACTGTTACGACACAAATGGCTGCCCCACAGCCCATGGTGAAGCCTGATTTCTACGGGGTGGTAAACGGTGAAGAAATCCACGTTATTCTACCCCAGGCTTCAGAAGAGTACGGTCCAATAAGCCACTACTACTTGGTGGTGGTTCCCGAGAATAAAGCGACGATACAAAAGAATCCTGACCAGTTTCTCACCGACGAGCTACAGTCCAACGTCGATAAGTTCGCAGAGACCTCAGGGTTGCCTTATATAGCTGCAAAGTTCCCCCAAAGGAATATTCCGTACACTTATCACTTGGGTACAGGGGAGAGTAACGACGGGTATGTCAACTACAAGTTGGAGCACGGGAAACGCTACAGGATTTTCGTGAGAGCTGTGGTGGATACACCGCAGAAACATTTGTACACTAGCAGCCCTTTCAGCGAGTTTTTGTCGCTAGACATGCGTGAAGTTCCGCCTGGGGATCCTCCATTGAGACCCAACCCGAACACGCCTACGGAAAACGACGTTAAAGTCAGTTCGCAGCGGAAAGAAGCCGGAGTGTTCTGGATAATCGGGCCTATAATAGCAGCGCTGCTATTGAGCGTGATACTAGTGATACTGTTCATACTGAGGAAACGTAGGCAACCTTGCAAAACGCCGGATCAAACTGCGGTGACTAGACCGTTGATCCAACCGGATTTGAACGCTAGTATAGCGCCCAGCGACCCGGTGGAAATGCGCAGGTTGAACTTCCAAACGCCGGCAATGATTTCGCACCCGCCCATACCCATAAGCGAGTTGGGCGGGCACATAGAGCGGCTCAAAGCCAACGACAATCTGAAGTTCTCGCAGGAGTACGAAAGCATCGAGCCCGGGCAGCAGTTCACCTGGGATCATTCCAATATGGACGTGAACAAACCGAAAAACCGTTACGCCAACGTCATTGCGTACGACCACAGTAGAGTCATTCTGCCTAGCGAGGGCGGCGTTTTAGGTACCGACTATATCAATGCTAATTATTGCGACGGGTATAGGAAGCATAACGCTTACGTGGCGACGCAAGGGCCTTTGCAGGAAACTTTCGCCGACTTCTGGCGGATGTGTTGGGAACTAAAGTCGGCGACTATCGTGATGATGACGAAGCTGGAAGAGCGCACTAGGATCAAATGCGATCAGTATTGGCCGGCTAGAGGGACCGAAACGTACGGTAGCATGTCGGTGACGGTGACGGAAGTGCAGGAATTGGCGACTTATTGCATCAGGACGTTCCAGTTGCACAAGGAGGGGTATACGGAGCGCAGGGAGTTGAAACAGTTGCAGTTCACGGCTTGGCCTGATCACGGCGTGCCCGATCATCCGGCGCCGTTTTTGCAGTTCTTGAGGAGGGTGAGGAGTTTGAATCCGCAGGACTCCGGACCGGTGGTGGTGCATTGCTCCGCTGGGGTCGGAAGGACAGGTAAGGGTTACTATATTGAAAATTCAAACTAAATCGAATTTTCGACATGTAACTACGCCACAGTACTTTTATTGATCTAACAAGCCATCGAAACCGAATGACTATGACTGGCAATCTCTTTCCTTCATGCTTTCTCAGTTTGAAGTAGTGGTAGCTTGACCACAATTCAGATAATTGAAATCAAAAACACAGCGGATAACGTGAAAAGACCACAACCAACATCTCAATATGAACAGAAATCTGAGGTTATCTTATATCCATCGCTCCTGCTAGCCTATATACGATGTTGCTACATTCACGAAACAATATGTCCAGCGTGAATAACAGTCTAGTAATTAAAAAAACACAACAGGATCATTGAATATTGATAGCAAATTGGTATGGATCACATATTGACAGTCACAAAATATATCATTCATATAGCACAAAATATTGAAAGGCCTGAAATCGAGCCTGTTGCAATGTTTCCAGCACGAATCCTATATCAGTGAATTTATTAGAACTACTGAAAAGGAAAATATTAGAAGCACAGTAGTGAAGATTAGAGTAATTTGTTATTACAACTATACTTACAAGTATAAATGATATGAAGCACTTCAAAAATAACGTTGAAAAACTTCTCAAAGGGAAATGTTTTTATACCTTAGAGGAATACTATGCTTATAGGTTCTAGTCATTCCATGAGAAGGGAACTGTGGTATATTTTCTTGTTTTTTATAATTGTATACCTATATATTGTTGGTCAGCCACGTCAATACTTGAATGTGTTTCGTCTTTTATATTATTTTATTTTATTCGAAAATTCATTTCTTACAGCCGGTATATATATTGTTGGGAGGACTTCTATTTTGACTTTGTCGATAAAATGTAATCATTTTAGACAATAAAGCATATTTGATTTGATTCGATTCCAGGTTACTAGAAATTCTTGCAATAAATTTAGATTTTAGATATTTTTCGCATACATAGTCGAAGTGGTTTCCAAAAAGCAATGAATTATCCATCTGGAATCCGAGATATGCCATAACGATAATAATAATATAATTCAATAATAACAAACCTTGTCAACCACAAGGATGAAAATAAATATCTCTGTATGTGTATAATTCAGTTTTTTTCAATATTCGACTTGCTACACATGTATTTTGCAAAGTATTCAATAAAACTGTCATCAAAAAAAAAAATTTTGAGCTTATAATTTCCCGCAGGCTGCTTCATCGTGATCGACTCGATGTTGGAACGCATGCGGCACGAGAAGACGGTCGACGTGTACGGTCACGTGACTTGTTTGCGCGCGCAGCGCAACTACATGGTGCAGACCGAGGATCAGTACGTCTTCATACACGACGCGCTGCTCGAGGCGTTCGCTTGCGGTGCTACAGAGGTGTCTGCGCGCGATCTGCACGCTCACATCGACAGGTAACACAATGATAATAATAATATTGATAACATTTTTTCCTGTACAGAATTTCGAGACTTTCTTCTCGTTTCTGAAAATAATGATGGAATTTATAATAATCACTTGATGAGAGTGGCAGAAAAGGGTATATGATAATGATCACGTTGATCAATAAGATATAATAATATTAATCATTTTTTATCCATCCTATATGATCACAAATAATATGATATAGGATGAGTCACTGAGGGAAGGTTCTGATGCATTGTTTTGTATAACGATAACATCATACTAACACAGAGTAATGAAATCAACCTTGTGCTCTGTTCAAAAATTCAGATACAGATCAATATTTTATCAATGTTATATCATTACATGATTTTTAAGTTTTCAGAGATATATTCAACATTATTTCAATATACACTGTGTCCAATATAAGGATACGCAGCATGGGGATCTGGGATGATGGTTTTTTGTTTTTTAAATAACTGTGAAGAATATAAAAGAGAATTTTTAAAATTTCCAAGGACCGTTGGAATGACCCACTGAATGCGCAACTTTCTTCCCATTACATAAATTTGTATCTCCCACCGTTTCATCCTCATCTTGGACAGAGTGTATTTGTAGTACAGACAGATTAATGATTGCCCCAAAATGTCACTGCGCTTGAAATTCAACTCTCAGATACCTAAAAGAGAGATTTTCTATTTCTCAGTGAGAAATATCAAAATTTCTACTTATTTCTATCTTGTTGGAGGACGTTTCTGGAACGATCTGCTCCCGTTTTCAACACAGTGGAAAATGTTTTTCTTCGAAATCGTTGTGCTGTTCCGTGTTTTGACACTGAAAAGTGACAATTTGTCAGACAGAGAAATAAGATTGATATTTCAGGCAGATTTTCTTTTCTTGGTATTGCATGGTTGTTGAATTGCATTTTATTGAAATACACCAAGTTGGCTGCGACTCGAATCCAAAAGTAGTTCGATGTTCAATATTATTCAAATCTCTGATCAATCTCTGCAGATCGTCGATATCTTTTTCGAGTTCTAGAAAAACATCTGAAAATTATTCTAACTAATAACGATATTGGTGAAACTGACTTGACCAAATATTTTCAATTTTTCTACTTGTAAAATATTTTCATTTTTTCTACTTGTAAGGGAACTGTCACTCAAAGATTCAATATCTATGGTGAAATTCCATGTTTGCTCATAGTGGAGTGCTCGTAATTTTCTCTATAAAACCCCTTATGTTTCAAACTGAATTACCTTTGTGGGGAAGATTCCGAGCTCTTCTTCAGAGACGTAGACGTATCAGCAAAGCTGGCGGTTTTTCAGGTTGATGCGACTCGAACCCGGCGAGACGGACGCGTCGGGCATGGAGCGCGAGTTCAAGAGGCTGAGCAACATTAAGACTGATTCGACAAGGTTCGCCGCCGCGAACTTGCCTTGTAATAAGCATAAGAATAGATTGGTGAGTACATTGGCGGTTTGCTAATCTCTTGAGACCAAGTCTTCGAGGCAACCATGGTGAGAACAATTAATTAATCTCCTGTTCGATTAAATAGATGAAATGATTGATGAAGAATTATTCTAAGTGTTCGAGGGCGGTGATGTCTCATGACGAAAATTCGCTAGATCAGGTGATCCAGTCGCTTCAGTTCTCTTATCTTAGAGCCTTGAGATATCCATCAACGTTATTTTATCATTTCAAAAGTTGCTATTGAGGAATATTTTCAGTGTTTTCTAACTCTGATAATAACGTTAAAAATTATGAAATAGATTTTTCTGAATTATTTTTTGGTACATTGGTGGTTTGCTTATCTATATTTCCAAGTCTTCGAGGCAACCATGGTGAGAACAATTAATTAATCTCCTGTTCGATTAAATTGATGAAATGATTGATGAAGAATTATTCTAAGTGTTCGAGGGCGGTGATGTTTCATGACGAAAATTCGCTAGTTCAAGTGATCCAGTCGCTTCAGTTCTCTTATCTTAGAGCCTTGAGATATCCATCAATGTTATTTTATCATTTCAAAAGTTGCTATCGAGAAGTATTTTCAGTGTTTTCTAACTCTGATAATAACGTTAAAAATTATGAAATAGATTTTTCTGAATTATTTTTTGGTACATTGGTGGTTTGCTTATCTATATTTCCAAGTCTTCGAGGCAACCATGGTGAGAACAATTAATTAATCTTCTGTTCGATTAAATAGATGAAATGATTGAAGAGTTATTCTACGTCTTCGAGGGCGGTGATGTTTCATGACGAAAATTCGCTAGATCAGGTGATCCAGTCGCTTCAGTTCTCTTATCTTAGAGCTTTGAGATATCCATCAACGTTATTTTATCATTTCAAAAGTTGCTATCGAGAAGTATTTTCAGTGTTTTCTAACTCTGATAATAACGTTAAAAATTATGAAATAGATTTTTCTGAATTATTTTTTGGTACATTGGTGGTTTGCTTATCTATATTTCCAAGTCTTCGAGGCAACCATGGTGAGAACAATTAATTAATCTTCTGTTCGATTAAATAGATGAAATGATTGATGAAGAGTTATTCTACGTCTTCGAGGGCGGTGATGTTTCATGACGAAAATTCGCTAGTTCAAGTGATCCAGTCGCTTCAGTTCTCTTATCTTAGAGCCTTGAGATATCCATCAATGTTATTTTATCATTTCAAAAGTTGCTATCGAGAAGTATTTTCAGTGTTTTCTAACTCTGATAATAACGTTAAAAATTATGAAATAGATTTTTCTGAATTATTTTTTGGTACATTGGTGGTTTGCTTATCTATATTTCCAAGTCTTCGAGGCAACCATGGTGAGAACAATTAATTAATCTTCTGTTCGATTAAATAGATGAAATGATTGATGAAGAGTTATTCTACGTCTTCGAGGGCGGTGATGTTTCATGACGAAAATTCGCTAGATCAGGTGATCCAGTCGCTTCAGTTCTCTTATCTTAGAGCTTTGAGATATCCATCAACGTTATTTTATCATTTCAAAAGTTGCTATCGAGAAGTATTTTCAGTGCTTTCTATTTCTGATGATAACGTTAAAAATTAGGAAATAGATTTTTCTGAATTATTTTTTGGTACATTGGTGGTTTGCTTATCTATATTTCCAAGTCTTCGAGGCAACCATGGTGAGAACAATTAATTAATCTTCTGTTCGATTAAATAGATGAAATGATTGATGAAGAGTTATTCTACGTCTTCGAGGGCGGTGATGTTTCATGACGAAAATTCGCTAGATCAGGTGATCCAGTCGCTTCAGTTCTCTTATCTTAGAGCTTTGAGATATCCATCAACGTTATTTTATCATTTCAAAAGTTGCTATCGAGAAGTATTTTCAGTGCTTTCTATTTCTGATGATAACGTTAAAAATTAGGAAATAGATTTTTCTGAATTATTTTTTGGTACATTGGTGGTTTGCTTATCTATATCTCCAAGTCTTCGAGGCAACCATGGTGAGAACAATTAATTAATCTTCTGTTCGATTAAATAGATGAAATGATTGATGAAGAGTTATTCTACGTCTTCGAGGGCGGTGATGTCTCATGACGAAAATTCGCTAGATCAGGTGATCCAGTCGCTTCAGTTCTCTTATCTTAGAGCCTTGAGATATCCATCAACGTTATTTTATCATTTCAAAAGTTGCTATTGAGGAATATTTTCAGTGTTTTCTAACTCTGATAATAACGTTAAAAATTATGAAATAGATTTTTCTGAATTATTTTTTGGTACATTGGTGGTTTGCTTATCTATATCTCCAAGTCTTCGAGGCAACCATGGTGAGAACAATTAATTAATCTTCTGTTCGATTAAATAGATGAAATGATTGATGAAGAGTTATTCTACGTCTTCGAGGGCGGTGATGTTTCATGACGAAAATTCGCTAGATCAGGTGATCCAGTCGCTTCAGTTCTCTTATCTTAGAGCTTTGAGATATCCATCAACGTTATTTTATCATTTCAAAAGTTGCTATCGAGAAGTATTTTCAGTGTTTTCTATTTCTGATGATAACGTTAAAAATTAGGAAATAAACTTTTCTGATTTTATTTTGTATGTCAGAAAAACTATAAACAATTTTGAAAATTTTCGAAGATGTTGTAATTTCCCTCTGAATTCGCAACTTTTTGACCGGATTCCCACTGTTTCCGAGAAATCCTTTTCTTGAACACGGTGTTCACATGTTGGCCTGTATGCAAAAAATGATGCGGTACATAATTATGATACTAGGATAAATAAATTTCTCCACATTCCCAGAAATGGTTTGTCATTTTTTCAAAAATTTCACCAACAATCGAACTCAAATTCATCAATTCTATTCCATCTATTTTATCCAATTTACACAGGGTGTTTAGGAAAATGTGGGAAATCTCTCGGATTCAGATAGAACTTGGAAGAATAAGATGACAAGTTCCCAATTTTTTTCCTATAAGCCGTCTCGACGGAACATCTTATATGATGAATAACATCCTGAATGAAAAAGAGCTAAAGAAAAAAGGCACTCTTGTTGATTGTCGATAAAATAAACAGTTTTCGAAAAAAAATAAAATCGTGGTCCTTTTCATTAAAAATTAAATTTGTTAATTATTATTTTCTTCGAGAACTGTTCATTTTATCGAAAATAGACAGAAGTATATTCAAAGTTCAGTTCAAAGTCCAAACTATCCAAATTTATTTCTTCTCAGGCCTTCATCGTACTGGGTGTTGAAAAATTGAGCATCAAAGATAAATATTGTGTTTTATTCTGCCAAAAACACTATAATGGCAGAAGATGGCGACATTTTTGCTAATTTCTGTACACATAGTTTTTTTTGAAATGTTAATAGTGTAGTTTGATCATTAATTGAGGAGTAACCTAAATTACTACTTCTGAATCAACGTTTTGACAACACTGATTGTGCAATAATCAATTTTGTTGTCATTTTTGTGTCCGTATCTAGCAACTAACATATGAGTGATTTTCCGCTATATAAATTAAATGCTGTTAGAGTTTCGGTTGAAGAAATCAGATAGGCAAATAGACAGAGTGTTCCCTACATCGTTCACTCAAGGTCGCAATATATTGTGAACTCCTATTATACTTCATTATGTGTAACTTTCGAAGGTGAAAATCTCCTTGACCTGACCTGACCCCGCTTCCAGGTACATATCTTGCCGTTCGAGAGCACCAGAGTGTGCCTGGCGCCGGTGAGGGCTGTCGAGGGCTCGGACTACATCAACGCCAGCTTTCTGGACGGCTACCGCTACCGCAAGGCGTACATCGCGACGCAGGGTCCGATGGCCGACACGGCGGACGATCTGTGGCGTATGCTTTGGGAGCACAACTCCACCATCGTCGTCATGCTGACCAAGCTGAAGGAGATGGGCAGGGTGAGTCTCGTTAGGGAGGGGCGGATCGCCCCGTACTTAGCTCGAATAGATACGAATTTCACAAGAGGCACGTGATCTTTGAAGCTAGAAAAATGTTTTCAACTATCTGTTCGACCGGACTGATTTATTTCTCGAGCCTTTATATTTATAATTCAAGTCATCTCGTTTATCTTCAAATTCTCTATTCAACTATGTATCGCAAATTGTCCACCTTTATTGTCATATCCAGAAACATAATTTATACCATCTAGACCAGAAACATAATTTATACCATCTAGACGCTGCTAGCTCTACAAGGTATGCCAAACTCGATGGCCTATTAGAAGTATCTAGAGAAAGAAGAGAAATATATTTCTAGCTTTCTAAAATATTTCCACCTGCGCACTGTTTCTAGATCTATGTAGTTGTGGTGTCACAAACCATTACATTCTGTATATATTAGGATGATGATAACGTTTACAAGATATTCTGACAGTTGTTGTAATGAATTACTTCCACCAGTTCTTCGTGGATTACACTTGATACTTGAAGAAGATTTGGAAGTATCATCTGCTGAGTTGGTTTATGGACAAATCTTACAACTTGAATAAATGTTTGTCGAGGATGATGAGAATAATTATATAAATCACCGAGAATTTCTCACGAACCTACGAAACATCATGGAACCAATGAAATCCAAAAAACATCGAATCATAGTAATAAAACATTATTCATTTTGAGAGATCTGTCATTTTGTACCCACGTATTTGTTAGAATTTATTCTTCACTCCGGATCAAAGTTCTAGAAAAAAATTGAAAATTTTCTTATAAATGGAAATCCAAAAAATATATCAATTGACAGACTCAATCCGGCTTACTTAGATGTTTCAGAAAATACGAACAGTTTGATTACTTACTTTCATTGTAGTATTTCATATTAAATACCTACATAGTGTTACTAAGAGCAAATTCAAGAGAAATTTCATTTCGAAAGAACACCCTATATATCATTAGATTTTCGGATTGACTTTCCTACTCATTCTCCTCCAGTTTCTTATATATAATGCATTTTTTTTGTTTTTATATTTGCAGGAAAAATGCCACCAGTACTGGCCCAGTGAACGTTCAGTGCGTTATCAATGTTTCGTTGTCGACCCTATCGCTGAATATAACATGCCACAATATATTCTGCGAGAATTCAAAGTAAGATATAATGTTTATTTCATTTTATTGCCAATATATTTGCTCGATTTTGACACCGAGCTTACTTCAAGAAATTTCCATAATAACTTCAGCAGAATTTCTGTATCATATGAGAGAGCATTGAAAGTAGTCGATTATATGATACCCCTTCGAATATCGCGGAAAGTGTATGATGATAAGTTTTTTACGAGGTAATGTGAAATATTGCGGCGCCCATGGCACGCATCAGCTAACGTGTAGCATTCATATTTTCACTCCTTCGTGCAAGTGCTCCGCGGTATTTGTGTATTTTCATCAGTATATTGATGTAAATGTTGTTGTTTGACAAGATTGGAATTGAAATTTATGGTTGGATATCTTGTCTTCTATTTTACATTTTACAATCAATAATACAAGAAACGATCCGAAAAAAGGTCCACTTGCATCATACATTGTTTTTCAGTTAGCTTATTCAAATTCTCTGAATTTGTTCAAACTGACGGAGAATTCGATTCCTAATCCTCGTGGTTTCCAGGTGACCGACGCCAGAGACGGCTCATCCAGGACAATCAGACAGTTTCAGTTCACCGATTGGCCGGAACAGGGGGTTCCCAAGTCCGGCGAAGGCTTCATCGACTTTATCGGTCAAGTGCACAAGACGAAAGAGCAGTTCGGACAGGACGGGCCCATCACTGTCCATTGCAGGTCGGTTCAAGTTCTGAAAACGAAATTTCACCTGTCATTTGAGGAAATTGAGAAAGATTTTGGTAGGATATCGAGGCTGGAAATTCATGAACTAGCTATGAATTTTGAAAAATCGTCATACACACTGCGGTGTGCCGTATTCAAACTGCATTTTTCGCTATGCTTGACTGCATCTGATTTAGTGAAAATTCAGTAATTTTGATGTAGTTTTCAAAGTTGAAAACATTTATTTCAGTCTCGTTCACTCAAATTTGCAATATTGTTTCAGATAATTGAAAATATTCATGCTTGAAGCCACTAATGAAAAAACTCCATCAACCTAGCAGAACCAATTGTATTTCAATTCAAAATAGTGGCAAAATTTATTACTAATTCATTACCATTTTCGCGAATTTATTACTCTTCATTAAATGTTTTTTGCGAAGGTCGGAATACTCCATGATTCATCATCCTTTTATTACACTGATTTTGTTGTTTTCAGTGCTGGCGTGGGTAGGACTGGCGTGTTCATAACCTTGAGCATCGTTCTCGAGAGAATGCAGTATGAGGGAGTGGTCGACGTTTTCCAGACCGCTAGGATTTTACGTACCCAACGGCCTGCAATGGTGCAAACAGAGGTGAGTCCATTTATCTAATCGTCAAGTTCACTTTCGATTCGATTTCGAACATTGTGAACTTTCAAAGAAAAATCTAAAAACATCTATCTTATATCTCAAAAAATGCGACTGAGAATTGATCTCAAGAGAGCCAGCCCTTTCTTTTCAACTGAACCGTCACCTGTTACCTTATTAACTGGCAAACATCACCTGTCAACCGTCAAACTTCTCCTGTTATCTTTCATCTGTCAACTATGAAAAACGTGACAAAGCGCCAAAATGCGAAAAACCCGTTTCTTTGACACTTTATGCTCATAAGTTGTCATTGCAATACTTCGACAAACGTGATTCTAAAAGCACTATTCGTATTTCAAAAAGTAAAGGTGCGCTTGTCCTACTTCAAAAATTTTTATCTCCTCTACATAAATGAAGAGAATCAATTCAAATTTGGATAGTTCAGGTTGAGTTTGAGAAGATGTAGGCACTTTCATGAAAAGTACAATTTCTTGACAAACCTGAAATATCTTATTCTCATTTTTTACCGACCATTTGCCAGTCATTGCATCTGATCTGTCATACATCACCTGTCACTGTCGAAATACTTGTTGACTGAGTTGTATTTTTTTTTCAGGATCAGTACCAGTTTTGTTATCGGGCAGCCTTGGAATATCTCGGCTCGTTCGATCACTACGCCACCTAGGGCAACACAAGTCCGCCCTGAACCACGCCCCTTCCCCCTGATCGACATGGGGCGGGCGGTGCCCGCCCTCGGTCCAGTTAGCATAAGCGTATCGTTAACAATATACAGGCTAAAGCGTTATGCATATTGCATATTTTTACTGCCAAAAGATTGGATACTTTGGGGACGAGGTCGAAAATGGACTTTTTCTACGATCACGCAAAATGATTTATACTTTTAGAGTGACAAAAATGTTACTTCTTGCACTAGTGCAACACATAACAGGAATTTTGGATTTGTTGTATTTTGAATGATGTCTATTAACTTCAAGAGGTGATTACTTGCATGGTTTTATGAAAAAAAGTTCGTAAATAAGTGTTTACTAATTTGCTTCCTTACCGAGTAAGTTTCAATAATTTTCAATCACTTCAATCTATATATTTTTTTGTTATCTTTGGGAATCTCGAAAACTGTGACTCATCACAAAATTCAGATTTTAGAATGTCGTGATGGCAAGAATTGACACTTTCTGTTTTTTAAGGTCTGTTTTATAATAAGAAGGAAAGGGGTAAAGGGTTTTGTCAAAGTCTCTACAGTGTTCAGATGCTGATTAGCATTTTTTTGACACCTGAGTTATCAATACCAAATTCAACTCAGAAAGGGTCATAGGTATTTTTTGCGAAAAACAGGTTTTGATCAACGAAACCCATGACATATTCAATCATATATGAAAATATTGTAATATACACTTCTTTCAGCTTTTTTTCACACCCGAAGATGGATTCACCTTCTTCCATTCAAAATGCACTTTCAAGTATTAGAACACTTAGTTCTGTGAGTTGAAATTCCACAAATTCTCGTTTGACACCATCCTCCATTTGAGAGAAAAAATTTGCGCCGATAACTGCAAATTACGATTTATTTTTCGTACTAGAACAAACGTATGATACTGGGTACTCTGAATACTATAAAAAAATATCAGCTTTTTGCACGATAATAGGAAAATACCTCCTTTTTCTGCCTTCGTCCTTCGAGAAGTGAATAGTGAATAATGTTATCGTTTCCATAGCGTGCAAATGTGTGTGAAATATGTGCCTAATGTATATGTGGAAAGAAATGTCAGAACTTATATTTATTTTCAACAAGATACGACATGTTCGATGTATAAACAGATTTGTGGTTCACGCTTTAGATGAAATTAATTAATGAGTCCTTTCGCATCGTTAAGGATTATAGGCGATTGAATTAAGATTTATCCTTGCAAGATACGTGGAAGGCGGTTATTAAATGGAATGCTAAGAGAATTAATTTTTTCGTGAGTCAACAAAATCCTAAAATCGTGCTGCTCAAAATTCTAAGGTAACTATTATGCTCTATCGGATGTCCCACGAAGAAAGACTAGATAATTTTGAGAATTTAGTAGTTTACCCAAATCGATTTCGAAAGGCAATTTGTCTAAAATATACCGGAAGTTCAGGCCAATTTTCCTATTTTAAGTATGACACTATATATTATTTCACTTTTCGATTATATGTGAAATCACAGTCACATTTTTTCACGTTGATATTTTGATGATAAATAAATACAGAGTGATCAGAAACCAAAATTAAAAATCAAAATAAAAAATGAACTCATTTTTTTTCAAATGGAAACCATCTATTAACTCAGTTATATCGTATTAGTCATAATTATTACTGATA
The DNA here is from genome assembly GCA_963576655.1 of Gastrophysa polygoni. Classification (NCBI taxonomy): domain Eukaryota; kingdom Metazoa; phylum Arthropoda; class Insecta; order Coleoptera; family Chrysomelidae; genus Gastrophysa; species Gastrophysa polygoni. Next base: position 23,717,109 of record OY755090.1, on the reverse strand, counting down.
ACTGTCCAATGTTGAGAAACAGTGTCATTTCTGTAGGATTTGATTGTTCGTTTATGTCATCTTGGCAAGCTAACAATCAAAGTCGTACAGCATTTGCACAACATAAAAATGTTGAATCGCAAATTTTTGGAAAACTAAAAATTTTTGTACTAGACAAGCTAATACGAAATCAGCCCCTGTTTTCATTGCCAAAAAAGATCAAATTCCGTTTCTGTTCAGTAGTTGTAGAATGTTATAATGTGTCTTATATAAAATAGGCAAGTTGACAATTCAATACTAAGGTGGCAAATTTTCAAAATTTCCCGAGAATTCAGTCGTGGAACAACCTGTAAAGTATTAAAGTGTTCCAATTATTGAGCAGTTTATAATTCGAACTTCTGTATTCACTTGTTGGAATGTCCGTGAAGGCCATGTGCATCGTTTCAATGTTTTCCTAAATTATTGAGATTATTCTCCTACTGGGTGTTTCATTGATGAATGAACTTCATTGATGCATTTTGTTTGTTCTCGGTTGATTTTTCTGTCATTTCTCCTTAAGATTATTCACGTTCGAGGTTCAATCTCTTATGCTAGGTTCTCCTGTATAACCTTATTTTTTCAATTAACCAACTTTGACTTAGTGAAACAAGTAATGTTAATATTACAATGAAACGTGTGTATATATCCGTATATATTATAGGTATTTTTTTATTTTGTTACATTTATATTAATTTTATCGACCTATTTTGCATATCTGAGTATAATCCATGATATTTCAGAATTCAAATACCGTCATTTGTTTTTCCTTCCAATACGCTAGTTTTTCGAAAAAATAAAGCTAAGTATCGGGTTTTCGAAAATCTGGAATTTTGCATACACAAGGTGTCCTACCCAAAGTATACAGCAGCATTAACTCTGGAAGCTCTGACTTTCTTTAAACTTGGTGAAAAACGTGTTAGGTTTTCGTTTTTTTTTTCATTCTGTCAAAATATGCGACGCATTCTCCTATGGGAGAATTACGTGGGTTTGAGGAATCAGCTACATAGTCATCTAGGCTGTCTACTTTTGATTGAGACACCCTGTGTATCATTCGAGATTAATTAAAAGACATTTTCGTAGATCAATTACTCGAATATATGTTACCAAGATATTTGGTCCGCATTGTTTCGACTTTATTTTTTAAAATATTTGGAATTATGAAATACCAGTGATTATTTTGTACTGAAGCAATATTACTGATTGTTTCAACAATTATTGACAATTTTTTTCAATTCAGCAGCTATAGATCAACCTCACAGCTTTTTCGTACTGAAAACATGACATTACAATTGACAGCTAAATAATAGGGTTGGCAGTGAAAAATGTCTCTTAGTTCAGACATTTCGGAAAGTTTGTTGAAGTGAAGTATATGTATGTAATAATTTTGTTATCCATTGAGACATTTCAATCGATAAATCGTTGATTAATTTTATTGAATCTCACAGAGCTTGCAGTTAAAATACAATATGAAAAAAATCTCATTGCGAATTTCCTCTTTCAAAAGTAGTGCATTCATATTCGTATGCCAACTCACTCGAGACAAATGGCAGTCGACAGATGATATATGACGGTTGACTCATGACACTGACTTTCAACAGATGACAGTGGGAAAATGTGTAGGTGTCATATCTTTATATACCTTTTTTAAAGTTTTCTAAAAATTATCTGTGCAATTTCATACGTCATCTGTCAAGTGTCATAGTCATCTTCCAAATGTCATGGTTATCTGTCAAGAGTCATCTGCCATACGTTGGATTACCAAACTTTCACAGGTTAGGCACTGACATGAAGTTGACTGAATGGTTATGCCTATTATAGTTCTCTGCCATTTAAATGAAATTTATCAATAATCATTAAGGTATGGTGCCGCTGTGCTCGAAACTTGTTTATTTTCTAGTACATCACTTCATTGATGTCTACGTTGATTTATATATAGTAAATAACCTAATGTCTTCATTGTGATATTTTGTTTTTTACATCAATGTTTTTACAGTTTTTTGTCTTTTTCTGAATTTCTGTGTATATTTTCGTATGTCTCATGGTGTACTTCACTATTGTCAATAAATATTTAGTTTGATAACTAGTTGAACGATTTGTGTTTCATTTCACAATGCTAGAAAGTACTGAATAAACGAAAAATTGTGTGGAAAATTGCAATTCCGCCAGTGGCGTAGAATTCAGGAAGGATCAAGCAATCATCTGCCCCTGTCGTACGCATCTGTTAATAGCTAGAAACGTTTATTCAACATTCAGAAGGGTGTTGGTACCTACACTTCTCAGCAAATATGTCAAGGTAGTGGGCACAGATAATTTCTGAATAAAACGGCTGTAGCTCAGAGAGGAGACACATTTTATCAAGGTGATTCGAGTTAAATCTTCATAATTTGAGTTTAGGATTCTGTAGTTGAAACATTTCCAATGAGTAATGAAATGAACTATATTCTAGAGTTTTCGAACAATTCCTGTTTTTCCTAATCCTGTAGGGTATGAAGTTGCCAAACTTTGAGTCTCTTAATTTGATGTTGAATTTTATGGCCAAAAATTTGCAACAAAACAGAGATTTGCCAGGAAGCAAGTGTTTTTCGATGTACTACAAGAGACTTACCTCTGTGTTCCTCTTCATATAATTCTCGAGAAATCCGTGATTTTCTCATTCCTGTATGGTAATTTAAATTCCCAGGAGCAGAATCTATTCGTATAACCTTTGCTGCCACAGCAGAGAAAATTCTGAAAAAAAAACCAATGGCATTATTTAGGACTCTTTATACCAAATGTTGAGGCTGTTTCGATTGGATTTCAAGTCTTTTGAAAAAAATCTCGATTTGGAATAAAAGAGAGATTTTTCTGAAACCATTTGTAAACAGTATTTCCTCTTCATCTATCATAGTATGCACAGGTATTGAAGATCCCTGAAACCTACTACACAGTTCGTTTTTTATGTGAAAAGTACAAGCTTGACCTTCTTTCCTCTTCATCTATCATAGATTTCGAGCAATTAATAGTCTACTGCTTGCATGGTTTTCAGATTTCCAAAGCAAATAAATTAATTTCTGTTTTTCAGATGATAGAAGATAGATATCAGAAATGTCTGTGGCGTGTTAGAATGCTCTATAACTATTTTGACTTTTTCAATCCAAACATCAATAACGATTTTGATTGGAAATGGATTTTTCATAGACTCATAGACAAACGCCTAATTTTTTTATACAGTGTGAGCAGACGAAATATCGAAACAAAGATCATCAGGAACTGTCTTGAACTATCAGAAGGACATGAAATTAATCGAAATGTATATACATGGTGACACATTTTGTCATAATTACATTTGGTGTGACATTCACTTACAGACCGCCTTACTCTATATTTCATTCCATTTTATTGGAAGCACATTGCATTCATTCTATGACAATAAAACTATATTCAGGAGAAAAAAGGATAGATACGAAGCATTCGAATCGCATGGGAGTAATATATCTGTACAAAATTGAATATGCATGTATCGAACTATTCGTATACAACATCGAGACAAAAAACTCCCGTTCCGAACAAAATCCATATCGTCTTCGTAGAAAACTTCGAATTTCACGCTCGGTAAACTCCGCAACCGTACGCAAGAAACTTCCAAAGTACAGGGGCGTAGGCAAAAAATCAACGAGAAATACAAGACAGGAATGAAAAAAAAAACGACATTTGAACAAGTGATGATAAAGCAGATGAGAAAACAAGAGGATAGTATGAATACTATTGTAACCTAACGAAGATTCGTAATCCCACTATTTAGTAACGTGGCTGTATAACATTATTCTGAGCTACTGAACATATAAAATCATAATTCACTGAAACTTGTAGTAACTGCTATCAAGATATCTTTAACAAATCCATATAAAATCCGCACATTTCCTCATTCATACATGTTATTAAATATTACTGAACTATAATATTACTGCTGGATTATAAGATACCAAATTAGTAGTGGTTACGCTCTTGAATAAAATCGTGAATTGAAGTAAGAAAAACAGTAGAGTTTCCAGCGTGAAAACTGAAAATTTCTCGTGCCAGAGTTTTCCACAAAGTACTTTTGCCTTCCCCAGCGGGTGCCCATGCAACGAAGGCTAGAGAATAGGGGGTGGTGAGGGTGTTATAACTCACATGCTGAAGTTTATGGAAATCCTACTTGAGCGGCTCTTTCCCCTTTCATAGGGGGTTGTTCGAAGTTCTGAGACGCCATTCCCCGCTTCTTTCTCCGTTTTCTTGGATATACAAGAGATAGGTACAGGTCGATTCGCCTCGGATAAGGGGGCCAGTGTGTGTGAGTTGATGTATAGTGCAGTTATTTTCGATGCATTGAAAAACTCAATTCGAAAATTCTATTTCATTCGAGTGAAGCACACAAAACGCACTTTTTCACTCACTCAATTCACTCACGAGCATATCACTTCAAGTAAGGTTTGGTCACATTCACAACATTCTCTGATCGAGAAATATCCTAATGAAAATGAGACTGCTACTTACTCATGAAAAATGATCCATGAAATTTGTTTGCTGGAGACTGTCTCTATCATTCCATTTCACTTCATGAATTCAATAATTACGGGGCCGGGAAAATGCAAAGGAATTTTTTGAAAACACTCTTAGGCAACAGGAAACAATGAGTGTGATGGGTTAGGAAACACAGCGAAGAATTATTATCAGTGCCACTGAAATCAAAAGAGGTGTTCCACAAGGAAGTGTGCTCGGTCCATTAGTATATAGTATATATAAATAACCATCCAGATATATCCAGTGGTCAGTGGATCGGCTCTTGTTCTGAGAGAACATTATCTCAAATATTTTCTTCAGTTTCCGATTATATCAATTGAAATAGTAGGATTATTCATAGTCATGACTTGACTCGAATTCTTCAACTGTTCGATGGATAAAATATAAAGATAAATAAATCTGTGGATTCTGAATCTATCGATAATTATCACAGAAAAAAAATCTCATCGTGTTGAATATTTCGAAATTCGTTACGTTGCAAGTAGAATCTCCAAACATTTTGCAAAATATATAGGATGAAACTCCAGAAGTCAAAGTTAGGTCTGAGCTGAATAAAAAAAAGAATTTCTTCGCGACTAGATTATTCAGGTTTCAAACCAAATTTCCAACAAAATTGTATTACTGAGTCATCAGAAATGATTTTTTGAAGCAAATTTCAGCTCTTCTCTGATATATCTGAAACAGAAGACGTTGAAGTAGATCTTTTTCAGCGATCATCGTGTATCCATAAAAACACATTTTTCCCCAATCGCATTTTTTTCTTCCTTTGAAGCTCTAGGAAATCGCAATAGTGAGGAACGAATATATATATTTGGAGTTTGCTCACCTTATTGGACGTGGATGTTGATGGCCTTGGTACGATTTTCGATCAGCCAAATTGTCTTGCATATTTCCTGTAACGAAATTGTTTGCGTCAATGTTGAAATGTTGAGAGGAACAAGAATCAATGAGCGATGGTGACAAAACAATTTTTCAATAGAAAAATAAAATAAACATCGGACATCTAGCATCTTTCTTTCCCAAAGAAGTGAATTTTTGTGTGGACAGTTTGTGTGCCTGAAGCATATCGAAATACTACTTCATCATATAGAGAAAAAGTGTGGAGCTATAAATTGAACCCCTCAACATATTGTTCTCAAAAAAATACCTGTTTTCTATGCAACTATCTATTTTTATAGTTGATATTGTTGATTCGTCAATTATTGACATCATGGAATTGAATGAGTTTGGTAAGCAATAAAAACGAAATAAATTCAATGTCCCTCTTTTTTTGATAATTGCCGCACAGCTGAAAAAAGTATTACTTTTTCGCAAATAACGCAATTTTTCATCATCAAAAGTTACATCGAATGTATTAAAACAATCCACTGTAATTATTTTCATCCAATATTATCAATTAGGATGAAAATATCACAACTTTACTCGACTCCTACTACGACTCGCCTCAACTCTCGATGAAGTTTTCATAATTCAATTCCGGAGTTTCCAGTGCTGAAAGCTCTCTCTCCACAAATTACTTTATTGCCGACCCATTAATATGAATGCTCCAGCGTCTTTCCGGCAAACGCCTTCATTTCGGGAATTTGGTTAATTGCACCCCTTTCAACAGGTGGTAGCCAGTTCCATTCGAATTTTTCGTTATCAAGAAATCGTTTCCACGGAATACAGAACAATCTGGATTTATCCTAATTCGTCTGTTTTATCATGTGAGTATCTTTTATTTCATTTATGATACAACTGAACAATCATTTTTCTTCCAGAGTTAAATCTTGAATAAATTTTTAGATTTCACAATGATTTTGATCATTTGATGGGATTTGTGAATGTTTTCATCTTGATGATTATCTGATATCGATATCGCAAAGAATCCTGATGGTTTTCATGTTATACAGAATATAACCAAAAGTTGTTTTACTCTAATATTCTGAACAGTCTGGGCGAATTCAATGACACGATCACGTACAAGGTGATTTCGAAGCCACATCTTCTCCAAAAATTAGTTTTATCACAAGGAAATTGAAATTTTGAATTCAACAGGCCAGGTGGTTGAGATGGTTGAGCGACATCATAGTAATCACGAGGTCGTGGCTTCGAATCCTGGCTGGCCGTTGGATTTGGGTTTTTTTCTATGCGCTGTACAATGTATATCATAAAGTTCTACATAGAACTATCCCAAATACCACAGTGGTTTGGATTCCACTTGTATAAACTGTAGATTCCCGTCTCCTTCACTCGCACAAGCCCTTCGGGGCTTCTGAGGGTTGCTTCGACAACTAAGGAGATGAGTAACAATAATGATAATAATAATAATAACAAGAAATTGTTTGTCCCATTTTTCTTTGAAGCAGCGTATATTCATACGATTCTGTCAAGATGCAAGAAAATATATTTCGATGGATTTCGGTTGATTGATTCCACGACGATCATCCCCCGAAGAATCCAATATCCCCACCGAAAAAACTTATCCGTCAGGGCAGACTAGCTCGAGCCCTGTCGCTTTGTTCCCCGAGCCGGCGAAACGTCAACGGGGGTGGAAAAAGATCATTTTTCTCATGCATGACTTCGGATAGGTATTGTACTGTTTGTTTCCACCATCTTGCCGACGAAGGAAGAGCCGGGCTGTTCCTCCTCACCCCCCATCGATCGCCGCCCTAGCGGGCTGTGTCGAATTACGGGGAAACTCACCCCCACAGCCACCCCCGACCCCTAATATATACACGGTATACATCAGGCCATCTGCGGAAAACGGAAAAAGCGTGACAGAGCGATACAGAGTGATCTATCTCGTCAGGACGGTTAGAAAGCTGGAAAGATGCGACTAACTTTGCTCATCAAAATATGCAAAATAGAAGGAACTATTCATTTTTCAACTTTTCGTGGGATTTTGTCTCCTCGTTTCTGGAAAATGAAGTAGGAGTTATTATAAATTATTTCAATATATTTGTAGTAAGGACAGATTTTGTGATCTGCCCCAAAGTGTCACTGCGCTTGAAATTAAACCTTTAGATACCTGAAAGAGAAATTCTCTATTGGTCAGTGACACCTTGTTTTTGAAAAATTTGGAAATACAAATATATTTAATAAGAATAAAACCTCTACTTATCTTGGTGGACGTTTCGGGAACGAATCTGCTCCCGTTCTCAACACAAATTAAAATATTTTTCTCTTCGCAAAATTTTTCAATGTTTTCGGTTTTGACACTGAAAAGTGACAATTTGGTAGACGGAGGAATTCTGGTTACGAAGTGTTTTCATTAATTGATATCAAATTTTCCATTTTCATATTTAATTTTCAGAAGTTCTATCTATATTAAAAGAAGCAATATTATCGTCTCCGTTCAGGAGAATGCAAGCAGACTCTTTGATTTTCCGTTTTTGGTTGTTGTCTTCTTTTCCTATGATCTTAATATTACCCCAATCGGCCATATGTTGTCCATTTTCAGTAAAGATATGTTCAGCTAATTTTGATTTGTCAGTATATCTTTTCTTTTTATTGTTCTTATGCTCTTTCATCCTTACTGATAGAGGCCTGCTGGTTTCACCGGTATAATATTTTCCACGAACACATGGTATACTGAAAATACAATTTTTTGATGATTGTTCTTCATTTTTCGGTTTCGTATGAGGAACTACTTGAGAATTCCCAACAACCGATACTATTCAGTGAAAACAACGTATGAAATGTACCGTTGATATCCATGCTGGGTGTCACCACCAAAAGAGCTCTCTCATGGGACGATCATGTGAGGTCCATTGCGAAAACTGCTTCACAAAAACTTGGTTTTCTATTCCGTGCGAAGAGATACTTCACACCCTAGATCGTTGCCTACTGGTCCAATGAAGTGAATATAAAGTACAATGCCAAGTAACTATTGCTGTGACGCGAATTCAACGTAACGTTGCCTAGCAACTAGTTCAGAAGAGTAAATGCATCTTAATGTCCTAACTAGTCCAATGAAGTGAATGCATGGATGTAATCAAAGCTTAGTAGTGTCTAGACCAGTGATGTAAATGTAAGGTTAATGTTACCTAACCACCAAATCAATTAGTGAAGATACGATACAGGTACGAGATTTCAGCATACGATGCTGAGAAAAAGAAGTGTCGAGAAGAAACTTTTTTCGAGCACTGTGACTGTGACTGTATTCGATAGCTATAGATATCACTCTGTATGCAGTCACCGATCCCGACTGCATCTCGTGAGGCGCTGTCAAGAGTGGCAGAGAGTGTCAAGTCAAGACAGTCCGATAAGTTATAAATCGACTCGGTCGAGGACTTTGACTTAATTAATTGCAGGCAAGTCTGTTTGTTTTCAATTTCAGGCCGAGGGGGCGCAATGCTCATTTGTTCTTCGTTCGCGATCTAATGAAGAACATCTGAAAGAGATTAGTATGTCGAGGAGCGAGACGGATCCTGTCAAACGCCGTATACTAACAAGAAGGCTGGTTTTTCTCCGTCGAATTGATTTTATAATAATGTTGTTAATGGCGCTGCGAAAACGAGAAGATGTTTGGAGCAGGGGATTTGAATGTCAAGAGTTTCTGGCAAGAATTGTCGCATCAATATACCGGAAGAGCGGTACACGAATCACCCTTCAATTGTCGTTCGATTAGACATTTTTAGTTCAGCTAAGATGGGTAGTTCATCGACCAGTCGATAGAAAAAAAGCTGAAGCTCAATTGGCAGTGTTTGTTTCCAGACTTTTTAGGTTACAATCGAACTTTTTCCCTACCAGATGATTACCATTGGGCATTTTCAATTTTCACCACAATTAATATCTTTCAGAACCTTATATAATGAAGAGCTGCTTTTCATATCACAACTTTTTGAGGCACTGTAATTATGTATCAGACTAAAACTAGATATCAGGACTGACCTGTCATGAGTTTCATAAATAATCGCTCAAAAAACTACTGGATCGTTTGATTGGTTAGATACGGTATGGTAACTGCTACGAATATGGTTCGGCGAAAATATTTGTGGTTTTATTGTAGAATAATGTGGCAAAAATAGCAGAGCTATTTTTTTAGTGAATATCTTGCCGTTGTTGATAAAATTCCGAATATTTTCAATTACTAATACTAAATGAATGCTAACTTAATAATTGGAACGGAAAAATGAAGATGGAAGTCAATTGAGTGGAAAAATACATGGTGTTTCATTGAAAAAACACATGTTTGGTCTATCCTGCTCTTCTCGGAAAACCCGTTCAAATCAAAATAATTTAAATATATCGCCTATCGAAATTCAATAATTAGCCTCCCTGTTCATGGATACAATCTCACGACTCCTACCCCAAACAGTGAATCTTCCTGTACTATAACGTACCCCGCAAATTCTCTGTGGATCTCTGGAGAAAACCAGCAGAAAGCAAAAGACTTATTGCCCTCCGCGAACTAAACATCTTCGCATCCGGCATTCGCATGCAGCTTCTTTTATTCCTTTCTCCCTCTACGACCCCTATCGACCCGAAAACTCTTATATTATATACGAGCACACATTACCATTTCCACTTTGATCCTAATAGAAGTAGCAGCGTCGACGGAGACAAACAACAACTCATATTCCACAACATGTCGGCTGGGAAATTGAAAAATCTTCGTAATTTCAGCTCCCCTCGGGAATGGAAACCCACAGGGCATAGTGAAAATGAGTTTATTTTTTGAAAAATACGAAAACCGCTGGATGGGACAGAATGATCTCGATCACGATCACGAATTCGTGTTTGGCATCAGTTCCAACTATTATTCAAGAAAGACAAATACTTTATTCCGAATCGAAATCAATATTCTAACTATTGTCACTCATTGTGTGGGCAGATCCTATTGGGGATTGTCGTGAAAGCGTTGTTTCCGTATCTTGCATTTTCTGGTAGAAGAATAGGTAGAAAGAATAGTGCTGTTACACTGTGCAGAAATATCATGAATTCACTCGGATTGTTCTAGAATTATGCATCGGACAGTTTTTTCGGCATTTCTTAGATAAATCGCCCTGTATACTCTACAGAGTTCACTCGGCTCCGAACATTTGCTCTACCCAATGAATTCGATATAGAGTTGAACAGGCAGAGTTAAAAGAGTTGCCATTATCATTTGCTTCACACTATAAATAGTGGCTTTTATCATTCAAAACTGATAATAAATAAACAGCAAGCCAGCCGGGATGGATCTACATAAAATATCGATAAATTATTGCGACACACCTATTGAAGTCCCCTGGAGTACCTACTACTTGTTAAGAATAATTGCTTTCCATTCAGGTAGAAAAATGATGGTTCAAGTGGAATATTGACCCCGAACCCTTTTATGTCCTTCGGGAAGAAAGCTAAATGTCCCAGTCGGATTCAAATATATGTAAACATAATGTTATTCAACCGACGATTAGATTTTCTCACATCTTTTGAACAGCCAATAAATAAAACCATCGATTTTTATTGCTCACTGTTGAAGGGAACTTCCATGATGTATGAGTATGAAATGAGAAGAAGAAGAAGAAAGGTACCGACTAAATCAGTGTGAGCCAGTCTTTGGATATGATCATTTTTGGCATAACTAATTTCCCAAAAATTATCCGTTGTATATTCAATTATAACGTTAGCAACACCAACTGATTTGGGTCATGCATCATCACTACTCGACTCAAATTTTCTAAAAATAATTCGGATTAGATATGTTTTGATAAGAAATATTGTTTCGAAATGCTAATGTATGAAATGAATATCATTCCATCACGGTGAAAAACAAACCAACATATCTCCAAGTAATTTTTCCAGCTTCACTATTCATGACTGATCATTAATTTTCGTAAAGCAAGTGTAAAAAAATATGGTCCATCAATACTGAATTTTTATCACAATAAGTATACAAATAATTTGCAAACATGATTGGGGTCTTTTTGCCACTGTACATTTTCTTCTTCCGAAACATTTGCTGGTGAAATCCATGCCGTGTTTGTCTGAAACTGATGCACCTAAATTTCCAGAAAAGAATCCCAAATGGGAGTAAAGAAGATGCAGTTTGAGTCACTTGTTACAACCTTACATCTCGTAATAAGTTCTTCAACTACATCTCTGTAGTTCCCTGATCATTTGTTACCTAGGAGGTTGCTTTGAAGTCCTCAAAATTTTGATTGATTCCAGGTAACTCATCTTTTCATTCATCAATCACTTCAAGCGTGCGTTTTCCCAATATTTCCACACTAGTGCGTTTTACTCCTGGCTTTCCTGATGACTTAGTGAAATGCGCAACTTTCGAATCATAAAGCAATGTTGAAAGCGCTGATTTCTAAGTGGTCGTGAGAAAATGTATTTTGAACACTCTCGAACATATCGATATCCACAGAATATGAATGAGACTAGATCTTGGAGTTGTATTCCATGATAGATCTCACAAGTGAAGAATAAATAATTTTCACAGTAAAAGAGCGAATTCATTTGAATATTCAAGAGTAAAACCTAACATATTCAGTGAAATAGAAGTTACATTTGTGAAGTGAGATTCGAGAGTAATTTTTGAGTTTTAAGTGTCATTGTTGCCAGATGATCATACTTTATTTTGTATCTTATTGTGCATTGATGACATTAATTTAAATTCAACACAGCAAAGAGCAACATCAGGAAGATCTTATCTTGTGAATCACTTTGAACATCTAGGAAGAATTTGACTCAAGTCATTGACGCACGGATTAAAAAGTACGGGTCCTAAATGAGATCCCTGAGGACCACCAGAGTGCGGTTATTAGTAACTATATTATGGACATGGAATCAAGTTTGCTCCATCAAAAATCTATAGTGGAAATGGCACACAGGAATTTTCCCGATGCGGAAAATTGCCACATTAGTCACATGAGCGGAATACTGAACAACCCTTGGAAATCATCGGAGATTGAGGACTCTGCAGAATGAGACATGTATTGCGAAAAACAATTTCAATCACGGTGACGTTTCGATCAATTCGTCTTTCCACGTCTTTCCTGCTTGCCTTCGGGAATAGGAAAGACGTGAATTCCAAACGAGGAGAACTGTGTCTTTGGAAAGAAGACGTTTTCACAATATACAGGGTGACCTCGCTATCTTCGTATAGACAGTAATCAATACAATTCAACGAGAAGTCGATATGAGGGAGACTAGTAAAGACCCTTCGAAACATATCATGCTTTCTTAGTTTATCAGATATGGACTAAGATTTACCTTCAATGCTCAAATTCTCAACACACTGTGTGAAGAAGGTCTGAAACTATAGAGGGTAGCTTGAACCTTGAATCAAAAAAAAGGTATTCGCGTTTATTATCCAAGAAATGAGCCGTCCTCGAGGAAAACAATGATATACAAACAAGTGTTTCATTTTTCATAGAAGGAACCATGATTTTTATCGGGAAATACTATATTACATAACTAGTGTGGGAATTGACATACTTCGTTAATGTAATGAGTTCATGAAATGCACTTTCGAACGACTTATGTACACGACTTATGGATTTTTCCTACGACCATTGATATTCGAATCATCATCATCCCAAGTTCCACTGTCATCAATTGAAATTTCACGAAATACGCGAACCCAAAATTCATCAGTCAGGAACTCGAGTTTTCGAAAGAATCTTTTGATAGCTTGAGAGACAATACCTATGTCAACTTCATGGAAATGAATAAGTGCGCCTATGAATTGTTATAAGTTCGGCAATCCTCGGATATTCCAGCTATCATTTTTGGTAACCAACTTCACTCAACTACGTCAACGTCATGAATGATAATCTCTCTAGAGTATTTTTTTTTCAAATTTCAAATGAATGTAGTGGATTTATAATATCCACAGCCATCGAAATCAGAAAAGGGAGAAGGTGATGGTAACATCACCAGATGAGTTTCGAAGAAGGAAGGAGTTTAGTGGATTCAATAATTTTCCGGAAGATTTTGATACAATATCAATCCAAAAATTGGTATCATGTGTGATGATATCAGTGGAATTTCCAGGTGAAATGTCATTATATTCATAAATCTTTGCAAACGTGCGTTTTTCAAATATTTCCACACTAGTTCGGTTCACTTTCGACTATCCTACTGTCATAGTGAAACGGGCTACTTTCTGAATAACAAACCAATGCTGAGAGCGCTGTTTCCTTGGGTGGACGAAGGAAAACACTCTTTCCACCTCGTGGTATATGAAACACTGTTTCAATAAATAACTTTTTCTTATCGTCTACGGTTTTCCCCCACCGATTTCTCCCATAAATCATCTGGAAAAGCAAACGAGCCTGATGGCAGCCCATCGAGCCACCATTTCCCTTCCGCCTGAAAGCGAATAATGGCTCCCGGCACATGTGACGCCCCGCGCCGAAAAAACATAAACACGCGTCTTTCGGCGTCCCGACGCTAGGGGTGGGAGGCAGAGATGGATGTGCGGAGCTTCGCCGGGAAAAATGGCAAAGAAAGCCGTCACCGTGAGTGGAACGGATGGAGATGTCTTCGTTTTCTTCTCATATTCATCTTCGTTGGCGTGATTGAATTTTCCTCGGAATTTTCCTTCGGTTGCCTACGATGTGGTGGGACTGAGCGAGCTTGAATCTTATATGAAATATCTGACAGTATCGCGGTTTTGGACAGACTACGGGTGGTTTTACCAGAAATGACTCTGCTCTATGTAATGCGATTGGGTTTTTTTTGATTTTTTTTTTGGTATCTACGAATTTTGACCTCAGGAACCCGCGTTTCGCAATATAGACGTGCGCAAACCTATATTTCTCGAGATGATACAACCTTCTTTTTTCGGCCCATTTTGGGTAGCCACTCGGAGTTTCATTTCCCACCCAGAAAACTTTATTGTACAGGGTTGGGATAAGGTATGGAACCAAGTAAATATCTTTTAAACGAAATGAACGATGTTTATGAAAATTTGCAGGTAAATGCAATAGAACAAAATGTATCTGATGTACATTTTTATTTTAATAATATAATTCCGTTTCAACCGGAAATTCCCTCAACTTCTTCAATTCAAATGGAACAACCTATATATTTTTACAGATATTGAAAGAGCTTGTTATTTTGTATTCAGACATACTGAGTTTGGTGTAAAATGTTGTAAAAACAAGGGATGTAGCACTTTAATCAACCTCCTTTGAGTTTTTTGCATCAGTGGATAAAACTATTTAGATAAAATAATCGATGTTGTTTGTATGCATAGTAATAAATAAACGAGTACTCTTTTTTTCTCCACGTGTCAAATTCTAATTTACGGAAATAAATTTTACAATCACCATAACTGATCATCATTAAAATTTCAATACGCTCTCTCTCTGAATTGTACAATTTGTAAATTGTACGTTCATTTATTACTATGCATACAAACAACATCAATGCTAAAGAACGTTGATTGTGTAGACGTGAGTTGAGGTCGACTATGAGCGAAACTTTTAATGACTCATTCGAATTCGACTAGTCGTATTTCGTGAAATCTCAATGATTGACAATGGACAGTGCATTGAAACTTTGTATGACATTGATTCAAACATTCTTGGTCGTAGGAAAAATAGTGTACATAACTCGATACATTTCCGTCGTATCGACTCGTGCGAAATATGCCATTTTCCACACTAGTTATGTATTATACTATGTCGAGGAGTTGTGCCAACAAATCAGGATAGCATACTGGAGAATATCCCTATAAAATTTTGGAGGATCCTAATTTCAACACGCTCAGATTCTAATGATCATTCAAAAGTATTGTCAAAAAACTTCAGTTATATATATTTACTTCATTCATACAGTAAGGAATAACTGATAAATGATTACTCATTCACAATCAGTAGTTAAACACATGCTTGATTTTGTTTAGAAATTAAGTGATGAATTGTGGCAATGCCGTAAATGAAAAAATTAATCAATAAATAGTATTTCTTTCGGAACAGAATTTTGTTTTGTCAAGATCTTTCTTCGGCCATTTGCCTCTGTCTTCGAACGTTATATCTAGATGATTAATGTTCATTTCGGGACATAAATATCGGCCCCCTTCTTATTTTCTGAACCCGAAACTCGAGTTCCTCATACCCCACGCAAGCACTATTAAGAAATATTAAGTAAAAGTGATTCGTATGAAGTATGGTTCCACGTAGGTCCCGAGTCATTTCACAAATTGAAGAGATAGGGCGACGGCAAATATGCAAGGGAATCACCCTCGAATGATATTCCAGAAGTTTACTGGAAACTTGCCACTATGGAATATCGCAGTGCATCATCAACGGTATTTCGAGAACGGAATTTGGTTTATTTGTCGATCAGGCGTCTTCCAAATGAGTATTTCATTGATATCGAGAAAGGTTTATCATATCTGATATAAGAATACCTAGTATTTTGCTGGCTGAAAATTTTGCAAATATAATGAACGAAAGCATTTTTTTCTTGTCAGAGATAAAAATTCGAAGATCTGTTGTGCTTCACTATTCAGTTTCACCTTATTATTCTTCCAATCAATATTCGACACTGAAAGATCTGGGATTGATGTATCGACTCATTTCTCCTCGATACGAGTGGAATTGATGATATTTTCAATTCAATTCCATTTTGAGAACATTAGAAACCATGAAAATTCGCAAAATACTAAGACAGTATGTGGTGATATTCCACAAAAAAAATGATATTCGAAAATTCCTATTTCCCGGCCATATGGTTCCATATGGATGGTTTCACAAATACGAAGTGGAATCATTATCACCATGTTCATATATCATATCATATCAAAAGTTGCGACGAAGAGGTATTCTCAGTTTTTTTTTTATTTCTGTTGTGCCGTTAAGAAATAAGGTACCATATGCAAATACATATGCACACTTGATGAAAAAATTTTTTTTGAAAAACTATAGATAATCTCAAAAATTTTCAAATCACCCTCTGAATGCCCAATTTTTTTCTCTTCAACCTGATTTGTAAATGCTGTGCATTTTGATCTTGAGCACACCCTATATTCTTCGAAGAGTGGTGGAAACATATAGTGACTAATCCTGCACACGGTTTCCCCCTATATTTTTGAACCCTACCTACAGGGGCAATTCCAAAAGTAAATCGAATAATAATGAACACACAATTCTATTTTTTTCTGAATCGTGGGAATTTTTTGAGGAAATTTCAATTTTTTGGAAATGACATATTTTGACGTTCTTTTTCTTCTCTATGGAACACCCACTATGTCATGTCTACTAAGAGCTGTTTTTTCTGATTTAAAAAATATTATACATAACGTTCATCTCATCCAACTCTTCTTGAACTGGGTTCGAATATTTTGAGTTGACACCATATTTGTTGTCAATGAATTTTTATTGTTCTTGGTGACTTTTCTGATAAAGGTTGTGCATTTATCAACGGGGGTTTATCCGAAAATCAGAAAACGAATTTCCCATTGCTCCTTGAGTATGGCTAACTATGTTTGATTGATATTAATCTATGGTTTTAGTAAACATTAATTCACGTTTCAAAAAATATCTTACGTTTGTTTTTCGAAGGATGGATGAGATTTTTGGAATCAGAAGAATGAGTACATCTTTGTGGATATGAGATAATATACAGGGTGATCCATTGACAAAAAATTGGCAATCGGCAATTTTCGATGAGAATTCTGATATATTCTGTCGTATAGGTGAGTTGCAAAAATATACGAGACAACCCTGTGCATATGTGAATCCGATTTATAGTTGAAGCTCGCGCTACGACATAGCCAAGTCTATTAAAATTTTCGGGGACCGATTCCGGGAGCGCGAAGGAAGGAAAAAATGAAAAAGAAATGCGAAACCAGATCGGGGCGACCGAGGAAAACGCGCCAGGAATTATTCGCGATTCGGGGCGGCGGGGGCGGCAAGGGGGCGGCTCAAGCCCGAATGCGAACGCACAAATCACCGGGAGAAAATGTATTACGACAAAATGGGATGTTTCAGGGGTACAGTCCCAGGGAAAGTATGAATCGTCGAACGGTTTTTCAGGTGGACGAAACGAAAATATAATTCGCTCCCAGATTGGGACACTATTATGGAATGAATCCAATGTTTCCTTCGATATTTTTTTTTTTGAAATAACATCTTTTTGATTACGCATTAACGACAGACTTTCTGTCCTGTTTACAAATCTCTTGATATCGGCCATCCTTGATAAATATGACATGCCGTTGGCAAAACTTTGAAAAGTGCAAAAACTCAGCCGATTTTCCAACCAAATTCGCAGGAACTGCCACAGATCGATGAAAATCATGTTGTTTTGTGTTTCAAGATTGCTCATTGTCGCCAATCAATATTAGTATATTCTTTGACGATATGTGTGTTTTCACTGTTCGTTTTTTTTTCACTCAGAAAGTACAGGTTTTTCATATCCTCATTCTATTTCATTTCGATTTAGGATCCAATATCAGGGGTATGAAGGTTTGTTCACTGAACTAGTTCATATCATTTATCTTGTGAAGAAACAGTGTTTTTTAATCCAATAAACATCAACGTCGAAGTTCAGAGGAAACTCGCATGTTCAAAGATTGTTTCGAAGTGATATCATGCTCCAAAAATTTGAGAAAGATACATCATCAGCTTTAGTGTTATCCACATATTCATGTATTTGGTATTGAAATCATTCGCAATTTGTTATTTTCGTGTGTCTTACACACACATTGCAACAGCGCCGTGATCGTTGATGAAATAAATTCGTACGATTTTTCTACACAACAGACAAACTAACAATTTTCAACATTGTATCCACCTAGTCCACTGATCAATGAGTTCATATCAGAAACTAGAAGATACATCTGTAATTTTGTATCTGTACCGTGTCAACTGTCAAGAGTTGACAAAGCTGTCATTGACGGGTATATTTCGATTGGAATGTTTCTTACTGACTTGGAATAGTTTCCAAATGATCTCTCGATAGTCTCGTCATCTATTTTTGAAAATCAGAAACTCACGCCATTGGATAGAATTCAATTAATTTGTCCTTCTCATTCTGGCAAAACGACTGAGCAGCTCGTTTATTACGATACATCGTTTGTTAGAGTTGTGCGAAAAGACATTTCCATTTTTCGATTGAAAAAACTGTGGACGTACCATCATTGGAAACCATCATGTATTTTCGGAATACAATACATTCAATCAATTTCAAGGGAAATGTACAACAAAAAGTGACATTATTTCAAAGAAGCGCTATCATCTTTAGGTATTGCGATTGCCTGGAAGTTGTGAACGTCAAAATTGTATAGTAGGTATCTATTCTCAACAAAAAATTACAGCATCCTGCGTCACCCGGTACAAGAAGAAAAGGGTACAAGGAAAACAATTATTTGCATAAACTTTGTGATGTCACGTCGAGAATAAACTTTCAGAAATCATTATGCAAATACATTCATAGAAACCATTGAGGTGTATCTGATGAGCGGCAGATATAATATTCCGTATGGAATTGAATATGAAGATTCTCGAGATGATATTTACGATATTTCTCACGAAGAAATATATGGGTTGGTTTGATTTGCATACGAGGTATTGTGTTAGATATTCGATAGTCAACAACGGTTGCTGATTTTTATTCCATATTAGATATGATTCAATTATGAGGGTACATGGAATATTCGTATGTGAAATATTATCTCCTCGTTTCAACAATTTTTTTCACACTCAACTGTGAAAATATATAGGGTGTCCCATTTCCATACTTTATCTCAACCCTGTATGTTGGCAGATGATTGGACCGTTTGCATAAAAGCAGATTGCTTTCGAATATCTATACCTCAAAAATGCGTTAATCTTTTCAGGAACCCCGAAAGATTTAAACCACTAGATATACAGAGCAACTGACGACAGTTGTAGTCTTGCAGATATAAGAACAATCATCAAAAAATTGTATTTACAGTATACCATGTGTTTGTGGAAAATATTATACCGGTGAAACCAGCAGGCCTCTATCAGTAAGGATGAAAGAGCATAAGAACAATATAAAGAGAAGATATACTGACGAATCAAAATTAGCTGAGCATATCCTTACTGAAAATGGACAACATATGGCCGATTGGGGTAATATTAAGATCATAGGAAAAGAAGACAACAACCAAAAACGAAAAATCGAAGAGTCTGCTTGCATTCTTCTGAACGGAGACAATAATATTGCTTCTTGTTCAGTTGATATAGATAGAACTTGGCATCCACTTCTTAAACTTGAACATGAAAATGGAAAATTCGATATCAATTAATGAAAACACCTTGTAACCAGAATTCCTCCGTCTGCCAAATTGTCACTCTTCAGTGTCAAAATCGGAAACATTGAAAAAAAAAATTTACGAAGAGAAAAATATTTCAATTGTGTTGAGAACGGGAGCAGATTCGTTCCCGAAACGTCCACCAAGATGAGTAGAGGTTTCATTATAATTAAATATATTTGTATTTCCAAATTTTTTCAAAAACATGGTGTCACTGACCAATAGAGAATTTCTCTTTTAGGTATCTAAAGGTTTAATTTCAAGCGCAGTGACATTTTGGGACAGATCCTAAATTTGTCCTTGCTACAAATATATTGCAATAATTTTTAATAACTTCTACTCTATTTTTTAGAAACGAGGAGAGATGATCCCATTAAAAGCTGAAAAATGATTGCAGATATTTTGTTCTATTGACATGCCAGTTGCTCTGTCTTTCATTATCACCAAAAAAATGTGTGCAGAGTGTATATCAGTAGTTGCTTTCGAAGCTATTGAACGTCAATCAACTCACCGGCTTCGTACACTAGTAAAACTGCATCCTTTTCATCATCTCAAGACATACATCAAAGTGTGAGTAGATATTTTTCTGTAGATGTGCGAGTAGATCAGGGTTGGTAGACTGTTTTCGTGTTCTGGTTAAATAAACCATCCAAAATGCAGTAGATCCAACATAATGAATTCTTTGTTTTCCTCCATCAACATATCAAATGCTTTCCTCTCCTCTTTTCAGATTTCACTTGATGCGCCTACAGCAGTTGAAGCTATTCTACATTCCAGATCGATATTATTATACTGCATGTTCCTCAACTTCTATAAAACATCAAAGTAGTGAACAGGTCTATTTTATCATCTGGTTTCAACAATCACTCATGTGTATATCGAGTAAATCGAACATTATGAAGCCTTCGTATGCTTATCAAAATCATCATACAGGATGCTTTGATCTGCTGCGCATTTTACCACAGGAAATCTGAGTAAATCGTATCCATACCTCAGCATATGCTTCTGTAGCCATTGAATCAGCTGTGAACCACATACTAGCTTCAGATAGTAGTCAAACTGCATTATCTTCAAGATCTACTGGGCATCAAAGGATGAGTTGATCTCTTTAAGTTGCTGGTTTCAATAATAAAGTAGGTAGAAGAAATCTCATGGTTTGCAGACTGCATACTGAAGATGCACTTTGCAGCTTCTGATTGTGTTGAAACCATTCATCTAGTATGAAAATGTTCGGTCAATTATAGCACTCAAACGGTCACAACACGATATTCGCACAAGAACTGTTGGTAGGCTGCATAATGGAGATGCACTTTCCAGCTTCTGGTCAAGTCAGAGCCTTATATATAATTGAAAAATGCAGTCAATACGAAATAAAGTCACTCATCAATAAACAAACGTTACAACTCTGTATTCGCACGAGATCTCGATCTTCAACTGGCATTCGATTCAAAAGTGCGGCTGCTAGATGCGAAAACAAATATGCATCCCTTACCTGTTCTTTCGGAAAATCCTGTCCGTCACACCTATACCCTTCTGTTTATCTAAATTCATAACGTTAATTCGTATATACGGAGTGTGACCCCGTCGCCTGCTTCGTTTTGCATATTATTCAATGCCGATTGGGGTTGTCTTGCGTCTGGGAAAGTATTCTGCCGATTAATATGCAGATGCATTCAGAGGAGAATTAAAAAAAAAATTGGTGGATTGTCATAGATTCCGGCAGGGTTGAGATGGGCTCAGATAGTTTGGGAGCAGCTGTTGAGAAATTTCTCATAGTTATTCAAAAAACAAAAAAAGGTAGGCCATAGTGTGGGTGTAGGTACCTATTGCAATTTCAAGTGAAACCACCTTTGGGATGTTTTCTTTATATGGAAACATCATGTAAGTCATATCACAGCAACATCCAAAAATTGGCACGTCCGATTTTTTTGTGAGACGAATGAGGATGATTTTTATCATTTTATCATTAGTTTCTATTTCAGTTGCTTTTGGCACTGATGAAAAGTATCGTCATCTCTGTCAGAAACTATGAATGCAACAGACATATACTGGGTGGCCCAATGAAAACGAAACGAGGCCGATTAGAGATATAGTTATCGTTCTCAGAAAAAAAAGAACGGTCGAGTCGGTCGATTTTTATTTCGAGGGGGAGAGGATATTTTGCGCGTGTTTTCAACTTTTTCACTTCAAACCACTCTTACCAATCTCTTACCAACGCTTCCTTGTTTTTGGAATTCGATGTGGTAGTTCTCGAGAAAACACGTTCATGATAATAATCGGCTACTGATGATGGAAAGTAACGCTTTTTTCCCTTCCAACACTATTTCTCATGTTGTAGTGAGAACGATGTTTATCTAAGAATTGTGCCTTATGTGTTTTTTTTTAAATCCTGTCCTATCCAACATAACAGAAAGAATCATTTATTTCAATTTCAGTTCCTTGATCTCTCAGTAAATCTCTTATGAATTTCGATCTATTACTCTACCAGGTGTTCGAATCTGATGTGAATGGTCTGCTGATATGAAAATCACGAATTTCAATAATCATTCAATGAACGACGTGTACTTTAGGAAGCTAGTTCGAGTAAGTGCTACCATCGAATGAAAGGATATTGTTTGCTGAACATGCCTATTGCATTCTCATCATATTGTGGGCGTATCATGATTGAATCTTGTGAAATGAGAAAAAGGAAGGTGGAACTTGGAATAAATCGTGTCTCTCAAACACCAACTGGACTTTAATATGCGTGCATCTATCATACGGTTGGCTGTGATGTTATGGGAAGGATATTATTTATCGATGATATATTTCAGTGTTTATTACCCAACATATGCAGGAATATTTGATTGTGTAATAATAGTAATTGCAGTATGAGACGAATAAAAAGAAGATAATTTACCACATATGAGGTGGCATACCGGAAGAAATTAGTGCCAATAACATTAGATAAACAGAGAAAAAATTCAAAGATGATCACTACAATTAATAAGGAAGGATAAGTAGAAGAAGACAAACTAATTGCTATCAACTGGAAATTTCAAATGGCTGCACATAGTTGCCAAATCTACCGTCAATTATGACAAATGAAAAAAAAAATACGAATTTTTGCGTATTTACATGAAGGATATCATGAGTTGCTATTTATTTTGTTATAACCTGTAATTCATATCTACATCATAGTATCATACTATATGCATATAAATCTCTAAAATGTCTACGAGAAAATCAAGTATAGACTGGTATTTTTCATTCTCAAGATTGAATTTGAAAAATTCAGGAATCAAAAGAGAAATGATACTAGTGAATAGAAAATAGTATACAGGGTCGTCAATGCAACTTGAGAAAGCCACAAATCTCGTTAACCATGCTTTTTAGGAAAAAACCGTCGGAGATTTTTTTGTTCCTTGAATTTGAGTCTTTTTCGAGGTTATCGTCAGAGACTACAGATGGTTACATTATTGTTGTTGTTGTTGATATATTATTGCACTTTTCTGGGTATAACTTTCTGAATTGGGTATAACTTCAAAGAGATAGATGATTTCCAAATACATTTCCGCTCTTTTCGATGACGCTAAAATAATATGGCCGCCATAAGAAAAACTCAAGGGAGTACTGTCTCTGGAAAATAGATCTCCCTGTATGAAATCTAATATTTCCATGATATTCCTTGTGTACTTTTTGGGTTATTATCGAGGGAAAAACACTTTTTCAATTTTGTCGTCAGTTTTTTTTCAAACAAACATTGTCATATATCGATGTTGAACATCAAAACCCGAAACGTTTCTCTAAGTCTAAGCTAACTTTCGCCACTGTCAAACTGACAATTGCACTGTGGTATAGGCGATTTTCACACATGAGTTGAACTGTCATATTAAAATATCATGTAACGGTGTCATTCATTTCGAAAGTTCACTAAAACCCCATTTAAACTAGTTCGGGTTGAGTACTGTATCGAAGGAAGACATTTTATTGCTCGACATGCCCATTGAGGACCAAGTTCAGAACCTTGCGGTACTCCGAACCTACTCCCGGTCGAGAAAAGAAATGCCTATCGACAGAGAACAAGGCCGACTCGACGTGACGTCAGTAATTACCCCTTTGCGTTCGAAATATTTGCATATACGATCCAGACCTCTCGCAGGTAGATCTGTCAGGACTCGCGGGACAAAGCGCGATTGTTTCCCGGGACCGGCTCATCGCCACCTATGATCCCCAGAACGAATCTGCATATGGTGAGAGACCGCCTAGATCGAATCGGGTGAGATGATTTTTCCAACCGTTATTTTAGGGTATGCAGATTAGCAGGAGATGTATAATAATTAGAAATAACTTTTTTCACACGGCGGATTTGTTACAGCTTCCAGAGGTACCTACGTAACTATACAGGGTGCTCTCGAAAGTGAGGCAATTTTCTAACAGGAGATGGAACTATTTTCTTGTCTATCGTCTGTAGGTTAATCAATGAGGTGGCATATTCATTTTTTACAGATTTTCGGAATTTCCCCTACTATCCTAGTCTGAAAATAAAAATTATGAATATTATGTTAATATATTTGTAGTCCTCAATAGTCTGCCCCAAAATGTCATTGCGCTTCGTGAAATCAACCTTCTTTTCATCATCATTCAGTTTCATCTTCAGTACTGAAGATGGATAACATATGGCCGATTGGAGTGATATTTGGATCATAAGAAAAAAAGATAAGAACCAAAACAGAGAATCAATATTTTGGACGGAAACAATAATATTTCCTATTGTTCAGTTGATATAGACAGAACTTGGCATTCACTTCTCAAAACTGAATATGGAAATGGAAAATTCAAGATCAATCTTCAATAAGTGAACACGAGCTGTCAACTGCAATGACATTTTGGGGCATATCATGAATCTGTCCTCTCCACAAATATACTGAAATGATCATTTCAATTTCTATTTTCAGAAACGACAAGACAAAATTCCAAGAATGTGTTGAAAACGAACCAAAAGTTATCACGAAGTTTTCATTTCATCACGTGGACGTAAATAAAGAAGTCAATAATTCATCTAAAACCGTCATGTTGGGGGTTCTGACCACTATGACCTTTCCCTCAGACCAATGTAAACCCAATAAAAACACTGTTTTGAACAGGCAACTTTCAAATATTGATGATCAATTTCGGATAAATGTAGGAAAAAAACTCATAACAGTGATTCCATTCATAGTCTGATATGCCAATTGAAAAAGAGATGTATATGTACCTAACTATAATTATACGAAATACAGAAAATAGAATTCGCCACTCAAACAAGTGGCAGACATGAAAAAAGAAAAACGAGCTCGACTAATTTTAAACTCTCAAAACCGAACATGGGATGTTAATTATCAGTAGGTTTTGTTGTTACTTCCAACCCTTTAGAATGCTCCCTGAACATCCCCCACCCTTATTCGCTCCCTTCCACTTCGAATGTCATTCATTCAGAAAAAAGATGGTTGCGTGTTTTAAAAAGTATTGATCATATTTTTATAGAGGGGATGAAGAGGGGAAACGTGACTTTCTACGACTAAAATGTAGATGTCGCTAGTGTAAAATGGAAGAAGGTATTGAGTATCCTCCAATTACTATACCTACTGTTTTTAAAAATGTCCAGTGAGATAACATTGAATACTCGTTATATGGAATCGTCTACTCAAGTTTTGACTCATACTATCGATTTATGTCCGCAATATCAATAGTTTGAGGCGAAGCATGAGAAACTTTTCTCAAATTTGTGAAATCAAGATTTGCTCAAATATTTTGTGGTTCGAGAAAAATCTCTCGATTGAAAAAGGATTAGTAATCTTCTCTAGATTGCATATTTCAAATCATTATCACGAATTATTTGTATATAAACTTTTTCAAGTAATCTAGTTGAAAACGAATTCATTCGAGGTAGTGTATGGTTCGCTTTATGCCAAAACGAAACAGTGATATATAGTAGCGACATCTATGAGAAAGCGATTGAAGCACAGCTTCTAGCTATATCAGGTAGATGGCAGAAGTAGTCACAGTCGAATTCTAATGAGAACGTTTGTGTGATTTTTTGAATATAGTCAAGAAATTGACCATACGTTCGATGTATAGGGTGATCATGATAATCGGAGTTGAATGTGAAGTTTTGTAAATTACTCTTGACTCACAATCCTATAGATGACACAGGATATTTTATGGATATCCGATTAGATATCCAATTCTGGTCGGGATATGCCAGGATTTGAAAGGAATATCAATAATGATCCATCTTTTAGCCAAAGAAAACAATATATTCAAAATGGGTTTTCAAACAATTCATTTCCTTGTCAAGTTCCGTATGAAAATGTAATTTTTTGGTGCTCAGGTATCTTCCTTTTGAAACGGATATCCTTCAGTGTTCAATGGTTAATGTAACAGATCTATATCATTATTTTTTCACTTTGCTTTAAATGGACATCCATGAGATATCCATAATCACTGAAAGCAGCATCACTGAAAATTACACCAGAATGAGATCCCAGGTGCTTATATTTTTTTCTCCTCTCCTAATTGAATTTATTCAAATAGTGAAATTCGATCCTGGGGACAGATATTATTCAACCACTTAAATGATATATAACGTACGGATCTAAAAAAAATCCATCTAATTTTTTCAAGCTCCCATCAACAAAGCTCATCGCTATGGGAACAAACTACAGCAGTATTTATTCAAGGTGGACAAAAAAGGATTTTTTGTTTTCGGTAAAGGGTTCACCTACTGTCTTTCTGTTATGTATGAGCAGACCTTGCATATCATTAAAAGGGTCCCATTATTTGTCCCCATATCCTGTAGCAATCACGACTGTCCAACCTTTATATATATGTACTTTGCATACGTAGGTAACCTAGGGTCGTGAAAAAATTGAGTTTCATTCGATGGTTCCCAATCCAGATATTCAAATTATTATAGAGGGTGTTCAGAATCTAACGTTGAAGGAACATTAGGTTGGAGAATTGTAATGATCATTCGGAATTGATCCTTTTGGAAAGGACAACTGAGGTGATTCAGTTTTTTCTTTCTAAGAGAGCTAGAGAATCTGTGATATTCAGTATGTTTTCATTTTTATTTGTTCTCAATATCATTGGAGAACATATTTTTTCATTCACGATACCTTTCAGAAGAGAAATAGATTTTATTTTATAGATCAAATTTGCTCAGAAACACACTTCATAGTTTACGTAGTTTTTCAGAATGATAACTGTGCATCAGATTGAAAAATTTCAAGAGAACAAATTTGCTCAGAAATGATTGGAGATTTCAGGAATGATTATAATTTCGAGAGAAATCAGTGGCGTACCATCAATAACAGCCAAAATAGGCAGGTGAAATTCCGTACGAACGCAACTTGTGGAGATGAAAAAAAATGTGGTACACAAAATATTGCATCTTGATACATAGTACATGTATGCGGAATTTCATCAAAATATCTACAGTGTTATCACAGATATTGATAAAACACTTTTTATTTTTGAAAACTTTGGAAACTTCGAAAGTTAAGTTTAGGTCATACGTTCACATGAAGTTTTCTTTTTAAAATGCGACCAAAAACCTCCCCTTCAGTTAGCAAACACCCTGTATAGTCAAATATATTTAAATTTCTAGTATTCATGGAATGCCAAATAGTGCAGAATGGGAAAATTGAATAGGAATATTTTAGATATTTTTTCAATATCTTCCAAACGAAACAAAATATCCATAATTATTGTAGCATGTTATTGAACTCACAGGATCTTTTAGCAGGCACCTAGATGAGGATAATCTGAGAATGAGGTTGAAAAATGCCAATAATACTCATCAAAGAATCATCAGTCAACACGCAAAATGCAAATAACCATAATATCAACGAAGCCCACACATAATGACGTTATTATATTCATGATACACATAGTGCAGCCTCCCGACCGTATCTACAGGTTCATCTATTATAAAATACAAGTCGTTTCCGATAGATCGATTTCCTTTGTATTGACAGTCGCATGAATGGTTGTCGGATGTTAAGAGTACCTTCGCCCATTCGAAAGAGATTAATGGTATAATAGTGTTATGCCCTATTATGAACTCAGGATGTTGTGCTTTTCTTTTTTCCCTTTCACACCTATTTTCTATCTTCGTAACAGGTCTTATTTAGAATGCCAATAATTTATAGGAGAGAGGTCAAAAATCTATAAGGAACCCTTGGAAATTACGTTGATGTTTAAATAGTTGTAGTTTCTCTACCTGTGAATCAATTCGAAAGTTTTTTAATGACAATAATAGTATATTAGTATGGAAAGTGACACATTAGTCAGTACATTATATATGTATATTTATTATACAGGGTTGGGATGAATTATGGAACCAAGTAGATATCTTTTAGCGAAAACAAAGATAATTATGAGAATTTGCAGGTGAGTGCAATGGAATAAAATGCATGTGATATGCATTTTTTGTTGCTAATAATATACTTCCGGTTTAACCGGAAATTTCATCAACTTCTTCAATTCAAATGGGACACCCTATATATTTTTACAGATTTTGAAAGAGTTCAGTGTGAAAAAAATATAAAAACGATGAATTTATAACTCGAATCAACCTCCTTTCAGTTTTTTACATTAGAGCAAAAACCTATTTAGAGAAACTAATTGATGTTGTTTGTATGCATAGTAATAAATAAACGTACAATTTACCAATTGTACAGTTTAGAATGGTTCAATTAGGTGAAAAAGAGCGTATTGACATTTTGATGATGATCGGTATGAATTCAAAATAGCAAGCTCTTTCAGAATCTGTAAAAATATATAGGGTGTCCCATTCAAACTAAAGAAGTTGATGGCATTTTCGGTTGAACCGGAAGTATATTATTAACAAAAAAATGTATATCAGATGCATTTTGTTCCATTATTGCACTCACATGCAAAAAGATATTTACTTGGTTCCATACTTTATCCCAACCCTGTATATGTTGTATTGAAAATTCGAAAACATGATGGTCTAATCAACCACTGAACATGGGTGATATGTGCACGTGATATTTAGTTTCGTTCAACTCACTACATGGTTCACCTATTTCGATCTGCACGAGAGTGAATAAATGCATGTCCTTGCATAACATTGAGAAAAAACGAATCCCCATTATGCCTCATCACATACATCACCGTGAGAAAAGACAGCCGATTCTCCAAACCGGAAATCTGTACAGAAAGGGTTGGACAAAACGTTTTTTGTGATTATTTTTTCTTATTAAAGGGAAAAGTACCTAGTTTATCTTCATGAGCTCCATTGATGAAGGGCATAACATATTCAGATATCGTCTTCTGGGTACCCCAACTGAATCATTTATTTTTTCAGTTTTGAGAGAAGGAATACAGTATGTTCTAGGCCATCAATTTGAGAAAAAGAAATGCTGACGATGGAAAGTTACCTGTAGAGTATTTGTGGAAAATTGTACAAAGGTGAAATCCATACTGTAAACAACTCTATGAGTAGGCGATTTATATGATACTCACCCAAAACAAATTGAACAAAGAAGGTAGATTACACACACGTTCCAATTGCGAAATTGGAGTTCTTGAGGTCAGAATACATAAGTAGCTAATAAAATTTTGGAAAGAATCCCTATCGCATGATAAGTGCAAAATTACCAAAACTTCCTTCAATTCAAAGATTGACTCCTGAGTTCTTCTGGAGCAGCTCTGAAAATTTGGTTTTCGTCATTCGTGGTTTTGATATAGTCTCTTCCATAGCATTTCCAGTGGTGTTAGACCGAGTATCGGACATTTGGAAAAACGTGGAATCCATCTGAACAAGATAACGGACGTTTCTCACATCATCCGGCGATTATCATACTCTCACAATAACACATCCAAATACAATGGGACGCCATTTGCATATATGCATGGAGATCAAGATGCACATATCATCCGGAGGTATCAATTACACGAAAAAAATTAACCAAATCTGCATACGGCCATAGACAGAGTCACGGTGATGGGATTTTGACAAGAAAGACCTTACCTGCCTCTGCACTCTGCATGGCCTTTTGTTCTTTTTTTGCTACACCCCTTTCTCATTGAACTGAAACAACAATTCCTCGAGAATTGATAGGCAACGTTTTTTTTTTCTTTAATTATATTCGTGAGGCTATTGTTGCAACAGTAAAATAAATTAGTACCTACTGCCAGCTGGAGAATGAGCATTTATGTGTGAGATCTTTGTATGATTTTCGATGGAGGGAGATTTCATTAGGATACAGTCGCTGCGAAAGACAATGATGACAGTTATTCCTGGAGGCTGAAGAGAATATTTTCATTCTCCTGTATATTCGAGAAGTCCATGAAGAAATGAAACGTATTTTTAATCAATATCCTATAGTTTCACCCAACGTGCCGGAGTTTGTTGTCTTGATAATTGATTATTATTGAGTTCGATATTTCAAAATATTATTTTGAGATCATTCTGAAAATTTACCTATTCATATCAGCGCTCTTTTGAAAACGGGTTACTCATTGGTATTTCACATTCATTGTTATTATTTTAGTGTAGTTTCAGTGAAAAACGACTTCTTATTGTTTTCTATTCATTACCAATGGAGGTGTATACACCCAGAATTCCCAACCACCTTTGTAATGATGTTCTCATATAACCTGGATTCATTCTGTTTATGGAAAATAAAAAAAAAAAAATTGGGCAGCCTTAGTAAGGTTGTTTGACAGGTCTACATGTTTCGGAAAGAAACAATCGAAGAACTGCTTCACCATCCTATATCCACCTCGGTCTTCCTCTATCCTCCTTAAACGGCTAGAGCTCACTCCCGACGCCTTATGTCTTGCGTTTTGGTATTGTTGCATCTTCTCGTGACCCTGGCCGATTTTCCGACACCGTGCGTGACCTGCCCTAATCCCTGCAGGGCGAAACACCTAGCCCCATTTGCATATTATCGACTTAATTTATGCGCGATCACACGCTGGTCGACGATCCACCCTTTCGCAGAGCCACCTTTCTTTAATTCCTTTTATTTTCTTCGGAAACAGTTGGCGGAAGTGCCGAAAACTGTAACTCATTTCTGGGACACTTTTGTTGCATGCAAATCTGATTAGAGCATCCCACGGAGCGGTGCGATTATTAATTTGACGGAGGGTTTAATAAGGGCTGGTCCTGATTTTTCTTCGACTAGGACTCTGCGTACCTGGGAAAACGAATCCTTGGGTTGTAATTATTGGAGATGGGCGTGATTGGGGTCTACGAATGTATGTTTCGTCTCCTCTGGGATAATACTAGCAAGAATGGATGAGAAGTATTCTTAATGAAGTATTGATGTTCAACAAAGTTCAACTTGACTTGATGACACGCAGTTGAAATTTTCCTCTGGATCCAGGAATTTGCTATTGCATTTAATAATGTGACAAGATGTCTCGATTGTTAAGAAACTGATACGATCAATATTTCTGGAGAAGCTAATGAATGTTATGCAATCCAGTGGCAGTACAGTTATTTTTTTTTTATCTGTAGACAACACGAAAGGGAAACCTATGATGTTCGAGGAACATCGTGTTAGCCAGCGGTGGAATTTTGGGAAAGAAGGAAGGTGTTGGAATTTTTCTTGAAAGTTTGGAGGTTGTAAGCATCAGGAAAGACTTCACTAGGCAAAGAATTCCACAACTTTGCCGTTCTATTGATGAATGATGCTTGGTATAGCGATGTTCGACAGGTCTCGAGCCTGACAGTGTAGGGGTGACCAGCTTGAGCTCGTCTGGTTTGTCTACTAGGAATCGCGCGTGGTGGCATAATAGATGATATTTCCGTTGAGCACCGACCGTGGAAGTATCTTTAAAAAAGGCAAAGATCTACCGACCTTTCTACGATGATCTAGAGAGGTCAATGATTTGGTGAGTGTTGTGTCATCGACTAGGCGAATAGCTCTCTTCTGGATTGAATCTAAGAGCTTAAGCGTATGTTTGGGGGCTGAGCTCCAAACATGTGAACAGTACTCCAGGACAGGTCGAATTTGTGCTTTGTAGATCACAAGCAGTTGCTGGGATGTGAAGTATCTCTTCGCACGGAAAAGAAAACCGAGTTTTTGTGAAGCAGTTTTCGCAATGGACCTCACATGATCGTCCCATGAGAGAGCACTGTTGGTGGTGACACCCAGCATGGATATTGACGACCTCATAGGAACAGTGGTGGTACCCGACATCATCAAATTGGGCATTGTGTGATCAGCCTTCTTGGTGAACATACAAGCTTCAGTTTTAGTTGCATTGAACTGTACTAGATCCTCAGATCCCCATTTCAGACAAGTGACAAGTTAAGTGTCGAAGACTACACCTTTGTAATGGTAAAACATCATATAACGACATCATTCTTTCTGAAGGTTCAACTCACATGCTCTATTTTCGAATTCAAATCACAGCACTATCTAAAAACCAATTGTGGTTATGTATTCAGCAGATCGGAGGTTATAGGTGAATTTTCTTCTTCTCATCTTCATTCCAACGATGCTTCTCACCAGTTTTGTTCGAACGAGAGTATCGTTATCTCTGCTAGAAACTATGAGTGAGACATACAGATATAGTCGATACATATGTCGTGATAAATGAGGAATTCTCGCATCACTTTCGCTAGAGAAGGGACGCACCAATCGAAAATCAGCTGAATGTTGGTAAAACATTTTGATGTGTCATGCCATTGCATTGAGAAATACGACATTTTCAGTTATTTACATTCGAATAGAGAATGGAGAATAGTGTGAGATTGTTCACTGGAATCTATTGTTTAGCAAAGTTTATCGATCCATAATTGTGTTATGAGTGGTATATAATATAGTTTGTTCAGTCGGTTCAAGTAATGGAATGATTTTGAAACTTCGTTGGAAATGGTGTTGTCTTATTCTTTTCAATGCTCATTATAAGTCAATGGAGCAAGAGTGTATCTAGTAGGGAATTTATAATACCATATCTTTGGTGAATTTCATCAAAGAAACAAGCCCAATCCGAAGACTACGGAGAAAATCATTATTTTCATTGTATCGAAAACAGAAACAAACTAGACTAAGACAGTAAGTTTTTTTTTGAAAATAAGGTTCCAAAGACAAATAGAGAATTTCTTTTTTATGTATCTGAAGGTTGAATTCCAAGCGCAGTGACATCTCAAGGCAGATTATGAACCTATCCTTACAACAAATATATTGAAATTGAAAACGAGGAGGGAAAATCCCAAAAAAAAATCAAGGAAACAAAAAAACGATATAAAAAATTTGTAAATCAACACAACGACAGTTTACACAGAAAAAAATGATAAACGAAGCCTGGCGGACCTTCCAGTCTCGCCTAGCATCTTGAACCTAACCTAACCTAACCTAACGACAGAAAACCAGTTTCCCGCTCCGCATACCCGATTTGCATACGCCGCATACAATTAGGGGGCTCATTGTTTGCCCCGCCGCTGCACATTACCGGCTCGCCATATGTGGAGGTAAGAACAAAAAAAAACTTGTCGACAAAAACAAGATCGAGGAGAGCACTAGAGTACACCGTCACCCGGGTCGACAGTTCTTCGCCAACATCCGTTCTCTCGCAACATCCGTGGGCGCGAAGTCGTTTAACCTATCGAAGTTGGCCGGTCGGTCGCGGGACAGCTGGCGGTCAGTTCGACGTTCGACATTTGACATTTGACATTCGACATATGACATTTGAAGGGTACGGAGGCGGGAGAATGAATGTTCGAATACGACCGTTTCAAGATAACGATGCGAGATGTGGAAATCAGGGCACTGGCATATCACAATCGGTTTGAAATAACTTGCACAGAGGAACAAAGATGAAAGTCTCTGCGTTCTGGTGGAGAAGGATGAGAATATCCACGTGCGCGCTTATGTGTTGATGTCGAAGTTCTTTCTTGTGACTTTCATCTTTTGCCACCGTAACCTCCATTTGACATTTGACATTTGACATTTGACATTCCACAATTCACATTCGATATGTGTCATGACATATCGCACCTCAAGAAGAACAATGCAGACTTGATAATTAAAATTAGTAATTCTTTCCAATGCTACAACGACCTATTCATAGTATACGCACTGATGTCGCAAGAAGTTCTGAAATATTTATTGTTACTCATTTCAATGAGTTTTGTATAAATATGGATCTTTTATGAATTCATCCTTTTACCAAGCATTCAACGTCACAGTAAAACTGTCACACTTGCTGGAATTTTTCAATAGACACAATAACTGTCCCTATGAATTTAAAAAGATATATATAGGTAATTTTGTTTGTTTTTTGAGTTTGAATCATTGTGGATATTTCACTCGCTTCGAACAGATTTTGACTTTCCAACGACGATATGACATGTGTCATGTATTGTGACACACCTGATATCCTGGAAAACATTCCGAAAGTCAAGCTGTCGACTTTCATTTTCATAAGTGAAAACCTTGGACAACAATCAAATCTGCTGGGAGTGCACTAAAAGCGTGAAGCGCTTTTCAAGGTCAGTAATTGAAAATTTCAAATAGTTTCGACTTGATTATTTATCATTTCCTTTTCCTCATTCCCCAAGAATGCGATACACAAATCTTCAATATCAGCGATGAACCTTCGATATCTTCTTGTGATCTCTCATCCCCTCTGAAAAAAAATTTCTCTCATTTCATAATCACTGACAATCTCGCAAAATGAATGGGATAATCTGTAAACATCAATTTTCAATGATTCCTCAAAAAGTCTCTGATCACATATTATAGCCCATTTCAGATATTGAATACGTCTGAGACATGTTAATATGGAAGACATAATAAAAGTATTGAGGCAATTTTTGATTGCCTCTGAGGAAATCCAACAAAACATTGACGAAAATAAGACCAACGAGCATACCCCAAGGTTCTGTATTGAGCCTGCTTCAAACCAAGTCATTATTATTGTTCTATTCTCTAGACGAATTTCTCTCTTCTATCGAATGTATATTCTGATTACCACTTTTGGAACTAACCGCAAATCTCTATAAGCCTTAGAAAATCCTTGATGTTGAGTCGTAAAGCGAAATATGTACATTTTTCAGTTTTTGATGGGATTTTCTCTCCTCGTTTCTAAAAAATAGAGTAGAAGTTATTAAAAATTATTGCAATATATTTGTAGTAAGGAAAGATTTAGGATCTGTCCCAAAATGCCACTGCGCTTGAAATTAAACCTTTAGATACCTAAAAGAGAAATTCTCTATTGGTCAGTGACACCTTGTTTTTGAAAAAATTTGGAAAAACAAATATATTTAATAATAATAAAACCTCTACTTATCTTGGTGGACGTTTCGGGAACGAATCTGCTCCCGTTCTCAACACAATAGAGAATTTCTCTTTTAGGTATCTAAAGGTTTAATTTCAAGCGCAGTGGCATTTTGGAACAGATCCTAAATCTGTCCTTACTACAAATATATTGCAATAATTTTTGATAACTTCTACTCTATTTTTTAGAAACGAGGAGAGGAAATCCCATGAAAAGCTGAAAAATGAATGTACCACCTCCTCGAAGAACTTACAGACAGTATTTAACGAAATATGTACGTTCATTCATTCAGTAATCAATGTTATACAGATATTATTCATTCTTTTTGTTTTGTAGCAACTATACTTTAGGTATTATCACACACAATTCTTCATTATTATCCTACTGAATTATAATTTTTATTCTATATTGATCCCTGTATCGACAAATTATGTTTTTTTTATATTTCTATATGAAAACAAAGATGAAGATGAAGATATACGCCACGATATTTTCAAGAAATAGAGAATCTATTATTATCGAGTGACCTCAGAAGTGTCGGGACGGAAGTGACGTCACTACGGCCGATAAACCCACACGAGGGGGTGTCCAAGACCGGTATATCGATGTCGGTTTGTACGTTCGCCATCTGCCTCATTGACCGCCATAAACATTACACATTGCCTATTTATGTATATAGTCGCCACGGAGGTCACTTCAATTTTTTTTATCTCCGACCGTTGAAGTCGACACCAGCAACACCATGAGAGGTACTTTCATTTCCTCACCTACTAGGTTGTCATGCAAGGTGTCATTCGAAATTATCTTCAGAGCCAATTGCGAATTCTGAATTCACAAGAACGGTTTCGAACTGCCACACCCCGTTATTTTGAAACCTGATGACTGATTTTCAAGAAATTCATTTTTCAGCTTTTCATGGGATTTTCTCTCCTCGTTTCTAAAAAATAGAGTAGAAGTTATTGAAAATTATTTCAATATATTTGTAGTAAGGACTGTGATCTGCCCCAAAATGTCACTGCGCTTGAAATTAAACCTTTAGATACCTAAAAGAGAAATTCTCTATTGGTCAGTGACACCTTGTTTTTGAAAAAAATTTGGAAAAACAAATGTACTTAATAAGAATGAAACCTCTACTTATCTTTGTAGAAATTCTTCATTAAGTTCTCCACATTATTTCTTCGAAAATGGGGACAAATCTGAAAGAAGAGGTCGGAATTTCGAAAACGACCATTTGGCATATTTTACATAATTTCAATTCCGACTCAGCTCAAATACCCACATAACAAATTTGAATGCGATATCTCATATATGATGGTAAATTTCGAAGTTTTCGCTTATTCGATTCACCCTTTATTAAATTCTGAGGATGGTCATGATGGAACTCAACGAATACTCAGATATGAAGTTTCATTTCAGAAAACAATAAAACTAATCTATATTCTATATTTTTTTCTGAGATTATAAGCGTTATAGTTATTGTTTCAAAGGAATATTCTCAAAAATCTAAACAATCTCGTAAACTTGTTTCCTCACACTTCGACATATTTGATAGGAAAATCTGAAAGTAGCACTAGTATATTCAAATATTCGTATTCGATATGGAGCATAATATATCATAGAAGCAGAAGTTAATAATCTCGGTTAGAACGCCTTAGGTAGCCAGTAATATTCCTCTATCTAATATGATCCCATATTACACATTCCCCATCTTTTCTGCCTTGAACTTTTATACCAGCACATTTCGGCTCCCCTTTTAGTTAATAAAAAATCCCCCATTTTGCTCTTCGATAAGATCGCGCTCTCCATATTCCCCTTCATGCATTCTTACGATTCCATTAAGGAACCTTTATACTTCTTCAACTTTGATATGTCGTGTGTTCCTAGCAGGGTACATATTGATTAAATTATGAGTCTTTTCTTTAGAAGCGAAAAGCTTTCAGGATTTAGAGCCATAGAATCTGTGCTGGAAAGCATATAAGATATTTGAACATGGAATCAGCATCTGGTTGGTGGATGAGAAAGGAGTAACTTCTCTCAATCTACCAGGAAAAAGATTCAGTTCACAATTGTGAGTGAATTGTTGAAGTAAGTTGGGTAAAGAAGTGGTTCAATGAGGACAGAACAATTAAGAAAAAGACAAATGACAAGGCAATCCAGCAGCTGACATAGAACCAGGAAGGAAACAAAAGAATAGCAGATTGAAGTCTAGACGACTAGAACTTTCATGAAAGACGATTTCAATATTTTTGCTGTTAGTAGTGTTTTGGAAGCTTGTCGCTTCTAATCGATGTTCACCTTTAATTTAGTATCCTTTATATTGATATTTCACAATATTGTCTGCGTCAGCTTCAATTTTATTCATCAAATAATTGGAAGTGTCTGCTTCTACATCTTCATACTTGGCTCAGCTCTGGAGGAGTTTGCTGATATTTATTATTCGAACAGTTTCATGATGTTCCTCACCTCATGGTGGTGATTATATTAAGTAGAATTATTGATGATACTGATTTAAATTTGATCAGAACAATAAAGATTTGGCTGAATCAACATAAATTCTCTCTTCGATTCCACTTACTTCTCCCACAAACGGCAGTGATGATTTTCTACCCAATGATGATGTCTACTCTGTTCAGGTGTGCTTCTTTTCGTTATTTCCGCTTGTTTGATCCCCAACACCTCATAGATACCCTGCTGATGATACTTTAATTACGGTGGAGGTGATTATTAGATTACAACGGTCTTCTAGGCAGGCGTCTTCGAGTGTCTATCTATTAATATACTCTGGCATGGGAGCTGCAGTAGTTAAAAGGCAATCTTTCTGCGATAAAAAATACCATGCCTATAATTACAACACGAGGATATTTTTTTCTTCATCCAAAGATCAGTGTCCGCCTGTATCATCGACTGTAGCGACATTATCTTCATTTCCTCATTTGATATTTGCTGTAATTGTGATTTCAATAGTACCATGTTCAGTCATGTTCAGCTATATGTTTTTTCAGTTTCATTCGTCCAGGACGCTTGGAAATATCTCCAGGACGAAGCAAAAAACAGACATCTTCATTGCCTAGAGAATACCACGAAAACAACCCCTCATATGTATCAATAGATTTTTTACACTGAACCTGACAAAGTGTACCCTATTATTTGTGATTACCTATATCCTTCGGCTTCGATGACTATCCGAATAGGCAGGTAAACGGTCCCTTTTAAGGAGACAATAGTATTGTAAACATTCCGAATATTGGCAAATAACAGGTGAATAGACTATAACAATCAATACAAACAGGTGTGATTCCTGAACAACCTGCGTTCCCTCCGAGTTTTACACAAGAGAAAGTCAGTTAGTTTCGAGTTTCGATCATTCTTTTCGTACGATTTTCAAACAATCGCCACCTCTAATTGAGTCGAAGTACCGTGGATAATTTCGATGAAATCTGATTGTACATGGACAGAACTGACAGATTAACGATGGGCTAGTTAAGAAAAGAACATCATTCGATAGTACCTCGGATAGTACTCAACCATATTAACTTCGTGGCATAATTTCTTCAAGAATGTCTATTTAATGTTCCATGTGTTTGTAATATTTCGAACTCGTGTGAATTGTTTGCTAGAGCTATCACGTCACCAGTTTGAATTAGTTTTTTGCAAAGTGCTGTGAGTTGAGTTCAAAAATCGAGTCAAAAATGAAGCATATGAACTAACTCTCGTTCAAGCTATGAATTTCTCTGAGTATATTTACCAAAACAATATCCAAGGTATCGTGAACGGATAATTCACAAGCGAATGATAAAATACTTGCTCCACCTGAGTATAAGAAATGTCATTCATTACGACTAACGAATCTGTGGACCAAGATAACTGAACAATAAGCACAATATTACGAGGGTGAAATATTATTAGAGCTGGCTAAAGAGGAATAATAATCAATGGGCCCCTTTCGAGTTCTTAAAATGAGAAAAACTCATCAAAGAAAACGAAAATACAAGGGGACCGCCGAGATTTTATATTAGAACGTCATCTTGACGAGGATAACAGAGCATAATTGAGAAAGCATAGGCAGAACATTTCCGATTGAAAATCGCTTTGATGGGTAAGGAATCAAGTTTTGATAGACGTAGAAGTGAAGACTAGCGACAATAATATTTTTTGATTCTCTTCGTATATCATGAAATAATCAACAAGTTGAAGATAAGAAAAATATCGATAGTGAAATATATTCTGAATGGGCACATATAATTCAGGATATCAAAAAATACCAATTGAAGAATATACAGGGTGAGTCAAAAATGTGTACCGAGCTTTCTGGGGGTGATAGAACATTGAAAAATAAGTGTAGTTTGATGATTAAACTCATGGCCCAAAATGCATATTAAGGGAGATATGTCCTTCCAAAGTTGATAAAATTAAAATAATTTCTCCGCATAACTTCTGAACGATGAAAGCCACCCGATTGAAATTTTGTGCATGAATGTATGTTGTCAAAATACATTTTTTCGTCACACTTCCACATTTCTGATATTGTTATAAATGGTGTTTTCAGAGGGTGAGTCATGATTTTTTGTAGAAAACTTTTTTCCCTGTATTATTTTCGGTGAAAAAACAGGAGCATTTGATGGAGCGAAGAAAATTACATGAAAAAGGTACACTTATTCGAATACAAAAAATTGAGCCGTTCGTGAGATATTTGAGTTTTTGTAGTTACATGATATCAGCAGATTGATTTTATTCATCGCGAGATTCATCGGTAACAATATTCTAGCAGGCCATGATGAATAATTTTGTTCTCAATTTTGACGTTCATGTCATCAACATTCGAGTCAACATTGTTGTAGTCGATTTGTTCATGTGGTTTTTCTGTGTCATTTATCACTGCGATTATCAACTGAGATTTTAAGAAATATGGCAGGTTATTCGTTCTCTGAACAAACTGATATGCTTCTAATGCTTGGCGAGTGCTTCGGAAATGCAAATGCTGCTGAAATTATTTTCTTCGCTCCATCGAATGCTCCTGTTTTTTCACCGAAAATAATACAGGAAAAAAAGTTTTATACAAAAAATCATGACTCACCCTCTGAAAACACCCTTTATAACAATATCAGAAATGTGGAAGTGTGACGAGAAAATGTTTTCTGACAAAATACATTCATGCACAAAATTTCAATCGGGTGGCTTTCATCGTTCAGAAGTTATGCGGAGAAATTATTTTAATTTTATCAACTTTGGAAGGACATATCTCCCTTAATATGCATTTTGGGCCATGAGTTTAATCATCAAACTACACTTATTTTTCAATGGTCTATCACCCCCAGAAAGCTCGGTACACATTTTCGACTCACCCTGTAGAAGTTATAGAAGTTTATAACTTTAACAGAATTTTTCATGGCCAATATCATTTTGTGGCATACTAGGCTCGTGATTCAATAAGTGGTAATGTTTTTGAAGAATATGCGACTATATCAGGTGTTCCTCAAGGAAGCGCTTTGGGTGCTAGTAATGGTAGGAGAGGTATTTGGATACATCTACCAACAACTGAAGATTGTAAAAATGAATATGTCACTCATCCAACCGCTGTCCATGTTATATATTTTCTGAACTGAACTATGTGGAGTTTTATCAACTTTGACCTATCCATAGGTGTGCACCAATAAAATTTTATTACTCTCACAACTACCACGAGGAAACTTCCACAAAATCCTAACAGTCTTACTACTACTTTTTGTATGAAAACTATGTAATGAGGTCAATTCGTGTTGGAAAATAAGTCATTTAATAGGTTCGTGAGTGTATCCTAACAAAGTATAATTGAAAAATTTATGTGGCACCTTAAATTCAAGTGCCAGATATGGTGCTTTCTATGTAAGTAGGTAAAAGTATATACAGAGGATGGTCAATCAATGATGCAAAGTCCTATATCTCAATCGGTATTGAAATTAGAATTCAATTTTGAATATTCTTGTGACATATCTTAGGAATTAATGATTTCCAAGCTGAGCATGTTCCATAATAGGTCACCATAGGAAAGGATGTATTGAACTTTGCGACAACGTTCATTACTTGCATAAATCATCTTCAGCTGCTTTTTTTAAAGGAAATCTCCTATTTCGGGAATCGTGATTTCTGTGGATGTGTGATACCGACAACTTGATTACTTTTGAACCTTGTTTTGTTTGTTGTTATCGTAGCTGAGACTTTTCCATGTCAAAACCGAATGATGCAATACCCGGCACAGGGTGTTTTCAAATTCAGAGGACATTCGATTCTAATAACAATTCTTCCTTGCTTTTATCAATGTAGAACGAAATACAATTGGTCATTTCCAGAGTATTATCCCTTCATCACCAGCCAATATATTACGAAAATATTCGAGTGAAAATGATGAAATGTTAGTACCGTGATATAATGTGTGAAATCCGAACTCAACCTAACCTAACCTACCTACCATTCCTAGTGGAAAATATCATAACTCCAAACGACTATCATGATTCAACTGTTGAGAAAAAGGTTCGAATAGCAATGAGAAATAATGAAGCGCCATTACTAGACCAGAAACCAAAAGAATCAAACATAAACAGTCGCATTATTCTGATAAGGGTTCTTGAAATGAAGTTCCACACAAGAAATTCCACTTCGATCCATTTCGTGATATTATTGTTGAATATGCCGACAAAATTCGAGATGGCTTCAATGATGCCACTCTGTTTGTACAGTGAATCTTCGATCCTCTAGCACACACTGGATATTACACTGGTTAAATGAATCTCAACGTTATTCTCAACTGACAATGAAATACCATTGAATTCTTGGTCGTTTTGGCAATAATTGAAGGTGATGCGGAATCTTCGATCATTGAACAGACTAGATAAGTAATCCACAGCCCTGGCAATACAGTTTGTTTGGAAGCAACATTTATAGTCTAAACAAGGATAGCAGGAGCTGATTCTCCCAGCACCAGTGCCGTGTTGTCAGAGGAGGTCGAATTTATCATTGATTCATGATGGAACCAAATTGAAAATCCGTAACAATTTCAGTAGTACTTTTCAGCATTTATTGGTGGGAAAATGAACAATGACGAGACACTGTCGCAGCTGACCTACGGGTATAATCAATATAATCTAATCAAATCAATTTAAATTCATTTTTATCCGTTCCATTTGGAAAAATGCTTCACAATCTCGAATGATACGACAATGATAACTCACCTATGAAATGACGTGTTTTGATCGCCGGTTCAAATTGTCTTTAACACACCTCACAACGTCTCACCATTATATCAAATCACCAAAACAGGAAATAAACTGAGTTTCTGAGGAATTCTGAGTACACAAAACTAAACACAAGTTGAATAATATCGATAAATCAAAACGTAAATAATGACAGATACCAAACAAAGCAATAATCGCCGTCGACTGTCAATATCAAATTGCGGTGTTGCAACGTTGAGCAAAAAGTATTCATGATACTCATGCTGGTCCTCGGGCCCCCAAGAAAGTAAAATTGCTGAGTCTCAGAATAATGCAGCAATCTTCTATTAATCAGAACTGATTCATAATCGTCATGACCCAAATTTATTATTATATTTGTGCATTGAACTACATGAATCCATAAAGGACTTTAAATATTATGGACTATTCATCACTTTTTGATGATTGGATATGACAACACTGGCGACGATTGGGTACTAATATTATGATAATTCTGGGAATTCATGTTAGCATCAGAATATTTGTTTTGTGATCCTTCTAGTGGGTTTGTTGTTCGGAGTGCGGAATTATCTGGGTGCGTTCTCTCCAAGATAAGATCGCAGAACTACCGGGGTAGCTGTTTCTGGTTTGCCTCACTCGATTACCTGCCCGGGGCTGTTCCTCAGCACTCACTCCGAGCCCACTTTTTAACGATATTTTAATTACGAGGAGCAGCGAAAGGTGATTGATGATCTCTCCGAGTTGAACGTATCCTGCGGTGCTTGCTCTGCATTAGCATTTCCACCCAGAACAATTCGAGAGTGGGCACTCGGATGTTACGATTTGGAATTAATTGAAATTTTTAATTGTCCGACTTCGGCGGTTGGATGGAAATTATGATTGATAACGTTGGGATAGTCCTTGGCTCAGCTGAGCTAAGAGTTTCTGATTTAGTTGATCTGGTCGAAAATATCTCCACATACAATGAAAAAGTACAGAGTTGTCTCGTGTTATTTCACTGATTGATCTTGAATTCATCATTCCCGTAGTTTGATTTGAAGAGTGAATACTAACTTTCATTCATACCAACTGAACAGGCAGTGATATTGTTTCCGTTTCAGAAGATTAAAAGCCACTGCCTCAATACTTTCGATTCTGGATTTTTCGTCGTTATCTTCCTTTTCTATAATTTCAATGTTATTTCAATCAGCCCATTTGTTTTCCATTTTTAGCTAATTCTGACTCCGGTACCTCGTTTCATATTGTTCCTAACCTATTTCATCCTTACTGATAGAATATCAATCTGATTTATCAGAATATCTCGTCAAAAATGCAAACACTATTGGATGAAGTTGTTGGGGTGAGTTCTCTAATAGATAAACCAGTATTTCTTACTCAGCCAACGTTTCGGCAATATACAGGGTTGGGATGAAGTATGGAACCCAGTAAATATCTTTTGAACGAAAAGAACGATATTTATGAAAATTTGCAGGTGAGTGCAATGGGACGAAATGCATGTAATATACATTTTTGCCCTCAACTTCTTTAATTTAGATGGGAAACCCTATATATAACCCTATATATAACAGTTTTTTGCTCTAATGCAAAAAATTCAAATGAGGTTGATTAAAGTGCTCTATATTCCTCGATTCAACAATTTTCACACTCAACTCAGTATGTTTGAATACAAAATAACAAGCTCTTCCAGAAACTGTGAATATCATGTGAAACCGAAATATATCATTATTAACAAAAAAATGTACATCAAATGCATTTCGTTCCATTGCACTCACCTGCAACTTTTCATGAATATCGTTCTTTTCGTTTGAAAGATATTCACTTCCCAACCATGTATTTCGCTATCCTAAGGGCTCTAAAATATGAAATTATTGAAAAGTACTAATGAGAAAAAGCACGAGAACAATTTTTACGAAAGTGAAAATAGGAACGTTTGTAGTTACAATCATAATTCTTTCATATACCAGCTCGAATTCCGAAACCAGTCTGAGTTGGCAACCTCTGTTGATGAAGCTACAAATGGTGATGATGAAAAAATGCTCTCAATTGTGCAAAAGGTCAATTAGAGGTAGACATGTCAGATTTCCTGTAGAATACTGCGATCCAGATAGCTTGTATTCTACAATACAAACACTTGAAATGGGAGAGGATTCGATCAGAGCATTCTCCCCAAGAATCGGCTGACGAATCAAGGCGTAGATCATTAGAAATTTCACACATAATCACCAGAACAACACAGTTCTCTCCCTCGTTTTGAAATAACTGTGAAAACGCCATTTCTCATCAGCGAGCTCCAACCTGCTTAGAGTAATAAATTATGCAAGTGACAGGATGAAAAATGCTCAGTTTTCAGTGTGAAAGATATCATCAGTGTGTCTGAACGCGAGAAATTAATATTAATTGATTGAGTAAGCT
Source organism: Gastrophysa polygoni (assembly GCA_963576655.1). Taxonomy (NCBI): domain Eukaryota; kingdom Metazoa; phylum Arthropoda; class Insecta; order Coleoptera; family Chrysomelidae; genus Gastrophysa; species Gastrophysa polygoni. Next base: position 23,672,439 of record OY755090.1, on the reverse strand, counting down.
GTGACATTAGGTTTTGGATAATGATGGACGGGGTACTTAGTGTGATTAGTATCTATATAGTGTGTTCACGACGAATCATTCATTTGTCGAACTATGATGTCTTCTATCAAAATACACTATTTGTATCCTCCATTTTACTTCGACTTCGATTTTTATCGCATTACAAGATGACTCATTCAATTGCAGAATGAATTTTGAAGATATTTCATTCGATAGTGAAGTAAATTACAGGTAAATTCTGAGTCACTGGAACAATAACAACCAAGAACGTAGGTGATCATTGCAATCTGGGGTTAAATAACTAACAAACTTTGCATGAATAACAATGTAAAGATTCATCTCCCACTGAAACTCCAATAGTGAGATCAATTTTGCGATTAGAGATATCAGAAATCACGAATCAATTGATGTGTAACTAAAAAGGTTGATTATAGCTGATAGATATTTCATGGAACTTTATTAGTAGAATTCAGCTTCAACTGTGTTGATCTTTCCACAATTACAGTTCCAATAGAAGATGAATCTTGCAATAGAGCTTCGATTGTTAGAGGTTAGTTAGAGGTTGAAACTACAGATGAAGATGATTCTTTCATCTCCTTGAATACAAAGAGTTCATCTGATAATCACACCACAACTGATAATTCTTGCAGTTGAAGGTTCAATTTATGGAGAAATATTGCGATTGAAGGTTGAATGAGCGATAAATCTTGCAAGAGGTACAATGAATCCGATGATGAGCTTCAATAAGGATCTTATTGAAAGATCTGATCCTTCAATGAGGATCTGAAATGGTTGAATGACCTCTAAAAATAATCGTAATGGAGATTCTATTTTCCGCATTGAAGTTCTATAAGCATCACTTCTAATGCTCGACGTCTGATTACATCAAGTTTGAGCTAAAATCAAAAACCACAAATCAGAGGTTTTATCTCATCGTTGAGATGAATGGATAATTATTGAAATCAGAGGTTGAGTAGGTGATGAATTCTGAACGACGTCTAATAATATGTAGAAATAGCTTTAATTTTCAGCAGAATCTGGCCTTTGAAGGTTTCATCTTATCGTTGAGATAATTGATGGATAATTTTGCAATGAGAGAATGAATATACACTCACAGAGATTGAATTTCAGCTTCGCGACGATTTTTTGAAAGTTCTGGTAATTAGAGGTTGAATCAATCATACATTATGTACGACAATTATGAGTCAAATGCTGCAAGTAGATATGTATTGTAGGCATCTCATCTCTGAGATCTGATAGATAAATCTTCCAATTAGAGGTTGATTCAGCGATAAATTCTGCAAGATCTCCACTCGATGGTTGATTTCCTCAAATAGAGGTTGGATAGGAGATGAAATCTGCATGGCGTTCTACGATGATCGCTGAGATAACTGCGATGAATGATTCGCCCGATGAGCGTTAAATTTTGCACGACCTCTCAATATAGCTTGAATCATGTCTCCTGTAATTAGGAATTTGTATGACCAATGAATCAGTTTCTCATGATAATCAACGGTAGATTCTCACAACTAGGGGTGAAATACGAGATGAATTCTTCATGGCAGGTAATGAAGTCGTTGTTGACATTTTCGCGATTAGAGGATGCGAAACCCAGTGGCAAGATTCAATGTTGGGATACCAAGTTGACATTCGAATCTCGATCTAGCAAGCAATGTTAGCGAGTTCGGCCGCCATTTTGGAATCGATTCGGTCCGGCACACACGTGTTCGCACAAATAAATCCACGGATCACGGACCCTAGGTGGGGTGGCTTTCATTTCGCCACCCCCGACGCATGTTGTCACAGCAACCGAGAGGGTGGGTGCCTTGCGCACGCGCCGTCCCCGGAAAATTCTCGTACGCGTTTCTCGATAATGGATATGGGCGAAAATGGATGCTTTTTGTGGGCTCATGAGCGGAACACAAGAGGTCATTATTGTGTGCATCTTGGCTTCCTCTGCGTCCTACTTTCGCGTGGAGATGATGGATGTACAGATATGCCGAGTACAGGGTGGCATGGGGGTGCATACACAGAGAAAAATTATAGTTACGATAACATAAGTTCTTGCCAGATTGGTTACTCTAACAATTTTTTTTTGGTGACTTCACCAATATTCTGGTTATTAAACGATAAAACATTATTAGTTTATGCCTATACTGACCACCGCAGCCGTTTGTTAGAAGTTTTCGTGGTTAAAAATACCTTAGAATTCCTAAAATTCAGAATTCTTTGATTCAGAAGTTACCTCTGACCACGAACACTTCTACCGAACGGCTACCGTGAGAAACCCTGTATACACGGTGTCCGAGATGAGGAATCATAGCATGGGGAATATGAATTCGGTTGAATAAAAATAAAGGTCCGCAATGAGAAGACCATTCCAACATTCTTTATAAATTTTCAAATGTATTTATAGTTTTTCAAATATATCAATGAACATGACTTTCTTGAAAATATTTATATTTCTTAACGTTTTTTCAGAGATACAATAAAAACTGACGATACTCTTCTATGACGATACTCCTCTATGATTTGAGATGATGATGTTCATTTCTTTCTGTGACTTTTGGTGAAACCAGCATCAGCTCAATTTCTGCAAATCCTGATTGGGTTTCCACAGATTCTGATACCTTTTTTTCATCCTGGATACGCCCATGTATCAAACATAATGGTTTGAACATTTTTATTTTTTTTTTCAAAGCTCTAAAACGGCAAAACTCTACTTTTTTCGAAGAAACTGAGTCAGTATAACAATTTCTGATCTTCCAGTGTGAAACACTGATTGATTAGGATGATTTTACTGGATAGTGAAGCAAGTTGAAGCTATTCTACACTGCCTTGGCCAGCGCGATCACCGGATTCGACACCATTGATTATGATATGCGTTTTATTGCGCCATAAAGCTATATCAACGTACCCAATTTGAGTTGAATCTCGACCATGGTTTTTGACAGATAACCTTCAGCGATGAAAGGCTTTGAAAAACAAAAATTCCTCCCTCTCTGGAATTGAAAGTCATGGCTTGCAATACAGTTGGAGAAAATAACCACTTGTATATAGCTGAAAGCAAAAATCGGAAAATTCACTATCCAGAGTCGAAGCTAGGATAGGATGGAATATTTATCAATAATTTTCAACTTGTAGGTGAGGACACGGAACTACGACATTATCTCCTTCATATTTTTATCTTTTTCCCAAACGTTGATAGATCTGATGAATTTCATCTGATCTTTTCGATGGAAACTAGAAATTTTGTAGATTTTTCGAACAATCCCACCAGGCTATTGGCATAAAATACAAAATGGTAACGAAACCAAAACGATAATCTGAACGAAAAATCCTCTTCTGATGAAAACCGGTTGGACCAGACTACAGTTTTAGCCATTTCTCAAAATGAATATTCATCATATTCTCCCTCTCTATTTGAAAAAAATACAGAAATAAATATGAGACTAAAACCATGCAGAATATGTCTGAGTTTTCTATTCTATTTTCTATTTCCAGAATCTGTACGATCAACAGTTCCGTAGATATCACCGGTGTCCACCCTAGACTGGACACCCGGTACATAGAATACTGAGCATCCAGTATGAATGATTAAGTTTTCTCGAGAATGAAAGTTCATTGATGATTGGGAAACCTGTTCACTTCATATTTATAATTTTCACTCATAGAATCACGAGAGCTTCAATAATCAATATTATTTTATACGTGTAAAAATCAAAAAAAAAGTCAGGAAATTTGTTCAGTTGCTATGATATAACGATCAAAAATACCAGGCTTCTGATATGTCTGAAATGTTAGGCGTGAAATTTTCGTGATAACATGATCTTATTTCGGTGTAATCACATAAAATGGCCCTCTTTCGAACCGAAAACCAAAGGAGCCCAATAAATTAGCCAATATTTTTTTGCGTGGGGGGATAATACTAATCACATAATGCATGAGGGAGCCCCACGTCAATTTCGATACTAATATAAAAATAATCATACCGACCCGGAAAAGGGCGAATTAATAAATAATTATAAGAAGACAAGCACCAATTTCTTCAACTGACATACTCTCAAAGCCTTATTGCCCTCATAGCCAATTCCATCCTTCTCCCTCATATCGAACAGAGGGAATTCTAAGCTGCTTATCCTGTAATCCCCACAGCAGGAAATTCTGCGAGTTTACTCAAAAATTTGATTTCGAATCCAAGAACTCTCCTGGCAATTGGAAAATCCTAAGCCCTTATAGATGGCCAGAATTGAATGATCGAAATGTAGATTGGGAGAATGTGATTGAATGCTCGTTTGATTGCATGAAATATATTGGGCAAACTGATGAAACAAGAAGAAAACTAGGAAGAACATCGCTCAAGAGTCCAAGAAATTTGATCGAGTTTGGAGTTTTCGACTGTGTTGTGTGTGAAGGAATTCGATCGGAAAATGGGAGATTTCGTTCACGCCAGAAAATACAAGGTACCTATATCAAATGCAAAATAAATATATACCCAAAAAAACCACAACAGCATAGGAGACAAGTGAATCATTCATTTCTCGATTTTCTCCAACAGTTAGAACCTTTTGTCATCAATCAATAATTAATCAGTTTATAAAAATGGAAGACATCAAATGAAAAATAAATATATACACAAGAAAAACACAACAGCATAGGAGACAAGTGAATTATTCATTTCCTCCTCGATTTTCTCCAACAGTGAGAACCTTTTGTCATCAATCAATAATTAATTAGTTCATACAAATGGGAGACTATTTTGCTGAACTCGATGATAATCGTAATGAATGAATAATAATTAATAATAATTATTGACCACCTATTTTTTTGTTTTTCCAAACGTGTCTAGGGAGCGTCCAAGTGAAATATATTTTTGTACATCGAACATTACGAAAGGCTCACAAATTATTTTATAACTCAATTATACTGTGTGGGTCGAAAATCAGATACACAACAATATGTTGGGCTTATGTTTTCCATACCAGAAATCCCTGTCAACCGAATGATACGAGTGCCGTTGTATTCGTAAATTTTTAATTTGTGTGCGTTCGTCTCCCCCGCACGTTCGTGATTTCCAAAGAACATATTAGAAGAAAAAAAAGGACTCGGGCTGCCTCCCGAGTGGATGTCAGACAAGACTTTCCTTCAGGTTTAATTCCCTCCCTCTTTCTTTGTTATAATTTGGGCCAGTACCGTATTATCCAATCCCCATCGGGCCTTTGCTATGCCCAGTTCGAAAACGAGCCGCATACACGTGTTCGTGTAGATGCGGGATGATTTTAGGTAAGGAAAAGCTGATCGCGCGATAACTGATCTGGAATCTGGCAAACTTGAATGAATCTCAATTTAGAAGAACTGTCAAAAATGTTCTCTCTCAGAGACCCTACCGTATATACCACATTTCATATTTTATGGGTCGTCTTATGTTAGTTCTTTCGACACTATTTGTATATCAAGTATCTCAAAGTGACATACGAATCCAGTTCTGTCAACTTCGTTTTACTTTGTCTTACATTTCGTATACACCTCGAGTTTGGCAAAAAGATATCTATTGACAATGAAGCATAATTAGTATCAATATATGTTGGCTTACGGTACAATAGTTTGGGGAGGCATATATAAACGAATATCGAAACCACTTCAAAAGTATGCTTTGAAAATTATTTTCAAAAAGCCTTCTGAATATTCATCTCAAATTCTCTCTGAACATAATCAAATTTTACTGTTCTATAAAACATCAACGATATACATAGGAAAAGGATTTGAAAATTGATAATTACGTTTGACATGGATATGAAACAAAAAATGAAATGGAAAACTCTTTAAATTTGAATGCAATTACTAGCCCTTTATGTAGGAAAAAAGATCCAAAATAAATTACCATCTTCGTACAGAAATTGAAGTATTTTTGATATTGATTATGATAATAATACTCACTGTTGCATCATGTTATAGTTACTAATTTTCATTCATTTTTTTGCGAGTACAAATATGAACAATATTATGTATGCATACATAATTTGATTCTGTATAAATGTATCAAGCTGTATACTTATGATATTGCATATATTTTATGCTTATAATGTAATGACCTATGTTTAGATTTGATGAAATTGGATATTTTCACGGTCAAGCTACATGATCTCAAACAATTTTTCAACTTGTCTGAGCATGTTTTCATGAAAAATCATTATTTCACAATAAGAAAATCAAATGAAATGAATTTTTTTTTGATATCATTCCTATCACGTAGGACCAATTTTTTTGCAATTCCACCCTGGTTCGGCCCCTTATAAGTATATTCGTACCGAATTCGGAGTAATCACGAAAATAATCTTACAGAAGAGATCCAATGATATCCAAACTCCTATCCGTTCTTACTCCTACCGAAATGGGTAATTATATTTCGTGCATTGAAGAAGATTATGTGTCAGAAGTTTATGAGGAACTCGCTTGCTCCGTCGTGATTCATATCTATGTTGGAAATTGAACTCTACGGAACTTCAAGACCTCTGAATTCTATAAACAGGATTCCCCACATTGAATGGGCCGTACTCTTATTTAGAAAACTGATAGGGGTACAAATAATTGTTCAATGGAAAAATTCAGCATAGTCCTTCGAACTTTACCAATTTTAAGTGACACATCAAACGTTCCTTTTTCTTCTGAATAGAACACTCTATATATTTTGTCACATTTTTTGATAGAGCTCTGGGAGATCAGTCCACTGATCTATAATAGTGAGTTCGGACTCATTCAAGAAATTGTCGAATTTCTTAGATGGCATTGATTCGAAGTCCGAAACAAACACAGATGCTGTTTTGTATGAGTGAAAAGGTAAATCTGAGCTCTAATAAGAATTCCATTTGAAAAATATATGTTTGGTGTGTCATGGAGTAATAGTTTACACTGGCTCTATCGATTGGGGAGAATTTGAATAGTGCCATATTTGAAAGACAAAAGTTAATGTTCATCTTTGTAAAATAAGTTGAAAAGACCCTGTATACGAAAAAAAATATCTCGACATCAAAATCGAAGTTATTCATCCAAGTTTTAAATTCAGATCCCCAAGATCGAGGGGGGTTCAAATTTAAGAGACGCACTCTGTACAGGAATCAAACTGAGAAGCTATCGTATGGAAAACAATCATTACAGAAACACTCACCGAGATATGGACTCTTGTTCTCAGGATTTCAAAATCAGCTAGCTATTAGTGATGATGAAAGGAACTTTTTTTGAGATCTCATTGTATAATAGATCACTAGATATCAGTCACAGAACCATGTGAACACCAAACACTTCACTTAAGCAAACACAAATTACTGTTTTTCATATTAAATATATTTTATAGCCATTAGTCCGAAATATCAGGCACCAGGAATATCGCTATGCAATGCACATATATTCAGAAAAATACTAATGGACAGAGATATACAGCGTTATTTTTTGTTGTTGTTTTTTGTCAACTCGATCGTTCGCGTACTCGAAAGGAGTGGGGGGGGGGCTATCGGAATGTCAGTTCACAAGTCTCAGCTATCAGCGCTCGGATCGTATTGCGATTTTACATTACCTACACTGGGTGTTTCCTGTGAATGCTGTATCGCAGACAGTTAGTTTTTTGATTTGTACTCGATTTTGTACTCATTTCCAGAGAAAGGCTTCAATCAATGCTAATGAAATTCACATAGTTTGTTGATATCGTCATTAGAAACAATATTTTTGAACTTATTACAGTCGACGAATTATCACCACGAGCGCGTCTACTTCCTTAGATGTTGTAAAAACTAGCAACCAGTTGATTTTCCCGAATCTGTTTTTGTAAGGAGCAACTTAAAATACAACTTTCTTGAGTTTTTTTCGTAATTAGCTCGTAATTCCTTAAATCATATTTCTCCCTCTAGGCTGATAATCAAACCGATCGTGTAACCATGCCGAAACAAAAACTTACATCGAAAACGAGAATAGAGATACAGGTGGTGTAAAAAAATGGAAACATCCTCGAAAAAGGTCAATTCAGATTCTTCAACATCCTTGAGGAAGGTGGAAACTCATTTCCTCCTGAAATCATCTTTCCTCAAGGATAATGATGAAGGCGAATCGAAATTTTTCGACAATATTTTTCCTTCTTTTTGACACAGAGAGTTATGCGACGCACGTGCGAAATCGAATGAACTTTTTTAGTTTTTTAGATTTTTTCAGCCAAAAAATTGTGCGCTGAAGTTGTAGAATTGAATCAGTGTAGCATTATTGAGACATTTGAGTACAGGGTGGCTCACCTAACCTGGCTCAGACCATGGAGAAGAACAACTGTACAAGAAAAGAATATACAAACTCAACATTTATCTCAAAAAAAAAACTGTAAATGTTAAAGTTAAAGAGGGGGGAGGGAGGGGTTGAAAGTAACGTTCGTTCCTTTTCCATTCGTGAGGAGATTGATGTGCCTAGGAAAACAACGTCATCGACCAGAACTCTTTATCTTGAAGCTCTCATTCTTTTCCAATCGTATTTCCGTTCATGGTCGATGAACTATTCATATTCCGTTCGATCTGAGACTCTGCCTGGTGATGGCTCATTGAGGACATTAACAGAGCCAATAGAGGTAATCGACGGTGAGTCTCCAATCAGAACAAATCGGGAAATCAGACGGAATTCAATTATGTATGTATTCGATTTGATTGAACGGAATTTTCGTCAGTCGGAATTATAATCAGATTTGTGAGCGTGACGACAAGCAAGGCAAGGAAATGGAAATGGTGAATGCGAGATCGAATTCACGTCGTCGACTTACGTAGCTCGGAGGATTTAATTTTTTTCTTCGATCGTTATTTTATTTATCGTCGGCTTCGGAAGTCGTTCGTGCGAATATGCCTTCCTATGAAAAAAATTGTACAGTATCAGAGGCATTTTCAAGATTATTCGGTGCAATGCTCCTTCACTGCACAGATAGAGCATTCGATTTGGTTCCAAATGGTTTCGAATGCTCTCTGAAGGATATTATTCTTATTTTTATTTCTCAATCTAGGTTAAAATCGAACGAGGAATCCGACAGTGTGCCGAAAAATATCGTGCGATCTACCGTTCTGATCATATCTAGCTCCAAAGTTGCAAGTTTGCTTCTTCAGACTAAGAGCTTGCACCAGCGCAAAAAAATCTGATCTGCTTGATCGAGCTATAAATCTCTTCATTTGGTACAAAAATTACCGAGGAATCGATCAGCAGGTCGATTGAGTCCTCAGGACCGACCGTTCCAGGGAAATGGCGTGTCAAACTAATCAACTGAACTGTCAAACGGTTTTTTTTCTACTGGCCTTATTTAGTGAGAATTCGAAATTCCCAAGATGCGATAATACGATAGATACATGTACCTTGGATTCTCAGACATGACCGAGGTTTCACTATGAAAGTTGACGTGATTCGAGAATATTTTATTACTATCTTATTAGTTATTATTGGGAGGTATTGCGATAATGTATATAATTGGCAGGCATCCATCGATAACAAGTGGATATCTGTGTGTTTTCTCCCCATAAAAAAAACCGAAGTACCGAGGACATGGTGTTGTAAGATAAAAATATAATCGTCAAGATCCAGTTCTGTTATGCCCGATAATAACATCTCATCACTCTAAAAAACCGGTGTATTCCTGTCGTGCGGTAATTCCTGTAAATTGTACGATATAGATCTAGTGAAAAAAGCTAATTTCGGTCGTGGTAAGTTGTCGGACAGATACTGCTATAATTATCCGGGCGATTATTTGATATTTCATCTCGCTTAATAACCCTCATTATCAATTTTCTAATTGGAGAGTAGGACGAGAGACTCATCACGCGATCTTGTTTTTGGCTGTTTCTTCATGAACCGAGAATGAACTATGACTACGTACTATGACGACTGACTGATGACATCACGAATTATCACATGACGTGATAAGCATCACGTCAATTACCAAACATATTTTGTCCACTCACGGAAAACATCGCATGTGGATTGCTGTGACATCCTAGAAATGCAGTTTTTTTACTATTATATAATGCCCTGTTTTGCTTTTGCCTCAACGATGTACCGATTGAGGGTAAAAAACGTAGTGGCAAGGCAAAAATCAACAATTTTGTCCATTGAAATTCCTTCAACTATCAGTCTTTATATACAAGGTGTTCCGTTGATCATGTTACAAACTTCTAGGGTAGACAAAACACATGAAAATAAGAAAAAAAGTTCATGTGAACATGGGTCCGGAAACGCTTCTTCAGGGAGCTAGGGCCCTTCGAAGATGACCTCCAAAAACTACTTTTCGTTTTATAGCTTCGGTACTACTGCAGCTATCGCAACCAATTTCGGGACATGAAATCTAGTTCGTAGGTTCATCAATTTGAGCCTTCCGGATTTTGTCACCTTCAATCAGGGGCGTACAAACCAGGGAGGTATTTGGGCAAATTTGACCCTACTTCTCTTAGGCTTCAATTTCTTACCATTTTTATATCTGATTATGATTCTCCAATGCCTTTTACATAAAAAAGGTACTCTTGTAAAAATCGCTATCTGTCACCGTTTCCTCCGAAAATGGATAAATCCAATCAATAATAAATTATTGGTCTTATACCAATTATTACGTTGAAATATGAGAATGAGGTTCAGTACAGATAGTTGTCAAATATCTGTCAATAAAATATTGTGTCGAAGATTTGACTAACTAATAATGCTCACTATCTGTACTGAACCTCATTTTCATATTTCAACGTAATAATTGGTTTAAGACCAATAATTTATTATTGATTGGATTTAGCCATTTTCGGAGGAAACGGTGACAGATACCGATTTTTACAAAAGTACCTTTTTCATGTCAAATGCATTGGAGAATCATAATCAGATATAAAAATGGTAAGAAATTAAAGCCTAAGAGGAGTAGGGTCAAATTTACCCAAATACCCCCCTGGTTTGTACGCCCCTGGTTAAAGGTGACAAAATCCGGAAGGCTAAAATTGATGAACCTACGAACTAGATTTCATGTCCCGAAATTGGTTGCGATAGCTGCAGTAGTACCGAAGCTAGAAAACGAAAAGTAGTTTTTGGAGGTCATCTTCGAAGGGCCTTAGCTCCCTGAAGAAGCGTTTCCGGACCCATGTTCACATGAACTTTTTTTCTTATTTTCGTGTGTTTTATCTACCCTAGAAGTTTGTAACATGATCAACGGAACACCCTGTATATGAGATTGAGTGCGGATTTTTATGTTTTTTTTGAGTAGACCACAGTCGAAGTTTTGTTCATCAAACTTCAATTTCACAAGGAATTCCAAGGAATCTTCAAGGATTCATAGAAGTTTCACAGAATTCCGTGACATTCCAAGGGATCCCAGGAAATTGCTAAGAGATCTAGAGGATGCCAATCATTTGTACACCAAAATTCCACCGCGAATACTCGCATATTTCAAGAATTCCAAGAACAATTGAAGAAGAAGAACAATTCTAAGAAATTCAAAACAAATTCCGAAGGATTGTAGGGAATGCCAACTAATTCTAGTTGTTTTTACATCAAAAATCCAAGGAGTAATCGTCAGAATAAGAAAATTTGACCTCGAAGTTTCGTGCAACATTGATGAAACACACTGTATATTATACTTTCGGAATGAATTAAGTCTGTTTATCTGAATACCAGCCCACATAACTCATCCTGGGAGATGATGAAAATGTTGCATTACAGATATTGGTCTCGGTCTTAAGCCTATAAAATGATTCCGGTACACCTAATATACGACTTTATTAATAATCTCTGATATATCTTACCAACTCACACGTATCCACCTATCCGCAATATAAAACCATCCGCTGCATCATGAATATAATATAAGTCTGAATTATTACTGTGCACATAAAAATTTTAATAAAATCACTCCGTACATTGGCGTAGCACGGAGTGACTTTTCAAAGGGACTAACGGATTTTCGGAGTCGATTGTCATATCAGGCATTTCATTGAACGGCAAAAAACTACCAAACTTTGGAATTCAATGAATGAAATGGATGAGAAAATTTGATTTTTTGAAATCGCAGCCAAGAATGCTGACTTCTATTTTCAATAATTAAATAGAATAGTGTTCGAATGGAAGGACAGATTTATGATCTGCACTATTTGAGAAACGATGTCCTTTAGACCTATGTATCCATATATTTTTCAAATCAGAGGATCTCGAAGCAAATGTGAAAATCAGAAAACAACTGCTGATTTCATTTTTCAGCTTTTCATGGGATTTTCTCTCCTCGTTTCTGAAAAATAGAGTAGAAGTTATTAAAAATTATTGCAATATATTTGTAGTAGTAGAAAATCCCATAAAAAGCTGAAAAATGAATGTACCACCTCCTCGAAGAACTTACATACAGTATTCAACTGCTGATTTCATTATATTTTGTGGAAATATACATGGAACCCCACAACTCCTTTCATAACTCTGGCGCCTCAGAAGAATTTTTAAGAAACCCTTCCGGGAGTTGCAGAACGAAAATTGGAAGTTAATGAAGAAGGTGGTATACTCATTTTTCTACATTTTCTTGGGATTCTCTCTCCTCGTTCCTGAAAGTAAGAGTATAATGGAGAAAATAGAGAATTTCTCTTTTAGGTATCTAAAGGTTTAATTTCAAGCGCAGCGACATTTTGGGGTAAATCATGAATCGGTCCCTACTACAAATTATTGAAATAATCATTATAATTTCTTCTGTCGCTCTCAATTTCACTCGAATGTAATTTCCAAACGCATATTCACACTAATTTGAGAATCTTAATCGAGAATCCAGGGAAGTTACAGATTATGCGTTATGACAGTCTATTTTCTGGCTTCAAATCATCATCTATGTGCCATCGGCTACGATGAGGGCCAAGTGCAGCACCTCGTGGAACTCCCGTCATAAATCAGCATTTTCCATTCAATTCCTTGTAATTTTCTGACCGCCAATGCGTATAGAATGATATCCGGCCACCGCATCGTTTCCCACCGAACCGAATCATGGACTCCGGACAAAAATGGCGGCTCTATTTTTTATATTTCGACTCCCCTTGTTTTCGTGTCCCTAATTCGAATTTTCACCCTTCGCTATACAGGGGACCCACCCACTTATTGCTATTCCATCTATGACTGCGGCGCTGCCGTCTTATTTGGCGGATTGATCGATAGCGGGGTTGTCAGGTTTACCGGAAAGTCTGTCTGTTGGGGACACAAGAGTCACGGTGGGATGGGTGACGTTGGGTTGAGAAAAACTTCGTTATTGGGTAGTTAATTCTGTCGGGATTGCACTGTTGTATAATTATTTGCCTAGTGAAGTCTTTTCTTATTCTCACAACTTGCACCGCTGTGCTAGTCGAATTCAGTGTTTCTCTTTTTGAGCATGAAATTCGGGCCGATAAAAGTGTGGACCCCCTTCAACTCCCCCAAAACTGAATTCACATAATTTTCGAAGCGAAGAAGGGATAGAATAAAAATAATTGAATAATAAATGATTTTATTTCAATAAGAACAGAGAATCATTTCCAGAGGATTCGTTCCGACAATTTGAGATAATCTTTTTTTTACCTTGTTTGAAGCAGGGGGTGCATTTTAGGACACATGTTTATTAAAAAAAAAAAGATATATGTTGATCCTTACAATACGTCCTTGGGATATTTACATCGAATTTCGAATGACTTTATTCATTACATAGATTGTATAGTTTATGCGGTTTTATGTCCATAATGTCCATTGAAATCTAGGTCATTATGGAAGATAAAAAATCGCTAAAATCAGCGAAAATCAAGAAAATTCAATCGTGAATCCGAATCCGCAGCGTGATCAGACACAAAAAAACCTCCCCCGAATCCCCAGAGCGATCCCCACGGAGCGGCAACACCGCACGATAATTCTCTCCCTTATTTCCGAACGAGATTTCAAGGTATGAGCCCATTCCCGATATTCGGCTAGGGGCGACATACGCCATCAGGGGGTGGCGGGGTGGCGAAAGGGGGAAAGAAGGGCGGCGACTGCCACCGAACGCACAAAAATATTATTTGGGTAATCACGTTACCCCCAAAGTTGCCGGAGACACAGCGCCTAACGATTTATTTTCGTAAACATATAGGGCGGTTGTCTGGTCGGGGGGGGGGGGGGGGCATGAGGGGGAATCTTATTATTGGGGATTTGATCGGAATTAGGATATTTCCTCCGCTGATGCGATTATCGTGATCTGGATTTTTGGTGAGGGAGCATCATTTCGAAAAAAAGTAGATAGGAAAATTGACAAATGATTATTTTTTCTTATTTTAAAATTTGATGTTTTTGTTCTGTCACCGAAAGCGTAAAGCTGGATTAGAAAACTTGACGTTTATACTGTCTGTAAGTTCTTTGAGGAGGTGGTACATTCATGAAAAAAAATAGAGTAGAAGTTATTAAAAATTATTTCAATATATTTGTAGTAAGGACAGATTTTGTGATCTGCCCCAAAATGTCACTGCGCTTAAAAATGGAACCTTTAGATACCTAAAAGAGAAATTCTCTATTTGTCAGTGACACCTTGTTTTTGAAAAAAATTGGAAATACAAATATATTTAATGAGAATGAAACTTCTACTCATCTTGGTGGACGTTTCGGGAACGAATCTGCTCCCGTTCTCAACACAATTGAAATATTTTTCTCTTCGCAATTGTTTTTTCAATGGTTTCGGTTTTGACACTGAAAAGTGACAATTTGGTAGACGGAGGAATTCTGGTTACAAGGTGTTTTCATTAATTGATATCGAATTTTCCATTTTCATATTCAAGTTTCAGAAGTGGATGCGAAGTTCTATTTTATTATTATTATTCACTGTGATTATATTATTCATTATATTATTTATTCTATATCCGTTTATGTTGCTATTCGCTGTTGCTGTTACTCAAAGTTGGAAGATGCACAAATTTAATCGCCATTTTTGGAATTCGTTAACGTTGAAGTTGACTTTCTCATGTTCAGAGGCATGATGAAAATGTAGACTGATGTTCCAACTCCTCATCCTCAGCCGCTCGAAAAAGTTGTAGACTGCTGCCTACTTGATTATGTCAAATACCTCTCAAGATCCACACCAGATGTCGTCAATCCATTACTATATATATATATATAAACTGGAATGGATACTTCGCTTCCTCTAATCGACTACTTTTCAACGTTGCAGAGGCAAGTTGGATTCGATTTCATAATCGTCAAAAACCAAATGCAATATTCACAGACTTCTTTTCCATGAATAACTAACGCGTGTTCTTGTTCAAATCCAACAAAGTTCACGATTTGAGTCCCTACTAGGTAAGATAGAGCAGGCCCTGTATTGATGCCTTGGTATCAACCCTCGTCATCAAGGCTCGTTCTGAAAAATTCACCTCCGTTGATAATAATTGTCATCATTATGAGCTCGTTCAATAATATACCTTATTACCATTCTACTTCTTGCACTGGACCTTGAACATGATTTTCAACAATCATTCATCAACATCTGAGGTAGAAACAGGGGAGATGATTTCTTCTTGCTAAGGCGATATCGTCATCTCCCTGATTTTGACGGACCATCCTGTATATGGATTGTCGTTGCCTTTCGATTCGCCAAAGGCACAATAAAAAGCAATACAAGCAACATCATCCGTGATACTGCCTGCGCCCATTATATTTGTTGTCGAATAATTGTGCTCTCAAGACAAATATTCCGTAAAAGAATAATGAAAGTCGAATGTGAAATGTCCTCATTAACTGCGCCGACGAGGACATCAAAGTTAGGAAGAGGAGAACTAACAATTCGAGAATTTTTCGATCAAATTCCAATTAGATATCTGAAGCGAAAATATTCTTTATTTTTACGATCAGAGGCGTAGACCATAATGTAAAACTGCTATTTCAAAACTGTTTTCCGCAGAAAAATGAGGTACATTGTATGTCTTCAATTCATTTTTTCCTCCCTGTTATCGTAACAGGTTGGCCAAACATCTGCTTTGCTTGAATTGAAAATTTCAGAACTGCAGATCACATTTCAAAATTATTTTTTAGTCAGGACGAATCAATTATAATTATTCTTTCAATGGAACACCCTACATTTTTCCACACGACTGATTCCTTCTCAATTTTTTTGTAACCACTTATCGTTTTTTTCATCTGTTGACAACACGAAAAGAAATCCCATAGTGTTCGGGTAACATCGTGTTAGTCAGTAATGGAATGTTGGGAGAGAAGTATTGGAATCCTTCTTGCATCAGGAAAGACCTCACTAGGCAAAGAATTCCATTCCCTTGATGAGAGAGAGAGAGAGATAGCCCACCTTTCTGCGATGTTCTACAGAGGTTAACGAATTAGTGAGTATAGTATCACCGACTAGGAAAATGGCTCTCTTCTCAATAGAATGTACGAGCTTCAGCATATGTTCAAGGGCTAAACTGCAAACATGTGAACAGGACTACTCCAAGGACAGGTAGAATTTTTTTTTTCATCTGTGGACAACACGAAAGGGAAACCTATGATGTTCGAGGAACATCGTGTTAGCCAGAGGTGGAATTTTGGGAAAGAAGGAAGGTGTTGGAATTTTTCTTGAAAAAGTGAAAGTACCTATAAAAAGGCAAAGATCGCCGACCTCTCTACGATGATCAGAGAGGTCAATGATTTGGTGAGTGTTGTGTCATCGACTAGGCGAATAGCTCTCTTCTGAATTGAATCTAAGAGCTTTAGCGTATGTTTGGGGGCTGAGCTCCAAACATGTGAACAGTACTCCAGGACAGGTCGAATTTGTGCTTTGTAGATCATAAGCAGTTGCTGGGATGTGAAGTATCTCTTCGCACGGAATAGAAAACCAAGTTTTTGTGAAGCAGTTTTCGCAATAGACCTCACATGATCGTCCCATGAGAGAGCACTGTTGGTGGTGACACCCAGCATGGATATTGAGGTAGGTAGAATTTGCGAAGAATTTGTAGAATAACTTCAACAAGCAATTGGAAGTTGAAAATTGGAAGTTGAAAAAGAAAAATGGTAGTGCCACCTGGAAGTACTTGAGAGGAGCCATTCCATTTGTTTTTTTTTGTTCTTGAACATCCAGCAATAAGTAGCAGCTCTATGGTTTGGGCCTTTTTTTTCAGTCAGTACGTAGATGCAAAATATGACTGGCGTCATGCCACTGGTCTAATCTCAACCAATCGACGTTCATGTCAATTACAGCTATACGCAATCCTTCTTATATTACAAAAAAAATGTGCCGAATGTGCTCGAAAAGTTTAAATGAGTTCGCTCCTGCCGAATAGACGACATATTCATCTTCAGGTGGATTTTCCAGCGTTTTCCAAATGGGATTCCTGGGTATCTAATTGGACCGTGCAAAGTCATCTGAGTTTTCACGACCATTAGGAGACGCAGGAAATCCCACTAGGATTATAGGTTTTTGACTTTGTCATATTATGATCAAATATATACAAGCAAGCGAAAGTAGAGAGTGGACAGACAAAATAAATATTCTAGATTAAAAATCTTCCAAATTTTGAGAATGGTTTTGGGAAGACATTTGGAACAATTGTTGTGATGATATCATGTACAAGAGGCAAAAATCAAGTGCATTGAATCCTATTTAGGCAATTCATGGTCTTTCTAAATTTTAACGCGTCTTTTAGGGCCGTAGTGACACTTTTCCGGACATGGGACTCACTACTCAAATGTTTTCTACTGTTGCACTGAATAACCCTTGGAAGTTTGATCCCATAGTTCTGTAACACCCTGTATATGTGATTCATTTAAGTGAAACTCTAGAGACGGTACACAAAAAATACTTTCTGTGATTCATATAACTGAGCGAAACTGCTGCAGACTGTATGCAAAAATAAGTTCTCGTGAAATTATATAGGCTCATATAAGTATTAAATTTTGAGAATTGGAGCTGATTTAGAGCGAAGTTCAACAGTTGACGAATCGAAGATTTCGTAGGTGATATACTTGATTCCAAAACAATACCATCATTTTAATATATATATATACAATATAATACAATATAATTGGACTTGGATACCGTACTGAAAATATCTTGTGTCTACCAACTCTCCATCAGGAAACAGATGATTTAGTTTTTATCAATATGTGCTCCTCAAAAATGAGTTATATTACGTTTTTCATAAGTAGGTATGTGGATAATGATTATTATGTTCCCCTCACGTATGCGTACGTTTTTTATCCATGAAATATAATGACGGCTTCATGACCTTTATTTACTCGTTCAATAAATTAAATGCATTATTCAATTATGTCCAGCGAACGTGGTTATTATATGAAACAAAGTAAAGGTTATTGTTGGTATACAGAAGATTAATTTCTGTTTTGTGCACTTTTTATGACATAGCAGCTGGCGTAACTACCACCACTCAATTGAAAATAAAAGCAAATCGTCATGGCGGTACTTAGAGAAGAATTTGAGAGTTAATTTTCGTTGACGAAACAACCGCATGGTTTTCCTGATGAAGACAGGATCGAAATAAAATGTTGATCATCGACAATCTGTGCTCTCTCATACAAACACTTTTGTCGTAGGTTAAGAATTGAGAACCTTTAAGGTGCCTTTATTTGGACTGTAAAGTACTTGGCAATAATAGACATCGAAGAAAACCATTCAAATACTACGTTTTCGACATCAAGAAACATGGCAAAGTCCCAAATAATCACGTAGAATTATGAACTCATATAAAGTCAACTAGATCTGGTGTGATTCAAATGAATTTTCATTTTTCAATTGGATAAAGGTGATGTTTGGTATGTGATGTCAAAATACTAAATAGGATACTACGAATTTTTCGAATCTTGAGTCTCAACTTCAAATTGAAATATGAAATTGGAAAGTATTTTTCGGATATTTATACAGAGATAAACAGAAAATCGATATATTCACTTTAACAGGATCATTCTCAGAAGAAGAGATACTCATATGCCCATCATAATGATATGGATCAATTTTTGTTCATTTTGTTCTTGTTTGGATGGCGCTTTTCCTTTCTGATGAACCCATATACGATTTAAAAAAAATAATACGATACGAGGAATGAGATAAAAATAGTTATTCACCATAGGTACCTACCTACAGGATAGTGAAAATTAATCATTAATTAATTATTTAGGGTGCGTGCAGGTTAATCATATCTCAGTCTGGATGCCAAAAATGGGGTCGTTTTTCACTCTTCTCGAGCTAATCAAGACATGGTTGCAAATGAAAAAAATATGTTAATCTCGTATCAGAGGAACTCAATGATTTCAAGAAAGAAGCATTGAAAATAATGAAACTCTCATTATCAATTCTCGAATCGAGCAAAAAACTGATAATGGAATGATTTGTTTGCTCTTTTGTACTTGATATAAACAAATTGAATTCGCAACAGACGGTAAAAAATACCGAGGGGGCACAAAACATCGATATCGAGTTGGCGATGGTCGAAATAAGTTTGAGAACTTGTGATCTAATACGAATTCCCTACCAAAAGGCCAAATACCACCTTGATAGTCATCTCAGTTGCGCCTGTAATCTCCTATTTGAATATAAAACGTAACATTATCAGCTATCGGTCGGTCGTTTGTTTGGAAGCCTCTTTCGATTATCTAGAGATCACTTAAACAAGTCCACCCGTACTCGAAATGCTTATTATTTACTAAACGTGGTCATCAACTTCTTCGCTGATGGCCGTTGGCGATGGGCGAAGAAGAGGAAACACCGGTCACCTGCTGTTTACACACGGTAGATATATACGAGTCGATCCAATAGCAACATACAGGGTGTATGTCCATGAGATGATTTCAAAACATGCCTAAAACCGTTAGTTATTCGAAATTTTCTAGAAAAAGTGACAAACGCAGTCTATATCGAACATACGCCATTTTTATGTGATTTACAAAAAAGCGTTGTACATTTGAAAAAATTTAAATTTTCAACTTTTTGCCTTCACTTTCAGGACTCAGTTTTCTGCGCACACTGCAAATCATTCAGTAGTTTGTATTTGTTGTAAACGCTGAAAATTGTAATTCGCATATGAAAATGGCTTATATTTCAACTCTAACTCGAATAATTGACGCTGTTTCTGAATATGATGATGAATCGAATGGGCCATGGATTTGCTCACCGTTGGTCTTTCATAAAATGAGTCACGTTTTCATGGTACCCTGTATATTCTACTATAGTGCTTCCTCCATCTCACATTGTCCTTCGAATGACATAGGAAAAGTTCTTCCCCATACTCAACGTTTTAGGAGTTCTAGAAACAAAAACAGAAATAAATAGCCTCGAAAAAATTCATTAGGTTTGTTCCAGTTTCGTGTCAAGGAAAATTCAAAAAATATCTCCTAGTTGTCCCTAAATGTCTAGTTATCCTAAGTTCTAATGTATCGTAATATCAATCATAATGGTTCATTTCACACCCAGTGTGAGCTTCCTTCGTTATGCTATTTTTTTTTTCAGATTCCTTGAAGTTTATGAGATATCATATCTGACACTCAAAACTAAATCTATCAAGTTTTCAAAAAAAAAAAACAATTGTAAAAAACTCAAATAATTTTTAATAACTTCTACTCTATTTTTTTAGAAACGAGGAGAGAAAATCCCATTAAAAGCCGAAAAATGAACTCAAATTAGTTTGTTGAGAACTAGAATCATTTTGAGCTGTGGAATTCGAATCAGAAAATTGAATGCTGAAATAAAATCATACTATGATCACAAAGACCACAAAAATATCATCACACTATCACCCCTAACAAACAACAAACAAATCTCATACAACGACACCATGATATTTTAATATTACGCGACTCCTGTATAGTGTATGGCTCTCTTTATCTCACCCCTCCTAGTGACCCTATATCAAAACTACCTTCCCCTTCAGAGAAATTGATTTACAGGGGTCTTTTTTTCTGCTCTTTTATTTATTGTGCCTCCCTACATTAGCTTCTCGTCTAGTTTAGTTCGACTATCCGTCAGTAGGTGGCGGTGAAAGTGAATTATCGTTGAAATGTGCAATTTCTGGTTTCAAACGTCCTACAGGGTGGCTCCCTAGATACCGCATAGGTAGGTATGTCAATGGTCGTTTCATATTGGCGTATTATCTGAAAATCAACTGACTTTCACTGTCAACACATGACAGTTGTGTCCTTACATTAATGTTCATTATTTATTAATCGACTCATTTTGAATTAGGAAGTATAGGTCAGTGGTCCAAATCATAAGATACTTTATAAATCATCTTCATTCGAATAGTCAACAGAAAGGTACCAAAGACTCATTATCGTGAGGGTACTTTATCAAACTGATGCCAAAGGTTTCCGAAAAACTTCGGAAAATAAAAAGATAGGCAGCAGAGTTTTTGAATCTTCTAGGATTAACATTGAAAGTTATGCGCTCAACAATTACTATAAGGATTCGATATTTTTATGGTTGTCTTTTAAATATTCCTGTGCAAAATGCCTTTTCGGAAATTACATTCGGATTTGAATAGCTGTATACCTACTTATATAGTTCCACACATTTTTCACTGTGCTTGTAACAATTTCGAGCAAACAAAGTACACCTAGTATAGGTAGATCAATCAAAGCAAATACCTAGATCGGAACGCAGTTCCTATTCTAGCAATAAAATCGTAATTGTTCGCTTAATGAATGAAATCTAAACATCGAAAAATCATCGACGGTACCGGTAAAAACCAGAAATATCTGTCGATCGCCTTCGAGATGTCATTCATCCACAATCTGCCAGCATTCACCAGCAGGTTCACGTAATGAAATCCTTAAAATTGGCACTCTTTCAACCTTCTGAAAGCCCACCACTTTTACCTGTTTACCTGCCTATAACGATCATCCGGTGTAAGCTCAAAGTGATATTGAACGGTTCGATTAGGGATCTTTTAACTTTTGGCCCAGCAATAATGGAATCGAAGGGTAAGAATAGACGGTTGGTTATCAACTTGAATGGAATTGGGTGGAATTTATCAATTGGCATATCATTAGAGTGACTGCTAGGGTTTTTTGTATTTAATGCTACTTGCCGATTTTCTAAATGGTTTTGAAACATTATTTCATTCATGGTAGACGCACGCGTCATTGTCTGCTCGAAATGTATATTATTTTTTTACAGATTTTTGGGATTTTCTCCCTTCCTTTCTAAAAATAAAAATTACAATAATCATTTCAATACACCCATGATTTGGAATACATGGCTATAATAAAAATGAACTTCTTAGAAAGTAGTACGAATATACCTCACTTTTATTGAATTTCTCGGATATTATTCGAAAAAAGTACCTAGTTGATGAATGTATTCACTTCTGAAACGCTATCTCGTACTGAGTTATGGTCCATGTTCCTTTTCCATGATTTATGGTCATTTGAAAATCGTCCATTATGTATACATAAGGACGTTAGGAATATGAATGTCGAATGCATTTGTTGAAACGTTCAGAGTTACTTTCTCCAACAAAAAAAAACAATACAAAATATGCATTCTTCAAAAGTCAAGGATAAAATAATTGCATTAAGTGAATGGTTTTATAATTTTTCTGCATCCAGGATGTGAATTATTTTCATGAGGTCATTCGGATTCAACAACATTTATATGGATCTTAATTATGTTATATACGGCGCTGCCAACATTGAAACAATCATCGTTGTTGACCATTTATATGGAAAAATTATACAATAGTTGTGAATTTATGGTTCATAATCACACCTTATCTTGATATATTCGATGCAATCATATCCACACTTAAGTTAGCAGAGGAAGGTGAGCATTGATTTGAATTCATCATTACATTTCACGAGACAGAATATTTGTTTATTTTTGGTTATTATTATTTATTTTTGCACGAATAAGAAAGTGACGTTTCTGTTGTTTCAACCAATAATAATGAGTTTGCAATCATTCATCAACTCGTACAAAGCATTGCTGATTTTTTGACTACCATACATAAAATTTACAAGAGTTATCCAAGATGCCTTTTGGAATCATCGATATAATTATATTTTCCTCCTGATGTTCCCATATTATTCGATTTCAATGTTTTTTAGATTTTCTAGGATTTTCTCTCCTAATTATTTCAATATATTTGTAGTAGGGACAGATTTGTCATCTGCCCCAAATAGATGAATCCTTTTTAAGGTACTGCAAGTTGAATTTCAAGGGCGGTGACATTTTCGGGCAGATACTACAAGTATATTTGAATAATTATAATTTCTATTTTTAGAATCTTATTTATTATTTCCTCAATTCTCATCTTATTGTTTGTATTTGACCATCTGTATATGCCACAAAACCAACAAAACATTGTAGGATCCTTTCAAAAAGTATTATATTGCATATCTAACCCACATATTTCACGTCAATTTCCTTTTTCAAACTATCTATTACAACAGTGCCCACATGTGTATCTACCTAACTTTCGTTTTTCTACCTGTGAGACCTCTCAGACTCCGAAAAGGGTCCCTTTGTATGTTTTTTTAGTAATATTCGTGGGAGATAATGAAGTTTTTTATATTCGAAATCGAGAGTGCGTGAAGATTTTGAGAGCATGGGAAAGGGTTGGAAGGGGTTGAAATAAATGACTCTGGCTGTTTGGTCTCGTCTAGTCTACATCCTCTTCTTCAATCGTCTCGATTGAATACAATTCAGAAGAAATATATTACATATAATTCAAAATTTCATTTAATTCAATAAAATGCTTATAATTATATCGAAAGTATATAAGTAACAGTTGTTTGTTTATAAAATAACAAATAAAAAGGATTCTAAGTAACTCATATTTTAGGTACTTTTCGAAAATCTTTCATTGCCAATCTTTCGTTCCTGAATGAAACTTCTTGAAAACACTTGTGCATCATTTTGATACGATAGTAATTTTATTTGATGATGCATTTCCGTTGTTTAGGCGATTCATATACATGATATTCGAGAATATTTCATAGAATACAATGAAAAGCTATAATATAAATATTTTATCATAATTACAGTTCTTAGGTTCATTCAAAACAGTAGAAATGTATCATCAACGGAGAGTTTTGTACTATTTTATTAAATGGTGCCATTTATAGTTGTGGAAACGTGTCGAAAACAAATCAACGACTGAAAGTATTGTATAATTTTTTGTTGAAAACGTTTTCGCAACTTTAATGAAATGTAGACTTGCTAGTTGGGATATTTTCTAATGTAATTCAGAATATAGCAATAATAAAAATAATTTTTGGTGTCATAATAACTATAATAGTACCAAATAAACATACCTTGAAGAGAGAATGATATATTTCTTGAAATTTCGATAGAAATAAATGCTTTCACAACTATAATCCAAGCTGCACATTCATCCACCACCTTTGACCTACCATTTCTTGAATTTCCAAATTACAACCTGAAATTCTGGTTATCTAGATAAAAAACTCCTACTGTACGATTTCAGTAGAATCAGAAGAGGATTGTTAGGATCCTTTGCCATCTCGAACATCCACACACACACACAGTGAATAATATTACCTGTTATGTTATTTTGCTCTGAATTTTCGTGGGAACCACATCCTCATTCTTTCTATATCCAGTGGCCATCTTGAGATATTCGATAGATATCCCATGAGAGATATTTGTTGGAATTCGATTATCCAGCAATAGTAAATCTATATACTATCAATTACTACCTACAGTTACCTGCCTATGTATTTATTCATTTATGTATTCAGTGCTCTATGTTTTTCGTCAATTCAGTGTGAAAAATACATGAAATATCATGAATAAATATTATAAAGAAGCTCAATCGTCCCAAAATTTCCAATTCTAGAGCAATGAATGTTCCTATATTAAATTTTCATTCGAATTGAGTTGGGAATTGAAAAAATCCACCGCTACTTCGGAGGCGCCATCTTGAATATTGAAATTTCCTGTCAATCATATACACCTGCGAATCATCTGTCGTCATTGGAATGAATTGAGTTGCAGAATTCAATGAAACTTGACTAGAACTCAAGAATTTGCAGCACAAGGAATAGTTTTGGATCCATACAAGTTTTCCATACAAGTCTCGTTATGTGCATATATATTCAAAAACAAAAAGTATATTCAACAGCATATTGACTATCAATTCCAATAGATTAGAAGTCATTGCGTGGCAAATTGAATGAGCGAATCTTGCTAAGTAATATTTGTATCGGATACAATAAATTAATTTCTCCTAATTAGTCGTATATTTCTACGAGCTATAAATAAATGACATCCACAATGCCAACGATCCATGAATTTTCTGTAATTATCCATTCACGGCGAGAAAATTATTGTAGAACCCCAGCGTAGAATCAGTGAGGCATTTCGAAGAACTAGAATATCAGCAAAACAGGAATCCTCATAGTATTTATCACAGAATCAATTCCACTATTCATTTCTGAGTCGACATTTTGTGATTACTTATCACAATTATAATTTCAAGTTGAGAAATATAATATCACTGAAAATATTCTGTTTTGCTCATCCATTTAACTATCACTATATTCATATTTCCGAGAATTTAGAACGTTCTGAAGAGAGGAGACATTCTCCTGGACATGAACTGCAGGGCAAATAGTAGAAAATCAACTGACATTCCTAGCATATTTTCAATGACCATTATTGGCAAATGTTTTTCAATAATTCTTCCTAATATTCCCTAGATTTGGCAGGCAATAATTAGCGTGAGGCTTCTTCAGCTTCCTCATCAGGAACAGAACATTTTTCACCAACCTCAGAATTTTTTACAGATGGAGTCGATAAAAAATCAGAAATAAAAAGTAACCATTCAACACCTCCTGATATTTTTGTAACAAAGGTAACAGACGCTGTCAAAGCAAAATGTCGAATAATTTTTTTTGATGACAAATTGATGACAAACGAATGTGATAATATAATGCTGTCATCATGAACATCAACTGAGATAATAATCAACTCTCCAAAAATACATTATTCAACAAAAATATGTTCATACCATGAAACATAACCTCAATAATCAACAGAAAAGATAGATTCATCATCACGATGAGACATTGCAAAAGAAATGGTGATTATTATTTCATGTTCAGATCCAACTAGCCCTGTAGACAAGAATCAAAATCATTCTATGGGCCGGAAGAAATGCATAATCATCGGATAGATGCACAATAACCCAGTAAGTTTATTGTCCCTCCGCTCTCGAGAACCCATTGATTTTTTTTATCTCCTATAATAAAAGTAAAAGTAAAAGGGATCCCCCTTATACCTGAGCAGAGCACACAAAGGGTTAACATCACACACTTGCAAGAAACTAGACCATATGCAAAACAGGAAGAAGGAGCAGCAGGTATCCACAGTGGCGTCTGGACCACCCTAAAAGGGGGGCTACAATGAAGATCGAAAAAAAAATATTTTGAAGCGCATTTTTCATATTAAAAATGCAAGAAATGTTTCAAGAAGTTTCCCAACAATAACATCGGTAATTTTGCACTTATCAAGCGATGGGTTGTTTTTCGATTTTTTTTGTACTTACGTATTTCGACCTCAGGAACCCGAATTCCAGAATAAAAACGTGCGCAAACTCATATTCTTCAAGATATTCCAGGAAAAAGTATGAAAATCAACCTTCTTTCTTCGGCTCGTTTTGGGTAGGCATGGAGTTTCTTTTACTCACACAGGATACTTTTTATACCTTCCTTGAACATTCAAGAAGTCGAAAAGAAGAGAAAACATCCTCGAATTTGTTAAATCAACGTTCTTCAGCATCTTGGAGGAAGGTGGATCCGGCATTTTTCATATTGACGGCGCTGTCAAATGAGAATCTACGTCAGAATCACTAGTTCTGTGAGTCAAAATATCACAGAGGCACATTTGACAGCGCCGTCCATGTGAAAGAAGGATTCATCAAAGATGCTAAAGACGATGAATCGAACTTCTCAGAGGATGTTCCTCCTTCTTTTCAGCTTCTAGAATGTATAAGGAAGATATAAAGAGTATCTTATGTGAGAAATGAAACTTCGAATGGCTATGATGCCTACTCAAAATAGACCGACACAAGAATGGTAATTTTCTTGGAGTATCTCGAAAAATATAAGTTTGCGCCCGTTGTCATTGTGAAGTACAAGAAAAAATCAAAAAAAAAACACATCGCATGATAAGTGCAAAATTATCACAACATCAACTAGCGGTATGGGTTACTGTACCTAACTGTGATGATGACTGTTTCCTAATTTTCGGTATCGCTTGATCTTCACTTTAATAATCTACTATTCCCACTAAAACTAATGTATTCGAATTAATTAATCCTCCCTTCTAGAAATTTGTCATCGTTTCCTTCAGATTGTTCAGGCAGAAAATGTTGTCGATGAAACACCGCCTTCTGATCTCTCATTTCGCAATTTTAAAGGGGATTGGACCCTGGTGAACTTTTCTCAATGTTTTCTCTCTTCTTACTCATTTCTTCAGAACTAGCTAGCATGTTGACCCAAATGAGTGGATTTGTGAGTCATAGAAAACTAAGGGGTGATTCTGATTATCGAACTTGAAATCACTTCATTGATTGGATCGGCGATTCTGAATGTAATCTTATTTTGAGAATTAAGGATAGAGACTGATGTCACTTTTTCACGATATAGCCATTCTGTTATTGTTTTTGTCATTGTTTTGTTATTGTCATTGAAAAATTGTATTTTCAGTAAACCATGTGTTTGTGGGTACATGTACAGGCCTCAGTTAGTGAGGATGAAAAAACAAGAACAATATCAATAAAACATTTACACTAACAAATCATAACTAGCTGAACATATCCTTACTGAAGATAGACAACATTATTATGACCAGTGATATTAAAATCATAGGAAAAGAATATAACAACCAAAAAAGAGAAATGAAAGGATCTGCTTGCATTCTTCCGAACGGAGACAATAATATTGCTTCTTGTTCAGTTGATACAGATAGAACTTGGCATTCATTTCTCGAAACTGAATATATTTGTATTTCAGAAATTTTCCAAAAAACAAGATGTCACCGACAAATAGAGAATTTCTCTCTTTTAGGTATCTAAAGGATTAATTTCGAGTGCAGTGACATTTTGAGGCAGATCACAAGATCTGTCCTTGTACTACAAATATATTGAAATAATTTGTAATTGCGTTATTTTCCGAAAACGAGGAGAGAAAATCCCTTGAAACTAGAAAAAATGATGTACCCCCTCCTCTAATAACTTTCAGAAAATATTTGATGAGAAGAATGGAATTTCCCCTGCGCTTAACCCTTGAGAGATGATGGTGATAGTATTTTGGGCAAAATAGACATTCGAAGCCCTCGAGGAATCGAAATCGAAAGACGCCACTGGGTGTATCTTAGACGCGACATCTGCAAAAGGCAGAAAAAGAAAAAGGGTTGCTGGTATGTGTGTGAGAACGGAGCACAGGTAACGAAAATGATAAATTACGCTCGGAATAGGGGCCTTATTTGAATATAATTCAGGAACTGTCAACCGAGGCATTTGCATGCGGAATAAAAAAGGGCCAGGAGGGCCGTTACACTTCCTGATGCATATATTCAAATTAGGTTTATTGAAAAATTTGTTCGATTGTTGTAGGCTTACGGGGTCCCGTTCGCGACCTTTTTCCTTGACAAAGGATAACTAATGTCGGTCGTGTCACTGTTGAGGTTTTCTCTGATGTGACCCCTTGAGTCTGCCAACCATCTCGTGGCTGTCTGACTCTGCCTGTGGGTTCGCGATTATTATTATTATTTATTATCATATATATTATTGAATTATTATATATTTATAATAACGGTGGTTGATCCTTGACTAGTGAACGAGAAGGACAATCTTACAGGACTAGTTAGAACGTAAGCATGATTCTGCATAGTTTTTTTTTCCGGTATACATTTAACGATCTCCATTTCAGCAGCGACAATAAACTGCGAGTAATTTAAATTGAACATTCAAACATAAATGAAATGAATAAAATGGACATCGGATTTCGATTCAAGCATTTTTGCTAGATTTTCTGAGATTTCCTCCTCGTTTTTAAAAATGAAAACAGAAATTATAATAATTGTTTCTCTACATTTCTCTACAGATCAATATGATGTGCCCGAAAATGTCACTGCGTTTGAAATTTAACCTCCAAATGCTATGAATGATATATTCTGTTGTGGTATGACATTATCCTTCCATTTCTCTCAGTCCCTCTCATATGTCTCATTTCGTTTGTGATAATTCATACATAATGTATATAATATTCATTTTTCAACTTTTTTTCAAGATTTTCGCTCCTCCTTTCTAAAAAATAAATTAGAAGTTATCGAAAACTATTTCAATATATTTGTATGTATTTTCCTGTGAATTCGCAATTATTACTATTATTATCATCATGAATTACTGTAGTTGGTCCTTGAGTCGTGAACGAGGACAATCTTCTAGGACTAGTTCGAACATAAGCATGATTCTGCATTTTTTTCCATAAATATATTTAACGATCATTATTTCAGGAGTGACCATAAATTGCAAGTAATTCAAATTGCACATTCGAACATGAATGGTTTTTTCAAATTCAAGCATTTTTGCTAGATTTTTAGGGATTTTCTTCTTGTTCTCAAAAATGAAAACAGAAATTATAATAATTGTTCCTCTACATATTTGGTTTAAGGACAGATCAATATGATGTGCCCGAAAATGTCACTGCGTTTGAAATTTAACCTCCAAATGCTATGAATGATATATTCTGTTGTGGTATGACATTATCCTTCCATTTCTCTCAGTCCCTCTCATATGTCTCATTTCGTTTGTGATAATTCATACATAATGTATATAATATTCATTTTTCAACTTTTTTGTAAGATTTTCTCTCCTCCTTTCTAAAAAATAAATTAGAAGTTATCGAAAATTATTTCAATATATTTGTATATATTTTCCTGTGAATTCGCAATTATTATTATTATTATCATCATGAATTACTGTAGTTGGTCCTTGAGTCGTGAACGAGAAGGACAATCTTCTAGGACTAGTTCGAACATAAGTATGATTCTGCATTTTTTTTCCATAAATATATTTAACGATCTTTTATTTCAGCAATTCAAGCATTTTCGCTAGATTTTCAGGGATTTTCTTCTTGTTCTCAAAAATGAAAACAGAAATTATAATAATTGTTTCCCTATATATTTGGTTTAAGGTCAGATTATTGATGTGACCGAAAATGTCACTGCGTTCAAATACTGGTACTATGAATAATATATTCTGTCGTGGTATGACATCATTATCCTTCTATTTCTTTCAGTCCCTCTCATATGTCTCATTTTGTTTGTGATAAGTCATACATAATGTATATAATATTCATTTTTTAGCTTTTTTGTGAGATTTTCTCTCCTGGTTTCTAAAAAATAAAGTAGAAGTTATTTGAAATTATTCCAATATATTTGTAGTAAGGACAGATTTTGTGATCTGCCCCGAAATGTCACTTCGCATGAAATTAAACCTTCAGATACCCAAAAGAGAAATTCTCTATTCGTCACTGACACCTTGTTTTTGAAAAAATTTGGAAATACAAATATATTTAATGAGAATAAAACTTCAACTTATCTCGGTGGACGTCTCGGGAACGAATCTCAACACATTCTCAACACAATTGAAACACTTTTCTTCGCAAAAATTTCTCAATCTCGAGCTCGCTTTAACACTGCATATTCTCAACAAGATGCACTTTTGCCCAATCGACTTAGCATTTAAACAAACATAAGAAGAAGAAAGAGCTATCGATTCGTCTGGATGTGCAACAAGGAAAGGTATAATATTTCTGTCAACAGTCAGCTAATCACTGCTGGTTGCCTCTCTTTCGTTTGATGTTTTCATTGGTTGGATTCCTCCGCCTTCTTCTAAGCGCGAAATGGGGTGTAATTTGGAATTTGTTCAACATCATTCAACCACTTACCCATGAAATTATGTGTTCTGATCTTTTTTGAACCCTTCCTCGACTTGATCGACTGAATCACCAATTTTCAATAACCAAACAACAAGTGAAACTGAGTCTGTTTGTTTTAACACACTAATACAGGGTGAGTCAAAAATATTTCAGCAGCATTTGCATTTCCGAAGCACTCGCCAAGCATTAGAAGCATATCAGTTTGTTCAGAGAACGAATAACCTGCCATATTTCTTGAAATCTCAGTTGATAATCGCAGTGATAAATGACACAGAAAAATCACACGAACAAATCGACTACAACAATGTTGACTCGACTGTTGATGAAATGAACGTCAAAATTGAGAACAAAATTATTCATCATGGCCTGCTGAAATATCGTTATACCGATGAATCTCGCAATGAATAAAATCAATCTGCTGATATCATGTAACTACAAAAACTCAAATATCTCACGAACGGCTCAATTTTTTGTATTCGAATAGGTGTACCTTTTTCATGTAATTTTCTTCGCTCCATCGAATGCTTCTGTTTTTTCACCGAAAATAATACAGGGAAAAAAGTTTTCTACAAAAAATCATGACTCACCCCCTGAAAACACCATTTATAACAATATCAGAAATGTGGAAGTGTGACGAAAAAATGTATTTTAACAACATACATTCATGCACAAAATTTCAATCGGGTGGCTTCCATCGTTCAGAAGTTATGCGGAGAAATTATTTTAATTTTATCAACTCTGGAAGGATATATCTCCCTTAATATGCATTTTGGGCCATGAGTTTAATCATCGAACTATACTTATTTTTCAATGTTCTATCACCCCCAGAAAGCTCGGTACACATTTTTGACTCACCCTGTAGATCGATAAAGTTCGCTGAACAATATATTTGAGTGAATAATCTCACACTATCAACTCGATCGAAATAAAATGAAAATAACTGAAAATGTCATATTCCTCAATCGAACATCAAAATGTTTTGCCAACAGTCATGTGATTTCCGATCGATTGACTTCTCTTTCCTCGATCTAGTAGAAAATATACACAGTACACATCCAATCACACAGGGTCTTCCCATCAGGATATATTCCCATTCCGACCCGAAATCAGGCTGGGGAATATCGACATGGCATCGCAGTAGGCTAATCCTCGGACGTCCTCCCACTATATTCCTTCTCTCGGGGAATCAGCATGAGGTCTTCGTGTGCGATTATGTAACCAATAAAGTCGAATCAACGCTAATGGAATGAGAAAGGCCGACGGCTCGATTCGATGCTAATGAATGAATTGGAAACGGCGGGTAATTGATGTGAAACTTCTACAGGTCGATTGGTATTCGGTGTCATTCGTGTGATGTCTTGGGGTTTTAACAATAAAATGCCGATAATGGTAAATGCTCTATTAACCCCAAACTTACATACACTTACAGAACCCAAATCTACACTGTCCTGAATAGGTGGTGCTGATCGGTACTCGCGAAAACAAGGAAGGACATGCGCAATTGTCTGAGGCATTAGGTAGCTTCAACTGACTGTACAGGATGTCACACTTTGGTATCTATATTTTTTATTATTCGATTATGAAGTTTTTACTCATTTTACACTGAAGTACAAGTGGGCGAATAATACTAGATTTCATATTTTAGACATTTATTGTTTTATTCAGAAAGTATCAGCAGTTATTCACCTAATGTTTCCAGTTCTTTCAAAAAAATAAAGATTATGATAGTTATTTCAATATACAGGGTTGGGATGAATCAGAATTCGACACATGATAAATGGGTTGAAGAAAAAAATGTTCGCCCTCTCTGAATTCAACAATAAATGCCGAAAATATAAAATCCAGTGATAATTGCAATAGCAAGATTTGAAGTTGCCAAATCTAGCATTGATTATGAGTATTCGAAACAACCCTTCGAGTTGTTCGAAGATCATCAGAATAATCGCAACTGACTTCATTGATATTGCCAGAACTTCCCGAATAACTTCATCGTCACTCTCCACCTATATTCTACCCTGTAATCATATGAAATACGGTGATTCGGCTACCCCTCGACAGTATTCACCTCTCGCCTATCTACCAACGCCATTTCGCCCGACACACCGAAAATAAAATCGATGCGACTAGAGGGTGGGCGGCCATCTTCCACCCTCAACCCTTCGACATCGAATCGTTAATGACAGCGCCATTAATGGCAAGGTCAGCGCTGACAGATTAATGAGGGCGGAATCTTCGGTGTCCACAATGAAAATGTCAAAGAGCTCATTTTGCGCATGCGCAGCAAGGTGGATTCCTACATTGACAGCTGTCACTGTCACATTATTTGCGATATAGATTCATTTGCAGATTATAGAAATCGCAACTTTGAAAAATTGTACATTGTGTTACTCCGAGAAATTTCTACAGTAAACACCAGTAGTCCAAGTGAACAAAGTTTGACGTGCTTGAAAAAAAGAATGCTCATGATCTCTCATAATTTTTTACAACGAAAATGACTTGTGCCGACTACGGTAACTTCACGGAAGAGAAAATAATGAATTGAATCTTGAATTTCGGCAATGAAAATACTTCACATCAGTTTTGTTGAATCACGACTAGCAAGAAAGACAAAGCTGAAGAGAAAAATAAGATGAACCGGAATTGTTCCAGAACTTAAATAACTTCGATGTTTACCTTAATCTTCTCTGATGGCATTCTATTATTCCGTTGGAATCTACTTCGATAATTATCCGAATTTTTCCGACTGATTTTCTCGATATTCTTTCCAACTAGTTTACCTCACAATTCCATAAGGAAAACCCTCAATTTCATTGAATAAAAAAAATGATTTCTTATATTT
This sequence comes from Gastrophysa polygoni, assembly GCA_963576655.1. NCBI lineage: Eukaryota > Metazoa > Arthropoda > Insecta > Coleoptera > Chrysomelidae > Gastrophysa > Gastrophysa polygoni. The sequence continues at coordinate 23,638,700 of OY755090.1, read as the reverse complement.
TCTAGGAATGAGAATACTTTGTGCTTCTTTGTTGAATCATGAAGAAAAAAAAAGGCCAAACTGAAGGAAAACAAGAAATAAACCATGAGAAATTCTTCTAGAAGCTAAATTAGTTGGATTTTCTCGAGTATCAATCTCTCTTCAAGCGTTTCAATCCAAGTTGAATTCGTTCAAATACTGGTACTATGAATAATATATTCTGTCGTGGTATGACATCATTATCCTTCTATTTCTTTCAGTCCCTCTCATATGTCTCATTTTGTTTGTGATAAGTCATACATAATGTATATAATATTCATTTTTTAGATTTTTTGTGAGATTTTCTCTCCTGGTTTCTAAAAAATAAAGTAGAAGTTATTTGAAATTATTTCAATATATTTGTAGTGAGGACAGATTTTGTGATCTGCCCCGAAATGTCACTGCGCTAGAAAATAAACCTTTAGAGATCTAAAAGAGAAATTCTCTATTCATCACACTTATGGATCAATGAACATCGCTCAACAATATATTTGAGTGAATAATCTCACACATTCTATTTTTCCGTTGGAATCTACTTCGATAATTATCCGAATTTTCCCGACTGATTTTCTCGATATTCTTTACCTCACAATCCCATAAGGAAAACCCTCAATTTCAATGGAGAAAAAAAATTGATCTCTTATATTTTCTAGTAATGAGAATACTTTGTGCTCCTTTGTTGAATCAGGAAGAAAAAAAAGGCCAAACTGTAGGAAAACAAGTTATAAACCATGAGAAATTTTTCTAGAAGCTAAATTAGTTGGATTTTCTCGAGTATCAATCTCTCTTCAAGCGTTTCAATCCAAGTTGAATTCGTTCAAATACTGGTACTATGAATAATATATTCTGTCGTGGTATGACATCATTATCCTTCTATTTCTTTCAGTCCCTCTCATATGTCTCATTTTGTTTGTGATAAGTCATACATAATGTATATAATATTCATTTTTTAGATTTTTTGTGAGATTTTCTCTTCTGGTTTCTAAAAAATAAAGTAGAAGTTATTTGAAATTATTTCAATATATTTGTAGTGAGGACAGATTTTGTGATCTGCCCCAAAATGTCACTGCGCTAGAAAATAAACCTTTAGAGATCTAAAAGAGAAATTCTCTATTCATCACACTTATGGATCAATGAACATCGCTCAACAATATATTTGAGTGAATAATCTCACACATTCTATTTTTCCGTTGGAATCTACTTCGATAATTATCCGAATTTTCCCGACTGATTTTCTCGATATTCTTTACCTCACAATCCCATAAGGAAAACCCTCAATTTCAATGGAGAAAAAAAATTGATCTCTTATATTTTCTAGTAATGAGAATACTTTGTGCTTCTTTGTTGAATCAGGAAGAAAAAAAAAGGCCAAACTGTAGGAAAACAAGAAATAAACCATGAGAAATTTTTCTAGAAGCTAAATTAGTTGGATTTTCTCGAGTATCAATCTCTCTTCAAGCGTTTCAATCCAAGTTGAATTCGTTCAAATACTGGTACTATGAATAATATATTCTGTCGTGGTATGACATCATTATCCTTCTATTTCTTTCAGTCCCTCTCATATGTCTCATTTTGTTTGTGATAAGTCATACATAATGTATATAATATTCATTTTTTAGATTTTTTGTGAGATTTTCTCTCCTGGTTTCTAAAAAATAAAGTAGAAGTTATTTGAAATTATTTCGATATATTTGTAGTGAGTACAGTTTTTGTGATCTGCTCCAAAATGTCACTGCGCTAGAAAATAAACCTTTAGAGATCTAAAAGAGAAATTCTCTATTCATCACACTTATGGATCAATGAACATCGCTCAACAATATATTTGAGTGAATAATCTCACACATTCTATTTTTCCGTTGGAATCTACTTCGATAATTATCCGAATTTTCCCGACTGATTTTCTCGATATTCTTTCCAACTAGTTTACCTCACAATCCCATAAGGAAAACCCTCAATTTCAATGGAGAAAAAAAATTGATCTCTTATATTTTCTAGTAATGAGAATACTTTGTGCTTCTTTGTTGAATCAGGAAGAAAAAAAAAGGCCAAACTATAGGAAAACAAGAAATAAACCATGAGAAATTCTTCTAGAAGCTAAATTAGTTGGATTTTCTCGAGTATCAATCTCTTTTCAAGTGTTTCAATCCAAGTTGAATTCGTTCAACTGACTCTGTTGATCTTCTAGAATCTTCCCAAGCATTCTCATCCTCACACTCCAACTATGGGAAACTAGAGGAAAAACTGAGAAGACCATGAAGTGAACCGTGCAAAAATTCTAGATGCTTGAGGTAGAATTTTTTCCAATAATGATATCTACTCAAGTATTTCGTTCCAATTTGACAGTTTCGTCCAAAAAAAAACCGGCTGAAGAAAAACATGAAGATATGCGAAATTGTTCCAGATGCTGAATTTGTTGAATTATTGTGCAATTGTTGTTGGATCACAAATAGAAAAAGTGGTAAGACTAAAGACAACCACGAAGTTGACCATAACAAATCGTTCCAGAAGTTGAATTTCTCAGATTATTGATCTCTCTGTTCGAGTGTTTCGATCCGATTCGACAATTCCATCCTCACTCCCCAACAACTATTCCACCCCACGACAGCATTCACCTCTCCACGTACCGACGCCATTTCGCCATATTGAAAATAAAATCGATGCGACTCGGGGGTGGACGGCCATCTTCCACCGAATGCAAACCACCCGCAACCCTTTGACAGCGACTCGCTAATGACAGTCGACAGTGTCAAGGTCACGGCCGAAACCCGCTAATTATTCCGGAATCTTAGCTTCAAATGAATGAAAATGCCCAAGACGCCATCTCGCGCTTGCGCCACCCTCGGCGAGGGTGAGTGTACGCAACAGTCTGGTGCGAATTTCATGGAAACCATTCTGCGCGATCCCGTCTTCCTGTCCGCATTTCCCGAGCCTCCTGGAAACCTCCTCATTCGAGTGTTCCACAGTTTTCCGGACTGCGGTCGGCTGAAAGAAAAACGAAACGGAAGGTGAGCATTTTAAACTTTCATGTCGCATGTTGTAGTCGAATGAAGAGTTCGACTGGTCGGAGAAAAATCGTGTGGTATTACGGATCGAGGCGATTAAATATTGAAAAAGGGCCTATTATCAATCAGATTATTAGTTGTAAATATGTTCTTCGACACGCGAATGTTTGTCTACCGCTATTGGCGTAGACATTCGTCTTTCACTTTTGCTTACGTGTGCAGAGCTGATTGTAATTTATGTTATCTGTTTAGTCAGGTAGGTGAAACTATTGAAATAATCAATTATAGGTAGTCCAAACAGAAGAAAACATGTGGAAAGTTTCTACAATAGGATCCTTTCCTCATTATATCTACTTTGATGCTGTTGTATCTTGACATAATTGACGGTTTCGTTGGATTATTCATTCAAGGGATATGTTTTGTACTGTATTATATCGACACCAAACAGAAATAATGAGTATATTCATACAAAGGATCTCTTCTACATCAATTCATCGACAATGCTCTTTGAGTTTTGATATCATCGGCATTTTTATCGGTAATAGCATCGATTTACAGTCAGTCCTTGTAGGATCCTTCAAAAATATTCGATGTAGGCGAAACTACGGAAGAAATTCAGAAACTGAATGAGGCTATATGAAATAGAAAAAATAGTGATCTCTTCATCATAATGTTATCAATGTTCTTGTTGCAATTTGATATCATTGACAGTTCCGTTGGAAATTGCAACAATTTGAAGTTATTTCTTATAGTCAGGTGTTAGAAACTATTGAAGTAACTGATTATAGATAAACTAAACCAAAGAAAACATGGAATATCATATCTATTTTGTCGTGAACTGCATCAATATGATATTACTTTCAGAATACTCTAGTAAAGTCTGGATAATATCATCAGAGGAATTTGTTTCCGATAATATCAACCTTTTAAGCAGACTTCAACAATCGAACACATTGTTACTGATTCCAGCAAGATCTAGTCTTATCATTTCTCAAATTTGATATAGATTCCAAAGTCGCTTTGTGAAGAGCCTTTCGAAGAATGATATCATGGGTATCCAGTTATTATATTCGAAATTTTTTTCAGAGAAGATACCGAATTGTACAAAAAATAGTCCTGATGCCTCATTTTGTACGTTCAACACAAACACTCTGACAAGTGACACCCCCACGATACTATCTGTCACGTAATTAGAACCTGAGAAGCGTGAGTTAATCCTACACATAGACTTCGATTCGACACTGATTACCAATAAATTGTGACCGATGGATTCGTTTTTAATTCGAAATAATGAGCTCGATCCACACGAGCGCTCTCGCATTCGGCGTGGATCGAGACTAATACCTTTCTAATGGGTCAATCAACGGATTTATGGGTTTCCTGATATTTTCATTAGCTTTGCGATGATTGTATCCATCAGAATTCTCCGCTATACTCTTCTAGAACGGGTTTTCCTTTCGTGTTGTCGAAGGATGAAAAAAAGCGAAATGATTCTGTTAATAATACTGTTTTGTCAGTGGTTTTAGTTCCATCTATACGCAATTCTTTCTGTGGGGTCATTTTTGAAGTCTCGCGACTACGTGAAAAGAAGAAAGAAATGGCGAATTTATCTCCTGAAGCATTGAAAAAAGTGATAGAAAATCATTCGCCTTGATCAGATCAACTCTATTGCGCTGGCCACTCGGCTGATATTATTTTCTCCACTCAACAGGAGAAAATTTGAAGGACCACATGGATATTATTCACAAACGTTGTATGAAGCACCAGAATGTACAGGGTTGGATATGAAAACACTCATTCCAGAAAAAAAAATGACAGTGATCAAAATCATGGCTCATTCGAATCATGATATTCAGAAACGACTATTTGACTACTAACACGAGATATCCCAATATAGTGATTTGTCCATATATCTGAAAAAAAACAGAAAATATGTTTATTTTTTGGGTTCACGGCAATGATAAAATCCATCAAAGAGTTTACTCGCTCGACGTACTCATAGAAAAAGAAAAAATGAACATAAGAGAGCGCAAGCCCTAACGGAAAGCGAAATGAGGGCAATTATTACTGCAGTGTTGCCAAGTCAAAACTTCGATAGACTCTTGAGGAAAGGGGAAAAATGAAATCCAAATTTTTCTTATAACAATTATAACACCATTTGATGAACTGATGTGATGAATTTTTGTACACAATCCGGATAGTACACGAGGAATATCAAGAAAATAACAGATTTTATACAGGATGAACCATTTTCCAGACACTGATGCCCAACTTCAGCTTTTCTTATAGCGATCATTTGGATTTCAGTGCAATTGAAGAGAGCTTGAAAAATATTCAAAAATCATATCACTCACCATTATGTGGATTATTGATAATTCATTGATAAGGGCTATGTTGATGATTCATGGTTTTGTCGCATACCTGTTAATTGAGATGAAAATCGATGGAAAAACTTCTGGAGATTCGAATAAATAATATGGTATATGATACATCTTCCTCAACTACCTTTTCCGCCTTTTTCAATTGAACTGAAATCCAATATAGTCACCTTGAAATTCACCACATTATCTGTCCACCAAATGGGGTTATAATTGAGAGAAGAAAAACTCAGTTTTCATTTTAGGTTGTCATATTATGAGAACATTATTTTTCTCTAATAGGACCAACCCTGTATATTCACTAGTTGATGATGATAGAGGTAGAAACCGATCTGTATGTGATCTAATCTACTAATCATGAACACGCTATATAGAAGGATTTCCCACAATCTTCTTCTGTTTCATAATTCCGGTAGACAGAAACTGAAGAAAACTGGAACTCCAAAATCGTACAACGCTAATTACCGAAATGAAAATAAAGAAAAATCCGAAATCGGAGAACTCCTGCTTCGCGATGATTCCTCGCGCCGGCAACGCCGCATTCCCGACGGGAACGCTCATCAAAGCGGCCCGGCAATTGGTCGGGTGATTAGCAGGAATTTCGTCTGCCGCCTCTTCTTTCATCCTGCCAGTTTCGGGAGCACGACCTGCCTCAACATCGCGCACCTTGGCCCGACTACGTCACCAATTAAATTCAACTCTCTCGGAAGTTTAAGATCGGAGTTTCCATTGTTAGGCGGCTGCGTGATGATGAAAATGACCCGGGTCGGGAGTAAGGTGGCTGGAAAGTTTGCTGTGCGATTGAGGAGTGCCTCAGGGAACTGTGCTCGGCCCGGTCGTCATCTCGTCTTGTTTTACGGTCAGTTGGATGGGATGGAGACTCGAATAGAATGATCAGGGTAACTTTAGAAATTTGGGATCCCTGAGGATTTTCTCGTGTTCTCTAGAATGCTGAACGATCAGTATTTTTCTCAATGGAAGCTCAAGTACTTCGCCACAAATTCAAACAGGGACATGGTGGTATCCATCCTGTCGAGGACAATATTGGCAATGTGGAGAAGATACGTAGATGACGAAACTGTAATCGAGAAAACTCAATTAGTGAAGGTACCTTGGTAATTTCAATCAGAAGTGCTTATTTGAGGAAAAATCACAAATTTGACTTTGACGCGTCATATCTTCGAAACGGTCAGACTTACAGATGAGATCGACCCACCAATCGATTTTTCAGACATCTTTTCATGATATTGGGAGAAATCAGCTTGATCGAACGAAAATAAAAATTTTCGTCTGTGGTCGAAAATTCCATATACGTTTTTTCCGACTATCAGTATGGTTGATTTCTCCAAAATTCCGAAAGTTATTCAAAAATTCTGAAAAAAATCATATAGACTATTTCGGATACGTTTATAACGAAACTGTAATCGAGAAAACTCAATTAGTGAAGGTACCTTGGTAATTTCAATCAGAAGTGCTTATTTTGAAGAGAGAGCACAAACTTTTTTTTGACGCGCCATATCTTCGATCCATTATCCCACACTAACTTTGAGCAAACATGGACTTCTAGAAATATATGATTTTTTTTTGATGTTCACAACGATGTTCAGAACACTGGTGGCGCTATTCTGCCGATTTGCCTATCTAATTTCTTCAACCAAAACTCTAACGTACAGCCAACTTGATAACAGCATTTTATTCGTCATGGCGGAAATTCACTCAAATGTCAGTTGTGAGATGGCGACATAAAAATGAAAACAAAATCAGTATTACTGATAATTGCACAATCTGTGTTTTCAAAAATGTTGATTCAGAAGTAGTAATTTAGGTTACTTCTCAATTTTAGATCGAATAACCTAAAAACAATTTCAAAACGTTACTATTTGTACAGAAATCTGTGAAAATGTCACCATCTTCTGGGGAGTTAAATAACTATCAGGCGGATAATGGCGTTAGCGTTTTTGACGAAACACCATCAGTGTTTCGTACATCGTTTTGTTTACATTTCTATTATGAAAAATTCAAAACACAGCTCGAAGAAATCAATTCTAGTATAGATATTTCGAATTTTGGCAGTGATGTAAAGAAGCATCTACATTGGAAACCCTTTTTCAATATCCCTCAGCGTTAAAATACCTGAAGAGAACCTTTATATATTTCAAATCGATCGCAAAAATGATGCCACCATGAGCAAAGACACCTTATAAAAAATAAAATTTCTCATAGTAAACTATTGGTGATAAGCAACAATCAGTTCACCAAAACACACAGAATATAAGAAGAGTATCAAAAAAATGATAGAGGCTGCTATATCATTCCATTGTTCCACAGGGTGTTTGGGAGTTGGGATTGGGAGTTGTACCTAACTATTCAATTAACCCTATTTAAAGACTCACAATTCAACATTAAACGATAAAGGGGATATGCAAGTTGAAAGATTCATGAAGATCGAGATAAAAATGAAAAATTTAGGAGACCTTGATTTTAACCAATTATTGATATGTTGCGTTTTTGTTGCATATGACTGTATGAAGAAATCTTAAGAGATTAAAACCCAATAGTACCACGTCAAAAATAAATAATGATCTCTTGCTCCTTGAGAAAATTGAAGATTTCGCCGATATTTTGAAATGGTGTGTCAACTTGAGATAGGTCATTGAAAAGATAACTTGATTTGAAAAAAGACAGTAAATATAAAAATCTGCGTTAAAAAATCGACGAGTTGGTGCAAGTTCCGGTCAAACTTGGTGCCCAGCTATCGAATGAAATCAAGAAAAAAATGAAATCGTACCTTCGGAAGTATTGCAATTGTGGTATGTCTCCATGTTCACCCGGTATATCTCTAACCTACACTTTGAACATTATATGTCACCTCACTATACTCTCATTCGACTTGGGACAGCAAAAATCAACAACTGAATGTAGGTCTAAAATCGAAAAAGATAACCGACTCTCGGGAGTGGTCTCTACCCTGTAGAGGGGGTAGATACATAATTAAAACAACCCCTTGCTTTGCGTAATTTGAAGATTCGTTCGGAGCCCATCTGCATACAATCTACGACGCATAAATTATCAGGGTTGTCTAGTTTATAGTCCCGGGTAATATGCATCATAATGCCCTGAATACCCACCCTTATCCGGCAAAAAATCAACCCTTTCTTACATGGAGAAATATTACATAAACCACGGTCTAGTGGAAAAATAAAAAGGTCTATGTGCCTAAGAGATTTGCGGTGTACAGGAGAGGATTCAGCTCCATGAAAGGGAAATTTCATAGATCAATGCCTAGTTGATACAATACCAATGATTTACTCCATGAAGTATGATATTTCACCATCATCATAATTATTTTCCACTCATGATATCACAAGAGTTCACGCACGTGTATTTTTCACACCCCAAAAACAAAACAAACCTGATATTTTAAATGAATTTCACTAATTCTGGCTGTTGGAATATATATTGATTTGTCATTTTCGTTCAAACGGTTCTGTATAAAAAAATCACCAACTTGGTTACATCGACTGCTGAAACTCAGATGGGTCGTAGTTAAATCTATCCAGATATTTTTCTGAGAAGTATCTGATGGTTTTCAAAGTATGGAGATGTGAATTTTTTATCACAACTGCTTCCATGCTTTTATAATTCATTCACAATAGAATGAAATTGCATCAATGATACCTCTCCGATATCTTAAAAGAATTCCAAACTGGAATATGACCGATAATTTTTGGCTGTAATAGTCATTTCAAGGAGAAATTCTGCTCTGAATTATCGATATGTTACATCAAACTTTTCGAGAAACGTTCTAAATTATCCAATGCAAGCCCCACCACAAATTTCGAGAAGGGAATAACGAGTTTCATATTCATACAAAGAAGTATGAATGTGCTGAGTCCGGACCTTGGCAATTCGAATTCGAATCGGCCCAAAAAGGGACTATAACAATGCATTTTTTAGTGCGGATGGGTTAACTTTGCTTGTAGCAATGAATAGAATACACGAAAAAAATGCATGCGAAAGGCAATTCGAGTGTTTGAATAAACAAATAGAGATTTTTCGGTGTACCTGCATCATGCGAAGAAATAATGTTCGTCTCGACCCCTTCGCTAACAGATGATGATTTGCGTGAAAATTCATCAATAAATATGAGACGGAAGCAGATGAATCATGGTGTTGATATTGCCATCATCCTCTCAATGTTTGTCTCAATAATTTGCAAAGTTCGCCATCAAAATAAAGGATATATTATATGTTATCTTACTGAAGAGGAATCCTATCTGTTGCAAAATTATTTGATACATACCCTACTCTATTGCTTGATAGACTTCATTATCTCAGGACATGCTGTATACAAATTCACACAATAATTCGAGTTATTCAAACAATCACTTATAAAAACGATACACGCTTCCATTTGGAACGAACAAAATTCTTCTGATACCTAGTTGAAACAAATAAGTTCAGATTCCTTCTGGCTTTGATTCAAAGAGAGTTCGAAGTTTCTCTAACTTGTGCTTAAGTTATACAATGCAACGCCGTGACAATGAACTCATCTGAAGTTTCTGAAGTGCTTTATATAGAAACCATACTATACCAGATATTCACACAACAAATGATTATTTCACAAGTGTGACTTTTGGTTGTTGGGATTTCTGAGAACAATTCAAAGACTGATATGAATTTATTATTTCACGAAATTCAAATTTGAGAATCTTCAAATAATAATGATGAAAGTGATAATGATAATATATATCTGAAACTATTTTCTATTTTTGTATTGTATATTGTCTGGAAAAACATAGATGATGAACACACAAATTTATTATTTATGAATGTTCCATGCAGTGTGTTGAGAACTGTATCATAAGAGTAAGGTATAGTAGTCGGTTCTATAATCTGCAAATAAAAAAAAGGCCGCTCATCGATGGACATATCGATGAAAAAAGTGTGGAACGCGGATCAGTATTTCTCGGAAATCTATGAATTTAGTGGAAAATAACCCCACCGTACTCAAAGATAATCGCATCATGTGGAATCATCTCGTCGAGAGTTGTTTAATTCGATAGACCGTGAGACTATTTTTTTCAAAAGCTTGCAAAAGACTTGTACCCGTTCTGAAGTTCTGAAACTTAATTTGTATTTGCTGTCAACTGAGATACTCAAAACTCGACTCAAACTATGAATGACGTGTGAATGATTGATTATTCAGTTTATCTACTGAGTATCACAATTATAACGCACTCATTTTTATTTTTTTCATCTGTGGACAACGCGAAAGGGAAACTTCTAATGTTCGAGGAACCTCGTGTTAAGTGCATCACTACGCTAAAAAATGATCGATTGAACACAGATTCACAATCTTTGGCATTTGATAATGGTCTAGGCAAGAGCCTGTTTTACTATCGGCCACAATAATAATGACCAAAAAGGTTTCATCTATTGTGATGGATGTCAAACATCAAACAATATTCTAATTGTCCAATATCCAAATGATGATGATGATGATGACTCAAGTGGAGTTCACAACCAAATTTTTCAGGTTTTGCTTCTTACTTTTCGTGTTCTGTTTGGTGAAGCAAAATACCATTCTCACCCAGAAAAATTCAAAGTCTCGTTTCTGAAAAATGAAGTAGAAGTTATTGAAAATTATTTCAATATATTTGTAGCAAGGACAGATTCTGTGATCTGCCCCAAAATGTCACTGCGCTTGAAATTAAATCTTTAGATACCTAAAAGACAAATTCTCTGTTTGTCAGTGAAGTTTGGAAATACAAATATATTTAATAAGAATAAAACCTCTACTTATCTTCAGAAACGGATCTGCTCCCGTTCTCAACACAATTAAAATACTTTTTTCTTCGCAAATTTTTCTCAATATGTTGTCGGTTTTGACACTGAAAAGTGACAGTACGAGGTGTTTTCATTATTTAATTTGGAATTTTCCATTTTCATATTCAAGTGGGTGCCAAGGTCTATCTATATCAACTCCTACTTCATTTTTCAGAAACGAGGAGAGAAAATCCCACAAGAAGCTAGAAAATGAATGAGAAGTTGTGAACTCCATACTTTATACCGACCGGTCTATGAAAATGCGTCACCATTTGAGGATAATGAGGATATTTTCCGCTTAATTGTTGTCTGTCAGAACAACACTGGCAGGCGTCACACTTTTCATCGACATGTTCATCAAAAACCCGCAAGTACTTTGCAGCTCCCCAATCGCAGATTATCGCGACTACTACTATACCTCCGAAAAAAAAAAAAATCAGTCTGCTCGAACACGACAATTCCTGTTCAGCAGCAACTCGTGAAAGATGACAAACAATAAATAAAACCCCGCCGAACCGCGATAAGTTCGGCCTGCGACGGAGTAAACAAAAAAAAAAAAGTTAATCATTTATGTGTGTCGTCTATATATGTGTGCGTCGTATTGATGTATAGGGGTTGATCAGCAGAGCCGCCCTCGTGCTAGGCCGTAGCCATGGCGACAGCTCCGCTCACCCCCAACGCCCCCGTGCCACCCTTCGTACGACTGTCACATATGAATACACATACACATGCCGCCTCCAGCTATGAGGTATTATATTTTATATCGGAGATACTGGATGGAGGTGCGAATCATTTTCGAGGGGGGAAAGGAAAGTTGGATGATCAATTTTGTCAACTACCCCCTCGACAACCCCCGAAAACCGCACGAGTGAGAAATTCATGCCAAAATCACCAATGACTTGTTTTTTTCTATTATGTAGTGATTCCAAATGGAATGAATTCATTATTTCAGTTACTGTGCACATTTTTGAAAAATCCCCAAACTCGTCAAATTCGAATTGACATTCTTCGATGTCAAAATGCGATCCCAATACTTTCTGGTACGGGGAAAAAGGAGATTGGATGATGAGGGTGCGTAATCCAAGATACAAATGATGTGCGAGATGCACTATGGTCGTAGGAAAAGTAGTGTTCATTACTCGTTGGTAATTGTATTTCATGCACTCTTTACATTTTCGCACTCGCACTAATTTCGAGAAATGTGCCACTTTCCACACTAGTCATGTCATGTATTTTTTTTCGAATCTCTAATATATTTGTGAGATTCATCTTGGAAACGAGATCTACTTGACAGATTTATCTTCCATCGAAGCTAATTGCAAGTTGCTCTGATAACTGAAAATACTGCAAGATTCATCTTCAGTGAGTGATAGATTTAGCATGTTGCAATTAGTTATCAACTGGTCAGTTGAGCTCTAATTGCAAGATGAATCTTGTAGTAAGCTTGAATGCAAGATGGATCTGTCAATTGAGCCCTATATTGGAAAATAAACCTTTTATATTCCATCATAATTTTATCTCAATACACCAATCAAAATTAATCCTTCCAGATTTGAAAATCAACTGATTCTTTTTCAGTCATGCTACTTCCGTTACTACGAACCATTTGTGACAATTATGTGATATAAGAAGTATTATATACGTATAATAAAGACCTAATATCAAGAGCATTGTACAGAAAAATATATCAGATCATCTATCCGTAGATAGAGGATCTTAAGAATACAATATACTTATTACGAGTGTTTGATTTTGATGATGAAAACAACATAATAATATCAATAATAATATTATATTGATATTGTACTGATATTATCAATTATCAAAAAAAAACACGACAAACCACATGATATCTATGGAACAGAAATTATTTTTTCGAACGATGTTTCCGTTCCTGTTCAAGCACAGTGACTGAAAAATATTCCTAATCCTGTATCATTATAAAATTAGCTGGGATTATGTTTTGCTAGATTTTGAAAAAAAATGTAAAAATCATGATATGAGCTGTGAAAATGTAGATTCACATGAAACTTATAGGGCATTTGCGACAGGAAGGAAAGAAGGTTAGTGGATTCAATCATTTTTTGGAAGTTTAGCATACACAGAGTGGCCCAATGAAAACGAAACAAGGTATGCAATTGACTGATATTGATATTGAAATGAATGATTCTTTATGAAATGTTGGATAGGACAGGATTTGAAAAAAAAAACTTCTTAGATGAGCATCGTTTCAACTACGAAATGAGAAATAATGATGAAAGGGAAAAAAGCGTTACTTTCCATCACTAGCCGATTATTTTCATTAACGTGTTTTCTCGAGAACTACTGCATTGAAACTCAAAAACAAGAAAGCGTTGGTGAGAAATTTCGATTACCTTCAAAATGATATGTCACTTGACCCCTTATCCCATTTGAGATTCAAGGGTGTGAGTTCACCCCTCCGAGGAAATTGAAGTGGAAAAGTTGAAAACATGCGCGAAATATTTCCCTCACGAAACGAAAATCGACCGGTTAGAGCGTTTTTTTTTTGAGAACGATAACTATGGCAAATCGGCAATGTTTCGTTTTCATCGGGCCACCCAGTATGTGATGATACCAGCAGTAAATTTCCGAGGTGGAATATCATTACATTCATCAATCACTGCAGGCGTGTGTTTTTAAAATATTTCCACGCCAGTGAGTTTCACACTTTCGATTTTCTTGTTGCCACATAAGAAAACAATGTTGAAATGGCTGTTTCCATAGGTAGTCGTAGCAAAAAATATATTTCCACAAGGAAATTCCAGTGCCTTTCGCAACAGTTACGCCATATCAGAATTTCCCTGAAATCGGCCGATGCAACTGTGTAGGGAACAGAACATGGAAGCACCGGCTCGGATCGCAAAACATGGATATTCCCCTTGACACGACGATCGATACTCGATATCACTCGTACCCATTCCTCAATTCCGGCGACTTTTCAATATTAAGATTAGACACATGCATAATAGATTGCCTTGTTTGCCCGCTATATCGCTTCCAACAAATTCCGGGAATGATCAAGAAACCAAAGGTGATTTATCAAGAGGTTCTGATGGGAAACCGTAAGCAAGATTAGAGAATTGACTGTCTTCGTTCCAAAAAACGAACAATATCATGGGGAAGCAGTAACTCTCAGATTTTGTCGGAGAAATATATCCTATTCAACCGTGTCAATGATTATTCGTCTCACTCTCGCTAGAGGAAAATGTACTGGGACTGGAGAAGTGGTTTTGGGACAGACGAAAATCTTTTTTTTTTTTTTTATCTGTGGACAACACGAAAGGGAAACCTATGATGTTCGAGGAACATCGTGTTAGCCAGCGGTGGAATTTTGGGAAAGAAGGAAGGTGTTGGAATTTTTCTTGAATGTTTGGAGGTTGTAAGCATCAGGAAAGACTTCACTAGGCAAAGAATTCCACAACTTTGCTGTTCTATTGATGAATGATGCTTGGTATAGCGATGTTCGACAGGTCTCGAGCCTGACAGTGTAGGGGTGACTAGCCTGAGCTCGTCTGGTTCGTCTACTAGGAATCGCGCGTGGTGGCATAATAGATGATATTCCCGTGGAGCACCGACCATGGAAGTACTTATAAAAAAGGCAGAGATCGCCGACCTTTCTCCGATCATCTAGAGAGGTTAATGATTTGGTGAGTGTTGTATCAACGACTAGGCGGATAGCTCTCTTCTGAATTGAATCTAAGAGCTTAAGCGTATGTTTGGGGGCTGAGCTCCAAACATGTGAACAGTACTCCAGGACAGGTCGAATGTGTGCTTTGTAGATCATAAGCAGTTGCTGGGATGTGAAGTATCTCTTCGCACGGAAAAGAAAACCGAGTTTTTGTGAAGCAGTTTTCTCAATGGACCTCACATGATCGTCCCATGAGAGAGCACTGTTGGTGGTGACACCCAGCATGGATATTGACGACCTCATAGGAACAGTGGTACCCGACATCATCAAATTGGGCATTGTGTGATCAGCCTTCTTGGTGAACATACAAGCTTGAGTTTTAGTTGCATTGAACTGTACTAGATTCTCAGATCCCCATTTCAGAATTCTTGTCAGATCCTCATTTAAAGCATCAACCTGTCTTCGCCTTGCACCTCTGGCCTCATTGGATGATATAGGGGCTCTAGAGGAAAAGGCGGAATGAAGTGTACTATCATCCGCAAAGCTATGAACTGGGCTGGACGTCACATTCAACAAATCATTGATGTGGAGCAAAAACAAAGTTGGTGCCAAGACAGAGCCTTGTGGAACACCAGCATTGATCGTCATATGATTACCAAAATACAGTTGTTCTCAACACACTGAATGTACCACTTATGTATGGCTTCGAACAAATTCCAGGATCGACCGAGAAACAAGAGATGATTCATCGAAGTATTGTGAGCTAACTGATCGAAATTGACTGTGAAACATAAAAATACGAATAAAAAAATCACAGATCCCATTGAACCGTTCGAATCAGTAGTTGTTTCACTTTGTTTGATTCTCAACTCAGAGTTGGTTGAAAATTGGACTGTATACTTTGGAAACGATCATCTAAACCTACAGCAGTCTCGATAAGATGGAATCATATATTGAATTTTTTTCTGCGAAAATTCATTGTTTTTGAAAGATCCCATTCATTTATTGTTTCAACGTTTACTTATGCTCTAAATCACTGTAATTGAAATTTTATTAAAACCAATGAAATTCATCAAGTGTAATCTTCTTTCAGAAAATGAGTGGTGTATTGCAAATTTCATACTCAAACCCCTGTAATTCCATACCAAATTTGACTGAAATATCATGATTTCAAAGTTATAAAGCAAAAACACTAAGCAACTTTGTACTGAGGTTAGTTTGCTCAAATCCAACTATTTTGGTTGAACTGAATAGATGGTACGTTTTCATTTTGAAGACCTTTCAATTTACATCCGTGTATAATTTATGGCAGGATATAGGAAGCGAGATCCTACGGAAGAATCCAGGTAGAATTCTCAGAAACACGGAAGTTACGTTGTACGAACGTCACTCTGATCGATGCTAACAGCCGTTGAACGGAAAACCATTTGCATAAGAACCCTTCTTCGGTAATTGTGATGTTAATGAGGAAAAAGGTTCGGACTGATCATCCCGCGCCGCACAAAAACATACCTATATGCAAATATTATCCTCTGTGAGTTCGTGACATCCGAAAAAGTGACTGTGGCAAAAAAATGCATAGATCCTAACCGGTAATAACACTCGCAAATCAATATTCTTTAGTAAGGAAAGGTTTATGATCTGATGCCTCGAAATGTCACTTACTGTCAGATACTTATCATCACCTTGTTTTTTGAAATAATATTTGGAAAGACGAATATGTTTTGAACAACTTCGAAACTTTCTGCTTATCTCAGAAGTAGACGTTTCGGCAACGAATCTGATCCTCTTTTCAATAAAATGAAAATATTTTTCTCCGCAACAGTTTGGCTTCGTCTTGTGATACTGAACAGTGAGCTGTGAGGCAGAAATAATAGGTCTTTATTTATCACACGATCTTGAATTTACCATTTTCAAATTCAGTTTCAAGAAGTGAATGCCAAGATCTATCTACATCAACTGAACAAGAAGCGATATTATTGTCTTCGTTCAGGAGGATGCGAACAGATTCTTTGATGTTTATTTTCTGGTTAATATCTTCTTTTCATCTGATCCTGATATGTTATTTCATTTATATTCTTCTTATGTTCTTTCATCCTTACTGACAGAGGCCTGCTAGTTTCACCGGTATAGTTCTTTCCACGGCTATACTGTACAATCATTCATAATTGTTCTTCATTTTTTTGTTCCGTATGAGTCAGAAACGATTTCACTATATTTTCAATCATGGTCACTGTTTTTACTCTGAACTTGTCACCAACGAGTCTATTTTTCCTTTTAGATATTCTATAAATGTATAGGGCTAATAATTTCTATTCTTCTTTTCAGAAAGGATGTGAGGAAATCTCAAGAAATCTGGAAAAATGATCGATAGTGCAACAAAGCCAAATTTGATTGCACAGAGAAAAAATATGAAATAGGTGTTTTATAACCAAAATAAATTTTGGAAACTTCTTTCTTGAAAATGCACGTACTACAACTGCACTATTCGTTAAAATCTATACACGCAACTTAACTATCCCCTTATGCAAATTCGATATTGAAAAAAGTCGACAAGGAAGCATATAGGTAGGTACAAAAACCCTTGCACGAAGGGTTTGTTGGTTGGTCTGACGCAGGAAGAAAGCCCTATTTAGTACTCAACAACCCTTGTTTGGCTTATTATAATTGGAATATGCATTCAGCAGTCGTCCAGAGCTGTTCCTATTCTGAATATGTGAATTCACTGAATTTCAATGAAATGATGGATACATATTTTTCCACTTTCTTACTTCAATTCGTTCGAAAGACATTCCCTACATGTACTTTTATGGTACACTTATGAGATTCACAAACATAAACCTACAAATATTTTCTCCTCTTCAAATGGGTGGATTTTTGAAAGAGCAACCTAGTTGAATACCGCCAGCTCCTTATAATTTTCATCATATCAGTACTTTGGATGATACATAGAGGAATTTTATCATTACTATTATATTTCAAACAATATGTAGTTGACATTTCGACAAGAAAATATCATAAAGCGTAGCCATTATGCTTGCAACATAATATTAGATCTGAAAATAGACTTTGACATAATGTCACGTGTTCACCAATATTGTGGAAATTCTGAAAGATAACTAATATGAATGGCCGAAAAGAAGGATGAATTTTAGAGTTTGGCCATATGCTAGTGCAAAATTTAAGAAACTGATTTTCACTACAACTCTTGCTGGTGGAATAGTTCATATATACCAATTTCTTTGAGTTTTAGACAATTGACTTCTGTGGGAGGAAAGGAAAACAATTTGCATTTCGCATCAGTGAAAAATATTGGAATTTCCAATTAGCTCAGGTGGATATTTCCAATTTCGCATACAAACCGAGAATTCGAATACTAATAACTTCTTTGACAAGAATTTCCCTACTTTGTGTCCATTCGTTAGGAAATTTTCAAAATTACCGCCATATTGATGGTTACTTGTACGTGAAAATCGATTTCCATTTATGAATATTTCGTAACTCTGGTAATGCTTTCAATATCTCGAAAACGAAAATATTCTCAATTTGTGATAATTAGATCCTTTAGTACAGTCAATATGGGTACGATAACGAATATTTCAGTTGTTATAGTGGGAACATGAATCTAATGATATTTTTTTTGTTACAGGTAAGAAATCAGCTCTAGATCCACTCCATTCTTCGGTGAAGATCAGTAAGTCTTTGCTATCACAATATTAGAGTCTCAACGAATGACCATATATCATAGTCGTAATACGAGCGAAGATACACAAAATCCGCTAGTCTCCAAGGATAAAGCCCGTGTAAGCTTCTTGAAATGGGCGAAATAAAAGCTGAAAAGACACATTATTACTTGTTTACAACGAACACAAGTATTATCCGAGGCAGTGGCGCAACGAGAGTCAACTGGAGGGGGCAGATACAGGTAGTGGAGGATTTGCCATTCTAATTTTTGGAAAGCCACTATATTTTATTTTTGAAAGTACCTACTCATTCAAGACAATTATCGATAGATTTCAATAACATTCCTATTGAAAAGCATCATTCTGAAGAGAGTGTGAAATTCATAATGAGGCATCTTTCCACATGAAGGCCGGAAGGACAAAAACAAAAGGTAACCAAAACTCAGGCCCTTTTTCAAAATCTTCCCAACTTTTTGGAATTTTCTTCATTATATACAGGGTGGCCCAATGAAAACGAAACAAGGTATGCATTCCGCTGAGGTATCAAGGAACTGACATTGAGAAATAGTGAAGAAAGGGAAAAAAGCGTTAGTTTCCATCACTAGCCGATTATTTTCATAAACGTGTTTTCTCGAGAACTACCGCATTGAATCCCAAAAACAAGGAAGCATTGATAAGAGATTTCGATCACCTTCAAAATGATGTATCACTTGATCCCTTATCCCATTTGAGATTCAAGGGTTGGAGCTCACCCCTCCGAGGGGTTTGAAGTGACAAAGTTGAAAACATGCGCAAAATATTTCCTCCTCGAAATAAAAATCGACCGGTTCAAGCGTTTTTTGCCTTGTTTCGTTTTCATTGGTCCACCCAGTATATGTTGTTCAATAGAACTTTCGTGCCCTACCATTGTCACGCCCCTGATCCATGTGTAATAAACAAACGAATCCTAGAGGGATTAGTGTCGTCGTCTTCGCTATGTTGCTCTGAAAATATTATTATTCAGAATAATTCACTCAGAATCTGGCTGAAATATCTGACGAAACTACAGCATGAGATCAGAATCTGTAATTCGTTAACCGATTTCATTTGATAATTCAAAGCTCATATCTCCAACGGAAGATTATCAATAAAATAATTTATAATCGTTTCATTTTCAAAATAAATTGTTGGATTTTAAACTTGATGGGCAATAATTAACACTCAGTAGGTTGTTCCGCTTCAACGTTATGATCCATTTAAAGCTTGGGAGGACCACCATATAATTAAAGAGTTTAGAGTGATCCATTATTAGTGTGAAACGAGTATGTGTAAACCCATGGGCGGGTAAGTGGAAATAGTTTTGATGGACAAACTACATCAGCTATTATTTTAATAGATTTTTCTCCAGTCGGTCGGTGGACTATCATTAATTCCTATCCAATTATAAATTATCAAATCGGCTCATTTAAATGACTTGTCGAAAATTAATTTTAAAAGAGATTCAACACAATGCATCTGAAATATCCAGAGTCAGGCTTGACACAAGTGTTAACCATAGTAAGGACTCGAAGATACCACCCCACACTATTATTCAACAATGTTGGATCATATCCTGTCAATATCATATCATTATTCAGTATATTTAACAGCTGAAATATAAGTTCATTTAATAATTAACGAAGTCTGATGACGATGTTTCCAAAATGTTCATCTCAAGGAGACCACCCTGAATACTTTATTGTATCTGTTTTATTCATTGGAGGACAGCAGCAGTCTGCAGTTGTTATAATTTCTACGAGATGATTCATGGATTTTAATATACTTATTTGGTTGGTATAGCCCATTGATTCTAATGCTCGTTTCAGCCTGATTATAGTCCTCCTCCCACGTTTTTCCGACGAGAGTAGCTGTAACTCTTATTGAAATCTGATATATTGTAGATGCATCACATAAAACCAATATGTCTTGAAACAGTTACAATGAAATTATAAACAAGCATGATATTAAACCTCATTGAAATATTCTTACAAAAAATTTTCTTACCCTAGATTTAATTACAATTACATTGGGTGATGTTTTCACAATTGATGAACCTATCAGTATGTGATATTGATCATCCGAACTCAAATTACCATAAAGCAACTGTAATTGTTCAATTTGGGTGAATACACGATAGATTCGAAAATAATCTTTGTCAAATGTTCTGTTAAATAAACCACTAGCTATCAGTTAGATGCCATTTTTGAAATTCCATTAGATTATATTAGATTAGATTCAATCATTTGATGATCGACACTTTATATTCATGTCTTGAACATTATTTTATGGAGTAACAAAATCTTGATTTGCCACGAATATTTCCATGCCATTTTCTCTGAGCATATTCGGAGCGAATATGGTAAGAAGATCTAATTTTCCACGACGTTCCTTCGAGACGAATGCTTTGCTTAAAGCTCTGCCAAAAACAGGAACACAACGAAAACGATGCCGTTCGATTAGGAAACATTATTTCTTTATGGTACACCAGACGTTGTGTTCTACAAGGAAAATTGCGGTGTAGGCAAGCCGTCTTCCGCTCAGTTAACTTTTCCGAATTTCCTCTGCTGTGGGTTTTATGGGCAGGCTATTAGTGGATATTACCGTCGTTAGGGGCGCTGTCAATAGCATCTGCATATGCAGTCGATCCTCGAAATAGTTTAGCGGGAATTTACGGGAATTTCTCGAGTGTCGTAACTTTCTATACCTATTTCCCGATCCGGTGAACTTATTTGCTCCAAGTTTTCCTCAGATGAACGCGAAGTTTACCTATAAAGAAATGGTGATTCCGGTATTAGAAGGATAAACGTGATGGAAGACTGCCTGCCATGAAAAATAAAGAGATCTCGTCGCTTCCAATTGTTATTTCCTGATACATGATTGACCAATCAGAAAGTCGATATTTGTTGGAGATATCCCCAATTTGTCGAGCGAAAGCGAGCTCACCAGAGCTGACAAATTGGAAAGACTCCGTGAAGGTATTTAAATCTTTTGGGAAGAAATCCGGGTGTTGTATGTTACACGCCATCTAACGGCGAAGGATCTAAGGTAGGTTTCTCAGCAACTTCCAGAAACCTACGGTTTCTGGTGCCATCCGTATGGAAAACAATCAGCTGACAATGTCGTATTCCCCAATACGATGACATTGCACATCAAATGTTTTGCCAACAGTCGACTGATGTTTGATCGCTTGCGTCTTTTTCCATGATCGTTTCGATTCGTCTCTCCCTAAGAAGCTCATGAAGAAGTGAATGCACAGTAGAAAATCGACGGGATATTTGACACCAAAATGACACCCGGCGGTGTCTATATCCATACACACCATTTTTGTGTCGATTTAACAACGTAGGTGCAGTTTTCAATTGACACTGTGATGATAAATATATTTCACACCGGTAGTTGTTGATATTCGTCTACTATGTTGTCAATTTGACTTCCGAGAGGTGTGAAAAACTGTATAAAGAATGTATTCTTTGTTTCAAATATCATTTTATGTGTCAGAATAATTTTGAGGTATCTGTATCCAGTGGCAGTATAGTGAGAAAAAAACATGGAGATTATAAATAAGTTTTTTATTCTCCAATGATAAACAACGAAAAACATTCCATCTGACAGATGATAATAAAATATACAAATTCAAATGGAAGCTGTCATTATGCCTCCTTTCAAAAACAAACATACAGGTACAACATAGGAAGTCAAAACATAAATAACACTTCTTACAACAGTAGAAAATACTATCTGAACAGAACATAAATAAAATATTACGTTTTACATCGGAAAGATATACAAAAATAAAAGTTGAGCTTTTTCAATAACATCGATATTATAACATTATACTTATCACACTGCACTATTGAATTGATTTAAGGTAAAACAAACTAACCTGTCACCAGAGATATTGGCGATTCACCGACGACCGAAAATTCGAGTATAAATGGGAATCTAATTGGTAATTCAACAGGCTTGTCTAGACCTGTCTAGATAGATAAGGACGCGTACGACCTCCGACTTCAAAGGGCCTGTTGGAGGGACTGGATCCACTGTTAACCGGAACCACGAACGACGCGTTAATATGGCGTCTTAGTTTTCATTCGCGCTCTACGGTGTTGTTTCAACCACTTGCGGATTCAATGTTGAACACTAGCGGTGTCCAATATTGTAAATGTCTTTGGGCAGGTGTTAAACCATATAAAACGGAGTTTTTCAGACTGACCACTGTCAATGGTGTCACAGTTAACACCATTCGGTGAAAAATGTTTGTACTACTCTAAGGTATAGAAATTTACACCGTCGAATTTTATACTGTGTGAATATCGAAAACGTTCGGTTGATATATCCATATTTATATCTACACTCACTGACCAATCAAGGAAATATAGTCTTCCCGTCCTTTTCCAGCCGTCGTTGGAAATGCGACATGGAAGACCATTCCAAAGGCGGTTACCGAATTACCATACAGTACGAGCGTTGGAATTCGAGTGCGGTAAAACCAGCAAAGCGTAATACGCCAAGGACAATAACTGGATGCAGCTAACGGATATGAAGACATAAACGGAAAAATAACTTCGAGCTGATATTCAAATGCCTCCGCCGAGGATACACCGTATGTGAATAAGGCGAATTTAAAATAGGGAAGTTTCTTCATATCACATGATTTATGGGATACGAGGATGTCTCTATTGTCTCCATATCTCTGGTATTCGAGTTTTATTGACGATACCAGTGAAGGTTTATGGTGGCATTCTTCGAGCAATCACTGTCAGAGAGATCGCCAAGATGTCAATACCTTCTGTTCTATACCGGGTGTACTAGAGTACTTCAGATGACACAAAACTGATGATGACTTTTGATCATATCGGTCCCGGCCATTTTTTTGAATCATTTTCAACATGTATTGGGGGAAATATTCATTGAAAATGATGTCGATCTCTCTTGAAACAGATGAGATTGATGGGAAGACTCTGGCTGTAGCATTGGATATATCCAAAGCATTCGACCGAGTTTGGCACCAAGGCCTTCTAGCAGAACTCCGTATGGTTTGCAGCTTCGACTATGTTGTTAACTATCCCATAACTATGTGAGTTCTCTAGCAAAAAGAACACTCTAATGTGGTGGTAGATGGAGCCTCAGGTGATACAATGGCTATCAATGCTGGTATCCCACAAGGATCTGTCTTGACACCACCTTTGATCCACATCAACGATCTGCTGGATGTGACATCCTGCCAGTTCCTAGCTTTGCGGGTGAGAGTTTTGAGCAATTTGAATCCTACCTGCAGGATGTGAAGTGATTGCCAAAAGAGTGAAAGGGTGAAAGAGGTTTCTGCAAGAAATTTTCATCAACCAAGAGTGTAATTGTCCAGGTGAAGAATTTTCAATCCACTCTCAGAGTATCGAGAGTTGCTTCCAGCAAGACTCTAGCTTGTACCTCCAGAAGTGAGCAGTACTTTCAGGTGGACCGCTTATGACCAAGAAGCCCCAAGTAGACACCGTCCTGGTAGGACTTGAACTTCAGCTGATCGTGAATTGGAATATGAGTTATGAAAAAAATTCCTCTTTGAATAGGATTTGAACTCCAAGCCACAACTTGAGAAGCACCATTGCTAATCATCAAGCTATCTAACATATATATGGATTTAGATGAAGAAATAGTATATATATCAACAAATCGCGCACCATACTGAAAATCAGCGACTACAGATTGGTATTGGGAACCCTCAGACCTTTCTAATCTTTCCATACTTATTTTCCGATTTTGTCTTGGGAATTGAATTTGAAAGTTTTCGGTTGAGAGTTCATACGACATACCCTATCGCATTTCTGGTGTCCTAATACGAATATCAGCATTATTCCTTGCTCGATAGGGCTGTGACTGCGAGGAGATGTAATAAAAGTTCTCAGAATCAACTTTTTCGCGATCTGATTTAGTCAGAAGGTCCAAGTGGCATCTAGCACTCTCTGGTGACATATCATCTTAGATACCAGAGGCTTGAACTCGCATTGTATTTGGAAGAATGACGACGCTAGCAGGAGACGACCGAAGGTCTGGGAGGAAGCTATGGAGAGGCCCTTATGAATATCTTGCCGCCTCACGGAAAAGTAGCCTCGCAAACCTGGTTGGGGTTTCTCACACCCCACCCCGGTGCAACGAACGTTGCTCAGCCGCGAATCCTCTAATTCCCTCATGTTGGCGTGAAATTTCCATTCGTATCACATCGAAAACAATATCCGGAGGAATCCAGCTTCGCCATCGCCGATTAAATTCCTGGAAGTCGCGAGACTGGCACAGAAGGAGCTCGGCTTGTAACATCCACAAAAGTAGCAGAATCCGCAGGACGCGTGCTTATCGACTGGAAAGATTAATAATAAGATTTTGCGGGGACGTGTGTGAGATGAGAATGTTGCGAGGCTTGCTTGCCTTTTCCGCCCTTCGAGATTTTCGAGAATTCACCTAGTGAGTCCCGAGTGAGGAGGACTAATAATATAATTCGCGGGATGCTCGTCAGCATGTGGAATTTTCGCGGTCGTGACTGGGAAGTCGAATCATTGTAGTTGACACATGTCTGGATTAGGAGAATATCGGAGCGTATTTTATGAAATAGGCGAAGGCAATAGTCACATGGACTCTTCGAAATCTTCTATTTCCAAGAGTTCGAAATGAATTTTTTTTGTGCTCGGTCCACCCTGTACGAAATCTATCGATAACAGTTATGAATATCTCATGATTTCTGCATGAAACTTCAGGTCAAGGTCAGATTCGTTTCCAGGTGTTCAAATTCGTTACTTACAACTTCTTTTTACTTCAGTTTCGGCCAGTCCATTATTTCCAAAAAACAGCATAAAATCTGGAAATCCAAGAATTCACTATAGTAGATTTGGATATTTGAAGTTTCGTGCTTATTATTGAGAACAGTATTGAAGAGAGGTGAACCCTCTACCACTCGATCAAGAAAAAATCCACACGAACCGTAGGGCAGTATGAATGTGTATGATAGCCAACTAGCCGTGAGCTTATTTCCATGACCCTCTATTGACAATCCTATTCATAACGTAAGTCAAAACCTAACTTTCCTCATCGTTCTAGGATTCTTGAGATTTTCTCTTCTGTAGATATTGATTCCAAGCAAATTTTTTCAATAACGTCATCGCAGAAAAAGCACCACAATCAATAAGGGAAAATAGGTTTCTTGAAAATTTCCGAGGCATACTAGATTTCTTGGAAGTGAAATTATGTTGAAATTGGGCATTAGCTAAGCAGGGTTGAACCCCAGAAGATTGAAAGAAAGATTTTCTTGCCTCTTGAAGAAGAAAACTTGGAATCAATGTGAAACTGTGGAAAAATGGAGATCATCGAAATAGAATCAGATAATCACAATGATAAAGAGAGGATACATGCAGAAGGAATTGGAGAAGCTAGAAAATAATGTGAATCAATAATTCACAAACAAGAATTTTCGAGAATTTTCTAATTCGAGAAGGAATATTTACATGATATTTTCCACGATTCGTCGCTGAGTCGAATAATTAAAATGTTTCTTATTTTCAGTATTAGAAAGGAGGACAGGAAATACCGAAAACTTAAGGGAATCGATCAACTTATAGACATGAACTAACTTTCCTCGTCCGTTGAACGAAAAATTAACCAGCTATTCCTACACTGTCAATTTCGGACTTCTTATCTCGAAGATCAGACAGCGATTTCCATCGTAACCAATACATAATTCGTATCTATCGATCGAGAATTTGATGCTCCATTATCCTCGAACGGCCCTGCGGTTCAGCCTATAAATAAACGGCCAGGCTCGTGAAAGACGACGTGTATACCTATAAAAATATCTACGAACACACGCTGGAACGTCGTGTTTTCCCACAATAAAAATCCAACATTTTCGGCAGCAGCGAGCGAAACTCAAGTAATCGATACGAGAAACCCTCGGTATTGGATTCATATTCTCTCGAACCAAAATGGAAGATCTATCGAAGATGAATCTTGGCTTGGCAACGACGGAAGCTATATGAAATCGGTCCTAATAGGACAAAAATGACGATTCATTAAGTGGCGTCCATTCCAGTAGATCTGTCATCACAGAAAATCAAAATGTGTCCCGAAAATTGTTTATACAGGGTGAGTCCAAAAAGTGTACCGAGCTTTCTGGGGGTGATAGAACATTGAAAAATAAGTGTAGTTTGATGATTAAACTCATGGCCCAAAATGCATATTAAGGGAGATATATCCTTCCAAAGTTGATAAAATTAAAATAATTTCTCCGCATAACTTCTGAACGATGAAAGCCACCCGATTGAAATTTTGTGCATGAATGTATGTTGTCAAAATACATTTTTTCGTCACACTTCCACATTTCTGATATTGTTATAAAGGGTGTTTTCAGAGGGTGAGTCATGATTTTTTGTAGAAAACTTTCTTCCCTGTATCATTTTCGGTGAAAAAACAGGAGCATTTGATGGAGCGAAGAAAATTACATGAAAAAGGTACTCTTCTTCAAATACAAAAAATTGAGCCGTTCGTGAGATATTTGAGTTTTTGTAGTTACATGATATCAGCAGATTGATTTTATTCATCGCGAGATTCATCGGTATAACGATATTTCAGCAGCATTTGCATTTCCGAAGCACTCGCCAAGCACTAGAAGCATATCAGTTTGTTCAGAGAACGAATAACCTGCCATATTTCTTAAAATCTCAGTTGATAATCGCAGTGATAAATGACACAGAAAAACCACACGAACAAATCGACTACAACAATGTTGACTCGAATGTTGATGACATGAACGTCAAAATTGAGAACAAAATTATTCATCATGGCCTGCTAAAAAAGCTCGGTACACATTTTTGACTCACTCTGTATAAACATATTAAATAAACTATTGAATAAACTATTAAAAAAACTATTTAAATGATACGCAAATAATCAAATCTTTCATTCAGTTGATCACGACGACAATATATAACCAAAAATTTTGAAAATTGTCCCTGCTAGTTCTTCGACCGAAGCAACTTTGTACCAATCCTTTATTTGCATGACAGTGCCATGTAATGTCTACAACATATTTGTCCTCTATAATCATGGAAGAATCATCTGCGAATAATGCAGTATATGTAGAATACTTCAACAAGGCGGCCGGGTGGTCGAGATGGTCGAGCGACATCATAGTAATCATGAGGTCGTGAGTTCGAATCCTGGCTGGCCGTTGGATTTGGGTTTTTTTCTATGCGCTGTACAATGTATATCATAACGTTCTACATATAACTATCCCAAATGCCACAGTGGTTTGGATTCCACTTGTATAAACTGAGGATCCCCTTCACTCGCACAACCCCTTCGGAGCTTCCGAAGGTTCTGTATAACAACAATGGTCTACTTCTTCGGTAATTATAGGTTTGTTCTAGCAGCGCTATCAAACGGTACGGAATCGTCTGGAGCATGCGCATAAGAATGTACACGTTCTAGCAAATTCAATATGGGATTCGAACTATTAGTCCCACGATCTAGCGAAAACAAAATCCAGTTTGCAAACAGGTGGAGAATAGTAAGGATTTTCAGTTTGTGACATGCGCAAAGGTTCGGAACTAACGGAATCTCAGTTCGGAATGATCCGATGTCACATTTGTTATGATTTCTGGATTTAGATTGTTTCGCTATGTACCTATGAGAGATGAGAAATCTTGAGTTTTGGTATCTTTTTTTATCCTAAGCTCGAATTAAACAATTTTCTTATGATAATCGTTTCGATTATTATTCTTGTTGGTTTCGATTGACACCAAAACTGTCTAGTTTCTCTATATTTGTGTTTCGAAATACAGGTATAGTTTCCATCCTGTTTATGAAATCAATGGTGGTTATCAACACGCAAATAAGCGTTCTAGCAGGATTTGAATCCTAATATGTTTGCAACCAGTCTACAAAATTGCCTGAAACCATCCCAAATTTCTTGCTAGAACGAACCTATTTTCAGCTTCAGTGTTGCTCTTTATAGAGATTTTTCCATCTCTGCATGGAGATCATCGCGACATCCAAAAGTGAGCAGAGTACATTTCTAGTTTATCTTTTCGTACATCAAAGCTACCTCTCATATCACTTATTATCTTTTTCCTCGAATGGCGCTCGTCCTTCGCATCTAGCCTCAGATATCCCAATAAAGCGAATATATGAAAATTGGTTCAATCTTCGGAGAGCGTGTACTATTTCAATATCCTTATGCTTCTCGTGCAGAGGCGACGCTTCCTGTTTGTTGGATATCGTCTGGGGAATAGACTCGCATCTCACGATATATGAAGGATGGAGGTCCCTCAAGACAAGAATGCGAAGATCTGGATAAAAGAACAAAAATAACGAATATACGAGACGCGGGAAGGACGACGAATAGTGGAAGCGAGGGGAAGCCAACTGCTACTACAGATGATGTATCTTGGATCAAAGGGATTGATTCTACATGCGGATACATCGGCGTGCTTTCTCATGTACTGGTTTTTGCCAAAGGTATGATCTTAAATTCTCTACTAGATCAAGCTAGAGAGAGAGAGGAATCGAATCTACTAAAAGAAATAGACGCAGTGATGAAAAATCGATGTGTCATGCCATTGTATCGACGAATAAGACATTCACAGTTGTTTCCATTCGAATCGAGTTGATAGTGTTATATAATCCACTTGAATCTATCGTTTAGGGAAGTTTATTGACCCATTAGTGTTCAAAATAAAGAGCCTCAGTTTGATTTGTTGTTTCTCACGAACTCCGTGAGAATTTCGAATCATGACCCCTGCACGAGAGAGAATCTTTGTCGATGTAAAAAAAAATCAACGAAATGTCAAGACCACTTGATGAAATGAATCGTCCACCTAATAGCAGGTATTGTGAACATAAATAGGTTTTAACCAGACTTCATCCTAATTAAATTATTCACGTACGAATCTCTGGAAGATTATTCGTTAAAGACACAGTTTGAGGAATCGAACAGTATCCAAGGACAAAATCTTCAGAACCACGATTAAACTCTAGTTATGCTAGGATCGTCTTCCGGACGCCACTGCACTGATATGCCCTGGATGGAGAAAAATCTACATACATACGAGTATATATCTACCATTCTCTGAATGGAGTCTATCCGATAGAGAGAGAAGGAGGTTTCTCGGAAAGGGGCTCTAACTGAATTTCTGTTGTATGGCGTAGGAAACTCCGTCCTCGATGCAAACACATACCCCAGTCTCTTTCTATGCAGGTAAAACATGAATATTTTATGCAGCATCCATACGAATGTACTCCTGCCCGAAAATTGACTGGGAATAGGAAATTTGCTTTCGTTATCGTATATTTTTCGAGTTTTGCTGAATAGGTTGCTCAGGCTAGTTCATCCACATTGCCAAGTTTGTGGGCTCGAGGTGGATGAAGATTTCAAGTACCTTGATCGTGTGGGGACTGTTTGGGAAAAAGTAAAGAATCAAAATGAATCGATTTGGCATCTTATTCCTTGGTTTCATTATGTAGGAAATGTCACAAGAGTTCTTCTTGTGAGTTACAGTTCGAGTCTCCAATGATAAATCGACTGGTGATTTTAACCAACACAGAATCGATTTGATCCAATGCTGATGTTCTGTACTATATCAAAAAAAATTATAATCATTTAGTAATGACTAATTGAAGTCACAAGAGTTCGAAAGTTACACAAGATGTTGAGGTCTCCAATCAGCTGGTGATTTCATCCAAAATGGAATCATTTTGATACAACTGATTCGATGTATCAGATTCAAAAGATGCTCAGGTAAAAGTGATGGAACAATGTCCTGTACATTCAGGACACGTTTCATTGACTGTTTGCTGGAAAATGGATATCACCATAATCACAACTGAACATCTGGATGATGTCGTGTTTCTATAATACCCTGCAATGTAGAAAGAAACAGTGCATTTGCTATGGATTATAACATCGTGCATATCACCCACATAAATGAAGAATGAAAGAGGCCCAAGAATGGTACCGTGTGGTACTCTAGTTTTGTTGACTCTGAAATTGAATACCCTGCAATGTAGAAAGAAACAGTGCATTTGCTATGGATGATAACATCGTGGATATCACCCACATAAATAGAGAATGAAAGAGGCCCAAGAATGGTACCGTGTGGTACTCTAGTTTTGTTGACTGTGAAATTGAATCCGTTGTCACTGTTATCCTCCGAAATGACGACAAATTCATAAACGAATTGCGAATACTGGGGCGAAATAAAAGGATAATCAATTCAGCGGCTCGAAAGATTTAAATTCAACTAACAGATCCAACCTCGGAGCACAACTTCCTATTCCGCGTTTCGCGTTTTCTCTCTAGAAACCCACCCTCTTAATAAAACAAATTCGCTGAGGAAAATCCGACCGGTGGCAGCGGCGGATGTGGATCATTTAAAGTCGTAACACATTAAACTAATACGCTGTTGGGGTAGGTCTCGACTACCGAGCTCCCCAGGCGATGCTGGTCTCATCGCGGGCCTCATAAGTAATGAACTCGGCGTCTTTGCACGGAATACAAATCTACTTTCGCATGTAAAACACGCCGTGCTTCTCGAGCACGAAACGTTTAACTCTCCTTAACTTTCAGGTAGGCATTTTCGCCGATTGTCAGGGTCCTTTAGGTGACGACTGAATTGTTTATGAGCATCTATCAGCCCGTATCACAGAGATTCGACTCATAGGATGGGGGGGATCAGAACTGCCACTCTGATGAGTGCTCTTGACTTTGGTAATCGTGGACACTCCTGTACTCCCGAGTAGTTTTCTGAATGAGCGCTCAGTTCAAGACTTGGTGCTGGTAATCCCAAAACTACTGAGTTCTAAGCCTATCCATACCTACATAGTCTAACCATGAAAAAAATATCAGTCAGTTTTGTACCCGTTATAACTTCTGATCTCTTTCTATAAATAGCTGCAAACATGGGTAGACTCTGGCTGTAGCATCGAATGTTTACAAAGTGTTCGACCGAGCTTGGCACCAAGGCCTTCTAGCAAACTTTCTGTTTCATGGTTTGCCACCCCAAGAACAAAGGCTCTGTCTTGGTACCAACTTTGTTCTTGCTCCACATCAATGATTTGTTGAATGTGACCTCCAGCCCAGTTCATAGCTTTGCGGATGATAGTACACTTCATTCCGCCTTTTCCTCTAGAGCCCCTATATCATCCAATGAGGTCAGAGGTGCAAGGCGAAGACAGGTCGATGCTTTGAATGAGGATCTGACAAGAATTCTGAAATGGGGATCTGAGAATCTAGTACAGTTCAATGCAACTAAAACTCAAGCTTGTATGTTCACCAAGAAGGCTGATCACACAATGCCCAATTTGATGATGTCGGGTACCACTGTTCCTATGAGGTCATCAATATTCATGCTGGGTGTCACCACCAACAGTGCTCTCTCATGGGACGATCATGTGAGGTCCATTGCGAAAACTGCTTCACAAAAACTCGGTTTTCTTTTCCATGCAAAGAGATACTTCACATCCCAGCAACTGCTTATGATCTACAAAGCACAAATTCGACCTGTCCTGGAGTACTGTTCACATGTTTGGAGCTTTCACGGTCGGTGCTCACCGGAAATATGATCTATTATGCCACCACGCGCGATTCCTAGTAGACAAACCAGACGAGCTCAAGCTGGTCACCCTTACACTGTCAGGCTCGAGACCTGTCGAACATCGCTATACCAAGCATCATCCATCAATAGAACGGCAACGTTGTGGAATTCTTTGCCTAGTAAAGTCTTTCCTGATGCTTACAACCTCCAACTTTTCAAGAAAAATTTCAACACCTTCCTACTCTCCCAAAATTCCACCGCTGGCTAACACGATGTTCCTCGAACATCATAGATTTACTTTTCGTGTTGTCCACAGATATAAAAAAAATAATAATAATTCAAAAATGGTACCAATTTACACTGCAAAATCATTAGAATAATCAGATATCGAAATGTTGAAATTCAATGTACTATTTCGATATACCACAGTCTTCAAATCGTCGCGTGGGCATATGAGGTCGAATATTTTCGTTACGAAGTCAATCACCCCTGGATCGGGGTGCGGACGCGAGGGGTATATCGAGGGGTCAGTCATACGTATGGACGCTTCGAGTCCGGACGTATCCCGTGGCAGGAACCCCGATCGCCGAGGCGAATTTCCAATCGATGATTGGCCGGCGGTTTCCACCGCGTTTCACTCCCTGGCAGGGAAACTGACAGACATGATGTATCACCCCGAGCAACTACGCATACCTATTGTGTCTCAGAAATGCTCTAATATATGTTTCGTGATATCAGGAGAGCGCGATTGTTAGAGTTGAAATTCGAATTGTTGTGGAGGATCACAGACTGGGGACCTGCGGTGGATTTCGATCCGGTTTTGTGGCTCGATTCCTCCGGATTCCTCTTTTGATTTCCAAGTAGATTGCGAAGTTTCAAAGGATTCGATCAAAAAATGAAAAATTTCGTTTATGTCTGAAAATCCAAGGTACATATTCACCGGATTATCGTTTCTTCGAAATTTCCGAAATGCTAATTATTTTTGTGAAAATCTGGAAAAATTCACAACTCCTATTTTGGACCCGTATATGAAAAAATACCATTTTCACTTTGACGCGCTATATCTCTGGAATGATAGATCCTACAGAATCGATCGACACACCGATAGATTTCTCGTACGATTTTCATCTACACTGCGAATGTCTTATCGGGAAATTTCAATTCGTCTCGATATCGAAGTAATAACGCTCCTAAATAAACCGGAACGGTCGGACTTACAGACTCGATCAACTCACCGATCGATTGGCGAATTTCGAACGATTCGATCGTGAATTGCGAAATTTAGATTTTTTCAGATAGTCCAATGTACATATTAACCGTATTGTCGATCTTCAAAAATTCGAAATTCCTAATTATTTTTCTAAAAATCTGAGAAAATTCACAGCCACTAATTTGGACCCGTAGAAAACGAATCAGTGATCAAAAAATATGAATTCGTCAAGGTAACGGAATGATCTCACTCCTAAGAGCGTGTTTTGGCTAAAAACGCACTCTTTTCACTTTGAAGCGCAGTATCTCCGGAACGGTCGGTCTTATAGACTCTATCGATTCACCGATGGATTCCTCGTTCTATTTCCATACAGATAGAAACAATTCAAACAAAATATGAAAATTCGAAGTATGAAGTATGCATGAATACTATCATCGGCAAGGACTGGCTGGTGAACATAGCATGAATGAGCTATGAATGCAGATCGGGTTCTGTCGAGACAGACCTCGTATATCGACCTGCAGTCCTTCCACCAGAGAGGAGACAACCCGTCTTCCATATTCATCAATACCCGGTATACATAATCCGTTTCGTTCTCCCGTGCCAACTCTATATACGGCACATAAAACCCAGCATGGGTATATCCATATATTATCTGATATACGGCCTCGTAAGTTTGGCATCAGTCAAAAATCGGCCGTCGAATCAGTTGCAGTCCGCCAGACGATTTTTCCGGAGAATCGAACGCTCCTCCGATCACAAATGGAATGTCAAAGCGCACAACACACAGATGCTACTGACATCTCTCCCTTTTACGTTCTCTGTATCTACATATCCCATTTGTATTATAACCAATCCTGGAGGAAAC
The DNA here is from genome assembly GCA_963576655.1 of Gastrophysa polygoni. Lineage (NCBI taxonomy): Eukaryota > Metazoa > Arthropoda > Insecta > Coleoptera > Chrysomelidae > Gastrophysa > Gastrophysa polygoni. Next base: position 23,604,474 of record OY755090.1, on the reverse strand, counting down.
TGCTCTCCGCTTCAGTTATATATTTTACAAGCTCTCCTCTCTACCCTGGATGAAATTTCGATGTTTTTCTGGTGCATGTGTCTGACTGTCGAGGAAATGTCTCTTCTCTGCTGACGATTTTTCATTGTATCGATTCGGATAGGGAGTGGAGAGTAGGGAAACATATAGGGGGATAATAAGCTCTGCCCCAAATTGAATGTCTTACTTTCGAATCGATGAGGAGTATTGAGTAATCGAAAACAATTCACTATCGATCGAGAAACCAATTGAGATCAACAAAAAGACAGAACAGTTTGTCAAGAGTTTTGCAATGCCAAGGAAGCAATAGCACTGAAATTCCATATCCTGTCCGAAGCATGCAAAATTCATGTGGAGGTCAGTCTTTGGCACAATGAGCATGAGAGCATCATAGCATCGAAGAAGAAATACGTTGGAAATTCCACATGCTGGCCAAAATGAATCTGGATAAAGAAATTTTGAAGACCCCATTGGAAGCAGTAGACGAAGACAATCTACTACCTACCCTGGAATAAATATCTATCTGGAAATCGGTGTCTGCGATACGTAAATCAACTTTCCTCACTAGATTATATCTCCAACGATGTGATAGATGATAATGGACATCTTCTAAATAAACCATACTCCTACAAAGCCAAGCTGATTAATTCTGGCTGGATTCATGATCGTTTTGTGGTTGGCTGACTTTCCACTCAAAGTCGTATCCATTCAGATGGCAAAAGAAGAAGAAATCTCACCATTGCAATTCCTCTCTAGAACTATGAGCATCTTCTGGATGACTAACCCTTCTATTGGCTCAGTAATTTCTAAACAGATGACAGAAGACAATCTTCAAAACAACCATCACGTCACCAGAGCTTGTGCTTGGGCATGAAATCGACAGAAACTAGTTCTAGTGGAAGACAAATTATTCTTCGTTCAAAACTGGCAGTCTTACTGAGCCAATTCTCATCATTCCAGTGATTTCAACAAAGCGAAGATAAGAGTGAACCAAGCTCAACACGCTGATGTCAAATGACATGGAACAAAGACAATTGACAGTGACAAGTGACATGGAACGAAGACAATTGACAAGTGACATGGAACGAAGACAATTGACAAGTGACATTCGACAGGCAAGAAGGTTGACGAAAAGTGACGTATGACGATGTTTCGATGTTTCAGACGATATTGAGTCCGCTCCGATGATCGATCAACATCAGGTGTGCCTCTCCACTAATCTGCTAATGTAATTCGTCACGATGTCAGCCCTATTGTCGACTGCTTGAGTCTCAAATGAAAAGGCATTAGGACCGGACCCCGAACCGCAAAATGAATGCCGAGGGATAATAGCGAAGCGTTTTGAAAAAAATTAAGTAAATGCCTCTAACTGCTTCTATTCATGAGCAAGCAGGCGGGCAGAGTCGAGGTGTTTCCGGTTGTTAGCGAGGTTCTTCAGTGCTCGTCTGCTTCGATGTGATAATTGCACTTTGAGCTATAAAGCATCTAATTATGGTCATGCCAGAGGAACTTTGCAGCTCGGAACGGAAGTTCAGATATTTTCATTGGCCTGCTTTGATTTTTTTTGGCTCGGCTCGCGATATACTATGGCGATGGTGCTATTAAATTTTATTTATAGGGATCATTATTTTCGATTCGATGGTTCGTTACATTGTACTAAGTTATAAGACATTATGAATCGTTTTCATTCGTAGAACTGGATAATATGGTATTGATATGAAATTATTCAGAAACAAATAGAAAAATGGGAGTTACCTACCATCCATGTTTTAGTCTATCAGAAAATTGGGTGATCTGAGAATTTTGTCTGGAATTTTTACATTCTGTGCCGGACGATTATCTGAAGAGAAGTGAAAAAAAATGGACTTGGTGTAACAGTCCCGTAAAAAGTATAAAAAAGACATGATCTTCAAACAGACGTTATTGATAGTACATCAAAATGGTATAATTTGTCCGTGATAGTATCAAATTTGAAAATAAATAATGAATATATGTAGTATATAATTGAAATCCACCTTGATAGAATTGTCTGAATTAGTTGAAAAATTGCGATATCACTGACTTTATGGGAATGTACAGGGTTCCATAGATAATTCGTAGCATGTTGGTTGTTGAATTGAATTTCAAATTTCTCAGTCAAAAGACGACTGAACAGCGTGTTGTTGAATTATTTCTTTGGTCACCGGAAATATTCGCTAGGTACATATTTCATATGACAGATCTGTTACATAACTCGGATCTGATCAGTCATATGTTTGCCCAGGATCGAAGTTCCCGAAATAGTCCCATGAAGAAACATTTTTCGAAACGATCCAGTAGAGGACTGAAGTTACTGTGACTAATTTTGTCCTAGCTATAATAGTACCAATATTTCCTTTTTTGCTATGAAATGAATGAAACCCAAACAGATTTCTATTGGTATACATGAATTAAGTTGATGTTAGAATCTTTCTGTGAAATTTCATAAGCCTGATTTCGCAAAGTTGAATTCTCTAGTATATTCACGAATATATTCGTATACATATAGTCAGCAATTTCGCAGGTTTCGCATCAGTGGATCAGATTGTATGAAATACACGTGTAACACAACATGTGAAAACAAGCCTCATTTAATCATTGTTCACTCAGAAATATGGCCCTTCTATATGTTCTCAGTGAATATATGTTGCAGCTACTGATTTGAAGGTTCAATACTGACTTGAGTTAATATTTGAAACTTTCGTTGATGTCGTCAACGTTGTCAATAAGTAGAAATGATTTTTCCTTAGACGGGTGAAAAAAGACTTGCTTGGAGAATAATATAACGGAATAATCAACGGATTTCCGATCCGAGAAAACAACAAACTGTTGATGAGGAGCTCCTCTAGATCCAGCCACGCCATTTCCCAATTTCGATATAACGTCGTTCGCCAACCACCCTCCACCACCCTCTACCCTCTCTCCCACTCACATATCCGCCATATCCACCTCATATGTTCCCTTTAGAGAACGTATATTCTAGACGACCGTACAGTTTGACAACCGAATATACAGAAAATTCCCTAGGCGTCACAAGGACGCTGCTGCTCTTCTATCTCCCCTTCTCGACACGACGGAAATTCTATTTGCGATATGCCAGAGTACCGGGTGGAATCGAAAATAACTTTTTCTACAACTGCTTACGATCTACAGAGCACGAATTCGACCTGTCCTGGTGTACTGTTCACATGTTTGGAGCTCATCCCCCAAACATACGCTTAAGCTCTTAGATTCAATTCAGAAGAGAGCTATTCGCCTAGTCGATGATACAATACTCACCAAATCATTGACCTCTCTAGATCATCGTAGAAAGGTCGGCGATCTATGGCGAGCTCAAGCTGGTCACCCCTACACTGTCAGGCTCGAGACCTGTCGAACATCGCTATACCAAGCATCATTCATCAATAGAACGGCAAAGTTGTGGAATTCTTTGCCTAGTGAAGTCTTTCCTGATGCTTACAACCTCCAGAGAGAAAGAGAGAAAGACTGTTGGCATTGTCAAAACATTGTCAATAGAGAAGATATTCAGGGGTTATCTTTAGTTTTTTCAAAAATGCTGCTTTGCCAGATCTTTGAAGATATTCGGAATTGAAATGTGTCATTCTGGGATTTTTCTTGATGGAGCATGGCGTTCTTTTTTGACATACATCGAACAATTTCTCGTGAGGCCTGTTGAAGCATCGGATTCAGCTGGGTTTTTGTTCCTTTGACCATTTCACGACTATTTCTCCATAGATTGTATCTAAGTTTGTTGGTGAATTTTCGATTCGATAATCATCGCCTTCATCATTATGACATATCCGAATTGAAAATGATGAGGAAAAATCACTGATCTGATCAATAAGTTACAGTGACAGTTCAATGATCAAAGTGAATGAATCAAATTCCGATGTTCACTTCAAAAGTGATTTTTCCCTCATCCAGGGTACGACAAATGGAAAAGGATAGATTTCGACTTTTCGCCTTCCTATTCACATACAACTCACGCATCACAACTGGCATATTCTCGAAGGTGCATCCTGTAGGTTACCTTCTAGTCCTCCTCGCTTTTTCAGATGCGTTCACCTGTCGTATGCGGAAAACGCTTTTTGAGGTCAGATGAGCAACATCTGAATCCCGTCGTCTTGGCAACGCCGTGTGGGAACGCATTTCTGCGATCTTTCTGATGATCCGTTATTTTTATGGGCAGGAACAACCAGATCTGTAAAGAAAACTTTTCAGTTTTCATTTTATGTTTACAAGATCGATTCTCGAGATTAGCTTAATCGCGATTAGTGCTCGATTGACATCAATCAAGTCGATTGCATGATCGATCCAGCACTTGCAAGATCGATCTATCAGTGAGCTCAATTGCAATCAGTACCTCCTCAATCGACAGAGAGGTTTTCCAATCGGCAATTTGTAATATCGATCTCGATATTTGAACTCAATTGCAAAATCGACATGTAAATTCGGCAATAATTGTAAGATCGATTTGTCAATTGAACCCTACTTGCTAGATCGATCTTGCAATCAAACTAAATGGCAAATCGATCTTGCAATTGAACCACAATTATAAGACTGAGACTGGCTATGAGCTAGAACGCGAGATCGGTCTATCTATCCAATCTAGCTGGTTATGAGATCGATCTCGTAGGCGTGACAACAATTGATCCCGGAAGTAAACTTGGTTTGATCCTCTTCAATCGCTTCAAGTTCAATCCGATAAGTAGACCAGATCCCTAAAATATCCTGCACCGAGGAAAGAATGGTCACTTTCAAAACTGTTCTTTCCGGGAACTACTTTCTGGTACGTTCATATTCTGCCCCCATATACTTCAAATGGTTTTGACGTTGTGTAAAACAATGATTTTTCTTGGTGCAATATCTTTCCGATCATAGAAACTCTCATCATTCGATGTCAATCACCTCCAAGAAATCTTCATCGTTCGTTTTGTCTACAATCAATTCCTGTAGGAAATAATCAGAATCAGAATCAGCAGATTAAAATCCCTCGAAGACCCGACGTCATTTTCAACTAGTGATCTAATGAATTAATCAATACTTTTCTCTGGCCGAATACTTCTTAGACAGTGATTGTTGGTTGTTCAAAAACTTGTTGATTCCATATTCCTTAACTCAAACTGCAAACTAAAATATTCAAAACTCCAACTTCACTATATAAATCCTCACGAGATACCTCTATTCCCAACAAATTCAATAAGTTCCCTCAGAACCTATTACTTCCTTATTACATTCCAATTACATTACGAAATGTACACTGTGTCAAAGAAATTTACGATCGCTTCGCTTATAATCAGGTGCTCTATTAAGGACCACTTGTTGCTGATGCCTAATTTGCTTTTCAGATTACTCCACAAACATTGCCTCTCTCTCTATCTCTCTATTTCTCTCTTTCAGAGCTCGTAGCTTTACCTTTAACGGTTTTTACGGTTTTGGGTGAACCGATGATGTTTACAGGACGACTGAAGTTCGTTTCACAACTTCATTTCCATTTTGCCTTTCCATAATATAGACTCAATCCAGGTCATGTTTGATTTGTGATCATCCTCATGATATGTTCTGAATATCAGATAGTATTTGGACACAATTTATAACTCATTGATAATTAGTTGAAATTCTGACTCAGAGTGTTGAGGTTTGGGATTCTTCTGACCTTCTGCTTCTGCTGTATCTGATCCTTCCCTACTAATATTGAAAAGGCGTTCCAAATTCAATGATTATTAAAAAAAAACGTATATGGGAAGAACTCGGAGAAGATGCATGGGTTCGTGCCAGGAAGCTAGATTTGATGAGCATCTACTCTCGAATGATGAACTGATTTTTCGTAGCTTAACATGCCTATTCAAGTGTTTTGCAAACTCTTCAGAAGTATATGAAAGCCATCGAACTCATCTTTTTTCCACGTATCCATCTGCAACTTTTGGCGCAGAGCATATTTCTCTTCATTGAATTAGTTTTTATACATTCCACGTAGGGTTAACAACATCTTCTCAACTTTTTTGCACACACTGCTACCGAGTCTCTCAAGAAGGAAGCGAGTTATGTTTTCGTCAATTTCTTCAGTAAGACGTGTCCAAATCTTCTCGACGAATATAATTCGTGCCACGAAAATAACGGATAATTTTGGCACGACTTGCATCCGTACAGTGAATCGCAATCGATATATTATACTACAGATAAAGCAAGTCGTCTTACGATTATGGTCGGAGAGTATGTGTGAGAATTCCAAGATGAATGAAATACTCGTTGATAATAGATGAAAAACCATGGGAAGAGAATTGATCGATACCTCCGGTAATTTCCTGAATGCCTCGACCAGAGGTGTTATCGAGATTTTTCCACGTCGGACGGTACCGTAAAACGCGTTGTCTTTACGTTCACGGTGACAATGTGATAGTTATGAGGCGATAAGTGGCAGACAGACACCTCGGTATGTCTTCCGACTTGTTATGCATTTTAATGACACGGAAACTCTCGGTCTTAACCACGATGGCTCTACAGGGGGATATTCTTCGAAGTAGCTGCCTATTTTCCAGATGCAAACTGGATATTCAGTAACACTGTCACTGACAGTCAATGCGAAAAAATATGACCTTCGAACTTATAAGGAATGTACCTTTTTCACACGTCTATATCGCTAAGCTCCTCCCAAGGTTCTGCCATACATTTTTTTTTTAATTCGCATCAATAGTGTCTTTTTAAATCTGGAAACCAAATTGGTGAGTATTCCATGTATCTAAATCTGTATCTGTCTTGTTCACACAGAATTGTGTCTTTTACTATCGAGTTTTCTTGCACTCTACGTGGTGGTAGACGGGGTCTCGTCTGATACAATGACGATCAATGCTGGTGTTCCACAAGGCTCTGTCTTGGCACCAACTTTGTTTTTGCTCCACATCAATGATTTGTTGAATGTGACCTCCAGCCCAGTTCATAGCTTTGCGGATGATAGTACACTTCATTCCGCATTTTCCTCTTGAGCCCCTATATCATCCAATGAGGTCAGAGGTGCAAGGCGAAGACAGGTTGATGCTTTAAATGAGGATCTGACAAGAATTCTGAAATGGGGATCTGAGAATCTAGTACAGTTCAATGCAACTAAAACTGAAGCTTGTATGTTCACCAAGAAGGCTGACCACACAATGCCCAATTTGATGATGTCGGGTACCACTGTTCCTATGAGGTCGTCAATATCCTTGCTGGGTGTCACCACCAACAGTGCTCTCTCATGGGACGATCATGTGAGGTCCATTGCGAAAACTGCTTCACAAAAACTCGGTTTTCTTTTCCGTGCGAAGAGATACTTCACATCCCAGCAACTGCTTATGATCTACAAAGCACACATTCGACCTGTCCTGGAGTACTGTTCACATGTTTGGAGCTCAGCCCCCAAACATACGCTTAAGCTCTTAGATTCAATTCAGAAGAGAGCTATTCGCCTAGTCGATGACACAACACTCACCAAATCATTGACCTCTCTAGATCATCGTAGAAAGGTCGGCGATCTTTGCCTTTTTTATAGGTACTTTCACGGTCGGTGCTCAACGGAAATATCATCTATTATGCCACCACGCGCGATTCCTAGTAGACAAAGCAGACGAGCTCAAGCTGGTCACCCCTACACTGTCAGGCTCGAGACCTGTCGAACATCGCTATACCAAGCATCATTCATCAATAGAACGGCAAAGTTGTGGAATTCTTTGCCTATTGAAGTCTTTCCTGATGCTTACAACCTCCAAACATTCAAGAAAAATTTCAACACCTTCCTACTCTCCCAAAATTCCACCGCTGGCTGACACGATGTTCCTCGAACATCATAGGTTTCCCTTTCGTGTTGTCCACAGATAAAAAAAAAAACAATTTTTTTTTCTATCATTTCGGGAAGTGTTGGTAGTAACGATATCGGTCTATCGATATATGGTCTATAGTGGAATGACAAGAGCTGTTTTGAGACATTTCATGTTTCATAATCATTCAGGAATCAAAAACGAAGATTCGATATCACAAGAATTTCCATAAAACTATCTTTTCACTCAATCAATCTGTCACTCGAGGTGAAATAAATGACAATAAAGCTCATTATAAATCGACACAGCCTCTGTATGAATTGAAGCAAATTTCCACCCCCTTGCTACCCTTTCCCCCTTTCGCGTCACATGAGAGGGACGATTTATCAAGCAGCAGCTCGATACGCATATTCTCGAAAGTTATGCAAAAGAAACCAGAAGAAGTTCATCATGTGAAGAATAATAAGGTATCCTGCGCGGATAAATAGTTCTGTCTATCATTGTTCAAAGTTTGCGAGTTATAAATGGCGTATCTGGATGAGAAATGAATCTTCCAAATTGATATTTCTCCTCACCGCAGATTCCTTCCACAATGATGTGTCATCAATCTTTAGATATATGGTCGGCGTATATCTTGTTCTGGAGCGACTCGACTGATATGGTTTTTGTTTCGTCTTCGGGGAGTTGATATGGGTATCGGAAAAATGAGGGCCATATACAGAAGCCATCAGCAAAAGATGTGCCTCGCAGGATTATATTTCTCACGTGTCGAAAAGTGACGTTTCTCTTGTAATAATCAATACATAATATACTATGGTCCTCGACAACATACCTCCCATTGTCGATTGAATGTTGTTCTCATGATGGACTATCGTAGGTGTCATTATTGAATCAATTATTATCTAAAATAATTGAAGGAAATTATGTTTTCAAATACAAATCAAATTCTATCCTAGGACCATTTATCAAATTTGGATTTTTGATAGCACTGGGCTTTAAATTGTAGTTAATTAGAGCAAGTCAAGGGGAAGGTTGAACCTGACATACCTACTGATGATAGTCTCACAAAGTACTGAAGATTCGTTTTCAGTTAATCGCTATTATATTTGTTATTGTTTTATACCACTTTTGAATGTATTGCATTTGTTCTAAAAAAAGAAACAAAAAATCTATCTATATCACAGTGAAGGGAAATGAATTCACAAAAATCCATTCGATTCCATTTCATAAAGCGTGAATGAGAAATCAGACGATATACGAATGGGAGTAGAAAAAATGAATGAACTCGTCATCAATCGACCGCGATGTTTGAGGTTAATTTTCCGATACGAGGTGACAGATGACGTTAGCGCGACAACGGGGTGCTCCTGATTTATTATCCGGATCCACTCTGGCTGTGGCATCGAAGATTACACCGAATATGAGCCGTTTAGACGATATGTGGAGAATATGAGCAGCTGACACTAAACGCTTGTCATATGCAAAGCACCAGGTCCTGATTTAAAACTTGCAGTAGGGAAATTTTCCAGGAAAATAATGGAAAAGATCGAGAGGGAGCTTTTCCGAGTGCGCTCCACTAGGGGAGAGTGTATCTCGATGGGGAAGAATGGGGCGGGATGGATTTTTTATGATGAACTAGAATGGAGCTCCTTCGGATGTGGATTTTCGAATTGCTATTGATATTTCAGTTGAAGATAATCTCTGTACCAACACGTTTTTTGACCTAGATGAATCATAATCAGAAAAATCATCATCAAAAGGTCATGCCAATGCTGGTGATACCTTAGTCAATTTGAATGGAACACCTAGTGTATTATCCTATTTTTGGATTCCTGAGAAGTTTCATTACGAATGTCATCAGGTTTTCCTATAGCTATTCCTAACTGTCTCTCAGATATCTTGATAAAATTTTGGAAGATGTAGCGCTTATTTCCATAACTGCACTTTTTACACATTTTCACTCAGGGTATCCAAAATTTGCTGACCAATCACGTCAATTCCATAGTCGAGAGAGTTCTTTCTCTCGAATATCAAACTACCAAGAAAACATATTCATACGGAAAAATCTCAAGAAAATCACGTCATTTCGATGGAAGTAGCGCGATGTAAAGAATTCACAAAGAGAAAGCTACCTATGGAGATTTCCTCCACTGCAAAATGGAACAAGTTCATTTGCCTAACAAACATACATGTGAGCATGTATCAGGAATATAAATCCGCCATTAGTGAAATGCACGGCATAACAGGAGCAAACCGAAGACAGTGGTGGATCAGCGAATGACAAATTTATTTATTTCATTGTCGCAGCGAACTTCAGAGTCATCAGAATCACATCATAATCTTTCGACTCACCGGAAAACTACAATCAACCGTTCTTCAAGAGAAGGATTCATCATTGTTTGTCCTTCAGTGCTCATGACAACTCGTTAGATTGACCCGAGTACTAGAATTAATTGATATAAATTATGAAAATTCACCCTTCGGAACTGATCTTCTGATGCGCTACTGTATGAGTATGCAAACATATTCGGAAATGACGATGCCAATAATATACCTTTGTGAAAGCGCATCGTTATTGGAGGACAGAAAGAGAATTCGCAGCGATTCTCATCATTCCATAGCAAACATGTAGGTACACAACAATACTTCTCTGTCATTACGCTTCGCCTTGCTAGATGAATAGAATAGGAGAGTTTAACAATATCTGAACATTCCCTACATCGACTTGATCATGTGGAAAAGACTAAATAACAGGGGCTTCGGAAGACTTCATCGGAAATAATGAACAATCAGCTTTTATTTCACGTGTAGCACTCGATTTCCTGTTGCTCCTCACTATCGGTCCTAGTTGGAGTTTCATGGAGTATTTCGTTCGGATTTCTCACATTTCCTTTCTATTTTAGGTTCTTTAATTGTATCACCGACTGGTCGAATTCTGAAAAGAGTGTGAAATCAGTAGACCAGCAAGTACTGTTGGGGTGTGAAGTATCTCTTCGTATGGAACATCCTAATTTTCCTGGTGAAGATACTAACTTTCGTTACTTTCGTACTAGCTTTCGTTGCATCAAACTCTACTAGATTTTCTGGCGCCCATTTGAAAATTATGGCCATATCTTCATTCTACAGCCAGAGACTGCCAAAGTTTCTTGATTGATGCCTGCTACATCCTGATATCTTCTTCAGGTATCACAGATAGTAGTGTCATCGCTCTCTTAGTTGTGAGGAAGGTTTTCCTTGCCCTTTCTTGAAATTAGTTCGACTCTAGTTATCTTCCAGTTAGAACAGATTTCACTTCATTTTGTGATGTAGTATTTTGCTCAATAGTTTGAAAACTCCATATTCTTACAGTTTGTTGTCAATCTTTGATTCAATCTTAGCTCCGATTCGCTCTTGTAATGCACAAAAGCTTTCCTGATGAATTCCTTATGAGCTGCATAATATTATTGATCAGAAATGATGTTTGAATATCTTGTAATTTCCACAATTTTGGCTCCCCCCTGATTTTTGGCATCCACAGGAAATCGTTGATATGCAGTGAGAAAAGTGTTCACTCTTGCCATCTGGATCCTGTAGTTCAATGTGGAGAAGGGTTGTTACCTACAGGGCATTGAGGAGTACCACTGCGACGCACTTTTTTTCCAGATATTTATACCAGATATTATCAGAAATTCTTCAAACTCAGAACGCAATGTTGACGAGCCTGTGTAGAATCCCCCGTAAAAATTCTTGAAAATTCTGAAAGAGCATATCTCATGAAGAAATCAAACTCGGTGTTGCAAATTCAGTTGATCCCTGAGCTTCTTCGGAAAATCCGAATCGTCCTGTAGACCCAACGTGGCGGATTGGGAGAAATTAATTCGACTCTTGTCAAAGATAAATCTCGAGAGAAAGACGTCGGAAAACGCAAATTGGCGTCGTGGCCCGATATGTGATCGGGTGTGACTGACGAGACGTGACTACAGACCGACTAAATGAACTAAAAGGGGGTCTCGATCGGTGTATCGCTTCCATTCGAGAACGAATTGCCCCAAAAGTCCGACATGGAATTCGTGATAAGGAAACGTCGTGGATTTCGTGTCGCCGTGCTGCAATCTTGGACAAGTACACTCGGATTGAGTTTGTTTCACTTATTTTCCATAGTTAAATATTTATCCATAGGAAGCGTTTATATTTCATCGTTGAGTGTGTTTTCCAGAGCTAAGAAAAAATGAGGTATCATCTTCCTTTATTATTGAATCTCCTCCTGGAATCGACTCTTTTCGGGATTCAAAAACATTTACAAGATGTTTTCCAGCTTTTTGTGGGATTTTCCCTCCTCGTTTCCAAAAAATATAGTAGGAGTTATCAAGAATTGAACCTTCAGATACCTGAAAGAGAAATTCTCTATTTGTCAGTGACACCTTGTTTTTTGAAAAAAAATGGAAATACAAATATATTTGATAAGAATAAAACCTCTACTTATCTTGGTGGACGTTTCGGGAACGAAAAAAAAAAGAAGAGAGAAAATCCCATGAAATGCTGAAAAATGAATGTACCACCTCCTCGAAGAACTTACAGACAGTATTTACAAGATGTTTTCCAGCTTTTTGTGGGATTTTCCCACCTCGTTTCTGAAAAATATAGTAGGAGTTATCAAGAATTGAACCTTCAGATACCTGAAAGAGAAATTTTCTGTTTGTCAGTGACACCATGTTTTTCAGTGTCAAAAACTAATTTCACGTTGGAAAATTTTTACGTAGAAAAGTGTTTTAATTGTGTTGAGAACGGGAGCAGATTCGTTCCCGAAACGTCCACCAAGATAAGTGGAAGTTTTATTCTCATTGAATATATTTGTATTTCAAATTTTTTCAAAAACAAGATGTCACTGACAACTAGAGAAATCCTCTTATAGGTATCTGAAGGTATAATTTTAAGCGCAGTGACATTTTGGGGCAGATCACAAAAATGTCCTCACTACAACTATATTGAAATAATTTTTAATAACTTCTTCATTTTTTAGGAACGAGGAGAGAAAATCCCACAAAAAGCTGAAAAATGATTGTACCACCTCCTCGAAAAACTTACAGAGAATATATACAAGATGGTCCGGTATTTAACGTGAAAAACTCAATATCACATTGGGCTCATTGGAATAAGAAAACTTCGTGTGAACATATACTCTCAAATGCTTTGTTTTCGATACATGGGATGTTGAGGATACGCGTCTGAATATAGGTTTTCGATCAAAAATACAAAACGGTTCGAGATAAATCGATGAAACTTTGAACGCTTTCCAAAAGGAATTAGGGAAATGGAAGATAAGCCTCAATTCAAACTTGAATTTGCAAGAATAAAGTTCAATCTGGAGGGAGATGTTTCTTTCTATTTATATTCTTCAATTTCTTCTGGATCCCATATCCTCACATCAAAACTAAGTTCGAAATTCAAGGAAAATTCAGACAGAATCAAAATTGAACGAAATAACTGATTTTCCTTCAATTACTAGAAAAGTCACCAGCTCTTATGTTGAAATATAAGAATTCTACGTTATTTTTCCGAAAAGTTCCATGATCAAATTCCATAGGAGATTCACAGTTGTGAGGGAAAAAAATAAGACTACTCTTCAGTATACGACAATGTATCCTCCAAAAGTGATCACCAGAGAACATTTCGAAAAATGAAAATGTTCAATGCCACAAAAACACTCTCATGGAGTAAACAAAAAACCATAGACTTATTATCCTGAGGATAATAAGTCTATGCAACAAACTCAACAGAACAAATATTGAGGTCAGATCCTCTAATAGGCTGGGATTTTTGATCATTCATGCTTGGGCACCGACATATTAGTTCCCCACACACACACATTTTCAGAATATCTACTACTACACATTGCCGTATAGTACGATTTCAATATAATATCGCATATATAAAATACCTAATACGCAACGCACGAAAAATTCGTAATAAATTGTATTCGGTAGCGATAATTCAAAAGGGCTGATATATATACGTATACGTCGTGGGATGCGACGACATCTTCAGCGCAGAATATATCATTTATCGAGATTCTTCGAGAGAGCGATATTATATGAGTTCTGTTCGCGTATGGATGCACGAGAATTCGGAAGACATGTGATATAGATACCCGAGCAGAGGCTGATCGGAACATTTTCAGACCAGAATGAAAGAATTATACCTGAACCTGCCGCGTTTTCGATGAATCAATCATTCGAAACTGACTGCTTTCCTCAAAATACGAATAGTGGAAAAGTGTTACCCATATTTGAAAAAATCAAATAGCACAATTCAGAAAATGTACTATATCAGTTCCGGAACTTTCCACGGATGCCGTCTGCTACTTCCCCTTTTACCGTCTAGACCTCAGTAGGCTGCCAGTAGGCGTGCTCTACGTATTTATAGCGAGTGTCCCAAATACGAGAGTTTATTTTGCCCATCTAGTTGTTGTGTTGTTGAATGTTGTAATAGACTAGGTGAAGAATTGTCATTTTTCAGAGGCACTTCAGAAGAAGTCAGCCGGAAAAACGTTCACATTGAAAGAACATTTTATAATTTCAATGTCCTACTTGTGTACTTCAATCTAATACTTCTTATTCTACAATATTTCAACTTCGTCTATTTAGCCATATTCTATTTCTGAAGGTGTCAAGCATGGAAACTTGGATTACTCTATCACTGATACCTATTCAATTTCTTCAGAAGGTAATTTCAGTTGACTAAATGATCATAAGCACATGGTGATAGTTTCAAATTCCATAGTCGTGATTATATTTTGTTCATTTTGTTGGTCAAGTTTTACGTTGGAGACTTTTTTCTTGCACACCTCATAATAATGATTCTAAAGAAGAATCTACCGAGTTTTCCCAATTTCAGTTAGCATATAAGATTCTATCATATAGTATGATATACTGTTGTGATCAGGAAGAAAAATACTTCTCAGTAGTGCTGAAATTCAATCCGGCACTCTTAAAACAACAAAATTGAGTGTTATTACTCTCGCATCAAAAACGCTATAGAAATTACGATGATATTTTTGAACTCTTTGTGAAAAAAGTGCATCCAGAACATCCTGAAAACGTCTATTTCTGGTTGCCGCTTGAAAAGAAACGAAAATAACAATTTTCCGATTTTTTCAACTTCAAAAAAAAAATAAAAATGAATTTCCTTTCAGATACACTTTCAGCTCGAAAATGCGGCACTTTCACCTCGTATCTCTTCAAATAACTGAAATCTCCATGGTGTAGGTCGAGAAACGGGCATCCTGTATGTTTGTGATATCTGTTTTCAACACACGTCGAGTTGAAAAATTGTGTTGGGCACTAGATTTTTTTCAATCTCAGAGTGGGCGGTGGTTGCAATAATAAATATGGTGCGCTCCTGCGTATCGAGCCTGTATTATCCACGTGTCATCATCCATTTCCCGGCTTTGGCAAGAACGAGCTTTCTTTGATTCCACGAAAATACCTACTCCGAGAGACTGGAAATTGGAAAATCCTTTCCTTCTCGCTGGGGAGAATGTTGTGCGGTAGAAAATGTAGAAAAAAAAACGAGGAAAGGTCCAATGATTCTCCTAGCATCAGCACGATGAATCCTATGTGAAGGATAACGGGCGATACCGGGTGGCCACGAAAACGGAATGCAGAAATATAATGGAAAATTGCGGATTCCTGTTCACTTCCTGTTATACCGAAAATATACGTCACTTTCGTTATGTCAAATGGGTCACTGCGTATATTCCATCATTTTTGAATTCTTCATCCATTCCAAACTGAAGTTTGGCAGATATTTCCCATTCAGAAGTCATGTGAATTTTTGGGTTTTCTATCGAAAATGATAATTTCTCAGATACTGTCTGATGATTCAGAGAAAAATATATGAAACTTTTGTGTTCATTGACTTCTGATAACTTTCGAAATAGCCCCTCAAGGTGGGGTGCAAAAATATACGAGAAAATCCTGAATGAACGAGTTTCGTTTTTCAATCTCGAAATGAAAAAAATAACTTGTGATTTTTTTCTGAATCTCGTAGTTTTCGAGGTGGTGTTGAACGGACCACCCAGTATTCTTTCGTCAATATTCATTTCCTATTATGTTTAGTGCCTTCTTGTACTGCTCTCTATTTTTAACATTCGTGATTCCTTCCTACAGTTGTAAGCTAATAGGAAAAAATCGAAGGGATCTCTCATGAACGAATATATGGGAGATCATTCGATGCGATTCCACAGGGTGGTCGACAGTTAAAAAACTGACAAGGTTTTCCTGCATGACTGTAGCTCGAGAATATTGTTATCTATATAGTTTCAGTCACTTTTGAAAACACAACAATTTTTTGTTTGAGTTTTGTTTGTCCAGGTGCAAGACAAAGAAAACGTTCAAAAATTGTAAACAATAACACTCAATCCACTCAAGACTTGTAATCTTTCAGAGAGTCGATTGAACTAGTAATACATCATTTTCGAACAACCTATACAGGGTGCTCACGAAAACCATTCGTGATAAATGTGACGAAAGATCGCCAGAAGCCAAACTGAGCTTAGCAAACACGAATCAGACGATGAACATGCTCCTCCTTCGTTGGGACGCCCTGTACAAACTTCCGATACACTACAGCCACCCAATCACGCATATTCCTCATTGTGAAGTATCCAGAATCAATATACATGCACGCATAGGCATCCACCGGGGAGAATGTTATCGCTTGTTAAATTTTGTAAAAGATTCCTGGGGAGAATTCCCTGAATATTTTCCCGAGAATCGGGACGATGTATTGGTTCGGATAACAGGATAGCGGAAAAAGCAATCATGGATAGTTTCGTATACAGAGTGTCCTGAACTAGTCTCAATTAGAACTAGATGGAATTGGGATAATATCGTAAGCATTCAACTGAAAATTTTCGGAAAAATATTCGATTCAGGGTATTTGAATCGCGTTTTTACTATCATGTTAGCTGTGTCTTCATTCACGATCACCATCAGAAGGGTACACCAGCAGATTGTCATGAAACACGATCAGAGGTGAATAAAGTTCCAATGTTATTATATCATATGAATGCTAATCAAAAGTTTCTTACTAAAATTGCTCCCAAAATACGCAACTTACTTTATGAAATCTTTCCGAAAAGTTGTATATTGGTACAGTCTCGATGATTGAGAGACGGTGAAAAGCGATGACCTCCAGCTCCGTTTGAAATGTCGGGCCGATTGGTTGTAACTCAAACCACAGAATATTATTTTCGTGATCAGTTATCGATTATTAGTGTTTCATAATGATGATAAAAATCTAATGGTTTCGTGAATATTATATTGTGTCCTGCTAGCTTCTACAAAGTGTTAATCAATATTCCATCAAACACGACGATTCTGATTGGATATGGATTTCCATTTAGAGTTACATTAGGTTTGGTGTGCGCAAATCTATGATATCCTGACTCAGAACCTGACTCAGAACGTTTTGAACCAAATTCGATGTGATTTGACCATACACGCACTCTTACGTGTACCTACATCACGTACCGTACATGCACTGCCTAATCAATAATGAGTTTTTTTTTTCAATTTCAATTGGGGACAACCCTCTGAATGAATCTTTGTACTATTAGGTAAATCACTCTGTATATGTATACTCATATATTACCGGAACACTTTAAATAGTCGTCGAAACATGTTGAATTTCACACATGCACAAAAGCTATGAGTGATTTATCGAAGTATCTGAGAGCACGACATCAATAGGAGTCCTCGAAGGGTGTTTTTGATTTAAGGGCCTATCCAAAAAAAGGATAACAATATAAATGGTATGTTTTAAATAACATCACAAGCTCCATTAAATCCCATGAAATTCCCGATAAGCATCGAATAAAACGCACATTTTTCAAATGTCTCGCATATGTTGAAAAAAATTATATGCATAGTACCGTACAAATCCCTGGGTGTATAAAAGGTCGTTATTATGCATCAGTGGGCAGGTATTCTGTGAAACCCTTTCACAGGGCAGACAATACTTGATTTGTGGGCCATCTGCATACAGATATTATCCCCTTTTCCGTTTAAATAGTCTTGTGTTTTCCATGAGCTCCGAACGCGTCTTTTTTTTGTTCAAGTAATGAGTTCTTTTGTCATGATCCGGCATATGGAAGAGATATTATATTATGATGCTCCGGGTTCAACTACCTGAAGAGGTATCCGATAGTGATGGAATGGAATATCAAGGGGAATCCTATGACAATACTGGCGATACAAAATGTTACTGACTATACGAAAAATATTCTCAATACTGAAATGTTGTCTGGAAAATTCCACATCACTCACTTAAAAACTAATAAGATGCCTTTATAAGATAAGAGGAACATTTTCGGAAATGTAGTAAGTGGAAATGTGATGAGTCAAAATTTATGAGTTAAATATACAGTACCGCCTTGGAAAATCCTTGTTATGTTTACGATTTTTGCCATATTCTTTAAGCTTGACGGATTTTAGTATATGACCAGAAAGGTCCACATTCCGACAAAATCCGAAGCCTAATACGTCTATTTTCAGGAGTGTGAAATTCTACTCATCTTACTAATTAATAAAAAATCTTGCACGCTATTGGATTCATCACCTTTCGAAACGGGCCTGTACCAAATTTCATCGAAAATTTTGAAGTCATAATGATTTTAGAGCCAAATCAAAAATGCACTATAGTTACTTTTTGTGCACATCAATTCAATCTAGTGGTCAACATTGGACCAGTTAATTATCGCAAGGGACATGTCAAGGTGTTGAGAAGTTGCATGCACTATAGTTACTTTTTGTGCACATCAATTCAATCTAGTGGTCAACATTGGACCAGTTAATTATCGCAAGGGACATGTCAAGGTGTTGAGAAGTTATAACAGATGGTGTGATTTTGATAATATTGGAAAATTTAACTTTGAAAGAGCATGGAAATTGTACATCGCGATAATTTCCGTTCGGCAAAATAATTCAATGAGAGACACTCAGAGACAGGATAAGTTTCGGAAAAATTGTTGAGGCGAAATGAACTACATAGTAAAAATAAATATAACGTATAGTGCATTTTTGATCCGGTATAGTATTTAGGCTATAATAATTGACAACAATATATAAGAAGCAAGTGCGTGACCCCCTCGTATATGAATTTCCTTATCAGCCCGACCGATCGCAACCTCTTTCACAACCTTCCCCACCATCTCGCGTGCCTCTGTCGACGTTTCCAACCACGGAACACGCAGAACGCACAGAACAGCAGGGAGACGAGTATATACATGTGTACGTTGAGCCGGAAGTCCGTTCGTCCGATCGAAGCGGGCTATGCAAACAATGTAATCGAATGACGAATCGTCGTAGCTCGGAGGTCGGAGAGCCGGTTTAATTTCGGCGCGATTCCCTCAAACGGTCATTCGATGAAATGTTGGAAAATTAAAACAGATTCACTTGGAGGATGTGAGAGTCTGAACGAACCAGGTGACTTTGAATCATTATTGTTTGAGAGTTGAATAATTGATGGAATTTCGCCTTGGTATTCTATTCTCTTTGATACTTTTCCGACGAGCGTGCAGAAAAGTAACTTTTCCTCACGATTTTTCGGTTTGGAAGTTCCACTTTTCTGCACGATTTTTACTTTTACGCAAGATTTTCTCTTTGAGCACAATATTTTAATTCAAGATCTTTATATTGTACAATGAGCATGACATGACTTACATTTCCCATGAGTAGGTAAATATATGAAATTTTGTAGTACGAGCGAATTATTTTTTTCATAACAGATCCTATCAAAAACACTCATGTCGTCATTGAATACTGACATATTGGAAAATATAACGAAAATTGAACAGTACTCTCATCAAATACTGTCTGTAAGTTTCGAGTGAAAACAGTGTTCAAGACAGAAAATACAATGAGATCGATTTTGACTCATACAAAACCGAAAAATGAAGGACAATCATCGAAAAATTGTATATACAGTATACCATGTGTTTGTGGAAAATATTATACCGGTGAAACCAGCAGGCCTCTATCAGTAAGGATGAAAGAGCATAAGAACAATATAAAGAGAAGATATACTGACAAGTCAAAATTAGCTGAGCATATCCTTACTGAGAATGGACAACATATGGCCGATTGGAGTAATATTAAGATCATAGGAAAAGAACACAACAACCAAAAACGGAAAATCAAAGAGTCTGCTTGCATTCTCCTGAACGGAGACAATAATATTGCTTTTTGTTCAGTTGATATAGATAGAACTTGGCACCCACTTCTGAAGATTGGATATGAAAATGGAAAATTCGATAACAATTAATGAAAACACCTTGTAACCAGAATTCCTCCGTCTACCAAATTGTCACTTTTCAGTGTCAAAATCGGAAACATTGAAAAAAGTTTACGAAGAGAAAAATATTTCAATTGTGTTGAGAACGGGAGCAGATTCGTTCCCGAAACGTCCACCAAGATAAGTAGAGGTTTTATTATTATTAAATATATTTGTATTTCCAAATTTTTTCAAAAACAAGGTGTCACTGACCAATAGAGAATTTCTCTTTTAGGTATCTAAAGGTTTGATTTCAAGCGCAGTGACATTTTGGGACAGATCCTAAATCTGTCCTTACTACAAATATATTGCAATAATTTTTAATAACTTCTACTCTATTTTTTAGAAACGAGGAGAGAAAATCCCATCAAAAACTGAAATATGAAGTACTCTCATCGATTTAAAAGAAAAAAAGAAACTTCCCCAGGATTCGAACCACCTACCCTAACCATTAACCAGCGTAGATCGATTGCTCCTTCACTTTGCCAAATTTCGCGGAAAGATAAAATTATGCGGAAAAGTTACTTTTCCGCACGATTTTTATATTGTTGAAAATGAGGATATTCAGGACTAACTAAATGATCCATGTAACTATTCTGTCTCGTGTGTCATTTTGTAGCATCATCATAATATCTTCTTTGATAAAAACCTTTCTTTTTTTATAAATAAGATGGCCAAAAACACTCGTAGGAAAAACATTGTATATAACTCTCGCGGAATATGCCTTTTCCGCTATCGACGGCTTGCAACTGCCTTCGCGTGCGGAAAAGTACTACTTTCCGCACTTGTTAGGTTCATAACTATTTTCCAGATTTAGCTCAGAGGTTATAATTTCAACTCTACCATTCACATGATAGTGCTTATTTATTTATCAACTTTCACTGTCAACAATCGAAGGAAGGTTGTCAGAATAGTTGTGTAGGTATCAAAATTAATAACATTTCCACAAATACTCTTCATTTCACATTGTATTCAAAACCGTATGGTATAATTATGATAATCGTCTAAAAATTGTGTGAACAATAAAATTATGAAGAACGCGAGAGCAGATAATAAAACGGCACAATAACTCCCCATTCATTATCTTGTGCTGACCGACTGTGGGTCGAAACACATCACCATAAAATGAAAAAAAAAAAATTAAACTCAGCACTGCTGCACATCTGTTGGTTGTCAGTTCGGCCCACTAGAACGGTCACTTTTTTCTTCAACAATGCCTCGTATTTCATCATGTAATGGTGTTTATTCGAAAGGTGACACATTAACACGGTGGTGTTAAGGGAACAGGTACCAGAGTGTAACGAAATATGTTATAAGTTATAAAGTCGTTGGATATTATACAAGTCATTGATAATTAATTGTGTCAATATATTTGAACTGCGGAACACAAACACTCATTAACGATATTGTCATAGGTATATACGTTGGGATATGTGGGATTTCATGACATTCTCACTCTATACTGGGTGTCCCAGGGTCATGATGCACCCCCCATTTCTCGTTCACATCATCGATGATCGAAATATTTAATATAGAAACACTCAGACTGGTCAGATATCAACTGGATGATTCATGAAAAACTGAAAATTGATTTCCTGAACAATAGCTCAAAGTAGAAGTAAACTGACCCAATAAACATTTTCTCGGTAACCGTTCGTTGGATTTTGAATTTTTGTACAGGATGATTTCGAAATATGGCGGATTCGCAAATGTAATCGCCAATGTTGCCACGTTTGTCAACAACACAGATATCTCAAAAAAGAAAACGAACAAATTAATGAGATAATCAAAACCAACTGAAACTAATGTGTTCTCCTTATTCAAATTTCTCACAACCGACAACTGACAAATTCCGTTCGAAAACATAGGATTCGATATGAAAAATCAATACAAAACAATAAAATGAAGAAGAAAAAGACATCTAGTGAAAATGAGCTCATTTTATGAAATATCCGAACGGAGCACTGTTTACTTCTTGAAAGAAGGCTAGTCTGTTCATAAATTTTTTCGTAACATTACCAATTACTCTTGGTTGAATCATTTGAATCTAGTTGGTCAGTTAAAATAAACTTCGGACTTCAAATAACCCCATAGAAAATAGTCGAGGGGAGTCAATGGGGGGATCGCGCAGGTCATTCAATCTTCTCATCCGCCTATTATGAAATTTCGTGTCCAAGTTATCTCGAACAATGCGATTTTTTCAGATATCTCTGCTGTTATTGAAAATGGAAATAACAAATGATGTATTGGTGAATTCGCTGAGAGAAAATATATAGGGTGTTTCAATTAGAATGATAAAGAATTTCAATTTGAACAAACAAACAAAACATTCATTACAATAAAGATTTCCATGGAATAAACTCAAAAATCCATATAAAAACATTATGATAGTTTTAATTTTTCCCACAATTATGATGTTGGTGATATGGAATGTAATAGAGAAAGTTGTAAGTGCTGACTGTACCATTCTTCCCCTTCAATGAAAATTGTGGGATACCCTGTATAACGTTCCAAAATGTAAAAAAATATTTACCCTGATGCAACCCCTTCAACGCACAAAAAACTCACATATCCCATGAAAAAACTCTAGTCGACTTCGAAAAAAAAATCGATCCACAGATTCATCTCCCGGATACCCACGAATCTAACTACCCCAACCCTTTCGCAGGCCATCCCTATGGAGAAAAAACGAATTTGAATGAATCCACCTGGGTCGCGACCCCTCCCAATCGGTTTTTCACGGTTAGAAGGCCGTCCCATGGCCATTGTGGGCTTCAGTGGCGCCCAATCGGGACGGAGGGTGTGCCTCAAGGTTCGCCGACTGGGGTGTGAGTGGCCGGCCTGACAGCTGCACGATCTCGAAGGGTGAGGCCGAGGTCGGTATAGGTGGCGCTGGAAACGGTTGCGAGACCATCGGTTATGACCAGCGGTTCTCGAAATGTTAGCTGTGCCACACGGAAAAAAATTGATATTTCAGCTGAATGTGCTTGGTTGGAATTATTCGTTTGAACGAATTGAAAAATATTAGTCGTTTGAATCATCAGCTTCATAGAAAGAAAGTCCATAACGTTCACAGTCTTCTGAAACACAATTTTTCAAAGCTTTCTCAACTAATGAATGGTATGTACCTATACAATGAGTCTACAATAATACTAATAATAATTCATGACTTTATTGAGGAAACAAAAAAGTACATATGCATAACTTCAACAGATTTGATGTTTGATATGACCAGAGAAATCCAACTATGAAAGTTTGAAAATCAAATCAACAGTAATCTTTGTCATTATATAGTTATATCTGACATTTTTCAGGGTTAGAATAAAGTATGGAACCTAGTAACGGAAAAAACGATATTTATGAAAATTGTACAATTTAGAACGGTTCAATTAGGTGAGAAAGAGCGTATTGAAATTTTAATGATGATCGGTTATGGTGATTGTAAAATATATTTCCGTCAATTTGAATTTGATACTTGGAGTAACGTATTTTATTTCCTCTTCCATTTTACTATCGTGAGATATAATATATAATATGCTGATGGAAATGATAGAACCGTTTAATATCATCATTATCATGATTATATCCATCGAAAGACACAATACTATTGCAGGGATGATATGGAATTCTTGCAATTCTCATATATTCTTGATATGAAAATATGTTGATTCATATCCAATGATAACATACCTCTTCGAATTGAGTCATTGAAATGTCTTCTCAAAACTATATCAGTTCACTTTTAATTTATGTGATGATGAATTCCACTTGCGTGAATCTGCCCAATCCAACAATTTCATGATAACTAACCTAAACTGTAATATGCGTTCAAAGATTTTCGAATTAACGAATCAGATTCTTCATGAACCTTCCAGCAATGTGACATATTCATATTCACTGCAACGAAAAAGTTGAATAGTAAGATTTATCAAAATTGAAACATATTCTAAATTTTGGCGTATGCGCCAATGATAACAACTCGTTTGAATCCTGAGTGAAGAATTCGGTAAAATCGATATTTAACAGATAAGATTTTATAGTTGAAAGATCAACTTCAACAAATTTGATGTTGATCGAGATTTTCATGCAGGAAAAATACAACTATATCAGTGAGAAAATCAAATCAACAGTAACCTTCGTCATAAAGTATAGATATATATCTGACATTATATATTTACTATCACTCGTTTTTTCTACCATCAAGTTATAATGAATTATTCAACCTGTTCCACACAGGAAAGGTAACACGTGTCTTCTAATATCTCGACACATTAAAATTTAATGGCAAGACAAAAAAGCTATCCCAGCTAATAACGTGAGTTATATATTCATGAATGAAAAAATTGTATTCAGTAGAAAAATATTCGGTTGATGTCGCGTGACAAGTGCCTTCCCACCCCAATGAATCTAAAACAATGCTCTGGGATAACTAACTGAAAGTTTATCGGTAGGTGGTATTTTGATATAGATATCGATATAAGCGGTTTCATTTCACATAGTATTTTTTGTATCCGGGAAGTGAATATTCATATTCTGTTAACACGAAAGACACCTCATTTATACGAGTGAATGGAATAATTGAAAAATGTTCTTTTAGCACAACCAAAGTGCTGGCGAGGGGAATACAGTGGATTTCCACTAGAATTCATACAGGATAATTCTAGTTTTCTTTCAATTCGCTATAATCCAACCAACCAAATATCAGAAGGTGCATATTTCTATTCCAACACATCTTAGAACTCACAGGATATCAGATAGAGAATGTACATTAGTTATATTTAATTACTGCTGGATATAGAAATATAGGACAATCATTATCTATCAATAAGTCATGAACTATATCTATAGGGTGATTCACCTGAGATTATTTTTTGGTATTTCTTGACACACGGAAGGATAGCCTATGATATTTGTGAAACATAGTGTGAGTCGAATTTTCGCTTTGTAGATCTTGAGAGACTGCTCTGCACCTTTCAAGTACTTCGCAGTCTTTGCAGTACCAATCAAAATCCCCAAAATAAATACAAACCTTCATCCTTTCTACAAACTAGATACCAATCCCTCTATCAACAAACATCACTTTCAACAGATATCTAGATTACTTACAAGGATATCAGAACACACTGTATCATTCAAACTACCATATTTCAAATATGAAAAAGTTCCTCTCTTAATCAGCAAGTTCCTAAGAACAGAATCGGAGCCAATACAGATCCATGTGGAACACCAGCATTGATTGACGTTATATCAGATAGAACTCTATCTACCACCACAGTGAGTGAATCATCTGCGATAAAACTCGATAGTGAAAGACATAGTTGAGTTGGCAACACATGAAAAATCACTGTCTCAATATTTGGTGTCAGGTGTGGGATTAAAAAATTGAAGGCTTCAATTCGTTAGAGGAAGGAACTAGTCGACAGAACTTTGAAGATGAATGAATCGAAAAATTGAATATCACATTTCCACCTGCCGATTTTGGGTAGAATAAGTTGCGATCCTAGATAAATCACTGTTTTATACGTCTCACATATCATATGAGGCCGTATATCCGTTCTCCGGTAGGTACTCGGCATAAATCATTCCCCATAATTCGGAAACCTGGTCGTAAGCGATAAAAGCATGCCGAAGCTTCGAACTCGTCGTGTTATGTGTAGATATGCGTTGCGGCTTTTATAAGCCCTTCAAGGTGCGATGATATGCCATATATGGGTAGGAATGATGATATATTGTTATGTGTTCGAGTTTCGCCAATAGTTTGGCAGATATGAAATGCGAGTCGAGTGGATTTCGGTCGGTAATAAGCGAGAAAGTTTCCTATAGAAGGTGAAGAGGTCTCGAGATTGAGGAATGTCATCCAGATACGCTGATCTGCCGAAATGAATACAGATGCTTGATCATATCTCACACCTGATACCAAATTTCAAGAGTCATTTTCCGGAGAAATAGAGGCATACTCAAAGAGAAAAATACATACTCTTCCCACGCCTGTTAACAAATTTGAGTGATGCTCAAAATAGGGCATTATGTTTATAACGAAAATAATATTCATATCTCACACCTGAATCCAAATTTACCACCAAGTTACGTTTCAGATATTTAGCTACTGCTTGAAATATATGCCTCTCACCAAATTTGAAGAGAATATATTCTCATTCATATCCCACACCTGACACCAAATTTCGAAAGTTACGTTTCCGAATGATGAATGATTTTCTGCGACTAAGACTAGTTGGAATGTCACATGGACATGTCACTGGAACTCCTCTAACCTAACCTAACCTAACATAACCTAACCTAACCTGGCCTAAACTAATGATGTACTGAAGTCATCACCTGATATTATAATAGATTGGGAGACGAATATTTCCCTGGAAATACAGATTCAACCTAGAAAGCAAATCACTGGAACTCCTCCAACATTGTGAAACCTCGCTAACACGATCAAAAGCAGCGAAAGCGGCTTGTCAAACTTGTCGATTGTCAATTGTCGTCCTGTCCACTCCGGGTTCCATCCTAATGCTAATTACACAGCCAACCTTGTCTCGACTACTGCGCGTGAAAAGTAAACAAGCAAAACAACTTTGATAAACAAATGCCGCCTGATTATTCACGCGAGGCGAACATGTTCTAACTTGTCGAGTGTGAAGGCACTTCGTGTCACGCAGCCCCGTTTTACGCATTTTCGTGTAAATTCAGATGTTAATTTTCTTCGTTAAAATTTCTGTTCGGTAAAGTCTTTGTTTCTTTACTTCGCTAGTTCACATTCGAATACGTTAGAAATACCATTGTTGTGGAACTGATTTCTACTTCCTGTTGTGTTATTATCACTCTTGTGAAGCTCCATTAACTTCAAGGGCGGGCGCCTATTCATGAAGCTTTTATGGAAGAAAAATGGTAAGAACGCACGATGACAGTGCAACATCGAGAATACTTTTTGTTTCTAATTGTACGTAAAGCATGGATTGTAAAAAATATTCTAACATTCTATACGCATATTGACCCTAGGAGGGCGAAAGAAATCTACGAATCTGGTTGATCTTTTGGATTTTGAGTGAGGTCGGCTTGCCACATTTGTTCATTTTTTCAGACTGACAGGTCTTCTTTCGACTATCGGGTGAAAGTCTAAAACATTCTTCAGAACTTCATGTATCAAGTATTTCCATTCCAACATTATGTTCATCTGAGAATGGTGATAATCCGTATAGTCTGAAACTTGAAAAAATAGGAAATTCGATATTTGCTCCATACGTTTCATTACTGAGTATACAACTAGTTTATTCGGATGTCACCCCGTATGGAAAGTGAGAGTGGGACATTACCCCGACATCAACCGAGATATCACCTGCTTGGTCCAGAGCGAAATACATTCATCGCAGCAGGCGGATGCAGATGTCACGATCGTCGTTTGTCTCTTTAGCCAAGGACCGATACTCCATTTAAGTACCAACTGAGGTGTTACAGGGTGTGAGAGAAAAAATGTAAGTTTAAGAATGTCAAATAAACAAGGTTGGTAACACTATTGAACGTTCTGTGCTGGCGCACAGTTTAGAAAAGTTGACAGAAGACAGACATTGACATATGACAGATGACGCATTTGCTGTTTCTGCGATAAGTCAAAGGAGCCTTTTCATGCATTGAAGATTAGATACGTGGTATGTTCTTGGCTTGTCTGTCGATATCAATTTATATAGGTTAGTTGTTTCATGACAAGTGCGGAACTGTCCTTTCTGTGTTTGCAACTTGTGAAATTCTGAACCGCCTTTGTATAAACCGTCCAATGAGGAAGTGTTGTCACACTTCTGCGTGTTCTTCACGCTAATTGCTTGCCTACATGTTTTTTTCCGATGTTCAGGAAGAGAATCTTATTGACGACTCGCAATGAGAGAATAGGCACTCAAATACTCGAAGTTGTTTGGGTACATCTTGTGAGTCAGTTGACGGACAAAGAACGCCACTTGCATCATTTAACTTCGATAATAAGAAAGGCTGTAGTTGTAGCGAGAAGTCCATATGAATACACGAAACCTGCATCGACTTCCAGGTATATTTCATCGAATGATAGTTGTTTAGTTTGTGTAGATACATGCAAATTATATAACGGTGTTTGAAACCACTTTCATTGCATAATACAGTATTGAGGAAAGTTCATGACATTGTTACATACTTTTTCTACGATTTCGAATTCAAACAATAAAAACGGAGGACTTCGGAGATGTCAAGCGAAACTGAACATAGACTTTTCACTCCAATGAATTTTGTTTCAGGATACAGACCATGAACCTACTGATACATTTGACAGTTGAGTGCATCGTTTGACAGAGTGACGGTGGTTAATTCGGTGTTCTGTGATTTCTTCGCAAAATGGCTGACTGACGAACGATGTTCCGTGCCAAATTGACATAAAAAGATACGATGGTCATTCTCATTATCATTCATTGCATTTCACAGTGATAGGCGCTTTCCGTAATTGTCCAGATGAATGATAATATGGACGAATTATTCGCATGGAAGAGATCATGACCTGAAAATGATCGCTTCATGCTAAGCCACAATTGCCAGCGAGCTTCATTGCGCTAATTAATCCAATTAAAGCCACTTTCGACAGCGATAAGTATAGCGCCGGGAGTGTAATATGAAGTCGGAATCCTCTTTTTAATCGACGCAGGCAGCTGAAATGGGTAAATATAAACACGAAAATTACTTGGCAGCAATTGTTGTTTTGTTACGGAATACTAACGAGCACCGGCTACAATGTTGGACATGCAAATTGCGGGGTAATGCGAACCTCGGCTCGCTTCAGTATGAAGATTTATGTCAGATTTTTTCAAATATAACTCTGCGATTCCTTCCAACTCTGTCGAGATGTTTGTATTTTCCCTATTCGGCAGAAATAAGGAAAAATTTGAGAAATTTGGTAGCACGAAGATTATTTTTATCGAAATTATTTTTTTGGAAGTATGGAAAAAATCGGAACACTAATTCAGACCCGTAGAAACCGAATCTGTGATCAGAAATAACTCAATTCGTCTTGATAACGTAGTGATTCCGCTCCATGGTGTGTTTTTTTGGCTGAAAGCAAACTATTTTCACTTTGACACGCCGTACTTGCGGAACGCATCTTGGGAATTTGGAATTTCCTAATTATTATGTCAAAAATCTGGGAAAATTCATAACTACTAATTCAGTACTGTAGAAAACGACTCCGAGATCGAAATCGATGAATTCATCACGATAACGAAGTTATCTCGCGCCTAAGGGCGTTTTTTTGTCTGAAAATGCAATATTTCCACTTTGACACGCCATATTTCCGGAACGGTTGGTCTTACAGCCTCGATCGACCCACCGATCGATTCCTCGTTCGATTTCCAGCAATTATGAAGAATTTCAAACGATTGGATTGGATAATGCAAAATTTCGATATTTTCAGAAAGTCCAAGGTACATATTTACCGTATTATCGTATCTTGGAAATTTCAAAATTCCTAATTGTTTTGTCAAGAATCCGAAAAAATTCACAACTACTAATTCAGACCTGTAGGAAACGAATCTGTGATCAGAAATACTCAATTCGTTCCGATAACGGAGTTATCTCGCTCCTAAGTGCGTTTTTTGTCTGAAAACGCACTATTTTCACTTTGACACGCCATATTTCCGGAACGGTCGGTTTTTCAGACTCGATCGACCCACATATCGATTCCTCGTTCGATTTCCATTTAGATCACATGAATTCAAAAGATTCGATCATTGAATGCGGATTTTCGCTTATATCAGAAAGTCCAATGTACATATTTATCTGATAATCGTATCTTGGAAATTTCGAAATTTCTATTTATCCGTTTAAAACTCTCAAAAAATTCACAACCACTAATTCGGACCCGTAGAGAACGAATCCGAGATCTAAATCGATAAATTCATCACGATAACGGAGTTATCTCGCTCCTAAGTGCGTTTTTGTCTGAAAACGCAATATTTTCACTTTGACACGCCGTATTTCCGGAACGGTTGGTCTTACAGCCTCGATCGACCCACCGATCGATTCCTCGTTCAATTTTCATCTAGATTGCAGAATTTCAGACGGTTCGATCAGAAAATGAGAAATTTTGTTCATATCAGAAAGTCTAAGGTACATATTTATCGGATAATCGTATCTTGGAAATTTCGAATTTCCTAATTATCATTTTAAAATTCTGAAAAAATTCACAACTACTAATTCAGACCTGTAGAGAACGAATCTGTGATCAGAAATACTCAATTCGTTCCGATAATGGAGTTATCTCGCTCCTAAGTGCGTTTTTTGTCTGAAAACACACTATTTTCCCTTTGACACGCCATATTTCCGGAACGGTTGGTCTTACAGACTCGATCGACCCACAGATCGATTCCTCGTTCAATTTCCATCTAGATTGCAGAATTTCAGACGATTCGATCAGAAAATGGGAAATTTCGTTCATATCAGAAAGTCCAAGGTACATATTTATCGGATAATCGTATCTTGGAAATTACAAATTTCCTAATTATCATTTTAAAATTCTGAAAAAAATCACAACTACTAAGTCAGACCTGTAGAAAACGAATCTGTGATCAGAAATACTCAATTCGTTCCGATAACGAAGTTATCTCGCTCCTAAGTGCGTTTTTTGTCTGAAAACGCACTATTTTCACTTTGACACGACATATCTCCGGAACGGTTGGTCTTATAGACTCGATCGACCCACAGATCGATTCCTCGTTCGATTTCCATTTAGATCACATGAATTCAAAACATTCGATCATAGAATGCGAATTTTCGTTTATATCAGAAAGTCCAAGGTACATATTTATCGAATAATCGTAGCTTGGAAATTTCGAAATTTCTATTTATCCGTTCAAAAATCTGAAAAAATTCACAACCACTAATACGGACCCGTAGAGAACGAATCCGAGATCGAAATAGATGAATTCGTCTTAATAACGGAGTAATCTCCCTCCTAAGTGCGTTTTTTGTCTGAAATCGCACTATTTTCA
This sequence comes from Gastrophysa polygoni, assembly GCA_963576655.1. Lineage (NCBI taxonomy): Eukaryota > Metazoa > Arthropoda > Insecta > Coleoptera > Chrysomelidae > Gastrophysa > Gastrophysa polygoni. Next base: position 23,573,330 of record OY755090.1, on the reverse strand, counting down.
CTTTGACACGCCATATCTCCGGAACGATTGGTCTTATAGACTCGATCGACCCACAGATCGATTCCTCGTTCTATTTCCATTTAGATCACATAAATTCAAAAGATTCGATCATAGAATGCGGATTTTCGCTTATATCAGAAAGTCCAAGGTACATATTTATCGGATAATCGTAGCTTGGAAATTTCGAAATTTCTATTTATCCGTTTAAAAATCTCAAAAAATTCACAACCACTAATTCGGACCCGTAGAGAACGAATCCAAGATCTAAATCGATGAATTCATCACGATAACGAAGTTATCTCGCTCCTAAGTGCGTTTTTCGTCTGAATTCGCACTATTTTCACTTTGACGCGCTATATCTCCAAAACGGTTGGTTTTACAGACTCGATCGACCCACAGATCGATTCCTCGTTCAATTTTCAGTATGCAAAATTTAGAACGATTCGATCGAATAATGAGAAATTTCAATATTTTCAGAAAGTCCAAGGTACATATTTACCGTATTATCGTATCTTGGAAATTTCAAAATTCCTAACTGTTGCGTGAAAAACCCGAAAAAATTCAGAACTACTAATTCAGACCCGTAGAAAACGAATCTGCTATCGAAAAAACTCAATTCGTCTTGATAACGTAGTTATCTCGCTCCTAAGTGCGTTTTTAGTCTGAAATCGCACTATTTTTACTTTGACGCGCCATATTTCCAGAACGGTTGGTTTTACAGACTCGATCGACCCACAGATCGATTCTACGTTCGATTTTAAGCTAGTATGCAGAATTTAGAACGATTCGATCGAATAATGAGAAATTTCAATATTTTCAGAAAGTACAAGGTACATATTTACCGTATTATCGTATCTTGGAAATTTCAAAATTCCTGATTGTTCTGTCAAAAATCTGAAAAAATTCAGGACTGCTAATTCAGACCCGTAGAAAACGAATCTGCTGTCGAAAAAAATTAATTCGTGTCGATAACGAACTGATCTCGCTCCTAAGTGCGTTTTTTGCTTAAATATACAATAAACTCTCCATATCCTCCAAAATAATTCATGTTCACAATGTCTCATCAGAAAACATGTATTGAATTATATCCTCGTTTCACTTCGATTTGAAATATGCTCTGTATGCAACAAACACTCGTTCTTCAATCAATTCCACCGGCAGAAATATATCAGCCACCCAAAATTGAAATATTGACTCCACGTTAGGTATATTAAGTTATTATATTTCGTCCATACTGGCATCTGTAACGTCGTCGACTTCGTCCGGAAATCACCCAATATGATACGCGTGGGCCCATGCAATTATTCAAAGTACGGCCGAAACAAGTTTTTTTTTCATCGTCCAATTTCCCCGATGGTCTTTTGTTTATCATTGGTACCCACTGTCTGATGACTGGCCTTATTTGGTTACTCCGCACAGCTGTCCTCTTCCACTGACCATCATTTTTTCCCTCAGGATATGCAATTATTGAGGGGAAGCATCCAAATTCAATTAGCCCACTCACAATTACACTCTCATACGCTGGTCACTCCTGCAAAAATATTTCGCCTTCCTCTTCTTCAGTTCGATGATCGAAGGCTATCATGTGTGTCTACAAAAATTGTACCAGGAGAAGGACCGTTATGGGAATCTGGAGGTCTACTACAGTTCAAGCTTGTATCATCGTCATACATACAGGGTGTCCCATAAACATACCGACAAACTCTGAGGGATGGTAGAGGACATCAAAATGAACATTTTTGCTCGATAAACATAAGTCCGGAAACTCTTCGTTTTCGAGGTACAGGGTATTTAATTTTTTTTTTTAAATTAAAATTGGTATCTGTGGAATTTTATTGTGAAAACAATGTTTGTTCCCAACATCAAACGTAGTTGAATCAAAAAATGTAAACAAAAGTCAGTGGTGTTCAACTGAACTGAGAGTTAATTTAGTTATTTTTATTTTATTTAAAACATTTTATTGCTGTATTTGTCGATATGTTTTCGATACTCTTTCCAAGATATTGAAAATTACGAATATTTTCCAAATAAATACAAAATAAAAAATGTTCAAAAGTCATTACTAATAATTAATGATCAGTAAAAAAAAGTTATTGGAAGTTTCATTAGTTTTTCAATATTTCAATGAACGTATTGGTGAAATGTAAGGTATAGTTTTGAAGCATTTAATTTTTTTTCATAGATGTAAGAGATATGGTTTTTATTTTTTCTCTTCAAAACGGAAAAATTTCAAGGGACAAAAAAGTTGCATTTTCAGCTGTTCATGAAGAAAAATCATCATAATTACAAAAAAAAAATTGGGCGCTATTTTTTTTGTGCAAAAACTATCCGGCATAGCCCGTGGGCACGCCCCTGAAATTATCGGGCAAATTCTAATAGCTCCAAAATATACCTTATAAATGTATCAATAATCTGTAGAAATTTCATTGAATTCGACCAAATCGTTTTTACGATATTAATAAAAAATCGATTTTTTCAAAAAAAATTAACACCATGTATCTCCAAAACGAAGAGTTTCCGGACTTATGTTTATCGAGCAAAAATGTTCATTCATTTCTTAGCTTTCAATGGGAATTTCTCTCCTCGTTTCTAAAAAATAGAGTAGAAGTTATTAAAAATTATTGCAATATATTTGTAGTAACGACAGATTTAGGATCTGCCCCAAAATGTCACTGCGCTTGAAATTAAACCTTTAGATACCTTAAAGAGAAATTCTCTATTGGTCAGTGACCCTTGTTTTCGAAAGAAATTTGAGAATACAAATATATTTAATAAGAATAAAACCTCTACTTATCTTTGTGGACGTTTCGGGAACGAATCTGCTCCCGTTCTCAACACAATTGAAATATTTTTCTCTTCGTAAAATTTTTTCAATGTTTTTGATTTTGACACTGAAAAGTGACAATTTATTTTGATGTCCTCTACCATCCCTAGAAGTTTGTCGGTATGTTTATGGGACACCCTGTATACTATATATTAACATATACTACAGCATCTCCATATTGGACATTGGGTGATGACTTCCTGGAGAAGATCCAAGCAGATCCAGACAGATCCTTGTGGAACTCCAGCATCGATAGTTAGACGTCCTTGGTGCCAATCTTGGTCAAATGCTTTGGAAATATCCAACGCTGCAACCACAGAACTCCCATTCTTCTCTATCAACATCTGCCAGAAAGCATAACTTTGGTGACTAAAGCAACATTGTCGGTCCTTCACGATTCTTGAGCTCTCTATCGATTGCTTTCCTCTTTACAGATTGTAGTGCGATCGGTCCGTAGTTGTTAGGCGAGGGTTTTCTTGCCCTTTTTCAGAACCGGTGATATGAATTTTCCATGGTCCATCGAGTGCGAGACACCTTGTATCGTATACAGCGGCATCCTCTCAATAATTTATCGTCGCAGATACTATACATTAGGCATGTTGAATTTGCTACGAAAGCGAATATATTGTATAATTCCGGTTGGTATACAGTTTACACGGGTGAATTAATTTTTCATGGCGGTTCGCAAATTGCACTCATCGCTCACAGGGAAGATGGGTATCATTTTGATGATCATTGAATATCACTCGGACATGATCAATTCGAAAGTTCGCTCCAGGGCTTCATCCGTTGAATTATATCATAGATGTACCTATATGGTCCGGAAAATGTTTGGTTGACAGAGATTATGAAAACGTGAATTTTAAAATGCATTTGAGGATACACTTCTGTACAGTAACTGAGAAATTGGTTTATTTTCAACGCGAAATAGGTGTAACATAGAAGAATTCTTGGAGACACGCGAAGTGAAATAGAACACTTGCACTATGCGATCCACCGCATTCCACTCGGATTTAGATAGGTCTCTTATTGTTAACAGATTTAGACAATCAATAATACATTTACACTGAACTATATGTCAAACTTGATATTTTCATGTGAATAATTGATTTCGTGCTGATTTACATTGCATCTTCGAAATATTCAAAACTCTTTTCAAGTTGGATTCAAACACGCTGATGCCTACTTCTAATGAGCAAAATAGGGTAGCAATTAAGAAAAATAGACAGGGTAACGAAGTAATCTCCAGTCGAAGAGAGAAATCAATCTTGTAAAAATATAAAATAACTTATCAATTGTCTAGGCTAGGGGCTGATTTCTCGAGGTAGATTTTCAAATTTATGAGCGAAAAGTTCAGACTCGAAAGAATGAGATAGAGATAATCGTGATTTGTGATTTAGGAATCAATGATTATGGATAGGTACCTATAGGTTTCATATCATATCAGATTGAATCACGCGAACTCAGACTCAAACTCCTGAAATTCCGGTTTGACCTGTTCCTGTTTTGAAGCCATTCGTATTCAAGGTTTCCAGATGAAATTCAGTTCAACAAGATTTCATATTTCTGATGTTTGTACAGTCATCAATACGATATAATTCAGTGCGAAGCTTCTAACTTTCTTGAGTGAATCAAAATGAATATCATTCCAAACACTGATATCTCTTCACTTCCTTGTTCTGCGCAGCATTTACGAATCCTTCACGATCTACTAATTCTGTATGTTCTGTCGTGAGAAAGACAAAAGGAGAATACTCTTTCACTGCTATTAGGCAGTTTTACTACGGCCATTTCGTGTCTATTTGAAAGCCTCTAAATTACCTCTCATTCGTTTCGTGGATTGCCAACAATTCACATTTACAATTACCTACTATTTATTTGTAATTCATAAATTTATTTGCTCGTAATTCACGGTTATTCAGAGAATTCTGGTATTGAGATGTTTCTTGCCCAGCAGCTATCGAAACAACATTTATCCTCTTCGAAATTACAGACCTCAGCTGAGTTTCGAAAGTTAAACTCTTTCCTTTTATTTGCGAACGAATACAACTCGATTACTCTCTAGAACATAGATTCATATTTTACCTTCTTGTATCTTCCAAGTGCGTCGATACGGAGGAAGAGGAAATTATGGGGTTGAATACCCCTCAAGACAACAAAAAAAAATCGAACAACTTTCTGCAAGAATCTCTAGGCGACCAATAGTAGTACCAGGTTGATAACAATTTAAACTACTTTTTTTGATCCAAATAATTGGAAAATAAAATTACTTCGATAGGCACATATTGTACTATTCTAACAATTCGATGAAACTCTTTGAAAAAATCTTTATGCGTTATGTCAGTTATTGTTACAACAGCCGAAGGCAGTTTTTCAACACTGGAACGACTGAAGACTTTGCTTCGGACTTCTACAGGTCAAGAAGGACTGGCCTAATTAAAATGAGATTATCTGAAAATTGGCATGTCCCTGTTTTACGGGCCCTCTATTTCTTATCTGCTTCAAAAATCATGTAAACCCAGTTTTTTGAGAGTTGGACGGGGGTCCACACTTTTATTGGCCTAAATTTTATGTTAAAAAATAACGGGCCATGAAAAATCTAAAAACTCGATCTCTTGCATTTTTTCTCACAACTAACCGTTATCAGAAAATCGTTATATAAAAAAGGGGGGTATTATTGAAAAAATAAAATGTGTGTTTATTCTTGAATACTGATAATTGAATGTCTCATTCTTATTCCAGTTTGTTTTCGATTCCTGGAGCAAGAAAACCAAACCGATAGTCCTATATTTTCCGCTAAATACGCTCAATGGGCGCGTGGACATCGTGACGGCCAGAGGGGGGCAGAGGGGGGCGAGGGGGCATCAGGGGCGGCATGGCGTGACTTCCGTCGGCAACGGTAGCGATCTCTCCGTGCTCCTCACGACCACGTGACAGGCCATTCGTAACGCTAACACGTCCGTCCGTCCAACACCTTGTATACTAATCGCCCGCTTCGATGTCTACAGGGCGTGCTCCGATACGAGCGCGTTCGCGACGGGAAAAAATTCGGGGTGCCGCAGGGATCCGTTTCGAGCCCACTTCCATCCATCATTTATAGATCGTGTTTCTCCTGGTTGAATTAGAGGAAAGTTTCGAGTTTTTTGATGTAGCACATTAATGTATGACGGAGTTCGATGAAAAAAAACGTCATTCTCAAAATATGACTGGATGATTGAAACCAACTTCTTCTTCGTTGTTTGGCAGCCAAATCTCAAAATCAAGTCACTGGACTCTCAGTATAATGTTTGTGATTGAACATGAAGATATTATCGGGCCAAGATTTAGTTTTTCCCACATAATGGTAACTTTGAGGTATGTAAGAGTGATTTTTTCATCAACATTGTCATTGTTGATTTTCTCTTTTCCGTATGGAACCAAAAGTTGTTTTTTTATGTGAAATATCATGAAGAGTACCTCGAAATGATTGAGGAATATAAGCAATATGAAATCAGTTATTAGAATTGAGGAAGATAAAACAGTTTTCTGAAAACCAGATTTTAGGACTCGGGATTTCCCAAATAAAACAATACAGGGATTCATTCATATCACTCATTGAAAAAACTAGTAGCATTTGATTTAGCTTTGTGTTTTTTTTTTCGTTTTTTTCCACCGCATAATTGATATGACCTTTGAAATGGAATTGAAGCTAGCGCGACGCCAATAATAAAGTGCAATTTCATCATTCACATTATATCGATAGCCTATCGAGATTTCCCCAAGATTTAGGATTGGAGTGCCTTTTGACTATCGATAAGAGAGGAGTGAAGTTTTATGTCAGGTGGTAAATCAAGTTTTATGGCAATTTCATTGCCCAATCATAGGTATAATATACAGTCGACAGTAATTTCTTTCGCAACATTTTCCTCTCATGTTACCATTATCTACGTCATAAAATTATACAGTCACTCTCGTATATTTGCGGTACGTATGTATGAGATAATTGAAGGGGAAAGAAATTCAATATAGAATTGGGTGTAGAAAAAATGAATCCATCTTTTGGGGGTCTCAACCATTTTGATATCAAAAGGATTACGCCATGGTTCACATCATTGAAAGAAATGTAAAAATATCAGCTGGCTCTCCAGAAATCGAGGAAATCTTCATGTGGCAATTCATCTCTGACCCACCTCGTATCGAGATTTGTATCTCAATTAGAATAATCTTCATTTTCGATTACTAATGCATACAATGACATTTGAGTTGAGCAATGAAAGTGCATGTGTGTACCTACTTATAAATATTCCAGTACAAAATGAGAATTGTCAAGATTCTTACATCCTGGGTGGTCATCATACTTTCATTTATATTATACATACTACACGCTATTCTATCACATACCATTGCAGAATAAATTATTTTTCATTATGTGTTATACCGTTTCGAGTGTTTCACTGATTTGATGTTGTGTTAAGAAGAACCAAGCTAATACTCTCGAACTTCGTTCAGCTAGTATAATATCTGGAATTTTATTAACAACGACAACATGTATTTATTTATTATCAATAACTTTGCTATTTCTCAAAATCACGGGAATCAATTTTCGTTCAGTTGAACAGTGAAGTCAATTTATCAATATCCAATGATTTCAATTTAAGGAGAGATTTTTAACAATGAATTTCCTCCAGTTTTTGCTAGGCGGCGAAACATATGAGAAATAGATCCAAAAAACAACGGAATCCTGTCCTTATATGTCCATTCCTCTAGTTAACGATTGTATTTTGTCGATTTCTCAATTATTGTTGAAAACGTAATTACGTCGATTACGTAATGAATATTCCGAGAATTTATTGTCTTTCCATTTCGACAATTGTGGAGAAAATACTATATATGTACCACGTGAGGATTGTCTTTTTTAATTTTCCTATTTTTTCAGAAATAGCCATCATTCCATACTTTCGGTATGATTTGAATCGTTAGAATGAAGATATAAAACACTGTGTGGTTTCATGAAATCACGATGCGAGAGAAACTTTTTTTCGGATCGTAGGCATTCAACTAAAATTTTTTTAAAAATTAGTCGATTTAGGAAATTGAAATCACCTTCTTAGTCTCCACTCGATGATTGAAAAATGGGAATGATAATGTGCAATCAACAGTAGACAAGATATCGAACTATAAATCACAATTTCAATCTACGAATAGAGTATATATAATATTCTACAATTGTAAATGTATTTTTGTAGATTTGTGTTGTCAACAACATTTACATCAATATACTGATCGAAACACACAAATACCGAGAAGCACTTGCACGAATGAGTGAGAATATGAATGCTACTCGGTTAGCTGATGCGAGCCATGGGCGCCGCCATATTGGCCTTGGCTGCTCTCCCGACCGCCTTTCGCTTTACCCCCACTCCGCGGCCGGCTGTAACGCGACATGAGATAGATAGACAAAAAAATTTGGGGCGATGGAATGAAAGTTTCACTCCAAAAATCAATTTTCTAGTAGAAAAAATCTCAAATAATCGTGGAATATCGTGTGAGCCAGCTGTAAAATGATGGGAGAGAAAGGAGGTTCTGATGTCATTTTCTATTGAAAGTTCAGAGGTCGTGTGGAACCAATTAACTTTCATATTGTGTCAGATTCGACAATATTATTCATAAATTTATTTACAATCTAAAAGGACCAACATCACGAAGTATCTTGACAAACTAGATGATCACATCATAAATACACAGAGTGTAGAAAATCCTTCAAATTTGCCGTTCTATTAGTGGACTATGCTGGGATGTATCTATGAAAAACGGTGAGACTGTCCTCTTTCCTACGATGTTCTAGAGAGACAGAAAACGTGATGCTCGATATTCGTCCGGAAAATTTGTATTCCCGCTGTCAATCGGAGGAAACGTATTTTTTCTCAGATTTTCCGAGTTCGTTCACACTCCTCACATTGTTTTGTTTTACGATCGTATAGGAGGTGGTTGGAGTGTCATTGCCGCTCAAAATCCACAAAGTCAGTTACCCGATCCAATAATATAATTGATATTCTCCGACAGCCATCTTGCTCTTCCTGTTCAACTTTGTCGCTAACGGTAACCTCTTCAGTTCTCGCATCGTAATCGAGGTGTAAATTGAATTGTTATTCCAGTGAGGCCGCACCATTACCTTCCTACAGGGCGAGTGTAACGTACGTATATAAATGTGGTCGAGATGGTGATGAACAGTTTGAGATATTTGAAAAAAAATATTTACAAAATGTACGTTGAAATATTTCGAGGGGAGGGGGTGATTCTCAGCCAATTGTGAGAAGGAAAACAGTTCATTTGCGAATGTGTGGAATTTTTAAAAAGATCGTATTTTCATTGATATCCGAAAGGTGCTTTGAATGATTTCAATGTAATTTTCATGGCTTTTTGATAAGTTGTTTGAATTTCACACTGTTTGTATATACAGGGTGGCCCAATGAAAACGAAACAAGGTATGCATTTAATTGAAAGATCATGGAACTGTCATTGAAATAAATGATTCTTTATGTAATGTCGGATAGGACAGGATTTAAAAAAAAACACATGAGGTACTCTCCAGATGAACATCGTTCTAACTACAAAATAGCTCACCCCTCCGAGGGGTGTGAAGTGAAAAAGTTGGAGAGATGTGCAAAATATTTCCCCCTCGAAACAAAAATCAACCGGTCCCAGCGTTTTTTTTTTCTCTCTCAGAACGATAACTTTCTCAAATCGGCCTGGTTTCGTTTTCATTGGGCCACCCAGTATTTTATCTTGATGGGATACCTTTTGGATCTACCTGCGAGGATAATTGATATGACATGATGTGCCTCACCACACCAAAATTTTTTTTGTCAAATTCTTGAAACACTTATAGCAATTATGTGTAATTTTTCTTCGATATATAGGTAATATTTTCACGAAACTCACTCAACTTCGACAACACACCCACCTCAGTCATTTGCATACACTCGAACTTTTTTTAGAATATCGAAATTTCGACTATCACCTTGTGATGTATGGTTGAATTGAGGCAATTAAATCAGAGCTGAGACCTTTGAAATGAAAAAGTTAAGGTTACTTCAGGTCAATACCCGGTATAATCATGCAATATGAAAACGAAGTTCAAAACTTTTTCTCAAACATCAATAAGCAATTAAAGGCCTGATTCATTAAAAAATTTGTCATCCTTTCCTACCATTATACTGATGAGCTTTTTTTTGTTTCAGGACTATCAGGATACTTCAAACTAACAGTGAATAATTTTGGAAACATATAAAGGTGGTAAGTCATACTTTATTCTCTTTCTAAGCCAACTGTTAATCGAAAATGACCACCTACGGTGCTCTCGATCCACCTTGCCTATATAATATCCTTCGATTTGAATTATGAGCTCCAAATGTTCCGATAAAAAATAGACACAAAAGGGTTGAAATATTATTCAATTATTTCTGGGATTCGTTTAGTCTATGGACTGTGACGTTTCTAATGGATTTTCGTCATCTGCATAAACCGTTATCATCTTTTCTCTTTCCCAAGTACACACGTTTCAGTACACAGGATGTTTCTAATCTACCAAAATCTCTGAGCTGATGGAAATAAAACATTCAACATACATTGCAAAAAATCAGCTGAAAATTAGCCATAATGCGCCATAATGTTTGCAACATATGAATAACAGTTTGTATAATCGAAATTACAAAAAAAAAATTTTTCATCGTTTCTGCATATCGGAGAATCTGATAATTGATTTCAACATGTCTTTTGACCACCAAATATGTTGGAAATTATGAAAATTTTCTTACGAATGGGCAGGATATAGTTGATCATTCTTTGAAATTATTTGAAAAAGTTGTTGACAATTTCAGAAATTTTGAATACCTCATCTAGAATAACTGAAAATCACAGAATTCCACACGTTGCACTACATACGAATTGTTTTCATTCTTTCTTCATAAAATTGATATATTCAAAAATTCAACAAAGTTGTAAGATTACTGAACTATTGATACAAACAATGGTAGATTTTTCGAATGAAGAAAAAATAGTATGCATAATCAGTAGAGATGAATAATAATTCCGAAAATGCACTTGAAGATTTACGTTCCTCGTAATTTGGAAAATTTATTTCTCTTCATTGTGATATTATCATATTAGCGATATTGTTTTGATCATGCAGATCGAATGTTTTATTTTTTGAGCAAATTCAGTGAGATCAAATTTGGACCCGAAAATCACCTCTCGAATATTGACATCAGCAATTACCAAACCTTGTATATTAATTCAATGAAATTCAATATATGAAAACAAAGATTATTGAAATTCAATTATTTTTCTCTTAGAGGAGAGGAAATCTCAGAGAATCTAAAAAAAAATGTAATGCCACAAATTTCAACATCATTTCTATCTGTTTCAAGAAAACCGCCTAACCGAAGCCACCCTGTACGATCGCAAACACGCGTCCTCGAATTGCACAGAGAGCGCCACCGACCGACAACCGTCAGCGCCATCTCTCTTCACCTCCGCAACCGACTCATCCCGCGCGCTCCCATCCCGACCGCGCCGCCGACACTCCGTCTACTCGCCGCTAGATGGCGCTGCCGCTCCTCCCGCCGCTCGACCTCCGAAAACCACCCCACTTTCGCTCGCTCGCCCTCCCCTCCCGCCGCAGGGCCGGGGGTGGGCGTGGCCCGGCCGATTTTTCCGGAGGGCGGAGTTTTTAATTTATGCGACGCGTGAGCCCGGCCTACCGACGCCGCCGTCGATAGTATTCGGCCGACGGGCGCGGCGGAGAAGTGGGCCGCGACGCGCGGCAGGTGTCGCGCGACACGCCAGCGCTGTCGGATGTCGCTCGGCGATATTTGCTGAGTGCAGGTGCAGGTGGCTGCGACACAAGGTATTTATTCGAAAAACAAAATATCCGACGGCCATCAGTTTCAGACGTAGCTCACGTGATTATTTTGTGTACTGAAGTCGCTCGCGTGAAGTAAGGTTGTTATTCCAAACAGTGATGCCGTGATAATACGGGGTTGATTAGAAATTCGATGTGCGCATATTTTTAGGACGTATTTTTCTGATCGAACTGAGACTTTTTTTTCAAATAAACAATTGCATCCCCTCTGATCTACAGTCCCTCAAGGTTTGGTTCCGTCAAGCAAGTAAAGGACTATTCCAACATTTATTATGAGATTATTGATTGTTCAAATAATAACTGTTTTGTTAGTCTGATTTTGCGAAAATACCCCCATTTCGTTGATGATTTTCAGACAAACGGTTCGTTGTAAGAAAAATGCAACAGGCCGAATTCTCAAGTTTTTTCATGGCTCAGAAGAATATGCTATACGAATTTCGTGTGTGGACCCCACTTCAACTACCCCAAAACTGTGTTTACATAGCATTGGAAACAAAGAAGAAGTAGAGGGCCTGAAAAATCAGGGGCATGCCAATGTTCAAAAGATTAGATCCGTTAATATATAGTCACAATTTCAGATAAACTTTTTTTCACCTATAACTTACAGTAGCTGTAGCTCGGAAGGTGCATTTTAGGGCACATGTTTATTTGAAGAACAATCTTATTTCGATCTCAACAATACGTCGTAGAAATATTTACATTGATTTTTTTTTATTGTATCTTCTGCTTAAAACACTATCATTCCTTGAACACTTCAGATATTATTCTATAAAATAAATCACAAATCATAAATTTCACAGGATAGCCAAAAAACGATTTTCTCGTTAGTTTTCGACTCAGTTTCCGACAAACACTATAACATTTCCAGTCGAGATATGCCTCTCAATATATGAGTAAGAGACTGGTTGACGAGAAGCGTTAAGAAAATTCATAGATCTTTGTCTGATTATAATTAGATTTCTCATTTTCTCATTATCACAATATAGGTTGACAATCATTCAATTTCGACATTCAAACTTGTTATAATGAAAATCAAAATTGAAATAATCAATCAAAAAAGGTTATAGATATACATGTTAACAGGTATTCTGGAACAAAAATTATCTATAAATCCAAAATGTTAAATGATGATGGAAGCACCCTCGAAAGAACCTATACAATTATTGACAGAAAAATGTCACCCACCGTATTTCACAATGAAAATCTTCGACTACACTTACAAATTCAATCGAATTACTGTTCCCGAACCATGAATACAATTAGTGTGGAATTTGTGAAAAGAATCTTCAGTGTAAGCAACCATATAATTTAATTCATTGCTCAAACTGCCACTCACGGTGACTTTATATTCTCATTGTGCTTGTGCGAAGACACAATGTCATCTTGAAATTTCTAAGAAACTTCGACGAATGCTTCCTTCGGTTAATAATAGTGTCAGTAATACAACTAGACCTACCTTGTAATTATTTACAGTTCGTGGTAGTCATCAAGACAAATTGCTACGCATGCTAACTCTTAGCTCAGATAAGTATAGGTACTTTTTTCTTGGGAACCATCGGTAGCCTCCCTTTGATAGTCTGTTCCACCTTGTTGACAAAAGTAAATATGCATGGTACTGGCCTGCATAATATATAGAACATACTACTGACCACTGATGGTTTTTATTACATAGGCAAAATGATTACCTCGTATGTACATTCATAGCTACTGTCGTGATTGCCTCACCCTGTACACATTTTTTTCTAGAATTGATGAGTTCTCTTATGCTGTATAGGGCATCAGATTAAGCACTCTTTCGTTCAAGGTCAACAATTTGTTGAATATAACATTATGAGACTATTTCTCTATCAATGGCTATCAAATTGTATTCAAAGTACGGATTATGTAAAATTACCGACATTCCTTCGAATATTTTTGACTTTCAAGAGATATTTGAGCTCGTAATTCAAGTCGATGGATGGAAATTCTTTTGAATTTGAAATCTCATGTCAGAACGTGATGAAAAAAATGTTCATTCAATCACCAGTTCGAACAATGGACATAACTTTATCAAAACAAAACAGGTCTGAAACACAGTGTAAAGAAAGTATTCCATTCATGTGAATTCTGATGAATACAATTGCATAACATTTACGAGAAAAAGAGCGGAGTTATCTTGAAATCTCGCTACCAACTTAGAACTGAAGTTGTTAGGTTATATCATGTTAGAAAAACCAATTCATATCTAACCCTCAGGCTATATATTATGCACGTGTATTCAGCAACCTCAACTTTGCGTCTGCTATTCTGTTCCTCAAAACACACAATCCTACATATTGCATTCCTGCTGTATAGGTACATGGTTATAGAAAATATTATCTGTGGAAATTCGAAAAATTTCAAGTGATATATTGAATCTCCACAAAGATCAAGTGGAAACATTGATATCGCCAATATTCTGAGTACAAAATGGATGTGAATATAAATCATTAAGAAGTCTCAATTCATTCGATATCTTTTTCAAACTCACCAATCAGTCACCAATGACAAGAAATGTCTATTATGCATATTTCTATAATACGAATGACATATTTAATACATCCTTTTGCTCGGCACAATTTGATCGTTTTGGGCTTCTGCCTGTTGTATCGCAAACATTAATAAATAAATAATCATCAACAGGGTGTCACCAATAATGACCACTGCCCTCTGTTCCTATCAATAATATTCCAAGTCTCCCACAAGTCTTTCCTCGTTCATGGTTATGATAGTAGAAGGAATTTTGTATGCATTAATAATGAATAAGTTGTAAAATCATGAAAATTCCAAAAGATATAGTAATGAAAGAGTGTTTAAAGCTCTTTAATGGTCACCACCGTGTTACAATGGACAAATAGACGAAACTGCACCGTCGAAACATTCAGTTTTATGGCAATTTTTTCCCAGCAGTTTTTTCGACTCGCGTGCAACAAGCCAAGAAACAGGCAGTCGACTCACTTGATTGAGAATACGAGAAGATAGTAAACATCGAGAGAGAGATTATCTCTAACGGTTTGTTCCGACTTTTTGGTCAGATATATTCATACACTCGCATCAGAGGAATTTCCCATTTAGACGCCTATTTGACTTCCCCCGAGGCTATATTGCCTCATACGGGCACTAGGATGGGTGTGACCGGTGAACACAACACGTATACCTATTTGCCAGGTCCGGACATCTATTTTCAGGTCGGGGCTGGTGATCGCCTTTGGCTTTGCTTCTCCAGTTTTTCATTTTTATAATCTCATGTATGACTTTCATGACCTCGACCTTCCATCTCACTTTGGGTCTCTCTCTTTTCCTTCTTCCGCCAAGCTCTGTTATCTTTTATATGACTCAAAAATCTTAGTCTGTTTCCATTTGCGGTGCCTATTCTCTTTGTTTTTTTTTAGTCGTACGCCTTTGCTGTATTTCACCTATATTCTCCCCCTCTAGAATTCTTTGATGTTCTTTGGTCAGAACCGATTTGTAAATCCTTTGCAATTCTAGACAATATCCTTCATCTTATACATTTATTTCCTCTCTTCAGGATTCTGTTTCGCAATTCTTTCTTCATAATTATTTAGTTTCCTATAGTGAATTCTTCGCCTAGATATACGTAAACGATTCTATGTACTGCTTGAGAACTGTATAGACAAGTTTTCCCATTTTGAGTCTTTATTTCAAATTTCTTGTCTCTGCACTCTGTTGATGTCCTATCAATACTTCCCTGAACACTTTTTTGCTTCTTGTCACCATTACTGAGCTCGAGTTAATAGTGTAGGATTATTCACTCAAATCTATTTCTTTAGCGAAGTTTATTCAACCACAAGTGTGTTGAAAATTAGTGAATGATCTTAGTTGGCTCAGCGTTCATCTCATCAAGTCAATGAAGGATTTCAAAACTCTGTTTGAGATGTGGTCCTGTTTAGCCTATGGCTGTACTAATAGATTGAAAAAAATTAATTATCTGGCATTTATGTCAGGAAAGGGTTGTAATGCAATCGATATAATTATCTATCAGTAACATACCTAGTTGAAGTAGCCTTCTATTCTTTTTCACAAAGAGAAAGCTCAAGAATTGATTAATGTAACGACAATGTAGTTAGTTATGAGTTAGGTATGTAAATGATTAGCTGAAAATACCTACCTACCTATAATGATTCGAATACTTCAACAAATAAGCAGGTACCTTCTATCTACCTACTCTATATGTAGATAACTATAATATCAAAATTTCAAAACATTGATTTCCCTAATTTCAGTAGGTACTCACTGGCCTTCACCTGGTATTATTCATCACACTAAAGTCACTACAATGCTGGAGGACTCACTACAAACTACAAAAACTTTCAACTGAAATTTTCGCAAGAGCACAACTAACCTACATAGGTACTCTACGATATCTTTCAATATTCTCTTCTTCTCATTTTATCTAACTGCGACTGTGACACGTAGCCAGATAATGGCGCCCACTTCCCAAACTATCCCATCAAAAGAGAAAAAGTAATAGACAGTTTTGATCAAAACGCCGAATCAGTGTACCAAAATGTTCAAGCATTATCAACTAATCTCATGCGACATAGTTCTGAGTTCTCGACACATTCGCCGTGCGTATACGCATCTAGTAGTAATCTATATAGTTTCAGTACCAAAACTGGCTTACATTGTTCATTTCCAGGAACAAATCTGACGCCGGAATTTTCTTTACAGAACACGCCGTCCCGCCAGCAGAGACGACGGCCGAGCCAAGACGAGCGGCTAGATCTGGCCAGCGAGCGCCCCCTCCCCCCTCTCGCCGCCCCTCGCGCCCCACCGTCTCCCGCGCAGCACGCAACCGCCCGCGGAAGCGTCAGAGGGAGAGAGAAGACGCCGCGAGAGTCGCGTCTGTGGCCGGTAGTCGGTGCATTCGCACGGTGTAGTTCTCGAGCAGCGGACCAGAGTCGGCTGTGCTGCGTTGTGGACAGGACAGAAGAAGAAACACACACTTTCTGTGGCTCGCGGTTGTATTTTTGCTGGACGGAGCGCTGTGTTATTTTGTGTACAGTGAACTCGATGTTATTTTGTCCGGTGGCTGAAATAGACACTGAACTTGCAACTGTTTCATACTGTGGTAAAACGAACGGAGAAATGGTGAGTTTTCTTTCTGCTGTTCATAACCTATCAAATCAACCAGATTTACTCAAGTTTTTCAAATAGAAGAGGAAGAAGGAAGGTTTTGCAACTTGACATGACAATAATTATTTTTTACCCTGAAGTTGACGTCACTTTGCTAGGAAAGTAAAAAGTTTCTCAATAAGTTATTGACCACCTACCTACCTACTTACCTTAATGGCAAAATATTTTGCTTGAAGATCTTGAGGTGCGAATCCATCAAGTACCTACTTTGAACTTGATGAATTCAACCAAAGTTGTAAATGGGGATGTGCACGACTATAGTATTTCCAACTGAAACAACCTGCTTTGTATAGATGATGTCATTCAAAAACATGTAACGGTATCAATCGTTTTGAAATTTAACTCACATGCTCCATTTTCGAATTCAAATCACAGCACTATCCAAATACCCATTCAAACTGGTGACATAACAATTATCCTGCCTAGCTATTTAGCAGATCGTAGGTTAAGTCAATTTTCTTCTCATGTTTATTCTAACGACGCTTCTAGCCAGTTTGTTCATGCAAGAGTATTGTCATCTGTCAGAAACTATGAGTATGATTGCAGATATAGTCGATGCATATGTCGTGATAAATGAGGAATTTTCGCATTATTTTTGATCGAATGGCTCTGATTTGGAGATGAAAATCGTTAATTTCATATTAGTACTATCAAATGTATTTTTTTGCCCAGCATGCCCATTCGGCCCTAAAATAGAACCTTGGGGTACACCACCATAAATGTTCAATAGAGTACTCTGGAGTTGTGAAGTTGACGTCATTTTGCTCAGAAAGTAAGCAAAAGTATGTGAGAATTGAATGTTTTTGCTATACGGTCTCTGACGTGCAATCCATTGATCAATTAATATCTATATATCAATTTTATGGCAAAACTACGCTACTTTACGTACCTAGCTATTTGCACAAGTTATCTACTCTCGCTTATTTTCCTGTTGCATTTATTATCAGCTCCTGATAAGAACCAAAGTCAATGTCAATCCGTGGTTTTGACCCCAGTGATAAGATATCAACATAGGCAGGTATGTCTAGAAATACAGGATGACATATGTTGGGGTCATCGAGGGGGTTAAGAGTTAATTGATAAGATCATTAAGCTTTCTGCATAAGAATATTCTGATGACCAGAGAACTAACAGGCACTTTCCTATTCCAGTATGGACAAATCGAGGGACATAATATGTTGACCCTGCTGTCTTATGAAATGTAGGAAAAAATTATCGACTTTTTATGATCATAAGGATTATTGTCATGAAAGGTTCAGTGTTTTTTTTTTAACGAAGCAGGATGGTACCTAAAACTTGAAAATATCCCACAATTTGGGCGAGAATTTGCGAACACATCATAGAGTACTTATGATATAAATCAAGCCTAAAATCAGTGTAATCTTCTATGTGTGCTTGAACCATACATTTCAACAACAAACTTGCAGAACTCGTAAAAATAAATGGCCCCGTTCCAAAATACGCATGGAGGTTTTCCCTCGTCTAATCGAAACCCTCGTATGCGAGGAAGTTTCGGCAAGAATTAGCACTTCCCAGTGTAAACATTATCGATTTTGATCGCCCGATGGCAGTCTGAATAATGGGTGAAGTTTGTCTCATCAATTATCAAGATCAGTGAAGGAGATGAACCTCTATTTTTCGTTGAATTTTATTCACATCAGATGAATTGAACGAATTTTCGTGTCTATAGTCTTATGGTCTTTTATCGTTGCAAGTTCTCTTGTTTTTTTTATGATTTCCTTCAGGGATTAAACATTTTTCGAGCTATATGTAGAGCTATGTACTCGCAATTTACTTTTATATATCCTAGGACATATCATGAAGTTATATTTCATTCCTCGATCCTTGAAAACATCTAATAGTTTCTAGTTTGAATCATTTCTGACTTCCGAGAGATCATGCATTCGCATTCAACGACCATTTCAGGACTCGAAATAAATATGAGGTACTTCTACTGTTAAGTGGTAAGTGATACCAACTTTTTTAAATTTGAATAATTTCTATTACGCTGAACCCGAGGCAGAAAACGTTCGAAAAATTTCCTTCTGCCCGCCTCTACCTTTTCAATATTCAATTTGTGGATTCAATTTAATTAATTATACACGATTTAATGATAAACAATCTGCATTATTATCATTAAAGTTTATTTTGCTTAATATCTGTTATTCAGTTTGCTATTTACATTTAGTGGTGTTGATTTTTAATTGGTGATTGTAATACCCAGGTCAGGTGACTTTTCCATGCTTGGTGATGTTTATTCCGAGGTTTATTCATACATGAATTCATGAAATTCGTGTAAACTGCCATCTTCGCACCATTGAGAATATCTTGGAGAGTCTTGACTATTTTCTGAAATATCAACATTTTTTTCTCAGTCTCTTGACACCACGAAAGGAAAATCTATAATGTTGGATCCCTATTTCGACTTTTTACAGATCTGCAGTTATATTATCGACATTGGCTTTTATATTGTATTCGTCTTGCGTCAATTTTACTAATTTTCTGTCATATTTTATTGAAAGAATAGTCTTCATCTCAATATATAACGATAACTGAAAAGGTATCAACGTCAGATAGTGTCACTTAAAAATTGGAAGAATACCTGATACCAAGACAGATCCTTGTGGCACACCAGCATTGATAGTCATCGTATCAGATGAAACCCAAAGATATGATATCAGAATAGAAAGAGATTCAGTTTTACTTGTTATAGAATATCGAAAATTGGTAAATAGTCCTAGTTGGTTCAGCAGATCAAGTCAAGGAAGGATTTTCAAACTTTGTTCGAAATGAATTGTACTGATAGATTCAAAGAAAGATCAGAACATATCATTTCATGGGTAAGTGATTGAATAATGTTGAACGAACATCCTGTATCTTGAAAACGAAGCAAATTGAAACACATGTTCATGTGAACTTTTCGTCTTGAAACAACTCTAAAACTAGATTCTTCTCATACAGCCATGCATCGTTGGTACAACTAACTGAACTCATCTCAGTCTTCACCTCTGATGTTTTTCTTCACAGATTCCAGTCCGAACGAGAACAAGAACATTTCCAGTTGAAGCAGCAGTTTTTTCTCGAGGATTTCATAAAGTCGATCTTTGAAACGAGATAAAACCGCGGAAACAAGTTCTAGCGTTACTTACCAAGAAACAATTAAGTTAAGATTTAATTTAAATGCCAACGAAATTGATAATGTTGCTGAAACCAGTTCTTGTCCCACATGGTACGAGATGTGGTCGTGCGGTTTTTTTTTTCGCCTTATTGAAAACTGAAATTACTACCTACCTACGGATTCTATATAAATAATCAATTTATGGGAGTCGTGGACTGTGTACTGATGATAATTTTCAGCGTATGTCGCTTCTTCAGGACGTATACCGGGTGACACAGAAGACATGTACCTAGAGAGAGTCCGTAGAAACGAATTCCGTACAAAGCAATTTTTTCCAATAATTTCCAAAGTGGCGCTGTTGTACAAAAGGAGGAATTCATACTTTCTGATGAGAAGTCACAGCTCAGAACAAGGATATGATGCACCCTTGCCTTATCGATTTATGACGAGCATTGAAACGAACGTAGGAAAAAGAAATGAAGAAAATGAATTCATCTCTAATTCATAAAATTTGTTCAACATTATCCAATGACTCACCTCTGGAATGAAATATTGTGATCTTTTTTTGCATCTTTAGTAGAGCCATAGACTTAACAGGACAACTCCATTTCGAACAAAGTTTCAAAATGATTCCTCTAATTGATGAGCTAAACCGGCTCAACCAACTAGGATTATTCAACAATTTTTAATACACAACAAGTAAAATTGAGCCTCTTTGATTTAGCACACTCGATTGGAATGAAAATTTCTGAAAATGGCGTATCCTTCGATACTTTGCATGGCACAACAAAATCATTTGACAACGCCAACAGTCTGATCGATCCTTCTCTTCCTCATGTTCGTTTCAATTCCTCTCTCTGCAAGCTCGATCCAGTAGAGAATATATAATATCATATATTTGGTTCAGAAGCTATATTTGAAATCTCTCAACTCATCTCGTATAGATTCAATTCATTTGTAGCAAGTCATGGAGCAAAAAAAAATAATTGTTAGAAGTCAGGTTACACAAAATACCTCGTCACGGTGAAACAAACAAACAAAAAGTACACAGGGTGGTCTCGAAGGTGAGCCATTTATTTCAACAGTTCGTGGAAGGCTATTTACCAAAAATCGCTGACATTCAAACAGCGGCCAGTTGGTCGAGATGGTCGAGCGACATCATCGTAATCATGAGGTCGAGGGTTCGAATCCTGGCTGGCCGTTGGATTTTGGGTTTTTTTCTATGAGCTGTACAATGCATATCATAAAGTTCTACATAGAACTATCCCAAATGCCACAGTGGTTTGGATTCCACTTGTATAAACTGTAGATCCCCGTCTCACTCGCACAAGTCCTTCTGAGGGTTGCTTCGACAACTAAGGAGATGAGTTTAAAAAAAAAGAACATTAGTTAACGACTTCTTCATGAACTTCAATGGATGATACGCCTCTGACATCCAATGTCATACCGAACTCATACAAAGTTCTCAACCCTTTGTGGCAATCTCGCACTGCGTTGTCACTGTTGTCATCGAGGCCCATCTGCGTGTCGCCTACCACGTTCAGAAGATGAATGACGACTTATCGCTCCCGTAATATATCTCTTCCCGCAGAAATGTTTATGTCTTTCGGTCGGTAATCGCCATTGATTCCCAAGGTTGGACTTGCAGGTTCAAAAAGGTTATCGACGACGGATCAACTGTGTGCTATGCAGAATTACGATTTGCTTTCGTCGTAAATGATGGATCAGAAAGAAGTTGAACCGATGAATTGAACCTTCAACAAGATTTCGAAGCAGTCTTTGGTTCTCAAAAGAGAAATCTTGAGATGAAACATTCAAACCTGTTTCAATCCGAACGTCAACTGAAGATGTTTCTCACTCGAAATGTTCTTTCATAATTCCCAAGAGTTGATCTTATATTGTCAACGTCCTTCATAATAATTATGATGTAATTGTGCCTGTGATATTTTCATTTGAGTTTTTTTTTTATAAATAACTGTCATTTTACAGATTACCTACCTCGACAAGTGTCCCAACAGACTGATTTGATAACTTTTTTGATAGTTTGAATTCTTTGAAAAGTTCTCGACATGGAGTATGATTTGTGGTCGCATTGCTGTCTTCGTTATTATGTAATGTTCAATTTGTGATTGAAATAAAGCATGATATTCTGGGTGTTTTTTCAGTTGCCTGAGTAGAGGAACGGTATTTTCATATTAAAAGCCTCAATGTGTTGCAACCAAGTCAATCCATTTGAAAGTCTGGTTCTGCTGGTTATTTTTCTTCACAATTTCATCTTCGAGGTATTTTCATTTCACTTTGACGTCAAAAATCTGACTCTTGGGTTTGTATAGCCTGATCATACTCGTAACGAAACTAGACTGTACAATATTTAAATTCTTCTTTATCAAGCAGTAATATGGCTTTCATCAATAGCTTTTGATATCATTCTCTAGTACTCTAGACACTCAAGATAACTACTTGAACATGTCTCTGTAACGTATGTCTTCAATCAGTCTGCTATATGCATGTTCGTGATCTCAATCCATCGTTGCCACATTCATATCAGCTCACTCAAGCTATTAAAATCCATATTTTATCTTCTGACAACACGTAAGGAGAACCTTCGGCAGAACCTAGAATCTTTCCTAAAGATTTGGAGGTCGCGAGTATCAAGAAAGACGTCACTAGGCAGATAATTCCTTAACTTTGCCGTTATATTTCGTCTTGATGACATTGGAGAAATTTATAACCTGGGTGAATCAAAAAACATTTATTTTGGTTTTATGGGAATCTCATCGATATTAAAATTCTTGTTGTAGATCTGACAACAGTGTGCTGGGGCTGCAATTCTCGCTTTTATACATACCTAAGGTTCGTTTCATTTGAAAACAGATGCAAGGCATTCATCGTTCTTGTTCATAAATATGCAATTTGTCTTTGGGACTGACGTGAGAAAAATAAGATCTGTTCGGGGGTACCTCATTACTGGTATGAAAGGGTAGAGATATTTTGCATTTTTGCACGTCTGCTTTGAATAAAGGTTAGGTTTTTTGTTTCGGTAATCGCAGCGTGAAAGGGTTCGTCGAATACTTTGTGATATTATAGAGAGAGAGTCGGTCTTTGTGTGGATATTTGCATTCCAATTAAATTACCGCTGGGGTCAGGAAATTCACAATTTCGGGTTTTTTGTTTCACTTTGTAGAGCCTCTTTTCGCTCCCCCTGTGTATTGTTCAATATCAAAAACTGTATCTTGCTGGAATTCTTTGTTAAAAAAATTTGGCCTTTGAGAAAATGGTTTATATTGGAAACAAATACCAAATATAATATCCCATATTGTTTTACATATATTATCTAATTTCTCGAGTTTTCCACATTTGGTATTGGCCACTCTCACATGACACACTCTATATAATTTTATTTTTTTTGGAAAAAAAGCGTTTTTCCCGACACTCTCTCATTTATTTGTTGTCGAATTTATTCCATTTGCCTGTTCCAAACTGCATATATTGAGATTACCAAGAGATTAAAAGAGAAACTGAAGAGAAGTCTGTCAATAAAAATTCATGGCGAAGCTAGGAAACTAAACAAATCCAAGCTCCGAGTATTGTCCACTCATAAAATCCGGATTTTCGAAGTTATTCCATGAAATATGTCCGACGGCCCTCTCGAAAACTTGTACTAATAACATTCTGGGCAGGACAAATTGTATTCCGGATCATTAAGACCTATTTTTATGTAATAGGACCACATATTTGTCTGGCATATCTTCTAGTTTTCTACCTGCTCCATCCTTTCTTTACCTGTAGAGAAGAAGAGCTCACTAAAACCATTTCCGATTCCGTCTGTTCGAGAAGAGAATCTTTTCTACCTGTCCGACAGTGTTGCCAAACTTCCACAACTCGTATTCAACGTACTAGATTCAGAGTCCGTTGCTGAAAGAAAAGAAATTCAACCACAAAATATTCGACAAAATGAAACGAACCCCTTTGTAGATATTTTCGAAAACGGAACGAAGAAATTTGCTTGAGATGAACAAATAAATATCAATATTATCTGTTTGCTTCCTGTAGCTGCAATTTTTGTTTTGGGATAAACTATATCAGTGGTTTATGCTTATCCTATGGTTGACTTTGTTATGTATTTAATCAATCTTTACAGATTTTTAGGATTTTCTCCCTTCGGTTCTAAAAATAAAAATAGAAATTATAATAATTATTCCATTCATATACTGGGACCCGAGCTATTCATCAGATTCGTGCTAGAAGAGAAGCATTTTTGAAAACCATAAAACCTAGCTAACCTGTTACAAATAATTCGATAAAAAATTCAATCATAATGCTGGGCCCCAAATACGTACTCAACATGCTGTCATCCTCTTGACTCACCCTGTATAATTACTCCATGAAAAAAACTCCAGACAAATGGAAAAATTGATTGTGTCTGACTGATGCATTCCGTACAGTTTCGATGGTGTTTTGTCGTATAAAACCGTACTAGATCGAGTAGATCTGTCGTGAAAGTGGCAACGCTGTTTCTACCCACGAAGTGCCGAAGAGGTCTATACACTTTTGGGGCTAGATTTACACTCTACAGGTACTTCATTCAGCGATTGTGATCATTGAAAAGATGCTATTATGCAATTTCCAAAGAGAATTTGCGGTCGTCGAAGAAAGAGCATCCAACTCCGATTCTGCCGTATTGTCGGATAATAATGAAGTGTGACGACTTTGAGGTAAATACTCTTCAATGGGCGGTTTTGGCACAATGGGGCACGAGTGGGTAGTTATTGGCATTTTATGGGATATTACGGTATTACGGATTTTATTGCCACCTGTATATACTGGTTTTGCGAAGCTTTTACTACGATGGGATTTAGATGAGAGTGAGATGGTGAGCTTCACGTATATTCTTTCATTATTTTTTAACAACACACAGTATGGTATGATTTTTGATTTCCCAAAATGTACTCTTATTATTCTCCTAGAAAGACAGTTGAACATCTCAAACAATGTGAATCTTCAAAAAGACGCTCTTTATATCGTGCTTGACTTTTCGATCGTAGACTCGTTTTCTACGGGTCCGAACTAGTGGTTGTGAATTTCTTCAGATTTTCTTCATAACCAATATTTTAGAAATTTCGAAAATCCAGTAAATATGGCGGTACCTTAGATTTCCAGACATGAATGAGATTTTTATTTGATCGAATCCTTTGAAATTTTGCAATCTCAATAAAAATCGATAGTGGAATCCGACCGTTCACAGGAAAATGTTCTCCGACCTACCATTCCGGAGATTCGAGCTCCTAAGTTGAGATTGGCTGAAAAACCGTAAGATCGACCTGAAAATTCCTTCAATGACGCGTCAAAGTGCGCTTTCAGCCCAAAAACAGATTCATTATCTACCCCAAAATGTCACTGCGTCAGATACCTAGAAGATGAATTCTCTATTGGTCAGTTTGTTTTTCAAAAAACCTGGAAGACCAAGATATTTGACATATAATAAAATTCATACTCTCAATCTTAGTGATCATATGTTTTCAATCTGTTGACTGCTTCGTCTTTTAACACTCAACAGAGACAAAAGTATCTGAAGGTGAAATTTCAATCGCAGTTATTATTATAAATTTCGAGTTGTCCATTTATTTTGCTAAAAAAATGCTAAAAAATGTCTAAACAATTTTTCTTCTGTGAAGGTGGGTCCTTCTTCATTCTGGCCATAATCGCCTGTCGATTCAATAATGTTGCTCGCAAACATGTTGAAGATATTGTTATTGGCAAAATATCTCATTTGCAGCACACAATTCTATGTTCAGAAACTGAGTCATAGCAATAATTGCCTCACACACTTTGAAATCTCTCAATGATGTAATGTCGAAATTCTATTTTTATGACTCGATAAGTCGTGATTGTTGCATAAACAATAAAAAAAATTATGTTGCCCCTCTATACGCTTCCTTAGGATACACCAATAACAATAGGTATGTATCTTCTTCTTCTCCATCTACAGAAAGCATTAAATGTAATCAGTATGATGGCCATCACCTAATAAGCATCCAGCATCACTTTCAGTTACCACGATCGATACGAAAATGAATATCATCTGGACGTTAAATATATGGTCAGAATGGTAAGAACAAATGAGCTCACGCGTCCATAAACAACGGAGTGCGACTTTAAAGGAATATAGAAATTTAGAAAATTGGATAATCGTGTCGTCGAGAGGACAGAACATGTTTCGAATTCACGAGATTCTTATTCTTAGAATCTTCTCTCGGAATGTTAACAGTGGCTTACCAAAAAGGAGGAGTGAATAATAATCTCTAAAGTTCGATTATTCTCGAAGTCTTTATTGAACAACGATGGATTTTTTTAGATTCATTCCTATTGGGATAAATTGTTATGGAAAGGGTAATTTCACAACGGTCTAGGTAGGATGAATCATGAATAAAACTAATTCTCAAAACAAAACGAAAATTACAATTTGATTCTGATGAATGAATAAATATTTCTGAAGGATTTGACAACATAAATAAATAACTGAATTGACTGATTCACGAAATCGATGCAAAATTGAAGAAGATATCCAATCATTATTGAATTTCAAGTCGAAAATGTTGTCCTGTGCAATTTTCTGTGGACGTTTTTTGTACGCCCCTGGTTGGTTTCAACGTCGATTCTTTGAATTTCTCAGAGGCGAATTCTGTCTGTAGTCTCGGACTGTTTACAAATTAAAAGTAAGTACCTAGTTGTGGTTTGTAGATATGTTAATTGTTAAAACAAAGCAAGTATGTAGTTAGTCGAAGAGAAATTCAGAATTACTGTGAAAGCTATTCACCAGACATACCATACGAGCAAAAATGATGGTAGGTATAAGTTGTTTTTGTTTTTTTTTGGAAGTATACAGGTTGTTTCATAACTGTGCGAATACATTTTTCACGAAAAACGTAATATATTTTGGTAATTTCTCTATATACAATAATTTCGTATCTGTACCGCGCCCAAATTCAAACTGTCACGAGTTGACACAGCTGTCATTGACGGGTATATTTCGATCGGAATTGAATGGTACCCACCTACTAGTTTATTTTTTATGACTATAATTCATTCTTTTTTTTTCTCTTGCAGGTCTGGAAAAGATGTCTTCATAAAAAAAAACGTCTGCCAGTTGAAAATCAGGTAAATGAATCTCTTATCAACATCATAATGTTATTTCTTGTATGAGTATAACAAACTCACTGAAAACTCAATATCAGTGAGTGAATAGGAAAAATAGTGCTGTGTCACTTGTGCTGAACCAATCCTCATTGTTATTCAAATATCCATTGAAATGATATAAGATTGAGAGTCTGATCAGACTCTGAATTGCTGCATATTTCT
This sequence comes from Gastrophysa polygoni, assembly GCA_963576655.1. Classification (NCBI taxonomy): domain Eukaryota; kingdom Metazoa; phylum Arthropoda; class Insecta; order Coleoptera; family Chrysomelidae; genus Gastrophysa; species Gastrophysa polygoni. The sequence goes on along the minus strand of OY755090.1, from coordinate 23,545,952 downwards.
ATTATATCGTTAAATGAATCTTGATACTGATGAATGTATTCCAGTATCACCGTGTAGGTAGGGTCCTACCAGGGTCAACACTAAATTTCTTAGAGTGGAATTCAGAAAATTTCCCTAACTTTTTCGACAGTGAACTTTCGGCACTTTTCATGAAGAATACATATTTCCGCACCTATTCGAAGTGAAGAAGGTGCACTTCCTCAACAAAGCTGATGGAGGTGGTTGGTTCCGATATATTCACAATTTTCTCTCAACTCTTATAAAGGGTGCAAGGCTGAGAACATCACAAAAACTCAGTATGTGGTAGATCTCGTTAAAATTAGGAACTTTTTTCCTATAGAACGTTCACCTCCAGCGTTTTTGAGAGAGTGTACCTTTTTTACTTGGAAAAAGTGATGACAGCGTACAAAAAAATCGATATGAAATGATAATTTCCCACCTCAAAAAAGCCCGGGCACCAAATTTCGTGCCACAATCTTATATTTTGCAAAATAATCAAGAAATGCATACAAATCAATTTCAACACTCTGTACATCTGAAAGGAAGCATTCCTATAGCCTCCTTTTATCGAAATTGTCTCAGGAATACGTCATTCAACAATTTTAACTTTCACGCAAAGGCGGCATTCAATCTCAGTCCGGACCTGTTAAAGGGTACATAGCCTATTAAGTTGATTCGTTCGATATGGATATGGATACGGTTGACAATAAAATCATGAATAACCAGGCATTTCGAGAGAAAAAATCTATGATTGGCAGTTCATGAGTACAGTGAATGTTACTCATGATATTAGAAAGGTTATCTGCTACATCGATTGTATTTTATTTCGACACGTACAAGAAGTCGACTATACAGCACACACTCGCCTACAGTGCTATGCAAAATTATGTTAGAAAGGGAAAGAAAAAACGTGCCTTTGACATTTATAAAAATCCGCGCCGTACCTAATCTACAAGGTGTTGCTGATTTAATGAGCATTCAAAACACCCACATTCGATAGAATAAAAACGAGTTGTGAAGAGAGTTTTGAATATTTCGAAGAAACTTGTAGTGTGATGAAGTGGTCGAGGAATTTAGTGTACCACAAATTATTTTGATAATTTTCAAGCTGCCATAACTTTTCCAAAAATTTACCAATTTTTAATCGTCGGTTCAAGTATTCATTTTTTCTGCTGAAGATTTATTGCTCGAAACTCATCGAATTCAACCGATTCATGATGCACCAAGTGTTCGAAAAGAAAAACTTTGGATGGTCCCATACCCTTCAATTTTTCTTTTTGTGAATCACTTTTCAGATCTTCGGGGCAATATCTCGAAACAGTTTTCTAATTTTCGCCTTATCTCATACAGAATTCGATAATCATAATGCAATGTGGAGCAATGAAAAACATCCTCTCAGGAAAGAGATTGGCAGTTCTTGGGGAACAGCAGTAGCTTGAACAAAAACAAAAATCGCGGTTTTTGAAAAAAAAAATTAAATGAAAATTGATAAAATGGCATATCGCAATACCATCTAAATTATGAATCTTCCGTTTGGATCGACAGTCTCGGTCAATATAACGAAACGATTTCATGATATTCACGATGAGTCAAGTAGAGGGGGGGCACCTCTGAATTCTTCCCTGTACAAAAAATTATGAAGCTCTAACAGTCATATTTATGGAAAATTGACGACAGTGTCAAAACCATAGCAAATCTCTCAGAATGGGATGTTATACTGAATGTCAGTATACTGAATTTTCAGAATTGATGCCTAAAACAAATTGTCTCTTTTTATTTTTCAGCTTTTCATGGGATTTTCTCTCCTCGTTTCTAAAAAATAGAGTAGAAGTTATTAAAAAGTATTGTAATATATTTGTAGTTAGATTTAGGATCTGCCCCAAAATGTCACTGCGCTTGAAATTAAACCTTTAGATACCTAAAAGAGAAATTCTCTATTGGTCAGTGACACCTTGTTTTTGAAAAAAATTTGGAAATACAAATATATTTAATAAGAATAAAACCTCTACTTATCTTTGTGGACGTTTCGGGAACGAATCTGCTCCCGTTCTCAACACAATTAAAATATTTCTCTCTTCGTAAAATTTTACGAAGAGGTTTTATTCTTATTAAATATATTTGTATTTCCAAAAATTTTTCAAAAATAAGGTGTCACTGACAAATAAAGAATTTCTCTTTTAGGTATCTAAAGGTTCCATTTTTAAGCGCAGTGACATTTTGGGACAGATCACAAAATCTTCTGGGGCAAATCACAAAACTTCTACTCTATTTTTTTTAGAAACAAGGAGAGAAAATCCCATGAAAAGCTGAAAAATGAATGTACCACCTCCTCGAAGAACTTACAGACAGTATTTGTCTCTTTGTACCATATTCATTACAAGCAACATGAATTGCGTGTCAGAAGAAAATACTAGGGTTCTTATATTCAAACCTTTTTATCGGAATGTGAGCAATATATCGATAAAGTCTGCATCCGCTGACAGTGGGTGCATTTTTTTAAATAGTCTAATTTTTACCTCTCAAGTTGTAGCGAATGATGAAACACCCTGAATCAAAAGTGCATCTTCCATGACAAAAAATCCACTTCGGATCGTTATATTCGGAACATATTGCGCATCAAATGGCAATCGGCCATTTGATGCCGTCCAAATCGATCAAACTCTCCCCTCTAAATTGAAATATGCGGGGGGAGTAAAAATGCATTTATTGCCAATGATCGGTCAGACGTGTCGAGTCGAACTGCCCTCGATGTTTCGTAAAAACGGGAGTGGGTATTGAATTTCTCCATTTTGTTCATCGACGTCGGTTTATCGACCATATCTGCTGATGTTGCACCAACCTTTATAGCCCACTTCAGAAAAATCACTCCCAGTATTTCTAACACATTTAATTACCATTCGATACAACCTACTCGAATTTTATTACAGTGGTACTTTCGAGGAGATGAGGAGGTGGTGCAGCTTTAGTTTAAAGCGGCACAACCCAGTCCATATTTTTGATTTTTTATTTATTTTATTATCATTAAATTTATTTATATATGTTATATATTTATGACAGAGCTATCACGTACGATGAATTAGGCGAGGTTGAAAATATGAAATTCGTGATGTTACATTAGTAACAGATCATGATGTGAAAATAAATATATAAAATCAAAGTTCAGAATTAACTATAGGCTCTTATCACATTAAGAAATTGTATCTGTTCTTTGTTGTTCTATGTAAGTAACAATATTGCTTCATCACTTGTAACTTTTCATGTACTGAAGTTGGTATATATTTTTGTCTCTCATTTTATCCTGACATATCATTTTGTGTATCTCGACACGATTCATGTCATGAAAGTTTTCCGACAGTCAAGAAAATTCATGAATATATTATACTACAGGCAGGATAATGATAGTGCAAGGTTTACCGAACTTCATGCAGGGTCCTAAAACAATAATTCTGAATTTTTTCCTCACGCCGAATGTAGATTTCTGAAATGGTGTTCCTAAATCAATACTCTACTCTATACAGTGCTGCTTTGATATTTCCTCCTTAGCGAGAAATGTCGAATTCGAAGGAAATATTAGGTATCGAAAAATTGAAGCTATAAGTGATACAAAAAAAATCACGTTTTCAAAACTCGACTTCACGACCACTAAAATTCATTTCTTGTCTCTATTTCTCGATACACATGAGATTCTTGGAAAATTTCACCTACATGCGAGATATCAGGTAGAAAGCCATCCTTTTGAGATGGAAATGTGGGCACAAAGAGTTTTAACCTCTGATATGTTATATTATTAAGTCAAAAACCCATAATTTCGAAACATGCCTCGAGTTGGGTCAGGCCTAAGGCCTACATTTCGTCGGAATGAAATGCACCTGGTGTACTAGTCTGTGTTTTTTTTTACGCCCTGATTCCTTAATCTTGTTCAATGTATGAATACAAGGCTCTGTATTCACATTCCAACCCAACCTCATTGTTATAACTATAGGATTTCAAAAGAATATTCAGAAATAAAATGAAAAATCTTGCAGGGGTTTTAGTGACTTCACGATACGTGATGTAGGCATACGGCTACATTGAATTTGATGCCAAGCGTTTTCAATTTTTTTTTTATCTGTGGACAACACGAAAGGGAAACCTATGATGTTCGAGGAACATCGTGTTAGCCAACGGTGGAATTTTGGGAAAGGTGGAAGGTGTTGGAATTTTTCTTGAAAGTTTGGAGGTTGTAAGGAAAGACTTCACTAGGCAAAGAATTCCATAACTTTACCCTTCTATCGATGAACGATGCTTGGTATAGGGATGTTCAAGTCTCGAGCCTGACAGTGTAAGGGTGACCAGCTTGAGCTCGTCTGGTTTGTCTACTAGGAATCGCGTGGTGGTATAATAGATGATATTTCCGTTGAGCACCGACCGTGAAAGTACCTATAAAAAAAGCAAAGATCGCCGACCTTTCTACGATGATCTAGAGAGGTCAATGATTTGGTGAGTGTTGTGTCATCGACTAGGCGAATAGCTCTCTTCTGAATTGAATCTAAGAGCTTTAGCGTATGTTTGGGGGCTGAGCTCTGAGTCACGGTGTTATAGATTTGTGCGCCACAGATTTCATGTGACTCTGTAAAAAAATTGAATAAGGACGAAAATCATTGAATTTTCAAATTACGACATGGAAATCTGCATACAGAAACTATCAATTGATATCTGATCACGCAATTCGTTATTCAAGTTGAAACAAAAATCAGACCGACATCGCGTTCAATGTATCATTTTCCTATTTTATATAATATTCAAATTGGTTATAACTTTCTAACATTGGTTCCCAATGAATAGAAATATATAAGACTCGCCAGCTTATCAAATTTCTTCGAGACAAAGTGAAAAATGACTAGAGAAACTTTTTTTCAGCCAGATTATCTTTCTCGGCGCTTCCTTTTTGGTATTAAGTACAACAGATAATTTCAGTGGGTCACGAAGATGAGCTTCACAATATACCCATTAATTCTTCTAATGGACCCGCCTCCTTTTCTGATAGGCATAATCCAGGTGCGCTCGCAACATTTTTGAATAATAATTCAGTTAAGCAGATCCCAAAATGATAGTTTACACCTTAGGTTCATTATAATGGTTGCTTTAAATCATCCGGAAAGGCATCGATCACCTCGGCTTATAATTATGTATAATCATTTTTTTCCGTAGTGGAAATTGAATAAATAAAGTTGCGATGTATCGAAAATTTATTGGATAACTTGATGTAGCTGGCAACACTGTACTTATTGTTCGAATACATGATTTTCTCCTAAAAATCATGAATCAACAAATTTTTGGGTTGTTATGGTACTTAAAATACATAATCCTGAATAGATAAAAAGGTTTCATGTGAAATTTTCTATATTATTATCAGAGCGTAAATTGAAAATGATCATGGCCCCAGAACAGTGCCCTGAAGTATTCCCAGCTCTGGTCGTTGAGTGTTGATCCTCAAATTCAATCACTTCAACTACTTCTAAAATGATTGAATAACGTTAAAACTATGGTGGCTAATGATGGAACTATTTCTATCTCTTGTTCGAAAAGCTATCCGCAGGCACCACAATCAAAACTATTTCGGAAAAATGCTTATTTTCATCAGCACCATCCAATTTTTAATCAGTTCCTAGTGTATCCAGGGTAGGAATTTCGTGATTGAAATAACAATTCTAATGGAAAATAATTTATATCCTAATATATTAGTACGTTGAAAACAATGAACTACGGTGGATATATACGCGTTGGATACTATACTTCAACTACAGCTGTCTGAATATTGAATCGAGTTGAAACGATAATATTTGCAGTGCAAACGGTAGGTTTTGACAGTTGTTTTTGCTGCCCAGACACAGAATAGAAAACGGCCATCAGATAAAATCAATTTACATTCGATTGTCACTGTCTGTAGATGTCTCCTAACCATCAATCATATTTCTCACCACTCATCCCCTAACGAAAATGTTAGTTTCAATGAGAAACCTATCATCAACTTTCTCCAAGACGCAGCAGATGGGTTCTAGACGGTCCTTTGTCGCTAAACACGTGACCGCAGCCTGTTTGAACGTTCTCAAACGAATTGACGTATGACGTATGTCATTTCATTATGGTCGAGGGCAGTTGTCACCAAAACAAACTCAATTCCGGCCAAATTATATATCAATTTGGAGGACGAAGAATGCTTGACAGGTGTGGAGCCTGACGGTAATTTATTGTTTTATCCTGCTAATGGACAAGGAATGAAATGGATATGCTGGTTGGATAATTTAGTTGTTTTTTAGTGTTCAGTGGTACCAATTTTATCATTTATCACCTCCACATGCAATGTTTGGACTGATTTTTGGGCTTCATTGTTTCCAAAATATGCTGAAAGCATCAGTTGAAAAATATTTCATTCTAGCGATCTCTCTTGAAAAAATTATTTTTCCTCTCCAATATATTGAATCTTGATTTTTTTCGGTTATAAGTATATTCTTTCACTAGTGAACAGATCTGTACTGAATGTATAGTAGCGTTGACCTTGAAAACCTAGGTGTCCATTTTTGAAAAGCATCACAGTGCTGGAAACTATTCCTAATATCAAAATTAGGTCAACGTACTCGTTGGAAATATATATTTATCATACTAGATGGTCTGTATGCCATATTTTTTTTAATTGTCGTATATTTGATTTTCTTTTGCTTTGAAGTACACATTTTTTCCACTATACCTATCCTATTTTTCAGTTCTCCACTTCTGAAATTATAATGAGAATACATCTAATTAGTTTTCGAATTCGAATGCAATGTTTGATGATAAATCGAGTTAATTAGACAATATTTCATCAATTTTGAAGTGGCTAATTAATTTTTAATTGGCCTGGCACCGTTAGTTGACGCTCGTATCTTTGATTTCACCACACAATCTGGTTAATTTTAATTTAATTTTGACACTATAATGACATGATTTATAGAAAATCGTCGATATAGTGGAAAAATATTCCAGTTCATGCTATATTACTTTAGAGCTTATAACTCTCGATTCTTCGAGTAATAGCCTAGAAGATATCTAACTTATTATAAACCTCCAGTGAAAATTCTAATTGATCCGGCAATGCATTGAGAGATCCTACCTGATATGGTAATAAGTCGTGAGTATTTTTTTCGTACCTTCAGAAGCATTCCAACAGCGTAATCTGAGGTGTTTGATCTGAAATATTTAGACATGCATTCTACTGCTTTCGGCTGACAAATCACCTCATCAATTGAATACTTCGTGGTAGAAAAAACAACAGCTGAAATATGTTAATGTGTCATTTATATTCAGAAAAAAACCATCTACTTGAATGCAGTCAGTCGGTAGTGAAGGTTCGCATTTTAATGTTTTAATAAGTCGATGATAATAAGCTGTTTTCCGCATATCATTAGGCTTAAGAACTTTGTTGAAAGTCTTAGGTATCGCTAAGTATCATTAGATTTACTCGTTTGCGATCTATAGTTGGGAGATAATAAATAAATTATAGTAATAAAGTGGGTAATAAACTGCCTGTTGATAACTCAATAACTGAAGAATGTAAGTACGTCTAATAACATTAGATCGTGATGAAATATTGTTGTTGCAATGCAACGTTTTTATTCACAATCAGATTCATTTAGAATCAGAATCGCCGAAATTTTTCATCAAGAAATGACATTTTGCTCCTCCTCAAAAGTCATTGAAATTACTAAGAAAAATATCGGGATTTGTTGAATGAATGCTATTTATATACTTTTGATTGTTTGATATCAATAATAATATGGAACCATGTGATCGAATGTATTTTTTCATCAGGGCACTGAAGATCAACTTGAAAAAATTGCTCTCTCTGTTATTGTTGGAACAGACACAAGCAGACCAATAGCATGACTGCTAAATAACTAAAAACGGTAATTTTGCACTTATCATGCGGTGGGTTTTTTTTCGATTTTTTTTTTACTTACGTATTTCGACCTCAGGAATCCGAATTTCACAATAAAAACGTTTGCAAACTTATATTTTTCGAGATATTCCAGGAAAAATTATGAAAATTAACCTTCTTTCTTTGGGTCGTTTTGGGTAGGCATGGAGTTTCTTTTACTCACACAGGATACTTTTTTCACCTTCCTTGAACATTCAAGAAGTCAAAAAGAAGGGAAAACATCCTCGAATTTGTTAAATCAACGATCTTCAGCATCTTGAAGGAAGGTGGATCTAGAATTTTTCATATGGACGGCGCTGTCAAATGAGAATCTACGTCAGAATCACTAGTTCTGTGAGTCGAAATATCACAGATGCACATTCGACAGCGCCGTCCATAAGAAAGAAAGACTCATCAAAGATGATAAAGACGATGAATTGAACTTCTCAGAGCATGTTTCTCCTTCTTTTCCGCTCCTAGAACGTATAAGAAAGATATAAAGAGTATCTTATGTGAGAAATGAAATTTCGAATGGCTATGGTGCCTACCCAAAACAGGCCGAATTGCTGAAATTCCGGATCAACATCGGCACAAATCTTGTGGAGTATTTTGTATCTGGTTGATCTGGGCTTGGAGAGATTGTGGTATTCTTTTTGTGTTGCGAGCGAAGCTTCCGAAAACATTCCGCAGGTGAGATAAAACGGCTTTGTCATAGATGCAACTAAAATATCTATGAGCCGTGCCTATTTCAGGATCTCTTTGTTTATACCTATATCCGTATTTTGAATCATTGACACTTTTATCCTATGCGCTAGTTTCTGAATAGTTGAGTGGGGAGGTGACTCATTAGGATTTTAAATTCGTCACATACACAGCACTTGTATGAGTGTTTAGATTTGTGAAGGTAATAGCAGTAAGTGGCTGATCTCATTTGAACCATTTGTTGTTAAGTTGAAGTTGATGTGAATTATTAACGAAAGTTTTTCGATTACATGTGATTTTTTCATAATTTTCTCTGAATAATCATTTATTTCAGTTTCAAAAACTGCTCATTATTGATTGAAATATCTTTTGTGATATTTCATTATTATAACTGCTCTACTGAAATGATTGGAATTGTATTATATTTTCAGTTCGAGTGATCTAAGATATATCTTACCAAAACTCAACAAGATAAGTAGAGGTTTTATTCTTATTAAATATATTTTTATTTCCAAATTTCTCAAGAACAAGGTGTCACTGACAAATAGAGAATTTCTCTTTCAGGTATCTAAAGGTTTAATTTCAAGCAGTGACATTTTGGGGCAGATCACAAAATCTGTACTTACTAAAAATATATTCAAATTACTTTTAATAACTTCCACTTCATTTTTTAGAAACGAGGAGAGAAAATCCCACAAAAAGATGGAAAAATGAACAAACTATATATGAATCTTGTTTTCTTCAAGCGACTGAAAATCTCTTGAAGACAACACTATTCTAAATACTGTCTGTAAGTTCTCCGAGGAGGTGGTACATTCATTTTTCAGCTTTTTGTGGGATTTTTCCTCTTCGTTTCTAAACAATAAAGTAGAAGTTATTAAAAATTATTTCCATATATTCATAGTAAGGACAGATTTTGTGATCTGTCCAAAATGCGCTTGAAATTGAACCTTTATATACTTTCTTAATTGAAAAAAAAAACACAATTTGTTTTTTTTTTAATTTTGTTCACTAAACTAGGTACAACTTTGATATATTCATCATTCTTCCGAAAGTTCTAACTTTTTGAAAAATCTTCCTGTTTTCAATCGGATTGTTTGGTCACAAAAACTATATTTGCTCAAAAATTCTATCCACTATGTATTCGAAAGAAGGATTATAAAGACGAAACAGTTTGAATAAAATCTGGTTTTGAAAATTGTCAATTTGCTTTTTGGGAAGTCAGTTCTTTCAATGAGTAATGTCCATATTTCTACCAAATTTCGTGATTTTTGACATGCTTAGTACAAGTTGTGAAATATCTGAATAATTATTTTCATTTTCAACAATATTGCAATTGATTATTTTTGTCGCAAAAACTGTGACATGTGAAGTGAACTCGGTGATTCAGTGTGACGTCACATTAAACCTCCTGCATCACAGATTAGCTACTTTGATCTTTTTCCAAAGCCAACGAAAATGTGAAATATGAGTCTTAAATTTTGGATTTTGTTTGTTATGAAACTAGCATAACCTCTTTGGGAACCATGTTGGGAACTTTGTCAGACTTATCTTCATCAATTCGAAATAAATTCGATCTGACACGAAACGAGTCCATAAAGAAACCCACAACAACCCATACTGAATTTCAAATCTCATTACCATATACCCTATGCGGAATCTTACTCATCTGCTATCCAAACAAACCTGAGAACTCTTTTACCGTTACACATTTACCATAAAACGCACATATATCATGTATCGTCCATTATTTGGACCCGGTAAACCGATGAAAAATTGATAAATCAAAAAGCCCGTGAATGAACTAGCATCCCCCTGTATGCATATCGGGTGCGTGTTTGCATACATTCCGTCCGAGACCGAAAAAGGGTTGGATGCAGTGTGAGAAGAAGGCACAGGTAATACTCTGTCCGTACCCAAGAACCTGACCTTGTGTCCTTTTGACTCTGCTTTCTTCAGCCAGATGGTGTTGAAAGAAGCCTTTGTATCCATTGTTGCAGATGCCGGGATTATTATGTCAAGAATTCGTGGATGATTATGTCTGTTCCATGACTTTTTGTGTCGCTTCGTTCGGGAGGAAGAACTAGGTCATACTGTATAATAACAGTTTTTTTTTTTGTTTCAGATGATACGTGATTGATACCTACGGTGAGTATTATAATGATTGCCGAAACTATCTCAATATGAGAGCTGAAAAAAAGTTGAAGGAGAAGTGACTGTTGGAGTCTAGAGAGTATATTTTCCAAAAAAAAAACTGAAAAATTTACGATTCATCGAGAAAGAATGATCATTTCAAATGGAACACCCATCACAACGTTTTTTGAGGGGAAGAACTGGCAACAATATCGATGCTCGATAGGCGATGACCTCCAGTTACGTTTTTTTTTATTTTCACTTAGTTTACACTTCATTTGGTAAGGACAACTCACTGAATAAATCTCTTAGGCATTCTGAGTTGAATCACCCTGTATAATATAAGGTGTTACATTTGAAAATATTTTCATTCGCTCATCACGTGATCTATGGAAGCAATCTTGGTACTTCTCGTAATGAAATAGTTGAAGGGGTGGGTTAGAAATATCGTTTTAATCAAATAAAATGAGAAGATATTAAAAATTATTTCAATATATTTGTAGTAAGGACAGATTTTGTGATCTGCCTCAAAATGTCCCTGCACTTATAATTCAACCTTCAGATACCTAAAAGAAAAATTCTCTATTTGTCAGTGACACCTCGTTTTTTAAAAATTTATGAATATAAATATATATTCAATAAAAATGAAAATAAAACTTCTACCCATCTCAGTGGACGTTTCGGGATCGAATCTGCTCCCGTTCTCACAAAATCTGTCCTATATATTGATTGATAATATATTGATTATTGATTAGTTTTCATAACTTCTACTTCATTTTCCAGAAACGAGGAGAGAAAATCCCACAAAAAACTGGAAAATGAATCGTTTTTTATCTGATTTCATTAATTTGATTATTTTTTTTTTATTCGTAAATAACTTATAATTCCGTCTTCGTGTGAAATTTACAAGTAAATTTTCCAGAACTTTTTTGGGTTGCCGCATATGGTGATGAAAACAAATCACAAGCTTGTTCATCCTTATTCTCTTTCAGAAAAAAAAACATCTCATTGTAATCGTCAAAATTCACACCTATCTTAACGGAAATAAAAACGAATGCCTTTATAATATAGAATAATAAGATTCCAGTAAAATATATTTCTTCAATTTCGATTTCATGAAAAAATTTAAAGTGTTCTCGATCATATTTATTCGTCCAATAATTTTTTTTTGTTGTAACTGATTGAAATGCGAAATTCAACTTACTTTCCCACCAGATCATTTGTTTTATGGCGCTCCGAACCGTTCGAAAATAATGATACTAATAGTACTTTTAATGACTCTGATCCAATACCTACATCATTATCGCTTATTACACTGGATGTCGGTTATAATTATCAGTTTTTTTTCTTGTATTTCCGGTGAAATTGCATCACGCTTTGATCGAAATCGAAATTGGGTTCTTCATATCATGTTTCTGTTTCATGATATCATGCATGTCCATGATCATTAATCAACAACTCTTGCATAGGTGGAATCGACCCAGTTCTGTCTTGTTTTTTCTCTGGAAAAAAACATGCCTAATTTCCTTGTCGATTTATCACAATATAATATACTTTTGGTATTCATCGCAATAGTTACCCAATCTGTATAGTCACACTCAACTTGTCAGCCATTGACTTTGGCATTTTTCAAATGAAATTTTGTAAAATAAACCTTCCTAGCAGTGAATTTCCAGGGACAGTGCCCAAATTCTGTAGATAATATTCCTGAAATTTCGATGAATGTAGGACACATTTCTGATATTTCTTTGGAAATCTGCAGCATGTGTACTAATAATATACAATATTAGCAGATTCTACAGATATTCTGTTATTATTTCGAGCTATCTGATAGGAACTTTCAATGAACTATTATTGCTTCATTGTTAGTTTCAACTATACAAACAATAACTATATGAGTACCTGCCTATGTTACGAGTTGTATCCTCAATTTTTCAATAATACTTCAATTGAAAAAAATTATCTGTCGATATGGTGTATCATTTTTGGTTTTGATGGTCAATATTTGATTTTGCAGCGTCAATCAGTGCCATTTAACCTAATACACGAACAATCGTACAACAATGTGACTATCAAAGTACCGAAACATGAATTTTCTGTTGTTAGTCCGATAATTCACACATTTTAGGCTCCAAACAACTCGAAGGTTTTTTTTTTGTGGACAACACGAAAGGGAAACCTTTAATGTTCGAGGAACATCGTGTTAGGCAGCGGTGGAATTTTGGGAGAGAAGGAAGGTGTTGGAATTTTTCTTGAAAGTTTGGAGGTTGTACGCATCAGGAAAGACTTCACTAGGCAAAGAATTCCGCATCTTTGCCGTTCTATTGATGAACGACGCTTGGTATAGCGATGTTCGGCAGGTCTCGAGGTGCACTTTTTCGACAGTTATAGGGCACTAACTCGCATGTTCGCGATAGTTTCGAGTTCCAACGTGCGAATCATCTTCAGGCGTGCTCGATACCGAGCGTTCGCGATTACGACCAATTAAAAAGTCGCCGTACACATAAAATAAATCATGAGCCGCTGCTTGTCGATGAGGTTCGGATTTGTTACCCTCGCAAATTGGCCGTAATTGCTTCGACGTTTGGTCGCGTTTCGCCTGTAAACACTAGATGCAGTCACGTTCGATCGTGACCGAATTATACCGAGTGTATCGGATGGCTTCTCGCCTCGAGGTGGACGTCAAAGTGACTTCCGAATAGGGCTTGGAAGCAATAAAGTGGTACCGGTCAATAACGTAACAACTGTAAATGTAACAGACTGTTGATGAATTTTTTATTCCACCGAGTGAGTACAGCTTCCAGATGGTTTGGAAATTATCAAAATCTAACTGTCTCATAAGTATGTACATTATTATTATATGAAAGAGCAAACCTTTCTCGGGAATAGTTGTACAATAATTTTCTCATTCTTAATTTTAAACTTTGTGAGACTTTCCTCATCTCGACAAAGTAACTCGAAAAATTCGGAATAATTGTTGCTTCGTCCAACTATTTTCACAATTTTTTTTATTTCTTTTCAATTTGTTGACAACACGAGAGGGAAACCTATAATGTTGGAATTTTGGGAGAGAAGGAAGGTGTTGGAATTGTTCTTGAAAGTTTGGAGGTTGTAAGCATCAGGAAAGACTTGAATAGGCAAAGAATTCCACAACACAATTGTTTTCGTCAAGAAAATGAGACATTTCTCAATTCTCCATCAGAGTTAGCAAGTACCAAAATTTTTTTCTCTAGTTATAGTATTAATTCAAAGACGAATCTATAAAGTTATGTTAAGTCGAGTAGCCGTGGCTAGACTTCCCCTAACTTAATTTCACTAGTCGTATTGCATATAACGAAACCGGAAACAATGACATTTATTATTATAATCGTACTAGCATATATCTTCGATGTTTTTTGTGCTACCCGGTAGCTCCACTGCCTTTTAGCTCTAACCAATTGTGACATTGTGGGTTCTGGCACGAGCTCCAACATTACTTAATCTCACATTCAATAACGCCACAAAGGATAATTGCATTGTTATGGTGTTTTTCCTTTTGCCGTCTCATTTTTATTATTACTGTTTCGCTGACATTGATTTTCTGTCACTCACTGTTAACCTTTCGCTATGTGCTTAGGTAATCGTATTAGGTATCTCTCCTTTCTCTGTTCGAATTCATGGTATACAGGGGCGGCTCGTGTGGGAAATTATCAATACAAGGGTTATTAGTATGAATTGAAAAATAGATCACAGAAAAGTGGTCATTCTGACGCGCACAAGCTAGAAAAGGTGGATTTTTTTATGAACACCGATGTACATAAGCCAGAACGAATTTTATTGGTAGGAATCAGCGTCCTTCCCATGTTGCCAAGTCGTGAATATCAAGCCTGCGTCAAAAACTTCCAAGTGAAAGCGTGAAATCAGCAAATTCAATTTATTTCACAATATCATTCTCAAACAAACTGTCCAACGAAAAAAATTGTTGAATAGATCGTCAATACAAGTTACTGTACTGTATTTTTTTTTTTTCAATCACACGAGATTATGATGTTGTAATGAATCATTCATGTTATCAAATGACTTTTTAAACTCTACTCTCGTTAAGGAAACGTATTAATTTTGCAACAGTGCAATCTGATATTTCAATCGATCTTGTAAGCAGTCAAGTTTTTCTACAATTCTATGTTGTAGAAATGAATTGTCTATTCAGCCGTAATTACTCCTTTCAATACTGATATAATCAATTTTAATTGGCTGACTATTGAATTTATAGAGTAGGTAAGAAGTCCTTAGCAGGCGCGGATCATTGGGGGAAGGGGGGGGAGTCTTATGCTCCTTTTCTCTGTCACTCAGAGTCGTTTAAATGATAGTTAATTACTGTGACATATATCTTAGAAGTGTCGTTTTTCTCATTTTTGGAAACAATACTCAACACAACCAAGTTTGATTCCAAAATGAATCGTCAATAAAAGTTTCCAAATATAAAAGACTGATCCAAGGCAGTCGATGTCTGGAACTGCTGAAAAAAACTAGTAATTCAGATTTCCACCAACGGATAGAAAGGAAATCCTTGAGGAACCCCGTGTACATGTAGTTTCCCGATAATTAGGATAATCCCCCCCTCCCCCTAACGCTAACAGTGCCCCCCACATTGCCATCCGAAAAATTCAATCAGATTTCCAATTAGTCGGTATTCGATTTTCCGTCGCGCAGAAACTCCCGGTAATACCTTGCTCCATATCCTGTCAAGGGGTGAGTCCTGTCCGCGAGGGTGGAGGGTGCAATCAAAATGGTCGGTCTCCGAATATCGCAATTGTCGGTTGATCTGTGTTCGCGTGCAGGAGAGGGAGGGAAGCCAAGGTTAAACCCTCTGGAAAACGATCGCTATAGAAGAATATATACCGACCATACGATTATCAGAATAAAATGAAATTTTCGACAATAGTATACGATACTTCATACACTGTCTGTCGATTGATACGGTCACTTTCTTCCAATATCCAATATCGAGTTATTGTGCCTAGTTAGTTGTTTCTCATCATAACATCATTGTCCGTGGACAAAAACGCGCGTTTAATATCTAATCTGCAGTGTTATCTCTGATTAAAGCCGGATTTATGCACAGCGCTTTTTCTTTAATTATTTATTACTCAACTTTAATTTTTCACTATCCTTTATTTAACCAACTTCGATCTTTTAGCGAAAAGTTAAAGTAAAATACGATGCGCGATTCTGTCATTGATAATTTCTTCTTCTTTTTATCAATTGTGGTTAGAATTTTTTTTCAACTTTGCCACTTATTTAGACAGGAATTAAACTCTCATTGAAAAAATAATTGAATTTCTGTGAATGCAATAATGTAAGACAGTGAAAACCTTATTATTTGAGTTTGAATTCATCACTTTAAACTCTCAAAACACAAATAATCATATCGGGCTAAGTACGTAAGCGACTAGTTTCACATGACGAAGTAGAGTTTCAATTCATTAAAGTATGTGCATAAAGGTGAAAAAGTCCTTAATGAAATGTTCAATTAAATAAAAGTTAATGAAAGAGAAAAGTAAAGATGAAGCGCCGTGCATAAATCCACCTTAAACAACAGGCCTTGAGGTTCCCTAATGATCCTGATGATAAAAAAGTCATGGTGTGGTAGGGCACGACTATTTTCTTGCACTATAAACGTTTAACTTGTGTTTTCCACTAGATGTATATCACAATTTTCGGTTGATCTGTATTTGTTGGCTCGGGGGTGAGAAAAGATGGTTGTATCCCCTCGCTTGGGGCTTAACCACTCGCAGATAACGTCATCTATCAGTCATGGGCCCCGCTGGAATAGGATATCGTTGACAGCAATGGGCTCTCTTCTTGTTTATAGCTGATTTGTTGATTCACCGAGCTTCAGAATGTCAGACTGTCACTTTATTTGTGCTGGAGAGGGGCCTTTTGTCAAATAATTTTCCATACACTTGAATTGCTAGGAGTTGCTGAATGTTCGTATTGTCTGTCACCAATATAAATGTTAGAAAAGGTGAAGACGAGGCTCAAGGAGATAGGAAAATGAATGCTAACATATATTCAGGTGTGAGAAAAATACAAATAGAGCGATATTCTACTAGATTTAGATGAAATACGAAATTAATTATATATTCTCAAATGAACATTGTTAACTCCAGACGTACCGAGATACTTAATCTTATACAACATTTTTTGAAACTATACTGTTTCATTAAACTATGGCACATACCGAAACTTGACACTGTAAAAACATTATCCCTTCACGCATTTCATAAAAGGTGTACAAATTTGCTTATTAGCAGAAAAATATGTATAATTACCACAAACACTATCAGAACTAATTATGCCTCATGAATAAATATATAGGTTTGTTGTGAAACAAGGAAAATGCCTCGGAAAATTCAGTGTCGAATCTAATTATAGAGATAAGTATTCTACATCTTATAGGAAAGGAATTTTTGATGAAATCCGTAATTCCTTATTCAACACATTCCTAGAGGAAATCAAACGAAGTGAAATTTGAAACAAACAGAAATTATTGATATTTTTCATTCATTTGGTTCGAGATATTGCAGAGATATCATTTTTATATTCGAAAACAAAACAAGAATCTGAAAGAATTCATTCAGCTAAAAATTCATATTTTGAATTGCTTAATTTTTCATAATTATTTTACTCTCAATAATGGTGACGTGACTTATATATTTTTGTAATATTTTTAAATTAATTAATAATATCAATTAATTAATTAATAATTAATATTTTGTTAATGCTTACAGACCTAGTGATTTTTGGGAAAATCAAATTATTAATGGTTTTGTGAATTGAAGAAAACCCCGTTTTATTTTAAATTTCAATTTATATAGAAAACCATTGGCATTTGGAATAAAATATAAAAACGATATTCTCATTTCCACCAATGGACGTGTCCTTGGGTTTTCTTACAATATTAATTATACACTCTGCACTATTCTATAATATTTACCATTGAGGTTATTAACATTCGATAATATCGCTGATAGGGATCAATTTTCAATGAAATTTCTATGTTTATTGAGCACACGCATCAATCATAAAACTTCAAATTTCAATATTTCATCCCAGCTATCCTCCTTCGACTATTTCTAGAGGTGGGTGTGAACGTCACATTCATCATTATAATTATTATTTTATATGCGTACAAAACGTTTGGGCAACTATTATAAGATATTTATGACCGGTTCTAATCGAACTATGTTGAAAGTCTTCCCCACATAAAATAACAGGTTTGTTCATATTTATTAGGAGTTGTTAATGATATGTCTTCAACTTATATCATTGAAAAATGTTAGCATCAGTATTTGTATGGAAATAACTTGCATTCAGCGAAATGTTGTATCGAAAATGATCTTGCTGAATGAAATCTTGCTTAACGATGTTTTTATTGTGAAAAATATAAAATGAATAATCGAAATAAATGGACAAGAACTGGAAAAAGCATCTTTGGAACAAAAATTTGGAAAAATATGCACAAATCCATGATCTACAAATAACAGGAATTCATTCAAAAGAATAATGTTCTTAGATATAACTCAGATATCGAACAGGGGTGAGAGAAACATAGGTATAGGTATCGATAAATCACACAACTCTTTTATTTTCACAGTTCTCACTTTCCAGAAGATCTCAGGAACCATTCATTATGAATGTGGCAACGCTGTGAAAGCGTTTTCGGAGAATATCACCAACGTCTCAACTCGAACCGTTCCAGAAATACCATTGTTGTACCTCCAAAAAAAAAATCCAACCCTGTATGCCTGGCTAGTGGGTACAAATAATGAGTGGTAGATTCACGGATAAAACGTTTATCTTCGAATAAATCGTACATCTGCGGATAAATCGTATCTTCTGGCAACGGCGCACCGTTCGATACCCCCTCTCCCAGCCGCCCTTCTCCGATCTCCGCCGCTGTTATGCATGAGCTTGCATTTAGGTGCGATACCGCAGTAGGGCCACAAACGTGATCGAGTCATCTCAAAATAATTCGGAGTCGCGTCGTTGCCACGTTTCCGCCGTTTTCCCGTAATAGTGAATTTTTTTCGCAAGCAGCAAAACGGTGACTCGGTACTATTATTTCGAATAGTTTTCGAGCGGTAGTTCTAGGTTGTGGAATAACTTTGTTGAGTTGTGGTTTCTTGATGTGAATATGTGAAAATCGGGGTGATACTAGTGACTACTGTCTACAGGTTAGTCGGTATCATATTCATTGTTTTCAAACTTCAATTTTCTCTCCTCCTTTATGGAATGACAATAGGAAATATTATAATTATCTCAAAATTTAACTTCTAGATGCCCAAAAGGGAGATTTATTGGTAACACTGAGTGACACCTTGTTTTTTAAATTTTATAAAAGACAAATGGATAACAAAAAAATGATTTTCATATGGTGCCAACTTGTTGAAACTCACTGTATTGTCATATATCGCTATTAATACAACTGTTGCTAGATTCTTATCATCGAAAAAATTAGAATGACTCAAAACAATGAGATTCAAAAATGGAATAACGATAAAAGTACAGAGACGAATAATTAATGTTATTTACATGTGAATCATCATTATTTGTTGGAAGCTAACAAACAATTACATTTAATTGCGTCTCATTTCTTCCACACATTTTTTTTCTCATCGAAGTAATGATTTAATATGGATATTGTACAGCTTCGATCAACAACTCAAGAAGCATGTGAAGATTTTCAGTGGTATTTATCACGAAGTGTTTCTCTCTACGATCAAGCAAAAACATTGTCAACATGATGAAAAAGCTATATTTTTCACACTAGTGTATTGGTATACAGAAACTTGCTCTGATACGAATCATTGACTTATACATGGACACCAGCGTTTGATAGTGTCAGTTTTTGAGTTTTGAATTTTTGAATTGCATCTGAATATCTGAATCTGAATATTTCCAAGAAACAGATCAATTCTATCGTAGGATAAATATCGTGTGCAACACGTACAAAAAGTATTTTTTGCACGCGGCATGTTATAACTGATACGTTGTTTAGCGTTTTTTTTATCTCTGGACAACACGAAAGGGAAACCTAGGTATAATGTTCGAGGAACATCGTGTTAGCCAGCGGTGGAATTCAGGGAGAGAAGGAAAGTGTTGCAGTTTTTCTTGAAAGTTTGGAGGTTGTAAGCATCAGGAAAGACTTCACTAAGCAAGAATTCCACAACTTTGCCGTTCTATTGATGAATGATGCTTGGCATAGCGATGTTCGACAGGTCTCGAGCCTGACAGTGTAGGGGTGACCAGCTTGAGCTCGTCTGGTTTGTCTACTAGGAATCGCGCGTGGTGGCATAATAGATGATATTTCCGTTGAGCACCGACCGTGAAAGTACCTATAAAAAAGGCAGAGATCGCCGACCTTTCTACGATGATCTAGAGAGGTCAATGATTTGGTGAGTGTTGTATCATCGACTAGGCGAATAGCTCTCTTCTGAATTGAATCTAAGAGCTTTAGCGTATGTTTGGGGGCTGAGCTCCAAACATGTGAACAGTACTCCAGGACAGGTCGAATTTGTGCTTTGTAGATCATGAGCAGTTGCTGGGATGTGAAGTATCTCTTCGCACGGAAAAGAAAACCAAGTTTTTGTGAAGCAGTTTTCGCAATGGACCTCACATGATCGTCCCATGAGAGAGCACTGTTGGTGGTGACACCCAGCATGGATATTGACGACCTCATAGGAACAGTGGTACCCGACATCATCAACTGCGTTAAATTTTTTTTAGAATCTGTTACTTTTTGATATACTCATCGAAAACATTACCTTGGTTGGTGTTCATTGAATAATGAATCTATTACACAACGGATCTTTCTAAAGTTAGCTAGCGACTGTATGTTTCAGACCTCTTTTCATATTTTGTGTTGAGAAAACTCGCTTTCTATCATGGATATCGAAATGGCCGATTATATGGATTCTGAAAAAGTTACGTGAAAATTTTCAGCCAGCTCCATTCTGTTGTTTAGTTCATGGAAAAACTGCATCATAGAAGTTCCAGAAATATCGGAGGGACAATATAATTTTCATATGAGTATGTATAATATGTCAAATTCGAGATCTCGTATATTTTGATATCAAGAGACATTAAATTCGTAGTACCAAAGGACAACATATCACGAATATGTTTTATTCACAATAGACATCGATATTTTGTTTTGTTTCAGTGTTGTGTAAAATTGATAATAATATCACTATTTGTCAGGCTCGAGACCTGTCGAACATCGCTATAGCAAGCATCATTCATCGGTAGAACGACAAAGTTGTGGAATTTTTTGCCTAGTAAAGTCTTTCCCGATGCTTGCAACCTCAAAACTTTCAAGAAAAATTCCAACACCTTCCTTCTTTCCCAAAATTCCACCGCTGGCTAACACGATTGTCCTCGAACATTTTCCCTTTTGTGTTGTCAACAGATAAAAAAAATCTGAATATTTTTTTTGATTATGTCGAAAATAAGGGTGGTTCACTGTACACCCTTTAGGTTTATACTGATTATTTTTAAAAGTTGTTTTCAATTAGATTTTGTGTCACATGTTGCATGGTCCATTTCCTGAAAATATTTTGGGAATCCACATCCGGAACGACTATACGAGAAAAAATATCAATAATGACCTTTAGATCTATTTCCTGTGCATACACTCCGAGATTTACCCCAAATGAAATAATGTATGAAAACAACGTTGTCACTACTTTTATTAGAGTAGAACATAACAGAAAAGACACTATGAACCCGTACCCTTGAGGTGTGAATTCGAAGTTCACATTCTCGAGTTCCCGCCATCGAAACGTTTGCTATTCACGATTGATAACGTTACCTACATCTTTCAATTGTTATTGCACGATGTGTCACTATCAAGTCGTCATAAAACGCATGACGACTAGATATTGTTCAGTAGCAGACGGCATATTTGAACGTCTTTCCCATAAAATGTGCGATGAATGATATATGTCTAGTAGTTTATTTCAATTAAGTATGTCTGCGCATATCAATATGGATGGACACTTACAGTTCTGTTGATCGTCCATTGTTTTTGTGAAAGTATACTCATTACGAATTTATAATATGGGATCCTTCGATTTCTGTTCTCTCTTTTGATATCTGGAAATAATATTGCTGGGCTGAGCAAGATGTACCTTGGTATATACCTTATTTCGTAAATGGCAATTGATTTCGAAGTGTTTCAATAGCTTTAGATAACTCGATTCGATGGTATGTCGAACTCAATCAAGAATCGAATTGAAGAAACATGGAATGATCTATTTTCGCAACCCGATGATATTTTCCAGGACGAGAAGATTCTTTTGGGGTCTTGACAACACCAGGCCTGCCAGTGACGGAAGGAGTACTTTTCAGTTTTCTGGTATACCACTAGCGAGGTATAGAGTTCCTACGTAACATTTGGTTGTAGGAACTTCATACCGTGCTCTTGGATGTACTTTATATCATCGAGGAAGACACATTCGTTTGCTGAACTCGGCCTCAACCTGATAGTGTTTATTTAGGAAATGTATATTACTAACCTAGGATTCACTCTGTACAACATAACATTTATATTGTGTACAAACTCAAATTAATCAACTTGGAATGAAACGTATGCTTGGTTCGGCTCTAATGTTTTTGACAGACCCATATTTTGTTTTATATTCAGGGCGTTCAAAAAAGACACAGCAATATTGTAGGGGGTGATTGCCCAGGCCATTTTATGAAAAAAAGTAGTACCGCATACGTTTTAGTTATGACAAAAAAATACATCGACGGGAATTGCTGACCTAACCTAACATAAATTTGTCTACAAGTCATTATGTTTGACAGATGACGTGTCTAATGACAGCACTTGCGAGGTAATGGTGGCAATCCAGGTTGCAGAGAATGATACTCTACAATCGATTTGTTTCATCTTCATTGCATTGAAATGATAATGAAGAAAATGATATTGTTTGCAATTCAACTCTCGTACTCCTTTA
This sequence comes from Gastrophysa polygoni, assembly GCA_963576655.1. Taxonomy (NCBI): domain Eukaryota; kingdom Metazoa; phylum Arthropoda; class Insecta; order Coleoptera; family Chrysomelidae; genus Gastrophysa; species Gastrophysa polygoni. The sequence goes on along the minus strand of OY755090.1, from coordinate 23,523,179 downwards.
TAAGGAGTAGCTACAAATATGGCAACTCCATATTTAAGCAGCGTCCATTGCAATAAGTAGAATAATCATTATGATTCATTGACTGTCCTTCAAGTTTATAGAGGTCGAAATGATAAAGAAACTAATGTTTTATGCTATTTTTGCATTTCTGAATATTCATATCCAGCGCATGCAATCTAACAAGTCGAAAGTATATCGTTTATTCCTGCTTTATTCGACTCGATTCAAACTGACATTGTCATGAGCGTACCATGATGAATTATTACGGGGAGTCGGGCAAAAAGTGCCACCATGGATTGTGGAACAAAAGTGATATATCAAAATTGTTATACTCGTGCTGAGTGTCGAATATTCATAATTCATTTAAATTTTTCTCTAATTTTTTTGCTATAGTGAAACAAATATTATAGTTACTGTAAGTTCTTCGTGGAGGTGGTACATTCGATTTCTCAGCTTTTCGTTTGTAAAAAATGAAATAGAAGCAAGTAAAAATTATTTCAATATATTTATAGTGAGGACAGATTTGTGATCTGCCGCAAAATGTCACTGCGCTGGAAATTAAACCTTTAGATACCATTTTTTTCAAAAACATGGTGTCACTGACAAATAGAGAATTTCTCTTTTATGTATCATTACAAGCGCAGTGACATTTTGGAGCAAATCACAAATCTGTCCTTACTACAATTATACTGAAATAATTTCAAATACCTTCTATTTTATTTTTCAGAAACGAGGAGGGAAAATCCCTCACAAAATCCGAAAAATAAATTTTATGGTTGTTGATAACCATTACAAATAATATTATATCGACCGACTTTTCCAGACACCCTGTTCATGATTCATTTCAAGTTAACAATGCAATATCTCATAATCATACAATAAATATTGAATTGATATGAGGTGGAAAATTTCGTAAGTAAGAATGATTCATTCACCGTTTATACTATCCAATCGATTCTCGTTAGAATCGATTATTTTGTTCCCTATTTTTGATATGTATATAACATATATATAACAAGTTATCAAACCACATGAGAAAGATCAGGGAATTCATTATTATTTGTAGCGAATGGATTAATATTGTTCCACACTGGAATAGCAACAAATTCATAATCGATAATTAATGATATTATTTCTGAATGTGAAATTGATATTGTGAAAATACACTATCCGTTGATTTTCCTGCTCACCTGAATGTAAGTTCGTATTCATGTTGTAAAGTTGATATCACGGTCTTTCTGGAAATATGAAATCACCATGTTACATACAGTATATTTACTACGGCACATACTGAATATAAAACGTGACTGTATGAAATTACACTTTCGATAATTGAAATTACAGTTCTGACATGTGATTTTACAAGCCACATTCATGAAACTTGCTCTCGACTATGAAAATATAAATCTGAGGATGAGTTGATCTGTCTCAGAATATTATTGTAATATTCATGTTTTGTAACAAGCATTTTTCAGGAATCGTTCTAATAATTACTGTTTTTATCAAGCATTATTCAGTGATCTTATAAGATATTGTAATATTGAGTTATTTACTGAAATATCATTAAATGAATAATATAAAAAAAAAAATGATTTCCTATAACTGTTGTTCGCTTGGTTGTATGAATTTTTTCACTGGTAAATGAACGAAATGATCAAAAAATTTTATTTGATTCATTCTGTCATCATGTCTCACAGAACATATTCAATCCATCACCCTATTGAAAAAAAATTCATCTTTCTATCTATCTTTTTTAAAAACCCACCTCATAAATTTTTTTGCTTTCATGCCTTTCTGCTGAATTATCATAACAATTAGGTGACCTGTAGACACAAATTTGAAAACGTCCTGTCAATGGTACGTTATATGATCACGAAATTGATTAAACAACTTGTCCAATCATGCTAGGATTATAATAGGATGAATTTGGATACGATTTTGTCTCAATATGTCAAAGGCTTTCGATTATACTATGATAGATGGCAATCATATCCAAAAATGAGAAAAATATCTGTGGATGTTGATAATAACATGTCGGAATCCAGAGATATTGAACGAGACGTTCCACAAGGATCTGTACTTAGGCCTCTAACATTTTCATTATATGTAAATGATCTTTCTGCTCATAATGCTGATGAAACCACTCTGGCAGTTGATGTTGAATTCCCTGCTGGATTTGCTCATAAACTTGACAGATTAGAAGAAAATATGAGCCTGTGGAGCAAAAAGGACTCATTGATCTTGATTTCCACTGATACTATAGCTATGCAATTCTCTTTTAGAAATCAACCGACTAGTCAATTCACTCTTGTTCAAATTGGAAAGGGAAGTTGTAACAAAATTTTAAGGAGTAATGCTATGCAATAAAAATATTATTATTATCATTATTATATCTAGTTTAGCCCTTATAAAAATAAAATGACCCACTTCAGTCCCTCTTTGGAGGGATTAAAGTGTTACAGCACGGCACTGACAGCGTACATAGCCCACCAGGCATTCGATAAATTCAATTATATTTTCTTATTTTCCGCTCAAGAAAATGCTGACAGGAAATAAAGTCGAGGCTTAAACTTGGCAATATTGCAGTCAAAATCAACATCTTTATTACTTGTTGTGCCGTATTACGAGAGTCAAGTTATTGTTATTGGATGCTTGTACAGGAAATTGAATTTTGGAATTTTTGCATTTCGGAACACCTACGTGTTGGCTAAGAATCGGCAACAGTACATCGACATAGAATCAAGATATCAACACAATATAAACAAATACACACAGAATATTATTTTCTGATATAACTGGTGTGCATATAAGATAACCTCAGCCTGGAATTGGAATTCTTCTTGAAAGTTTGGAGGTCGTGAGCATCAAGAAAGACTTCACTAGGCAACGAATTCCATAACTCTGCCGTTGTATTTTCTATTGATGAATGGCAGATCTCTAGCATGACACTTTTCTACGTACGTTGTTCTAGGGAAGTCAATGAATTCATGAGTGTAGTATCACCGACTAGGCAAATAGCTCTCCTCCGAGTAGAATTTGAGAGTTTCAGCGTATTTTGTGAGCTGGACTCCAAATATGTGAACAGAAATGCATCGTCAACATCAACTGGAGGATTGGAAGCTTCCGAAAAGTGCAATAAAAAATACAGTTCCGAAAATAAAAGAGCCTAATTGACTTGATGAGAGCACAGAGCCGGAACATCAGATTATCGATTTGATAGGTCATAAAAAATCCCATTCACAATGTTGACTTTTTTGTCACCGAAGTTCTCTGCATTCTCCTGGATATCTATTGTGATTCCTATACATAAAGAAGGAGAAACAGGTGATCCATCGAATCAGTTAGTTAACAACACTCTCAAAAATAATTGAGAAAATATTCAAAGAGAGGATTGTGGATTTCATACAAGACAATCACATACGTAGAAGTACTAATGATACAATTTTTGCATTTTTGAATTTGGCTTCTAGTAACATCAAGTATTAGCAGCAATATTATGCGATCTATCGAAAGCATTTGACTGTGTAAATCACAAAACTCTACTAAGGAAACTTGAATGCTATGGTTTTAGGAGATTGAGCTCGAACTGGGTTGAATCATACCTCTCAGGATGGTCAAAATCATCAGTGAACTCGGAAATGAAGGATGTAATGGGGGGTACCACAAGGATCTGTCCTAGGGCCAATTTTATTCCTCCTATATATCAATGATCTTGCAAAGTTGAACATTATGAGAAGCTTCACTATATTTGCTGATGACACCACAATATTGTGGCATGATAAAAATTTGGACAATCTTCAAGAAACCATCAATCATGATATGAAAGAAGTGAAAGAGTGGTGCGACTCAAATCTATTGGCATTCAACATCAATGAAACAAAAATTCTGAATTTCGAATGTAAACTACCAGAGATAAGAATAGGAGATAGCATAATGTATAGGAAATTTGATTTTCGAGAGTTTTTGTGTCCTTTCAAATGTGATGTATGTAACGCTTTCTCTCAGGATTAAAAACGAGGGAAAAATAAAGGTCAATTGAAAAAGAAATCGTACTGAGTCAGTTGGACACGGTTCTGTATAAAACCATTGAGTATTTGAGAGGAGTAGGTGAACATATTCATCAACATATTTCAGTAGCTTATAGATGAAGGCACTTGTGAGTGTCAAGATTATGAGACTTTGACTACAACTGGTCCTTCTATACTCATTTCCCCAAAATACCAATACAATTGATCACAATATACACATGTAACATAGATGTAGCGAGGAGCGTTATTAAAATAAGTGTTGAGTGAGGTTTATCAAAACCTCACTCGGCTGTAATGTAATGATTTCAAGATATTCTGTTAGAGTATTGATGTTTCCATATGGTGAATGTTTTTTTTTATGAATGTATTTCTTTCCCACTCAACGAAAACCTAAACCCATAGTTCCTGACAAAGAGACAAAAATTCCACATTTCCAACCCCATCCGGCGAACACACCCCCCTCCACCCACTCACGTCAACCCGTACGTGTATCGCCGATGCTGTCGCGAGAGAAAAAACGGCATTGGCGCAGGGCGTCGATGGCGTCGAGACGCCTGCGCCCCGTAGGGTGGATAACAGCCCTTGCTGCCTGTTGCCCTCGCGCGAGGGGGTGGCCGTATGTGGAAAAAGAACCCTTATTCGTGAAACGAGCGTTAGTTCATCTGATGCTATGGAAATCCTACTGAAGCTCATGCAACTTTGTGTCCTGAAAATATTTTGCAATACTCTAAGCAGCGGTTTGTACGAAGAAAAATAAGAAAACTTGAACATGAACATGGACATAGGTCCAATGGGCTTCTAAGAACGCTACAAGATGGATTTTTAATATCAATAAAACGGTTTGAGATGAAGTAATGCAATATTGTGAACTCTTCTTAGTGTTTCATGCTGAATTTCAAAATTTGAGAAACAGTAAGAAAGTATTCAAGGGTATTCAAGCAGGGCTGTTGTCTATGATATTTTCAACCCTAACTTTTTCGCATGCTATTTTTTGCAACTAAGGAGCAGAATATGAAAATCTAGTTTCATAAATAAAAAAGGTTCTCTTGTTGAACATCGATGACATGCATGATATTTCAGAAGAGAGCTAGTTACCTAGTCGGTGATATTATAATAAGATTAATAATGAAACACCCATACGAATTCGTTGAACTTCATAGAACATCGTATAAATTATGCTTTTTGGAAATCTTACTGGAAGTTTCTTCATTTGCAGCCAATTGTTATGACACTACCCAATGTTGGGAAATGGATGACAAAATTGTTGTTGTTCCATGTTTCCATGGAAATTATGTACTTGAAGATCTCAAAATAATTTCGTATGTGATTTTTTGTACCTTTTTTTATGTATATGAATAAATGTGACTTCCTATCTTTCTCTGGAAAAAAAATAAAAGGTTCTATGCAGGTGTATTATAATTAAATCTGAAGATGACTCTTATCTTTCCACAAATGATTCTTGGAACCGCTGCATTCAAGTACATGCATCCTAATCTAGTGATTAAAAATAAGATACTTTATTACAGCATATGTTTCTGAGCTCATGATGATTTGAATTTGAATTAACGTGTATTCTCGTTATCTTCCAGAAATCGTCGAATAACTCTCTGTTTTATCCAGCATGAGAAGCTGACAGACAATAAAATATACTCTCTAACTGCACATGAATGGTCATCATTGATGAGCAAGCACCGATTTTGTGATCATGTGATCAAATATACGACTGAAAACAGAGTGTTCCAGGACTATGGGGAAAAACTTCTGGGGGTTATTTTGTGCAACAGTAGAGAACATTTGAGTAGTGGGTCCCATATCCGGAAAAGTGTCACTACGGCCCTAAGACGCGTTAAAATTTTGAAAGACGATGAATTGCCTAAATAGGAATTGATGAATACTGTCTGTAAGTTTTTCGAGGAGGTGGTACATTCATTTTCCAGCTTTTTATGAGATTTTCTCTCCTCGTTTCTAAAAAATAGAGTAGAAGTTATTGAAAATTATTTCAATATATTTGTAGTAAGGACAGTTCGCTCCCGTTCTCAACACAATTAAAATATTTTTCTCTTCGCAAAATTTTTCAATATGTGTCGGTTTTGACACTGAAAAGTGACAATTTGGTAGACGGAGGAATTCTGGTTTCAAGGTGTTTTCATTAATTGATATTGAATTTTCCATTTTCATATTCAATTTTCAGAAGTGTGTGCCAAGTGCTATCTATATCAACTGAACAAGAAGCAATATTATTGTCTCCGTTCAGGAGAATGCAAGCAGACTCTTTAATTTTCCGTTTTTGGTTGTTTTCTCCTTTTCCTATGATCTTAATATTACCCCATTCGGCCATATGTTGTCCATTTTCATTAAGGATATGTTCAGCTAATTTTGATTTGTCAGTATATCTTTTCTTTGTATTGTTCTTATGCTCTTTCATCCTTACTGATAGAGGCCTGCTGGTTTCACCGGTATAATATTTTCCACAAACACATGGTATACTGTAAATACAATGTTTTGATGATTGTTCTTGATTTTTCGGTTTTGTATGAGTCAAAATCGAATTGATGAATTCAATTTTTGCTTTTTGTACATGATATCATCACAACAATTGTTCAAAATGTCTTCCTCTAACCTGAATACACCGATTTAAACCTCGCACATGATTTCGGCGGACTTGTCTGAAAATGTGATCCTCGTTTTGAATGATTTCAAATGCTGCTGTCATTCGTCCAACTAAGTCTTGCTTTGTTCCTACTGGAGTTTCGTAGACCAAAGACTAAATAAATAAAAATAAGTCGGAGTATTAACATTTCGGATTGTAATAAAATTTTTTGATGAGATATCGGAAGCGAAAATGAATTCAATAATGAGTACCCACTTTGCAATACTCAATGATTTGTTCAATCCGCAATGAGAAATTAGATCAGTTCTGACAGAACTAAGACATTATCGAGTGATATTCCAGTAAAATATTCTCGAATTTTCTTCTCGGTGTACGAGACTTCCAAGAGTTGAATATACAATGACACAACAAGCTAGAATCGCAATCGTACATTGAGAAATTGAGCTGTGCGATGACTTGCGAATTGCCAAGCACAATAAATACCTGCCGTATATACAGGGTGAGTCAAAAATGTGTTATAAGCTTTCTGGGGGGTGATAGACCATTGAAAAATAAGTGTAGTTTGATGATTAAACTCATGGCCCAAAATGCATATTAAGGGAGATATATCCTTCCAAAGTTGATGAAATTAAAATAATTTCTCCGCATAACTTCTGAACGATGAAAGCCACCCGATTGAAATTTTGTGCATGAATGTATGTTGTCAGAATACATTTTTTCGTCACACTTTCACATTTCTGTTATTGTTATAAAGGGTGTTTTCAGAGGGTGAGTCATGATTTTTTGTAGAAAACTTTTTTCCCTGTATTATTTTCGGTGAAAAAACAGGAGCATTCGATGGAGCGAAGAAAATTACATGAAAAAGGTACATTTATTCAAATACAAGAAATTGAGCCGTTCGTGAGATATTTGAGTTTTTGTAGTTACATGATATCGGCAGATTGATTTTATTCATCGCAAGATTCATCGGTTACAATATTTTAGCAGGCCATGATGAATAATTTTGTTCTCAATTTTGACGTTCATGTCATCAACATTCGAGTCAACATTGTTGTAGTCGATTTGTTCGTGTGGTTTTTCTGTGTCATTTATCACTGCGATTATCAACTGAGATTTTAAGAAATATGGCAGGTTATTCGTTCTCTGAACAAACTGATATGCTTCTAATGCTTGGCGAGTGCTTCGGAAATGCAAATGCTGCTGAAGTTATTTTCTTCGCTCCATCGAATGCTCCTGTTTTTTCACCCAAAATAATACAGGGAAAAAAGTTTTCTACAAAAAATCATGACCCACCCTCTGAAAACACCCTTTATAACAATATCAGAAATGTGGAAGTGTGACGAAAAAATGTATTTTGACAACATACATTCATGCACAAAATTTGAATCATGTGGCTTTTATCGTTCATAAGTTATGCGGAGAAATTATTTCAATTTTATCAACTTTGGAAGAAAATATCTCTCTCAATATGCATTTTGGGCCATGAGTTTAATCATCAAACTACAGTTATTTTTCAATGTTCTATCACCCCCAGGAAGCTCGGTACACATTTTTGACTCACCCTGTATATCTATGATATGTGAAATCTTTCGATCGCAAGGCGCTCCTGCCAGTTACAGAAACACAATACACCTATTTGTTCTCGATATCCAGTAGTTACAAGCGGCTTATCTGCGGACAAGATTACATTTATTCATGAAACGTACCGAGATCGCAGCCAACGAAGGTGACATTGATCAGCCTTGCCCAACCTTCTGAATTATTATTTCGTTCATGGGCGTACCCCGTCGACTCCCGAGAAATGGTTTTTCCTACGACCACCCAAAAAATTAGCGATTTCAGCGTATTTGTTTCATTGAGAAAGTAGCCCATTTCACTATGGCCACAGGAAAGTGGAAAGTGAAACGCATTAGTGTGGGAATATTTGAAAAACGCACGCTTGCAGTGATTGATGAGCGTGATGATATCTTACCTAGAAACTCATGATCGATTTTGCATCGTAACCTTTCGGAAAATGATTGAATTCAATTCCTTCCTTCTTCGAGATGCGTTTGTTTCATCACCTCTTCTGATTCTGATCCCTGTGGTATTATGAATCCACTACATTTTCACTCCAAATCCAAATCGATACACAAGAAACTTCAGCATTCATGACAATGACAAACAACGCAGTTGACGTTGACTCAGTTGCGTGAAGTTGGTTGCCAAAGATCATAGCTGAATTATCCGAGGGTTGCCGAACTTATCACAATTCATTGGCGTATACATTTATTTTCATGAAATTGACTCAGGTGTTGTCTATCGAACCATCCAAAGGGTCTCCACTCTGGTTCTCCCTGAGGATCAGATTTGGGGCCTCTGTTATCCATTAGTTTTATGAATGATTTCTCACATTTTTTTCATTTTCCCAAATATTAAATGTAGGTGGATGACATAAAGATCTTTGCCGGTCCAAATTGCTCATTTGATTGCAATCATTTACAGGAGGATTCGGTTTGAGGAATTGACTTTCAATTTTACATCTGCAGAAAACTCTAGGCTCCGGTGAGATATGATTTTCAATTTCGAAATATGGAATAAACTCGTTGATCTTCCTGCACTACTACCCAAAGTATGTTTCTAAACACCTTCCCGAAATTTGAAGAATCATCATTGTTTCATGTTTCAAGATATTCGCATTGAGCCAGTGAACTTCAATTAGTCGACCAATATGACGTACACCTTCCATTTTCACAGCATCATGGCTCAGTACATCTAACAGCTGCTCGGAAACTTTGCATTTTTCTTGGCACCTGAAAGTTGTTTTATTTCATACTGCATCACAGAACATACCTTTACGTACCTGATTTCAATCCGGAAAATAGACTTTTACAGGATAGGCGCACGTAATATTTCATTACGTGCTACTATCTCGTAATGAAATTTTACCGGATTGTAAATATTGAAAACTCAGTTATGCGTCAAAAGCATGAATACATTTATCAAAAATTCAACAGCAAAACAATACACAGAAATTACTTATTGCTAATATTAATATTAACCGTTAAATTTTCGTTCCCATGAATATGGATACCAGGAGCTCCATTGGATGAATTATTTATTAGGGAGTTGCTACTTGCTGATACATTCCCATTTTTTTTGTTGTAGCAATTCAACAAAAATCAATATTTTATTTTTCACTGTTCATTTTTGTTTTTCAGCAGTATGAAATGAAATGTTGTACGTCACACGTCCGGTAAACTTTTACAGTACTCGTTTCGAAATTCCGGACTCGGCTTGGGCCTCGTCCGTAAACATCTCCCTCGTACTGTAAAAGTGTACTTACCGGACTAGTAACGTAAATATCTATTGTTCGAGCCACATGAAAGTATACGACTATTTGTTTTTTTTTTTCAAAAATTTCAGAAACAAATCCACAATGACTATTAGCAAGGCATTTCTCTTAAGGTATGTGAAAGTTAACCTTCAAACGCAGTGACATTTTGAAGCATAACATTGAGCTCTCCTCACTATGAATATATTGAAATGATTATCATTCTGTATTTTTATTTTCAGAAAACAATTATTATTTTTATTACCTGATGTTAATCACTTTCAATGTGCGCCTATGCTTCCTGAACAATATATCAACATACCAGCATTTTTCGAGAGGATAAATATTAAACAGATTTATAATACACTATTATAATACACCTATCTGAAATGATTTGTTGTGAATGGCGATTTACAAGAGTGTGTGGGTATCGAGATTACTCAATTGAGCATTCTTTGAATTATTCTATCAGGTTGCTATGTGAAATATTCCCTTATCGCGCTCACAGATTGCCAAGAAGTCAATTCAGCATTTCTGAAAAGTACAGAGAAAAGCAAATTTCCATATCTATACAGGATGAGTCACTGAAGAAAAAAGAGATCGAATGAAGTATTTCGTGAAAGATTAAGAAGCAGGTCATCATCATTCCAAGTGATTCATTCTTGGAGTTAGAGCACTGTAGTAACATTTAATGCACATATTCTTCATCCATACTCTCAACCATCTCTGAAATTGAATCCTCATTCATCAATTATGAAGGAGAAAGTTGGGATTCAGAAGGAGAAAACTATGAAAAATCAATATAACGGCAAAATTGGCCTAGTGCAATTTTTCCTGATGCTCACGACATCCAAACTTCCTAGAAAAATTCCACCAGTGACCTACACGATGTTCCTCCAGCATCATAGGATTCCGTTGTAAGTTTTCGGAAGATATAAATAAGAAACTTTCTTGGTGCCACACTCTGTATATACTGATATGTTCTCAAATTGAATATCTAGTCTGTATGTCTTCGTAACAGATGCGATTTTAATTGATTCATGGTTTGTATTTTTATTCATTAGATCTTTGTCAGAATGGATATATTTCATTGTATCTTCGTAATAGTCTCATTTAAAAGTAGTTAATTAACTGGTTGGAGTGAGGAAATGCTTCATCCAGCCAATTTCTAAAATGTTTATCTTTCATGGCCATCCGATTTTTGACCCAAAACAGTGATCTGTAGAGTTTAGAATCTTCATATTTCAGTTCGACTTGTTTTCTTCTCTTCCATATTGGATCTTGATAAAATATGCCTTTCTACTCATTATGTCTTCCGTTCCTCCATCTCACGAAGATATACAGGGTGTTACACAACTATGGGATCGAACTTCTAGAGATTATTCAGTGCAACAGTAACATTTGAGTAGTGGGTCCGGAAAGATGTCAAGACGCGTTAAAATTTAGAAAGACGATGAATTGCCTGAAGAGGATTCAATGCATTTAATGTTTGCCTCTTGTACATGATATCATCACAACAATTGTTCAAAATTTCTTCATCCAACCTAAATACATCGATTTAAATCTCGCACATGATTTTGGCTTACTCGATTAAAAATTTGATCCTCGATTCGGATGATTTCAAATGCTGCTGTAATTCGTCCAATGAGGTCTTGCTCTGTTTTTACTGGACATTCATAGACCGAAGACTTTACACAGGAAAAAATCAGCGGTTAGGGCACCGTCGGATTGTCAGAGGTGGAGCAGTTTCTTGGCCTCCTAGGTCACCTGATTTAACGTCACTGGATTTTTTCCTGTGGACCCCCTACTCAATTGTTTTCTACTGTCGCACTGAATAACCCCTAGTAGTTTGATCCCATAGTTCTCTAACACCCTGTATTTCATCGAGATATATTTTCAAATATCAGTAAATAAGATAGTTGATCAAAAAATTTTTGTCAATCGAGCGAATTCAAGGTTTCAAGCAACTTAATATTCTTTTATATTCAACAACCACATTGAGTTTTATTTCTACGCAGAAATCGATGTCTTATCAACAACATGTATCTATCAAATTGATACAATAATTCGTCCATTCAAGTGGATATTCCGTTGATAAGAATGTAAAAAATTGTTGAATCAACCCAATGTATATTTATATCAAGAGGATCTCTTTGATTGATACACATTTGAATATTGATACACATGAGTGAAGTAAATATTTTGTTGATTCAACTTCGGTGAACGGTTAATAAGAGATAAAAGACAATTGAAATGATAAGATGTGAAATATAGGAGAAACAGTTGTTTGTTCGTTCATCAGTAGAATCGCAAAGTTGTGGAATTATTTGCCTAGTGAAGTCTTTCTTGATACTTACGACCTCCTGAATTCCATGCAGTTAAAAAAACAAATAAGTTTTCATCTGGAGAAAAGTTGCCTCGTCATTATAAGCTCCTCTAAATGAAGGAAAGAGTGCCTATATCATTTCTGAATTGATTACCATATCTCGACTCCTTAAAATATTCCAAAGGCCAGACAGGCCGCGATGATATGATCAGCTTGATTAAAAGTTGCGTGAAAGACTTCATTAGCTCGCGTTTACATCGAAGCTCACTCTACTGAATTTGGACAATTAATCCCATTGAATTAAATTCGGATTATCTCGATCTCGACTTGACCGTCGAAATAGACGTCGATGGCAACGGTCGGTCAATTAGTGAAATCGTATTCGTGATAGTCCTCATTAGGTGAGAGATACTTATGAGATATGTGAAAGATGAATGGGTCTTATCTGATGACTCATCTTGGAATTCTCTTAGAACCAATCACAAACTTGTATTACCGCTGATACGTCAGCTTCGATGATGGAACCATGGCAAAGCAAATTCTGACGCTTAGACAAATGATAATTGTGGTTCTAAACGTCAGTATCCCACAGATTATTGATAGTTTCTGAGAGTTCGACCATGATAAAAAGACTTATTCTGAACAAACGAAGCAAATATGAATGCATTGAATCAAGAAATACAAATTGGGATTACTTGAAGAGGCTTTAGGTTTGTTAAAAATGAATACAATTCAAAATGTACTCACCGTTATTCAGCACCATTTTATTCTCTTTACACACAGTTTGCCCAAAGTGTAATGGAGCGGAAGTACGTTTTCCAAAGATACGTTAATTTAGTCGTCTTTCAAATTTTAATCCAATATGGGTACCCACATGGAGATCTCGACGAAGACACATCGAAGTTTCCTCTTTTGTTGTTACATGCGCGATTAAAAATAGTAATAATAATAAATGTCTTTATTTCAAGTATCGTAATATACAATACCACAAGTATAATTGAGTGAGGCGAAGTCTAGCCAAGGCTACTCTACTTAACCTCACTTTACAAATTAATATATGGTTCACAATAAATAGAGAGAAAATATATATATATATATATATATATATATACATAGATACTTGCTAATTTTGTTGGAGAAGTAAAAAATGTCTCATTTTCTTACGAAAACAATGAATCGATAGCTTTTTATAGTCCGCAGGAATAGAATTATAACATGTTACTGCATTATAAGTGAAGGACCTGGTGAAAATGGTTGGATGAAATCTTGGAATTGCTAATGTATTTCTATTTCTGATATTAACATCGTGTATATCACGTCGGTGTATCAGCTTCTGACTGAGGTAAGACGGGTGGGAGGTGGAAATGATACGAAACACGAAGACAGCTGAATGAAGCTTGAACAGATTCTCAATTTTCAGCCATTTCAATTGACTAAGACTGGCAGATACTCTATCATACCTCCGAAGACCACAGACGAAACGACAACAGCTATTCTGAATTTTTTGTAGTCTGTTCTGAGTGACTTTGTCAAGACAAGGAAAGTATAATATTAGGCCATAATTTAGGATAGGCAGAACTAATGCATCGCAGAGTTTTTTTCGAAGTTTAAAATCAAGAATGAGATAATTATTGTACAATAATTTCAGAGAAAGGTAAGCTCTTTTAATAAGTAAAGATACGTGCTCTTGGAAGCGTAGTTTGTAGTCGAAAATTATACCAAGGTTTTTACTACTTTTAACTATTACTAAAGGTACATTGTTAATTAGTATCAGTAGATTAGTATTAGTAGATTAGTATATCGTGAATCGCTTATGTTTTACAACGATCGTTCTAATTTCTGGTTGCAACCTTTCTCACTTTCTTGTCATTTCTATCATTCAGTGAAACGTCTTCGTGTATGGATACCTTTTGTCAAATGACACTGATCTGACACTGATCTGACAGTGATCTGACAGTGAGGTTAATTGGTTAAACTACCATCAGCTATACATATTACATTCCTACCATATTATGGACAAGATCTGTGTATCTACCTAGCTCTAATAGTTCACATTGAAGTTTATTTATTTTTTATTTATATTTATTTATATTTTATTTATATTTTTTTTTCAATGGTAATAATAATATGTCAGTCAATAGTTTTGCACTTCAGATTTGACCAGTTCATTCATTACATAAACCTAAATTGCTTGATGGCTACACTGGGTTGGTTATGTGTTCTGATAGGAATCCAATAATTCTAATGTGGCCCAAATTTTTTCTGAAATTCATTTCATTTTCGCCACTTGACATGATCCTGAATGCATTGAGGATTTTTTCTTGTCATTGAATCAATTTGGTCCTAATCATCTATTATGGATGATGATTGTTCCATGCTGCTTGTTTTCGTATTGAAGATAGATAGATAGATAATTTATTTCTTTGTTTAAAATATAAAAAGTATAAAAGTATATTACACATTGCCATATATAACAAAGAAAACGTCACAAAACAGAATAGAATGTTACATAAATTAGTCACTATAATAATAAAAAAAAAAAAAAAAAATACCCAATAATATCACATGATGCACACCAAACATTTCCCAATTATTGATGAATTTCTAGCTTTTCATATTGATTACTACAATGCGATACACACCAAATTTTGAAGAATATACAGTAATATACTATCAAATATTTTCTTTTCCTTTCTCTCTTAGAATTGAACGACATTCTTTACTGTTCAATCCGAGGTTCAATCGATATTTATATCGATATTACTGTATATTAGGGAAACCTCAATAAAAATTACTCACCACCCACCAAAAGTAGTGGTCAAATTTGGGAAGTTGCCAAATTGTATTGAAATATGCACTGGTGACATTTCCAAGCTGATCGAAATTCGAAACCAGTTGAAGACAACTCACCATCAGTCAATGTCACCACCTAGACAAAATTACTGAAAAAAATATGAAATATCATGCCACCTAGCCTAAACCCTTCTACCGAACAGATGTCTTCCCATTTCTCACGTTGCATTAAAAAAGAAATATCTATCTGTGTGATCTGTTTTTTCTGCAACCATAAAAAAATGTAGAACAGTTGTTAACAGCGGGACAAAAATTAATACGACTGTGAATAGTCGAATCACATCTGAATGAGCGAGGTCTGTTTTTCAATCCTTTTTTCTCCGCACGCAGAACGTTAAATCGACAAAAAAAAATGGACAAAAAAATGCGCTGGGGCGCAAAGGGGTTGTCTCCTCCTGAAGTTCTATTGTTTTACGGCTGCCATTGTTGAACGGAGTCGCGCGAGCAATTCATTTTAATGCATAGCTAATATGGCAGCTGGCTCTGACCTATCCATCCCTATGTCCGCGACTTTATGCATATAAGGCTAGTACTTCCTTCGATATTTTCTTTGTTAGCGATTGTTTCTTGCTTTCTGGTAGGTATTAGCCATGCATTTTTTCTAAGCGACGGGGC
This sequence comes from Gastrophysa polygoni, assembly GCA_963576655.1. Taxonomy (NCBI): domain Eukaryota; kingdom Metazoa; phylum Arthropoda; class Insecta; order Coleoptera; family Chrysomelidae; genus Gastrophysa; species Gastrophysa polygoni. Next base: position 23,507,433 of record OY755090.1, on the reverse strand, counting down.
AGTGGCGGACACCCTGTATGACAATGATATGGGATACTTGTGGAACAACATCCGAGAAAATCCAAATCCTACTCAATAGGGTGGAGAGAAGTTCAATAATGATAATAATAATAATAATGATGACAAGAATTATTCTTCTTTGAAAATCTCACAGAGAAAGATATAAGACATATCGGGTGTATAGCTGTTTGATGAATAAATAATCAGAAAAGAGTGATAATAAAAAAATAGTACAAATTATTCAACAACCGTGTCGAACCAACAGAAATTATCTTGTTGACAATGATTGCTGCTATTCATTATTGATGAAAAAATTCTAAAAAAATGTCAAATTACTCTGTGGAATTGGTTCTCAATATGTGAATACTGTGAATGTGACCAAGCCAGCTTTTTTCATCAATCTCTAGCTTACAAGCTGTGCTACTCAGAGAGAAAGTTATTCCAGTGTATATTTAAAATATTGAGTCACGATCAATATAAGCATATATTCATTGTGAAGGATGGGAGACCGTATTTTATGTATTAGATTAGTAGCAAGATAGAATATGAATATCGTGTGGTTTTATGAGACCACAACGCAAGTGGAACTTTTTTTCGGATCGTAGGCATTCAAGTGAAAATTTCCGGAAAATAATTCGATTCAGGGTATTAAAATCCCGTTTTCAATGTTGACTTGATTATTGGAAAATGGGGATGATTATGTGAAATCAAGAGTAGACAAGATATATATAAATATATAATTTTAATTTAGTTCTGCGTTATAGAGTACGGAATACAATCGTGAATGTATATTTGTAGACTTGTGTTGTCAAACAACAACTTTCACATCAATATACTGATCGAAACACACAAATACCGAGAAGCACTTGCACGAATGACTGAGAATATAAATGCCACACGGTTAGCTGATGCGAGCCATGGGCGCCGCCATATTGGCCTTGGCTGCTCTGCCGACCGCCTTTCGCTTCACCATTGTCAAGCTGAAGCTCTAAGAGAAATTTTGACGCAATGTGATGGAAGTTTCACTTCGGAGGTTTTCGGGTTTGATCAGGAAATATGACATCTATATTTCTCTCCTTGAAACGAAACAGCAATTCAAGAGATTGAAATATCTTCCTACGCCATTGTGCCTTCTAGTATGAGTATGACTTCTAACGAAGAGTTGAATTCCTAATTGTAAAGCACACCTGTACACATGCTCGAAATTACCCTTTCATGGCAGTATGACTAATGAAACTTCATGAACTGAAGATAATGAAATGTCTCAGAATTCCATGTCGACTATGGATTATCTACACTAGGAAATGGTCTCTAGCAAAACCAAAGCAAAACTAACAGTAAAATATACAGGGTGTTTCCGAAATTGGGTCGAGGAATGCTAGAATGGGTTTGTTCCGAACATAACATGACACAATGAATAGAAAAAAAAAATGAGCAGGCAAAACATTTTTCAAAAAAAAATGTTTCCCTTCTGCTTCGAGGGTCTATCGAAAATCAGTTTTCTACGATGAAAAAAAAAACATAATGTTCCAGTTTTCCAAAGTTAACCTCCTAGGACCACAGTCCATTCATATTGCCTAGTGAAATATTTTCCTTGAACCCCTTTTTATGTCGACTCCTCAATATTGTTTTCTCACTTGAGTTTCAGTTAGAATTAACGAAATGCTCATCTATAGTTTACATTCAGATTATATTTAGTGACATATCTTGGGGAATTTTGTCCAATATGAGCAGCCTGGAAAAGAGCTAGATGATGAAAGAAATTCATTCTTATTGTCCTTTGAATAATTATCAGGTTAAGAATATAGAGGCAAGATAGCGTCAATATGAGTTTTGTTCATAGTTTTACTGATTTATTTTGCGAACGAAATGCCCCTATGAAGTCAGTCGACGATCTCAATAATATTAGGTTAAATTGATTGAGCTAATCCCCAAGATCCCAGAAGAATCCCTTGAAGTTCTAGTGATGTGATTGTGCTAAGTATTCAACACAAAATGATCTTCCTATGGAAGATTGCATCAAGCAAAACACCTAAGAACATCTCACTATATTTGGTTTCCATTGATTTTCCATTTTTTGTAAGGTGGAGATCATAATCACATTTTTTGGCGAGTATCGAATATGATCTCTTAGCATTATTGATGCTATAAATAAGATATTATATAGACATTAGGATAATTGTATCATCTACATAGAGAATGATTCGTTCTGCCACAATACAGATTACGTTCACTGTCAAGAAGAGAGGTCCTGAGATAGATCCTTGAGTTACCCCTTATTGATATTTGAATCGACCGAAGCATCTGGTTTTAGTGTTAATGAAATCTTTATATCCGATGTACCTAGAAGTTTCCGCTATCCACGTCGACTCAGCTGTCGTGAAAGACCCTGTACATTCGCAGGAAAACTAACGGCATCCTATATTTCTCCTGGACATGGTCGTGTTGAACCATCACGAGAGTTGGCGTAATCTTTCGCAGCCAGTTAGAAATGGAGAGCCGTCAAGAAAACTTGGAAACGCTCTCGCAAATGTCACAATATTAATAGAATAAATAATCAGTGAACGGACTCTACGCTCGTTCTGTCCGCACACCGAGTGTTGCGGAAATTTTGTCCGTCGGCGCACCGCCATTCCGGAATTTTTACTGTCCAACTAGAATATCTTCTGATATTATCTTCTATAACTGAAGAGACACAAAGGTCCATCAGGTATCCACTTTATTTTTGCTCCACTTCAACGATCTGTTGTAAGAAGTGACTTCCTCCTATATTTTTATTGCAAATGATGTACACTTCACTTATAGAAACCCAAAGATGCAAGAAGGAGGCAGATCGACACTTATAGTGTCAAAACCGAAAACATATTGAAAAATTTTGCGAAGAGAAAAATATTTTAATTGGGTTGAGAACGGGAGCAGATTTGTTTCCGAAACGTCCACCAAGATAAGAAGAGGTTTTATTCTTATTAATTATATTTGTATTTCCAAATTTTTCAAAATCAAGGTGTCACTGACCAATAGAGAATTTCTCTTTTAGGTATCTAAAGGTTCAATTTCAAGCGTAGTGACATTTTGGGGCAGATCACAAAATCTGTTCTTACTACAAATATATTGAAATAATTTTTAATAACTTCTATATACTCTATTTTTTAGAAACGAGGAGAGAAAATCCCACGAAAGGCTGGAAAATGAATGTTTCATATTTCACATTCCACATTTTTTCCTTCTATGACAATATTCAAAGCAGATTTGAGTAATTCCACTCAGATGAATATGAAAAGGAACTGGACACCTCTCTTGATGACTTTTACTTTACCTAGAGTAATCAACTCTTTGGATATGATCTTTTCCGGAACAAATGTGCCCTATCGCATAAATACTGAATGCTGTTTTATCCGACAAATATTGGGGCATACTTTATATCCTTAGGAAACGATTACATTTTCTGCATGGAGTAGGCTTAATTGAATCATTCAAATGTTGATTGGAACGATCTCCGGCATTGCTCAATTATTATTGCATTGCAACAACTCTGGCCGGATGTTCTTGTCAAACTGTTCTCGTTACTTTGATGAATACTGATTTCGAATGTCTCGATTCGGAATACTGGAAAATGCAAGGATAATTCGTTACTTCCACTAATACCTCAGGAAGAAGGAATATTTTGTTCCTGCGCCTATAAAAGACAGGAAGGATATACTTTAGAAATCGATATCAACCGATTCATCGACTTTTTTCCGTGGAAAAAGAGTACAGGACGGACACATGTCTTTCTTTTGACAGGAAATTACACGATAACTGGTCGATTGATACGTTTTTCAATTATTACGATCTTCTGATTGCCATTGATTCAATGATCTTTCCTCATTATAATCCCTTTGACCACCTGCTGATTCCACAATCTACCCTTATCCTCAATCTCTAATAATAGATTCAGAATTAGGTACCCACCCTCTCACATCAGAATAATTACCACCCTGTTGAAAATTGTGACTTCCGGAAAGAATAATTTATAACAACTTCGGAGACAATGGCTATATTATCTGTAGTATCGACTAGATATTCGTATTAGAATTGGTGAAAGAAGCAACTATGAGGTACATACAATCTTCTACTCTTCTGTACAAAGTAGAATTTTCAACTCTTTCAAGTTTTATTTCAAGATGTAATGATTCAGCTCCCACTTTTGATATACAACACACACTGCTCCGGTTCTTTCCATTTCCCTTTCTTCAATTTTTTGATTGTTTCTGAATTCAAAGGAGATTCGAGGGATCTGAATATTACAATATTTAATTCTCAACTATAATGGAATCTCACATTGAAATAATATCTATATACCTTTAACGTTTTGTTAGTACGAGAGAAAAAAAAACTACGATTTTATGAACGCGAAAAAGTATTTTGACACATCTTCTGCACATTTTCTTCCAAAGGAATTCAGAGTGTATGACAGTTTCTTCAGATGACTATAAGGAAGCTTATTGAATGAGATCAGATCAGAACTGAGCAATATACTCTTTGCTCTCTCTGTCTGAAAATGCATATGAAAATATTCATTTGATTATCTGTTTAGCTCACAAAGCTTCCTACTATTATATGACTTCACTACATACTGGGTGGCCCGATGAAAAAAGGTCGATTTGACAGAGTTATCGTTCTCAGAAAAAAAAACGCTCGAGCCGGTCGATTTTCATTTCGAGGAAGAAATATTTTGCTCATGTTTTCAATTTTTTCACTACAAACCTCTCGGGAGGGATGAGCTCCAACCCTTGAATCTCGAATGGGATAAGGGGTCATGTGATACATCATTTTGAAAGTAATCGAAATCTGTTACCAACGCTTCATTGTTTTTGGAATTCAATGCAGTAGTTCTAGAGAAAACACGTGATGGAAAGTAACGCTTTTTTCCCTTTCATCACTATTCCTCATTTTGTAGTTAGAACGATGTTCATCTAAGAAGTGCCTTATGTGGTTTTCAATTCAATCATGTCCTATCCAACATTACATAAAGAATCATTTATTTCAATGTCAGTTTCTTTATCTCTCAGTAAAATGCAAACCTTGTTTCGTTTTCATTGGGCCATCCTGTACATGGTTAATTTAGCGTTTTTCGAAATTTTGTTTTCCAATCTATAGGAAAAGTGTATTTTGGTTGCAATTTTCTTCTGTATGTAACTACAATGATATTATAAATTCCTTTCCTGGTATATTTCATTTCATTGCGTATAATATGATCTTTAGTAGTTACCTATTAATATGAATTTCATTTTATTCACATTCAATTTCAAACGATTATCACATGAGCATTCATCGATATATAATTTATGAATACGTTTATCTCAAATTGCTGTATGATGTGTAGATGAAAAAATCATGCATCGTCCTGATGAGGAGAAACAAAATCACGAAGATTGCCTTGATTTCTTGATTATAGTAGATTACAGTTCCACCAAAGAAGTCGTTTACAAGCGTGTAACGACTAGTTACGGTCAGTTATGCGTATTTGCCGAATGAACCAATTTATTTTGCTTTGATGTCGCTCACGTGACCGAAGAAGCACCGACGTTAAGGTAATCGCAGGTAACATGCTGGCATCTATGAAAATGAACCTACTAGAGTACTAAGCGTTGGTAAATTACTGAAGGAAACTGGTCCCATGCGGCCAATTAATACTACCGCATGCGAGGTTTCAAAACTGATTCGCTTACACCCATTATGATTGGTCAAAAATGCATCGAAGACAGAGACGTAGAAGTTACCTTCAGGTCTACGTAATATATTCTATCCAACCAATCATTACCACCATGGGTTTTACTAATATTTGATTATTTCTCCAAATGAATGCATTCACGCCATAAATGTAGAAAAATCCATTTCTTTCTGTCGCTAGAGAAACGTCAAAATCACTAAACATACTCTAGTGCATTTTGAAGAATCATGATTTGTTTTCTTTGGTTGTTGTCAAAAATTCACTGCTAATGTGTTTTCATTGTTGATGATGTTTCATTCTTTACTGAATGTTGATTTGAATACACTGCGCGGGTTTTGGTATAATTTTCGATTTCGATTGCTTCAATCAACCAATCAATCAAAGATATACCTTATGCCTAAGGAATTATTGATATTGACGAGTTAAGAATCAATATTCTTCTGACATTATTGAATTTTCTTAATAATTCTGATTTTGGTATTGGCAAGAGGATGAACAATGTTTCGCCGGGTCTCAAATGCTTTGACGTTAATTATGTTGTAATATTTCATTTTTCGTCAGAAATTTAGTTGAAATGAATATGATAGAGAGCGTTAGAATTTTGTGAAATATATACAGTGATTAACTGTGATTGGCAGTGTTCAGTATAGTTAACTCTACGCAAATAGCTCTTTTTTATAATACAAAAACTTATTTTAACAGATACTCAACTAATGAGAAATATGCTGCTGCAACAATAGAAAAACCAAGTTCTTTACGAATATCTTTGAAGCATTTACTTGCAAGTTTCTCGTTCAACGTCTATACAGGGTGGCCCAATGGAAACGAAACAAGGTATGCATTTTAATTTCAAGAGATCAAGGAACTGATATTAAAATAAATGATGGATAAATGATGATGTTGGATAGGACAGGATTTAAAAAAAATACACATGAGGCACTTCTTAGATAAACATCGTTCTAACTACAAAATGAGAAATAGTGATTAAAGACAAAAAAGCGTTCCTTTCCATCACTAGCCGATTATTTTCATAACGAGTTTTCTCGAGAACTACTGCATTGAATTCGAAAAACAAGGAAGCGTTGGTAAGAGATTTCGATTGCCTCCAAAATGATGAATCACTCGACCCCTTATTCTATTTGAGATTCAAGGGTTGGAGCTCACCCCTCCGGGGGGTTTGAAGTGAAAAAGTTGGAAACATGCGCAAAATATTTCCGCCTCGAAATAAAAATCGACCGATTCTAGCGTTTTTTTTTTTCTGAGAACGATAACTATACTGTCTGTAAGTTTTTCGAGGAGGTGGTACATTCATTTTCCAGCTTTTCGTTGGATTTTCTCTCCTCGTTTCTAAAAAATAGAGTAGAAGTTATTGAAAATTATTACAATATATTTGTAGTAAGGACAGATTTAGGATCTGTCCCAAAATGCCACTGCGCTTGAAATTAAACCTTTAGATACCTAAAAGAGAAATTCTCTATTGGTCAGTGACACCTTGTTTTTGAAAAATTTGGAAATACGAATATATTTAATGAGAATAAAACCTCTGCTTATCTTGGTGGATGTTTCGGGAACGAATCTGCTCCCGTTCTCAACACGATTAAAATATTTTTCTCTTCGCAAAATTTCTCAATATGTTTCCGGTTTTGACAATTGGAAAACGTCTTACATCATCATGAATTTGAGGAAATAAGTGCATTCGGACATTTTACGTTCAAATATCCACGTCACTGGTGAAACATAACCCGTAGTTAGACAACATCAAGCAACTTGTGCTGTTTCATATTAATTTCTTGCTTGATAGAGCTTCAAGGACATTCGACGAAGAGAGAAGAAACATTTTCCTGATTAGTGGATATTACTCATCGTAACATGTGGTTAAACAGTTTTTCATCAATGGAGCTGATTGCAGTGAAGGAATCAGGATTAATGTCTCTTTCGAACGCGAAAGAATTTCAGTCTTCAACAACAAGTGAGTGTGAATTTCGAATGAATTTGAAGTGAATACAGGTGAATACAGACATCCGTCTAGATATACAGGGTGAGTCAAAAATGTGTACCGAGCTTTCTGGGGGTGATAGACCATTGAAAAATAAGTGTAGTGTGATGATTAAACTCATGGCCCAAAATGCATAGTAAGGGAGTTATATCCTTCCAAAGTTGATAAAATTAAAATAATTTCTCCACATAACTTCTGAACGATGAAAGCCACCCGATTGAAATTTTGTGCATGAATGTATGTTGTCGAAATACATTTTTTCGTCACACTTCCACATTTCTGATATTGTTATAAAGGGTGTTTTCAGAGGGTGAGTCATGATTTTTTGTAGAAAACTTTTTTCCCTGTATTATTTTCGGTGAAAAAACAGGAGCATTCGATGTAGCGAAGAAAATTACATAAAAAAGGTACTCTTATTCAAATACAAAAAATTGAGCCGTTCGTGAGATATTTGAATTTTTGTAGTTACATGATATCAGCAGATTGACTCGCGATTGATTCATCGCGAGATTCATCGGTATAACGATATTTCAGCAGCATTTGCATTTCCGAAGCACTCGCCAAGCATTAGAAGCATATCAGTTCGTTCAGAAAACGAATAACCTGCCATATTTCTTAAAATCTCAGTTGATAATCGCAGTGATAAATGACACAGAAAAACCACACGAACAAATCGACTACAACAATGTTGACTCGAATGTTGATGACATGAACGTCAAAATTGAGAACAAAATTATTCATCATGGCCTGCTAAAATATCGTTATACCGATGAATGAATCTCGCGATGAATAAAATCAATCTGCTGATATCATGTAACTACAAAAACTCAAATATCTCAGGAACGGCTCAATTTTTTGTATTTGAATAAGAGTACCTTTTTTATGTAATTTTCTTCGCTACATCGAATGCTCCTGTTTTTTCACCGAAAATAATACAGGGAAAAAAGTTTTCTACAAAAAATCATGACTCACCCTCTGAAAACACCCTTTATAACAATATCAGAAATGTGGAAGTGTGACGAAAAAATGTATTTTGACAACATACATTCATGCACAAAATTTCAATCGGGTGGCTTTCATCGTTCAGAAGTTATGCGGAGAAATCATTTTAATTTTATCAACTTTGGAAGGATATAACTCCCTTAATATGCATTTTGGGCCATGAGTTTAATCATCAAACTACACTTATTTTTCAATATTCTATCATCCCAGAAAGCTCGGTACACATTTTTGACTCACCCTGTATATTCCTCAATTCGTGGTTGGGTCATGTTACTCGTTATTCACCAAAAAATATGGAATATAGTGGGCACAAATGGAACAAAATAAAGGGATACGATCGTACCCGCTTCGATAATCCAGTTATTTCATGATGAATTCCAATCCTCCGAATATGCTGATGGCGCTCTCCAGAAGATTTAAAAAAAGGCTGCTTACTTGGCCGGATGAGGATATGTCTAAGAGAGAGGTAGGTGAAGACTTCAAAATCTGCCATGCAACATCAAGTCGCTTTGTCAAAAAAATTAAAACTGGTGGTCCCAGCGCATTTAAAAAAAATGAATTAGTTTAGACATTACGTCTCAGAAAAACTGTATTTTATTAATTTTTTCATTCCTCATTTATTATTGGGGTGACTCTCCTTTGAAATCAATCGAGTTACCAAAAAAAAAAGATAGAGGGTGTGCAATGTGCATACATAATGAATTATATCAGGTCATTCCGAAAGATCTAACCGATACTTTCGATGCAACTTGCCGCTCCTCTATATGTATTCTCGAGAAACCGATTTTCTCACAGCGCCTTCGTTTAATTATTCAACGAAATATTATGTAGGTATCCCAAACCTCTAGAGAAATAAATTACGATGGAAAAAAAACGCACCGTGGAAGCTGCTTGAACACACAAAAATCCCATCCATGCCTGCGACTACGCACTACTTTGCATAAAAACTTCTGCTGGAGCAGTTTTTTTTTGTCTCTAAGCACGTCGAAGGGTGGAATCGAAAAGACACCCCTGAGCGGCAGTAACCCTTTTTCTGTTTCGTCAAGAAAAGGGGAACTCATTTGAATGCGTCGTACGACGAATATGCAGAGTAATTCACAAGGGTGGGTTCCACTTCACAAAAGATGATCCGAGTATTTTCAGGAAGAATCGAAAATCACTGAGAATTAGACGGGAAATTTTTGATAGAAGCAATAGAAAATGCAGGTCTGTGCCGAAAGAAATTGATGATGACCCAGACCATCACAGGGCCCTCAGGTCTAAGGGACCCATGCCAAATAAAGGGAATAATTCATCAATGCTTGTCAAACTGAAACGAGTATCGAATTTTTTCCTCATGTCCTCGGAACTTTCAAGAAGAATTCCAATACCTTACTCTCCTAACATTCCACCACTGACTAACACGATGTTCTGAGAACATCAATATTATTATTAGTATTTTATTTCGTGTAGTCGGAAGATGAAATCAAGAAAAAGTTAAGGAGGTTGGAACTCTATCAGTTGATGGAAAATTCCTTATAGGAGACGAAAAAGATATTCTTGGCCAAAAAAATGATCAGATCACAATCACTTTTACTAGTTCATCATTTCTTACATCGGGCATTATCATATCTAATTATTACCAACCAGATATGGAACATTTCACTTCACGCAGCTGGTTATGCAAAGTAGAACGTTTCGAAGCTTCAGTCAGCTTTGAAAAGTGTTCAACTCCCAACTAGACCACCTTTGTAATGATTTCCTCAAGTTCAACTCATGTGCTTCATTTTCGAATTCAAATTACAGCCCTCATCCAGAAACTCATTCAAACTGGCGACGTTATCATCCTGCAGGTCGAAGGTTGAGTCACTAGACGTGTTATGTGAAAGAAACACTAGTTGTGTTAGATGTGTTTTATGAAAATCGCGAATTTCAATAGTGGTTTCGAAAACGTAGGAAGTGCTTGAAGAGAAATAGCTCATGCCAGAACGCTAGGACGGGTGAGTACACATGCTGATTGAGTCTGCAAGATTGATCTTGCCTATCTCCACGCTTTGACGTGGTGCTGAAACTGTAAGTTCCGCTCGCTCGGTATATACCCTTGCGGCACACCCAGCTAATTACCGCCGTTGAAATTCAAGAGGAGAACTGGTTCCTAACGAGTACACCATTCGGTGTTTGTCTTCCCACGGACGCACAAAAGCGCCGGCCAGGGGATCTCAGCGACTTTTTACAGCTAGTCGTAGGCCTGGCCAAGGCCGCGGATCATTCCGAAAGGGTTGGTCTGTTTTTTTCCGAGAAGAATTGTGCATACGATTCGAAGACTTTGGGCGACGTGACTTGGTTCCGCGAAGGTTCTAATGTAACCGTTACCGTGGAAGTTATCTGAGCTCATATATCTGATGATATCTATATGGATAACAACGACATGGAAACGGATGCTAGAATGACAATTGACAGCGAGTCGACAGCGACATCCGACAAGCGGCACTCACTGACGTCTGGCTTCATCCTAATGGCAGGCGTCAATATTAGAATCGTAGCTTCGCATCATTAGACAACCCTTTTTGGCAGAATGTTATATACACACATAATCATTTTCGAGTTGAAAATACGAATAAAAGAATCTAGATACATAGGTACCACTCCATTTCTGGACGAAAGAAACTCTAGGTGATATAAAATGAGTTATTTGATTAAAGTTCAAGAACATAGAAAAAACATGATATACTTGAATGAACTACGTTGAATAACTTGGATTTGTCTGTTTTATTATAATGCAGAAGTATTTCTGTTACCTCAAAAATCCTGTAGAGAGTGAATGCGGCGTTTATGAAGATTGCGATAACCTACCTAGCTTTAGGTTTTTCTCAAATAAAAGTAATAGTACTGTTTGGCTAACTGTTTACTATACTATCAGTTCAAAAGTTTCAGTGATATTTCTATTCCAATTCTGTCTTTATATTCTCGTTCTGTCTTCTATAATTTTTCTGATTTCAGTTTAAGGCACTGATTACTATATAATAATTTGATTTTTTTTTTTATCTGTGGACAACACGAAAGGGAAACCTATGATGTTCGAGGAACATAATGTGTTAGCCAGCGGTGGAATTTTGGGAAAGAAGGAAGGTGTTGGAATTTTTCTTGAAAGTTTGGAGGTTGTAAGCATCAGGAAATACTTCACTAGGCAAAGAATTCCACAACTTTGCCGTTCTATTGATGAATGATGCTTGGTATAGCGATGTTCGACAGGTCTCGAGCCTGACAGTGTAGGGGTGACCAGCTTCAGCTCGTCTGGTTTGTCTACTAGGAATCGCGCGTGGTGGCATAATAGATGATATCTCCGTCGAGCACCGACCATGAAAGTACCTATAAAAAAGGCATAGATCGCCGACCTTTCTACGATGATCTAGAGAGGTCAATGATTTGGTGAGTGTTGTATCATCGACTAGGCGAATAGCTCTCTTCTGAATTGAATCTAAGAGCTTTAGCGTATGTTTGGGGGCTGAGCTCCAAACATGTGAGCAGTACTCCAGGACAGGTCGAATTTGTGCTTTGTAGATCATAAGCAGTTGCTGGGATGTGAAGTATCTCTTCGCACGGAAAAGAAAACCGAGTTTTTGTGAAGCAGTTTTCGCAATGGACCTCACATGATCGTCCCATGAGAGAGCACTGTTGGTGGTGACACCCAGCATGGATATTGACGACCTCATAGGAACAGTGGTACTCGACATCATCAAATTGGGCATTGTCTGATAATATTATCTCATGATAATTCGAACGAGTCATTTCGTGTCTGTATCTTTCGTATCTTCTGATACATTTGATTCCACTGTAGTACCTTCCAGGGTATACTACAACAGGAGAAAATTCCACAAGTTATGCGACATGACTATTTCAATAATAATAAATTACTCTGAATCATGAAAAAAGAATATCGAGAGGAATTAAAAGAATATTTATGGATCCATCTTCTCACGGACAGTTTTAGAAATGTTGTGTGTTAGGTCAGTTCTGAATTCGAACCCTTTCCCACGAAGATTCAGCTGCATACAAAAAGGTATTATTTGCATACCTTCATGACTAAAAAATTAAGGGCCTAATTTTTCTTGAGGGCATAAAGTCTTCAGATGCCTGGCAAAGAGTAGGTAAATATTCAAATCTTGAGAAAGGGACGAAACATTCACAGAATTTCTTCCATAGGGTATGTTGGTATGTAGATTAGGAAGGGTGAAAAGCATGGGAAATGGAATGAATCATCCCGAAAATTCAAATTCAATAAAGTTGAGGTACGAAACTGCCCTAAACATTTCTCAGATGGATTTGTTGGGCAATTAGTGCGTGCATTCTTCCATCTAGGGCTAATTTCTCAGTGCTTGGGATACCTCTCTACCAGGTTGTGCAGATGCATAACTGGTTGATCCTGATGGAAATAGGGATCAGGTTTTTTATTCTTTCCATTTTTAGTGTTTACAAAAGAAACAACTGATTTTCAGATACCCTGCAGCATTTAACGGAATTTTGGCTTTGATAATTCGATAAAGATAATATGATGATGATTGAAATAAAAAGAGGAACACAATTTGACCCACTTCATTTGGACACCAATGTAAATAAAATATAATCAGTGTTGTGAAGATTCCAATATCCGAAAATTTAATTGGGAGGCGAGGATTTTTCTCTGTGAATACACCGACTCAGAAACCTCAGAAACAGAGTGAGAGAAATAATATTTTTTTCAAGTAATAATTTCAGGCAACGATATATATTCATAGTATGTAGTAGGTTTATAGTGACCGTATTCAAGGCTCGATCTAAGGAATTACAATCAAAAAATAATATACAAGTGGAAAATTAATTGACTTTGGATATACTTCGAATGGAACAACCATGCCAGTAAATCATTTATTTCCAACCAGTACCAAAAATTGAGGATGAAGACTTGGAACTGAAAATAAGTGGAAATTCATCAATATCAATATTATTGAGAATTACACAGAAATTCTGAGAACTGGCATGTGTAGTAGGTCAAAATTTGTTTTCATGAAAGTTCTTCCATAAATATTTCATTAAGAGTTTGCTAATACTATTATGCTTTTTCGAACTGGCAAAAATTAGAGCGACCCTCGAAAATAAATTCTGAGTTACGAAAATCAAGTCAGTACAAAAGTGCTTCCATTTAAAGTGGGTCACACATTATATGACTCCGTAATCATTACGATTAGTTTTTGAGGAAATTAATATAAGGATCGGCGATGTTATACTTGATTTCTTGTAACCCAGACTCAAAAAGAAAGAATCCAGTCGTTCCTAGTGACGCGCTACTTTCTCGACAATGCCTAGTTTCGGGACACCATGTATAGGCAAAGCATTTACCTTTATCGACTGCGGAATTCCTAGCTCAAAATACCGATAGAGATACAATTAAAATACCTGAGAAGTACTCAAGAATGCAACGTATTTCATGATAATGTTCACGTGAGGATAATATATGGTCTCATGAATTGATGGATATTGAAAAAAGAATGCGGCGAAGATAGGAAATCGGTCAAGCAAGCCCATTTAGAAACCGCGGTTTCCAGATTGAAACTAATGTGGCAGATTAAGCTCAAGTATTTAAAAGAAGTACCAGGAAAATGCTGTCTAATTAAGTCGGAATTTAGAATGCTCCAGCATTAACATAAAGACTTTGTATTGGTAGAAAAACTACAACATGCATTTGTTCTAAGGAATGAGTTTTGGGCCATCGGCAAAAAGAAAAACGAATCAAGCAGAAATCATTGACTTGTCATTTCGGAGACGATCTACTCTGATTGATGATCAGGAAGAACATTTTTGATGAAAAACCTGATATATTTGTGATAATCAGGAATAGTTATGAGAAGTAGGAGTTTGTAGCAAGTCATCAGATCTGCCGTCATCAATAATTATCCATTTAACTATGAAATACAAGGTGATGAGAGGAAACATATATACTGGGTGGCCCAATGAAAACAAAACAAGGCCAATTTGACAGAAAAACGCTTTAACCGGTCGATTTTTATTTCGAGGGGAAAATATTTTGTACATGTTTTCAACTTTTTCACTTCAAACCCCTCGGAGGAATGAGCACCAATCCTTGAATCTCAAATGGGATAATCAGTAATGGAAAGTAACGCTCTTCTCCCTTTCATCACTTTTTCTTATTTTGTAGTTAGAACGATGTTCATCTAAGAAGTGCCTCATGTGTTTTTTTTCTCAAATCCTCTCCTATCCAACATTACATTAAGAATCATTTATTCCAAAGTCACTTCCTTGATCTCTCAGTAAAATTCATACCTTGTTTCGTTTTCATTGGGCCACCCTGTATATAAATTTTGTATATTGACGTGTAAGGAATCTATTCTTCGACAGCAAAAATATAATGGCAATCAGAGAAATTTTCTGCGACTTCGAAAATGTTGCTCAATACATGACGACCAATCTCTCTCACGTCTTTCCTTCAAATATATCCTTTATTACAACGTGCTGGCTGAGCTTTTAGACCAGGGTTCGAAACAATTTCTATTTCTACTTCAACGACTTGCTTATCTGTGGACATTATGACAGTTCCAAGTATTTTTCATGATGCGCTACTTTCGCATGAATTTTGATTAAATTCTCAAAACAGATTGAGAGAACTGCACGATCTGAACAATCCCGTCGAATTAGTCATGTAGAATAATTGACTGAGTCAGGCGACACTTCTTCGTGGTATTTGCTTGAATACCGCAACCTACTCATCATATCAAAATGCAAATCAAACCACAACAAATACAAACGAATGCCATGACTAATTGGTCATTGTTCAAGTAATACTATGATCGACCATTAGGCAATTGAGTGATAAAAAACCACAAAGAAGAGCAGCAAAACAATATAATTAGTCATCGCTTTGTCAGTGAAACAGCTCAGTTTATTGTCAAATGAAAAGAAAGCACTTGCTCGTAGTTATAGTTGACTATCGATAGTACTAAGCGCCAGCGATGATTTGGAAAAACATCAACACTTATTCATAATTTTCACATAGCGTTTCGTGGTTTCAACAGATGTAACTTGGCACCCATCACAAGTAAGTTTTTTGTCATTCTGTCAAATTTCGAATTCTAGATACTGGGTAAATGATTTGGAGCCAAATATTTCAAAGCTAAAAACACATGCAATCAAACGATAGACGCTTCTAAAGATCCAAACAACACCAAGATGAGATCGAAGCCCATCAAGTGCCCAAACAGTTCCCGTTCGTTTTGGACCTTTGCCAAAGCAATCCCCACCAAGGATGATATCATATTGGCTACTGCATGAGAAGAAGCCAACAGTTTTGCCAGAATGGTTGCAGAAAATGCCACTCAGGATTCACGAGGCCAAGCCAAGCTAACATTGCTAACAACGATAAAGTTACGCTCGAAATGTCTCATTCTGATTCTGATTCTGATTGGCCAAGAAGGCTATGGATCCAAACGTTACTGTAGCTTCACCTCCTCCTGTAGAGGAACTCAAGCTTGTATTTTCTTCATATGATGCCATCGTCTGTGTGTCACCACCAACACCGCTCTCTCATCGGACGACCATGGTCCATTTCACAAAAGTTTGGCTTCCTGCTCCAAGCAAAGACCCCAGCAACTCTTCTAGATCTACATAGCGCGAATTTGGACCTGTCCTAGAGGACTTCAGTTCTCAAACATACGCTGAAGCAGATTCTATTCAGAAGAGTGCGTTGGTTTTTATTCTACATCAACAAATTTATCGGCCTTACTAGAACATCGTGAAGTTATGAAATTACAATATTATGAGTTCTCGCTTCGTGTGATCAAAATATCCCAGGAAACACCGTATGCTCTAGACTGAGAAAGACATTTTTTATTCTTCTGGTCCCATCCATATTACGAATGGAGTTACACCTTTGGTGGAATCCAATTTCCCACTCAAAATATGGCGTAGACACGTGCTTATTTTTCGTAGAATCGCTTTGTACATCAATCCGGAGATAATGGAGCTGCACCGATGATATCATTGTCCTCCTACAACGGAACGTGGCACGAATTACATTTTATAAAACATGACTCATTGCCAATTACTTCATTTTCTGTTGTTTCCTCATGATGCATCGAGATATTTCAATAAAATTATACGCTGCGACAATGTCTGCTTTTTGAAGTGTTTTTTTTTGCCGGTCTCATTCGATCGTGCGTATAGTTTGATCCGAGGTCAACAGAGGCAGTATGTTATAGTACTAGTGATTTCATCGGAATCTAGACAATTAATTTTTTAAATACTGTCTGTAAGTTTTTCGAGGAGGTGGTACATTCATTTTCCAGCTCTTTGTGGGATTTTCTCTCCTCGTTTCCAGAAAATGAAGTAGAAGTTCTTATATTTCAATATATTTGTAATAAGGACTGATTTTGTGATCTGCCCCAAAATGTCACTGCGCTTGAAATTAAACATTCACCAAGATAAGCAGAGATTTCATTATAATTTTTGTATTCCCAATTTTTTCAAAAACAAGGTGGCACTGACAAATAGAGAGTTTCTCTGTTAGGTATCTGAAGGTTTAATTTCAAGCGCAGTGACATTTTGAGGCAGATCATAAAATCTGTCCTACGAATATATTGAAATAATTTTCAATAACTTCTACTTTATTTTTTAGTAACGAGAAGATAAAATCTCACAAAAAGCTGGAAAACGAATTAATTTTTTTCTCTTCATAAAATTTGGTCTCAATGAGTTGCGTGATAAGATAACCAACAATGCCATCTGATGCGTATTGAAACAGCTCATTGTTTTCTTGAGATTGATTTCAGTAATCAAATGACAGATTTTATGTTTTCCATAATTTTTTTGCTGTCTCATCCTTTCTACTTTCGGACTTCTTACTGATTTACTATCTTTCTATCTCGAAACATGGTTTACGAAAAACGATGTAAGGAACAGTGTTTTCCATTCTTTGGTCCCATTTCGATCCTCAAAAATGCGTCCTCAAAATCTTCGTATTGAATTTTGAAATATCTTGTATAGACCTCAACAACCATTCTTCACTTCATCTAGATTCTTTTTATCATTTGACAAGACGAACGGAACGCCTATAATGTTCGAGGAACATCGTGTGGGTCAGCGGTGGAATGTATTGGAATTTTTCGTGAATGTTCGGAATTTGTGATCGTCAGGAGAGACTTCATTAAGAAGGTCTCGAGAGGTTGGTCAGACTGAGCTTCTCTAGTATTTATACCTGAAATCACACGTGATATGGGATGAGAGACGTGATTTTGAGCAAAATTCGCGACAATATTTACGAGAAATTGTGAGATCGATGTAACGACATAGGAAGCATTGGTGCCGGAATTGGTCAAATATTTAGGGTGGACTGTTCGCAAAAAAAAAATAGAACTATGATTTACAAAGCAGTAGAAGCAAAGAAGACTCGTGGAGCATGAAAAACACAATAGTTTCATGAAGCAAAGGATGATAGGAAGATAGAAAAGGGTGAATGGAAAGTGAGAAGGGACGGAAAAGTAACGTTTCATCTAATTGCAAGAAAGTCTTCTGGAGATCTGATCGTGGATATTGCAGTCTAAGACTGAGTAATTATGATAATCTCCGTCCTATCAAAAAATGGCCCATTCCCAGTCCCATTTGCAGTTTGACGCCGACAAATCGTGCAGTGATTGATGATGACGATCTCGAGTCGACTGACTCATTAGCCCGAATGGCCGCAACAACTGCATCCAAAGCGCAAAAGATTAGCGGAGCAACAAACCACAGTAAATGAATAATTCTTTGGCTCGTGCCTAGGCGCTTTGTGGCTTTGATTGTCACGCTGATGATT
This sequence comes from Gastrophysa polygoni, assembly GCA_963576655.1. Lineage (NCBI taxonomy): Eukaryota > Metazoa > Arthropoda > Insecta > Coleoptera > Chrysomelidae > Gastrophysa > Gastrophysa polygoni. The sequence continues at coordinate 23,488,902 of OY755090.1, read as the reverse complement.
AGATCGAGGTGTCCACCATAGAAGAGGATCTGTCGGGCTTCTTAGGGGTTATCTAGCTATTTCTAGCCGATCAAATCTAGCCAAAATCTGCACATATTCATGGAGACATTCTCTTCGAATAATGATTTAAAACGGGAGCAGATTCGTTCCCGAAACGTCCACTATACACTAAAATAAGTAGAAGTTTCCAAAAATCTTTCAAATGATTAAGTGTAACACATTATGTGACAAATTGAGAATTTTTCGATTAATTAATTGAAATACCACCTCCATGATCATCCTATAGCCTGTGATGTGAATGATATTTGTCAAATCAAAAGCAGTTTCGAATATTTGAATATAAAGAAGGTTCAAATGATAACATTAAATTAATATTTTTCTTCATGCTTCTACAAGCGAAAAGTAGTGTGAATGAAATAATACCGTACACCGAATAAATGAAAATTGTACGATCAATAATACAAAGTTGGCTGTGGAGTAACAAATTTTTCGTAGTAAATCGGTGTGTCAACTTTTGGGTATAGTAGGAAGCATTGTTTATTAAATATTTTGTATATGAGAACCTGAGCATATCAAAGTTGATCATGAAACTGTAGAGTATTCAACATATCAAGTGATCAGTGATTAAGTGATGCTGAGAAAGATTTGTTTGTGGACATGAACAACAACATGATATCATTCCATATTTCACTTGTAAAATCCTATGTGCAAACCAACAAAGATTTTTTTTTATTTTATGAATCAGACATGTAGTGAAAAAAATTCAATGGCTCTTCAATTTACTTGCAACTGAGGGAAAGAAGAAGTGGTGAAAATGGATTTCTGAAACATTTGGATGTGATAACCGCTGTCCCTGAAATCGAAAAATATATGAAAATCTATAAAAAAAATAATGGTGAGAGAACAAAATCATCCAGAATTTCTGCACGGTTCAATGATTTCTTGGAGAGGAAATCGTGGTTGATTCTTGTAATACGCACTAACTGCTCATTATAGCCAGAAATTATCATAAACTCATTTCATATGAAGTGCGATGTACTCTAATGAATACGTATAGTAAGAACTTCTCAGAAAACGTTCAATCTTGAAGCTATACAAAGAACAACATCTACATTCAACATCTATAAACGATTCCCAGTGAATTAATAATCCAATTGGAGGAAACATATTTATGGATTAATTGGAAATTCGATATCTTTCTAACGGACTACTCTAGGGAAAAATGATAAACTATGCATTACCAATAATTGGCAATCGAATAACCTCAATTATTTTCCATAATATCGTGGATAACAGAACCGGAGCGAGCTTTTATTACAGCACTTGCGGAAGGTGAACAATAGTTATTTATTGTATTGTAAGTGTTTTAGATAGCATTTTATTGCATTTCTGAATAAAATGAATCTAATATACGCATGCAATACGACGTTTCATTCACAATCACATTCATTGAGAATCAGAATCACCGAAAAATGATTTGATATTTTTCTTTGACAGCGTCTGTTACCTCCTGTATCACGTACAAAAATATCAGGATGTTGCTTTTTATTTTTGATTGTTTATCGATACCATTCGTGAAAATTTGTCAAGTTGGTGGAGAAACGTTCTGTTCCTGATGAGGAAGCTAAAGAAGAACATCATGGAGAAGTATTTTCCGAATTTAATGAAGGAAAGCTGAGGGTAATACAAATGAATGGGGAAGTCCTGCTATCGTATTTTTTGAATTCGTAGAAGAAGTAAGAGAAGCAGAAGGAGTGGAAGTCTGTATTTTTCATTATCTCACTAGTGGAATGAAATGATTCCATTATTCTATTAGCGGATAAAGCGGTACGATTCACAAATGTGGATACGACTTCAATTCTGAGGTGTTTGTGAACAAAACAATTTTCATCTGTCAGACCATATAGGCCAGCTTTCTTTTTGTGACTTGAATGAAGACTGAAGAAATTCACAACCACTAGTTTCAGTGCCAGTTTTAGGTAATTTGCTACCTGGTGCGATGACGTGTCACTTTTGAGGCTCAAAAATTAACCAAAAGTTTCATTGTATAAAACAATTTCAATAAAGATTTGTTCGAAGCATAAAATGAAAAGTGAGTAGATATAATGAAAAATTAGACTTTTGTGGAATGCAGATCAGATCGAAGTGGTCTCACTGGAAATGTAAGTCGGTCCTGCGATTTCCATATCCTTAACGGTAACTCTATTTGGTGAGCTCTGAGTTCTATTAGTTCTGGACGATATATCATGCGGAAGAGCATGGCTAATACGATCCTCGAGGTGTTGTCTATCGATGCTCATTTGTGGCCGAGCATAATTTCAGTCAAAAATCGTTTTCAATTCATTTCGTGAGGAGGTATGCCCAACATGTTTATTGTATAAAGACAGTCAACCATTAAACTCGGCTATAAATCACCATGTGTATATATGATAAATTATTTTCTGTGAGCAGCCATTAAAGGCAGTGGCGGCGCGGCAGGGTTTTCAAGGGACAACCACTCGTTCTATTCATATTGAAGGTAGATTCAATGAACTATGAACTCAGCAATAATTGGTGTTGATGAAATAATTTAGTTGCATGCACCTTTAGTTATCTGCTTTATTTTTCAATTTAACAACCCAACATAGCCGTAAGCGATTTTAGGAACCGTCCAAGTGAATAATAATCATCATTATACGCTCATTGAAGAAATGACTTTTCTCAACTATAACTACCTATATCGACTTACAAAGCTTTCATGATTTTGATGTACGATTCTGCTTCGAAATGTTTTAAAATCAATTGGAAGCTCTTGACTGATAGGATTTTCGAAAAATATTTGTTGATTTGTAGATACTCTTTATATCTTCCTTAGACATTCTAGAAGCTAAAAAGAAGGAGGAACATCCTTTGAGAAGTTCAATTCATCGTCTTTAGCTTCTTTGATGAATCCTTCTTTCATATGGACGGCGCTGTCAAATATGCATCTGTGATATTTTGACTCAGAACTAGTGATTTTGACGTAGATTCTCATTTGACAGCGCCGTCCTTATGAAAACTACTGGGTCCACCTTCCTCTAATATGCTGTAGAACGTTGATTCAACAAATTCGAGGATGTTTTCCCTTCTTTTTGACTTCTTGAATGTTCAAGGCAGGTATAAAAAGTATCCTGTAGGAGAAAAGAAACTCCATGCCTACCCAAAACGAGCTGAAGAAAGAAGGTTAATTTTCCTACTGTTTCCTGGAATATCTCGAGCAATATAAGTTTGCGCACGTTTTCATGGTGGAATTCGGGTTCCAGAGGTCGAAATACGTGGGTACCAGAAAAAAATCAATGCAATGCAATGCCTTCTTGGTACTCCACTGGTCACACCCCTGCCTCGACGAATGTCTTGTGTTTATATGGTGTACATTATGAACTGAATGTCTGTCACACATGCACACACAGTGTTTCTCTGTAGTAAACTATTCCATATTCCACTTTTTTTATTTGCTTTCGCTCTACTGAAATGAGCTCGGTTTGCATACCATGTGTTTACCAGAACAGATGGGGTATTGTTTGTTTTCTCTTAAGATTGGCATCGAAATAGTTTTCATGATCTATTTATGAGTTGTAATAATACACATAACGTCTATACAGGATGTCCTGAAGCAACAGTTCGAACTGGAAACTGGGTACCTACCACTTGATCATCTTTTATCATTATCGAAGGGTTTGCCAAGACAGTTTTTCAGATACCAACTGGGTCGTGATGTGATCTACGAATCGAATGGAATCACCATTCTGAGCTATTCGACCGAAACAACTGCCAAATTTTGTTCATATATCTATAAATAAAAGTGTGAACTGGGAGGAGGCGACATCCAACACATCGTTGATGCATATCAAAAATTAAGGTGGTGCCAACACATATCCTTGTGGAACACCAGTATTGAACGGAATTTCACATTTTTTTCAAGAGATTGTTGGGAATTCAGCAGTCTAGATGAAAATCGAACGAGGAATCGATCGGTGGGTCGATTGAGTCTGTAAGACCGACCGTTCCGGAAATATGGCGTGTCAAAGAGAAAATAGTGCGATTTCAGACGAAAAACGCACTTAGGAGCGAGATAACTTCGTTATCGTGATGAATTCATCGATTTCGATCTCGGATTCGTTCTCTACGGGTCCGAATTAGTGGTTGTGAATTTTTTCGGATTCTTAAACGGATAAATAGAAATTTCGAAATATCCAAGCTAGGATTATCAGATAAATATGTACCTTGGACTTTCTGATGTAAACGAAAATTCGCATTCAATGATCGAATATTTTGAATTTATGTGATCAGAATGAAAATCGAACGAGGAATCGATCAGTGGGTCGATCGAGTCTGTAAGACCGACCGTTCCGGAAATATGGCGCGTCAAAGAGAAAATAAGGCGCTTTCAGACATAACACGCTTTTAGGAGCGAGATCATTTCGTTACCGTGACGAATTCATGTTTTTCGATCGCAGATTCGTCTTCTCCGGGTCCAAATTAGTGGCTGTGAATTATCTCAGATTTTTAGAAAAATAATTAGGAATTTCGAAATTTTGAAGATCGATAATACGGTAAATATGTACATTGGACTATCTGACGAAATCTAAATTTCGCAATTCACGATCGAATCGTTCGTAATTCTCCAATCTAGATGAAAATCGAACGAGGAATCGATCGGTGGATCGATCGAGTCCGTAATATCGACCGTTCCGGAGATATGGCGCGTCAAAATGAAAATAGTGTGCTTTCAGGCACAAAAACTCCAAAAACTCACTGAGGATCGAGATTACCCCGTTATCGAGACGAATTCATTCATTTGCGGGTCCGAATTAGTGGTTGTGAATGTTCCCAGATTTTTAAAAGCATAATTTTCGGAATTTAGAATAAACGATTATCCGCTAAATTTGTTCTACGAATTTTGTGACATGAATAAATCAATTATCCAAGATATCCAACTGCCGACGATGATCATATTCATGTTGACGTAGCCATCGCCGACGTAGCCGTTTTTCATAATACTCTTCTAGATAATATATTCGGCAAAAAACGCCAGTTCAATGCCAAAGAAAATTAATATACTCTCAATATATTTCCCAATATTCAATTATCTACCGGCACCTCCCTAGTTACGGCACTGACATAACTCTGACATAAACTACTCACATCAACTACTCCCAATTCAATCCAGATCTTGTCCTAATTAGAAAATTCTTACTAATAAGATTGCTTCGGAACGCACATCACTTTTTGTAGGTATAATAATGTAAAATTCTTCCACTGTCGATGCGCTGGTCGGCCATCTTGGAACTCCCACCCAGAAAAAAGTGTTTCATGACTATTCATGACAAGCATGGGAATAATGTCAGCAAACAATTTCAATGATGAATCCTAATGCATGTAAAATCAGAGCTGATGTTGATCAGTCAATTATTTAAACAGGGGGATTCTTGCGATAGTATACACTTTTTGCTGTTGTTTTTCAGAAAGCGTCAACTGAATTTCAAAATAGTCTCCTACGTCTCGAAAGGAGTATGAATTGTATTTCAGAGTACTGGAAAGCGTTTCAGTGGACTGAACGAATTTTCTCAGATCCGTAAAGCTGCTCATGCTTCTGATGCTTTCGGACTGTTCATTTCATGAACGTGAACTGAGCGTGTATGTTTTCATGCAATTCCGGTGATGGTGGAAGTACTAGCATAACAAAGAATATTGACACGCACAATCACATGATGAAACTGAGTATTTTCTCAACTGAGGCTGTTGAGTTATCAGAACAACCTAGTGAAATCAATGAACTGAACTGAACTGAACTGAACTGAACTGAACTGAACTGAACTGAACTGAACTGAACTGAACTGAACTGAACTGAACTGAACTGAACTGAACTGAACTGAACTGAACTGAACTGAACTGAACTGAACTGAACTGAACTGAACTGAACTGAACTGAACTGAACTGAACTGAACTGAACTGAACTGAACTGAACTGAACTGAACTGAACACAATATTAACTATCTTATCGTGACTATTTTTCTGCAACTTATTTGTTAGTACAAATTTCTCTTGTATAAAGTCACTGTAGTAGAATTGCGGTATTGAAATTGACAGATATAATGAAATGAGGATATTTTTGATGAAGGCAATGTATGATTGTTCTAATTATTCCATACGGACGAAAAATAGCGTTGATTGAAGAAATGGGAAAAAGAGAATGCTTTCAATTATTAATATCAAAAAGAAGATACCAACACATGGTGTTCCGGTACATCCAAATACCTCTCGAAACTTCTGGGCAGTTGTTTGAGTTGTTTTCCAAAAGGATCACCGTGTAACCAACCAGTTTCTGTGCCGCCACATGTGTGGTATTTGTATGCAAATTTTTATTTAATTGTATCAAATTGCAAATTCTCATTATTCCGATCTTGATGTAATTACCGCGCTGGGAAGGTGGGGCATTATATGCATTCGTGCACAAATGGGCATTACTTCTACTGTATATCATAAATGAAAAAGTAAATATGGGAACGTAAAATCATCACACAAGATGGCTACTATTACTGCATGATACGAGGCCGATTCAGGTCATTTCAGCTGGAATTTCTATCATGATATACCTGTCTAATGAACTTCCATAGAAGGAATTGAATGCCTTTATGGTAGCATTTTGCCTGCGAGATTGCTAGGTACACGTGGATTAGGCGTTCATTCGATCTCATTCAATAGAATTTCACCTGTTCATGGTTGGATGAGATAGATTATATTAATAATATTCTCAAACTATTGAAAAGGCGTGAAGCTATAAGTTGGCCTTGGGCACCACAGTGTTCTGATGAAAAGAGAGAGTACTAAGTTAGCATAGGAAAGTCCATCAACGTGAAGTTAGCTGTCTAACATAGCTATCCACAGGAACAGCCATCTATTGGAAATTCGTCATGAAAACGTGAAGAAGCATGTCATGGAGGTAACTCGATGAAGTTATTATGTTATATCCACTTCATTAACGAAGATAGAAGGAAAATACCTGGTCCTGTTCAGTGAAGATATATCGTACGGTCACTATGATCCAATATATTTTTGAGATCAACTGGCAGAATATTATTTTTCACTACTCATTACTTAATTTTTTTCTCTACTTCGAAGCCTACTAATCTGATTTCAATGAAGTTATGAACTAATGTCAATTTCAAAAGTTGCTGATGATTAAGTTATCGCATGTCTAGTCATAAACGAAGATAGAAGGAAAATATCAAGAGGAAGAAAAAACTATTGTTGTAACTGGTGCACTCCACAAAAGGTTAGGAGGTGGAATTATTAATAGTTATACCCTTCTGGAGAGTGATCCTATAAATTAGACTCGGATTCTGTATCCATTGTATCATTTTACTTATATGTCAAATCAGCCTTGTTTCGTTTTCATGTTCATCTGTAGAATTTGTAATGTCTATGTCCAATTTTGAAGCTAATTCCACATTTGTGTTTAGAGAAATTGCAGTCCTTTTCGTAAGTGCCAAGAATGGAATATTGCTTCATCAAAACTGTTTTGTAAATATAGTTCTTTTTCCGGTATGGTACAGTAATTTTCTTTGTCAGTTTAGATTTATCGAACAATCATTATAATCCAATAGATTCTCGAGATTTACTCGCGGTATATTTTCGTTTGCAGACCACCTACTTCATCTCTCATTACTAAATTTCCTTTCGCTGCTTCACGCCCTACAAATCCTCTGCATTTCATCAAGGTAACTCGCTCTCTTCTGCCATATTGCTAATGAACGTTGGGATGGATGGGATAATGATAATATGAGCATTGTTTCGTGCTCGAGAACATGCAAGTGTGACGACAGACACCTTCATTATGCTGGAAGGAATTACGCCATTGGACGCCTTCAATGCGAAGCATTCTTAGCCTCAATCAGATGCGAGAGACGTTGTTAGAGTCGGTATTTCTATACGGTGTGATGGGATTCTACGAATCATCGGAGTGGTTATGAGACAAGATTTCTCGATTATCATCAGCTAGAATTGAGCAGTGTTGAATGATTATAATTGATGAAAATGAGAGCTGGAGAACCTGCGGCAACAAACAGGTGTCTTTGATTTTCTCATTTTCTCTGAATTTTTTTTTTCTAGAATATCAAAGATAGAGGTATGAACTCTTGTGGGAGTATTATACATTTGCATTGACTACGATTGTCAATATATCTATTTATTTCAAAAGATATCTACCTAGTTTTACACCAACCAAGTCGATCAAGAAAGAATACAGCGATATTTATGTAGCACTGAAGTAATGTATGTGTTACTGAGAAGTACCAATAGGCGTTGAAAACTGTTCGATATTTCTGGATCTACAAATTAGTCGTCTCACTATTCTGTTTGGATTCTGATGAATGGATGGAAGAAAAATATGATATGTTGACGTGCTAGGTAACGTGATTAATACGAATAATGAGTAGAATAAATCGTTCCTTCACTATTCAAATTACCTCACTGGTGAAACAATATTTGCTACTGGAAGATAAGAAATTGATGTGCTGATTCATTTTTCTTCGAAACAAGTGGAATCGATGATATTCCTGATTAGGATTTGAAAAAAAACACATTCGAACCATCACTATCCATGAAACAGACCACAGAGATCAAACCAAGATTCCAGTAAAACACTTTGGAAGTATTGTACATAATAGACATTCAGTGAACGATATGCTCACATGGATTTGATACATTTCGAGACATTTGATAAGTAATTTTTCTGTGGTCCAAGAGATCAGCATCCGATATCGATCGAAAGAATTAACTAAGCAGTACAATGCTTCAAGAAAGTTTAACCACTTTGTTGTGGATGTCCATATAAATTTATGCGACTGACGATTTTATCAATCTCGAAGCCACAACGATACTTCTTCAATCAACATAGATTTCTATGCATACTAACCTGCGTATAGAAAATATAAAAGAGTTACTTTTGATGTGGCGGCCCTGTTGTAACATCAGTTCGGATAAAATTTATTTATTTATTTGATTTCTGTACATTTTAAAGACTTTCGATTAAGCCAGAATAGTTTCTTCCTTTTATTCTGTGAACGTTTGTGCAAACGGCTACGGGTACCACTATACAAAGTAACTTGACCATTTACTTAACCTGTATGTCCGCTCATAATTGCGGTTTAAATATGAAGAAAAAGCTGCAACCGTTGATTAACAGTAATGGGCGTCGAATTCTCTAATTCCTCGACATTGTCGACACTGTCGTTGATATACCGTTTGACCTCTGACCGGACTATCTTTCGTCCATTGGCATCACACACACACACGGCCCACTATATGCCCACGCTGCTCAAGATTATGTGGGCACAACCGAAAACAAAAGAAGTACCTACACCTGTTCCGACAAACAAAAGAACGAAGGATAATGAGAGGAAATTATGAGAAATACAAGGAATATATGGCAGCGATTAGGTAGGTAAAGTATCAATCTCAATTACTTTGGATAATTGGGATAAAGACGATTCATGCTTCACATTATGATACTTTGAATGATATTATGGCTCATCTCTTTATTCTCATCAAGGTACAGTGCTTCTGCAACATGCTATTGAGATCGCAAAAGGGTGTTGCGAAAAAATCCCCACTTGCTCTGAAACTTAGGCAGTTATTTAACTTGGCATGCTCGGAAATCAGACCAAGACTGGTCTGGGACTACCGGAGCATGAGAAGCCTAGAAAACTATAACAAGGGACGTTTCAGTGGGAACGAGGCGAAAGATACCTTGGCAAGAGAGGGGTCAAAAACGAACATGGGGCCAATATGATAAAGGTAACAAACTCAAGCCTACACCATGTTGAACATTCATGTGGGAGTTGGAAACATTTGGTACTCGAATACAAAAGTCTTCGAGTTGATGCAATTATGTAGGCTCGAATATGTATTTCCAATTGAATAATTGAATTAATTCGAGAATTCTTCTTGTCAAGCTTATATATTGGAGTCTACAAAGTGTATATTTTCATTGACAGTGTTTTACCAAATTGACCACCGATGAGACAACTTTAGACTGTGTTCCCTTGTCTGAAAATTCAACATAGCCCTTCAGTGACCTTTCCTGGAAGTAAAAATTGGTTCTGTTGAAGACGATGGTCATTGAACTCCTGTCGTGAAGTTTTTAGGTGAGGAAGGAATACTTGTATTTTTCATGGAAACGTAATCAGTCCTGGTAGACGTTTCATCATGAAGGAATTCTAAAATTTGGCATACTTTATCATCAACTGATTCATTCATACTACTGAAAATTCAGTTTATTGATCGAAGGCAGGTATTCATATTGTTTTTAAATCAATCTCGTTTCTGCTCAGATTGATCAATCACAGGTGTAATATTTCGGTAGAAGGTAACTGGTGAGCTCTGTTAAGTTATCGCACCGAAAATGAGTGAAATTACCTCCAAAGTATGTTACTGAGAATGTATTTTAGGAACATGTTTATCAACTTTCTAAATGTTCTACCACATTTCGTGAAGTTACATAAAATAAAGTTACAATGTAAATATGAGTCATATGAGTCTTCACCTACTCCTTTTTCCCCTTTTTTTTTGATGTATTGCCCCAGTACTAGATATGTTGTGTTGTTTCATCTTTTTTCTTCAAAAGCATAAATGTTTTCCCATTTCTCATTGAAAAATTCTTTCTTCGCAATGTACTTTTTCCATTTGCCTTGAAAGAAAACATCCGATTGAACATCAACATTGTTCCTCGAAATGAGTGCAATTATCTTTGAAAAATGAATTTGGAAATGGTTTCTCAATTTTCTAAATGTTCTGCAACACTTTGCATCTGTCGGGAAACTGCGTATCGATACAGTTGTAGCTTGATACTACTCGATACTGGTAATTGTCTTGACATAATGAGCTTCACCAGATTTGTTAAATACGGTGAAACTAGCAGGTCTTCATCAGTAAGGATGAAAGAGCATAAGAACGATATAAAGAAAAGATATACTGACAAATCAAAATTAGCTGAACATATCCTTACTGGAAATGGACAACATATGGCCGATTGGGGTAATATTAAGATCATAGGAAAAGAAGACAACAACCAAAAACGGAAAATCAAAGAATCTGTTTGCATTCTCCTGAACGGAGACAATAATATTGCTTCTGGTTCAGTTGATATAGATAGAACTTGGCATCTACTTCTGAAAATTGAATATGAAAATGGAAAATTCGATATCAATTAATGAAAACACCTTGTAACCAGAATTCCTCTGTCTACCAAATTGTCACTTTTCAGTGTCAAAACCGAAAACATATTGAAAAATTTTAATTGTGTTGAGAACGGGAGCAGATTCGTTCCCGAAACGTCCACCAAGATGAGTATTGGTTTCATTCCTATTGAATATATTTGTATTTCCAAATTTTTTCAAAAACAAGGTGTCACTGACCAATAGAAAATTTCTCTTTTAGGTATCTAAAGGTTCAATTTCAAGCGCAGTGACATTTTGGGGCAGATCGCAAATCTTTCCTTACTACAAATATATTGAAATAATTTTTAATTACGTCTACTTTATTTTTTAGAAAAGAGGAGAGAAAATCCCACGAAAAGCTGAAAAATGATTTCACCAGATCTGGTTTGTTTTCCCGAAATTTCTTCTTTTCCTTCTGACGTAATGTTGGTCCAAGCCAAAATTCTCTCACTTCTCCGTGAGCCGACTTGACTTGAATCAGTTCACAAACCCATAGAAGGCCTAGAAGCATAATGAACTCTCCATTCGAATAGCGCAAACAATAAATTCGAGTGGATTCGAATGGAAATCGATGTCTTCCTGCTCGATAAATCAGAGAACCCGGTCCATCCCACGTGGATCAACAACGACCTCGGTTCTAACCCGACTTTCCCTAGGCCTGTGGCACACATTCCGAGTCTCGCACGAAAATTACACATTGCGTTCGTGCGACAATGAATGAAGGCATCCTTCTCTGGGCGGAACGATACGTACCTACGTCGCAATTGTGGGTAATCACAAGGTGGTGGTGTGTAATGAGCCGTGCCTATTCTCGCTGGTTGACAGCTGATGTGGTCCCATCTGAGCGAAACTCCAGAGAAGATCGCCAGATGGGTCGAGGACAGCTAATGGAGCAAGTGTGTTGGAGTAGGTTTTTTTTTATCTGTGGACAACACGAAATGGAAACCTATGATGTTCGAGGAACATCGTGTTTGCCAGCGGTGGATTTTTGGGAGATGAGGAAGGTGTTGGAATTTTTCTTGGAAGTTTGGAGGTTGTAAAGACTTCACTAGGTAAATAATTCCACAACTTTGCCGTTCTATTGAGGAATGATGCTTGGTTAAGCGATGTTCGACAGGTCTCGAGTCTGACAGTGTAGGAGTGACCAGCTTGAGCTCGTCTGGTTTGTCTACAAGGAATCGCGCGAGGTGGCATAATAGATGATATTTCCGTTGAGCACCGACCGTGAAAGTACCTATAAAAAAGGCATAGATCGCCGACCTTCCTACGATGATCTAGAGAGGTCAATGATTTGGTGAGTGTTGTATCATCGACTAGGCGAATAGCTCTCTTCTGAATTGAATCTAAGAGCTTTAGCGTATGTTTGGGGGCTGAGCTCCAAACATGTGAACATTACTCCAGGACAGGTCGAATTTGTGCTTTGTAGATCATAAGCAGTTGCTGGGATGTGAAGTATCTCTTCGCACGGAAAAGAAAACCGAGTTTTTGTGAAGCAGTTTTGGCAATGGACCTCACATGATCGTCCCATGAGAGAGCGATGTTGGTGATAACACCCAGCATGGATATTGACGACCTCATAGGAACAGTTTATACCCGACATCATCAAATTGGGCATTCTGTGATCAGCCTTCTTGGTGAACATACAAGCTTGAGTTTTAGTTGCATTGAACTGTACTTGATTATCAGATATTTCAGGTGTACCGATTATTGTTGAAATCTGGTAGAACATATTTGGGTTGGAAGTTCAAAAGAGTACACACTTCGTAGATTCCATTCGATACCTTGAAAGATATAGGCACTTATTGAATCTTGATGTGTATCAGAAAGTACGAAAATACACAAATTTGATGTCGTATCAACCCTGAGTCAGCCAAACGAAAATTTTCAGATCAAGTTGGATTGATTGATAGTTAGCAAGCACGGTTTTCAAGTTGTAGCTTGGGGATCGAATCCCATTCATAGAGAAAACGGTGGGATGATTGAAATATTTTTTCTCGAGTAGCTATTGTCAAATATTATATATGGAGCTCAACTCTCAATCAAATCATCAATAATTATTGAAAATGAACCATCTGCCCAACAAACTTTCAACAAAAATACAATAATTCAATGTGTCTCACTGTATACTTACTAGAAAACGAAAGGTTGAAAGTGTTTTATGGATTAGTTATTTCTCAACTTCACTTAGTGAAATAATCGATAGATTTGTTGAAAAAACTCTCTATAAAAATAGATTTCTCAACCTTCAATGACTTATTTGCTTGCTATATTTGCTTCTATGATATAGATATCGTTCTGTCGCATGATTTGTTGTCCATTTGACCAAAAAAAAGCCTGATCATGAATACCTGAACCTTTTGGTCCATCAGTTGTTCTCCTGTACTGTCATACTCTGTATAATCGAATATATATATTTTTTTTCGAACAATTACGATAACGATTTGATATCATTATTGGTGAATTTGAATACATTTCATGGGATTTTTGCAAGTTGGAACAAACGGGTTTTTCAATCGATTACATCAACACTGAACAAGTCTATCAACGGTCAGGACCGAAAATAACCTCAAAACTTAAGAAAAATTCCAACACTCTTCTCTCCCAAAATTCAACCTCTGGCTAACACGATGTTCCTCGAACATCATAGGTTTCCCTTTCGTGTTGTCAACAAATAAAAAAAAATCAGTTATGGTCTTACACAACAAGTTGAGAGTTGAATAAGTCCCTTCAAGCATTCGTACTGCTGATGATGACAGCATTCAGTGAAATAATAATGTAATCCATTACGAAAAGAATCGTACCTATATATGTATTTACAACATTGACGAACAGTCATAATGAAATTTTTGTGATTCATAACATGGGTATTCCACGGAAACTATAGTGAAATCATATTAACTTTTCTACTCTTCTAACCACTTTCACGTTCAAAAACATAAGTAGGCTCCTATCTTTCAACTTTGAATTCTAGTATAACGATGCTCGAAGAATAAAATCAATGCGTTGTGGTACATTTTCTGCGCCATCTAGTTTACAATTGAAGAACCGTCCCTGTAGAGGGCGGCGAAAATGATAGAGGAAACTATAAGAAGCATAAGAGTTAGTACTGATTCTTAGCCTAGGTGGAACTCGAACAAGCCGCAATACACCTGGAGGATGATATGTTGGAACTTTAGAAAGAAATAAGAAAAAAATTTTTAGAGTTGATCGAAGAGTGGGAAGGAAAATTTCATCCCTACAGAGTCCAAGAAAATTTCGATAACGCAAGCTGAGTTCCACCTGGGAGACAAATAATGAATGATGAAAAGTGGAACTCAACTTTTTTATGGACTATGATCGTCATTAAGTGACATGGAAATTCAGCAAATTTTCGAAACCATTAGGTATTTTGAATCGATACACCGAAATGAGGACTCTGAAAGTTGCGAATTGAAGAATCTTGGAACCCAATCTGAACAACATCGTGGACATCAACAATGGCTTTTTTTGGGTAGAAACACATGATTGAAAACCTGGAACGGAAATTAAGATGAGTACAATTATGAATGATGATGATGATGATGATCAATGAATGATTATTGGCATTCATAATCAGATACAGTCAAAGCAATAATTGCAACTATATATGTATTGAACGATGTAAAAAGCTACAGAACTAGTTGACAACATCAACAACGTGTACGTGGTAACACAACACGAAAATTACACTGCAAAAATCAAAATTATCCATAATTCAGGTTCACCGAATGGTTATCGAAATTCTTATCATTTATTCACTTCTTGCCAGTTTAGTAAATCAATGAAAAAGTTATAGTGACATATTTTGCAGAGCATGAATGAAAGCTTCAACAATATAGTCAAGTCACTCCATGTTTTCATGAAATATTCCTTTGAAAATGACAATTGACATCAAGTCCAGTTGAGAGGCTGATATCGAAAATTCCTTATAAAACAAGAAAAAGATTGTCACAAACATTCTTGGCTAACCAAATGATCACTTCACACGAGTTCAATATAACTCACATCAGTAATTGATATTTCTAATTGTAGTAATTATTGTTCTATAAATATTTATTCCAATTGAATTAAAATTGTTGTTTGTGTATAGCTATACTGATTCAAAGCATTTCCTCTTCGTTATTACATCTTTCTGTTTCGTGTCTGGTATAGAAATGAATATTTCATCGCCAGTTATGGATAATTTCACTTGGACGGGACGTTTCAAAACTTCTGTCGATCATGAAAAGTGTCAACTCACATATCCAAATTATGAAAACGCAATTTATAACACTACCAACGTTGATCATGACACATTTGTTAACAGTATCGATCCTAGGTATACAATCGGTAATCATTGATTGATATATGCCACAAACACCAGTTTCTATCGGAACCGTTGAAAGATGTCGATGCAATGGACCATAGCGAGTGCTAAGTAATTTGTAGAAATTCCACATGTACTGAACGTTATAGCATTCCGTCGAGGTGTATAATTTTAGGTGTGGTAAACGGCCGTACATTTTTTTTTCCAACAACAGTGCATCGGGATGGTTATAACTGACGCGGTTGATCGAATCAAAACGAAGGTGAAATCTGCCATTGCTAACATCTGGGCATTCTTTCCACAAGAATATACTGAGAACACAGATTCTTCTCTATCTAAAAGTGGGTTTTACATACCAAATCACTTTGATCCATATCGGTTGTAGACACCTGACTGCACATTTCTTCAGCATTAGAAATAGTTATTGACGTGTTGTTTCATGAAATAGATTTCTTTCTTTCTCTCGATGCAGAACATGTTTAGTCTATACTTGTTTTTTTTTTCTACTTCTGCTCTGTTCTATTCGTGAACATTTCATTCATATTGATTGAATGCAATCAATGATGGGATAAGAAATTTAGAAGTGGAAAGATTGTTCTCCACCAATTTATTGGGGTAGTGTTTCAAGGTTTCTTTTCCTTCCTAACCGAACCTTTTTGATAAGCATAGATATTAACGATTTCAAAGGAAGATAAACACTTGAGGTCCATAATTCTTGCCATTCATATAGAATAGAACAGTTCGTACAGGATGATATGTAGATACATTGAGGTATGTAACTTCACATGAGACATAAAGAACAAATAGGAAATGAATTGTACTCACGAGGCTTAACCCAAACACGGAAGTAGTGAGGTTATGGATTAGAGTGTGATGATATTATTGTTACAATAATGGTTCGAATGAATACGAAAACGTATTATGGAAGTACAATAATTTAGTACAATAAAATGCTACTTCATGTACTGATCTACTGATAGCACGCATTTCTTCATCTTCATCTTCATCTTCGAAGAATATGAAATAGTATAGTATCGTAATAGTAAATAGTATCGACCTAGTATAAATGTACTGATTCGTTGATATGGAGCAAAAACGAAGTTGGTACAAACCAATATCAGTAAGTGTCTGTGGAGGTCAATTAATTCCTGTTTTTGTATTCGGAATTGGGTCCCATGATGCTTCACTCATATGGAGCCCTCACTATCAATTACATATTGACAAAATGAAATCAGCAACGACTGTTCCCGTAGTTTTTGAGCTCCAAAATAGGTAACTCCTCTCCACCACGAGGTATTGCTCAAAGTGAACTCCTGGAGAGACACATGATGGATCATTTATAGTGTCGCAAATGCATACAGTGACTTTTTTATACGAAATCAGATAGATTGTCCCGCTCTGATGGAAGAAATCGACTTTCATACTCTGGAGAACTCCATCTTGAGTGAACAGCAGTTTATCTTCCACCAGCAACACGCAAGAATATTCCTAAGTCATCACCAGTACACAATATGTTATCGAACTACAACTCAAAATGGTCTCAGATGAGTAAATTCGTATTGTATGATTCTGTATGACCTCACATGATATTAAAATACATTCAGAGTGCTGATCTCGATCATTCCTCAGTATCCCCTCTAAACAAAAATAGCCATCGTACCATGGTTGCATATTTATGGCACTGTTGGCAATTGAGCATGAGCTAGAGGAATCACGGATTTGAAATAAAATAACATTATTTAGTTGCTTACCTGCAGGTGGTTGTTAGCATAGGTAATGAGGATGTCCGGAGGAATCACACGAAGAAATTAATTTCGAAAACGATAGGAAATAACTCGAAGCATCGTTAATGCATTTCTCGATTTTCCAAGCCGTTCGAATTTATAAATTCGAAAGTGCTGGCTGCAACGTGCGAGTCATCAATTTCTTTTAATGGGCGCCAGAGGAATGTCTTCGAGATCGATGGAAATGGCATTCTACGAAGTGATTTGAAAATTGTGCCCAAGCGAAAATCGTCTGTCGTAATTCCAGCCCTGACAACAAGGATCTGTCTCGGCAACAAATGTGTACTAGGGTGAGATTTCTGTCTGTCTGAATAGAGATTGATTGGCATCTCAAAACGATCATCCTCCTCTACTGATTCTGAAAATTCTTCTTGAGATCGGACACAGCAGTATAACTCCTTATGAATCCCTACTCAGTCTTGATATCGATAGTATACAGATCACAGTGCATTTGGGAATTCCGATCGAAAGCAGCAATTTAGCTGTATAAAAACTGAATTAACTCAATGGTAGAATCGTATTAAAATCTTCTCTCCAGTCCTCTTAATTGGCTCTTTTGTCGAAACAGATGAACAAGTGACATTGATACCATCAAATGAGCTAATTATCTTCTATTATTATAATTCATCACAATTATTTGATGTGTCAGACGTACGCATATATACATAAACTAGCTAATTGAGTATGTGGTTGACGTCACCCGTATAATTATGACCTGAATTAATTATGTCAATTTCCGGTGTATTAGATGAATTATAATTAGAATATAGAGGTGGGATCACTGAATACAAAGTGTTTATCAGTATAATGCGACATCACGGAATGCAATTCGAAATTGCAAAAGTTGTGTTGGCATTTGTATTGGCGAACAGGTCCTCTAAAACATGCATAGAATTAAAAATTGCTTGGAGGCCATTTTGGAGAATATCGCAATGTTTTTTAATCTAATCAGGAACTCGTAGGTATTTTATTCCATTATCAAAGCAACCGAAGAAACTTTTTGTTCTCGAAGGAAAAATCACGAAAACATCAGCGATTTTTTTCAGTACTCAGAAAAATGGAAACCCTCAAGAATTAGAATTAAATTCCCCAAGATTGATTTCAGGGAGTCAACGTAGGGCAATTTTGGAAAAATTGCTGAAATCATAAAATTTCATTCCTGAAAATAGAAGCAGTAGTGGCACAAACGATGAATATTTCACGAGACTGGATCACACAGTATATTTTTTTCAAATTTCACCGACCAAATCCGACCTTGAAGTTTCATGCACCATCGAAGACACATCCTGTATAGATTGTTTGATTCAATAATCGCAGGAAATTTGATGCGTCGTCTTATTCAAATGAACCATGTAATCGAAAAATAATGAATACAGGCACTTGTTTGAATATGAAAATGTTCTTCTCGAGTGAAATGCTTTCGAAGCTCGATTGTCCAGAATCAATCATTATCTAAACCTATCAAGTGGTTATAATACGTTGAGTTTCGACGATATTTATGATAATCAACCAGTTTATATTCTCTCTGGCTTCAATGTGGCTGCCCATATACATACATTCACAATGATAAATGAAACACCTTCTGATATTTCCTCTCACATTTTATTGGTTGGTCAATGGAAAAGGCGTGAGAATGCTTGATTTAATTCCAATGTTTTATTTATCTCATAGAATATGTAATGTGCCTATCGAGTGTGAAGTTGAAGGGGAGAATCAAGGAAACATTAAAACAAGGTGTGGACTGTTTTTATCAATCCATCAGATTCGGAATAGTTCTTTCAGAATCGTGCCTGATGCTTCAGAAACTGTTCTTCAAGACAAGATGTCAGTTTTTCTTTTACCAGGTGTGTTGTTATTCCGGTATCATCCATTATTAAGGATATTACGTGAGATGTAATATTTACATAGGTTGTTTTGAAAAATCAACTCTGATTTGATTTCATTCTGTCTGTCGGAATAGTGTTTTTCATTTACTTAAATATAATTCGATCTCCAGAGCTGCAGCCAATCCAAGTTTTGAAATCGACGCTCTGTATAGTCTCGCACAAGGAAATTTCCATCAGTAATAATGGAAACATTAATGCAACTGAAGAAAAAACGTGTATCGGATACCCCAGAGACTGTATTCTCATTAAATATGACTATACTTGTCAGTCTTGCCCAAGACTATCCATCAATAAAACATGATAGTATGTATACAATACACAATATTAATAATTCTACATAAGCAAGCATGACTCTGTTGTGTAAAGATGACTGGAATTATAAATATTATATTGAAAAAATTAACGTTCACTTATACAGGGAATATAGGGAGTTCCGGTCCTAAAACATATACTTTTCACAAGGATACATTTCGAAAATAACATTTCTATAGCTATTCATATGAATCTTATGAAATAAGACCTTATCGAAATCGAATATTTCTGCTGGTAATTGAACCACAAGAACTACAAAGCTAGGTTTTCCGTGTATCTTCTTTCCTGCGCAAATTTTTGGTTGAAATATCTGCTACAAATGCGTCAAAAAATTCAAATGAAAAGGTGATGATACGAAGAGTACGAAGTAGAAATAGAAAATTTGTGTCCAAAGATGTTCGAAGATTGTTTGCGCTATTCTTACATTATGATTTACATAACCTTCTTCAAAAATCCGTATTAATTTCAAGAACACCGTCAATAAGAAACATTTGCCATTTTTTTTTAAATGAGGCTTTGAATTCAGATAGAAATGTACGTGATTGTTCTGCAGTATGTCCAAAATGTTACTTCGAAATGCGACTTCATGTTGTACCTTCGATAACATAAAATTCATTCGAAATGTTTGCGATATAAAATGAATATCAGATAATGACCTAGAGGAAAGCGCTTACAACAAGACGATAAAGTTGTCCGATCATCATGTACAGGAAGTATTTGGATGGACATTGGAATGAAAATCCTTCAGAATGATTGAAAACAAAAAACTCAACATTCAAATACAAGATATGAATCATCAGTTTGCTCAGAAAATAAGAGTTTCATTTTCCCTTGTCCTTCTGAAAAAGATCAATTTTATCATTTCAGAAATATCTCTCTGGTTTCCTTCCCTTCATGCTTTTCCCTATTAGAGGGCCAATGCCCTTTTGCCTCTTGTACTGATGATGTACCGATTCTCTCATCTTTATTCGATTCGAATCATACTCGAATCGTACTCTACAATATTTCCTCGAACAGCAAAAATGCCGTACACCAGAATCGTTGCTTACAGTGAGATAGCAGTGTAGAAATTCTCGAAAAAATCCGTTTCCGTTCATATCAGACAGTCATCAGCAGCACATTTGTGTTACTTTGCCTGTTTCATCGAAGTATATGACATTACCTGCGGGTGATGAATGCTCTGCTCCATGCTGATGTTATCTTCCGACCTCTCTTCCTTTACACGAGTATATACAGGATGTGTTCTTTGACCCGTGCACCACGTTGTTCTTCCTGTTAACTCGAATGAATGGTGGAGTCGTTTACATTATTTATTAAGCTATACGAGTGACGAAGAGAGGATTAACTAGAGCTGGCAGTTGTCTAGTATCAGGCAATATGATTCCGGAATCATGCAGAGAAGCCTTTGCGCAAGCTCAAAATATACATTCCACAGTTTGTCATGGAAAGCTTCCTTTCATGTAGCCACCAAATTTTGGTAGTTCGAGAACAGACAATACGTCCATTCCTTATGACAAATGACAGCTACAAGTGGCAAAATGACAGATCTAATCATGGTCTAATCATGTTCGTTACAACCTCAGAATTTCATAAGCCATTTGTACCGCCTATTATTCTCAAGAAATGTGCCCCAGAACTAACACCAGTTCTTTGCAGGTTGTTCACCCTTTCGTACAAACTCGGCGTATTTCCTTCTAACTGGAAGAAAGCTAGGGTCCAACCGATTCCAAAGAAGGGCAAGAAAACCCTCCCTAACAACTATAGACCGATTGCACTACTATCTGTGATCTCTAAAGTAATGGAAAAAGCAATCAACATCGAGCTCATCCGATATCTAGAGAGCTCAAGAATCGTGAACGACCGGCAATATGGCTTTCGTCACCAGAGGTCAACTGGAGATCTGCTTGCCTATGTGACACATAAGTGGCAGGTGTCAATAGAGAAACATGGGGAGTCTCTGGCTATAGCCTTGGATATCTCCAAAGCATTTGACCGAGTTTGGCACCAAGGCCTCCTAGCGAAACTTCCGTCATATGGTTTGCCGCCCCAACTGTGTCTTTTACTATCGAGTTCTCTTGCAGATAGATCACTCTACGTGGTGGTAGACGGGGTCTCGTCTGATACAATGACGATCAATGCTGGTGTTCCACAAGGCTCTGTCTTGGCACCAACTTTCTTTTTGCTCCACATCAATGATTTGTTGAATGTGACCTCCAGCCCAGTTCATAGCTTTGCGGATGATAGTACACTTCATTCCGCCTTTTCCTCTAGAGCCCCTATATCATCCAATGAGGCCAGAGGTGCAAGGCGAAGACAGGTTGATGCTTTAAATGAGGATCTGACAAGAATTCTGAAATGGGGATCTGAGAATCTAGTACAGTTCAATGCAACTAAAACTCAAGCTTGTATGTTCACCAAGAAGGCTGATCACACAATGCCCAATTTGATGATGTCTGGTACCACTGTTCCTATGAGGTCGTCAATATCCATGCTAGGTGTCACCACCAACAGTGCTCTCTCATGGGACGACCATGTGAGGTCCATTGCGAAAACTGCTTCACAAAAACTCGGTTTTCTTTTCCGTGCGAAGAGATACTTCACATCCCAGCAACTGCTTATGATCTACAAAGCACACATTCGACCTGTCCTGGAGTACTGTTCACATGTTTGGAGCTCAGCCCCCAAACATACGCTTAAGCTCTTAGATTCAATTCAGAAGAGAGCTATTCGCCTAGTCGATGATACAACACTCACCAAATCATTGACCTCTCTAGATCATCGTAGAAAGGTCGGCGATCTATGCCTTTTTTATAGGTACTTTCACGGTCGGTGCTCAACGGAAATATCATCTATTATGCCATCACGCGCGATTCCTAGTAGACAGACCAGACGAGCTCAAGCTGGTCACCCCTACACTGTCAGGCTCGAGACCTGTCGAACATCGCTATACCAAGCATCATTCATCAATAGAACGGCAAAGTTGTGGAATTCTTTGCCTAGTGAAGTCTTTCCTGATGCTTACAACCTCCAAACATTCAAGAAAAATTCCAACACCTTCCTTCTTTCCCAAAATTCCACCGCTGGCTAACACGATGTTCCTTTACGTGTTGTCCACAGATAAAAAAAAAAAATTATCAAATATCAAGGATTGAAAGATGAGAGCGTGCTGAATTCATGTCCTCACAGTGTACAAGGTGGTCCGTATTACTTGACACATTCGTATTTGAAAGTAAAAAAAAGAAGTCGAGGTTGTTTTATTTCAGAAGAATGACATAGACCTTGGGGTCTTTTTCAAGGTGATTGCAGCTCATCATGTATAGACAGTACGACATGGCATGGCTCAGTACAGTGTATTCTGATTCTGAAAACTGATCCTGCTCACCAAACCATGCAACATGATTCAGTCAGATGAGGATGAATGGAGGAACATTAATACCCAATACGTTTTGTTTCATTCTTCTCAGGGTGAAAAATGTTCTTCGAGAAGCCAGCGATAATAATTCCACACTTTATCGTGCAGTTAAAAGCAGCCCATTATTTTACACGGTATGTAACCGTACACCTACATCCACATTGCAGATAAAACGCCATACGTGCATAACAGTCTTCCGTTTTCGTATACACAACGCGACGCTGAGATCTGAAATGAATATTCATACGTACAGTCCATACTTTTCGTGATAAATACAGATGGCATGTCCACTTGTCACATGACCGTATGGATATTATACCGGGGTATTATTAATGGTATGATTGGCGACATAGGACGAATTGAAATTATATCAATTCGCATAGGTGCATGTGCAAACTTGTAAATTAGGTGGAGAAGCAATGGAGGAGATCAGTGAAGAGAGGACTGTCTCATCTGAAATTACAGTCTGAGAATAGCGTCAACTAGACCAGAATTTGGATCTCTGAGCGACCTCTCCTCCATTTCCAGAGCTAGGCTTAGCTTTCTTACTGGAACTCCGTTAATGTTACGTATCATTTTATAGAAAGCAAATTTGTTCTTGCAATTGATCTCATATGGTCGTCCCGTGAAATCCTTTCCAGATCATTGCAAGTATCGACCGGTCTCCGTCAGGCAGATCCAGCCGTATTGGTAGGGGTTCTAGATGAGGAAATATGAAGTTCACTATCATCACCAAAGCTATAGACTGGGCAGGAGATCGTTGATATGGACCAAAGACAGACAGTCGAACTATCGTGATTGGTAAGCGCGGGTTATGAGCTGGAAGCGAAATTTCTTCCAATTGCCTAAGACCGAGGACCATTTGGACACTCGACAAGCTTGGTGTTATATCTTTAGACGCGTCTATCTTTTCAGTTACATATTCTGATCTAGAGCACTTCAGATGAATATATTGATCTCAATCTCATTTAAATCAAAATTGATGTTGCTGTCTTTCCATTCTTGAACATATCGACTGTCGCTGTGAGCTGTAGAAGGAAAATTGAGTGTGCTGCTATAATGAGCTACCGCTACTTTTCAGCAGCAATTCCATCGAAAAATGTAACGTTCTAGATGAGGAAATATGAAGTTCACTATCATCACCAAAGCTATAGACTGGGCAGGAGATCCTTGATATGGACCAAAAAAGGTGGTTCTAAGACAGACAGTCGAAGTATCGTGATTGGTAAGCGCGGGTTATGAGCTGTAAGTGAAATTTCTTCCAATTGCCTAAGACCGAGAACCATTTGGACACTCGACAAGCTTGGTGTTATATCTTTAGACGCGTCTATCGTTTCAGTTACACATTCTGAATTTGAGCACTTCAGATGAATATATTGATCTCAATCTCATTTAAATCAAAATTGATGTTGCTGTCTTTCCATTCTTGAACATATCGACTGTCGCTGTGAGCTGTAGAAGGAAAATTGAGTGTGCTGCTATAATGAGCTACCGCTACTTTTCAGCAGCAATTCCATCGAAAAATGTAACGTTCTAGATGAGGAAATATGAAGTTCACTATCATCACCAAAGCTATAGACTGGGCACTGGGTAGGAGATCGTTGATATGGACCAAAAAAGGTGGTTCTAAGACAGTCGAACTATCGTGATTGGTAAGCGCGGGTTATGAGCTGGAAGCGAAATTTCTTCCAATTGCCTAAGACCGAGAACCATTTGGACACTCGACAAGCTTGGTGTTATATCTTTAGACGCGTCTATCGTTTCAGTTACATATTCTGAATTAGAGCACTTCAGATGATTATATTGATCTCAATCTCATTTCCAATGTTGGAAACTTTGAATCAAAATTGATGTTGCTGTCTTTCCATTCTTGAACATATCGACTGTCGCTGCGAGCTGTAGAAGGAAAATTAAGAAGGAAATTTGAGCACTTCAGATGAATATATTGATCTAAATCTCATTTAAATCAAAATTGATATTGCTGTCTTTCCATTCTTGAACATATCGACTGTCGCTGCGAGCTGTAGAAGGAAAATTGAATGTGCTGCTATAATGAGCTACCGCTACTTTTCAGGAGCAATTCCATCGAAAAATGTAACGTTAGATAGCCTTCATATGCGATGTGACCGTTCCCATCTACCGCATATTCCCTCGGGAACGCGGACATTAATATAAAACACAACACCACACCGAACTCTGACACACAACGCACTATGCCAACCTGTAAAATGTCCCTGATGGGCCGCACCTTAATCACGTGACTCGTTTCAATTCGGAGGGTTAATCATAAACTACATGCGACGATGAGTATTTTCATTAATTATATAGGAAAACCGGGCACTACGTTTGTCATTCCGGCGTTTTCTGCATTTCACATTGGATATTGAAATTTTGATGCTATATCAACCGCAGTATACAAGTTGATCATATGTTTATGACTATAGTACGCGGTAAATCAGTATATTCTTCAATGAGCGTATAATAATAATAGCCATTATACGCCAGTAGGAATGTGACTTCCACAAAGATTCGGCGACCATAAGAAAACAATCTTATACAAGGTGGCCCAATGAAAACGAAACGAGGTATGCATTTTACTGAGAGATCAAGGAACCGACATTTAAATAAATGATGCTTCATGTAATGTTGGATAGGAAAGGATTCTAAGAAAAAAATACATAAGGCACTTCTTAGATGAACATCGTTTTAACTACAGAATGAGAAATAGTGGTGAAAATAGTGGGAAAAAAGCGTTACTTTCCATGATGCACTAGCCGATTATTTTCATAAACGTGTTTTCTCGAGAACTACTGCATTGAATTTCAAAAACAACAAAGCGTTGGCAAGAAATTTCGATTACCTTCAAAATGATGTATCACTTCACCCCTTATCCCATTTGAGATTCAAGGGTTGGAGCTCACCCCTCCGAGGAGTTTGAAGTGAGAAAGTTGAAAACATGCGCAAAAAATTTCTCCCTCCAAATGAAAATCGACCCGTTCGAGCGTTTTTTTTTTTTTTCTGAGAACGGCAACTATGTCAAATTGGTCTTGTTTCGGTTTCATTGAGCCACCCAGTATATCAAGTACTGTAACGTGCGTTTTTCCCAATATTTCCACACTATAGTGCATTTTACTCTCGATCTCCTGTTGCCACAATGAAATCCGCTACTTTCTAAATAACAAAACAAACGTAGAAAATAGAATTTTTCGTCAATGTTGATAACGCATCGAAAGTCCCATTGGAAAATTCATTACATATAAATACAACAACACAATACAATAAGAAATGAAAATACAATAAGAAAACAGTGTGCTCTTTGTAGTTTTCAAAAGATTGTCGTAGAAGAAGCACTGGCAGGGCGAAATTCAATCGAGTGGAAGCCTTCTTTGTTTCCACCTTGTTTCCGCGATGGAAGATAGCAGGATCCACAATGTAATTGACTCAAGTGGCCGGTATTGAGTTACATCTACCGACTCGGAGCATAATTAAAATCTGGCTGCGAGCATTACAAAAGGTATTTTCGTGCCTAAAGATGGGTACTTGAGCACGTTTATGCATAAGAGGCAGTATTGTGTTACTTATTCTAATGACGATCGTGCGCCCGGCTGCTTTTGCGAGATTTTTTCCACCTTTGCGGGTTTTTTCTTCCAGAAACTTACGACCAAGAAACTGTTTCGAGATTGATTGATAGATAGATCGAAAGATCGTTCGGATCGTGAATGCGAAAACAAGACAATCTCTAACAGGACAGCAGGATCACGTAGGAAAATATAGTCGAAATGTTCATCCGAACATTTTTTTTTCTCTCAAAGTGAAACTTTCATACCATCGCCTATCGATAACAGAATATATGAGATATTTGTATCAGGTGAGCAGAAATACGATTGGATATACAACATCAACTCTAATTCAACCAGAACCGTGCATCTCAAGTTGTGGCTTGAGGATCGAATCCTATTCAGAGAGGTACTTTTTTTTATAATATGAATATGTGGTTTCACTTGCATCTTCATGTAACCACACACATTTTCTTTAATGGATTTCACCATACTCCAACATATTTTGGCAGGGACGACCCACAGACTAATTCACCGCAGTCTTAGGTGAATCACCCTGTATTGCTTTGTAAAGTCAAAATTCATCTTGTTCTCTCGTGGTGACAGGAGTGTCTCGTTTCGATATTTGTTACTCGATCAGGAAACACGTCGTTACAAGCGAATGAGTAATTCCAGATAATCAGAACCAACGATATCGATGTCACCGCTTGAGGCGACCTGTTTTTCGACAAGACAGGTATTCGGGAACGCCAGTATCCAATTTTTCGGGCGTTTTCGGATCTGTTTACACGTCGAGTATCCTTTTACAAATCGGGCGGTCATCTCCGGCTGCCTAAACATAATAGATAGCATTACTTTCGCCTGATTTGACGGTAATAGATTCAGTCATACACGTTATTGAGAGAAAATCAGTGGTCGAACGTCTGGATTAAAATACGATACAATCGTCGGATAGCCATGATATGACAGTAATTGGAAATCGAAAAAATTATGTATTCATTCGATGAAATTTGAGTCATGAAATTTGAAACACGTATTCGTTTTTTCACCAAGAGCGAGATTGACAATTATCTTGATAACTACAGATGGATAGAACTTTTGTTCAGCAAAATTTAGAAATGTCAAAACTCCCATGTACGTGCATCAATAATACAGGGTTGGGATAAAGTATGGAACCAAGTTAATATCTTTTTAACGGAAAGAACGATATATACATACTGAGTTTAGTGTAAAAAATAGCACTTCAATCAACCTCCTTTGAGTTTTTTGCATAGGAGCAGAAAACTATTCGAATATGACATGGCGACTATTCAGCAGATGCTAGGATGTCTGTTGAAAGGAGTGATTTGTACAGGTTGTCCGAAATAAGATCCCATAACCCCTTATCTCGAAAGCTTTAGCAGACATAGAAGAAGTTCCGATGAGACAGATAATCGATTATCAACAACCTTTCATTTTTTGTGTTCATACTGGGTGTTACGTTTTCTATGAGCAGACACCAACTTCATTGAGTTGAATGAGAACCGGAATCTGAAAAGATTTGTGGAAATATTGAATTGAAAGTTCTGTAATCTTGACGTTGGTATACCAATATTCCATTGATTTCAGCAGATTTTTCGAAATTGCGGAAGATCAATCGGAGGCGTCTGGTCATAAGAGAAACTATTCGAATAAACTGATTGATGTTGTTTGTATGCATAGTAATAAATAAACGAGTACTGTTTAGTACGTCTTTTGTTCTCCAAGTGTCAAATTCTAATTGACGGAAATAAATTCCACAATTCAGAATGATTCAATTGAGTGAAAAAGAGAGTATTGAAATTTCAATCATGATCGGTTATGGTGATTGTTAAATTTATTTCCATCAATTAGAATTTGACACTCGGAGAACAAAAGAGTACATCGAACACCGTTTCGCGTAGTTATCTAACATTTTCATTAAAATAAGTTAGTATAAGCAACGCCAACTCGATAATAGTAATCACCTCGATCTGAAAACGGTCACTTTGACTTTGTGAGTGGGCCAGCAGATGGATATCAGCAGAAAGCAGGTGTACCAACGACTGACCAATATAATGTATATGAGACACGTATGTGACAATTTATACCTGCAATATCGTAAATTATCCCGCTCTCCTTCCTACCTATCGTATAGTTATTTTAAATGGATAATTATTATTCCTTAAAGATAAAAGAATGGAAATATTATTGTAATTGAAATGAAGTCTGCTAGCTAGTTCCACATGCGGTACACATACTAATTTATTTGCTCGAACCGGAATCGATATACGAGGTGATCGGTATCTTATGCCCGCGAGGTCCATGCCTGCACATGGTGTTCCAAAAGTAATGGACCGTACATACACAGGCAACATATAGAAGCATGTCATTTTTTTGAGTGGGAAAAATCTGAAAATCATATATGGAAATTAAAACGGGCTCCTTTTTTCTCTTATGACCAGGCGCCTCCGTTTGATCCTCCGCAATTTCGAAAAATCTGCTGAAACTTGACGGTTTTCGATGAAATATTGGTGTACCAACGTCAAGATTACAGAACTTCCAATTCAATATTTCCAGAAATCTTTTCAGATTCCGGTTCTCATTCAACTCAATGAAGTTGGTGTCTGCCCATAGAAAACGTAACACCCAGTATGAACGAGTTCACAAAAAATGAAAGGTTGATGATAATCGATTATCTGTCTCATCGGAACTTCTTCTATGTCTGCTGAAGCTTTCGAGGGGTTATGGGATCTTATTTCGGACAACCTGTACAAATCACTTCTTCCAACAGACATCCTCGTATTATCTGCTGAACAGTCGCCATGTCATCTATGTGTATCCGACTGTCACCTGTCATATCCATCTCGAAATCATAATTTAATGAAGAAAAGTCATTCGGGTATGATGTCCTCACGAAAGAATACACCTTGTAAAATACGTTTAAATTAGACACTATCATCGAGCCTGTCAACAATGAACTGATGTTAATAGTGAAAGCTCAATTCCAAATTCCAAGAACCCGTTATATCTCTAATCTGAACCTGCGTGAAAATCGAGATCGAAGGAGATATTAATAATGAGAGATTCCTTTGATTGAATGATAAAAAGACAATCATTATTTCCCTATTTTGTCGAGATAGTAGGACTTATAATTGTATAGTTCTTCATAGTCTGGATTGACAATCTAGCAGAAAAATGTGATGAACTGCAACAATTTTTGAATAGGAAGAAACATCACCCTCAGCTCAGGTGCATCTGTAGTAACCGATTGTAGCCTAAAAACTTCAAGCCTAAGTCTTAGCCTTTGCCCCATGCTTGCCTATGTGACACATAAGTGGCAGGTGTCAATAGAGAAACATGGGGAGTCTCTGGCTATAGCCTTGGATATCTCCAAAGCATTTGACCGAGTTTGGCACCAAGGCCTCCTAGCGAAACTTTCGTCATATGGTTTGCCGCCCCAACTGTGTCTTTTACTATCGAGTTTTCTTGCAGATAGATCACTCTACGTGGTGTTAGACGGGGTATCATCTGAAACAATGACGATCAATGCTGGTGTTCCACAAGGCTCTGTCTTGGCACCAACTTTGTTTTTGCTCCACATCAATGATTTGTTGAATGTGACCTCCAGCCCAGTTCATAGCTTTGCGGATGATAGTACACTTCATTCCGCCTTTTCCTCTAGAGCCCCTATATCATCCAATGAGGCCAGAGGTGCAAGGCGAAGACAGGTTGATGCTTTAAATGAGGATCTGACAAGAATTCTGAAATGGGGATCTGAGAATCTAGTACAGTTCAATGCAACTAAAACTCAAGCTTGTATGTTCACCAAGAAGGCTGATCACACAATGCCCAATTTGATGATGTCGGGTACCACTGTTCCTATGAGGTCGTCAATATCCATGCTGGGTGTCACCACCAACAGTGCTCTCTCATGGGACGATCATGTGAGGTCCATTGAGAAAACTGCTTCACAAAAACTCGGTTTTCTTTTCCGTGCGAAGAGATACTTCACATCCCAGCAACTGCTTATGATCTACAAAGCACACATTCGACCTGTCCTGGAGTACTGTTCACATGTTTGGAGCTCAGCCCCCAAACATACGCTTAAGCTCTTAGATTCAATTCAGAAGAGAGCTATCCGCCTAGTCGTTGATACAACACTCACCAAATCATTAACCTCTCTAGATGATCGGAGAAAGGTCGGCGATCTATGCCTTTTTTATAGGTACTTTCATGGTCGGTGCTCGACGGAGATATCATCTATTATGCCACCACGCGCGATTCCTAGTAGACAAACCAGACGAGCTGAAGCTGGTCACCCCTACACTGTCAGGCTCGAGACCTGTCGAACATCGCTATACCAAGCATCATTCATCAATAGAACGGCAAAGTTGTGGAATTCTTTGCCTAGTGAAGTCTTTCCTGATGCTTACAACCTCCAAACATTCAAGAAAAATTCCAACACCTTCCTTCTTTCCCAAAATTCCACCGCTGGCTAACACGATGTTCCTCGAACATCATAGGTTTCCCTTTCGTGTTGTCCACAGATAAAAAAAAAATGTACCTCTGATGTAGAGCCAGACCTTCACCTGTGAGTGAAATACAATCAATTTGGCAATTCGGCACGAACGATAATAATCCCCCATTTGATCCCCCCACCCTCACGAATTTCCTCTCCAGCTTCCGGACGCATCTTGGTAACACGATATGTTTTCGCGAATAATTCATGCAGTCTGCAAATAAAAAAAAAATCATGCAGAGTAAATTGAAATCCATCAAAGAAACCCTACGGACCCCTAGCCATTGTTGCTTGATGCACAGCCCGGTCTCATTTTCATATTTCTTCGCGCCTTTCGTGCAATCTCTGTATATAATACGTAATATTTTCCCTCCCTTCTGTTGTCATTTCCCTCGCGTGTATTATCGATCTCGGGGACATCTTTTATGGCACATCGGAGAGGTTTGAGTAAAAAGAAAGCATCTCTGGGAAAAAGGGGAAATATGTTGACATATTGTGGA
This sequence comes from Gastrophysa polygoni, assembly GCA_963576655.1. Lineage (NCBI taxonomy): Eukaryota > Metazoa > Arthropoda > Insecta > Coleoptera > Chrysomelidae > Gastrophysa > Gastrophysa polygoni. The sequence continues at coordinate 23,457,371 of OY755090.1, read as the reverse complement.
AATAGCTGAAAACTGTCAATGATCCACATTTTTTATTTAAGTTGCCATGTTATTTGACACGTCTTAGAACTGACGGAAGTTGATAACGCATGAATAATCAAATCAACACCAGTTACTAAAAAAAAAGGTGAAAATTTGGAAAGAAATGCTGAAATTCAATTCAATTAGAATAAGCATTCATAACAAAATTAGTACAATTGGAAATGATAATTTCAAATAAAAAAAAAACAAAGCTTTTATTTCCAACAGGTTTACACCCAATAACAGGAAATGCTACAAATAAATATCAGCTTTCTTCTGTTAATTGCAATTCTGACAGAAGATATGAATAATATGAAACAACAAAAAAAGATTAATTGATTATATCTATGAAATACAGAGTAATTACCATAACAAAGAACATGAGGTACAACTATTACTAGTGAGTATGATCTTAGAGTTTATTAACCACGTCTTTCAGTGTGTCGTGATTTATATCGCATATATGAGAAATCTTGTTGAAGTTATTACACATGATATAAATAGGGGATTTCATCATCATTTTAGTTCTAGGCAACATTGTAGAACATGTTTGATTGTCTACTGTTCAATCTTGGAATGAGAAAATTTATTTGGTTCAGAAGTACGGAGCAATCGATTTGGTTATCAATTAATTTGTAAAGAAATGTCACACTCAAAATTATTCGACGTCTTTCCAGAGAAATCATTCCAAAACTATCCAGGAGAAGTTGGTTATTGATTCCTCTGAGCGGGTAAGCTCCATTAACCTTCATCCATAAATATTTCAGAAATTTTCTTTGAATACTTTCAATTCGGCTTACATGATATTGTGTTGTAGGATACCATATAAGTATGCCATATTCGAGTTTAGATCTGACGTACGAATGAAAAAGAAGTTTGAGTGCGAAGATATTCCTGAAATTCCTACAATTCCGGTAAATGAAACCTAACATCCTCAAGGCTGCAGATATTATAGTGTCGATGTGATTGTTAAATGTAAATTCCGAGTCATATACAATTCCCAAGTCCTTAGCTTTTTCATTGCGTTTCAGTAAATTATTCAAATGTAAGAGATGTAGAAAGAATTCGTGGAATTCAACATCTCTTCACTCTATTGAATTCAACATATATGACAGAAAATAGTGTTTTCTGTGTTTCGTGGTAACTATGAATATGAATTTCTCATTGAAGGTAGTGTGATCGAAATCAGCTGACGCAAAGTGCAATTCTTATTTCGTAGAAAAAGTTCGATTGAAACTAGATCTTCATCTCGAGTGATTTGCACTGTTTTGTGCAATTAGTTACATTCTAAATTGTGCTTAGTTTATTAATATATGGGTCTTCTTGGTTACCAATCTGCCTTTATTATTGTACTTTCTGAATCTGAATTTGGAAATCAATGTGATTTTCCTCCTCAAATTTTCATCTTCTACCTACTTTTATCACACTCTGTTAGTATATCTTCCTGATTGATTTTCTCTCATCCCACCGACTGTTTCTTATTCTCCTTCTTGGTTACGCTTTTCACTTCCTTTTGATTTTTATTTCACCAATCAGCAACACTTGTAACTAATAACACATAGTTCATCATTGAATATATTTTTAAATTTGCTCCTCTATATATATTTCAAAATATTTCGTTCAACTGGTTCAAATTTATGTTGTAGATTTCTCAGAATGTATCCAGAGGTCATCATCATATTTTTCGATTACATATTGCTTTGCTAGGTATTGTTTTCTTACATGTTAGACAGTATCTATAATTATGTTTATTTTCTAACATTTAACTTGCCTGTTTTCACAGATTTGCGTCAGTATGAAAACTGATTAATGAACAATTCATATTGAAGCTGTCATACTTGGATATTGTTTGTTGCAGATGCAAATATAAACAAAAATAGTCCACTCGCACATTAACGATCTGATCCAATCAGAAAAGAAACAACCTCGAATACACTACGAAAACCAAACTCCACAGTTGAAAAGCAGTTAGTACCCTACGTGACTCCACATTTTGACATCTCTTTCGAGACAGGACCATTCCTGACAAATAACTTTCGTCCTTCAAGGATCGACTTCCACCGTCCGAACAATGAAAAGCGGTAAGCCCCGCTGTTAACAGAACCATCCTGTTCACCGGATCATATCCAATACTTATTAATACCTATCGATAGATCGATACCCAAATCCCTCGACAATGCCCTAGGACCCTTCCGGAACGTCACAACACCTCTTCAGCGAACAATGCCGTTCTTTCAGGCCCTCGACATACTCGAAAAACCACTGATGCTCGACCAGAATCCTTGTTAATATGTATATTATGCGATTCATAGAGATTTATGTGACTTTGGAAATTAATCTTTGCCGTAAGATCGGAAGGGAGGAAAAAAGGTACAGTGCTGGGAGTAGAGCAAAAGGGTAGCACAGATTTATGAGCGAAAGTGTATGGTTGAGGATGAAGACTTTATTATCTGCATGACAATGCAATTTATCTAAATATCGATTCGCATTATGCTAGACGTATTTGAAAAATCTGCCAGATTATTCACATGACTATATGGTTCGATAAAATATCCATGGGAATATTCTGCAGCAAAGGTTGCATTGCAGATGATACTCATATACAGTTACTGTGTTTGTTAAAATGAAGGATGACTATTGAGCAACCTTTGCTTCAGAAAATATAGACCAAATTATAGATAAAAACTCAAAGGAGGTTTATCAAAGTGCTATATTCCTCGTTTTTACAAATTTTTCCACACTTAACTCAGTATGTATGGATCCAAAATAACAAGCTCTTTCAAAATCTGTGAGAATATATAGGATCTCCCAACTAAATTAAAGAAGTTGATGGCATTTCCAGTTAAGCCGGAAGTATATTATCAGCAAAAAAATGTACGTCAGATGCATTTTGCAGATTTTCATAAATATCCTTCTTTTCGTTCAAAAGATATTTACTTGGTTCCATATACTTCATCCCAACCCGTATGACTCTACTCATAATACTAAATACCTAATGTTATAAAATGACTGATTCGACGTGACATTTTCTGATAGAGAAAATTCCACACATGTGATTTTCAACCAATCAGAACGTGTATTTCTGTCAGATCACCACAGCAACGGATGAATTTCATCGGATTTTTTTTCCTGGTGGGTACCCAACAGCGAATTATACTGGACATTTTTTTGACGTTTATAATGACAGAATATTTTTTTTGACAATCTAATTTTTATTTTATTTCATACATAATAATTTTGATTAATTTCAACAAAGAGCTTGAATGTTCTCTAAATTCATGGACCATTATGATTGATGTTTATATTAAAAACGAAATTATTGTATACTATGGCAGGTTGATTCGGAGCTGCTTGCTCTTGATTTAGAGATTCTTGGACTGTCTTTGCAGAAGTTGAAGCAGACCTCATGATGATGGCCCGAGTCAATTTGCAGATATGGTTTCATGGAGTGACTGCTACCATGCCCTGTTATATTTTAATTAATTGCTGTTTTCCAATTCCCGTTTTGCAAGAACTTGATGAAGACGAAAATTGATGATGTTGGAAACACATTTGGTGTGGAATTTTCTTACCGAATACGAGGTCAAATTAAATCCTGAAATTTTTTGACCTCTAGTGGTATTACTAGTGATTATATCAACGATGTACAAAACACTGGTGCAGTCACTGATGGTGTTTTGTTTCGTTAAAAACGCTGACACCATTTTCAGCTATAATGGCATAATAGTTATGAAACTCCCCAGAAGATGGTGACACTTTTACAGATTTCTGTACAAATGATTGAGAAGTGACCTAAATCCCTACTGACATTTCAGTGATTTTCCGCTATAACGAATGAAATGCTGTTATCAAGTTAGCTGTACGTTAGAGTTTTGGTGGAAGAAATTAGACCAGTGTTCTGTACATCATTATTAAATCATAGAAAATGATGGAAATAGTCAATGAGATCACTATTTCTACCTATTTCAAGTCGGTTGTCAACGAATGAGCATACTTCAGATTCGTTCATGTCATGAATTTGCATTGACAGGCAATCCGATGGAGTGCACTTTGGGCAGAAACAAATACTACACGACAACAAACAGAAATCGCGCGCTGCGAAGAGTACGACAAACAATTGCTGGAAACCAGCAGGACGAATCAAAGGATATTGTTGTGCGGATTTTTACCCTCCGATTGATATTGGGCAAGGGGAACACAAAAGAGGTTTGTGATGTTGTACATCTTGGTTTCTGCGGTGAGTAATGGGTTTTTCGATTCGAAATGGAATGGGAATTTGATGAAGAATATTGTCTTTATGTGCGGAGTAAGAATGTTACCAGATGCTCTCGGGTGTCACGAAGTTTTCATATGGCATCTCTTTATCGGAAACCCGATATCATCATCATCATGTTCAACAACTTACATATTGTATTATATTCATCGTGATCTCGAAAACCCTGGAAGATACAGCAAAGTTCAAATGAAGTCGAAATTGCTTAATCAGCTGGTCAGAAAATGCCTTAAGGAAATCCATGAAATCTAGATTATTCCGAAAACAACTACTATTCCGTTCCTGAAAAATTCAAATAGAAATCATGATAATAATCTTGGTATATTTGTAGATTTTTGTATTTTTTTTAATATCACTACTCCCTTGTTCATTGAAATTAAGGAACTAACATTGCCTACGGACTCATCCCAAATGTCTGCTTTCGAACAACACGAACGGCGTATACCTACCTATCATACTTTTTTTGTTGAAATAATTTTAATCCAAGGAAACATGAATTTGAAGAAAAAAATCATCCGATTTTTTCACTGGGGTTTGTATGTAAATATTTTGGTCGGAACTTTTTTCATTCAGAAATCCTTCGAAATACTTACTGATGAAAGTACTTTCATGTATACTGCTGATGAAAGAATAGTCATCAGTCTGGCAATTTCATTTGTTCAATATTGTTTGAAAAGAATCCAGTTTTTCATTTACTTTTTTTGTTATTACCAATTTGAATCCAAGAAAACATGAAAATTATTATCTCAGCAACCGTTGGAGATATCGTCAGGAACTACAAATATATTGAGATAACCGTTACGTCCAATAACTTTATTTGAAAAAAAAAACATTGTCATTGGCACTTTTCAATAATAATACTATATAATTGGAAATGTGACTGTCTTGTGTCTCTACCCAGAAAAATCGAACTTTCTTTCGGGATATATCTTATCTTACGTGGACGATTTATTTTTTTTGTCAATTCCGGGTTCCAAGAAATAAATAGAAATATGGATCTCTCTAGACTGATTGTGAGCAAATTGAAGCAATTTTTGACGAGCAATTCATTTCGATTGGAACCACTTCGCCTCCGGTTGTCAATCATCGTGTCAAGCCTAACATAGACTCATGTGAAAAAATTTGGATAAATCAATCGTTTTTGTATCTATACCTAAAATCTCAGGTTCAATGACATTTTGGGGCATATCACAAAATCTGTCCTTACTACAAATATATTGAAATGATTTTCAATAACTTCTACTCTATTTATTGGAAACGAGGAGAGAAAATCCCACAAAAAACTGGAAAATGAATGTACCACCTCCTCGAAAAACTTACAGACAGTATCTATCCAGCTGTATGAAGAAGAAGATGAGAGCCGTCGAAAATACGTGATTTGAGTCCCATAGTATCTAATTATTCTTTCATCCTTATCATACTTCCCGATGAGCTGTATTTCGAATTCCCTTATCAAACTACAATTCCATTGTGATCTGGCTTGACGGCAAGTGATATCCAACAAAGTATTTTCATTCTCTCCAGATCCATTTATTATCACCAACAGCCTCATATCATCTATTATAAGGATTACAATTCGCCGTCTCTGAAAAGAATATATTTTCTCGAAAACGCTTCTTCATACCCAATAGGAACACGTTCCTCGGAGATCCTCCACGTATCGAATCACGTTCCATACCATTTTTCATTTCTCCCAGATGCGGGAAAAACCGCCCCCCTGCGTCTCCCTACTCCCATATCCCGAAATTCAAAGTGCGTCGCCTGCTGCCGTCTTCTGGATCACAAAAAACTAATCTGAAATTCCGAGCGGGTTTCTCTTCCTTCGATCCCCTCTTACACAGTGAAAAGTGGGTGGAAAAGACAAGGCATGTTCAATATATACACTTTGTCAGATCCGAGCTTCTTGAAATATCTCGAAAATGGAAAAAATTGGGGGCAAAGTTATCACCAACCCCATTTCTTAAGATCGAAAAGTAACCCCTCATGTCAATCAACGGATAACTAAAAAACCACGACAGTGTAACACACGAGATCCTGAGATATCCTCTAAGATATCCTGCTATTTGAAGATCCTTAGAAGATAAAATGAGAAACATGAGCTTCAATCCGATTGATATCAATTGATTATCAAATCCCCTATCGAAAAAGAAGATATATCATCATGATTCCCAATTCAACAAATAACTTGTTACTAGATTGTCTGGGAGGAGAAGTCATCATCAAGTCCCAAAAATAGGCATATAAGATGCAAAAATAGGCATATAAGATAGTATCGATTGAACCAAGCCAACGTATTGGAGAACTCAAGCAGTTTGTATTGGAAGTATCCTCTTGCAAGTATTTAACAGTTTCAATAGTCTTCAATTCATCCAAAGAATGATGATTGAAACCTCGAAATACCAGAACTATGGCCATATCCTAAGTATCACAAAGATGAAAACTAGAATCCCAAGCCAAATATTTTCCACAGTGTATTTCTTGTCGCTTTTTCTTCGCCTCACTCAATCTGTCCGCCTCCTTAGCCACCCTCCACATATTATCCACACACGATACGCCACCTCCCTATTCTTGGGGGTGGATCTTAGCCAAGAAAACCGTCTCGGGATTCTAGTCGCTCCGATTTCCTATCCGGGCTCCACATTCGATATATCTATTCAATCGGAATCGATACAAAAATGGCGAGCCTTTCATTCCTCCAGGGCGATATACGCGCCGGAAGGAGGTGGGAGGGCAGGGGAGACGATTCTCCAGAAAGAGATTGGTCGAGAGCGTGATTTCCATATGAATGTTCCGGCACTTCTGGAAAGGAATGGGATCTCTGGGGATAGCTTTCGTTGTTAGTGCTGGAAGCATTCGCGCGATAAATGGAAATATCATCAGGATCAATTTACTGAACGTCCGACTGGATGATAAACGAATTTTTATGTCTGCGAATGCAACGATCTAAATGCAAACAGTCTACGATGGGGACATTGATTCAGTCTGGCAAAACACTGAATGAGCTTCAATTATCATATTCGCACTACTCATCAAATCCTGGGATCTCTTATTGACCAATCACAACTCAGTTTGGTGGTTTTGCATTTCCTCCTCTTCCCCATCTTCTTCTCAACCTTCTTCATCAACTCCTTTATCATATTCATGAGCATATTTTGCATTATCCTCTTCATCATCTTCATCATCATCTTCATCATCATCTTCTTCATCAACTTTCTCAGCATACTTTACAGGCTTGTTTCACTTCCGCTACATGCAATTTTTGAGGTTCTATAACATGCATCCAAACGATATCGAAAAGATAAAAACTTACACTACTTTCAAAAAACCTTGGAATCGATAAAATTGAAGATAATGATTTGACGAGTTTGTTTCAGAATCCAGAAAGATAAAGGAAATGTGATAGATTGACAAAATGATATATCATTCGAGTATCTCTATATTTCATGACTTGTATTAAACAAAATGTGATGTTCTGTCCATGTTACTAAAATATGTCACATTTTTTCCTCTATTCTATCATATGACAGCTCGTTGTTGCAACTCTTCATTCTCTTCTAGAAGCTGTGGAACATATTATTTCCAGTGCAAATTTCCCCAACAAGGGAGCTGGATCATTATATTCTGAAGAGAACTTGCAAGATCATTCTTATGAATCGATAGTCAAAACTTCAGAGACGTCGTTTGAACAGACGAAGGAGTCGAAAACGCAGCAGAATAATGGATGGTCATCCTTAGGAAAAGAACCTTGACCTATCTTACTCTGGACTGAGTGAAACGTTGCTTCCTGAGAATAGTCAGTTGAATTCATTATATTTTTGAAGCATAGTACAAGAATATGTCAATTGTATTTCAAGAAATATCAAAAGTATTAATAATCATCAAATCAAATCGAATAAGCTCACTTGTCCAAGATGTTAAAAATGAAATACTGTGCGGATAGAGGAGTTTTTTTAACACACAATGAACGAGTTTGAGTATCAGCATGAAAATCAAACAACAATAATACGATAAATGAGACAAATGCATCACAGTTACGAATCATCGTGAAAGTCTCTCATCTCTCTCTCTCATCAAGAATACACTTGAGATTAACTGGCAGAATATAAATTCTCAAAAAAAAACTGTTTCACCTCACACACAGAAACGCGAAAGCATGAATTCATGAAAAAGTCTCAATGATCAAATGGTGGAGCTTCAGCAGTTTTTCAACTCGACCATTCCAAACTCATTCCAAGTTTTTCATCAATGAACAATCCATCTCCAACAAGAAAATCGATGTTACTACCTGAACGCGAGGTCAGTAAACCGCCTTTCCGAACTGCACCAGCGCCCGAGTAATTAGGCGTCGGGACGCTCTGACGCTAATTGACGACGCTGGCCCGGCGCTTGCGTCCCACTTTCCAAATGATTATTAAAGAGAAGACGCTCTCTGGGTCACGAGGGGGAATAATGAGGGCGAAGTCAAGGAAAAGTATTTTTAAAAAGGGAAATTAGACGGACTTGCCCTAGGTCGAGATGATTTCCAGCGGTAGGTCGGTGACCGAATGATTCGGTTGATTTTTGCAGGCTGTAGTTCAAGGACGTCGGGACTGGACTCTGAGATCCATCCTCATCGTCCTCAGGAGTTTCACTGGTTATTCTGATTGAGAAAAGAGATATGTTTGAGGTTATGTGTCCACCTTGACCACTAGGATCTATCGTGTCCCCTCTTCTTGCTATAACTATATCCTCGGACTACTTCCTCAGAAATTGGACGATCTTGGGTTAGTTTAACATTCCTCTTCTATTTCATATTTTCTTGAGCAGAGTTCTCTTGCAACTAGAAGGATTTGGATGGAGGCTTTCGTTATCCTCCTCACAGAATCTGCACTCGGTTATTGAATTAAAATTTGTTTGTTTGAAAATTGTCCCCCAGAAACCAAAGGATCACCAGAACTCAACTGTTTCTCCGATTGGAGACCATTCTTGTTGAAGCAATTCTGAGTGCATAACATGACGGCACCGATTTCTTTGTCAGTGTTACAACATGCTGATCAAATTTCAATTTATTGTCTATGAATATACCTAGGAGCCTATGTCCGTGTAGGCAAACTCCTCCCCAATAAAAAATTAAGGTGCATGAGGATATTTGTTACTCAAGATCCAGATGTCCAATGATTCGTCAATTATCGCTCTGAGGTATGCTAGATGCTTTTATAATAATCCAGAGACCGATCGAAAAGAGTGTTGGGTTTATTAGTTACCATCTTGATACTCATGGTTATGACATTTATCGTTTATTTCTTCGCTCATACGGGCTATTACTCATGTTATCGTCCATCACGGAACCGCCTCTCCTTGTCACATCTCAATTACACATTCATCTCTGTTGTCATAATGATGCCAACACGATTTACAGCTCAAGTCGTAACTTGTTCTCTCAACGAACGAGAAAATAATAAACATCTCAAACATATATCTCATCTGCACGGACATCATAATTTCAGGACGTCGCATATCCTGAAGGCCTCACTTGATGTTCTGCCATAAACATAAAACCGAAATGGCATTCTAAGCATATGGTCGATGCGGAAAAGAGTCGAGGAAGCGATAAAGGGAGCCCGGATTGCTTATGTTTTGCATCACATCTAGTCATTAAGACGCCGGTTTCCTCTTGATTCGTATGAGACGACCAATCGGAAATTGAGCTTGTGCCAGAGGTGCCAGGTCTACTCTTCCGATAGTAGATCTACTGCACCTACATCTAGTGTTACACCTTTCTTGGTTCTAGGTGAATTCGAGATTTGTAATTCACGAGGACCTGAAAGGGAGTAAAGTACCTCTTTGCGCAAACAATGGACCTCGCATCATGGGTCCATCACATCCAGAAAGGAAATCGACGACTTGGTAACAGTGGTAACTACCTGATATCATCATATTGGGCATTGGTTGATACTTCTTGGTAGATCATCATTCAAAGTATCCACCTGTCTCTGGTTACTGAAACCAAAGTTGGTTCCAATATAGATTCTGGACTAGCATTGGTTGCAAACACACCACTCTTCAGCACTAGATGGTGTCAGGTCCATTTGTGAACCTTCGTTTCAGTCAGAAATGAACCATTTCCTCTCTACTTATGAATCTTAGCAGTAACTTATATCAATCTACAACACACTTCTCTGTTCGATTTTTGTTATCTTTCGAAATTGTATCCTTATCCATATTGATTCATACAGCCAATAATGCTACTGGGGAAATATGAATAAAATGAAACAAAATAAAATGATGTAAGACGCAATGTCCCATATGGAAATAACAGAGAATGGAAATCCACGCGAATACGCAGAGAAATCCCAATATAACCTTTTTCCGCATTCTCCGATAATTATTTCCTGCAGTTATTTCCGCCCTGCTAACAAAAACAAGAGAAGTCGTTCCCTGTAGGAAAGAATTTCTATCCGGAGCGATCAAAAACTAATTACATCCCTAACTCCTGACAGGTGAAAGAGGAAAAAATGTATGTTGTTAGTTTTTCTGCTTTGAATGACTGCATATATATAGTTAGTGAGAGAATCTTATACTCTCGATAAATTCAGGTTTTCAAGTTATCTATGCTATGTTGTAATGAATTGAAACCGCTATCGTATTCTATAAATAGAACAGATTCCATAAATCAGAAAATGTTACAATCTGTCATCAGATCCAGGACGGAATACAAGAAATCAAGACGAAAAAACTCAAGAAGAATCCATGGATAATCATCACTCTCAAGGAAATAGTAGCGTAGCAACAAAGTGAGGAAGCCAAAGACGACGTCCCATTGGAAGGAACAATTGAATTCACAGTACCAGCTCAGGATTGAACTAGTCCAGATGAGAAACTATCATCATATCAAGTCGACGTTATCAATCTGTCCTAATTAGGATATTGCCACGCCAATGAACAATCAAAAATGAGTTCCAAGCTATTGGAGATGGACTCCATCAACCCAAACGATATTTGTGAATTTTAATAATTCAATAATAGATGATGTAGGTATTGTCCCCACCAAGATCGCAGAATCCAGGCGCGAGCAAAAAAACCCAAAAATCAACGAAACCTTCGCATTAGAAATACTTCTTCAGATAATGCCAGACAACATGTACCTTTCTTGGAAAACCAATACTATAGATTTGAACAAGCTTTCAATCATGCTGATGATGAAAGATCGATCCTTCGAGAGATGTCCCTCGTCTTTGACACTGAAGATAATTTTTCTACTGGGATGATACTGCAAGACACCTTCCTCTACATACCTCACCTCCACTGTAAGTAATGGATCATCTATGGTATTATGACTTTGGGCTGTTCTCCAGATTCCATGCATCTAGACATATTGTCCTAATCGCCAAGAATGAAGAGAATCTTCGCATACGATATTGTACTCCTTCAGATAATGACAGACGACAAAGACCTTTCCTAGATGGGAATCTGAAGGAAACCAATAGCAGATTTGTGGTTCTGCACCTCCATCTCGGTTCTCGGTTGAACAAGCTTTGAGTTATTTCTCATCGAGTTTTCCATAGCTTTGATGAACATATTTTCCATGTATTCTTCACCAATTCAAGATGATATATCTTCTGTGAACATGCTGATGATGAAGGATCGATCCTTCGAAAGATGTCCCTTGTCTTTGACACTGAAGATAATTTTTCTACTGGAATGATACTGCAAGTCACCTTCCTCTACATACCTCACCTCCACTGTAAGTAATGGATCATCTATGGTATTATGACTTTGGGCTGTTCTCCAGATTCCATGCATCTAGACATATTGTCCTAATCGCCAAGAATGAAGAGAATCTTCGCATACGATATTGTACTCCTTCAGATAATGACAGACGACAAAGACCTTTCCTAGATGGGAATCTGAAGGAAACCAATAGCAGATTTGTGGGTCTGCACCTCCATCTTGGTTCTCGGTTGAACAAGCTTTGAGTTATTTCTCATCGAGTTTTCCATAGCTTTGATGAACATATTTTCCATGTATTCTTCACCAATTCAAGATGATATATCTTCTGTGAACATGCTGATGATGAAGGATCGATCCTTCGAAAGATGTCCCTTGTCTTTGACACTGAAGATAATTTTTCTACTGGAATGATACTGCAAGTCACCTTCCTCTACATACCTCACCTCCACTGTAAGTAATGGATCATCTATGGTATTATGACTTTGGGCTGTTCTCCAGATTCCATGCATCTAGACATATTGTCCCAATCGCCAAAAATAAAAGAAATCTTCTTATACGATATTTCACTTCTTCAGATAATGACAGACGACAAAGACCTGTCCTGGATGGGAATCCGATGGAGCATCTCTCGCAGGCAGTCCCCCCGATCTCCTGGATCTCCGCAAGCCAATCCAGACGGGCCCTTCTCGCCGTAGGTGTTCGAACATCGCGACTTCGTCGTGGAGTATTGACGATATACAGGGCGCACGCGTCCGTGTCCACATGCGAAGGAAAGGAGAGGACTCTTGTACGGTCGCCTCCGTTCCAGCTATTTTTCGAGCAGGTGGGCCCCCCGGCGTCGGGGGGGGATCGATTCCGTGCCAGGCGTGCCATACTCCAGCTCCGACGGGGATCGTTTGAGCAACGATGTAGGAAAGATGGTGGTGGTACATATCAAATTCCCCAAATCCTTATTTTCGATCAAATCAATTTCATCTGATCCATAGCTATCGGATGAGTCTAGTGAAGTCTTTCCTGATGCTTACAACCTCCAAAGTTTCAAGAAAAATTCCAACACTTTCCTTCTCTCCCAAAATTCCGTCACCGCTGGCTAACACGATGTTCCTCGAACATTATAGGTTTCCCTGTCGTGTTGTCCAAAGATATATAAAAAAATACAACAAATTTGTAACATTCACTAGTAATTTGCACAGTATAAATAATAATAATGAAAATAATAATAATAATAATAATAATAATAATAATAATAATTATAATAATAATAATAATAATAATAATAATAATAATAATAATAATAATAATAATAATAATAATAATAATAATAATAATAATAATATTTATTCACCATGAAAACGTTTGCGTTCTTGAGGTCTATTAAACAGTGTATCTCATTTCTTGGCTTCTTGCTTTAATAGAGATAATTAATTGAGGTTCCTTATTTCAGTTGGCATTTTATTGAAAAGCTTAGGAGCAAGAAAAACATAACATCTCGGTCCAATAGTCTTGGTCATCTTTGCGCTCAAGAAATATCACCATCTGATCTTCAGCGTTTTTCTAGTGTACCTACTCTTTACTTCTGGAAAATAAAGACCTATTATTATTATTATTATCATCAGGTACATCCAAAGCTTCTTTTTTAAATCGGGTGTTGTATATATGACGCACGTGTTTGCACATTTTATCTGAAATTATAAATTATAGGGGCAAAGAGGCGTTGATTATAATTCCAGTCGAGTGACAAACATTCTCGGTGTTGGTTTGGAAAAATTCCTTACTCAAAACTCCAACGTGAATGATGAACTTCTGTTCTTCTTCTTCTCATTTCCGATCTATTCCTACTGATGATAGTTCTCTTCACCACTCTATATACAGTTGTACATTTCTAGCATGGCATGTCATATTGAAGTGTCTGTTTTCCACAAAATAATAAATGACTATCGGTGCCGTACTTTTCCTCAAAAGTCTCCAATACACAAGTATAGTTTGAAGCTGTTGAGGTGGAAATTTCAGTTTTCTTGACCGCCCCATTCAATGACGAATACTTTCGAAGTATTTTGTATCGTTATTTTTTTTTATCTGTGGACAACACGAAAGGGAAACCTATAATGTTCGAGGAACATCGTGTTAGCCAGCGGTGGAATTTTGGGAAAGAAGGAAGGTGTCGGAATTTTTCTTGAAAGTTTGGAGGTTGTAAGCATCAGGAAAGACTTTACTAGGCAAATAATTCCACAACTTTGCCGTTCTATTGATGGTATAGTATAGCTGAACGAACATTATTCATGAATGCATAGATAAATTCATATAAATATATCACATTCCAGGTTGGAAATATGAAGTCCCCCAGACCGAAATGCTAGCAGAATAAAAAGAAACGCCTTCCGAGCTATACTTCCACCTCACGTCCTTAAAAGAAAGAAACCACCCTACATCGTTTCCATTTATCATGCATCTCGAGATTGCCGCTGCCGTTAGACGGCAGAGGGGGGCACGGGGCCGGTGGGGGGGCATCCTTTTTCCGGCCATCCGGACTCCAGCGAGGCCCTTCTTCCTCTAATTGCTTCGGAGATCATACGTTATCGCAGATCAGCGAGTTTTCTCGTCTTCTCCGTCTTCATCGATTGCATTGTGATGAATATTCAAGACTGTAATGTATCTTTCGTACACAATATATATATATATATATATATATACGTATATTATTCATTCGATACTTGTCCTCGTTTCGTACGAAGTCGTTAGCAACAGGACCGGACTGAGATTTTTCAATTTTTCAAGTATAGTACGTTTGGAAAAATCAAAATTCTCAGTGAACGTGCAGGAAGCAGAAAATGCTCAAAAGTTCGGTAACTTAGTGAGATAGAGAGAAATTGGCTCCGCATAAGAGTTCGGGACGTCAAAAACACCTTGTGTACTGATTTTCAGACGATTCTATTTTTTTGTTGAAATCGACATGCCCATTTTTCGTCTAAAAAAATCAAAATTGTCTCAGAGCCTCCAAAATCGACATGACGCCCTTGTTTATATGCCCACTCAAGGATTTCCCTCTATTAAAAACAGGAAAAAAGTTATTGAGTTTTTTCTCTCTTGGGAATCTCAGTGACAGTGCAGGGAGCAGAAAATGCTGAAAAACATGGAAAATAAGGGAGACAGAGAGAAATTGGCTCCGGATTCGAGTTCGGGACGTCAAAAACACCTTGTGTACTGATTTTCAGACGATTCTATTTTTTTGTTGAAATCGACATGCCCATTTTTCGTCTAAAAAAATCAAAATTGTCTCAGAGCCTCCAAAATCGACATGACGCCCTTGTTTATATGCCCACTCAAGGATTTCCCTCTATTAAAAACAGGAAAAAAGTTATTGAGTTTTTTCTCTCTTGGGAATCTCAGTGACAGTGCAGGGAGCAGAAAATGCTGAAAAACATGGAAAATAAGGGAGACAGAGAGAAATTGGCTCCGGATTCGAGTTCGGGACGTCAAAAACACCTTGTGTACTGATTTTCAGACGATTCTATTTTTTTGTCGAAATCGTCGAAAAAAATCAAAACTGAACGCCATTGATTGCATGCCTACTCAAGGATTCCTCTCTATCAACAACAGGAAAAAAGTTATTGAGTTTTTTCTCTTTTGGGAATTTCAGTGACCATGCAGGAAGCAGAAAATGCTGAAAAACTCGGAAAATAAGAGAGATAGAAAGAAATTGGCTCCGGATTCGAGTTCAGGACATCAAAAACACCTTGTGTACTGATTTTCACACGATTCTATTTTTTTGTCGAAATCGACGAAAAAGGAAGGCTAACCCCTTTGCCCAATTTTCGTCGAAAAAAATCAAAATTGTATCAGAGCCTCCAAAATCGACATGAGGGTACCTAAAGCCCTTGTTTACATGCCTACCCAAGGGTTCTCTCTATTAACAACAGGAAAGAAGTTATGGAGTTTTTTCTCTTCTGGGAATTTCAGAGACCATGCAGGGAGCAGAAAATGCTGAAAAACTCGGAAAATAAGAGAGATAGAGAGAAATTAGCTTCGGATTCGAGTTCAGGACGTCAAGAACACCTTATGTACAGTTTTCCAGACGATTCTATTTCCTGCCGAAATCGAACAAAAAAGCGAGGTTAACCCCTTCGCACTTTTTCCTACCCCCTTGTAGCTTCCAAGCCGCCCATGAAGAAGTTTTCCTCGGGGAATATTTATATCGCGAAAAACATTATCAATTCAAGAGGCTTCTCCGCGCTCGTTTCTCAATCCGGTTTAGCGTGAAAATATTAATTTACCACCCCGGTAATATTTTATTTCTATGCATATTCTCCTCTATCTGCGCTCGTAATTCTAAGAGAAAAGAAAACTCCGGCTACCAGAATTGAGACTTTACATAACGAGAGACTCCATTAAAGGCAGTCAGCCGAGCAGAAAAAGTATCGAATTGCTGGGAAGTAGGCGAGTGAGGACTTTTTCGAGATAAAAAGGAATTGCACTAACGCTTTGAACAACTCTTGAGAATTCTTACTAAAAGAGCCATGTATTCATTCCATCAAATAATATGAGCACACTGTTTCATTATACAGTAAATCACACATGTATGGAAATTTTCATGTGGGCACAATTTATGAATGATCACAATAATTGTGTCTTCTCGTTCTATTATTTGTTTTACCCAATTATTACTACACAATATCACTTCCGTGTGCTCTAATGTAATGACGAAATTATTCCAACCAGGCCTCGTATTATGAATAATTCCAATATTATTTGTCGTAAGTTTCTCTCTAACTGGAAGAATTCAGGTATCCTCAAAATAGAAAGGCTCGAGTTCAACCGATTCCAAAAAAGGGTACAAAACCTCCGACAACTAAAGATCGATATCATCGTCATGGAAAGCCATGTGAGGTCCATCGCCAAAACTACTTCACGAAAACTTCCTGTTCCATGTAACAAATATGTCACCTTCCACATTAGTCCATGATGAGGTCTGTCTCCTGTGGGTCTCTGGTCACTCACTGATGGAATGGCCGACGGTTCGTCCAGAAAAGAATCGGATGGCTCAGGATGCTCCAGGAGGCTCACGACTGCACATAGACAGACGATTCCTCCCGCACTCCCGGACGCCAGAAGGAAAGACCTGGATATAATGGTGGGCCTGCTGACAGGGCACTGTCTTGTGGAAGATCCTGAATGCAGACGGTGCCTTGAAGAAGAAACTTCTGTAGTATCCTGAACTCAGAGGATGTGAAGAAGATGCTGCCGAGGAAATTGGTGGCAGGAGTTGCAGATACAATAGTCTAGATATTGGAGATTGAAAATCGGAGATTCTTACGAATTTGATATGTCCAACAAGAAGTTATCGACCACGATGGCGATGATGAGAGTGAAACAGACGTTCGTGCGTAGAGGATGAAGAAAATATGGCAACGCGAATGGGGATTTCGTGCTACGCAGCAGTTTCCTGAGTGTTTGTAGCATGAGGACTATCCTTGTTATAATTTTGAGGCTGGAAATATGAAATTGTGAATACCATCAGAGCGGGATGTGAGCCACAACTTCTCCGAAAAATCACTAATCTCTTCCATGAAGTATCATTATCGACTCGATCATCTTTTTTTATGTTATGATTTTTACATTTATCAATTGTGAATTAGCAATTTTAAGTTGAATTTCTTGTTTTCAATGGCTGTGTTTATGCAGACAATTAACGATTATCAATTAACAAGTAACAAATGAGGAGATGGCCAACTTTTAACTTTTTACTTCAATTGAACTAGATTTTCTTGACTGACTATGACTGGTAGATGTTATGTGATTGGTCAGACCTTGCCTGAGAGATGATGAATATAACCTCACTTTCCATAGGTTTGATTGAACAAACTCAGGAAACACTCTTCCCTATACAGGGTGTTCCGGTGATCATGTTACAAGCTCCTAGGGTAGATAAAACACACGAAAATAAGAAAAAAAGTTCATGTGAACATGGGTCCGGAAACGCTTCTTCAGGGAGCTGAGGACCTTCGAAGATGACCTTCAAAAACTACGTTTCGTTTTATAGCTTCCGTACTACTGCAGCTATCGCAACCAATTTTGGGACATGAAATCTAGTTCGTAGGTTCATCAGTTTGAGCCTTCCGGATTTTGTCACCTTTAACCAGGGGCGTACAAACCAGGGGGGTATTTGGGTAAATTTGACCCTACTCCTCTTAGGCTTTAATTTCTTACCATTAATTTATTATTGATTGGACTTAGCCATTTTCGGAGGAAACGGTGACAGATAGCGATTTTTACAAGAGTATCTTTTTATGTAAAAGGCATTGGAGAATCATAATCAGATATAAAAATGGTAAGAAATTAAAGCCTAAGAGGAGTAGGGTCAAATTTGCCCAAATACCCCCCTGGTTTGTACGCCCCTGGTTAAAGGTGACAAAATCCGGAAGGCTCAAATTGATGAACCAACGAACTAGATTTCATGTCCCAAAATTGGTTGCGATAGCTGCAGTAGTACGGAAGCTATAAAACGAAAAGTAGTTTTTGGAGGTCATCTTCGAAGGGCCCTAGCTCCCTGAAGAAGCGTTTCCGGACCCATGTTCACATGAACTTTTTTTCTTATTTTCGTGTGTTTTATCTACCCTAGAAGTTTGTAACATGATCAACGGAACACCATGTATATAATGGTGACACTTTACAATGATAAGTTCGATGATATCGAGTCGAAAATCCAAAGGGAAATACTAAATGTCATAGCTGACATCCATAGACTTATTATCCTGAGGAGACGGAACTATTTACATTCAAAGAAGATCAGACATTGCCAATATCTGGTCCACTGTAGGATACTAGTGTGACCGATTGGAAAGTGTCGTTGCCATATTTCCAGTTTGAGAACGATAATAAGGATAATAAGTCTATGCTGACATCGAACAAAATGCTTCTTAAAATAGTGTTAAAATTGTAATATCTGGAAATTTTTTTCTGTGCTCTCAACTGTATCCAAGGATAACACTTTGGGTCATTCCTGTTGATACACTACATTATTTCAATAAGTAATCACCAGTCGATCATTTTTCTCACATTTGATGAATAAGAAACAGGAAACAAAAAGACGAGCTGACATCATTCGAAGGGATCAGGCTTCCCGGAAACGACCTTCTAGGACCGGGAGCCCTTTCCCATCCCTCGAGCCCTTCTGGCATGTACGTGCCTCTTGACGTCCATTGTTAGGAAGCGTGTAGTGAGTGCCTTTGCCCTCAGCGCCGATATAATGACGGATTTAACCTCAAAAGTAGTCGGATTCTTATACATGAGAGCTCCGGAGACAGGCCAGGAAGATACGATGATGAAAAGGCATGTGATTAGGGAATGCTAATAGGGAACCGGGAAGAAGGAGCTTGTCTGCTGTCGGTTGAGGTTACGCTTCGACCTCGATCGACTCTCGATTCGAAATTATCACACCAGGTATGGTATTTCCTTGTGCAAATGAAATTGTCTATACAGGGTTGGGATGAAGTATGGATCCAAGTAAATATCTTTCGAACGAAAAGAACGATATTTATGAACATTTGCAGGTAAGTGCGATGGAACAAAATACTTGTTAATACTATAATAATATTATATTATTCTTGAATTTAAATCGGACACCCTATATATTTTTTCAGATTTTGAAAGAGCTTGTTATTTTGAATTCATACATACTGAGCTCAGTGTAAAACAGAGGAATATAGCACTTTAATCAACGTCCTTAGCATCACATCTAAAAACTATTTAGATAAACACTAATTGATGTTGTTTGTATGCATAGTTATAATTCACAAATAGTACAATTCAGAATGGTTCGATAAAGTGGAAAAGAGCGTATTGAAATTTTAATGAGGATCACGCCTTTAAGATGATTATAAAATTTATTTCCGTCAATTATAATTTGACACTTGGAGAACAAAAGAGTACTCGTTCATTCATTACTGTTAAGAATCCAATAAAACTTTCATTATGATATACTCACCCATCTCTATGTTGATATTATATCTGCTCATGAAAATATTGCAACTTGAAAGTAAACTAATATGGTACTCAATTAGGAGATACCTTTCAGCCAGTAGTGCTAAATATCACTCTGAATACTCATGATATGACTGCTGAAGCGGAATAATTGCTGGAAGAAAACTTGAAATATAATTTTCCCCTTGACACCCTCCAAGCAATTCGTATATAGGATTTCGTTCCTTACTTCGAATTATATTCGCTAGCTCACATCTCCACTTCCTTTTTAATTCCATCATTAAAAAGAAGGGGTTGAAACTCCTTCTACCAAGCAAGGGATGCTCCAAGGGCGTACTCATCTCAAGGGATTCTACATGTTTTTTCAGTCTCAGTTTTAGTTCATCACACTCTCGGGTGGATTGAGAAAGATATCTGAAAATATTAGGAGTGGCACTTGATGGATACTTGAAGAAAAAAGCATCTCGATATACCTACAATACAATGTACACTAGTTTATACAAAGTTGCTGAGTAGTATTGCAAAGCCAAATGCCAATGCAATATGCCAAATTCACTGTTTTGACATTTTTCCAAAGCCAAATTCAATTACCAAAAAAAAATAAAATAGAGGTGGCAAAAAAACAAATCACCAATTTTGCAGTCAACATGCGATATAGATTTTTTACTCACATAGTTTGTTGTCAGAAATCTGAATCCCACATGCTTGTTTGGTAGTCATCATAGTCAATCAACGTACCATTCGTTACATAGAATCGTTTTTTCATCTTAATTGTATGTTCAAGGAGTGAAAATTAAGGAAGGATATCCACGAAGGATACATATTCCCTCCGAACAACAAACCCACTAGAAGGATCACAAAACAAATATTCTGATGCTTACATGAATTCCCAGAATTATCATAATATTAGTACCCAATCGTCGCCAGTGTTGTCATATCCAATCATCAAAAAGTGATTAATAGTCCATAATATTTAAAGTCCTTTATGAATTCATGTAGTTCGATGCACAAATATAATAATAAATATGGGTCATGACGATTATGAATCAGTTCTGATTAATAGAAGATTGCTACATTATTCTGAGACTTAGCAATTTTACTTTCTTGGGGGCTCGAGAACCAGCTTAGGTATCATGAATACTTTTTGCTCAACGTTGCAACACCGCAATTTGATATTGACAGTCAACGGTGATTATTGCTTTGTTTGGTATCTCTCATTATTTACGTTTTGATTTAGTTTTGTGTACTCAGAATTTCTCAGAAACTCAGTTTATTTCCTCTTTTGGTGATTTGATATAATGGTGAGACGTTGTGAGGTGTGTTAAAGACAATTTTTGAACCGGCGATCAAAACACGTCATTTCATAAGTGAGTTACCATTGTCGTATCATTCGAGATTGTGAAGCATTTTCCCAAATGGAACGGATAAAAATGAATTTAAATTGATTTGATTAGATTATATTGATTACACCCATAGGTCAGCTGCGACAGTGTCTCGTCATTGTTCATTTTCCCACCAATAAATGCTGAAAAGTACTACTGAAATTGTTACGGATTTTCAATTTGGTTCCATCATGAATTAATGATAAATTCGACCCCCTCTGACAACACGGCACTGGTGCTGGGAGAATCAGCTCCTGCTATCCTCGTTTAGACAAAGATAGATTCTATAGATGTTGCTTCCAAACAAACTGTATTGCCAGGGGTGTGGATTACTTATCTAGTCTGTTCAATGATCGAAGCATATTCCAGATTCGATAGCATCTTGGATTCACTTTTTTTTTTCATATTAGGTGCTGTCAAATTAGAATCTCTCTCAAGATAGCTAGTGCAAGTCATAATGTCACAGATTCGCATTTGATACGAGAGATATGCTAAAGAATATGGATTTAACTTCTTCGGCAAGGTTTTTCCTTCTTTCTGACTCCTTGAAAATATCATGAAAGTACTTATCCTTGTGCGATTAAGTCGACCCAAAATGGATCCAAGATAGAGGTTGGATTTTCGCACTTTTCCCTTCCTTTCGAAATACGTGAGTGCCGAAAAATTTTGGAAACTACCTCATTGCATATTATTGATTCTGGACAACCACAAGGTGAGTTTGAAAAAATCAGTGAATAGTGGGATTATAGTGGAGTTACAAAACGTAAGCAGAAGCAGTCCCGAAGTTAGGATTTTCTAGACTCCTGCCTACAAAATCCTCCAGTTCCGAAGATGTTCGTTGTCTGATGGCTGTTTTGAAGAGACGCCAATGGCTTCGGAGCCCTCGAAATGGCAACGCGAAGACTATGGGACGTGTGACGAGAAGAAGACGAGAAAACTCGCATATGAAGTAATTGAAGTCCCGCTCCGGCACCCGGTTACCAAGGCAACCCGTTCCCTGCAGGTTGAAGCCTTATTGGATATGTCGCTCGTTCTATTTTATTCCTTTTGGCGCGACTCTTTTCCTTACTCTTCCATCGTACATTTACATTTTTCATCTGAGGTCCTTCCATTTTCCGAAGCACAAGCGTTTTTATACACGGTGGCACGAAAGTAAACATTGAACCCCATGCTCTTATTTTTGAAAATGCCGTCATCTGTCATCTTGACTTTGACATTCGCGAAGGTATCAGAAATAAAATATATGCCAGAAATTTATGGAGCGTTATACTCAAAAACATAATTATATATAATAAGAGAGATCCTCGACGATAAAGAATTTTTTTTTTATTTTATTCCATACCATACCATGTTAAGTTATGTGAGGTTAGAGATACCATGTTTCAGTTTCCATTTAACTAACGAAAATCTTCACAATGGCGATGTCCTTATGTGCCATTATGGGTGTAATAACAGATGAGAAAATGGTGAAAACGTATTGTTTCAATGATATCAAGTGATCAAATGCTAGTGGGTGATATTAATAGGTCAAACACGACAAATCGAACCTAGAAAGAGACACTCGCAAGGACATCTATGACCCCTTCTCTTTCCTATAGTCATTCCATTCCAATTCCAATGAGGAAGCATCTAGTAGTATATATAAAATCATCGGTTATAATCCACAAGAAAGCAGAATTAATATGTCTATGTGTTTGATCAACAATCAGTCTAGACCGCAGATATTGGTAAAATACTAAAAAAAGATGTTATTGAAGTGCACGCAGTTTTTGCAGACCGACAATCGCGTGTAAATTACTGCCTAGCCATATCAGCCACAGACAACGAAAAAATAAACAAGATTTTTCTCACAGATAACTAGATGAGTGAGAATCATCGAAACGTCCTCAAGCTGTTTGAACACGTAAACTCTTGATTAATATCCTTCGTTTCCATTCGAAAACATACATAACATTAGCATTAAAATGGTACGCCACGATGTTTGGTTGCCTACACCACAATCATGCATTAATAGAGAAATTCATCGTTGATAGGGGTAATTACCGATCAATTCCATAAACGTTAATACGAGGTCGACAGAAAAAAATGAAGGATCTCATATACATTATTTAAAAAACAGGATTTTTTTTTCACCCGCAGGAATTCTGGTGATTACTTTTGCGCCACCTGTGATATACGTAGATATGCCTTTCCTCCTCCTGGATATTGTATCAGATAGGAGAATGGAATGGGAGTCTGAGTCCCAATACGATCGTTTTATAGTACGGTTCAAAGAATCTGTATTCGTTTGCATTTTCCATATCCAACATTGGATAAATAGTTGAGAGGATGGTATTGGTGTTGTTCACGAAAGTCAGCCAGTGTATTTCGATTTCGACATCCATTTTCAATCCAATTGAATGGCTTTTCTACTGAATATCTTTGAAAATTTCACACAGAGTTTTGGTTGCTTTGGTGAAACACGAAATTTTCATCCTTCGTTAAAATGATTTTCCGATGACGAATATAGCTCATACTGGTCTATAAAGGTTGGTTTTATCGAGTACTGCCATGTCAATTTATCTCTACGACAGCGGTTGAAAATTCTTTTCACATTCGCCCGCTCCGACATCGTAGCGAAAATGTGATTTGGCTTTCATAAAAGTCCTTCGCTCGCACTCAGAGAATTAACGCTCGATCAATTTAATCGAAAATCTAATATTTTCTGTGCGATTCCCGGGAACGTATAAATTCGTTTCGAGAACTTAAAAAATATTATTTCCTGGCGCGAAGAGGGAAAATTGATTTCCGCGATTTTATATTTCATATGCGCACTCGAATGCGAGAGGAAAATATTAGAACGATGTAGAAATAATGGGAAGTCGGTTATGCCAATCCTTCATCCAATTCCGCTTCAAAATTTACATGGGTGAGTGATCTTACTCAACGCTTTCTTCCTGGGATGCTAATTTTTATTTTTTTGTTGTATGAGAAATTTATAGTTTGAATTTCGCGCCACTCAACCGTATATTGGTCGACTAATGTTGGCTACACTGTTCATAGTTTTGTGTTAGATGACTTTGATAGATTATGGGATTTTATTGAGAAAAACGACATTTCAATATACAGGGTGTTACTTAATTGAATGCCGATAATTAGGGGAACGCGAAAAAGAAGTGTTTTCACTCTCAGTTGGTGCCAACTGAATTTCAACAAAATATCAAAAACAGTCTCATTGAACTGAAGAAAAAAAGATCTCGGTTTTAATTCTTCAATGCGAAAACGGAGCCATGTATGGAAATAAACTTTGAAAGCAAATTCGCTCCAAAATGAATGAGGATTACGAAAATGATTTTGGTTTTCAGAATAATCAGTGGCGTATCATTTTTTTTCTTCAAAACTTGTCTCTTCAAACCTGGTACGGCCGTCACTGGTGGAAATTCAATAAAATCTCTCACGTCAAAAATTGCTCCCTTATGATGAAGAGGTGTATTCAAAATTTCATGAGAATATTCAAGAGTGATAAACAACTATGATATAAAACTGAGTTTTTTCAACATATCGACAACCAGTAGCTCAAAAACTGAGAGGGTCCAGGACATATGTTGAAAAAAATCACCCGAGGATTCACACCCTGCACTATCGGTACTCAATTAATCAACACCTTGTTTTGATGTCATACTAAAAACGGTCACCCTGTGCATGAAAGGAACGTGAGCTATTGAGAATCCCACTCGGATATTTTCCTCCTTCAACAAAGAAGTATTGTCAACTCGACTGAATGTACGGAATTGTTTCTTTTCCTTTCGACTTTCTCGTCCTAGTCCTCGTACGGCAATATCACGTCCGGAGCTCTTATCTCGAATTCCAGGAGAGCACTTCTCATATCTGGCATACCTGCTATATGTTTTATTGCTGTTCTGGAACATCTCGCCCAGTGGCGTAACGGCTTATTTTTCACAGGACATCAGGCGTGTTTATCGAAAAAATATTATTCGTTCATTTGGTAGAACTTACCAAAACTAGATCTCTGGCATAAAACGTTCTTCTCTAAGTACAAGGTATCACTAACTTACAACCATTGAGGCATATCTTTTAGGTATCTCTGAGTGGAATTGCACTGAGAAAATGAAAGGCATGCCATGTATTTTCATCAACGCATTCGAAAAGCATGAAAATATTTTAGAAAAGAACGCGAATCGATATCTTCATTCGTCTTTGAGTTATGTGCGGATAACTAGTAACTCAGTAGGTTTTTGATTATCATTGTAATCATCATTTCTCGATATAGAGGAACTGGAAGAAAATTGAGCTGAAAATTTCAACATGATTTAAATTCTGTACTAACAGTACATAAGAAGATGACAATTCTCCATGATTTAAAGCAACTTGGCAGATCACTTATAGGATCAGGATGCACACAAAAATTCCTAGACAGGATATGAATACCATGTAACACATTTATGTTCATCAAAGCAAAAAGTTTATGTTCACTGAAGCGACGTAAATCAGTTCCGTTGCTGAAATAGATAATTTCATCTTGAGTAACTGTCTGTTGGTTGATCGGAGGTGGTGTGTTGATTTTTTCTAGATTTTCTTTTCTTGTTTCTAATAATGAAAATAAAAGTTCCAATAATATCCTCACTGAACATGGACAACGTATGGTTGATTCTAGTTATATAAAGATCATAGGAAAAGAGGGAAACAATCAAAAACGGAAAATCAAAGAGTCTGCTTGCATTCTCCTGAACGGAGACAATAATATTGCTTCTTGTTCAGTTGATATAGATAGAACTTGGCACCCACTTCTGAAAATTGAATATGAGAATGGAAAATTTGATATCAATTAATGAAAACACCTTGTAGCCAGAATTCCTCCATCTGCCAAATTGTCACTTTTCAGTGTCAAAATCGAAAACATTGAAAAAAATTTTACGAAGAGAAAAATATTTCAATTGTGTTGAGAACGGGAGCAGATTCGTTCCCGAAACGTCCACCAAGATAAGTAGAGGTTTTATTCTTATTAAATATATTTGTATTTCCAAATTTTTTCAAAAACAAGGTGTCACTGACCAATAGAGAATTTCTCTTTTAGGTATCTAAAGGTTTAATTTCAAGCGCAGTGACATTTTGGGACAGATCCTAAATCTGTCCTTACTACAAATATATTGCAATAATTTTTAATAACTGCTACTCTATTTTGTAGAAACGAGGAGAGAAAATCCCATTAAAAGCTGAAAACTGAATGTACCACCTCCTCGAAGAACTTACAGACAGTACCTTGTAGGTAACCAGAATTCCTCTGTCTGACAACTTTTGTTACTTTGCAGTGTCGAACACGACAAAACTTTGAAAATTTCATGAAGAAAAAAATTAATGAATTGTTTTTGGCATGCTCAGATTTTCCAGTTGAAAGCAGATGTCTCTCTCGATTCACAAGCAAAAAGTCACTGGATTCAGTGGGTACAAAAAATATGCTGTCCCTGACCGACATTGTTCCAACCCCTTTCAGAATCAGCCCGTGTGAAAAAATAGCTGTATCCTGAAGCGAGTCGGTTTTCAACCCATCGACAAACGTCATATGCAAATCTCCCCCAAGAAATAAATTCTCACATGCTGAGACCTCAAATACTGCCGAAACTTTGCATCTGAACTTTCCGCCAACGAGTACATTGGACGAATCAAAATTGTTATGTAAATTCCCAGTTGTATGTAAATACCCGAGAAACTCGAAGGAAAGTTGAAGAGTTACATTCGTTCGTCGGGCATGGGAACCATATCTCACTGGGATTTATGTGGTGACTTCGCATACGTTTGGAACAATCGAAAGGGTGATAGATCTATGGGAATCGAGAAATCGCTAGTAATAAATCGATCTCGTATTCAAATTGACTCGATGTCACAATGGTGAAAGTGACAATCAACCGCCAGAGGGCAGGATGATCGTTGATCTAGATTACTACCACGAACCTTTTTTCCTCATGAATGTGTAATTTTCTGCATTGACTATTGGAATCCACGATATTTGACAATAGTTCGAACGTGGGAACAATTGTGGATTGCGCCATCAGCAGAATCGCACTAAAAAGTTGACTGCCTTTATTAAAAATAACATATCATTTCCCATTATTTTCTAAAAATGAACATATCTAAGATTTTACAGCTTTTTTTTGGGATTTTCTCTCCTCGTTTCTAAAAAATAGAGTAGAAGTTATTGAAAAAATCATTTCAATATACAGGGTGTCCCATAAACATACCGACAAACTCTAAGGGATGGTAGAGGACATCAAAATGAACATTTTTGCTCGTTGAACATGAGTCCGGAAACTCTTCGTTTTCGAGATACAGGGTGTTTAATTTTTTTTTTTAAATCGATTCTTTATTAATATCGTAAAAACGATTTGGTCGAATTCAATGAAATTTTTACAAGTCATTGACACATTTATAAGGTATCTTTTGGAGCTATAAGAATTTGCCCAATAATTTCAGGGGCGTGCCCACGGGCTATGTCGGATAGTTTTTGCACAAAAAAATATCGCCCAGTAGATTTTTTGTAATTATGATAATTTTCTTAAATGAACAATTAAGAATGCAACTTTTTTGTCCATCGAATTTTTTCCGTATCTACGTTTTGATGATAAAAAAAAAATAAAAACCATATCTCTTACATCTATGAAAAAAAAAATTAAATGCTTCAAAATTATACCTTACATTTCACCAATGCGTTTATTAAAATTCGAAAAACTAATAAAACTTCCAATGACTTTTTTTTACTGATCATTAATTATTATTAATGACTTTTAATCATTTTTTGTTTTGTATTTGATTGGAAAATATTCGTAATTTTCAATATCTTGGAAAGAGTATCCGAAACATACCGACAAATAAAGGGTGCTAAAGCAATAAAATGTTTTGAATGAAATAAAACAAACAAAAACACCCTGTTCCTCGAAAACGAAGAATTTATGTTTATCGAGCAAAAATGTTTATTTTGATGTCCTCTACCATCCCTTAAAGTTTGTCGGTATGTTTATTGGACACCCTGTATTTGTAGTGAGGACAGATTTTGTGATCTGCCCCAAAATGGCACTGCTCTTGGAATTAAATTTTTAGATACCTAAAAGAGAAATTCTCTATTTGTCAGTGACACCTTGTTTTTAAAAAATTTGGAAATACAAATATATTTAATAAGAATAAAACCTATACTTATCTTGGTGGACTTTTCGGGAACGAATCCGCTACCGTTCTCAACACAATCAAAACATTTTTCTCGTCGCAAAATTTTCTGTGTCAAAACCGACAACATGTTTATAATAATGTTCAATCAATTCTATGTTATTTTTCAGAAACGAGGAGAGCAAATCCCACAAAAAGCTGGAAAATGATTGTACCACCTTCTCGAGAAACTTACAGACAGTATTCAATATATCTAAGAGTTCAAAAGTTAAAGTTCTTTCGTTGATAAAATATCCTTTCTCAATAACATATACATTTTCTCTAGGATCATGGTTTGAAGATTCAGAGAATTTTTTGATTTCTTGATACTTTTCAAATTGCCCATAACATATAGATCACGTTTGTGAATTCAACATAGCACATCCACGCAATGATATGAACGAATATGAAAATCAGGTTGAGTTCCTCAATTTGAAACATTTTCGTTTGAATATTTTTGTTGAAAACATTCTCGCAAGTCTACGAAGAACGTAATATTATTCGATTATAACAACAAATATCAGGAAAATTCACTGAAACGAAACTTCCCCATTCTCCGTCGTAAAATCCCCTCCTCGATCTCGGATCCTATCGCATATACGGGATCTCTAGAAAGTCGCTCGTGTGTGTAGAGGGGGTGGAGTTTCCCTCTCAAGTTTATTTACTTACTTCCGCTTTGCACGACCGTTCCTTTTTTTACATGAAAACGCGTGTGCTGCGCCACACAACCTACTTTATATGTGGACGAATGTGAGAAATTTCCCCCGGCCATCTTGGATTTCATTTCCCTTCTCCAATCGCGGCTGAATAATAAATATCTAGCGTGTGAGGGAAAGTTTTCCGGAAAGTGCGAAAAACGAGGTATTTCCTTGAAAGCGGACTGGTTTCAGTCCTCATTGGTCGGCATATTTCTTGATCCAATACACTCTCGGTAGGGAGTGACTTTTATTCGAAAATTTTAATCGCTTCATGCTAGAAAAACACTAGTTAGGTTCTGATCAATTCGAGTTTTCAAAAGGAAACCTCTTCAGCAATATCATCGGATGATTTATATTTCATGTATGCATTTATAAGAAATATAATGGAAAGTGAGTAAAGTTATATACAGGGTGAGTCAAAAATGTGTACCGAGCTTTCTGGGGGTGATAGAACATTGAAAAATAAGTGTAGTTTGATGATTAAACTCATGGCCCAAAATGCATATCAAGGGAGATATATCCTTCCAAAGTTGATAAAATTAAAATAATTTCTCCGCATAACTTCTGAACGATGAAAGCCACCCGATTGAAATTTTGTGCATGAATGTATGTTGTCAAAATACATTTTTTCGTCACACTTCCACATTTCTGATATTGTTATAAAGGGTGTTTTCAGAGGGTGAGTCATGATTTTTTGTAGAAAACTTTTTTCCCTGTAATATTTTCGGTGAAAAAACAGGAGCATTCGATGGAGTGAAGAAAATTACATGAAAAAGGTACTCTTATTCAAATACAAAAAATTGAGCCGTTCGTGAGATATTTGAGTTTTTGTAGTTACATGATATCAGCAGATTAATTTTATTCATCGCGAGATTCATCGGTAACAATATTTACACATATGTACACATTTTTGACTCACCCTGTATATGAATCCTGTCACAATAAAAATAACTATCAACGAAAACAGAACTAATAACTAAAGTATACAAGGTGTTATTTAATTGATGGCCAAAGATATAGAATATTGGTTCATTAGCTCATTTCGTGAATAAAAGTTTATATCAACATATGCCCCAAACCTCTCAACTTTTTGAGCTCTAAGGTGTTGAAATTTTACGGAAAAATTCGTTTTCTCATCATATCTTCAAAACTGTTCTCATTAAATTTGTCATGCACCCACTAAGCACCAATAGGCATCGTCCAACGCATCGTTCTTTGTAGAAAAAAAAATCATTTTCATGCATTTGCTATATAGTTTTGCAGAAAAGTCTCCAGTATATGTCCTATACGGACGCCACTGGTGGAAATATAAAGAAAATCTGCTGCATCACGAAATGCCCATTGGTGCATGGTATGTGCATGTCCAATTTCATGGAAATATCTATGATAGTATCGAAGTTATGATGAGAAAACGATTTTTTTCTCGAAATAGCAATACACTATAGCTCGAAAGTTGAGAGGTTGAGGGCATATGTTCATATGAACTTTTCTTTTTAAAATGTGCTAAGTAACCATATCATATATTTCAAGCCATCAATCAAGTTACACTCTGTACAGTAAAAAAATTGTGTGGAGCATCGAGTAATCTGACATATGTATTATAATTGAAATGAACAGTATTCAAGAAATTATCAATGTCAATAGGCATCAATAAAGTGCAAAGAAAATTTATGAAAGTATCAAAAAGAATTTCACATCCGTGTTATGTGTGTGTTCTTTCTCGACATGCATCGAACAATTTTCCTTGTAGCCTGTGAAGCGTTGGGATTTATTGTAGTTTCACTATGGAAATCCCCTGATTCTTCAATTCATAGTTTTTAGTCTTTGTACATGCAATCTTCAAACCTTTTAAATACTGTCTGTAAGTTCTTCGAGGAGGTGGTACATTCATTTTTCAGCTTTTCGTGGGATTTTCTCTCCTCGTTTCTAAAAAACTTAATAACTTTCTCAATAACTTCTAATCTATTTTTTAGAGAGAAAATCCCACGAAAAGTTCAAACCTTTTATTTTCTGTGAAACTAGAAGTAACTGTATCTCTCATCTCGGAACTATCACTGCAAAAAATCACTGCATGAGTTACTAGACATCAAACTTTTTCTTTTCGAATCCATTCATCATACTGGGTGCTCAGTAGCCAGTGGGTATCTGTATCTGAATGGATTTTCGCATCACTCTCGAATACTTTCTACACTACGTAGAAGCAATCACAGGAAAGGAAACCTCGCTTTCGTTCAAATTCTCATCAAGTAAGTACTGGAAGGATCCCAACCGTTTTCTCTGCCTCTCACAGAGGGTTATTGTTTCAGTTTGATGCAGTAATCTGAAGAGTTCTTGAAATACTGAATGGACAACTGTCACGATTCCATTTGAGAGTTTGAGAGCCACTTCTTTTGAAACAAGTTTCCTTCTCGAGTACAAGAACGAATGTCGAGAAAGTATGGCCAGATGCCGAAATCAATTCAATACAGTCCATTGAAATGTATTCAGTGGCGTAGCTGTGGTCGGATAGCTCAGTGCGGCCACAGGAGTATCGTCAAAAACCTAAAAAAACTTTAATAACTGGATTCAGTACATTCAATATCTCGGATCAACTGCAAGAATGAATTGGAGTGTGTATCGAACAGAAGGATCAACAACTTGACAACTTGCAACAATTAAAATCATTGACGACTTCAACATATTTTCTTGCAGTCCAGGAAGTGAAACAAACAACAAGACTCTCGTTGGGACAACAGGATCTCAATAGCAATGCAATCATAATGATATGTCTGTTTTGGAAAGCAACAACTTGATTTCTGTTGAAACTCCTCTGGAATGTTCACATTCAGAAAATAAAAAAGTGGTTTTCAGAACTTCGATTGATAAATCGAGAACGCAAATTATAATGATAATATTAGTTTGAAAATGGAAATGATAATTATGTTGCTATAAAAATAGTAGAAAATTATAAAGCTGATGAGTTAGCACTGAAAAATTATGGATTGAATGATTATCATTATATAAAATCAATAACGGTAAGAATGGGTTATTGATGGAATGTAATGTGAATCATCTCTGAACGACCTCATCTTTGAAATATTTTGAAATGTCGAAATTCTTGAGAGAGTCATCCAAAAAGACGAGACAAAAAATCGGAATCTACCTTAGTCAAACGAATAGCTTTGTAGATCTTTCGGAGACTTCTCATAAAATATATACAGGGCGCTCAGAATGTAGCGCCAAATTTCATAATCTCCAATAAATCTGTAGGTACGCCACTGATAGAAATGTTGCGGTCTACACTGCAATCCACTAACTACTTGTACTTAACATTCTCTTCGGATGTGAGTACTCCAAACGAGAGCATACGATTATTTCGAATGTGAAATAATATCTGATGATTACGAGCAGTGTTGCCAACTCAGTATAATCCACCCTAGAACTGGTATTTTGAGAATTCCATTCGTGAGAAAATAGAGTGTTCTGTGTGTTGGATCACGCTGTATGAGGTGAGTTGGAATATCGAACTTTCAATTGATACATTTGGTGAATGTTAGGTTAGGTTCGGTTAGGTTAGGCAGTACCTTTTATAACTAAACTGCCTGACATTTCGAGTGGGGATATAGAAAATGTAATTTTTGGACCGTTATAGCTTTGGATATGAATGATCGATTCTTGATTTCTTCCAAGATTCTGATTACATTTTCATTTCGGAGTTATAACGGTTAGAAAATGAAACACATTTTCGCTTGTCTCACTCCGAATATGTGGCAATTTACTCACTCATTACCTAAGATCTTGTGCATTTTGTGCAAGTAGCAAAATATAAGCGAAATAGTCATGTATATTTGGTGACTTTGAGAAATCTAAGGTGGCAACACTGAACGTGAGAATCCAAAGGCTCGGGAGGAACAAAAGTTCTCTAATTGTTGTAGAGGAGCACTTCTCGAAAATTAAAGTAGAGGACGCGGTAATTACGGTCTTTTATTCCGAAT
This sequence comes from Gastrophysa polygoni, assembly GCA_963576655.1. NCBI lineage: Eukaryota > Metazoa > Arthropoda > Insecta > Coleoptera > Chrysomelidae > Gastrophysa > Gastrophysa polygoni. The sequence goes on along the minus strand of OY755090.1, from coordinate 23,424,142 downwards.
TCTAGGGAGCTTGCTTACGTGTTCGACAATAGAAAAACGTACAAAGGGCAGGAAGATTGATCGCTATTGCTCGGCGCTCACACCCTTTTCCTTAATTTTCCCGGTGTGCGACCCTTCGGAAAATCCATATTTTCATAACGAGATCTCCTGACGAGGAAAAAGATCCTTCAGTTCACCTCGTGTTCGAAAATTCCTCCTTTTTCAGATTTCAAAATACATATTTTTATCGAATATTTCGCATTCTCTATACTCATCGGACAAATTGTTCTACACGAATTTCCATTCTGTTCGGAAAATCTGTTCTATAAAGAGGAAAACCACTAGGATTAAAGATTTTTATTCTTTACAAAATCAAATAAGATTCCTTCATCGAAAAAAGAAATTGAGTACGGTCTTATATCAGACGACATACAGATAAATTGAACTTCCTATGACGTAATGCAAAACTGCTTTCCTTAAGTTGATGATTTTCCAATAGTAAAATGAATGAGAAAACAACGTTATCGAGAGTGACATCAACTTGAAGGAAAAAAAATGAAAAATATAGCTATAGATGGATATTTTTGAGATATCGGGTACGAATCTTGTTCCTTTCCAAAATAAAATAGTTTCTGTTTTTTCAACTGACATTTTCCACTCTGAATATAGTTTTGATATTGATTTTCGTTCATTTTTCATTTATAAAATGCCCTGTATGTGATAGCGTCGTGTAAATTTGAACATGCGTGTTTCAGAGAATGCTCAGTATATTGGGAATATTGAAAAAAATCCCAACACTGATAATTTTTGAACTGATTCTTTCAAAGTTCCAATTGAATCCAATAACCGGAAATGTAGATTTCATCAATCTAGAAGAGTTTAATGCAACAAAAACTTGTAACTTGTATCTCCACCAGGAATACAGATCACAGAATACCCAATACGATAACAATGATCATAATATTTATTTTCCTTTGAGACAGGTTTATGAAAATTGTATAGGAATAGTCATAAATGAGAAAAAGGGGGTCATTGATTGAAAAATTACTTGGGAAAGAAAAACAACACTACCCTTTTCACACATGAGTTGTTCAAAACTATAATAGCACTCATCAACAAAATTCTCAAGTTTTAGTGTGTAGATTGGAACGGTTTTGAATTTTTTTATTGAAGCGTATCTGATCAGAACATTCGAAAGCCAATTTGGTTTTTCCAAATGGTACAAAAACATTGTTTTCTATCAATATTATGTTCACATTTATTCAGCTCAAAAAATTCGTGCCTATTTTCGAAAACAGATTAGCAAAAGTCAGAAATTGGAAGACTAGAAACAGTTTAAATAACCTAATAATGATATTCAGTTAGTACTGTTCTTATGAAGTCATCATTATCAATACTTGGTATCACCAGCAATACTCCATAGGGTATGACATTCCTCAGCACCATTTCTCCATCGTGAGTCCATCGTAAGAACTGCTTCACAAGAACTTCTACGAAGCGCTCGATCTACAAATGCCAAATTCGACCAGTTCTGGAATACTGTTCACATGTTTGGAGCTCAGCCCTCAAACATACGCTGAAGCTCTCAGATTCTATTCAGAAGAAGCTATTCGCCTAGTCGGTGATACTAAACTCACGAATACATCGACATCGTAGAAATTTCCACCACGTGTGATTCCAAGTAGACAAACTAGACCTAGTCTCTACGCTCTAGACCTGTCGAACTTCGCATAAATCATCAATAGATCTGCAAAGTTGTGGAATTATCTGCCTCTATGGCATGACTCTTTGAAATTTGAATATAACGATATAGTATGCATAACTGCATGGCTATTGTATCGTGAAAATTTTCGAGGGAAGTCAGTAACAGGCGCAACGGAAACTTGTAATAATTTGATAATTTTTTTTGGTGATTCTTTGGCGTAAGATATTGTGAGATATTTCAAGGACGCCCTGTATGGATTCCTTTCCCTCCGATCAGAAGCATGGGAAGAGAGGTCGAATTAGGCATCTCCTCAAGTATGAGGATCAGGTATCGTTGCGAGATTCTCAGAAGTGGGATCGCCGAAATGCAAATATCATTATCTACTCGAATAGTCATTCAATTGTCGAAAGATGAATGCAGGGGATAAAAAGGGCTCAAATGGCCACAAACCACGTTGCCGTGGCAACGTTTCACTCACACGAGGGATGGGAGGGAGGGGGTGGGAGAGGGTAGCAGAGCAGCAACACCGGAAAAGGGTGTGATCGCGATCAATCTTCGTTGGTTCGCTCTTTTGTGGGATTTTTCGCTCGTCTGAGCCATCGTATGTACATGTAGAGGAATGCAATCATCCGTATTCGGATCAGAAACAAGTTACTATTTTTTTTTTCAAATGAAAATTAATTTTATTTAAAAAAAAATATTATTTTTCCTCATTCAAAAATTAAAAATAAATTGATGAATGTTGCAATTGCATTGAGGCTTATAGATACAAAATAGATACAAGATCCAGAAACTATAAACCAAAATATAAGAGAAGAAATAATACCCTGGTTCACATCAAACCAACTAAGTCTAAATCTAAGCAAAACAGTCACTCTAGATTTCACCCTTAGGGATTTCAATGGGGATATAGAAAACATAAAATTCCTTGGACTTTTTCTTGACACAAAATTAACGTGGAAACACCATATCCAAACTCTATCAAAAAAACTTGCTAGTATAACTTTTTTATTGAGAAAACTCTCACAAACAGCTTCCACAGAAATTTGCAGAGTGGCCTATATGGGACTATTTCAGAGCCAAATTTCTTATGGTATACTAATGTGGGGAAACGCCACAGAATGGAAAAACATTTTTAGCATGCAAAAAATGGCTATCAGAGCAATAACAAATACTCCCTACAACGAATCATGTAGACATATCTTCAAAAACCTAAACATATTAACTCTCCCAGCCTTATTTGTCTATCACTGCCTATATTACATTGAATCTAATGAAAGCAATTTCGAAAAACAAAATACCTTACATTCACATGACACAAGAAATAAAAATAATTTGATAATTCCCCAACATAGACTAACATTAACTCACAAAAGCTTTATTAACATCTCTATTAAACTCTTCAATAAACTCCCAACGCATATTAGGGACCTTCAAACATCAAAATTCAAATTAAAAATAAAGAAAATCCTTCTAGCACTTAACATCTACACCATCGAAGAATTCATAGAAGCAGATCTCTCCTCAGTACTAAGATTTTAACTGTATTGTCTTTCCTGTTTTTTTTTTTTTTTTTTTCTTTATATGTCTTTATACTATGTTATGCATACTCAAAATGTGTGAATGTACTTTTATACTTACTACATATACTTTTTATATATAAGCAAACAAGAAACCAAATTTTTATGACGATGCTAAAACATCTTTTGTTATTTTGGGCAAATAAAGTATTCTATTCTATTCTATTCTAAAAATTGTTCGAAATATTGTTTCAATGTATCATTCTCACCCTTCCAACAAAAATATATCAAACGGTGTTAACTTCAAGGAATCTCTGAAATGCTCATGAGTATTGACAGTAAGTGTAAGTACAAAATATGTCTTCACTGTGAGCTGGAGGATTTGGATAAAGTGCTATTGAATCTCATTTCGATTTTTTTTCCATGTTTTCTTGAGTGTTTTTCACAAGAAGCGAAAATATTCCAAACTCTTCGTTTTCTCTTGAAATAATACCAACAAAATTCAAATCAACTCATTGTCATGGATCATGATTCTAAGCCTACTGTGTTCAGCTTTAGAATAATACATGATATTCAGAGCATTTCCAAGGTTTGATATGTCAGAAACTATGACAAATAGCTCTATCGACCAAGATATAGATAAGAGTATATAGAAACTACTTTTATTCATCTTTAATTCGTCTTCAACAACAAGAAAGGAATAATGTTGGATCATAATGGTTAAACAAAAAATTCACTAAAAGAAAGGAGAGATTGAAATAAGACAGGACTAGAATTCGAAAAAATAGAGTTCTAGAAGCAAAACATATAGTATTTGATTTTGAAGTTGTTTTATAGCAAATTCGACTCCGCTCAATCTAAAATTGCCAGTTACCAACCCGTTACAAGCTCAGTGTTTTTGTTGTATTGAGCTCTACTAGATAGATGAAATCTACATTTCTGAGAAGCATTTCTTGAATTTACTAAACATTTCCCTATGTCAAATTTCTGTCAACTATCAGAAATGAATCATTTCTGTGAGTCTAATTATTTCGCAAAAGTTTCCCTAAATAATCATCGAGTTGTCTTTTGAAAATATGTATTCAATATTAACGAAACAGTAGTAGAAAAAATTCGTTACATAATTTCCGAATTTCAGAGTCGTGCTAGAATATGTTACTTTCTGTAACTCACCTTTCAATATTCTATCACAGTTAACATTATCAGAGTATCATTCCTGAGGAAATCGTATTATGACATGGATGTGAATTCGATTTGATAATAATAGGTGGCTTTTCGAACAAGTAGTTCATAATCTATAGTAGTTAACCTGATCAGTAGTTGAAAAGTCCCTTCACGAGTCGAAAAAGAGTAGATGATGACAGGTTCGATGTCTAGTGGTGGGAAAAGGACGTTTATTATCATTATCATTCGATATCAGCCCACTCGCCTGTTTCCGGTCCTCCTCCTGGTTTGCCGAGAGACTGTCGTGTCACTTCTCCCAATTATTGTGCCTTTCCTAATTGGAAAATGGAACTCGGTTAGCAGGCGATGAGGGAAAGTTGGTCGAGATCAGGGTTGCAAATGCGAGGAGCTGATGAAAGTCACGGACGCGAATTCGAGGGAAAGTTTCCTTGTTTTTCACCGGGGTTAATGACTCTGGCTCATTCGTTTGTGGCAGGGAAGTTTTCACGAGTTTTTTCCTTCTTCTTTCTACAAAGTAGGGGACGATTTCAGTGATATTAATGTTCTCATACAACCTGACCATTCACAATCTAGAAACAACTCGTTAGCGCGATGTTATCATAGCTGTGTGTCAATTTTCAATTGCTTATCAACTTCGGTATTATCGATGATGAGTAGGATTTGCTGTGAGAGTTCTGCTGGACCATTTTTCATTATTCTCCCATGTTATTTCTCGCAGGAGAAGTTGAGATTCAATGAAGTGATTTTTTTTCTACAACGAGAATTCTCCTCACCCCCTGGATTCCAAATATTTTTCCATCAGATCACTCCATAGACAAACAGGGTTGGGATAAAGTATGGAACCAAGTAAATATCTTTCAAACGGAAAGAACGAAATTTATGAAAATTTGCAGGTAAGTGCAATGGAACGAAATGCATCTGATGTACATTTTTTTGTTGAAAATATACTTCCGGCTCAACCAAAAATACCATCAACTTCTTTGATTTGAATGGGACACCTGAAATATTTTTACAGATTTTGAGAGAGCTTGTCATTTTGAATTCATACATACTGAGTTTGGTGTTGAGAAATTTATAGAAACGATGAATATAGCACTTTAATCAACCTGCTTTGAGTTTCTTGCATTAGAGCGAAAAACTATTTAGATAAACTAATTGATGTTGTTTGCATGCATAGTAATGAATACTCTTTTGTTCTCATTGACGGAAATAAATTTTACAATCACCATAACCGATCATCATTGAAATATCAATACGGTCTTTTCCACTTGATTGAACCATGTTGAATTGTGTCCAAATAGTTTTTTTTTTGCTCTAATGCAGCAGAAAACTCAAAGGAGGTTGATTAAAGTGCTATATTCCTCGTTTTAGCATATTTTTCTACACTTAACTCAGTATGTATGAATTCAAAATAAGAAGCTTTTTGAAAATCTGTAAAAATATATATATTCGTATCAGGCATCAATATAACATCAATCGAAATCATTTATTTCAGATATGTTCCTCACAATATTCAATCAACGCTTCATTAGACTGATCCCACTCTTTTTGGATTTTTCATCGACTGAACCATACTGAACAAATTTTGACAGTTTAACAAATATTAATTGTAGCCCCAGACTTCAAATTGGGTCGCGCTTTATTCCTGATATGTAATCATGTATCTCTAATTCCTGATATGTAATTGACTGAAGTTGAAACAACCAACCTATTCTCTTTTCATGACTATGTCTTTTATTTCTCAAATTGTTTTACGACTAATCACTGTAGCAAATTTTTCTTAATTCGAATCGCAAAAAGTACAAAGTTTGTGATTTTCCAAGGTAAACACTATGACTTGCCAAAAATGATCCATTCCAGATCCAGCTGCTGAATATTTTCAATAGTTGTTTCAACAAATTCCTCATTATTTTCGAATCGTTGAGATGATTGAGATTATGGGGTCGTAAACAACAATAATTAAGAAACCCTGTAGTAATACAACTGATGAAGGCATTTGTACCGGAATATATGAAGGAAGACCATGGTACACAGCTTCTGCATCATCAGTATATATGCCTCGATATTCCAGGATATTGAAATCGAGATACAGGGTGGCCCAATGAGAACGACACAAGGTATGCATTCCACTGAGAGATCAAGGAACTGACATTGAAATAAATAATTCTTTTTCTGATGTTGGATGGGAGAGGATTTGAAAAAAAACACATTAGGCACTTCTTACATGAACATCGTTCTAACTACAAAATGAGAAATAGTGATGGAAAGGAAAGAGCGTTACTTTCCATCACTAGCCAATTATTTTCATAAACGTGTTTTCTCGAGAACTACTGCATTGAATTCCAAAAACAAGGAAGCGTTGGTAAGAGATTACTATTACCTTCAAAATGATGTATCATTTGACCCCTTATCCCATTTGAGATTCAAGAGTTGGAGCTCACCCCTCCGAGGGGTTTGAAGTGAAGAAGTTGAGTACATGCGCAAAATAATTCCTCCTCGAAATAAAATGCGACCGGTTCGAGCGTTTTTTTTTCTGAGAACGATAACTATGTCAATCAATCAATCAATCAATCAATCAGTTTATTTTCCTCTTGACATTTTACATGTATAGGAAATAGTCAGTTTATGTTTAGTACAAGTTTAGAAAATTGAGAACAATTCAGCATTATATAAAAATAAGACATACAATAAAATAAAACATACAATAAACTGTACATTAAAATATGCAATATAAGTATCTGTGTTCATCACACATTATCAAATAATAAAAATTCATTTATATTATAAAATGATTTATCTACTAAAAACAATTTAAGTCTTCTTTCGAAAAGTAGTAGGGAGCCACAAGACTTTATTTCCTTTGGCAGAATGTTAAACACTTTTGAGCCGTATATATATTTGGAGCATGGGAAGAAATGTTCAGCCTCGTCTTTTTTATTCTAATGTCACTTTTATGTCTCGTATTATGTTCGTGGATATCCATATTGAGCAGAAATTTATGTGTGTCCTGGAAAATCGGCCGTGTTTCGTTTTCAATGGGCCACCCAGTATTGACAGTCGTAGAAAAGACTAATTTCTATCACCACATCACTGGAACTCGAGGATATCGGTAGATAAAGGTTGCCATGAATTTTCTTGACAGTCGGATCGTTTCGATTCGATGGCACAGCCATCTTTCTTCGCGATTCCTGATTATTTCGAGCTGGATTTCTTATTGGATTAGACTGACATCCGCATGCACGGTATTTCCTGTGAAAGCATCCAATCTTCTGCCAGGATTCGAGCCGCGGCTCTGGATCCGATTGATTTCCAAGTGGAATATGTAGTGATGTGATCGGAAAACCTCCAGGAGGAAAAGCACAATCTTCTCGAATGAATTATTCCTTCCATCACTAGCCATAGAACAACCTGCCATCATATTGGCCTAGTGAAGTCTTTCCTGATGCTCACAACCTCCAAACTTCCAAGGAAAAGCCCAACGCCTTCCTTTTCTCCCAAAATTCCACCGCTGGCTAACACGATGTTCCTCGAACATTATAAGTTTTCCTCTGGTGTTGTCAACGAGGCGTGAAGGGACTTTTCTTTACCAATGTGATTCTTCAGATTTCATGAACGACTAGTTCCGAGATCAGGTACTTGAAGAATTTTTAGAATTCACAGGCTTTGAGGGCTTTGGTAGACTCTCTTCAAATATTTCCTTCAACTCAACGCACTTTAATATTCTAATGATTCACTGATCAAAGTGGGTGGAAAAAAACAATATATTTTCTGCAAAATATTGCTGCTAACGTATTCCATTTTTACAATATTCTGCGTTTTTGCATCTAAAAATTATATTTGTTAGCTAAAAATGAACTTTCAAGGAAATTATTATGTTTTTCCTTTTCCAGGTGAATATCAGTGCGTTCATAAACAGTCCCGTGTGATACTTTGTAAATATCTAGTATGCTGCGTAATTTACTGAAAGAGAAGGGAATATTGAGAAATTGAGTGAAATTCGGGTACCTGCTCTGAATTCCCTTTCGGTTCGAACCAGAATTTTACGGAACTAACGTTAATTACCTGAATTTCACAACATTTTTTTGTTTCATGCTTATTCGATATTTGTGGTCACGTTGTATGTATTTTGTAAATGAATAATGATTATAAATGAATAATAAATTTTGTCACTTCCAACCTGAACCCCTCACTCAGACATTGACGATTTTTTGGAACTGTAAAAAGTACAGAGACTGAATGAAAAATCATATTTCGTATTCGTAGCACGAAGTCCCATCCATACAAAATAGGTGAACATGTTATCGATGAACTAAGACTAGCGATCAGCCTGATATGGGAGGCGGCAAATCCACTTTTGCTGCCTTCGAACTGTCGCAAGTCTTTTTCACCGACCAGTCGATTTTATTGCATTGTTTTTTCTTCTTCTATCCATTTCCGAGTAGATGAAAGTCTCGATATGAAAATTATTTACAATAATTATTACAAACTGAAAAGCTGATTGGTGAGGAACCGTATGAGTAACATCATCAAGGAAATATTGACTTCCTGCATCAAAAATAACGTATCATTCCCCAATATTTTTATCATTCATATCATTCTCCATTATTTTTATCACGGTCCTTGGATTGTTGTACTTCCTAAAAATGAATATATCTAAGATTTTCCACCTTTTTGTCGGATTTTCTCTCCTCGTTTCTAAAAAAATAGAGTAGAAGTTATGGACAATTATTTCAATATATTTGTAGTAAGGACAGATTTTGTGATCTGCCTTTAGGTATCTGAAGGTTTAATTTCAAGCGCAGTGACATTTTGGGGCGGATCACAAAATCTGTTCTTACTACGAATATATTGATATAATTTTTATTAACTATTATTCAGAAACGAGGAGAGATAATCCCACAAAGAGATGTAAAATGAATGTACCACCTCCTCGAAAAACTTACAGGTAGTATTTAAATGACCTTTAGTCTGACAAAGTCTATCAATATAAAGTAAGACGTCCGAATCATTCAAATTATTTCAAGATTTTATGTTATAGCATATTTCATATATTAGTTTTCATCTTTTTTGATTTCTATATACATTTGAATGACAGTTCATCAACTCAGGAACATGAGTGAAGTTATTGGTTGATTAATACCCTTAACGGAGTTCAGATTTGATGGGGTTTTCCCTCTTCTTGCAAGTTGTTTATAAAATTTTGTCACTTCATCTCCGTCAAAATATCAACAATAAACCCTACTTATCACCATGTATTAAGCGCTATTTTATGTTCACAATTTTCACATTATGTTTACGTGTACATGGTGTTTACTAACTACTGTGCGAAACTTCAAAGTTCCCATGAACAAATTGCTTTTTCTTCTTTTCTGTGATACAGGACATTGAAGTTTCCTCAAGAAAAACGGTATTCATGAACTGTATAAGAATATCAGTTTCACCATATAACTCCAAAGTGATCATAGCTCTAACTCCTAGAAAAAATCACTTGAATTTCCACCATTCACCACTGAATAATTTTCTACATCTTCGGATCCCTGACAGGCACTCTCGCAGTATCCAAGATCCCAATGGTGGAACGTCAAATGTGAGACACCCTGTACATGCCTGAGAGTCACCAGGCGAACATTTTTCATTTCCATCCCAGTTTTCCTGGAAAAGCAGTGGTACAGACTCTCACCTATCCGGCAACGAAGTATTCTTTATGCATAGAAAGCGGTGGATATTAAAATTCGCTTTGTTTCAAAACTCAATCTCGCAATACACGAGGCTTAATGTAAATATGAACGTCAGGGGAGTAGCTGCCCTTTTTCTATGGGGGTTCATATTTAATTCACCTCGATCGGAGCGGAATGAGAACTCGATGTGTTCGAGAGAATGAAGGGAAATTGCTGTGAGTTTCAGAACAAACTTCGAGGTATATTGGCTGGTAAATCATGATTGGAATGAAGTCAGAATGCACGTGCCTTCTTCTATCACCTATCGAAAACTGATTTTTTTATTGATTTAAACACTCGAATCACTCGAAATAATAAGCCCAAACTGCAGTCTCCAGTCTAACAAGTTTGAACGCTCTATTGAGAATTTCTATCGAATCTATTTATTCTACTGTAACAATTCCAAATTTTCGTTTTGTTTGATGCAAAATTTATCTATCTTGAACTATTCAGGATAGAAATTCATTCGAATGAATTTCTCCAGCATGAAAATGTATGTGCATTAATAAAATTAAACAAATTATCACTATCACTACTGAACGAGTTTAACCAACAGGCCTATTCATTTATTTATAAGCCGCATGAAGAAGATTTTTCGTACCTTCCACAGGTGAGTTCTACTTGGTTTTTCAACATACGTAAATAAACTTTCATTTTCATATCGAAAAACCTCGAGTCTATTCCGAGATATGTCACGTGACCAACAAAATGACAGCAATTCGAAAAATTCATTGCGGATATGCAAAAAGTGGGGATATTTTCAAGGATAGCAATGAGAATTATTTGAAAAAATGCTTCACAATCCAATTCTCGTCTTACGTGTGGAATGAGAGATAATTCTCAGAAATGATTCAAAATTAGTACTTTTATCAACATTTCTCAATCATGATCTGTTTTTCTTTTATCTTAAATAACTTTGAGGAAGCAGGATAAACCGTTCAATGAAAAAAATATTCTTATTTCACTTTTGTTCTCAAATGATAGTGCAAAATTTTATAATTAAAATATTCAAAATATACCAATTTTCTCGACCCCATTTGAGTTCGACAGAAAAAAAGTGGAAAAAAATGTGTTCTCCGCAGTACAACTTGTGGTGATGAAATGGAATATTAACATAATTATTCCAGATGCATGGGTATTTGAAATTTCTCATATAGGCCTAGTATCGAATTTCGAGAAATTTGTTCATATACTTCTTCAACTATTTTCAGTTACACTACGAACAAATTCACTTAATGATTCTGAAATCGCAACGGAACTGAATTCAAAAGTCGAAGGCACGTCCATGCCAAAGATATCTTATCCGTCGCCTCGTATACTTATACGGGTATCTTGCCTTTCTGTCAGAATTTTCTTGACGAGATTGATTTTAATAAGGACGCAACAACCGAGAAATGTATGCGACAGCTATGAGATTGCCGTTATTGAGGAGGAACGAAAAATGCTCGCGTATACAAAAAACAACTTTTTGATTAGCCTTCGCGTTTCCAGATATTCCTCATATTATCAAAGGAGAATCAGAAGAAAAGGACACGATGTTGAAAAGAATAGCGAATTGAGAAGAAGAAAAAGAGGGAGAAACAAAAGAGGGAATCATCACAATAACGCAGAGCATGATAAAGAAAACAATAATATAAATGAAAAAATGGTGCAGGAAAAAGAATTAAAATACGTCGTACCCGTGAGTATCACAGAAGACAAATAAATTGCTTTAACATAACAACATGGGAGGCAAATTACAGCAACAGAACCTGAGGAGAGTGACAGTCAGCTGTCATGACAAGATGAGATCAAAGCTCATCGAGTGCCAACACTTTTGCAAATATGTTCACAGCAAATTGATGGTCATTATATCAGTATTTGAATAGGAAGTGATAGTAGATAAAATTACGAGCATGTAAACTTCATTTTCAGAGTTATCATATGTCTTTCAAATACGACATAGATGTATATTGGCCAAATTGGAGAGAATGTTTTTTTTCTGAAACGATTTAGTCAACTGTTGGAGCATTTCTAGTAAATTATATGTACAAGGAACTACAGTTTAGTAGTACTAGTTAGGACATGGATACAAAGGTTTGATTGGGTCTTTACAATATTCTCCCTCTTGGAACCTGTTCAACAGGCTTTGATTTTCAGAAATATGTTTGATGTCGTGGAATATTTGCTACTGTTATTTTTTCAGTCTTGATTCTTTCTGTATAAAACTTTCAGGTTCAGATTATTTTCATCATACAATGTAACGTATATTCCCACACTACGAAAAAAGCCCATTTTCAATATAGGACCTTCTATCTTTCATCTGTTCAGGGGTAAAAGAAAGATCATAAAACGAATTTGTTCAAGCATTTAGGAGATTATACGTAAACATTATTATATTACCTGGAAAAAAATCTGATAACTTGCATTTCACGTAGCTTGTCAGATGTGTCGAGGAGAAACTTTCCATAAAAACTTTCATGACATAACTTCTTGTGAGACTTTCGCCCTCAAAAAATGGATTACTAAGAAAAGTAATAAAAACGAGGAACTGTTTTATCTTCATCGCTTCAATAATGACGTGTACGCATTCTCACATTCATCCAAATTAGTAAAGATAACATCGAAATGACAGAGACGTAAATTTCAAACATTTGTCAGACATTTAGTATCATTTAAAACTTCCTACAGCTCAAGACATTCCAGCAGTAGTATTGTCGTCGTCATGGTCATTGTTGTCTCCGTCCTTCCATAAATTTCTTGGCCAGTCACTTTCGTTTCTCAATTTGATGAAACATTAGATGATATCATATCTTCAAGAAATGCAGGTGTGGGTTTGGAAGGTGGTAGGTCGGGATCAAAAGTCATGTGAGTGATGATATATTCAATTAAATATCAAAGGTAATATCACGAGTTCCAAATTGTACCGATATATCTTTCTTGTTTTCTGTGAAAAGTGTTTCATTTGGTGAAAACATCGAATCGAATGTTTTCCTCAAACGAAAACGTTTGAGTGAGAAAATAAATGGATTATAAAAGAACTGTTGTATTCGGAAAGATTATTTCTTGAACTGATCCGGAACATGAATGATTTTATTATAGGCAACACACATTACGCGCGTCTTTATCTCACTTATAAAGAGTTAAAGTTTGTTCATCGATGTTATAATGCTGAGTAACGATTGGAACTGTAAATTTTCGTTAATTCATGAATAATTCAATTTTTACACATGAGTTAGTTCGTAAATAACATTTTTCTCAGTTTAGGAGGTATGCAACGTTTTATCTGAAATGAGAGGTATGATATCGGTATAAAACCAAATTATTGGCTAGGATTATGCATTGCTATTTGTTGTAGAAAATGATAATTTTACTTACCGACAGTTATCATTGCAATTCTTATTTACAGAGAGATTTGCTATGGTTATGACACAGTCATCAACTTTCAAAAAAAACCTGATTGGTTACATAATTATGGCAAACTTGTCAGAATTTTCAGAATGAGATGTTATACTATATAAAATACAGAAAATTGAAAAAAAAACGAAATTTCATATCCTGTATGAAATGAGACTAAAATTACAAGATTGTTTGGAGACATTGACACAAAGATTCGAAAAAAAGTGATTCATAAAAAATTGCCGAGAAATATGGGACCATCCTTTTTTTTTGGAATTTTTAAAAAGTTATTTATATCAAATTGAAAAATGTCAAAACAATTAGTGGTCCACTTGTTTCTTGGAGCACATATCGAAGTATTTACCTGCCTAGAGCCCTTCTCTTACCCACATTTCCTTTTGACACCCCTTCCGCTGGCTTATCTAAACCATTCAATTTATTATTTTACTTTCCTGTTGCCCCAGTGAAATGAGCTACTTTCTAAATAATATAACTACACTGGAATCGCTAATTTCTTGGGTGGTCGTAGGAGAACATATTGTTTCAAGGGTATGAAGTATGATATCAAAAAGTCACAAAACGTTCATACATATTATTGAAAAGAAGCTGAAATTCCAAAACTAAGGAGCGCCTAGAAAGAGATAGAGGAAACCAACCTATGAAAACAGCAAACGAGGGAAAGGCAACGATTAACAATCAGCTGACTGTTGACCTCTTCTCTTTCCTTGGTCATCGCTCCGTTCAGGACTATGAGGCGACGGTAGTACCCATTTACTATAAAATCATTGGTCCGACCCATGCAATTTCATGCTTCACTAACCAAAACCTTCACCGAATCCCCAAATCAAACCACAAAAAACACTTCAAGACGCACTATATATTCGATAAAAACCCAACGAAACCCTATTAGCAAGCGCAAGCACAGCAAGCTGGAGGACAGCACTGGACTCCCCCTTCGGGGGGACAACAAGCCAGCGGGGGCGGACAAGCAAACGGACACGGTACCGCCTGAGCAACAGGTACCACCCTCCCGATCGGCACGCACGGAGGAGGAGTGGGGATGATTGGAGGAGGACAAGGAGGCTGCGCTATCAACGGAACGCACGGAGGGGGACAACAGGCGGGGGGACAACAGGCGGGTGGACAACAGGCGGGGGGACAACAGGCGGGGGGACAACAGGCGGGGGGACAACAGGCGGGGGGACAACAGGCGGGTGGACAACAGGCGGGTGGACAACAGGCGGGGGGACAACAGGCGGGGGGACAACAGGCGGGTGGACAACAGGCGGGTGGACAACAGGCGGGGGGACAACAGGCGGGTGGACAACAGGCGGGGGGACAACAGGCGGGTGGACAACAGGCGGGCGGACAAGATGGCGGGGGACAACAGGCGGGTGGGCAGCACTGGGGCAGCTTGACGTAGGCCGGGTAGCACTGGTACTGTTCCGTGTCGTCGGATTGGGAGGAGTTCCGGCCTAGGTGTTTGCCGTTAGCGTAGGCGCTGGGTCCGCAGGTTGGTTTCGGTTTCGTAAGGCATTCTGGCGAGCCGTGGCATTCTGATCTGGGGCAGTCATCCTGTGAAACGGTGGTTCGTTTAGAGCGGTTCTCAACCCAAACCTCCCTTCCAGTTGACTTTTCAACCGGAGTGGATATCTATGTTTTGGTTCAATGGTGGTTGTTTGATTTTGATAAGACGAGCTGATGGTTTTAACGTCGTGACACGAATATACTTGGCTTGGCTTGGGATTTTTTTTCATCTGTGGACAACACGAAAGGGGAACCTATAATGTTCGAGGAACATCGTGTTAATCAGCGGTGGAATTTTGGGAGAGAAGGAAGGTGTTGGAATTTTTCTTGAAAGTTTAGAGGTTGTAAGCATCAGGAAAGACTTCACTAGGCAAATAATCTATTATTTGTATTGTTTCCTGTTAGGTACCCCTATGGGATTTCTAGTCACCACCAGTTTAGCCAATCATATTATTCAAAATTTATCAAAAAAATGGATATCCACAGAGGACACATCCACGTTAGAGATGTAACACGATAGATTGTGTTTCATCTAAGTGGTTGTGTATAATCACAAACAAATTGAACACACATAATATAATATTGATAATAATAATAACTCGTCTTTATTCATCCATGAAATTATAAAAGTGATATAGATGAAATGGCGAAGTGTCACCCAAGGGTGTTTTTCAACTTAACCATGATGTGTTAATTGATTATAAATACATTATAATATATAATATTGAATGACATTAATACTAGCTGAAACTATGATAATCTAGCTATGTTTATAATACTATAGGTTTATATCGATATCAATATAAGAGAATCAACAAAGAGAATATAATATGTCAATAATAATCATTAATGAGCTAAGATACGTTAGTGAAACACTGCATTAACCATATTATTAAATCATAATCTTATAATTTGATAAAGAGAGACACATCAAGAATCAATACATGATTCATCAACTGATGAATGCATAAAAAGCTTCGGTTTTAAAATACTCGGTGACTGAGAATTCGATTTTTTTTTTAATTTCCTGTATTTTTTCTTCGTTCGGGAGAGTTTGGTGAGCCTTGATAGCTTCATAGTGTGGAACTTTTTCAAAGAATGCTGCATTGTGCTTAGATGTACCTAGTCAGATCATTTTTGTTCCTAGTACAAATATTATCTGGTCTGTGAGTTTCTAAAAAAGATGTTGTAGTGGTTAAATACTGTCTGTAAGTTCTGCAAGGAGGTGGTACATTCATTTTTCAGCTTTTCGTGGGATTTTTTCTCCTCGTTTCTGAAAAATAGAGTAGAAGTTATTGAAAGTTATTTCAATATATTTGTTGTAAGGACAGATTTGGGATCTGCCCCAAAGTGTCACTGACAAATAGAGAATTTCTCTTTTAGGTATATGAAGGTTTAATTTCAAGCGCAGTGACATTTTGAAGCAGACACAAAATCTCTCCTAACTAAAAATATATTGAAATAATTTTTAATAACTTCTACTCTATTTTTTAGAAACGAGGAGAGAAAATCACACGAAAAGCTGAAAAATGAATGTTGTAGTGGTGTTTTGCGAAAAAAACTGATTAAAGGATGTATAAAAAAGGTACTGTAAGTAATTCTAGCTGTGGTTTGCATGATGTCCCAAAAAGTAGTTTCATCAGAGATCGGTTTATATTTTTCGTGCCGTGAATATTTTCTTCGACCGAGCAGATGAACCCCAAAAAATGATGCCATATCGAATTACAAATCCAGTCTAACTGTAAAGCAAAGTCTAGAATTCCATTTTATCTACACGGATGTCCCAACCGACGTGTTTTCGACTCACTTGCAACCCGTTGCGCTTGTCGCAATCGCACCCCCTGTAGAGCACGCCGGCCCGCAGCTCCCTGCTTTTGGACCTGCCGCCCTTTTCCCCCCTCTCCCGCGGCCTCCGATAGCACACCATCATGGGCGGGGGGTTGCACACCGGCAGGCTGGGGGGCGGCGACGGGGTGCAGACGGGCAGGACGCTTTGCGGGGGACATGGGCCTGTAGACGAAAAAATTATACGAATTTATATATAATAATAATAATAATGATAATATTTTTTTATTTATAATATAAAAAATTATACGAATTCATATATAATAATAATAATAATAATAATGATAATATTTTTTTATTTATAATATTTATTGAGTCAAGTTACAGTATAAATACAAGATGAAGTAGCTAAATTAATAAACGAGAAGCCTCGTAAACTGTTATCAGTTTGTGTGTGACTGCATGTGATTTCATTGAAAATTATGTGAAATTTATAGAAGAATCATCAAAGAATTGTATTTACAGTATACCATGTATTTGTGGAAAATATTATATCGGTGAAACCAGCAGGCCTCTATCAGTAAGGATGAAAGAGCATAAGAACAATATAAAGAGAAGATATACTGACAAGTCGAAATTAGCTGAGCATATTCTTACTGAAAATGGACAACATATGGCCGATTGGGGTAATATTAAGATCATAGGAAAAGAAGACAACAACCAAAAACGGGAAATCGAAGAGTCTGCTTGCATTCTCCTGAACGGGGACAATAATATTGCTTCTTGTTCAGTTGATATAGATAGAACTTGGCATCCACTTCCGAAAATTGGATATGAAAATGGAAAATTCGATATCAATTAATAAAAACACCTTGTAACCAGAATTCCTCCGTCTACCAAATTGTCACTTTTCAGAGTCAAAATCGAAAACATTGAAAAATTTTACGAAGAGAAAAATATTTCAATTGTGTTGAGAACGGGAGCAGATTCGTTCCCGAAACGTCCACCAAGATAAGTAGAGGTCTTATTCTTATTAAATATATTTGTATTTCCAAATTTTTAAAAAACAAGGTGTCACTGACCAATAGAGAGTTTCTCTTTTAGGTATCTAAAGGTTTAATTTCAAGCGCAGTGACATTTTGGGGCAGATCACAAAATCTGTCCTTACTACAAATATATTGAAATGATTTTTAATAACTTCTACTCTATTTTTCAGAAACGAGGAGAGAAAATCCTACGAAAAGCTGAAAAATGAATGTACCACCTCCTCGAAGAACTTACAGACAGTATTTATAGAAGAAATTGATTTTTTTTTCATTAGATTACAATCAGGAATAAAATAACGAGTGTGAAGTATCGTACAGAAAGATAAAAACAAGATGCAAAAACCTATTTATCACTCGATATTTTCGTGAAAGATGACTAGATATATACGTTTGTACAATAACTTTAATATATATATGGATATTTACAGTCCTTCGATTGAAAATACATACATTTGCTACATAGACATACAGTGTGGAACAGCCAAATGGAATAAATGCGACAAAAAATAAATGAGGGTGGAAAACGCTTGGACACGTCGATTTGTATTTTTGAATACGCATTTTTTTCAAAAGATTTAAATTATATAAAATGAGTCATGTAAAAGTGGCCAATACCAACTTTCTCATTTCAAATGGAACACCGTGGATTTCATTCCATTTTTAAATTCTCACTGGAGAGCAGATCTCATCGATACACCACACTGTATATGAGTACGCAATTGAATTCTATGATTCTGGTTATGAGCAGTTCAAATATTTAATAGAGAGGTCAGATCATCATCATTATCTTGCCCATATGTGAATTTTCATCATTTTGCTTCTCCAAATATATGGATGCTCACCTGGGCAACAACTTAGGGGTAGAGGGCACCCCCTTGGAGGACAACACGACCCTCCATCGATCTGATCCACAAGGTTTTTTAGATTCGCTAAAAGCGATTCTCTCCTCTGAGATGTTTCTTTGCAGGGCATATTTGGGATGAAATCTGAAAATTTGTTACACGAAATGTATACACACTGGAATTTTGGATAAATCTGGACCGGGAAATTATGACATCACTAAAATTTTGACAATAATGTTTACTTAGATTTTTGATTGACGTTTGATAACGAACGTTATTAAACAGCAAACAGCGCCTTCCATATCAAAGAAAATAAATCTTTCGGGGATTTTATTTATCCTTTTTGACTTCTGGATGTATAATTGTGAATGTAGAAAAAATGTGAACTTTCGCAATTCTTTTCTCGATTTTCTCGAGAAATACAGGGTGTCCTTGAAATATTTAAAGTGTCAAAATCGAAAACATTGGAAAAATTTTACGAAGAGAAAAATATTTCAATTGTGTTGAGAACGGGAGCAGATTCGTTCCCGAAACGTCCACCAAGATAAGTAGAGGTTTCATTCTTATTGAATATATTTGTATTTCCAAATTTTTCCAAAAACAAGGTGTCACTGACCAATAGAGAATTCCTCTTTTAGGTATCTAAAGGTTTAATTTCAAGCACAGTGACACATTTCGGGACAGATCCTAAATCTGTCCTTACTACAAATATATTGCAATAATTTTTAATAACTTCTACTCTATTTTTCAGAAACGAAGAGAGAAAATCCCATTAAAAGCTGAAAAATGAATGTACCACCTCCTCGAAGAACTTACAGACAGTATTTTTCATCACCTATTTGTTGCTTGTTGGATACGTTGCCATAGTTGTTCTACAGTATTCTATTCAAATTTGAGTGAGATCTCATGGGTCATTCAAAAGTTAAAAAGCGAAAAAGATTCAACAATTGTGAGATCAGAGTCGTCTAGCGCCCAAACTCAGCAATTTCGTTTGCTTGTTTCAAGTTGTTTTGGCCTGAAGAATATGTTTTAAGTTTTCAAGATCTTAGGGGCACCCTGTATAGAGATTTTCCACCACCTTCCATTGCAAAATTCGGATTCCTCAGTTCGAAATATGTGTGAAAAGTATAATAAGAACGAAGTGCAAAATAACACTCTACCTACTCAACGGTTTCTGACACCGACAACATATTGAAAAATTTTACGAAGAGAAAAATATTTTAATTAACGGGAGCAGATTCGTTCCCGAAACGTCCACCAAGATAAGTAGAGGTTTTATTCTTATTGAATATATTTGTATTTCCAAAATTTCTTTCAAAAACAAGGTGTCACTGACCAATAGAGAATTTCTCTCTTAGGTATCTAAAGGTTTAATTTCAAGCGCAGTGACATTTTGGGACAGATCCTAAATCTGTCCTTACTACAAATATATTGCAATAATTTTTAATAACTTCTACTCTATTTTTTAGAAACGAGGAGAGAAAATCCCACGAAAAACTGGAAAATAAATGTACCACCTCCTCGAAGAACTTACAGACACTCTACTCGTTGGGAATTTTTTTGTGAATTGTAAATTGAACATTTTTTTTCTGAAACTGAGCTGAAGATAGCAAAAAAAACATTTCTTGATATATTTTTTAATTCATCAAAAAACTCCACAATCACTGACTCCCCACAGTAGGTACTCCACAAGAAGATCAAGTACTGGCGCCCCTATCTTGGGGGACAACAGCCAGGGGGGGAACAACATCCTTGGGGACAGGCTGGGGCGATGACCGGGGTGCAAATCGGCAGACAGGCTTTCGGCAGGGGGTCGTAGATTTCGATGACGGGTCCTATGGGGCTCGTGACGCACGGCTGGCACGGTGGGGGGCATGGGGGGCAGCAGGATTGCCCCTCGATTTGGCTGATCAAGTTCTTGATGCTGGCTAGTAATGATTGTTCATTGCACGGCATTTTTTCCACTAGTGCAACAATGATAGGAAACTAATACAAAAATATTGAGGTATTAGGTACCTAGATCAATTTTCTACTAGAATTTTTGATGCACATTGCTTGACATTATGAAAATTTTGACATAATTGCAAATAATTCAACTGTTTGGGATATTCAGCAGCTAACTTGAATTCTACACGCCTTCAATCGGTGTTGAACGAATTCCCAGATACTTGATCAATTCAAAAACAAGGAATAAATATCTAAATTGTCAAGGTTACGCCATCTATATGCCAATGGAATAAACATTACTTTCGAGCTTCTCGTTCTAGATGAAATTTTTGAATGAACCAACAAGTGTAGATCTGAATCAGAAATAATTCCATGTCAAGCCATGATATCTTCAATGAAAATACCAAAATCATCATGTTCATTCAATGAAATTAGTTGAAAGTGAAGCGTCATCTCTTGGAATACGCTGGTAGGACGGATCACTCTCATAAAAGTCATGAGGATGATAAAGTAGACATCTAACTGAATCGATCCGTTTGAACAAGAGGCTGAAAAAAGTCGTGATGAAAGAGCTTTTAGCTGAACAAGTGAGAAGAAGATCAATTCCAACCTACTATAATTTGACAGTTGGAGGACGATTGTTTATATTATTTTTCTGTTTGAAATCTTGAAATCAAACTCATTTATTATTTTAGTCATCAAACCAATGACCCATAGTGATGTCTCATATATTAGCTCATTCTTTAGAGGATGATGCCAGAAGTAAGGATGTTGCCATATCCGAGAATGTCAGTTTTGAATCATTGTTCCTGTCTGCTGATATTTTGAAAGGTCTGCACCAAACTGGATTTAGGAAACCTTCTCCCATACAGCTCAAAGCAATACCTGTTGGCAGATGCGGATTTGGTAAGTCATCATTCATTTCCCTATGTTTACAGTTCACATTCAGTTGTAGATGTAGATTCCACCCACACTGTTTTCTCTTATATTCTCAACATCAAAAACTTCCAGAAAGAGTCATGCTCAATGCTCAACTATCAATTCTTTACGGGTCCCACTTCATTCAGCCTCTTCCTTGAAACTCTATTCAGCAAGGTGGCTCTGATTTTATCTCATTATTATTTTTTGGATAAAAAACCTACTCATTTAGGTCAGAATTTTAAGAACCCACAGATTCAAGGAATAAAAGTAGAGGCTATATCTGGATGGAAAAAGAATTTATATCAAGTTTTGCACCTAGTTGTAAACCTTTTCCTGGGAGGATCTCTTGCCTCTAATCTGACTTCAGTACTGGCAAAAAATCTGCCTGATGATCTAAAATTTCTCTCGATCAAAAAACTTCCTTATGATCTAAGGGTATAGAGATATTGATACCTTCATGATTGTTGCAGATCTAATAGTGAAATCAAAATCAGGCACTGGAAAAACTCTTGTGTTTTCAATCATAGCCTTGGAAAATCTTGACAAAACCAAAAAGAAACTACAAACTTTGATTCTTGCACCCACAAGAGAGATTGCAGTTCAGATACAAGATGTGATAAAAGAAGTTGGATGCAACATTGAAGGTAATCTGTACTAATCTATACAAGTATCTGATTTGTTTTATAGTTTTCTGAAACATATAGCTTCAATAGCATAGATAGCATATTTATTAGAGCATAATGATTTCATATAACTGCTCACCAAATGAGTTCAAAAATATACATGAAATGAGATGATTCAAAATAATTGATAGATTTGTCAGAAATTTCATCTTTAAATAGGATTTGAATTGTGAAAAATATACATGTAGCAAGAATATTCGAAATCAACTTGAGAATAATATCTGCCTTAGAGACAAGAGATGATTGTATTTCGTGTATATTTGAATACTTATAATCGATTTAGTTCTGAATTTTGCCACTTCGTTCAAGTTATTGAAGCTTTGAACTTCAGAAAGGAATTGCACAATCACAAAAATGTTTCTTTCCCAGGCCTTGTAGTCGAATCATTCATTGGAGGACTTTCCTTGGAAGAAGACAAGAAAAAATGTAAGCAGTGTCAAATAGCAGTTGGCACTCCAGGAAGACTCAAACATCTCATCACAGATGGTGCTTTATCATGTGACTCCACCCGCCTATTTGTCCTAGACGAAGCAGATAAACTGATGGAAGACAGTTTCCGGAATGACATTAACCAAATTTACAACACTCTACCTGCCAAAAAGCAGATTATTACAACTAGCGCCACCTATCCAAATGAGCTTGAGGCATTTCTGAGTCAGTATATGCAGTCGCCAACGCAAGTCAATGCAGAATTGGAAACACCATTGTTGTTGGGGTTGAAACAGTTCGTTTCAGTGTTGAAGCCACAAGCAAATGTTGTTCAACAGATGAGGTCTAAAAACGAAGAGCTATTGAGAGTTCTTGCTGATATTTCTTTCACGCAATGCCTTGTTTTTTCCAATTATCAAACCAGGGCTGAAAGTATCAGTAACTACCTCAACCAGAAGGGATGGAAATCTTTATTCATTTCAGGTGAAATATTCATCAGAATAGAAAATAGGAATTTTTTTTATCTGGTATTCTCTGGTGTTCTCATATCGTAGCAGAGTTTTTGTCTAAATAATCATTGCTGGATACTCATCCAGTTGAATGGCCGTCTTTTTCTCATTTACGACTGTTATAATCACCAGCAATACAGTAATTTGCGTTCCTAAATGAAAAATCGGATATTTTCCAGGAAAAACAGAATAATATTTCAGACAAAGACAATTTGATAGAAAATTGAGTAGCTGCATATCACTAAAATTTGTAATTGATGTATGTTCGATAGGCTGCATTTGTCAATTTAGAAAAACACAAATATCCCAAAAAAGGTTTCTTTCAAATATAAGGTATGATACATGTATTTGAATTAGAATCACGAGAGGAAAATCAGTGAACAAATAAATGAAAAATATAGAAAAACGTTTGCCAACCTGCCCCAATATGCCCTGATGATGAAAACTCATAATCTCATCCATTCCAGCCGCTCAAAATCAAACTCAAAGATTGTCGGCGCTCAGCAGTTTGAAGGAGTTCAAGTGCCGCATCATGCTGTCAACGGATTTGACAGCTCGAGGCATCGACGCCGCCAAAGTGGATCTGGTCATCAACTATGACGTGCCCGTTGACAGTATGACGTATTTGCACCGGATGGGGCGCGCAGGACGGTATGGGGCGCATGGGGTGTGCTTGAATTTGGCCTTCCAGGGGCAGGAGGTGGAGAAGTTGCGGAGCATCTTGGGACAGATCGGCGGGTGCGCTTTGGGGATTCCGAAGTTGCCCGAGTTCAAAGGTAGGCGAATTAAAATCAGATTTCACTTCAACCTGTAAATTATCGATTTTTATTTTTATCCATTTGCCAGTATATTCCAATACCACACTAATTTATTCAACACTAACACTGATACTAAATCGGTACAAATTCATTTGAACAACTCCAAAGTTTAACTTCTTAACTGACTTCTTCATAGGTTCTAACAATTTTAAGTTACTTTCCTAACAACAATGTAACCTGGATTTGTTTTTTTTTGTAACAATTTTCATTATCTTCTTATAAATTATCTGAAAATCATCATTTGTTTCAAATATTAGATGAAACTGAATTATTCTGATGTTCTATAGGTCATATCTCAGATTTGGTTAAAATCAACATAACAGTCGACGAGCAGATTTTCGGAAAATTAGATGAGTCCAATATGGATCTAACTTGGGACAAAAGCAAAATATATGAGCTAAAGAAAGATCGAATAGCGAATGAGAAACACTCAGTAAATCGAAAAGAAATATCTAGAGTTGATAAAACCTCAATAAATGACAGTAACAATGCAGTAGGCAAATCAAGAAATGATATGGCAGATATGTCTAACCAGAAACCTGAAATAATGGATATTCTAATGAATAACAAGAATGAAGTAGATGAAGTAAAGAATTTGTTAGCTCATATGAATCCTGAAGCCATATTAGATTCTCTCGCTGATCAAAACTTCAATATGGATACAAGTGAATGTAGGAAAATTCCTCAAAATGACAAATCTGCCATGACAGATAAATTACTAGCTCTTTTAGGCACTGATGAAAGTACAAAACCTGCAAAAATGGTTGATTCTATTAAAGTAGTGACAGAAGACCAAAAAAGGCCGCACTCATCCACAAAAAATAAAGCTTTGTCAAACCAAAAACATCCTGAAAATAGTCAGAGTGATATCATGGATATTTTGACAAATAGCAAGAATGAACTGGATGAAATGAAAAATCTCTTAGCTGATATGGATCCTCAAATCATATTAGCTTCACTTGCAAATGAAAACTTCAAAATGGATACGACTGCAGAAAGTGAATGTACGAAAATTCCTCAAAATGACAAATCTGCCATGAATGATACACTACTAGCTCTTCTAAGCACTGATGAAAATATAAAACCTGCAGAAAGAGTGAATACTGTGAAAGCAGTGACAGAGGAACAAAGACGACAGCAAACATTCACCAAAAATAAGGCTTTACTAGATGTTGCAAGGCTATTAGATTCACCAGCTACAAGCTTAGCAGGTTCTGCAATCGAACAATATCTCAATCTTCTCAAGGAACAAGACAAAACCAAACTCAGTGAACTGTCAAAAAAACCTATGCCTGATATGTCCAATTCTGAACCTGTGGAAGAAGAAAAGGATAGCTTTGATATAGAAAATATCTACAAACTAGGTTATGAATCTATAGTGAAATCAAGTGACACTAACTGGAAACAGATCTTAGAGAAAGTGAAACAACCCAAAACGGGATCGTCCAAAGAAAATCACTTGGATGACCTTGAAGATGACTATGAAAGCATGGAAGAAGTACAAGAAACGGAAGAGGTAGAAATCATGAAGTGGGTACCAGTAAAGAAGACTGCAGAGGCTCCAAGAATTGGTAAAAATCTACTAGAGGAATCGTCAAGTAGTGATAACGACCAAATTCAAGAAATTGAAGAGGGAGAAACAACAAAATGGGTGCCAGATAGCTCGAATACTGGACAAATCCAGTCAGCTGCTGGTGAACTAAGCCGTTATGAACATTACAGCTCGTATTTCAATGAGTGCGATCTTAATTTATGGCAGAACGGTTTGAATTTTGACAACACAAATAGTTTTGATGAGTGGTTTCATTATGAATGGGAGGCCCAATTGTATGCCATTAGAAATTATGTCCAACAAAATATTTATGTGGAAGAAATGAGCAGGTATCAAAGTTCAAAGACCAACAGGAAAGGAAAATAGTTGACAGAACTGTTTATACTTTTCACTTGGGTAAGTGAATATTTCACCTGCTGGATTTTTTATCTCAATATATATTTTTCGTGCATAATCAGTATGATTCACCTCTCCTTCATATCCAAATCTGTGAATCTACAGTAAACGAGTAATTATCACTCAGGAGGTATCCCAAAAGAGTTGTAGTTGAAATGAAATTCATTTGGTGTTTCGAGCATATATACTTGAAGAATGGGATGGGCCCTAGGACTGAGCCTTGAGGCACGTAATTTTCGAGATCTTTATATTATTTAATGTAATTAAGGAAGATTTTGGGTTTAACTTAAGATTCATTGGATGAAATGAAATGGCACCATTCAGTTCATCAATTTTATTGTAACAATTTATATTGTGTTGCTGTAATATAGAGGCGTGAACAAATATTGATCATTTGTAGCATATAAAATCATGCTCTCGGGAAAAAAATCTTATTTTATCACCGTCAATTTTAATTTTGCACCAAGCATGTCTCAGTAAATAGAAACTTCTAATTTTTTGTATTCTAGAGTCACATATACCTATTATTTAAATTAAAATAGTAGTTGATTCGTTTGATTTTTATCCATCTCAGCACTCTTGGGGAGACTTTCTCGGAACGAAGCAGAATTTACTTCTGAACTCTACAGGACGTTCTCAGATCGAAGTTTTCAGTCCTTGAGAGAAGGTATAGAAATATTTGTTGAGTCCCTTCGAATTGATGTTTTGAATATGTTTCTTGCAAGAAATCATTTTCTCACACAAAAATGCACTGAAATGCTAAAATTTTCAAT
Organism: Gastrophysa polygoni; assembly: GCA_963576655.1. NCBI lineage: Eukaryota > Metazoa > Arthropoda > Insecta > Coleoptera > Chrysomelidae > Gastrophysa > Gastrophysa polygoni. The sequence goes on along the minus strand of OY755090.1, from coordinate 23,397,430 downwards.
GAAATTCCACTAAAATTAACTATTGAAATCAATACAATGTTAATTGTTTGCATTGTTGGTAGTCTCCCCCACTGAACGAAGAATTCCTTGTCAAGATATGTGTGAATCAACTATTGAATACTACTGTTTTGAAAAAAAAATGTTTTATCCTATGTAAGAACGAAAATTTAGCTGATTTTAATTGAGGACACGCCGGTCATAGAACCATTGATTATTGTATAAAAATAACAGTATACCTTGCAAGTAGATCCATGTTTTGGTCAACCAAATCCAACACGTGTTAGATGTTCGACAGCGTATCTATTCAAACTGGGTTCAATTTTGGATATGGAAAATTTTAGTATTATCTTCATTATATCTACAAAATTGTGTCACTGCTCAATCTAAATGATGTACTACGAGAGAAAAATCACCACTCCTCAAGACAACAAAAAATATACTCTCTATTGAGTGTCATCATTACATTGAAAATCACCGCCAATAACATTGCAAGTTGAGAATGATCTAGGTTCTTCATAACTCAGGAATTTGGAAATTCCGCAGCTGAATTATAAATGATACATTAGCCTAAAAATTCCATTGGATTTGGTTCACCATAATAAAAATAGTTATGATTCAACAAGACTTCCTTATTTCGCTTAAACAACGTAACTTATTGCTGTAATCATTGACATTTTTCATATAGACTAACAAATGAAGCAAAAAACAATCAGAACTCTTTTCCTCATCTTTCATCAGAGATGATGCGTTTCTTGCTTCATCCATTGTGCAGTTAATTTATCAAAACACAACTCAGAAATTCAGCTTGATAACAGATTTTCGTTAAAGTTCATGTCAACATATAAATCCCATAAGTGATACTGTATCGATATAAGCTTGCTTTTGTGGCATGGGACTCATATTTCGAATTTTATTTGATGCACATCGCAGATCACTAAGAAATTAATTATTTTTACATTGAGTTCTATGTCACTGCACCCGTCACATAACTTTACTGCAGACTATGATACTATAAATAATTGAAAAATTCGTTCCACCAATTCAGTAGCTTTAGAATATATCTGTTTCTCCGAAAATCTAATAATTGTAACATCTTCAACCGATTAAATAACAAAGCACTTCATAATGCACCAATTTGTAATGATTGTGCTAGTCGTGGTACATTCGATGTGCTATCTTTCCACAGCTTTGATTTGTCCACTTTCTTTCGCAGATGATCCTAATTTCTGAAAAAAAATAATGATTGCATGAATTCATACAGAAATTTGAATAATAATATTGATCTAATAATATTGGAAATATTTAATTTTCCTATATAAATGTCCTATTGAAACAAAGGTTTATCATGAAGAAGTAGCTAATAGTAGCTTATTCCTATAAGATCTTCTGTAGTATTTCCATAGATTCAGTTGTAAGTGATATTCTCTAGAATATCCATATCTGTAGCTCATAAGATCTTTTATTGCTACAGGCTCAGTGGGATTTCGGATATTGCAGTAACAATTCTAGCTGTTCTCATCGAGCTATTGTTGCAATTGTAGTTCCCCTCGATAGTATTTCTCTAGCTACAGTTGCAGTTTATCTTAAAACTACAAGTTTATTTCTTGTTTGCTGTTACAGTTATTCTCCTCATTAATCTGTTGTTGCAGTGTCAGTTCTTAGCCAGATTCAACTGCCTTTTACTACAGGTTCAGAGAGAGCTCAGTTGAACAATACGAAGCATAACTTTGAGAACTTTTGGAATTCCCACTTGCAGTAAGCTTTAATCGAACTGTGTAAATTGGAACAACAGAAACTGAAGCAATGAAAGGCAGTTCAACTAAAGCTGTAGGAATACTGCATACTAAGGATATCCATTAGAAGAGCTAAGGAACATTTTTCAATAAATCCTCCATAGGATATCCATGTACATCGAAGTGCATCTAATCACGCCAGATTTTCATTATTTTTTGAATATGGGTTTTCTAATGCATAGAAGAGATATCTACTTCTTGAATCTTCTCACAAAGTAGAATCAGTTTGAATTTATTTTCGTGATAAATAAGTAGTTACCTGTAACTGCTACGATGATTGATTGTGTCCTCTGATTCCCACGGTATTATTCGCTTGCTTGGAACTTCCCGTGTACAGCAACCTGGTGTCCTCAGTAGGTGAGTTCTCCAGTGGTGGCGGCGGCGGACATATATACAGCGGCGTATCGTTCATATTGTCTCCGCATATTTTCAGTTTATTTGAGTCGACCTTTTCAGAGAAAAATACAACAAAATTATTTTTTTTTTCTTATTTCTAACCTCGAAGTGGTATATTTGAGGTCTGTCCATGTTATGAAAGTATCACATCCGATGGACGAAAAATTGTGAATTCACTTTCATATTCTGAGGCAGGAATGTACTGTGGATATTCTTTGAGATGTACCAGTTTTTGTTGAAATCATCTTCAAATTTCCAACGTCAGGAAAGTTAGAAACTATGATTAATGATTATGATTGAGAGTGTCCTCGGCCTGTAAAATACACTTTCAAGTCTTACTTTGATATTGATTCATTGGGTGGTCAAACTTTGTTTTATCGAATCTGTCAGATAGCTTAGATTCAGTCACACGTTTGCGAGTTTCAATAAATTTTTGAGAGAATTCCACACATGTGATTTTTAACCAATCAGAACGTGTATTTCTGTCAGATCACCATAGCAACGGATGGATTTTATCGGAAATTTTTTCCTGGAGGGTACCCAACAGCGAATTATACTGAAAATTTTTTGACGTTTATAATGACAGAATATTTTTTTTGACAATCTAGTTATTATTTGTTTTCACACATAATAATTTTAATTAATTTCAAGAAAAAGCTTAAATGTTTTCTAAATTGATGGACCATTATGATTGATGTTTATATCAAGAACGCAATTATTGTATACCAGGGCAGGTTGATTCGGAGTTGCTTGCTCTTGATTTAGAGATTCTTGGACTGTCTTTGCAGAAGTTGAAGCAGACCTCATTGCGTCAATTAAATCCTGATGATGGCCCGAGTCAATTTGCAGAAATGGTTTTATAGAGTGACTGCTACCATGCCCTGTTATATTAATTAATTGCACTTCTACAATTCTGTTTTGCAAGAATTTGATGAAGACGAAAATTGATGTTGTTGGAAACACATTTGGTGTGGAATTTTCTTACCGAATACCACACGAGGTCAAATTGAATCCGGTAATTTTTTTCTCGCCCATGAATATATTTAGAAAATATTCATGATTTTGGCAATAGTCTCCAAGCACTTCTCTGTAATTTGAACATATCATGTTCTAGATTCACATAAACGAAAGTTCGGCTACCTAGTGTGATTAAATCATCAGTCATTTCCAAAGGCGATAGTACGAGAACAAAATATCGCTGAAGATTCTAGAGAACAGTATAAGACAGTAATATCTTGAAAATTTCAGTTGAGAAATGGAGTTTTTGTAATATTGCGATAATGGTGTCAGAAGTGGGACAAAGTATGGCTGTATAATTCATGTACAATTCATAACGTCTTGAGAGAGACCGTATAATGTGGTGAAAGAGATTAACACTGTGGTGTGGGATCCAATACCACCTAGAGATCGAGTCAGGATTCAGTCGGGAGGACCAAAATTCAATTTGAGGGAAGTGTAAAGAAAAGAGAAAGTGAAACGAACCTGCGCTTCGTTATTGCACGCTTGCTTCTCTTTGATCAACATATCGTCCAGCAAAAACAGCTGCGACTTCAGCACCCTAGTTCTCTCCAGCTCGTGCTGATAGCTCATACTGTTCTTCGACACAGCCTTCTGACTGGCCGACCTCCTGTTCACTACCGGCGAAGTTTTCCTCTTGTCGGGGGAGAAACACACCTCGAAGCCGGACATGTTGTCGGAGATGAGCAGTTCGCTCTCTGGATCGGCGCTCCGAGTGCCGCTGCTGTCGGACTTCTTCAGGATGGACTTGGAGCGCCGGTGTCGGTCCAGCTGGGGGCTGAGGCGGCTGTCGATGGAGTCCACCGAGAGGGATGATTTGCTGCCGGAGGTCCTGCCTGGGAAACGGTCGTCAAGATGGTAACAGTAATTAATACGGTCGAACAGTGTTTTAGGTTGGAAAAAGGACCTACCATAAGGTGACCAGAGGTAACGAAGTTTTAGCTAGTTTATGCTAATTGGAACGTACCTTAGGTTGCAGAAGGCAATGATACAGCTCCGACACGACTTCAAAAAATGATAATGCAAAAGTGCGTCAGCACATTTTTATTGAAGAATTGTTTTCCAGATGGTTTAAAGAGCATAGTTTTTTCCAATGGACAAATCAGGGACTTGAGATTTGTGAAGTTCTGTGCTTGTACACACTGATTAACATATATAAGGATGAAGAAGATGATTGGATCCCGCTCCATCCTAAAACTATGAGACTGAAAAGAAAAATCTTTCAACATAATATGTAATACGTTGACGAGCATTTCTGATGCTGAGTTGATTGACATCGAAATACAAACTTTAAACATAATTCTACTGGACCCGTTGTCGTGACCATTACGAAGTCTATGGTCGATGACTCACCTGTTTTCTGCGCCAAATTCTGCAGACCAAACAAATGTTGGTTTATTATCCGTGTAGCTGACGCCAGGCTTCTCGACGGTATGAAAGACGGTTTCCTCTTCTTCTCTAAACTTTCTTGCGAGTCGTTCTCGAAATAATCACCGAATCTTGTTCTCGGTCGACCCTGAATCAGAATATTTGTTGTGATAAAGGTAGAAAACTTGATGGTTCGAAGATAAATTAATAGTCTCATCAGAGATACAGAGAATAAAGAAGTCGGAAATATTATTTGTAGATTTGTTTTTTCGAAGTAGCTTTTCAATAAACCCAAGGGAAGGATTCCGTTTGAACGCGATGGAAAAGCGTGGGACTACGTCATATTTTTGGCTTTGGCCTTGCCTTTGAAGGCGCTCGAAAACTGTCGAGAACAGTGATTTCCGAACATTATGCATAAATTTCTCTACGAAGTGAGAAAATGTAGAAACATACAACACAAGGAGTAAGTCGATTACAAGTTTTCATTCAGTTTCTTCTGTCCCGGTGTCTGTCTGTAATCAAATCTTGCAAGTTGGTTCTGCAGGATAACATTTGCAATATCAACTTGACATGGAGCTGACTTGAAATGGAGCTAGAAGGTGGCCATGGGATCTCATTAATGAAATGACGCCACCCTATCGAGTTGGAGCTCATATTTGTTGTTCGACTATCACATGAAATGAATGAAGAAAAAAAAAAATAACACAAGTTGAAATGTTGTTGGTTGTTTGTGTATGCATGCCCCCTAACTTCTCTCCAGTTTCGGCTGAGCCGTTCGTGCCACTCAACGAAGAAGTGCAATTGTAAAAATTAAAAAAAAAATACATTTTCTCAATCTTAAGCCCACCATGAATCTCGTCCTCCTGTTCTTCATCATCGGCGAGTCGTTCAGGCTCACCCTGCTACCCCTCTCCGACCCCTCGAACCCCTTGAACGCCTCGTCCATCGGGGAAGTGCCCAGACTGCGCAGCCCCGTATCGCCCGAGGCGCTCTTCTTCACGCCCCCGCCGCGGCCCACGCCCACGCCCACGCCCGCGGCGATCACGGGACTGTTGTCGCCGCTCTTGTCCATCGGATTGACGTACAGGTTGCTGTCGGCTGTCACGTCTTCTGTCAGCTCGCCCTGCGAACGGAAAACATGCATGTTTTTCTACGACCACTAGTATAAGTTGGTGATAACGAAGGAGAAACAATCGCAGAAAGCTCACCCTTACACACAGTTTACGAAATTTTTGACACTCACTGTCTTTGTGGTCGTAAAAAAAGTATAGTGCACAACTCGAGTTGTTACAATTACACACTTGTGGAGTGTGACTCTTTCCACTTCGTGGAAAACAAAAAAAAAATATGTGAAGCTATACTTTCATATTCGGAACTCATGACGGTAAAAAGTTTCCGATAATCATTAAATTCCAGAAATATTACCTTCTTTCGAGTAATTATGACAAAAACTTGGTATTATCTCCGGAACCTTACTATTCAAGCATAGAAACATGATATATCATCTGAAAGAGATTTTAACAGTCTCTAGGTTCATTATATTTCACAGGGTATTTTTGAAAAACTGACTTCTCACTATTATTATATCTAGCGGTAAAATCGCGAGGACTGGATTAGCTAAATTTTCAGAACAATCCGATGTCCAGTTTTCCGCATACGTCTAAGTACCATCAACCTCGAGACACGCTGTATATTTCGCACCTGAGAGTTGAAGGGATTGGTTCTGCAGGTGGCGAAGGTGTCAGAGCTGTCCATACTGTTGAGATCTGTGCCGTTCAAGGTGTTCTTCTTTTCGACGTCGACTTCCGGAAAGAATGCTAGATTCTGTTCGGACTCTTTGAGGATTCTCATCTCGAGACACACCGGGTTTTTGAAGTCGCTAGTAGTCAGAGGCATGAGGTTCTCGGCATCTACGAATTCTTTGAAGTCCTGTGGGAAACCAACGGGTTATTTGGGTGGTCGATAGCATCCTGTTGGGGTGATACTCGAGCTTGAAGTAATTCAGAGGTTAGTAGATGAACAAGGTTCATTCTAGATCACCATGGGCGCCATTCGATCTAGAATAACGGGGGTTCAACTACTAACGAAATATTTTCGAGGACGGTAGAATAATTTTTTCTCCAAAATGTTCTGCGAGTATCAAGAGAGATGCCCTTCCATATTCATTAAGCAGGAGAAACAGTCAGAGAAAGAGAATAAAAGTGTGGGATCCTCATCATTTTATAATGTCTTAAGTCGACTGTCAATGAATATCAATGGATATTAAAATAAAAAATCTTTCAAATGATGATTCATAAAATGAGGCGGTGATTGTACTTAAAAGAAATTGTAAAGGGAACTTTCATTCAAATACTCTCTAATTACTTTCTTTCAAATACTCTCTAATTAGGAAGTTATGGGCCTCCAAAGTTGATTTTTCGAAATCAATATCACCTGGTATTATTTATCAAATTTGATTTCAAAACGGTATTCGGTAATTCTGAAACAGCTCATTTCATCGTGATGCAAGAGAATCTTTCTTGAATATTTTCTCATTTTCTTCAATTTCAAAAACAGGAAAATATGCTGAATCGAAGTCATGTTAGGAACATAAATAGTCCTAAATGGGAGCCCATTAAGGCACTATTAGTGGGAGATCCAAACTGCATGTACTCTGGAGGACTTTCCGAAGTTTGGGAGTAAATCCACTACACTTTAGGTCGGCTCTAACAGAGAAAGTTTTCTGCCATGAACCTCTTGAAATAGCTTGAAAATGGGTATACAAAAAAGTTTTCCAGATTGAGTTATGGCTACTCCGTTCTCCAACCTCTCAATAGTTTTCATGAGTGTTCGAGAATTGTAAAGGAATGTGAAATAGGGTGATCGTTTATGTTTATATGATAGAAAATAATTGCTGACAGTTGAATATATACTTTTTTTTCATCATTCACTTTCCGAAGTATTGCAATTCGCCTAAATAAAAAATAATTTTTGGGACGACCACAAGCTATTTTTCATTTCCCACAACTGATATTCAGTTCATTCCATTCTTGGCAAAGGAAATTCATTTGGCATGTTTTATCGACTATTTGATACCGCGTGTCGACCTATTCTCAATTGAGATTATGTCCAGGCAGTAATATATCAAGTCAATTCATTTTCTGACATGCTATCTATAGGAAGTCATTCATCCCTGCCCTGTCAGGATGGAGGAACGTCTAAATCCATTACTTTGAATGCCACACCTCGGGGCATATTATCAGTCGCGTGAACAAGTGGGATTTGGAAGTTCGGCAATGACCCATATAGATGTTGCATAAAATATTGATGATTCACGATAGCAGCACAGGATCAAAACACCTTATATGTCTGAGCATAATGACTGATTATACAAATCATGTATATTGTACATTCCAAAATAAGGGAGAGAATACCCTCTCGATCAACTGTAGACCGATTGCACTACTATCCGTGACCTTTGAAGTAATGGAAAGAGCAAATGCATCATGAACGTCCGGCAATATGACTTTCGTCACCATAGAACGACATGAGACCTGCTAGCTCAAGTGCTAAGTGTAAATCGAGAAAATGGGGAGACTCCGGCTGCAGCTTGGAATTTGACCGAGTTTGGCACCAGGGCCTCTTAGCAAAACTTCTATCTTATGATTTTCTAACCTAACTATGTCTTTTACTACGATGTTTCTCCGCCGATAGATCACTTATGTAGTGATAGATGCAATCTCATTTGGTAGAATGACTATCAATGTTGGTGTTCTACAATGATATGTCTTTTTTCTAGCTCAGGCTGGTATTTAGCTTCGCTCTACCAAGCTTAATTCATCAATAGAACGGCATTGTGGAATTTTATGCCTAGTGAAAAGTTTCCTGATGCTTATCATCACCAAACTTTCAAGAAAAATGTCGATACGTTACTCCTCTTCCAACATTCCACGCTGCCTCACATGATGTTTCACGAGCATTTTAGGTTTTGTCAGAAGATAAAACTCTCATCTGGAAAACTTCCTGTATTGCTATATCTAATTCTAGAAGCGATACTGTGATATCTATACTATTTCAACCCCTCTGAATACATGATCAATTGTGTACAAGAGTGCTTAGCACGTGCTCGCTAAGAGAATCAATTCAAAATCTATTTCGTGCCATCAAAGTGAATCTGTTCAAGCGTGCAAAAACAAACCTGCTACTACAATACAAACCATCAAGGAACTATCAGAATTGTTAGAGACTGGTAGATAGTGTTATATAATTGATTACACATAGATTTTGATTAGAACACGTTATCGTTGATTCAAAATTATCTGGTCCTGGCCTCATCGGAAAATACAAAAAAAAAACTTTGTATTCTCAATAATCGTCACTTATCAGAGGTCGACAAAATTGATTGAATATGACAGTGATGTGATGTTCATTTTGTATTTCGTAGTTGGTGGAGTGTGATGGATGGAGTTTTATGATTTGATAACTTTTGAAGTTGAATGAAACTCACCTGGAACAAAACAAGTAAAGTATAGACCTATGACAAAAATCATAATACGCTTTTCGCACGAAGTGGAATGCATTCTCCTCGACATCTGCCATTACAATCCTGGAATCAATTGATTCATTTACTCACATGAAATCAGACTCAGCTATCAAGGTAGCTGGTTATATATTCGAATCCCCCACCACCATATCTGTAGGCTCCGCCCCATGCATCCCCTCTACTTTCTCGAATGGTATGAATATCGGACACATTAGACGCCTGTTCATTCGTAAATCATTCACATAGGAAATCCGATGGAACTCATTTAGTTTAACGCTTAAGATATTGTCCTATTCCATTTCTGTTATGAAGTGAGCACATTTTCATTATGTGCTCATAAACATGAAGTTTTACTCATGAATACCAATAGGGTGGCTTTTATCAATATTTGTATCTACTGAAGTGAACAGAAGCATGAGTGACATCGACCTTATATCAAGGACTAAAGAAACCCATAGTCCCAACATTGATCGCTGAATTTTTAGATTCACACTAAAGCAGGTCACGACATACTCCTTCCTAGTCAATCATGCGGTCAGTCAATGGAATAACTGCTATATGGCCCAAAATCAATGCCTATTAAGGTGTAATGTTCACGTCATTGCAATATAGGCGATTCGCATAGAAATAAAACTGCAACAAAACTATGAGTTACAGCTTGGTCCCTGAGGTATTACGAAGAATTTGTATGTACGAAAGACCCTATTATTTCTGTAGAAAGCACGTCTGAATTGGTAGTAACGTTGAATGAGGTTAACAGTTATTGCCAGAAGTTCAGATGTCTACAGATAGTTCTAGCGAAATTAAGATGAGATTGTATTATCGTCCTGCTTTTCTTTAACGGTGAGATACTGTAATTTGCTCCACCAACGGAATAAAGAGCACCTAGTCAGCAAAGGAATCAACTTCAGAACAAATGCCTCATACATATTTGTTATGGCAAACAGAATTTGTTATGGGAAAAAAACGTGGTGGATAGTATTCAGGTTCTAGTGAGAATCATATAAGGTTACGTTGAGGATATGTGGAGATCTTCGATATTCTACTAGAAATATTTAATATGTCCATAGAACATTATTATCCGATCATCAACTTTCAAGATAACTACATAACTGAAAAATATCTGGTGATATATGTTGTAGATGATAGTCAAGACTCAAGTGAGTCATTGTTTGTCACGACTGGGAGTTTTGAAGAATGCAAGTGCAATGTGGAATGCAAGTGTCTCGGGAAATCCTATAAGAGGGAGACTCGCATGATAATTTGGATATTGATTTGAATCTCCTGGCAACGAAACCATCCGGTATAAGTTCGCATGTTTGCAGAAATCCCCATGTGGTTAATTTATTCAAGGTTTTCAGCACCGTTGGAGTGATATTTTTGGAATAAAATCACATATTCACAGATTTCTTGATGGTTCTTGAAAAGCTGAATATGAGAGTGCTGTGATGTGAAAAACAAAAGACTGAAAAATAATCGAGAAGTTGTGACAGCGCATACTCGAGACTCAAGAAGAGTGTTCAAATTATACCTTGGACCATCGTAGATATCATCATCTCGGACCGGCTACGTGTCATCTACTGTGCAGTGTAGTTGTTGTAGTAGTGTAATTAGTGCAATTTTATCACATGAAACTCTACAATTGGACCTAGACAAGAACACAAGGGTATATCAGTGTGACAATGAAATGTCATGATAGTTTGATAAGATAGAGGTGAAGATAACAGATAATGTTAACTGAATGAGAAATTGATACCAATCAAGTCCAGGCATTGGACGAAATACTGATGGGAGGATTTATTGAAAAATTCAGAAACAAATTTATTCCAAGGGCCAGATCAACTGAATTGAAAAATCTCAAGAGGAACAATAATTTATCGGACCTTATCTTTTTCATTATCCATTCTGTAATATTGATAAAAACACTTGAAATACGAAATTAGTTCGTTCGGAATGAAAATAGTTCATGAAATTTCCAATAGTTAGTTTCAATGTACAAAAGGCAAAACAAAGAAACTATTCTGATGAATAAATTACCAAGAAAATAATGTGTCTAATTTGATGATGCAAAGGCATGCACAGTGGTATGTGTCATGCAAGCTTCGACATGCTCAGAACGGAAATTCATTCAGTGTACCTACTAGGTGGCACAAAACCCTTCATGACCATTATAATTCCATCTGAATAAAAGCACCGACATTCTTTGACAGTCTTCAGGAATCAGATATTTAGTGTTCAAAAATAACATGGCATGAAATAGAACAAATTTTATTGTGCGTTCAATGTTTCTTATGCAACGAAATAATGATCGAACCAATTTGAAGGAGGAGTCACAGTTTATGGTGGTAGGATTCTATATTTTCGCAGATCGAAGTATTCTGTTATTTGTATATAGATATTCAACATTTTTTTCATAAATTTACATAGATGCTTGTCTTGACCTGCTATGGAAATACCACCCGAAGTACCCTGTGAGGCCCTACGTCAATACAGTGAAATGAAAAGCCGAAAGATCCCAATTAAATTCAGATAATGGGGTGAAATGAATTTCCTTGATTCTCTGGGCAATTAAAATCGATCGCCTTGTATAATACCTCGCGTGTTTCATATGCCCTCTGAACGTGTGAGCTCGGAACTTCCTAACTTTCAGTCTTGATAACGATGATATTAATGATGATGATGATATAATAAGCTACGTTGAAACATATAATCTGATCTATACCGCAAACTCTGAAGTCGGCTTGAAAAGTAGATAGTAATAGTAATGGTGATGAAACGATCCATGATGAAATAATCCTCAAATGAGATGTTGGTTGTAGCTCATCGTCTGGTGGCATGGATCAGATTTCTTGTTAGGGCATTCATCTCGAATTGTTGGAGATTACAAGAAGATTTCAGAAGGGGAATCAACTCCTTTCAGTTCGCGATGTAACTAATACTGAGTTGAAGGAATTGAGAGCATAAGGAGAACAAACAGAATAAATGATCATTTGGTTTCAGGACATCTAAGTGAATGAGGTACTGAAAGATTCACGTGTATAGAGAGAGATCGGGAAGATTTTTATCATGAACAGATGGAATAATTGACAATTTTCAATATCGATTTAATCGTTTTCGAAGCATTATTTTTCTCCTGAAATTTGTTTGTGATTGATTGTATTGTCCAAGATCAGTCACCAGGAAGCAGAGTGTGTTGATTAATACAGTCTATTTTGACAGGCAATTTCTTAGAAAATAATCTTACCTAGTTAGCCATATCAATAAAATATTCATTCATAAATGAAAACGTATGTCTTGTGTATTGATCGATAAAATAGCAGATAATGTTGAATTTACAAACATGCTTAGGATTGAATCTATTCTAATTTCTAGAACCAATATTATCTATCAAAAATGCCTTAAGATTAACTGTACCGTCAGATTTTCATTTGCTCTGATTATAGTGCCGAATGAGATGACTCATAACATTCAGAAAAATTCAAGCAACATTGATACCCGTACATGCATAGAAAATGTACTACCTTCGATGTACAAAAACAACATTCAAATTCTGCAGGCATCTCCAGTTCGATTTTTTCAGTCTTCTTAAGGGTATCCGATTTTCTGCTCTCACCCTGAAACAGACAATGTCAATGTGAGACGTAATACACTTTTGTCTGGATAAAGTTTTATTCTTTATTCATTCTTTATCCGTAACATCGACAATGTCACCCTTTTTCCTTCTTTTCTGTATCCGCCCACTTGCTCCTAACCTAATTCTTACACAAAAATACAAAAAACTATGAAAACTTTTAATGGAAAGTTATACGTTATGAAAAATATTTTTATAGTTCACGGGCTTTGATCACTAATGTGACCTGCTAGATACAATGTGTTTTTGATTGCTTCTTAAAGTAGTTGTACGTGATTTCATTTGATGTGTTCATTACGTTTATTCCTTATTTATTACTTGAAATTTTTGCATTTTTGCCCACGCTGTACCAATTTGAAGCAACGTATTATACATTTTTGAAATCAGTTCAGCAAGGGCAATCCGGAAATTGAGATAAAAGGGGGGGAATTCAATTTGAGAAAAATGGTGATGACGTCATCAAACGAAGGTATCCTGTATATTTTTTTTATCTGTGGACAACACGGAAGGGAATCCTATAATGTTCGAGGAACATCGTGTTAGCCAGCGGTGGAATTCTGGGAGAGAAGGAAGGTGTTGGGATTTTTCTTGAAAGTTTGGTGGTTGTAAGCATCAGGAAAGACTTCACTAGGCAAAGAATTCCACAACTTTGCCGTTCTATTGATGAATGATGCTTGGTATAGTGATGTTCGACAGGTCTCGAGCCTGACAGTGTAGGGGTGACCAGCCTGAGCTCGTCTGGTTTGTCTACTAGGAATCGCACGTGGTGGCATTATAGATGATATTTCCGTTGAGCGCCTCCCGTGAAAGTACCTATAAAAAAGGCAGAGATCGCCGACCTTTCGATGATCTAGAGGGGTCAATGATTTGGTGAGTGTTGTATCATCGACTAGGCGAATAGCTCTCTTCTGAATTGAATCTAAGAGCTTTAGCGTATGTTTGGGGGCTGAGCTCCAAACATGTGAACAGTATTCCAGGACAGGTCGAATTTGTGCTTTGTAGATCATAAGCAGCTGCTGGGATGTGAAGTATCTCTTCGCACGGAATAGAAAACCGAGTTTTTGTGAAGCAGTTTTCGCAATGGACCTCACATGATCGTCCCATGAGATAACCTTGTATTATGATTTGAAGAAAATAGTGAATCAAATTGAAAAATTGACCTGTTCCAGGAATCTTTCTGAATTTAATAATTTCCTTAATATTGACATTATGCTGCCTCTATTGAAGGTCGATTCCAATTGGAATCGAAAGCCTACAGAAATGTCGCTCGTAAGGGTACGGACACAAAGAAAGCAGCGCTCACAAGTCATCTCATTAGTACACAATGAACGCTGGTTGTCTGCCAGTTTAAAAGCAACTTCCACACTACAAACATGTCTAGTTCATCTTCAGATGAAGACTTGTTATTAACGGAAAATACATTTCTTATGATGTAACGTACAAAGCAAGGCATACATCCAGTAAATCGTGAACGAAAACTTTATGGTGAATATCACCATTTATTCCAATCATTGAAGCAACACGAACAACGCTTTTTTCAGTGTATGAGAATGACCTTTGGGACATTCACCTACATCTTGGAAATAGAATAGAATAGAAATTTCCATCCATAGTTTCTGTACTATATTCCTGTTGCTGTGGGATTTAAGTCGTTTGTCCCACAATGCATTTCTTTGAAAAACCGCAGAAATCAGTAATTCGACATCCATTATCGCACGTCCAGCTCCGAAACCAAGCGACCAAGAACAACAAATTCATTCCGATAAAATGTCGGCGCTGATCCGCACTGGCAACAAGCACCGACCTGCTTTGTTTGTGTTCGAGTGCATTTAAACGTGAATAAAATTATTGGCGCTTATAAGCGCTCGTTACCAGCAGCACGCAGGCAACCTGCTTTCTTTGTGTCCGTACCCTGAGGTGGTATACTGACCGTCGGCGAGACGCCCTCCTTGGGCGTGCCGCCCGCCAAGCTGGCCTCCTCGGCCGCCCGCAGCCTCCTCTGCGACGAGGGCGACGCCGGCCGGGCGGCCGGCGCGCCTGGCAGCGTGGGCGAGTCGGCGCGCCGCGGACGCGCGAAGTGCTCGAAGTTCCTGTAGCAGCCGGTGCCCGTCTGGGCGGCCAGCGACTCGCCCTCGGTGCTGTTGCCGTCGGCGTGCGACATGTTGTGGCCTGTCGACACGAGCGACAGCTAGACGCGAGCGCGCCATCTGGCGGCATGCCGTGCACATGACAGCGAGAAAGCGAGAGGTGCTCGGGGGCGGGTCGCAAGCGGAAGGGCATGCTGCTCGGGCACTAAACATAACGGCGCGCACGCGCGGCGCGGTGATTCACGAGCGTCTGCGATTGTCGTCGTGCTCACCGATCAGAGCGCACTTCTCACCTGTCGAGGGAGACACGGTGGCTTAGCGGTGGTGCGGAAGCGAACGGGCCGTGTCCGTCCTGACGTATGCCACGCGATTTCCCCACATGAATATCCGCGAGCGTGGATTTTTCCACCGATTTTCCGCGTTTTCGACAGGTTTCTACTTGTTTTCGACGGAGGCGCAACAACTTCTTCACGTTTCCTCACGTTTTCAACATATGCGTCACAATCTCTCGTCACAATTTCTCAAGTTTTCGTCTGGGGCGTGATGCGTGATACTTTATCTACGCTTTCTCACGTCTTTGTGCTGTTTTCACGATTCATAGCATTTTTTACGGATATGTGAAGCTTTCATCACGCTTTGTCACGATTCTTACGGATACGTGACTCTTCCGTCACGATTTACCGCGTTTTTGATTTTCGATAGATACGTGACGTTTTCATTAGGCTTCCACGCGTTTTTTGACAGATGGATGATGCTTTTTCAAGGTTTCTCCACGTTTTTGTCGACAGCGTGATGGTGTTTTCACGATTCTTAGCATTTTTTACGGGTATGTGAAGCTTTCGTCATGCTTTCTCACGATTTTTACGGATACGTGACTCTTCCATCACGCTTTCTCGCGTTTTTAATTTTCGATAGATACGTGACGTTTTCATTAGGCTTCCACGCGTTTTTGACAGATAAATGATGCTTTTTCAAGGTGTCTTCACTTTTTTGACGACAGCGTGATGGTGTTTTCACGATTCTTGGCATTCTTTACGGGTATGTGAAGCTTTCGTCACGCTTTCTCACGATTCTTACGGATACGTGACTCTTCCATCACGCTTTCTCGCGTTTTTGATTTTCGATAGATTTTCCCACCTCTTTTGTGATTTCAATCCATCATCCCGGTTCCTTCCATTTTTTACGGATATGCGATTTTTGACTTATTTATGACCCTTTTTATGCTTTTTCGCGTTTCTACTGATCCACGCTTGTTCACATTTCTAACGAATGTGTGACTTTCACGAAGTCCATAACTTTTTTATTCTGGTCTGATTCAATTCTCTACATCGTATTTCTTGCGCAAATCAAACTATCCGTCGTCATTCCATCGTGATCACGTGTTGTGATCGGAAAATTACCTTTTCGTTTGAAATTTTCTCGTGGGGGTTCCCGAGGGGAAATGATGTGAACTGCGCCAGAACGAACATAGCCTATCTACTTGCGAAACAAGGACTTGGTGGTCGTAAGAAGCTGATGCAGAAATAGTTTGGTTGAGGTGTGTTGGAATAAGTCCAGTAAGCTGTGACCACATGACAACTGACGGATATGAATGGCATTGGAACATTTGCTTGTTCCAGGAACTAGGAACAGACAACTTTGTGTTATTTTCGTATATCGGGTACCAATTTAATTGGAGCAATTCGAAACACCACTCCACATGATATAATTCAATTGTTCGTAGGGTAGCAGTTTTTCAAGAATAATTTGCTTTGTGAAGCTGTTGAATGTTCGCACGCAGTGAAACGTTGTTATTGGACTAACTTGTGAAATTGGGCAGCAACTTCATCGGAGCAGCTAGTACTCATCAGAAAATACAGATTCAAATACTGCTGGTAATTTTCTTTCATACAATAGAAAAATGTAAGCTCATTGCCTATATTGGTATTATCCCAAATATGAAAACTATTTCTGCATCATGGGCATACAAGTTCCACCTTGAGCAACAAAAATGAATGCTGGTGATAAACAAAAATTTTCCACATCGACAAAATAACAGAAATAATTTCGACAATGTCATTCAAAACAATATATTCATATACTACGACGAATATTGAAAGCAGCACTTCCACAATGTTCTGTCTGTTCAGCGTACAATCTTAAATTATGCAAACAAAATTGTCCAGGATTTTTCCACCACCCCGTGATGACTATTTGAAGAAATGATTGGAACGAGAAATGTAGTTTTGAAGCATAAAAGTATCTATTCTGTACGAACATGTCAACAAGAATGCTATTTTGAAAATCTATAATTATTCTGACATAGTATCATCGAATTCTGACATGAATTCTCGCAATTCTGGGATGCTTGTCGGAATAATGACATACCGAGTGACCCCAGAAGAAACTGTAGAGGATGATTAAAGATCCTGACATGTTTTTATTTGTAATAAAACTATCATATAATTTTGAGAAACTTCGTCAGAATTTTGAATTTTAACTCAAAGTTCTGAATAATCCTCTCAGATCTTGATTCGTACGCGTATGAATTTTGCGTAGCATTCTTTGTTCGTCCAAGTTTCGCTACCAGGTCTCAGAACCGATTTGAATATTCTCACATTATACTCTTCAACTTATATACACATTTATTTGCCTCAAGTATTCTGTTGTATATTTCTTCTCTTTCATTCCTTTCCTAGTTATGAAAATCGTGAGATGATGAAATATTTTTCAATTTCTATGATTGTAACCTATGATGTCAGAATTCTTTCATACTAGTCATGGTTCTAACTCGTTATACAATATCAGAATTGGAAAGTTTAGAATTATATTCTTCGTTGACTCGTCCGTACTTTGGAAACAGCGAATGGTACAATACACACAGAGTGTTCAAGAATATTCGGACGCTTCCGCCGATGATATATCATGCAAAACTCACCCGTATCGACGATAACATCGATCAAGTCCATGCTCTTGGCGAACGCGTCCCGCAGATTGATGTGGTGAAAGGACACGATGCTCCCCTCCCTCTTGGCCCTCTCCAGAGCCTCCCTCCTCTTCAAAGCCTTCTCTCTCCTCATTTGGTTTTTGTAAAACTCGGCGAAATTATTAACAATGATCGGAATGGGCAGCGCGATAACCAAAACCCCGCAAATACAACACACACTCCCTATAACCTTCCCCAAGGGCGTGGTGGGGTAGATGTCCCCGTACCCCACCGTCGTCATGGTGATCCCCGCCCACCAGAACGTCTCCGGAATGCTGATGAACTTGGTGCCGGCCTCCTCCTTCTCCGCGAAGTAGGCCAAGCTGGAAAAGATCAGCACGCCCATGGCCAGGAACAGCATGAGCAACCCCAGCTCCTTGTAGGAGTTCCTCAGCGTGAAGCCCAAGGACTGCAGACCTGTCGAGTGGCGCGCCAACTTCAGGATGCGCAGGATCCGCATTATCCTGAACACTTGAACTACCCTGCGAACGTCCTGGAACTGGTCGGTCGCGTTTTTATTCGTCTCTAACAGGAACAGCGACACGAAATAAGGCAAGATGGCTAGCAAGTCTATGATATTGAGGCCCCCCTTGAAGAACTTCCACTTGTTGGGGGAGGCGCTGAAGCGCAGGATGTACTCCAAGGAGAACCACGTGATGCAGACGGCCTCTACCATGGCCAGTTGCGGGTTGTCTTGGAACGTGCCCTTCTCATCGTACACTTGCATACTTGGAATGGTGTTGAGTGTCAGTGCTATGGTGGATAGGACTATAAACAATATGGAAACGATGGCAATCACCTGGAAGATTACGGAAGTGTCACCGGTGTTGGTGGTTATGTGGAGGTGAGAGCTGATTGATCGATGGTTTTCTGATCAATACTTTGCTGGATTCGAAGATGATATCGCACTTTGAAAATAACATTGAGGCGAGCGCAAAAGAGCAATTCAAAGAAATGACGATTCAAGTTTGAAAATGAAATTATAAAAATCCAAATTCACAAGACTGATTGCTTCGGGAAAAAATATGTAACAAAAAGTGTTGCCACACTAGTGCTTTTCATTTAGGTGAATATGCATTTTGCACTTGATCATTGGTGCGTCGAGTACTTCCTACGTTTTTTGAACGATTATTGGAGATCACTATTTTGATATCAGCAGAAAACGAAAGATCCACTGACATCAACATCCGAGTCATTCGGACACCACCCTTATACTGAGATGAACTGTTAGAGTACCCAATCAACATCCATGAGACAATTCCTCATTCATCACAATATTATCCATCCATTATACATTTGTCTGTCACAATTCATGGTTTGTGCTCTTGTATGAATGTGTGACTTTTACAAAGTCCACCACTTTTTTATTCTGGACTGATTCAATATTCTCTCCATCGTATTTCTTGCGCGAGTCAAACTATCCGTCGTCATTCCATCGTACGAAAATTACCTTTTGGTTTGAAATTTTCTCGTGGGAGTTCACAAGGGGAAACGATGTGAACTGCGCCAGAACGAACTTAGCCTATCTACTTGCGGAACAAGGACTTGGTGGTCGTACGTTTTTTAAACGATTATTAGAGATCACTATTTTTATATCAACATCCGAGTCATTCGGACACCACCATCATACTGAGATGAACTGTTAGAGTAACCAATCAACATCCATGAGACAATTCCTTATTCATCACGATATTATTCATCCATTATACATATTTGTCTGTCACAATTCATGATTTGTGCTCTTGTACAACACCGGAAGAGTAGCAAGTTTACCTAACCTGGTCTCGAATGAAACAATATATGTTCTTACATATATAAGCTGTTGATCATAATATCAAAGATGATATCACCCTCAAATACCTTACAAAGTATTCATCACACAGACACTTGAATAAGACACTTTGAATACCTGTAGACAACAGATTACATTTTGTGCTAATTTAAGTGACAAGGAGTAGAAACAAAATGAATTTGAACTTCGAAATGCATTTCAAGGTTAGCTGGATGGGATAATCTTCCAATCAAAACAAATTGAATTATAGGAACGTTTCTCTATAAAATTGGACGAGTAGACAGAACTAACTGACTGATGAAAATCATATTACTGAGCATACAATTCAATTGGCTATTATTAGATATTACATTATATAGTTTGGATATATGGTACAGAAATAGATTACATTCGTAACATCAATGAGATTGATATTTCATATTTCATGGAACATTCCAAACTATTTCGAGCAATAATTTTAAAATGCTTTCAGAATGGTGACGCAGTAGATGGAAAATTATAACGGCTTCCTGAAACGAAGTTTTCAGGGTGATTCTGCGGTAAAAAGTGAAGCACATAAATAAAGCTGTATAACAAATGGTGTGCGAACTGCAAAGTGTAGAAAGCTGAAGAATGTTAGTTTGTTATTGTTTTGGATAGGGGAATCACAAGCAGTGATGAGGAATAGGAAGCTATGTACAGAATGTTCGAACCCTTTATCCATCATATTTGGCCTATCTGGTTAACCTTCTGACGCCTCGATGAAAGAACAATAGAAATTTTCTTGCCTCCCCCTCCCCAATAAGGACCTAACTGTAGGTAAGATAATTAATTCGAAATTTCCCTGCCTTGCCAGCTGTAATAAAAATTGTTTGATATAAGTAGAATATACTATTTCCATTGCTTTTCATGATTTGTCATTTTGAGTTACATCAAATTGGCTTTTTTAATCTTATAGTAGATCTGAGTTCACCATTACAATAATCATAACTGTGGTGAGAGAGTAGTTAAAAATCAGTCGAATCATCGAAATTCTATTCATCAGTCCCTTTATTGACATAAAACTCGTATATTATACGATAAGAATCAAACAAAACATACATGTAATGATTTTTTATGGCTGTCGTTAAATGTTTACGTGCTACATAATTGGACATTCAGCCAATAAAACCATTTTTCACTGGGGAAAATTCGTTGCGAATACTCAGAAAAATTAACAACTCATAAAGAAAGTCGTAATTTTTTAGGGACAGGACGAAAATTCCGTAGCTATCAAAAACTCCTTCAGCAATCTCTTGATATTCATCAATGAGGAAATTCAATTTTCTCACGATCACTAGTGCAGGTTCGCAACAGAGAAAACGCAAAATGTTAATGTTTTGAGCCTTTGGGAAGATCATCCAATATATGACCCATGAAGACCTCGATGAAGACGCATTTGTCCATATTTGCTCGATTGATAGGTCGTTAATAACCTATTTTACTAAAATTATGAAATGGCTTTTATATATTAAAATTCGGAAGAACCATGCAAAATATCAAAAATTTGAAATGGCTACAGAGTACGGATATATTTTGCTACGCTACTGAATAATAGTCCGTTGGACCAGTGGCGGAGATATAGGATCTTGCTGCCGCTAAAAATAACTGCATGAAATATAAAAAAAAAACAATTAAATTGCTTTCCTACTGAACCAAATTCAAATTCATTGTTCTTGTTGATATATATTTTCGCGAAACAGAAGTAAATAACGTATATTCTGGCTTATATGACCATTTTACGGGCGTCTATTAAAAGCTTTATGTATTTACAATCGGTATGTTAAATTAGGATGATCACAGTTTATAACAACTATTAATTGTTTATTTGACCTGGGTACTAAATATTACTGCTGTATCGATAAACTGTAATGGATACTAAATTTCATTTGGTGCTCTTTCCCATAATGTTGAAGTATATCATCATACGACTGTATCAACCTACTACTATACACACACTGAGTGTTTATACCAACCGTTGATTAGGTACTTCGTTACAAAAATGTAGACTAATAAAGTGTCGTTCAACTTTTTTATGTTCCTGTTTCCCCTGATTTTTCGAAAAATTCATCAGAGATGGCGTCAGACGGACTCCAAACAGACCAGATTTGATGGATATTGCTTGGAGGGTTCAAAATTGCGAAAATGTCTGGTTTTCGCATGTGCCCATTCCAATCAATGAAAAAAAGCTATAAGAACCAAAAATGAATACATAAATAACGTAGAAAATTCCCCTTCATATGGCTGCGACATCTAAAAAAAACAGCAAATCGCATAAAAATGATAGCACAATAATTTAGTTGTTAGATTTACATAAGCGTTATTGGCAATAAATGGTTTATTCATTTGATAATATATACGAGACATGTCACTACATTTGTACATGTTGAAACGCCCTGTATGGTTTCCCATGGATTCGCAATAATCAGAAATAACTATTTCTGTCATCGATATAGTGTGTTCTATACCTCATCCTTGATATGATTCGTAGATATGAATGTTTATTTTCTCATCGATAATCTGAAGCACATGTCGTAAACCTTTCAACGTGTGTTCATTAATCACTGTTTAAATTCGTGCTAGATTCACAATCGAACTTTGTTTGAACTCAATATCCTGTAAACATCGTGTTCGATTCTAATAACAGGAATAGCATTAGTCAAAATGGCAATGACTTTGAATCTATTCAACCACTTGTTTTGAATTTCCTTCGAAAATTTTCCAATTGTTGTTGTTTTATATTTTTTTAATCAGCGCATGAGATTTCACTCGAATCTGGTACGTTGGCATAGTTTCGACGAAATTTGAATTTCAGTAATTTAGAACACACTGATCTATATTAGGTCCTATGTTCTAATTTACATCAACGAATAAGTAGTGCTAATTTTATTATATGAATTAATGATGTATCTGTGATAGTATCAGACTTCATCCAGTACTTCCAAAATTCACTGTGCATACTCGAATCCAACAAAAACAAAGACTTCTTGTAGATCGACTTCCAAAGATTACAAAATTTGTCTACGTGACGTCTATTTATATTTTCGAAATGTCGATATCTGTCTCAGGATCACCCCTCACATGCCTATATGGTTTCTGTAACTATCGATAGGAAAATAAATCCAGTTATTATTATTCCTTTGCAAATCCATCGGGAATGGCTTTCGTCTTGCATATGGAGAAGCAAGAAACAAGAAATGATGTAGCGGAATCCAGCTGGTGATGAATGGTTGATTTCGTCAATGTCTATATACAAAATTATTCACACCATGTACATAATCTACACCACATCAATCACAGATTCGTAAATAACGTAACATTGACTCGCAGGCTGTAGAATTGAATGATAAATTTGAGAATGAGGTTTTTTAGTCTACTCGCATTTGATACGTTTTCTTTCTAAAATGGATTCGCATGATTTACGAGGTTGTCTAACACTTGAAAAACTAAATGGAAGTTCAACAAAGAACAAGAAAAGATGTGATAAAAAATAATGTAATATCTATGATGCACGGAAAATAAATTTTAGCTTATTTTTCTCTACATCATGAATATCTCCTAATATACTGTCTGTAAGTTCTTCGAGGAGGTGGTACATTCATTTTTCAGCTTTTGATGGGATTTTCTCTCCTCGTTCCTAAAAAATAGAGTAGAAGTTATTAAAAATTATTGCAATATATTTGTAGTAAGAACAGATTTAGGATCTGTCCCAAAATGTCACTGCGCTTGAGATTAAACCTTTAGATACCTAAAAGAGAAATTCTCTAATGGTCAGTGACACCTTGTTTTTGAAAAAATTTGGAAATACAAATATATTTAAAAATAATAAAACCTCTACTTATCTTGGTGGACGTTTCGGGAACGAATCTGCTCCCGTTTTCAACACAATTGAAATATTTTTCTCTTCGTAAACTTTTTTCAATGTTTCCGATTTTGACACTGAAAAGTGACAATTTGGCAGACGGAGGAATTCTGGTTACAAGGTGTTTTCATTAATTGATATCGAATTTTCCATTTTCATATTCATATTGAATGAATGAAAACACCTTGTAACCAGAATTCCTCCGTCTGCCAAATTGTCACTTTTCAGTGTCAAAATCGGAAACTGAAAAAAGTTTACGAAGAGAAAAATATTTCAATTGTGTTGAGAACGGGAGCAGATTCGTGCCCGAAACGTCCACCAAGATAAGTAGAGGTTTTATTATTATTAAATATATTTGTATTTCCAAATTTTTTCAAAAACAAGGTGTCACTGACCAATAGAGAATTTCTCTTTTAGGTATCTAAAGGTTTAATTTCAAGCGCAGTGACATTTTGGGGTAGATCCCAAATCTGTGCTCACTACAAATATATTGCAATAATTTTTAATAACTTCTACTCTATTTTTTAGAAACGAGGAGAGAAAATCCCATCAAAAGCTGAAAAATGAATCTCCTAATATATTTTCAATCACACTTTCTCAGCCTTTGCTATTCAGGGTGACTCTTATTGAGTTCTGAGATAACCTGGAAAATATGTAGGGTGCCAAATTTTCATTTCAATATATTTATGAAACTATCGAGAAAGAAATTTATCAGTTCCTGTAAAATGACGTTTGCACCCCTGTGTGATATTCAATAAACAACTTAGTCATATCGACTCATTCTTTATTCAATACAAACAGATTTTTCACTCCATATTTTGAATTTGATTGCCATTTATAAAGTAACGATGTGCAAAAAAAGTTATGAGTGTAAACGTTCTATTACAAATTCTTTATAATCGAATTCCCAGTGAGTTTTTTGCATTTCAGTAAACAAATATGAAACATCACAAGACTGACTGCATCAAATGAAAGAACTCCATTTCATCCAAGTCTCAACACAAAATTTTTCGAATAATTCCATTTCGTCTAACTCAATAGAACGTGAATTCTGCCAGAGCCGTATGTTCGTATCTGATGACCTCAACCCAAAATAAAAGGCATCACAAGAAATCACACAGGGGCCATTTCGATTCACCAGTAATCATCTCCTGAAAGCACGATTATCGCAATAAATCATTCGCTTGCAAGGCTACAAGTAAGGCCCGGCACACGACAACTACAGTGGCTCTATACAAGACAGTGGCGACAATGCGTTGTCAGCGTTTTGATTGGATGTTGGTGGTACGTCAGCCAGACGCCATCAGGAGGCAAACTTCTCATGAGCTCACGTTGAAATCACATCGATCTCGTGATTAACCATTCGAGTATATCGTGCTGTTTCTATCTGTTGACATTAATCATTTTAGAGATGAATTCTTTTGAAATTTTTTCATTCGTATCTCTAGTTTCAAGATAATTATTTGCACACTATTACTACTAACGACGAATAAAAAATCGTCGCATTCATCAACTCCTCCCACCCGACATTGGGAGGCAAATAATGAGCCTATTGTCGCCAATGTCTTGTAGTAGCGACAACTCACTCTAGCCGCTATGGAGGTGGTCGGCTTCTCGAGCATATCCCACAGCCACTTCTGGTACTGCGAGCACTTGTCCTCGCCGAACTCCTCCTCGTCCCTTTGCCTCAACGATTCCGCCTCCTTGCGCATCTCCTCGTGCACGTGCTCTTTCCTCTGGTGGTACTTCAGAGAGAAATGAAGAGAGAATTACATATTATCGGTGTCCGTCTAAAGTCCGCTCCCCCTAGTTCCGAGACCGCGGCTGAGCGCCATCTTCAATAATTTATTCAAATAGGACACCCCATAAAGCGCTCGAAACGCCGGCAGTTTTTGCTACCAGTCATTACCAACGCGATAACGTGTGTACTGTCGTTTTACATGGAATACTAAGGGTCGGTTGCATAAAGAAAAATTAATCATGTGATTATCTGATGCCACATTAGCGGTGATGTTACGTTAAATCCAATTTGCGTTGCATGAAACTCTCGTATGTTATGATTATCGTTCCATCAACTAACGACGAAAAATGCGTGGCAACAGGGCTAATTTGCTGGATCCACACGTTCCGTGCTCGTAAATGATGATGCTTTGCGCATTTATAGGTTAGGTTTAATTATTTGATTTGACGAAGCAACTTCACAGATCTGTGGCAGTATGGATATTGATATGGATAGCTTGAAGAAAAAACGGGGGGCAAACTATACGGAATCAGAAGAAACAACACTGCTGGAGATTGTTAAAAAGTACGTATAGTTTACCATAATATCTAAAATTTGGTACCTATCTTTCGATTTGAACTCATACATCCAATTCATTCCTCCACAGATATAAAAATATAATAGAATGCAAATAGTCCGATACCATATCTTTGAAAAAAAACGGGATACATAATCAGTCATCGAGCACTGATTAAGTTAATGCCAGGATTAAGGCGATTTGATGTGACGTTTAAAGTTGATTGGCTTTTGTAAAACTGCTTTTTCACCTAATCGGGCATTTTCATAAGTTAATTAGGTGATTAAGTTAACATACCATCAAGTATATGATGAATGTTAATGCAACCGAATTCAATAAATAACGTTACGTCAAATATTTAATGTGACGTTAAATACTTAATGAACCTTTATGCAACCGGCCCTTAATATATTTGGAAATGTATGACCACGTTTGCGTATCAGGTATTTCGTATTATTCAGTCGTTTTCGAACATTTGCGACAGGTTATGCGGAAAGGCATTAGATTAGAACGAAAAATTTCAATGCATAACAAATTCTCGTGTATGAAGTAAGAAAGTAAATCATCAAAATTTGCTGATGAACCATCATCGAAATGAAGAAATCTCATCAAGTACACTTGTACCACAATCAAAAACACAACGAATGGTGCATGAGAAGTCATCACGACAACGATTGATGTCCAAAAACTGGTTTTAACTTGCTGCGTCAGAGCGATATTGCCGTGCTTACTGTGCAAACCATTTCTCTCTCATAGGCGAGGGACGCAAGATAGTTGGAGGGGAATTTTCAGCGCGATGCGAGAGTGAGCAGACTTATTAGACTATCTATGAACGATGCTTCTGTAGAATGGATAGGTGTACCGATCAATCAGTGGCAACTTCGACACCATGCCACAATGGTTCAGATTCCACCTGTATAAACTGTAGATCCCCGTCTCCTCCACTCGCACAAGCCCTTCGGGGCTTGTGAGGGTTGCTCGGGCAGCTGAGGAGATGAGTTACAAGAACAATAACTCGCCGCAAGATGCGATACCTTGTGCTGGCAGCAAGACTCGAGGTAGAGCTCGTCGACGCCCCAGTACTCCAGGTCGTCGCTGAAGGCCAGCACGCACATCTCGTCGACGAGGTGCAGCTTGCCGGTGCGGTAGAAGTTGAGGATGGAGCTGAAGGACTTCGGGTGGCGGTCGAAGAAGTACTCGTTGTCGATGAGCGAATAGTCGTCGCAGAGTTCGCTGAGGGCCTCGTGGGTGTTGCAGTCGCGCAAGCGACCCAACCTTCAAGTGATAATAATAATAATAATGATAACGTTTGATGAAGTTTTTCAGAACATATCATGGCATTTTGTGAATCACAGTAAATTATTAGAACGAACATTGAGAGACCAACAAAAGGGGAAGCTGCGCGTGACTTCTCCATCTCCAAAGTCTTCGTAAAAAGTCCAACAAACAACAATGAGAGCATTAAATGACCAAATCCCACTTTCATGTCTGAGAAGAAGAATCGTAAGATGCCTTCTTGACTCTAAGGAGTGCCCAAAAAGCTGCAGAAATGAAATTTCCAAGGAATATTGGCAACTGAAAGGTCGTACAGAACGAACCTTAGAACTATAATGTCATGAACCTCTCTGGATTGGTCAGAAAGTGGATTATCTTCAACAAGATTCTGAAACAGACAACAATAATACCATCAAATGGCTTTCCTCACGTTGAGAAAGAAATAAATTATGCTTTCTTGACTATAAGAAGTGGTCCAACAAGCTGAAGAAGTTCTAAGGAACATTAGCAACTGAAAGGTCGTACAGAACGAACCTTAGAACTATAATGTCATGAACCTCTCTGGATTGGTCAGAAAGTGGATTATCTTCAACAAGATTCTGAAACAGACAACAATAATACCATCAAATGGCTTTCCTCACGTTGAGAAAGAAATAAATTATGCTTTCTTGACTATAAGAAGTGGTCCAACAAGCTGAAGAAGTTCTAAGGAACATTAGCAACTGAAAGGTCGTACAGAACGAACCTTAGAACTATAATGTCATGAACCTCTCTGGATTGGTCAGAAAATGGATTATCTTCAACAAGAATCTAAAACACACAACAATAATACCATCAAATGGCTTTTCTCACGTTGAGAAAGAAATAAATTATGCTTTCTTGACTAAAAGAAGTGGTCCAACAAGCTGAAGAAGTTCTAAGGAACATCAGCAACTGAAAGGTCCTACAGAACGAACCTTAGAACTATAATGTCATGAACCTCTCTGGATTGGTCAGTGGTCAAGTGGATTATCTTCAACAAGATTCTGAAACACACAACAATAATACCATCAAATGGCTTTCCTCACGTTGAGAAAGAAATAAATTATGCTTTCTTGACTATAAGGAGTGGTCCAACAAGCTGAAGAAGTTCTAAGGAACATCAGCAACTGAAAGGTCCTACAGAACGAACCTTAGAACTATAATGTCATGAACCTCTCTGAATTGGTCAGAAAGTGGGTTATTTTCAACAAGATTCTAAAACACACAACAATGATACCATCAAATGGCTTTCCTCACGTTGAGAAAGAATTTAATTATGCTCTCTTGACAATCAGGGTTGGTCCAAAAAACTGAAGAAGTTCTAAGGAACATTAGCAACTGAAAGATCGTACAGAACCAACCAAGGATAATATCATAAACATTTTTGGATTGGTAAGAAACTTTGTGTTCGCCAAGGAAATTCTCATATCCAAGAATGAGTTGAGTCATTACGTTCAGGAAGAATTGTATTATGTCTTCACAACAATCAAGGGTGACTGAAAGATCGTACACAACCAACCTTAGAACGATAAAGTCTTTGAATTTTCAGAACCTTGTTTTCCAAGAAGATTCTGAGACTCCATAAAGAACGAATCAATAAGACCATCATACGACTGAATCACACTCGCATGCTCAAAAATGTTCAGGGAGAATTCCATTACGACTTCCTAATAATCAGACTTGGTCCAACAAGCTGAGGAAGTGATATCTTTAAGAAACATTGAGTTACTGAGAGATGGTACAGTATCGGTCTTGGGAGAGCAGAATTTATCTATGGGGACTCATCAAGAGTCCATATGAAAACAGAATGTTTCTCTAGCATGTGTTCCAGTCTCTCGGGCAACCCCAACAGTATCATCCTCTCTGAATTGGTCGGAACCTACCGGAAGATTCTCAGACTACTGATAACTGAATCTCACTAGCATATTTGAGAAGAAGATTCATTTCCTTCAGGAAGAATTGGATTGTATCTTCTCATCATTCAGGCGTGGTCGGACGAGCTAAAGAACAAGAAGTAAAATATCTTCAAGGAACATGAGCAACTGGAAAATGATGGCTTGTAAGTTTCGGAAGAGCCAGACTGATCCAATAACTCGACTCCTTAGACTCGTTAGACTCAAGGAAACACTGTCAGCTGAAGAAATATGCTCAAGGCAGTTGACTTGCTGGAAGCGGACTGAACATTTCACAAGTCTTGGAAGTGTAGAATGCGATTGCGTCCTAGATGGAAGTAGAAACAGTTTCTTCAAGATGTGTGATGGTTGGGTTTCGAACCATAGAAGATATAAATCGTATGGACAACCTTGAATTGAAGACATTGTTGAGGTAACGGAAGGTCTACTCCAACTGTCCCAATACACAGGGGAGCTTTGGACATTGTGCTACATTAGCTCACCTTGTGTGGGGCAGCCGATCCAAGGTCCTCCACAGCACCTCGTGCTTGACACCCCCCACGTTGATGACCACCCGCCTGTTGAGGGTCTTGGAGCGCATGATCATGAAGGGCTCCGGGGGAAGCGAAGACATCGACCTGGAGTAGGGCCGCTGGAGGTGCAAGGGCAGCGGGGGTGGAACGGGAGGCAGCTGCGGGGGCGACATTTGCGGGATGGAGGAGTATCCTCCCACGTCCCTGAAACAGGAATTCGTATCTCTGAACTTGCAGGGTTCTAATCGAGAGATTTTCGAAACAAACTTTTTCGTTTAAAAAAATGTTCGTAATGAATTGAATATCATTGAGCCATCATCGTATGTCGTATTCAGGGGCTAATTTGATGAGTCCAGTGGCGTCCCGACCAGCACCATAACGATTTTTTTTGACAAAAAATATGTACGCCAGTGAATTTTTCACAATTCGGAAAGACTCAATCTATTTTTTGATTTTCTCATCTTCTGATGGGGAGGAAAATAATTCGTATCTGCTGTGCATATCACTAATGAATCAAAGTTTAGCAAATTGATATTAACATGGATCATAAAACAAAGCCTATACTGCTTTGTTTGTTAGAAACTATATTTGAAATAATGCCTGTTCAGAACATATTCAATGTTCAATATGTCAGAATCTGTGACAGCTGCACTCATCAAACTATGATTTTCTCAAATCAGAAAAAAATATATTAGAGAGAATTATTGTCATTCATCAATCACGTGACCGATAAAAGGAACCGTTTTTTTTTAGTACCTCATTTCAAGTATTTTTTGTTCATGGCACGCATTATGGATTATCTAAAGGGGAATACAGAATATTGCGACAAACTCGGCGTTAACTATCGATAGTATCGATAAAAAATATTTTTTCAATACTATCGATAGTACTATCGATAGTTTGTCACCTCTAACCGTTCCCGCTTCCGCTCACCTGTCGTCCCCGTTGTCGACGGAGACGGAGCCGGCGCCGGCGAATCGGTCCCATCGCGCGGGCTGCCCCCCTTCGCCGCCGTCCCTGTCGCCCATGGGCGGCGCCGGCCGTCGGGGCGGCGGGGTCGTCGCGCTAGCCGCGCCGCCGCAACGCCCTCACCCGCCGCTGTCGTCCGGAGCCGGCACTACCGCCGAGACGAGCGGTCGCTCGCCCAGCAACCGGATCTGAAACAACGAGATTTGTTTCAACGGATAATGTGATTTATTCATTTATTTATTTATTCATTCATTCATTCATTTATTCATTTATTCATTTATTCATTTATTCATTTATTCATTTATTCATTCATCCATACATTCATTCATTCATTCATTCATTCATTCATTCATTCATTCATTCATTCATTCATTCATTCATTCATTCATTCATTCATTTATTCATTTATTCATCCATTCATTCCTTCATTCATTCATTCATTCATTCATTCATTCATTCATTCATTCATTCATTCATTCATTCATTCATTCATTCATTCATTCATTCATTCATTCATTCATTCATTCATTCATTCATTCATTCATTCATTCATTCATTCATTCATTCATTCATTCATTCATTCATTCATTCATTCATTCATTCATTTATTCATTCATTCATTCATTCAATCATTCAAGAATTTACATTTATTCACCTTTGAACACGACACGAGGAAATTTACTGGAAATGAACTAGAAAAAATTGGAAATATTTGTGAAAAATACCAAGATTGACGTTACATGAAATAAATTCGAGATATATAACATGTAACGTAAATATAAAACTGATGAGAGCAACATTAGAAAAAATTAACAGACTTATCAAGTATGCTCCTTCAGAATATCTATTTTCCCATTATTTTTATCTCAATATCAATCTACAATTTTTCCATCTACAGTCATCACTACATTTATTCATAATTAATATATTTATGGAAATTTCAATTTGATTACATAGAGTACAATTTATTATTCATGTTTATTTATTTGTTCAATTTCTGTTGAACAAATAAATTTCATTGAATTTTGTGTTCAATTTCTATTGAAATTAGTCCATATTTGTATTAATATTGTCTTATGTTATATTCATTTCACCATGTATTAACCTGCAAACAAGTATTTCTATACTTCATAGTATGATCACTGATCAATGTTTGTTCAAATGTATATGTATGTGTGTACTGTAATTCTTCAAAGTATGCTAATTAACTACATGATTATTATTGTTTATTTATCTAGTTATCAAGAAAAAAAGCTGTGTTCAATGACATTGTGGTGTGGTGTTGGTAAATAAGTAAATAGTTTGTCCCAAAGTAATCAGGTTTTCAGTTTTCTTGTCTGGAGAAATCATTCGAAGATAAAGGTACTCATCTCACATTATATTCGAAGATAAATACTCATGAAGTTCTTTTTTGCCTATTTGATGACATAATTTCTTCTTTGCACAAATTTCTTTACTTACGGGAGCTACACTTTTCACATCCGTATATTCTGTGACCTGCGGCGACCTCACAGACTTATTAATAATATACTCAACACGGAAGCGTTTTATAGCCGTGGAAAAAGTATAGCGGAAAACACGCTTGGAATCGCTCGTTTTTTCGTTTCCAAGAACGTGTTGGTCACTTTTCATAACCATTGAAATATATGATTCAGTGGGGATGATTCATGCGGTATGATCAAGTTAAAACTGCTCGGGATTATTCGCTGGGGTCTTTGGAGTGATTCCAAGTTGAATTGAAAAATGAACTAATTTTAACATCACTTGATACAACAATAGCATGTACTATATTTGTCACCTCGGACTCTTAAAAACTTTTCACGTGTTGGAACTGTAAATATACAAGTATTTGGATGGGTGAGCAGTGTGGAAATTATTGTCAATGCTGGCAAGATGCCATCATCGAGAAATTTTTTATTGAATGAACAGGGAGTCGGTGTGGAAATCGAGAGGCAGATCTGCAAATCGTCACGTGTACGTTCAGGCCACAGCAATACTCCGGAAAAAATGTTTTCGATCTACATCATCTTTCAATGTCACTTCATGTCATGTTTCCCTATAGCTGACTCAACGGTTTCCGCAATATTTTGTTTTGATTTTAGGAAAAGTTCACATTCGCAGTGTATACAACATCGAAGGAATGCAATTATTTTATAGACGGTGACAGTCGGATATAGTGTGATATATTTTGTAGAAACATAGTAAAAGATTCGTTCCACCGATAGGAAAGTGACTGGTGGAGTTTTCGAAAATATCATACGGTGATGGGTGGCCTAAATTCGAACGAATAAGAAATTTCTGTCTGACTTCTTGATTTCCTCTCTTTTGCTATCTATTTTTCGGTATATCATAAGAATGAAACTGTTATTCACTCTGCCAGAACGAACTTAAACAGTTTATTTACTATTCATTTATTCATTTGTCAATTTATTCATTCATTCATTTATTCATTTATTCATTTATTCATTTATTCATTCATTCATTTATCCATTCATTCATCCATTCATTCGTTCGTTCGTTCGTTCGTTCATTCATTCATTCATTCATTAATTCATTAATTCATTAATTCATTAATTCATTAATTCATTAATTCATTAATTCATTAATTCATTAATTCATTAATTCATTAATTCATTAATTCATTAATTCATTAATTCATTAATTCATTAATTCATTAATTCATTAATTCATTAATTCATTAATTCATTAATTCATTAATTCATTAATTCATTAATTCATTAATTCATTCATTCATTCATTCATTCATTCATTCATTCATTCATTCATTCATTCATTCATTCATTCATTCATTCATTCATTCATTCATTCAATGAATCATTCATTAATGGGTGGCCTGAATTCGAACGAATAAGAAATTTCTGTCTGACTTCTTGATTTCCTCTCTTTTGCTATATATTTTTCGGTATTTCATAAGAATGAAACTGTTATTTACTCTGCCAGAACGATCTTAAACAGTACTTGGCGAAATGATCTGTTTTGTTTACCAATATAAATCTCACTTTGATGAAACATTTCCTGATTTATGAAAGCATGAAAATATACAGGGTTGGGACGAAGTATGGAACGAAGAGAACGATATTTATGAAAATTCGCAGGTAAGTGCAATGGAACGGAATGCCTCTGATGTACATTTCTTTGTTAATAATATACTGCCGATTTAACCCGAAAAGCCATCAACTTCTTTAATTTAAATGGGACACCCTATATATTTTTACAGATTTTGAAAGAGCTTGTTGTTTTGAATTCATACATACTGAGTTAAGCGAAAAAAAAATTCGTAAAAACGAGGAATATAGCACTTTAATCAACCTCCTTTGAGTTTTTTGTATTAGATCAGAAACTATTTATATAAACTGATTGATGTTTTTTGTATGCATAGTAGTAAATAAATGTACAATTTAATAATCGTACAATTTAGAATGGTTCAATTAAGTGAAAAAGATCGTATTGGAATTTTAATAATGATCGGTTATGGTGATTGTAAAATTTATTTCCGTCAAATCATCTCGAACAGATAGAGAATTTCAATGATATCCGAAATGATAAAATATGAATAATTATTGTTGCAACGTGAATTGTTTCTAATTCGTGGAACTAAACTGAAAGTGTGAGTCTAAAAAGATGGGTAGGTACCTACCTAAACCCTTTGCCGGTATTTCTGATAAGGCAAGACAATGGCACACGTTTTTTCTACCAATAATTATTTTCAATGTTTTTTTGTTTGGCATGATTGTTCTAATGACATCGCGGTTTTTGCATCATTAATGCTTCACTCTAGACTCTATGCTAGTTCACAAGAAACTCTGATGTAGGAAGACCAAGTATATTGATCTTGAGCCAACTGGAAACATAAATCTGTTATTTTCTTTTCCGATGGCATCGCGTTGCAGAGATAATTCATCAGATTTGCCAAAAGGGGCTATAAAAAACTTGATGTTCTGCCAAAAATTCGGTAGATATCTGGCTCTGTGGGAGCTGGACGAATGAATATGCTCGATGGTTTCTGTTCTACGAATAACAGTATAATAATATCTAGGAAGAAAACTTCAGGAAGCGTCAACATCTAAGATTGATTGACTGCCTGTATTGCTATTCATTCATATAGTGTGGAACAATGTTCATTTTTACTTTCACTTCAATATATTTCATAATTATCGAGTGGAAATGACCTATTTTCCCCGGAAATTTCCTCGAGGACATTCAATTTAACGATAACGAAACCAATGTTTGAAATTTTTCAGCTTTTAATGGGATTTTCTCTCCTCGTTTCTAAAAAAATAGAGTAGAAGTTATTAAAAATTATTGCAATATATTTGTAGTGAGGACAGATTTGGGATCTACCCCAAAATGTCACTGCGCTTGAAATGAAACCTTTAGATACCTAAAAGAGAAATTCTCTATTGGTCAGTGACACCTTGTTTTTGAAAAAAATTTTGGAAATACAAATATATTTAATAAGAATAAAACCTCTACTTATCTTTGTGGACGTTTCGAGAACGAATCTGCTCCCGTTCTCAACACAATTTAAATATTTTTCTCTTCGTGAATTTTCAATTTTTCGATTTTGACACTATTTTTTTAGAAACGAGGAGAGAAAATCCCATGAAAAGCTGAAAAATGAATGTACCACCTCCTCGCAGAACTTACAGACAGTATTCAATGTTTGAAAATATGGAGGAATATTTTCTCCTTCGGTGTGAGGGTATTTCATTCATATACTTGAACAATGAATTTTTCAAATGTATCATTCTTTTGTCTCCCAAGTATTTCGTTTTCCAAAAACGTGTTTCCAGTATCCTATTTTGAATGCACTACAATGGCTATTCTTCATCCAATTCTCTTTATTGAATTGAATACTCCCATAGCTTTGACGATTACAATTGTCTAACGGAACGGAATAACGCATTCAATGTACAGTATTATCCCCCATTTTTCTCATTTTCTGTTCACCATCCACGTGTTCGTCCATCAGTGAAATTACATCGTCTGCCATTTCAACCCTCTTATGCCAATTAGCCATCAATTAATTCGTGACAGGGCACCGCGTAATTCCGTTCGAGTGTCGATTGTGACATTAGTGCCTGAATTAGACCTAATGTGTTGTTGTTTTTGCAGTTGAATAATTCAGTGCGACTGACGACTATTCCTGGAACTTGAGGCTTTCTAGATGGGTCGACAATTTGAATACATAAAGCTCCAGTAGACAATCCGTTTTGTGTTCTTTCTCTCAGGAAACCTTCCTCAACAGCTATGAATTTATTCATTTATTCATTCATTCATTTATTCATTTATTCCTTTATTCATTTATTCATTTATTCATTTATTCATTTATTCATTTATTCATTTATTCATTTATTCATTTATTCATTCATTCATTCATTCATTCATTCATTCATTCATTCATTCATTCATTCATTCATTCATTCATTCATTCATTCATTCATTCATTCATTCATTCATTCATTCATTTATTCACTCATGAGTAACAACAATAACAATAACAATTATGATTGAATTCAAGCAAAAGCTGTTTGCTTGACTCAGAGTGATGACAAAAAAACCTTAGACACGTAGATTTTGTTTTTTGATGACATTCCCAACACAAAATCCTCAATAGAGGTTTGTCTCGAAAAGAACTGTTAAATTTTCTTTTACTCAAATGATCCTGTATATTTCTAATATGACTAAAAAAATACGTCATCAAATAACAACAACATGTACGTGTCCCAGGTTTTTTCGCTAACACTCTGTACAATTTATATCACAATCATTCACTGCTTTGCGAAATCACTGTGTAATCACAAACATCGTTGAACGAACGATTCAGTTAGCTGAGGCGTCCAAATTTTATGAACAATTTGACAGAACATTTTCTCGAACGCTCGATGCAAAATGTTTTTTCGAGTACGATATGGATATTTGGCAGGTTGTCAAGAAATTTGAAATTGTGACGACTGAGGAGAATTAGCGAATGACGAGATCGAAGGAAAAAAAAGATCGAGTCACCTACATAGATTAAGAGATTTCAACACCAAGAACCAAAATATACCGAGGGAAAGTGTACAGGTTATACCCAAATATCATGTACAAACTAAAGGAGGTGATTCTTCAGCTCATTTCATGACTGAAAGTTCATTTGAACACCGATGTAGAGAAGACTATGTCCGTTATATGGTGTTTTGTTTCGCCAAAACACTTAATGCATTTTTCGATATAATGGCATAATAGTAATGAAACTCCCTAGAAGATGGCGGTATTTTTGCAGATTATTGTACAATCGGTTCGTATTTTCTGAGATTATTATTTTTTTATCTGTGGACAACACGAAAGGGAAACCTATAATGTTCGATGAACATCGTGTTAGCCAGCGGTGGAATTTTGGGAAAGAAGGAAGGTGTTGGAATTTTTCTTGAATGTTTGGAGGTTGTAAGCATCAGGAAAGACTTCACTAGGCAGATAATTCCATAACTTTGCCGTTCTATTGATGAATGATGCTTGGTATAGCGATGTTCGACAGGTCTCGAGCCTGACAGTGTAGAGGTGACCAGCTTGAGCTCGTCTGGTTTGTCTACTAGGAATCGCGCGTGGTGGCATAATAGATGATATTTCCGTTGAGCACCGACCATGGAAGTACCTATAGAAAAAGCAGAGATCGTCAACCTTTCTACGATGATCTAGAGAGGTCAATGATTTGGTGAGTGTTGTGTCATCGACTAGGCGAATAGCTCTCTTCTGAATTGAATCTATGAGCTTTAGCGTATGTTTGGGGTTGAGCTCCAAACATGTGAACGGTACTCCAGGACAGGTCGAATTTGTGCTTTGTAGATCATAAGCAGTTGCTGGGATGTGAAGTATCTCTTCGCACGGAAAAGAAAACCGAGTCAAAGATATTTCAGCCTTCACTTTCCGGTCCGCCTGTATATAAAAATCGTGTATTTTAGTAATTCCAGCCCGCAAATGTGATTGATAACCTTCTTACGTACGCGATAATCTGTTCATTGGGCAACCCCTATTCATATAAATGAAATACTTTTCCAATTCTCACACGAACACTTTTTCAGAAAACGTTTCTCGTGCGATTGCGATAAGATAATGCTAAAATCCGGCTATTCGATTCATTCCCTAGAATAAAGCTTTACATACTGGTATAATTCACCTTGGTTTAGAACAATTCAAGATATATGGAACCATAATCATATTTGCAGAATTTTCCTGTCATTTTTTCACCCCATCTGTGGAGGTTATTTCTAAAGATATAAAAAAATAATGGATACAAAATTTCGTTCTGAAATAAGATATCCCGTAATCGAATTTTTCCGCGAAAACAATCACAAACATCACCAATCAGCGCATCATATCGTACGACCCGCGTGTCCTTCCTAATTGTTGTAATAAATTCTTTTCGAATAAAAACCAATTCTGTTGTTTTGTATTGGGGAAACCTATTATCTCTTTTATTCAATAAGGTCGTCCCTATATTTACAGCACAGCCAACACCTATTACCCTTTGTCTCGCCTATCGTCTTCGACATTATCGAGTAAATTATAATTTGGTCTTGGTATTCAAATTAATTTCCATCAATAGTTCCAAGGACATCGGACAAATTTATTCAATAGGTCAGGGTACGGTATTCTATAGTCAAATTCGATGATCACAATTGGAATCTCATCAAAACAGCGGAAATGTGAAACGCTTTTTCGCGGATTCACCAAGGTATTTACCTACTTCAATTCAAATTCATTCATTTTTGTGACAATTCATTCATTTTTATTTCATTTCATTCTTATTGAATATATTTGTATTTCCAAAGTTCTCAAAAACAAGGTGTCACTGACAAATAGAGAATTTTCCTTTTAGGTGTCTAAAGGTTTAATTTCATACGCAGTGACATTTTGGGGCAGATCACAAAATCTGTCCGTACTACAAATATATTGAAATAATTTTTAATAACTTCTACTCTATTTTTTAGAAACGGGGAGAGAAAATCCCACAAAAAGCTGAAAAACAAATACGTTTACCTACATTTTCATACAGTTCCCTCTGTGTGTATCAAAGTGTGAAAGTGATCGCTTTGTGGTGTATATATTTCCTAAGTTATTTCCTCACTCCATCAATATTGAATGTCAAATTTAGAATCTAATATACCTACCAACGTCTCAAAGTCGTCCTGAAATATCAAAGACGAAAGTTTGTCCCGAGGTGATGTGTGTTTCCGCTTCATTTATGAGAAAAACACGAGTCCCTAATGATCTTGTTGTCATCCGGTACGTAATATAGGTATTGGGATTGTCGTAAACATAAAGTAAAGATATGCTATAAAAGATATTATGTTCCATCAAGTAACTGCCACAAGTACACAATAATATACAGAAATGGCAGTAGGAAAATAGATTAGTATCTATCAATGGCACGTGATCGTTGAAGTCACAATGACTCCCGTTCGTGCAGAAGAGAGTTTTGTTACGGCCATAACACAAAACTGGTCTTTCTTCACTTTGATGATACAATGATATTCACTGTTTGTCTTAAATCCAATTGTGAACTGAACATCAACTTTGAACATTTCAAAATATTCTAAAAGGATAAGAAATATTGTTATCAGTTACTCAATATGACACTTGAATAACATTTAATCTGAATCCTAGCAACAGGGCCACCCTGTAGTTATCTCAGGGTACCTGCAGGGGTCAAATCTTGGATCTGTATTGGAATATTCAGATGATGAAGTGCAATTCCTTCCAATGATAGGTACAAGAAATTTCAACGTTAAAATAATAATGATGTCAATACAGTGTGTTTGAAAATATGACTAACATTACATGAAGCATGGTTCAGGCGAGAATAACTAATAGAATGTTGTTACATTGTGAAATTCTAATAATTCAATATGGAAAACCCAAAATAATTCGTTCACGAAACTTTCGATGCAAATTCAGAAACTCTGTAGTGAAATGGCATGTGGATGAATGGATATGAATACGGTTCGATGCAGCCTTTTATGCTCTTTTCAAATATGAAAGCGGATTTTGAAAATTCGAGAATACAGGATGTTTTTACGAGGACCCAAAAATACTATTCCGGAACTGGATCTTTCCCCTGACTGACACGCAAGTCTCTTCGATAGAGTCAGGAGAACATGTGTCGCGAATATGAAAAAAATATACCAAGTGGTTCGGAAGTTATCACCCCACGAAGAAATTGGCTAAATTTATAAAACACCGTATCTCGCTAATAAATAATGAAATAAATATGCTATATTCAGAACCATCTCGGTGACCTCTATCCATCGTTGATGTTTTCCCGTTTTCCAATGGAGAACCCTGTATTATAATTCTTTTATACACTTTTCACCTACTTGTTTTATTATTGTATAAATCATATCGTGAACATGATGGCAATATAAATCAGCGGATGCAGTTTTTGGGGTTTCGCATGTGAGCATTCCAATTTCAAATAAATTATCTTATATTATCGTCTTGATGTCCAATAAAAAAGTTACCTGTTCTTGTGAATCAGGCCAACTCGGTATGAATTCTTGGTCGTATTCCATGATATCGTCGTGAACTCCAGAAGAGACACAAATATCACCGAATCATAGTCGCAGTTTTTCATCCGAACAGCAGTTTCCACTTGATCGAAGATACTTCTCGAGCAAATCACTTCCGACTGGCGTTCATCACGACCGGACGAATTTTTTTCAATGAAAACAAAGAGAATTCCCACCCATCGGTGCCGGAGGCGAACGTCCGGAAGAGAATAGTTTGTCCGCGGAAAGATTTTTCACCTCTCGTTTTTCGCGATACGTAACAGGACCGACGTATTTTCCATCGGTCTGGGAAATTTTCTACGGATACGGTTTCACCGAGTTTTCCAGACCAAAAACTCGACCATAGAGCTGACGAAAAGTGCCGGGAAGGGACGAGCGGATTTCGATCCAAAGCAACACATAGCAACGGGAAGGGGTGCCGCCCTCGCGGCATGGGCGCACCTGCCGAATTTTCCCAAGGGGTGCGTGTGCCAACAAAAACGATGAGCAGGTGAAAGGGAAGGGAGTTGAGTTTCCTTCGAAGAATGGGCATGTTCAGCAAAAATAGTATATTTTATACCAAGGGTGAGCTATTGTTATAGCAAGCAATTTTATATGTGGCCCAATAAAAACGAAACAATGTATGCATTTTACTGAGAGATCAAAGAACAGACATTAGAATAAATGATTCTTTATGTAATGTTGGATAGGACAGGATTTGAAAAAAACACATAAGGCACTTCTTAGATGAACATCGTTCCAACTACAAAATGAGAAATGGTGGTGAAAGGGAAAAAAGCGTTACTTTCCATCACTAGCAGATTATTTCCATAAACGTGTTTTCTCGAGAACTACTGCATTGAATTCCAAAAACAAGGAAGCGTTGGCAAGAGATTTAGATTACCTTCAAAATGATGAATCACTTAACCCCTTATCCCATTTGAGATTCAAGGGTTGGAGCTCACCCCTCCGAGGGGTTCGAAGTCAAAAATTTGAAAACATGCGCAAAATATTTCCCCCTTGAAAAAAAAATCAACCGGTTCGAGCGTTTTTTTTTTCCATTGGGCCACCCAGTATATATACAACCTCCAAACTTTCGAGAAAAATTCCAACACCTTCCTTCTCTCCCAAAATTCCACCGCTGGATAACACGATTTCCTCGAGCATTATAGGTTGCCCTTTCGTGTTGTCAACAGATAAAAAAAAAATAGATATAATGTGCGAGCTATATGATAACATTTTCACCCGAGTTATATATAATATTCTTCGACTACCACCACTGAGATATCAGCATGTTTAATTAATTCCGATTTTCATTTCCAACTGACTCATTTCCACCTTATGAATTCTCTATTTGTCAGTAAAACCTTGTTGTGAAAACAATTGGAAGACTAATATATTCAATAAATATCAAAATTCATCTCTTATTGTTATAGACGTTTCGGGAACAATATTTTTCTCTGTAATTTGGACAACACTGGTACCGCGTGATAATTGATCTTGAATTCGCCATTTTTAATAATTATTATTGTTCATACAATTCGTTCTTCATTTCTTGGTTTTGTACGAGTTAGAATTGATCTCACTGTATTTTCAGTCTTGAACACTCTGAATTCATCACCAACGCGTGTATTTTTTCTCAGATATTAGGGGAATGCATGGGATCATTTGCTGTCGTGTATTCTGTTGGTTTTCAATTTGAGTACAGGGTGTTTGAAGGTGGCCCCTTACTAGGATACGTAAAACAATGCAAGCTGAGTTGACTTTTCTTCAGAAAAACAGGTATAGTTCGCACCTCAGCAACGAGTCATGATTTATGAGGCGAAAATTCGACCTGTCCTGCTTGACATGTTCCCCTACGCTGAAGCTCTTAGATCATGGTAGCGATGATTCGTATATCGTGCAAAGATAAACTATATCGATCGGTGTACTCAACTTTATCTTCCATGAACTGCTGTCAATGTCACGATAATATTTGTCATCGACTACTGTGCCTTCAGAATAGATCATCTATCATGTTTCGTCATCATATTTTCCCCTTGATTCAGTTGGTGAAAGTCCTTCTATACATCCTCAACTGCTTTTCGGAAGTCTACATCTCCAGATCTGGTTTCATTTTCAGAATAGAAGTAATGATAATACAATAACATGATAGAATGAAAATATCCATGTCACTATTTGTTAAATACACTGATCTGAAGCGGAATATGATTGTGAAATGATTCGGCAACCCCTGTTGGATAACTGGATGAATTATTCTGTATCTGTATTCTATTATTCTCTCTTTGGTACTATTTTGATTTTCCTGGAGACAGTTCCAAGTGAGATAATTCGAAAAGTCAGTGAGGTTATATTACATTCGAAGAAATAATTCTGCCCAAAATCACATTCCATAAAAGATACAAATAGCAATGAAGTGAACAATGAAAAGGAGTATCATAATGTATGACGTTCATAAAATGTTATTCATTGACAGTCGTAGAGAAAGATAATGTTTGATCGTGTCGAATTCCTCTGAGATTATTCTCATGGAATTATCGATTACAAATAAGATTGAGTATACACTTCCTTCTAATATTCTGACAATTTCAACCCCTCATGTACCGCCTAGGTAGTTCAACTCTCAGAAAATCTTATCCGCTACTTGGTTGCTAAAATAAAATATGAATATATATATGTTGCGTCGAGAAAATGCTGTCAGGGTGGCATGAATTGGCGAACGGGGTGATGTATTCTTTTCGGCCGCTTGACCCTTCCGAAATGAATTCAGATGAAAATGTTAGTTCACGACACAGTCTTACATTCAATTGAATCGATAGTGTGCCGGTTTCGGTAAACACCCTGCGTAGTTGTATGGCATACAGGCCGTTACAAATTCGTGGCCAGGCTTCGATAAATACAAAGTCGCTTCCATGTACGGAAACGGTCTCATATCTCAGGACCGGCTCCAGAGAAATTCATGGAAGTTTATACAGGGCGATACTCCCGAATCGTTAGGGATATCAACATATTGCAAAGTGAAATTCCATACTTATTTCTATTGTACCAAAGCCAGTTTGATTAAATCGAATTGTTTTGGTCTGAGTGGAATATGTGGTGGGTTTTTGTTAAGATCTCCCAAGGACACCCTGTGCATTGCCTTGAAAGATAATCACGTTGATAAATAAACATGAAGTTCGGAAAAAATGGCTCTATGATTGATTCCACTTGACTACTGCCATCTACATGTACAGATTCCGCTAAAATAAAATTGTTCTCAATATCATTTCTATTTATATTTTCGAAACTAATTCTCAAGAAAAATGCCCACCACAGTATACGAAGGAATCAACTACTACCTTGAAGTTGTTGTATTTAGGATACCCTGTATATTCTAATAACGTGTGTAAGATCTCGCAGGAAAATGATCTCGAAAGTTTGTTTTAATTCCCGAATCGGTTCAAAAATTACTAAGTTATAGGAGGGGAAATTTATGGTGAATCACCCTGTGCGTCTCCGAGTCCTCATTATTATTTTGACATCAAATCTTCCATGCGTGAATTGCTTTTGCTCGAGAAAGCGAAATTCTGACCAATAATCTAATTTTACTTCAGATATTTGGCAAATAGACCTTAGTTTTTGTTTATGATGATTCGGAATTCATATTTCGATTGCTACATCCGAATGAACTCAGTTGTTTCAATAAACAAATTATCAACTTCTCATTCCACCAACGAAATGTAATGAAATTTTGATTCC
Organism: Gastrophysa polygoni; assembly: GCA_963576655.1. Classification (NCBI taxonomy): domain Eukaryota; kingdom Metazoa; phylum Arthropoda; class Insecta; order Coleoptera; family Chrysomelidae; genus Gastrophysa; species Gastrophysa polygoni. Next base: position 23,353,706 of record OY755090.1, on the reverse strand, counting down.
TTTGGAACAACATGACTGATAATAATAGATTGTTAGTGTCCTCGGAAAATTGAATGTATCTTATGAGTGTTTTTTGAAAATCATACAGTACATGGTTCGGGAAGCATGGAATGATACTAATTTTCGCATTGGAAAATGAGCATTTCGCGCGAGTTTTACGCTATACTTTCTCTACTGCTATGTATAATATGCGATGGCGAAATAATTCAACGATAGAAATTATTGCTGTTGTTGACTTATAACTCAAGATCGCGAAGTGAAAGTGAACTTCTGGTTGTTTTAAATTCTGTAACGGTTTTGATATGAGCCTATCCTTGCATTATTTGAACATTGTGCACTAGATGCTATTACATAGGCAACGATTAGAGCCCAATTGAAAAAAGTAATTAAATTTAGTGATTTTGTTTTAATTTTTTCATAGAATATTTTTATCGAAGTATGAAAATTATATCAGGTTATTCTATCCTTGGTTCCTGTTCATTTTCGTGTAAATATTTGATAGATACTGAAACGCAAATTCTTAATCCCTTTAGGAGAGTTGAAATTCAAAAAAATATATGAAACTTCACTGTTAGACAATTATGTTTCAGTAGAGTTTCAAGTTGTATATTTTAGCTGACAATCACTACATAAGATGCCACACTTCTTAATATCTGATGAGAAAAATTTCAGAAGATACCGGTGATCTTGACATATAGGAATAGGTACGCAAAAAATCGCATCGTTCAGAAAAATTTCACTCCTCAGAATAACAAATAATTTTGAAATAATTTTGTTCCATCGAAATAACGACCGGCTGTGCTGGACTTACATGAATCATCCGGTATATCTCGATTTTGGTTTGGAGGAAGTACAAATGTGTTCAAAAAAAGCAAAAATTATCTCATTCCATCAGTGGTTCTATGGATGGATATTATCAGAATATTTTTGTCAAGAATCTCTTCTAGTTTTCTCACCTGGAATAAGTTGATGAAATAAATTTCTTTCGCGCCTTCGACTCCTATCTCAGGATATTTTATAAAGATTAAAAGATCCACTCGAGCACTTCGAGCTGGCTTGAAACTGATTTGGAACACGCGATTCATTTGTTCCACTTCAGATGGTGAAGTTTTAGACCCTCTCGCACCCTTCTGAAAATAGTGGCATTCTAGTCGACTTTGAATAAGATGATATACAAATAGATAATTATTTTTATTACATCATTATTATTAGTGGATATTTTACCTAATACTTTTTTTGCCTATACGTATGCTGTCAAGTGATACATTTGCTTGGTTCTTCAAATCTCTCTGTTATTTAATGTGTGGTTTTTATTCTAATATTTGGAAAATCCTAAATAAGTATACGGCAACTGAGGTGCCATATTCAGAGGACTTGAAAAGTAAAAGAGATCAGCGACTCCTTAATATCTTTCGAGGTATTATCCAGAAATTTTCAAAAATCATGGTTTTTGGGTATTTATTCATTTTGTATTTGAGTATTTTTTACTATTTTTACGCTACTTTTCGATGAAAAGAAATATAGCAAATACTTTCGCACGGCTCTGGATCATTTGAGACAAAAATCATAATATTTTGTAATAATAATCTAATATTATTCAAAATATTATTATAAAAAAACACTTTTGTTACATCGAGGCAATATTTCCATTATCAACAAACTGTGAAAGTAAATCAACCGGGGTGTTTTTTTAGATAGTAATACTAAAATTTTTTGAAAAACTTTGGGTCCCTACCAATAAGGGTTATTTGGAATGTTATCAAAATGTACATTCAACAGGTTGAAAAAAAATTGCACAAGGTACCGTCAGTGTTTTAGTGCACAATAATTTGCATTTCTCAAAATATCAGAACGCTCTCATTTCGAAGACGCTTGGAGGAAATTACCCAAATTTTCGAAAAATAGGTAATAAGAAAAATGCATTAAATTTTTTCGAATGTCGTCGAAAAGGGGGGATCATCATCGAACTCCACCGACCTGTGCTACGAAGACAGAAGAAGCTCCAATCGTCAGGCCGCAGAGAAATCATAATCCGCAATTGTTCGGTAATAACAATAACTCACTCTCGCACTCGATTCGGCTCCGACGGAAATCATAAATAAACCGACGACAAAATCGCATCGCTGTGGCACGGCCAACCGCGTCGTGGCCGGAATAAAACTGGCACCGCGACGCTGGTAGGACGCTCTTTAATTATCACGCTCGGAGAGATTAGACACAAACGCACGATTCTCGGATACAGGGTTGGTATTGGCATTGGTGGTTGTGGATGGTGACAGATAAGCTGCGACCTGATTATAGATATTATATTCTGATTATTCATTCAAGGTTTGCTCAAGATTCATTTCCCTTTCGCAAATATTCTCTTTTGTGCACTGTTTCCAGATGTAGTGTTACTGAAAGCAACTGCGAAGGTGTCAATTTTTTTTTTTTATTGTGTACTATCAATATTAAATGAGATCTTGATCTAATAGATCTAGTAGAGAATATATAACATCATATCTTTGATGTCAATGCACCGTGGCTATCACACAGCTACGATGGAACTGTCTCGAGTCGTTATAGAATCCTCAAGCATATTTATATGTATATATATAAACTATGTTCTGTGTATTTGATGTACTGTGACCGTAATTCGGTCACAGAACACCTACTCTAATTCTACTGACAGATGTCAGTTCAGTCTGGTGTAATCTCAAAGTATCAAAAATCACCAAATATTTCGAAAATGTTCACTTTCCGCGTCAAATTCGAATTCGGACTGAACAGCTCGTGTTACATTTGTATTTGGTGAGAACATTGTCATTTTGCACTTTATATTCATGATGTTGAAAGTAGTTAGTAAGAAAGCGTTGTCGATCAAAAAATCACAAGACTGTTCAAAGGACTTTGAACAAAATGCTGACCAAGCGATTACATTGCTTGGTCTTGGTATAAGCACCATTCTCAACTCTAAAAAGCAAGAAATCTCTCTTCAGGAACTCTATGCCATCGTTGAAAACCTCCACAATACTCATCAAACTAAGTTATATGAAAAATTGAATGATCTTCTGGAAGATGCATTACTGCAGAAATTAAAATTAGCCTTGAATAATAGTGAAGATTTGCTGGAATATTTGAACAAGCTCTGGACCGAATTTTGTCTACAAGTTTCTGTTATAAAAAATATTTTCCTGAACTGTGATCGCTCAACTAGAAACTGTAATAATAACTGCAATACAGTCCATCAGTTGAGTGTAAATTTATTCAAATCCATAATCATTCTAAACCCAACAATAAAAGATAATTTGACTGTCGAATTGGTACAGATGATACAGTCACGAAGAAATGGCAATAAAATTGATTTGCAACCACTATCTGCAATACTAGGAATATTAACAGACATGGAAGTCTATGATGAAATATTCCAAACTGAATTCATCAAATTTTCCAATATTTTTTTCAGAGACGAAGGAAATATTCTCATAAATATGATTGATATAAGAGCATTTTTGAGACATGTACAAGGACGGATGAAGCAAGAGAAAGAAATATCTCGACATTTCTCAAATTCATACACATCAAAAGCCGTTTTAGAGGCATTGCACAAATATCTGATAGAGGATCGCCTAAATGATGTTTTGGACCAAACTTTCCAATATTTAAAGAAAGGAAAAATCAAAAATGAGCTTTGTATTCTTTATAATTTGTTGAACAAGGTTCCGCTTGGCTTAAAAACACTCTCACACCACTTCATAGAATATATCATGCAGAAAGGTGCTTCTATAGTAAATAAAAAAGACAACGACAAAACTATGATACAAGAACTATTAGATTTCAAAGAACAGTTAGAACGTACAGTCATGAGTAGCTTCAGAGGCAATGAATCTTTCAACACCGTCATAAGAAACTGCTTCATCAAGTTCATCAACGGTAAACAAACTAGGCCTGCCCTCCTTCTTGCCAAATATATTGATACGAAACTGCGATCAAAAGATATATCAGATGCTGAATTGGAAGAAACTCTCGAGAAAGTAATGGTTCTGTTTCGGTACATCCAAGGAAAAGACATTTTCGAAGCATTTTACAAGAAAGACTTGGCTAAGCGGCTCCTTCTAGGTAAATCTACAAGCCGTGATGCAGAAGACAGCATGATAGGCAGACTGAAATCAGAATGCGGAGCTGCATTCACCTCCAAAATAGAGGGCATGTTCAAAGACATGAATATAAGTCAAGACATCGACAATGCTTTCAAGCAATACCTGAGCAACGCTTCACAGTCCTCTTCTGATTTGTGTATAAACATACTGACCAGCAGTTTCTGGCCCAACTACCCTAGTTGCAATGTGAACCTACCCTCTGAGCTGGTTGATTACCAAACGACTTTTCAGAAATTTTACTCCATGAATCATAGTGGGAGGAAATTGGTTTGGCAACCGAATTTGGGGCATTGCATAGTCAAAGCTGCATTCGAAAGTGGAACTAAGGAACTACTCGTTTCGCTTTATCAAACAATTGTGCTTTTGTTGTTTAATGACTCGAAAACAATCAGTTTCTCAGAGATTCTAGAGTTGACCAATTTAGAGGTAGAGGAATTGAAACGCACACTCATGTCTTTATCTTGCTCGAAAACCAAAGTTCTGGTGAAAAAATCCAAGAACAGAGAAATAGATAGTGACACGTTCTCGATCAACCACAAGTTCTCTGACAAGCTTTTTCGCGTGAAAATCAATCAAATTCAGCTGAAAGAGACGATCGAGGAAGAACAGGCTACTGAAAATGGTGTCTTAGCTGATAGACAGTTTCAAGTTGATGCGGCAATAGTGAGGATAATGAAGAATAAAAGACATATCAACCACAACGAGTTGATTTCGGAATTGTTCAAAAACCTGGAAATTCCTGTCAAACCCTATGACATAAAAAAGAGAATAGAAATACTCATTGAACGGGAATATATGGAGAGAGATAGAGAGGATCCCAGTAATTATACCTATATTGCTTGAATATTTTGAAATTTTGTTTTTGTTCATTGTTATTTGTTGCTATTTGTAAAGAAGCAAGAAATACAGAAATATCTGATCCTTCTGAACCGATTTAAAAATTTGAAGAAAAAAAACATTCTTGATTTCAACGTATCATTCAACAAAGCATTAGAATCACTTTCAATTTCATCATTCATCATTGAACAACACCATACTTACCTGTATGTTTTATTTTTTCTTGTATCTCCACTCTTACTGAATGTCAAAATACCACAATTCTTTTTGACTCATGAGTATGACAATATTCAACTCAGCAAAATCAGAAGCTGAGTTTTTATTATCACTCAGACAACTATCGTAACTAAGCATTGCACTTGAGAGTTATCACCATAGCTATTATCAGATACTTTAGTAATGCTGCTTGGATTACTTTTCTATCCTGTTCAAGTTCGAAATATGGAATAGCTAAATTGAATGAGTCCCGAAAATAGGCAAGAATTTCAACTTATCAAAAATTGGTGACTCAAAACCCCTCATAACTACACATAATAAATGCAATTACCCAATAGTTGGTACTGAGAGAATTTTTTCAAAGTCTTCAAAACCTTTGCAGCTAATTATTCAATTATTTTAGAATTGCTACTCAATCTTCCAACCAAGCAAAATAGTTTGGTTACCTAAGTGTTGGTAATGAGTGAGGAGTAAGTTGTTTTGTCATTATTACATAGCAAAATATTCTGTTACTCTCTACTTAACTAACTCTTACTGTAACCAAGCAAAAGGGTTTGATAAATCCAGAATTGGTGATGAGTGATTTGGTTTTACTCAGCTAAATATTTGTTTACTGCTAACTCATTTTTAACTAAGCGAATTAGTAAGTAACCAAGAGTTCTTGCCTTGTGATTTTGCAATTCAGCTGAGTATTTTGTGAATATAGTGTTTGTGCTAACTCTCCTCATTACTAACCAAGATAGTTAGATGATTCTGATATTGCTGCTGAGTTGACTATTAATCAATTGTTCTACATCAAAGCGCAAGTAAACAATAGTGAGTTTTCATAAAAAGAAATTATATTTCTTCCCAATTAATTGATAGTTTCACATCTCTGAAACCATTTACTCAAATTAGCACCTAATTCTTTCATGCTTGCTGTTTGTTTGATGGCAGAATAAGCAGCAATATCGACGACACTAGCCTGGGATCTACCACATAGCCACTGGGACTTTCCCATCGACTTGTTCAGTGATTGAAATAGAGAGGTCCTTTCTGTTTTCGTCTTCGACCTCACTATCAAGTGGCAGATGTCCAAAAGGGAGTCTATTTCAATGGAGTCTGTGTCTGCTTCATAGTCTAGCAAAGACACTGCAGCTCTGACCAAGTAACGTATCAGGTTGACTTCGCCTACAATAGGTGTGTGTGACACTAGGAGCTCCAAGTTGTAGCCAACTGTGGAACAGAAATCAAATATCATACAAATGAAACAACAATTATGATATTAAGCATTAACACGATCTAACTCTCACCATTTTTCCATATCAGTCTCAAATTTACTGTAGGAGCCCCTGATATCAAATCAGAGTTAACCAGCCTATTTTGTAAATTTGTTGCTTCTTCTGTCAGTGATGGGACACTCGAATGTACATGAGCAGAGAACTTTAGATTCACATTTTCTCGTAGAAATTGTTTCTGAATTACTTCTAAGGAATATGGTGGGTTTGTTGGACTAGCATTCACAACCAGGTCAACTAGTTGCTTTGTCTGGAACAAACAATTCAGAATTTGACACCACAGAAAATGGAGGAAATTATGATATATCTTACCTTTTTGGAAGTGTGCTTTCCTGGAATAGTCAGTTGTGGTATAGAGGGTTTGACTGATGCATTGCTGCTTTTCAAGCTCAATTTAATTGAAAGGATTTGATTTTTGAGTTCCTCTAACTGTTTCAGTATTTCTTCCTGTTTAGCCTCTAGTTCTGCCATCCCTGGGATATTTTGATTATTCTGCATTGGAAATCTGGCATGAATTAATTATTCTTATGAAGATCCTGATCAAATAATCAATATAATAACCATAGCCTTTCAAAAAAATCTAAGTAGGTGATGAACAATAAAAATTAATGAGCAACTTTCGAATGACAAAAAAAATTCAACAGGAGAACATGCATAATAGTTCCTCCTTCATTTTTATTAGTTAGTTGACAGTCGTTCGCAAAAATTGATAACGGTGGTGTCATGCAAGTGCTTTCGATAGTTTTCATGGTTAGTATGTGGTCTATAAGCTCCAAAAATGTGTAAAAAGTCATTAAAAACACAAATATAATCATGGAAATGAATAAAACCTTCAAAAACTGTTTAACCTGGTCGAAAATATCCACTTTATTGTTCGGTACTCCAACGTGATCATGTGAACCATCTACCACTCCATTAGAACTTCTTGAGTGGATATTTTTCAGATTGTACATGCATTTAGGAAGTTGCACTGATATGTTGTGGTGGATGATTTGTTTCGTTCGATACATCTTTATCGGCTCGTTCATGATTTTCGTTAATCTTTATTTTATCGGATTCAGAATAATGCCGAATGGCAAAAGCTAACTTTTTTTTCGTAATTCGTGATGAAATTATTTATGAGTGGTGTCATACCATGGACGTTCGTGAGAGGTATATTTAGATTACAAACAATGTATCCCATCAGAGCGATTGCTGCGATACCATGTGAAATTCAGTCTGAAAATATTTTTTTCAGTGAATTTCATACATGATTTTCTAGTTTCTGATGAAGACAAATGGGGAATAAAAATATTAAATATATTGATTTGCGTCACGCATCACACCACGAGTCGATAATGGTATCAGAATCCGAGGCAAGATTGCCAACGCGGCCACCGCCATATTTATTTTCTTGAGAGGCACTGCGCATAACTCTGCGCTTGCGCTTCATAATAAATCGTCTGTTTCTCTTTCCGGAAATTTCCGGAAATGAGCTAAAATTACAGAAAAATCAAAATAAAATTACAGTAATTAGAGCTTTTATTTTCATGTTGAGTCCTAATTACTAATCTAATCGAATTCCTCAAGAAATTCGTGAAATTTCCCTTGGGTAATTCAAAATTTGGTTTGGCGCTAACATAGCGACATCTTCAATTTATGTTTGGAGTCACGTCGAGCTTGTACCTCGCACGAATCGACTTCCAGATAAACCATTTTATGTGTTTAATGAAAGTGTTTTGCATGAAATACGTGGAATCCCGCATAAATATTGGTTAAAAATTACAAGATTCATCAAATTGTGCATGAAAAGTGAAAAGTTGAAACAATATAGTTGCAAGTTGTCATGGCGGCTATGTAATCGACCAATAGAAACGCTCGATGCGTCGGTTGTTGGGTGTTCTTTTTCGCAAAGGTATCCGCGTCATTGGACTATATTGTGATTCCTGAAGTGAAATCAGTGATTAGTGTTTATCAATTAGCAAAAGATGATGAACTTTCGGGAGGAAGAGTGAATTAAGGGTGAAAATCCGACTGGAATGGCGTAAAATGTGTTTTCTGTTGTTTGTCACGTGACCTACCCGATTATTATGGCGAAACGCTCGTACATCGACCATGGGTCGTTTCAAATGATATTTTGACATTAGTATTGTATACAAGTTTGTTTTCTTCATTCTACCACGTGCATTTTAGCTGGTAATTGACAGCTGATCAAGGAGATGTCAACAAGGGGACTGAAAAAGAGGGGGCGTCCTCCAAAGGTCCAAGTTGCTGAAAGAACCAAGAAATTTCAGTATCACCTTCTCAAAAAGCCTAAATATTTATTGAATTATAAAGCAACAGATTCACAGTCTAGTACTCCATCAGCTTCAAGGGGCTCCTCTCCACAAGAAAGTGAATCCAGCAGGCGTAGTAGCAATAGAATCAGAGGTAAAGATGGGCATAGAGCTAGTAGAAAGTCTGGGTATGTGGGCTCTGCTTACCAGCGGAGAGGCTACAACACCTCCCAGAATGATTATCACGATTCTGAATATCACTATGGTTCTGATTTTGGAGATGATTCCAGTGACAACAAAAGTGATATCGAAGATGAGTTGGGGTTGTCAGAGAGTGAATCAGAGAGATCAGTTGGTGCTCCCAGTAGTGATAGTGACTTTTCATTGAGCAGTTTCAGTACTATGAGTGGCACACCTCGCAAAGGCTTCAATGTTAATAGAGCACCCACCCCTGATCCCCCGTTATGGTTGCAAAATAGGGATTTGCCTCCACTGGTCTTGCCAAAATCATCCGATGATTTACTTGTACCTAAGGAAAGAATTATGGATGTCCTGAGTATCTATGAGGTTTTGAGACATTTCAGAAATCTGGTGAGATTATCACCTTTTCGATTAGAAGACTTTTGTGCTGCAGTCATGAGTGAAGATCAAAGTAGCTTATTAGCAGAAATCCACATTATGCTTTTGAAAGCTTTACTGAGGGAAGAAGATTCCCAGCAAACACATTTCGGTCCATTAGATCAGAAAGATACAGTCAACATTAGTCTTTATTTGATGGACTACATTACCTATCCTGAAGTATTGAGAGCCTATGTTGAGAGTGATAAATCGTTTGATCAGAAAGTGTTGGAAATATTATCTGGTACAGATTATCCGTTTTGTACTCTTGAAGAAAGAATCAAAGTATTACAATTTTTAACTGACCAGTTTTTAATTACTAATCCTGTGAGAGAAGATTTGCTGAGTGAAGGTATGTTATATTTTTCAGATATTTACTTACATCATAGAGTAGTAAGTATTGTCATTTTATAATTATACAAGTTGAGTAGTTTAGGAATCTCAGGAGACATAAAGGTTGATTTTTGTTATGTTATATTCTGGATTTTCTCTCAGAACTTCAAGTTCAAAATATACATTATCTCAATATCAAATTATATATTTAGATATAATTTTGAACATGGTCATTATCATTTACCTGCATATAACAGAAGTAGTCCAGCATCAATTATTGATAAAGTATGAGAGAGGGAAAGGTACATCATGTACCTCAATTTGATTTTACTCATTAAATATGTCTCTTATTACCTATTACTATTTTTATTTGAAGTTAAAAACATTCCTTTTTTTTTTTCAAAAGTGCTCACATCTTTAGATTTCAAATAGGCATCACTATTTAATTGCAATAAAATATATTATCAACACTCTGAATGATAGGAGAAAATATATGAAGTGTGAAAACTACTGAGTATGTGATTTTTTGGTAGTTCAGGGCCCATCAGAATTTTTATATTTTAAAATTTATTACTGAAAGTATAATCATGGGTAGAAGGACCTTAGTCAGTATCCATCGGAATAGAATTTCTATTTTTATTCATCATTATGTCAACTGACACTGGTGAGTGTGTAAAAAGTTCTAGTAAAATATGTACCATTTGATTGTTGTTTTTTTTTTCTAATTGATAATATAATAGTCTTGCTATACTTTCTCCCTCTGCCTCAATTGTTCTCGTTTTTATGATCCTAACAAGACTTCATTGTGATTACACGTAAACGAATATGTTATCATATTACCATATATTGTGTTCTACTAATCACTTTTGGTACTAAATTCATCACCATTTTGACATGAATTCAATATAATTTTCATGTATTTTTTTTTTCAATTGTTCCTCAAACATTCAATATTGATATTATATTTTTCTTTAGATTTTCATTATGTGCTGTGGATTTCAGTATCATTGAGAACAAATTCTGAAAAGAATCACACTGTAGCCTCTTGTTCTCAACATTTTATTATTGTGATTTGATGCAATCATTGTTAGATGAAAATGCATACCAGTTGTCTTTTGGTGGAATTTCTTTGTATGTGTTATCTGTTGAAACAACAATAAAAGCATGTCAATATTTGATATAATCCAAAATAAATGTGAAGAATCTGTTAAAATTCTCAATCTCAACATCCTTGAGTGAATCAGTCCAACACATTTCGAATTTTGCAGTAGTATCATGTTGAAGATCGATTTTTGCTATTGGAAATGTTGAAGGAATGGTTTATAATACAATTTGTATCTTTTTCAATTATAGAGATGAACAAAAGAACAAATCGATGAAAAAGAGGAAATGTTGAGACAAAATTGATGAAAATTTGTTCTCGATGCTTTTGATTATCCACAGGGTGTTATGAAGATTCTGGAATGATTCAATATTATTTCAGCTACTTGTGTGTGAAAAAATTAGTAATGGAAAAATCAGTGACACTTTTTTGCTCTAGTTAAAACGTTTCTTCATAATAAGGTATAATTGATGACGTGTCACATGAAAATTGTTTTGATTTTAGTGCCGATGCACTATGACGATCATTGCCGAGTGTGTCACAAACTCGGCGACCTTTTGTGCTGCGAAACGTGTCCGGCAGTCTATCATTTGGAATGTGTGGATCCCCCCTTGGTGAACGTCCCCGAGGAGGACTGGCAATGCGGGATATGCAGGTCGCACAAGGTGTCCGGCGTGGTCGACTGCGTCCTGGATTTGGAAAAGCAGGGCCAGCTCTCCAGGCAGGAACCACTCGGATACGACAGGCACGGCAGGAAATATTATTTCCTGTGCCGACGGCTCTTTGTGTAAGTGGAATGTTTTATAGGCTAGTTGATATCAAATGCCAGATGGATATTTGTACCAGAAACAGAAATCATCTAAGTACTCCTAAACATAATACAGCATTCTTCGAAAAAGGTCCTCGCTATAAAGCTATCAACTCTCTCAAACAAAGTAAAATTTAAACAGCAGATTTAAAAAAATTCAAATTCTCAGTCATCGGTTACTTGACAGATATATCTTCGACAGTTCTTGATATGTCTCTCTCATTATATAATCATAAGATATAATACTAGGTGTGTTCATTCTGTTTGCAATCTTGTAAAACTATTTAGATGAATCACAATTCATTGTGTAACTTCTCGGATGTGCTGTGACCTCTCTCTGTGGATATTAGGACAATAAAGTATATTATTATTTTTATCATAGATATTTGATATCAAAATTCAAACTATGCCAAATGCTAATTCTGGAGCTGTCACAAAAATTGTCACTATCATCAATTACTATTATAACATAACTATAAGGAATTGTTATAATTCAACAAAGTCTTGAACAGCCTTGTGAACAATTCCATCCACATTATTATGATTTACAAGAAGACATTCCCGATATTTTGGAAACATGATTGTTTGAATTTTATTAGACTATATTTTTCATAGAAATGAGTTTTTGTAAAATTTTGATGACATATCTTTGAAAGTATCAAAAAACTAGTAGCATTGTCTTATTTTATTTAAAAGCTAACACATTTTTTTGATTTTTTGAGTTTCAACTTGACATGGATGGGTTCTAGAGATCCTGACTGAATGTAAATAGAAAAAATGAAATGAAAGCATAATTTCTTGCACCTCCGTTTTTCTAATGAAGAAAAAAAATAAATCATGAAGTTCTTTCTTGTTGTGTTTGGGAGAGTTCTGGAGTTTTCGTTCTTGGATTAGAAAAACTCAAACAACAGCACTCGATGAGTTCCACAGAATATTTCTTCGAGTTACGCAAAGAAAATCATACTTTTCATTACATTTTTCAATAGAGAAAGTACCTATAGTTCCATTGCAAAACACTTCTGAAGGAAGTTTTGAGGAGCCCTTGACGAGTTCTACAGAATATTTTCATTGCGAAACTCTAGAACCCACTGAAATATAATAGAAACTCCAAAACCAGAATACTCCAAAACCAGAGAGAAATTTCTTCCCTTTTTTGAATTGGTCGAATTGGTCTTGGTGGTCATGGAAATTTCAGAAATATTTTTTTCTTTGTTTGCAATAAAGTAATAATAACTCTCGAAGTTAATAGTTGTGGACGGTTGTGATCAATGAAATTCTATTATTTTCATTTCTTTGTATAGCGAGGATCAAGATGGAAAAGTTCATTACTACTCTACTACCCTCCAGCTGGAAGAACTGTTGAAAGTACTGGATTCCAAAGATATGGAAGCTGCAATTTACCGAGAACTACAGGACTATAAAGGCGAAATCTCCAGACAAATGCAGTTAACAGAAAAACTCACCAACCAGTACAAGGGCAACAAGAAAACCTATTTAGACGCCGAGAACTCTCAAATTATTAAAATCAATAAAGAAATCGAGGAAAAGCTAGAGGAAGAAAGGAAGGAGAAAGAGAGACAGAACGCCGAGGACATGGTAGCCAAAATGCACGAAGAAATAACTGATCCAACAGAAATCCCGATGGTAGTCGAGAACACCGAAGTCGTCACTACCAGCACCATCGAAACAACAGAAGATGGATCCACAGAAACGGCCTCGTCTCGGGCAGAAAAAGATCCACAAGAAGACGGAGAGTCGGACAAAAACAAAGAAGTGGTTACCCGATCGAAAACCGGTTCGCTAACACCGCGCACGTTCAACATGGAGGATTTGAGACGGAAAAGCTTGGGGCTGGTCATCAGAAGCGAGGACTCCGACGAGTCTCGAATGACTCGACTGAAATCCAGCCAGATCGCCAGCGGCACTTATCTCTTCAAACTAGGAATGGAGAATACCTACAAGCTCTACGTGAACCAGTTCACTACCAACGTTATCGCTCTCAACAAGCCGCAGAGGAACGAGGAACGAGACAAAAAGCGGCATTTGTCTCACAAGTTTTCGCTCACGCCCGCCTCAGAGTTCAAATGGGTCGGCGTGGTCAGCGGATCCAGGACGATTTTGATGAACACCTTGCGCAACACCATCTTGCAGCTGGAACAGGCCATTCCGTCGCCTTTCATGCATCCCAATTGGCATCTACTGCGCAAGCACTGGTTGACTATCGTCGGCAACTGTCAACAGCCCAAAGACTTCGCCAGGGTTCTGGTGGTTCTGCAGGCTTGCATCAAACCGGTGGTTTTCGCTAACGTTTGGCACGAACAGTTGGGCCACACGAAGTTGGCCAGGATAACCGCAGGCGAGCGCGAGGAACGGAAGAAGATCGAGAAGCGCGAGAAGAAAGAGCGAGAAGAGGAGGAGGAGAGGAATCGGATGATCATCACCGGCTACGTCAAATACACGATGAGTTTCAAGCACCAGCTGTGGAAGCAAAAAGGGGAGGAGTACAGGATTCACGGTAGATGGGGATGGTTGTGGATAAGGACTCCGAGGAATTTCCGGCATGTCGATTCGAGGGAATTAGGTTTGGCTGCTAGTCCTGCGAGAATAATGGTACAGATCAGGGATGCGGAGGGGAATCAAAAAATCATCGCGCTGGATTCGCACATGCACAAATACTTTATGTCTAAAGTAGTTAAGGGTAAAGTCGGTGGGGACGTTGAGGATTTACCGGCTACGTTGAAAAACATCGAGGTTCGTCCAGCGGTGACCCAAGTCGAAGAAATCGATGTTACCAAAGCTCTTCTAACACCTGGTCGATTGTTGTACCCTAAGATAGCCAAGAAGTCGAAGCTAGATGCTCTACTGTCGAGGCGCGTACAGCTGAAGAACATTGAGGAACGTAAAATATCTTTGGTAAAGAGCGAAGAGCCTACGAAGGAAGAAGAAGTGGATGTGGACACGGAAGACGATCCTAACTCTGAAGGCTTGGACAAGCAACTCAACAACATGATGTCCGGCAAGATAATTCTGCCTAATAACGCTCAAGCTTTACCTAATCGCGAAGTACTGAACACTATAGCGAAACGAATACACACTCTTCGCACGCAATACACCTCCATAGCGAGATTAGCTAAAGATTTTCAGTGTTACGTCAAGGGTTGCAACTCCGGTGCAGGCAACAGCATCGAGAACACGTGTTACTCCCCGCTGTGCATCCAAAGGGTCAGAGTGCGGCGCGATTTGTTGAGTTTACTTCGCAAAGCTAACCTAGCTACCAATTCTAACGTGAAGTTGCCTACCATTCCGCTGACGACGCCCGTGAAGAAAACCTCGATTCTCGAACAAACCTTGAAAGCGCCGCAAGTGCAAGTCAAGGAGGAAGTGGTGACAGCGGAGCCTACCAAAGAGAACATCTGTAAAGATTTGATGAACGCCGTGATGACTGCTACTAAAATGGAAGATGAAAGCGGTGCGTACGTTCCTAGCAAACAACCCGAAATCAAGATGGACGTCAAAGAAGAAGTTGTAGAACCCGAGAGTGTAGTTTCAGCTCCGGTGACACCTGTCAAAAAGAGACCGAAGCACGAACCCACGGACGAAGACGAACACATCGACGTTAGTGAAATGTCACCGGACGCCATAAAGGAAATGATACTTGGTGGCAAGTCCGATAGAGGTTACACTGAGAGTAGCACAGTGACTACAACGACTACAGTTACCACTAATACCACCACGGTAGATGGCGTGGTTAAACGTGTATCTGGTAGCGAAAAAATCGTCGATACAGTGACGGTTACTTCGTCTGTCAATGGTGCGGGTACTCATACGATAAAAACTTTGAATGCTAAAACAACTGCGTATAGCGCTCAGCAAAACAGAAGGTTCTGCGCATATAAGATCGGCGTGAAACGCGAGGAAAAAACTGTTAAAACTGAGCACGCTGCCGATGGTACTGAGAGGGTTTATTCGACTACTTCAACTGAAGGGAAAGTCGTTTTGAAGAAAATACCGAACGCTTTGGATATCAAACGCAAGAAGAGGCAGATACTGAAGTATCCTGCATGTTCCACATTTAAAATCAAGAACGTTTCGTCTCTCTTAGTTCTTCCTCGACACGAGGCTAAGAAACTAGCAAGGAACGCTGGTAGAATCCATATATTGGGCTTCCATGCTTTGGCTAAACCGAACAACAGCGTTTGGCCGTATCCCTGTTCCAGACCTTTGTTCAAGACTTGTTGGATTTATCGAACCGTCAATTTAAAGTCGTTATCTTGTGCCGCCCTTCAGTTGAAGATTATGTGGGCGTGTCTTAGATGGGACGATATGCAGACGAAGCCGCCCAATACTGAGGGCAAGCATCAGATCACGACGGAAACTGAGATTTTGTCTTTGGAGTTGTTGAAGCATAGGCATGTGGGGCAGTTCATGGAGAAAACGCAGTATTTGCGAAGGAAAGTGGTCATTCCGTTGGAGTTGCCTAAAACTGTTAGAGGTAAGGTTGAAATGATTCTTTTCTATGTCATGTCTGTAATGAAGTCATTTCAAAACGCTAATCAAATGTATGCTGTTATACTTTCTTGTGTTTATACAACTATAGTACTTGTTCAACACCATATTCTGAAAAACATAAGTCAAACTTCATACTTACAGTGAGTCATGCATCTTTCATAACCATTTAGGAAATTTACTTTCATTTTCTTCTTTGCTCTTTTCTTCACTTCCAGTTGTAGCTTACATTATTTGAAAAAGAAAATATTCTTCTCCATCAATGCATTTTGTGTGATTTTTGTTGAAACTAGAGAAAAGTTCAACAATCTGTAACTATTGAGATATCTTGTCATTTTATGGAATCATTGTTTCAGTAACTGAATTTTACTCTCAATCGAATCTTTTTACAGAAGTCACTTCGATCAGGAGTGGCTTGAGGAAGAGGAAACGACCAGAATCGCCTCAAAACATGGATCCTCAAGTTACAGAAGAATGGGTGGACGAGGATAAATTAGAATTATGGGAAATAAAACAATATGGAGAAAAGTAAGTCACATTCTTCGTTTTTCCTTCAATATCATTACTAACTATTTCTGTGATTACTTACTGGTAGAATTTCAATGATCTTTCATAGGGCACTTATATCAGTCCCAGTCCATGATGAATCAATTCTGAATCAGACTGACATATTGTATACTTTGTATGATTCATCATTTTATATTTTATTATTATTTGAAAAGTTGGTGGACGGACGATTTGGACACTACCAAGATACTCTAGAGAAACTTTCCTTGTTCTAATAGGAATAGTATTAATATAAATATTTCTAACCGAATTCTCACTCTCCCGTCGCAGACTGGAAAAGGCCAACCAGCAGGTGATAACCAGAAGCCGCACCGGCACGCTGCCCGCCTCCAAGCCTCTCGTGGACGGCGGCGCCGTCGAGGTGGGCGGCCGGGGGGCGGTCAGCGGTAAGGCGACCGCCGAGGAGATCAAGGAGAAGATGGAGCAGCAGCTCCGGCTGCAGCGTGCCGCCCATCAGCAAAAGCGCGCCCTGGAGGGCAAAGGGGCGATCGGGACGACCGGCCAACGTAAGTTTTTCTTCTGGTTGTTCGTAGGGTACGGAGAAGAATCGTGGCTTGGGCTCATCAAGTTGACTGAAAAATGCGACTTGATGGTACCTGATACTCGTATGTGCTTCCAAAAGTTTGTTTCAACCGAAAATTATTGATGATTTGAGGGTTCTGTTGGGTATACCCAAAAATGAATAATTATTAGAATAATTGAAATTAATAAACCCCATATAGGTGTTCTGAAAAACATAGAATATCCATATTTACTAGCACTGATCTAGTGAAAAAGGTTTTATATTATTTTTTAGTATTCAGGAACTCATGATATTAGTTGGTAAACTGATGAATCACCCCTAATTCTGCATTCATTGTCAAGATCATACCTAGATGATATACTTTCATGAAATATTTTTATTTAAAAGCTGCTACCACTACTGCTACAATTACCAGTACAGCAAAACCAACATCAACAACTGTTGCATCTTCTTTACCAACCATACAACCCAAAGGTAGGCTTAGAACAATAATAATTCTGCTATTTGGATGTTGTATATTTGTTCTTTTTGTATTCGATTTCATTTTCGAAAATGCCTGGTTCGTGATTAGACATATAGCATGAACGATCAGATAGTAAAGTGAAAGAGTGCAGTTTGAAAAATGTCAATCTGCCCAGACTGTTGATTCCTTGAATCTTTGAGCAGAAACCAGTTGAAATCTGCTTTGATCGATTTTGATCTAGCTGTGAGGTATAAAATAAAACATCATTGTCTGCATGATCTCAAATTCACAAGAAACATTGTCTGGGCTAATGGACAAACTTTTTATTTTATGTTTTGTATTTTCGTCATTATGATTAGGTTATATATGTTGAATATATTATGTTATATTTATGTTATATATTATGTTATAGTGTGAATCATTAAACAACTCCTATCGAGTTCTTTAACAACCGGAGAAATAAAGAGACTGGAAGTTAACAATAATCTTCGGAATGTATTTCAGGCAATCGTCAAAAAAATATATATGCTCTTCTCAATAGCCGAGCAAACCTCTGATGAACTCCTATCAGCCTTGGCAGTTTGACTTGCGAATGAAGTCCAAGGAAAAGAATTTCAGTACAATTGATTCATATTGTTATCTTCTATGTTTTCTGGAGTGTCAACTTCATTACCCACGATCTTTATAGTCTGATCAGTATTTCACTAAATATTTCTCTCAAGAGTTAACCAGAAACTTTCACTTTTTGAAAAAATGGATTTAATGAAAGGTAATTTTTTGAAACTGTCTGCTTGTTCAAATTTTTGATCCATTTACATTTCAGTACTGTTCTAGAATTATCTGTGATACAAGAAATATTTTTTGTAATGTAATTTTCAATATGACTGTATGTTTTACAGTCTACTTTCCCTTTGCTGCCTAGTTGAGCAAATAACTACTTGGTAACATATGCAAGGTGTATATAACCTCACTTTGTCGCCATGCCTGAAGCTCTATTTTATGTTTTTTTACGATGTTATTTTTCTCGTAGATTTGTTAGTGTTAATTGTGGAGATGTCTTCTAGTTTTTCTACTCTCAAATAACTATCAATGCGCGAGCTGTCAATTTAGTTGCTTGCTGTAGATACACCGAAACACTCAGTACGAATCGTTATTTCATTGACGACCGTTTTTTCTCAGTTTCGGCCACGCCCGATGGCCAGATGAAAATCGTGAAAAACGTCATCATGCCGGTCGTCAGCGGCAAAAACACACTCACCTCTCTTCTCACATCCAACACGACCAAATTGGCCGGTAGGAGAATTCTCATGACGAAAGGACCGGACGGTACTACCAGGGTAATAACGGGCACTGCCAATATTCTGCCCAAGAATCTGACGACTACTCAGCAGAGTCTCATAAAGGCGCCCAATCAGGTTCAGCAAACTGGTTAGTTTTTTTTTTTGTAGGTAGACAAGTTAATTTCGATCAGGCTGTAGAATTTGATTCAATTGTGAAAAAGTTGAAACTGCGAAGCTGACAAGCTGACAATCAAGTACAGTTTGTCTATGAAATATTGAAATATTTGTGAAAAACTATACCACATACAGTAAAAATTATCTTTATTATTCCCAAGAAACTAGAAATGTCATGCCCACAACAGAAAACCTAAAACATGAACATGAAGAACAAATAACTAAAAAACTAACAAGTAATAGTTATTAAATTATCATGTGCCTGTGATTGTAGCACCTATTTTTTTGAATGAATTTTTTTTGGATACGTTTCAATTCATCAGGTTGTCAAAATTATGTCATTATGTCAACATTGATTGATCTCCAATGTTTGATTTGCACGGATCGGCAATCGAGAAGTCAATTGTCCTAATTCATCGTATTGGGTTCTTCAAAGTTCAAAATTAGGTGATCAGTGTACCTACGAATTATAATAGCGATTTCCTAGAGAATATTTATGCATTAATAAAATTAAAAAAAAGTTTAATCTCAACGCTCTCTAAATGATCGCAAAAAAGAAGTCATGTAAGTATAGAGGTTATCTTGTTGTCTCTGGAGTCTGTGGTATCATTTTTCCAAGATATTCCATTATCATCCATGTATTCAATGATTTATCTATATTTTTGTAATCGAAATTGACCAGTTATAAACTCGTGATATCACACAAACTCGACACATTACCACATTGAACACGTTTTTGTTGTACAGCCACCACCACCACCACCACCACAAACCAACCACAATCACCCGCCGTCCAACAACAACAACAGCTGCAAACGCCGCTGAAAGATACGCCGCAGCGCGTGCAAATAATGCGCACGCCCGACGGCCGCATCACCGTCAAAGGTCTGCTGCCCGGCCAGCAACTGGTCCAGTATCCCGACGGGAAGCTGCAGGTGCTCACCACCTCGCAGCTGCAGTCGTCCGGACTGGCCAAGGCCGCGCCGGCGCTGAAGACGGTCGTTAAACCGCCGGCCATCGCAGGTAGATCGCATGCAGCTGAAAGTAGTTGTGTTGTATAGAATAGAATAGCTCTTCTTTCTTTTTCTTATGTTCGTTTCAACGCTCCTCGTAAGTCGATAGGGCAAACTGAGACAAAAATTGTCAAATCTGACCTATTTTTCGGTATTTTTAGCAGCTAAATCCGACGCCCTGTCTTCCCCCATGAAACCTATCGTCGGACAACTGCAATCGGCCTTTTTAAATTTCAGTAAATTTGTCGTTTTTTTTTCATATGATGAGAGGCTGTGTAAATCATAGTTCTGACCATTTATTCTTGTGATGGCGACGAAGAAGTGTGGACTAGCTAATGACACGAATCAAAATCTTCCGCGCACTGACGTCAGAGGACCCCCACCCTTTAGGACTCATTCGGATTCTGCGGATCATTTGTTCCTTTCGAATTATTTTTCTATCTATATGATCCATCATATTGAAAATCTCGAAAAATATGTAAGAGTTACTCGAGAGTACTTTATTTGCAGATTCTTGAAATCACTGGATTCTGCAGGGCCCGAACGAAGCGAATATTTGCTCGTGCACGATAGTTTGAAATTGCAATTACAAAACTGATTGTATACATTTACATGGTTTAACACATCTTGTATGATTCTCGTGTCATATTGACGTATCGACGACGAAAAAATTGTCAAATCTGACCAATTTTCCGGCATTTTCAGCGGCTAAATCCGTCGCCCAGTCTTCCCCGATCAAACCGATCGTCGGACAGCCGCAAATTCAGCAAAGCCCGAAGGTGCAGCAGCCGCAGCAGCAAGTGTTGGTCAAGCAAGGAACGCCGATCGTCCAGAAGCTCAACCAAGGCAGCGTCCTGGTCGGTCCTGGCGGTCAAGTTTTGCAGCAGCAAGTCATCTTGGGCACCAATCAGGTGATCACCACCAATCAGAACGGTCAACAGGTGAGCGAGCTTGCAACATCGTCGAGCAGTCATATGCGAAACACTACTGTTCATTCATTTTTCAGCTTTTGATGGGATTTTCTCTCCTCGTTTCTAAAAAATAGAGTAGAAGTTATTAAAAATTATTGCAATATATTTGTAGTAAGGACAGATTTAGGATCTGTCCCAAAATGTCACTGCGCTTGAAATTAAACCTTTAGATACCTAAAAGAGAAATTCTCTATTGGTCAGTGACACCTTGTTTTTGAAAAAATTTTGGAAATACAAATATATTTAATAATAATAAAACCTCTACTTATCTTGGTGGACGTTTCGGGAACGAATCTGCTCCCGTTTTATTATTATTAAATATATTTGTATTTCCAAAATTTTTTCAAAAACAAGGTGTCACTGACCAATAGAGAATTTCTCTTTTAGGTATCTAAAGGTTTAATTTCAAGCGCAGTGACATTTTGGGACAGATCCTAAATCTGTCCTTACTACAAATATATTGCAATAATTTTTAATAACTTCTACTCTATTTTTCAGAAACGAGGAGAGAAAATCCCATCAAAAGCTGAAAAATGAATGTACCACCTCCTCGAAGAACTTACAGACAGTATTTAACTACTATTCATGTAGATGTAGATTGTAGTTCAAAAAGAGCTAGTTCTATTTCCAAATAAAGCACCATATTGATTTTAAAATTGTGTGTTGAATTTCAAAGTAATTTATTTTTATTTCAAAATCGGGAATTTTCTTTTAAAATAGTCGTTCACGTTTCAAATTATTCGTTGAATTAAATCAATTTCAAAAACTAATATTTCAAATTCCGAAATATTAATTTTATGTATTATGATAATTTAATATGATGTATGTTTAGATTTGATGTAATTGAATATTTTCACGATCAATTTACATGATCATGAACAGGTTTTCAACTTATTTGATCCTGTTTTCCTAATAAAAATTTTTTGTGAATATTATTATATATCGAAAAATTGTATTCGTTATTTCACAATATAAATTGAACGAAATGAAAAAAAAATAATGAACTTTTGCGTCCATTGACACCGTCATAATATAGATTTCTATTCTGAAATGATATGAGAGTTGACTTCCCGTTAGCGCCTGCTCAGTGACCCGCCCGCCTGGCGACAAAGTTGTCCCTCGGCGCTAAAATGCTTCTTCACGCCCCTTAACCTGTTTAAACTATTAACGTCGTATAATCCTTGATTTTCATGTGTCACATAGTCAATAAACCCATCTATCTCTTTCAGGTCATAACAAATCAAATAGTGGTGAACAACCAGAACCTCGCTCAGCAGCTGGCCACCGGCAAGGTGCAAGTGGCGACGATCAACGGGCAGCAGGTGCTGATCCGGCCCACCGGCAACAATCAGGCCCAAGTGGTGGCGCAGCTGACGCCCGGCGCCGTCACCGCGCAGGCGGTGCAGCAGCCGGCGCCGGCCGCGAAGCCGCTGCCCAGGCTGGCGCCCGAGGCCGCCCCGCCCGTGTCGGTGGGGCAGCAGGCGCAACAGGTGGTCGCGCAGCAGCAGCAGCAGGTGGTGGTGCCGCAGAGTCCGGTCAAGGCGCAGGTGCAGGATAGCAATCATATCGATTCGGTGAGTGTTGTTTGTGCTGGAATTTCTTTCGACTAGTGTGGAATTTTGATGCATTTTTCGATTTATCGATGTCGAAAAATTAATATTCAGGAATGACTAAGTGCCTAATAAATTGCCATCTATCATTGAATTGATCACAAAATTGTTCCAAAAAGGCCAATCACAAAATTTTACTGAATTTCAAGTCTTATTAAATACATGAATGCTAGCCTGCAGGATAAAAATATATTTTTTTTTTCTTATTCTTTTGACGACTAGCTATTACGTTACTGTAAGTATCACTTACCGTAGCCATTTTCTTCAAATATAGACTATTTCATGAAAGTCACGACTCATTCCAATAGTCTATTAGCCTCATCCTAGCAATAACACATTTTATGAATGACGTAATTTTTTTTTTTTAGGCAACACTGGAACAGCTTCTTGCCGGCCAACCACCTGGTACAGTTATCAAGTGCGTAACCGCCCAAGTTATTCAAACTCAACAGGGACCGAGAATCGTTCTGCAAGGTCTGCAAGGCGCCGATTTCACTCCGCAACAGTTGGCAGCAGTGCAGCAACAAGTCAAACAACAACTGTTGAAAGGTAAGAACAACAACTATTTTTTTATTTTTCGATTGAGTCTTTTGAAACCTTGCACTCTGAATGAAAATTGAACGAGGAATTCGACCATGTGCCCGAAAATTTCGTACGACTTACGAGATGTCGAGCTCCAAAGTTCTGAGTATGCTTTTATAGGCTATAAACACGCTATAATTTCGGAAAGAAGCGTGAAATCGGAAAACGATTTGCCTTTGTGGTAGAAAAATTTCTACGCATTCGATTGGCTGGTCGATCGAATCCTCAAGTCTTACCGTTCCGGAGATATCTAAAGTGGAATGTGTGCGTGTTCGGCCTAAAAAAGCATCTTGGAGCGAAATGATTCTGTTATTTTCTATCAGAATCCTATACTAACCTAACTTTTCTTTGCAGCCCAAGCGTCGACGGGCAAACAGGGCGTGCTGGGCCCCACCAAGATCTACCTCGCCGTCCAGCCGGGCGGCCAAGAGGCGGCGCCGACGACGGACCCGCCCCCCGCCAGCGATCCGCCCCCTCTCGCGCCCGTCCAGCAGCTGCAGCAGCCGCCCGCGGCTTCGGCGGCAGCGGTTGTCAAGCTGCAGAGTCCCGTCAAACAGGCGCCGCCTCGGCCCGTCCAAGCACAGGTATGCAATTCTCCGCGAACTCCGAAAGTCATCGCCCAGCGGGTCGATCAAGTGCTTTGGACGTGATTTTCCCTTTCTATCGAAGTTTTTCATTTGCTTGAATCTCTTCGTCTCCTTATTCTCTTCCTTGTCTTGGCCTATTCTCCTTTCAACCTCTTTTTCCTCTTCATCCACTTCATCTTCTTCTTAGAATCCTGTTCTCAACCTATTCTTATTCTCTTCTTCTGTGTTTTTGTTCTGAATAAAAACATGTGTGTCATTCCTGCTTGTTTGATGCGCCTGCTTGTTTGTTGTTTCTTCCTCTTAAGCTCTTCTTCGTCTTGACCTCTCCTTCCTCTTAATCTCCTCTTCTCAACCTATCCTCAATCGCTTTTTCTATGTCTTTGTTATGAAGAATATCATTGGTGTCTTTCGGGCTTGTTTGATGAGTGAGTAAATTGACAGGTTTGGTCAGTCAAATAACGCTTGTTTATTGATCATTTCATACAGTTGAGATTCTCAATATTGCTATAAAAAAAAACTATTGGAATAAGTTCAAAACTCTACAGAAAGCAAGAGACAAAATACGGTAGAAACAAGTTGTTTTTTGTCTGATTCTTGTTTGATTAAAATGAACCACGAAACGGTTACTTATAGGACTATACAAGTTTGAACTTTCTGAACTTATATGAACAAGATCATTTTATTGGCACTGTTGGAAAATCAAATAATAGTAACTCGTATTCCTAAACTATATCACTACTGAAAAACGTTAAATATTGAAAACGTTCAGGATGATTATTTAATATTGCATGGAGTCGGCTTTTTTGAATCGAGGAAATCAATTTGAAAATTTCAGAATTTTCAAGGATGTATCATTTGAAAGTACGATCTATCTGATTTTTTTATTTTTCGTATATTTTTGCGATCCGTTTGGCAAAATGTTTTTTTATGTACATGTTATGTGTCCCCATTTAAAGATTGGCAAATAGATAAAAAAGTAATTGGAAAAATTGTTTTAAAACAAGTGCAATATTCATGTAGAATATTTGATCAAACATAGGAACGTGGTGAAAGTTTTCTCTTGATTTTGATTACCTTTGATTTTTTTTTTGTTTTGAAGTCTCAATTTTAATTAATTTTAATTAATTTTAGATGGAGATATTTCGATAGATAACTAAGAAATGTGACGCAAAAAACTTATGTTTCAGTAATTTTATGCATGTCATTTTTTCCCCTTGGTAATGGATGACAAATCATGAATCGAATATCATTAGGTATTCAATCCTGGTCAGTTTACTCACTTATCATTGCTACATTATCTTTGCACTATTAAGATTAAATTGTTTATCTGTACTTCGAGTATTTCGAGACGGCAGAATAGTATATGTTGTTCATTTAATTTATAATATAATATATCACATTTTGTTTTATAGAAGGGTTGACACTATAGCAATGGAATTTTATTAATAATCAGCTGGAACACAGACCTTTTCTGTGTTTATAATTAATATGTTGAAGTCATCTAATCTAGTCCACACACAATTTCATATTGTATTTTGAATAATTTAATTTTGTAATTTGAAAAATAACATAACTAGCTTGTCAATTGAAATATTCAACTTAGATGTTTGTTTTTAATAATTCTTTTTTCAACAGCAATCGTTTTTTTTTTTAGTAATACCAAAATATCTTTGAATGTTGTGTGAATTTGTTGCATGTAATAGTGTCTCGTGAGTATGTGCCTTCATGATTATCATTTTAATAAATATTATTGTAAATACATTTGTTTTGCTTTGTACTAACCTGCTAACATCTCATTTATGTTGTCTAATAAATCTGGAGAAGGTGTGATCGAGTCTTATATAATTCATCGACCAGAAATCACTCCACTAAGAGGAAATATGTGTGCAATCAATCTAAGTTAGAACAGGAATTCATTGAGAGAGATTTATCTCAATGGTGTTTGCAGGATTTCATCAATGTTATTCAAAGAAATTAATCAGTGTCACTATTGAAAGATGAAAAATGATTATCAGAGTGTCACCTTCATTGAAACACTCAGGAAAAGTTATAATGATGAATTGACAATGACTTGGTAATGCAAAAAATATTGTCCACTGGTAGTTTCTTTTTGCAGCTCTCCAGATTTTCAATTCAATTATTATTGTATAAAATGAATTGAAATAGATGCATTATTTATATACTTTGTTCACTGTATACTATGTTGATTATCCATATATTCGACCTCATTCAACATGTTCTTCAATCATTAGGATATGAACAGAAGTGTTTTGAACCAGTGTAAAGTGTAATCAATCCATTGTTTTATTTTATCTGGTGAATCTATACAGTATGTAAAAGCCAAACGGAATAAATTCATTATTTTGGTTCCTGTACATATCTATAGAAGTCTTGTGATATATCGTTTGAAAAGTCTCTTTATTCTCCATTCAAAAATGTTATCGTTTTCGAGTTTATTGCAACATAAACATAGAAAATGTTACAAATCACAAACTAGAACCTTGGGGAAATGTAACTACCTCAAAAATACCATATAGGGACATAACCTACCGTTCACACTGTTTACAATGTGAAAAGTACTAACTTTCATCAATATTCGATGAAAAACTAGATAAAAAACTGGAATCCAACATAAACCTTGTTAGGAAAGTGAGTTGCCATAGTAACGTGTTTGAGATGATCTGAATTGCCATGGTGACGTTTCTGAAATGTCGAATAAATTATAGATTGTTAATATGTGACTGATCAATTGATACATATCCGTATGCTGAACTTCTTTTTGGTTTTGTGAGTTGAAAAATACATTTATCAACGGACCTATTGCATACCCTATGAAATGGATAAGTAGGCAATTATAATCAACTGAATGGATATGAATTCCACCAGTACCCATATTGAAAGTTACCATGGTAACACTCTGTTGAATCTGTAAAATAACAACAAACAACTAAAATAAATCATTGAGTAGAAGGGCCGTGACATTTTGGGGCAGATCACAAATCTGTCTGTCCTTTCTACAAATATATTGAAATAATTTTCAATAACTTCTACTTTATTTTTTAGAAACGAGGAGAGTAAATCCACAAAAAGCTGAAAAATTGAAAAAATAACTTTTCAACTCAAGTGGACTTTCTTACTGTTCAATATTTTTTATTTTTTTATGATTTCTATGTCGTGAAAGATATTGTTGATTCGATGGAGGTATACAAACTGTAATAAAATTTCTTCCAAAATATAAAAGTGTATAGGAAAATTCAAGCTGAGTGGAAAGCGGAAAGTGACACACACGTGTTCAAAACTTGACAATAAAGTTTCGTTCCAAGATGCCGCATTACACACAACATTACAACAATAAATCAAAGCTCATTGAAAATCATCTTTTTTGTTTTGAAGGTAATTGTGTATTTGTATTGCCTTGTAGAATTCAGGAATTTCTCTGCCTACAAACGTGGTACATCGTTTAATTGAGAAAAAAGGTTGAATCCTACAAGGCAGTACCTGTTTACTTAACCTCACTTCACACAATTTCACTTTTACACTATTTTAATTGAATTTCAGACACGCATCTGCTCATAAGATGCTCACTGAAACTTTTCATATTTCAATATTTCTCATGATTCACACAATTTCACCATGTTTCGAAACTAGAGATGAAACTTCTACACACAACAAACAAAAGTAGGACAGCCATTAGAACAGCCATAAGAACTATTTCTATTCTTTATTTTTCAAGTTTAAAAATTGCGTAAGAACAGGAGGCCGACAGTCATGCTCTAATGTTCAAAAAAGTCCAGCAATTGAACTGCAAGCAATTTCTAGCAAAAAGTCTGTGATGTAATATTCAACTAATATTTGATTTTTTTTCGTATTTATTCAAATTTACAATATTCAATATCTATCTGAGGGAGTACAAATATTCACGAAATAAAACCATCAAATGCATTTTCAATTTAAAGATTTGTCGATTTTGGTTCCATTATATATACTCAGATTGAGATCATCAATCTTGAATTTTAATGAAGTTAATACAATCCATTCTCAAGAAACATGACAATAAAATTTATTGATAACCTTCTAAATCAAATATAGGCAAACGATCACATTTGAATCATTTTATACTATACAACACACTACCCAATGATTAGTCTCAAGAAATATTTGCTCAGAACATTCTGTGAGGCAGAAATCATCGATCAATGAAATCATCAATTTATGTTCATATTTCTGTTATGAACAGCAATGTTTCTCGGTATAATAAACAATAATAAGGAAAAAATAATGACAAAGTGAATCAAAATCGAATATTTTCAGGCTCAGGCGGGCGAGAATGCCGCGACGCAAGGTCGACAGATCCTCGTCAACGGTCAGCAGTCCCAAATGGCCGCCCTGCTGCAAGCCGTGAAGAGTCCCCCCGGGGCTCCATCGTCTGCCCCCCAGGCCTCCGCGCAGCAGCAGGTCGACGCCAACAAGCAGTTCGTGGTCACGCCGGACTATATCCAGCAAAGTATGTTGATTTATCAACCGTCTGTTATCGTGTTTAACCCGAATTGCACGTACCCATTGCAAAACGATGTTCGGTTTTACGATAGATGAACTTTGACGATGAGCAAGGGTTCTATTGAGTTTTTCGAATAGTTGATGTCGACGGTGCGGTTGGTTTTGTTTCGACTGATTTTTCTGTGATATTTTCCTCTGTTGGAGACGAAGACTGACGTCTATGGGTTTTTTGTTGATTTGTTTGTCCCGCTGTGGCTTCAATATTGCTATATTTTGAAATGTGTAATAGCATATGTGATAACATCCTAATGAAGATGATTATCATTGTCTTGACGATGATTGATGATTGGCGCAGTCGGTAGGATACTTTCTTGTAATGCATATAGCTTATACAACATGCTTCACACGACTGACAAGAAAAACATTCTGAGGAAGGAATCCCACGTATGGAGTGACTACAAATAGAGATTACTGCGAGTCAGAGTGCGACACGGTACCTTCAATGTTGGCAGCTCCTGGAAACCTCGACGATTTTCTACGAGTGAAATCACACGATGAAAAAGGGAGCAAGAAAACATTGTACATAAACGTATCGCATTCTGACTCGCAATAATGTCTTTGTGAGTTCACTTCATGACCAGGCATTGTTACGAGAAGCTGCCTCAAACAAGACGATTTTTTGTCATTGATGGCGTTTTTTTCATTGTCAAGACAATAATTTATAATCTCCACGGAATGTTATCCCATATGTTGCTACAAAATGAAACAGAGGACATAGTCGAGATCGGTTTTCGATCTTGATTGAATCATTAGCGAAATTTGGGTGTATTGCACAGCGAAGCGATATCTAAAAACGTAATATAAGGCAAGGAAATCAGTTCCTAATGAGATTCATTCAAATAATTAATTGTGACGAAATAAATGTGTTTTCTCAGAATTGAACCGTTCAACATAGACTAGTGATCTTGATAACAGTTGGCATGACAAGCGTCATTAATGTCAAATTTGTTTGGGTTTATGGAATGAATGACATTTCGAACCTCGTATATAACTTCTACTGATCCAGAGTTATATCATTCTGAGAAAAAACACTTTTCTCATGGTTTGCTGTTTCAGACAACTGTTTCAAATGCAAGTTGATCTCAGGATATAACCTGCTGTATGATTTGTCAAAGAGTTTTATGAACATGATTGCGTGTTCTGTTAAGATTATCACTCACTGAATCAGTATTTTTTCTGAAAAACAATGCAAATGCAATGCCCAGTCAGATTGAATTTTCTCTGTTTCTTATGTTCGGCAAATCTTCCGTACTATTTTGCTCGTTGAGTAAATTTTATAGTTACCAGTGTAATTCCTAGATTGTATCGTAACTTTTTATAATAAAGTTGTTTCAAAAAATACCAGCTTGTTTTATTCAAGTGAACCCTTGCTATTCTGTATTTATTTTTTCTTATACACGTTTTGCTTTGGGTGTCCCTTTTTCTTTTATACCTATTATTTTTTATGTTTCGTTTATGATTTCACTACGTTTCAAGACTTATTGGGATTGATTGTGTGATTGTGTTTGGAGGATTCAGAATGATCTTTTTTGAATCCATTAGTACAGCCATAGGCTGAAGAAGACAACACCATTTCGAACAAAATTTTGAAATTCTTTCTTGACTGGATGGAAACAACCGGCTGAACCAACTAGTATTATTTACCAATTTTTAATGTTCAAACAACGACTAGAATTGTGTCTCTCTAATTTCATACATTCATGGATTAATAAACATCGCTAAACAATAGATTTGAGTGAATAATCTTACAGTATTAACTGGATTTGATGCATGGCACATCAACATGTTTTGCCAACAGTCAGCTGCGACTCTTTCTTATTGTCGTTTCAATTCCTCTCTCTCTTCAAGCTCGATCTAGTAGAGAATATATAATATCATATCTTTGATTATTACTAAACGCACAAACACCATACTGGTTCACCTCGTGCAAGGAAAGTTCCTCGAGGAAAAAGGCGAAAAGAGAATTCCTTCACTCTGTCACTCTCCCGCAGCGATAAAAACCGCCCTGAAGCAAGAGAACCTGAACCCCGAGATCGAGGAGAAGCTTTTGCAGCTGCAGCGCTATCAGGAGCGGCAGATGACCGCGAAGGAGTCGGAGCCGTTCGCGCCGCAGCTGCAGCCGCCGGTGCCGAAGCTGGCCAGCCAGCCGATCGTGGCGGCGCGGCCAGCGCCGGTCGTCGCGCCGGCGCCGGCCCGGAAGCGGCAGCTGAGCGCGTCGAGGAACGACGACGCCGACTGGGTGATGGAGACGCCGAAGCGCAGCAGGCCGAACAGGGGCTCGGGCGGGACGGCGGGCGTGGGCGGGGTCGAGGTCAAGAAGATGAGCGAGATCGAAACGCCGTGAGTATTTTGTTTTGCAGAATATGAAATTTCAAAATGTCTTCAGAGTAAAAATTGTGGTCTTTGATAAATTTTATAGGAGTTACAAAAAGAATCGATTGAAATATTTTTGACGAAATTAATGAGAGAACCAATATTATCGTCAGGTAATAGCATATCAGCGGGCAATATGAGCGAGCGTTATAGCTCTTAACACACTAGGGTATTTACGTTTTATTTTCAATATTTTTTTAATATCTCTTGAGTTTAGTAGTATTTCTGATGATTTACACAAGATATTTTTATAGACAAGAGCAAATTAAGGAAAAAATTTTGTCTCCCAGAAGCAGAGTGAAAATCAAGGAAGTTACGGACTCTGAAAAAAAAGTTACCAACATGAAAACAAAGATTATGGTTAGTTTATTCAGGCAGAAGGAGTTATTGAAAAAGGACATCTTGAGGAAAAGAGCACTTCTGGAAAAAGAACTGCAATTCGAAATTCAGGTGAGTGATCTTTCTGAATATCATTTGGTAACGAGAAGTAATTTTTTTTTTAATTTTTTCTGAGCAGCATATCTGAGATATTGGCTGTATGAAAAGATCTGTGACGCCCTGTATTCATCCAAGTTTTATATTTTTCAATATTTTCTTTTTTTCCAAGGTTTCTTTCATTTTAATAATTTAACTATATAATTTTGATAAAATTTGTTATACATATATATCTGGCATTACACTTCACAATTCAAAAATTGCAAGTTTCCATTTGATATAGATTGAAAATACAAAAATATTCGAGTCTTAATATCCATTTTTTGTTGTTTGTCCTATGGGAATAAAGTGATCTTGTTCTCTCAATGTCATTTGGGACTTTATCATATAAGAGAGGAATTGAATACTTGATACTTAATTTCTGCGTCCAATTGACCTACTTTTGTTTTCATTTTTTTTCATTTATGTTTTTTTGATTGAATGTTTTTCTCGAAGCGGGAAGTGGCCGAAGAACTGGCCGCCCGAACGAAGATCGAACGGACGAAGCAGGACGAGGTGCGGACGGGCAGCAGCAAGCGCAAGAGCGCCGCGACGGCGACGACGGCCGCCGTCCATCCGGCGCCGAAGGGCGCCGTCGGCAGGCACCGCAAGGGGGCGCACAGGCAGACGGCGCCGCACCGCGTCGACGCGCCGCCCGGCGTCAGCACGAGCGCCAAGGGCGGCCTCAAGCGCGAGAAGGTAATTTCTCTCTGTTTTAGCACTTCAATAATAATAATGATGATGTACATAGTTGTTTATAATAGGGATAATCGAATGAACAAATAATACACAAATAACGAATACAAAAAAAAGTGCAACCTCTTCATATCGTCATCCTGTATCTTGTTTCTGATGCAGTTTGCCCCACCGGGAATCCTCTTGAATTTGAATACACGAATCCGTGTTTTGGAAGGGGAAGTGGTTTTACAGACATCGGCTTATCTTGCGGGTTTCACTTTGGAAAGAAAACCACAAATTCACTTGGATTGCACTGAAATTTTGCAGGCACTTTCTCCGTTGACATACTAATACACCGTTTGATTTTCTGTATTCTAAGCTGAATCACCCTGCGTTTTGCATTTTTATCTCCAAATAACTTGTTAAAAAAGAAGTTTTCCATTGTTTCGAATCACTGTGTCAATAATCGTTCGACTGACTTTCCTTATATTTTTTTTCAACTAGGTGTATTGCATCTGTCAGACGCCTTACGACGAGACGAAATTCTACGTGGGTTGCGATCTGTGCAACAATTGGTTCCACGGCGATTGCGTTGGCATAACGGAGGAGAGCAGCAAAACGTTGACGGAGTTTATTTGCAACGAGTGCAAGCAGGCCCGAGATACACACAAGTTGTATTGTTTGTGTCAGCAACCCTACGACGATTCTCAGTAAGTTTCGTGACAACACTCGGAAGTTTCCGTGAACGATACGACATATTTTTGGGAACATTTGTCGATTACAATATCAGCTGGAAAATTTGATAATAATAATAATTTTTTTCTAATCCCAAGAAACAAGTTGTGCGAGTTCATAATAGCGAACAGATGAAATAATAGTGAACGACAGAATATAATACGATATAAATTCATGTAAATCGATTTTCTGATTGACTGATGACATGAAAAAACTTCAGACAAATAAGTATTTCTTCAGTTCCTTCCTTATATATTTTTGAGCTTTGTTGGCAATTCATTATGGAGCATTGTTCCTCTGTAATAAATAGAATCAGATTTAATTTCGGTGAGAGAAAACAATTGTCTTGTTAAATGCGAATTTTTGCTAATATTGATGTTGAAATTCAAATAGGAATGTTTATAATTATGTTTCACAGAATGAATGAAAGCTAACATTTTGAAGTTGTATACTGAATGGGGGTCTAATATTTCTTTTGGTTTATAAATGGTTCTAGATAATCCTTTTATACATCTTATCAACTTTATCTTTGCTTAGATTGTAACAACGTCTACTTCTAGGTTCTACATATGTTGTGATAGATGTCAAGACTGGTTCCACGGAAGATGCGTTGGCATTTTACAATCGGAAGCGGACAATATCGACGAATACGTATGTCCGAGGTGTCAGAGGAACAATTCCGTTAATTTTGCTAATATGAAGGATTTGGCACAAAAAGACTTCGAGGGGTTGAAAAAGCTCATCAAACAGTTGCAGGTGAGCAGCATTAATTTGTAGAACATTGAAGTCTAGTGGACGTCGAAGTAATTTTAATAGTTTTCGATGATGGCCCTAATTACTTTGAAATTCCATGATGGTTGAAAATACACCTGTATTTATTATAACGTAATACTCAACTTACATGGAAATCAGTTTATTTAATTTTTTTTCAGGTACATAAAAGTGCCTGGCCATTTATGGAACCTGTCGATCCAACAGAGGCACCTGATTATTACAAAGTTATCAAGGAACCGATGGGTGAGTCTATATTTCGATAGACTTCAAAATAGTAGGAATCATATAACAAGTTTATTCAGAAATGTTTGCACAATATAAGTTTGAATTATTCAGAAGGTTAGTTGTGAAGGTAGAGGTGAATTCCAAGATATATCTATTTCAACCGAACAAGAAGCAATATTATTGTTTCCGTTCATTTTTCCGTTGATTCTTTTTTTTTTTTGGTTGTTACCTTTTTTTCCAAGATCTTCATATAACTAGAAAAGGCCATCTTCAGTGAGAATATGTTCAGCTAATTTCGACTTGTTGATATATCTTTCCTTTATATTGTTCTAATGTTCTTTCATCCTAACTGATAGAGGTCTGCTATCTTCACCAATTCCCAAATAATTATTTTTAGAAACGAGGAGAGCAAATCACAAAAATCTGTAAAAATTTTTAATTGTCATCAAGTGAATCAATGATGCCACTTTTTGTTTCCTCAGATCTGCAGATGATCGAGGGTAAAATAAACGACCAAGCGTACACGAAGCTCAGCGAGTTCATCGGAGACATGACTAAAATTTTCGACAACTGTCGCTACTACAACCCCAAAGAATCTCCGTTCTACAAGTGCGCGGAGACCTTGGAGGGGTACTTCGTGAACAAAATCAAATGTCTGAGAGACAAACTGTACGAAACTAACAAATAAGCTAGCCACCTTTTAAAAAGAATTTTTATTAGCATGTTAAGGTTTTTTTTTCAGCGGGTCTGAACGATCTCAGCTCTACCGAAATGTTTGCGTGGTGTTTTCGAGCATGTTCTGCTCAGAGTCTAAAGTGTACATATATAGTTTGTGAATATGTGTATGATTTTTTTTTTACTTTGTAATTACTTTCGTAACTATTGAGTTAATATTTATTCTCACAGAGTATTTAAATGATGCATTGGAAAATTTGTTTGAAATCTGTAATTATGGCCGATTAAATTGTTTAAGCTTTAAACGAATTGATTTTCAGTAACTTATTCGCATTGCATCGTGTAGTATTTTGAAAATACGATTATATATATATATATTTATATAAATAGAAAGTACTGTCCTAGGTAGAGTGCCATTGTAGATATTTGATTGAAGGTTCATCAGTTTTTTTTTTTCTTTTGAGGAATTCGACATTTATGTTTGCACATATTTCAGATTTTTATATTCTGTCGTTAATAATTATCGACTCTGTTTTATTCGAGAAATAAAACGTTTTAAGACGGATCAAATTTATTATTACATGTTCACACAGAATTCCACGAAACAGGGTGATTTTTTAACTACTGGTGAATATTTTCAGTGTCAACACACTTTTTCAACTTGATTTGGCTAGTTTAGGAAATTGACATGGAGAAATATATCTCTTATATTCGAGTATTATTCGCGGTACAATAATACAGTGATTGATTGATTCTCATGTCTCCAAAATTCACGGTTGCATTCTTTGGGTCAAAATATGAAGAAAAAGTTCCTTCAATCAATTGTCCGAAAACGCTTTTTTTGAGATATGGTGTGCCAATTTTTCGAAGAATATTTACCGCTCGATAAAAACAATTTATCCCGTCAATTTTCAAGCTATTTTATCATGATCATTATCAGAAAGATTTATAAAAAATCGAGAAACTATTCAAATCATCCGAAGCAATATTTAGGTATGTACCAAATACTTTCAAATACTAAAATATAAGCTTTCAACAACTTGTACATCGGAAAGAAACGTTACAGGACGTATAATAGGGATTTTTATTCTGACCTGAGGTTTCTGATATTTCAACAACAATTAATCAATCATCCATAATGATACAGATTATCAGAAAAATCTGTGAAAGGTATAAAACGAAATTCATCATATTTCGAAAAAAAAATATATTTTCTTGAGGTATGTCCTGCCTCACTCGAAATTAGTTCAAGGGTTTTGTAGTTTAATTTAAAAATAAACAACAATAATGGAATATATCCTGAAATACAGCTTGTGTCAATTTTCTCCATTCATGGTTTCATTCCTTGCGTCATTTTCAATATGAAAAAAGTCAAAGTAATGAATGTTCCTTTCCTGAATCCAATGAAAACTGGAGGTGCGATGTAAAAATTGATACAGACAATGAGGGTAATATTGCATAAATCGTATAAAATATAGCAAGTAAATCAGATTGATTGGATTTCGGGCAAAAATATACAAATAACAGAATTTGTTTCATTTCTGGATGAAAATGGTTTATGAGGAAGTTTTATTTCACTTCAGTCAACAGCTGCCTCAATCGGTCCAAGAAAATATCAGCATGATGCTCTTGGAAGGTCAAAGCAGGCCTCAATCTTATAGAGTGGTCTCCACATCCACCACTCAAAATTCCTGCAAAATATATGCTTGATAATGATGCAAATAATGATAAAAATGATGACTTACTCTAGTATAATGGGAATTTGGGGGTCTGAATGAAATTCGTTTTCAAAAAATAATCGTATGGATATCGCATCAACGTTTTTATACAATGCATAATCATCAATATTAATACCTACTGATCTATTTGTGATTTTTCTGTCGTTATCCAACGAGTAACATGTGATTTCCCATATATTTGACAAAATGTTGATATCAAGTAGGCTGTACTTCAAAGTTTTGACCGAATAAGAGCCATAATCTCTACATCGAGTTGCGAGCCAATATCACTCACCTTTCTTCTTCAGTCCCGCTACTATCTGATCCCTCAATGCTGGTGAGGCAGCATTCACGGCTAGGAAGGTGCCCCTTCCTCGGACGGAATCCAACAGATGCGGAAACTCTTTCTCCAGGTCGAGCAATCCCGATTTCAATCTCGCGCCGCTCCTGTTCACTTGGTCTAGCAGGTTTTGTTGCTTGAGGACATTCAGGAATGATTCCAACAGGAGCAGCTTTCCTGGGTCTCCCAGCCAAGTGTTGTAGATTCTGTAGGCTTGTTGAGGTCTGTGAACGATGTTAGGTTATGACGGATGTTATCATCGAAGGATGTAACCTTATGAAATGGCATTGAAAGCCTCAACAACAGGAACAAATTCATATTTTCTATACTATCGAAATTTTCATTTATAAAAAGCTGAAGTCAAATGTTCATATTACTAGAACAATATTATCACTTGTTTGATCGTGTTGTACAACAAATTATAAGGAAAAATTCACGAATGATCACCTGATGATTTAAAATCACTAATGCCACTTCACCAATTCCATCCAATTTTTTATATCTTTTTCTTTTCTTGATTATATTGTACTTCGATATGTAATTTTTGTATAATTGACTATTCAGGATTTTTATTTCCATCGATTCCTTAACCATTTATATGATGTCATACCATACTGCTGATTACAATATCCAAGAATGTTACAATGGAACTTTCTCAGTAGATGACATTTTCATTTTGTATATTGGTTTTTGTTTTGTTTGTTTTCTTTTCAGATGAACTATGAATTATGGAAATTTGTTTGTTCAGTTCGTATATTTCATTTTGTATTCTTGATTATCATACAAATTGTCATGCTTTCGATAAAAAATGTTTCTCTTAGACCCCATAATATTTGCACAGTTCTCTCTTAAAAATAGTATATATTTTTAGAATGAAGATATTTCGAAGATTCAAGAAGAGAAATATTTATTGAAGATGAAGCTTGAATAACACATATGTAGACAAGTGCTTATATCGTTGAATTTCTCCACAGAGTGTTGAGAATATCAGAGTGAAGTTCGGCTTTCTGTACAACAAAAAAAATTCATTAGAAACTTTCTATTATGCGATTTCAATATCCTATGATGACAAAGATAAAAACGTTTACAAATTGACGAAAAATAAAGTATATCCACTTTTTTTCAGGAGTACATTTACCTTTGATCGAGTGCATGGAAAAATCCACCTGTCAGCATTTTCTTGCTGAAGGTAACAATATCTGGAGGAGAATCGAGATTGAAATGTTCGTGGCACCACATTTTGCCAGTTGCCCCAGCTCCAGTTTGTACTTCATCCATCAAGAATCCGGCACCTGGAAATTCAACGAAATTTCGTTGCAGTCACACAAAAAATGTCATGTTAATTTTCCAATGAAATATTCATCTGTATCCAAAATAAGTCTGCCTACATGTTTTGCACGAGAATTCAATTCAAATTTGGATTATTCAATGTTTTACCATGTTTTTTGGCTATTCTTTGTAGCTCCTGGAAAAATTCCGGTGATGCTTCATTGTCTCCTCCTTCTGACTGAATTGGTTCGATGACTATACCTGCTACTGGAACGCCTGCAAAGAGTTCATAACGCTTGATTTTTAGTCTTCTGGATGAAATTTCAAAAGATCCCGAAGAAAAGAATAGTTACTGAGAATTTTAGAAGCTCTCAAACAAGGGTTTGCGGCATTTGAATCTTGAAAATTGTTAGTATCACTGTCAGGCATTTCTTTCAGAATATTCCTCAACCTGTGACATGATAGAAATCAAACGAGCTTTCCAAAGCAACAGTATACAGCTCTAAAGGTCATGATTTTGAACCCTGTCACGACTGATGGTTCATGATTTCCATCCTGCCGTGGTAGTCTCGGTACCCCAGAAGTGGTTCGGAGTCCACCATAAAAAATACTCCCGAAGAAGCGATACATAAATTGAAAGAAAAATATTCATACTGACCTTTCTTCTTATACTTTTCTATCAACTCTTCCACTTCTCCCAGACACCTGTCGTCTTCGGCATGGTTCTCCCTGACGTTCTCCTCCAAGGGATATCTGTACTTGGGGAACGAGGCTATGGGCCAACCGAAAGCGGGAATGTCGAGCTTGTGGATGGCCTTGGAGTGGGTGGTGCTCAACGTGCCCATGGTTCGACCGTGGAAGGCCCCGAAGAAGGACAGGAGGGACAGTTTGGGAGCCCCTGGAGGCTCGTTGATCATGCAGGAGGATTTCTCGATGTCGCTGAAGTCTACGGTCTCCCCTATGAAATATAACAAATATTTATATTTTCAATTTGGGGTAGTTTTTAGATTCAAAACACCCAGTATGTTCACCAATTACAGGAACATTCTCTGAATTCCAATATGTTCGCCATGAGAAAAACTAAAGTTGGGTTTTGTATCTGGGAAATAGTTCACCCTGTATGAAATCTAATATCTTCATGATATCTGTTGTATCTTAACTGGGTTGTGTACCAAAATTCACATCATTATTGAAAGAAGAAAAAGTTGCTTGTCAATTTATTGTTCATATTCTGAGAGAAAATTTGTTTTTATCAAATGGAACAAGCGTAAATCCAGAAACTTTTCTCTAATTCGACCAACCCGCCTGTGGTGCTACTAGTTTTTCACATAATGGTGTGAGAGGTAAAAAATATAATATATATCATCACATAATATACCATTCTGGGGGATTTCCATTGTTCAGTTACGGCCTGAGTGATGTATTTTGAGTCTTTTTCTTGGGATTACTCTGCTCGTTTTTGTATCAAAAACTATTATACCAATTCATCCAATAACTTTACTGAATACCATTTTTACTTACTTTCGTGACTAAACTGAGTTCTCTTACCTCTTTGATGTTTTTGGTATGTTAGAAAAAGACATTTATAAGCATTCTCGTTGGAGCAAGATCCACACATCATCGTCATAACATTGGGAAGGCCTGGAGATACCGCGAGGAGGATGTCTTTCAATTTTTGCGGCCAGTTTTCACCTGGGAAAGATCCTAGAGCCGGACGGTTGACAAGTGCTTTCTACAAAAAGAGAAATGGATTTTTCATTTCAAACGTATAGCACCACTCTGAAATATGACCGAACAAAGTAACAGGAAAATGTGTTGATACTGAGAATTCGAGAGATGAAATTGTGAACAAATATTGTAAATCGATCTGATTATCAAGTGAAGATTCACAACTCATTTATTTTATTTTGTCTCCTTTTGGTATTTTTATTTCATTGAAAGAAAGCGATTCACGGATCATTTTACCTATCAATGTTGTTTTTTTTTTGTATGCTGTTCGAGGTGTTCTATTTTTTAACAATTGTCGCTTCACATAAATTCTAAATCCATTTCGATATTTATGATCTTATACTTCAGAATCCTGAAGATGAAACGATGAAGTTTCGAAATGTCGACCAGTTGAACACTTCTTTTAGTCAATGTATATTGAGATTTATCTTCCTTTCTGAGACTGTCATTCTCTTCGTAGTAGTTAGTTTTGGTTGTCTATTATAATTCCCAAAATATCATCTATCTGTATATCATTGATGTAAGATCCTCAGAATAACGAACCCTTTTATGATCGGAGGTATGGTCTCTATTGCCCCTGATTCATGCTCATACAGTGTTCGCCTTGAATCAGCATAAAAACTCAGAATAGCTTGAAACATGTGACAAAAAACTTTTTACGAGTTCTGTCAGTTACCTACTACTGGAAGAAGTGTTACCTATTTTATCAACAATCGGTTGTTTTTGTGTTGTGAGACGTTGTGTGTACGTGATCATAAAATTTGGGAATCTCGATGAAAGTGTATGTTTTTGATGAAAAAGGAATACGTTTCCAGTGCAAAAAAGTGTTTCTAATGAAGTTTCCCGACAAATTGGTCACTGTCTGATGTTATCATGGGTGAGTTAATGGAAATCATATCAGATACATGAAAACCTTAGCTTTATAAAGTATTCTGATAGGTACACGATATTTATTTTACTCGATAATTTTGTTCAATAATTTTGCACTTATAATGCAATCCATAGTTTTTGAAAAAAATTTTTTTATTTTACAATGAAAACGGGTGGAGATTGTAAAATATCGCCGTCTTTCTTCTAATCGTTTTATGTAAACATCATATAGTCAATCGGTGTTCCATTTCTCATACAGAGGGTACTTTTATACCCTCATTTATGCATTCAATATAAGTCAAAAAGAAGGGACATCCTGTCAGATCTGTGCCAGAACAATTAGTTAAAAATGTCGCAAATTCTCGTTGGACAGCACTTTCCATGCGAAAAGAATGTGAATATACATTCCTTGAGGATGTTTAAGAAGGTAAATTTAATTTCTTCGAGAATGTTTTTTCCTTCTTTGGAAACGTGAAAACTCGGCAATAAATCATATCTTAGAAACTATAATCATTCCAAACTGCTCTAACTCAGCCTCTTTTTCGTCAATAACATCTCACTTGTTTTCGTTTCTATATACATAAAATTCAGTTCACAAAAGGTGTAACATTGATCAGATAAAAAATTTATATATCCCACATCAGATAAAAAAAAAATAGTGTTCCACATTATTGGCTATTGATTATATAGAAAGAATTGTGTCACTTTTTTACACCCTACCTGGTATATCTTACCAAATTATTTTCATCTTTGAAGACTTTGAGCATTTCCGGATGGTTGTAGCCAATAGGAATTGAGGAAATTTGCATGAAAACATCCAAGAAGGTATTACCATCAACGTCGATGAGGTAATTTCCCAAAGACTTTTCATAGTCAGCAAATAATTGAACAGATGCACTTTGCTAGAATCAAAAAAAATATATAGGGTGTATCATTATTATTTTGAGAGAACTTTTTCCAATGTCCTGCTGTTTTCGAGATACAGTGTATACTGCGTCAAAATTTTCCCAAAATCGGGCCGTTATCAATTTCCATAAGAAAAGAAGAATATCAATAATGATACTAGACAAATAATGATTCTGATGAGTTTTTATTTTCTTTACTCTAAGACAAAGCAAGCTTCCAAAAATCAAGACACAAAAAAGGTATTTTGAATGGCTCAATCTAAAAAAAAAATGTTTTGTTCTGAAAAGAACAGTGGCTCAAGAAGAATTTTATTAATTATCATATTCAGAACTCTCTTTATCGAAGAATGAGATGTAACTAATAATAATAATAGATAATAATAATGCGGTGAATATAGTACACTGAATAAACAAAAGTAAATCATTTTTCCATGTGAATGAATATTGGGGTGGTGAAATATAATATACTGTACATAGATGCGGTAGGTATTTATATCAGAATTACTGAGCCAAAGCTATTCCATCCATAAGAATATAAAAAAAACTATACTGAAGTTAATCCAGTCTCATAAAAATAATTTTTTCTCACCGTGACAGAATCTAATTCGTTTATAAGACGCCTGGAATTCGGCCCAGGAATTTCATCTGTAACGATTTTAGGCTCACTTGGCTCTCCCGGAATTAATGAAGATGCTGCTCTGATGCCTCCTGGAAAATAATTGTTACCTATCATCAATTAAATTTCGATCAACAATAAATTATTATCATCAATAGTAATAATAACATCAACAAATATTTGAATATTCATTGGTTTTTATTTACTTGGTTCAAGACAGTAAATGCATAGCAATAGTTTTTCTATCTCTAAAATGAAGATCAGAAAAAATTAAAGAAACATAAATGTAATATTTAGAATTTTGTCGATCTAAAATCAAAAGAAATAATTTCTTATTGCCATCGAACTTTATCGAAAACTCTCTATTGTCTGCCATAGGAACTTTTTTCGTATTTTTTTTTTGGAAGTAAAATCTATATACTCAAAAATATACAAAATCACTGGAACATCCTGTACATTATTCACGAATTGAATCTGATCGATTCAAATCTATGGTAATGAATTCAACGAGGCAATAAAAATAGTATTTGTTATGTTTTATGTCAAGGTCGATGTAATCAATTAACATGCACTAAGTGTTATCTTTCATCTGTGTGCTTATACCAATACAAATTCACAAATTTTCATGATATTTCTCTCAATACTCCTCGAATAATTGCATTTTCCTTCTTTATCAAGAGGAAAACTCATTTACAAAAATTCGTATATACTTTTCGACAATAATCCGTATTCGAGATACTTATTACGCATTTAATGGCTTCCATTGCATTTTGCTTTCATTACAATATTTATTCGCTTTAGTTGAGGCATACGAGACCTAAAAATAAACCACGACTCCACATCGATCCATTCATGCCACTCGAGCAAGATATTTTCAGAAAATTTAACTGAAGAACTCACCTGTTCTAAATGTTTTCGGCACAACATTCAAATGTCTCGCCCACATCTTCCTCATGAAGTGCAGAAATACTTCTCCAAAAATCACTCAGAACTCAGAACTAAACACCGCCGTCACTATCGGTTGTACAAACAGAGTAATTATTATCTTCCCAATCGACTGGTTTCCCAAAGTTTTATCAGTTAAATAACCTTGCTCCCAGCGATGCAGATATCTCTATGAAACAGCTGATCTCTGACCGAAAATTCTCATAAAGGCGGGGAGGTTTCCAGAACAAACAGGTAAACACTCTGGGATTTCATTGGCATTTCAGAGCCTATGTGGCTGAAGGGGCTTTGCCATGTCTTTCGTGCACACACCTTTCGAATTTCCATCCGAAACAATAAGTGACATATTTCGCACGAGTAAATATAGTACGAGACGTGTAGCGGCGAGTGCGGAAATGTAACGAGTGCATGAAATAGACCTTCCAACGAGTTATGTACACTATTTCTCCTACAACCATAAAAATTTCAATCTTGATTATTCCAAATACAGCAGTCGCAGTAACGAGAGAGTAACGAGATTTATTGTGTAATAGTATCTTTCTATCTTATCTACTTTTCTATTTCTTACTTTTTCTATTTCTACTTTTCTAACTTCTATTTTGATCTTTTAAAAACAAAAGGTGTTGCACTTCAGGAATCTAAAAGTTAAATTTTGTCTTGGTAGTACCACTAGGATTTTTTCTCTGATAATTTCACTTTACGTATGCTTTTTTCAATGAAAAAATATTCAACACGGTTGAGTGCTATCACCACAGAATTCGGCACACCATCTTGATGACACTCTGCATATGACGTCAATGAAATGGGAATCCGCCTCCTAAGATCCAAGATACTTTGTTGATACAAATTCGTTCATTGTCAGTGGGACAATCCTGAAGCCATTATCTAAATTAGATAATTTATCACCATAATTGAATACTGTGGATAAAAATAACTTTCATAATAGAGTAACTCATACAAACAAGACATCATACGAACATTCGATCTGATCCCAACGCATCTTGACTTCGCTATCTACACATCGAATTTTCATTTGATTTTTTCTGTAATTTTGATAACATCCATTCGAAATCTCTCTCGAATCCATTGACGTAGTCATATTTTATTCAAAATGATTGCAGACATTTTATATATTTTTAGAGATGAAAGAAATTACAGGTTGACATTGATGGGGAGGGGTGCCTTTCAAATGGGTCCCTTTTTTTTTCATGATTTTATCATATTGATATCAAAAAAAGAACCTGACAGGTACACAAATACATCACGTCCTTTAGATTATTATACAGGGTGGCTGTCTGTCTGGAATTGACTTTTCTGTAATTTTTCATATTTTCCTGGACACCTCTCAGAAACCACAGAAAGTGTGGCAACGCCGTTAAAGAATCTTGAATAAGTTTCATAAAATACATTTTTTCTTCTCATTCAAGCTCAAATTCATTAATGTTGCGACGAT
The DNA here is from genome assembly GCA_963576655.1 of Gastrophysa polygoni. Lineage (NCBI taxonomy): Eukaryota > Metazoa > Arthropoda > Insecta > Coleoptera > Chrysomelidae > Gastrophysa > Gastrophysa polygoni. The sequence continues at coordinate 23,309,510 of OY755090.1, read as the reverse complement.
TCATTCTATCGAAGCGTATGAAGAAAGGAAAAATGGGAAAACAATTTTCGAACGTTTTTTATTCATAGTTCTAGCACAAAATGGAAGACATTACAATCATGGAAGACCTGATAACTGACAGTGAGCAAGTATAGGGCGAAACATATTACACAATTCATTTCGCTAAGTTTCAATCATGACATTTTCATTTTATCTCTTTCATGACCTCGCGGAAAATATCCAAAAATATATCGACGTGATGTTCTTGGAATACTAGTGCTGGCCTCAGACGAATTGACTTGAGTCCGCAACCACCACCCTGTACACCTGAAAATATCATTGTTATTACAATTTGTTTTCTTTCATTTCGATTATTATTCCATGAAACATTGTATTTTTTATTTCACAATAAAAAATTGAAATGAAATGAAAATTTCAATCTTTTAGGAGCTGCAAGTATAGTCAACATCAACATATTGCTTCTTATTTGTTAGAGACCTAACTTTATCATATCTTAATTATTCTGATCATAACTGTATAATATAGTGGGATTATCTACCGCTTATAAAGTCTGACTAGAGGGTATTCGTTTGATGAATGAAATAAAAAATTGAAATACAATTGACACTTCCAGAAAATGAATTCACTTTCCAATTGACGCGCGCTTTCAGAAATACAACTGTTTTAGGTAAACGTGTAGTTTCAAGCGCTCTGCTGTTATGATTCGAAAATAAATTACCATACATGAAATACAAAATTTCTGGTCGATTGATGTTACTTCACAAATTTTATTAGTCGTTTAGTCGAACCTTTTCTCTTCATCCTCTTCAAAATATCGTCCCGCATTTCCGTCGAATCGGTCGTGATGGCCGCGAAAATTCCCCTTCCCCTGGCGGAGTTCAGATGACACGGAAACTCCTTTTCCAAATCGCGCAAACCGCACAGCAACTTCTTTCCGGATTTCTCGACTTGCGCGAGCAAATTCTGGCTCTTGATCACCTTCAGAATGGCCTCGAGGAGAATCGCCTTTCCGGGATCGCCCATCCAGGTGTTGAATACCCGATACGGTTTTTTCGGCCTGCGAAATCATGCTCATCTACAGGGTGGATCATTGATATTCGTGAGAATCTCCGCATGGTAGATTTGTCGCTTGGAAATTATCATATCAATAACAATCTTTATTATTCGCAAGAAACACAGGGTTTTCCTGGATATTTTTGTACTCTACCCATCGGGGTTGTTTGGAAAATTTCGAAAAAACCATAGAACCATTTTAACTTACATCTAAAAACGAACAGGTGAACAATTCGTATATTCGAACTGTCTCCGAGGTTTGTACAGAATGATGTTGAAAAATCACAAGATTGCTACCAATATCGTATCACATCCTCTTCATTTTACCTCGAATATGGTGTGTATATTATACCACGACGTTCGTTCTTTTATCGAATTACATGGAGGAATACTCACGACATTTCTTCTGTTTGGAAATATCCAGCCATTTGCATTTTCTTACTGAATGTCACGATGTCTGGTGGGCATTCCAAATTGAAGTGTTCGTGGCACCAAAATTTTCCTGTTGGTCCGCAACCTACAGAAAATAGACTCAAAGTTCAATAAATGTATATAGAAAGCAAGAATGTTCGAAATACTACAATAATTGTATATCTCATTTGAATACTCATAATGCATAAGTTCAATTTTCCATAACTTTGTAATATTATTTTTCATTCTTTTGCCGTATTTGACTCTTGTAAGCTAGATATTTTTTTTTATATATCTTGGGGTACTAAAGACAATCAAATTATAGATACTACCGATATCCTTGTAAATTTTTCAATGTATTGGCAGACTAACCAGTTTGTACTTCGTCCATCAACAAGTAAGCACAATGTTTCTTGCAAATTTTCTGCAAACACTGGAAAAATTCCGGTGAGGCATGATTGTCTCCACCTTCGGATTGAATTGGTTCGATTATGACGCCAGCTACCTGAAAGATAACACAACATATCATGTGTTCTAACTACTTTGTTACTAATAACTAGCAACATTTTTCGTTTCAACTTCAACTCGAACAATAGAGACACTGTCAGTTTGTTTTTAAAATGGTGACGTATTTTTTGAACTATTCCTAATAGAGATTTTTTATGAGTTGACTTTCGCGCAACGTAAGTGAAATGTCAAGTTTGAAATTTGTGCCATATCTCAGAACAGCTCATGATGTCTACTCTTCTGAATAAAACTATTTATTTTAGGAAGAAAGTTTTTGTTGCTTTTTTGTTTGGTTAGTTTTTTTCCTCACCGGTATATCTTTCTTCTTGTATTTTTCCATCAAATCCTCCACTTCAGCTAGACATTTCCTATCCTCTTCAGCATTTTCTCTAGTGTTTTCCTCCAAGGGATATTTATATTCCGGGAAGTGGGCAACTGGCCAATCGAATGCTGGTATGTCCAATTTGTGAATTGGCTATTGGAAAACATGATTAGTAATACTGTTTGTAGGTCAGTAATACTGTCGAGGAGGTAGTATATAAATTTTTTTCTAGATTTTCTGGGATTCCCCTTCTCCATTCTTGAAAATGAATTTTAAAATAATTTTCCAATATATTTGTAGTATGAACAGATTTATGATATGACCGGAAATGTCACTGTGCTTTGAATTTAACCTTATTCAGATACCTTAAGAGGTGTGTCAGTGACACTTTTTCTTTTTTCAAACAATTTGGAAGACAAATATATTTACTTGAATATGAAAGTGGTAAATTCAAGATTAATCAATGAATAAACACCTGAAAATTTATCAATTAATTATCTCTCTCTAATGAATTATCACTATTTAGTGTCAAAACATGAAGCAGCAGAACGAGTTTGAATTTTTTGAAAAACAAGGTGTCACTGACAGATGGAGAAATTATCTTTTAGTCATCTGAAGGGTAAATTTGAAGGGCAGTGACATTTTGGGGCAGATCCTAAATCTGTCCTTACTACAAATATATCGAAATGATTATCATAATCTCTATTCCGATTTTTAGAAACATGAGAGAATCCCAAAAATCTGTAAATAAAATAATATGCCACATCCTCGATTAACCTATATATGTATGTATATTTTACTTGATTGAATAAATGAAGAAATAAATGAATAAATAAATAAATGAAAAAAAAAAATTAATTCAATTTGATTGAAAATTGTTCATCCGGTATTTTCTGTCGTACCTTTGAATGCGTGCTGGATAGCGCTCCCAGAGTGCGCCCGTGAAAACCTCCGAAAAATGACAATATAGATAGTTTCGGCGAGCCGGGCGGTTGATTCAACACCGCACTTTTCTTTTCTTCTTCGCTAAAGTCGACATTATCCCCTCGGATCCTCCCCTGATATGCCATGAAGATGTTTTTGAAGGCGTTTTCGTTGGCACACGAGCCGCACATCATCGTGGTGATGTGAGGCAGTTTCGGTGACACCTGCGAAATATTCGCAATTATTTGGGAACCTCGGACCCACACCTTACTCTCTCTGAATTCATAAAAATATACTTCATTGTATTGATACCCTGTATATTATCGATAATATTTTTTTGTGTTCACATAATATGGATAGTATTATGTTTGCATATTTATTTTGGTTCATGTATTCGTTCAGTTTTTTATAAGTATATGATTGCATATATTATGCATATTCAATACGATGTATGTTCAGATTTATTGAAATTGGATATTTTCACAATCGAGTTGCTCAAGGACAAGTGATTTGATCATACTGTCTATAATTTAACATTATTATATATTGAAACATTGCATTTGTTGTTTCACAGTCCCTGTTTGTACCTGAACAGTGTAATGTTGTTGAATTTGCTAAAGTAACTAACCTCTTTAAGGACATATTCCATTCTCTTTGGCCAGTCGATTCCAGGAAATACTCCTAATGCTGGTCTATTCACCATAGATTTCTAGAAAAGTAAATGAATGAGACATTGTCATTCGAATTTTTTCCATTTATATTGTAATGTAGGTAAAGTGCTAGTTAAATTCAACTGCAGTAAAACATTGAGATAAATATTGAAAAAGAGGTGTTCCTTGAGGAACACCATACACCATCCTATTCTCAATTTTTTTAATTCTTTCATTTTCATCAATAGATTTGTACGAAAAAATAAATCCCATTAGGACGGAACTTTCAAAAATACAATACTTACAAGATTGTGTTCATTCTGGAACACTTTCAAGAGTTCAGGGTGATTGTATCCAATCGGCACTGTCGATATTTGTGTATAAGTATCCAATAAGATATTATCATCTGCATCGACCAAATAATTTCCTATCGACTTGTCATAATCTCCTAGATATTGTATGGATCCAAGAAACTGAAATTCATATAAAATTCTCAAGAAATAATCAAGACATATGAAGGGTTAGCTAATGAAATTACAAGAGAAACTACTGCTATATTTAATTCATGGAGGAGATATACTCCATATATCCACATGAATATTTGTGTTGTGATAATTTATGTATTTCTTGCGAATGGACGTTGGGATCTGTTGATTTGATCATACTTACGTCCTCGCTCTGCAGCATGTAGAAAAGAAACATGATTTATCTTTACATGAAATAAATATTATAGATCGAGAGAGTAAATGAAATTGAATTGTTCGTTCAACCTACCAAGCATTTACTGAGATCGCTCATCAAAGCTTTGGATTTCGGTCCAGGTAGATCAGTTTTGACACAGGGACCTTCGGGTTCCCCAGGAACAAGACTTTTGTTTCCATTGCAAGATGCTAACCTCACAGTAGTATTTTCTGAAAAAAAATTTAAAACAAAATAAAATCACTATTTTTTACTGCATTTGATATTGTTTTGATTACTGAACATGGATTATCTCAATATCAATCTCAGACATTTCTTTGATATTTATTTATTTATTTAATACATAGGTAACCCAACAGAGTATTGAAACTCCAATTATAGGGTTACACATTTTACATAATATAGAGTGTACACCTGATATGAGTGATCGAGATAACCAAAAAAAAAATTGTAAAAGAAAAAAGAAAATAATCCTAGGTTTGATACTCTCAATGAAACAGTAATGAGAGTAACTATAATAGTGAATATAGTAATAATGCTAATATAAAAAAGAAAACTTCAAGCTGAGAAAAAGAGAAAAAATACATATTTCAATTTTGATTAATACAGAACAAAAACATTGGTAGCTTCTTTTCTGATTTTGTGAATGGTGCTATTAAATCGGTCAATGTAACTAAAGTATAAATTATATGAATTTGGAATCATATAGAGGGGTGAATTTCTGGCATAGTTAGTTGTATGAGACGGTAAGTAAAATAAATTATCAATATCAAAAATGTTAACATCATCAAAGACTCAATATTTGATAATATCAATTGATCATTCAATAAACATCAGTCGCAGATATCCTGAGAAAAAAAAATCACCAGCTTCTTTAATTTATCATCAATAATTTCTCTTTCGTAATATAGCTGAATTCAAAAGTCTGGCGAGTTCATTCTTTGAAGAGTATTGAATTAATTCTTGCGTGCTAACTATGACTTCAATTTAATCTCACCAAATATTCTAGATAAACCCACAGAACTCCTAACCAATTTCGACAACATTCTCGTAGATTTTCTTGTGGTCCAGACAAATTCCTCTGCAAAATCCAGGGAACTGCGAGTCAGTATTGATTCGAAGACTCACGAATAGCGCATGTGTGCAAATTACACTGTGAAAACCACAAAGGGAATACAATTATTTTTCCCTTTAATTTAGTGACACTGTCAGATTTTGAACTCCGAATGAACGAACATCGAAATGTACAGGGTGATTCATAAAAGTCCAGCACAGTCGGTACCCTGATTTTTTTTCTGACTAACCTCCTCAATATACAGGGTGTATCCCCAATATGATTCATCAGAGGTTTATAGAGAACTAAAAGATTCTCGAATGCTGGTTGCAGCCAAAGCGTGATGTGATCTATTTTCATAAAATATTTTCAATACGTTGTCACATCTGGTTGGATCGGAAGCGACATTAACTTTGTTTTTTCAAACGGAACACCCTGTGTATTATTGCATCCTTGAATTCTACGTAAAATTCTGGAGCTACTGAATTTTGAATCGTTTCCTATTTTCATTTGATTTTCTCAAAAAATGGGTAATTTCGCACTTATCATGCGATGGGGTTTTTTTCGATTCTTTTTCTTGGTACTTAGTATTTCGACCTCAGGAACCCGAATTTCACAATAAAAACGTGCGCAAACTTATATTTTTCGAGATATTCCAGGAAAAAGTATGAACTTCACCCTTCTTGTTTCGGCCTGTTTTGGGTAGGCACCATAGTCATTCGAAGTTTCATTTCTCACATAAGATACTCTTTATATCTTCCTTATACATTCTAGAAGCTAAAAAGGAGGAACATCCTCTGAGGAGTTCAATTCATCGTCTTTAGCATCTTTGATGAATCCTTCTTTCATATGGACGGCGCTGTCAAATGTGCATCTGTGATATTTTGACTCACAGAACTAGTGATTCTGACGTAGATTCTCATTGACAGCGCCGTCCATATGAAAAATGCTGGATCCACCTTACTCCAAGATGCTGAAGAAAGTTGATTTAACTAATTCCAAGATGGTTTCTTGAATTTCTTGAATGTTCAAGGAATGTATAAAAAGTATCCTGTGTGAGAAAAGAAACTCCATGCCTACCCAAAACGAGCCGAAGAAAGAAGATTAATTTTCGTACTTTTTCCTGGAATATCTCGAAAATTATAAGTTTGCGCACGTTTTTATGGTGAAATTCGGGTTCCTGAGGTCGAAATACGTAAGTACCAAGAAAAGAAATAAAAAAAACCCCATCGCATGATACGTGCAAAATTACCATATTTTTAATTAATATTTTTTCTTGTTAATATGGAACGACCATTGAATTTTCACACAACTCGATGCGGAATTCTATTCTCTATTGATACGTTGAAGCATACCTTCTAGCTAAAATGGGAAGTGGATACAGTCTACATTTTGTCGTTCTATCGAAGAATAGGTTGGTGGTGATACCGATAAGGTGAATCGAATCAGATTATTGTGAGCTCCATTTTACCCTGTATTGCACGTTGTTATGGGGCACCCTATACAACTGATTTCTCTCTCATTCCTCAGCTCATTCCCCAAGAAATGTTAATCTAACAGAATACATAGCACTGAATGAATAAAAATGCGCTCACCTGGTACAGTTAATCTAATGGGTTTCAGTTTGAAAGCTAAATAAGGTAACATTCTTATTTTCTCGTGCACATCAAATTTTGAATCGTCAATTTGATTTCAGTTGTGAGTGTTGAATTTAACTTTTTGACATATTATAGAAAAGTCACTTTCAGGTAACTAGGCAATACGGTGATGGAGGATAATAATGATATCCATATACAGCGTGTTCATATTAATTCTGACTCCTGGTACCAAAAATGAATATAGCCTTCAAAACCAAAAGAACATGCTGGTCACACTGAATTTAAAAAATGAAATAGCCAGAAAAAGTACACTATAAAATATTGCACTTGAAATTTAGCCATGTCATACTACATACTACATAGTACATACTACAAATAGAGTGAATGAATAATAGAGCTTTTGTGTGAAAATATTAAGGGTAGACTCCTTGCAGAAGAACACACTGTATGAACGTATTGGTGGAATCAAGACGAATCGATTCATCATCGTGTTTGCATTTCTTGGTGTATTCAAACAAATCCTCTATTAATAGAATCACAGATTTATATTACAAACAGTTCCATATTACAATAAATTATATAATAAATGAAGGCAGTGTGAACAGTGAATGGATATCAGTACAATTGCTGAGAGCCTTATCTAGTACATGGAGAATATGAACAGATAAAGAATCATTCATAAAGTCCAGAATATGTCATATACTCAGACTGGTATCTAGCTAATTTTTCTTCGTAAATTTTTCAATACGGAGATTTTCTTTCACCTTTTAATTATACCATATGTCCCAAATTCGCTGCACACTACCGAGATCTCAGAATTAGAAATATGATGACACAAACGCAGTTTTCCTCAATTAACAAACTCTTATCAAGAACAAATTTTTCAGAAAAATCCATAATAGAAATGTTTTTGACACTTACTAGTGTAACCACTAAAAACTATATGAAACTACAAATATAAGAATTTAACAGCAATGTTGTAGAAAGAATTTTCGTATTTAGCTCTGATTTTTTGACCGATTCAAATTCACCATTGAATTTGGGACACACTGTATGACCAACAAATTCCTGATCAATGACAATTCTGGACTCTTCTGATAGTTTGAAGTCAGTTGTGCAGTAATCTTTTTCACATACATGGTTCCTCACTGATGCACACTTTTTAATGATCTGAATATTTATAAAAGAAAAGAAAATTCTTTCAATATTCTCTCAAACTATTGTCGATTTGGTAAACATACTAAAAATATGAGATATCTACCCAAAATCGAAAATACACAATATAAATTAAGGAAAATATTTCCCTAAAACGTATGTGTAAATTAAATATACAGAAACATCATTGCAAAAAGTTAATAAAATGAGAATAATGTTTTTGCCTAATATAAATAAGTGGCTTCAGTATCAGTCCATATGTCTTCACAAAATCAAATAAGTTATACAGGGTGCTTCCTGAGTAAGAGCTGTAAATTAAAACTGTCATTCCTTGCCGTATTTCAAGAAAATACACTCCGATATATTTCCGGAAAAAACTTCGGTTCCTATACTCAGAAAAATCGTTTTTTTTTTTTCATTTATATCTGAAAGGCGCTTCGAATGTTTTCAATGAAATGTTCAGTCTGTTGATATTCTTACTACGAGGTACTTTTTGGACTTGTTTCAAATAGGTTCAGAGAGAAACAAAGCTCGGAGTTAATTCTTCTCTAGAAAAATGCGAGTTACAAGAAATTGTGGACTACAAAAAGTTGCTTTTCCATCAGCTTCATCTGAAGAAAGATATGTGAAAAAATCTATTAGGGGCTATTTTCTCATACAATAACAATTAGCGACTTGCCCCATCGGTACGCCTCTGGAATTACTACAGCAACTGTGATGAGACCAAAAGAATCCTTATCAAAATATCTAGAAATTTTTAAAAAATCATTGGAATTATCCAAAGTGTTTTTTTATAGATACGAATGAAAAATATATATTTTTTAATACAATAGTACAGTTTATAGGATTTTTTCTTGAAGTATGAGGAATTATATCCTCAAGTTACTTACTCAGGAAACATTTTTCGAGATATCTGTTAACATAAAATATTATTACAACTATTAGGGACCACTTGTCATTTCTTTATACATAATCACTTGCAATTGTTTTTTTTTTATTACACTGCAGATATAAAAGTGTTTCAGGATCATTGATTTTCTTGATATTTTTTTGCTATTTTTATCAATTGATTTGTAGATTCGAATTGCTAGTTTGCACAATTAATCCTGATTCACTTTTCATGAAGATGCAAATGAAATTTAAGTATTGTAGATGCAGCATAACAAAGAATTGGCACTAACATTGAGAAAAGATCGAAAACCACAAGTAGTTTATCATTCAGTATTAATATTAATTAATCAATGAGGAACCGAAAACATTCAGCGATATTGAGCACTAATTTCGAATTCTGATACGATGGAAATGATGAAAAATGACAATTATTTACAATATATTATCTAGTTTCGAAAATTGTATAAAGAGTAACAATTCATCCTATAAAGATTTCTTTATAAATATTTACAAATGTATTCACTAAAATCTTGTCAGTATTCAAGTCTTGTAGAATTAACAATAATTTAAGGAAATTTGATAATATTAAAGTAAACTAAAATAACTTGAAACGAGGAGATCGAATTAAACACCTACATTTGGTCCAAATATTACATAAGTTGCTAAAACAACATTTACTTGACAGAATCTCAAAATATATTCATTCAGCAACAAACAGATGGAGCTTATTCAATGTTAAATTTCGAAATATAGGCGAACAACAAACATTTATCAGTTTGGTCGTATTCAAATCGAAAATTCCGCTATTGATTTCGATCGATTTCGATCATCTACAGTGCCTTTCAGTCAGTGAAATCTGTGGATCATTGAGAAATTCAACTCCGACAAAATTGTTCCATACCAGTAGATCGTTAGTAATATGTTTGAGAAAATGAAAATACTGTTTTTTTTTTCATTCATTCTGTATGAAAATTCATTCAAATGGATAATGGAAATGGAAACAATGGAAAAAATGGAGAAACTTATGCTCAAGTTGAATTTCAGAATAAATTATTATTAAAAGTTTGTTCCTCTTGATGACGTCAAAATGATAACTTTCTGTTTCTATGTGATGTCTGGGAAATATCGTTCAAAGTACAGTTAATCATCTCGATTCATCAGCTGTGAGAAATAACACCAAATGAACAAAAGTAAATATTATGGGTTTCCCAATTTTCTTCAATGTTTCCATACATTTTTGCGAGCAAAAGTAATAGTGACTGAGCACTGACCTGTAAACTATTTGTAGATTTTTATCCTTCGGTTTTATGATTGTTTTCATATTATGTAGTCCATGTGCATAAATGGAACAAAAAATATTGAAAGTAGCCAAAAATAACTTGAGCAACAGCTCACAATACTGAATTGTTTGTTGTTCATCTCTATTTTAGTTCCAAAATCCTACACCAGAAGCAAACATCAGTTATCCAATTTTTCTAGTCTATGAACACTTTAATTTAGGAGAGTTCAGAGAGGTCTGTATCCATACCGTTCATCAAACAGCTCAGAAAAGTGGGGAATTTTTATTGAGATTTAAAATCATGAATCATGATATGGCACTACAAAACTATGGCAATAACTAGTTTTTCCTTCACTGTTCGAAAATGTACTAATCATGTGTTTGAGCTGATGACGAAAAATAGTATAATCAATACAAAGATATTTGTAATCCAAATTTGTAGCTTTTTATAAACATTGGACACTTCAGAGTCGATAAGAAATATTGTTGAACATTCAACTCATTTTTAATTCGAATAAATTACGTCATTCTACTTCCACAGATTATTTTCTGATTAGAAACGGCTTTGAAATGAATTAGTAAGGTCAGATTTGAATATCTCAAGATTGTATCAACACTTCAACTCAAATATCCTAATAGAAATAAAAACACATCAAAATCAAAGATATGTGCCTCAAATAGAATATATTTACAACGGATTGTCAGGATGCTTACCACAACCCTCTTAAAAATCAACAACTACATAAAATTCCCTAGTCCACAATAAAAATGCACAGAATTGAATATTACCTATCAAGACGAGATTCTGCCAAGCAAGTCAGCCCATCGAAATTATTTACAGCAGTAGTTAATCGCTACAAAAATTAAATTAGAATTAAGTAGATCACATTTGCTGACCACTCAGGGCAGACAAAATATAGGGAAATAGATTTGGCAGATATTGACAGTTCAAGGAGCACGATTCGAGTCTCAAGACTTTCCGAGGTGAATGAAAAACAGGGTTATTCAGGTGGGTCATATACAGTGAGTGACAATTTCGAAAGAAACAATGACCTGAGAATCTAGATAAGAAAGATATTCCAAAATTGAAAAAATCAGTTGATTACCTACAATTTGCCGATTAAATTCTTGCAATTGAAGGCAAGTTATGCTCACTGAGAATGACTTCGAGAGCTTCCCAGTCCATGTTGTTGTTGAACTCTGGAATAACTCGTTTGGTTCCAGAGTGACTGATAACGTATTCTTTTGAAATTGTTACCTTTCAAACACCTAAACCACCCGGCAAAACTGCCCGCCCGACCTGCCCCTACCTGCCCCACCTACGACCCATTTAAACGAAGGAGGAAAACCCGGGCAGCGGCGCCCGCGACCTCGCCATATTGTTCATGATGATCTGCCCGCCGTTGAGGCTGACCACCGCGCTGCCCTCGGGCTCCGAGTCCGTGTAGCTGGAGTAGTTGCGCACCGGCTTCTGCTTCTTCCACGACTGCCGCAGCGTGTCGTTCACGTTGGCGTAGTGGTTGACGAAGGAGTGCGGGTCGGAGCGGACGCTCTCGTTCTCGCTCTCGGAGCCCTGCGAACGTAAATCGAGTTTGAGAAGATCCGACGAGTTTTCGAAACGAATATTTTTTCTAAAAATCGAACTTGGTTAGTTTGCCAGTTCGGATTACCGGCTTTCGCGGCGGAACTATCGTTGTACAACTGCGCAATGCATCACTTTGAGAATAGATTTGGTTGGAGCGAATTGAATTACATTTTGACACATTCATTATGAACATTCAATTGATCAAGATAAATTTACTCGAAGAAAATAATTATGAATTCACTGCGAATATTCCAGATGATACTTCATAAATCTGAAATGATTCATTCATGACAAAATATTCATAATCATGGGAGATGAATTCAATGATCCAATTTTTGAATTTCGGAATAATTATCTAAGTTCAATACAGAGAGTGTTCGTCAAGCTTCGATATATTATACTTACATAAAATACAGTGACGAGATTTGTTCCATGTGCAGCCTGAATAAAAATTCATGAGTGTTGTTATAGACTTTTCAAACTGCTCTTCGCATATTCTCAACATTAGCATATGAAATATCATTGTGTGGGTACCAAAATGGATTGAATCGATTTTTTTTAATATTCAGGAAACTATACAAAAAAATACACTTCAACGCTCTACGTGTCATTCCTGGAGATTGATAAGTGAAAACTTTTACATCTCGAAAAAGAGAATGTAGGGAGGAGCGAATTTTCTGTAACTTTATTCTCAAAAAGATTTCGAAAAATTTTAAGGGGATTTTCATCTTTTTATGTATAATTCTTCACGCCTATAGAATGTTCAATCGATAATTTCAAAGCAGCTATTTGTTAGTACAAATTGTTAGCTACAATATCAATTGAACACCATTTTGTGACGGTTGAGACCACTAATTGTTTGAATCGATTTTTTTCAACTGCAGGCTAAGTTCCGCAATAGTAATACATCTTTTCCAGATATATTTCAGTATATGGACCTAATAATAAATACGATCTCAACAAAGTTGAGTGTCGATCTGCATGTGATTAGTAATAGCTAGTAATAATAGGAAACACGTGAAAGAGGCACGTAGCAATCTTTTCCTATCAATATTATCGATATCATGATTCCGTCTGGGCAATTCCTGTGTCTCACCTGCGAATCCGACGAACTCATCTCCGACGGCTTCTCCGTCACGCTACTATCGTCGGGATTCTCATCGTACCCCTTCAGGCTCTCCTCGTCCGAATTGTACGGCACCGAAGCCGGCGACGGCCGCGGCGGCGCTTTCCCTCCGGCGCCGGCCGGCGGCGCCGGCTTTTTGCCCGGCGCGCCCTTCTTGCCGAGCGTACCAGAGGCGGCAGCCGAGACGGCCCCGTTGCGCGTCGGCCGGTAGTAGTCGGCGGCGAGGTCGTGATGATCGGCCATCGACATCGCCATCGATTCCTCCAAGGTTTTCTGCGCCTCTTCTGCGAAGAAAACTACGCAAGTGAATTTAAATGATGATCGAATGATGAATGAATGATGAATGATGAATGATGAATGATGAAAGATGAATGATGAACGATGAACGATGAACGATGAACGATGAACGATGAACGATGAACGATGAACGATGAACGATGAACGATGAACGATGAACGATGAACGATGAACGATGAACGATGAACGATGAACGATGAACGATGAACGATGAACGATGAACGATGAACGATGAACGATGAACGATGAACGATGAACGATGAACGATGAACGATGAACGATGAATGATGAATGATGAATGATTGAAAAAAAGTAATATAACTGTAAAATTTCATTATCCTTCCCCCAATTTTGTTGTTGTTATTTGAAATCATTTGTCATGTTGTGAAACTAATTCAGCTCGAACTTGATTAAACTCATCCTCAACGAATATTTTTGACAGAATTGACAATTTTGTGACAATTTTTGTGTATTTTTTGGGTCATTTTGGGGCAGATCATAAATCTGTCCCTACTACAAATATAGTTTTCAATTTCATTTTTGAAGTCCCAGAAAATCTAAAATAAAAATCGAATTGAAGAAAGCGATTCCCAATAAAAGAGATATACAATAAATTCAAGTAATGATTCCTTGAGTGATTTTTAGACAAAAAGTTCATATAAACATGTGTCATAACCTGCTTCGTTCACACGATACAGGGTGTAACTAAAAAAATTATTCTTCTAAAAATATCTTGAATATTATATCAAAAGCTAATAAAGAAATGAGTTGACAACAACTGTCAAGTTGTTCACAAAATGCTGCAATCATTTCAACTGGCGTTATTTCAGCGAACTGACGTTGAATAAAAATCGTAAAAAATATGTCAACTCACGTTTGTACTTGTAACTCTTGCTTTTCACGCACAAAATGGCGATGACCATGATGATGATGATGATCGAAATGGCGGCCAGCGCCACCATGAACCAAGTTTGTCTGTAGAAGGGCGTGTGCTGCAAATATCCGTATTCCATGTAGAGTTTCGACGGCGTGAGAACGGATTCGTCGGAGTAGGCGGGATAGCTGATGCCGAATTTGTTGTAGGGGATGACGCGGAATTTGTAGGGGGTGGAGGGTAACAGACTCTGGTAGAGAACGGTGAACTCTTGTAGGGGCCCGTTAGTCGTTTTCGTCACCGTCTGCCACCTTATGTCATCTGAAAGCAAAATTATCACTAATTGACAAACATTAGATATTTACAGATTTTTGATATTTTCTCTTGCTCCTCTTCTCTGAGAATGTAAATAGAAATTATAATAATTATTTTGAATATGCTTGAAATATTGATTTGATCATGATTTTATTAACAATCAATTTTGAAATTGATTCCAAGCCAAAATTAGGCGCAATCGAAATGATAAATTCATGAAACTAACTGTATCAAATATCTTGGTATAATGATTGACAATAATTTGGAATGGGATCATCATATTGAGTAACTCTTGAAAAAATGAGATTTCTCATTCCCAAATTCGAACATTTAAAAAACATAATGAATATTCATAATTTGTAAATGTTATACTTTGCTTTGGTTCAGTCTCAATTAGTTTATGAAATTTTAGGATGAGGAGTGAAGCATATTTGAGAAAATTAGAAATGGCACGAAATTGGATTTTGAAAATTATTTATGGATATGATTATTTGTTTGTTTGTGTTGTTTCACAGCGTTTGGAATTTAACACAATTTTATTATCTCATAAATTGTATATATTAGAAAACTAAGCTTATTTTAAAATCAAATGTGATTATATGCACACACACAGGTGTTCTACACCTAGGTGCACTCAAAATTTACCTTTGTATTGGTAATTTTGAATATCTATGTCATTCAATTGTAATTTATTGATTGAAATAAATAAATAAATAAATAAATAAATAAATAAATTAACCTTCAGATAGTTACAAAAGAAATTCTCTATTTGTCAGTGACACCTATTTTTCAAAAAATTTGGAAGACAAATACATACAACAATTATCAAAATTCCTACTTATCTCTGTGGTGGACGTTTCGGAAACAGATTCGTTCCCGAATAGTATAAGATAGTGCTATTTCCGCAGATTTCTGTACAATTATATGCTGGTTTGTGATTGTAATTGAGTAGTTTGATCATTGCTTGGGAAGTAGCCTAAAATCAGTAGTTTTGATCCAATATTTCAAAATATTTAATCGTACAATCATCAATGATACTGATGTTGATGTTATTTTTGTGTCGCCATCTACCAGTTCACATACGAGTGATTTTATGTAACGAATATATAACGCTACAACGAATAAAATGCTGTTATCAAGTTGGCTTCTTATCAAAGCTTTTACATGGCATTTAGACAGAGTAGCTCCCCTCTAATAAGAGAAGAATATTTCCTATACCAGAATCAAATACTCGACCGCATTATTTATTCATTTATCTATTTATTTAATCAAAGAGATCACCCAGTGCATTTCTATGAATCATATTATGCTGGTCATTAGAGAACGCAACATATAATTCTAGTACTTATGAGGTGATCAAAAATTTTCATACATAATATACAAATATACAAATACATACAAATAATATACAATAATATACAAATGTAACACAATCAAAAGCAAGCTATTACTCCTAGAATTCTTCACAATTCTTCAACATACTATATGTAAGAATAAATTCGTTATTCGACAGCTCCACCATAGAGTGAAATTAATTTTTGTCTCAGTTTTCCCTTAAAATTCGTAAAGTTGTCGCCAAAGATATCAACATCAGAGTCACAAACAATATTATAAGAGTTCATGCATCTAACTAGGGGAGAATTACAATAATAATTCGTTGAAGAAGTCGGGGGATAGAATGCTAGTCGATTTCATGAATTATAAGTATTACAATTTAGTAACAATTGTTGCAAGCATGTGTCTGAATCCGTAAAATTATTAATAAGTTTGAACACAAAGGTTGAATCATAAAATTCTCTTCTGAAAATCATCTCTATCTTTATCTCTCACCTTTCCTCCTAGACTCGATGTAGTACCCGAGAATGGGCCCTTTGCCGGTTGGCCCGTTGAACCACCTCAGCTCGATGCTGGACAACGTCTTGACCAAGCTCAGCTCTTTGGGCGTGCCCGGAGAGCCCTCTTGCGGGCCAGTAGTCACGTTGCTCGACACCGCAGGGCCGAAGTCGATCGTCTGCGCCTTCACTCGGAACGTGTACGTGATTTCCTCCTCCAAGCTTTGCACTTGCAGGAACGTCGCCGTCACCTTCTGTTTCACTTGCTTGCTGAAGCCTGCGAAAGAGTCGTGTATGTTTCCAAACAGGTATTGAAACCGCTTATTTCGCAATTCGAAAGTGTGGCTTGAAAATTATTTCATTAAAAACCGTTTGAATATTCATTTTTCAGCTTTTCGTGGGATTTTCTCTCCTTGTTTCTAAAAAATAGAGTAGAAGTTATTAACCAGAATTCCTCCGTCTACCAAATTGTCACTTTTCAGTGTCAAAACCGAAACCATATTGAAAAATTTTGCGAGGAGAATTTTTTTTATTGTGTTGAGAACGGGAGCAGATTCGTTCCCGAAACGTCCACCAAGATGAGTAGAGGTTTTATTCTTATCAAATATATTTGTATTTCCAAATTTTTCAAAAACAAGGTGTCACTGACCAATAGAGAATTTCTCATTTAGGTATCTAAAGGTTTAATTTCAAGCGCAGTGACATTTTGGGGCAGATCCCAAATCTGTCCTTACTACAAATATATTGAAATAATTTTTTAAAAACTTCTACTCTATTTTTTAGAAATGAGGAGAGAAAATCCCACGAAAAGCTGAAAAATGAATGTACCACCTCCTCGAAGTACTTACAGACACGTTTGAATATTGTTCTGAAAATCAAGAATAGGCATTACAGTTTTCGAAAAACTATCCTATAATGTCAAAAAATGTATATTATTCATAGTGAATAACATATTTCGGTATATTACTTTGTGGATTTTAAAACAGTATGTATCTTGTTTGAGACCCAAATTCAATGTAAAATCCATCTTTTTTGAGGTAAGGTTTCACATTGCACCACTGTTGTCTTGATAGGTATTTTAGGCAAATTAGCATTGTTTTCCATAGTAAATCCTTGTTACATGTCTCGCGTCACTTTCGATTCAATATTCGGCATAATCAAAATCGAATCTTGACTAAAAACATATGTATTCGACATATCACGGCGGACTTCTATTTTGTAGTTTCATTTCATCACAATAATTAACAGTCTTGTGCTTGATGAAAAAAATAAATGCGTGTTTCTTATTCCATGCTTCAAGTTAAATTTAATAAAATACACAATATTGGTAATTTTCAATTACTGTCATTATGCTTATTGTGTTTGAGCCCTGAGAAACCCCAATTATCAATAATATAAAAGTCAAACTTAGTTGTTTATAATAGGCGAGAACACTAACAAGGAAATTAGTAGAAATATTCTAATATCTGAAAAACTGCAATAATATATGAGACAAATGCATAGTTTTTTTTTCGGGAATCATAGTGTAGTATTAGAATATGAGACGTTTATAAACTATAAAATTTACTCAATCATTCAAAAACAGCGTTATGGCGGCTACCTCCCACTCCCTTTCACAGCAATTGATGACATCATAAAGACTGTGAGAGCACACATTCCTGTGTTGCCAGCTTTAAAATTTCGAGGCTATTAGTCGACCTTCATGTCTATATTTTGTTCGATGATAAGAGCATAATTTGAATCTGCATATGGATTGCCCTGAGTAAGAAGTATCTAAATAATTTTCTGATCCCCTATTTTCCACGTATTATTCACTAGTAACAAAGAAATGATTTGTTTTCGATATATTCATAATACCAAGGAAAATCAAACAGAATACTTGACAACGCTGTTCAGTAATCATATGTCAACCTTCATATATGTGAAAATCTAACCTATTGATTTCCTTTCAATGTTTATGTTGTTTTGGTGTTTAGTATCGGTTTGTACTGGAATATTTCCTTCATTTTCGTATTGTGTGGTATTTAGTGACCTTTATTCGATGAAATGAAAATTCTAAAAAACATCAAAGCACAAACATAAACAAAACTCGCAATGCACGGATCACGGAACAAATTGTCAAATGTCGATTATCTCTGTCGATATCAAGCGAGGTTGTCAGACTTCTTCTGTTCGATTTCATCAACCAAAAACACAGTATATAAGAGGGTATATACTGTGTCATAAATAAGGACGAACTGATATTAGTAGATACATACAGATCTAGATCATGGCTTTTCGCTTCTGTTAATTCTGATAATTTTTCGATTGATTACTATTACTAAAATAAAATGAACGTGAGATCTCTGAGTCTAATGCCTACCTACAAATCCACTGATATGACAATGTTGCTTCGCTTTCTGTCTCATGTGCTCTCGCAGCTTACAACACGCCCTCTGTTCAATTAGTCTTTGTGACGTCACTTTTAGGTGGTTTTTCCCGTACGTTCAAACAGTACGATTTTTTTTTGGGGGAAAACTGCTTCAGAGAAAAATTCAAAAAAAAATCTACCAAAGTTTCTCATCGTAATGGAGATCATGGTATTTTTTTCAGAAATTAGTGTTCTCGCCTATTGCTAATAATAGACAAACAACCTGCAATGCCAGTGCTATGGATTACTTATGTAGTATGTGCGAAGTGTTCACCAATATAGATATCGATATTAATATTGTCAATTTATTATTATTACTTCAATTTTCGATACTTACGCTCGTTCTCCTCGGTCGTCTCATACGTGACGACGTAACTCAATATGTCTCCGTTCCTTTTCTTCGGCGGGTCCCAAGCCACCACCAGGCTGTTCATGGTGATGTCACTGAACCGCAAATTGGCCGGCGCGCTCGGCAAACCCTGCAGCGTCTTGACGCGGATGCCCGGCGACCGCGGCCCGTCGCCCGCCGGATTGAACGCCAGAATTTCGATGCGGTACTCGGTGTATTTGTCGAGGAAGACGAGGCTGTGCGACGTCGTCGACGCCGGCACGACTTCGATTTCCTCCTCCCATTTTTTCCCTTCTTCCAGGTCTTGGGGGGAGTTGAGGACCAGGTAGAAGATCTCAAACAGAAAACTCTTTGTTTAGACAACATTTTTGCGACTCGAATCTTACGAAACCTAACACTGAAAACCAATAATTGAACTTCTTATTACTTTAAACTTACGAGTTGAATCTTATGCTACATAAATCCACCATAAGTTTATTGCCATAACCATAAACTAGATGATGGTGCTAATTAAACGCGGAATTATCTAAAAAAAAAAGAATCGGTGGGGCCCTGCATACTATATTTATAAAGTATCAAAAATTAAAAGTACCTGGTATGATTTTTGGTACCAGCAAACAGATGATCTCATACTGTCTGTAAGTTTTTCGAGAAGGTGCTACATTCATTTTACATCTCTTTGTGGGATTCTCTCTCCTCGTTTTTAAAAAAATGAAGTAGAAGCTATTGAAAATTATTTCAATATATTTTTAATACAGACAGATTTTGTGATCTGTCCCAAATTGTCACCAAATTGTCACTTCTCAGTGTCAAAACCGACAGCACATTGAAAAAAATTGCAAAGAGAAAAATATTTTAGTTGTGTTGAGAACGGGAGCAGATTCGTTCCCGAAACGTCCACCAAGGTAAGTAGAGGTTTAATTCTTATTGAATATATTTGTATTCTGCCTCAAGCTCTCGAGAGAAAATTTCAAGTGTAGTTAGTGCTCCTTCTATAAACTTGTTCAAAAACAGATTTGACAGCTATACAGAATGTAGTCTCATCCAATAGTTTATTTACATTATTAAATTCGATCATCTCAATATTTCAATCAGATCATTTTTATATATATTATGCATATTCTACTATTTGTGTGTTAAATACAATTATCTGTACTATTTTTGGGCATAATAGGCGTTAGCCTCTGCCCTTCTCTCCGTGAAATAAATAAATAAATAAAAACTTGCAAATTTTTCAAAAAAAAGGTGTCACTGACAAATAGAGAATTTCTGTTTTAGGTATCTGAAGGTTTAATTTCAAGCGCAGTGACATTTTGGGGCAGATCACAAAATCTGTCCTCACTACGAATATATTGAAATCATCTTTAATAACTTCTACTTCATTTTTCAGAAAAGAGGAGAGAAAATCCCACAAAGAGCTGGAAATTGAAGATGATCTCATCCTCAAAACTCGCGAGAATGTAGAAAAACTAAAAACACTCACCTTATACCCCAACAGCTCCCCGTTTTGCATCTGCTGCTGCGGAGGTTTCCACCGCAACCTCACCTCGGTGGAGGAAACGGGCTCCCCTTGCAGCCCCCTTGGCTCCCCCGTGGGCACCGCCTCCCCCACGTAGACGGTGATGGGGGGACTGGCAGGCCCCTCCCCTTGCGCGTTGAAAGGCACCACGATGATTTCGTAGTTCCTATCTGGCAGCAGGCCGCTCAGCACCATTTTACTAGCCTGCAATGGGAAAATCGGAGGTATTCATTTTTTCATCAACTTTTTAGTTGTTGATATTTTCATTGTAACTGTACTCACGTTTATTCCCATTACTTCCTCATTCGGCGTGGCTTGCAAGGCGGTGGGGAAATCCGACACCGGTTGGAAGACCACCCTGTATCCGCCGGTCTTCGTGTCGCCGCTCCAAAATTGCTCTTCCACCGGCTCCCAGAACACCTCGACGCTCGTCGTCGTGATGGGCACCGCTTTGAGGCCAGCGGCGGCCTTGCTAGGCGACGCGGGGTACGTCCTCACCTGCAAATGATTAGAAAAGTAGGGTTAGATACCGGTAAATATTGTACGATATGGAATCAAGGTCGATACATTGACATAACCTCAATTTATATTGTCGCTGCAGCTCAAGAGACAATTTAAAACAATAAGTTATTAAAAAAATACCACATATTCGGTACACTGGAAATAGTTACGAGACAATTTTTCTGACTTGAATTCATGAAGAATACGGAGGGATTCAAGACGTTTTCGTCAAACAACCAAACAGAAAAAAGAGTGATCAAAGCAATGTTGCCAAAGTCATTGATTGAAAGTTACATTATATCAGACGAGCAATGTATTTTGCCCCCCCTCTCCTCTTGGGTGGCGTTCTCCAATTCAGTGTTACCTTTTCATGTTATGTTTCCATTTCATGTGAGGAACAACATCCACTAGCAATTTCATCTAACTTCTGACATAGAATGAATATTGAATTGATTAAAGATCGAATTTACCGAGTTTACAGTTTGATTTAGATATCCTTTCAAGGTGGTGTAACATCAATTTACTGGAACTGAATCTGGGTAAATATCAAAAAATATCTTTTCCACGAAATAACGAGGCTATTGATTATATTGGGATATTCTTTGAGGTTCTGTGTGTCATTACCCTTTGTTTTATTCCGAAAGTACAGCGTTTTCATATTTTCATTTCATTTCTTTTCACTTCAGAATCAGACAATAGAGTTATGGAGGTTAGTTCACTCAACTATTTTTTTAATCGTCTATCGAAACAGTGTTCTTAAATATGAAACCAACAACCACAGTTCAAAAACTTATAGAAATTCGCACATTCAAAGATAGTTTCGACATCTTGGTCCAAGATTGTAATTATGCTAATTATTATAAATGCTCATAGTTTGTTTCAGCAAGTGTTACTTACATGTTCAGGTATACTAACTTTTGATACCGAAATCATTCTCAACTTGGAATTTTCGTGTGTTCCACACACATTGCAACAGCGCCGTGCACGTTGAGGAAATGAATTACAACAATTATTGTACACAACACGAAAATACCACTCGTTTTAAATCGTATTCACCTAGTGAACTGCTGAATAAGTTTATATCAGAAACTAGAAGATTGAAAAATTTCGTATGAGTACCGCGCCAAAATTCAAACTGTCACAGCTTTCATTGACAGGTATATTTCGATTGGGATCTTACCGGATCTCTATAGTCCCGATTCATAGATGAAGAGAAATCATTTAGAAACTATTCCAAGTTAGTAAGTAACAAACTAACTTTTCTGTTCATCACTAATATCCTTGAAAATGATTGTTGAAAGTTGTGATGTCTATCTCTATTTGCTATTTGAAAAATTCTCACTCACCTCGACCGACTCGGGACTGAACCGACTGGGCCCGATGTCGTTGGTGGCCCGTATACGGAAACGGTAGAGCGTGAACGGCTTGAGATCGGCCGCCGTGTAGGAGGTGAGCTGCGGATCGACGTGCTCGGCTATCGCCTGCCACGGCCCGCCACTCTCCGTCTTCTGCACGGTGTAGTAGCGCAAAGGGGCGAAGCCGTCCCTGCCCGGCGTCCAGCTGAACGTGATGTGGTCGCTCTGCACCTGCGGGGGAAGCGGCAAGAAAACCGGAGGTTGTTAGCACTCGCTAGTATCGAAACTGTAGATGAGAATTTTGTTCTCCGATTGATTCTGATCTCTCGCTCAGAGCTTTAAGGGAGGCCGCAAATCAGAGGAACAAATAGAAGTGCGCTCACTAACCAAACGAGTGAGACTTTTCTGTTCCACTTGTATTGTTTTGCCAATTGAAGACGTAATATTTCGGTTGTTTCTGTGGTGGGGCAGTACGAAAAATAATTTAATAGAAACAAAAAAAAAAGCCTGGCAAAATGTTGCCAATCAGGTGGAAAGTTAGTAGTAAGTAAAGGTATGATATGATTGAAATTCAGCATGATGATTGTTTAATATTTCTACACAACCAAATAGGTATTATACTGTCTGTAAGTATTCGAGGAAGTGGTACATTCATTTTCCAGCATTTGTGGGATTTTCTCTCCTCATTTCTAGAAAATAGAGTAGAAGTTATTAAAAATTATTTCAATATGTTTGTAGTAAGGGCAGATTTTGTGATCTGCCCCAAAATGTCACTGCGCTTGAAATTAAACCTTTAGATACCTAAAAGAGAAATTCTCTATTGGTCAGTGACACCTTGTTTTTGAGGAATTTGGAGATACAAATATATTTAATAAGAATAAAACCTCTACTTATCTTGGTGGTCGTTTCGGGAACGAATCTGCTCCCGTTCTCAACACAATTTAAATATTTTTCTTTTCGCAATGTTTTGATTGTGTTGAGAACGGGAGCAGATTCGTTCCCGAAACGTCCACCAAGATAAGTAGAGGTTTTATTCTTATTGAATATATTCGTATTTCCAAATTTTTCAAAAACAAGGTGTCACTGACGAATAGAGAATTTCTCTTTTGGGTTTCTAAAGGTTCAATTTCAAGCGCAGTGACATTTTGGGGCAGATCACAAAATCTGCCCTTCCTACAAATATACTGAAATAATTTTTTCAATAACTTCTACTCTATTTTTCAGAAACGAGGAAAGAAAATCCCACAAAAAGCTGGAAAACAAAAAGGTATTATGTTTGAGATTGACATCATTATATCGATGCACTCAGTAACAATACATTTTTCACAATGGAATCATGTTGCACTGCTCAATGAATTGAAAAATATAACTGAAGCAAGAAGTTTTTTTTTTTTCATCTGTGGACAACTCGAAAGAGAAACCTATAATGTTCGAGGAATTTAAATATAATTTAAAATCAGTCTAAGAAAATATTCGCTCAGAACACTTTCATTGTAGGAAATCATGAGAATTTCATAATGAAATGAATTCCTGTTTCGATTGTGAGTTTCATTGATCATTTATGAGTTGTAATTTATTGCTGTTTTTTTCTTTTTCATCATGAATTGTTTATTATGTTATATCTTATGTTACATTGTTATGCATTTATATGTATTTATTTCATATATCGCTGTCATAAACAGTAATGTTTCTCGAGATAATAATAAACAACATTTATAAGAGTCCATGAATTTTGTACATTAGGATACCCATTCCAATAAATCTATCCTAATAATCATTCATTCACCTGACTGCGACTGATCTGCGGCATCGAAGGCGGCTGCGGCGTCTCCCTGTTGTTCGTCGTGAACACCAGCGCGTGCGCCGTCTTCCCCCACCCCAGCCGCGTTTGCGCCGTCACCGAAAACGAGTAGTACTTCTCCGGCTCCAACCCGGTGAACCTGAACGTCCTGTCCGACGGCGGGAACTCCTTGGCCGACTTGTTGTACGCCTTACCGTTGTCGCGGTTGTTGGCGACGTGGTAGGTGACCTTGTAGGCGAGAATCTCGCCGTTCGGCTCTTCGGGCACGTCCCAGATGATGCGCGCCGAGGTGAACGACACGTCCGGGAAGGAGACGTTCGACGGGGCGCCGGGGACTGCGATAGAATTACTCGAATCAATTTTTTTTTTTAGATGTCGACAACAAAGGGAAACCTAGGTATAATGTTCGAGGAACATCGTGTTAGCTAGCGGTGGAATTTTGGGAGAGAAGGAAGGTGTTGAAATTTTTCGTGAAAGTTTGGAGGTTGTGAGCATCAGGAAAGACTTCACTAGGCAAAGAATTCCATAATTTTGCCGTTCTATTGATGAATGATGCTTGGTATAGCGATGTTCGACAGGTCTCGAGCCTGACAGTGTAGGGGTGACCAGCTTGAGCTCGTCTGGTTTGTCTACTGGGAATCGCGCGTGGTGGCATAATAGATGATATTTCCGTTGAGCACCGACCATGGAAGTACTTATAAAAAAGGCAGAGATCGCCGACCTTTTTACGATGATTTGGTGAGTGTTGTGTCATCGACTAGGCTGATAGCTCTCTTCTGAATTGAATCTAAGAGCTTTAGCGTATTTTTGGGGGCTGAGCTCCAAACATGTGAACAGTACTCCAGGACAGGTCGAATTTGTGCTTTGTAGATCACAAGCAGTTGCTGGGATGTGGAGTATCTCTTCGCACGGAAAAGAAAACCAAGTTTTTGTGAAGCAGTTTTCGCAATGGACCGCACATGATCGTCCCATGAGAGAGCACTGTTGGTGGTGACACCCAGTATGGATATTGACGACTTCATAGGAACAGTGGTACCCGACATCATCAAATTAGGCATTGTGTGATCAGCCTTCTTGGTGAACATACAAGCTTGAGTTTTAGTTGCATTGAACTGTACGAGGTTCTCAGATCCCCATTTCAGAATTCTTGTCAGATCCTCATTTAAAGCATCGACCTGTCTTCGCCTTGCACCTCTGGTCTCGTTTGATGATATGGGGGCTCTAGAGGAAAAGGCGGAATGAAGTGTACTATCACGGTTCATCGGTGTTTCCGAGTGGGCGTTTTTTGTAAAAATACGATCGCGACGACTGTCGCCCTATCTCAACCCGCAAGAGCTTGGAATTGAATTCAATACTATAATAAACCCTTTGCGGAGACTTAGTCCCTTTAATCTGGGAATACACCTGGCATAAATCACTTTTACAATAAGATCGGGAAAACCCAAAATAATGTAACCGTCTTAAAAGTGGGATATAATTTACAATTACTTTAATGATCGTAGAGAAAAAAATTTCTCCATGATGCTTTTATCTAGCCTAAGGGTCGGTTGCATAAAGAAAAATTGATCATGTGATTATCTGATGTCACATTAGCGGTGATGTTACGTTAAATCCAATTTGCGTTGCATAAAACTCTGTTATGATTATCGTTCCATTAACTAACGACGAAAAATGCGTGGCAACAGGGCTAATTTGCTGGATCCACACGTTCCGTGCTTGTAAATGATGATGCTTTGCGCATTTATTTATTATTGCAGGTTAGGTTTAATTATTTGATTTGACGAAGCAACTTCACAGATCTGTGGCAGTATGGATATTGATATGGATAGCTTGAAGAAAAAAACGGGGGGCAAACTATTCGGAATCAGAAAAAACAACACTGCTGGAGATTGTTAAAAAGTACGTATAGTTTACCATAATATCTGAAATTTGGTACCTATCTTTCGATTGGAACTCATAAATCCAATCCATTCCTTCACAGATATAAAAATATAATAGAATGCAAACAGTCCGATACCATATCTTTGAAAAAAAAAACAGGATACATAATCAGTCATCGAGCACTGATCAAGTTAATGCCAGTATTAAGGCGATTTGATGTGACGTTTAAAGTTGATTGGCTTTTGTGCAACTGCTTCTTCACCTAATCGGGCATTTTCATAAGTTAATTAGGTGATTAAGTTAACATACCATCAAGTATATGATGAATGTTTATGCAACCGGCCCTAAATCTACTAGGGAAAGCAATATCCAATGTCATACCATCTTCGTGCGTCCTGACACTGACAGCCGGCTTGCTGGGTTCACCGTCTCCCAACCTGGTGTACGCCAAAACTTGAATGTGATAAGTGACGAACTTTCTCAACTCCGTCAGCGTAGTCGTGAAAGTGGAATTGCTGGAAATCTGCTTGTACCTCGTCGGCGACTTGGATTCGGCCACGTAGAACACCTTGAAGCCTTCGATCAAACCGTTCTGGTGCTCTTTGGGCACGTCTCCCCACTTCACGACGATCGTAGTGGAAGATGTAGAGTTGGCCTCTACGTTCATCGGTCCGAACGAAGGCACTAGCAATCAGAGAAATGATGAGATAATAGTAGTTTCCCTAGGACTATGATATTGTAGTTCTGAGCAAAAAATACCCTGTCTGACATTTTCGTTTAAACGACTTTCATTTATTAAAAATTCGAATTTTCTCGATAGAAATATATATGCATCATTTTGACAAAGACAATGATACATTCAAGTGATATAAATAATGATATCGTGAATAGCTTTCATGCAGAGAATTAAACATATTCACATCGAAATCATGGATGGTACTGAAAACAACAATTTGTCAATTAAGACCTTTTTGTTTAGCACGGCAGAATAGAAAACTACTATTTCTCAACTGTTTTTGGTTAAACTATGCTGTATATTGTATGCATCTCCTCTATTTTGACTATGCGACCTAACTCGGTGAACTTTTTTCAGTTCTGCTTAGCGATAATAAAGGAAAATTCATTTTTCAGCTTTTCATGGGATTTTCTCTCCTCGTTTCTAAAAAATAGAGTAGAAGTTATAAAAAATTATTGCAATATATTTGTAGTAAGGACAGATTTGGGATCTGCCCCAAAATGTCACTGCGCTTGAAATTAAACCTTTAGATACCTAAAAGAGAAATTTTCTATTGGTCAGTGACACCTTGTTTTTGAAAGAAATTTTGGAAATACAAATCACTTTTCAGTGTCAAAATCGAAAACATTGAAAAATTTTACGAAGAGAAAAATTTTTAATTGTGTTGAGAACGGGAGCAGATTCGTTCCCGAAACGTCCACCAAGATAAGTAGAGGTTTTATTCTTATTAAATATATTTGTATTTCCAAATTTTTTCAAAAACAAGGTGTCATTGACCAATAGAGAATTTCTCTTTTAGGTATCTAAAGGTTTAATTTCAAGCGAAGTGACATTTTGGGGCAGATCCCAAATCTGTCCTTACTACAAATATATTGCAATAATTTTTAATAACTTCTACTCTATTTTTTAGAAACGAGGAGAGAAAATCCCACAAAAAACTGGAAAATGAATGTACCACCTCCTCGAAGAACTTACAGACAATAAAGGAAAAGTTTAGAATGCAGAGAATTCATTATCATTCGTTGTCCACTCACCGGATTCTCTGGTTCTTTCTAGCGCTGTAGGTCCGGGAGAGGAGCACCCCACGTCGTTGCAAGCTCGCATCTTGATCTCATACAAGGCGAACTCTTCCAAACCGATGATAACGTGCGAATTGGCGGTGTGGTCTTCGATGGTGGAACTGTGCGCATAGCCTGTACGCGCCTCGATGTAGGTGATGTTGTAACCGCGTGGGTTGCCGAACCACTCGAATTGTTGTAACGGCTGAAAATGTTCGAAAACAATAGTTATTTGCGCTTAATCAAACAGCAAAGTGGTACATTAAAAAAATGATCGATTGATTTATTGATCATTCAATTACAATACAATGAATTTTAAATGGAAGTATCATGAACAATCAGACAGAAATGACTGGTATGCGATTATACATGAATAAACAATGAAATGTAATAAAATAGAAAAAAAAAGGAATATTGAAAGATATAAAACTTGGATGAAATATGATAAATTGTCATGACTAATTATTCCTCTGCATGAGAATATGTTTCTTAACTTCAATTTTGAATTGCATAATTTTTTTCTGTCCAATTTCAGGAATTGTTGCATCAAGATAAAACAAATAATATTGTCTAGTATGATGATTATGAATTTGGACATTCCTTGTGAATACGAAATCTAATTTCAGCTTTTCGATTTTGTTTAATTTACAAAGTATCGATCGAATAGTGCTACTCTAGAGAAAATGCACCTGCATTATTATATAATGAGAAGTGCACAAAAAACGCTCAAAGCTGAAACTTCTAATCTTCTGGGTAGCAAGTGTATCATATTGTTCATTTATTGACAAAAAAATCCTATCTACCTACCTACCTAGATCTTGATTACTATTACCAATCTATGCTCACTGTTAAGAGATAAAAACGAAATAAAAAAAAATATTTCTGACATTTCGATCAGGAAACAGCTGGTGTATGTTAAATGATCCTGAATCCGAAAATGGCAAAATATACAAGGGGCCCTATTTGGAAAATGTTGGGGTCACTCCCGGTGTGTTTCAAACTGCCAAGGGTAGAAAATCACTCAAGACAGCTTCACTGCTGAGTTGAACATATAATTCTTTCGCTGATTCTTCAAATACACGATGCAAAAATGTTCAATTTCTTGTGCAGATGCTATGGAATCTCTCACATCTCAATTTCATGTGATATTACAGATTTTCGAGGTGAAAAAGTTGAATAAAACAATTCTCCTCTTCGCAATTCAGGTAATGCAAAAAAAACTCTACTCACGATCCACCTGACCCTCAACTCGGTCGCCCCCATGGCCCTGACGGTCATATTTTTGGGCGGATGCGCCGGTGGTGCCTGAATAGTTTGAAACTCTTTGGTGGCTTCTGATGGCTGCGACGCACCCACAACGTTGTTGGCGATCAACCTAAAACAACATCATTCAGAATATTCTCCAACCAGAGTGTTCGAATAAGCCACCCGTTCAGAACTCTGATGTTAAATTAATCTTAAGGGAAGAGGCGCAAACAATTTTATAGAGGTTTGTTACACTATATGAAAGTTGCGGTCCTTACTTGATATCAATTTGAAAAGGTCTAAAACAATCAGTCATACCGTTTATCAGATGTTTAAAGCAACCTTTATATTTTTGAATCAGAATTTTGAAACATCAATGTCTATAACTAGGTCGAAACACATTCGAAAAAAGCTTCCAGAATCCGTGAAAACACAATCCGGACCGGTGTTTGAAAAAATTAACTCGATGATGGTGTCACGAATACTAAACGTCGAAAAAAGAAATCACCATCACGTTGAATCATATCAAAAGTTAATTGTGGAGAAGTAGTTTATTTTTTTCATCACTAAAATAACGGTCGAAAAATTTCCAAAGACTGTTGATGTTGCTATACGAATGCGCAACTTTTTTTCCTATCCAACAGAGTTTGTATCTCCCGTTCCATTGAAATTTCCAGTGGAGACCTAGAAATATCATTCTGATTCATAAAAAGAGCTGACATTGAATTCCCTTCTGTGCCTCTGCTGCGGCTGTACTGGTATAACGAATGTGTATCCAATTCGAAACAATAACATCCTTCAATATTTTAAACAACAAAACAGGAACACTGCAAAAGCAGCCAACGCAGCTGTCTCCTTGGCGCATACATTATTATTGTAATATTAGCAAATAATATGATATCATTGTACAACTAATCAGAACAGATGGAAATATAAGTAGTATTGATTTGACTTGTGGAAACGTCGAACAAAAAGATGAAGTTCTCAACCTAGGAGATGTTTTATTCCAATCCACCACACGGCGATCTCTCTACATCTGACAACTAACTTCTAACTTTTGATTTGTTTTGTTTCGAGTTTTAATGTTTTCGTTGAGGCACATCATTGAATGTGTCAGAAGATACAAAACAATACAGACACATCATGTTTATGTACCTAAGTGTAACTGTGAATGACAAGATACGATTATCTTACATTCCTTACTTGCAGGCATATCTTTGGAAAACCCAAAATAAAAACACCTAAAAATCGTGTATCAATAGAGCTCATTAATACACGAAAAATGGTCTGATAATGAGACTATTGAAGTGCCGAAACAGATCAGGACGCCACGAACCTCAGCCGGTACACCGTGAACGGCACCAGCCCCGTCACTCTGATCGTCGTCGCCTCCGGGTCGCCGATTTCGTACGCGACGAACCAGGTGGCGTTGCGCGCCGTCTGCGCCTCGACCGTCCACCGCGAGATGGACGAGTTGCCGTCGAAGCCGGGCGTGAACTGCAGCACCACCGAGAACGCCTCGATGTTCGACAGGGCCAGCTTCGAGGGCGGGTGTGGCAGGACGGGCTCCACGCCCGACTGGATGATGGCGATCTTGGGCGGGCCGGGGCCCACCGCCGTGAAAGCCGTCACTTCGAACCTGAGGATGATTGACGTGTTTTCACTAAGCAATTGCACTCGAAGGATACTTCTTCTACTC
Organism: Gastrophysa polygoni; assembly: GCA_963576655.1. Lineage (NCBI taxonomy): Eukaryota > Metazoa > Arthropoda > Insecta > Coleoptera > Chrysomelidae > Gastrophysa > Gastrophysa polygoni. Next base: position 23,278,384 of record OY755090.1, on the reverse strand, counting down.
CATTGACGAATATTTTGAAAACGATTTCCAAGGTTTCAGATTGAATCAATTTTAATCAGTTCTGAATTTCAAGATTGAATCAATCTGGATGACGATTATTTCAGCTTGTATATTGTTGAGATATTCTATTTATGATATAATATTGCTGAAATGAAGTATACAGGGTGTCTCATAAACATACCGACAAACTTTAAGGGATGGTAGAGGACATCAAAATAAACATTTTTGCTCGATAAATATAAGTCCGGAAACTTTTCGAGATACAGGGTGTTTTATTTAAAACATTTTATTGCTTTAGCACCCTTTATTTGTCGGTATGTTTTGGATACTCTTTCCAAGATATTAAAAATTACGAATATTTTTCAATTAAATACAAAACAAAAAATGATTTAAAGTCATTGATAATAATTAATGATTAGTGAAAAAAAGTTATTGGAAGTTTCATCAGTTTTTCAATATTTCAATAAACGCATTGGTAAAATGTAAGGTATAATTTTGATGCATTTAATTTTTTTTTCATAGATGTAAGAGATGGTTTTTATTCTTTTTCTTCAAAACGTAGATACGGAAAAAAGGGACAAAAAAGTTGCATTTTTAGTTGGTCATATGAAAAAAATTATCTGCGCGATATTTTTTTTGTGCAAAAACTATCCGACATAGCCCGTGGGCACGCCCCTGAAATTATTGGGCAAATTCTAATAGCTCCAAAAGATACCTCAGAAATGTTTCAATAATCTGTAAAAATTTCATTGAATTCGACCAAATCGTTTTTACGATATCAATAAAAAATCGATTTTTTAAAAAAAATTAAACACCCTGTATCTCGGAAACGAAGAGATTCCCGGACTTATGTTTATCGAGCAAAAATGTTTATTTTGATGTCCTCTACCATCACTTGGAGTTTGTCGGTATGTTTATGGGACACCCTGTATATGGTAATATGGTATGGTTTTCGAATACATGAATGGAATAGTCACTGAAAAAATACTGTTCTGTCAATAAATTTAGATTATTTTAAACACTGCAAAAAGTAAAGAGTGTAAAACAAATACACAAGAAACACTCACCTGTAGTGTGTTGTCGCTTGCAAATCAGTGATTTTGGTACTGTGGGTGGTAGCAGTGAAGTTTTTCACTTTCAACGTAGATTGCTTATCTTTTATCATATACGTCAATTGATATCGAGTTAATATACCGTTGATCTGTTTCGGCGGTTGCCAAAGTACTTTGACAGCTCTGTCACTTATTTCGTCGAATTGCAAGTTGGATACTTCATCGGGAACTAAAAAAAAAAAAAACAATCAGACCCTTCATAATAATATCAGGAATTGAAAGAATATCGACACAAAATTAATCATTCGAATAAAGATATACAGGGTGTTCCGGTGATCATGTTACAAACTTCTAGGGTAGATAAAACACACGAAACTAAGAAAAAAAGTTCATGTGAACATGGGTCCGGAAACGCTTCTTCAGGGAGCTGAGGCCCTTCGAAGATGACCTCCAAAAACTACTTTTCGTTTTATAGCTTCGGTACTACTGCAGCTATCGCAACCAATTTCGGGACATGAAATCTAGTTCGTAGGTTCATCAATTTGAGCCTTCCGGATTTTGTCACCTTTAACCAGGGGCGTACAAACCAGGGGGGTATTTGGGTAAATTTGACCCTACTCCTCTTAGGCTTTAATTTCTTACCATTTTTATATCTGATTATGATTCTCCAATGCTTTTTACATAAAAAAGGTACTCTTGTAAAAATCGCTATCTGTCACCGTTTCCTCCGAAAATGGCTAAATCCAATCAATAATAAATTATTGGTCATAAACCAATTATTACGAAATATGAAAATGAGGTTCAGTACAGATAGTGAGCATTATTAGTTAGTCAAATCTTATTCTTCAATGAAAATAAATAAGATTAGAGAAATTTATTGCCTTTTCGAAATTGGAGGTATAAAAAGTGAAAGGGAACGTATACAAAATATTTCATCTTCGAAGGGCCCTAGCTCCCTGAAGAAGCGTTTCCGGACCCATGTTCACATGAACTTTTTTTCTTAGTTTCGTGTGTTTTATCTACCCTAGAAGTTTGTAACATGATCACCGGAACACCCTGTATAAGATTGAATTATGAATGATATTATTATAATCATTGGCTATAGGACTGACGCAAGTAAAGTTTCACTTTCGAAAACCCATCGAAACTCACCGTCCTCCTTCGTCTTGACGTGCACGTACTCGCTTACTTCCCCGTCGCCGGGATCGGTGAAGCACAACACCGTCAAATCGTACTCGGTGAACTTGCTCAGATGCGTCACGACGGCGCTCTGCTCGGCGTACGGATCGAGCAGGTTCGGGTGCACCGTCATCGCGCCGGCCTCGACGCGACCTCTGGCGCCCATCCATCGCCACGCCTGGATCTTGTAGCCCTGGTTGATGCCGTTGATCTTTTGCGGATCGGGTGGCACCCACCAGATCTCGATCGACGTCGAGTTCAACGCCAAAGCCTTTGTTAGAGAACTTATTATGATTTATGAATATTATATAATAAATATCACAACAGGAGAAACAACATTCTCACCGAATATTCTAGATGATTATTATCGCTCTATTGCTAAAAACATAACGTAGAATATACCTTCACAAGTCTACCCATAGCTTCGATCATTGAACAGACTAGATAAGTAATCCACAGCCCTGGCAATACAGTTTGTTTGGAAGCAACATCTATAGTATCTATCTTTCTCTAAACAAGGATAGCAGGAGCTGATTCTCCCAGCACCAGTTCCGTGTTGTCAGAGGGGGTCGAATTTATAATTAATTCATGATGAAACCAAATTGAAAATACGTAACAATTTCAGTGGTACTTTATAGCATTTCTTGGTGGGAAAATGAACATCTTTATACTTCCTTCACATTGTTACGAAAAATTCGAATACATACAATCCTATGGTGATTTTTGTAACTTGCTTGTAATCAATAAACTTATTATGACCACGTCACAAGAAAAGTTCAATTTTCAACGCCATATGAAAAAATATACTTACTATTCAGTATACAGTTGTCTACTTATACTTTATCATAAATAACGTTCAATTTCGATAATGAACATTTATATCTTTGGCGATCGGTGACAGTGCATGTAAGTATATTTACGATTTCAAAGTTCAGTACCTACTAGTGGAAATAATTTTCAAAAAAGTGAAAAACTCGTTTTCAAGGCAAATAGATATGATTGCATATTGGAATGTAATTTTCAAATCTGAAGATAAAACTTTTTTATATCATTTCACGATATCGTCAAGAATGAAGAAGGTTTCATCTTGAGCAGAATAATATATTTTGACGTAAAAAATTAATGTCTGATTATTTCATTTCATGTAGATAGATGGAACTCGATAATGAATATGTATTGACAAGTATTATGACGAAATGTTATATCAACAATAAAATCATGAATCATGTGAAGATGTAGCAAATAGCAGTGTTTCTTATTCAAAACAGGACTGAAATGAAAAACAACAATGGATAATCACACAAATAATTAATTGACTTTCGTTGAATCTTTCAATTTATTTGCCTCATGATGGAGTCTTACAGTGAAATATTTCTCCAAATTAGTTTGACTAGTTCCAAAAACAGTCAACGGTAAGTTTCTCATAGTAGTGTGTACAAGAAGTAAAGCAATATCCCATTATTTTTTATCAAAAATATTAATTGAGTTCATCATTATTCTCAGTGATTTTTCAGCAGCTCCGCATATTTTGACTACAAATAAGAAAGCATTTATCAGTGCTACATATTTTACCTATGGGTATAATCAATATAATCTAATCAATTCAATTTAAATTCATTTTCATCCATTCCGTTTGGGGAATTGCTTCAAAATCTCGAATGATACGACAATGGTAACTCACCTATGAAATGACGTGTTTTGATCGCCGGTTCAAATTGTCTTTAACACACCTCAAAACGTCTCTCCATTATATCAAATCACCAAAACAGGAAATAAACTGAGTTTCTGATGAATTCTGAGTACACAAAACTGAACACAAGTTGAATAATATCGATAAATCAAAACGTAAATAATGACAGATACCAAACAAAGTAATAATCGCCGTCGACTGTCAATATCAAATTGCGGTGTTGCAACGTTGAGCAAAAAGTATTCACGATACCCATGCTGGTCCTCGAGCCCCCAAGAAAGTAAAATTGCTAAGTCTCAGAATAATGTAGCAATCTTCTTTTAATCAGAACTGATTCATAATCGTCATGACCAAAATTTATTATCATATTTGTGCATTGAACTACATGAATTCATAGAGGACTTTAAATATTATGGACTATTTATCACTTTTTGATGATTGGATATGACAACACTGGCGACGATTGGGTACTAATATGATAATTCTGGGAATTCATGTTAGCATCAGAATATTTGTTTTGTGATCCTTCTAGTGGGTTTGTTGTTCGGAGACCCATACTCTCATTTTTAAAGAACCTATTTCAAAAATAAAATATCTCTATAGGAATATTTTAAGCTTTCGCAAGCAACATACTCCGATAAGGCGACTGTAAAATATGGTGTGAATCAGAGGTCTATACGTAGACCAACGATTGTTTTACTCTATATAAGTGACTTGGCCAGAGCTAACAGGAAAAATATCACTGTTTGCGAATTAAAACAATAAGAACGATGACACAATGATGAATCACTTCTTGATATTATCAAGGATAACATGTCTGAGGTGATTTTGTGACTCAAATCAGTTGAGTTATGAATTTGACGACACTAATATGATATCATTTGAAGGTGAATTAGACATGCTAGTCATGGTCAGGTGATGATAATACAGAAAATATAAGAAATAGAAAATTTCTAGGTGTTTCAGATTGAAATTTGATGAACATGTTTTTTGATCAAGAAAATGTGCCAAAAGGTAGAAACCATAGTAAACGACATAGTTGTAAAAATATACCTAAAAAAGCAGTATAGAACTGGGTAGGTTACACAACTGATAAAATAATTATATTTACATTTGAATATAATTTCATAAATATTTCACCGACCTTGCTTATGATAGGTGGAGCTTCTGGAACACCTTCCTTGGTTTTTATTTTTGCGCCTTCGGTGAAGATCCCAACTCCCTTATTGTTGTATGCTGCAATTTGAATGATGTAGTCTTTCCACGTTATCAGATCCGTTATGAGATAATTTCGTTGCGCCTAAAAAACATAATAATTACATTCGATGACAGAATTCGCTAGCTCAAAATGAAGAATAGTATGGAAATCGATGTTTTTGAATGATAATTACCTCGTTAGTGATATTCCTGATTGTCCAAGGGCTATCGTTGTACCCGAAAAGCCGATATCTGATAATGTAGCCGAGAATTTGACCGTTTCTGTGTTCCTCCAAGGGCGGCTGCCATTGAGTTATGATCTCCGAGGAACTTCTTGCAGAGCCGACGAAACCCACAGGGGGGCCAGAAGGGGCTACAAATTCCATATTGAAATATCGTTCATAAATATATGATTGATTTATTTGAATGAGGCCAAATAAATCTTGAACTTCATTCATGTAAAACAAGTTTAGCTACAGATTTTGAAACATGTTTCAAATATGATTTCACACAATGAAACAAAATTAACATTCTCACTCATGAATGAAAAGTAAAAAATAGCAAAAACGAATGAAAAAATATATATATTATGCTGATAAGAATAGCAAAATATAATTAGATGATTCGATACCTGAGTCAAAGATATCATAGGTTTAATTTTCAACCTAGATACGGGCAAAATCATAACTGTGGAAATACATGGGGTGTCACAGGATTATCTGACCAGGTTTCATTCGAAGACAAAGCTTTATAGAACTAAAAATAAGAAAATACTTGATTGATTTGTATTTCACATATTTTGTTCGGAGCAATAATTAGAATTCTCTTGATTTGTTGTCACATAATCCTGGACGTGAGGAAAAAAAATTGTATGTTGACATGCTTTATTGTTCTGTGATGTATAATAAATGTGATGAAAAAATAGGGAACATTTCACAGACGGAAAAATTAAGACTTGGCATGCAATATTTTCATAAACATCCCACCTTTAAAGATAAATTTATATGAGCTGCCTGTATGATAGGAAAAAATATCAAACAATTTACTGAATCACTAAAGCATGAAGAATATAAAGGATAATACATCATATAAGATAGATATTTGGTTTTATTCCTAATATTTTGTTTTCACAACTAATTTCAAACTCAATTTTGAGTTTGTGAATGAAATCAATTTATGATTTTGTTCACACATTGATAAAACCAAACACATGGGTTCTCAGAAAAATATAAAATGTTGATTATAACAGATTGAAAACTTGACAATCGAGAGAGAGAGAGAGAGGAGAGAGAGAGAGATGGATGTGATTACAGATATATATGATTATATAATAATTAGAGTATAAAAAATATGCGACGAAATACACCAAACAATCTAAGCAAACAAATTCACAAAATTCCTTCAATTTATAGACTGCACAAAAAAGACATACATTTCATTTATTTATTTATTTTTATTTATTATGCCTGTGATAACAATTAAATGAATTTCAAATGGAAATATCATGAATAATCAGACAGGAATGACTGTTATATGATCATTCATGAATAGAAAAAGTCTTCTGCAAAGTTTCCTGAATGTTTTGGAGATTTTCATGTAAATGATCGTTACTTCTCAAGATCAACAAAATATTTTGTGAAGGTCGATTTTTGAATAGGGAGAGGTATCTGTTCATCTGTTATCTGAGATATCTATCGACTGTTATTTGCCGGGTAATATGATTTTTTTGTTGTATCGATTCGATCAAATCTTATTGTATTTTTTCATGTATAAAGCAAACAGATTCATCAAGTATGAAATATATGGTAACTTCGAACAGATATCTCACTGTTTGGAAACTGAAACACAAATAATTGCTTCACAACTCCTAAGTCTCTAGTGATAATTTAATTCATAAAATCAGCACATTTTCCACGCCAAGCGAAAGTAGCGTCATCTGCGAACATTGTAGAATTCTCTTTAATCGACATGGTAACTGGGTCGTTCAAATATGAAAGAAATGAAATTGGACCCAAAACTGATCCTTGTGGTACGCGGAGAATTTCATGATTTACACAATCAAAAGCTTTAGGAAGTCAGCTGAAGCTATGACTTCCAAATTGTTGATATTTGCGTAGCCGAGGTCCAGGAAAAGAAAGATAGCATCAGAAGTTATCACCAGCAACACCAAGCAAGTCCTCCATTGGAACATATCCATTCAATTTCTTTCAACTGTTACCGACACGTTTGTCAAGTTTTCAACCGCCACTCAATCGCAATCGAACGCCATCTCTCACCTTCTTGCGGCAACATAACCAAATTACTGGGATCCGATGGTGGCCCCTCGCCCACGCTGTTCACGGCGCTAACTCGGAACTGGTAAGCCGCCGCGGCCTTGAGATTGGTCAGCAGGATCCAACGCTGGTCGATCGACACGTTGCTCAGCTCGGTCACCCAATTGAGCAGCGGATCTGGAATGGGGCCTGCAATCGGGGGCACTGATATAACCGAAATAAAACCGTTCGCCAGCAAGGTAGGGCAAGATTCGAAGGATATTCGTGATATGAGCATGCCTGTGATCGGAAAATATACAAAAAGGTGTGACGCACACGGAAGATGGACATCTTCCTAGATTTTTATAGAAAATCTTCTTCTATCGAATTTCCATCTGACCTCTTCACCTTTATGAAGCCTTTATATAAAAACATCATTCAACAGCATCATTTGTTCTGAAATTACAACACTATCCGTATACCTAATAAAACTAATAAACCTAATACAACGCTGCCGAACTACTCCAACAAAAATTGATATAAAAATATCCAATGACTGTATTTTATATTATATCAGCAATAAAAATATATATCGTTTTCATTTGGCTATGACGGATAAATACGAATGATCAATTGAAAACTGTAGTCGATTTGACCTCGATATCACAATTAGAAATTTTACAATGATACAAATTTGCTCATAAACACAGCGATACTGCAAAGTCACTAACATTGGTGGAGATTTATTATGAGCTTTCAGCTCAATTATTTTGCCAACAGTTTTATAATACATCCAATTGATAGCATCACATTTGAGCTGTAACGATATAAATTGACGAAAAAATTAAAAATTTTATTTGTCACGTAGTTATCAATATTCAATATGCATTTCAGGTATCAGAAAATATTGGCATTCTGCCCTCAAATAAAGTTTGCAGGGATTTTTTTTTAGATTTATGGATAAATAAAAATGTTAGGTAGGTGTCCCGCTTTCAGGTGTGTCACACTGTATATACAAATTGAGGAATCAAAGAAAACTGTCAAATTGATTGTAATACTTTTTTTGGAATAAAAAAAGTAGTTCTACATGCCCATGCAGTTAAACAATGTTTTTGTGTTAAGAAAGGTAAATTGGAAATGAGAATAGAGAGAGAACTGTTAGTACTATGTAGTAGTATGTTCAACTAATTATGTTTAATTCAGCAGAATGTGCAAGTATGCAATATAAGAACTGTATACAGCGATGAAAATGCCTTTTCTACGTAGATTGAAAACCTTTTTCCTGCAATTCCAATTCGATTAGAGTATTTTTCGATCTGAAACTTTCACGTAATGATGAATAATTATACTCCAATTGGAAACTCCTGAATAACACTACCTTTTCTAGTTTCGTTTTCAGTTCCTGAATTATTCAATTTTGTATTGATGACTATATTCAATTCACAGAGAAACTTTTAGTGTAACAGGGTGGGTGCAAAACAGCCTCAAATCGAATGAAATGTCTCTGGTTGGTAGAGAACATTTTTATTGGGGATAATAATATCGAAACTATGTTGATAGATGAGTTACTTCTAAATCAATTAGATACTTTTTTGAAAGTATGTCTTGGTATAGGAATACAATACGACTTTTTGTATACCCATCCATGTTCAAAATTACAGAGATTTTCAACTCGACTTGGTGTGATTCAAATGATTCTGACTAATCTCGAAATGTACATAAAATAGTTACCCCATTATTATTATTCTAGAAAACAAAAATGTATACAAAAGTTAAACATTTCAATTGAGCTATGTCATTATCCTGTATCCAAATCAAGAGACTATGCTTATTTCCTTTCTATCTACGAAAGAATAATGTTTCATTATTGAAGGTAATGAAGGTAACTTTCTTAAGGAGTTTTGAAATACCATCTAGTCTCAAAATTTCCAAGCTACACAAGCACTTCACTTGCAGTTGTCATGTGTCAACCAAAAAGTGTCAGGTCATAATTGACAGATTGCCTATTAGTAAACAATCGTTGAAGTACCTTTTATAACCACTTTAAAAAATCATCATTGTCCTATACTACATACACTTTATACAATTACAATTATTGTCATTTCTACAATATTATGAGCTACAAAATCGGTTGAGCTCGGTTTGCTCGTCATAGTAGAACATGCACTTGATGAGAGAACAACCTCATTCAAATGATTTCATAGCTCAAAGAAAAATAGAGTTAGCCGTGAGAAAGTCATCCGTCACCATCAAAAGACCGAAGAGTCAAGAGTAGAAATGATTAGATAACACAAAAACAATGTTTAAATCGAAATCCAACACCTGTCAACACCCCACTCACCCAACTCAGGAACCTCTCTTTTTTGTACGATGTACTTTTTGATCGGACTGTTTCCATCGAATCCAGGCGTCCAACTGACATTGACAGCTCTCTGGGTTCCAGTATCAAGCCTAGCAAATTACATCATATGAAAAAAGCGAACACATGAAATTATTCAATGATGCGTTCTACTCGCTCATTTCCAATTGCTCACCTCATTGCTTTGACGTTCGTAGGTGAAAATGGCAATTCGATAACTGCCAGTTTTGCTGATCTGGTATCGTTGCCGCCTGGTGATTGGACAGCACAAGTGTAGTTGCCTACGTCAGAGGCTCTCACAGCTTCGATTTCCAGTGTGCCGTCTGACAGGATACGGATACGTTGGGTACCCCTCGGATTTATCATTCTAAACGAAAAAACAGTATCATAACTCGTATTGGCAGAAATTATTTGGTTTTCTTATAAAAATTATGTAAACAAAAATTTCTTTCAATCATATTGAACACAAGAGGAATTCGGCAAGAAATTTTTGCAATCGAATAAATTGTTTATACAATTAATAAAATTGTACAATATCTACATACTTACGAATACCAATAAAATATCTCTCCATATATTTTATTTGGAAAATAAGAATGGTTGATGTCTAGTGCAGTTTTATATTATGTTTCTACTATTAAAATGAAAGGAATCATTATATTTTCAGATGTTATTCAAGTACAGAAAAATCAACTGATATCGTTTATGAAGAATTATCGTTTGAAAAAACTCTTTTTGTGATATGAGTTGAATATTTCGCTCAACAATAATCAAAAGCAAATGTCGAAACTGAAAAATAAGAATGAATTTAAAAAGCATTGATACATTTCTTCAGAACAAGCCATAAAGGCAAATAGTGCATTTTTAATTATGCTATCAAACAAGTCCAAATAATTTTTTGCAGTGGCACTTTCTCAATAATAGTTGAAGTAAAAATGAACCTGTGAGTGGAAATGCAGAAAATTTGTATGTGGGAAAAAACTCACTGTTTGTCACGAAACCAGTCCAACTGGTAAGGAACAGCAGGATCCGAAGAAATTTTGCATTGTAGAGTTGCTGTTTGGCCCAGAAGCACTCTGGTGTCTACAGGCGGTTGGATGATCTGGGTTCGTACTAAAAACAGCAAGAGAAATATTTTGAAATATCGAAAATGAGCAAGCATTTCGAATCCAGGCTGAGAAACTTTCTATGGCAGTGAAATAGCAAGTGAGACGATTCGAATTATTAGAATTTAGCAGGCATTTCATAACCACACTGTTAGTGAAAAAATCAAGTGCATAATATCTTATCTGATGTCATGAAGATTGTGCTTCAGTTTCAACGATAACAAATGAATAAGATAGCACATATGAGGAAAGAAACAATATGTACAGACACAAAAATAAACACACCAAGCCTGACTTATCAACGAATTAAATATTAATATTGTGAATATTGTGAGTTCTGTTCTTCTTCTTTTACATCGTTCCCATTAATCACCTACTGATTTTTCATATATTCATATCATACCTACCCATACCCATATTAGACATCATTACAGTGTTGCCAATCGGCGGAAAATTATCCGAGTTGCGTTTTTTTTGTAGATTTGTAGACAATTTTCTAGATGTGAAGACACCAAGGTGTTAATAGACTGGTGTTACAACTCCCTATCCTCAGCCACAAGAAGAAGTTGTAGACTTGTGCCTACTTCATTATGTCGTATCAGTAATTATTTTCATACCTTACTAAGGCGTCCCCAGATCAAAAATAGATGTCGCCCTGTCTGCTGATCTGGATAGTTATCTTTGGAACCTTGGAAGACCTAGTTTGATTTTGAAATTCAAAACGAATGCAAGATTTGAACCGTCAGCTATCCATCACTGTCAGATATCCGTCATTATCAGTAAAAGCGGATTTGACTCCACGGGATCGACGATATCGTTGACATTATTCGAAAAGAAACAACTGAAGAGTTGGTTCACCTTTGGGTCGGGAACTATTTCATGATCTTCCATTGGTAACACTGATTATTAGTGAGCTAGCCAACTTTCTAACATGAAAAGGCCAACAAACTTAGAAGAAGAAGAAGAATATAATCTCGATATTCGAAAATCTATGTAATTTCGCCATCGCTGGATTATAATGGAATTTATTGTGTGTTGATACTAACCCAATACTTGCAAATGCGCGGATCCACGCACTTCCCCAGCTTCATTGGCCCTTATGCACGTGTACTGTCCCGCGTCAATCTCTTTGACGGCTGCTATCAGCAAATCGCCGGTTTCTAATATTTGTACGCGACTGGAAGTCTCGACCTCTTTCTCCCCTAGAAGAATTAGTAGGTACCGAAATGCACGAAAATCATGCGAGTTAGAGATGAAATCAAATTGAAATCGGGAAACGAGAAGAGGTATTGATGTCTATTAGTCGTGAAAAAGTTTCGAAATGTGTACAAGGAATAATTGAAAATTTTCTTCAGTGGTCCTGCAAACACTTAGAAAATATTTGAAAAAATTGGAATAATTGATCAGAGAAAACAACTCATCAATCATAAAATGAATGTGAGATTTGAATGAATTTTGAACAGAAATAACTGGTAAATTAATTTGATAATTTCTTAGTTGGATGTTGACTAACTTTCTTAGTTTTTTGATTAATTTCAATTCCTTGGTTTCTTGCATGAACCTTCCACTGCATCACACGATTTGCTTCACACATTAATAGTTTTGTACTACCCTGAGTTTTTCCTCAAAGATGCATTGCATCAAATTCCGTGAAATCCTGTTCTATATAACAACCCGCAATTGATTATCAATTTCGAATTATTGATTTCAATTCAATCATGCATCAAACAATGGACAGAAAATTTTCTTCCTTTACACCAAGCAATTCACGAGCAGTGAATCACCTTTTTTGCAATAGTTAAACATTCCATTAGTTTATCAACATGAATAACTCTCTTATTTGCTTCAAGTCATTATCAAAGCTCAAAACATGACATATTTTACAATGAACAATTTGCAATCATCAACCAACAGGCTATTTATGTTTTTGAGTTTTCTTACCATTATGAACCCAGGTTGTATTCGGTATTGGAGCACCAACGGCTCTACAAGTCAATGTTGCATCTTTTCCATCCAAAACTGTTATGTTAGAAGGACTATTTTCCATAACAGGTTGAGCAGCTAAAAATTATTTAGGAGTTTAGTTACTTGTTTTGAAATTATTAGAAACATGCAAATACAAGAGCAATCATACTATGTACACAAAAAGGGAAGATAATGGAGAACACATATTGAACACTAGGTGATTCAATTAATTTTTTCCAAAAAATTAAATGATTGATAGATTCTCAAAATATATTAAGGACTAGCTAGTTTTTCTCACCCCCAAGCAGGGTTTGTTCAGGAGGTACAAGGTTTGCAGTGCATTAGAAAAATACTTTTATTTCTTGATATCTTTATAGGTAATTTTCAGAAATTATTCAAATACAGCAATTTCTAATGGAGAGTAGCCAAAGAAATCACATACGCACGTTCATAAAAACAATTTGCTCTAAAGATCTATCATCCATTTTTTTTCGGAAAAATTGAATCACTCTGTATTGGGACAAAAAGTGACTACGAATACAAGAAGGTGCCAATCAATAATCAATCGAAAACAAAATATCAATGAAACACCAGCCTCAATAAAATTCTACTAGTGCACATAACGAAAAAGTGAAAACATTCCATTATTATTTCATTGGAGTCTTACAAGGGGCTAGGAAAACGAAATTCTTTTTGCCGTGTCTTTCACTCGAACTTCTCAATCTCACCACTTTTGCCGCCAAACTCCGCACATTTCTGAATTCTGCATTGGATACAAAAAACAATTCATTCACAATCAGCAATGAATAATTCAAGTGAAACAGTTCTGAGTGGATGTACCGGGATTTACATATGAAAAGGCATAAATGAGTTTCAATAAATTAATGAAGTTCAAATTGAACGGATTTCAGTGATGATTTATACGATTCGACTATTCACAGTTATTGAAATAATTAATTTTTCAAAATTATGATTCGGATATAGTATTGACGAACGTGTGGTCCACAATTTTCGAACCTAATCTATTTTATAAATGAATGTAACTTACTTTTGACTTTCAACCAAGTAGATAATGAACTTTCCCCAGCTTCATTTCTTGCAAAACATTGATACATTCCGTTGTCACTTATCAGCAACTTTTTAATGAGTAAGGAGTTGTCTTCTTCTAACACATATCTGAAAAGGAAAACAGAATTTGTAAAGCCAGTCACTTTTTTCCCGGTATATGTATTTTTTGACTGGTTTCATGGAGTTATCAATAGGTTTCAAAATAAAACGAATGACCCTTATAGGGAAAAAATGGAAGCAAACAGAGATATATTCTGAAATGATGTAATGGCTCAAAGACAAGAGGAAAATGAAATTTTTGTTTTCTGAGTAAACCAATAGTTCTGCAATATCCTAATCCGTTAGAGTAACATATTTTTTCATTTCCACTAAAATACCTCCTGGACATGAGAACTGGACATTTTTCATCCAAATTTCAATCTTGAATAATATTTTCGTTTTTGCATCGATTCTGATCATTTTTTGTGGGCGCTTTCGTCTGTCATAATCTGATATTTAGGTAGCAAATTTTTCAATGAGCTTTGTGTTATACCTACAGGATGAAACATATAGTTATTTCGTATCTGATTTTCAAGCCACATCTTTCTGAAACACGTCTTTTATCGACGTTATTCTAAAAACTAATTTTCGAAGGAGATCATGCAAATTACAAAAATAGCCTTAGATTATATACCCAGGGTATATAATCTGAGAAAATAGCGAACAACCAAAACATTGTATGAATGAAATTCATCAAATTGTGGAATTATCATCAGATGATTACCAATTACATCACAATAAGAAAATATTAAATATTATATAATATAAGATAATATAAGATATCATAAGATAATATGAGATGAAGTTTTGAATATGCCACAAGAATAAAATGATTTTTTTTCCTATGTTATCTCTGTTCTCGAGAAGAGAGCTGCGTTGCCAGCTCGATAGTTTATCTGTAAACCTACAATTTCCAACAATCATACCAATACACACCTCTTGTCTGCAATATCGATCATCTCAGAATTCTTGTACCACGTGATGTTGGGTTTGGGTATGCCCAAAACGTCGCACGGCAGACCAACAGAGGCGGCGTAGTCTCCGAGCGTCTCCGGCTTGGAATTCGTGATGAATCTAGGCTTCTCGAGCACTTCTACTTGGGCGTAGGCCTTGGCCGTCGGATAGCCCCCAGATCGCAGGTTCACCTGGCACTCGTACTGTCCGCTGTAGGTGGTGTTCACCGAGGCCAGAATGAGGCTGCGGTTCCAGATGTCGTTGAAGGAGAAGAGGATGCCAGTGCTGTCTATCGGAATTCCGTCCTTATACCTGGTGGAAGGGAAAAATTGGGAGAACAAGTCAAGTAGGTTTATTGCTAGGAAATGCATCTGTGGAGGCAGTGTGGGAGTAGATCAGTAATAATAATAACAATATTTATTAGTCTTCAGAAATAAAAAGTTTATAGACAGGTCGAAACAAGTCACACATTGGATCACGGGATGAAAGTCATATGAGTGTGATTTAGTGGATTCATAATTAGAGTTTACTTAATGCAGTCTTTAGATTTTCTGTTCTGTTTCTTATAAACGGAAAAAGTTACCCAAAATCTGAAATTGAGATCTTGAGTTTCAATAAAAAAATAGGATGAGAACGTGAAAACCGGAAGGCCTCATATCCAATAACAACCGAGAAACTTGACTATAACTATTGCCTTATACGAATATTCTTCATTATCAGAAGATAATAAAAGACAAACTCATACGAATGATTCGAAATGGTGATGGAAGGGTTCAAACATGTGCAGAAATATGAAGTAGAATCGATGAAAAAGGAACATCTGTTGGATGCTGTTGATTTGATTTTCACAATATATACGGGTAGTTCTTAATGAGTCCGATATCAGGGATACTAATTATTTCAACAACTCTCACGATTCACTTTTTTTTTTTTTTTTTTTTTTTTATCTGTGGACAACACGAAAGGGAAACCTATGATGTTCGAGGAACATCGTGTTAGCCAGCGGTGGAATTTTGGGAAAGAAGGAAGGTGTTGGAATTTTTCTTGAATGTTTGGAGGTTGTAAGCATCAGGAAAGACTTCACTAGGCAAAGAATTCCACAACTTTGCCGTTCTATTGATGAATGATGCTTGGTATAGCGATGTTCGACAGGTCTCGAGCCTGACAGTGTAGGGGTGACCAGCTTGAGCTCGTCTGGTTAATGCATTTTATAACTTGTTTGAGGAATGTCTACAGTCGGAGAGAGTGATTAACGTTAATAGATATAATTCTGCAAATGACTTAAATACCTTTTGCAAAGTCTTAAAGATGCTATAGGATCTAACCACTGTACTTGTTTGAATGTTCAAATTGCATCCGGGATGTTTTTTGTCCTGAACTCCTTGTTGTGTCTTAAATTTTATTTTCTATTATTTATTTACGAATTCCATACTTTGAAATAACAATAACATAAGAATATTTGTATATGTATTGACTTGATAACATAATATGTGAAATGTAATTCATATATTATCAATGATTTGATTTCTGGCTTATTGCAATGTAATGATTGGTACATAATTATTTATAGTCACTGGCTTTGCATGCTTCGAGAACCGTTAGTAACACTACATTTGATTCCGAAACGATCGTATGCGGGGTTCCACAGAGTTCAACCTTGAGGCCACTCATGTTTTTTCATGTATATTATTCGAAAATGCTACGAACCATAGAGTTTCCAGTTCGTATAGCGGTCTGGCGTTGGCGATGCAGTCCAAGGTCGTTTGCGGAGTACCTTTGACAACTCTGATGTCCTCAGGGCCTATTATGATTTCCGGTGCGATTTCTTTGTCGTCGTCCGATTTTTCGATGGTCAGTCTTATGTAGGCGCTATTCTCTTCTTTGCCCTCTTGAGAATTGATCGCTCGAGCTCTGGAAATACGATGAATCTCAATAACGAAATGAAAAAAGCACAACAGATCATCATACCGATTGTGGAAGGTATAGAAAACATCGGGTCAAAAACTTTCTGAAGATTCTAGACATGGACGATATAATTTCGTAAATTCTAGTAAAGCAGGGACGTTTTTGAAAGCAGAACAATTCTTGGATAGATCAGATTGGACAATATCATCTAGAAAATTCTAGTTGAAAATGTGATGTCATGGAGAGATGGGAAGTAAATAATAGCTAAAAGAAGTAATGATTGAATTGTATCGTGCTAAAGCGAGTTTCTGGATGAACATTTGGAATGGAAATATTTTTTT
Organism: Gastrophysa polygoni; assembly: GCA_963576655.1. NCBI lineage: Eukaryota > Metazoa > Arthropoda > Insecta > Coleoptera > Chrysomelidae > Gastrophysa > Gastrophysa polygoni. The sequence continues at coordinate 23,261,277 of OY755090.1, read as the reverse complement.
TTTCACTATACAGTGCAAATGACATCACTCAAATATTATAATTATCGTGATGATTTTGATTACCTATACGCTTTCTCGTCAGAAGGTTCAGTAGACAAAATGATCAGCTGATTGTGCTTGGAATAAGCGTATTTCTGACCGTACGGAGTGACAGTCTCGTCGGTTTGCCACGTCACATCCGGAGGGGGGATAGACTCGATCTCCGGCAGATCCAAAATGGCGGCGCTTCCTTCCTTCACCGACATGGATCTCTCGCTCTGATCTTCAAACACTCCCATATCTGCAAAAGAGAAGAATTGATGTGAAATATTGCCGTTTTAGTGCTGGAGTACTAGATTTTTTGGTATAACTTTCACTGTTTTAGTATTATTTTTCCCTAATCTAACTCAGATAACAAAGTAGAATATCATCTTGAGAACGATTTCGTTCTCATCCAGGATATTTGTGTGTACGGGGATATTTACCTAAGAAAGCAAAGATTTATGATTCATTCAGTGGGTTGTCTCTATCAAATGGAGTTTAAATCATGTGAAATTGTAATAAAAATGATAATGAGACGGAAATTAAAAACCTGATAATTATCAGGCAATGCACGACATTGACGTCAAGGGGACTTCAGGGACTGCCGATACGTGATATAGGTAAAGAAATACGTCCGTACGGCCAATTCACATCGATTCCAAACGTTGTCGCACAAAAATCTTTCCAAGTAACACACAAATAGAAATCTATATTCATAAGAACTGTCGCGGTAGGTATTCGGTCAGCGAACTTTTCTAGCGTATTGAAGTAAAAAAACATTCCTAAACTTCGATAAACGCTTCGTAGAAGTTAGAATAGCCATAACCGTTATTAATAGTGTCGTATTCACGAAAAAAAATCAATTTTCATCATAATCCTTGCGACGGAACAACTGATTACGAAAATAATACTTCGAACTTTGAACAACGTACAGTTTGACATTTCGAATGGAACTAGAGTTCATCGTTTCTCGGCCAGCAAAGTGTCTGTGTCTTTAAATAACTATTGCCAACTTTTCTCACATTCTTCTTTCGAACAACGAGTACACATTAGAAAATAAGATTATTTAAGGATGTTGAAGAAGGTTGAGCAGATTTTCAGGGTGAATTTTTTCTTGTTACCGATTGCGTGGTTAGAATTCCCTTTATTTTTAAAATACACCTGTTTTTTTCGCATTCTGAGGTAAATCACACTGCATATTGTGAAGCAGAAATGCAATTGCAATTCTTGTACTTACAAGCTACGATGATTTTGATCTCCTCGCTCAAAATCGAGCCGATTTTGTTGGCAGCTACGCAGCGATAACTGCCGCCGTCTTCCAATTTTGCCGAAAAAATTTTGTAAAACGGGTCCGTCGATAGCTCGGTAATCGGTTCTTGGTCTTTCAGCCACCTGAATTGGGGCGTCGGATTGCCTGTAATCAAATGAAACTCCGTTAGCTTTGGATATTTGCGATCGCATGATTGGCGATGAAATCTGAATGGGATTTATTTATTTAGGGCAGGAACAATGAGCGGTATTTGATAGGGCGAAATGTAATTTCATTCGTTCTGGGTGATTCACAGCAGAAGCAGGTAAATTCACAGGGTGTTTTATCCGACATAATCGACTTTCAGTCACATTGTCTTTTGAAAAATGTGAAAAAAATCTTCAAAGCACTCTGTATCATACGTACTGAGATTTAAATGAGAGATGAAAATTATTCGGGTGTTACCTGTTACAATATCAAATTACATCACCACAGTAGGTCAGAATTGCAATTTTCAGTATTTATCTTATCAACGAGTTATAAAAATTGTTCAAATAGCCAGAATAGTTCGAATTGCCTCAAATATTGCACTCAAACTTCGTCATACTTCTTGAACATTATACGAAAATTGGGAAAAAATCCTCGATGATATTTCTTCATGTATTTTAATTTTATTGGCTCTACACATGTCCTCAATATTGTTCTTTTAATAATTTCTCACGTCCACACATATTGTCACAAGTGTCTACTTTTAGGTACTTTTTTGAAAATGCTGTATTTGAAGATGTCCATCCATAAATGTGTTTTTCGTAGTCGACAGACTTAGATTTGGTTTTTACTGGTCCACGTCGAGTATGAAATGAGGATGAAGACAAAGGTCGTAGAATGAAAATGAGCAAATACCATTCCGAAACGCAATTTATGCACCGTGTGAGTGAGCTGAGTGATTTTCCTCAACTTTTCTCGATAATCGAAGGCATTGTTCGCTATTAGCGCCGCGCAAAAAGCGCGAGAACCGTCGAAAAAGCATCCGGAAAATCTCGGGAATCGCGTTAAGGCAGTAATTGGAAAGAGAGGATCCGGATATTATGAGCTGAGCGGAACTCGAAATCCGAGGAAATTGACAGGGGACGAAAAGTCGAAGCGGCCCGCCCGCCCCGATGAATAAATAAATGTCGGATCGTATGATACGGAAGGGACGGTTTTGTTCGGCAGAATGCGAATATAATTTCGGTTCGGATTGAATTGATGGAAATATAATATCTCGGGGTATCAGCGGATGGAGTGGGCGGGAGCATCGAAAGGGATAAGTATGCCCTCGGGAGCATCCAGAAGATTATACGCCTCTTCCCAACAAATCACTAGCTTACTGATGATGTCGATGAAATCGATTCGGAAAAACCTTGAAAATTCACATCTCGATCGACAATATGCAACACTTTTCATCAAAGATGCCGGAAGGGGGCCGGGTTAACAAATATTTTTGGTTTCTCAAAAAAATACCCTCCATTTTCGAAAATCAAAAGTCCTCTTAGTATAGTATATTTATTAAAGAATACACATATTCATCATGTATACAATAATGTTTACAAAAAATGAACACAAGGATGAAATAAATCCAAAAAAAAGGATAATAAGAATATTTAGAGACAACAAACAGATAAAAGTTATATATAGATAAAAACATAAAGTGAGATCAGCTGATATAATGTGACAGTCAAGTAATCAGTGAATTTGATAACAGTATCGCAAATATTCTTCAATGTCATAAAATGTATTGTTGAGAAGTTTCTCAACATTTTTTCTTGAACTTTTCAATATCAAAATCCTCAACCTTCTGATATTCAGGAAACGCATTGAAGAATGAATGTTTATATTTAATGAATTGTGAATTTTCCATAATGAATTATCAAAATTTCGCACTCATTGAAAATCCATTCATTGATTATTGTCTGCATTTCTATACCTATGGATCACGCCAGGTCCTCAAATAAATGAAGCAAGACTTAATTTCTTCAAAATCACTGTTGCTCTCATGACATAATTTCATGTTCCAATTTGTGGAGAGAATTACATCAATCGAGCCACATTTATCACAGTTGAAGATATTTCAATAACAAGGCAACAGTGCCATATTAAATTGCACCTGATACCTGAAGATTTATCTAATTAAGATCCTTTAACTCGTTTCAGGAAATTGGAATTGTTCCACCTTTAATTAATGTGGTTCGATTTGTTGTTTTGAGGAACCAAATAAATATGACATTTTTGTTAATCCGAACCAGGACTTATTCCTAATTATTGCTAATTATTGCTAATAGGCAAAACTGATGGAACAACTAGTTTATAGATCTTGTAAAACCCATTTATTTCATACTGCATCTTAGAACATACCTTTACGTACCTGATTTCAATCCGGAAAATAGCCTTTTACAGGATAGGCGCACGTAATATTTCATTACGTGCTACTATCCCGTAATGAAATCTTACCGGATTGTAAATATTGAAAACTCAGTTATGCGTCAAAAGCATGAATACATTTATTAAAAATTCAACAGCAAAACAATACACAGAAATTACTTATTGCTAATATTAATATTAACCGTTAAATTTTCGTTCCCAAGAATATGGATACCAGGAGCTCCATTGGATGAATTATTTATTAGGGAGTTGCTACTTGCTGACACATTCCTATTTTTTTGTTGTAGCACTTCAACAAAGAATAATATTTTATTTTTCACTGTTCATTTTTGTTTTTTAGCAGTATGAAATAAAATGTTATACGTCACACGTCCGGTAAACTTTTACAGTACTCGTTTCGAAATTCCGTAAACATCTCACTCGAACTGTAAAAGTGTACTTACCGGACTAGTAACGTGAAAATCTATTTCGTTACCCTGTGAAACACCAATATCATCTATGAAACCATTCATAGTCAGAGTCAGATCGACAATAGTAAAATTTTCAGAAAGAAGTTGTTTTCTAAAATATATCGAAATCAATATCATATATAAAATTTTATAGGCAAAAAATGCACAATTCCGACGTGATGCATATTCATTATTTCGCCAAATGAATATGTAGATTATTCAAAAGTTTTCAAATTAGGTTTTTTCACGGACTGCAGCGCATTATTTTCAGTTGCAGGATGGAAGTTAATGCAACGCATGGCAGACCAGATGAGCGCTGTAAATTGCTGAATTTTCAGCCTGGTTAGCAGGACAGCATGTCATTTTTCATTCGAAAAGATGGGAAATATCATAAAACATTGATAATGAAGTCAACGCAGTGAATGTCGCGAATTTGAATATGATGCGTGTTATTTTAATAAACATTTTTATTACGAGCTCAGCATGATAACATGTGATGGTCTTTTTGGGATATTCATGAAGCAATTACAGTTTGTGGAAGTTGAGAACTACATGTGGCATAACGTTTTTTCGTGAGAAAGTAGCTCTCATCACTATTATAGCATAGTGATAGTTGAATAGATCGTGTCGATTCAACATATTCCATACATCGAAGTTGCAAATAGATTGAGAAACATGTAGCAAAGTTGTTCTGCAGATCTCAAAAGATGAAGTTGATACACAATACACTTTTTTATTCCTTTTAGAATAATGGCGAATATTTTTTTTTTCATTTTTCAGACTGCGAAACGAAACATACCCATTTAATCCAATGCACCAAGCATCTACCCGAACAATTTGTTTCTTTAATTGCCTCCTCAACACAACAAGAAAACAAGTGAATGCGCCAAAATGGCCGTTGGCACGTACTCGCTATTCAATCCGGATTAATAAAAAGCATGCCATGATCGTTATTTTCGATCAATTGTTTGCGAATTATTTATTTTAAGTACCATCAGGATTCTCGATTTATTTGGAGAACTTTCCGAATGAGCTAACAGAAATAGTTTCCACTGTTTCCTTACATCCGGAAGATTGGATTTCAATGAAGGAAAAAAATAAATTCTGAAATACATCCGGTTTCGTGTTTTAGTCGAATCGAAAACTAATGTCAATTTCCTTTTGAGCTTAAAAGTACTCACTCACCTGTTCCAGGAAAGTAATTAGCTCTACACGAATGGACGAAAGTACAGGGTGATCGATATCTCTATGCAAAGTTACCCCTTTAAGTCTTCATATCGGAAATAGAAAATGACGGGAAACAACGCGAGCATAATCTTTATGGGTTTATCTGAGACTGAAAATCAAGACGGAAACTTTGCGACGCCTATATAACTTTTAAATACATATTGATGGGAGAACGATGCCCCAATCCTCTCTTAAATTGAAAAGCTAGGGTGTATTTTAGGATAGAGAGGTTGAGAAGTAGGTCAAATTTGAAGAAATGGAAGAGGAAGAGGAAGAGGAAGAGGAAGAGGAAGAGGAAGAGGAAGAGGAAGAAGAAGAGGAAGAAGAAGAGGAAGAGGAAGAGGAAGAGGAAGAGGAAGAGGAAGAGGAAGAGGAAGAGGAAGAGGAAGAGGAAGAGGAAGAGGAAGAGGAAGAGGAAGAGGAAGAGGAAGAGGAAGAGGAAGAGGAAGAGGAAGAGGAAGAGGAAGAGGAAGAGGAAGAGGAAGAGGAAGAGGAAGAGGAAGAGGAAGAGGAAGAGGAAGAGGAAGAGGAAGAGGAAGAGGAAGAGGAAGAGGAAGAGGAAGAGGAAGAGGAAGAGGAAGAGGAAGAGGAAGAGGAAGAGGAAGAGGAAGAGGAAGAGGAAGAGGAAGAGGAAGAGGAAGAGGAAGAGGAAGAGGAAGAGGAAGAGGAAGAGGAAGAGGAAGAGGAAGAGGAAGAGGAAGAGGAAGAGGAAGAGGAAGAGGAAGAGGAAGAGGAAGAGGAAGAGGAAGAGGAAGAGGAAGAGGAAGAGGAAGAGGAAGAGGAAGAGGAAGAGGAAGAGGAAGAGGAAGAGGAAGAGGAAGAGGAAGAGGAAGAGGAAGAGGAAGAGGAAGAGGAAGAGGAAGAGGAAGAGGAAGAGGAAGAGGAAGAGGAAGAGGAAGAGGAAGAGGAAGAGGAAGAGGAAGAGGAAGAGGAAGAGGAAGAGGAAGAGGAAGAGGAAGAGGAAGAGGAAGAGGAAGAGGAAGAGGAAGAGGAAGAGGAAGAGGAAGAGGAAGAGGAAGAGGAAGAGGAAGAGGAAGAGGAAGAGGAAGAGGAAGAGGAAGAGAAAGAGAAAGAGGAAGAGGAAGAGGAAGAGGAAGAGGAAGAGGAAGAGGAAGAGGAAGAGGAAGAGGAAGAGGAAGAGGAAGAGGAAGAGGAAGAGGAAGAGGAAGAGGAAGAGGAAGAGGAAGAGGAAGAGGAAGAGGAAGAGGAAGAGGAAGAGGAAGAGGAAGAGGAAGAGGAAGAGGAAGAGGAAGAGGAAGAGGAAGAGGAAGAGGAAGAGGAAGAGGAAGAGGAAGAGGAAGAGGAAGAGGAAGAGGAAGAGGAAGAGGAAGAGGAAGAGGAAGAGGAAGAGGAAGAGGAAGAGGAAGAGGAAGAGGAAGAGGAAGAGGAAGAGGAAGAGGAAGAGGAAGAGGAAGAGGAAGAGGAAGAGGAAGAGGAAGAGGAAGAGGAAGAGGAAGAGGAAGAGGAAGAGGAAGAGGAAGAGGAAGAGGAAGAGGAAGAGGATTCTTCAGTTCATTCAGCAGACAATAAGTCTCATAGTTGAATAAATTCCCAAGATTTTCTTCGTAAGTATGCCTGCAACATCAATTTTTACGCTCAATGGACATATATTCTTGATTTTTTCTCAATTAAATAGGGAGATACAACACTGGAAACGAATACTCGATCCTATCGCGTCCTCATTCAATGGCTGAAACGTCTATCGAGTGGTTGGGCTTCAGAGATCGACAGTTCGCCGTGAAACACCGTTAATTAATTACAGAAGTTCATTAACGTAAATTTGATTTATTAAAATTACCGGCTCACCTGTTGTCATTATTATTATTAATGGACCAAGTTTGGAGCTGCTACTAGAGCCGTTGAGTACAGCAATTACTCAATATTAACGGATATCTGACCGTGTTTCATGGAATATGGATGTGCGATGTTTATGGCGATGGTGTAAGCATTGATGCGGAATAGTTTAGTTGTGTGAGTGGAAAAACTAAAAAAATCAGTTATTCACACTTCAATCATATTTCAAGAATCAACTCTTGAATAACGAAATGATTCCACATTATTTTGAGACAGACGGAATTTATGGCTTCCAGAACAAAACTGGCACGCGTTTCACACTGTTTTATCGATGTAAATCAATAAGCGGTGTTTTTTGTGCCAATTATCGTGGCGACTAGTATACCTGGTGTTATTATATTGGACATTGTGTGATGGTGATGATACAAGCTCAGCTTTACTATCTACTTGATTCTTCCAACATTCTAGGACGCTACTGGTTTTAATCACGGATCAGCTTTGTATATGAATGTCTCTTTCACGTTCATATTTATTCTCGAGCCTCTTCCCAATGATAGCAATGCTGCCACCTTATTTATTATTTAGGAAAAAATCATCACGAGGAAGGGTCTTTCTTTTGATCTCTGATGGGAAAAAAAAACATGCAGGTTATCGTCTGTTTGAGCTTTTACTTCGTGTCTCTTTGCTTAGTTATTTCCAATTCTGTGATATCTGTGGATAGACGAGTGAACGGATGTGTCAACGAAACAAACAAAACAATATTATTGTATGGTAATTTACAGTTGCGATAGATGAGAAACACTTGTATTATCAGAATTACGAAAAAATATCTTAAGAGTGATCGTTTCCGCATATCAGGAAACCTGCAGATCGATTTTAACAAATCCCACGTTATCGCGATAAAAATATTCATCTTGGGCAGTGTACATTGTGGAATGATCAATAACGATAATGCTCTGTTACACCCTCTGTATACGTATAGCAGAATCCTTACGTGGTCTGGTGTAGTCGCGAAGTAATAAGATATTTCCGGTTACATCAAGCGAATCTTGTTTCCAGTGTGGTCACTGCATAGAATAGAACAGTCAAAGTACCATCAGGATAGTTTATTATTAGCTATACAAGTTTTACCAGATTCCGTTTTAGCCAACAAGTGCAAAACGAGTGTAGTATAGTATTTTTTCTACGAACACCAAAGTGAGTTGTTGATTACGGAATTTCTGGATCCTCACTCGAATTTCGAATGGAACGTAAACTTGAAAACTACAGTCTAACATGGCCGCTTTGGCGTTATGATCCTGATCGTCTCCTATGTGTCTGAGCTACAAACACAACTGTCGAAGCCAATCGTTCTACAATAAAACAACAACAACTTCTACAGTGACAAGTTTGACCCCCTTTTTTTCTTGTTTGTTGACAACAACAAGACAAACCTATAACGTTCGAGGAACATCGTGTTAGCCAGCGGTGGAATTTTGGGAAAGGAGATCAAGTGTAGTGGTCAGCTCGCGTATAATGACTATTACACATTCAGAAATGGATGTATTTCGATATGTATTCGGGTCAGAAATTTAGAAACTTAGCTCGAATCACTTGTGCACTATTGGGGAACACCCTGTGGAGAAGCGACAAGCAGTACTTAATAATTTGTCTATTCACATTACACAAGAGAAGAAATAAAAAATGAGACATCTTTTGAGCTCCCCACCATCAGTTTTATTCACCTAAACGAGAACCCCTACTTTGAGCTTATTCTCATTCCAATTTGACCGTACTAAAATGGTATACTGCATCACATCCCTTTGTGGTCAATGCAAGACGACTTTTGTCTCGCTATAGTTTCAAATTACTGAACGATGAAGTTTTAGGTTTCTCAGGACGAGGAATTCCGTGATACAACCCAGAAAAACTTAGTTTTGAGGGTAACATAATTGTACAAGAAATATCAATGGAGAACTCTTATCAACGATGATTGTCACTATTGATTTAAAGACCAAACAACTTCATCAAGAATTCTACTTATGTACTAAGTGAAACCGATATACTGGGTGGCCCATTGATCTAGAGCTTTGTATTCTAAACATCAGAATTCTTTCTCATCGCCACTAGATATATTTCGTAAACTCCGTTATGACCAAAGATATATTACATATTCTCTACTAGATCGAGCTTAGAGAGAGACGAATTGAAACGACCATTGGAAAGAGACGCAGCGATTCATTTTATAGAGAAATACGAAATTGACAGTTATTTTCATTCGAATCGAGTTGATAGTGTAAGATTATTCACTCGAATCTATTGTTTATTGATCCATGAGTGTGTTAGAACAAAGAGACTCAGTTTTACCTGTTGTTTGAGTATAGAAAATTGGTAAATAATCCTAGTTGGTTCAGTCGATAAAGTCAAGTAAGGATTTTAGAACTTTGTTCAAGATGGAGTTGTCCTGTCCAGTCTATGGCTGTAATGATAGATTCAAAGAAGATCAGAATATATCATTTCATAAGTATGTTAATGAATGATGTCGACCAAATATCAAAAAGACCGTAGTTTGCGCCTATCCAATCAGCAAACGAGAGGTTGTTGTATATGAAGACGAATCGATAGGTCGTCCTTTATCTCATCCTCATAGGTCGATAGGAAGGTAAATCTACTAGAGAATATATAATATCAAATCTTTGATGATACAATCCATGGAGACACAATACGAAACACAACAAAAATACGTATTGACCAAGACCTTCAGGCCGAATTGTATCGCATCTTGTCGTGTATGGTAGACAACAACAGTGTCTATCATGTATCAGGCATGTAGAACAGAGGTTGAACAAGTTTGAACTAAACGGAAAAAATCAGAATACATATTATGTTGCATGACATGAACTGGAAACCCGTACATAGGGTAATTTTCGACAAGAATTTCATTTTAGAATAATGAAAAATGTTTCGATAAATTGGGGTTTCATTCTTTGTTACAATACACAACACAATAGTAGTAGTATACAATCACACCACGAAAGTATTTCTCATCTTTATTTCAGGTGATGGAAATGACAAATTATTGGTCGAAATACGTGTTTGCCTTCTCTTGACTTTTTCAGGTACATATTTTGTTTCGAGTATCTTCAAGCCACAGGCTAGAAATCTTCACTCTATCAAGAAGCTCTTGTTTTTTTCTGTGAATCGAGATTTTTGAACAATGACAATAAAACTTGATGAATGGTTTATCATTCATTCTTTTCAGAGTACCGTATTTTTTTAAATCAACCTTTCTAGAAAAGTATACCTACCTATTCATCATTTCATGAACCTGGACTATACAATACTCTTCGTGGAAGTCGAAATATGAGTGCAGTGTTGTCAAACACTCGAAGTTTTCACGGATTCCAGGATATCCAATGAAAATTACTAATAACTGCGTCAAAAAATTTGTTATAACAATTTTTTCACTTCTACTGGACTTTGACAATCACTCGACAAATTTTGGTCACAACGGCGATCCAATTTGAAGTTCAATTGTCGATTTATCGTAGTGGCTCTGCTAACTTAATATTAAGTTAGCAAAGCCACCCCATATAAAAAAAACTTAGGGCGCGACAATTTTTTTTTCTTTCACGACAAATTCTCGACAATTATTCGACAATTATAATCTCTCATCGATTTTCCATCAAATGGTTCTGCTAACTTCATAGAGGTCTATACAATAGTTATTAAACCAACTGGTATATTGATCGTTATTTAATATTTCGAGTTGGTTACAAGATTTTTCCTTCGATCTTATTTGCAATAAAAGAGAGGAAACTCACTTTTTTTATATTATTTCATATTAATAAACCAAATCTGAATAGTCGACTTGTCAGCCATTGTGACTTTGATATTTGTCAGAACTATAAATGCGAAAAAACTTTTTTTGTTGAAAACTAGATAAACGAGAACCACCGAAACATCCTATGAGCTGTTTAAACATGTGAAATCTTGATCGATATCCATTTTTTTCATCCAAATACAGATTCCACATAATGTCGGCTTCAAAAGGGTACGCCACGATGTTTGTTTGGTTGCCTATTCCGCAATCATGCATTAATAGAGATATTGATCGTTATAGGGGTCATTAACGATCAATTTCATAAACGTTGAACAGACTCGTTGAAACGAGGTCGACTGTCTGTCAACAAAGACGTGCTTTTCGGACGAAACATAATTTGATGGATTGACTTATATCTCCAATCGAATTATGCCTCTTGGAAAACACCCCAAAATCCGAGTGGAATCACGAATTCCCTGAAAGTGAGCGAATTGAATTTTCTCGCTCCGGAGCGGTCTTCATCTGTCAAAGTTAATTGCGCTGAATCGAAAATTTCATTAACCCCGCAATCCGCGAGACATGGATTCTTGACGAATAGACAAAGTCGAGGACAACGCGGCCCGAATGACACCCCTATATTAATTGCCTCAGGATTCAATCGATACCTCGATCGTATCAGACTATTTCAACTTGGCGAAGGAAAGCATTATTTATTCATTGTTATGAAAACGGAAGCAGATTCGTTTCCGAAACGTCCACTACATTAGGATCTTCCAGACATCTTTCAATAACAAAGTTGCACTGAGAAATAGACAATTTCTCTTTTAGGTACATATATATAGAGATATTAGTTATAATTTCAATTATTTTTTAGGAATAAGGTGTTACTTTTTTATCCTATGATACGCTCATGTGGAACTCATATCGTATCAAATTCTATAGACTCGGTTATGGTGAAGTGATTCAGAGTGTGAAGACTATAATTACTCTAAGTATCCACCATATCTGCAAAGATAGCGTAAACATAGCCCAGACCACTTTAGAAGGCGACACTTTGAACGCCTAAAACTCACCCTACAACGTCAGTAAAATTGAGAGATGATTTTTAGTTGTTATTCATTTATAAGAACCGTATTCTATATTTACAATCATCAAATTATCATTGTGTAACTTCGACGAATACACAGGGTGTTACAGAACTATGGGATCAAACTTGTAGGGTTTATTCAGTGCATCAGTAGAAAACAATTGAGTTGTGGGTCACATGTCCAGACGCGTTGAAATTTTAGAAAGACGATGAATTGCCTGAATAGGATTCAATGCATTTAATTTTTGCCTCTTGTACATGATATCATCACAACAATTGTTCAAGATGTCTTCCTCCAACCTGAATACACCGATTCAAACGTCTCGCTCTGTTTCTATTGGAGTTTCGTAGACCAAAGACTTTACACAGGAAAAAATCAGCGGTTTGGGCACCGTTGGATTGCCGGAGGTGGAGCAGTTTCTTGGCCTCCTAGGTCACCCGATTTAACTTCGTTAGACATCGAACAAACGAAATAAAATAACACGAGGAGGATATTATCACAAAAACTTGAAAAATGAATATACAACCTAGTCGAATAACTCATAGACAGTATGTTCTAACTAGTTTTTATACGACTCTGAGGTCAATTCATGAAATCGAACTCGACTACATGCACAGGATGATTTACCTAAAAATGCAAAAAATTATTCAGTGGGCCAAATGAAGTGTGAACCAAGTGAAATTGAAGAAAATAATGATAAAGTCATGTTTTTCCATTTCCCTCATCTAATTTTGAATCCCTGGTGCTTTAATACATGAATATGTATTAATATAATCTGACAACAACTCGACAATTTATGTTTTCCCAGTCACACAACTTTGAACTTTTGTGCATTGTAGATGGAGCATGATGTATACTTTCTAAAAATAATGCGAATCATTTTTTTCGAGTTCAAGTTCACTTCCTCTTCATTTTTCCCCATAAGATTCAGTCTACTACCAAAAGTTCAATATTGAGGTTAATCCAAGATAGTTTTTTCTAATGATGAGAGTGAGTACGAAGGAACCAGAAAAAAAGCATAAGAGAAAGCCAAGTTTTTGTGAAGTAGTTTTCGCAATGGACCTCACATGATCGTCCCATGAGAGTGCACTGTTGGTGGTGACACCCAGCATGGATATTGACGACCTCATAGGAACAGTGGTGGTACTCGACATCATCAAATTGGGCATTGTGTGATCTGCCTTCTTGGTGAACATACAAGCTTGAGTTTTAGTTGCATTGAACTGTACTAGATTCTCAGATCCCCATTTCAGAATTCTATCATCCGCAAAGCACAAGACTTTGTCAGGAGATCCAGGAGATCCAGGAGATTTGTCGTAGATGTGTCATTGATGAGTCATTGTATGAGATGAGACTCCCGTCCACAACCACATAGAGTGATCTATCTCCAGAGAAATTCGATAGTGAATGACATAGAAGGCTTCTTTATGCCCCACTCGATGCGACAGTGATTTTGTCAGATTCAGTTGACTTTTCGAGTTGTTGTGATGAAATTAATTTTCCAAATGCCTCATAAATCTAGTCCATTCCGTCGGGATGCAAGTACGGAAATTTGTGTGCAAGCGTTCTGACTCTCTTTCCAGGGCCGATCTAGGGGGAAACAAGCCGGGCAAAATGAGAAGAGAGAAAAATCTTGTGAAGAAAAAACAGTTCTCAGCAATGCAGCTGAACCAACGATATGATATTATATTCTCTACTAGATCGAATTTAGAGAGAGAGAGAGAGAGAGAGGAATTGAAATGACTATAAGAAAGAGACGAAGCGAACAAAAATCAGCTGACAGTTGGCAAAATATTTTATGTGTCACCATTGTATTGAGAAATACGACATTTTCAGTTATTTTCGTTAGAATCGAGTTAATAATGTGAGATTATTCACTCAAATATATTGTTCAGCGAAGTTTATTGATCCATGAGTGTGTTAAAACAGTTTTACTTGTTGTTTGAATATTGATAATTGGTAAATGATCCTTGTTGGTTCAGCCCATCAAGTGAAAGAAGGATTTTCTTGAACACCTGGTGTATCATAAATTGGTGTAATTCTATAAGTTATGAGCAATGCATCTCCAAAAAAAAAATGAAGCTTCCGAATGCTCCAATCCGATTGGAAATCGGTAGATTTTCGAAAAAGTTATACCAACTTGAGATGTGTCAAAATAATTTGTGGTCCACTCAATTTATGTAGCACTTTAAATTTTTTTTTCGGCTAAAGTGTATGCTTTGGTTTCGTTTCGTTTCTTCTTCTTGTAGTTAATACTATCTCCAATTTCGGAAAGACACTGCTCGTTGCTCCAAGCAAATATTAATTTCGTCGAAATTAGCAGCTAGATCTGGCCCTGTTTCTCTCTTCTGCCCTGAAGTAGCTGTCCTCTCCATATTCTGCATAAAATCTACCGGATTTACAGCCGGACCGCTCCATATTTATGAGAAGAGCGAGAGCACTTCCATAATTTCAAAAATTCAACACCCGTCATGTAAAAATGTCACGTAATTGCCTTTGTAGTCGAACTAACGGCGTTTGTAGTAAACTAGCGTCGTGGCGCATCGGCGTCCTCGTGCTTCACATAGACCAGAAATTATGATATTCATCATATTTACGACGCCACGTGTGCCACGCTGCCTATGAAAATGTCGAGGGAAACGCTCGGATTCGACAATATACAGGGTGGCCGATGAAGGTATACACTCCAACCACCAACCGAACATCGCTATACCAAGCATCATTCATCAATAGAACGGCAAAGTTGTGGGATTCTTTGCCTCGTGAAGACTTTCCTGATGCTTACAACCTCTAAACTTTCAAGAAAAATTCCAACACCTTCCTTCTCTCCCGAAATTCCACCGCTGGCTAACACGATGTTCCTCGAACATTATAGGTTTCCCTTTCGTGTTGTCCACAGATAAAAAACAAACCTTTGTAATGAAGCTTCCATATAACGGAATTCGTTCTCTCCATTTCAGAATTCAAATCACAGCACTATTTATTTTTCGATAGACCAATAAGGATGACTATTATCAACGCTGCCAAACTACATAAAGAATTCGCACGAGTTCGCAATTGAAATATGATGACTGATATTTCATAATTCATACATAGTTCTTTTCATTTTGCTGTCGGATGAATATATCAATGGTTAGTAGAGAACTAGCTACACATGGAAAGTCACGGATCTACAAAGAGCGCGAGTTCGACCTGTCCTCGAGTGCGCTAAAGCTCTTGGATTTTTTTCAGAAGAGAGCTATTCGCCGAGTCGGTGATAATACAATCACGAATTTACTGAGCGCTCTGGAACATCGTATCACGGTGGGCGACCTACCTTATTTTCTTCTCTCATAGATATTTCGATATTCCAGGTAGACAAACCAGACGAGCTCAGGCTGGTCACCCCTACATTGTCAAGGTCGAGATCTACTGAGCATCCATTCACCGATAGAACGGCAAAGTTGTGGAATTCTTTGCCAAGTGAGGTCTCGACGAATGCTTGAAAATGTGAAAGTGAAAAAGGGAAAAAGATTTGGGTCAGAAATTTTAAATGCGGTTTCTATAATCAGAAGTTCATTGCAATATTCTGATAACAACTGTATGAACGTCAAGTGGAAACAACCTATACTTTCCAATAAAAACATACATTCATATACAGGGTGAGTCAAAAATGTGTACCGAGCTTTCTGGGCGTGATAGATTATTGAGAAATAAGTGTAGTTTGATGATTACACTCATGGCCCAAAATGCATATTAAGGGAGATATATCCTTCCAAAGTTGATAAAATTAAAATAATTTCTCCGCATAACTTCTGAACGATGAAAGCCACCCGATTGAAATTTTGTGCATGAATGTATGTTGTCAAAATACATTTTTTCGTCACACTTCCACATTTCTGATATTGTTATAAAGGGTGTTTTCAGAGGGTGAGTCATGATTTTTTGTAGAAAACTTTTTTCCCTGTATTATTTTCGGTGAAAAAACAGGAGCATTCGATGGAGCGAAGAAAATTACATGAAAAAGGTCTTCTTCTTCAAATACAAAAAATTGAGCCGTTCGTGAGATATTTGAGTTTTTGTAGTTACATGATATCAGCAGATTGATTTTATTCATCGCGAGATTCATCGGTATAACGATATTTCAGCAGGCCATGATGAATAATTTTGTTCTCAATTTTGACGTTCATGTCATCAACATTCGAGTCAACATTGTTGTAGTCGATTTGTTCGTGTGGTTTTTCTGTGTCATTTATCACTGCGATTATCAACTGAGATTATAAGAAATATGGCAGGTTATTCGTTCTCTGAACAAACTGATATGCTTCTAATGCTTGGCGAGTGCTCCGGAAATGCAAATGCTGCTGAAATATCGTTATACCGATGAATCTCGCGATGAATAAAATCAATCTGCTGATATCATGTAACTACAAAAACTCAAATATCTCACGAACGGCTCAATTTTTTGTATTTGAATAAGAGTACCTTTTTCATGTAATTTTCTTCGCTCCATCGAATGCTCCTGTTTTTTCACCGAAAATAATACAGGGAAAAAAGTTTTCTACAAAAAAATCATGACCCACCCTCTGAAAACACCCTTCATAACAATATCAGAAATGTGGAAGTGTGACGAAAAAATGTATTTTGACAACATACATTCATTCACAGAATTTCAATCGGGTGGCTTTCATCGTTCAGAAGTAATGCGGAGAAATTATTTTAATTTTATCAACTTTGGAAGGATATATCTCCCTTAATATGCATTTTGGGCCATGAGATTAATCATCAAACTACACTTATTTTTCAATGGTCTATCACCCCCAGAAAGCTCGGTACACATTTTTGACTCACCCTGTATATCTACTTGGTTAATGTACCTGTTTTTATTTTGTAGAATCATATTTTTGTTTTTGTTGGAATATTCAAACTTTGTCAACAGTTCCATGAACAACTTCGTTGTGGGATGAAAGGGATTTTTCAGCCCGACGTGTGGAAATTTCAGTCAAAGGTTGGCCACACTGACTACAACATTCACAATGTTGCCTCTATTGTTTCAGAAATTAAAATCTTGAAGAATTCAAACTTTGTCAACAGTTCCATAAACACATATTACATTTGTCAGTATCGCTGGGGAATTTTTGTAACTTCGTTGTGGGATAAAAGGGATTTTTCAGCCCGACGTGTGGGAATTTCAGTCAAAAGTTGGCCACACTGACTACAACATTCACAATGTTGCTTCCATTGGCGGTCGTAAGATTATCACAGATTGTCGACCGTTAACATCGAGCAGTTCCCGCTAGAGTCCAATCTGTTGAACCACCGAGTCAAACTCGGAAGTATATTACATTTTTATTCCCGCTGAATGCAATATGAAACGGGAAGGAGAGATTATATTGCTTTTTCCGGAACGAAATGGCTGGATAGCGTTAGTTAAGTTCAACTGGTAGTACAAAATTGGATAGAAAATTGGAAAACGTCATGATAACCGAGCGTTATATGATGGCCCAATTGATTACGGAATAATGTCACATATCATACAAGAAACATTCAGTATTTTCTGGTATGATTCAGTATAATTGTTTGTAGCATTGTTAGTTGAAAATAATATTTGGTGTTTCGCCATTATTTCACGATGATTTTGTGAAAAACTAACTCTACTATTTTTCCGAGAATTTAGAATTTCGTGTTGGATAATCAAGTCATTTTTGACGTCAATTTTTGGTACCATTCTACTTATTGAGGATAGAATGAAATCATGAAAAGGGTATTCAAATTTCTATTCATGAGTGATTGAGTTTAGTTTTATTCACTTTTTCAAGTCTACCAAATGAATGTATTTTTTCAGTACCCTGTATGGATTAACTGTGATATGGCTCTATGGTAGGTGAGCCCTGAGGTATTACTCAACTCCATACCGAATTTCATTTTATTTGTACTCGAATATCATATTTTATTATTTATATTATACAGAACATTTTCTTGTGAATAATATACTTCCGGTTTAACCTGAAATGTCATCAACGTCTTCAATTCAAATGAGACACCCTATATATTTTTACAGATTTCGAAAGAGCTTGTTATTTTGAATTCATACCTTTTGAGTTTAGTGTACAAAAATTTGTGATAACGAGGAATATATCACTTTAATCAACCTCCTTTGAGTTTTTGCATTAGAATAAAAAACTGATTAGATAAACTAATTGATGTTGTTTGTATACATTAATAATAAATAAACGTACAATTTACAATTTACAATTTACAATTTACGTACAAATTGTGCTATTTAGAATGGTTCAATCAAGTAAAAGAGAGCGTATTGAAATTTTAATGATGATCGGTTATGGTAATTTTGAAATTTATTTCCGTCAATTAGAATTTGTTCTTTTGTTGTTGTTGTTGTTTTGTTCTTTTCGTTTAAAAGATATTTACTTGGTTCCATACTTTATCCCAACCCTGTATATGTTTGACCATAGACTTATTATATAACCGGCCATATTGTTGAAGAACCATATCAGATAAATGTATAGACATACCTATATAGTTGAACTCACTTGGTCATATTTTTGAATTGTCCAGAGATCAAACATATCATAATCCATGAATTATGGATCGTAGAACTTCCACCACTTCATGGATCTCTTCTATATTTATTTGAAAATCGTATGGACGACGTGGATGAACCAGTACATCACCTCCTCTTTCGTTTAGCCCAATATTTGGCAGAAACACTCAAAAGTGCGTGACTTTTCGCTGTTATTTGCACAATCAATCAAAGCATAAAGTAGAAAGAAGTCTCCGAAAAAGAGTTGTCCAGTTGGTTTTCACCTATATCTGACAAAATTACTCATTCTTGATGGAATGTTCTTGATGGAATGTTGAAAATTTCTACTCTGTATGCATTTCCATCCAATCATTCTCAGGAAGATATATCCTAGACCCAACTATGATGAATGTCATCTCAGTGAGGATGTTATCATTTCTTGAATCAGATACAAGTGGAGGATACGGAAACTATATTTCTCAGAGGTTTCCACATAAAGGAAATGATATGGAAATATGCAGAAAGGCAGGAACACAATCTAGGAAACAATCAGTTTTATAGGATTGGGAGTTTCATGGATGTCTTGTAGAAGCAGCAGACTAGAAGAGTGCGATTAACTATAGCTTATACTCGCTAGCTAGTGTCAAATTCTCTCTCTTCAATCCATTTATACAAGCTTAGAATCCTCTCAAGACGTGAATTCTCGAAATTACACAAAATAAGCCGAAACCATCCGAATTTTGAACAAGATATATGGCCCTCAACTCACTAGTGAGTAATTATTTATAGCTTACTATTTATTGTTTTATCAATGGTTTGACTGAATAATCGATTGAGTTTTTTTGTCAAACGTCACATTTATTTTGTAGTAAATTCATATTGTCACTTTTTCAAATATAATCTTTTTAGATTTATAATGATATTGGAGTTGTATATACCGTTATTTTTCTTCAACGATATTATTAGAGATAGACAAAACTGAAAAAACTCATTCATAACAATTTTTGGTATAATTCAACGTGGTGATTTGATTTCTTCTCAATTTTTTTCGAATCCTGTCTTGGCATTATGTTGACACATTCTGAATGTGTTTCGACCTAATAGCTTGATTAATCAGTTCCACTTGTTTTGAAGAAAAATGAGTCAGCAAAACAATTTCTGATCTTTCAGTATCAAATATTGATCTAGTAGTGAGGTAATACTGAAAATTTGAAACTAATCATGACAATTGGTTTCAATATCTCAAAGTTTCTCCTATCTATCGAGGAAAAGTATTTTACTCTAACAAAATAGCTCTAGAAACGTAGACCAGTCACTGCAGTCGAACTTGAATGTTTCAAACTAATGATATGTCAAGTAAATTGGCAAAGAGTGGATGGCAAAATTGGAAAATCTGGTAATTTGCACATTTTTCTGTCGAACATGATTATGAATTTTCTTTCAGGCGCTGCGATTTTTGATACAAGAAAACCATCAAAATGATAAAAGTTTTCAATCTTGATTGTATTGAAGAAATTATCGGTCAGTGTATTTGTCACTTTTCAAACTCACTATTTTTCACTCGTTCCAATTTCCATGTTTCCAAATCTTTTATGAATTATCGCGTCATACCTACTAATGAGAAACCACGTTTTCAATATCTTTGTTCCATGAAGAACATTTGCAGAATCCTATTTACTCTACTCAAGTTTGAAAATCACAATCATTTGCATTCAATCAAATTTACAATCATCATCAAATTTTTCTACATATATCTCGTCTACACTGACTGGTCTAACACATCTCAGGTAATATATTCGGATGCAAATTCCTTCGAAAAGTTGAACCGAGTGGATCGAGTTTGATGTTTCATCATATGCAGACGAGCCAGTCACTTTCCAGGAATGCTTTTACTTCGGCCTCTTATTTGTGCTCACATTTTCTCTACAATTCTTCTTGAAAGACGTCGTGAAATTGTTATTCGAACAAGCACGAGAGATTTTTTTTGAGGAGACCACCATGTTAGTTGTGAATTCCACCACAGGGTGTTTTGTAATATACTCAAAGATTTTATCAAAATTGTTTATCTTTCTACGTAAATAGTTGTAGTGCCAAGATATTCTGTTCATCGCATTGAAGACTCCATTATTTCGATATGCTAGAGGGTGAAAAAGAAGGTACTAGTGTACAGGGTGTTCCAGATATATATACAACTGGACATATGCGTTGAATGCTGAGGAAAATAAATTGAAACTAATGACATGATCCTAGAACAAATTGTGAGAATGGTTCTCAAGAAAAATTGATATTGTGAAAGAATTTGGCTACGGCATTATTCAACAGTGTTTCAAAATTCAACAAAACATTTTGACTTTTATGTTAACATTTAAAAAATCGTACCCTTGGACCCTTGAGCGAGTTCTCTCTTAAATTATCTATACTTGAAATATCTATAAATTCAACAGCAATATATATATATATATTTGTACAATACTTTGATAATTTGTATACAGTTAGAACATTTCCTCCATTGGTATATTGAACGTGAAAGCTCCATAACATAAACCGTTGAGAATATCGAATATTATCCAGGGTTTACGATGCCAAGCTAGCAGTTATTAGCTAAATTGTAAATTCTCAAATTGGCTATTAAGTAGAGAGTAATTTGTAAATAACTTCGAATCTATTTTCATTCTGGATCATCAACCTCTTCATCGACAGATACGTTGAACTCTTGATGAAAAATGACCAGTGAGAAACAATTCTCCAAGTTCATGTCTACAGGGTGTATCAATACCAATATTCATGAATTTGAGATGTCAACAAATAAATGAAATAATCACCAAAGTTCAGAACAGTATTGAATTTGGGAATAGGGAACCAGCATGATACCGTTCGAAAGAGTATTTCAACAAATCCTCAAACATCTTGAAAACGATGAAATATTGATATAGGGAAAATCGAAGAAACTCGCCTTTTTCATGTTTAAATTCATAATCTTCTTGTTGCACCTGTATGGTTCTAAGTACCTAATTTTAAATTGTGCATACGCAATCGGAGGAGAATTTGTGATATTCTATGGTTTTCCACACAGTAACTAGTGTCGTATGAGCTGCCCTGTATCCTTCGAAGTATAATGCAGTGGACATAACATTGGAAACGCGTCTTGGAATGATCGACGAAAAATACTATTTGGCCTTGTGGATTCAAAGTAGAATTTACTGCAAACATTTTGAAAATGAGTTGCAGAAACCAGTTTGTAATGTTAGAATGGCTAACCTAGCATAACCTAACCTAACCTAACCTAACATAACCTAACCTAACCTAACCTAACCTAACCTAACCTAACCTAACCTAACCGAACCTAATCTAACATAACATAACCTAACATAACGAGAACTAACCTAACTTGACACAATCACGCAAGAGAAATGACATCGAATGATGTCCTCGGAGTGTCAAAATGCATTATTTACGCACCTGATGGAATTGGCTGTAAGCCGAATTCATGCTGATTTAGAGCCCAAACATTCAAATTACTACATCATATTGAATCAAGATTACAAATTCGTGTGGTGGAGGATTTGACGCGACCATGCAAATCACAGAACTTTCCACAACGGAAAAACCCTGCTCGAGTATATGACCGAATGCAAATCACACAGATAAAAAAACATTACAAATTGATTGTTGCCAAATATTGTGGACTTTTCTTTCATCACCTAATAACTCTGGTAGATGTTATGTTCATTCATCCAATGAAGAGGAAAATATTTGCTTCGATGTTTTCTGTGATCTTTCAACTATTAGGTTGGAAGATTGATTGAATATCTATTGTAGTCGATAAAGTTCATGTTAGATAATATCCGCTCGGTAATCCGAAAACAATGAGAGCATGAAGTGAAATGAAATGAATTACTTGATGTTGAAATAAATTGAAAATGAATAAACAGGTTGGTCCAGTTCATCGAAGCAATAGTTGATCATCCGATGGTCAATCTAAAACTAAGCAGACAGGCATAATATTTTTTCTCACAACGTTTTCTGACGACAATATATCGATTGTATAGTTCAAAATTAATTTCAAATATGGCCTGCAGGTGGGTTTCTATTGCTGTGCCTTCTGAATTCAATAGTTTTCCAGTTATTTTTGTCGAGTCAAACTGATATTTTTCTATCCCAACAGATTACCTGATTCTGTTTGTGTTCTTTTGGCCCTGTTTGTTTGGCACATATACCTGTGAATCCCTCTATCGATAGTAAAAATACCGTGACGACCTAAAAGGATCAGATTCACAATAGGTGAAATTTTATAGAAGTTATAGGTTTGTTGTATGATGGCTCACAGCCATGGTTGTTGAAATATTTTTATGAATGAGAACAATATGCGAAAGGACTACCTATTATTATCAATAAACATTGTATTACAGTTATTTATATATAAGTTTTTTGGTTACATCGAAAAAAGTGAATTTTGAAAAACATATTTTTTGCGTTTTCATTACAAATGGAGAAAAACTGAAACTGATTTAAAACAAAACTCCCCCACATTTGAAATGTGACGTGAGAAAGTCGAATTTCGAAGAGTTATAATTTTGAAAAGCAATGATGGATTCTTGCTTTCTAACAAGATTCTGATAGCTCAGTCCATTGTCCATTGTCCATCAGTTGTTCCACCATTTCCAAACAAGGAACTACAGAGTGATATCTGAGATAGTGGAATTTTTTAAAAAGTTCGATGTCGCCTCGTTGGCAGGACTTTTCTTATTATCATATCCTGAGGGCGAAAAGATGAAGCCCAATGTTATACCATCATGTGAAGACGAAACCATTTTGAGAAAACACATTGGCCTTCATCGGCCAAAGGTACGACCTCAAACTTTTTGAGAATTGGGAAATGATCGAGAATGGAGAGAAAAAACGGAAAAAAAACTGATGTTATACACAATGATCTGAGCTCTCAGAATTTTTGAAGACATCCCTATCAAAAGGTACAATGTTGTACTCAATTTCCTACCGAATCTAAATCGAAAATTTCCATCTAAATTAGAAAAAAATAGCGATATCGTATCTAACACGTATACAGGGTGAGTCAAAAATGTGTACCGAGCTTTCTGGGGGTGATATAACATTGAAAAATAAGTGTAGTTTGATGATTAAACTCATGGCCCAAAATGCATATTAAGGGAGATATATCCTATAATTTCTCCGCATAACTTCTGAACGATGAAAGCCACCCGATTGAAATTTTGTGCATGAATGTATGTTGTCAAAATACATTTTTTCGTCACACTTCCATATTTCTGATATTGTTATAAAGGGTGTTTTCAGAGGGTGAGTCATGATTTTTTGTAGAAAACTTTTTTCCCTGTATCATTTTCGGTGAAAAAACAGGAGCATTCGATGGAGCGAAGAAAATTACATGAAAAAGGTACTCTTATTCAAATACAAAAAATTGAGCCGTTCGTGAGATATTTGAGTTTTTGTAGTTACATGATATCAGCAGATTGATTTTATTCATCGCGAGATTCATCGGTATAACGATATTTTAGCAGCATTTGCATTTCCGAAGCACTCGTCAAGCATTAGAAGCATATCAGTTTGTTCAGAGACCGAATAACCTGCCATATTTCTTAAAATCTCAGTTGATAATCGCAGTGATAAATGACACAGAAAAACCACACGAACAAATCGACTACAACGTTGACTCGAATGTTGATGACATGAACGTCAAAATTGAGAACAAAATTATTTATCATGGCCTGCTAAAATATCGTTATACCGATGAATCTCGCGATGAATAAAATCAATCTGCTGATATCATGTAACTACAAAAACTCAAATATTTCACGAACGGCTCAATTTTTTGTATTTGAATAAGAGTACCTTTTTCATGTAATTTTCTTCGCTCCATCGAATGCTCCTGTTTTTTCACCGAAAATGATACAGGGAAAGAAGTTTTCTACAAAAAATCATGACTCACCCTCTGACAATACCCTTTATAACAATATCAGAAATGTGGAAGTGTGACGAAAAAATGTATTTTGACAACATACATTCATGCACAAAATTTCAATCGGGTGGCTTTCATCGTTCAGAAGTTATGCGGAAAAATTATTTTAATTTTATCAACTTTGGAAGGATATATCTCCCTTAATATGCATTTTGGGCCATGAGTTTAATCATCACCCCCAGAAAGCTCGGTACACATTTTTGACTCACCCTGTATAAGAGAACGCAATTTTTGTAATTTTGCAGAATCCCATCGTAATAGTGCAGAAAGCAAATTCTTCCTGTACTAATACAAAGAATAGAAGTATATTTCATTATACCTGAGCTTTGATAATAGAAAACTCCTGACACGACCCGAACTTTTCTTTCATCTTGAAAACAATCTCTGTGGCGAATAATAATTCTGAATTTCCAACGTGATATCTGGCCTTACCCACGGCTGGAAAACATTCAACAAGACTTGACATTTTACGGTTTTTGTTTATGCTGCAGTTTTGTACGCGACTTTCCACATACTCGTGTATGAATGGTGGATCATAAACTACCAGTTTACATGTTTATTAAGCCACTTTTATGCCGACACGTGCTGCATAAACCGTTCTGAATAGGAGATAATAAAAGAATGATAAAAGGGTTCCACACGTTACCTTTATGTATATATAGCGACAGGAAATCGGATTTTCTAAGAAAAGCGAGCCCAGATCAGATCAAAGAACAGTGATTTATTATTCCAATTTTATTTTTGTTGATCGATGCAGTTTCCCGAAAGACACCCTGTAAAGCTCAACTTGAGCGCAAATGGATCAACAATTATCATTCCAAAGTTCGAACATACTATCAGTAGTGATATTCCATAGGCAGTAGATTTATTGTTATTTTTCCAAAATCGTGCTATTTTAATCGATCAATTAATAGATTGAAAAAATTTAAAAAGTTTGACTAACTTCTAAAATGATTCACTAACATCATTGAATGAATTTTCAATGAAATATAGGAATCAAATTTACGAACTGTTTAGGAATATCTTCTAAACAGACTGTTAATAGTGCGAAAATTATCTGTATTCAAAGAACAGTGCACAAAAAAAAACATCATAGAAGATATTATACTTTCCTATCACAATCATTACGCAACAAAATTTTCTAATTGATAACTTCACATACAAAAACTGCTCAAATTGAAATTGTTCGATAAAAATACGTTTTCCAAAAGAATGATACATCTTGATACAGAATGAGTCATTCTGCTCCATGGAATTTGTTACTCTCTTGGTTGCGTCTCCGACGATCCAATAATATACAGGATGTTCGAGTTCTAGAGGTATTCAAATGTTTGGCAAGATGTTTTTGCACCCTGTAAATAGCTCAGTCAGCCTTTGACATGAAAAATCTTCTCGAAAAATCCTCGGTAAAATCAAAGATATACACATATGAAGATCAAGAAATTAGGTCAAAATGCAAAAAAATATGTAGGACCCTGTATTGGGATAACATTTTTTCAGTGTGAAAAACTTACCGAATGCTTGACATTGCACAATTTTCGTCGTTCCTAATCTAATGATGCTGCTACTCGAAGATGAAGTCGTGAATCTAGGTGCTTGTAGTAGATTTTCTGAAACAACAGAAAAGTCACTTGTGAAATGAAAAAAGTTCGCAACTTAAAATTGCTAAGCAAGTGGCTCTAAATCCACTCAGGATAATAACTGTAGGCAATTATAAAATAATTCGTATAATCGTGGCGGTACTATCGATTATATTTGGAGGGAGAGTGAATATACTGGGTGACTCAGAAGACTCGGGCAGTCCGCATTTTTTCTGAAGAGAAAATAATATACTTCTTCTCTGTACTTGAAGACAATTTGAAGAATGAAAAAGTTGGGGAAAGTTTCAGACAAGCAAACGGTTGTGAATTTTATGATTATATTTTTTCAGGATTGCCAGGATTGGCGAAATTAGAAATTATGCCCTTCAAACAGGTTTTTCCCAAGTACTATTTCACCATCCTGTTTGAGATTTTACTTGCGAATACCTTTGTTCATTCAGTCAAACCTTCTGCTATCCTGTTGGCAAAACGTTTTGATGTGTCATGTCATTGTATTGAGATTGCGACATCTTTAGTTATTTTCATTCGAATCGAGTTGATTGTGTGAGATTATTCACTCAAATCTATTGTTTAGTGAAGTTCATTGATTCATAAGTGTGTTGAAACAAAGAGACTCCTTGTTGTTTGAGTATTGAAAATTGGTAAATAATCCTAGTTCGTTGAGCACATCAAGTCAAAGAAGGATTTCGAAACTTTGTTCTAGATGTTGTTGTCCTGTTCAGCTGATAGATGTAGAAATAGATTGAAAAAAATCAGAATATATCATTTCATAGATAAGTTATTGCATAATCCAAGCAATGAAAACAGCTAACGAGAAAGTATCTGACTGTTGTCAAATTTGCACTTCGTTTTAATGCTCCTCACCTAGTAGGGAATATGCATCATATCTTTGTCCACATCACACACAGGATTAGTCGACCTCTAAATCCGATTGCGTATGCTGTTTTGGCACGTGAAATCCCGTTTTGAGAAAATAATCAAATCGCACACGACAAAATGTCTTTGCCCCGTTATCACGTGTCTGCCAGCAATGGATCAAACACAGGCATTGTTGATCACAGAGTAGCAGGGCCGTAACTAGGAAGGGCAAAAGCAAACATCACTTCCTATTTTCACATCGAATTTCCTATGAAAACGATTTTATGGATTTTCTGGGATAATGGAACCGTTTCCGATGCAAGATCCTTGCTGGAAACTCTTCTCTCTGAAGCTTCAAAACAAGAGATACTCGATGATAATAGGTTTACCAATTGAAATCAATGATTCTCGGTAGGTACTCAACACAAAGCTCAAGCTTGTATGTTCACCAAGAAGGCTGATCACACAATGCCCAATTCGATGATGTCGGGTACCACCACTGTTCCTATGAGGTCGTCAATATCTATGCTGGGTGTCACCAACAACAGCGCTCTTTCATGGGATGATCATGTGAGGTCCGTTGCGAAAACTGCTTCACAAAAACTTGGTTTTCTATGCCGTGCGAAGAGATACTTCACATCCCAGCAGCTGCTTATGATCTACAAAGCACAAATTCGACCTGTCCTGGAGTACTGCTCACATGTTTGGAGCTCAGCCCCCAAACATACGCTTAAGCTCTTAGATTCAATTCAGAAGAGAGCTATTCGCCTAGTCGATGACACAACACTCACCAAATCATTGACCTCTCTAGATCATCGTAGAAAGGTCGGCGATCTCTGCCTTTTTTATAGGTACTTCCACGGTCGGTGCTCAACGGAAATATCATCTATTATGCCACCACGCGCGATTCCTAGTAGACAAACCAGACGAGCTCAAGCTGGTCACCCCTACACTGTCAGGCTCGAGACCTGTCGGACATCGCTATACCAAGCATCATTCATCAATAGAACGGCAAAGTTGTGGAATTCTTTGCCTAGTGAAGTCTTTCCTGATGCTTACAACCTCCAACTTTCAAGAAAAATTCCAACACTTTCCTTCTCTCCCAAAATTCCACCGCTGGCTAACACGATGTTCCTCGAACATCATAGGTTTCCCTTTCGTGTTGTCCACTGATAAAAAAAAAAACAGCAAATACCTGCAGAATAAAACATTGATCCGACTTCTCCTGATGACAGAAAAAGAGAAGTGAACGTGAAGATTGCTGGTAAACTTTGTGTTAATGGCCTTGGTGGTATAGACGAAAACTCAAAATTCAAGAAATTGTCTTATTGCATATCTGATGAACTAATGACATAGAAGTGAGCGAAGATTTTGAGTTTATGAAAGGCCAAAAGATATCACTATCAATAGATATCAGCTTTTGTAGGAAGTTCTCCCGGCGAATTAAATCATATTCAAGCACAAATGCATCTATGAGAGATAAAATTCAACTACTTTGGTAAATTTTGAAGATGTAGCTGAAGCAAAAAAAATGGATCTTCAATACCTGAACTACTATCAAAATGGTTTCCGCACTGTGTTTGCAGTACCTGTGTAGATATCTTTTTTTCTATATTCTTCTATTAATTCAATTCGATTCAATTCATTTGATCGAGCTTATGAAAGAAAACTAATTTGACAAGTCAGTACATATCAAATACAGTTATAAAATACAAGTATATAAAACGCATTCATAAATAACAAGATATATTGAAACAATCAATTGAGTGATAAAAAATAATACGAAACATTTTTTTAATAATGTAGGTTAGAAAAAACTCATCGATTGTATATGGGGAATAATTTCAAAATATATCTGTTTTAGTTCATGTTTGAATACTCGTTTCTCGGTTATAATTTCGAAAAACTAAGGAAGTGCATTATATAATCTCAGCCACAAAATCTCAAAGGATTTCAGACGTAGACACAAACGTGTTTTGGCTGTGTGAAAATCATTTCTGATACGGGTATTGTATTCATGAAAAGAATGGTGTTGTTTGAAAACTTCTTTATTTTCATGGATGCACAACAAAACTTCCAGAATGTAGAGACCTGGTAGAGGCAAACTGTTTAATTTTTCAAATAATGTTCGTGATGACTTTGCAATGGTTCTAACAATTCTCTTTTGCGTTACAAAAACATTGTGCGCAGGTGGAGAATTTTCCCAATTCTTGATTGTAGACCAGAGTTGTCTAGAAATATTTTCAGGTTTCTTAGCAGATAACATTGATTGATAACTCACCTGATATATTTTTACTGATGCCTGAATTCATCGATATAACACTCAAGTTCGAAATTCGAAGAAAAAATAAATAAACATTTGGAATCGAAATAATTGTGCTATTGTTTGGGGCCCCAAATCCACATGTTCCGTCACGGATGCGATCGAAGCCGGTGCTGTGTTCATCGAGGTACGAATAGGAAGAGGATATAGATATAGGGGAGCTGTGTCAAACATCTATGTCTATCCAGGTCTCTGCTGGTGTCATTGTGTTCCTATACAGATACGAGAACACGCGAGCATGATCAACATAATCAACAACAATGTATTTATATAGGGTGTATTATTGATATTGTAAAAATCAAAAGGGTAAATTCCTTAAATACTGTTTGTGAGTTCTTCGAGGAGGTGGTACATTCATTTTCCAGCTTTCTGTGGGATTTTCTCTCCTCGTTTCTAAAAAATAGAGTAGAAGTTGTTAAAAATTATTTCAATATATTTGTAGTAAGAACAAATTTTGTGATCTGCCCCAAAATGTCACTGCGCTTGAAATTAAACCTTCAGATACCTAAAAAGAGAAATTCTCTATTGGTCAGTGACACCTTGTTTTCGAAAAATTTGGAAATACAAATATATTCAATAAGAATAAAACCTCTACTTATCTTGGTGGACGTTTCGGGAACGAATCTGCTCCCGTTCTCAACACAATTAAAATATTTTTCTCTTCGCAAAATTTTTCATTATGTTGTCGGTTTTGACACTGAAAAGTGACAATTTGGTAGCCGGAGGAATTCTGGTTACAAGGTGTTTTCATTAATTGATATCAAATGTTCCATTTTCATATTCAATTTTCAGAAGTTGGTGCCAAGTTCTATCTATATCAACTGAACAAGAAGCAATATTATTGTCTCAGCAGACTCTTTGATTTTCCGTTTCTGGTTGTTGTCTCCTTTTCCCATGATCTTAATATTACCCCAATCGGCCATATGTTGTCCATTTTCAGTAAGGATATATTCAGCTAATTTTGATAATCTTCCATTCTTACTGATAGAGGCCTGCTGGTTTCACCGGTATAATATTTTCCACAAACACATGGTATACTGTAAATACAATTTTTTGATGATTCGTTCCCGAAACGTCCACCTAGATGAGTAGAGGTTTTATTCTCATTAAATATATTTGTATTTCCAAATTTTCCAAAATCAAGGTGTCACTGACAAATAGAGAATTTCTCTTTTAGGTATCTAAAGGTTCAATTTCAAGCGCAGTGATATTTTGGGGCAGATCACAAAATCTCTCCTCACTACAAATATATTGAAACGAGGAGGTTGAATTCCTTGCTGAAAATCTATGGGAATAGTTCTTATGAACTATTATCCAAAGCCCGTTGTTGTTAGAAATTCTCCAAAACAGGTTTTGATCAATTTCTGAAAAAACCTCTCGATTTGACAAACGAAATATTCCAATGAAACCCACCATTGTAACTTTTGATGCGAAATTTGAGAATTCTATTTCGAAAAGTTCTCGAGGAACGTGTAAAAAAGCTTCCCGTGAATCACCCTGTATGGTTTTGCAGTGAACTCGACTAGTTAAACAATCAATAACGACATCAAAGAGCATCAGAATAAAACAGTTCCTGATGGAGATTACACAGGCTAAATTCGCAATTGTTTCTGTATATTATTATTTGATGCGAAAGCGTTCCAACATAAAATTAACATCATCAAAACAAGCTGCGATAATATTATTCCAATAATCCGGGCGGTGAATTGATATCATAATTTTCAGTTCCGGATCCTATTGTAGCCGATATCGTTCGATATCTGTTTTTGGCTAAATGCATTTCCGGAATACACGGATTACCGCAAACCAGATCAACAAGTGAAAATTAAAATTCCGAAAGTTTGATCTCTGCAATACGAAAACATACCAAGTGTCCCAAATAATCGTTCATTTCGATATTCATAATCGGAAGAAATCAAGCTATATACTATCATTGATACACTTGATGAACTTCATACATGTTCAACTCAAAGTGTGATAAGTAAATAAACTTTTTAGTTCTTATTTTGATAATAAAGTTCTAATAACAAAAGCACAGATACTGAGGAAATTATAATAATTATTCGAAATCACTGAAAGCTGAGGACCGCACCAATGAAAATATAGTGAAGATGGATCGAAACGTTGAAAAATATCTGGAAAAATATACACAAAAGATTTATCGTTATTATTTGAATGGAAAGTGTTTTCAAAATATTCTGATTCGAAATCAATAAATAGGTTGATAGGAATAAATCTGTAATTGAATGTCACTCAGCGGTAAGCAGTATTTTGAAGGAACTGATGACGTTTGTCTGATTTTGAGAAATAGCAAATGAAATGAATCCTCAA
This sequence comes from Gastrophysa polygoni, assembly GCA_963576655.1. NCBI lineage: Eukaryota > Metazoa > Arthropoda > Insecta > Coleoptera > Chrysomelidae > Gastrophysa > Gastrophysa polygoni. The sequence goes on along the minus strand of OY755090.1, from coordinate 23,229,601 downwards.
GAACTACAAGGTAACACAAGTAACACAAGTTTCATCGGGTTGTTCCTGATGGGAATTTTTTTCTGATTCTAGTGATGTATAACGAATTGACTTCGGAACAGAAATAATTCACCGCCGACAAGAAATAGATCTTGTAACACTCTGTATGATGCATATAATATGAGGAAGTTCAATGATGATATATGGAAATCATAAATATCTATTCATTTTATTTATCAGATGAATAATATACTCATATTCACAGTTCTGTGGCTTCAAAATATCCATGATAATTAATTCATGGGAAGCTGAATTTCGAATGGATTTAATGCTATAATCAAATCGAGGTAGAAAAATTCAAATTTGAATCAGCGTTGGTTTCAGAGATGATAATATATTTCGGACAATGTGACGGTTTTGAAATAGACGACAACTGCTGAATGAATGCATTAGGTTGGATAATCGTGCATCAGAATTTCTGAAGAGATCATCGAAGAAAATTTTGATTTTTGAGACATGCAAATTCTACATTTCAATGAATTATGAAACAGGAAACGAAAAACGTAGGTATCTCATGTGTTTTGTGTTAGTGAAGTAGTAAGCCTTCTTTGCTTAGTCTCTCATGGAAAAATGAAAATAAAAATTTCTCAATTGTAACCTGTTTCATCTATAAGGAAGATATGTGGCCTACTAACAGAAATTCATCATTATGTAATGATTTAGTGTTTCTTAGCAGTCCTAATCAAGAAAAATTATTTTAGAACGGAAAAAATGTCGAATTCATTGAGATAATGAAATTCAAGGTGTTCCATGTGGAATATGAGTTTGTGTCGTATATCCAACGAAAAAAAATGAGTACGTCACTGGATTCTGCGGAAAATTCTCCATTAGACGTAGTTCTTCGCTCAAGAGTATCTCAACTCAACTTTCTTTGGTATCAGTTGAACGGAAACATTCATGGAAAATCTGAGACTATCTTGAGTTTCAATAAAAAGTGAAAAAAGGAACTTGAAAACCGGAAGGCTCCTTCGATAACTATTGAGAAACCTGGCAGTCTCAACCAAAATGAGATGCACAGTACATATTAAAGGGAAAACATCTTTTTGGCAATCGAGTGGCATCTATAGGATAATGAAGTGGCAAGATCCTTTGGACAGTGAAGTGGTAACATCTTTTGACCAATCAAGTGGTAACATATTTTCGGACGACCCTGTTGTTTCTCGATCAGCAGTGCACAGGTGTAATTTGTATAGACAATCCAGCGCTGTTGAAATAATCGACCGATATCGTAGCCAATCTTGCGCCTGCACAATTTCGAATGATAATACAAACGGAGGAAATTGATAGCAGCACGACGAGGACTCGAATGAAATTAAAAGGCTCGCCTGAGGGACCGATATGTATGCTAACTCTCGTGACGCATTTAATGAGAAAAGACGTTTCCGCGATTTTCCCAGACGAGAGAGGTCTAGCCGAATGTACGGGGTGATCCCAGGAAGCATCGAGGCTCGGGTGGAGAATCGAGGACTGAAGATGGGAGAGTGTCACAAAACCAATATAAATTGTTGATGAAATGACGGACTTTTGGTCCTCGCTGTATGAACATAACACTAATTCAAATTTTCTTGAAAAAAAATTTTATTCGATGCGAGAACAGAAATAATAAACTGTCCAGTTTCAGATGATATAATATACACGAAATCATTTTTCGTACAACTGTGAATGGAATTCTGCCTCAATAGCAGAAGCATATACAGGGTGGCCCAATGAGAACGAAACAAGGTATGCATTTCACTGAGAGATCAAGAAACTGACATTAAAATGAATGATTCTTTATGTGATGTTGGATAGAACAGGATTTAGAGATGAACACATAAGGCACTTCTTAGATGAACTTAGATAACTGTGAAATGAGAAAAAGTGATGAAAGGGTAAAAAGCGTTACTTTCCATCACTAGCCGATTATTTTCATAAACGTGTTTTCTCGAGAAGTACTGCATTGAATTTTAAAAACAAGGAAGCGTTGGTAAGAGATTTCGATTATCTTCAAAATGATGTATCACTTGACTCCTTATCTTATTTGAGATTCAAGGGATGGAGCTCACTCCTCCGAGGGGTTTGAAGTGAAAAAGTTGAAAAGATGCGCAAAATATTTTCCCCTCGAAATGAAAATCGACCGGTTCGAGCGTTTTTGAGAACAATAACTATGTCAAATCGGCCTTTTTTCGTTTTCATTGGGCCACCCAGTATAGAAAATCGTTTGAATAACAAAATTGAGATTTCCAACAAAATATTGAATTGTCAAATTGTTCAAACTCTACTATAAATTATCATTCTAATAAATGAAATTGTTTCATGAAGAATGATCAATCGATAATTGACTGTTAAGAATAAATCCTTCAGAAAGTAATATTTCATTTTTATTTTGTGCATTATTTTGGCAGTGAAAATAAGTCTTTGTTCACGGTCACGGTGGAATAAAGCCTTTATTTTTGAGATTTGTACGAACATTTATATTAATTCAACACCGCAGTGAAGTGTTCTGATGTGTCTGTCGTTTGTCAAAATGAAGAGGAAGAATTTTCATGAGCACGGAACGCCAAACAAATTCACAGCGCAATTCAATTCATCAAGGAGGTCTGATTTGCAGGAACAACCAAATAGCGTAGCACGATTGTTAACAGCTTGATCGAGCACATCGATAAAATGCTGCACCATAACATAAATATTTGTTCGACCCATTACGTCGCAGAGTGTGTATGTGTAATATTCATTATGGTGCTAACAGTGGTGGTGAAATATAGCATTTTCGACGGATTTGAGGATTACGATGGCTCTCTATTGTAGGTTAGGTTATGCCTCCTGCAGCGTTTGATCCGATCTGCACTTCTGGCGCAGAGTTTTTTTCGCTATCCTGAAGATCCTAGAGATGATTTTTATGTTCATTAAATATACTTTTTTCGAAACAAGGTGTCACTGGCGAATAGACAATCATTCATCATGAAGGATCACAAATCTATCCTCACTACAAATATATTGAAAGAATTATAAAAACTTCTTCTTTATTTATCAGAAACGAGGAGAGACAATCCGAAAAAATCTAGAAAAATGACTATACCACCTCCACCCATAATTTTGCTGCATCACACGAAAATCAGATTCTTCTACACCATTGACATTCAGACTGACCGATGAAGTCTGAGTCGAACTTGATAAAGAATTCTCTCGCAAAATAAATGTACCGAAATATCTTTTTTAGGGTGGCTTTTGCATCATTTACTACCTTCGTGAGCAAAAGCGGGCGGAAACTTTTCAGTTATTCTCTTCCGTGTATCGATACAAAGTCGACTTCGGAGATCCGACAAGAAGCGATTTGTTTCGAAAGTTGGTCAATTTTTTGACGCGGGTTTGATAAGACATGGGACGGCGAGAATATCGAAGATATTTCACCTTAGCATTCGATATATCGACGTTACGATAATACTGAGATTGACGGGAAAGCGTATACGGGGTGACTGACAAAAAACGATGTATTTATTGTCCGATTTCAAAAACACGAAGCATATGAAATGAGTCCTCAAATACTACAAGGTAGCACTGATATTTCAACTTCAACTCTATCGACAGCGACTGTCAAATTTTATTTCCGATACCAATTTCTGTCACGCTTGGAATTTTTTGCGAATTTTCCACGCAAGCTGTTGGATGTTTTTGGTGTAATTTTGAAGATCTCATCGAATCTGCACTTTCTGATGTCGTTTAAAAATGTTTAGACAAGTCGGGGTGGAAATACGTGGGTTGACAGTCGTAACATTCATCCGAGCATTTAATATAGCATATTTTTTCAAAAATTCAATATGATATCACTCAAATTAAATTTTTGGGAAGCTGCACTAGTTCAATCCGTGAATTTTTTTGAAGTATTATTCCAAAATATTCGTACATTATTTAGTGTTTATTCCTTCTACCCATTGGTTACGCCACTGGTCCTCGTTGAACGACATCAAAACCAGTCTAAAAATGTTTCTCAGTACAGGTTTCAACCGCGGAAAATGGAAGGAAATGACGCAACCATGTAAATAGAAAGCATTCTCGTGTGAGGTTCTTTATATGTTGTGCCTCAATGAAAAAATCATATTCCTCGATGCGAATATAAAGAATTATGTCTGGGAAGATTGATGGTCCTCGTTGAATATTTGCCTACGTTTCCGAAGAAATTCTATAATGATAAGTAGCTATATGAGAGAAGCGATTTACCCGTTATGCATCAAAAATAATTGTATTTTATTATCGCCGTATTCTGCATTGTGCCTAGACGTCTTTTCGCAAATAATGGGCCTTTTCTACGATAGTCACGCGATTTTGGAAACCTTTTCCGATACGATCGCTCGGCAGGTCAGAATTAGTCGGACTTGCAGGGCCGTACCCAGTTTTTTAGCTGAATATTCTCAGACGGAAACACATTCATTTTTAGGATTATAGTGGGAGACCCAATGAGAACGAAACAAGGCCGATTTGAAATAGTTATCGTTCTCAGAAAAAAAAAACGCTCGAACCGGTCTATTTTTATTTTGAGAGGGAGATATTTTGGCCATGTTTTCAACTTTTCCACTCCAAACCCCTCAGAGGGGTGAGCTCCAACCCTTGAATCTCAAATGGAATGAAGAGTCGAGTGATAATTTTAAAGTTCATTTAAATCTCTTACCAACGCTTCTTTCTTTTTGGAATTCAATGCAGTAGTTCTCGAGAAACACGTTTATAAAAATAATCGGCTAGTGATGGAAAGTAACGCTTTTTTCCCTTTCATCACTATTTCTCATTTTGTAGTTAGAACAATGTTCATCCAAGAATTCATAAATAATCTTTTTTTTAATGTCAGTTCCTTGATCTCAGTAAAATGCATACCTTGTTTTGTTTTCATTGGGCCACCCTGTATAGTGGAGTAGGTATTAGACGACCGTCTAATTTGGGAGGACAACATTTTCCTTGTGATGCAGTATAGAGAAATCATACACGATCTTTGGTTGAACTGTGATAAATACTTTATTGAACTGTATTAACAATTAAATAATTTTTTTACCTTATATAACCCGCTTTGTGGTGATTGTGTTATATTTTTATGTATTTTTCTATTTCTTCAAATGAACTGCTATTTTCTGTGAGTTACAAATTTTATTTTTCATCACTTTCATTGGTTGAATAAATTATTGAGTTCCTGGTAACGACTATCAAGAATGCACTCTTTTTTTCCTCTATGACTGCACACTTAAGGCAAATAGGTCACCTTCTTATTAATATGTATTTATCAAAACCCGAACAAAATCTGCAACCAACAAGTGAATGAAAAATTCAATTTCAAAGTGGTATACAAAAATCAAGAATTAACTCCTCACAATAATTTGACAGAACTTTCAAACACCTGGTTTTCGTCTTCGATACTCGGTTTTTGGCCACAGAACAAATCTGTTTTCTTCCTTCTCGTTCGAAATACAACTTTGTTGTGGAGAATTTATATTAGTAACTGTCTTCTATTGCTTTATTTTCAGCCTCAAATTCTATATTTGACCATCTGGATGCCTAATGATCAAATTGAAAGTCATATCAATTCAATCAATCAAATTTTAGTTGCGCTTTTTAGATGTGAGTAGTATATGTTGGGCACCAAGGCCTTATAAAAAAACTGGTAGACGGAGTTTCATCAGATACAATTTCTATCAATGCTGGTGTTCCACAAGGATCTGACTTGGCCCCAACTCGGTTTGGCTCTACATGGACTGTTGGATCTGACCTCCTACATAGTCCATAGCTTTGCGTGAAATGATTATGATTCGTATAGGAAGGAAAAATAGTGTACATCGTTGGAAAATGTCTTTACACACTAGTTATGTAATATACTATTTAATCCCAGCGGTGTAAAAAATAGGTCGAATCATGCGAATCCCATGAATGATCGATGGCTATTACATTATATCGAATGATCTTTCGTGATTCGGGCACTGTAACAAAACAAACTACCGAATTAATTATTCCAAATAATTATATTCGATCAGAACGTTTGCAAATCATGAGAATTAACCGCTGTTTCTGTTTATATTGGTCGAAATCAAGTCGGTTACTGCTAATTTACTTTCGGATTGGAGTTTATTCTCTGTGTCGTGTCAACAAATCGTTAATCTAGTCTAGTCTAGTTAGATAAATATCTGTTTCGTTTAAGTGGGCATCAAATGAGTAATCAACATGCATTATTTCAGACATAAGTTAGTTAGAGCGGTAAATAAAAACTAACATTCAACTCTGAATTGATGAAGGAGATTGGTCTGGTGAGTTTTCAATGGCTAACGAGAAGCAATGATTAACAATGAGATACTATACAGAGCAATGAATCTCTCTTGAAATTTGGAGTCTTGGGAGTTTATTTTGTGACGCTTTTTTTCAACACGCTGTATAGAGCGAGATTATTATCCTGTGTATGGGATTCTCGTTATAACGTACACTTACGTGTTTCAATACGAGTTGGATTCAAATATGTTCATTAGTGAATCCATGTAGAACATGAGTAGTTGAAGTATGTCATTATTTCTATTATTACTGCCAAATATAACAATACAATCGTCTTCAGTATTTTCAATATCGGTTATTCCTTACCGGATGATAAGTAATCAGGCGGGATTCTACACTGTGATCATTCAGGTTGTCCAACATGATATGAGAAATTTCAAAATAAATTGCACTGTTCAATAAAATAAATAACGCATATTTCAATAAATGGAAATTTTCCAAGTGGAATCCAGATGTTTCAAAGAGCGGAAAGAGCAAAACTTGGCAGTTAGACAATTGAAAAAGTACATGAGAAATTGAGAGATCTTTCAGATTTCAGAAGATATGATATTATTTACTGAAATAATAAATTCGTATTTCTCGTGTCAGAAAACTTGACACCACCAAATTTTATATTCATGCAATTATAGTGTATTGATTGAGAGATTTTCAGATGAAAATTTTCCTCTTGAAACACCCTGATCTCCTGAACGAGCAACATTTTTATAAATCATGCTAGAATAAATCTGCATATTTTGGTGGTACTATCTGTAGTTCAGAGATTTCCGATTCCTGATGGAACACCCTGTATATTATAGAAATTGTACAAGAGTGAAGTACCCTTATTTCAGATATTTCACCAAAATGATATTGATTTATTGAGGGGGTTGTTGAGATACATTACATATTTGCAGAATTATTTTCTAATTTTTCTTTTGAAATTAAAAATTCACAACCCTTATTTCGGACCCGCAATTCGCAGACAGACAGAAAACGCACGAATTCCACTCAGGAGATCGATATCTCCGGAAGGGTGAAATATACAGACTCGATCGACCCACTAATTGATTTTTCAGACAATTTCCATCGAGTCTGCCGAATTTCAACACTTTCGAAGGAAAAATACGAATTTCCATTCATGGAGAAAATCCAAGGTACCATATTTCCCGGAAATCTCGGAAAATTCGAAATTTCCAATAATTATTTTAGAAATCTAAAAAAATCACAACCTTCATATCGAACCCCTAGATAAAGAAATTATGATTGGACAAAATCAATTCGTGAAGATAACGGAGTAACCTCGCTCATGAGTGTTTTTTTAGGCTAAGGAAGCAAAATTTTTCACTTTGGAGCTCGATATCTCCGAAACGGTGAGTCGCGGAACATTTTACGGGACATGATCGGACTCCTCGATCGATTTTCAGCTAACATGCAGAATCGATTCGATCGAATAATGCGAAATTTGGATTGTGTCAGAAAGTCCAAGGTACATATTTACCGTATTATTGTATTTTCGGAATTTCTAAATTGCCAATTATTTCGTTAAAAATCTGAAGAAAATCACAACTACCGATTCAGACCCGTAGAGAGAGAATTTGCGATCGAAAAAACTCAATTCGTCTCGATATCGAAGTAATCTCGATCCCAAGTGCGTTTTTTTGTCTGAAATCGCACTATTTCCACTTTGACACACCATATTTCCGGAAAGTCTTACAGACTCGATCGACCAACAGATCGATTCCTCGTTTGATTTTAAGCTAGATTGCAGAATTTCAGACGGTTCGATCGAAAAATGAGAGATTTCATCTATGTCAGGAAATTCAAGGTACATATTTTCCGGATTATCGTATCTTGGAAATTTCGAATTTCCTAATTATCATTTTAAGAATCTGAAAAAATTCACAACTACTAATTCAGATCTGTAGACAACGAATCTGTCACCAGAAATACTCAATTCGTTTCGATAACGGAGTTATCTCGCTCCTAAGTGCGTTTCTTGGCTGAAAGCGCAATATTTTCACTTTGACACGCCATATTTCCGGAACGGTCAGTCCTACAGATTCGATCGACTCACCGTCTCACACTCATCTAGATTGCAGAATCTCTGATGATTCATGCAGAAAATGCAGAATTTCAATGATGTCAGAAAGTTCAAGGTACATATTTACCGGATGATCGAATCTTCGGAATTTCGAAATTCCTAATTGTTTCGTCAAAAATCTGAAAAAATTCACGACTACTGATCCAGACTCGTTGAAAACGAATCTGCTATCGAAAAGACTCAATTCGTCTCGATAACGAAGTAATCTCGCTCCTAAGTGCGTTTTTTTGTCTGAAAGTGCACTATTTTCACTTTGATGCGCCATATTTCCGGAACGGTCGGTCTTACAGACACGATCGACCCACCGATCGATTCCTCGTTCGATTATCATCTAGATTGCGGAATTTCAAATGATTCGATCGAAAAATGCGAAATTTCGTCCATGTCTGAAAATCCAAGTTACATATTTACCGTGTTATGGTATCTTGGAAATTTCGATTTTTCTAATTATTTCTTCAAAAATCTGAAAAAATTCACAACTACTAATTCAGACCCGTAGATAATGAATCTACGATCGAAAAAACTCAATTCGTCTCGATAACGAAGTAATCTCTCTCCTAAGTGCGATTTTTTTCTGAATTCGCACTATTTTTACTTTGACGCGTCATATTTTCGGAACGGTCGGTCTTACAGACTCGATTGACCCACCGATCGATATCTCGTTCGATTTTCATCTAGATTGGGGAATTTCAAACGATTCGATCGAAAAATGCGAAATTTCGTTCATGTCTGAAAATTCAAGGTACATATTTACCGTATAATCATATTTTCAGAATTTCGAAAGTCCTAATTGTTTTTCTAAAAATCTGAAAAAATTCACAACTACTACTTCGGACCCGTATGAAACGGATCTGCGATCGGAAAAACTCAATTCATCTCGATAACGAAGTTATCTCGCTACCAAGTGCGTTTTTTGATTGAAATCGCACAATTTTCACTTTGACGCACCATATTTCCGGAACGGTCGGTCTTATGGACTCGATCAAAGAGTCGATCGATTTCATGAACAATTTCCAGCAACGAATAGTTTTTTCAGCTCGATCTGGCGATTTTGTTTGAAGTTATAGCTTTTAGCCAAAAAACGCACACTCTCAACTTTGGGGCTCGATATCTCCGGAATGGTAGGTTGCAAAACATTTTCCGACAAAGTAGATTCCTCTATGTTTTCAAAAAATCAAATAAGTTAATGCAATGAAAAACATTTCTCATAGATTAGTATATATAATTGGAATTCGAATTCAACACCTATTAATTTTTTTTACAGCTATCTCAGTGGTCCGCCCTGTATGTGCCTGTTACCGGCTGAGTTTATTGGGTAGGAAAGCTGATGTGCCGTACACGAATTCGAAGAATCCACAAGGGCTGTGTGATCTCCCCCTCACCTTTGTCTCCAGATCAATTTATCTTTGTTAAAGTATGCTCTTAAAACCCTCTTGTTTTGTTCTCTGACTAGGCCAAAGATATTATTTTATGCGTGCATTACAGAACATCCATTTCTAGTACAAGTACAACAATCTATTGTGGAATTTTCCCAGGTTCGAGGAGGGTAAGCTAATTAATTTTAGAAATGAAATTTCATCAACAGAACAAAAGACTTCTCGAACACAAGACTGGATGCTAGGACTAGCCAGTAGGTTTTCATTCATTCTGCTCAGGAGAGAGAAAAACTCAATTTATGTACATATAATTTCCTCGAGTACTAACTCGGGGACAAGATGATTTTACTACCATTTGAATTCTCCTATATTTATTACAAAAAGTATATCAACAAACATTTTCTTGGTGATCTTGAACTAATGAAAAACACCATACAATAAACATTGGAAAAACGCACAGAAGTGGTTGACAAAATCATCAACTTTTACATGGTAATGCAACACAAACATAACAACATTGCTACAAAAATTTAAATTATTCATACTTTACTCACATTTTATTTTCTCAAGTGTATATGAATATCAAACAAAATGAAAAACAAAAGGCAGAAATAAAACAGATTGAACAGAGCAATAAATTGAAAACCAAAATCTGGGATGAAATAACAAGACAGCAACATTTTGAAAACAATTCAATAATCATGGCAATCCTCTAAGATGTCAACTCAAAAAAGTTCATTATTTTCATTATCATTTTCATTATTCAAGTATTAGTGATTCTCAATTTACTCAAACATTTTTTGTACTTCTTATATGCGCTATGAGGCTTTTTGAACTCTCTCAAACAATATCGTCAATACTGGTCACAATATTTCGAAATTCGACTCTGACACGTGGCGTCAAGAAATGACAGTAGAAGTCAATCGCGGTGGCCACTTGTGGAAAAATGACCGCAGTCTCAATGACATCAGTTTGCGTTAGCGGGGATACTTTGTTCGCTGTTCAGTGGCATGTGGTAATTGTTTGCAAGTTTCACTTTGGATAAATCCCTACCGGATAAAGCGCTCTTGGTGGTGATACCGAGCATGGATATAGATATACAGGGTGGCCCAATGAAAACGAAACAAGGTATGCATTTTACTGAGAGATCAAGGAACTGACATTAAAATAAATGGTTCTTAATGTAATGTTGGACAGGACCTCTCCTGTACTCACTTCTTAGATGAACATCGTTTCAACTACAAAATGAGAAATAGTGATGAAAGAGAAAAAAGCGTTACTTTCCATCACCAGCCGATTATTTTCATAAACGTGTTTTCTCGAGAACTACTGCATTGAATTCCAAAAACAAGGAAGCGTTAGTAAGAGATATCGATAACCTTCAAAATGATGGATCACTCGACCCCTTTTTCCAGTTGAGATTCAAGGGTTGGAGCTCACCCATCCGAGAAGTTCGAAGTGAAAAAGTTGAAAACATGCGCAAAATATTTCTCCCTCGGAATAAAAATCGACCGGATTGAGCGTTTTTTTTTTCTGAGAACGATAACTATGTCAAATCCGGCTTGTTTCGTTTTCATTGGGCCACCCAGTCATAGTGGTTTGGTTTGTGATTGGTCAAATTGTGTGAGAATTTGATGACAACTGGAACAGTCAGTAGAATTCCGTTCGCGTCTAATTCTGTTGCGACACTTGGAACTCCACAGCACACTCGATTAGAATTGCACCCACAGAAATATATACCTCGACGTCATTTCGAATTAACAAAGAGTAAATGCAGATAGTTTATCACGTTCCACGGTGTATTTATTACACCATCCATATTAATACAAGTCGACGGGGCCAATCAAACGGTTCGCGTTTCTATGCAAATGGGCAACAGTTTGTAGAATCGAACAGATGTACGTGAAGTCGATTGGTAGCAGGTACTAGACGGTTTGATTTTGATCGATGTGTGTGCATTTCGAGTGGCAGCCACCGTTAACCGATCGAATGGGCCATGATTTAGCGTTAGCGCATACAATCTCGGTATTTTGAATTCCTAGTCAACAGGGTGAAAATTCGGAATATGCAGTCATATGGGCGCCATTCACATGATGTCTCAGAAAATGTAACAGATAAAATAAAGAGTGTGATTCCTTGGATAAAAGTAACAGGGAGAGTTCCTATTAACGTGGATAGATCTCGAAACGGACATAATAATGAGGAAAGGTACAATTTTGCCAACAGTCAGCTGATCACTGCTGGTTGCCTCTCTTTCGTTTGCTGATTTCATTGGTTGGATTGGAGGCGCGAACTAGAGAAAAAAAAGAGAACTAAAAACCGATTCGAGGAAAAAATGGACGTTGTATATTACGAGAACTGAGAGACATTCGTCTCGAATTTGAGTGAAGATTCGCTCCTTTAAATTTGTCAGAGAGGTTAGGAAACACCCTGTATATTCTGTTATGAAACGAGAATGAATCACCATTAAATGTGTTATTCGATTCGTGGCAGTTGTATTTTTCATTCAATGAATAATAGTGATTCTCTTTAGCATGGAAAAGTGATATATTTGGTTAGAGCATATTAACAACTCATTTATTTCCTTTCAGTTGTTATGGTGCATGATTAGATTCGCATTTTGATGTTCGATTTTCAATGTTCAATAATCATTCAATATTCATCGCTATCGAAATAGACATTTCCATATTTCAGTTTCTACATTCATTATACGCTTCCGATTGAACATTATATAATTTGTTCCACCTCATGAATTTGCAGACGACATGATTCTGAGGACAGGAGATATATATATATATATATATATAGGTATACACCCTATACAGGATGATTCACCTTAGAGTGCAGAGAAACAACTAGTGTAATAGTATGGCATCATAAAAAGTGCCTGCAAAATTTAAAAGAAATCCGAATGAATTTATGAAATTTCGAAGTGAAAGAGTAGAAAAGCACTTCCCTTTCAAAACGTACTACTTCGAGTGTTTCCAGACTTGATACCCTGTATAACCAATCGCAGCGCTTTTGAATTTGGAAGGTGAAAAATGGATATCATTCTGGAATTTCAACGTAATAGGGCTATTACAGTCGGAATTTCCACTAGGAAATCGATCACAGGGAGATCCATCAATGTTGTGAAAAATCAAAGGCGTTGTTCATATACTCACAAACTTCAATAATCTTTAGGTTTTTTATCAAAGAGCGTGAAACAAATAATTTCGAAATTCCATTCTGGAGTGTATAAAACACATCATATATAAATTTTCTGACAATGTAGCTTCGGAATATGATAATTTGAGTAGTTGTGCAAAAAATATATTTTCGAGTGAGATCTATTATGCAAAAATATTGTTGTACCTCAGGAGAGATACACAACATTGTTTATTTCTGAGAAAAATTGCGCATTTATTTTTGGTTTCTGGATATAATCCACGTTGATTTTTCTGAACATAATGATTTTTCAATATCCAGCAATTCAGAGCACAACTTTTTGTGTCTTAAATTTTTCTCATTATAAGATCATTGGAATCTTTGAAAAGAAATCCAATACTGCCGTCAAACCTTTCATTTAATCAATACACTAATGATGAGTTACTCTGTATATTCGTCATGAACAGTATTTCTAAAACTTGTATCGAAAACCTGTGTTTTCATTGAACCATGAACTTTTCTCAATTCTTTTGACATCCTATATTCCCTATGCATCTATACAATCTCACGTTATTCAAACTATCGCAATTATGAAATGTCTCCCCTTTATATTATATATATTATATTATGTATATTATTATCCGATATCGAGTGTCTGTCAGAACACTCATATATTTTTCAGGATGTCAGTAGAGAGAGAGCTGTCTGCCTAGCTTGATATTCAATAAATTCTGGGCTGATAAGAACTGCTGGACATGCTGGACGTTTCGCAGGAAAATTTATACAAAGATACGGTCGAGCGTATACAGGGCGTCCATGAATTCATTTCTCAGTTTTGGAAATACAAATTCAATGGACGACGTTGTATGTGGACGTGCGAGTTCATCTGGAATCTAGTTATTGTTTTTTGAATTCATTATGATTTGGCAATTATTGAAAATATAATCATCAATATTGAGTATATTGAATCATAATGTTTTTCCAATCGTTTTCTTCCGAACGAATGTTGACGAATCGAGTCGAAAAATGTCAAAATAATCTAGTAACACACAAGTGTAGAGGTCAAATCCGCCACTGCTAATACCACTAGAAGTAATACTATATCCAGATTTTTTTTAAAGCTTGCGAATATTTCGAAAATTATGATAATATGGGTTTTATTGTCCCATAAAGCTTTGCCAACGTACCAAATTTCAGTGAGATTGCATGAGAAGTTTCGAAGTTGAAAGGCAAAAATGATTCGACAATTGTAAACTTCAGAGCCGTCAACACGCAAACTGAGCAACTTTGTACTGAGATAACTTTGCTTACTTAAATCGAATTGTTTTTTTTTTCTTTGAGGAACCTTTGGTAGGTTTCTGTGAAGACCTTAGTGATATACATAACGAATTGTAATTCATTTCGATGCTATTTTTCACTGGTATTCAATCCAACATATTTATTTTTCTGAACCGGCAATTCATTCTTCGTTTTATTTATTCAAAAGTGGATGGATATAAAGTGAACCTCTTTATCTAAACTATCCAGAGAAAAACAGTCCAGCGCGGAATAAATTCGTGCTATCCATCGTTAGAAAGTCCAAATTGGCCTGCTTCGGCCATCCCACGATATTTTTCAAACATCGCGTCGGGACGCTGGATAAATATGTTCTATTGGCCATTCGCGAAGCAAATTTGCCAGCAAACGAATCGCTCCAAGATAAACAAGCGAATAAATATTCGATTCGGCCGAATTTGTACACCAGACTCGTTTCTACAAACAATGGAGTATGTTGTCTATATGGAGGAAAAGAAATATGTTGTATGAGATACTTATACAGGGTCTTTGAGGATTGCCCCGAAATATCTCGTCAACTCAGACAAAACTATGAAAATAATCACACACATTATGATTCATATCGTCTCCTATATCATGCAAGACGGGAACATATCGATACCATAATCGAAGATATAACAAGAATTTCGAAATGGGCATCTGAAAATCGATCGAATGTCAGGACCACAACTTTTTAACGTAGAATTCAATTATTCGTTGTTAGGTTTGAAAAATATTGAAAGATTTGTTTTTTCCAAAAATGTCAAAAATCTATACATGTAGGTTCACATTACACAATTTATTCGAAAGAGTTTCTCATTCTCTATCCAGCATTATATTGTCTTGAAGTTGTCTGAATATTTTATTGAAATTTATTAAATTTTGAATGACACTAAGTAAATTTTAAAGAAGTTGCTGTAACTACAAGAGGATTGAGGGGGAGTGATAATATTATGCTTGATGAATCTGATTTTAGAATAAAAAATTGACGTGCATAAATTACGTAGCGAACGAACTTAAATACACCAGCGCACAGATTAAGTTTGACAGAAAAAACCACATTATATTCAGCTATAAAATTTTGACAGAATTGAAAATTGAGCACTGCCTCAAAAAATTCAAACAATCTGTACAAGAGTTATTGATTAACATAGAACCATATACTGTAGACGAATTTCTTGATTCCTACTCATTTTGAGGCATTGGTAAACAAATCTTTCTCTTTTTTTAATGTATTTTTTATTCATTTGAATCTTTTCTTATTTTACTTTACAAAGTTTTACAATTTTTAAAGTGTCTATTTACAATTTTAAAGTGTCCGCTTAAAATAGTGTTAGTATATATTAAGTATTTCTGAAATGTTAGTCCTTTGTTCTCTGAACATATAATTTTTGACGCCGGTTCACCCAATTGAATTTGTGCATTGTAACATATGTATAAGCACAATTTTTTGAATAAAGCTGCTATCTATCTATCTCAATTCATCTGTAACTTATGGACCTCACTGTATATATGTCTAAATATCCACAATGGTGAATGATATCTTCCAAAAAATGTATGGAACCCAGCGATGAAAACGCTTCACATCTTTGTTTGTTTCCCAACTGGAATTATTAAAAAAAAATGACTCATAAAAAGAGACATAACGCAACTTAAGTAACTTCTCGAAGTGCTGTTAAAGTAGTTTTTGCTTCGCTTCGCCAAAGTTAATTGAAAAACTATTAATTAGGAAGGCCAGATGAACGACTTTGGCCCGATACAGTTTACAGCAACATTCAAATTAGTTTTCAACTTCAGAAGTTCGAAAGTTTCGGATAGATGAAAATAGTATTTTATTATAGTACTTTTATGAGAGGATAAGGCTACCAAATCCTCAAATATGTCTTTTTTTCCAATTCAACGTACGTTCGTTAATATTCTCATTACACAGGGTGATCCACAATGAAGCACGATTTTTTAAAATGGTATATATACAATGTCTTCTAGTCAACATTTCATGATGATTCTGCAAATCAATAACATATCATCGTCTCACGCAAATGTGAATACAAATACATCCGGAAATGAGTTGAACTGAAATCAACCAGTATTTATACACCACGCGGTGTCTATATCGATATACACCATCTCGGTGTAAAATTAACAGTGCAGAAGCAGAAATTCATTAACTTTACTGTGATGTTAATCAATTTGACAGATGGGGAATGCGTCATAGGTTCTTGTAGACTTTTCAGGGACGGTGAAAAGAGAAATTAGAGCTGTCAAAAATACAGTTGAAAAGCATCACGCAAAACGATTTCGTTGTCACCCAGTATTTTCACAATCACTTCAAAACTTGGAAAATTGCTTTAGATACACTGAATTCGGAAATTGCGATGCTATTCGAGAAAATAAACGTTTCCATTACACACACCTGCTGAACTACTTTCAGTGCTTCAGTTTATATATAACGAAGCTAATTTCGCTCTCGTGATCAACACGTTTGTTTCCTCCCAACAACAGATAATAATTAACTAATTCTTCGTTTGCAGTAAGGAGCAGAAAGCTTCCAACAAACTTTGGCCAGCTGCTGTTTCAAAATAGTGAAATATATGGTTGAAGTGCTCTCCTGGGAATTTTTGATTCATCATCAATGATTTGGATTTATACGAATAACGGAAATGACTGGAAATTGCACAATATTGCCAAGAGAGTTGACCTAGATAGGTATAAAATATATATTCAATCACTAAAGAAATACACAAGAATGAAATAGACTCAATTTCAACTGGGGGATTTTCATTTATACTCAAAATGAGATGGAATATACTCACTTCGGATTTCATTCAATCTAAGAAGAATTCAATAATGAATTGTATACAAGTTTTATAAGTCATGCATTTTTCGTTAACATTTTGCATTCATTCCTACTTTCTTTTCTAAGAAGTATATTAATAAATAGTCTTCATATGTGGTGCTGAATTAAGATCTTTAATGCTATGAATAATCCAACGATTGAATCACAAATATCAATTAACACTTTGTTATCTTTCTAGTACAAATAAAAATGTCCAAATAATTCATCATATGCCTTCAAGAAGAGATAAATGTTCATGCAAGAGTGGTTTGTCAATAACATTACTATCTCCATATCCATTAAAGCTGCAATCTTGATTAAATCAGAGAAAATTTGTCTTGTCTGCGCGTTCAAAAAGTTGCCAAATTTCATGCAGTTTCTGAGACATCAGGAAAATGGTGTGACATTTATTTCTCAATGAACTTGATAACCTTGACTCCTCCAAAGAATACCGTATGCAGGTTGAAAGATTTTCTCTACTCTACATGGTGACGTTGATAGATTTTTCTGTCATATCAATCTTTCGAGTTATCACTTCACGAGTTCATTGAGAAATGACAACTTCCATGGAACTCATTTCTCAATGGTCTGCAGACCATTTCAATGTTTTTTCAGGAGAGACAACTGTTTTCTGACATTCAACTGACATCGATCGCATCTCTTACCGTCATGGGAATAGCATACCCTGTATGTAAATCCGCCACAAGCAAATTTGCAAGCAAGTTGCAATTGAAAGTCGAACAAATTATTTCATTTACATCCGCAGATCGCTTCTTAGTAGCTTTGGATGACCGTTTGATCAAAAAGAAAAACCACTGCTCGAAACACTTCAATTTCGATGTCTCATATTGAAAGTTTTAGTGAAATCCATCAGAGACCTACTACTGAAAACGATATCGTCCAGTGATATTGGATTCCTCTGGATGAAGAATCTGATTACGCAATATCGCTTATTGTGATATCGACTATAATATCATTCTCATTTTAGTAACTCCCTATACTATAAGTATATTCGTTTCCGAGATACGGGTTATTAAATTTCAAGAAGCCTTGTTCCCCTTTGTAGATTTCCACTTTGCCAAATGCTTGCTCACTGAGGCGATGTCATTTGTGAATAACCAAGATCTTCTATGCTGTCTGCGAATGATTGATTTTCCACCTACTTGCCAAAGTTTGAGATACCGATGGATATATGTATCGTCAGAATCAAATATTCAGAGCTTTTCACGATACTTCAAATGGAACACCCTGTATATTATATCATTTTTGATGTCTCTACAACTCCACTCAACGTTTTTCTATACTTATCTATAAACATTTTCGACATGAAAAATATTTTTTTATAAGAAAAAGCAAGAGAGAATTCGGAATGAGGTCAGGTGTGTGGCTCCCTACGTCAGAGCCAAATTTCAGAACTCCATACAAAGTGGTGAAAAGTAGAAATATCTGGTTGACTTGAGAAAATGAATGAAACTTCATTCTTTCAAAAGGAACCCCCTGTAAATTATATCAATTTCATTTTCCTAACAACTCCACCTGATATTTTCCTACACCTATCTAGGAGCAATTCCGAGATGGAAAAGACCATGATTCAGGATCAACTATCAATATTCAGTGATCAATATGTTATCGATGTTTATTCTGAAAACGAAATATGTTATGATAAAAAAGGGCTCTACCCAAGTTAAATATATTGCTTATCAGGATGTTTATTTTGCCTTCCATCTAGTTAATAAGAGTGACAAAAGAAACTGTCTAATGAGAACTGATACCTCGAATGAGACTAAACAAATGAAATCTACGCCCTAAGAGAAGATATTTCATGCAATATTTTGAACATCATTATTGATTGTACAAAAAAACGTTAAAGCATATTTTTATTGAATAAAATGTCCCTAATCTATATGATACTTCGAAAATATACGGTCTCATTGACCCCACAATACCAATGCTGAAAGAGTATCACTAGTGGAAAACATCGAATGGATTATGAAAGTTCGGTAGAGACCTCGAACAAATTGAAAAAAAAAACATCAAATACTGTTATGATCTCTTCCTCTCCTCTTCCATTCGAAATGACACTACCCAACGCGATTCGTATTTGTTTTTTTTTAAATGGCCACAGACACGTGAAACCTATTTGCATACTTCAAAGGGACGTCCTTTCACAAACCAACATATTTTTTTCACATCACGATCAATCAATCTTTCAAAATTCGTGATCCACAACATTAACAATGATTTCCAGGTCATTGTCACTACGAGTGACAGTTTTGAGTCGAGTGGGAAAAGGCAGCTCGACCTGAAGATGGCCGCTATGACGTCTGATAGGAGACCGGAAAAACTATGAAGACTTTCTTCCACACATCATCTGTCAAACATCATCTGTTGAACGCCATCTGTCAAACGTCAAGGCAGCCATCTTGAGTGTGTACTTGTTTCGTTTCATCATTTCCAGCTCAGAATAGCGTCTTGAAGAACGTTCTCCATATTTTCTCCAGGGATTTTCATGTTTTCAAACAGTTTCACGTTTTTTGAGAAGCTTCAAGACGTCCGGAGAGTGACGTACATCATGTTCCGACATCTTGCAGACGCCATTTCGATTCTACATACGGTCATTAGAGTAAAAAATTCGACGTATTGCTCTACTACATGAAATGTGAAGGCATTTTCTGAGCTAACGCGATCAACGGAACCGTTATCGACTATTTCGATGACGATAAATCGTCAGAAGGACTGTTCCATCGGAAATTCGCTGCCGCATGGTCATTACTGCCAGCAAATTGTTCCAGAAAATACTACTGAACATAATAAACGGTCAAATACGAGGTCGCCCCATTAATTATGCGTAATATCTAGATAAACAGTATCTACAATGCATCAACTTGACAACCAATGAAGAATAAGGGACATTATTTGCACAATGGCAGCTTAACTATCACAAGAATTTTTTTTCTGTGACTCTTATAGCTCTTGCTATGTTACATTGAATGAGACAGACAAAATAGTCAACAAAAATCAGCCAAAGTAACAAGTAAATGGTAGTAGTTTTGTTCCCCAAGCGTTTATGAAACTAAACACAATAGAGGGTGTTAGATTTTCATTCATAAGCAGTCCAAAAAGAATATTTCGCAAATTATTCAATAAAATAGCCTCCTCACTTTTAATATTATCATCATTACCAAATGAAAATGATAGGAATGTCACAGTTTTGAAGGGCAATCGTGAGAATTGAAGATTTCTACAAAATATTCCGAGCGTTTCATGAATAACACCCATCCAAAAATTGAAGAATAGAAATTCTCTATCGACAGTTGGAAGAAATTCATCGGCAAATTTTGTCGAACGGTTCGTAAGTTTTCACGAAGCAAAAGAAAACTGAGCTTCGCACGACCTGATTCCATTTCAGCTACACCTACTGTCGAGACAAGCGCCTTGCCTGCAATATTGAAACACCGAAATCGTCCATTTCTAAAGGACACGGCCGATGTAATTATTATACGGCATAATAGGTAGCTGCACTTAAAACTCGAGGTGCTTTTAGTGAAAGCGGGTGAAAAGTTGAATTACAGCGCCCCCTGGCGGACGTGTGTGTGCATCTGGAGTGCACGTAGCTTGTTGCTTGTCTTTGCGATTAATATAAACTAAACCGAGGCCCGGGAAATATTAACACGTTATGCACCGGTGACACTTTAATCGCATAGCAACAAGGAAAATGGTAATCTGATTTTTTCATCGCCACAACGGAAACTCTTTGCGGGCTTTCCGAAAAAATGTGGAAGACTGGCTTGACAGAGCGAAATGTGCAACAGGTTCCAGATAGTTCTTGAAAAAAAAGGAGATGAATATAGTTATTTAGGACTCTGAAAATGGAAATAGAAATTATAATAATTATTTGAGTATATTTGTAAGCCCCAAAATGTCACTGCGCTTCTAATTCAAGTGGTGGATGTTTCGGGAACGAATCTGCTCCAGTTTTAAAAACAGTGGAATATATTCTTCTGCTAAATTCGATCTTAAATCTACCATTTTATTACTCAGTTTCAAGATGTGAATGCCAAGTTCTATCTACATCAACGGGACAAGAAGCAATATAATTCTTTGCAAGCAGCATCTTTAATTGTTCGTTTCTGGTGATTGTCTTTTTTCCTATGATGTCAATACCACCCCAATCGGCCGAATGTTGTCCATCTTCAGTAAGGATATGTTCAGCTAATTCCAAATTGAAATATAATATAGGAGAAAGCAATATTTGACATCACATAAAAAAGTATAATAGTACAGAAATCACAAAATTACACACAAGTTCGAGAATACAGAATCCAGATGATTGAACGAACCCGAGTAGCAAGGGTTAGGAGGCAACTCAATCACTCATCTGATGATTATGCACAACCAAATAGTCATTAAAGTTTGTGTGGTTTCTCAGATCCAGAAATAGAATCTCTTTTAATACTTGTTCCAGTTATATAATGAGATCATTAACTACCACAACAGATTTTTTCAACACGCAAGAAGCTCACTAATGAGTAGGAAATTATGTTCTAGGTTCTAGGTGAAGAAAATCGTGTCAAGAGTTATCACTTTTCGACACGTATAGTGTGAATCATCAACTGTTCTTGCCTACTTTTTTTTCGCCAACGTATATTTGTCATAATTATGTTATACAACAAGTGATTCGAATATTACCGGAAATATTCTGTGATTGTTACGAAACCTTGTTGCTGAGTAATTTTGCGATTGATGTAGTTTGGATCAATGTCATAAGCAGCAAGATGGAGTGTTTTTTGTGAAGCAGTTTTCGCAATGGACCTCACATGATCGTCCCATGAGAGAGCACTGTTGGTGGTGACACCCAGCAAGGCTATTGACGACCTCATAGGAACAGTGGTACCCGACATCATCAAATTGGGCATTGTGTGATCAGCCTTCTTGGTGA
Organism: Gastrophysa polygoni; assembly: GCA_963576655.1. Taxonomy (NCBI): domain Eukaryota; kingdom Metazoa; phylum Arthropoda; class Insecta; order Coleoptera; family Chrysomelidae; genus Gastrophysa; species Gastrophysa polygoni. Next base: position 23,207,591 of record OY755090.1, on the reverse strand, counting down.
ACATACAAGCTTGAGTTTTAGTTGCATTCATCCCCATCAAGAAACTCCTGCCAGATCATCATTCAAAGCATCGACTTGTCTCCGTTTTGCACTTCTGGCCTCTTTGGATGATTCAGGAGCAAAAACAAAGTTGGTGCCAACACAGATCCTTATGGAATAGTTGGACGAAGTTGGCGCTGCAAACCAAAAGTTTTGGTAGAAGTTCTCGATACCTAACTCGGTCAAATGCTTCGGAGATGTCTTATGATTCAGCTCATCGTGTTTCTCTATTGAGAATCAAGATTCGCAGAAAAGAAAAGTTTTTGATGTCCAAACTATGACTTTTCCTTTTGGAAACTTCATATTATATATGTAATGAATAATCCTAACGAGATGAAGTAATTCCATATTGTTTGTTTGTTCTACCCAGATATTTTGGTTCTGATACTATCCCATAAAAACCGTGTAGCTGTGTATTTTGCCAATATTATCTTCATACATATTATAAATGATGATATTATAAGCACCCTATGAAAACAACAAGCAAAAAATACAAAATGTTTCATGTTCTTTTTTTTTCGACATAATGCGAACAATTTTTCTCAGTGAAATCGGTAGTTTTTCTTCAGAATCTCCTGACATTCCCCATTCAGATTTGAGTATAGCAGATAGATTTGTCCGTTAAGTTCCCGAAAAAATAGTTGCGTGAAAGGCTTTCCCGGAAAAACACCTCGGGCGTCTATAAATAACGCCGCGGAATCGCCGAAAAAGTCGGAAAATCCAAGGGATCATCTCATTTCAATTTTCTCGAGTGAAATGTAATCTGAGACGGCTAAAGCGATTCCATTTTCAGAATCGCTTCTCTACAACTCGTCGACAAGTGAATTATTCTAGTTTTCCACTTTCGCGATGATGATGTATTCAGAACTCGAGTGTTTCTTCTTCTTTTTTTTCTTCTCGCACATCCACTTCTCGTCTGTAGGGCGAGGAAAGCGATATCTGGGTGAATAATGTTGTTGAGTTTTCACTGACTGTTGTTCAGTTTTGACTGATTATTTTCATCACATATCAATACATTCATACAAAAATAATTATTCAAGTACAGATACAAATAGATGATAATTCAATTTACAGAACTCTACAGGAGTATGAATGATGCGATGTTTGCTTTATTCGATCAGTCTTCGGTCGGCTAGTGTTCCTATATTTTGACGACTTAAAAAATTTGATGAATGGTGACGATCTTCGCAGATCATACCTTTACAAAGTCATGTACAAAAGGACCGAACTGAACTCAAGAATTAGTGTGATACCAAATTATTGTTTCAAAGACAAGTGTCCTTACGTTCAAGTGTAATCTGGATGAAGCGAATATCATAAGGTGAACAAATCATCAATTCCAAACAAGATGAGTTTTTCGGTCTTCTGACTGATAATGAATTGAAATTTGATTGTCATATCACTATGTTTTACTGTGCAGTAAATTGTCTTCAAGTTGTTACACCATGAAATCCACCTCTGATTGTCTTGACCTTCATGTATGGCAAGAAATGCGTATTTTGCTCTATGTGAAGATCATGAGCGAAAAAAAGGTTGTGTCTTGAAGTAAAAAGACTCTCCTTTTCGATAGGACTGATGAATCTCACAGTGACAGCTTCACATATAGTCGCTGAATAATATTGATCATCCATGTATTTCATTCAATGTTTGTACTTTTATTTATCCTGACTTTTTTACGAACTGTTCGTTCTTATGTCTGAGAATATGTTTCATGTTACTCATGTTTGTTCTCATATCTTTTTTTTTGAGATTTTACTTGCGTTGTCGACGACAATAAAGCATTTCTGACTTCCATTTCACACTCTATTCAACTTCGCAAAATAATCGAACCCGAATTGGAATATTTAAAATAAGTATCCGTAATGTCATAGTCAGTGGAAAAAATCGCCTTCCATTTGAAAACATTAAAAGCGGATGCTGAATTGATGGACCCTTTTTTGCGATCTCACACCGTTAATCATGGCTATCTGTGGTGTTTTTCTCAGATGCTTTTAGGGCAGCTATTCTTATGAAACATAATGGATATGGGAAAAATCTATCCAGACCGAAGAAATATTATTTCTCTTCCACAAATATCAGACGCGAGCTCGATAAAATAATGGACACTTCACAGACGCATCTAGGACAACGTTGTCAAATTGCTCAAATTCGAAGGATTTACAGATTTATTTTAGAAAAATCCATGACTTCAACAATCTGTTTGGGTGACAACATATAGGATGGGATAGAATAGAAATTTATTATTCATTGAAAATTCTACAACTGTAGTACATACATTTATAAAATTTCATCAGACTAATCAAGGATACTAACCTATATACAGACACAACAGTTCGAAATGCATTTAAAATTTTTATTTAATTTTTCTACGTAAGAACACCCAGTATTAGAGGGCAGTAATAATAAGAAATGTTTTTTTGTTGGAAAACCATGAAAAATGTGTCACTATTAATTACTAGACCACTATTTTCGCACCATCTGTCACTATTTTACTAGAATCATCTGCATAGATGGTTCTCTCATTATTCCATGAACAATATCGTGTCGAAAAGGCACTGTCAAAGGATAACAAACCCATTCAGTTCGCTTTATTAGTTCTCATTGTCTACCTGAAATTGAATCATTCAAACAGGCGCTGTGTTGAAGGTTCGCTGTGTTTCATTAGATTTTCTAATCGAATCTCTTTTGATACTTCTAATTGTACCTGCTGTTTTTCCACGAGAAAATCCTTTGACCGTGATTTCTTTCAGACTGCCAGACAAAATTCGATCTCTCACGAATCTATTTGTATTCATACACAATTGATATAGATAGATAGATATAGATTTTTATTTGACTACGTTATGCAAAAAAAAAACATTTGTAGCAAGTCATGGCATTCATCACACAGTGTAAAACTATGATGACTGTGTCAGTTTATAACATAAAATTTATCCTAATAATACGAATTATATTAGGAAATCATACATATAGGTATGCACACGCAAGTTACAATTTGATTCTTCATTAGATCAGCGATATCTGAAGCCACCGCCGTTACGGTTCCAAGAGTTCTCATGGGAACGGTAGCGATTTGCTGAAATACTATGACATCATATCAGTTGACGCCTATTACTCAAAATCAATGATAGTTTTCATTTTACACTTTCCTCTCCTATTACCCGATACATTCACTCACTATCATTTATTCTCTATTCCAACTTGTAATTTGACCACAATCATTCCACCCAAACCATATCTGACAATGAATAGTGCACTTCACCAGTACACCCATGAGGCCTGCCGAAAAATCGACTTCGAATACCTGTGTCCTAATACAGCAATCCAGTACCAAGCTCGTACAACTGACTGTATCTCTCAGATTCTTCAACTGTCAGAGGAAGCTGCCCAATGCCGACAAGTTCCAATATCGATCAATTCCACCCTGATCGAACAACTAACCGAAGCCCACTACGTTGGTATCTTTCCACGACCGACGAAAATCGCCACCGAGTGCCAAGTCTCTGGCATATCAGTACTACAAGGAACGTTCCTCATCGAGCTACCTCCCGGATGTGAACTCCACACCCCCGACGACAGCTTCGTCAATTCCAAAGAAGTGGTACACGAAGAACCATTGACCCTGCCAAGAATCAAGACCATCGACAGCGAACCGATGGAGCACTTACGTCCGATCCGCCTAGAAAAAGTCGCCCTTGATGAACTTCACCGAATCCGGAGCGACGAAGAACATCTACAACCCCTAGTCATCAACGAATCCGCCGACCACAGTCACTTTTGGACGACCCCGGTATACATCATCATCGCGGTCATCCTAGCGGCCATATTCTACAAGCGCCGCCAAATATTCACCTGCCCCAAGAAAACATCGCAGAAGCCATCACCACAGCCTTCAGTTTTGTTCGTCCCTCACAAAACTTCTTCAGGGGATGAAGTAGTTACAATTTGATTCTTCATTAGATCAGCGATATCTGAAGCCACCGCCGTTACGGTTCCAAGAGTTCTCATGGGAACGACCTGCGATATGCTGACTTTGCTTACTCCACTAGATACTTTTATAACATTTTCATTTCAGTCTGACTTTATAATTCTAACTATACACTTGGTACTAATAATTTTGATATTGTAAAACTCGAATTGAATAAATCTTTTTAAAAATAATCTTCTCGAAAAGAAAGATTTAACTCGCACGCGTACACATAGACAAACTTAAGTAAATATAAATAACATACGAATTACATAACGCAAATACAATCGTGCAGTGTTGCTGAAACCATTATTTAAAATAGAGAAAATTTCTTCACTTATCTCTAATTTCCCTAAGTGAGTCCTGCATGTCAACATACAGTGTTCTATATGTCCATGTGAGAACTGGCAAATTCTTCCACAGAGTAGAAACAGTGTTTCAGAAGGTAATTTTTTAGTTTTTTTTTTGAAATTTTGTAGTGGGAGCTGACTTATTCTCTCCGGTATTTTATTGTAGAGCCCTAGTGTACAGGGAGATCCGATATTCCAATTGTGGAGTTTTAATCAGCCTGTTCATATGGAAATCATCCTTATTTTCGTATCATAAATGGAAGATTCGTTGTGTGTGATGAAATTGAATTCCGTGATTTTCAAATGTGGTCTTGTAAATAAGATCAGTGTATTTTCATAAACTATAGTATTGATACCAAAAAATGATGTCGAGAAAATGAAAATTGCGTATCGATAAAGACAAAACAACAGAGAAAATCATGTACAGTTCTGAATGAAATGGCAATCTATTCAAACGAAACATTGTCGTAGTTGATGAAAAACCCCAGTCGGAAATACGTCCTAGCTTTTCCATTTGAAACTACAATGGAACTGAATGTTCGAAGGAAGAAAAATACGATTCGATGTTGCTCGTGCATGTTTTGATTATATCTGAAGAGTGTTTTCCATTCTGGATATCCGTTGAACCAGATGGGCTTGATTTATGAACACACATTTTGTATTTTAGTGAAAAATCATTATTTTGAGACATTTTTCTCATTTGATGGTGTAGTTAGGCCAGGAATTGCACATTGAAATTTTGAATTGCATTATACAACAATACGGATTACCTTTGTACTATGAAGTGGTTTCGAAGAAGACAATCTTACCTCCAACAAAAAAAAAACATGATAATTTCTCTTGAAATAGCAACGTGTATCAAAATCAAGTAACGTCAATATTTTCCTATGGATCACGAGATATAAGGAGAGTGAAAAAAAAATATGAAAATATCTATCACATGGACATTTTTAAAAAGTCAAACATTCCCACACTGATCAATTTATAAAATTTAATAATAGCGTTTGATTGCAGGAAGTTTCTCACAAAATGAAACTAAAACATTAAAACATTTCCAACAGCTTTGAGCAATATAAACACAGAAATATCTCACAGAAGTTTTCACGTGTTTGTGAGATGGTCACATATTATGTGAACCAGCAAAATTTACTGAAATTAATGCACAATATAAATAGGGGTACATTTGAAAGAATATGAAATATTTCTTCAACCTGGCGAAATATGAATCGACAGTATGAATTTTATGAATATTTCTAACAGTATAATTTGAAATATATTGATGAACTATACATTTGAAACACATTGAAAAAAATCTGAATCGCAACTTAATATCTTCACACCCCCATAAAGTTAGCAGAACCACTTGCAAAAAAATCGATGAAACCTATTCCAATAATTGTCGAATAATTGTCGAGAATTTGTCGTGAAAGAAAAAAATTGTCGCGCTCTTAGTTTTTTTTATATGGGGTGGCTCTGCTAACTTAATATTAAGTTAGCAGTGCCACTCACAAATAAACATCAAAAATCATCACAATTGTTATGAATAATTGTCGAGTGATTGTCGAAGTCCGTCTGACGTGAAAAAAAAACGCAAAAAATCCATTCCTTATAGCATTTATCCTTTTCTTGGAATTTCCTGGATTTCACATTTTTGGCAACAGCGTATTTGTGTTATGACTTTTTACGTTTTTTCCGCGTCATTAATGACGAATATAAAGTTGTTTAGGAAACTTCCTATGTTCCAGAAGCTACGTTTTAATGCTGAATAATAAAAAAAAAACAAATTTCACAATAGTTCACCTACGTAACTTTGTTGATTTGTTACTTTTTCAATAAGAAATTCTCTGAACAATTGGTTAATGACCAAAAAGTATTTGTCGTGGGGTGTTTGAATTTGCTGAAGTAGAAAAACTGCGTGTGATTGGTAAAATTCCATTATTTTATTCTCTTAGCAGTATCTACGCACTGTATGATGATTTATTATCATTTTTTGGTGCAGAAATTCATCAACTTATTGTCCAATGACCAAAACAAATTTGTCGTGGAACCTCCAGGTCTTCAGGAGCGAATGATAGAAATATTCCGATTTCTCAGTAATATACCCACTTAACTTGGTTAATTATTGATTTTTTCATTCACAAATGAACTGAACAATTGTAGCAGAGCCACCCCATATAAAAAAAAAAACTAAGAGCGCGACAATTTTTTTTCTTTCACGACAAATTCTCGACAATTATTCGACAATTATTGGAATAGGTTTCATCGATTTTTTTGCAAGTGGTTCTGCTAACTTTATGGGGGTTTTCTTCACGTGTCTTGAACTCTAATATTATTTAAATTAATTTTGCCCACGGCAAGAGATATTTGCCCAAGTTATAATTGTGTTACTGGGAAATAAATCTACTCTACTCTAGTCTAGTGTTGAGATTCACCTTCCGCTTCCCGACCCGAATCAACAATTTAATAACCATATCCCACGTCAGTCGTTCGTCTCTAATTATCATCCACCACCCTTTTTGCGTTAATCTCGGACCTCGAAGATCAGCCACAAAAACCGACAAAAGAAAGGTTATACATTCGCCCGACTCCCTCAAAGAAGATTGTTTTGTACGACAACGAAATGGTACGATAGGGCTTTTTGTCCTTGGAGGGCTGCGAACTCAAGGGCGCCTGCGATACGTGATCAAGTGTCGGGAAAGCCGCCTCTGTTATGCACTACAAGTAACGGGGTTGTTGTCCTCCATCCCTTCCACATAGGGGGGTTGCGGCTGAAGTCGAAGTTTTCTTGTTCAGAGACTACACCGAGATGGGTAAAAACCAGTCGATTTTCTGGCAAAAACCGTTTTTCTTCAAGTACTTCCTACTATTTTTCGAATTATTATTGGAATATGCGCTTTTCATATCAGCAGGACACGAGCTGATGGAGTGACTTCAACCAAAAATGAAATGCTAGAGTAATCAAAATTCATAAATTCCTCATTTTTGTTTACATAGACATATGTCCGTGAATGAGCCTTTTGGGCTGTAGAGCAAACAAACTTGTTCGACAGGACCATCAGTATCTCGCTGCAAAATTTCCCAATCGATGGATAGGTAGGGAAGGATCGATACAATGGCCAGCGCGATCACCTGATCTTACACCATTAGATTTATTTTCATGGGGATATGTACCTTTTCGATTTCAATTATTGCAATAATAACATTTTTGAATAAAGAATTAGGAGACCTATACTTCCCATTTATCATTAAAAAAAAACGGGGGTTATACCTGCCATTCGAAGGGGGTTGAACGTAGGGAACGTATTTTGACGAATGTCAATTCATAATTTGTATTTGACGTATTTGGGAATATTTTAAAGAATGCACATTAAATTCCGTTCGGCTTTCACACACTGTATTGTCTTTCCATGTCAACGGACACACAGAATAACGATTTTCTTCATTAGAATTTGAAAAATCACCTATTCGTTTGCCTATGTAGGTACAAGGGGTATTGCTATCTCATGATCTGTCCAGAAAGCGGGAAGATTTATATCCTCGACAAAGATTCGAATAACACTGCCACACTAGGACAATTATAACGATTAATCGCAGAGGGTGAGTATAATTATTCAAAGGGAAGATTTTAGTAGTTGCGGTATGTGACGGATATGGCTTGAAATTCCAGGGACAGGGTGTGATAATGACTGTTACTATTTCTAGAATAGACCGGAAACTACTTTTCCATTCGAAGATTCATCTGCGGAGGGTAGAAACCACGTGACATGACACAATTCTACGAGACCGGATTTATTGGTCTTTTGAATTGTTGATACGAAATTCAGAGGTAGGCGATTCGAAGTTGCCACTTATCAAAAGAGTGAAAAATTCATAGGAATAATTTACGCTCTTGTGGTAATCTGTATTACGAAAATTTTACACCCCACGTCTGAATCAAACCTTGAATCAAACATTTCAATCATTTTTACATGTTTTCATGATTCGTTTCTCAAAATATTTCTCAATATATTTGTAGCAAGGACAGATTTAGAATCTGCCCCCAAACTGCGTTTGGAATTCAATCCTCAGATACCTGAAAGAGAATCACTCTGTATGTCAGTGAAACCTTGCTTTTCGAAAAAATTTGGAAGGCAAACATATTTTCAACAAATATTAAAATGTCTACTCATCGTAGAACAAATGTGCTTCCGTTTTCGTTTTCAACACATTGGGAAATGTTTTTTTTTAATCTTCGCAAGAAAAACAAAAAAAAAATAATTCAAGTTGGCGCTTGGCCGCCATTGAAAACTTTTAGCAGTCAATTTTCCATAAAAAAGTAGGTCTTCATTTTCTATTTAAGTCCTAATATACATGTTTCATCACAAAAGTTAGTAGGGGGGAAAGAAATTTGAACGGACATTATATGTTTACCTTCCCAACTTTCAAAAAATTCCCACTCATTTATAACCTCGCCTGTAGAAAATTTCCGGGAATTTTTCCGGTTCCCATTGTGAAGAGTTATGGACCTCAGAATTGAAACACCAAGAACATCGTTTTCCAAGGAATCCTTCTTCTTTTCAGAATTATCGATTTTTCTATATTCTATCAAATCTGGTGACACAAAATTTCCATATTTCTCCATTCTTTGAGATCCATTCGGCAACACCGCTTCGAGGCACACAACAAATTGGCATTATTGACATGACGATGACGGAACACGTGCATGAAAATGGAACAACGGCACTTGAACCCATAAGAATGAGTGAAGTCTATCGTCTTAATGGCAATTTCAGAGGCTATAACTTCATACTTTTTAGTTTCATCTGATACATTCGAGAACGCTAGCAGTTATTTCAGATGGAAATGAATACGCTCCTCGAATAGTTTTCATCGATATACATACAGCTGTCTTCGCAATAAATGCAGTTCTTAATGATTATGCACTATGATCCAGCCTTGTTTCAGCTTTCAGGAGTTGGTAATATAAAGATATGATATCCATTATATATTCTTTACTAGATCGAGCTTAGAGAGAGAGAGAGAGAGAGAGAGAGAGAGAGAGAGAGAGAGAGGAATTGAAACGACCATAAGAAAGAGACGCAGCGACCAAAAATCATTGTCATTGTCAAACCATTCTGATGTGTCACTATTGTATTGAGAAATACGAAATTTCCAGTTATTTTCAGTTCATGCTGAAAGATTATTCTCTCAAATCTATTGAGCGAAGTTAATTGATCCAAAAGTCAGTTTTACGTGTTGTAAATAATCCTAGTTCGTTCAACCGGTTCAGAATATCAAGTCAAGAAAGGATTTCAAAATTTTGTTCGAAATTGTGTTGTTCTGTTCAGTCTATGGCTGTACTAATAGATTAAAAAAGGATCGAATACGTATTCGAGTGAAAGCAAAGAGAAAAATGTTAAACTTGACTCTCTGTCACAATCACTTGGCACATTTTCAATATCTCGGTATTGTGTCATCATGTATATGATATGACTTAGGAAATGCATCATAAGAAAAAACACCGTGTATAATCTGAGAAAGCACTATATTTATGATATGTATAGTGCTAGAGTATTCTGTCACAAGAAGGCATTTAAAATCATGGATCATATCAGTAGAGAAACCAATTACCATACTCTGTTTTTTATTAACATAAACAGCTCCAAATTAATGTAATTCGGTGTGGATTTCCAAGTACGATGACCTTTTTTTTACTTTATCGTTCCTTATCACACAGCTGAGCTATAGATAAAGCTTAATTACCTTTTATCAGAAAACATCAGACCCGCAGGTATAGCACCGTTGTTTTTTAAACTGAATAAATATATTAAAAACATACCAACGAATTTTATTATCGCCTTTTTATCTGACGATTGTTCTCTTATAAAATGTTCTGTATTGTCTATGATTTCTGTTATTCCTTCCTGCTACTGTTTTCTTTGTTCTTTCCTACCATGATGTAAATAAAGACTGGTGTCTCAACTCCCTATACCCAGCCACTAGAAAAAGTTGTAGACCTTCGCCTACTTGATTTTGTCGGATTTCAATACCTTACTAAGGCTTCCCAAGATCGAAACTAGGTGGCGTCACCCATGCCGATCTCGAAGGTTATCTTGGAAACGCTGGAAACACGATGTGGATTTGAAATTCAACATAAATGTAAAAACCGAACTGTTAGCTATCCATCACTGTCAAGTATCCGTCATTATCAGTAAAAGCGGATTTGACTTCACCGGATCGACGATCGTATCGCCATCTATACTCAAGTGGTGCGGCCTTAGTGAGGTCGTTTGACAGGTCTACATGTTTTGGAAAGAAACAATTGAAGAGTTATTTCACCATCCTATATCCACCTTGTTTCCTACTAATGATTTTCTGTTACTGTTCTTCCTGTGACTGTTCAACTCTATTGGTTTTTCTTTGTATCCCTGATTTCCCCCGAAGCAGTTCTGTCTTGTCTCACATTCTGTTATATCCATTGTAATTTTTTCCGTCACTAAGTTTTCAGAAACTTCTCTTCTTGTCTTTTTTTGACACCGTTAACTTTATTAAGTATTTCTGTCGCTGATTTTCTCTGATACTGTATTTTTTACCGCGTTTTCTATCTCCTTTCCCCTGTTCTCTCTATGGCAAATCAAGTCTTTTACTTTTCTTGTTGCAGTTTTTTGCTGAAGGTGATCTCTCTGTACTGCTAAAGCGTTCATGTCTTTTGATATTTCACACATCGCTCAATATCTTCCATAACCACTCACTGTACTGTCCTAACGCTTTTATTGTTTTTTTTTTGGTTCTTGGATTCGGATGGGACAATAGGAAAGCACTTTTTTTCTTATTTTCGCAGGCAGTGGGAATCGAACCCACGACCCCGAAGTGGCTACCTTATAATCACTGCGCCTTTGCGCTCATCGCCACCTCGGCGACTCTTGTTATTGTTCTTTCTATCGTAGTTTTCATAGCTGATCTTCTTTCTCGGTGTTTATTTCGTGGCTATTCTTCCCAATCACTGTTCCTTGTTGTTATTACTAGCTGCTTCATCGTTCTCTCGACTGGCATCTCGATGTCAAAGATATAATAATATGCTTCTCAAAAATTTGGAAACTGAATATCACTCATTTGACCTTCGATCATAGAACAGACTAGATAAGTAATCCACACCCCTGGCAATACAGTTTGTTTGGAAGCAACATCTATAGTATATATCTTTGTCTAAACAAGGATAGCAGAACCTGATTCTCCCAGCACCAGTGTCGTGTTGTCAGAGGGGGTCGAATTCATTATTAATTCATGATGAAACCAAATTGAAAATCCGTAACAATTTCAGTGGTACTTTTTAGCATTTCTTGGTGGGAAAATTAACATCTTTATACTTCCTTCACATTGTTACGAGAAATTCGAATACATACAATCCTATGGTGATTTTTGTAACTTGCTTGTAATCAATAAACTTATTATGACCACGTCACAAGAAAAGTTCAATTCTCAACGCCATATTAAACAATATACTTACTATTCAGTATACAGTTGTCTACTTATACTTTATCATAAATAACGTTCAATTTCAATGATGAACATTTATATCTTTGGCGATCAGTGACAGTGCATGTAAGTATATTTACGATTTCAAAGTTCAGTACCTATTAGTGGAATAATTTTCAAAAAAGTGAAAAACTCGTTTTCAAGGCAAATAGATATGATTGCATATTTGAATGTAATTTTCAAATCTGAAGATGAAACTTGTTTATATCATTTCACGATATCGTCAAAAATGAAGGAGGTTTCATCTTGAGCAGAAATCATATATTTTGACGCAAAAAATTGATGTCTGATTATTTCAGTTCATGTAGATAGATGAAAATCGATAATGAATATGTGTTGACAAGTATTATGACGAAATCAATCAACAATAAAATCATGAATCATGTGAAGATGTAGCAAATAGCAGTGTTTCTTATCTAAAACAGGACTGAAATGAAAAACAACCATGGATAATCACACAAATAATTTATTGATTTTTGAATAGGATTGTTTTTGTTAACATACTTCTTACTCTAACTTCCGTTGTATCTTTCAATTTATTTGCCTCATGATGAAGTCTTACAGTGAAATATTTCTCCAAATTAGTTTGACTAGTTCCAAAAACAGTCAACGGTAAATTTCTGATTGTTGTGTGTAGAAGAAGTATAGAAATATCCTTATATTTTTAATCAAAAATATTAATTGAGTTCATCATTATTCTCAGTGATTTTTCAGCAGCTTCGCATATTTTGACTACAAATAAGGAAGCACATACAAATAAGCTACATATTTTACCACAAGACACTGTCGCAGCTGACCTATGGGTATAATCATTATAATCTAATCAATTCAATTTAAATTCATTTTTATCCATTCCATTTGGGAAAATGCTTCAAAATCTCGACTGATACGACAATGGTAACTCACTTATGGAATGACGTGTTTTGATCGCCGGTTCAAATTGTCTTTAACACACCTCACAACGTCTCACCATTATATCAAATCACCAAAACAGGAAATGAACTGAGTTTCTGATGAATTCCGAGTACACAAAACTGAACACAAGTTGAATAATATCGATAAATCAAAACGTAAATAATGACAGATACCAAACAAAACAATAATCGCCGTCGACTTTCAATATCAAATTGCGGTGTTGCAACGTTGAGCAAAAAGTATTCACGATACCCATGCTGGTCCTCGAGCCCCCAAGAAAGTAAAAATGCTAAAGTCTCAAAATAATGTAGCAATCTTCTATTAATCAGAACTGATTCATAATCGTCATGACCCAAATTTATTATCATATTTTTGCATTGAACTACATGAATTCATAAAGGACTTTAAATATTATGGACTATCCATCACTTTTTGATGATTGGATATGACAACACTGGCGACGATTGGGTACTAATATTATGATAATTCTGGGAATTCATGTTAGCATCAGAATATTTGTTTTGTGATCCTTCTAGTGGGTTTGTTGTTCGGAGCATTTGACAACTATCCAGAGGCGGAGGTGGACCATTTTTTGATATTCAAACGACAAGTGAAACTGTTTTGTTTCAACACACTCATATCATATCTTTGGGTCCATTTCATTCTCGACATTCGTATGTCATCTGTCACCCCATCGGGCTCATCATACGCTTTCGCTCTGCTATATTCATGGGCTTCGAGGGGTGCGAGGTTTACAACCCCAAGCCGGATGCTAGTCCCCTCCCCGTGCGGTTTTTTAAATTCGAGTGGACGGGGCATACGATACGTGCGAAGGATAATTTTTCATTGTGCCGGATTATTTATTACCTATATGGGGGTGTAGGTACGTTTGGTAGAAAAGCAAAGGGCGATGTAACAACAATCATCATTAATGTGAGGTTAGGGCTGAGAGTGGAATTATTTATGTTCCTAAATGAAGTTTGCCGTTGACTTTGTCGATCACAGAAAGAAGGTTGCTCAACATTTATACTATTATATGTGTGTTTTCCTGAAATTCGTAGCTCTCCGCCTGTATTTCTCACTAATAATCACTAACAAAAAAATTGTTTACCAACTGCGATGAATGCACAATATCATTAAAAAAAACAACGGTGAAAGGTGAGGAAACAAAGCAGGAAATGACTGACAGGGAAAAACAACACAGTCGAAAAGAAGGAACAGAACAAATTGAAACAACAGTAATAAATAAATGATGGAGCGATGAACTGAACTATAGGGTTAGATACAAATAAAGAAAGCAACAGTGGAAATAATATACCAATAATATACCAAACAGTGATAAGAAAAAACATGAGGGAAAATCAATGCAGAAAGAAAAAGAGAAATTTATAACAAAGATTGGAACAAGCTATATATCTTTAGGAAAACAAACAACGACAGAAGCAAAAGCAATGAAGTAGCACAGGTTGGGGGAAAAAGCGATATATTTGAAGAAGAATTTGAATGAATTGAAGACCAATTTCACTGTTATCAATAAACGAGGTTCATTTTGAAACTGTTTACAAAAGATATTCTAAACCTCATGATGAAGTGAGTTCAAAATACTGGTCGACTCTGTTACTTTCCCCTTTCAGACATGGTCCCCTGGTGGCTTTTTTATCAGCGTTTATACAAAGTGATGCATTCAACGGCCAACTAAGTCACGTGCGTGATGGCATATTTACAACAAAGGACCGGCTAATTGTACGAACAAAGAACCATGAATAATTTACAAGTGTAGCTTCCAGGCTTGCCATCTCGATTCATATTCATTTCGGACGAAGAATCACGTGCATCATACCCTAGAATTTCATTGGTCAACCAACGAATTTGACTTTGTCACTGATCGAAATCAGACTCTTGAATAGTAATTTTAGAAAAATATGTAGAAAGATGTGATCGTCCATCAGATCATTCCAGAATTGAGAACACAAATCATAGTTATTTATTGTATGAGTGTTTTAGATGGCATTTCATTCGCGCAAGAATGTTTAAACACTATAGCGGAGCTCGGTGAATAATTTTTTATTCACTTATGGCGGAAACTTTCCGACACTCACAGTATTCGTGGTCGTAGAAAAAGCATAGTACATAACTCGACTCGTAATGCAATATACTATAATCCTCCAACAACCTTGACGGGTTATTCTGCTTCTGCTGTAACAGAGGAGTAACAGAGGAAGTCGAAATTATAGTTCAGAGCCTGATTATATAGATTTTCAGTATTTATCGACTATATGATCACTTATTTGCGACACTTTGATATGTAAATCGCCTCGACACGAACACACACACAACAAACTTCGCTGCGGCCAATGCCAATGCGTGCCCATTTGCATTCCTGAGTGCCCGCTTGGGTCGCCTATAATTATTCCGGTGAAACTTTCCACCTCCAGGAAAGTCGTAAGACATATATATATATATATATATATATATATATATATGCATGCGGCAGAGGCGTCCCGGTGGGAGGAAATTCCATCGACATAGTTCGATAGTTACTTCTCGACTTGTTGACTTACAACTTTAGAGCTCGATATCTCCGGAACGGTGAGTCGTCCAAGATTTTCCAACACACGGTCGGATTCCTCGCTGGATTTCCATATGGAAAGCAGAATTTCGAAAAATTCGATCGAAGTATAAAAACAATTGTTTTTGTCAGATAATCGGAGGTAGCTACATATTCATCGGATAATCGTATCTTCGAAATCTCCAAAATCTTATTAAATTTTTTTAATATCTAAAAAAAATTCACAACCACTGATTTGGTCCCATAGAAAACGAAACTGCAATCAAAAAAAATAATTCGTCACGATAACGCAGAGATATCGCTCCTGAGTGCGGAACGGTCGGTTTTACAGACTCGATCGACCCACCGATCGATTTCTCGTTCGATTTTCATTTGGATTGAACGATGTCGAACGATTCGATCGTAAATTGCGAAATTTCGATTGTGTCAGAAAGTCCAAGGTACATATTTACCGTATTATCGATCTTCGAAATTTCGAAATTCCTAATCATTTTTCTAAAAATCTGAGAAAATTCACAACTACTAATTGAGACCCGTAGAAACCGAATCTGCATTCGAAAAAACTGGATTCGTCTCGATATCGAAGTAATCTCGCTCCTAAGTGCCTTTTTTGTCTGAAAGTGCACTAATTTCACTTTGACGCGCCATATTTCCGGAACGGTCGGTCTTACAGACTCGATCGACCCACCGATCGATTTCTCGTTCGATTTTCATCATAGCTCTATAACTCCAGAACGGTAGGTCGTACAAAATTTTCCGGTAAACGGTCGAATTCCCCGTTTGATTTTTATGCAAGATCTCAAACGATTCTCTCGAAAAATAAAAAATCCCGTTTATCTCATTAAATCCAAGATACATACCTATTCATCGGTTTATCGTATCCATATTTTTTAAACCTGAAAAAAATCACAACCACTGATTCGGACCAGTAGAAAACGAAAAATCGATCGATAAAAATTAATTCGTCACGATAACGCAGTAATCTCACTCCTAAGTGAGTTTTTTTGGCTAAAAGTACCTTAATGAACCTCAGGAACGGTCAGTCCTACAGACTCGATCGACCCGCCGATCGATTTCTCCATATCAATCACCTCGATGATGGTTAAAATGCTGATAGCTTTGTGCATGATATGTCAAATATGCTGAAATTAAATTTAATTAAATCTGCCGGTTAATCTCTAATTGCAAGATAAATCCAGTAATAAGCGTAATTGGTGGAATCATCTTCCGATTGAATATTTCTTTATTAGTCATTATCTATGACGAGCAGGAGCAATAAATCGGTTCATGGGTTTCAGAATCCCCCTCTATTTCGACTTCATTTTCGCCCCATCGTCTCTTCGGCATTATCGAGCATTAAGAGCTGTAGGAGAGAAAGGTATAGGCTCTGCCATCAATCGATTTGTAATTGAAAATCGCGAAACAATTTTTGATATTGTTACATTCGTTATTGCTCTCCAAATGCCTCCGGGAAATTTCGATAAAACTCCGGTTGGATATGAAATGAACGTGCTTTTGTTTCGAGTGGAATTAGTGCGAATTACACGTCAAAGATACTTTCGTGTATACCGGTTTTGACATTCCAGATATTACTATTGATGCATGATTTATGTAGGCAATATTTTTCTTTGGTGTTAGTTTATATGGAATTGCAATCATCATAGATAGAAAGAGATATCTGTTATCTGTTGGGAAAACACCTCCCAAGATTAGGTTTTTTTGACGTTTGTTTACAATAGAGATTCACGAAGTCGAGTATCTTGATGTACCTACAAATACTGCACTCGACTTTTCAAGAACTCACTATTCAATGATATTTGATAACATCTCCGATAAAACTTGATTTTTAAATGAAAAATTCCGACGATTCTGATCCCAAATGAATATAGTATACATTTCCTCCCTCATTGTAGGGACCAAAGTCAGCCAAGTACGAGTATTTCCGGGAGATACTAGCTGTATAATAATGTTGTTAATGAAAACTGCGTTGGCTTCAACTCTTACTTCTACTGGTATTCAAATACCCACCGCCCGAAACTGCAGGTTTATTATTGTTATAAATAATTTACCACAAATTGAAAATATGAAAGATGCAAGAATGAGAATAACGTGGCTACTTTTTAGTTTTAGTTATTCAATAACTTTTGTTTATTATGGTGTTGTTATTGTATTGTGTTTGTATGGATTATTTCAAAATGACTTGTTATTTTAGGTAGGCGGAATAGATATTTACGTTACTAGTCCGGTAAATTTACCGGACGTGTGACGTATAACATATTATTTCATACTGCTAAAAAACAAAAATGAACAGTGAAAAATAAAATATTAATCTTTGTTGAAGTGCTACAACAAAAAAATGGGAATGTATCAGCAAGTAGCAACTCCCTAATAGATAATTCATCCAATGGAGCTCCTGGTATCCATAGTCATGGGAACGAAAATTTAACGGTTAATATTAATATTAGCAATAAGTAATTTCTGTGTATTGTTTTGCTGTTGAATTTTTAATAAATGTATTCATGCTTTTGACGCATAACTGAGTTTTCAATATTTACAATCCGGTAAAATTTCATTACGGGATAGTAGCACGTAATGAAATATTACGTGCGCCTATCCTGTAAAAGTCTATTTTCCGGATTGAAATCAGGTACGTAAAGGTATGTTCTAAGATGCAGTATGAAATAAAATGTATAACATGAGGGTAAAGTGCCTTTTCCTCCCTCGAATGATTACTACCCTGCTACGCGTGGGACAGTAAACTTCATCTTCCTCCCTTGTTATACAAATAACTATCTATGACTGTTTCAAAATGAACCTTATTTATTGAAGGCAGTGGAATTAATCTTCAGTTGATTTGAGTTAAATTGTCGGTATTTTCCCCAATCGGTGCTGTTTTATCCTTTGCTTCTTTTCCTGAAGATAGTTTGTTCCTCGAGTGCAAAAATAGGTAGTTTTTGGGTTATTCGAGTACAAGGAGCGAACGAAAAGGGTTCAAAACGAACATACTGTAGAACCGCATCAACTACACTATTGCATAATAATGTAACAGATGTGGCACAGGTTCAACATAAGCGCACTCCACATAGCATTCAATTCTATAGATCGTAGATTATCATATTATGATGTGATGTTCATATGTTTATTATGGAGGCATGGCTAACTGCGACACCCGTGTGCATGTTGGCATTGGGGCAATTCTCTGTTACCGATAAGGGGGGTGCATTAGAGCATTAGGCACGGACGTTCCCCGCCCCTACCCTTCCAGTTTACAGGGTGGACAAAATTGGGCGTTTTCACGATGATAGGATTCCTGCAGAAAGCAATGTACATGTTTCGGGGTCGATTTTGGAGGAACTCAAAATGGTAGAAATGGAATTTTGATATCTCAACTCGTTTCAGAGGTACAGGGTGAAATTGTGAATTGTGATTTTTTGGTGCCGGATAATTTCACGAAAAATACATTTATGACAAACCAACGACGTATTTGAAGTCCCAGAATATTGATATCCTAGGGGTTTAACATCCGAAACACGTTGATAAACTGTCAGAGCCAAAATTTCAATGATCATTAAGATTATTCGACTTCGTCAGCCGATTCATTGTAAATGAATATTTTACGATGAAAAAAACTAATCAACCATGTGTCACCAATTTCATGTAGGGCCAATATTGCTTTTTCCTATTTCCTGATATAATATAATGTAAGCTAATGAAGAAAGGATATTTCTGATAATCCCAACTACTTTGTCTTGGCTGATCACATGATTCGGCAAAATTTCAGAATTTTTCCTCGAGTATTAACTGGGGAAATGAGAGGAAATAAAATCAGTGATTATAATTTTTTTCAAAATATTTCAGCAACGGCTGAATTTTTTTCTGCTTTCAAAGCGGCATGTTGAAGAGGACTGGCTCACGCAAATTTCGTCTGATTTGATCAACTTTCTATTTCTCACCGTTAAGGAAATAGCAATACTGCCCAATTCCAATATTCCAAAAGTCCGAGCGAACTCTTAATTTTGCTCACCCTGTACGGTGGTTTCAATCAGTTGTTCGTTCTCATCGCACGGGTAATGAAACACAAATAATGGCCAATCACCGACGCAGTTCAATTCGGATTTCATTTTCTAACAGATGCGAATTATATCAAGCAAGTGATACTCGAATGGAAATAGGGGTCAGTTAGGGTGGTGCACCCTCTTTCACCTGTCAGAAAAAATAAAAGGGATCGGAAGTTTGTCGATTAGGGATTTACAGGGCCGATCAGACGGAAGTTGCCATTTGCTCAGCAACATCAATTTATTCTCGTATTACAATTGACATGAAAATTCATCATAAAAATGTGTTAATATATACATTATGGTCTATTGTCCTTATCTCAAATACCAAGGAAAACATCAACCAACTTTCACATTGAGCTTTTTATCGATTTTCTGAAATTTTGCAAACCCCTAAAGGATTTCATTTTTCAACTTTTCATGGGATTTTCTCTCCTCGTTTCTAAAAAATAGAGTAGAAGTTATTAAAAATTATTGCAATATATATATACTTTTCAGTATCAAAATCGAAAACATTGAAACATTTTACGAAGAGAAAAATATTTTAATTGTGTTGAAAACGGGAGCAGATTCGTTCCCGAATCGTCCACCAAGATAAGTAGAGGTTTTATTCTTATCAAATATATTTGTATTCCCAAATTTTTTCAAAAACAAGGTGTCACTGACAAATAGAGAATGTCTCTTTTATGTATTTAAAGGTTCAATTTCAATCGCAGTGACATATTGGGGCAGATCACAAAATCTGTCCCAACTACAAATATATTGAAATAATTTTTAATAACTTCTACTCTATTTTTTAGAAACGAGGAGAGAAAATCCCATGAAAAGCTGAAAAATGAATGTACCACGTCCTCGAAGAACTTACAGACATTATTCCCAAAGGGATTCACTCATGTAATTGATGACGCACACATGATTGATGATTTCTTGAAAGAAATCGAAAAACCTTAATAATAATATGCTACTGATTTTTTTTTTTCTTTACATCGCATTGAATTCATCGATTCAGAACCCGCGTTTTTGACTTCATTCAAAATATTTTCGACAGAATCTCTTCTTAGGTTCAATAAGTGGCTCCTTTTCAAGAAATCAATTTGGAATTTAAATTTCAGTATCGTCGTAGAGGAGTCGCATTTTTCTATGTTTGATATTTTCCTCAGATTCCCACCACCTGAAATGAGGGCACTGAATAAAGATACCCTGTAAAACGTCACCGTCCCTATATAACCTGCATAAGGTTATACAGACCCTATATAACGTCTAGAAAAAAGTCGGTTTCGTTAATAGACGTATCAATGCAACAATGGTTTTATCAATATTGACACAGAAAGATTTGGTTGAAGGAAACGAAATAATCCACCCAACTTTTTGCTAGGACATTGCTTTTTATTAGGGGTAGCCGTCAGAAGACGACTATCCCCTTGTGAAATCATCGAGATATACTCCTTTATTTCCCTTAATAACCTCCAGAGGCCTTGTATGCGTAGGAAAATGGCCACCAGTGTATTTTATACGTCTTGTGCGACAATAAAATACGTTTCAAGCTTGGGTTCTGATGGAAAACCCCAGTGAAAACCCTCGCCACACTGAATTATTCCGAGAAAGTACTTGCCATACGCGACTTAGGCAATGCCCTCACTGCGACAAATATTTTTATAAATGCGTATCGGAATATTTTCCATGATGAGAAGCCGATTTTTCTTTCTTGAAATAGTAGCTATTTCCTTTTTATATACAGGGGTTTCATTGAAACTTACATTGAATAGGTGAACAAAAAACATGGCGTCAAGTCCTGTCATTCCCACTACCTCCAGAGCATGGCTAACTATGTTTTAGTGCACATTAAATTACATTTGGTAGAATATTTGAACGGTTATATTTCGAAAACCAATGGATGAAATATGGTGTGAACCACATTCATATTGGTATATTTTCGAAATCAGAATGAATAGCTCTTTCTAGATATGGGATAATATACAGGGTGTTCCATTGAAAAACATGTCAAGATATGATATTGCCTGAAATTATTTTTGATTTCGGACAAGACGTTCTGATGATTTTGAAAAAAATGTAAATATGAATTTATTATTCTTTGGTAATCTTCGGGTGCAAAAATATACGGGAAACCCCACATATAATCATCTTCATATGAATGATGAGAAGACTCAATGTCTACCAGGTTCTATAGGAGTCTTGAAAAAATGTTCAGAATTTAATATCAAATTCGAGGAAAATGGACATTTATCTGAAAAATGTCAAACTTGAATTTCCAACAGTTGGAATAGGAAAATTCAGTGCGATAATTTGATCCGCACCTTAATTTCGTAAAATTTACTAATGAAAAACTCGAGGGAAATTTCGGTTCAACATCATTATTGACATGTTTCATACGGTTGGTATATGTTTCTGGTGATGCTCCAGCATTTATTCATTAAGGACTGACATTGAAATCTTTATAAATATTATGAAAATACTCAACAAATGACCAAACTCTCCACTAGAGAAATTTGAAAAAAAAAATTATTGAGCGAAGATAAAAAACTAACACTCTATAATAGTCTATCGTTGGTCAGAAGAAAATTATTAGGACAATAGTCGAAACAGTTTCGATCATTCCATCAATGTTATATTAGATGAAACTGTTATGTTTTTCAATGAATTCAATCAAATTGTCATGAATGCTATCTTATATCTGACGGCTAATGGTGTCGACGAGCCTATCAACCTCAACAACTGATGGGCTAACCTGCCAATTTCCTTCAAACAATGCCCAATTTACTTGACACTCACCCCTATGACACCCACTTGATTACAAATAATAATTGAGGTTCACCTGATGCAGTAATTATACAGGTCTAATGAAGACAGTCTAGCGTTAATTCCACAGGCAATTTCCAGTATTATCAGTTGGTTAGATGACCACGTTTTCGATAGTACCATCACTAGTGAGTGAATTTTCGCGATGTTACTTCTCTCCAAGCAAATTATTTCGCATAATGACCGTAGAAAACGTTTAGTGTAAAACAACCAACGAGGATTAGGTATTTAAATTTCGTTATTTGAGACGCCCTGTATACCTACACGGGATTCGTCCCGATAAGCAATCGTTTCCTCTACAGTCATTTTCCAATGTCGAACGTGATGATAAATCCAGGGAATCTTGAAAAGGCATGATAGATGGCAGACATAAACAACCGAACGTACATTTTTCAGTGTCCGCCGATAAAACTGGAAAGGCCGTCGAAATCTACGAGGACGCTATGATATTTTTACGACATATTTTTCATGACTATCTTCTCGAAGAATCAATGCGACTAAAGAGCCATTTTATCTCTAGTTACTCAACGGATTTTACAGTTGCGGAAACTCCAAGAATCATCCATTTCGAAATTGGATCGAAATTGGATCTATAACCTGAGGTAGGTATACAGGATGTGCACTTTGGGAGGCTGATCAGATACTGTTTTTACCAATCTCAAATGAAGTTCGTGTATTTCGTTCCTTTCACCACGTTTTTATAACATTTTCTTCTCTGTTTGACATATTCGGTACGAATTCCAGACTAACCTCTTGATGAACTAGGAACGTGAAACTAGAATTTGAAAATTTTCGTTTGGTTGAATTAAGGTTTATTTTGCATACCCTATCGCAAATCTGCTCTCCTGATACGAAATCAGAGTTCTCGCTAGGGCTGTGATGGACGAAAAAAATTGAGGCGATGTAATAAAAGATTCACTTCGATAAAAATCATTTCAATTAGAGAGTTGAGTGCGGGATCCCAACTGGGACTAGAGCGTGTTGAGAATTCCGACACCCTATATCGGTAAATCATTTCCCGTATTACAGGAGATGATATTCGCGTATATAGAGTCGCCTATTTGAATATAATTTCCATGGAAGCCGTCGATCCAACCACTGTTCGGAAGTTCACGAGCCATTTATCCGATTTTCTCTCGAAATCTGTTATTGGGTCCTGCGACGTCCGATATTATTATTTGCTAGTCGCATGATTTACGCTTCCTGTCAGAGTCAGTCGCGAAGAAAACAATGGAACATCGGGGGCGAAGCAATTTAATTGGCGGTAACTTGTTCCATGAATTATCTCATCCCGCGAATAAATGAGTATCGGTGGGTATAGATGATTATATCATAGCAAAACCATCAACAAAATTTTATGACAGAATATACTAAAGTAGAACTCAATCACCCATGTCCTAATTTCCCTTACAATTATTTACACTGCTTCATACACTAGAGTTAGAATTTGTTATACATTGAAATTTGCAAAACGAGGAATAAATTCCCAATGCGCATGAATAAGCAGTGTCCAATATTGAAAATTTCACAATATTTGAAAAACCGAAATAATGTCGCATTGTGAATTTAAAAAATTCTTGGATTCATTTATGCTATTTTATTGATTTGAATTTCGCAGACTGAATAGTTGGCTGTGACTCAGCTCGCCCAAGAAGAATGAGCTCAAGTACGCATATTCGTACATTCGTACATATATTCGCATATTCGTCTACAGATTTTTCCTTAGGAAAGAACTGACCGAATTCAATGAAACCACATTTGCTTCCGACAAATCTTCATGCTAAAATTTCGGATATAAACATAATATGCATCGGTGTGCTTTCCAATTGAATGTACTGTCACGGCTTTAGTTGGCTTCTTCCATGAACACAAATAGTTAACACATTATGTATTTTTGTCCGTTGTTAACAAGTAGCAAAAGTTCAAAAATGGCTGAATAATACGAAATACCTGATATTTCTTTTCCGAATATATTGTTTAGGTTAGCATTTAGTGTACGCTCCCTGTAAAACGACAGTCCGTACGTTATCTCGTGATTACCGACTGGTAGCGAAAAACGCCGGCGTTTCGAGAGCTTCAAAGGAGTGAGCATACAGACTTATTTGAATATATATGGATAATGGCAGTACTGTATATTTGAAGTCACATCAAATGGACGTGTTTTCTGAAATTCTCGAGCCGCGGCTGAAGAGAGCTGGCAACACTGTCGGCAGGTCGGACAGTTCCATGGTTAATAGAAAGATTGGTTTTCCCATCGTAGTTCCAGCCAATCAAAAACAATTATTACTCTCCAGGTCTAGGAGTCTACGTCACATGAGGACTCTACTCGAACCAAAACTTTGATATGACTTTTCGTTTTTGAGATATTTATTTAATTTTTACTGGCGTTGATGCTTATTGACGTTTTGTCTTTGAGCAACCTTCATCAGCTTGCCTTTTTCAAATACGGCCCTGATATCTTTATTTGAGTTTGGGAGAGCCTTTCTCATTCTGAGTTCGACTATAGGCTACAAATTATAGTTTTGGCGCGTTTCGACCCTATTTTGACTAGATCATTGAGTAATTTTTAGAATATAGACCTGTTCACGGTATCATACGGCTTGTTGACGAAATTAACGATGGAAAAATAATTGAAACGTTGATATAGACATTCTACTACTACTACTACTACTGAAATGAAGTGTAGTCGTTCACCAGTATACTTACGTATATCTTTGCTAATACAATATGAGCGGAGATATCTTGTTTGTGGTTCACGGTAGTTTCCGCAGTGGGAGTTTCACGAGTAGCCGGGGCAACTCCTGTGCAAGATTCCAGTCATATCCCGACAAACTCCTGTTGCATTCTGCTTCGAATGAATAATTCGGCCCGGAAGACGTATTGTTCAGAAGTGAACTTCGGTTTCGGTTCGAAGTTTGGAGTTTATTAGATTATTATCCAAACGTAACTCTAATAATACTAATGAAAATAATACTTTTCTCAGTTATCTAAACGTCATGGTGAATGTACTATTTACAAATTGTACGATAAAGTGAAAAAGAGCGTATTGAAATATTAATGATGATCGGCTAATTTATTTCCGTCAATTGGAATTTGACATTTGGAAAACAAAAGAGTACTCGTTTATTAATCACTATGCATGAAAACAACATCAATTAGTTTATCTAAATAGTTTCTAGCTCTGATGCAAAAACTCAAATGAGGTTGATAAAAGTGCTATATTCCTCGTTTTCACAATTTTTTCACACCAAACTCAATAGGTATGAATTCAAAATAACAAGTACTTTCAAAATCTGTAAAAATATATAGTGTGTCCCTGATGGCATTTCCGGTTAAACCAGAAGTATATTATTAACAAAAAAATGAACATCAGATGTGTCAGATGCACTCACCTGCAGTTTTCCATAAATATCGTTCTTTTCGTTCAAAAGATATTTACTTGGTTCCATACTTTACCCCTACTCTGTATTCACAGTCCTCAAAAAGATATTCTGAATTGAATGCGGAGAACGCGAACCTGTACCAGAAAATTTCCCTTTTCAGAAATAATTCACTTTATTTTGTTTCCATCTCCATACAGGCTCTCTTCTCTTCCAATCGAGTTATTACTACCTGCGGAGTGGAGTATCAAGAGAGAATTAAATGAGTTGCAGGAAATGCAAGAGAAGTCTCCAGGTGCCGTACTGAGAAATTTCGAACCCAGCAAAGTGGATTTTCCTCATGATTTGATTTATTCTCTCGCAGAATAACCGAAAGAATAACTCTGTTGTTGTTTTTGTTTGCAAGCAGATATATTGCTCTTACAAGAAGTTTCTGCCCTGAGTCAACCGATATGAGTTATATCACCCACTATTTCTTCAATACATCTATTGAAATTTGAATTTGTTCTCCTATTTCTATTTATTTCTATTTCTACACAAATTCGGAATAAAAATCAATCAGCAATTCCTTCAAGTGTACTCAAGAATCACCATTGAAAAAACACCCTATCAAATAGCCGTATACCAAATTTCATAAAAAAATATTTGATGACAATATTCTGTGGCCAAATCAATCGAGTAGATATGACGGAATGAGAAGAAAGAAAAAATCTGACAGTGGAAAAATCCCAATTGAATATTTTCATGAGTATGTCATGACATGGCAGTTGAAAAAATAGATAGATCAGAGTCAATTCCCATTAATAGAAAAATCACTCAGCCCTCAGATTGTAATCAAAAACCTTCATCATGACTCACTATCAATAATCAAAAACCAATCACAAAAACGTTCGGATTCATCCACTTTTTCTTCGAATCTATACGTCCTGCTGAAATTAGTTCGATCTCCCTTTTAATCTCAGACGTATATGGTGGATCATATAGCCTATACAATCTATATAGACTTCCTTTCGAAATCCACCTTTCCGATTCCATCTGATATAGACGCTGATATTTCTGCAATATAACTGACAAGGTGATATTTTGAGCCGAGTGCATAGGAAGAATAAGCTTACCGTCATACAGGGTGTCCCAGTTCAAAAGGGAAATGAAAGAACTGCAGATTCCGAAACCAATTCGATCAGACATATTTCAAATATATGTGAATATGCTTCCTTTCAAAGATACAAGGTGTTGAAGTTGATTTCGTCACGATAACTAATGAATGACTGATCGATATCATTCATCCAAGTCGAATTCCAGTGGCACCGTCAATAAGTGTGTTTAATTTTGCAAAAAAAGCGCATCAAAACCTTTCTATTCTTCAAACTAACTTCTTATTTGAAAAAAAAACGGTCTCCTCAGTCTTCACAATGATGATCTTTAAATTGACATTGGCCTCATATTTTCACCATAATTTTTTACTGTCACATACAGTACCAGAAATTTCGGTATAGAGTAACACATTTCTAGTAATCTACTACAACTTTTTCTCCACGTTGCCTGTAAGAGTTTTTAATTTTTTTTTGAGTGCATAAAATAATAAGTGTTGTGTGAAGAAGGTTCCCATTTTTCCAAAAATGAAAAATCTGACTTGGTCTTGAAAATAACTTTGGACGATACTTACCAATATTAACTAACCAATTGGATTTTACTACCATAAAAGTCCATCCCAAGTGGTTATTCTACACCCTGTATATCGGAGAAGAAGCTTATTTGCATTCATATAGGAAAGTTGTGTATCACACTGGTTTATTGTTTATACTGGGACACTCTGTAAATAACCCGGTTGCTGGAATCAATAACATTTTTCATCAAATCCTTTTGGCTGATGTGAAAAAGACCTAGACGAGTTGACGTCTCGGTTACTCTGAATATGAGAAAAGTACGGAATTTATGGCATTATTAGATAATTCGGGACATTTTCAGTGGAAGTAATAAAAGTTAAGAATTACGTTGAAAGATGCCATGTTGCCGGTTGAAAGGAAATAACTAATAGCCACGGTTTCATAGTCAGATGTGTCGAATATTTCACAACAAATTCAAATGTAGTTAACAATAATCCTCCAATGGAAATGTTGTGAATGCATTTTAATTGAGCTGGTACTTTTTTGTATATCTGACAAGAGCAGGCGTCCCATTTGAAATGAATAAATAAAATCTCCAGAAAAAATCACAAAAAAGTAAATTTCGTAACACTTTAGCCAGACCTGTATTAGATGAAACAAACAAGCAGAAGAAACTATTTGTTTTCCTTGGTGTGATGAAACTTCGAAAACAACAATCAAAACTATACAAATTTCATTTCCTCGAACATCTTTCCGAACTTTTCAAACGAGGTGTATTCAACAGATTCGATAGCTATAAATATCCGTCCAGATCCAAACTATTATGCATTTCAGTAGTTCATTGAAATCAACATAGCCGGCACATGTTTTCGGGTATATTATTTCTCAAAGTAAACAGATAGTGTAGTTCCGCTCCGAAAGAACGCTTTATCTGCCATGAAGACATTATGTCGTAACCAACAGGCCTGATCCATAAATCTTTTTAACACTGAGGCAGACGAAAAAGGGTCGTTCTTCAGTAACTCGTGTATGGGAACTAAGTCAATCTATGAAATAGTTGTACAGGGTGACACGTTATAAGTACCACATCACCACCGCTAGCATTTTGATTCTCGCAGATTGAAATATAATAGAATGATAGTATAAACAATAGAATTAATAGTTTTTTAATATTCAGACCCCTGGAATTAGATAATTATTCAGCATATTATTCAATGGGTACTTGACGACCGTCGTAAACATGGAATTTTCAGGATTCACATGCTGTGTTCATTGATGATGCTGCGAATTTCAAAAGTACGCTCTTCTCCCTGGTATACGAACGAATACAGTTGATAAAATCATTGGAACACCTATTCTCAAGAATCTTTGCCACCCGGTACATCTTGACTGGGGCAACAATGAATTTTCATCATCGTATCGAGTCTCGATGATCAAGGAAATTTCAGTTGGAAATGGTAAGGTTATTGGCAACCAATTATTAGGGTACAGGCAACCTTTTTTTGTCGACTTACCCGCAACGTACCAACAACATTTGCTATGGAAGAACGTATTTTCTTTTCCATGGGGATTTCCACATCCGTATATTTATTCAGAACTTCATTCTCCATTATATGAATAAAATAAACAGATATCAAAAAGTGAAATTCACAGCATTCGCAATTCAAAATTTTAATTGACTTTCAATATTCTGGATTCGAAATAATTAATTCTTTAGCCAGTTGCAGGCATAAAATGGAAGGTAAATATGAAGAATTAGCAAACGAAAGATAATAAATATATGTGCCGCATATAATTAGAACGAAATACCCTTGATAAGTTTTAAAACAATGATTCTCATGAAATCTTCGCAAACTCGCAATTTCGACCTGCCCTGGATTATTGCGCTCATACGAATTCATTCACCTCTCTAGAACATCGTAGAAAAGTGGGCGATCTCTCCCTTTTCATAGATATTTCCATGGTCGGTGATCATCGGGAATTTATTCCAACACGAGCGATTCATGGGAATGTGGAATCCTCTGACTAGTGAAGTCTTTCCTGATGTCTACCCCCAAAAAAATTTCCATTGCGTTTCTCTCTCAAATTTATAGGATTTTTTCATTTCATGTTGTCGAAGGATTGAATAAAAAAACCAAACTACATCAAAACCCGAGGGGCGAAACGCTGATGAAGTCTGGTTTACAAGCTCAAAAGGTGTCCGTGAAGTATCAAGAAGTGCCAAGAAGAATCAAGGAGTTCAATCAATCGATCAATGAAGTATCAAAGAGTCCGTGAAGTCTTGATGAAATTTTGAGACACTCCATGAAATCCGTGAAGTATAACGAAAACGTCAAGTCTGGTGGTGTCCAAAATATTGTCTGCTGTAAGTTAATAAACATAAAATCAGTTTTCCGTCAAGCAATTATATTCATAAGAAAAACCAGGGGGGAGTAAGTGAGGAAAGACAAAATTATGAGAACATATTATTCAGTATTATTGGAATGATCGGAGATAATACTGTAAACCGTGTGTTGATTTCAAAACTTTATATTGTGACAGTTGTCTCCTTTTAGCAGGTAGTTAGCCCAACTACGACATTCCAATGTTTCGAAACTGTAACACACTGTATATGAATCGTAATCAAGAAAATATGTCGACTAGGTGACTGACTCATCGAAGAGATATGATAGCTGTTTCTGAGAGCAATACTTTTTAGACACCCGTTTTTCGTCCGATCTCCAGAGCGTATTATCAAGACTTTTGTACAAAGAGGAAGAAAAAGTATGGTGTGTATAGTGTGGTCAAGATTTCGATGGAAAATTAAGAAAAAATACAGGTCCGTAATTGAAAGAAAAATATTTGAAGATGACAACACCATGACGAAACCTCTCAAGTGTAGTGTTGAAGATTATTCAATTAGACATTATGAATTATGGTATCTCTCACGGTTTCAGAGATCCTAGTGGTGAGAAGCGATTTTGTTACACCCTGTATACAAAGTATTATCCTTCAGCAACATTTCGCAATCGGTTACGAAAGGTCTTATCTTTCTCACCGAGGAATTACCAAATGTTAGGAAGATTCGAATGGAGTCGAGAAGTTAACGAAACTTGACAGCTGACGTAATTAGAGGAAGTTTCAGACACACTATGCACTTGCATATATAGACCGTGTGTCATGTTCACGCAGACATCTCAATAGTGTGAAGGAAGGAAATGGAAATTCGATTCGAAACAAGTTTTTGATTTATTTCTGGAAAGGAATTCATCATTGAGTTACAGTTTTGAGCTGATATTCTCTACTGTTTTGTAACTTGCGGAAATTTGCTCCTATTTATTTCTTCAAGTCCTACACACGAAAATAGGAATTCTCAATCTGAGAGGAAATATTTATCTACTTTGAAATACTCTGAAAAAGTAGATATTTTTCAATTCTCAATAAATATTCTCAAACACAGTTTTTCCAATTCCTCGATCGTATAATTTGAATTCCTCGAATCGAATGAAACTAACTGAAAATGTCGTATTCCTCAATAAGCTCGATCTAGTAGAGAATATAATATATCTTTGTGTTTGGTATTGTTTGATATTCAATTCCAATCATTGAGTGTTCAATTTTCACCAGAAAGCCTACTTCACTAGTAGAAAAATGGACTGCGACACAACATCATTGTGAATTGCTAAACAATTTCTTCCACAAGATCTTCTTGCAGTTTTCAAGACGATTCGACATCGCCGGCTAGCTAGTGTTTGACCTCTCAAGGCTACGCAAGACAAGGACCGAAACCTCTTATTACACACGCGGTGCACGCACGTTGCAGTCATCCCATCCGGTGCGGTTACAGAGACGGAAAAATAGGCGTTACTTCATTCGTTCGACTGTTGAACTGTCGAGCTCGGGCGCGTACCAGGAATGCTGCATCTGCTCGAATCTCCGAACAACAAAACCACTAGAAGGATCACAAAACGAATATTCTGATGCTAACATGAATTCCCAGAATTATCATAATATTAGTACCCAATCGTCGCCAGTGTTGTCATATCCAATCATCAAAAAGTGATGAATAGTCCATAATATTTAAAGTCCTTTATGAATTCATGTAGTTCAATGCACAAATATGATAATAAATTTGGGTCATGACGATTATGAATCAGTTCTGATTAATACAGGATTGCTACATCATTCTGAGACATAGCAATTTTACTTTCTTGGGGGCTCGAGGACCAGCATGGGTATCGTGAATACTTTTTGCTCAACGTTGCAACACCGCAATTTGATATTGACAGTCGACGGCGATTATTGCTTTGTTTGGTATCTGTCATTATTTACGTTTTGATTTATCGATATTATTCAACTTGTGTTCAGTTTTGTGTACTCAGAATTCATCAGAAACTCAGTTTATTTCCTGTTTTGGTGATTTGATATAACGGTGAGACGTTGTGAGGTGTGTTAAAGACAATTTGAACCGGCGATCAAAACACGTCATTTCATAGGTGAGTTACCATTGTCGTATCATTCGAGATTTTGAAGCATTTTCCCAAATGGAATGAAAAATGAATTTAAATTGAATTGATTAGATTACATTGATTATACCCATAGGTCAGCTGCGACAGTGTCTTGTGGTAAAATATGTAGCACTGATAAATGCTTCCTTATTTGTAGTCAAAATATGCGAAGCTGCTGAAAAATCACTGAGAATAATGATGAACTCAATTAATATTTTTGATAAAAAATATAAGGATATTTCTATACTCTACACACAACAATGAGAAATTTACCGTTGACTGTTTTTGGAACTAGTCAAACTAATTTGGAGAAATATTTCACTGTGAGACTTCATCTTGAGGCAAATAAATTGAAAGATTCAACGGAAGTTAGAGTAAGAAGTATGTTAACAAAAACAATCCTATTCAAAAATCAATAAATTATTTGTGTGATTATCCATGGTTGTTTTTCATTTCAGTCCTGTTTTGAATAAGAAACACTGCTATTTGCTACATCTTCACATGATTCATGATTTTATTGTTGATATAACATTTCGTCATAATACTTGTCAACACATATTCATTATCGATTTTCATCTATCTACATGAAATGAAATAATCAGACATCAATTTTTTGCGTCAAAATATATGAATTCTGCTCAAGATGAAACCTCCTTCATTTTTGACGATATCGTGAAATGATATAAACAAGTTTCATCTTCAGATTTGAAAATTACATTCAAATATGCAATCATATCTATTTGCCTTGAAAACGAGTGTTTCACTTTTTTGAAAATCATTTCCACTAGTTGGTACTGAACTTTGAAATCGTAAATATACTTACATGCACTGTCACTGATCGCCAAAGATATAAATGTTCATTATTGAAATTGAATGTTATTTATGATAAAGTATAAGTAGACAACTGTATACTGAATAGTAAGTATATTTTTTCATATGGCGTTGAGAATTGAACTTTTCTTGTGACGTGGTCATAATAAGTTTATTGATTACAAGCAAGTTACAAAAATCACCATAGGATTGTATGTATTCGAATTTCTCGTAACAATGTGAAGGAAGTATAAAGATGTTCATTTTCCCACCAAGAAATGCTAAAAAGTACCACTGAAATTGTTACGGATTTTCAATTTGGTTACATCATGAATTAATAATAAATTCGACCCCCTGTGACAACACGGCACTGTTGCTGGGAGAATCAGCTCCTGCTATCCTTGTTTAGACAAAGATAGATACTATAGATGTTGCTTCCAAACAAACTGTATTGCCAGGGGTGTGGATTACTTATCTAGTCTGTTCAATGATCGTAGGCTCGAATCATTGATTCATCAGCGACTTCACGAGGACGTCAACTTCGGGCTGGATTCTCATCGAATGTCCTACGACCAACTATGAAAACATGGCTCTCAACAATTAGAAAAAAAACGTCGAAAGTAAAACGCACTAGTCTGGATCGCATTGATTGATTGAACCGAAGGTTGCCGAACGTATAACAATTCATAGGCGCGCTAATTTATTTTCATGAAATTTACATGTGTATTGGGTATAAACGTCAGGTCTCAGTGAGTTTCTCCCTGTGGTTTATTATGGATGGGTGAAAACGAGTTTAAAACTTTCATAGGCAGTCGGCTGTGGCTTCCGTTCTATCAGAGGAGTTTTCACCTCAGTTTTCACACTTTCCTCCGAAAGAAAAGGCCGACATGTACATTATTCATGATAATTCCGAAGTTTGCGGAGTGCAGTGTGGTATAGGAAGGTTCGTCAAGAAGTTTATCAGAAACGTGGAGTCTTCCTGTATATGTATACCTCAACAAAGCCAGTCAATTTGTTATGGAAAGATCTAGGAGGAAAAAAAAACAGCACTGATATGTGAAGCAGATTTCTCAGTTATTTACATGAACAAAATTGAAAAAAAAACTCGATTCAAACACAATCAACAGCTTTGACGACAAAAAACCAGTTTTATATTTCATGACTTTTCCTCTACATTGTTTCCGATGCTTGACGAGGAATTTAAACCTATACGGAGACGAAGAATGTTTATGAACTGCGACTGCATTCCTTTCCTCGAAGGGGTCGATCACATTTTTCGGAGCATAAGTCATCTTTATAGCTCGGCAACAAAATAATTTCTCATCTACGAAGAAATACTATGAAAATAAAATATTTTCAGAGTCGCACTCGGGATTCCACCAAAGCGTAGAACGGAGATGGAATATTTTTCTTCGTTTATTTCGAGTTGAAAGCGCTGTTTTTATACGTTGTCTTGGGAAAATATTTATTTTTTTCTATTGGTACTTAACACGTTCTCAATAGTTAGGACATACAACACCCTGTATCGAATAACGTTGAAATCACCCAAAAAAATAACAATTGAAATCACTAAGCCATGAAACGGTCGCACTTCGTATCTGAATAAACATAAATCGGAACAGAAAAGAGTACTATTAATGCAAATGCTTCGGTATAAAACAGAAAGATTTGCCGCATTATGCAAATTGGCCCGGCTAACAGTCAACTGGATTATTGGACTCGAGTTTCTGAAGGAAAAACAAGGAAAAGCTTTGTGATTTATGGGAAATATGCAGCTCTAAAGGGCGATCGCCACTGAGATAACTCACAGCAAAAATAGTGAGTGCATAATAATATTGAAGTTATCAAGGATTTCAGAAACAATTTACAAAAACCGATATCGCGAAGTCGGAGTGGAAAATATATGATTTAGCAATTGATGGAGCCAATTTCATAGAGCGAAATTATATAGAAATGAGTATCAAAGGGAGAGAAAGATTATCAGAGGAAGAAGAAAATTATAAGATCAAAGAGGAATTTTATCAGCAATATTAGAGGAATGATACGAAGATTGTTGCAGGATAGAAGGTTTATTGGAGGAAGTGAAAGATTACTAGAAGAAGATTAAGAATACAGAAAAAATATCATATTATTAGGGGAAGAAGAATATTATCAGAGGAAAATTGAAATCAATCAAGAAAATTGGAGATTTTTGGAAAAATATTATTAAGATGATTATTAGACAATTATCTTCCTATTTTTACTCTGATTATTTTCCTTTTCTGATTATATTTTATTCTGATGTTACTCATTCAACTTTCTTCAACTTCAATTATACTCAGAATTAGAGGAAAAGAAAAATTCTTGAGGGGAGGTAGAGATTCTTGAAAGAATAGTAAAATGGTAAGAGAAATGCTAAAGGACAGAAGGAAGGGAGCTCATTGAAGAAGTTAAAGATCACCAGAGCGAAATATATAGTATGAAGATGAGAAATGTTGGACGATGAAAAAAAACATCAGAGCGAATAATTAAAGAAAAATTATTGACTGAAGAGGGATATTTCTAGATGAAGAATTAGGTGAGAATTTTCAATATCATTGAATGAAAATTATCAGAGATACAGAGGAGATAATCAGTAGGAGACAACTACAGGAAGATTCTGAGAAGTAGATGAAGGAGGAGGAAAAAAATCGGAAGAAAAATATTGAAAAAATAAGATGATTACTATCTATAGGAACGAAGTTATCAGAGGAAGTGGAAGATTCTTGAAGAACGAAGAAGACGATTGAAAGACAGAGCGGGATAATTGAAGTGAGAGCAAGATAATTAGAGCAAAGTAAGGCAACTAGAGGAAAATTAGGATCAACTAAGGGATTACCTAAGGGAAGGAAATGCATATCAGGGAACAAGATTATCGAAGAAGCAGGAAAATAATTAGAGAAAGATCAAGAAAATCAGAGGACAAGGAAGCTCACAAAGATAATTGGAGATCACCAGAGAGGAATAATAATTACAGGAGGAACACAATCATAGGAAGAATATTTAAAGAGTGGTAAGAAGCTTAGGATACGAGGAATATAATTAATTGATGGAAGATAATTATATAAAGAGGAGAATATTCTGGAAGGGAGGACTATCAGAGATGGTTCAGGATTATTGGAGGATGTCGAAGATCATTTATAAAGTAGGGAAGATTATCAGTGCTAGAGGAAGTTATCCGGTTCAAGTATGAGTACTTTCAAATTAGTTCATTCCAGTTGTTTATTCCAATTTTTCATCAACGGCGTTGCCATCGATAGGGCAGCAAAGCAAGAAATAATTTGAAGTCGAAAACTCAGTCAGTTTGGGCTTGTTGAGCCACGTGCATTCAGTCGATTCATGTCATTCGTTCCGGTAGGAAAAAAACAGGCGTCACTCGATCTGCCTCTCGCGTCGACTTCGTTCAACTTCACATCGTTATGGGAGCTGATAAATAGCGTAATGGAGTACAACGTTTACGCTGGAATAATACAGGAAGTCGAGCATAGGAACGTACAATACATGAATATTTTACATGGGCGATCATCGTTTTATGCATGCATCGACGTCTGCAACGAATAATGAGATACTTTGTATGAGTCTGTTGCAGGGCCGTAGTCGAGAAGGGGCTGGAAATTTCGAGATTTCGATTGGGGAAATTTTGAAGACTTTGTCCTGGGCTCTCACTGGACTATAACCTTGGTAGAAAGACTGATCGAAATGAACGTTCGAAATGTTATTGAAATTTGCTTCGACCAAATCTATTCACGAAATTCACTACCTTTTTTTCCGAAGTTTTTAATGAAATAGATTCCACACAATCGCACGGAATGAAAAACAGCTATGGATCATGGAAAGCTATCAAACGATAAGAGCGAGATTACTCCGTAACCGTGACGAATAATTTTTTTCCGATTGCACATTCGTTTTCTACGGGCCCGAATGAGTCATTGTGAATTTTTTCAGATTTTTAAAAAAATAATCAGGATTTTGGTCCGACACACGATAATCCGATGTATATATACCATGGATATTCAGACGTATTTGAGTTTTTTTATTTTTTGATTTTTTTTATTTTGAGAGATATCGAGCACCAAATTTGGGAATATGCATTTTTTGTCATAAGTTCGCTCAACTTATCCACTATGACTTCCGAAAAAATTGTCAGATCTAGCTGACAAATTCCGATTGTGTAGAGAAATGTCAGAGAAATCAATCGATCGAGTCTGTAAGACCGGCCGTTTCGGAAAAATGGCGCGTCAAAGTGAAAATTATGCGATTTCAGACAAAAAACGCACTTAGGAGCGAGATAACTTCGTTATCGTGATGAATTCATCAATTTCGATCTCGGATTCGTTCTCTACCGTTCCGAATTAGTAGTTGTGAATTTTTTCAAATTTTTAAACGGATAGATATTTCGAAATTTCCAAGCTACGATTATCCAATGAATATGTACCTTGGACTTTCTGATAAAAACGAAATCTCGCATTCTCCGATCGAATCTGTCGAATTCATGTGATCTGAATGGAAATCGAACGAGGAATCGATCTGTCGATTGATTGAGTCTGTAAGACCGACCGTTCCGGAGATATAGCGCGTCAAAGTGCGCTTTCAGATACAAAAACGCACTTAGGAGCGAGATCATTTTGTTATCGTGACGAATTGAAATTTTTCGAACGCAGATTCGTTTTCTACGGGTCTGAATAAGTGGTTGTGAATTTTCTCAGATTTTTAAAAAAATAATTAGGAATTTCGAAATTTTGAAGATCGATAATACGGTAAATATGTACCTTGGACTTTCTGACATGATCGAAATTTCGCAATTCACGATCGAATCGTTTGACATTCTCAAATCTAAATGAAAATCGAACGAGGAATCGATCGGTGGGTCGATCGAGGCTGTAAGATCGACCGTTCCGGAAATATGGCGCGTCAAAGTGAAAATAGTGAGATTTCAGACAAAAATCGCACTTAGGAGCGAGATTACTCCGTTACCGAGACGTATTGACTTTTTTCGATCGCAGATACGTTTTCTACGGGTCTGAATCAGTATTTGTGAATTATTTCAGATTTTTAAAACAATGATCAAAAAATTAGAAATTTCCAAGATACGATAGTACGGTAAATATGTACCTTAGACTTTCTGACATTTTCGAAATTTCGCAATTCCTGACCGAATCGTTAGACATTCTCCAATCTAGGTGAAAATCGAACGAGGAATCGATCTGTGGGTTGATCGAGTCTGTAAGACCGACCGTTCCGGAAATACGGCGCGTCAAAGTGAAAATAGTGGTAAGTTTCTACGACTGACCGTTCCGGAGATATCCAGCTCTAAAGTTGAGAATGTGTTTTTTTTGCATCGGCGCGAATTATCAAATCACATTGTATTGGAAATACGATGTCAGATGAATCGATCCCGAAGATTCGTACAATTAATTATGCAACTCGAGGTGTATTCGTTCGAAAATTACCTCTAAAACTAATCAAATTACCCCCCTCTCATTCGTTGAGAATATCTTGATGGAAGTTACTCCGACGCGATACTTATTCTTCAAAAGAAAAACTACGCCAACTTCATTCATATTTATTTATCATTGTGTTAATATCCGTTTCCGTCGCGATCTCATCCTTCATTTCGTGTCGACATCCGAGCCATATTGCGGCGGCCATTGTTGATGCAGTTGCTTGGAGTTTTAATTAAATTTTGTTTAATTAACTGAAAACACGTCTGGTCGTACTCCCGCGACAGCCGTTTTTCACCAATCTTGTCGTTCTCGATATCACACTCGATTGATCAATGAGAGGTCAACAATTTTTTAATCGAGGTGATTTTTGAAAAAGGCCCACCCTGAATATCTCAAAGATAAGACAATTACAAGAAATCACAAAACACGTAATTTTTATTTTGAAAAGTGGATCTTCAGACGTATTTTGAATTGATAAGTATAGTGTTCCTCACGGCTCTGTTTTGGGACCCTCGCCATTTATTATTTACATTTACGGCATACTACATTCTCCACTCTATAATGATATTGTATATTCTATGTTTATATTCAAAATGATACAATTTTTTTTATACGATTGAAGTGAAAATATTTTCATTTGGCCAACTCATAATGATATATCAATACAAAATATGTTAATGAGACTAAAATTGGGACATCTAACTGATCACAAAACACAGGGTGGTTGGGAAGTAGTGGATAGAAATTCACCATTGGAATCGGAAACAGAGGAACTTTTTCTCATCTATAGACAATAAGCAAGGAAAACTTGTGAGCCAGCGGTGAAATATAGGGAGAGGAGGAAGGTGAACTCCGGATATATGAAATCCAAATGATTCCAATGAACAAAATAGTGAATAATTTCATTCAAAAATAAGACATTTGAGGTTCGAATTTTCTGATTCAATAGAAATTTTGGAACATCCACTTCTTTTGGACCATCCACAAAAGAAGTACTTACCTTTATTTTCACATCTTGTTGAGAAATCGGAAATAACCTGGATTAGACAAATAGGTATATCTATTGTATACATACAAATGAGCTATGAGAAATGGAAAGAGAAGTTATTTAGATTCAGAAACTCACTTATTTATAATTTCAAGAGATAAACATAAACAGTTCTCTTTTTTCTCATGTGAGGAATTTTGTTTGAGGTGACAACAGTTTCTGATGTAATTCAGTCGGATATTTTCATCTGATAGGTATCAACTGTTTATTATTAAAAGCGCCTTACATGAAAGCTCTGTTTATTTTAATAAAATGTTAAGTTTTCATAGGTGCTAGTTTTTTCAACTCTAGATATACCTATCGACATAAACACAAAAATATTCGAATTTGCAAACTGAGTGGGTATCCATAAATAAGTTCATATGACTCGAAATTGTTCAGTGTTTGCTGATCTTCAGACCAATCTAGTTTTGAAGAACAGATTCCATCCAAATTTGTTTTATATCTCAAATATTTTGGTTCGTTTTCAAGATATTTTGTGATTTCGAATTGTGAAATCCATAAGTGAAACAGTCTGTGTACCCATAGCTCAGAAACTGTGGGAAAAGATGTTCATGTGATGATGTAGGTAGTACGGCATGAAACAAAATACATGTATCCTTCCATAGAGTTTGACCGTACGCAGATTTCTCAACAATGTAAGGCAACTGGGAGGACATGAAACATGATAATGTGATTAAACAATTAACAACAAGCCCAGCTACCTCAAAAAGGTATTAAAGCCCAAAGTGGGTAAATTAGTCTCATGCAAATCGTCAGCTTCATGGACAACTTACGGTTCAACAATACGAATACGAATGCACGATAGCTCGAAATAAAATATGACAAATATAGGAAAATTGAAT
This sequence comes from Gastrophysa polygoni, assembly GCA_963576655.1. Taxonomy (NCBI): domain Eukaryota; kingdom Metazoa; phylum Arthropoda; class Insecta; order Coleoptera; family Chrysomelidae; genus Gastrophysa; species Gastrophysa polygoni. The sequence goes on along the minus strand of OY755090.1, from coordinate 23,167,725 downwards.
TTTTTATTGAGCAGGTGAATTAATCAATTTCTTTTTTCATTCTGCATCGACGTTGATGCAGTTATTATGACTCCTCTTGATACGTATATCGAAAGCGAGGGATGAAAAAAATATTTTTTCATCCTCTTCAAACCGCTTAATGATACATATATCACCATAATTTTGGGGTTGAAAGTCAATCCACAGGGGAGGAAGGGAATCGGCGTCGATAGCTGTACTTCTATTTTCGGCGAAAGTTAGATTGGTATGTTTGTAAAAAAAACAGGGTCATAATATTGAAAACTGTACATCAGAGCCACTCATATTGTTGATAGTGTTGTCATTGTATGGATACTCACTAGGCACGTTGAAGTCTAATATTATACTGAGATGGTCAACGCGAGAGGCTTACCTGAAAAAAAAAAATAGAGGTCAATTCATATTTTCCAATGTAGAATTTCTTCGAAAAATTCATCGAAATAATTTTCATTCGAGACTTTCTCATTTTTTAATCGACAACCTGGCACCATCGCCTAACCATCAGCAGACCAATGAGGAAAAATGCATTAAATCAGTATTCGAAATTGAATCAACATCGCAAAATAATGAATTTGAAGATGTATCATAATCTATAGACTGTAATAGTCAAAATAATGTAATCATCATTCCAGTCTGCTATGATATTAATGCTACAGTCTTCGAAATACATCATATTGAGTGCCCCGAACCTATTATGGATTCATGAATTTTTTTCACCAACTATAACATGAAAATTATCTATAATTTCATGAACTTGAAGGAATGAATGGATAACATCATTCCAATATACGTTAATGTAATAGGTAGTTATTCAATGGAAAAAAAATGTCTGTAACGAATGGGGTAGCAACTCATGAGTCCCAAAAATTAGTGTTTTTTATTAGGATGATTCATATTTTTTGCAACCATTACTTCATAAGTTCAAAAACGAATGAGATACCATACTGAGACTGAAAATACCTTTACGTCAAGTAGATGTTAACAAAACATTGAAGTTAGATACTTCAATTCAATTTCCTTCAGAACTATTTGTTTCATATACAGGATGTTTCATTGTTGCTATATATTGTGCCTAGTTTTTTCAATTTCGAAGTCTTGCCAAATTGAGTTTCTAAAGAAGCACATTACACCAAGACAAACTTAATTGAACATTGAACAATATTCGAATACATTGGACTCTATATAGAAACTATTAAAATGATGATTATTTTGCCTAGTCTATTTTTCCATAGAAGAGATTGGTGGTCTCTTAGTAGATTCGAATAATCCAATTAACTTTCCAAGTTGAGATTGAAGTATTTTGTGCTACATTTACATATTGATATTGCATACATATATAATAAAGGCATTTATTTTGACAGTCGCAGAAAAAGACGTTTGTAGGCGCTTGTTACACACAATGAATAATAATACATTCAACTCTTCATTCACTGTTAACATAATGTTCATTCATGAGAACACCAAACCTGACCACCATTCATAATGAAAATCGATGACCAGAACAATACAAAGCGAGATGTATCATCAGGCTGAAGTGTATATAATTGATTTTTTTCTGTGCGCTCAACTCGGCCCAAGATTTTGGGGGAGGGGGTCAACTTGGCTCAGTCCATTTCTCATCTCAAACTTCCGTTATTCATTTCACTGATCACCTCACTTACCAAGGAAGTTCAAACAAATTGTTATCCTAACCGCTTCGACGTTTAGGTTCTATTTCTTGGGTGACAATATGATATGCCATGTACAAAGCATCATTAAACCCAAAACTACTTGACTACAAGACTACAAAGAAGGAAAGGAGCTATAAGTGAGAAGCGAACGCAGTTTTCAGCGTTGCAAAAAAACATATTATATCACATATTTTGTTTTCGCTCGGTTACACGTTTGAATTCACATCATAATTGCTCACTTTTTCATGAATGAGTTTCATACTTTCAATCTCAAAAGACATTTTTTGTTTGCAACATGTATGTCTAGAAATCAAAACAAATACCAGTATCGAAATAAATATGAGAATTTTCATTCGAAAGAGATAAAATCGCCAGAAATTGCACAATTGATGAAATCCGTGCATAAAATATGAAATATCAATTCAGTTAGTATTTCATTACATTGACGTTAATACAGCAGTTAATAATTTATTCAAATCCGCCAAGATTCAGCAGACTTTTGAAATATTGAATGATTTTCGTGAGGGGGGTCGTAACCCCTATGACCCTCCCCTTCGACCGCGCCTGCCATGCGTATTCAATGATGGATTTCGAATTTGTTGAAATGAAACAATGGATGAGTGCTCGACCGCGATGTGGATTCAAAAAGCTACAGAACATGAAACAAATTGTGGAACAATACAATTCTACGGTTATAACGATCTTCATTACCGTATTGTTAACATACATGAAAAGAATGAAGGTAAACGGAGTCGTTGAGAGTACAATAGAACAATTTCCAAGTCAAACATCGTTGATTATGATCCTTTTATCTGTATACAGGATCTCCCAAGTTCAAATATCGGAGTTTCAATAGAAGGGCCTGATCAATACATAGAGTAGTATGTATATAGTTGAAATTTTCAAAAGCGTAGGCTTCGCTCCTCTGACGTATCAGTCGTGAAATAGAGTCCAGGATTCGAAAACAAATAATTTGAGACACAGTCATGTTGGATGAACGATCATTAAAAGTAAATCATTTCCTCAATTTCCGTGTGCACTTTGCAAATAACGAAACATTTCTACAACATTTCGCATTACAGGGAGTCGCTTTCGAAATAGTGAGAAGAATAGAATAGAAATAATAATAGAAATAGTAACAAACGTGAATTACGTGAATCATACATACCAAGTATGAATATATATATATTTGAATTGTTTGCTGGATGTGTCGAAAGTTGAAGAACGACTATCAAGCAATTTTTGTTAGTAAGAATGGATAACCTTTTCTATTCAAGCAAATAAGCATCCAATTTAAAATTGAAGCAAACCAATTGCGACTGATTGATAGAAATTCTTATAGAGTGAAAAAGGATTGCTGATCCGAGCGATCAAGAAGGATGATAATCGCTGGCGCTGATTATAATTTTTTTCAATCGAAATCGGGTATCGCAGTCTATTTTTACCTTTTAGACAGTATATAGTTACACATAGATCATATGTGTGTGTTTGTTAACTCGGTTTCGTTATACAAAAACGCTAAAACTATCTGAATGTTTTCACAAATTTAGTTTCACTGACTATTATAGTGACATATTCTAGTGACAATTTTCGTGGATGATGGTGGATAATTTCTACCTTTTTGAATTCTTGTCTACCCTAACGTGAGAAGCTATGCACGACACTGATCATTATTATTATCTGTCTACCCTTCGGAGCAGAAATTAAGTTCTCAAATCCCTAATTCAGTACGAACATCGATCAAAACGATTGCCGCTGTCCCATTCGAGACTAATTACTATCGGACAACAGCTCTCAAAGGCGGCTTTGAAAATCTGACCCAACTCGATAGTCGTAGACCAAGTACACGGTTTCCATGGCTAACCCCGAAAACTATGCATAAATTGATTACCGCATGATTTTGCGGCCGGTGTGTCGATATAGTGGACTTACTTTATTCAATACGCGACCTAGTGGTCAGTGGCGTGCAATGCTACTCACGTTAGGGTAGACGAAAATTCAAAAAGGTAAAAATTACTCACCGTCATCCACCAACATTAGCCCTCCTTCCCAATCCCAATCATCTAGAGAAACCAATGAGGATAACTTTTATTGGCGCTGTCAAACTGACAGAACGAAACATCGTACCAAATATACCAAAATATTCATTGATTGGTATCCTATAGACGCATAAATAATTGAATAGTTCTGTTATGACGGATAAACAATAATAATTGATAGAAAATAATAGAACTCTAGCTGAATTGATTTCCGTATCAGAATTAGAAATCTCCTGACTTCGTAAACCCAGCAAATCTGAAAAGACACGGATATTGCTGGAGATGCACTATATCATTAGCTGTCAACACAATAATTTTGCTAACGGTTTTTCAATACATCCAATTGACAGCATCACGTTCGAACTGTAACGATATAGATTGAGGAAAAAATTGAAACTCACATCGAAATTTTCACTGCCGTTCGACATTGACATTCCTCGGAACACATGAATATCCAGGGGGGGGGGCAATGAAAACGAAATGCATTTTACTGAGAGATTAAAATAAATGATTCTTTATGCAATGTTAGATAGGACAGGATTAAATTGAAAAGCACATAAGGCACTCCTTAGATGAACATTGTTCTAACTACAATTTGAGAAATAGTGATGAAAGGGATTATTTTCATGAGCGTGTTTTCTCGAGAACTACTGCATTGAATTCCAAGAACAAGGAAGCGTTGGTGAGAGATTTCCATTACCTTCAAAATGATGTATCACTTGACCCCTTATCCAATTTGAGATTCAAGGGTTGGAGCTCATTTTCATGGGATACGTATGTCGTGATAAATGAGGAATTTCATTCTCCAATCCAAGAGAAGATGAGTTCATCCTTAGTAGATGAATTTCAAAGTGACGAAGCAACCAAAAAGTGGAAACAGCGTTATTGATGATAGTGCAATCAACGTTCACCCTGTATAGGGTATAGCCTGACAAGAGGCCATTCAAAGTAGCATTATCGAATGAGGAAGGGGCGTTTTTGTGGTTTCTTCATCAATTGAGGATATTGCCAGCTGTATACCTACCGAGTGACATATTAAATGAACTTTATAGTATACGCAGGGTCGAATATGGCATTATTCTCACCAAATATATCACAGGAGTTGGTTGGAATGGTCACAGTAAATTTCCATACTTCTACATTTTGTTTCATGAAAAATCACCACGTGGAGTGTAAGTATAATAACGCATTGGAGTAGCTAGGATTTTTTTCTGATGGGGGCCTGGTATTTTTGAAAATTTTGCCATCATGATACCACTGGAATAATTGAACGAATTTTTCATTACGTCATAAGAAGTCTGGAATTTTGAAGATCGAAATTTCTCTTCATTCATCATCTTGAACGTGATGGTGTCAATCGGATTAATATGAAACTATTGGCAAAATAATTGGCTGAAAGTTAATATAGTACATCTCCGACAGTATCGGTGTTTTTGCTGTGTTTATGAAGTTACTACCATTATGAAATTTCTTATTGCGATACTGAGATTGAAGCAGCTATGGAACATTCATATTATATTTATTTTTTGTTTGCGTATTTTGCGTGTTCCAAATAGTTCGGGCGATAACGTCACCAGCTCAATTGGGTTTCACAACGAATGATGCAGTTATATAATGTTTTTTATATGACAACATCATTACAAAGATGGTTTCACTTGGAAGTTCGATAGGTGTGTACCCAACCTCATCTCTTATGAGAACTATTATAGATTTTTACTGCAAGGAACTCACCCTTGACCCTTGAACTCTATCACGATCATCAAGATGACGTAGCTGAAGGATCGTAAGGGTTTCGTTTCTGGCAATCTCCTTGTTGACGTTTAATCAACAACGGTCAGAAACTTGAACTGCAGTTGATCCGGCTGGCTTCTCGCCAAAAACATCAACTCATTGCCCGGATGGAGGTTGTTTCTCTGTCTGACGAAGCGAATTGTTTCAATTCCCTCGTTAACCCTTGTTTTGTTATTGAAACCACTATTTGCTAGTATCGAACTCGCCTGGTATAGTTGACACGTTGTGGTTTTGTTAGGTTAGGTTAGGACAGTTCCTTGATACCTATTTTCCATTGGGGTAGTCAAGTTAGAGAGAGAAATATACTTTTTCCATCATTATCTAAAGTACCTGCCATCATCTACTCTTCTCAAGAGACTAGTAGTTTATACATTGTGGTTTATAAACGCGTGTGAGTGAAATTCTAGCAATATTTCACTCTAGCGTAGCATATGAAACTATAAAATATCTCTATATAACTGAGGAAACTCATTATACAGATTGAATAGGCAGTTTGATTGTCACTGCATCGAATTCTGAAATCAAATATTAAAATATTGATTACACACCGCATTCGATATACAAGACTGTGCACTTCCGAGATGATTCTAGTTTGATTGCATCCTGTTCTCGCTCTACATTATAATTGATTATACAGGGCTTCCAATCCGATGAGAAAATCGAAGTACATACTCCAAAATGAAGATCGATGAAAATTATCTCTTTTTCTCAAGATGAACCGATTCGCCTAAATTCACATTCACCTATGTACTAAGTGGTAGATTATTACCGAGCATTTTTCATTTCTTAAGCAACCAAGATTCTCTTCTTTCATCAAATGACGATATTGAAACAATATTATACGGGGTGTGGACAAAGGTGAGTCCAGCACTTTTCATTTTTCACCTAAAATGATTCATCATATCAATTGAAAGGGTATTACGTGTTAAATCTATTGTGATGATAGAAAATACAGGGTGTTCCATTTGAAAAAAATACTTTTTTGAGTTTATTTGAACTGTAGTTTGACTCAAGGTTTTCACACCCTGTACGATATCAATTCAATATCCTTCAAAATTTATAACATAGCTATGTTTCAGGAAGCCGCTGTGAAAATTGCATCTATCTGCCTGAACTGACTAGAAAAATATCGCAATTTTTGATGAGGCTGATGTTTTTGCGGTCCAAAATCGAAAGTTAATTCATATATGTCAAGAACAGTGTGAGGTAGCTATAGGATATGCTAGAACAAATATGCTCAGAATCATCTGCAGAATCCGAAAATCCAATAATATATAGGGTGTTCTATAATTGAACACATATTTCTTTTCCTCCTCTAGACACTTCTTATTCTATTTCGTAGACGCCACTGAGAGTGTATAATGATCATACCAACAGAAAATAGTTGATGCAGAACTGATCGAAAGGTAATTTAGTTACTTTCAGAAGTGGAGGGCGTGTATAAAGGAATTCAGTATATTAGTTGTTGTATTTCATCTTGGATGGTAGGTATACTTACGTCGAAAGCTTTAATTTCATGGGGAAAGGAAGGAAATATACGCACGCTTGATCGATCAAGTTATAATATAATAAGAAGCAAAAAGTCTACTGAAGCCATCAAGAAGGTTGCGTATATCATTTATTATGATTACAATGAATGGTTTGATGTAATTGTTATGCGAGTTTTTTTGGATTAATACATGCTAATACAAATGTTTAATAATCAATCATTCTCAACTGTGCGAGGTGTCACACAGTTCACCAATTTCACCAGAACCTTCTACGACAGAACAAATTCAAAATAAAATGGCTTCTAAAGTAGCTCCTGAAGATGGTAGGTGTTTGCTGAATATTACCGAAACGTATGATGAAAGAGAGCATTTTTTTTAAAGAACTAAACTTTCCATTGGAGAATGAATAATTTCAATCAGGAGTGCGAAAACAGGGTGGAACTACTTCAAACATTACTCTAACTTTTTTTGTATTCACATTTTCCGATCCACGATTTGCTTCAGAATTACAAACGTATTCTTTTACGAAAAAAAAAAAATACTCTTGTTCCTAATCGATCTGATAAGCGAGCCAGTTAAGAGTCAAATCTTTGATTTGATTTGAATACATTGAAAAATCAACTACTTTTGTTTCGACGAACAAGACGATAGGATAGAACCCGAGATAGAACCACCCCAATTCCTCTGTTCTCATAAAGCCTTCTTTGTCCACTAAATTGCCTTTATCAGTCAAATTTCTATGAGTATCAACAAAATACTTGGTTTTCTCATATCTATATATCAAGGAAAAGGCAAGAAAAACAGCGGAAAAAAGGAAAGATTTTCCTCAAGAAAAAGCTTAGAATTACAATATTCTATAACCAAATTTCAGGAAACTTCATACTACAACAAATTAGGAACACCCTATTCCCATCTCTATCGTACCCTTTTCGATACATCCCTGAATTTAATTATGAATTCCTCAATGAAATTCATCAATGCGTTTAGGACATAGTATGGAAAACCATCTTCTTGACCACCCTTTCAAAGAGCCGAACCTCCTTTTTCGATTTTTTTATGTATTTTGGCCATGAAAATTTCCAGTGAAATACTGCACGCTAATTTCTGTACAACCTGTATGAAACTGATCTCATAGATGACTCAATCTGAAATAATTCCAGAATTCCATCATTAGTCAACTGATGATTCGTCAACTTGTTGACTTAGAGTTAATTCTTTCTTCATCAACGAATATTAACTTGTTTTCTCTTGATTCCATGTGAAATGATATTTAATTTATATTTTGTGTAAGCTTTGTTATAAGAATGAATCAAAACTGAACTTGAGAGCTCGAAAATGATCATAATTTCGAGGATCATCATGAACTCTTCTTGGAAATGTAACACTTGATTTTCAAAAGATCATCCATTCTTCCGGACTAGCTTAGCACGATCTGTAGCTCATATAAATTAATGTTCATGAGGGTGTAGGATTTCATCGGTATTCTCACTCCACCAGACAATTTACCAGATGTTTATAATTATTACTAAAAGGGAAGGCTTCAGGTGGATCCCAGGTGCTTCATGCCATAACAGACAAATGACAGCAACAGGCAAGATACTATGTCGGGTGTTTTTCTTGATGAACTTTTACAGAAGAATATAATGAACCAGAGATAATATCGCGCGGCAACTAGTCTTCGTCTGATTCCTTTCATGGACTGAGGATGTACACATACCCATCGGATTTCTAACTGAAACCATCTTTGTAATGTTGTTTTCATGTGAAAATATCATGTAAAGCCATCATCCGTTTCGACAATCATGTTTGCTTCATTATAGAACTCAAGTTACAGCAATATCCAAAGAAACCAATTGAACTGGTAACGTCAATTTCCTAGATAGTCCTATGAGGGACGTTTAACAACGCTGGCAAACTATGATAATACAATTAGTACATGTATATATGACATATATGCCTAGCTAACTTGAAGATGAATGAAAAAAAAATCAATGATATATTCGAGACCAGGGATTTGAGGGGTTAAGTAAACTTGGTCATCTTCTGATATTCATTTCAATCAACTCTTCCCCATCGTACTCATACAAGTATGTTGTTGTCTCTGTCAGAAACTATGGATGTGACAGACAGATATAATGGATATGTAGTCTTAATAAATGGCGAATTTTCTTACGATTGGCTGCAAATTTCAAACTTAGGTTTTTTCCTCCCTTGACGCAAGTTAGTTTGAACTATCAAGATGCGCTTCAACGATCTTATGAAAGGTAATAAAGTAGAGTTGCCTCCTGACAATGTTTAGTTAGTTTGTCACAAACGTATGACATCTTATACGAAGAAAAATCACCTTCTTCGCACCTTCCTTCTCTTCCAACATTCTACCGCTGGCTAACACGATGTTCCTCGAACATTATAGGTTCTCCTTTGGTGTTGTCAAAAAAACATATAGAGACAAATATTGCAGTAACTGAATTTTTCATGAATTATTCAAATTCAAAAATTTCCATCAACAACTGGATGATCGAACAAATTATAACTTTCCGTGCAAATTACTATAGAATTTGATTATCTATTTTCCAGATCCAATTTGCAGATTCCTGTCGACATGAATACATGGGAAATTGCAGTCGCAGACAACCTGCCAAAATGGACAGCAAGTGCAATTCCAGGTGGGAAAACAGTGGGAAAACACTTTCAACTACAAATAAAACCTCGAACGGACGTCAAGCTCCAAGAAATAATCCCGGACAAACACAGCAGTATTCCATATAAAATTCAAGGGAAGCTGTACACAATTCCCTTCCCGCTTTATTTGAAATGTGTTCCTCAGGCCATTCGATTCCTCGACGAATTTGAAACACACAGTGTTGCCACATGTGGTACAACCATCGCCGAAAAGTGCAGTGGTACTACAATATGAATGATAACCATACGTTTCACAATCGTCAGATTTTGAAGAAATTAATTTTAAATCATCAGCACGAATGAAAAAATAGGACGATCGACAAACGAGAATCATGAGATTCTTACCGAATTATTACTACATCCTTCAGAAATCATGAGTCACCTTTTTTCAATTCTTAGATATAAGTTTAGATAAAGTGAATATATTATTGAATTTCCCGCATTTTTAAACTAGTCGAAAAGTCGTGAAAGTGTTGTATTTGCTAAATAAAGAATATTAGGATAACCTCGGAAATTGAGATGCTGTGTAAATAGATCGATTTATTGTATTTTAATTAGACTAATGAAATTCGCAAGGACTGCAAATCGCATAGAATCAGAGTGACCAACACTAGGTGAAGTGGCGATCCTTTTGGAAGTCATTTTGATTTTTTTTTTCAAGTTTGGAGGTCGTAAGCATCAGAAAAGACTTCAGTAGGCAGAGCAGTCTACAACTTTGCCGTTCTATAGCTCATCTGAGCTGAGTTTAGAATTGCTTTTGGTGGAATAACAGGATAATAATACAATATCTCCGATTTATTCACAGCCATAGGTAAATTTCTGCAATATTGTACATTTTGAGAAGTTTTAGATCCTAGTGGAAACGCCTCAACTTCGCAGACGTCCCGTATATAGGATATTTAGTCTATCAGGTCGACATGACCCATAAATGGAAGTGAAATCTTCTTGTATGTTTATAGGTAGATATGTATCGAAATGACATTATAATCACCTATAGTTTATATTTCCCTAATATCCGAGGTGCTATTTATCCTAGAATCACAGAAAAAATACTATTGAATATTCAATTGTCCTACAAATACAAACATAGAATATAAATACGACACATTGGAATAAATTCGAATGAATCCGAAAAATATCTCGATCCGTCCGAATTGTACTGATTAGAAGAAAATCTCTTACACCCTGTATATGCAATCGAATAAAAGTGAAGTATACAGTGTACAGAAGTATACAGAAGTAGAGTAAGTGAACTTTCAAATTATGAAACTGAATCTTCAACATCGATCTAAGCACATCAAAAAAACATTATAGGTTTCCCTTTCGTGTTGTCAAAAGATAGAAAAGATGACCTCCAGTTCCATTCGAAATGTAGGGCTGATTATTGTTTTGAATTCAATTGTGAAGAATATTTTTCGTAATCAGTTTATTAATGGTGCCTCTATACAAATAATATAAAAATGATAAAAATTCATTGATTGCATTCATTGACATCGTAACTCATAGCTAGAAAGTGGAATCAAATGTGAAGAATCAGTCATACACACATAACATACGTTTACCTACATCACGTGTCGGCAGTCGCCGAAATCTTCGTAAGGTCAATGTTCCCATCATGGGCGTGCATTGACTAATAATTATTTGGTATTTTTCATTTCATTTCCATAATATTTTGTCTTTAATTTCACTTGGTTCACACTTTATTTGGTGGTGACAAGTCACTGAATGAATCTTTGTGCATTCTTAAGCGAATTTGATGAGTTTTTATGATATGAACTTTTTTTATCGAGATACAGTATCTCTTAAACATCGAAACGATCTCAAATATCGAGTCGACATTGTTTGGAACTCCAACATATCGGAATTCGCCAAGCAGGAGTGATATCCATTAGGGATTATTTCGCCGGAATTGATTTTGCTTCAACTTCGCTTGATTGATTGATTGATTGCTCACCAATCCGAGGACCTTCCCTAGTCCTTGCTCACCCGACAACCGAGCTTTTGTTCTCAGAAATTACCCCGGAATATGCCCCGAATTCTGTCATATTGCGATATACGGGATGTCCTAGGTGCTACAAAAATACAGGTGATAAAAAAAATATTTTCTGCAACCGCTTCGGCAACCGACAAGTTTTCTTTGAGGAAGTAGCACTTTTCTGGTCTGGGCCTGGAAGAATCACATCTTTGTTTTTATCGTAAATGAGAAAACCTTGGTAGGGAAGATTTAGAAGATTTATTTATTTGATTTATTTTTATTTGATTTAGAAAATAATCGTTTTTGGTCGCGATAAGGATATATAAACAATTCACCTACAAAGAAAATAAAAATTGCCAACTGTGGACAGAAAACTTCATCTTCATGTTCTATACGGTAAAGAAACAAAATAAATCCCTTTGATATTAGCAATGGCTCGAATTCAGATGAAAGTTTTCATATAAATAATAATTAGAATGTTCCGAATATTCATTTGTTTTCTAGAATGATTTTCAACCCTGAAATAATCTGACCTTTGTAAAGTAAGGTTATACTCATCATCTGTCAAACGAGGTCTGATTTATGCTAACCAGCCTCATCAGAAACCAAGAATCTCAGTCTTCTCTTGTTCTTCAAAAAACGATCCATCACATCATTACGTCTAGTGTCTGGTTTCCTCCTTTTTTGGGGGGAAAATGCCCCCTTTCGCTCCCCTCCGGACGCCTATCCGGCTGAAGGGGGGGGGGGGGTGTCAAATTATGATGACTCGCCCTGTACCCCTTTCCGCTCCAAAGCCGATGAATATGTCCAAAATGGAGCATGATTTCACGAAATACCTTCGGAGATAAGCGTCATTGTGGTAAGATGGGATTGCATTGTACGGATTTTGAATGAAACGTGAAAGAAGATCCCAGATGCCTGCCGCTTACGAAAATTAATAATTCTTTTCGCGGATCCTGAGCAGAGGAATTAGCCCTTTTTTTTAGGAGGTTTTCTTTTGTGCCCGAGCGGAGGTTTTTTTTATGAAAGATAGCGATACAATCATGATAAAGTATCTTTATGTTAAACGACTCGCTTTTTTTCCCGGATTCAACTCATAATACATAAATTAGTGAAAGATTTCAAAAGAACTCTCTCCTGATGGGACCTATAGTGGACTACCGGACTTTTTCAGACGAATTTCCAGAGATAAAGGTCTTCTGTGACCGTCCCAAAATATTGATAATGGCTGAAATAGATGAACTGGATTCTTCTGGATTTTTATCAAAAGTTGTTGACAAATATGTCAAACTATTTATTGAAAATTCAGTTTTGTAGGTACACCTATATGTAGAATGAATTACAGACCATATTTTTTCAAATTGTTTCGAAATTTCATTTCCGTTGCCCAAAAATTTTGGATTGAGAATTGCAGAAATAATCAAACAGACAATACAATTAATCGTATTAATTGAAAAACTACCTTGCTTCTTCCAAACCTAGACAAAATAGTCACCTTCCACTACAACGTATTTTCGAAATTAGAGAGATAGACGAAGTGGGTAATAGAAATCGATATCAAAGAATACAATTTTGTCGAAAAAATTATTTTCGGAGATAATGAATCGAAAAGTTTTCTTATAACTTTTGTTTACCACTGACCAGAGGTTAACGACCTATTCAGAACATACTTTCGGCCAAGTCAAACGAACTGGAAGTATGAATAACTGACGGATTTAAATCTGCGTCAATACAACGAAATACCCATGTTAACTGGTGAAGTTTACGAAATAAAAATAAACTGGAAACAGTATGTCAGAGTGAACACAATCGCAGCAGGCAGTTGTTCGTGCTCTGGACTGAGAAATCGATCCAGTGCTTTCCAATCAAATGGTGAGGAAATCTTGGATTTTTCAAAGATCGATCCAATTTCGGAGACACCCTGTATGTTCCACTGCTCAATGGCATCAGTAACTTCAAACTCCGAAGCTCGCAGCACGGGGTTCGCTGTGGTGAATTTTCACCCCCGAGGGTTTCGAAATTAGCTTTCGGCATTAGTTGCAGGTGCTCTAAAGTCCGTTCTTCATCTATTCAATATTCGAAATGTTTCGCAAATTCTCTGATGCATTTAATTGATATATAGGATACAAGCGTTTAATTCGATTAGATAAATAGTAAGTTTGCTGGAGCAGGGCAACAAATACGTCTAGGAAATCGATTGATTCTACTCTACCTGCACTGTATACTCGGTGCAGTCGGATGAAATAATGGAATTGGTATCAACCGCATTCAGATTCAATTAATGGATGAGAGAGGTGTTTCTAGCGTTATTTCGAACATTTGCGAAATAATTGTGTAATGGCCATATTTCATCAAACTAGCTTCCTAGGATAAACCTTAATCTATGAGTACTTCCTATATTTTTGTCAAATAATTATTGATATTTACGACTTTAATATTAGCAGAATACGAATCAACGCCCGAACGACCCATTCGGCCTAGAGATGAACTGCTGAAGTAACAGACCAAGAGAAAATTCATAATTCATCACGACATACCTACCCGTTAATATATGTCTGTCACATTCAGTTTCTGACAGAGACTTCGTATGAGCACGGAAATAAAGATGAGAAGAAGACCCAACCTTCAAATTCCTGGTCTTGCAATATGAATACAATGTTTTTTGCTCAATCTCCAAGAATATGACTGAGCTCATTTTGGATGAGCTAATATTACATATTCTCACATATTCAACAAATTCCCATCTATACAAATTGTTGAACGGCAGTGAACATTGAATACTTTTCTTAATGTCATGATATAATATGCATGTTGTCGACGACAATTTTTTTGTAAGTTACTGATTCTTATTGACAATTTTATCTTCATTCGAATTGTTTTTGGGGTAGTTTGGCAGCGTTGGTAAAACTCATTCTTAGGAGGGGCTATGCCAAATAGTACTTTGGCTTTCAGAAATTTCCAACGAGAAAAATTGTTTCTATTTATGTTGTACGTTTTTTTTTTGGTCTCAGCATTTTTCAAGATACTGGTGAATATCGATACACAATATGTTTTTCTGGAAGAAAACGAAAATACCGCTCCATATTTTTTGATGTGTTTGATGCAAATTTGATTTATCGTGAAGCATTCAGGATAAAAATTTGTTCAAATAGAATTTTCCATTCCAATAGAACGTTTTAATTTTAGACATTTATGTTCATAGTATTTTCAATATTTCTAAAGATTCTCAATTGAATTTTCATTTCATTTCAAAAAGCGTTGTTCGACGAAAAACTCGACGAAAACTCGAAAATAATCCAACAGTGGAAGCAAAATCTCAAAAATTACCATTCACAGCACGATTGATCAAGGTGCATATTGATCAGTTTGCTTGGCCTATTTCTTATGATCAGAAATAGAAGCCCTTTGGATGTCACGATACGTATATTATTAATCGACCAAAATCAATATTTATTGAACTAGTTTTTCCTAGCGTTCTTTTCAACTATATATATTATAAATTTGACCGCAAGAAATATTTCAATAAAGAACTTCGAACTTCGGAACACATTCACAATTTCGAGTACGTATCCGAAAATTGCTTTGCACGTAACGACTTCCCGTCAAATCGAATCGCCATGTGTTCTCCCTTTTCCTACCAAAAGGTGTCAGAAATGCGTGACAACAACTCGTACATTCAACAGTAATTATATGGGAAACAGTGGAAACTGTTGGAAGGTAAATTGCGGTCCGAACTCATGAATTATTTTTTTCTTCATTCGTCCCGATGGCCTCATTTCATCGCATGAATTTCCAATAGATATGGATCTTTCGATGACCTAATCAATAGAATACCACTTGGAGCATTCCACTTCACGATGTACTTACTCACTGGCTTTAGTGCGGGGGTCAGTGACTTGAAGCCTATCAAGGCAAATTTATAGGGCTACAGCTGTTTCTCGATAACCCTTTTAATTATTACAGATTTTCGAGGACTCTCCCTACTTGTTTCTAAAAATAAAAATTAAAATAATTATTTCAATATATTTGTAGTAAGGACAGATGGTGAAGTATATGCACAATATGTATTTCCGGAGCAGCCATCATGTTTTTTTATTACTTGATAGTTGTGTAATTTAGGTGTACGCAACACCAAATTTTCGAATAAATTTCTTCTGACATTCGTACATCCTATCGAATTCAACTATGATCACCTTTTTTACTTGGAAATTCTAAATTTAGGGCTAAAAATGCCCTAGACCAGCGCTGTTTGAATATCGATGGATAATAAGAGCTAGGGACCATTCATCGACCCATGTTAATACAGAATATCTGGGAAAATGTAGGAAATCTCTAGTATTCAGAAGACCCTAAAGAAAATAAAATGACAAGTTCTTAGAATTATTTTCCTTTAGACCCTTTTCACGTAGACATGGGCCCCCAAAGGACATCCTGTATGATGAATAACGTATATAAAAAGGATGAAAATTGAATTTCGGTAGTTAAAAAAGTACTTTTGTTCATTTTTAAACAGTTTTCCAGAAGAAAAGATCAAAATCATGATATTTTTCATCAAAAATAAAACATTAAAAAAAACATTAAAAGAAAACCGGGTTATTTCATGGACAATAAATAAGAATATACCTCTTATAATTTAGTTCAAGGTTCAACCTATCCAAATTCTTTTTATGCCTTAATCTCACAGGGTATTAACAAATTGAGCATTAAAGATGAATTGAAGATAAATCTCAGTCCATTTCTAATAAAGTGAGAGAGCTAAATATGTTTTATGGGCACTATTTCAAGGGGTCCATACTAGTGTCCCTTATATTATGAAATTTCCACTGAATTATATCAATTACTTTGAAAATTATTCTAGAAAAACTATTCTCCAGTGGCGTCCTTCAGAAAAAAAATATAGGGACCTGTAATATTATTTTTTTAAGGTCCATCTGAATTCGATAGATTTCCCACATTTTTCCACCCTGTATAAAGTTTTCTTCCTATTTCCATCACTACTAGAAGCCGCTGGTATAGTATTGCGCACTATTTCCGGAACACCTTGTATATCAGTATATGCCCAATTAGTGGAGATGATTTGAGTTGATGAAGCATGAAATTCGTACGTGATTTAACACGTACGGTTGCCTCAAACGTGATGAACGATGGAATCGAAAGCATACATTCAATTAACTTCACTTGGAGCAAGAATATTCATATGTGTGCGTTTGATTCTCATGATATACCGAGCTCATCAGTATCGCATGTCGGGATCAGCTAAAGCTTGGCGAATGGAAGAATGAAAGATTTATTTTTCCAGTTTAACATTTCAATTCCTAACTGAGATCACGAATAACGTAACAGCAACTTTCAAAATGCTCAGAAATGTAGCTCACGGGAGCTCATAGCTTATCTTGGTTGATGGCAGATGAAAGCATAGTTGCCGTATCTTAAAATACGCCGGTGTATTTCAGAAAAAGTGAGACCTATACAGGATTCTTGGCGTTAAGCTGATTCGATTCGTATATGGAAAACTACTAGGACCATTTTCTTCTGGAAATTTGTATACGTCAGTTTTCCGGAGTGCTCGTGTCAGCTAAATTATTTTCATTCCCCCGATTTTTCAGTTCAGAATACACCGAATACTTCCCTCACAGATGTTGAGAAGAATCAATGTGAAAGCTGTTGGTTTCATCAAAGCAAATTCGAAAAATTTTGTGCCTGACTCTTTTGGATTTCGAAATATTATTTTTGTTATGGAGGGCCATCTGTCCAACATTTCGAAGAAACGAAAATGACTCAAAAATTAAACTCTTCAGACATATTATGATGATTCAGATGAAGCTATATTGAATTTCATCGTAGTTTCCATAAATACAATAATATGTTTCCATAAATACAGTAATTATGTTTGAGAGTATCTGTCTTATAGGAAATTTGAATTTCATACTTCTCCTCTCTTTCTTTCACTTGGCATAGAAATTTTAGATATTAATATACTCGAATAAAATCAAGTTCTACGACTATGGTACAATAAGATGATTATTACTGCATAAAGCTCCATAATGTACCAGATTTGAGTAAAATCTCATGGGCCGGAGATATATTTAAAATTTTTTTTGGGAAATCACTGGAAATGAACAATAGCCTATATAAATAGGTCTTGCACAATGATTATGGTCTAAGTATCCCCATTTTTGGAACTTTCATATCGTATCTGAAGGCAGCATCTAAAAGCCTTTAGAAGCAATGTGCGATATACGAGGGTTGTCTGTAAAGTAAGTTCTGCATTTCTTTTCACAAATACCTCGTTTATTTGCAATCAATTATTGTTGGAAATCCTGCACTCTCTTCCATTTCCCATGGGAATGGGTTGCATTTTTTCTCTCTCGACCTTATAAAGACCAAATATAGAAAGCATGCGTAGAACTACGATGCGAAAACCATTCTTTCAATAGACCGGGAGGCACCTTATTTTACGGACAACCCTCGTATCAACATTACACTTTGTGGGATATCAGTTTGTAGAGGTTCGTTATCCTCTCTCGGATCGAAGATATATACCAACCAATACCAACTTGCAGGCAAACCACTTTTTATTTAGGTAGTTGAAATGATCCCGAATGCATTTTCTAGAGGCCTATGTAATCGGTATTCGGGTGTAAGTTGGCTGTGCGAAAGATCTCCACGCAGGACAAGAAGAATGGTCAATTTTGTTGTAAGAGTCTCTCCAAAAAGTATATTTGACGAGTTTCAGCGGAAAATGAAAATTTATCCACATAAAATTCGTGATAATTTGATGATTATCACGTATGAGAAAAAGAATTATTTCCGGAAAATTTTTCAAAGAGATTTTTCAAAGAAAATGCGGAATTTGAATGTACGATCTCGAAAGTTTTGACACGAAAATTTCATGCTGAATCTGTTTGAAAATAGAGTCAAATTGATAACATACCCATAAGGGACATCATATAGTAGGCTGTTGATGTTATCTACTACCAGATAAAAGAAAACCAGATAAAGGAAAACCCATTCAATTCAATGTCCCAAAATTTTATATTATCAAAAGCAATAAAAAATAGTTTCATTGTCAATATTCTCCAATTTCTCTAGTAAAATGTGGTTTCAATAATTAAATAAAATATTCTACCCTTATCACACAATTTTTCAGTATTTTATACCTGCCTCGGACGCTAAAGAATTTATATCTGTGTCTTGGTGCCACATAGTTTCAATTTCCCTAAGCTCTAGTATCTTGTAGAATAAGGTTCCAAAAAAAAAAAATATGAGATGAATATTATTCTCTAAACGTTCCCTAATTGTATACTGCTAGAAAGAGGAAAAAGAATTGGATAATATCACCCATAAATCCAGCGTAAGACAAAATGGTGTCGAAGTATTACTCATTTCTTGAAACACAGACAATCAACGAAAAACTCATGGATCCTAACTTTATACTGAGGAATAAGAGGTGGAGAAGAAATTTCTGTAACATTTTGAAGTTATCGTCGATTCAAGTTGAAGAAAAATATCTATCAAAAATATTTTACGCCTCTGCTTTTATTACAGCTGTCAAGCCAGGGAGATTTCCACTCGTTAATCTTACCGGTGCTTATGGGAAGGGTGAATTCTGAAAAAAAAATAATTTGTTGTTACAGTAACATGTCAAAATGCAGGATAAAAGTAGCAGGTGAAAAATGTGCATGGTAATTTAATCTCAAAGAAGTTTTCGGCTCGTATACCTTTCAAAGTTCTCTGATTTTTTCTTTATTAGGGTCTGAAGCTCGAATTATGAACTCGTCCGAAGGAATCAACGAATAAACAAGGTTTCATTGCATGATTAGCAGATCCCAAGTGGAGTTGACAATCTCCTTCGAGATTTCGATCATACACGAGGATTTGCCGTCAGTTATCGAGATTATGCTCAGATGTAAGAAGAAAGAGAAAGAGCGGATGCCAATTTTATGCTCAGGTGACTGACAATGGACGATTTTCTTGGGAGAATATGTACGATAGTGCTACAGACGTTTCGACCGATATGCCTACAAACTTGATGATTTTTTTTTCGTGAGAGGATTAAAGTTATCTGGAACATAAAAATGAATCAGCTGATATGGAACTTGCTCGACGACTATCCTATTTTCGAATTTTTTGACGGAGCCGAAGTCAGCAGAGTAATTCTTGTGAAAATCAATATTTTTCGATGATTCCATGCAGTGTGACTGTTGAACTGATTTTGACAAGCAAATAATTCGAAAATAGGATAGTCTTCGAGCCAATAACCAGCAGTACCACCGCTTTGTCAACTCGAATAGTCAAATAATAGAATGTTGAGCAAAGGATATAATCGACTTTGCGAATATCTCCCAAACCTTGCGTTTTTACGGATTTCCCTACCAAAAAACTTGGAGCGAAAAAATCGAAAATTGGGTAGTCAATCAATCAGCCTATAATTAGATCAACAGTCTCACTATTTTGCATCACCAAATATATAGAGTTTGGCCAAACCTAGCAAAGCTACAGAATTTTTCATGAAAGCGATTAATTAGAATAATGGGAGTGTGGTAATAAATTAGCCTGAAATTAGTCCTAATCAAATGTTCAAAAATTTCGATTTTTCAAAATTGACACTGCTGAGCTCGGCCAAAGCCAATAAAACCACAGATTTTTCTGAAAGTAGAGAACAAATTCGGGCATAGGGTTAAAAACATAATGACATGGGAAAAGTGAATGCACTGATGTGCTTTTGTTTAAACCAATCCGCTTCACCTCCAAGTGATGTAGGAGTCGCGGGTTTTCCTGCAGATGGCGCCATTAATATACAAATAATATTCCATGGTGTCTTACAAATGTTTTGATTTCACTCATTCGGATCATGATTTCATCAAATATACAACAATAATGGGAGTGTGGTAATAAATTAGCCTAAAATTAGTCCTAAACAATTGTTCAAAAATTTCGAGTTTTCAAAATTGACACTGCTGAGCTCGGCCAAAGCCAATAAAGCCACAGATTTTTCTGAAGGTAGAGAACAAATCCGGGCATATGGTTAAAAACATAATGACATGGGAAAAGTGAATGCACTGATGTGCTTTTGTTTAAACCAATCCGCTTCACCTCCAAGAGATGTAGGAGTCGCGGGTTTTCCTGAAGATGGCGCCATTATTATACAAAAAAATGCGTTTAAAATTCCATGGTGTCTCACAAATGTTTTGATTTCACTCATTCGGATTTTTTCATCATGATTTCATCGAATATACAACAATTAGATACACAAAAGTCTATTTATGTTTCAATTTTGTTTTATTGCAAGTTTGGTAGAACTGCAGTTCTCACTGTTTTCAGTTCTGCCACCCTGAATTTAGTCGAATAATAGCGCCCTCTTCAGGAGAACTAATGACTCCTACGGTATCCAGGTGAAGAGATTTGGTTTTATTTTCTAACCTTGCATTGGATACGAATGCGCGCACCTGTCTTATTTCATCATGGTTATGAAATTATGGTTATGGAATTATGTGAGCGACCTGCGTCGAGTTGAGATTCGCGCGTGTCTTTGCTATCTTTTCATTATTGATACAGGGGCTCCAGATGAGACGGTGTCAAAGTTTCGGACTGGGCAGGAACCATGTCTTACCGTCCTCGCGATATGCAAATGGAATGCAAATGAATAGTTAATGTTCTCATTTCACTTGTGAACGTTCTATGAATAATTAGTCTATGATTTCGCATGTCCGGATTACTATGCTTCGAACAGAGGGGTTTATTCAGGTGTGTCGAGTCGGGCGCCCGCATGATTTATTTAGTCTAATTATGACACCTCGCGTCTATCTCATCACCGACGACATTCATCTTGATTTAATTCGATGCGATGCGAAGGATCTTACAGTCAATTCGATCTAATTTAGCGAACATCCATCATAATTCAACCAATAAAATTCGTTATATACTCACTGATGCACGCAGAAAACATTCAATTGTATCGAGCATACCATTATCTCCAAGTACATACAGGGTTGGGATAAAGTATGGAAGCAAGTAAATATCTTTCAAACGAAAAGAACGATATTTATGAAAATTCCACGCATGTGATTTTTAACCAATCGGAACGTGTATTTCTGTCGAATCACCATAGCAACGGATGAATTTTATCGGAAATTTTGTCCTGGTGGGTACCCAACAGCGAATTATACTGGAAATTTTTTTGACGTTTATAATGACAGAATATTTTTTTTCGACAATCTAATCTTCATTTGTTTTCACACATAATAATTTTGATTAATTTCAACAAAAATCTTAAATGTTTTCTAAATTCATGGACCATTCGGATTGATGTTAATATTGAAAACGCAATTATTGTATGCCATGGGAGGTTGATTCGAAGTTGCTTGCGCTTGATTTAGAGATTCTTGGACTATCTTTGCAGAAGTTGAATTCATACATACTGAGTTCAGTGTAAAAAAAATTGTGAAAACGAGGAAAACATAGCACTTTAATCAACCTCCTAATTGATGTTGTTTGTATGCACAGTAATAAATAAACGTAAAATTGACAATTTGTACAATAAAGTGAAAAAGAGCGTATTGAAATTTTAATGATGATCGATCATGGTGATTGTAAAATTTATTTCCGTCAATTAGATTTTGACACTTGTAGAACGAAAGAGTACTCGTTTGAAAGATATTCACTTGGTTCCATACTTTATCGTAACCCTGTATTAATCAACAAAGTCGATAATGCTACAAAACTGTAATATTCTTTGGATAAATCACTTATCAGGAAGGAAGAAGTATCACCAGAAACTACTAAAAACATTAATTTTGTATGATACAAAATTCAAGTCAACACAGATGTAGTATGTATAAGTATATTTAACAAAAAAAAACTACAGGCTATAGACGAGGCCAACAAGTCTTGTGAAAACGTTTCATTATGAGTGGATAATTTTGTAGGTTTTTTTTTCGTAGTTGATTATTTATTTAGACTTTCCAAACTAATCATGTGAAGAAAGATAATAGGATATAAAAACGGGTGCTTGATACAAACAAATTGGAATATTTCCTAGAGAGTTCAAGTATTATTCAAAGATATGATATTATAGATTCGCTACTAGAACAAATCACATGACTGTTGGCAAAATATTTTGATGTGCTACGCCATTGTATTGTCAGTTATTTTCATTCGAATCAAGTTGATACTGTGAGATTATTCACTCAAATCTGTTGTTTCGCGAGGTTTATCGATCCTTGAGTGTTTTAAAACAAAGAGACTTAGTTTTACTTGTTGTTTGAATATTCAAAATTGGTATATAATCCTATTTGGTTGAGCCCGTCAAAACAAAGAAGGATTTCAAAATTTCAAAATTATTGAATAATGTTGAACAAATTTCAAATGGACCCTATTTCTCGCCTAGAGGAAGGTGGAGGAATCCAACCAATAAAACGAGAGAAGCAACCATCAATGATCAGCTGACTGTTGGCAAAATTCCACATTTCTCTGTTGCAAATCCAGTCGAATCGATAGCTCATTATTTCTCGTAAGAGTGCATCTGGTAGAGAATTTGGAATATATCTTTGGTATCATCACATCGTAAATGTGAACAATATTTCCAGCTCAGAAAAAGAGTGAATCTCTCGATGGAATCCTCGATCGATCAGTATCAGTCGGGGAATGCGATACCCTGTATAGTCACTCACCGCATACATCACATTTTTTGCTGCTATTTACAGCTTGCGACATACGCCTCAAAATAAACTGATGTCAATTCAGTTGACCGTTCAATGTAACAAATGAGAAGCTCTTGACTTTGAGCTTTTAATTGCCTTCCATTAGAGCAATCAAATACAATAGCGTTCCATACGACTTTCAAGAGAGTCACTCCCATTTAAATGCCGTTACGTTGGTAATGAAAATATAAACCGGTGAACACTTGAAATGCACCCATAAGAATATTTCGACTCGAATTCGAAGTAGCTCGCTTCAGGATTTAATATATCATTGTTTATAGTTATATGTTATTCATTATTGTTATATGTTTTCGTTATAAATATCAACTGTGAAATTTTCAATTTCAGTGTTGAAGGCAGCATACCCAATGATCATATTATCAGCATTATTTAATATGAAACAACATCGTGAAAAAATTGGACTGAAGAAATATCTTCTATCAGACAACTGCATAAAATGAAAGAAAAATGCAACCAGGATAATAGGAAAATAGGAATGACCGATTATGGAATGAAATACAGAGTGTTCAATAAGGAAACAACAACTAGTAACCATATGATCATTCTGTTTAGTACGGACACTGTATTATTTCTAAATTCTAAAAAAGCCAAAATTGAAAGGAGGGACAGAAAAATATCAAAAGAATTGTCATACCACAAAACTCAATTCAAGTCATCTTATGTCGACTACAAGTGACATTTACTGTCTTCTTAAGATTATTGCTATAACGGTTACAAATGGTCGAAATTCATGCCATACAAACATATTTTTTCATCAGATCACTATCATATTTTCAAAACGGGTTCCCAGAGAAAAGCAATTTGTTGAAAATCCATTTGAAAAGTGTTCCTCATTGATGTTTTGGTCCTCGCTCGTTGTTACTCTCGTCTCACCGTTCAATATGTAGGAGAATAAATACGAATACGGAGTGTGAGGTATATCGTGGTCAAGACGAACTGGATCGAAGTTCAATTCGATGTGAATTCAGATGGGACATTCCAGTTGAATTATGCATCATCTACCGACCGTGTGTCGTCGTATGTTTGAATAATTTCATTCGGACTCGTACGGAATAATTTCATGTGAACTTGTATAGTATTCGCTTCTCTCATTATACATGGGTTCGATTTGCATTACACTTGTTGTCATTTCCTGAAGTCATCACTGAACTCATAGGTCTTCGTTCTTAGATATCCAATATCGATACTGTTCAAAGGGACTGGTTGTACTTTTTTGTTCATTTTGATTCATTTGGAAATTGGAAATTTATTTTTTTTTTGTGATGCAAACATACTCAAATTTACTGATATTTCATCTATACTTTTACCTATGATTGAATGCTAGCAGTAGGCCGACCCTGGCCTACGTGAGCAGCTACCTATACCGCACTCCTCTGACACCTCAGGTACAGTCGGTACAGGTACAGGTACATTCGGTCGTTTCAAAGTCGCAACAAATCCGCCATGTTTAGATCAAAATTCGAATATTTGGATTTCATATTGAATATATGATGAGTACGATTTTATTTAGTTTTCGTTGATTTTTCTGGACGCTTATGTGAATATCGCTTGAAAAGGTTTGTAAGGTTATTACATTCTATTCCTTCTACCTACGTTTACGAACTTTCAAATGAGTGATATGAATATGATATGATAATTTAATGATGTACCATCTTTGTCAGAAAAAAAGCACATTTGAATATTATGTCGAAAGAAGTCACAAAATTTCTGAGAAGGTTAGACATGATATCGTAAAAATGATTTTGCTGGAATTTGATTTGATATGATTTTGTCAAACCATTTGACACATGCAAAGAGATTTGGTTTTATTGAGAGACGATATTTCAGATTGTCACAAATTGGTTTAAAATTTCTATTAAAAGTTCATTTTTCACCTCAAATTAGTGTTTCACCATGAAGCTAGATTTGAAAATAAAAACATTAAAAATAATTTTCCAACAATTTTTCATATGGAGTATGTATAAAAAATGCAGAGTTTTCTGTTCTGAAGAAAATAAATCATGATTGATATTCGAGAATGGAACATCCTATATTTTGTTCTATGGCACGGATTTCGTTTGAAAAGGATAAGTAGAATTATCATCTTGGAAAATAAATGCATGGTATCTCATTCACTTCAGATATTTCGATTTTGAGCTATTCCCAGTCCTATGCACTCCACCATAACATTATTAACCTGACTAAACAGTCTGGTTACGCCACACGCATTGATATAAGGCATACCGATCCGAAAATTTGCATTCTGATGGAAACAGCGGCGGCGACGAGAGATCCCCAAGGGGGTGCCTGTCCCCACAGACCGCAAACGAGGAGGCGTGTGCACAAAAAATAAAATACCGCTAGTTTTACGTCGGAAATTGAAAATGCGACGTGACTGTGTTGGCCGGAAAATTGGACAGAATACGAAAAGACCAGACTGATTTTCATTATACAGATGAACATATATATGAATAATTCCAGGAACATAGGGAGAATATGAATGAGGAATGTCAACTTCATGTAGGTCATATAGGATTTTTCGATATTCCTGGAAACTAGAGTCAGAGTTGGAAGGATGGAGGAATTTCATGAAAAAGGGATTTGGATCACGCATGCAATGCAAGGTTAGAAAATAAAACCAAATCTCTTCACCTGGATACCGTAGGAGTCATTAGTTCTCCTGAAGAGGGCGCTATTATTCGACTGAATTTATGGTGGCAAAACTGAAAACAGTGAGAACTGCAGTCCTACCAAACTTGCAATAAAACAAAGTTGAAACATAATTAGACTTTTGTGTATCTAATTGTTGGATTTTTGATGAAATCATGATGGAAAGATTCGAATGAGTGAAATCAAAACATTTGTAAGACACCATGGAATTCGAAACGCAATTTTTCGTATAATAATGGCGCCATCTCCAGGAAAACCCGCGACTCCTACATCACTTGGAGGTAAAGCGAATTGGGGTTTAAACAATCAGTGCATTGACTATTCTAATTTCATTATGAATATCACATCTTTGGATACGCCACTGTTCCCTTGAGAGTCCGGCTGTCGTACGAACGGTCACAAAGGAAATACCTGTAGATTCGGAATATGTGGCTGGCTTTCGGAATGCTGTCGCTAAACTCAGATATGTACGAGAACAGAGAATCTCTCTACGGGCGTGGATTCATTCTGCGCCTTGGGAGGATTCACGACTGCTTATTTAACTCACTCACCATTTTCTCAGATTTATATCGGCTTAATCAAGTGCTCAAGTGTCTCTTTCTAGCGCTCGATGTAGTCTTTAAAGGGATCAGCAACGATTCTAGGTCACAGGCGTGCCTTACTAGAGCAGGATAATATCCAATATCAAGAGTTTTTAGTAAATAAAGTACCGTGTAGCACACGCTGTTGACTGCGCTAATAATAAATGGTGATCACCTGAGAAAGCAGAGAAACGAATGATGTGTTAGTATGGCATCAAAAGAAGCGCCTGCAAAATTTCACAGCAATCCCACTGAATTTACGGAGTTTTTGGATTGTAGTGGAATCCCGAAAACATGCCATTGGGTAGCAAAGCAGTTTCCATTTCAATGCACTCTAACCCACGTGATCTGTCGGTGTTGCCAACTGTATCGGAAAGAATAAGTTGCAAGATCCAAGCATCAAAATGATGGGAAGTCGACCACGCAATTGGTAACAAGAACAATTTTTTTGCCCGAAAATCCCATGAATTCAACTACTTTACTTGATATTCTATAATTATCCTCGTTCATTGAGCATATTATCGTTGTTCGATAAAAAAAATATATATCTTGAGCTGGCAACAGATGTTTAGTTTATTGTCATATGCGTCGGAATCAGTAGCTTGGGACTACAACATTATTGAGTGAATCAGCGTGCATATCAATCAAGAATTCAAAATATGTCGAATCATCAAACATATTAAGATGGAAAACTGTGATTATGATGCACTAGGTAATGAAAATTGAATGCATTCTCTCCATGATATCGAGTTCAAATAAAAGTAGGTACTTCGGGAGGTATCGATCAAACTATAGTTCAATTGTGACGTACGACAGGTGACAGTTGAAGTATGACCGGTGACATATGACGTATGGCAGGTGACATTTGACGTATGACAGGTGACATTCGATGTACCAGAGATGGCGTTTGAGATGACATATGACATTTGAGAGATGCCTTTTGACGTATAGCGTGAAACGTGCCGTATGACGTCGTGGCGGACATCTTGATTCAAAACCAAATATAGACTAGTGGATTGATCTTTCCATTTATTCAAACGTGATTCAAATCAATAAAATAATTTCAACTGACGCAATAATATGAGTCATATTATCGATAACATGTTCTCATTAGTCAGATAATTTCTACTGTGGTAGCTGTGACAGGCCGGAGAAAAAATGCTCTGATCAATTGCTGCAGCATTGAAACACGTCCTAGGATACAGACCGCCTCCATTACTTTTTTATCGCTATACGTTTCGATGTGTTCCACTCGATGTTAAGTGTTCCTACGTAGCCAGAAGGCCGAAGTAATTACTTCCAAGTTGTTCCAGTGGCATTGCTCGAAATCGACGAAGCGTAGTGCCCCAAACACCGAAAATCCTGTTTCAGGATGTAGACACCTATCACGATAGGTCGAGTTGCATCAGAGATGAAAAAATGTACGTTGTGTTGAAATAATGTGGGACTTTCTTATAGCGTGTTCGTAGAAACTAAACACGTTACTCATCATGCAATATTTCTTTCAACAATTTACATTTGAATGAAAGGATGCTCTTTCTGTAATGAAAAATATAACTCGGCCAATAATTTATTACGCTGTGTTATCAGAATCATCCCGAATAAGGCTAACCCTTTTTTGTATCAAATCTTTCAAATTCAGGTCAAGGATCATTTTTTTCTTGTACTAATAAGCACAAAACTGAGTTTATTTATTTCGATAATTTTTCTTGATTATTTACCTATGAGATGCCCAAGATGTTTTATTTCTGAATAGTTTTGAAATTGTGATTACCATAAAATGTACGAGGGCTTACCAACTAGGCAACTAATGAGTGATTTACCTGAAACAAAAAAAAAACAATCTTAAATACTAATACTAGAGAAAACAGTATAAAGAGAAAATTTCAATTTTTATTCGTTGAGGGAAAATCGAGGGGAAAAATCGACAAGTGTCACTCTTTGTGTTTCAGCATCATGCAGCTAACATGAATTATTTTATTGGTATCAATGACAAACATCCTATAGGAATTTCACACTGAGAAAAGAGAAGACACATGAAGAACTCACAGATCATAAAATTATTGATAACCAATTAATAGATTCGAACTTCACTCAGATGATAAGTCATTCACTTGAACTACTGAGAATACCGAGAACTCATTAGTTAATGCTAATATTCAAGTGTAAAAATGAAACAAATAACAATTTGAGGCTAAGAGGCAAAACTTCAGTAGACCTTAGAATATTGATAAATTAATTCGGCATTATGATTTATTTTCTGTTCTGTTCATGCGAAATCTTCCAAGATCAAACGAGCAAATGAAAACCTCATTCGAAACATTAATCGCCCGACAATAAATCAAAGTAAAGTGCGATGAATTATAAGGGAGTCATAAACCTGAGCCCATAAGGAAACTCCCGAGTACCTTTAATGGTTTTCCTATATTACCTCAGCTTAGACACAATCGGGAATTTGTACACGCCAGGTGAACATTTCCTTTAATTCTGTCTGGGTACGTTATTTGGTTAAATGCCTTTTGCACGATATCATGGCGTGGGAGCTTACTGAAGATTATCCCAGCTACAAATCCAGACATCGGATCCCCGAAGCAAAATTACCCAAAACGTTCCTGGATGCTCGGCCGAATTGTATCTTCCAAACACGCAAATCTCTGAGACATACAAGGAGGTTTGACTCGAAACGTTTTCAGAGCCGTCCTAGCTTTGACCAATCATTTTCACTCGTATTATGTCACCTTCTGATCTGATAAATTGAGCTGACACACGAATTTAATCAACTCTGCATCCAAATGTTTTCTCCTTTCATTGATACTGGAAAAGATATCACAAGCACATTGTTGTGCTAAGATGTATTCCTGTCAATTCAAGGATATAATATGATGATTGTATTATTTTTATTATTGATTTTATTTGTATATTGTACTTGTTTCATAAGAGGTTACAGTGTAATTTATACAGGGTGGCCCAATGAGAACGAAACAAGGTATGCATTTTACTGAGAGATCAAGGAACTGACATTGGATAGGACAGGATTTAATAAAACACACTCCTTACTAAAATGAAAACCTCGATAGAAACCATCCACAGGACGGACAACTAACTCGGAAACAATGCCAATAGATTCCGATGGTGCAGAATCTGGACAAGTAATAAGCTGTGGGGTTACAAGTTTGACGACCCTTCTGTGAAGTTTCGCAAGTTTCCTGAGAAATTCATTACACGTGAAAGTGACTTCTGAGCTATAGGCCACGACATAATTATGAGAGCTTGTTGGGCAAGTTCCGGATGTAACACTAGAAGTTCTGATTAGAGATTAGAATTTGTTAATTTTTCCGCGTATTCTCATGAAGAATCTCGATTTTTTTTTCACTCTTCACAAACTCTCTTTTTACAGCACTCTAAGTGCTGCAAGTTGATGTATGTTTCCCAATTATCGCACCAAGATATCACTTTGAAACAATCGTGGAACATGAGCTTTGTCTGATGATTCTTTTGGATTCAAAAACACTATTTCATGAGGTAATAAATGATATGAAACAGTTGAGAATAGTAAGCTACCTCTGATATCTGATTCGTAATTGAAATAAAATATGATGAAAATATGAAAAAACAAACAGTAAAACCACACATAATCTCATGGAATATACCAATATTTGTCGACGACACTGAGAAATCTTGAAACACAAAATAATATCTGTTTTTCATCGATCTGTGGCAGTTCCTGCGAATTTGGTTGGAAAATAGGCTGACAGTTTTTGCACTTTTCACAGTTTCGCCCATACCATGTCATGTTTATCAAAGTTGGCGAATATCAAGAGATTTGAAAACAGGATTAGTATAAAATGAGTAGTTCTATAGCTATTAGTTCAGTACATCAATGGAACCGGTCAGAAAAATCGGATATATTACTCGAGAAATACAAAAAAAAAACTAGACAATGAAGAAATATTCCGACGTCGCCCCTCTCGAGACGCCCATGGGACTATGCCAGATAGATCGAGATATCTCGGAGATACAGAAACATGCAATTCGATCGCTTGGCACATATCACACACTCCCGGGATTTCAATCAGAGTGAGTAGATTCAAATGAATTGCAATTTCACACTTCCCATCTAGAAGTGAAACACGAAAGGGCCTTTCAGGAAATAAATCCCCGCGCCCTTAACTTTTCGGCACGATACAGGGGATACTTATCGAATATTGTTGATTTGACAGTTTTGTGCAATGTCTAAATGTTTCAAACGGTCTTACGAAAACAATATTTACCAGAACAAAAACATTTCCTGGTCATTAACAGAAGTTGAAAAAAATTCTGACTATGTCAAAAAGTGCCCCCTAGTGAGCAGTGGCGGATTTACCGGTACGCTTAGGAGGGATGCTGTTTAGTAAAATGAAAAAACTAATAAAATAATGTTTCCTCTCGAAACGTGCAGCCATCAATAACTGCCAAGTTTTGTTTTTGTTTGTATTGAACAAAAAAAGTAGTAGCTATTTGGTATTAAAAATTGGAGTGAGGGGAAGGACCCCCAATAATATCAAGCGTGAGCATATATGATGTTTCAAATTCCAGAAACGAAGTAATAAAAACAAAGGAGAACAGGCATGTACCACGAGTCTATGTCACCCGGTATACTTTCATAAACAAAATATACCAAGCACCCAGTATGAAGGAGTTTGAAAAAAATAAATAAATGCTTATCCATTACCTTTTGCATAAGAGATTTTTCTTTGTCTGCTATGGTTTTTTAGATGGAGGGATATAGAAGATCCTATTTCGAACACCCGGTACATACTTTCGTTCAACTCGTTCAACCTGCGTAGTGGTGTAAAGCTGTAAAAATCTCAACAGGAAATGAGATGAAATGCATCATTTTGTATGGATAATAAATATAACGGGAGTGTTGAAAAGCATGGAACAATGATATGTTTTATGTTCTTTCCGAAGTAAATGTGTTTGTCTACATTGTATATAAGGTTCATTTTGTTTTCTTTTGCCGCATTCGGTCTGGCGATGTTCAATTTCTTTCAATTCGAGTTGTCACGACAAAAACGAACACTTCTTCGCAAGCATCAATTACCCAATATATACGAGGATGATAATAATTGATGGCAATTATTGTCCAGACATGTTGTTCATTGTGTGTGTGTGAATTATAGTTTTGCATCTCCACGGATAACTCAAGTCAACTGCGTGTGAGAAAAATTCCAGTCTCACTATTGTTCCCTTCTCTGATGATTCTCACAGAATTGAAAACGGAGATGTGATTAAATGTTGAGGATAATGTAACATCTTGAATGAATCATTTTTTCTAGTTCTAGATGCTATCCATATTTTCTTGCGGCATGAAAAAGGTCAATGAACTTTTCATTTTTCTTGGTAAGCAAAGCAGAACGTGTACGACAATATTTTTTTCTCAAATGCACCACGTAATTCAACTACCGCCGACGGAGAATTAGATTTTCCCGGATTTTCCGAATCTACGGAGAGTACAATTATTCATTTCATAATTACATAACCCAGTGAAAACATTATCAAATATACTCAGCAAATATGGACCATTCTCCGGAATATTCGAAATTAATCAAGTTCGAATCTCTCGAGAGTTATATAGTTCTATGGGTGTTTCTGTTATAATAACTATGATATAACATGATGAACAAGAATATGGGTAGTGGTTTTATCAGGTACAAGGCGATTCACCATAAATGCAAAAGAGCTTTTGACACACTTTTTCAGCAAGATTGTATACACCATATTGAAATACAGGGTATCGTAAATGAACAATCTAAAACGAGATCCATAAGGTGGTAATTGAAGAATTGAAGAAAAACGATGGATTGTATCTAAAATCGTCTCCAGGTGAATACCTACTTTAGGAATTTTTTTCGATGGCAGCAAGTCAGTGTCAGTGTGATAATATTGTGTCGAAGAGTTACATAAATATCTCGGTTATACAATAATAATAATGCATTTATCTTTATATTATTAATTAGTTAGGTCAGGCCTCGGTTCGTCTATCGATGTGTTCGATACGATAACCTTTTGAAATCTATAAAAGCGTTTGAGACTAATTTGGGCATGATATTGATAATATACTATAATGGAGAATCAGTACAATGAACTTCGTTCCTCGCGGAAAATATGTTATTAGGGGGTGACTTTTCGCGTGATGTCTGTCGGGTGTCGTGACAGAATACAAGGTATTCCCAAAATAAACTGAATAATCAGATGAAACTTCTCTATATCTATAGCTGGTCGCAAACGTCAAAATTAACGACTCTTGGATCCTCTACACCCCTTCAGCGGTTTTCTGGATCTGTGACACTTTTAATTCTAGCTGAAATTGCGAACTTCCAGAAGTACCTAAACTTCTGTACACCAAATCTCATTTTTTTTCATCTGTCGACAACACGGAAGGGAAATTTGTAATGTTCGAGGAACATCGTGTTAGCCAGCGGTGGGATTTTGGGAGAGAAGGGCGGTGTTGGAATATCAAGGAGGTCGAAGATTATTTTTTGGAATTCCAAAAAAAATACAAGGACGTTCTCTCTCTTTGAAATAAAACGTTTTTGAAATTCAGCGGTTTTGATTCGAATTTGAAAACTCCCAACCTTTTCGGCTTCAATTCGAAGAAATTTGAGGGAAATAATCTGAATTCAAATGATAATGATGAGAGTCAAGGAAAAATTTCAATAATTCATGTCAGGATAATATCTGTGAGTGCCATATTTTTGTTAATTTCTACAGAAGAGTCGGTTATCACTTTTCTTCGAGCTTTTCCTGTAAAAATGGAGAATAGCTCCTGAGGAAAAACAACATAGGGTCCATGAGCAAAAATAAATCTGATAAAACATAAAAATTTGAAAATTTGTCATTATTTTTTTTTAATCTCCGGAAATCCTTAAGTTTTTGCTCTGAATATTGACATTGACTTGATGAGGGAAGGCGCAGATGTAAAAAACCGCTATTTTCCACCATAAAAATGCCAGCCTTTCACAAAAACAATTATATTTTTCATTAAACACTATAAACTGACCGAGAAGTTTCTCTGCTTTCCCACATAAAACCGACGGCACAGATTCCTCTTGGATATTTCACGGTTCATAAACACTCATTGGCGTACCAAGTACGGGGCACAGGGGCATGGCCCCCCCTGTAATTTCTATAGTGACTCTCTCAGTTCCAAAATCAATCTGTGAAAATTGGTAAAAGTTTTTCCAATATAAAGTTCTATTCTCAGTCCTATTTTAATTGTAAAAGAAACATTTATAATGAATTTTCCGAGGAATGGTGTTACTGGGAATTAGATAAAACTATATTCAATAATTGTCGAGAATTTAGTCTGAAAGAAAAAAATATTGCCGCACGGGGTGGCTCTGCTTCAATATTAAGCACCTCGATAGTCACCTTGACAAATATTTTCGAAAAATCATGATACGCCACTGATTTTTGATTTTTATGAATTTTTTCCGATTGAGCATCTGAAAATACAACTTTTCGTCTCCTATTTTTTTTTTCGTACCTTCCTTAGTTTTTGAGAAAAAAAAATGAAATTAAGCAATTGTTAATGCAATTCAGTGGAATTTATCTATTTTTTCCCAAAAACTAGGCAAGATACGAAAGAATTTCGAGAGACACAATACGAAAATGTCAATATCAACGCGACAAATAATTCCAAATTACAACAAAATTGAGAAAAAAAAAAGAATATTCGAGATTTTTACAAAAACTCATTTTTTTTATTCAACCCCTTGTATCTTGACAATAAAGCAGAAACGTAAAGAAAGAAGTTTATACAAAATTATTGTTCTACACATTCTAAATTTTTACTATTTATTATTTTTCCTTCATTCCGATTTCGTGTATGAAAAAGATATTTGAAATTGTGTTAATAACGGCATTTCCATGAAAAAGATATTAGTTATGTTTATTGAATATGATTATATTTGTTGCTGAAAAGCTTTCGATACAAGTTCGAGAACGTGAGCAGGTTTCCCTTCGGGTTTTTTCTGGCTCAGAATTTCATTAGGTATCACAAAGCTCACCTTTCAGGGTTATTTCATATTTAATGGCGGATTCGATACGATCGATATATCGGTAACATAATTTACGCGTGAATGGGACTTTTCGTGCGACCCGAACAAGAATTTGGTCGGGTTGATTTTCAATCAAGTTCGGGGAAATTAAAACTTTTCACTGGCTCCGAATCCTTATTGAATTTTATTTCATGTGGCGCAAATAAGGATCACTTATTACTTTCAGTGCAAAAATTTGAAATGTAAATATCGTAAATATTTTCAAAGTTCTCTTGAAATGACACAAAATTTCATAAATGTGGCTATTTAGCGCGATTTTAAAAAATCTCATGGACTCCAGAGATTTCTGCAGTTTACCCAATGAATTTCAGGAAATTTTCGGGAACTCCAGTTGTTCATAAACCAGAATTGTACCATCGTTTACCAAGGAATTCTAAGAAATTTTAAGGAATTCCAAAGAATTCAGAGATTCTTTTGACATTAACAGGAATTTAAAATAAATCTAGTCGTTTGTGGAGCTGAATTAAACCCGAGATTAAACCGCGTTCAATACGTTGAGGAAATCCAAAGAATTCCAAGAAATTTAGAAAAAATTCAAGGAGATTAAGGAGTTCCAGGAAATTCCAAGAAATTCATAGAAATTCCTGTTGTTTCACAGACAGAACCTTGAAGAAGTCCTACTACTTATATATTATATACTACTTATTATAATACGAATTTCAGGTACTATCAACTAATGAAATACAACGTGTATGTTTACTTTAAAATGAGGTCATGGCGTCAGAATATATTTGATCCAATTTTCATTACCCCGTGGAGATATCTATGATAGAAACACCTACGACGTGATACGAGTATACTCAGCAAATATACATCAGCAAGATGAAATGTTGATAAAGCAAACAAACATCTCTAAGTGAGTGTCGACTCCTACTCTATAATAATCATTATTGTTTATACGACAGATGGAAATAAACGAAGTGGATTATTTACCACCGAATAAATAAACTAGAAGCTTGGTGCTAAATGCACCTCAATCGGGATATCGATTAATAAAATAAATTCTTCACAAAACTGGCGATCTGTTTATAAATAGACTATGCCTAGTGGAGGGAGATGTAGATTGATGAGATTGAAGGTCAGGTCAGGTGTTTCTGTATAAAATAATACCCATCACATTAATCATGCCCGGTGTCAGATTTATCGATTTTCTGAAATTATGGAATGTTATCAGGAGATATATATCAACAAACGCGCTGGACTTATCTTCTCTGTCCGATTTGTGAAGAGATACATTGCGGAAATCACATCCGCAAAAGGATAAAATATTAAATAATCAACATGGGAAAGACCTTGAAAAACTTGCACTGGGTTAGAAATAAGAAGAATAATTTCGTATAGGAAGAAACAGAAACAATTCTATAACAAAGATATCAAAACGTCAAGGAATAATATCGAAATTCAAAAAAACAATAACGGCTAGCATCAATCAAGTATTGAAAACATGAGCAAAACTTTCGTAGATCAACAAAATTCGAAACAAAATAGCGAAGGAATATTTTCAACCAGAATGAATACTACATTTAAGAGTGAATAAAAATTGAGCCAATTAGGTACGAAAAAAAGACCTATCTGGGCTGAAATTTCCGCATCTAAACTACTGATAGGTAATATCAATTTATTCACTTAATAAAGACTGATTGCTGAATAGGTATCTAATAACTAACATACCCAACCATGAAATTCTTAGAAATAATCCTAGAAAAAAATTATAAACAAGCGAATAAAAATCCATAAAAAATGTAGGTATGTGAACTTTTGTACTGGAGGTGATTTGATAAAACATTCAGTATCAATACATTGAGCATTGCATCAAACATTACATTATACTTATAAAAGATGGAAATGATAAGAAGCTTCATGACAGTCGGTATTTCTGTTCACGTGGATTATGCAACTCTTCAGCTTGAACCGTTCTCTCAAGGTAACTGAAATGCTAATTCATGCCATCGACTTCAATGCAGACAGAGAAAGGCTATTAAAAGTCGGACTGAAATTATCATTTCTTCGACAAAGAAACGAGTGATCGTTTATCGAACATAACCTTATAGTCTAACGAACTTACCTGCAATCGAAAACGGTAATATACACAGCAACAATATCAAGTTTAAAAGCCATTTATTCCAACAGAGCATCCGTTCCTCGCCCATGCCGATGGATATTCTTTGTTTACACTGAACCATAGCTGAAGTTTCACCTTTACATCACTTTTGAAGCAGAAAATTCAACTGTAAAACTCATTTTTAACTGGGAAACTATCCACTTGCACGGCCAACTGCATTTTCGAAACTGACACGAAGTTGGAAATAGTTTTTAGGTAGTTCTTCAGATCGTGACACCTGTGGATGCTGCTGTGACTGTAAGAGCTATTACTCTTACAGCTTCTAAGATTTATCAGCTTCACATGCTTTTCTCACAAACGTATATTCACTATTACTCTATTTGTCTAGCCTATTACAATATAATTTTTACGATTTGAAGTCGCGTAGCCCGAGAAGCGTCAACGGAACCGAGCACGTCGAAGCAGCCGCGAATGCAAGTTTCGAGTTTCCGAGATCGTAAAATGCATGTTTTCGGTTGAAAGTTTACACGCATGCGCTGTGAGGCGCTTCAGGTAGCGGTTGTTTGCATCTATCATTGCGGCATCTTACGGACAGGTACAGGTACTAAGCCGCGTGGCATGCACGTGAACGGAGTGGGAAAACAAGACAGGGGCGGACTGATGAAAATTCGGAGAGCAAAAAGTACGATGTACCTGAACTATGTAATTTGTTTCATAGCACATAATTCCAATTGATTGCCTATTCGCTGCAGTATATTTTACGGGAAATTATCAGATATCTCAGTTGTTCACCTCGACTTCGATTAAAATTTCAATATCATAAATGAATAATGTATAGTAGTGTATATATCAATATGAGGAATGCAAGAATAGATGTTTGAACCGCAGGGTTGACAACGAATTTTACAAGACACCTTTTAAATTATACATTTGGAATTTATATGAGATCTTACTCATGTTTGGTAGATGAGTTGGCACAGCTTAAGGGGCCAAAAAAACATATAACGACGATGATTATCATTCCATAGATAAGGAACTTTTTTTTCAGCAAATAACCATCTAGAACTTCTATTCGCCAGTGCAGATAATGAGATTTGAGAATGAAATCTGGTTTGAGCATCTAAGATACTACGACGAGGATAAAAATTTACTTTTGGAATATCTTATTCAGCACCTCATCTGCTCTTTACCTGATACTATACGTAATTTGTATTCATATGCCAGTGGATATTTTTTTCATTGAAACTTACACTGCCAAAACATTCAAAAGCAAATCACTGTTATTGTTATCAGCGGCGTCGATATTTAATATTACGATTTTGAATAATTCTATACAGAAATAAACAAATCAATTTTATATTTTTGAAAATATATTCCACGTTCAAGATACATATTGTAGATCCTTTTTATGTAATATTCAAGTACACAGGAAATATTTCTATACTCACAAATTTCAAAGGTGGCTACATAATTCTCTGAAACTGTATATATCGTTTCACTAGATATTTCGTGGTTGCATCTTTGTCAAATTCAAATATGATATCCACTCAGTTTTTTCAGACACAATTTTCAATGGAAGCCTTCATATATTTTGTAAGTTGACTGAAGCTTGGAATATCCTTTCTTATGACAGACGTTATTTATTTTCGAAGTGGCGGTGTAGAAATTATTCTTTCAATACAATAATGCCACAATCGCAATTTGACATCATTTCAGTTTGTCGCAAAATGTATTTCTCCATTAATGTGACATCTACTTTAAAAATAATTTTCTCTAGAACGCAAACCAAAATACTGTCGAATAATTTTCCTGTAAAATTCAAACCAAATTTTTAATGTACAGATTTTGCATACTAGCATCACAAATTTCAAGCTTTATCTATATACAAATTTTACATTGAAAATGTTCAACTTGTTCCTACTACCAGAAGATCATGTTCAAGACAATTATGCCTCATTTCAAGTATTCAAAATTAAGATAATCCACGATGATAAATGTTAAAAATGATGGCTAATGATATTCTATCCTATTAATAGATTTGTTTGGGAAAAACGGAGCTGAGAATAAACATTAATAACCAGTGGTTACTAACACTATGTCAGCACGGGTCTACCAACTTTATATTCCTGTGTGCATCAAGAAATTCTGCATTGAAAACAGAACTCTCAAATATCACAGGGTAGCAATAAACTGACATCAACACAATATTTGAGTCTTGACTACAGTACTCTAGTCAATATGCTAAATTAAATGAAAACAATTTTTTTTTAATAAAGTGTATTCTTAAATAACTTTACATTAGAAGAAAAATCCAAGGATTTTGCCTCCAAGATGTTTTCTCCTAGCTTCTTCATGGTCCATGATACCTCCACTTGTGGTCAATACTACATACCTGGAAGAGAGAAAAATCATAAAATCAATATTGTGGTTAAAAATATGAGAAAAATTCTTTCAACTTCAATTTTTGTCATAACAAAACCACTTTTTAAAAATCAATTAATTTGATGTTTCATTCAAAAATGTGTGATTACAAAAGAGTTACAGATGATGGCTAATGATATTATATATTATTTGTCATGTTATATGGATTTGTCTGGGAAAAACGGAGCTGAGAATAAATGTTAATAGCCAGATAATGAAACGAATCATTATAGTGGTTACTAATACTATGTCAGCACGGGTCTACCAACTTTATATTCCTGTGTGCATCAAGAAATTCTGCATTGAGAGCAGACTTCTCAAATATCACAGGCTAACAATAAACACAAATGTACTTGAATGGGATAAAATTTGATAATCCTGTAGTGGCTTTTCTTCAATGGAATATTTGATATGACTAGAGCCTATTTTATCAACAGTATATTCAAAATGGCTCTCTGCCATGCTCTTATTGTTATGACAATAGAAAACAATAACTACGACCTCATGATAGAGACACACACAAAGAGAACAAGAGCATGCAGTGCATGCACAAAGGCCTTGCCTAGACAGTCAAGATGAAATTAGGAACCTTTCAGACACACTTATGATAGAGAATCACAGATTATGAAAATAATAAACTTACCCAAACTGTCGAGAAGGTAACAGATTATTTGTCCACTTTTCTATGTGTGTAATTGGTACATCAAATCTTGGAGAAATAACTCCACATTTGTTCAATCTTCCAGTCAAATTAACAACAATCTTTCCGCTCCTGTGGTCGTCAACAATCTCAAACTCGCCAATGTATCCATGCTTCATCATCACAGTCAAGAACTTGACTACTACTTTGGAACATGGTCGGATGAGGACCTGCCTCTTTCCACGTTTTTCAGCATTGTTAATGGATTTGAGAGCATCGCTCAATACATTCATACGCACCATGTCTGTGGAAGAACAGGAAAATATTATAATACAAATCCAATGGAATCACCAGCTGAATGGAGCTGTACAAGTTAGGTTAAGTATCACTA
The DNA here is from genome assembly GCA_963576655.1 of Gastrophysa polygoni. Lineage (NCBI taxonomy): Eukaryota > Metazoa > Arthropoda > Insecta > Coleoptera > Chrysomelidae > Gastrophysa > Gastrophysa polygoni. Next base: position 23,127,491 of record OY755090.1, on the reverse strand, counting down.
GATCAAAGCTTCAAAACATTCGACCCGTAAGGATCGGACATAAAGAAGATATGACAACAATATGATGCACTAGCTTATCGAATAGTTCAGCACTTTCAAAATAAATTGAATATTGAAACACTTATGCGGTTTGGAAGTTGGGCACTATATTTTTCTCATTATTATAAATACAGGCACCAAATCCTTCAAGCATACGCACAAAAAGTGGAACTACTTGAATTATCGAAGAAAACTATGCAATTTTCATGTACGGATGGCGAAATAATATCTTAAATTACCTAGGATTTATTTAATGTTTATTTCAGAACCTTTCACGTTCGCTAAACATCGAAAAAAAGATGGCAGTCAGTGTTGCCACTTCTGAAGAAAGATTTATCGAATGACAAAATCCCTACCTCTCTCAAGGACCTCCTCCGACGTGTTCCATGCTATAAAGTTCGCCAATGTCTACCTTTTATTATTACATTTGAAAACAAAAGATAGAAAATTGACATTGACAACGTCATTCCTTTGTAGAAAACAGTCCACAAACTCCATTCCTTAGAAGTTGGTTAAAACTTTGACGTTTAAGATGACATCACGACTTTCGACGTCATAAGCACTTACCAACATTGCAATAATTAATTATATATCATTACCACATTGATGTAATATTGATGTTTATTACATCAATATTACCACCGTAGAGAAGACTTCTCTACGGTGCCATTACCAATATTACCATTACCAATCATAACTCATTATGTATTTATTTTCTTGTATCATGCTCATTACTCATTAGGTAATCTATTGAATAAGTTCTCTCTGAATTACGTTTGTTTTGCTCACGTATGTAAAATATATCATAAAAATAATAATTATTTATCAAATGCTCCTGTTTTCATACAATCATCAATGCATCTATGTTTAGACCATTTTTATCACAATTCTGTGCGGGAGTCTTACTTTGAAAAAAAATCATCCTAGGAGACATTTGCGTAGGTCAAAGGCTGTAGTGGCAAAGAGGCATTCCGTTTCACTTTTACATACATAATATAAATGAAGAATTTATTGACGATTCATAAATTATTACAATAGAAGAATATAGTTATTAATTTTAAATTTTTCACACCACTTCAGTATCACGTGACTCATATTGACATTTGTCATATTTTTTTTTGACACAAGTGAGAAGTGGGTAGGATCTTCTGTAAAAGTGATAATATTTGTAAATAAATGATCGAGTATCAAAATCAATGCATTGGTACAACAGTGATATATATTAAATTCGTTATGTGAATCGATTGTGTGCGTTTGAAAGCGATGCACTCGTGAGAAAATTCCAAGAGGACCAAAGTTACAAAGGTAAACACCTCTTTTTACACTATTTATGTACTTTGAATGGTGGAATTACATTGTCAACAACCTTTCCTAATACCTCATTATTCAATGTGATCAGTTATCAGGTTGCTAGAAATCCATAGTTAATTATTGGCGTAAATGTTAGGTAATCTCTAATATAACCTCACTTTTTCAGGAAAATGGTTGTGAAGTCTACACCAAAACGTTCCGTACGTATTCTGTTAGTAGGCGACAGCGGGGTTGGAAAAACTTCTCTAATTCTATCACTGGTTAGTGAGGAATTTCCAGAAAATGTTCCTCCAAAGGCAGAAGAAATTACAATACCAGCAGATGTTACTCCAGAACAAGTCCCAACAAATATTGTGGATTTTTCAACTTCAGAACAAACTGACATTGAATTGAATGAGCAAATTCGAAGGGCGAGTGTTGTGTGCATTGTGTATGCTGTCGATGATGATGATTCTATAGATAGAATAACATCACATTGGATGCCACTAATAAGACAGATTCATCCTGACACGCCATGTCCAGTTGTATTAGTTGGAAATAAAATTGATCTTGTGGAGTATTCCACTATCAATGTGAGTTTTGAAGTGATGAAATTCTATAGTTAACTGTTCTGATTCATTGAATTTTGATTTTAGGGAATATTTGATATAATGGAAGAATTTTCTGAGATTGAAACCTGCATAGAATGTTCTGCCAAAACTTTGAAAAATATTTCAGAAATGTTCTACTATGCACAGAAGGCTGTACTTCATCCTACATCTCCAATATATTCTGTAGAAAAAGCAGATGTAAGTACAAACAGAATCAAATGGTTTTTTTTCATTGATTAACAAAACTGAATATCTTCCAAATTATCCTCCAATTGGCTTTTGTAAATTATTTATTAATTATGCACCCTACATACTGAATGTAGTAGTCCACCTAGTACAAGGTACAGGGTATTTTATAGAACTTAAAAATGGGAGAAATTGTTGGGTCAAAGTTTAATATGTATATTTTATCCTATTCTCATTGTCGAGATTTTCAGCAATGAAGGTGAAACATTTTTATTTCCACAGCTAACAGAGGCATGCAAGAAAGCCCTGATAAGAATCTTCAAAATCTGTGACATAGACTGTGATGGCCTCCTCAATGACATTGAACTGAACAATTTTCAAAGCCGCTGTTTCAATGCCCCTTTACAACCACAAGTTTTGGATGATGTTAAGGCAGTGTTGAGAAAAAATTTGGAAGATGGAGTGTGCCAGAATTGTGTTACTCTGAAAGGATTTCTGTATCTGCACAGTTTGTTCATACAAAGAGGTAGAAATGAAACTACTTGGACAGTTTTGAGGAAGTTTGGCTATAATGATAATTTGAATATGTCCAAAGAATACTTATTTCCCAGGTGAGAAACAGATTTGAAATGAAATATTTCAATTCTTTTTTTGTATTGAATCTAGTGAAATTCAATATATAATTCTTCAACATAGAAATGAACAAAATATTCTGAATATTGGAATAAAAAAGGAAAGTTTAAAACAAATTCACTGCCCTAAATACTTTGGTATTGGGATCAATGAAAAATTGACATGGAACAAACATACAAATATTCTCAAAGAAAAAAATTCACCCATTGTTGGTGCCTCAAGAAGATGTCCAAAAGTCAGTGCATATACTCACAGTTATTCAATCAATATGCTTAAAATTCCATACCATCATCGCTAAAAAAAGTAGAAATCAAATTTTGTATGCATATGAAATTTTCAAATTCATAATCATCGTACCAGACAATATGGCTTGTTTCATCTTGATGCAGCAAATTCAGAAATTGGACAAATAAATAAGCTTTTCCATCAAATATGAATATGCATATTGTTTATTATAATGCATTGAATCTTCAGTTCATAGTTTTTATCATTTTTGATGAGAAAGATAACAATAATGTGTATCAATAAAACCTATGACAGTTTCAAGTTTGTGTATGAGTTATAGTCATATATATATATATATATATATATCATATATAGTCATATATTTATCTTGTATCTTTAAGAAATTTTTTATCATGAAATTAGTAAGCTTATCTCAAATAAAGGTTAAGTACAGCTGTTCATACGTTTTATGTGCAACATCTGATGCTTGGTTATTTTGAGGATTTCTACTATTTGATATCATCAATGAATTTAGGCAGGTCTCAATGATATTTCTCTATGCAAGATGGGACAAAATTTTATGTGATGCATTTCAAAATTTTTGTTTGAAACCATTCAACAATAAACAATATATACAGGGTATATCTTCATGAGTTAACGTGATCTATTTATAGAAGACTTAAAATAGCATGATTCCTAAAATTTGTAAAGACGTTTCAATAGGACACCCTGTATTTCACCAAATTTTTGGGTTCCTCTCATGATTCTGATTCAGATTCATCTATTATGCATATCCTCTACTTATTCGTACTTACTTATTCATTCAATTGTTGATATACATGTAACCGTTAATTTACAATTCTTTGAATAAATTTATTTATTTATCTACTCAAAATGAACCGTAGGTTGAACGGATCCCTAACCATTATGACAACCACTAAATAATTCACAGGGTGCGCAGAAAGTGGGTCCAGAAAATGAATGCAAAATACTGAAAATCTGAAAACCTCATTTTGCTTTGCAATCAACCGTAGTAATTATTTTATTGCTCGCTTTATTTATATATGATATTCTCAGTATAGATTTCGGACATCGTCAATAAGATTTTTATATATATATATATATATACTCTGTTTCAGTTTGAAGGTACCGGCAGGTGCAACCACGGAACTGTCCCACAAGGGCCACCAGTTCCTCTCTCACCTCTTCGAGCGCCACGATAAGGACCGCGACAGGGCTCTGGCGCCCCCCGAAATGGAGGAGGTATTGTATTCGTTCATATCGATGTCGAACTCCAAGGTGGACTTTGTGCTTTTTCCTCCTAAAAAAGAACTTAGGAGCGAGATTACTCCTTTATCTTCACGAATAGTTTTTCAACAATCGCAGTTCCGTTATCTACGGGTCCGAAATACTGGTTGTGAATTTTTTCAGATTTTTAAAAGAATAATTAGGAATTTCCAATTTTCCACGATCCGATAATCCGGTTATTTGTACCTTGGATTTTCAGACATGTACGAAATTTTTTATTTTTTGGTTGAATTTTTCGAAATCTGAATAAAAATTGGACGAGGAATCCGACCGTCTGCCGGAAAATTTCATATGATTTACCGTTACAGAGATATCGAGCTCCAAAGTTGGAAGTATGCTTTTTCAGGCTAAAAACGCGCATCGGCGAGAAATATCCACTATACCTTCGGAAAAAAGCGCCTCGATCGAATCCAAAGTCGTGCTGAGATATCGTGCTCTAAAGTGGAATTTCTATGTTCCCAGCCTGAAAAATCAATCAGGAGATTACTTCTTTATCTTCAATTAATTCTTCTCAATCGCAGTTCGGTTATCTACGTGTTGTGAATTTCTTCAGATTTGAAAAAAAAAATAATTAGGAAATTCGAATTTTCCGAGATACGATGAGATACTTGATGAGAAGTTACTCTTTGATCAGCTTCTTAAAACCTACACCAAACATTCTCAAATGGAGGAAATACTAGACAACATTAGTGATGTCTGCAGTAGTAACTTCTGTATATCGAAATGAATGAAACAAAGTATCAAGTAATTGCTCCTTTTTTTTTATCTGACAACAACTTTAAGAATTATGAATTATTATGAAGTAAATGCTATAATTTTTTGAAGTGAAAACTACAAAATGAGGTATTTACTCTAAGTACAGGTGATTACTCATTTTGATTATACCACCCAATTTCGGGCAGATCATAAATCTAGTCTTACTACAAATATATTTGAAAAATCATAATAACATTTTTGGAAACGAGAAGAGAAAATCCAAGAATACTGTAAAAATAATATTGTAGGTGTTCGGGACGTGCCCCACTCCAGCGTGGGGCCCCGACGTGGCAGCCATGGTGCCTACAAACGACAAGGGATGGATCACCTACCAGGGGTACATGTGCCAATGGGCGTTGATGACCTTGGTGGATTTGCCGAGGACGTTCGAATATCTGGCCTATTTGGGGTACAACGTCTACGAGAACGAGTGCCAGACGACTGCCGTGCAAGGTTAGTGGCACTTCACAATTGTTTTGTCAATGCGATTCGCGATTTGGAAAGATTCAATTTGACATCATGAACCAGCGTCGAGAACTTTTCAAGTTGGTAGAATGATACCAAACCATGCAGTTTGACATGACAGTTGATGACATTTTGGAATTTATCTCATTGTGGTATTCATTCGGTATGCACATCTTTTGGTTGATAATTATGAATCATATCTTTCGTAAATTCATTGGCAAATGTACCATTTCTATATTTTCTTCAAAGCCAAATTTGATGATACAAAAAAAAAATTATTCTATGAACAATGCATAGTAATGAAAATGCCACATCTCCTTAAACTCAACATGTACTTTCCAAACTTGAATTATCTTTTTTGTACATGAGTTGTTGGATAGAAGAAGCAACGTGATATCTCATGTAATGTATTTCAAGTTGATTTCAAAATTTTGTTAGGTTAGCGAGAGATAGAAACTAAGAACGAATATCGGGTCATATCATTTCTTGAATAACAAATTATTTCAATAATTATAAGGGCGTTTTGTATTAAATTGACAAACTGCATTGGTACCAATAATAATAGTAATCATAACTTTGTTCAGAATATTTACAAAACATAAATTTCTAATGAACAATCGAAAAAATCTTACGAGGTAAATATCTTGTAGTAAGAACTTGAAAAATAATTCATGCATAGTGAAATACAAGATTTGAAGCATCATCATTTCTTTTATCAACAGACATTGTGACATTTTTACATCGAGCAACAGAATTTGTACTCATTATTACTGAAAATTGTTCAATACAGGATTGAATGAAAGCCCTGTATTTGATAAACTGTTTCTTATTTCAGTAACTCGAGAGAAGAAATTGGATATGGCGAGGAAACAATCTAGTCGAAATGTATATCAGTGCCATGTTATCGGCCCTTCGGGCTCTGGAAAATCGACCTTTTGTCGGAGTTTCATCAAGTCAAGCAACGATGTGAGTAACCGAAATTTTTCGAGAAATAAAAATCGAAACGGGCATATCAATCAATCAGATTTTAATTTCATATTTAAATATGGAAAACATAATAATTATAACCTAGAGAATATTAAGTATGGACTACCCTAAGGTTCTGATTTAGGGCCGACCTGTTCTTGATAATTATTAATTAAATATCGTCTTTAGAATTGAAAGGGGATTCAAAATTATTTGCAGAAGATTATTTGCATTGATATACTTCTCGAAAAATGCGCATATTGATCATCAGAGAAGAAAACTGAATTCAATCACAGCGATATTATTTAAAGTCCGAGATGTTATTCCTATGAGATACTTGAAAAATAGTTACTTTTGTTAAAAGTCACAATATTTAATATTTATCTGGGGGAGTATCAAATGTATTTTCAATTTGAATTTTCTAGAACCAACTGATTTATTGCATTTGGTTTAACTATATAGACTCGAAATTTGTTGCTTTTTTATTTTGTCAAGAACTAATTAAAAATATCAAACATGAATTTCATTGAATTTAACAGAATAGAATATCATGAAACACGACATTTAAATTTATTGATTACAAATCTTTATGAATCAAATATTGGCAAACAATCAACTCTTCTCAATGGAATTATTTTATACAACGCACGCCAAATGAATTGAAGAACTGAAGCAAGAAGATTTAAAATTGGATTATTATGCATTTGTTATGTATATGTATTCATTCCATATATCTATGTTATAAACAGTAATGTTTTTTGGGAAGGTATTTACTTGTTAATTTTTGTTTTTAAATTTTGTGTCCCTCAAAAAAATTTTATGTTTCTCGGGATTAATGAATGTTATTATTATTAAATTACACCTGGGGACAATTATAGTGAACCGACGTCCGAATTCGTGTTTCAGCAGAAAACTATTCACGTGGAGAAAACCGGCACTCCGAATTGCACGGTGAACGTCGTGCAGGTGTACGGCCAAGAAAAAGTGATGGTCTTGAGGGACATCAACCTGAGGAACGTATCCGATCCTCTTCTGCCGCACGAGGTCCAGTGCGACGTGGCCTGTCTGGTTTACGACGTCAGCAATGAGAAATCTTTCGAATACATAGCGAGAATTTACATTGTAAGTTGTATTCATGAAATCGCATCGCAACTAGTTTATTCCTACGATCACGTTTGAAAACAGCGCTCTTATATTCACTAAAAATAAGCAATGAAAATATTCCCAGAACTGTCGATTCGTGATTTGTTCAGTATAATATTTTGTTGCAGAAATATTTCGCGGAGAGTAAAATTCCGGTACTGATAGTCGGCTGCAAAGATGATATGGAAGAGGTGAAGCAGGATTATCTTTTGCAGCCAGATAATTTTTGCCAAAAATACAAAATATTACCATTACAGAAATTTAGCATTAAGTCTCCACATCGGAAGGATGTATTCGTCAAGTTGGCCACCATGGCGACATTTCCGTGAGTACATTTTTTTTTTTATTTTGGTATAAATGTAGGTGATTGTAGAATTTACTGTTACACAAAAATTCTTAGTTCATCTGTCAAAGTATGTTTTTTTTATATATTGTTGAAATGATACTAATTACAAATATTTTTCTCAGTCGGTTTCAAGCAGCTTGGATTTTGTTTCATAAACACAGGTTTGTGATTTCAACTGATATTGATAGTTCATTGTCACAACTTGTTGAAATTCGAAAAAATAGGGATATTTTGATCAGAATATTTGAATAAAATTTGGGAATTGACATGACAGTCAATCGGTAATCGAATTTTTAATTAATAAGTCAGAAAGTTCCAAAAATTATTAGCGCTCATGTATTATTTTTAAATAATTCTCATCACGAATCGCTCTTCACTAAGCTACTTTTATGTACATCTGTTTAGACAGGGTGTCCCGAAATTATTCTTCATTATCTTAACGAGACTTTCTACCGAAACTAATAAGAAAAGTTCATGTAAACCTACGACTCCTGAGTGAGATACTGCCTTTTGAATGGTAGGTCCTGAAGATGTTTTTTTCTTGTATATTTACGAACCGCATCAAGATAACATGATTAAATTGTACGAGGTGGCTATTTTATTGATGCTGAATGAAAGAAGAAAAATAGTTTAGAAATTTCAATATCATTCTGAACCAACAACTTAGTCAGTGTGTCCAATTTAATTTCCCTTATTTTAGTGCTTTTTGAACATATATTTCATCTTTTTCTCGACCAGAGAAGCTTCCGGTGAAATAGTGCCCGCTGATTTCGAAACATTCTGTATTTTTAACTTCCTGTTTTTCTGGTTGTTGACATTCAACCTATATATAATGAATATATTTTTTTGGTGTCTTACGCTTTGAGCCATGCTTGTTTGTTTGTTCAGTCCAATGTTATTTAGTTTATATTCATTTTCAACACTCATATTCAATTTCTGTTGAGTTCATTTCAACAGGCGAGCTCTGTCTGTTGAACTGTTGATTTTGCAAGAAAATGTGAAATCAAATTGATTGATGGATGTTCAGCTTTCCACAATCTTCATATTGGGTGATTTTTTTTACAAATCACTCAACAGCCAGTCGACGGCAGAAAACAATTGGTAAATCAGTCAATTCATAAAAAAAATACGGAAAATGTCGGAAAATGAGTTGAGTTTATGAGTGACCCATTTGATGTATCGAGAAATGTAGTTGCATGTATCGAATTTCTTTCTGTGAGAGGACTTCAACTGTGTCATTTTTTATTTTCCAGTCCTTTGCGACGTATGGTTCATGCATTACTTGTCCGACCTCAGCCAAGCGAGTGGTTAGATCATTTCTACAGGTTGCTACTATTTCGAATTCTAAGAATGTTGCATCATTTATTTAGTCATTTGGTCGTGTTGAGTACCTATCTGAAATCTAACAGCTTCATTACTAATCATTTTCTTGTTTTTGTCACTAAAATATTCATCAAAGGAAAAACGAACCTCATCGAAGTGTATATAGCTTGTGTGTGTTTTTTCATCAGTCAAAATGTGTTGTTGATTTGTAATACTGATTATTTATTTTTCCTAAGATACATATTTAGTTGTTCATTTTTCCAGAAAATCCTGTAGAGTCTGAAAAAAGTATACAGGGTGTCCGAAACAATCCGATTTGAACAAACTTTCCTCAGTTCGAAGTTGCGTAGTTTGGACGCTAGATGGCTCTGAAATTACAATTTTCAAATCGTTTTTGCTTCATAACTTTGAAACGGCTCTTGAGATTCTACTCAAATTCGGTACGTAGCCATATAGCATTATGGGACAATAAAACCCATATGATAATCACTAAGAATACTATTCCATCGACGAAAACTTGATTTTTTCAGTAGATAAACATCTAAAACTTGTACGACAATGGAAATAATTTGAATTCCGTAAATTTGATCACTTATTAAAAAAAAACATTTTGTCGGACACCCTGTCATTTATGATGATGAAAATTTGTACAGATTTGATTCGAGTGATCCTTATTCAGAATCCATCATTATTTTTTTGGAAAAATGATGAAATTTGGGTCCATAAATGATCGTAGTTGGCCACGATTACACCCCAAAAATAAAAGCAACCTCTTGTTGGATGAAAAATTGGAATACCTACCCTATAAGAAAGTTCTTTGAAATCTATAAAATAATTGAGGTGTCTTAAAATGGACACACGTACATTATATAGTAGTAAATGTTTTTATTTTTGAAAGTTATTGTATGAAGAAATTTCAATGGAATTTTGTTATAATCAGTGTTCTCAGAATGTTAGTGTCGAAAACTATTGAAAAAAATTCATTGAGGGAATTGTAACAAATTATCAACACGTTCTGATTAGACTTGCATGAGCTTTTGCATATTATTCGAATCATCCTATCACAGTTTATAAAGCAAAATGTGTTTCCTGCAGAAACTTCAGGGAGTTTGGTGTGATTGCTGCGGATTCAACGGTGTGGTGGAAGGCAGGACTGAGCTTGGCAGCAATTACAGCGTTGGGAATAATAGTCGCGAAAGTATTAAATACATCAGACAAAGTTAGATAGATGAAATGTATAAATCAATATTCAATATATTAGTGCTTTTTTAATGTACTTAATTTTTAACAACTATTATCTTGTATAGAAATTTCGGTGGTTCAATTGATGAACTAGAATAGAATATACCTTGAGAATATTTATGTTTCTTCCACGTTTTCATCAAGTGCTACTAAAACAGATTTTTGAATCCATGTAAGGCAAGATTTAACTTTTTGTAAAAATCAATGCCAGTTATCAGAATTTACCAGCAATCTGTATGTACGCTATAGTCGAATTGAAAATTTACTTAGAATGAAGGTTCATGAAAGTTCTTGGTGTATTTGATATTTTTTATGAGAAAATAATATGAAAACCAATAATAGTGTTCCTCGAAAATTACTTCTAATTCATGAATATTTGTTTTGTAATCAAATTCTCGATTCTCGATGAGACATTTTTGGAATTGGTCAAAAAATAGAAGCTTTATTGGGTTGGAGTGGTGTTTTGAAAATGCATTAATTAGTCACATGATAAAAAATAGAGGTGGTTCCATATGAAATGGTTGACACTGTATGATCTCTATTTTATAAAATTTTATACCAATGTTGTAGGATTGAGAGTATTTTGAAATGAACAATGGAACCTTGAATGAAAAAAAAGTTCATTCATTTAAAATGCTTAACAGCTGTGGAATAAGAGCAGAAAACTCAAGATACATTCAACATTTTCAGGAATCAGCTCATTGGTGAGTATTTCAAATTGTTATCATCATTATTATTATCCCAAGAAATATTACTATATATATATATATACAACGGATATTTGAAATAAATACAAACACATAAATAACAATCTATGAAAGAAAATATAAAAATTATGATGATGTTAACAAAACAGCAATAACATACAAATTATATATAATCAATGAAACACACAATTGAAACATCAATTCATTTAATTACTGAATTCTATTTCAGAATGAGGTTCTGTGCAATTATTTTTGGAGGCTAATTTTGAATCTAATTTTGGTTCTAGAAAATTCAAATTCAAAATGCATATGATTTTATTTTATAAATTATGAGTAGCTTCAAATGTCTAATATTGAAAATTCACTTTCTCAGATATATATTGAATATTGTGAATTTGAACATTCAGTTCAGTTCACTCAAGCTCATCAGCAACATATCATCAAATCCTCATCATTTTCATTAATTTCAATTCTACCACAGAACACATACCTGTATTCAATATTCATTGAGTCCAATTTCTTAGCAATTTGCTTATCTGATTCAGCAGCATTTTCATCATTATCATCTGCATACCCAATTTCAACTTCTGCCAACGTTTTGAAACCACTGAAATCTAGTGATTCATAAACAGCATTGTCAAATAGGAAAGACTGGAGTGCTGGTAATTGTTGAAATATTTGGTAGTTGATTTTTGAACTTGTTTCATTATGATGAAATGAAAGTCTTTCAAGTTTATCTAGATTTAGAATACAATTTGAATCAAACTCATTCATCTTATTATCTCTTATATTCAACCCTGTTAGAGTGTCGAGACCATCAAAGCAATCTATAGCAAACTTATTGATTTCTGAGTAATTGAAAGAAAGACATTCAAGATTGTGTAAACCTGAAAACATGACCTTTTCAATAATATCAAAAGTGCAATGCTCAAATGAAAGAGTGCTTAGATTCATCAGGTTACTGAAGATATCACCAACGCCACTGAAATGGAAGTTTGAAATCGACAAATTCTTTATGTTCTCAGTCCCCTGAAATATATCTTTTTCAAATGGAAATTCACTATCTATGAAATCCAGAGTTTTGAGTTTTGCCAATGATGCAAAGGCAACTGGTGAACAGCTTCGTATTTTACAACCTTTCATAGATATGTACTCCACACATGGAAAAAAATTGAAAGTAGTAGAGTCTATTACACCTGAAAATGAAAATTTATATAGACATTCTATCAAATTTGGAAAATGTGGGAATGCTGCTACCTGAACAGTTCTTCATGTCTAACCAAGTACATTCCTCCAAAGGTTCTTCTTTCATAAATGGTTTGATTGGTTCTCCTGCTTCCAATACAAAGTTATCATAATGTAAATGAAATTCAGATGCTCCATAATAAACTGATGGTGACTCATCCTTCTCCATTTCTGGTCAAATTTGAGAAACTCGCGGTCACAAACTAACTATTTCTCCACTTAATAAGAAAGTTCAGTATTCCCGAAATTTCCTGCTTTTATAATATGTAAAATTTGAATACCAAGTTTTGGATTTCTTATTTGAAATATTTACGTATGTTCAATGTTCAGTGGAAATGGCAAGTGACGTGAAAGGAGAGGTTAAACCACCCAGTCGGTACCAACGTTGCCAAGTGTTTCCATGATCAATCTAAAGATAAGTCAGCGAGCATGAGATCCGACGTAATACTTAACCATGGTCCCTCTGGAAGGTACATACTGTGATGTAATTAAAATCATTTCTGGCTCCTTAACATAGGTGACAATAGAGACACTGTATATCTTTAAACATAGAAAGCTTCGAGGTGGCGATACCGCAAGGAAATCGACAACATAATGAATGAGCAAGTTTCGAAAATCTTATCTTGAGATGCCGACAGACAGATGACCTTCAACTCCAATGTCTATTGGCGTACTAGCTAGGACTCTGTAAAAAAGAAAAGGTGTTGCTAACACTAGGCGATTCACAACGATGCATTTCGCTTCCACGTTCCTTATTTATTATCCGACCTCTGGTAATGGTATCAATTAAGCTACGAGGTCTCAATAAGTTACTTCGTATTACCCCATTCAAGGTTCAGTGGTTGAGTTCACTTGGCAATGTTGGTACCGTATGAGGCGGTTCAGCCACAGAACAATAACTTGATCTTATGAGGTTCCGCCCCTCGTTGACGGGATTGTCGATTCTGAAATGTCAGGAGCCGTCAAAAGTCAAAACAGTCAATGTCAGAATGCCACTGTTCCGACGATCGTTGCATCGCATCTTCGCATCTCGTTTTTATGATGTCAATGAATATTATTTCTGAGTGCTGGAAAACGTTCAGAATAATCGTAAATTGATGTGAATCTTTCAAGTTTAACTTCTGCATTTCGGGTGGATGGACGGTTTCTGAGAGAGTGAAATTTGAAATGGTTTGTGTATATAAACACTCGATTTTAATTAATCCCGTCGGTTGGTGACCAGTGGGGAGAAGCCTATGTGAAGCTTGTTTTGTAAATGGCATTTTTGACAACAAGAGCATAATAGAAGTTAACTAAATGTACTTTTCACATAATATTTCCAGTTTATTATGGAAAATTGAGTGTTTTCTAGGAGTCTTTAGTGGTGGAAGTGGTTTATTTACGTCGACGTATTTACTGATCTACAAATAGGTTATGTTTCCAACTTTCATTAGCATCCTAGGTGTGTTTATTATGATTGATATAAACTTTTCTATTCAAAAGTGTTTGCTTAGCGGATATTCTCACGAATTTTTTATTTCAAGATATTCAGTCATGGTGGGAGGTACCAAGCATCGCTCACTTTTGTTCACTCTTTCGAACATCATTTAATCTTTTGGATTTTGATATTGAGGTAAGAACAAATACATAGCATTTCCACGTTCATTGTGAGCTGAAGAGAAACTTAATCATCTTTATTAACAAATTCACGATGCATTTCTAATATTGATTGACAAAGTGGAAATTGTTTAAGTGACTAAAAATATAATACTTAGTACCAACCAAGAACAAATTCTTCTAGTAGATCATATACACATACAAGAAGTTTGGTCAGTTATTATTATTTGGAGCTGCATAATAGATATCCTTTCGAAAATCAAATGTTCTGGAAATTTCTCATTAACATTAGAATACTGAGAGTGGTTTGCTGATCAAAAAGTACTTCTCAAAGTAAATCTAATTAAATTGAAGGTTTTTTCAGGACCTTGAAGAGGCCCTTCTCACAGACGGTACAGAAGAGAGTTCTTGGCTCCAGGAACTTATAGTCAGGCTTTTGAGTGGTTGTCTGCCTAGCAATGAAATCTCAACGTTCAATTATCAGATGTTCTTGAGGCGTCTCTTCAGGCAGAAGTGTCAAGAACATGATCGTTATAACCCCTTCAACACTGACATAGACTTTCAGTTGCTGCCCCTCAGAACAAAGGTTGATATATTACATGCCCTTTGTGATTTTCGCTTGGATGCTGATGATGTGTTTGATTTGTTGAAGAACCTAGAAGCTGATAGCCTTCGAGTGGAACCTCTAGGTAAACATTGCTGTGGTAAATGGTAAAGAAAATTCCAATCATTGCCATGCATTTTCCAATGTTTCTGTGGGTATTGTGAGCCTAGATGGGTTGTTGACTTTTTCAGGATATGACGGTAATGAATCAGCTTATTGGTACTTCTATGGTACTAGGTTGTATAGAGAGGACTATACCACAAAAAACAACAAGAAAAAATCAGTTTGGCAAGTTATATGTTTCACAGAAGACGACTGGTTTCAATTGACGAAAAAGTTTAAATTTTCTGCCAATAAAGTTGAGAGACAGTTACATCATACACTGAGCGAAAACTTTCTGCCAGAATTGCCTAGGCTGTTCAAGGAAAAAGAGAATCTTGCTAGGAAACGGCTGCTGGAGAATCAACCCAGGAGGACTTCAGACCGTTTGCGTGAATTGGTTAGTACTCATCATCATGGTGAGCATTTTTGTTTTTGGTGGCTATTTTTGATATCAACCAATCCCTGGAAAATAATGGAAATGGAACTAACAGGATAAAATGATAATATATCACACTTTGCCTAGATATTAGATAGCTGTAGTATTAAGTTGTATCTCATCCAGTTTTGTTGTGATTTCAAAGGAGGAAATATTTTGCTCAGAAGCTACACAGGTGTTCTACACTGAGGTGCATGTTGAATTGATTGAAATGTTTTTATTATATTATTTCTATAAATAAATAATATCAAGTTATGTGTATATCTCTGATATAATAGGATTTGAAATCTGAAATATTCATGATAGGTATATCAACACATATTGTGCTAAAATTGAAATACTGAATTATTTTTTGATAACCCCACAAATAATCCCTGCAGTTTGGGTGAAAATATATATAGAAAATCCTTGAACCAAATCAAATTTGCCCTGCTCATTGATGTAACTTTCAATCATAGAAACAACTTTTCATGTGAGGTTCTGAATTTTCAGAAGTGTGATACTGATAAAGACATTGAGAAAGTTGAGAGGGTTGTGAGAGAGAAAGAAGCAAAGGTGAGACCAGCAGAAGAGACACAAACCAGGCAAAGAGGTTTGGAAAACAACAGAGACAGATCAAAGTCCAGGAATAGGAATAAAAGTGAAGAGGACTCTGCTGCTGAAATTTCTGATGACTATGAAATGGCCGGCTCCAAGAACAAGAAATACAAAAATAGACAAAGGAAAATTTCAAGCAGCTCTACTACTAGCAAAGGTAAGTTAGCTATCTAAGTATAGAAAAAAAAGATTGTGTCTGTGGATATTAGATAATCAAATTTGGCAGTTTATTGAAGTTGAGGGGGGCAATTTGGCTAGAATTCTCAAGATGGTGCAATTATATCGGAAGTGGATGTCCATATGTTATGTGGTAGTTGATGTGCCAATTTGCTTATTTCAAATAGGTAACCATATATAATTATTTAATTTACATGTAATGTAAGCTGTCCTATACCTATACCTAAATCTAAACATTCTTGACATATCATTTTGAATTTTATTTCAAAAATGATGCTTGCAGGCCTGAACAAAACTATCAGTTTTTCCTATACGAAAGCTTTTTTGTTCAGTTGGAGTTGTTTAACTTGTGGAAGGGGATCTAGCTCAGTGGACTGCGTTGATATTCTGATAATAAATAGATACAGGGTGAACAAAAACTAACATTGAATATTAAATTGAAAGAATCATAATTTGAGATTTTTTTGAAAACCACCCATTTTCATAGTATTATTTTATTTGGCATTTGAAATAAGGGTAACTTCATATGAGATGGTCTGTTCCGAAAATTTGTAGCTTTCAAAAAACTGTAAATTAAATTTGAATTGATTATGGAAATCATGAACCTATAAAACTTGGAATTTACCGGTAAAAGATGGGATTTACCTTAGTTTTTGTTTCTTCGGTTTTCTCCACTATTCCTATCATGCATATTTCTATTTCTGCATAGACTTCCTCTAATTTTGTTGGTTATTCTTCGATTCAATACTTCTTTTTGATATGAAGGCTTCAGCTGTTATGCTAAGATTCTTTCTTCAAACGTGACATTGTGTTTTTCAAAACTTTCCAGGCGAAAAACTTTTACCTGTATATTGTGGAAACCTAAAAAAACCTGTCCAATCAACACGTGTTAGACTTTATCGCCACATTTTATTCATTCTCATTTTAATCACACAATAGTTTTTGTGGTTCCTATTTTTTAAGTTCAAAAAAGTTCAGTGTGATTTTTGTGTCGTATTTTCCCCCTCTCGATTCAGTATTATTTCGTATTAACGTAGGAGTGTTTGTCTCGATTCATTTCAGACGAGAGGAGTTTCAAATCGTCGAAGAGACATAAGAAACGGGAGATTGTCGAAGAGAAGTCTTCGAGTTCCAAACCGACTACCGTCGGTCGACAGACTAACAATTCTCTTTCGGCTGCAACCGGCCAGATTCTCATTCAGCCCATGGCGAATACACCCAAGAAAAAGGTCAAGACATCCCAAATGTAAGTAATAAAAATAAACAATAGTAATTAATAGATACTGTAAATCAATAAATGATGTAATCAATGCTTTCCCTATTAAAATCTGGCAATCTCGTCACAAAATTCAAGATTGAACTGAAGAAATCAATTTAACTCTCTGATTCAACTGTTTATTTTCCATTTGACTCGTATCTTTTTTTTATGCATTCAATGTTATAATTATTATTGTTGATTGGTGTAATCATAATAGGAGAGTACACACGTATCGAATTTCCAACTGGAACCGCCTTCATAATGATCTTCTCATATTTGGCACCTCCTAATTTTGTGATTGAGGATAGCTTAAATTAATGCAGCTAAACTGTCAAAAAAAAATTTAACGAGTTCGTAATTGATAACAAATTATCCAATGACTGGTATTTTATATTAAAAAAGTCATGAAAAATCGAATAGTTATTTTCATTTTGCTATGGCTGTTAAATATGAATTATAAATAGAGAACTGTAGCTGATTTTATCCGATGATTCAATTAAGGAATTTTACAATGATATCAACTTTGTTTGTAAACATTGCAAAGTCAGGAATGTTGTTGGAGATATAATATATTATATATATTTTGCCAATAATTTCATAATACATCAACATATGTTCAAGTTGTAAGATACAGAATGAAGAAAAAATTGAAATTGTCACTAGATCAGTTCTAATGAATATGAAAATCGCGAATTCAATAATTATTTACAAAGCTAGTTTGGTTGAGTACTCTCATTGCTATTATTGCTAATAGTATCAACCAACCGTTGCTTGCTTGTGAACTTTACCATGATAAATTAGTAAGCCTTGATGAAAGTTCCTAGGTAATGTTCCGTATTATATATACATATGTACAGGGTGAGTCAAAAATGTGTACCGAGCTTTTTGGGGGTGATAGTATATTGAAAAATAAGTATAGTTTGATCAATAAACTCATGGCACAAAATGCATATTAAGGGAGATATATCCTTCCGAAGTGGATAAAATTAAAATGATTTCTTATAATATTTTTTCATTACACTCCTACATTTCTCATATTGTTATAAAGGGTGTTTTTAGAAGGTGAGTCATGATCTTTTTGGGACATGTTCTTTCCTTGTATTCATTTTGGTAAAAAAATAGGAATATTTGATGGAGCGAAGAAAATTACATGAAAAAGGTACTCTTATCCAAATACAAAAAATTTATCCGTTTTTGAAATAATTGAGTTTTCGTAGTTACATGATGTCAGCAGATTGATTCATCGCGAAATTCATAGGTAACGATATTTTAGCAGGCCATGAAAAATTCTATTCTTAATTTTGACGTTCATGTCATCAACATTTTTGTAATCAATTTCCTCATGTGGTTTTTCTTCTTAGTTATGTTATTACTGAGATTTTCAACTTAGGTTTTAAGAAATGGCAGGTTATTTGTTCTCTGAACGAACTGAAATGCTTCTAATGCTTGGCAAGTTCTTCGGAAATGCAAATGCTTCCGTAATTCTTCGTAAATTTCATTCTGGTGGCTTTCACCGTCCAGAAGTTAGTAATTATTTCAATTTCATCAACTTCGGAAGGATATAAGTTCATCGATCAAACTATACTTATTTTTCAATGTACTATCACCCCCAAAAAGCTCGGTACACATTTTTGACTCACCCTGCATATAAAATTGTTGTCCTTATTGGAAAACCCTTTACTAATGAAATGTTGCTTAGATTTCGTCAGACCGACGAAGACTTGCAAGTCGGCATGCACAAAATATTGGACTACGTGCAAAACCACGAGGACGCGTGGCCGTTCGCCGATCCGGTGGAGGAGGAATACGCACCGAACTATTATTCGGTGATCCGGAAGCCGATGGACCTGCAGCGGATGGAGGAGAGGCTGGATTCCGGATGCTACAAGAGTTTCTCGAAGTTCCGCGCGGACTTCCAGCTCATCGTCGACAATTGTCGATTGTACAACGGGGCCGAAAACGGTAGGAGCCGGAACTTATAAACACTCCATTCGAATGACAATTCAACTCGTGTATTATAAATCACAAAGTTTTCACTCGAATTCAGCAAAAAATATCCTTCAACTTATGTATAAAAAATTGCATATGCCACAGTGCAATTGCAGCGGCAAAAGTTATCTGCAACTTTTACAGCGTCAAATGTACTAGTAGATTTTTCACTTATTCATATGTTAATCAATTATCGCGGTGATCGACACGATTGGAAGTAAATAGTTTGACATGTTTGTCAACAACTTATTGAATTTGAATTGAATTGTTTGTTTTTCAGCTTTTCATGGGATTTTCTCTCCTCGTTTCTAAAAAATAGAGTAGAAGTTATTAAAAATTATTGCAATATATTTGTAGTATGGACAGATATTGTGATCTGCCCCAAAATGTCATTGCGCTTGAAATTAAACCTTTAGATACCTAAAAGAGAAATTCTCTATTGGTCAGTGACACCTTGTTTTTGAAAAAAATTTTGGAAATACAAATATATTTAATAAGAATAAAACTTCTACTTATCTTGGTGGACGTTTCGGGAACGAATCTGCTCCCGTTCTCAACAATTTTTTTCTTCGTAAAATTTTTCAATGTTTTCGATTTTGACACTGAAAAGTGACAATTTGGTAGACGGAGGAATTCTGGTTACAAGGTGTTTTCATTAATTGATATCAAATTTTCCATTTTCATATTCAACTTTCAGAAGTCTATATACTCTTGGTTTGTGAGTTAATTGACAAACTTCAATTTGATACAATTAGAAATTTTAGTCAATAGTACAATTCATTGATCATATCTATGATATTCATTATTTGCTGGCTGGCAAGAACGATATCTATCGAGAATATCGAAGTATTAAAATGAATGCAAAAAAAATTATTTCAACGCCAACAGGAGTCTGTGGTATCATTTTGTACAGACATTTCAGGGACACCTTGTATATTTTTGAATTGTTCCTGAATCCAGTGCTATATAATGAGTGACTTTCGCGCAAAATTAGAGCTCTGCAATCAAGAAATTAATCTTCTTTTGCAAATTTACGAGGGTACAAACCACCCTGCATTCGTCCATATTTTCCGAAAATTATATGGTGAAATATTTTTTTTTTTTTTCAGAATATACTGAGATGGTGGACAACCTTTTGAAAGTTTTCGAGAAAGCGACTGATAAATATCTGGACCAAATCTCGTCATCCGATGACGAAATCGCTATAGAATCCTCCACTCGAGACATGACTAAAAACAAAACCGGCAAAGAAGCTTTGAGCATTTCTTCCCGAAGAAAACCCATGCTGGCAGCTCAAACCGACAAAAAACGTCACAAATCCATATCGGAGAGGTCTTTGAGTAGTTCTCACAGCGATTCGTACGATTCTGAGTACGAAGAAGAAAATGTGAAGCAAAAAAGTGTGGTGAAGAAGAAGCACGAAAAGACTTTCAAATCGAAGAAAGATAAGGTGGAAGTTACAAAAGGAAAACTCGAAGTGAAGAAAGACAAGGTTGAAGACAAAAAAGATAGGACTGAGGTCAAGAAGGAAAAAGAAAAAAAAGAGAAGTTGGAGGTGAAGAAAGAAAAGATTGAAAGCAAATCAGCGAAGACAGAAAGTAAAAAAGAAAATGTGGAAAGCAAAAGAGAAAAAGATGACTCAAAGAAGGAAAAAAAGAGCAAACACGAAGCGAGGAAAGCTAAAGCTGAGAGTGAAAAGATGGAAAAGGAGATCAGGAGCAAAAAATCGAATAAAAAGTCTAAGAAGAAGATGATGAAGAGGAGTACCAGCAGGAGTCGTATTATGAGTCCTCCGCCCAGTGATAGTCCGCCCCCTTCGTGGCCCCCCTCTAGCCCTGATAGCAGTTTCGAGAGCATTCCGGTGAACGCGAAGAAGCGGGGGTTGAAGGAAATGTCTGAATCTGATGAAAAACCGAAAAGAGGTGAGAAACTAATGGTTTTTTACATTTTATTGACAATGTGAATACTTGAATATAAACAACTGAAGAGAAAAAGAGGAGAATGAAAAATACTGTCTGTAAGATGTTTGAGGAGGTGGTACATTCATTTTTCCAGCTTTTGTGTGGGATATTCTCTCCTCGTTTTTGAAAAATGAAATAGAAGTTATTAAAAATTATTTCAATATATTTGTAGTACAGACAGATTCGGATACCTAAAAGAGAAATTCTTTATTTGTCAGTGACACCTTGTTTTGAAAAAAAAAATGGAAATACAAATATATTTTTGATAAAAATAAAACTTGTACTTATCTTAGGCACGTTTCGGTAAATAATTTGCTCCCGTTCTCAACACAATTCATATACTTTTTGTTTGCAAAATTTTCCAATGCCAAGTTGGAAAAACAACTCAACATTGTTTTCTTTCTTCATTGGAGGAAACTTTCAATTGTACATTGACCTTGTTCCGTAGGTACTCAACAGAAGTATAGCTATTTTGATGACTATTTTGAAGACTTCGAAAACACCATGCATCAAGACAAACGACAAAAAATTGACGAGTCACTCTTGTCGCCCAAACCCAAAGACAAACACAACAAACTAAGAGAAACCATAGAAAAGTTGAAAGCCAAAAGCGAGATGAAACTCAACGATTTTCAATTCGAGCTGGATCATCCGAAAGAAAACAGAGACAAGAACAAGAAATACGAAAAAGAGGACAAGAACAAGTCTAAATCCATCGAGAAAGCCATCGAAAAAGTGCCGGTGAAAGCAGAAATAGAGCTGGACAGTAACAGTACCACCGACAGTATACAGTCGGAGAGTAAGAAAAAAGCGGTGGCTAAAAGCACCACTCCCGTCCACATAACGTCGTCCATCATGGAGGCTCTTAGCGAAGCTACCGAACAGACCTTGAAGGACATAAATAAATGGTTAGATGACACGCCGAAGATAGAATTCAGTTCTGCGAGTAATTCGCCTTCATACACCGGGCTAGAAGAGTTCGAAAACCTGAATAAAATGGACCAAATACCGGGAAAGAAGACTGAAAAACCGCCTGCGAAAAAAGAATCGGGCGTCAAGGATTCCAAGAAGAAGCCGTTCAGAGACCCGTCCAAGTTTTTCAAACGCAGGGAGATTCAGCGCACCATCGACAGGCTACAACCCGGCAAAGGCAAGGGTAATTTGATCTCTAACGTGCAAAATCCGACTAACAAAGTCGACGAAATCTACCCCCTCGGACCTCTTTCGAAACACAAAGATACCAAGAATTCTCTCATAGTGAAAACCGATACGAACGCTCCTAAACTGAGCTTAGGGTCTGTGTTGAACAGTTTCGGTAAGCACAAGTTCGTCGACGACCAAAAAAAGGAAGTCGAAACTAGTCCCGAAGAAGTAACCGAAGTGGAAGTACCCACCACTAAAACTGTTGAAGCCAAACCTGACGAAGAAAGTAAAAGTATCGTCCCAGAGATAACACCAGAAAATAAACATAGTAAACCAGACAAAGAAGCCGTAGTCGAAGATCCAAATGCAGGTGGTGGAGCAACCCCCAACCTCAGCGCTTGGTTCAAAGCTTTCGGGGCTCCCAAAGTTCTCCCGCCGGTTAAAAAACCGGACGACAAACCGGAGGTCAAGCCCGTGGTGGAGAAATCCGAGGAAATCGTCCATAAACCCCTGGAAACACGCAAAGTGCCGCTGCCTATGGCTTCTCCAAACACCGAAATTGTCCCACCTCATGGTCAGCCAATACAAAGACAGCGGAAGGTTAGCACAGGCAGTAGCATGTCTGAAAGGTCTTCCTTCAGTCAAGACATGGATTCACCTAGAGTAGGGATGGACGAAAGAGGGGCATATCCCGCGCCCTACCCCTCCCCTATGCACAGATCTCCCTCGGGAGCATCTCCAGTCATGGCTTCTCCCAGACCAGATATTTCGCCCAAAGCTGCAGCTTATCCCACCATCAACGGACAGATCAGGGTTGGCTTCTATCAGGATACCGTGTCGAACAAGAGCAGTCCCGATAAATCTTGTAGTCCTCGAGAAAACCCCCAGTCGCCTTATCCCCACTATTCGGAACACGTTTACGCGCCTCCTAACACGACCGAGAATGCTTCTTATTATTCCTACGCGAACTCGCCGTATTACACGCACGCTCCCAATTATTCCAGTACGAATCCCACGCCCCCGTATAATCACGAAGGGTCCACCGCTTATTACGACAGCAGCAAGTCGTTGAGTTCAGCCACGCAAAATTACACTGCCAACTCGCCGTTGAGCAATCAATCGTCTCCGGCTCCGCACTCTCCCGTCGTTCATTCCCAACGTTCGCCTAACGTGAACGTCGAGCTGTCGCCGGGAGGCATGTCACCGCACTCTCCAGGCGTCTATTCGCAGCATTCTCCCACTATCCTGCCGCAGAACTCCCCCAGCGTGCATTCCCAACATTCTCCCGGGCTGCAGATCCAGTTGTCTCCGAAGATCCATAATTCTCCTCCCAATTTGATGCAGCAGCCGCTCCACCAACAAAATTCGCCCAATATCGTTCAACAGCTCTCGCCCAATGTTCAACAGCAACAACAACATTCGCCTAGTGTCCAGCAGCAACACTCTCCTAACGTGCAGTCGCTACCTTCTCCCCAGATTCACCATCAGAACTCTCCCAGTATTCAAGTGCAACATTCTCCTAACGTGCAGGCGCAGCCTTCCCCTAACTTCCAGGCGCAGCCTTCCCCTAATTTCCAGGCGCAGCCTTCCCCTAATTTCCAGACGCAGCCTTCCCCTAATTTTCAGACGCAGCCTTCCCCTAACTTCCACGCGCAGCCTTCCCCTAACTTCCACGCGCAGGCTTCCTCCAACTTTCAGTCGCAGCATTCTCCGAATGTTCACCTGCAGCATTCGCCTAGCTCGGCAGATACATTCCAGGTCCAAGAAGAGCAAAATAAGCTGTCTGAGAAGCTGCTGCTGCAGCAACAGCAGCAGCAAGCTTCCAGTGCCATGTTCCACATGAAGAAACGGATGTTCAGCGACAACGAGCTGCTGCAAATCTCCAATCACAAGTACCAGATCGATCCCAAGTTGTCGCAGCAGATCGAGATGAGGAGGAACGCGCAGCTCAACCACCAAGAGGCTTTGCAGGCGCTGGAGAAGAAAGAGAGCAAGCCCTACATCCAGAACATCCCCGATCCCAAGACGTTGAACATGCAGAATTTCGACAAGAGTTGCGCCGCGGTGCGGCAGACCTACGCGGAGCCTTCGACGGGCGATTTGAACTACCCGCTAAACGTGCCGAACGCGAGAGGTTTGGGAGCGGTGCAGCAGCCGAAAATGGACCTGTCCAAGTACATGAACATGGGGTATACCGGTCCCGAGGTGAACTACACGAGGTCGTTGCAGTTCAGCAGGTCGGAGATGAGTTTCACTAATGCTAATGCGCACAAGCAGTCGCTACAAGCGTCCTACGGGGATCCGAATATGGCCCTGCAGCAAATGGGGTATGTACGAATGGATATATATTTTTATTTTTTCGAAAGAGTTCTAATGCAAGTTATTAATATTCATAAAATCGGGTCCGAAGTACCGACCGTTCCGGAAAAATGGGCGTCACAGTGGAAATAGTGCGCTTTCAGCCAAAAAATGCATTTAGGAGCGAGATAACTCCGTTACCGTTGAGAATTATCATTTTTTGATCGCAGATTCGATATTTACAGGTCAGAATTAGTAGTTGTGACTTCTTCCAGATTTTTAAAGAATAATTGGGATTTTGGAAATTTTGAAAATACGATAATCCGGTGAATATGTACCTTGGATTCTCAGACGTACACAAAATTCTTTATTTTTCTATCGAATCTTTTGAAATTTCGCAGTCTAAATGAAAATTGAACGAGAAATCCGACTGAGTGCAGGAAAATTCCGTACAAGTTATCGTTCGGCAGATATTGAGCTCCTAAGTGGAATTTTTGCGTTTTCAGCCAAAAACCGCATTTAGGAGCGAGATTACTCCGTTACCGTAACGAATTATCAATTTTTGATCACAGTTTCGTTATCTAGGGATCAGAATTAGTAGTTGTGACTTCTTTCAGATTTTCAAAGGAATCATTAGGATTTTGGTAATTTCGAAAATACGATAATCCGGTGAATATGTACCTTGGATTCTCAGATATACACAAAATTCTTTATTTTTCTATCGAATCTTTTGAAATTTCGTAGACTTAATGAAAATTGAACGAGGAATCCGACTGTGTGCAGGAAAATTTCGTACAACGTATTGTTCCGCAGATATCGAGCTCCAAAGTGGAATTTTTGCGTATTCAGCCTAAAAAAGCATTAGGATCAAGATTACTCCTTTACGTTCACGAATTTATTTTTTTCGATCGCATATTCGTCATCTACGGCTCGAAATGGGGGCTTGTGATTTTTTTCAGATTTTTAAAAAAATAATTAGGATTTTGGAAATTTCGAAGATATGATATTCTGATGAATATGTTCTTCGAACGAAATTTTCCATTTCCAATCTAAACTTTCGAAATCCTGCATTCTAAATGAAAATTGCACGAGTAGTCCGACCGTGTGCCGGACAATCATGCACGAGTTGAATCGTTACCGGAATAATATACGTTTTTTGTTTTCCGGTCACCAGGTACAAGGGAGCGGAGATGAGCACCGCGCCGTCGAACCCCCAGCAGGCGCACTCGAACACGGACGCGCGCGTCGACACCGTCGACGACCGGCTGCGCGACTCGTCCGGCGTCGGCGCGGCATCGCGCTACGACGCCTCGGCGGACGCCGCGCGCCTGTCGCGCCGGTTCGCCGGCGAGGACCGCGTGATCGCCGGCCTCCAGACGGCCGCCTCCTACTACACCGACAAGGTAGGCGAAGAGATTCGGTTTCCCTAGATTTTTCATTCTCGTTTCTGAAAAATACGATTAGAAATTATAACAGAGATAATTCAACCCTTCATTGCATACCACACAACACCAAACGGTTTGTCGACCGCTTTTTTTTTGAAGTTTGGCGCCGTCGCCGAAATTCCTTCCGACAAATTTGACCACACAAGTTTGATCGACTTATTGCTGATCATTCGAATTGGAGAAAAAAAAACTGCACGGGAATTTTTATGGGAAGTAAATGTCATGTGTGTATTGTCAATAAATTATGATCAAACCAATCTTTAATAATAGGGAAACCATTAATTACCTTATTTTTCAATTCACAGTAATCTTTTGCAGAGTGAAATAGTAATAATGTACGCCTCGATGGACTCATCAACATATTTAATAGATAATTCAGTTCTCCAATAAATATTCTAAATATTTATCTTTCTACGTCGACCAGGGCCTAGACACATAGGTTTTTCAAAATTTATTGTCAATACATTATGATGAAACCAATCTATAATAATAGGGAAACCATTTATTACCTTATTTTTCAATTCACAGTGATCTTTTGCAGAGTAAAATAGTAATAATATACGCCTCGATGGACTCATCAACATATTTAATCGATAATTCAGTTATCAAATAAATATTCTAAATATCTATCTTTGTACATCGACCAGGGCCTGGGAACATAGGTTTTTCATAATGTATTGCCAATAAATTATGATCGAACCAATCTTTAATAATAGGGAACCATTAATTACCTTATTTTTCAATTCACAGTGATCGTTTGCAGAGTAAAATAGTAATAATATACGCCCCGATGGACTCATCAACATATTTAATAGATAAGTCAGTTATCCAATAAATATTCTGAATATCTTTCTTTGTACATCGACCAGGGCCTGGGCACATAGGTTTTTTTCAAAATTTATTGTCAATGAGATATGATGAAACCAATCTTCAATAATAGGGAACCATTAATTACCTTATTTTTCAATTCACAGTGATCGTTTGCAGAGTAAAATAGTAATAATATACGCCCCGATGGACTCATCAACATATTTAATAGATTAGTCAGTTATCCAATAAATATTCTGAATATCTTTCTTTGTACGTCGACCAGGGTCTGGGCACATCGCACCTCTTCAACAAGTCGATGTCCGGTAACGGCGGCGCGACGTTGCCGATGTTCAGCCAGGCGAACATGGCGGCGATGCAGCAGAGCTACAACCAGAGCAACTCGACGGCGATGTTCAACAGACAGATGTCGGAGTTGCAGAATTCGGCCGTCATGCAGAACGAGCTGAAGGCTAGCCAGCAGCAGATGCAGGAGAAGAGGATCAAGAAGCGGAAGAGCAAAGTCGGTGAGTGCAGCGGTAAATGTGAAGATGTCGTTATATCGCCCCAATTTTTTTCGTCCATCTGTCGCGGTTGCGTTACGAAATTGACAAAAAAAACGTAGTCAGTAGCAATTAATTATCAGTTTTTATCAATCTATTTCAATATGTTTAGGCATATGATATAACACATTGGAGAGGCATATATTAACAAGTATTGAAACTATATCACTCTGAAAGTATGCCTTGGCAATTATTAAAAACCTTCCAATTATTCGTCTCAAATTTTCTTTGAAAATTATAAAATTTCATCTGTTGAACAATTGTTTTATAAAATATCAACGATATACATAAAAAAACATAATATGAAACAAAATGCAGCAACATGCCGTTTTTGTAGGAAAAAATACCTACATCTAAGTTGCCATCTCCTTTATAACATTTTTTTTTTGGGCTCAAGAATGAAATGCAATGCTGGTTGATTGAGAATCCACAAATTCGAAAAATCATTTTTCATATCAATTATGCTCTCTATTGCTTTATAATATTGTTATTTATTATTATTATTTATTTTTTTGGGTACACAAAATATGAATATTATGTATGCATATATATTTTGTTTCAAGTATCTATTCAATACTGCATATACTATGCTTATTTAAGATGTAAGTTGGGATTTATTGAAATAAGATATTTTCACGATCAAGTACATAATTATGGACAAGTTTTAAACTTATTTGATTACATTTTTCAGCTTTTCATGGGATTTTCTCTCCTCGTTTCTAAAAAATAGAGTAGAAGTTATTAAAAATTATTTCAATATATTTGTGGTAAGGACAGATTTTGTGATCTGCCCCAAAATGTCACTGCGCTTGAAATTAAACCTTTAGATACCTAAAAGAGAAATTCTCTATTGGTCAGTGACACCTTGTTTTTGAAAAATTTTTGAAATACAAATATATTCAATAAGAATAAAACCTCTACTTATCTTCGTGGACGTTTCGGGAACGTATCTGCTCCCGTTCTCAGCACAATTAAAATATTTTCCTCTTCGCAAAATTTTTCAATATGTTTTCGGTTTTGACACTGACAATTGACAAGTGACAATTTGGTAGACGGAGGAATTCTGGTTACAAAGTGTTTTCATTAATTGATATCGAATTTTCCATTTTCATATTCAAGTTTCAGAAGTGGATGCCAAGTTCTATCTATATCAACTGAACAAGAAGCAATATTATCGTCTCCGTTCAGGAGAATGCAAGCAGACTCTTTGATTTTCCGTTTTTGGTTGTTCTTTTCCTATGATCTTAATATTACCCCAATCAGCTATATGTTGTCCATTTTCAGTAAGGATATGTTCAGCTAATTTTGATTTGTCAGTATATTTTTTCTTTATATCGTTCTTATGATCTTTCATCCTTACTGATAGAGGTCTGCTGGTTTCACCGGAATGATATTTTCCACAAACACATGGTATACTGTATACAATTTTTTGATGATTGTTCTTCATTTTTCGGTTTTTTATGAGTCAAAATCGGTCTCATTGTATTTTCTGTCTTGAACACTGTTTTCACTCGAAACTTGTCACCATGAAAAGCTGAAAAATGAATGTACCACCTACTCGAAGAACTTACAGACAGTATTTATTTGATTACGTTCTCATAAAAAGATATTTTGATTATTATCGTAAAGAGGACATTTAGGAAAAAAAAATGTATGAACCTTGTAGTCTTATTTTTTCGAGTTCTATCTGAACCCGAGAGATTTTCCACATTTGTCATTTATTTGTCATTTAAAATCGAGAATGATATTATTATTAGTATTAATTTTATCGTTTCGGCCGTCAGCTGCGATTGTGAGCCAGCCGGACTCTTCGCAGCCGCAGCAGATGCCCGACTCGACCTCGTCTGCGCAGGGCTTCCAGTCGTACGCGAGCCTGAAGCCGCCGGCGGCGCCCGCCATCGCGCTCAAATCGGCCAGCGTCGTGCCGGGCAGCGCGTTCAACTTCGGCCCGGCGGCCGCCGGGCTCGGCCTCTACGGCGCCGGCGACAAGGACGGCTACGCGAACTTCCTGGGCGCCTCGCCGGCCAATTATTATATGGCGGCGGCGGCGGCGGCCGCCGGACATCATCGAGGCACGCCCGAAGGTGGGTTTCGGCTTTGGAGATTATTTGCAAGAAAAATGTTTCATCGTTCAACTCGCATAACTTGTGAATGTGAATGAAGGCCACTGATTTCCACTTTGGCAAAAGTATTGAAAAAAATATTCAAACATAGAATTGACAGCTTTTTGATTCACAACTATTTTCGAAAATATTTCATTTAATCATCGTTCGTCTTATATCATTTCATGTTTAGTCGTTAAACTCGCATAACTTGTGAATGTTATTTTTCAAACCAGTTTATGAAAGTGGAAATGAAGGTGGAGTTGAAGATTATAGGCCACTGATTTCCACTTTGGCAAAAGTATTGAAAAAAATATTCAAACATAGAATTGACAGCTTTTTGATGCACAACTATTTTCGAAAATATTTCATTTAATCATCGTTCGTCTTATATCATTATGTCCCTATGTTGTATAATCATATACAGGGTGTCCTTGAAAGGTCTTTACAAAAAGCTACCACATATTCTTCAGACCAAAACAATTCGATACAAGCAAACTTACCTCAGTAAAAAGTTGCTTAGTTTGGGCGCTAGACGGCTCTGAAGTTGAAATTTTCAAATCGATTTTGCTTCATAACTTTTGAACGGCTCATGAGATTTTTTTCAAATTTGGTACGTTGGCATAGACTCATCGGGCAATGAAACTCATATCATAATCATAATGAATATCATTCCATGGGCGTAGAACTTGATTTTTTCAGTAAATAAACATCTAAAACTCCTACGCCAATGGAAAAAAATTAGTTTCAATATGAAATCTAAATTATTCAACTCATTCACTACAAAAAAGGTACTCTTGACAAAAGTCGATTCCTCTCATGGTTTCGACAAAATTTTAATTTTAGTGATTTAGAGCATAATTAATAATAAAACGATTAACAGATATTTCATAAAAATTGTTCAAAATGTTCACCATTTTCACGTATACAAAGATTTATACGACGCAATAAGTTGAAATGTACTCTTTGCATAACTTCTTCATCGCCTGTAAGATTATTCGTCGCCTGTTGGATACGTTGCCATAATTGTTCTACAGTATTCACAGGGGTCTTGTAAACCGTAGACTTGAGATAACCCCATACAAAATAATCCATCGGTGTTAAGTCTGGAGAACGTGGTGGCCAATTCACGGGTACATCATTACCTCTACCTATCCATCTGTCTGGGTACTGTTGGTTTAAAAAATTCCTAACATCCACCGAAAAATGTGGTGGAGCTCCATCGTGCATAAACCACATATCTACCCGATGTTGGAGTGGTAAATCTTCCAACAAATTTGGCAACGTATTTCGTAGATGTTGTAAATACATGTCTCCTGTTAATCTTTGTGGAAGTATGACAGGACCAATTATAAAATTTCCTATTATTCCAGCCCAAACGTTGATTTTGAATTCGTGTTGAAAATGTTTATTTTAATGGAATGAGGATTTTCAATTGCATAAACGTGTTCATTATGAAAATTAGTTATTCCTCTTCTCGTGAAACAGGCTTCATCAGTGAACAAAATATTCTTTCCAAAGTTCAGATTCATTTCTCTTTGCAAATTAATGAACCTACAAAACATCAGACGACTTTGTGAATCATGGATTAATAAATCTTGAACTGGCGTCTTGTGGTATGGGTATAATAATTGTTCTCTCAGTACTTCATGAACGGCATTCCTAGAAACTTCTAGTTCATTACTTATCCGTCTAGTACTCAATTCTGGATTTTCTTCAATACGGTCTAAAATTTCTACTTCGACTTCGGGAATCCTTACATAATGCTGTCTTCCATAATCACCAGTTCTAGGAGCAAAATGACCGGTCTCCCGAAGACGTCTCTCAACTGCAGCAAAGGTTGGGTGGCTTGGTACGCGACGATTTGGAAACCTTGCCGAATACACCCTCACACTCTCTCGACCATTTCCTTGACAATATCCGAATACCAATAACATATCGGTGTATTCTTCATTGGTGTATTGTACGGCCATGATAAATCAGAAAAGTCCGATATCAACAATCAACGTCAATAAAACTCGACAAATCAACACAGATGAAACTATGGAAACCAAGAATGTGAATATCACTGTTTTCGAGCAGATAATAATAGTCTTCAGAAAAAAAACCAGTGCTACTTATTTTCAATGGAAATAACCTATGCAAAAAGTACATCTCAACTTTTTGCGTCGTATAAATCTATGTATACGTGAAAATGGTGAACATTTTGAACAATTTTAATGAAATATCTGTTAATCGTTTTATTAATAATTATGCTCTAAATCACTAAAATTAAAATTTTGTCGAAACCATGAGAGGAATCGACTTTTGTCAAGAGTACCTTTTTTGTAGTGAATGAGTTGAATAATTTAGATTTCATATTGAAACTAATTTTTTTCCATTGGCGTAGGAGTTTTAGATGTTTATTTACTGAAAAAATCAAGTTCTACGCCCATGGAATGATATTCATTATGATTATGATATGAGTTTCATTGCCCGATGAGTCTATGCCAACGTACCAAATTTGAAAAAAATCTCATGAGCCGTTCAAAAGTTATGAAGCAAAATCGATTTGAAAATTTCAACTTCAGAGCCGTCTAGCGCCCAAACTAAGCAACTTTTTACTGAGGTAAGTTTGCTTGTATCGAATTGTTTTGGTCTGAAGAATATGTGGTAGCTTTTTGTAAAGACCTTTTAAGGACACCCTGTATAATTGACAAAGTATACAAATGTTGTTAAACTTAGAATTCTGAATTTTTCGACTTCAGGGCTAATCAGCATTCTCTTTCATTTAGAAATATTCTCAAGGTCAAATTTCATAATGAGTTCCATCAGGTTTCCCTATACCTATTTTCAACTGATTCTTTCACTTGATTCTTTTGAATTTTTTTAAAGATGTAGCCTTATTTAGGTATAGGGAAAGTAATAGCGAATCCAATTCTACATGCGACCATTCAATAGATACAGGTTTTCACATTTGAAAAAATGAACTTTCACTTTGAAAGTGATATAATTGGTCATCAAATTTTGGATACCCTGTATGGGCTAGATCAAGTAACGATGTCGATTTCGAAAGTATTATTCCTGTGCTTCCGTGTACCCCAGAAGCGCTTACCAACAATCGAAAATGGGTAAAAGGCGCAGTGTTGAAAAATGGCTACATTTCTCGATTTTTTTCCTAGATTTCTGCGGCATGAGATTCAAAGTTGAAACTGTTGCACTCTCTGCTATATCAGAAGGTGTATTTGATAGTTCCATCATGCAAAAATGGGCTTTCAAACACTAGTTAGATATTCGGTGAAGCGATGCGAAAGTTTTTGAACATTTCCGCTCACGAGTGCAAATACTGTCACAAGATGACTTTGCTCAGAAAACGTACTTTGTTGAGCGATTGCAGAGAAATATTTTCAAATGAAAGAGAACGTTGAATAACCCTGAAGCATCATGTGAATATAGACTGGTCTCCCAACTCCCTATAGCCAGTCACTAGAAATAGTTGTAGAGTTTCGCCTACTTGATTATGTTGAATTTTAATACGTTACTTCCCAAGATCTAAACTAGATGGCGTTACGTATGCTGATTTCGATGGTTATTTTGGAAACTCTGAAAATTACGAATTGAATTTTAAATTCGACACGAATGCAAGATTTGAACCGTCTGCTATCCATCGCTGTCAGATATCCGTCAATATCAGTTGAAGCGCATCTGACTTTACAGGATCGACGATCGTATTGCTATCTCTACTCAAGCGTTGCGGCCTTAGTAATGTTGTCTGACAGGTCTACATATTTTGCTAGGAAACATTTTAAGAATTGGTTCACCATTCTATATCCAAATACCCCAAAGTCTAAAAATTCTGAAGTCGTAACCACGAAACCCTGTATCTTGACTTGCCTCGAAAATGTATCTCGTCATAATGAAGTGAACTGAACGAAGGAACTGATATTTCTGGTTGCAGGCGGCGAGAAGCAATCGAGGCCCGGCCACCAAACTCCCGGCGCGCAATCCACGTCCGGCTACGCCTTCCTCGGCGCGCCTGCGACGCGCTCCGCCTACCCGCTAGCCGGGCCGTTCCTGCCGAACGCGCAACCGCAGCTCGTCGACGCCGGTTCCCCGCTCTACCAGCACTACTTGCAGGCGGGGCTGCTTGGCCCGCCCGGCGCCTACCCGCCCGGATACCTGCCCATGCGGCAGCCCTACGACGCGATGTCCAGGCCGTCGTGGCTCTAGTGGTGAGTTTCCATCGAAGATATCATATTATACAGGGTGTTCCGTTGATCATGTTACAAACTTCTAGGGTAGATAAAAAACACGAAAATAAGAAAAAAAGTTCATGTGAACATGGGTCCGGAAACGCTTCTTCAGGGAGCTAGGGCCCTTCGAAGATGACCTCCAAAAACTACTTTTCGTTTTATAGCTTCGGTACTACTGCAGCTATCGCAACCAATTTTGGGACATGAAATCTAGTTCGTAGGTTTATCGATTTGAGCCTTCCGGATTTTGTCACCTTTAACCAGGGGCGTACAAACCAGGGGGGTATTTGGGCAAATTTGACCCTACTCCTCTTAGGCTTCAATTTCTTACCATTTTTATATCTGATTATAATTCTCCAATGCCTATTACATAAAAAAAGGTACTCATGTAAAAATCGCTATCTGTCACCGTTTCCTCCGAAAATGGCTAAATCCAATCAATAATAAATTATTGGTCTTGAACCAATTATTACGTTGAAATATGAAAATGAGGTTTGTACGCCCCTGGTTAAAGGTGACAAAATCCGGAAGGCTCAAATTGATGAACCTACGAACTAGATTTCATGTCCCAGAATTGATTGCGATAGCTGCAGTAGTACCGAAGCTATAAAACGAAAAGTAGTTTTTGGAGGTCATCTTCGAAGGGCCCTAGCTCCCTGAAGAAGCGTTTCCGGACCCATGTTCACATGAACTTTTTTTCTTATTTTCGTGTGTTTTATCTACCCTAGAAGTTTGTAACATGATAAACGGAACACCCTGTATATGTTATATCACTTAAATCACTTTGGACTTTTTAGAAAGGATTTTATTTGATTGAATACAATATTTGAGGAAATGGTGAATAATAATAGATTGTTACACTGTTAGACTGGTTTGAGAAGAACTGCCGGTGGTCGTTCTGGTCTCTCGAAGGAAGACTCTCGAGGTGCTGAATCGTCAAACACGTGTAGATGGTGTCAGCATTCTCGTGTGGCTCTGATGGTCCGGTTGCTTGATAACCTTGAGATCAGCGGTAATGTGATATCCCTGAGATGATGACATATGCAGGAATGTTGATATAACATATACTATATATATTATTCGTCGTTCGTATTCTAACACGGGAAGAGATCATGAATAGCCATTTGAAGAAATTAAATGTCCGGCCAAAGAAACGCAAGTCCTAGATGTAAAGAAACTCTTTTTCCAGTCTTTAATGATGAGACATCAAAGATTCAAGAACAAGGCTCAACTGATTACACATAATCATAATACCCGATATAAATGCTAAACAACAAAGTAAAAAAAAAAACAGTTTCTCAAAGGTGTTTCACACATCTTTATCCTGTCCTATATGCTGAACTACCGGCTTTATTGAGGGAACAGTTGAACCAATGGATTCTTGATTCATCCAGAGAGACCATTCTTCAGCTGATAAAAAAAAAGAAACAATCTATGACTTTTATCTGATGGTCTAATTCTTATCATTCTCTACCAAAATCATTTTTGTTCAAGACTATGTACATATCGATGAAAAAATTCCATTCCGTACACTCTTATTTGACTTTCGTCTCTAATTGATCCTATTATCAACGTGTAACGCATTTTCGCTAAAAGTAGGTCACCACAATATTCTGCTGTTACTAAACTCTCTTGTTCTAATCGGATTTTTCTGAGCACAAAATTTAGACTCATCTTATTGCTTCAGTTACATTTATGAATTTTTACCCAATATTTAATCTATTAATTTGGAAATAACAAACTTTGGATTTCGTCAATTCAAAACTAAAAATTTTGTGCTTACTACATATTTGCTCACGTCATTAGTTGTTTCCTTGTATTTGAGATACTATTCAGGATAATTTTTATGCCATTTGATATTTGACAAATGTCAACTGTTCAATTTAGAGTTATCGCGAAAAATTTTTCGCCAGATAATATTGATAATAAACTCGGATGACTTTTCGAGGATAAATATAATTTTTCATATATTTGAGGGTGAACAGAACGAAGAATGAAAAAAGTAAATATTTCTTCAATTCTCTTTTGACCAATGTTGTGGCTTATACTAATTTTAGTTGTTCAGGTATAGAGTTGTAAAATTTAAGACTGAGTGACACCTCTTACAATCAAAGGCGTGTATGGTACCGATGTGTGAGAAGCAAATACGTTATATAATGTCTGTAGGTTTTTCGAGGAGGTGGTACATTCATTTTTCAGCTTTTTGTGGGATTTTCTCTCCTCGTTTATGAAAAATTAAGAAAAAGTTATTAAAAGTTATCTCAATATAATTGTAGTAATGATAGATTTTGTGATAATATAAATATAAATAATAATATAAATACGTCGTGAATTTGAAATCATTTTAGTGACCAACGATGCATTCTATGGAATATCACAAAAACACTTTTTCGCCAAAGTAAGCAACGATAACGAAAAGTTCAACATGAGAAATTTTGGCAGTGACTAACAGATTTTTTGTTTTCAGGGGCTGCTAGGGGCCTACTCGCCTGGGTACCACCCTTCGCTCAGCTCGCGACAGCTCTATGATGCCGTGACGAGGCCCTCCTGGCTCGAGTAGTAAGTGCGAGTGTTCTTTTCCTACCAAAGACTTTTCTTCGTGTACATATTGAGTGTATAGTGTATATATTTATTTAGCATTAGGCGCGTATTGGGCAGTTTGTTATTTTATATTGGGTGTCTTGTTTCACTGTTTGGGAGAAATTTATTTGTTTGGTGCTGGAGAAGTTTTGAAGGGGTTCCAATATAGTTTTTGACAGTTTCTTTATCATTGGCGAGTCTTCAATTTTTTTATATTTTTGTTTACAATATATACACGAATGCTTGCCTTTTCAAGTGATGATCGTTGTTTTCATTAAGGAAACAACGGCTGTGGTGGCGTGTGTTTTTTTTCAACTTGGTACAAAATGATTTTTTACTTTTGGATGAATCGAATTGTAAGTCTCACGTTACTAATACAATCTTCCATTTCGAATTGTGATGTTTTAGGCAATATAAGGTAGGACTAAGCTTGAAGCATCTTGAGAGATATACTCAACAGCTGGAATAGTAAAAATACCATATTATGTTTTTTTTGGATGTGACAATTCACTGTTTGTGAAATTTTTATCATTTCACTCACCAATAATCTTGTAGATAATAACTTCAATAATCTGAATTTGCATACCGCTGTACTATATCTTTTTTTAGTCCTCTGATCTCTGATTAGGTTCATTTTGTAGTGAAGCATTTTCACTAAATTCTTTTTCAAAAAAAAACATTGCGTGGACCTGAAGGTTATGATTTTATCAGCAGCATAAAATATTTTTATTCTCATATTTGAACCCCAAAAACTTTTCGAGCACTCAAACCCCCGAGGAGTTATTCGGGACACCCGTTACTTATTATATTGTGAAGTTAAACTACGAGAGATTTGTATATTGATGAATGTCATATCAAATATGGTTTTAGTTCATACACTCTTTTAGGAATTTTTCGTTATTGTTTTTATCGAAACTGAATCTTGTGAGCCGTGTTGGGAAACTCTGTGAAAATGCTTTTTCTGTCCCGCGGGGATGAAAACGGCATTTTAGGGACCAAAGTGTTGAGAAAGAAATTACAATTACTAAAATTCTGTGTGATATACCGGGTGATAACGAAACTGCTGTTGATTTATAAATTGCAATATCTTCTTGATGTTTCAGAGTTCAGTATTTTTGCAATTTTCGAAATTAGATTCAAGAATAATAAAATGAAGGTTTTGACTTTGAAGAAGATCAAACATATGTATTCACAAAGTCTATTTGAAATAATTGTGGTGGCATTACTCCTGGTATAGTTAATGAACATGATGTATCAAATGAGAGTTGTATCATGTATAAAAATGTTCAACTTCAAACAACAAATTGAGATATTTCAACACAAAATGCAACTCTCAATAGTTTTCTTACATTAATGGAAAAACTCTTGATTTCAAATTGCCCTATACTGAAAATGAGAAAATTTTTGCTGGAACAAGGAGTTTTTTATTTTATTATTATATAGTGTGAAATCAAGGACCTAAGAATACCAGTTTCCGAGATCACCCAGTATACCATATGTGCTTAGGGATATCTTAAAAAAAATGAACTCAGGTTCAATGAGTTCTGAAATTTTATTGACTTGTACACATAGAGCGAGTCTAATGTGTCTCACAGAAAATATTCAGATGAGAGATGTCTGAAGAAATTGTATCTGTCTTACAAAATCAAAAGTTTACGTTGAGTTCGAAAAAATATTTCGATTATTATTTTCCATATTCTGTTAAGAGCTTTGAAAATTTAGAGATAAATACTGAGGTGTTTTGAAATGAGGTTCAAATCATATTTCAGATTGAAAATAAAAATCGAAATTAGGATTGCAGCATCTATTGAGAATAATAGAACAACATACATTTGTAAAAGAAAATACAAAAACTTACAACTACAATACAGAAATAACCATTAAAATCAGTATCACAATAAACACTACGTATCTATCTCATTTTACTATCAGTCAATAGAAAACACGTCAGCATAATATCCATACAGATTGATGACATGATGAGTGTTGAAGATAAACATACACAGAATAAAGTATACTAAAGAAATTTTTGTTTGAGCAATATTTTCATTTCTGATAGTTCATTCAACGCCCTGTACCTCGTAAAAACTACGATAATTCTAGCAGGATTTCTGTTTCACACAATATATTTGGCTCCTGCTCTGAAACATTTTTCATCGGTATTATAATTGGATTTTTTTATGAATTTGCTTGATTCAATTAATTCACAGTGGTGATTTCTTCAAATACGTGAGAGTTTCCCATCGGTATTTCTAAAAACTTATATAATCAGATTCACCATTTTTATCGTTGAAACTTTGATCCCTAGTCTGTTAAGTTTTCAACTTGCACCAAGACGATTTCATGTGGGTGTTATTTTAATGTCGAACTCCAAAATATACCTACTAGAATGGAATTGATTTGACATACTGCTAGTTTATTTATAAAAAGTGCAATTGGATTCTCCAAAATAGTATGAATTATAAATAGGATTATACAAAAGCATAAACTGCTGGAGTGATTTTCACGAATCCTATTTTCATTTCTGTAGAAATTGTGAAGTATCAAATATGTTGAAGATCTTCATTTCCAATTGAATCTTTTTCCTTTCTTATGCAGTGAAAAGCGTTTTGTATAATCCTATATCAAGAAACCTGAGAAAGAGATAACATAATCTTTATGTAGTATTTCTTTATTGTTCTGTGATTTTTTTATATATTTTTGTTGGTATTTGTATTTTTTTTTAGTTTTTTGAAATATTTACGAATCTCGTTTTAGATAGTATCATAATTCTGCATAATCTAAGGTGACAACAATTTTTACCTCGATTTTTTTTTTAAATTTGTTATTTTGCCCTGAAGTTTTTATCACACCCCAGTTAAATGGAGTTGAGAAATATTGAAACTAGAATGTGCATAAAAATGAATCGAGTACAGAAATCGATTCAATAGTTTTTGAATCCCAAATATTTTTATCCGCACACATTCCTGAATCATAAATAAAATACGTGTTCATTTCATTGTAATCTTTGGATTCATGCACTAACGTTTGGAAGTAGACATTCAGGAGTAATATGCACTCAACAAGTACCTTTTTTGATTATCCTTGCATTTAATCGTCCACAAAGTGCTTCCATAAGCCACCTACCGATTGGAAAAATATTTTTTGTTAGCAGTAGCTTGAACTCCTCGACTTCCAAACCTTTCACTGCACTGTTAAAGTGTGAACATCACATCCTACAACTTCTATATACTTTGTTTCGCCTCGAAAATGCAAAAAAGACAATAGCAAACACAAAATATCAAATGTGAACATCAACTACGACTAAAAAAATGTCAAAAAAGCTTTAATCAAATTACTGTACAAACATTATCGACATTGAGAATTGGTTGATCATTTGGAAACTGTATATAAGTGTAAATCGAGACATTATGTATTGTTGTACGATGAAGTAATAAATATTTAGTGATTTGTATCGATGTTTTTAATATTGGTTCGGTACCCCGCAGG
Organism: Gastrophysa polygoni; assembly: GCA_963576655.1. NCBI lineage: Eukaryota > Metazoa > Arthropoda > Insecta > Coleoptera > Chrysomelidae > Gastrophysa > Gastrophysa polygoni. The sequence goes on along the minus strand of OY755090.1, from coordinate 23,087,627 downwards.
AGAGGATTCGCAGATTTTCCATGAAGGTTTTCTAGAAACATTCAGGGTGACTGACGAAACTTTGGATAACTTATTTCGATTTTATTGCTTTGATTCCGCACTTGTTTGGAAACCAGAAAATATGAAAATGGAAATTTGGAATTTTCGTTCTAATTTTTTCAATCGGAAAACAAGAACTAGACGTTTTTGACTTAGAGGTTTTTTAGTCACTTTTTGACAAGGAATAAAAATCTGTTATCGTATATCCTAAGGCGTTATTGATGCCAGAGTTGTCAAATTTTGTTTGATAATCATTTTTATTACTAAGATGAATCAGACGATATGATCGAATCTTGCATGGTGATTAGAATTGGGGAAAATCGTTTCGGCGAATAGTGTTTTGAAAAGCATGCTAAAATTTTTTAAAAAATTAAATTTTGACAGTTCAGTTTGGATCTGAAACGTTCACATTTCCGTAAAGCTTACCTATATTGAAATTGAGTCGTGTCACAAAAAGATACTAAGTAGCTAACGAGGCCGCTCCCTTTTCTGTTCCAAGAGTTGAGTTGAGAAGAGATTCTCCTGTTTTGACAAACAATAATTGCTTTCGGTGCAAAACGGTTTAAAACGTTTTTAATCACTTTTTGACAACGTAATTTACTTTGTCTTGTGTTCCAGCTATCAGAGTGGGGTGAATTTGATGTTGATTGGTACCTCCGGTATCCTATTCATCCTGTACACCATCCCTATATCGGGGGCATTTTCTGATTCGAGCACAAAGTTCCTTAATATCTGCAAGATAATTTTAGATATCATTAAGTGTTTTTTTCAATTAGGTGCACGTAGAAATGTGAAGTGGCTAGCGCCACTTACACATTTTGATTCACACCAAACTGTAATCTCGATCAATTTAAAATGGAATAATATACTGGGTGTGCCAGGAAGGGATCATGCAGGTTGGAATTTAGTGGAAAATGAAGTAATAACTTATGACATAATCACAAGCCCGCTATTATAAATGGGAATAATGCTGCCTAAAATCAACTATGACAGTCCTTTCGGCAAACAGCTACGCTGGGGTGAGAGGGTTTTGAAAAATCATCAAGAGGGAGGAACCCTGGTGTGGTACACTGATGGTTCTAAAACTGATGAAAGCACTGGCGCCGGAATTTTGGGAGTAAGACCAAGGTTCAGTGCTTCTGCATCATTGGGATGTTATGGTATCGAGGTAAACAAATCCTCACCTGCTCTGATAGTCAGGCGACTATCCAGAATCTCTAGTATGCTCGAAAATCAGATCAGGACTTGGTCTGCCTTTAAAACCTAAAAGTCCTGGCAATTCCAAAGATATCGGTACAAAGCTCGATATAAAGGTGTTTACAAGAACACCAAAATCACTGGAACGATATTCCAATACCAAGGCACAGTAAAATGATGATGAAAACACAGTCAACAACATTTTGAGTCTGAGCAGAAGTCAGATTGAACTGGTGGTGGTGGGTCACTTCCCTCTAAGGAAACACCTGAGTACATCGAATGGGCATATATATAGAATAACCTCTTTGTAGGCTACGCAATGAAGAGGAGCAAACAGCCTCTCATATCATACTGGAGTGCGAGGCACTAACACGGTGAAGACTCAGCCTTCTGAGAGAATATAACTCGCACGAGGCTTTTCCAAAAAAAAAAAATTGGTGAGGAGGCTGCTTAAGCCCGATGAAGGTAATAAAGTGTTTGGGCTTTGAAACCGTGGCTAGTCATTCTGATTCAATCAATCCCTCATGAAGGCATCGACTGTTGTACTTACATTCGTCTTATGAACGTGACAGAAATACGTTTTTCAAAATAGGTGAAGATTTGAAAGGAATAGTTACGACGATAAATGATGAAAGAGAGAGATTTTGGGATTCACTCACCTCCCCTAGCAATATAACCATCTCGTTCTCGGCTAGCCGCTTCCCGGGGCACATTCTGGCACCGTAACCGAAAGGCAAAGACGCGAATTTGTGGAAGTCCGTGTCGTCGGGCTGCCGCATCCACCGCTCGGGCGAATACCGCATTGGCTCGGCAAAATATTGCTCGGAGCTAGACGTCACCGAACTGAATGCCAAAATCGTGGTCTGAAAACAAAATGGGTGATTTTCACAAGAATGCAAAGGAAAAGAATGGATGGATGGATGAATAGTTTATTGTGTTATAAAAAGTTACATTTTTATCACAAGGGCTCGGTTTGTATGATTAAACATTGCCACCTCAACTGTGTCTTTTACTATCGAGTTTTCTTGCAGATAGATCACTCTACGTGGTGGTAGACGGGGTCTCGTCTGATACAATGACGATCGATGCTGGTGTTCCACAAGGCTCTGTCTTGGCACCGACTTTGTTCTTGCTCCACATCAATGATTTGTTGAATGTGACCTCCAGCCCAGTTCAAAGCTTTGCGGATGATAGTACACTTCATTCCGCCTTTTCCTCTAGAGCCCCTATATCATCCAATGAGGCCAGAGGTGCAAGGCGAAGACAGGTTGATGCTTTAAATGAGGATCTGACAAGAATTCTGAAATGGGGATCTGAGAATCTAGTACAGTTCGATGCAACTAAAACTCGAGCTTGTATGTTCACCAAGAAGGCTGATCACACAATGCCCAATTTGATGATGTCGGGTACCACTGTTCCTATGAGGTCGTCAATATCCCTGCTGGGTGTCACCACCAACAGTGCTCTCTCATGGGACGATCATGTGAGGTCCATTGCGAAAACTGCTTCCGTGCGAAGAGATACTTCACATCCCAGCAACTGCTTATGATCTACAAAGCACAAATTCGACCTGTCTTGGAGTACTGTTCACATGTTTGGAGCTCAGCCCCCAAACATACACTTAAGCTCTATATCATCGTAGAAAGGTCGGCGATCTTTGCCTTTTTTATAGGTACTTTCACAGTCGGTGCTCAACGGAAATATCATCTATTATGCCACCACGCGCGATTCCTAGTAGACAAACCAGACGAACTCAAGCTGGTCACCCCTACACTGTCAGGCTCGAGACCTGTCGAACATCGCTATACCAAGCATCATTCATTCATCAATAGAACGGCAAAGTTGTGGAATTCTTTGCCTAGTGAAGTCTTTCCTGATGCTTACAACCTCCAAACATTCAAGAAAAATTCCAACACCTTCCTTCTTTCCCAAAATTCCACCGCTGGCTAACACGATGATCCTCGAACATCATAGGTTTCCCTTTCGTGTTGTCCACAGATAAAAAAAAAAGAACATAAGTTGAGTAAATAATGTAGGTACATTGAACATTTCAGAGTTATTCAAATTCCTAAGTATACCTAGTAGCCAAGTTTTTAACAATCATTCGTTCAGAGTGAACGATCTTAACTTCATGATATTCATCAGGGACTTCACGAGGTTTGCTAAGTGTAAAATATTGTGAGTTGTTGAGTAGAAGTACTAGACCATCAATATCGCCTATTTCAGAAAGAATCGCATTTTGCCTTATGCCTGAGTAGATTGGACATTCAACACATCTCAGTTGTGTCTATACGGTATAAGGAACCGTGAAACGAAAACATCACCGACTTTTTGCTGGAAGTTCTGATTTGAGCAATAATGCATGTTATATGAATTTGCAAGGGGAATACTCAAGTAGAGGATTTGGAAGGTTCGGAAACTGTTAAGCTATTGTATAGCAGTGGATACGAAGAACTTGCAAGTCTCTCAGAGTCAAGCAAAATTAGCTTTTACATAAATTTGTCCAGAATATCATTCGTGAGCTTTTTCGAGTTATAGTTCAGAAAGCGCTGCCATAAGTTTTCACAATCGGCAGCAAAGAAAAAGAACGGTGTATTAGTATGGAATCATTTGAGAAGAAGTCCGGGTAGAACATGAGGTGTAGCATGTTTAACGCAAAAGTTCTAAGGTAGGTTTTTTAGAAACTACCAAAAACCTATGGTTACTGGTGCTATTTATACCATCCGTATCAGCCCCTACACTGTACGCGTAAAAGATGAGCTACTAAGTGACTACAGATCTGTCCGATAGATGGCTCTACCTGAATGAAAGCTGTGGGAAAAGGCCACATCCCATCTAAATGAAAGAATTTGGTCGAAGGTATTTCCAATTCGTCAAGCAAAAGCGAGACAGATCTGTTTCGGTCCACCAGTCGCCTTTGGTTTGCTGACAAATTGGAAACACTTCGTGACGGTATTTGAAACTTATTAAACTTTCAAACAACAAAGTTTAAGCACCATCACCTGAAAAAATGTGTGTTTGGTGTGTTACGGCAAAAAAGAAAGTTCAAACGACTGTGAACAACTTGAACAATTATTTGTATCTCTTATCCGTTAGGTAGTTAAGGAAATGGGCCATGTCATATGGGAATCCTCGTTTAATAGAATAATTTTCAATAAATTTGGTCAACGACAACTTTCTTACTTACATCTTTAGGTACGAGGTACTCTCCGAACATGGTGTCTTTTATGAGGATTCTACTGTTGGCGCCCGCTGTGGGAGACATTCGCAGGGTTTCTTTGATGCAAGCTCTCAAATATGTTTGACCATAAGAGAAAGCCTCCTCTCTGGCCTTGTGCGCATTGTGCGCATTGTGCGCCAAATAATGCAGAGTCAACGCTGTTACTGTGGCTGTGGTATCTATGCCACCTAGAATGATACGATATCTTTTCAATTTCGAATTGGACAAAACGAAATTGGTCGATGAAAAGAAAAACCACTCGTTTTCACACAATGATTACTCATTTATTACCTCATATTATTCACGGTAGAAAATGAAAATAACGGCAGATTGATTCTAAGGTACTTCAGTTATCAAAAGCGATAGAAATGCATGAGAATTCAATATTTATAGGAAAGAAACATGTGAACATATAGTAGGTCGATACCAAGTGTGTCTCAACATCCAAAATGAATATTTCGCTCTCAACTTTTTGGTTCACAAGTTATTATATCTTCCTTTAGTGGTTGCAGATGCAGTAGAAAATATGATAAGAAAAACTTAGAATATAGTATTCGTGAAAACACCACTCTGAAACTAACAGTACCCAATAGGAAATTTGTGAAAATTCCTTTTGATTCCAGACTCACAGGGACTTTGAATGACATTTTCAAAACGCGAAAGCACTTTTTTGGTCGTAGAACTGGTGGAGTTTGGGAGATTAATTTTAAAGCATCCGTTACAGATTCGGTATATGCATAGATCGGTCTTTCAATATGCATATTCGGACACGTATAGGAATGTAGAAAACCACCTATCGAAACATGCGGGCTTTATTTTGAGACCCTCTGTATACACTCACCCAAAAAGACTTCCATTGCTAGCATAGTTTGATCATCTTGGCTGAATTTGTCATAGCTCAATAAAGCATACATGAAGGGATGTTCCTCCTGTAGGGCTTCAGAGTCTGTGTTATATTTCTCCCTGATAGATTCCAAATGTTTCTTCATAACGCTGGAACAAAACAAAACAGTGAAATATGCTAAATGAAATGAATAATTTTTGAGATAAAATATATGTTAACTGCAACCCAAGAGTTTATATTGAACATGCACATTGAAACATAGATATTAGATTCAAAGAACATTTCAGACTATTTTGGACTTGATTCAGGAAAATATCAAGTGTGTCAGCTTTCTTTGATGAATGTATCTAAAACATGTAACAAACAATTGAGGACCAAACAAAGGATTGGAATTTATATTTGAATTATTCAAAGAATGTGATTCAGGATTTATTTTGATACCATTGAAATAAATAATCTGTGTAAATTAAAATTGTTGTAACTGTTCAATTGCAAATTTAAAATTTGAAAAAGTTAAGATATTGTCTTCATGATTGATGGCAAACAATTGAAATGGTAGTCAATTCCAGAGTGAGTGGACCTTTGAACATTAGTAGAGTATGCTTTATTCATCTAGGATTTGTTTAATCATTTATGTATTATCCGTGGTATTATCAGTTATGTATGTATCGAACAAATGTAGAATGATAAAAAAACACTGATCAGTGTAACGAGTTCAAATTCCATATGTAGGTGAATAGAAACTATCTGCAGCACACTTGATGGAAGAAATGAGAGAAAAACTTGATATATCTAAAATTGCCTTGAATATGTTTCATACCTGTAGATTAATTCATGCGACACCCTGAGTTTTCTATAACCAGAAGTCTCGAATAATTTCCAAAAAGGGAGGCCAATGAAGGTGCTATACATCCCTTCCATGAATGTTTTGCTAGCATCCATGATTGCTGAGGTATTCTCATCTTGCTCGGACAAACACCTGATCCTGATCCCAGGAGAAACCAAGGAAATTGCTATAAAAAAAGTTCATAGTTATTGACATTGACAAAAAAAAAATCATATAATATACATGAATATATTTCTGGTGGATTCTGATCAAAGCTCAATACCCATTAAGAGCATCATTCTCTGAAGACCCACTAGTCAAGACCATATTATCTTCTTTATATCATCTTCTTTATATCAATACCGGTGAAGATGTTAAATTCATTTGGGCACCAAGCCATGTTGGAATAATGGGCAACGAAATCGCAGATACAGCAGCGCGTGACGCTGCTGAGAATCAGACAATCGAGGTGATGGTCCTGAGGGCAGATGACATAAAGGGCGAATATAAATCCCTAATGAAGGAGATGTGGCAGGGATCAGGTGAACAACAACCTCAAGTCAATCAAACCATCTATTCAGCCTTGGCGACCTCCAGGGGCACTGCCCAGGGCTGAATAGAGTTAAAATCCACAGACTGAGATCTGGACATACAGCATTAACACATGCATTTCTTCTGGAAGGGTAGGAATCCCCGATATGCGATAGTTGTGGTGAATCAACCACGTTATTGCATATCATTTGTGATTGTCCGAGATATAGAAATATGCGGCAGATTTTTAATATATCCGAACATCTCTCAGAAAACTTCAAGAATTTCTCTCAAATCAAAAACTTGATCAATTACCTGAAATCAACTGACCTTTACAAACAAATTTGAACATTGAATACGAGAAGGAAGGGAGTTTGTTCCTTCAAATTCTGGTGCTAATGATCCTAGCAATCGATGCACCTTAATCCAAGAAGCATTATTACGCCAAGTGACCTCCCATAGTTTCCTATATTTTGATGTGGACTTTCACTGAGAATCTTTCTGTACATATACAGGGTGAGGCAAAAATGTGTACCGAGCTTTCTGGGGCTGATAGAACATTGAAAAATAAGTGTAGTTTGATGATTAAACTCATGGCCCAAAATGCATATTAAGGGAGATATATCCTTCCAAAGTTGATAAAATTAAAATAATTTCTCCGCATAACTTCTGAACGATGAAAGCCACCCGATTAAAATTTTGTGCATGAATGTATGTTGTCAAAATACAGTTTTTCGTCACACTTCCACATTTCTGATATTGTTATGAAGGGTGTTTTTCAGAGGGTGAGTCATGATGTTTTGTAGAAAACTTATTTTCGGTGAAAAAAACAGTAGCATTTGATGGAGCGAAAAAAATTACATGTAAAAGGTACTCGTATTCAAATACAAAAAATTGAGCCGTTCGTGAGATATTTGAGTTTTTGTAGTTACATGATATCAGCAGATTGATTTTATTCATCGCGAGATTCATCGGTATAATGATATTTTAGCAGGCCATGATGAATAATTTTGTTCTCATTTTTGACGTTCATGTCATCAACATTCGAGTCAACATTGTTGTAGTCGATTTGTTCGTGTGGTTTTTCTGTGTCATTTATCACTGCGATTATCAACTGAGATTTTAAGAAATATGGCAGGTTATTCGTTCTCTGAACAAACTGATATGCTTCTAATGCTTGGCTAGTGCTTCGGAAATGCAAATGCTGCTGAATTATCGTTATACCGATGAATCTCGCGATGAATAAAATCAATCTGCTGATATCATGTAACTACAAAAACTCAAATATCTCACGAACGGCTCAATTTTTTGTATTCGAATAAGAGTACCTTTTTCATGTAATTTTCTTTGCTCCATCGAATGCTCCTGTTTTTTCACCGAAAATAATACAGGGAAAAAAGTTTTCTACAAAAAATCATGACTCACCCTCTGAAAACGCCCTTTAAAACAATATCAGAAATGTGGAAGTGTGACGAAAAAATGTATTTTGACAACATACATTCATGCACAAAATTTCAATCGGGTGGCTTTCATCGTCCAGAAGTTATGCGGAAAAATTATTTTAATTTTATCAACTTTGGAAGGATATATCTCCCTTAATATGCATTTTGGGCCATGAGTTTAATCATCAAACTACACTTATTTTTCAATGTTCTATCACCCCCAGAAAGCTCGGTACACATTTTTGACTCACCCTGTATAATAACCCACAAAAAACATTAGAAGAATAATGGATAGAGAAAAACTGAACGTAGATAGATATAATATACGATCACCTTCAATGGAGAATTTCATGAGATGGTCCACCATGTCGTGCAGAGTGAGATTCTCGTCCGCCTCTCTCCTGACATACCCGACGAACTGTTCGGCGACATCGGTCTGTCCGTCCACGTAAGCGTCGAGGAACTTCGCTCGCAACAGACAATTGACGGCCCCGCGGAACTTGTGCCACTCGGGCCCGTCGGCCGGCACGATGCCCGCGCTGCTGAACGCCCTCTCGCGGTAGTGGCGCAGGGCGGCGAAGGGCGGCCTCAGCGGCCTGGGCCCCTCGCTGCGGAAGAGCGCCGCGGTGTGGTCGGCGTCCGTGGTGACGACCAGCGTGGCGCCGCCCAAGTCGAGTTTGAAAATGGGGCCGAGCTGTCTGCTCAGATCGCGCACTGCTTCTGTTAGTCTCTCCAGTTGATAGGCTCCTGAAACGATATATTACAAGACTACACACCTTTTTCAGAGTATAAATCGAGTATCAAGTTGATATTGAAGTTTCAGTTACTATTCATAGAGAATACTCAAATACAAAATGGGTAAATACAACAAAACTCACAATAATATTTAGAATCGAAGTCACCAATTTAAGTAGATCTGAAAAATGAAAAAGATACCTCAGCCTAATTAAAAAATACATTATTGAGGCTTTTCTAAATATTCTTCAACAGCCGGAAAATTGAAACTGTTAATTTTGCCACTTCGAAGAATTACGTTCAATAGATGGCGTTCCTGTCGTTTGACAGCAGCGCGGTACATGACATTCCGTGCGGTTGTACTAAATCTATTACATTTGAAGTTTTCTTTCGCGAAAGGTAGTGGATTTTGAGAATAGATTTGGTAAGAGCGCATTTAATTGAGAACATCTTCATTTTGATCAGACATTCTATTGAGATAAATTGACTTTACAGGCTTCGCCACAACCACAATGCGGCCAATATTATCGATATCAATGAATTGAAATTAATTTTTTATTAAAAAATAAATTTGAACAAATGAAGGAACAAATCATTTCGTTTTAATCGATTGACATTATCGAATCTACAATAAAATGAAAATGTCCAAAGGAAAGAATTCAAAATGTAGGTGATTTGTATACAGGGTGTTTCGGGAGGGTAGGTGATGGAAATATATTCTAAAGACTAGTCTAGGAAGCCATAATGAAGCTCATAGATACGTTGATCAATTTTAATTCAGAAACTTAAGGATACAATTTATCACAAAAATAAAGGAACAGAAAGAAAACAACATTAATTAGAAAATTTGTGAACAAAAATAGTTATTAATTCAGAATTTTTCAAATGTGCCATTCTTCTGGTTCAGACTTTAAAACAGATGTGTATTTTTTTTTTTTATAAAAAAGCATTAAACTATAATCCATCCTTAATTTGATCAAACTCAATGATAAATTGAAATTTCAAGTGAATTTCTGTTATAAAATTAGTTTATTAGATACTTAAATCATCGAACTTACCACCTGGTAAAAACAAATATGAGTGGCCTATCACTGGAAATGACCTCAGCGAAGGCATATCAGCCAAACATTTCACTATTCCGGTCATTATAAATGTTTCATTTCACAGCGACGACTTAATAACTTCACTGAAGACTGAAGTGCGATATCTGCCAGTCTGGTTCTTGACCATGACCGCCACAATGCTACAGATTGAATAATATAACCCATGGCAAACAGTATATATATTTATATATTCTTCCATGCTATGCATGTTTTGCTATTGCGTAGCGACGTTGCCAGCAGACGGTTCTCAAAATCAGTAGATTTGGAAAATTTAACATTTTTGGATAATCTCAGAAGAAATATATATCATGACAATGATTTTTCCATCTTCAGTTTCATTGTGAGTTAGATAGTCGTTGTATTGCTTCATTGACTAACCCATTCATCGATAATATAAACTCCTAATTCTCTTAGATAACTTTTAGATTTCAATACAGGGCTGATAGAAAGGGCAAACATTTTAAAATTTGCCATTGAATTACTAATACACCCTATATGAGATATAGTGTATTGGAATGAGCAGCATAAACATCGACTAATATAGTTATGCTTTCGAAATTTCGACCCCTTCAGGTGTTGAGAGTATGAATATTTAAGATTTGTCCACATTTTCAAAAAATGCTTGCCGAGAAGGTTCAATGTTATGGAATTTTTGTTTTTCAAAATCAGACAGCAGGTTTTAAATTGAGAATTTGTTGAGGTTTGAAATCGCACACACTGTATATGAATTACTCAATAGTAGTGGATGAAAAACATGTGACATTATAGTTGTGTTCTCAGATCTATGGTATCGGCATGGACGTATATAAGTAACGAAATCAAAATGGATTGGTAGATGGCTCTACAAATTGATAGTAATGACAACACTGTCAATGTCCGATAGGATCATTGAATCAGCATTATGTGTCCAGGTAATAAAACAGACAGCCCAAATGCTGATTTCTATCTCTGAATAATGATATAATTCCTAGAAATTCTACACAGATAGAGGACTGAATATGTTCAATGTTTAAATTGTCTTTCATTTATTCCTTATAAGTTAGATATGGGGATTCATGTTGAATAAATATCTTATCTACCTACCTAATGATGGCTCTTGATTTTCACATCCTTGATTTGTAAAACTAAATAGTCTATTGTGATCTAGAGATATGTTGAAAATAGAAATTGTCTATCAAAGTTTTGTCTTGATGTTGACTATTTGGCAGCTCGATTTGTATACAAAATACAAAAAACATGTAATTATAATTAAACTTGAGCAGAACTTCGAAATCTTTTTGCTCCATACCAAAATTATCTACAAATGAAAGAATCTGAAAAAAAACTGGCTTCAACTATTATTTTAATGTATAATATTTCCGTTAAAGATGTGTGTGTTTTTTGAGATACTTGAACCTACTCACATAATATAATAATATTGAAAACAATGATTCTAAATCTTTTTTTTCTTCTTTGTTTTTCCTGATAATGGTGCTGGCATCTTGAATACAGTACTGAAAAAAAGGTATTTGTTAGTATAGAAATGAAAAAAAAGGAGCTGACTTTATAAGAAGAGAAAGTATGAACATTTGGTCAGTACTTATGTGATAAAAGGAATTGATGATAGGTATATTTTCATTATCTGAATAAAGAAGCTGATACTCACTGACATGTAGTGCATATGGGACTGAACTTGCAGAAGACTGAAATATAAAGCTTGTTTAACAAATGCTGAACATGTATTCTAGATAGATACTCACTTGAGAGACAAACTGAGCATACATATCCTATGTCAATGAGTTCCCTATGACAGAAACAAGCTGCACGATAATCTACTTTGACAGGAGGTGGCAGAACCAGTTTTTCTCTTGTAGGAGGTTCTGGCAAGAATACCCACTAAAAATGCAAAGAACTTTTTTAACCCAGTATTTTGAAAATTGAAAAAAAAACAAATGAATCATTCTCATATTTTTCAGCAGCTAATCTACCATTGGATTCTTTCACAATATTAATAACACATTCTGTATAATACAGGTAAACAGTTTTTATAGTTGTAGAAGTATAAAATCATACATTTTGTAAGCCTCATCTTTTTGGCATAATTTTGGAAAGGTGAATTTCAAATACAATAAATTATAACTCACTAGTAAATACTGCAGCAATCCTTGAAGTTGAGGTACTTTAAGATATAAGCCATTGGTGATATCACAGCCCTGCTGAAGCAAACTCAGATGTTGATCAAGTGCACAGACATCTATCACAACATTCTGCTTCTGAGCAGTGAAAAACACATTCATATAGTTCATGTACTGAGATGCAGAACATCCACTGCCTGTTACAACCAATATACGAGAGTTGAGCTACAAATAAATATGTCACCCATAGCACCACACACTCATATGAAAATCACTTGAGAATTAAATTTTTTATTTCATCACCTTGGCTCCTGGCGGCTTTATTCTATTGAGCCTTGCAATATAACACAAAGCCATTGCTATTGTGCCTGCTAGGAGAGATTCAGTAATGGTTGAGGATGCTTCAGAAGATAATAACTTTGCAAGATTTTGCTTGGTGGTCCGTTCAACATTTGTGAAAACTTCATATTGACCATCAACTTGCCTCACATCTAAAGGTCTGCCTGATCCAGGGAATATGAACTGGCTGAAACAACAGTTATACTGTAGTATAATTGTGAGTCTTCATGAAGAAAACTAACCTTGATTTTGAATGGCAAGCCATAATGGCCAACTTATTTTGTGCCTTCTGCATCAAGTGTGAATTCGCAAAGGCTATTACAGAGTCAACACAGTGTGTTAGAACGTGAGGGTTGTCCCTCAACATCTTTTGGCCAGGATTGCTATCAAGAATAACAACTAATAAACTAGTTTCATCAGCTGAGTTGATTTCTAGCTGTGTATCGCTAGGCAAATCAATGTTATTCATGGTTTCGCTGTTTCAATAAATTCCTTTTTTTTACGATCACTTAATGTTTATGCATTCGAATCTTTCCCACCTTTCTATAGTAGTCAATAAACCTAAATCTCAACTTATGTATGTGGTACTTCTTCTTCTTTCGTTTTCGTATAAAGTGGAAGAGGAGGTTGAAAGTCCGAAACTAGTTCACACCATAAAGTCTTAACATAATATGCAAAGATGAGATAAGTAACCACATTAGTGTGAAGATAGCTGACAAAGATGTCGAAATGAACAAAAAGTTCAAAGGCGTAATTTTTTTTAAATCATTGAAACTTGTATTATATCGCCCCAAATTCAAATCGAATAATTTGCCGAAAATTTTCTGCTACGTGTTAAATGAAAGGTTTCACTTGCATCGGGGTTTCATAAAACCACACAATGATTTTTCCTATTCCTTATTTATCAATCTTCCATCGTTTCGATACATATATGCAGTTCGATGTGTGCGCGGAACTAATTTTCATTCAATAATTATATAACCTTTGACATTTTCTGCAACCATTATTTTCAAATGGAAAATACAGAAAAGTTAAATTTACACTCCTCCTGAAATGAGAGAGCAAGCGAAGAATGTGGAATACGACAAGTATTCCAAGGAATTGTCGCAGTACTTATAACACTTATAATCTATTTCGTACAAACTTATTGAATATATATAATGATTTGTAAGTCAAGGCATGAGAGTTTTTTGATCTCAATCCTCATCCATATGAAAAGTTCAATGATATCAAAATGATATTAAATAGAGCTGTTAGATGAATGACATTTCAAACAGGAATCGAAGTCGTGAAGCATGCACGCTCATGCATACTGCCATTTGTTTTATTATTCACTAACAATAGAAGAAAAAAAAATCAATGACAATTGGTAGTGGAAAAAAGTTATGTATCATCAAAATCGAACCGATACGGAGTGCTTCTTACTCAGGTTATAAGTAGCAGCGAAGAAGTGTGCGGAGGTAGTCGATTGATTATTGAATTCAAGATATCGAAATTAGAAAAATACTATTGAAGTGTATATTCTTTCGATAATTTGTGCTAACCAACGAGTGTTTGTGAAGTTGTGAACGGTGTTTCAATCAACTATTTGTGAAATAAGTGAGTGTGCCTTGCTCCAAGATTTGCCCCATATGGTCCCCAAAAACATGTGAGTACTGTTATGTATTTTATTTTATATTTGCGTCTAGCAAGAGATATAAAGTATGTTGAATTGGGGCAACATCCTTAGCACATTCTACAGTTTTTTTTTTCTGGAGGTATTGGATAACCTGAATTTTCAAATTCTCATTTTGATACATAACCGACTTTACAAATGAAAAATAACGGAACCACTCTGCAAAATATTGTATTCAGTTTTTGGATTTCACGTTCTGAAGTTTTGGGCTAATATCAACTTTTGGCAAACGTGGTCCTGCACCTTCTTAAATTTCACACTACAAATGATGCTTAAAATACCACCTTTACAATTGATACTGTAAGTTGCTTTTTTTCGGCATTAGATTTTTATAATTTGCAGTATAGGCAGGCTGGAACACGAAATCGAGTTTAGTTACGAATTTATGCGTGCAAATATTTCAATGTTAGAATTTTTCAAGAAAGAAAACATTTTTTTCTTATGCATCAATCAAAAAACATTCAAATCATTGAATTTCAGAAGTACAACAATAAATTCACTGTGTCTGTTCACTTCGTAAAATTCCATCATATGATCTCGGATATCATGACATCTAAATTATCCATTCTCTGCCACGAATTTTCGTTATAAATATTGTATTTGCCCTGGACTATGGAAATAAATCCGAAAACGATTATAAACCAATTGTGCGTCACTCACAATAGATACATTGATTAATAAAGTATGAATCAATCAGTCATATAAAAACGACAAACCAGTCGTGATTGGTCATTTACAAGGTATACATCGAGCAGTCTAGTTCATACGATACGAGTAGCTACCAAAATTCATATAAAAATCAATCGTCAATTTGTAACAAGTGTTTCAATTAACTATTTGTGAAATCAGTGAAGTGCCTTTCTGCAATATATGCCCTAGGCCCCTCAACATGTGAGTATTTTTATCTATTTTGATTTCTATATTGTTTTCTATTGGTTTTGCTATTCATAAACCGTCAAATATATATGATATATGCCATCTCACTATTTTCTCTCGAAACATCGAACTCACTTTCTCAAAACCATATTCGAAAATTACGGAATTCAGTTCCATAAAGTCACAATAAGTTGATAATTTTCATAAATAAATCTCATCAAAGCACAAGTTCATCATCTTTAGTAAAATTCAAAGTCGTGTTATCAAATGTTTATAATACAGGTCGTGATTCCTTTTCATATTTTATAAAAAAAAAGTTAACATCAACATGCGTCCTAACTTGATCCGTTTTCGAGTAACAGGGTGTATATAGTTTATGAATTTTTGTCTTGAATGTATCTGATAATAGATCTGAATAATTTTAACAAGTCATCTATATATATTCATTCCTCATCCAGCGAATTTTCAAACATCGATGTGCTCCTTGCAATGAAAGTTACTTAACTTGTGCGTAGAAAAAAAATATTTCTCACAAACATACAAAATTCACAAGTTCGTGTCTTGATAGCCATCATTAAATTACTACTATATTACTTTCCGATTGTTTCAGACGGTATGCTTGGGTGATGAATGAGTGTGGTTCTCTTTGGTTATGTGTGGGTCATGTGACCGTCCATAGTAGGTCGGGCGGTCACATGAGGCGTGAATTGGTGCGTGATATGCTCCCCATTCATCCAGGACGACTGGGGGGCATTAGTGTTAGTGGCATGATGGGGCAGGTTGCGGAGGAAGAAGGACCGGTAGAGGTGGAACTGAAGATAGGTGAGTGATATTTTCATTATGCATGACTTGTTGCTGAAGAAGAAAGAAGAGTTCTCGGAAGCCTTGAGGCCACGCCTCGGCTTTTAGAATTGATGGCTGGGGGTGGCAATGTGGTGTGACGAACACCTTCCGGCCTGATCTACACACAGTCTGCCTTCGAGCAGAGATTGAACCAAGGCAGACGGAAGCAGTTTTGGACTTTTTCACATCGTGGGTTGTTGCAGGAGTCTTTAGTTTGTCGTTGCATGTACAACCGAGACTGACAAAAGGTCAGTATGGAGATGAAGAGGAGGATTTGGCACATCGAGGGTCGTTGCTGAAGTCGTTTGTCTGTCCCTTTTCTGTCGATGCATGCCATCCGAGACTGACAAAAGGTCAGTATGGAGATAAAAGGAGGACCAGAAGGAGATTGGAGTTTTTTGTTTGTCCGTCGTCGCATAAAATGGTTATAGGCTGACAAACGATCATGAAATTCGGGCGTTTGGAATTTTCTTGTAAAAATCAAGGTCTCAAACTTGAATATATTCAGAATCGAATAGGAATATCATTAAGAGGAACTGAACAGCGCAGTAAAAAGCTCTCGAACGAAAGATATGATTAGAAAAATGTAAAAAAAACTGAATTGCTGTTCTATCCATAGACTGAAAACAGATAACAAACAGCATGCCATTTGCATTTATTTTAATCTATCATTATTATGAGCACTGTGTTCCATCATTCATAAGATGAATCCTTTACATAATATTCTGTGAATTTCTTTCATACAAATATACATGGTGGTAGTCAATAGTATGTACTGAATTCAAAGATGTATTCCTGGAATGATTTAGAGTAGAAAAGTTCACATGAACATATGACCTGAAATATCTGGTCTCAAAGATACAGGGTGTCAACATTTCTTTTTTATTGATATTTTTAATAATTGTTTCGTCGACATTGTTGTATTTTGGCAGTGTAATATTGACACCCAGATATTTTAAGACACAAGTTTATAAGAGCTTCTTTATTTGAACTCACTACATACCATTGAGTAACACTTTATCATGGGGTAGATCAAAACAAAATAGAATGAAATTTTCTGTAAGACATACGTACATCCAAATTTTTCGTGGAGGTGCCAAAAATACATTTTTTCGAATTATCATCTGAAAATAGTTTCCAAAGAATTCTCGGACTGAAATGAAACGATACGAAGCATTCTCGGGACCCATATGACCTTTTCTTTGAAAGCACGTCATTGCTACGATTATGAACTTCCACTTAACACCGATTGTTAGCTATCATTGCTCGACTATATGATTCAGTAATAATAAATTTATTTCTTCAATTCTGGAATCATATATGATAACACCAATCTGATCGAATTTACAAATTAACTCTAGATGATCATGTGAAAAAAGCAATATTCGAGCAATTTTCATCGTTCATTCTGAAGAGTTTCATGTATTTCCTATCGTTAAACACTTCTCATCATTACAAAACTTGATTTTGTACAGTTCCAACAGATGGAAAGGAACGGTCGACTTTTTTCCGCACGATAACACGACAGGTACTCTTACGAGGGGAGTGTACCGGCTTTGATGTCTTTAATTCCTCTCTCAAACAGAGGTTGTCATCGTTCAAAAGTCAGGTATAAGCAGTGTTTTTCGTTTGTTCTATAAGAGAACATGTTCAGGGGAGATTGTTGCCTGAAGGCTATCAAAGACCTGTATTTTCTCATCTTTGTGAATTGTTGAGTCAAGAAGAGAGTCTAACTTATTAGATCATCATGTATTTTTTCTGTTTAAATTCGAGCTACTTGACGATACGAAATACGTGAGAAACTTCTGTCCGGTCTATTTCATTCATGTCATGGAGAATTTGAAAAAAGTTTTCAACTCTTAAATGGCCTTCAGAAGCCTGTACATTCCTAGGTCAACTAAGTTCGAATAATCACTGAATAATGAAATATGGAATGTTATCATTTTGTAAGCCGACGAATCGGTATTGAAAATGTATTGTTTCAACTCTGTGAATATGTTCAATAACACCGATCTCATCGAAATCCAAGGTACGCTAGATAATTATGTTAACAACCTTCCACTGAACAATTCCATCTTTTCATTCTGAAGAGTTGCACGTATTTCCTATCCTTCTGATCATCATCTAGTTTGATTTTGAACGGTTCCAACAGGTGAAAAGAAACGGTCGACTTTTTCCCGCACGATAACACGACAGGTACTCTTACGAGGGGAGTGTACCGGCTTTGATGTCTTTAATTCCTCTCTCAAACAGAGGTTGTCATTGTTCAAAAGTCAGGTATAAACAGTGTTTTTCGTTTGTTCTATAAGAGAACATGTTCAGGGAAGATTGTTGCCTGAAGGCTATCAAAGACCTGTATTTTCTCATCTTTGTGAATTGTTGAGTCAAGAAGAGAGTCTAACTTATCAGATCATCATGATTTTTTTTCTATATAAATTCAAGCTACTTGACGATACGAAATACGTGAGAAACTTCTGTCCGGTCTATTTCATTCATGTCATGGAGAATTTGAAAAAAGTTTTCAACTCTTAAATGGCCTTCAGAAGCCTGTACATTCCTAGGTCAACTAAGTTCGAATAATCACTGAATAATGAAATATAGAATGTTATCATTTTTTGAGCCGACGAATCGGTATTGAAAATGTATTGTTTCAACTCTGTGAATATGTTCAATAACACCGATCTCATCGAAATCCAAGGTACGCTAGATAATTATGTTAACAACCTTCCACTGAACAATTCCATCTTTCCATTCTGAAGAGTTGCACGTATTTCCTATCCTTCTGATCATCATCTAGTTTGATTTCGAACGGTTCCAACAGGTGAAAAGAAACGGTCGACTTTTTTCCGCACGATAACACGACAGGTACTCTTACGAGGGGAGTGTACCGGCTTTGATGTCTGTAATTCCTCTCTCAAACAGAGGTTGTCATCGTTCAAAAGTCAGGTATAAACAGTGTTTTTCGTTTGTTCTATAAGAGAACATGTTCAGGGGAGATTGTTGCCTGAAGGCTATCGAAGGCCTGTATTTTTCCATCTTTGTGAATTGTTGAGTCAAGAAGAGAGACTAACTTATCAGATCATCATGATTTTTTTTCTATATAAATTCAAGCTACTTGACGATACGAAATACGTGAGAAACTTCTGTCCGGTCTATTTCATTCATGTCATGGAGAATTTGAAAAAAGTTTTCAACTCTTAAATGGCCTTCAGAAGCCTGTACATTCCTAGGTCAACTAAGTTCGAATAATCACTGAATAATGAAATATAGAATGTTATCATTTTTTGAGCCGACGAATCGGTATTGAAAATGTATTGTTTCAACTCTGTGAATATGTTCAATAACACCGATCTCATCGAAATCCAAGGTACGCTAGATAATTATGTTAACAACCTTCCACTGAACAATTCCATCTTTCCATTCTGAAGAGTTGCACGTATTTCCTATCCTTCTGATCATCATCTAGTTTGATTTCGAACGGTTCCAACAGGTGAAAAGAAACGGTCGACTTTTTTCCGCACGATAACACGACAGGTACTCTTACGAGGGGAGTGTACCGGCTTTGATGTCTGTAATTCCTCTCTCAAACAGAGGTTGTCATCGTTCAAAAGTCAGGTATAAACAGTGTTTTTCGTTTGTTCTATAAGAGAACATGTTCAGGGGAGATTGTTGCCTGAAGGCTATCGAAGGCCTGTATTTTTCCATCTTTGTGAATTGTTGAGTCAAGAAGAGAGACTAACTTATCAGATCATCATGATTTTTTTTTCTATTCAAATTCAAGCTACTTGACGATACGAAATACGTGAGAAACTTCTGTCCGGTCTATTTCATTCATGTCATGCAGGATTTGGAAAAAGGTTATAACTCCTAAAATGACCTTCAGAAGCCTGTCCATTCCTAGGTCAACTAAGTTCGAATGATCACTGAATAATGAAATATGGAATGTTATCATTTTGTAAGCCGACGAATCGGTATTGAAAATTTATTGTTTCAACTCTGTGAATATGTTACACCGATCTGATCGAAATCCAAGGTACGCTTGATAATTATGTTAACAACCTTCCACTGAACAATTCCATCTTTTCATTCTGAAGAGTTGCACGTCTTTCCTATCCTTCTGATCATCATCTAGTTTGATTTCGAACGGTTCCAACAGGTGAAAAGAAACGGTCGACTTTTTCCCGCACGATAACACGACAGGTACTCTTACGAGGGGAGTGTACCGGCTTTGATGTCTTTAATTCCTCTCTCAAACAGAGGTTGTCATCGTTCAAAAGTCAGGTATGAACAGTGTTATTCGTTTGTTCTATAAGAGAACATGTTCAGGGGAGATTGTTGCCTGAAGGCTATCAAAGGCCTGTATTTTTCCATCTTTGTGAATTGTTGAGTCAAGAAGAGAGTCTAACTTATCAGATCGTCACGATTTTGTTCTTAGAAATTTGAGTTAATTGACGATACGAAATACGTGAGAAACTCCCAATTCATTTCATGTGATGCAGAATTGGAAAAAGTCAAGACAACTCCCAAAATAAACTTCAAGAGTTAGTTCGAATAATCAATGAATAATGAGATATGAAATCATTTTACGAGCCGATGAATCGGTATTGATGAATTCTTCATTCCATTTCTGTAAACATGTTAAACAACACCAATCTGATTGAATTTCCAATGGTAGACATAGTCATGTACACAATCTAAATAGCAGTCATGGGATCCACCACAGCGAAGCATTTAGAAAAAATAATAGTTTTCAAAGTTATTAAGAGATGAAAAATACAATCGGTCGAATGAACAAATTTAAATCGTCAAATGCATTAGGATTTAGTCCACTCGTGAGTGAGTGGGGGTGGATGGACATGGAAATGGAGAGCCACTCAGTATAAGTCATATGGCGGCACTCGATCCTGGGCTTACAACCTCTAGGAGAGAGCGTGGTGGTGCCTTCAAGAGTTCATATGTCACGACAGTGAACTCACACTTCTTTTTATAACATTCATAGATACTCAGAACTCAGTGATTTCATTGTGATCGTTCAAATCTCACAAGATATGATGCTATCATGATTCTACAGTTTCGATAAATTCTTCACTGTTTCAATTCTGGAATCATGTTTAATAACATCAATATGATGAAATCCAATTATCAATTATGTTAACGACCCAAAACTGAGTAATTAGAATGAATTGTAATGAAATTTGAAATATGAATTCTTAAGAAAAAAACTGTGAAAGCACGACATTCCGAAATTAACTGAGTTGGTTCCCCCCCCCCCGCCCCCTCTCTCTCTGAATGGAATTTCATGCTGAAGTTCATTATCAACATGAGTATCTGATAATGAATTATGGTCTAATCAGTTTATAATTTATATCATTCATCACATCACATCAAATGAAATATTGAAGTTTTTTTCATAAATACGTTATTTCTATCCTATCATTTCCAACAATATTGATGTCCTGCCGCTCATGTACGTTATGCCGACCTTGACGATTCTAGCTACTGTCTTTGACAGCTATGTTCACAGTTGTATCATGCAGCAGTGTTGAAAATAAACTGTATCATGTAAAAACAAGAGAAAAAAGTCAGAATAACTCTTTGAAAAAGTCCTCAAATTTGCCACTGCGAAAGGTGCTTAGTAGTTTGATTCTTCAACTTTAACTGAACAATAATGACTTGAAAAACCGCAACTCTCACCTCAACGGTATTCCTCATCTCATGATGATGTATTGATAATTTTAATGAATCTTTTGTAACATATAAAATATTGGGTCAAAAATGGCTCACAATCGTGGAACTAATGAATTTCCTCTGGAAGCCTTGAAAGTACATGGACCTAATTTTTTAAAGCATTCATTAACCAGCTGTACAGATCCTCTCAAAGCTATAGAAGAGTTTCAGGTATGCCTGACAATATATTCGTAATTCAAATAACCTTTTCATTCATCTTATTATCTTACAGGTCACAAATGGCATTCTTTTACCCTCACTGCGACCTATGCTTCCTTTACTGGACTTACATGGAGTCAGGAGGCTGGATTTTCACATGTCTGTCGTTGAGGTTTGTTTGTGCACAATAAATTTTTGAAATTTCTTAAACATCTGTTTTTAGGAGCTGCGTGAGAAATTGATAACTCACATAAATGAAATTGGCAAACAGGAAGGTAAAGAGAGAGACCACAAATTGAAAGAATTATTGACCAAAAGCTTCCCAGTAGTGAAAGTGAAAGCTATGAGACCAATAGTGATGGCAATACTGAAGAACACCTCACAAATAGATGATCATTATTTGAAAGTATTGGTTAGAGACAGAGAATTGTATAATGATACTGATACTGAAGTTAAAAGACAGATTTGGAAAGATAACCAATCTCTCTTTGGTGATGAAGTCTCTCCATTACTGAGCCAGTACATCAGTGAAAAAGAAAATGTATTATTTGACCACAGCAATTTGAGCACACAGTTTTTTGGACCTTCGCCAAAGGTAAGTGCTAAAGATCCACTTGTATGATGAAGCTAATTTCTTTTTCATTCAGATTCGAAGACAAGGTGAAGTAGTTCAAAAACTAGCCCACATGATAGGTAACAGTGTGAAGCTATATGATATGGTATTACAATTTTTGAGAACACTATTTCTACGAACTCGTATTGTTCACTACTGTACCCTCAGGGCAGAGCTCCTCATGGCTCTACATGACTTGGAAGTCCAAGACATTATTTCCATTGACCCCTGCCACAAATTCACTTGGTGTTTGGATGCTTGCATCAGAGAAAAAAATGTAGACATAAAAAGGTCCAGAGAACTCCAAGGATTCTTGGATAATGTAAAAAGGGGCCAAGAGCAGGTCTTAGGGGATCTCTCAATGACATTGTGTGATCCTTATGCCATCAACTTTCTAGCTACTTCTGCTATAAAAATTTTGCAGCATCTTATACACAATGAGGCAATGCCAAGGGTAAGTTTGAAAGTTATAATTTCTCATCAATGATATTGATTATCATTAATTAATTTGAAGGATAACACAATCTTGATCCTTCTCTTACGAATGCTGGCTTTGGGATTGAGTGCCTGGGTAATGATAGATTCACAAGACTTCAAAGAACCAAAATTAGACAGCCAGGTGGTGACTAAGTTTTTACCAGCTTTGATGTCTCTTATGGTGGATGATCAGGTGCGACAGCTATCTGCCAAATTGCCACACGATGAAAGAGAAGCTGCTATCACTGTTATTGAACATTCTGGGCCCCTTCCAGATGCTGTAGAAGCTTATTTACAGGTATGTTGATTAGAAAATTGAAGGTTATGAGGTGCAGAAGATTGACCATGGAGGTAAAACAGCCATATTTTCCATTTTTAGGAGTTGACAACATTTTCACGATTTTCAAATTCATTTTCAGAAATTTAAAAAATATTAATCTCTATCTGCTGCATTTTTTATACATTTTACGAAAGGATGATACAAAGTTATACAGTGGAAATGTAATCACCATCTATCTCTCAGTTGTGCACTAACATAAATGCAAAACTAAGTAGATAAAAGTGTAGATGACAGGTGTGTCATAACCTCATGACAAGAAAGTGTCAAGTCAGTTGACACTTGTAATTCATCAAGGAACTTGGCTCTGTTTTTGTCGGCAATGCCTATCAAACATAAAGATCTCTGTCAAATTATGAAATCTGTCACCTTTGTAGTTAAATAATTAGGAATAATAAGGAATTAATTTGAAAATTGAATAAGTAAATGCTACTAACTCAAAATTTCTATGGTCTTCTGTGAATCTTCGTGATTTGAATGACTGTATGTTGTTTTTTGTAGGATAGTACAGTAGCAAGTATTTTAGCAATGTACTATACCCTACATGTTTCTAGACTGAAAGATAGAGTGGGATTGTTGAGGATTTTGACAGTCTTGGCTAACTGCAAAGATGATAGAGCTTTTGAGGACCCGTTTCTGCATTCATTTGTAAGTATTTTTGACGTATTTTTGACAACTAGTAATTACTACAACTAAGAATTAGTAGCTTGAAATTATTTTCCGAGCAATGTAAATCAAATTATTATTTGCTGATAACAAGGAGTGTGATTGACGATGTCTAGTAAAACAAATATTTCATCATTTGACAGTACTCTCTCAAACTAGCTTTTTGACTCAATCTGTCATACTACTCATAGTTTCTGACAGTTTAGAATCTGAACATCGTATATCATTACACATTACAAACATCGATTGTAATTCGGCAGGACCATTTGATGAATAACAAAACAAGAAAATTGTCGCCAAATTGATGATTGAGTCGCAACTGTATTAGTTGGCACACAGGTATCAACAATTTGACTTATTTCGGCTTTCGTAGACTCACCTAGTCGACTCATTGTTGGTGCTTAGAAATTCAAAAGTGAAAGAATAAGACAAACATGTGAAATTATTCATTTTGGCAACCAACTCCGCGATAATTGATAATTAAATGAATAATTGAAGAAAACACTATTGCATTTGTCGATGTAAAAGTTGCAGCTAACTTCTGCCGGTGTCAAGAAGACAATTGCACTGTGGCATATGCGATATTATATGCATGAGTTGAATTGTCAAATAAAATGTACTTTTAGGTGTGTCTTTTGATACACAACAGCGACGAATTCCAAGCGGAGGACTTCTGCACGGCCCTGTTCGACGAATTCTTCTTCGCCGGCCTGTCGCGCGACAACGTCACGCGACATCTGCTGAAGCTGCTGTGGTACGTGCACCAGAAATTGCCATCGAGTCGGCTGCACACGCTCACCAAAGCGCTGCAGCCGACGCCCCAGCACAGCGAGAAGGTGCACCACTTGTACAAGCTGTTGCAGGAGAAGATCGCCTCCCAGGAAGAAGCGGCCGTTCCGACGGAGATGGAGATCGACATCAATTCGCCGTTGATGAGCGTCCCGACGCCGGCGCCCTACCACCATACCTTGTGATTTGTCTATGTACTGGGTGGTCTACGTTTTAGTAGCAATAAGTAGCAAATAATATTTTTGTGCAAAACGAAGAAGAATAAACAGCAGATTATCTTGTCAAAATGCTGAATCTGAACCACCCTGTGGATTACTGTGATTGTATTATCAGTAATTTTCAATGTATTGTATATAAATATTTGAAATAAAGAGAGTAATATTTTTATAAGTAGTTTCATTGTTCAATTCGATTTGAATGACCAGTAGGTATTTATAACCTGTACGTACAGGCCTCTGAATCCAGTTTCTATACATCTGAGGTGAAAAATATCCAGTTATCAGAGTCCAAGAACAGCATCTTTGATCAGAGGAACTATTTGTTTCCTAGACAGTTTTATATTTCCCTGCCTCAAGCATATAATATCCTCAAAGTCCAAATGGATTTCAGAAAATGAAAAGTTATAACCTTTCAGTGTTTCACTGTTGTGAAACTTATTGAGCAAGGTCTCCTTCAGTGATTCACCATCTTTCTTGAAGTATACAGCAACATCTCTTTTCACCCCATTGGATGCATCTAGTCCAATCAACACAACAAAAGAGACTTTCCTTTCCTCTGCAAAGTTTTTTATGGCATCATAGGAATGGTCTACCTTTAAAAAGTTTTCTACTAGCATTGGAAGTCCAGGAACTGGAATACCTTCAACAATTTTGAGATCTTTCATTAGCAGTTGTTTTGGTGTTAGATTTGAAACATCATTGTGTGCTTCCCATAACTTCTCATAGAGAACTTTCCTATCTTCTTTAAAGTTATATTTTTGTTCTAATATATTTGCTATTTTTATGTCTAATTCTTTTGCTCTGCCATTCTCTGGTAGTAGTGCAACTGTGTCATATATTATTGTTTCTAAAAAAATACAATTGCAGCATGAGGAGAAAATTTTGAGCCATATTCTTACCATATATCAAATAAGCAATTTCTTTACATAGCAAGTTGTCATTTCCACTCAGAGATAGCATTTTTTCAGCTATCAAAGTTGAGCATGAACCTACTTGCTGAATATCAATTTTAGTGTGGTTTTCATCCCAACTCATACTGGAATCTATAGGTCTATGATCAATTATCTGTATAACTGTATCCCTCAATATTTCATCATTGGCTGAAAGCACATGATGATCTACTAGGGATGTTGTGAGCTTCTTGGTTTTGTGCAGTTCTTCAAAATTCAACTGATCTCTAAAAAATGTTAACTATGATTTGGCGATATAACTAAGGAGAGCAGAAGCAAATCATGCAATTTCATCCTGAACATTAGAAAATTTGTGCCTACCTACCTGAATACTAAAAGATCCAGAAGAATCCCAGCTTCTTTATACACTAAGCAGTTATCTGGGCGGATAAGAAAGTTCTCATAAGTAGTGTTTTGAACAGGAATCACTAAAATATCAGGTGTAAATTCAGGAAGCCTCTGTTTTTGCAACAGGTAAGCAAATATTAAAGAAGACACACTTGAGTCCATATCGCATGATTCATTCCCAATTACAATATGGATATTTTTATGGGCTGCAATGTTCTTCTGCAAGTTATAATAAAACGTTCAATCAACATTAATGTATTCAGTATCAATGTATCAAAGTATTCAGTAGATATATAAGAGAACACGTCATTCCATGGCTGGATTGAATTTAGAAAGATACTTTATTCAAGCAAGGTAGTTTGATTAATGGAAGGAATTATCTTACTAGAGAATTTTTTATTACGTGCATATACTTTGTTAAAGCTTCCATTATTATATCGAGAATAACAATATCAACAGCCTTGTCAGCAGCTAGAATATAGGGATTTGAGTCCTCTAGGTAGTTTCTGATTATTTTAATTTAAAAAAAAATCGTTTGTACATTTGTTCTAAAGAGGACCCCTCTTCTGTGTTTGTACTTTGTGATCAGAGATCTGGGTTAATTTCTTCTTCTTTGTCGTCCTTCGTTTTTTTGAGGTTAAATTCACGTAACTATGCTGTCTGCTTGAATTGCTAGCTTGCTAGTAATCACAAGCAGAGAACCGTGTATATTCTGTGACATTAGCATTATACCCAGTGTATTGCCCGATATAAATAGATTTTCCAAACTGTCTGTACATTTTGAATAGTTTCAATCTTCAATTATTATTCGGAGTGGTTAACATAAGATTAAACTGAACGATGATGACAAGATAATTGATGCTTGCGGTGAAAATCGAATTCAAACATTTTTGATTCACGTCATAAAATCCAGCTGCTGAAATAATCGGTCTCCACTCCTCTGCGTAGGTGGCCAACAGTAGAATCTGCTTTTTCTTCCTCAAATTTTTGATTTTATGATGAACTTGGTAGCAGGCTTGCACCACATTTTTTCCGCATTGCTCTACTGCATTGCACGACATTATCATTATGACCAGCACCACCTACAAAAATAGGAAATGGGTTAATTTATAGTATTTTTATTTTTATTTTCGTTTTATATTTTGAATATCAGGCGAATATAGATTCTACTGGAAGGAAGGGAACTGCAAAGTCCATAAAGAATGGCAAGTCTGTCTATATCACAGATATCAGGCACCGTACAATGAAATGCAGAATCCGGCCAATGTAAGCAACTGCAGAGTAATATTTCCGCGCTCGCAGGGCGATTCTATCAGGAAGGTAAATAATAAATGGACCTAAAATTTTGTTTTTATTGATTTCACTAGATTTACACTCCGCGTCGTGGGCACAAACCTACCCATTGAATAATTTTTTTCAGTGTTAGGTGAATCACCCGGTATAGCCGGAAGTGGCATATCTGCACGAGAAATTTGGAAGGGATTAGCCAAATTTGCACTGATTCATTCGCCTTGTTCCTGCAGAACAAGCATAGTGATTACATAAACATTGAAACTTTTTGTCGCTAAATTTCGACGATCAGAGTGAACTTCAACTTACTAAATATACAATAATGCCACTCGCTAAGCTAGCTTTTCTTGGCCATTTATCCTCCCAACCATTGTACAGTATGTAGTAAACGTGGCCCAGCAAACCCACGATAGTAGAATTGACGAATGTAAAAATTGGAATTCCGAGCAGAGAGTTGAGCCTCTCGACTATCCTGCAAGCCGTTTTCATGAATTTCGTGAGCTGCCCAATGCATTTAAAGTCCAGATCGTCACACGCCAACGATCTGATCCTGGATTCGACAAACGTGAATCTCGACTGCAAGAAACTAGTTATGCACGAAGTACAAGTCAACAAGGCCGTTATGTACATATTCGTAATGAAAAAGGCGTGTGACGCGTACAAATGATAGCAGTGTAACTGATAACCTGTCGTCACAATGAATGCTACCCAAAACGCGAATATTCGAGATGTAAATCCCCATTTTCTTCTGGCGGGCGAGAATCGGAGCTGTTCCATGATTTGCTCCATTTCCATCAAGTTGTCGGACAGGATGCTCCACGTTTCCTTCGAGTTCATTTGGGCATCGAGAAGGAAACAATTCACGAAAATGGCGTCTGCCACAAGTCTGAGCCTGTACATCATTAGCAGATCCGCCGGCATGCTACTGAAAATGTTTGCTGAATAAATCGTCAGCAGCAAAATGATGAAAAGTTGTTTCATAGTGGAATAATACCTAGAATTGTTGGGTGGTTGTACGAAGACGACACCGAGGTACTTCCCGACTTGGAATAATGTTCGTATAACCTTATAATCGTCTTGTTCGATCGATAAGAGAAAGGCTTTTTTGTAGTCTTTGAAATAGGCATGTATGCGACTCATGGTGAATATTATCATTCACCACTGTATTCAACAGAAATATCTGTACTTGTAACCAAATAGCTAGATCAATTTTTACGTAATTACAATCAACTTTATGTTATCGATATCTATAACACGCCACGTATATTGTCAGAATGAAAATGTTCATGAAACTAATTCGTTCCATATAGGGTGTTTAGAAGTACAAAAAAAAAAGATATTGTTGTGCTTGTGATTGTCTCAGAATATATAAGGTGGACAGAAAGATATACTTCCGCATCTTATTGAAGTTGCTTGATAATTTATCATTACTCAGACTTACTATCTGTGGGCATATGCTACAAACAGCACTAACTTTGACGTCCCATGTATCTCTTCTATCGTACAGCTGGTAGCAATAGAGACCTACTAAGGCCGCTAGCGACGTACTGATGAACATAAAAAGTGGAACTCCCAGCACACAATTTATCCTCTCCGATATTCTGTAAGAAGTCCTCAAAAACTTCGCGACATGCTTGATGTCATTGTCTACTTTATAGTCATCCCGACCTCTGTCCTTTAGCGACGTGATTTTGGATATCACAAAAGTAAATCTGGACTTCAGGTAACCCGTTGCTAATAATAAGTAAGTGAACAATATTACGACGTAAGTTGACGTGACGATCCAGGCATAAGTTACATAGAATTGGCCCATCACGTCAGAGTCTATCCAGCTGTACACCTGGTAACAAACGATCGATAAATGTGCTAGCCAGATGAATATGATTTTCGAAACTAGGTTGCTCTTCTTCGTGGAAGGAAGGAATCGAAGCAGTTCCATCACTTGCTCCATTTCCGTTACGTTTTCGTAGAGTTTGGCCCAAGTTTTTTCGTGCCTGATATAGCCGCTGATTACAAAACAACACACGAAAATAGCGTCCGTAAAACAAGCCAACAAGACCATTATGTATATTATATCAGGTTCTAAATCTGATCTGATGGTAATGCAGACTGAGACGAAGTAAATGGTGAGCAGTGTTATGATTGACAGTCTTTTCACAATCGAATATGTTTCGTTGCTTGATGGTAGAGAAGAGACTCCTAAGCAAACATGAAACACCGTTTGGAAAATTTTGTAGTCGTCTTGTTCGGTAGCCAAAAGAAAAGCCTTCTTGTATTGGGCGTAGTAGGAAACCATTTCAGCTGCCTTCGATACTACTGTCCACGTGCTATCAAATTTCTAGAATTGTTCTATAAATCATTCAAAGTAAAACAACGTAGCGAACAAATATCAATTTTATTTCGATTAGGTTCAACGGAGACACGCTTGGCTAGCAAGAAGCTTGGAATTATTCGAAATGAAATCGAAATATACCGGGTGACTCTACCCTTGCCCCAATACCGTTTTATTCTGATCAGATATTTTGAATACAGTTTGATGTCGAGTAACTCAAAAATCGTGGGACTTTGGTATTTCGTTAATAATTGAAATAACAATAAGAACATACTCATGTGATACGACGAGATTTCTGAGGAATCATCTGACCACCCTGTATAACAGTATCAGTTCATCCGTACATTATATAGGATATTGATTTGCCTCATGAAGCAATTTGAGCGTGAAGATAATGATTCATGTTAACAAATTCCTGAAATACAGATAATTTGGGATGTTTATAGTGTCATTATTGAGACCCTCCCTCTCTCTATCTGACGTTCTCGTATGTATATAAATTATATTGGGTGTTTTTTTTCTAGATATCCAGTAGTCGAAGACGAATTATTTGCACTTTTTTCTATTATTTATGCATCAGAGGAGCAATAATAATCATGAGGTTTAAAACAAACTGTACATGGTACCTCATCTTGAAAGTTTGCAAAATTTTGTAGTCGTCTTGTTCAGTAGCCAAAAGAAAAGCCTTATTCTCGTATTGCGCGAAATAGGAAACCATTACAGCTGCCTTCGAAAACAATATCGATACTATCAAATATCTAAAGTGTAGATGTTGCATGCATTATTCAAAGTAACGCAACACATTTACAAACATCAGTTTACCTACATTATATAGGGAAATGATTTGCCCTAATATAAGTGGTTTGAAGCAATTTAAGCGTGAAGATAATTATAGTACTTGTTCAAAAATTCCAGAAATATGTACTGATGAATTGGAATGCATAGTGTCATCATCACGTTGACTGTCGAGGTGTATAAAACATTTCGGCCTTCCTCGGCCATTTTTTTCAACAACGGATTATCATGAAAACTATCGTAATTTCTCAAGAAACATAGGTCATAATATATGTAAAAAATATATATATTTTATCCTACTCCGTATTTGCCTCAAATCGCTTTACCTGACTAATGTAGTGGCAGAACTGAAGACAGTGAGAACTGATCAGTTCTACCAAACCTGGCAATACATCAACCAAAGACAGCTGAAAAATTATGGCGCCATCTTCAGGAGACCTCGCGAGTCCTACATGAGCTAGAGTAAAGCGAATTGGTTGAAAGGAAAGCTATTAGTGCCTTCATCATTCTTATTTCATCTTGATCTTAACTTCTCCAAGATCGTTGCATGATCAAGAGAGGGAGGCACCAGGTACCTTTAATAAGGTCATTTGTCAAATTTGTCAATATTTGTTTTGAACCTGATTCTGAATTCCGAAACTAAATCTGTCTGAATCTTGGGAACAGTATAATAGTGAGTCTAATTTAGTATCATTTTGACATATCTTTTATGGAAATAATTCATAATGTGGACAAAACGCGAATATTGGGAATGTAAATATACAAACAGCTGATTTTGATACCAATATTCTCTATTAAATTCTAATGTCAGATTAAATGATAATCAATTTGTTGTCATCATATATGAATTTGTGTTATTAATTTTTAGACCATACACTGGACAGGTGAAAACATGCAACTTGAATAATGATCCCAGAGAACTTGGTAATCATTGAAAATATTCCATAGGAATATGGAAGGAATCAGCTGTGCCCAGTTCATATTCTACAATGATTTTGATTCAGCTAATTTGGGCAAGATAGAATATGTTCCTCAAACTGAATCAGGTGAGTTTTGTTTCAAGGAAGTTTTAAATACATGTACATTTAGTACTGTCAATCATGTCTTTTGCATTCTGCAGTAGGCATCAAGCATTCCAATAAGAGTCTCATTCAAGAACCATGTGATACTGAATTCAATATTTGGACCAAGCCTGATTGTTGTGGAACAGAATTCGAAAATGGTAACAGGACTTGGTTTTATTTTGGTGTTAAAGGTAGGTGAATTGAAGTGTGTTCTAAGAAGATAGTGGCTGATCTATTCAAGATAGAAGAACGGAAATTTTACAGAAAGTTCAGGTTCATGTGAGGTGTTTGAAAAAAGTGGCATATTGAATTTAGGTTTTCTAAATTGAACACCCTATACATTTGATGAATTCTGTGATAATTATGCTTACTGAAATTTTTTTGTTCTTGAAAATCCATCAAATCCATCAAAACAGATCTTTACTTTTAGAAATTTTCTAAAAGTATTATCCAATCAACTGGGACAATCAGCTATTAATCATTTAATGTCAAAATTCAAAAATTCAAAATTCATAATCTCGAAATGAAAGTGAATCGATATTTTCTGTAAAATTTTCTTTTGTCTGGAATCGGCCGCTATCTTCCGAGAACACACAGTTGACTCACCCTGTATAAATTGTTTTTATTTCCAGCCCCATCTCCATCACAAAACGTGAAATTCAATATGGTGGATCTCAATAGACAAGGTAAAATGTATAGTCAAGGAATGGCACCTGTCTACAGGATAGTTCCAAGTAAACCAAAATGGGACCGCATTGTTGACAAACCTCTATATAATGTCAGTATAAATATTGATTTTTTCAATCTCAATTATTTTCTTGGCACATATGGGCATTTTCTTTTTGAGATATAAATTGTTGGCATTACTATCTCTGGGATCGATAGAAATATACCCAAATTTTTTTATATACCTAAATTGAAAAATATCAATAGTTTTGACCTTTAAACATTTATAGGTACTTTTGCATTGAAATGGTACCATGATTCATTTTTTTCATGGTCAATGGACAAGATAACAGCTTCTTCATGGTCTAATTCAAATTTTTTTGATGAAGTAGGAACTCAGAATGTAAAATAGAAAGAAAATGAAACAAAATCATTCAAATCCTTTACCACAGCCATATCCTTCATAGGCTGTTGTTCTTGGTGAAAATTAAGCAATGACCAAAATGATAGCTGCAAAGTTGCTATGGTTATTATCATTACATTTCGATAATTAAAAGTGTTTTTCATACTGCCATGTGGACAGTATGAAACATCAGAATATTTAATTATCTAAATCATTGACCACATGCTTGTAGCAAACTTCAAAAAACAAAAAAGTTGGGTAATTTTGCATTTATCATGTCGTGGTTTTTTTTTCGAGATTTTTATTTGATATATACTTATCTTGACCTCAGGAACTTACAACAAAAACGTGCGCAAACCTATATTTTTCGAGATATTACAGGAGAAAGTGGATATCAACCTATTTTCGGCCTGTTTTGGGTAGAAATCATAGCCAATCGGAGTTTCATTCCTCAAACGTCAAAAAGAAGAAAAAAACATCCACGTGATGGAGACTTATTTCCTAAGGACGGCGCTGTCAAATGAAAATCTGTGATGTTTTGACTCACAGAACTAGTTGTTCTGACACAGATTCTCATCTGACAGCACCTTCCAATTAAGATGCTTAAGAACGTTTATTGAAAATAAAAAGTTTGCTCACGTTTCCATTGTGGAAATTTAGTACGTACAAAAAAATTGCGAATGAAATCCCATGGCATGATGAGTGCAAAATTACCAATAGTTTTTCCGCCGCCAATGCAAAATCAATGTAAGTGACTATAACCATATTTCAGCTAGTCGATGACATATTCACGTTATCTTTCAAATTCCGAACGCCGGAAAACCCGGAAAGCATAACTTACTTCGCGTTCACGTATCCTTTCTCCTACACCGACTTGGAGAAGATGTTGATCACCATCGATGCTAAGTATCTCGGAGTCAAACCAGCGTGCGACGACGACATCTACTACGTGAACGAAACGGTGTGTCGGTCGCTAGAGGGCAGGTCGATCGATTTGCTCACCATCTCGTCGCACCACGGCATCACCAAGCAACGGGAGGAGCGGCTGAAGAATTTGTTTTTGGATGACGTGCCGCGTCCTTTCAAATTCGTTGGGAAAAAAGTATGAATTTTATGATTGATATTGTGAGATTTGGATTTTTTTTTTAATAAATTGTAATGGTCTGAAGATTGAGGATAATGTCACAACGTTATCAGAAATTTTCCGCTCATATTTACTGCCATCAGTGTATTTCTTGGGAGGTGACAGAAATGCATAGCTGTCATAAGTCAATGTATGCAAATATCAGTGAAGGTTGAATGTGCAACCCAATAAATAAACATGATAAAATTTGATCCTTCACTGGTAATTCTGGTATTTATCGAAGAACTGTTATCTCCTCAAGAATATTAATACTAATAATGATAGTTTTGATGAGTATATTCAGTAATAGGTATATTAACCAATGAGTGTATTCAGAATATTCACAAAATGTTAATATAAATGATAGTAGATATCACTCCACACTGAAGATCATTCAGCTATGTGAGCTTACACAACAGGAATGTGTTGACTGCTGTCAATCTGTGATTTCTTCTAAAGGTCGATGCTAACTGAGGATAGAGCGTAGAGGTTGTATTAAAAGAGATACGAAAAAAGTGAAGAGGACCTTTTTTCTAGAGTCGTCTAGCCTACAGACGTGCCAAAAATCTATCGAAAGCGTCATGTGTACTAAAATAGTGGAAATAAAAAGTTGAAAGATCAAGGAAATTCCTTTTGCAATTTCCTCTTGCATTTTTATTGTCTTTCCTTTTTTTGTAGCGTTGAGAAACCTGTCAAAAAATTATTATGTGTCGGAAAAATGAGATTGAATTTTGTTTGAAAAATGTTCAGAGACGAGAAAAAATATTTACTGTATAAATAATTGACTGTATGATGTAAGTTTTGGAAAATTCAATGGTATGAAGATAATAGTTCACGTTTTTGATAAAATATCATAGAAAACACAAAGTTATCCCAGATGTTAGAATATTCAGAAAAAATATCAGTGGTTTAGGCCTTTTCGAAAGACTTATACGTGTCATTCTTGCTGTTTTGTGTATCCTCTCTATTAACTGTCTTGCCGACCTTCTAAACTGTCCTGCCCAGCCCAAATTAATTTCTAGCACGTTCGGGTTAATACAGCTTTTCTGCGATATATATTAGATTTCCTATATTGATACATTTTCTTTCTTTCTAAATTTCTATAATTCCAGGTGATTTTCGTTTCTGCGAGAGTCCATCCGGGTGAAACCCCCTCCAGCTTCGTGTTCAACGGTCTTTTGGGTCTACTGTTGAACCGCGACGACTTGATCGCGCAGAATCTGCGCAGGTTGTACGTGTTCAAGTTGATGCCTTTTCTGAATCCCGACGGTGTCGCCAGAGGTCACTACAGGACGGACACCAGGGGAACGAATCTCAATAGAGTCTACTTGAATCCCAGTCTCAAGGAACATCCTTCAGTATACGGTGCCAGAGCCCTAATAAGGTATATTATATTTATATAGAAAAATTTATATACCATCTCCTCGATTAACGTACAGACAGTGATTAGTAAATGACATCAAAAATGATGTGAGGAGAATATCTAATGTTGTTTCTGATGTTTGTATCAATAATAACATTGATAATAATAATGATAGTGACATGCCAAGTTATTGCAAGGAATAATATTTACTTGCCTAGGTGGATAAAACAAACATAATTAAGGTCGATACTGACTTGCTACAAATAAACATTGAGAAACCTTATAAAACCCTAAGGTTGAGCATTATTTTAATGCATATTCATATTGTGAAATTGTCGAGTTTTTCTATTTTAATTTTCATATCCAAGTGTACTTATCCTCAGATGCTCTTTCGCAACTCCAAGCTGTCATTCTTCCATTAAAAAAGTAGGTTTTTATATCCTTTTCAAGTCCTCCAAATTTCGTTCCGATATAACAAGTGGTTCAAAAATTAGTAGGGAGGGGACGGACTTCGGACGGACACTGTATGCTGTATGAGCTGATTTTCGCAGATATTACCATTTCGGTTTCGAGGAAGAGGATATCGTCCCGAAGTGCGACAACTGCAAAAGGCCCAGCGACAACAAACCCGATGACAGCTTCACCTACGAGGCAGATCTGAAACGAAACCAGACGATCAGCAGCAAAGTGTCCCAAATATCTCTGACGGAAGCTGATACTCCATCTCCCTCCTGGTGCACCAAATGTGAGTTTCATAAAATATTAGGTGTCCCAGATCTTTTCGTACACCTAATATCTCAGATATGATGGTTTGAAAAAAATTAAGGAAAAAAACATCCGAATTGGAACCATATTTGTATATTCATTTCTCGAGTGAGAGGGGATAGACTGCGACCCGGTGATATAGGACAGGCCCTGACAACGACATAGAAATGCGCATGCGCATATCTCTGTTGTAAACAATGTTTGTTATCCATATAGTTATTATTAGATACATGAGCTGAATAAGATCTACGGTTCAAGGGCACAACTTTTGCCGCTCCTGCGGCGCCTCCCTGCGCCACTCCAAAAGCAAAGAGGAGGTGCGCTTCGAGAACGCGGCCGGCGGCGGCGCCGACGGCGACGTCAACTCCAACGCGTCGGGCTTGTTCATGTACATCGATCTGCACGGTCACGCGTCCAAGAAGGGCGTCTTCATGTACGGCAACCACTTCGACGACGCCGAGAGGAACGTCGAGTGTATGATGCTGCCCAAGC
This sequence comes from Gastrophysa polygoni, assembly GCA_963576655.1. Classification (NCBI taxonomy): domain Eukaryota; kingdom Metazoa; phylum Arthropoda; class Insecta; order Coleoptera; family Chrysomelidae; genus Gastrophysa; species Gastrophysa polygoni. The sequence continues at coordinate 23,051,266 of OY755090.1, read as the reverse complement.
TGATGACCCTCAACAGCCACCACTTCCACTTCAACTCGTGCAACTTCAGCGAAAGGAACATGTATCTGAGGTATTTCAAGTGTTCTATCTATGATTATAATAACCGCAACGAACGAATTGAAAGTATCAAACTTGAATTGATATAATATATTCTCATGAAACACGACAGTTGAATTTTTTGGTAAATTAATAAATGAAGCGGAAAATATAACCGAATCGAGAAGATTCCAAATATGTATCGAAAAATATTTGCTCAGAACAGTCTGATTGGCAGAAATCATATTCAATAATGAAATGAATTCCTGTTTCAATTGAATGTCTCATTGAATATTTATCATTTGCAATTAATTGCTGTGCATAGTTTTATAATTGTTATATTATTCTTTTTCATCATGGATTTTTATAGATTATGTATGTAATCATGTACGTTTACACAATGATAATAATTTCAGAAGAATAGAGCATAGTAGGAGGCTGAAATTTGATTTCCTCTAGTTTCTCATATCTTCTTGAAGGACTCGAGGTTGACTATCCTTGCATCTTCTCCTTCTTCTAGGGACAAAAGGGATGGCATGAGCCGGGCAGGATCGGGAAGGGTGGCTGTACTTTCGCTGACCGGAATCATAAAGAGTTACACGCTCGAGTGTAATTATAACACCGGCAGAATCGTCAACGTGCTACCGCCCACCGTCAAAGAACCTCACGGGAAAATGCATTGTCTTCCCGTTCCGCCCAAGTACACGCCCCAGATATTCGAGGAAGTGAGTGTCGATTTTATTTGTCTTTGAATTGAAACCCTGTTGTTAGTGGCTGATTTTGTAATACGAGAACATTTCAAATAATTTTAGATAATAATGGTTGACAGTTATCGCATGAAAATATAGGCAAAATAAATGGTTGGTTTACTTCCAGTTATTTCTTAATTCCGAAAAAGTTTTTCATGGAACTCTGACATATCACCTATTTGATTACACTACTGAAAATACTGACTAACAGGATGATATCGAGGTTATTTGATCAAAAAATTTCATTCATTAGCACAGTCGTGATGAGCGAAAAATCCAAAAACTTTTTGAAACTTTCAACAGTTTATTGGTACCGAGTTGTGCTACATTAGTACAACAAAAATTTGATCGGCTAAGCTGGAGGAAAGGAAAAACCGCGATTTTTTGTACTTTTTGCAGTTGTTCGACCATTCCTATTTTCTTTTTCGGCCTACGACACAGATCGTTCCATTAAATGTTGTCGAGCATAGTTTCATCCATCAAACTTATTGCTTGACTTCATGGGTACCAAGATACAGAGCTTAAAAAATTTACGAAATTTCCCAAAATGGTAAAAAAATGCTGAAAAGGCTGGTTCGAAATAGATACGTGTGAATATATACGAATATACATGTGGATGTGTACTCATAAATACAGTATGAATGGTATTCAGTCAGCTAACACCTTTTCCACTGTAACTTGGCAAAACAACTAAGGAAGACAACTCAATAATTCCGATTTTCGAGAAACGTCAGTAGAAAATTAGAAAATTAATTGTCAGTTTTTATCACAATATATTTCAATCTATGTCATTTTTAAAAAATTCATTATCTTTATCATTATATTTTGACACATTGAGTTTGTTATTTCACAACAAAAATTAAATAAAAACATCTATCTATTACTCTTTTGGCAGGTGGGCAGATCTTTGGGCGCCTCCATCTTGGACCTGACTAACCAGAACCCTTGCTCGCGGCTGCCCAATTCCGAGTTCCACACGCTGGCCGGCCTCAGGGAATGGATCCGCAACATGGCGGTCGAATTTCACGACAAGCAGCAACGGCCCAAAATGCGCGCGCGTAATTCACAGGTAGGCTCGTCCGACGACTACGACGACGTCCCTGTCTCGATAAGCACGTGCGTTCTTTGTTGATGGGGGTTTTCGGCTCGGCGGGGGTGGCTCGGTTTTTCTCTAGGGAGCTGCGTCAATCGGTATGTGGAAAATTTGGAAATTTTGGAAACGTACTCATATCTCAAAGTTGATTTAAATTTTTCGAACGGTCTTTGTTGGATTTGAACTTATTTGATTCCTGTAAATCGAAGATTTTTCCACGTCGGTTGATGCAGTTCCTTCGAAGAATGCCTTCCTATCGTCATCTGAGACAAATATCTGAAATACTAACAAATTTAACAAACTCGAAAACTCTTATCCTGTCTCATTGAAGTTGAAAATCGATCACAATGTTCAACTCAGATTTTTCATATTGTAAATTTTCTGTTTAGATTATACAAGGTAACAGATTTTGCAGTGATAGACTTGGGACCACAAAGTTTCTGATTTCTCTACTAAAATATGATTCTTGTAATTCTGACATGAACAGTGAGTGGAATTTCCTTGAAAAATCATAAATTAATAAAATATTGATTATTTTGAGCAGAACTGTGACCTAACGTCGAAAATTATGTGTAATTTAATTATTTTTTGAGATTGGAACAATCTGTCTGTCAGAATTCTGAGATCACCTTTACGTTTTCATCAAAAGGAACTGAATATCATTAAAAAATGATTATTTCATTATTGTCGATTTTACTAGGCTTCTCTTCAAAGCATATTGTGATTTATTATTATCATTATTGAATACTTAAATTATAGTTATTACTATCATATCCCATTTTATTTGTAAATATATATAAAGTTTTTATCGATATACTTTCCTTTTATTTTTCACTTTTTAGAGATAGAGATACTTCATTTCACTTCATCACTTGCATAATTCCATTTTGATTTGGATGAGATGTTTATGAGAAAATTCATCCACTAACAACCCGTTAAGGTGCTGCCGAGATAATAAAAGTCATTGACTTGATAAATTATATTGAATTCACTATTATTTCCGAATTAAAATATGCAATAGGTGAGTAGATGAAATAACATATTGAATGGATAGTTGGAGAGTAATATGATTTTAGAAAGATGAAACGAACAGGAACTTTCTCAGACTCATTCAAGACCGGTTAATCATTAACGCATTTTTTATGCCAGGTAGTGGCGAATAAATTTCAGGCGAGCAATTTCATTGGTTGTTAGATAAGGCTTGTTTAGACAAATACGTATTGAAATGGATTTTATTTATTACAGTGCAGGGCAAATTACAGTTAGGGAAAGGGTGAACAACTTTGGAATGACCGTACAATTTCAATAACGAAATTCTCTCGTCTTCTCCTGGAATCAATCCCTTTTTGTACTACCATCCATTCGGTGTCAAATAATGGCTCTTTTTTGATGAAACATCACACCAAAAAATCATTTCCTTATACAAAGTGGTTCAAAACTTACAGCCAAAAACGTTGATCTCAGGCTGACATACGAAAAAAAAAAAGTTATATGACCAACTAATGTTATTGTGATCTTCCATGTTTTCTCCTGAGAGACAACCTATATTCAAAGTAATAATATAACAACAATACGATTTATTTCCTTGTTTGAGAAATACGAAAGTATAAATAAAACTCCACAATGCACTGTAACAATTGAATCGTCAGCAAAATTACAGGTGTATAAATAGAATATAGTAAAATGTCGAATAAAATGAAATACAAACAGCACATTTGTCATTCATCCAAAGTATTATAGATATTTAGAATCAGGTATCGTTTTAATCTACTAATGAAAGTTATTGCAGGCTTCCTTAATATGGGTGTCCAACTCATTGTACATTTTGCAACCCAAAAATATAGATTCTGATACACTGATAGACGATGTGCACTTAGTATCAGGTAGTTTCGATGTCTTTTGTACGATCGTGTAAATTCTTCATGAATTTTTCATAATTTTGATATACATATATACCCAATTCATAGATATTCACACTTGTGAGTGTTGTAATACTCAATTCTTTGGATGCAGTTCTACAGGAATATCTCCAACAAATCCCAGCAATGATCCTCAGAGCATATTCCTGCAGTACAAAATAGTTATTTATACACCAAGGTACTAAAGAATATCAGTATTTCCCAGGGACCCAGATCGTGCGGTCCCGTTGTAATGATATTCTTGACTACCAAGGTGTACATCACATTTTTTTTCCACCACTAGCAATATAATTCAAGTTATTATGGTTCTACGAAACTCAAATAAAACCTACCGTCACTGTACATTTTACTGTTCGAAATATTGGTATTTGTTTGTTTATAACGCAATTCTGCCAACTCTACATCGTGCCTGTCAATAACCCCGCAGTTGGCTGTTGTTCTGATGTTTTGTGCTCTGTGTTGATACGCCTTCGCAGTATTAGAGTACCATTTCTGCGGATATCGTATCACGACGTTGATGTGAATTCAGGTTAATCATAAAAGGTGGTTGCGTGTTTATCAACTACTAGTTCATGAAATGTGAAAAACTACCTTGGTGAAGAAAAGTCCCTTTACGCCTTGAAAAGGAATAGATATGGCTAGTGGTGGAAAAACTCTTTCAATACTCTGTGCCGTCTCCTGTGGTGAAACTCCTAATGCTTCAGGGCAAAGCGTGTCGGCCGCCCAAGACCTGCCCCTCGGGGCCGCCCAAACCCCAGAGCTGCGCCACCGTCGCCGCCAAGAAAGCGGCAGTCCCGGACCGCAGCAGAGACAGCCTCGCGCAGCCCGGCGGCTCCAAGTCAAGCGGCGTCCGGCTGACGAAGAGCTTCAAGGCGAAGCTGCGCAAGAAGACCGTCCACGCGGAGGGCGGTAAGCTGCGCGAGATCCGCTTCGAGGGCAAGGCCGTCATCGCCAAGTACGAGGCCGAGGGCGGCTTCGACGACGGGCTCGTCGTGTCCTGGGACGAGGGGCGCGGGGCGTCCGCCCCCCCGTACGGCGGGGCGGGCCCCAGCAAGCAGACAGTGCGCGCGCACAATTTCGCCAAGGGCGGGGGCAGCTGCAAGGCCAAGCTCAAGAAGAACTTGCGCAGGTTCGCCAGTTCGGCGGACGTGCTGGGGAAGATCGACAAGAAGAAGAGGAAGTTTAAAGCGAAGTAGGGAGACGAGATATTCGTCTTGGAGTTTCCGCTATCTTGAAATTACCGTCGAAATTACATCTTTGATGTGTTCGTTAAATTATCAGTGTGGATGAGGCGAGGCGAGCTGGCTGTAGCTTGAAAAGCATCAAATATGGATTTTGGATTTACATGTTTTCGTTAAAATGGGGTAACAAAAATTACTTCGTAGAAATTATTTGCCAGTTTTAGAATCAGTGATCGATCTTTGGGGGTCGTGAAGGAACTATGTAAATAATAAATGGTGTTGATGACAATTGGTGAAAATATGACCATGTCTTCATTTCATCTCATCTTTGCTTTGCAATATTAGTTTAATTGACAAAAATCTGAAAGGACGAATTTGGTATTCCTTCTATTTATACTTTAGCAAAAACTCTTATTCAAGCTGGAACAGCAGCTCAAAATTTGTTGCTTTTTTAAAATTATTCAAGAATAAAAAAAACATGATCTACCTGTAACATTGTATGCTTTTTGAGAATTTAATTCTGATATTCTGAACATCTGATTGGTGATAGTGATAGATAGATATATTCCAAATGTGAAGAATTCCTCTTCACATGAAATGTATATGCAGATAATTTGCAATGCGATATAGATGTAGATCCTTAACGAACTCTATGTATGGAAAAAAATTGCTCCAGAAGATGGAAAGCGATAAAACGCTCTTGCTGGTTAAAATTTCAACTAAATCGGTTCGAATATAAGGGTATCCGCTAGAAAATTAAAGAATCAAGAATTTTCAAGGAAAGGGAAACAATTAGATATACTAATATCAAAATACGTTATCTAGGAGGCATTGAAAATTTTAAATTACATAACAAGGAGAAAAATATTTAAAGGAAGGAGAACAATTAGACATACTTCTATCGAAATACATTCTCTAGGAGTCACCTCAAAATCGAAAAAGGCCAGGAAGATTCAAAGTTTCTTTTTGTATTCCTAATAATAATTTTCAGTTGATGTCTTTTTCATATTAACGCAAGTAATTCGAATGAGAGGATCCACTAACCATCTGTTATCGCTCTCTATATCTACAGGGTGTCTCCAAAGTGTTATATTTTTGATGAATGAATTCATCAGTTGATGAAGCAACATGCCACTTATGTAGGAAAAAAGATCAACAATAAATTGCCATTATCTTTACAAAATGAAGTTTTTCTTTTCATTCAAGAATTGAATAAAATGCTGGTTGATTGAATTCTAAATTTTCAGATTCAGCGACCGATTTGCGAAAAAAAAAAAAAAAAGAAAACGAAGAAGTTAGGGCTTAAAATACCTTAGGCCTGCCTGTTTTCAGCACAGGAGCAGATTCGTTCCCGAAACGTCCACATCAATGAGATGGGTAGAAATTTTGATATTTATTGAATATATTTGTCATCAAAATATTTTCGTAATAAGGTGTCACTGTCAAATAGGGAATTTCTCTTTTGGCATCTGAAAGTTGATACAAGCACAGTGATATTTTGAGGCAGATAATAAATCTATTCTCATTAAAAATATATTGAGAAGATTGTTACAAGTTCTATTTTCATTTTTCAGAAACGAGGAGTGAACATCCCAAAAGCCTAAAAAATGAATATACCACCTCCTCGATTAACTTATAGACAGTATTTCATTTGTAATTATACAGAAAATCGTGAGTATTAGTTATGCAAACATCTGCACAATCGTGTATTGAACAATATTATGTATTATCTTTTCGAAAAGATATTAGAGTGCCAACCAAGTGTTTCATCAAGAACAAAAAAGATCAATAATCCCAGAATAATTTATTTTATAATTTATCTATTTCAAAGATATGTTTTTGACTTGATCTAAATAACTCAAACTGCCGACGTTCTAACATTGATATCATTGCAGTTCCTATATGACATGATGTAGATAGCTTCTAAAGACTGATATAAAATTTTCTGTGAAATATCTACTTCGTACAAGATTCTTTTGTTGTGAAATTTATGGCAGACACCTTACATATGTTGATGCAGTATGAAAGTAACATTGTATTCACCATAAAGATACTATGAAAAAACGACACGACTGTCAAAAATATGATTCTACTAAAAAAATGGTTTGGTTTTTTCCAGAAAATCTCTTGAATATTCACTCCTTTGCGGTACTTTATACCTACTATATAGTAGTCAAAAACTAGAGACTGTGATCACTTGAATATCAGTATGGTACTTTGATATCGATATTTTTCGTTAGGGGTACCATCATAGAGGTAGTTCTCCCCGACTATATTTTTTTCTCCGTGTGGATGATAGACGTCGCAAACGCGTGAAACCTCTTGGAGGATGACATTGAGAAAGTCTCGGGGTCACTGTCCTGAGCTCGCCTCGAAGGTCTCATCTACCGGTACCAGTCTCTCTTCTTCTCGTAGACTGGCCGCGACGGTGTATTATACCTATATATCGGTGCTAGTAAGAGGTCTTTTTCACTCTCGACGACTACTTCGGGGTGATTACGGGCAGTATATAATATATATCCAGTTTGGTTTCTTCTATTTCGTCTGCTGCTGTAGCTTCTCTGATTAAAAAATAGACTCGTAAAGCCGGTCTTTCTACAGCGGCATTTTATCAGGTTTCGAGCTTTAGTGTAGCCCCAAGTTGTTTGTTTTTTGTTCGAAAATCTTCGGAAGGAAAATGGCTTTGCTGTTTTCGGTTTCATTCATTTATATATGTGTAATCAAGACTGTTTTCTCATGGATATTAGGCAATTTTGAGTTATACACGTTTCCTCTTTCGTAGAAAAATCTTTTTTATATTCATTACTCGAATAGCATTTCACTGGTTGAAGGATGCATTATCCCGTAGGTTCCCAAATTGAGAAAATTCTGTGAATACATTTTTCCAAGTTTCTTCACCCACTCTCCTGTCATATAGTAGGATTTAATATGTTCATACGAGGGTTGTCCATGGAATGAGGTTTCCCAATTTTTTTTCACGAAGAAAAAAAAAAAGATATTTAGAATAGAATAAAACAGAATTTACATTTACTGAAGTAAAGTTTCGATTAATACAATAAACTGATTTCGAATGTGACGCAAATTGAATAGATTATATATGTATAGTATAAAAGAATAAATTATTAAAATAACATCAAAGTGAGACGGTCAATCGATAAAACTAATTTCAAATATCTATAGTTGGATGATAATACATGTGGAATATAAGATAACACCTATGTAAAATATAAACCTGTCCCAATGTCCATTTTTCTAGATTTTAATCGGTTCCAAAAAAATAGAAATTATAATAATTATTTCGATATTTTAAGTAAGGACAAATTCATGATCTGCCCTAAAATTTCACAGCCCTTGAAATTCAACTTTCAGATACTTGAAAGAGAAACACTATTTGACAGTGACACCTTATAACAAAAAATGAAATATCAACATTTCAACTTATCTTAGTATATATAGTATCAATAAAAAATTCTGTTATTTCAATTATGCTGAAAACGGGGGAAGATTCGTTCTCGAAACGTCGACAACACCAAGTAGAAATTCTGATATTTATTAAATATATTTATCATCCAAGTTTTTTCGACAAATAAAGAACTTCTCTTTCGGTTCAATTCTTTTTTGACGGGAACATGTGGTTCTGCTGTTCAGTGGCGTTTCACTCAATTTACTAATACATGTTTTTACGCTTAGATAAATCACTCTTTTAATGAATATTAGCAATTTTCCCACCAATATAGAATATTATTTATATTGTTAGTGGATGAGGAATGAATGACATTTCTAGATGTATATTCAAGACGTATATTTCTTCATGTATTTTTTCAAATTGAAACCCGCACTTAGAAGTTTACAAGTGATAAAATCAAACTGCATTCAGCACTATTTACTCAGTTTGAGTCTGATGAAAGAATGATATTATGTCTTATCGATGCTGGTAACGAAGCAAGTTTTTCTCAAAGAAAGAAGATTTCTTAAAACCTGTGCGCTTTCAGTATTCTGGGGTCAGCATGATATTTCCTGTAGATATCTACCATTTTCCTACCTAAGTACGAGCATTTCCATTACTGCACCATAAAAGGGATAATAATATCTCGTCGCTGTCGTCTCACTCAGAACCAGTTATTGCCAACTCGAGGCAGAAACCTCATCTCGCTGAATTTTTTCATTTAATTGTTCGTCGACTTTGTATTTTTCTCTTTTTGCCAGTGACTTTATAGAAAGACGAGAGTTTAAGGCCGTTCGTGTACCGCAAAAAAGCTCTGCATGAAGGTAAAATGATTTCGCAGAACGTTGCTACTCGTAACCACGTCTCGTAACCTTCCCACTCTTCATCAGTCTACGTCTGTCTGTCCAGCGAAGAGAACAAGATCTGATGAATGGAAAATAATGGAATTAATTTTATCGTATACGCATGATGTTATCTCCTTGACAAGTTTAAATTAGCTGGACATATCCTTACTGAAGATGGACAACATATTGTCGATTGGAGTGATATAAGAAAAGAAAAATCGAAGATTCTGATAGCATTCTTCTGGACGGAGACAATAATATTGCTTCTTGTTCAGTTCATATGAATAGAACTTGAAGTTCACTTCTCAGAACTGAATAATTACTGACAACTTGTCATTGTTTAGTGTCCAAAGATCTTGCAAAGCGAAAACCAAAATACAGAAAGTTGGAGGCAGTTAACAGTAATTATACAGTCTTTCAATTATACTGTTTTTCAATTCTTTTTCGCGATCTATGGTCTTTTGCGATCACCAGAATACTATATATACAGTATGATATCTTACTGTTTTTTATTTCAACTGTAACAACAATTTTTATGTAGTGACATTCTCAGGCTGATTGTTAGTTGGATAAAGCAACATTGAAAATCTTCTGATATTATGAATTCACCTAGGAATTCACTTCATCCACAAGATCAGAATAATAATATGATCACACTGGAGCAGAGAGAAAATCACTAGAAAACTGAATGTTGGCACTCGATTCATCCAGTGATTCGATCACTGAATTGTCACTATGACTTATGAATGTCAAACAATTGGATCACTGATTATTGTTTCTCATCATTTGCTATCTGATTTTCTGATAATGATGAAAGTTTCGATGATCACTCTCAAACATTTTCTAAATGTACACTTATTTTGGACAAAAGTGGGTATGTACCTTTGACCTTTGAAAAAATATCTTCTACGTACTGGGTGGCCCAATGAAAACGAATCAAGGCCGATTTGACATTTATTGTTCCCAGAAAAAAAAATGTTCAAACCGGTTGATTTTTTATCGAGGTGGAAATATTTTGGGCATGTTTTCAACTTTTTCACTTCAAAGCCCTCGGAAGGGTGAGCTCCAACCCTTGAATCTCAAATGGAATAACGGGTCAAGTGATGCATCATTTTGAAGGTAATCGAAATCTCTTACCAAAGCTTTCTTGTTTTTGGAATTCAATGCAGTAGTTCTCGAGAAAACACGTTCATGAAAATAATCGGCTAGTGATGGAAAGTAACGATTTCTTCCCTTTCATAACTATTTTCATCTAAGAAGTGCCTTAAGTGTTTTTTTAAATCCTGTCCAATCCAACATAACATAAAGAACCATTTATTTTAATGGCAGCTCCTTGATCTCTCAGTAAAATGCATACCTTGTTTCGTTTTCATTGGGCCTCCCTGTATTTGACTACATATTACATTCATATTTGAGCGAAAAAACTGAAAATATATTGAATATATATGTATGCTCATGACATTTAGGCACAGTCTGGATAATATGACAAGATCATTCTATCTTCGCCAATAATTACCTATTTTGAAATTACCTTTTTCTGATTCTTGCTGATGGCTGCTTGTTGCTTCGGGCCCGTAGCTAGATTGAGGAACTCCTCAACCGCTGGCATTCAAATATACGCCAACGGTGGTGGAGTTACCAATTCTCACTACTTGCTCCTAATCCTTTAGAACCGGGTTTGCATTGGGCGAAATCGGGAATTCATTTCATTACTGAAATGCCAATGAAAGTACAGAGTTAATTGCATCGATGGAAAAAATCTACAGACGAGCTCAGGCTAGTCACCCCTATACTATCAGGCTCGAGACCTGTCGAACATCGTCATACCAAGCATCGTTCATCAATAGAACGGCAAAGTTGTGGAATTATTTGCCTAGTGATGTATTTCCTGATGCTCACAACCTCCAAACTTTCAATAAAATTCCCAACACCTTCCTCCTCTCCCGAAATTCCACCGCTGGCTAACACGATGTTCCTCGAACATCATAGGTTTCCCTTTCGTGTTGTCTACAGATAAAAAAAAAGCTAAATGAAAATTATTGCATCGTTTGTGAAATGGACTATATTCTACTTTGTAATTTTTATCTCTTCAACATTGAAGTCAGAGTTGGCACCGTTACATTTGATGATTTTTCCATGAATAAACTATAGAGAAATATCTCAAAATTCAATAAAATAAAATTCTTTCGGTTGAATATCGAATTTCAAATTAGTTGCCTTATGGGAGTTGGTTTCATAGCGAAAAACGCAGAAAAAATCAAAATATTCTCACTGTTTTCAGTTTTTCGCTAGTATCATGAAAGCTATGCGTTTGTTTTTTAAATGACAATAATATATTTTTTGTATTTCTTCATCCCCCAAAACTTTGCAAAGAGGTACCTACTCAAAAAACATCATATTATTTGACCAAAAAATCATTTCTGCATTTTTGCTGAATCTGTATGGTTTTGTAAATCTTTATGAAGCTAAGAGAAATTATGCTTTTTTCTTCCGTTCGAATAACGTTTTAGGTATTGGAAGAACATCTTCAATTCTTCAATTATTGTAGTTATGAGATATCCAAATTATTATTAATTTTTTCAAATTTTGTTAATGACTGGGTCGTCAACCCTTTGGAGAAACGTTTTCTGAAACTGGAATGAAGAAACCCGACACCGGCACCGTTGTGATAGATATTGAAATTGGATTTTGAGCTTTATAGGGATGTTCAATCCCTTGAGAGGAATCATCACTTTTGTGTTGAGATATATATACAAAGGCCAGAGAGCAGAATCACGTGGCAAAAATAAAAAGCACAACCCTACAAAGATATTGTGATATTTACTAGAGGAATTAGAAGAAATATATGAAAGAAACGAGAAAATTGAAGATTCCTCTGACGAAAACCCAGGAGAACAACTACATTCACCCGTGAAAAAAATAGGAAGCTAAAAACTGTTATTGAAACTTGTGTCTAGATACGTCCCTGCTTCGACGATTCCTCGACCGTACAAAATATCATGCCCATTTTCTCTGCTCTGACAACTATTTTTGCAGCGCGTCACTGCACAGCCGCTTCTCTGTTTCCCGCCCAATTTCTTCTAGGTTATTGGCTGGCGTGTTGACCTTGATAAAGGCCGGCTCCGCCATTGCCAGCTCCAAGATCACATGACCATTCATCCAGCTATCTTTCGAAATTAATCGGATGCGAAACGAGATGATCCTTTCGTAATGGATATCGTGGCAATGTGTAAGTGGATATCTTCATCGCTGATGGGAAAATGTCTCGATGAACGCAATCTAACGTAACCGAGTTTCAGTAGCTTAGCTAGGATTTTCCCTTGGCGGGCTTGACCCCACCTTTGCTCGTACTCGAATGTATAGTCAAAGCACAGTTTATAGGTTATGGAAGAAGCTATAAACTCTTTCTTCCCATCCTGTTATTCTTTCGGGTATCAGCGTTACGAATTTTGCTATTTGTTGGCGACAAAATATGCTTCTAGAAGCATAAGTTCATTGCGAGAAAATATCACATGGGAAAGTGTATATAGGTATATAGATATAAAACTATTTGAGGATGAAAAATTCATACTGAGATGGCCTGGAAAATTCAGGCTGCAAATGGATAACAAAGGCATACAGAGTATTTAACAAAATTAGAAGAACTGGACCAAACAAGGAACTCGATGAAAACTGGAAAAAGCTGCCTCAAGAATTTGAAGCATCTAGATGAGAATGTTGATTCGAGTACCGGAGCCAGAAGTCTTTTTCCAGATGTATTTTGAAATGAGAATATCAATCAGAACCATCAAACAAAACGCAACATGCGAAAACGCAAAATAAAAAAAATGTGGAATGAAATATTATGTTTTTGCGATTTCCTCTCCTTGTTTCACTATGAATGCAGAATGAAGAATTATCTCAATTCATGTCAGAAATAATATTTCCTCAATATTTTCATTATGATTATTCCATTCTCACAACCACTGATGAAAAAATGTAGAAGAATGATACATTGACAAACATCGTGTAAAAAATGTTACTGTCACTCATATTTCCTGTGATATTATGTCATCACAAGATTGCAGATACCTATACAGGGTGTTCCGGTGATCATGTTACAAACTTCTAAGGTAGATAAAACACACGAGAATAAGAAAAAAAGTTCATGTGAACATGGGTCCGGAAACGCTTCTTCAGGGAGCTAGGGCCCTTCGAAGATGACCTTCAAAAACTACTTTTCGTTTTATAGCTTCGGTACTACTGCAGCTATCGCAACCAATTTTGGGACATGGAATCTAGTTCGTGGGTTCATCAGTTTGTGCCTTCCGAATTTTGTCACCTTCAACCAGGGGCGTACAAACCAGGGGGGTATTTGGGTAAATTTGACCCTACTCCTCTTAGGCTTTAATTTCTTACCATTAATTTATTATTGATTGGATTTAGCCATTTTCGGAGGAAACGGTGACAGATAGCGATTTTTACAAGAGTACCTTTTTTATGTAAAAGGCATTGGAGAATCATAATCAGATATAAAAATGGTAAGAAATTGAAGCCTAAGAGAAGTAGGGTCAAATTTACCCAAATACCCCCCTGGTTTGTACGCCCCTGGTTAAAGGTGACAAAATCCGGAAGGCTCAAATTGATGAACCTACGAACTAGATTTCATTTCCCAAAATTGGTTGCGATAGCTGCAGTAGTACCGAAGCTATAAAACGAAAAGTAGTTTTTGGAGGTCATCTTCGAAGGGCCCTAGCTCCCTGAAGAAGCGTTTCCGGACCCAGCATGTTCACATGAACTTTTTTTCTTATTTTCGTGTGTTTTATCTACCCTAGAAGTTTGTAACATGATCACCGGAACACCCTGTATATGAATAAGTGTGTGTGTGTGAAGAATAATTTTGCCGGAAACTGCATATTGTAGGTACTTTCTGAAAATGACCCTAGAGGTTGACGTGATTGTAGCTTGAAACGAAAAAATTATTTCGAATTTTGTTGTTGATACAATTTCGCTTCATCGGCTATAACGTCAAACAATTTGAAATGCATTATTCATAACAACGCTTGAATGCAGTTTATTATTGAACTTTTTGAAAAAACAATTCACGACTGCGTGTTCCTGTGTTGTGCATTATGAATCCTCAATATTCATTTTTTTATGACTATATCGTGTGTTCCTCAACAATTTATATAATTCCTACTATATTTTGAATACAACAATATAGACAGAGCAGGCTTCCCATCGTTTTTGAATCTCTTCTCTTTTCATCTTCAGAATCAAGATAATTTGATAATTTTTATACCTGATATATAGGTAGCCTGCAGGTACCTACCTATATTTTGTCTGGAAAATTTTCAGTGTATTCAGATGACGCCGACACTGAACCCAAATTCACACTTAGTTCTGTGTGTTATTACAGAAAGCGGACAGAAAAATATAAGATAGAGTAAAAGGCGGAAGATTCATTCGCTCTGCAGAGAGTCCAGAGTAGGTTGAAGGACTTCGGTCACTAGCCTGTAGAATTGAATTTGTTTCAGTACAATAAAGTTCCTGTATTATTTATTTCAGATATGTTTGATTTGCTATTTTAAACTATAATGAGGAATCCAAAATTTATATGTATACAAATTTATTCGAGTTGAGAACCAATATTTTGTGTACTGGGTAGTATAGGTATGAAATTATTTGGGAAAATATCTCTCATGCTTGACTTACATATTAGATATTCAGTACATCATGATTTGCTGGAATATAGTTATAAAACACAACTGATGATGAATGAGAATATTTGTCTTCATCCTCTATTGATAAAGATAGCATTAATCGACTGGTTCTGGTGTTAAAAAAAGGACGGTAATAATATTATCGTTGAGTATTCAATCAAGATTATTATTCATGGTTTTAACTGTAAATTTAACCGTTTTCCTACCTATTTCATGTAATCTCAGCCGGATATAATTGATAACAGTAAGATTATGTAGACTATTATCAAATATATGCATACAGGACCAGTTCTGAAGCGTTCACGATGGTATATCTCGAAATGATATATACCTACAGATATAGTAATGAAAAACTCACCTGATGGCGATCATCAGCAGCCATCTTGCCGACCTCTAGCCAAGAAACCTCGTCCACTTTCACTGCGATACCGAAATAAAAATAATGAAATGAAATATTAAAAATGAAAAAAAGTAGTAGCAGAGCCATCATCGATATTCTTCAACTTGGGACCAGCGCCGGCCCGGTTGTACCTACAGACTGTCCCCAGACACGGAGCCTGTCACAGGTATCCTTCGCGTCTTGTCGGGAGACAGGTGGGGGCCCAACAAAGGCAAAAAGTCACATCGAGAACCGGTCCTCTTCGATTCGATCGACTAAGTACTTCTTGCTCTTTGACGACTCGCTCCGTGTTTACGCACACTTTATCCATTTCTCTTTCCGATATACCTGCCCAGAGTTGCTGCGGAGTCGCCGAAGAGGTATTTTGTACAGGGCGATGGGCGAGCATTCGATGGTCGGCAGTGTTTTCGTACTGGATCAGTCAGAAATAGACGTGATGTAACAGTGGGTGCGATTTGATATCGCTCATAACGAGCTTTATTCGAAAATGTTGACAGATCTGGAATATTCATATTGTCAATGTTCATATCTCATTCATTTTTCAGCTTTTAATGGAATTTTCTCTCCTCGTTTCTAAAAAATAGAGTAGAAGTTATTAAAAATTATTGCAATATATTTGTAGTAAGGACAGATTTAGGATCTGTCCCAAAATATCACTGCGCTTGAAATTAAACCTTTAGATACCTAAAAGAGAAATTCTCTATTGGTCAGTGACACCTTGTTTTTGAACAAATTTGGAAATACAAATATATTTAATAAAAATAAAACCTCTACTTATCTTGGTGGACGTTTCGGGAACGAATCTGCTCCCGTTCTCAACACAATTGAAATATTTTTCTCTTCGTAAACTTTTTTCAATGTTTCCGATTTTGACACTGAAAAGTACTTTTCAGAGAAAAATATTTCAATTAAAATATTCAATGAAAATTACTTTTCAGTGTCAAAATCGGAAACATTGAAAAAAGTTTACGAAGAGAAAAATATTTCAATTGTGTTGAGAACGGGAGCAGATTCGTTCCCGAAACGTGCACCAAGATAAGTAGAGGTTTCATTCTTATTAAATATATTTGTATTTCCAAATTTTTTCAAAAACAAGGTGTCACTGACCAATAGAGAATTTTTTTTAGGTATCTAAAGGTTTAATTTCAAGCGCAGTGACATTTTGGGGCAGATCTCAAATCTGTCTGTCCTTACTACAAATATATTGCAATAATTTTTAATAACTTCTACTCTATTTTTTAGAAACGAGGAGAGAAAATCCCATTAAAAGCTGAAAAATGAATATACCACCTCCTCGAAGAACTTACAGACAGTATTCATATCTCATAGTTTGTTATACGTTGACATTGAAAACTTATCTTCCTGTAGGAGAGTGAGAAACAAAACAATAATAAACATGAAAATAAAATTCGATGTAAATCGACGATTTTGCACGTGCAAAACATAATGGGCCATCTAAGCAGGCTTATAATAGCGACAAAATATACTTTCACAAAATAATAAACAAAAATATTGCTTTCAAAGTGAAAATAGACATTTTATGATAAGAAATGGCAAACAAAATAATATAATGAAAAAAGTGACTAAGGCATATGAATCTCGTGAAACGCGAAGTAAAAAACTCAGTCCTTTCACAGACTATCTAATGATAATGGTTACAATATAACTTTTCTGGCAGAAGAAAATTTGTCGATAATTTCGGTGGACTCATTTTTTTTTCAGAGATTTAGGATTCAATAGAGATGATGACCAAATCTGAAAGCCTTTCTTGTGTCATTTCTCAAGTGAATTTTGATAATGTTCAATGTGCTGCAAAGTATTTCACCTGGAGCCACAGACAGAGGTGAGGTGAAAAAATCTATAGACAAGAAAAAAAAATGGAGTACCTACATGAAAAGAGACTACAATTGACTACAATTTCTAATATCTCTATAATAGTCACCCAAAAACTGAACTGAACTTCGCCCTTTACTTTCGTGTTAATTCCTCATTCATTTTTGTATGTATATTATCCCTCAATTCGAACGTAATGAAGAGGATTGTTATTATTCTTATTACTCTTGTTCGAAAAATGGACTGCCCATTAAATTCAGGCCCAGCTATACCATTATTAAACAATTTGCAGCAATATCTCATATAGAGTGTTAGATTTATTCGATGGAAAATTTTGAAATTTTTGCATATTCGGTTCACGCTGTATTGAAATTTAAGGATTAATTATCACAAGGGATGTCTGATGGAGGAATATATCCAAAGTTTCATCTCGATAACAAAAAATAGTTATTACTATATTCACTCATTTTCATATTTCAACGTAATAATTGGTATAAGACCAATAATTTATTATTGATTGGATTTAGCCATTTTCGGAGGAAACGGTGACAGATAGCGATTTTTATAAGAGTACCTTTTTTATGTAAAAGGCATTGGAGAATCATGATCAGATATAAAAATGGTAAGAAATTGAAGGCTAAGAGGAGTAGGGTCAAATTTGCCCAAATACCCCCCTGGTTTTTACGCCCCTGGTTAAAGGTGACAAAATCCGGAAGGCTCAAATTGATGAACCTACGAACTAGATTTCATGTCCCAAAATTAGTTGCGATAGCTGCAGTAGTACCGAAGCTATAAAACGAAAAGTAGTTTTTGGAGGTCATCTTCGAAGGGCCCTAGCTCCCTGAAGAAGAGTTTCCGGACCCATGTTCACATGAACTTTTTTTCTTATTTTCGTGTGTTTTATCTACCCTAGAAGTTTGTAACATGATCACCTGAACACCCTGTATATATCGGTTGTTTATATTTTCAGAAAAATGTGGATTATAGTAATACTTCCTTCTACTTAACTTGTAATGATTTTCGGTACAAAACAGAGTGCTTAGATTTATTATTATCATTTAATAGTTGAATTTATTATTTATCAATTGAAATTTAATACTTTTCAAATATACCTACGAGGGGTATCTATCGAATAGTGAAACTATTTGGACATTCTGTATAGTTCATGAAGCACACCCTATGATCACACCCCTGGATATTCGTCCACTTATTGTTGATACAAATAATAGTTAGAATGAACTCAAGCAGTTTGTTAACCTCGCAATTATGTGATAAAACAAACT
This sequence comes from Gastrophysa polygoni, assembly GCA_963576655.1. Lineage (NCBI taxonomy): Eukaryota > Metazoa > Arthropoda > Insecta > Coleoptera > Chrysomelidae > Gastrophysa > Gastrophysa polygoni. Next base: position 23,032,780 of record OY755090.1, on the reverse strand, counting down.
CTGCTTCACTATTAGGTTTTCTTTTAATGATGACTACTTGTTTGCTTCTCCTATGCCCAAAGTCCTATAAAAGATTCGAAGAACAATGTATTAGAAGAAAACATTAAGGTTTTTATAGGTAAATAGTGGTCTCGCACATTTTTTCCTACCCATTAAATGCTATATTTGTCCGCTGCCAATGCGTGTATCTTGACGTTTATTTAACTTTATGTTTCTGAGAAGTTGATTCTCTGCCCGATCAATACGCATGACTTCTAGTTTTTCTTTCAATCCCGCATTCTCTCTTTTTCTCTGCCATATATTATCGACGGTTACAATCTTTTTCTTCACCTTTCTTGTCTGAAGTCGAAGCGTCCGTTCTTTCGAAGAACTCGCGAAGAAAAACTACATCAAACAATAATATTGGTACTTCTCAACATGCACGGTATATAGTGTGCTACTTAAAGATATGTACCAAATTTAAGAGCGTATTTCTGGAACAATCTTAAGCAGAAATGTACATATAGACATGTAACTGGATTCATTCTAGCTGTATCACGCGGACTTGCAATGAAGTGATTTTTTTATTTACAGAAACGAAGCGAGATACAAAGTAAAGATTCAAAGTTTCGTTTTTAGTTGCTTCATCTGAAAAAAAAATATCAACATTTGAAAAAGTCAGTGGAGCACAATATTGGTGAGGGAACCCCCAAGACGCCACTGTGCTTAACAATTTAATCTACTTGGGGCTGAAGTAGCCAATTACACTGCCGAATTTCAATAATATCGACCAAACAATGAACGAAACATTAATGAAACATCGATTTAAACGTCTGTACATGAACTTTTCTACATGAAATTGTTCCAGGAATATGCCCTCGAATTTAGAACATATCTATAAGAAAAACACCTTGTATATGGCAGGTACGGGATGTTTACAACGTAACAAAAGGGCCGTGCCCCTACACAGGAAACAAATTTTGTCAATTGCGTCATTATTATATGAGGCTGCCCACGATCAACACTAAATGACATCTCCTATGCCGTTTTCGTAGGTCGAATAAGGTTATTTGGAAACTCTAGAAAACACAATTTGAATGTGAAATTCAACACGAATGCAAAAATTGAACCGTTAGCTATCCATCACTGTTCAACGGTGAAAGTGTATTTGACGTTACAGGATCAAGAATCGTATATATAACCATCTATACTCAGGCGGTGCAACCTTATTGAAGGTTTTCAATAGGACTACACTACATGCTTTTGAAAGTTGTTTCATCATGCTACATCCACCTGCGACAGATGAAGTTTGTGAAATTAAAGTAATTATGTTTTCTTGTTCTCCATTCATTGAGATCGAACATTTCAATAGTTTGTTCAGATACGCCACTGACCATTCGGTTATCTCCGGATAATTTAGCCGCTGCCTGGGTATGCCAAGTTCACACTGGTCCTAAGATTGAGGAAGAAGCCAAGAAAGGAGGTTAACCTAAAACCTAATAAAGTAACCTAAAAGTTCGAAATGCTATATTTTTGAACTATTTGTGAAATAATGTGATAATAATGGCACGAGCAATAAACAGTATATTAAACATGGTGAAAACGTCGAACATCGGTAGACAGATATTTTCCTCTCCACTGGAAAGAAGATTTCTCCATATTTCTCCTGGTATTTTGTTAATTCTCAGTAAAGAATATAGATTCTGATCATTGATTAAATTGTTTTCAGTAATTTGTCATGGAGAGTATGAATGGCAAGATCCCAAATCAGTAGAAGAAATGTGAGTTTATTCAGAAGATATTGACGTGTGATTTCATTTCAAAGGACATTTTTACATTACAGTGTTGAAATTACTGTTATCAACAAAGATGGGGAAAGGATCTCTTTGAAAGGCAAAGTTGGAGACAATCTCCTCTATTTAGCACATCGTTATCAAATACCAATGGAAGGAGCTTGTGAAGCATCTCTAGCATGCACAACCTGTCATGTTTATGTACATGGAAAACATTTTGAAGTCCTGCCTGAGGCAACTGAGACTGAAGAAGATCTATTAGACATAGCTCCATTTCTGAAAGAAAATTCCAGATTAGGCTGTCAAATCAAACTCACTAAGGAATTAGAAGGAATGGAAATTGAGTTACCAAAGGCAACTAGGAATTTTTATGTTGATGGCCATACCCCCAAACCTCATTAGGATAATTTTTCCAATCTATCTGTGAATATATCATCATTTGTTTCAATCAATGGAATCATTTCATTTTGATTTTAACAGTTTGCCTTAATGGTGTGCCACAACAGTAGCATGGTCAACAAGGCGCTGCTTTCCTCCAAAATCATATACAAGTAGACGTCTGTTAGGAATTATTGGAAAATTGCAAATTACTAGCCAAACAAACACTCTCCATGTTGGTTCAACCACCAAGGAGTATTCGACGATAGAAGATTCACTGTTGTTTGGAACAAGCAGATGGACCAAGTGTTCTAGAATATAATGGCAATATCAACATTACATAAAATAATTCTTCTTTATCATCATTGAAGGGTTTCCTTATATCTAGTTTGATTACATTATTGGATTAGGCACAATTATGTGTAATATTTGAATGAATTGTGTGAAATTGTGGAATCACAGTTGTTCTTTTTCTCAACATTGAACAACTTCTTGTATACCCTGTAAAACAGTGGAAGGGATTAATTTAAGCTTTTGTTTCTTTTCCTCTTTCGAAAAAGTTTCTGCATAGAATACATCTGTTTTTGTTGAATAATGAATATGTGCTAGCTTCATTCAGATTTCTAGTGATTTTCTTCATCATCCAGTGAATGACAAATGAAAAGAAATTGATTTTCACTTGCTGCGTTTGAAGAACTTTGAATTATGGAATTGTATTGAAAATAAACCGCAAAGAAAGTTTCTTAGAAGTCCATTTTTGTGGCTATGCCTTGAGTTTTATATAGCATTATTATTTGAGGTATCTAAGTGGTATGAATTCTTGTTTTTTGAATATGCCTAATTTTCATCTGTTCTCCATATTATAGCCAAAAAGAAAATTAAAGATATGAAGCATAGGCTTTCTACATATTAATACAATATCAGCCTGAAGACAAGTTGGTTAAACAAACATTGGGCACTAAACATTGTGAACAAGATACTTGGTAATCAGCTAAAATCTATTGCTAAGTCAGCCCAATACAACATGAGATTTACTATTCTTTCATTAAACAGGATGGACTGAGAGAACAATAAGATCAATCTAGATTGCTGACTTTGAAAATATTTACAGTACTGCTGTTCCCCAACATGAAAATATTTTTTTGTTCATAAAAATTATGGGAATTCACTCCAGTCATTTGAGAGAAAGACTGGAATGAATGATTGGAGGAGACATTTTTTTCTCATTTCACAAACATTTATAATTTATTCAACAAACTGTATGTACTGTATACTGTTGATACTGTATCTATCTGAGATCCTACTTCAGCAAAAAGTCAATAAAACAATGTTATATGTTAATATAAATGAATTTTATTCCTGCACTTAAGCTCTGAAGATTACAAGAAGTAAGTTCTTGGCTTGCGTACAGAGAATCTGTTCATAGAGTTGTGTTGAATGCGTTTTGGCAATGGGAATCGAATTTTCGAGTCGTGGAACTGCTTCACTTGAGGTCTCCTGGTGTCTGAAGCTTTCACTTCCTCAACTTTGATAATCTGTAGAGAACATAAGAATATATATTAGAATGAAATCTAAGAAGAGAAAAAGGGTATTGGAATGATAATTTTCTTCAGATGAATTTCCATGAATTTGTCTAACCAAATGGGGTATTCCTCAATGACATGCTAATATTTAAGGTAGTGATTCTTGGATTCACTCCAAGAAAAACTTCTAATGGACTGAAACATCTTAAATTTTGAAATTCAGGGTGGAAATTTGTCAGATTTTTTTGAATATAATATCTGTGTATATATCAATCCCTACCAGACATTGTCAAATTGTTGTAGCTATGGACCATCGACATCAGTCCATTCTCATATCTTCCATTAGCTAGAAGTGCTTTTTAACATGAGATAAACTGTAGTGAAGTAGTTCTTGTGTTACTTTCCAGAATTTTATTGGGTGGATAGATACATTAAACTTTCATACATTTCCAAGAGTGGGAAAACAAAATGTTTCTGTAGAAATAAAAAGTTTGAGCACCAGGAGATAGTGGATATAAGACAATGAAACACAACATATCAAGAAATTTGTTTCATTACCCCGCAGGCTGCACTGAAGTCAACAAAACTAGTGGATCATAGCTAGCTTTCAACTTTTACTGTTCATAACAATGTCTTCTTAACATCAGGAGCCCACATCAAACATTTTTCCCACAATACCATACTAGTTGATTTGGAAGAAATATGAGATATCATAATAACTAATGAATAAACTAACCTGAATAGCATGAGCCCTAGCTCTATGGCGAGCCCCCATATCCCTGTAGCAGGTAGTTACAGCTCCAGAAACACTAAGATCACGGTATTCTCTGTACATGTTGTGAGTACCTGATCGTGAATCATACCTGAGCCAGATACCAAAGTTCTTGATTTTGATTGGCGATTTTTCCGGCACCAGTTTTACAGACACGATCTCACCAGTGGATTTCTTGAACTTTTTCAGTTGTCTCAAGAAGTACCAGAAACGAGATTTTGCCACAATTGGGTCTGGGGCAAATATCCTCATTCTGTATAAAGGAGTGTCTCGCTCCTTTTCTGTTGGGAGCTTGCGCCCAATGACCTCATATTCTTTCAACTGAAATTGAAAAATAGTAAATAGACTTCATTAAATTCTCAAGTCTGCGGAAGCTTCAAAGTAGACACGTGTGTAGGGGAAAAATTCCTCAGTAGCAATCATAATTGGAGATGCTTTGAAATGGATTAAAAATTCCAGAAGTATTTATGGAAGACCTTCTCAAATTGAAAAAAAATCAGATATATTTCGATAAAAGCAATTAAAAATATTACTAAGGACTAACCTCTCCTTTAGCTTTCATGGCTGCAGTTATGACGGAAGAGAAAGAAAACGGATGTGTGTGAAAAAAACATGGGATTTTGACATTTGACATAAACAGGCTAGCCACAAAAAAAAATCTGCACTGCTAGTTGTTGCACCGATCTACACTGTAGAACTACATACTGAAGGCTCTGAAAGGCCGGTGCTAGAAGAGTTGAAATTTCGACCATTTCAAAATCAGAATTCCGAAATTTTGGCTTGATAAAAGGCGAAATTTCGACTTTCTATTCATAGCCGCTTCACATTACGCATTCTGCTCTAAATTTTAATGTTCCAAGTCGAAAATTGCGACTCAAAATGTCAAAATTTTGGCATTCCTTCGTTGAGAATAAATGAATTTTTGTTGCAATCTTGGACTCACATTCTCAACATTCCTCAACGGTTTCATTAACTAATCTCGGGTTTCAGTAACCAGTTACAGTCGTGATGTTTTGAGAAGTTGGCGACCTTGTTATAACCTAACTTTTCAACTCTGAATTTAGAATCTTTAGATGAGAGTTGAAATTTTGAAGAATGGAAAGTTGATTCAGTCTATAAAATGGTCCTCCTCAGTACATTAAGAAATATTTTTCGACTGCCAACATCAGTAGTACGAAATAAAGGTATTAATGAAGATACATACAACCAATCATAGTGTTATGTAATAACATAGGACACAATACGGGAACCCAATCTCCAGCAAGTGCAGTATCGATAATTCGTGATAATTCTTTCATCTTTTCAGTTGCCATACGATGTATGTCTGAGCATCGAATTTTTCCCCTGACCCCTTCCAGATGGCAATGGATAAAATTCAAGGATCATATTCACTTCTATGTAATGATGGGAGCTATTCCTTGCGGCTTAGGAGTCCTTTATGCCAACTTATTCATTGGACCAGCCACTCTATCAGAAATACCTGAGGATTATGAGCCTAAATACTGGGAATATTATAGGGTATGAATAATACTACCAAAATCTTACTACTCCATATCCTCTGCCTGGCATATTTAATTGAATATAATCAAAGAGTTCATACATGTGTAAAACACATCCCTTATTGTTATTTCAATTCAAAGGTTTGATTTTTCAGAGTCCTATTACTAGATTTTTGGCTAAATATGTGTGTAATGATCCCCAACAGGATTATGAAAAATATCTAGCCTACATTTTCATGGAAGATGAGATCAGTCAAATCAGGTGAGTTATGATATACTTACCTACTTGTATATTATTTCTAGACAGTGTCATACATACATGTCCTCGAGGCTATTTTACTGTTATTCTTCCTCAGGAAACTTGAGAAGAAAATAAAGCAAAAAATGGCTGAAAGAAATGACTACCAAGCATATTACTACAGACCTGTAGCTGCTAAATATCATAGAATATCTAGGGAAGCTGCTGATCACTTGGAGAGTATCAGAGGAGATTAGTGAAATGGGTAAAGGTGATGATAGCCATGTTTGAGATGTGAAAAATGAAAAAAAAATTACTCTCCTTGTTCATAATGTAGTTGCATATGAGAAATAAATACACATGTAGATCAATGTTAATTTATTAGATATGAGTAATAAACAAACAAGATATGCTTGTTTTGGTTCTCTCAGAAGTTTCACAGTGTGTGATAGATGAAATCAATTTCAAACATGTTGAAAATAGTTGAGAGCATTTCATGTGAATGTAACTTCTACATCCCACATCCTATTAGTCCCATAAAACCATTGATTTCCATCAGGTCTCTAGATATCTATTTCTACTTAAAGTACTGTTCGTGGGTGCATGATATTTTGGATTTGAGATCTCATTATTTCAACCCTTCCACTGTTCATTCCCTACGAATTACTTACTTTCCCTACTTTTTCAACACCCTTGAAATAATTTTGAGTATGCTTCTGACATCATAATTCTCAATCTATCGGAATACAGCTTACTGTTTTTGAAACTGAGATTTTCAATAGTTTTCATTTTCCGGATCTCTAAAAAAAGTACGCCACTGGAGTAGATGTGAAAAAATTCTAGCGAAGCCCCCCTTCTACCCATCGTAATCAGATCATCGATTAAAATCACAATCGACCCATAAAAAGTTCGAATCCCACACAAATATCGATTTTAAAGTTTTCCAACAAAAATAACTCGTTTCCATTTTTTCGTCCTCCAAATTCAACTCTGCCAGGGAGTTCTTGGAAACCCATAAATTCATACAAATGCCACGAAGAACAACATTCTACCTGTATTCCAACATTTATAGCAACATTCGAATTTGCTTAAAACACGCCCTAAATTCACACCCCCATGCAATGTGGACACCAAAAAACCCACCATCATAAGAAGAGCTCTGGATCATCCTCTTTCTAACTAGCTCAATTCAATCTGAATTTTTGAAAAAAATGAGATGTGCAATAAATGAACGATTTCGTGTAAAAAAATTATTTCAACCCCAGTATTTTCACCCCATCTGTTCTGGCCACTTTTAAACCACTTCAGTAAGTTTCGATTTGACGAGATCTTGCAAAATGGCATCAAAAACATCTACCTAGCTTATGTAATTCTCAAAAACTGCGAAACTTCCAAGCGTTAAATAATTTGCTATTATATAGTTGCACATTCAAATCGTTGAACATTTTTAACACAAGTTTTATAAGCCATATTGTCATTTCTCGCTTCGCTCGTCGTACTCCGAGAAACTCTTGCGCTAAAACGGCGTCTTTTCATTGAAACTGGTATCATATGCTATTCCCACAATTTCTATCGAAAAATCGTTCGGCCACGATCTCCTTGTGTAGGTATCGTGCGGAAGTTTCCAGGGTGATCAGCAGAGCAGACTGACCAATAGGTATGTACAGGTCTAAACATTGTATTGCCCGGCAATTTAGTCCAGTGCTGGCCGCTTTCTTCAAGTCCGCGCACGGTTCACTAGCATTTGCCTGCTCTCTTTCCGTAGCTCGTGAATTTTCCGGATGAATTTATGAAATGTTCGTGAGCAGAGACTTTTCTCGGGAATATCTGTGCGAGGCGGTAGAGTTTATGCTTCAAAGTTGCTGAGAAGTGATAGAGAAACTGATTGAAAGTTATTCGAGTGGCTATCAACAGTGCTTACTTTTCCAGTGAGAATGTATTTTAATGGTCCTTCTTATTATTTTCTCACCGTACTTGGTTCTCTTTCTCGTTACAAATCAGCAAAACAACTCATCATTACTGCAAAATACTAAATAATACAACAGGTCGAATGTTTGAAATTTGATATACAGGTGAACATTGATTTTACAGCTACAGAGCAGAGCTACAGATGGTTTTGAGATAGTTTTTTGAAAACGCGGTTTTAGATGAAATAATGCAATTTTGTGTACTTAACTAGTGTTTTATGCTGAATTTAACTGGGACCTTTTTTATTCGAGAAATTCTAATTTTTCGAATCGCATGGAAATTTTACACAATGAAGTTGTGCCTGAAAAAATACCCTAGACCAGCCTGTTTGAATATTCCTGAATGGTTTTTCACTTTTTCTAATTTATCATGAAACTCTAGATGAGTTTACGAAATTGCAATATTCTTTCCCAAACTGTTTCGGAAAAATTATTAAAAAAGCCAAATTTACGAGCGACCCGAGTGATGTAACTCTCTTAGGAACCTAAGTTTACAAGAAATTTTATTCCTATTTCTGTTCCCAGAAGCCGTTGGTGGAGTATTGTACACTATTTTCGGGACACAATGTATGTTATAAAAGATGGAACTATACATTGAATGAAGGCAAAAATCAATAATAAAAATAAAATAACATAAAAACATATGGACACATAGTATTGAAACATCATGGAAATCACATTAAGTACTGTCCCTATTTGTACTATTTTTTTTCTGGGATTTCCTCTCTCCGTTTCTAAAACTGAAAATAGAAGTTATCAAAAACTATTTCAATATACTTGTAGTAAGGACAGATTTGTGATCTGCCCCAAAATGTCACTGCACTTGAAATTTAACCTCAGACACCTAGAAGAAAAATTATTATTAGTAAGTGACATTTTGTTTTTCAAAAATTTGGAGATACAAATATATTTTCATGGAACAATTTAATTTGGCCTTTGAATACATGAATATTTGAAGTCATGGAAATACATTGAATACCTACATAGAATAGAATGGAAAAAATATTCATTTTGTTCATATAAGTACGATATTGTATCGACTATTTCGCTAATGGTGACATTTGTATTAACGTTCTTCCATGCCACCAAAACTTCAACATTATACATAAATATGACAAAAAAAAACACAATACCAACCTGACTGAAATAAACAAAATGAACTTGTATCATTTGAACATACATGAATATAGTTATAACACTCAGTTTATCCTTGCCAATGTAGATGCGATACGCGGAGTAGCCTCCTCGAATCCCAGCACGCGGAAGGGCATGCTGTTCCTCCTCCTGCTCGCATGGGGGCCTTGTCCGTCGACGGCGTCTCCGCGTTTCGACCCCACCGCCGTCCTCAGAGACGTGCTGGTGCCTGCAGACGCTGCCGCCCTCTCGGTCATCTACAGGCTGAGGGCTAGCGATCCCTCCTTCGCCTACCCTCTGGTGTTCAAGGTCAGAGGTTCCTCGAGCCATGTCGACGTCGTCAGCTTGAACTGCACCAGGTTCAATTCGGTGAGTACTGTGCCGCTAGACTCATCAAAAGATGTTGTTCCGAGCGGAAGGTCTTGGTGCTAGTATATATGACGAAAGAATACGACAAAATACCGAACTAATTGAAATATTCAATACATCGTTAAATATCATCATCATGATAAGTACTGTCCTGTGGGTATCCATTCAGGATATTTTATTTTATTATTATTTAGTATTATCCAAAGGATATCCCATGGGCGTCCAATGGATGTCCTTAGGCCACCAACTTGGACGTCCATAAGGTATCTCTCATGGACTTCAGAATATAATAGAAAAGCTAGTATCCCGGAAAATCGAACTCAATCACGAACTATCTGATAATATGTAAACTCATTTTTTGTCAAAGTCTTGCAAAAACGAAATTGAGTGGCTCACCTTTATAGTATAAATCATAAGTATAAGTCATAAATCAACAATAATTCTTAGTGGCGTTGGTAAAATAAGCTCTTCAAACTGTCTGGTTGAATCTGAGATTTGTTGACCTGCTGGTTTGATACTTTTTATTTTCAACGTTCTCAAGCACTGTCTTGATCACACTAGTTACTCCTATAGTTACTCATATGTCGCTTTCTAATCATATTGAATACTGACTACTATTTCACTAAAGGTACTATTTTCCTTGACGTTTGATGGCACGTTACGCTTTGTCTAACGGGTACGATCTTGAAATGAATGAGGAAATGACCAGTAAAATAAAAGCGTATCAAATCTAGAGTGAACCTTCCGGTACCAGGTATGCCAAGCGAACGTCGTGCTGAAAACCCGGCTCGAAATCGGTCGAATCTACGACTTCACCGTGGAGGTCGGCAGTCAGAGCAACCAGACGGCCACAATGGACTGCTCCTTTTTAGCGACCAACGCCACCACGCCCGTGCACCGGATTTTTCCGGGCGCGCCCAGTCTGCTGCGCGTCTCGGAGGGCGCCCGCAGGAATACCGAGTTGGGCGCGCTCTTAGCCAGGTAGACTACCCATTCATTTCGAATTGAAAAAAAAATACTCAGGATACAATATGACAATGACAATGACAATGACAATGACAATGACAATGACAATGACAATGACAATGACAATGACAATGACAATGACAAACAACACAGTTGACGTTGACTCAGCGGAGTGAAGTTGGTTATCAAAGATGATAAATATGATGATCATGATGATTATTAACGAAACTCTGAATGATTTTCGAATTCGAGTAGGCGCACTTCGGTAAATTTCAATGAAATACAATGTGTGTAAAACTTGGAATAATAAAATGATTCAAATAGTGTACGTAACTTGTTGGAAGTGTATTCCATGCACTCGTTGCCCAGCTCGTGCTGAATATATGTACTCTTGCGAAATATGTCACTTTCCCCACTAGTTATTCAATTCACTATTTGCATTTTTCAATGTGAAGCTGACCTTGTACAAGGCAAAAACCAAATTTTGAATTGGAGCTACTGAAAGTGCGGAGTCACGATCAACGGACACCAATTCCAGAGGAGATTGCTTGTGGCCCTAATGGTTTCAAATATAATAAGCAACTTATATTCCAACCTGTGCCTGCATTCCTTTGTAGAATCTTTTCCTGATCGTGAGTCGTTTGCCAAATACACCTGCCAAAAAACCATCTGGTTTTTTCTGTGCCGACAAATACCCAGGTCCGACCCCGAAAAATCAACCAACCCTGAGATACTGATCTATCACATCTGACAGAATTTGGATTCAAACACAAAACAGACCGTTTTGAACACCGATCACTGATCATTTTCGACTATTTTTAATTTGATGTGAATTGCTCAACTCTAATGACTGGTCTTAGGGGAAACCCGCTGCTGCCTAGGGCGGTTTTGCTGGAACTGTGGGGGGCTCCTGAGTTCGGGCTGCGCCAGAAGTTGGTCTCAGAGACGGACGCTGAAGCGACGGTGTTGCTGCTGAGCTCGTTAGATTACGAGAAGAAGAACGTACACCATTTGACCATCCTGGCAAATGTGAGTTGGGGAATTTCGGATACAAAAGTTTGTTATGTAATGATTCATTTTATACGTTTATGAAATGTGAAAATAATGTACTTTTCGCCAAAAGTAAAACACAATTAGGAGCGAGATTACTCCGTTATCTTGACGAATTAATTTTTTTGCGATCACAGATTCGTTTTGTACGGGTCCGAATAAGTGGTTGTGGATTCTTTGAGACTTTTTCAAGAATAATTAGGAACTTCCAAATTTCCGATTGTCTGGTGAATATGTACCTTGGATTTTCTGACATTAACGAAATTTCTAATTTTTCTATTCACCCGACATGATTTGATTTAGAACCCTTGGACCGATATGGCGACAGACACCCGGAACATCGCCAGCTGGCCCCTCGTCGTGGTGGTCATCGACGAGCAGGACACGCCCCCCGTCTTCTCCATAGCCCCCCCGACGACCATCCTGGGTGGCAGCTTGCGACCGGGCGACATCGTCTTGAGGGTTCACGCAGAGGACGGAGATCGGGGCAACCCCAGGGCCATCAAGTATGCACTCGTGCCCGGAGAAGACAGTTCGGACCACTATTTCGATATCGACGAGGATTCAGGTCGGTGTTTTTCATTTCTTATTCATACCAAGCATCATTCATCGATAGAACGGCAAAGTTGTGGAATTCTTTGCCTAGTGAAGTCTTTCTTGATGCTCACAACCTCCAAACTTTCAAGAAAAATTCCAACACTTTCCTTCTCAGCCGAGATACCACCGCTGGCTAACACGATGTTCCTAGAACATTATAGGTTTCCCTTTCGTGTTGTCCACGGGTAAAAAAAATTTTTTTTCGGAATTTTTCGATCGATTCTGAAAATTACTAATAAAGTCACACAACGGTTAGAAATTTGCGGCGCATAGCATTGACGTCACGATGCCATGCAATGAACTTTATTATAACTCAGTGATGCCATGATGAGTGCCAATCATACCTCACCCAGTTACAAGATAGACCAGTCAAGGAACTTTGTTTCTGCACAACAGTTTCGAAACATATGCAACTTGCAAATCAAAATATAACGTGTTTCGCTACAGAGCAGTGCTTCATCACACGTTTCATCAACATGATTGAATTAAGACATCCTTGGCGTTCATCACAACTGTTTCATTACGACTGAACAGGGTCGTATCGCAAGTTTTTATCACCGAGATGAAACTGACTCATCCCCAGACTTCTTCAAAGGAGAAAACTTTGTTTCAACCAAGTTTCAACACAAAATTGCATATTTGTTAATTCAATTTCATCACAAGATGGTGAAAAGTGAATTGTACTTTGGGTAGTGGGATACTGATGAAATATGATCTATCTTTGAGATGATTCAAATTCAGTGGATAATAGGGTGGAATAGGTAGGTACGTGAAATAGAATTAAACGAGGTTATGGAAATCATTATTGTGCGAGGAGATGTGTGAGATACTGTGTTTGGCATGGTTATATCTTTGATTCGATATAGTACCGCCACCCTCGAAAATATTCAAACTTGTTCCACCTTCGTGAAATATGAAACCACTAAAGCATAAAATAACGCATTCCTGATTTTCTTCCTTCGAAGTTTTCTCAAAGATGCGTTGGAAAAGTTTGAAACACTCCTTGCGTGTTCGAAATACGAAAACTTCAGTGTATCCACATTGAGAAAGTGAGAGTCTTCGTGCATTTCAGCTCAGTGGAGTTGTCACTCATATAGACAAAGTGAGAAAATGAGTTTTACAAACCATTGAACTGCGGTATGACCCATATTTTCGCTGTGAAAATCGATTTCATTTAGCTGGACAGTGTGTGGGCGTCTGTCAATCAACCTGATTACTCACTATTGGTTCTGTGTCCAGAAAACTGCTTGTAATTAAAGTGTAGGCTGAAGCGAGTTCGAACAAACTTCAAAGTAGAAATATTATATTTGAGATAATGTATTTTGCATGAATAAAGTATTATCATACCCAAGCTAAGGCAAGTCAAATGGTGATACATACGACCAAAAATGGTCAAGGGATTTTCGCCTACTGAAACCTAGATTGGCAAGAAACAGTTGTTCTACAAAATTGGCATAAACGAAAAATGGTATTTTTGAATTTATCCATTCATTTTTTAATAATTGAATTTAGTTACTACGAAACCGCTACTCTAATTCTAATTCGGTCAAGCAATAGGTTGAAAGTAGTATACCTGACGAAAAAAGCAAGCAGGTCATGAAAAATGTATGATATTTTACATACCAATACCATTTGTCATCCTCCATCTCAAACCCATATAGAATTCATGTAAATTTTATTAATGTTACCAACAATAACTTCATGGTCATTACTTTCCATACCCAACTCATTACATCGTATTGGCCTCAGTGTAAAATATCGATCCAGAAATATTATTCTGTTTCGTGCTAGATCGGGGTCTGATATACAGCTTCCGGGCAAAAACAGCCACTATAAAGCCCCAAAGTGGGGGATCGAGGAGGTTTATTCAAATTAGATCCACTTTCGAACGCTTCTTGATTGTGTTCTCACGAAATAATTTCGTGATGCGGTTCTCAAGTTGTTGGTAGAGTAGAGCATAAAAATTGTTATCTCCAATCGAGATAACGTTATATCCTTCCTAGGATTTGAAACTGAGCTAAACCTTCTTGAATTCCAAAATTATTCGCAAGAACCTTCTCGTATTAGGCTACTTTGCTATGGATTGAATTAATTCAGATGAGGTGTACCATAGAATGGCCAGCAAGATCACCAGATTTGACACCCCATGACTATTTTCTGTGGGTCACTTGGAAAAAAAGAGTTCATAAAACTCCGCCATGAGTTTCAATGATTTGCTTGAACCATTGCTTACTGATGAAACGTGAACTGAGAAACGCGAAAGATGATTTTAAGATGATAGTTATTTTCACATTTTTTCGATGTTCAGATGATTAATTCATCTGCCTCCTTTCAGGCGAGCTTCGATTGGCCGTCCCTCTCGCCGACATCCTGTCAACCTCTCGCAGCGGTCAGCCCATCCTAGTCCACGTGGTAGCTGAAGAAGTGCGCTCCAGAAGCGATGAGGCGCCTGCGCAGTCCACCACCATACAGTTGGCGCTGATCCCGCCGGGTTCGTCCGGCAGATCACCCACATTCGGTGCCATCGACTACCACGCGCTGTTGGACGAGAACGCTCCAACGGGCACAAGTCTGGAGGTCGCTCAGGCCGAAGTGAACTCGCAGCCGGGGCAGCTGGTGCTCTTAGAGCTAGACAACAATAATGGTAATAATAATAATGGTTCATGACTTGTGTCATGTTGGAATATTTGTTTTTATTCGGTAATTTGCTATTTGTGTACAATCAATGAACGACGTCTACGAAATGATGAATGATGAATTATACCAGAGTATCTTACATTAGAAAATAAATTCTTGAGTTTTATGTCAGTGATTGAAGAAAATATTCATTTCAGTTCAAATTTATCCAATAATTTTAGGTCAGAGAAGCTGTTGGTGCTCTTTTTGAATTTTGTATTATTTAAAGGTATAGTTTCAACGATGTCAATGATGCTCTTTATGAAGACCTCACCACATGTTAATAACAAGGTGTTTTTTCCATAGGCACCTTCGACATTAGCCCGAAGACAGTGACTGATGGCTACTCCAAGTTCCAGATCACCGTCCACGACCCTAGTCTCCTCGACTACGAAGCCAGACAAACGGTTGAATGCTACATAGTCGCTAGAGAGCTCGGTTCCGGCAATCACACAGCTAGAGCGAAGCTGACGGTGCTTCTCAACAACCTCAACGACAACCCTCCGACATTCACTCAGAAAGAGTACCGCGCCAGCGTCCAGGAACACGCCACCACGGGCACCAACATCATGGTGGTGGAGGCCGTAGATGGCGACAAGGATCCCAAGAGCAAAGTGCGCTACACCAAGCTGCTAGGCCCTGGCAGCCAATCCTTCCATTTGGACCCCGACACGGGCTTGATATCGGTGGCAGATTCCGAAGGACTGGACGCCGAAACCGGCCCTGTGATCACCTTCAAGGTGGAAGCCACGGACGCTAACGGCACGGGAAAGAGCGCTACCACTACCGTGGCCATAACCCTGCTGGATATCAACGATAACGCCCCGCAGTTCGACAAGAAGGTTTACGAGTTCATCTTGAACAAGGAGAAGACTGGGTTCACCAACGCTGCTGTGATCCGAGCGACTGACAGGGATGTCAGCCCGCCGAATAACGAGATCCACTACGAGATCATAGATATTCCTTCCTACTTGCACCTCGACGAGAGAACTGGCGAGCTGTCGATCAGGAAATACTGGCCAAGCGACGAGGTGACAGTGCTGAGGGCGAGAGCTTGGGACGGAGGGGTGCCGAGGTTGTCCAGCGAGTGCGAAATCAGGATATACCCCTCGGAGGGACAGGCTAGGAAGATGGTGTTTATTGTGCCCGGAAGGAATCCAGATAGGGCGGAGGTAGCCAAGACTCTGGGAACTCTTACAGGCGGAAGAGTTGCTATAGATCGGATTAGGACGTATACTGGGGACGAACCTGGTGCTATGTATGTTAGTGCATATGCAAATGATGGGGAAAGGTAGGGTTCCGATGCAATTTAACAGTTACGTATTGATAATATTATATTAGATCTCTCCATCTGAATCTCTCTCTCAAAAATGACATAGACAGTCTTCTGAGTCTCATCTTCGAAGAGTATATGGTATATGGTAACAGTAGTATATGGTATATAGTATATAGTAAGAGTATATGGTATATGGTATATAGTATATGGTAACACGGAGATGAAGAGACATGTTTAGACTCAACGATTATATCTAGCAGTTCTTATATTGTCACAACTCTAAATCCACCAAGAGTACGATTACCATGTTCGACAATTTTTTTGTGTTGGTTGGATCATTACGTCAGCTTGAGTAGTACATCTCCAATATTTCTTGTTGCAGGAGTGTAGTAGAAGCAACAGTAACCTTCTTCAGAGACTCGATCATAGATCTCAACGAAATCAACAAAATAATCAATAATGGACCGGCTGAAGGAAAATCAGGAGCCAACAAGAAAATGCAAGAAAATAACGTCAAAGAAATCATCAGGATCAGAGAAGGTCACAGTGGAGGTCTCCTGTGGCTGTTGATATTCTTCTTTATCCTGCTGATAATAGCATTGCTACTTCTGATCTGCTGCTGCCTCTGCAGAGAGTGTCCCTTGTACAACTACACCATTTTCAAGAAAATCAAAGATACTCCGGTAGTCGAAAAGATCCACATATTGGGCAGCGGCCAAGGCAGAGAAAGCAAATCTGTGCAAGTAGCCGAATGGTTCGGCAGAAAAGAAGCCTGGACTCCAGATAATGTCGATGCAGAGTCTATCAGACGATACGAGCTCGATCGGGGATCAGAGAGAGGTGGAGCTAAGCAAACGCTGATCAGGCAAAGCAACGTCCAACAAGAGCCGCCCAGAGACCAGTTCTACTTCAGGGAAGGCAATACCGATATTCTGAGATTGATAACCAGGGGAGGGGAAGCCCAGAAACCGGTTTCCTTGAACGAGCAACCATATGTGGCTTCAGATAGCGGCAAAGACATCCTGATGAAGCGGTTCATGGACCAACAACAGACTGCAGTAAGTGGGCCACGGGTAAGAAGCGAATTTCGCATTGAGTCGGCCTCTGTATAATCAGTTCTTATCGACAGGTATTCATGCCGAATAGCGTCAACAGGCTTCAAGCCGAGCAGGAACTACTGGAGAACTCCTTGCGTCAACAAAACGCCCTGCTGCGACAAATCCTGCTGGAGCGCGAGAGAGACTTGAGATTGGAGACCCAGTCTCTACCAGCTGGCACCCAAACGGATCAGGACGCCGGAACTCAAACAGAACCGATCTACTTACGTCCTCCAGCTCGGAAGGTCAGATCAGACAACGACCAGAGCGACCTGACCGAAGCAGAAGACGAGATCGCTGCCATCAAAGCCAGAACCAGAAGGAGGCAAGGCAAGAAGACGCGGCTGAAGAGGGCCATAAGGACCCCAATCCAGGAGGAGGCTGAAACAGAAATGACCGAGAAGGCAGAAATGCAAAACAAGGCCAGCGAATCGAGGAAGCGAAAAGCTTCTAATGAGACCAAGTCCACCCGATCGAGATCTTCCGGTTTGAGGAGAGAGGTTCTCGAGGAGATATCAGCTTCGTTAGAGCGAAGCGATAGCGATGGGGTGGAAGGGTTTCAGAAGCGGGAGGCGTTTTCCGACGACAGCCTCGAAGCCACTCCAAGATCTGAGAGGACCAGTACAGATTCTGCCAGGCACAAGTACCATTCCGAGTCTGATCTCAGGACGGTGGCTTCTGTTCGAAAGCCAGCTCTGCTGAAGCAGAAGAACAAGAGTCAAGTCGATTTGACCAACTCCCAAACGGACAGGAAGCCAAAAAATACGACTTCGAAGCATCAGGGATCGAGGTACATGGATTGGTACAAGAAGAAACCGACAGCCAAGGGCGAAACTAAGGACGACAAACAAGCTGGCAAAAGGAGCGCTAAGCGACGAGCGAGTGCTACGCACAATGGCGTTTCTAAGCATATTAAGGACGCTGATGCCAGTGCTAGTAAGGAAGTGGGAGCTGTGGATAGCAGCACCGGCCCAGAGCATCCTCTTTTGCAGCACTCCGAGCACAGGTTCGAGGTGCGGTATCCGAGGAAGCCGGAGGAGGATGTTGACTCTGGAATCGCACTGACGAAGCCGCCTATTGCTCAGAAGAAGAGCGTGTTCACTATCGCCTATGATGGCATGCATACCAAGCAGTTGAGGACGGATAGCTTGAACTCACCTTGAGTTACTTTCTGAGAGCATGGGAGAGAGTATGTGCTTGAATCTAGATGAGTTTGGACATTTATAAGGATGATCCGTTCAACTAGTCTTTAGATGAGACGTTCGAATACGGATCGTAAAAGCGAAAATATATATTGTATTGAAGACCTGATATACCAGATGAGAAAATTTCGGCAATAATAATACGAACTGTAAACCCGAAAAAATTATTTTTTATGTGCTGAATTATAAGATATTATGAAATCGTTTCCAGAACGGGACAAACAAATCCCTACTATAGCATCGGGTTAGAGCATCGTGACGTCACACTAGTAGGGACAAATGGAAGAGGCAGTGGAAATGGTCTCTCCCGATGCATTGATGTACCACGGGAAAACGGTTTTAGTTAGAGAAAAATATGAAGAGATGAAATTTGTAGAGAACAGAATTTTCTGGGAGATGAATCAACAAACACTGATGTCGAAGTGATATTTTGGGAAATAACGCATATCAAAAGAATCATACTCAGATATTTTCATCATACACCGAGAAAGTGACGGTCCTAGGCTATTTTATCATTTCTTATGAACGATATATTATAGAAAGGCATTATTGAACCAAACTGAAATAATGGAGAATCTGTATGTAAATATTGTATAATAATAGATATTATCAATAGTTTTGCAAATTGACGCATTCCAGAAGACGAATAAATATTTAATAAAAAAATGTTTGCTCCAGATAACTCTTATCAGATGAATTTCAATAAAAAAATCATGTCACTATTGTAAATAGTAGGTTTATTGAACTTCGATAAAATTATATGATTTATATCCACAACGTCTTTATTTTAAGCTTTCAATTCAAGAATACCGGGGACACAGACTCATGGTACACACCCTTTTCTCCTTTTACTTCCATAGCTATATTTTCGTTATTAGAAACATCAAATAAAATGCTCACTTTCGGTCGAATTCAGTCAAAGTCAAATGGTACACATTGCTTATGGATGGTACTTTCGAATGACCTCTGAATTCCATTGTGGTACCCTAGGAAAAAATATGTTTCAAGTGAACATCTCTAACCACAATACTTTTTCATCACAATAACGGTAGAGTAGCAACATTTCGATCATTTGGAATGGTCTCAGGAGGTTCATAACTATCTATATCTAAAAATAAAATGTGTGTTGGGAAAGTTAAAACATGAACTATTGGGTACTACTGGATTGACGAAGTTTTCGAACATGTGATAATATACTATTCGAAAGTTGTTGTCAGTTCCGGAAGAGCCGGATGTTGAAAAAATTCCCAATTTCAGAAATGTAACTATAATAACAAAGAAGGAGAGTGCGTGGACATGAGTCTGTGTCTTCTAATAGAGAATGGTATTTGTGAATGATTCGAGTGACAAATAATGATATATTTATACTAATTAGTTTGCCCATTACGATTCCTATTCCTTATATGGGTTTGAGTTTGAAGTATCACAATCACAGTTCCATATATTTCATTTCAAAAAATCCTCGGAAAAATCCTGGTTTCAACATCCTCAAGTTCTAGTTCAATAAACAAAAATCAATTGATTTTTTCTTCCGCATCTTCTCATCAATTTATGATCATTATACAATAAAAAGGACCTCGAACTTCATTGACCTTGGCCTTGGGTGGAATTCATTCACTTTCTTGTTACACTATACACACCTCACTATTACCGCTATAGGTCTTCGGCCAAAGTTTATGTTTGTTACGTTGGAAATGTGATATTGTCGTTCGTGTCGTAAGGCATAATAATTATCATCGGAGATGATAACATGTGGAACTTGTTATGAAAAACAAAGTTAATCTACCATGCGATACGGGAATAATCATTCAATAGATGGAATCCAATTCATGATCCATGGAATAATCAGTAGACACACGAAAATATTTTAATGGATATTTATCTATTCACTCGAATTGCCTCATTTTTTTTTTGGCAAAGAGTATAGGAAATATCATTAAGAGCTTCAGATATGGACAAAACTTTTGAGTACTGTAGTAAAAAGTGAATTTTTTGTTCGAAGTTGATTTGTACTTTGAAGTTCCGCTACAGTGAACTATTATAATAGGTAGATTCCAACCTAATCATAATACCGATGAGATGGAATCATGTTTTTTTTTCAAATATTTGCTTCATTAGATATTGAGAGTGAAAGGAACACAACATTCACGGATTTCATTCTCTTTTTATGAAAGCAAAATTCTCGTGATTGACACAAGAAAGCGAAATTCATCAACCTTAGCTATTATCCCAATCGGGTTCCAGAATACCATCCGAAACTGATGCGAATTTTACCCAGGCACAGTGGTAAATCATATAAATTCCGGTTTCTCTGTTTCAACACCTACGCACAGTCTCAATTTTGATGTTACACCGTCCGGTGTTGTGCTGATTCCACGAGTGGTTAAAATAACACCGCACAAACATATTTGTCGACATCTCGAAAAGTTCTTCCTTCTTCCCGTAATTTCAACGCGACTGATTTGTATTTTTTTATCAACCACATATTCAGCCTTCATCAGTCCAGAGTTGGACATGACAGATGTGGAATGTCAGATTCCAAAAATGAAAAAGCAAACTGTTGTTCAATTAGTTCTCTACATCACCCCGTACATTCCCCCTACTCTTGTCACATAGAACTACTATAATTAGTTGCCAAGCTTCCTGTGGTGAACAGTGTAAAATTCTCTTCCAATTACGGAAACAGGAAGCGAGATTGATCAATTTGTGTTGAGTCACCAGAGATCTCATCAGTCTCCTCTGGTTCAAAATCGATTTATTTCGTGCTGTCGCGGACTATAGCTAACTTTGAAACTGAATTGAAACTGAAACATCTTGTCCATCGACAAACTATCCCCTATCCGACTGTTATAACACTGCATTTATTCTTTTCCGATTGTAATATAACCACGACCTCTATAATTTGCTACCCAATCGATCAACTTCTTCACCTAGATACTTGAAAATTGTTCATTGTGTGCCGTTTTTTACTTGTGGTGTATAGTATTTAGACTGGTATAGGTACCCGCATGTTGTCAAATAAGCAGATGTGTGGGAGTGGGAAAGAATCAGTAGCGCACGAACATTAATAACCAAGAAAATATCCATATTGAATAAGCCTTTTATTGAACTAGAACCTGAGGAAAACTAAATTCCTCAAATCATTTCCAAACACAAGACTACAAAATTAGAAAATAGTTCAAGATATAGTGGAATAAAAATTCACATTAAACTTCCATTACCCATTAGAAGCATAGATTCCTTGGGTAATTTCAAAAAGATTATCAGATTTTTGTTGACGAATAAATGCTACTATAGTAAGAAAGAATACCTCCATGATAGCTTGTAGAAACTTTTTTTTTATAATTTCATGTCACAATTTTGAGATATTTCAATCTCAAACGCATGCTGGATGACTGACATGTCCTGTAAATCTTGTAATGTCGCAAAGGATTGGAAAAATCTATTTCTATATTTCTAAAAGCATTCCTCCGGATTTTAATATCAATTTTCGTTACAACCTCTCGAGCATCCATTGTTGTGTCGGAATAAATTAAGAGCTTCTCTCGAGACCAAAAATGTTAATTCATTGTGAGGGTTGAGGAAGAGGGTGCTAGAGATCTAGAGATAGGAAGATAGACCCGTCCCCATCTCGTTGTCCTTGAAACTAATAAAGGTTATCCACGACAAGTGGTGGTTGAAGATAAGGAACTAGAATTTCTAGATTCAACGATATTGTTGGTGGGAAAGAAGGGACTGACGCTTGATTATAGCTATGTCTTCTCACATGTGGAAGCATTGGAAAAATTCTTCTTTCAAGGGAATTCATTTTTCGAAAATCAGAGAAAACTACTATGTGTTTGTATACTGAACTTAGTAACCTCACTCGACCAAGATAATTTGCTGATGACTATTTTTGTAGGAGAATATTTTTTGTGGAGTTTGATTCCCTATATATCACTTTTGATTTACATTGAGTCTGGTTCTAAAACACGAAACATCATGACCTTCTACTGCTTGTGAGGGCAATAAGAGATGTTTTCAATTTTTCAAATCGATCAGAAAATAAATAATGCCGTGTTGAAATTTCTACTTTCCTCAAAAACCAAATTTAATTGAAATTCTCAAAGACCGACTGAAATCCGGTCTCTACAAATTTGATCCTCCTGTATACGACACCGGCTTGCGAAGAGGGTGGCGGAGGCTTGAAGAGGATCGTCTGTGGCATCGTATCGTATCGTACCCTTCCTCTAGAAAGAGACCACGAAGAAATACACTAACCACGACAATAAAACCTATTAACAACAAACACATTCAGTTGAGGAGAACTTCCGTTAAAGAGTCCTGCTTGCATCTCTTCATTTTTGCTCGTACTTACCGATATAGTGACGACGGCTATTGAACCAGGTGGTATCCGATCGAGATACGCGAGATCTTTCGCGGAATCATAGATCGAAAAATAATAATTATTATGATCCAGTCGTGTTGAAGAATCACATAGTTGATGACCGACAGCTTCCAATAAATCTAGCCGATTTTTCGCGAGGTTACTGGCCAAGGAAGGTGCGCCTTTTCTTTCCAAGGTGAGAAACAATTTTTTTTTGCGCTGTAGTTCGATCCTCTGAGTCTTAAGAAGTTTGGGTACTCATTTGGATGTGGCAGTAAGTGAGAAACATTTATTTTCTCATGCGGAAAATATCACTTTTTTACTCAGAGCACGCTCTGAAGTGTAAGTTCAAGCCCTAGGACGAAAAAGTACCTTGTGATTGAGAGTATAACCTAATAATTTATGGTCTGAAACAATGATGATGATGTTTAGTCATAATCATCACTATATATCATCGAACAATTTTTGCATTCCTTGAGTATCATAATATTATAGTTGGTATGTGAGTAGAGTAGAGTTTTATTGAGTGTGTTACATGATGCATGTGTGTAGCAAGTCATACAAGAAACAAAAAAAAAAGTAAACGTGAAAATAGGGTCACAGAACAATATTGAAATTTAGCGTCAATGAGTATTCTCCAGCTATTGTCAATTTTCTTCACACGTACCTTCTGATGTTGTTTACAAATTGCAGTATGAAAGCAATGCTTCAAAAAAGGGCGTTCATTCTTGTTTTAAATTTATTGCATCTGAGATATTTGACGTCTTCAGATAGTCTGTTGAAGATTTCATAATTTGGACAGACACACATAAACGGAATTGCTTTCGCCTCAAAAGATGTGCATTTCGAGTAATATGGTGATGAATGTCAGAGTCCGTAAAGGAATGATGTTTAGTTGAAATCCGGAAATATTTATTACCAGTGAACTTCATGGAAATAACATACGTTTTGTTGTAAACAATAAACAACAATTCCACCAACCGACCCGACTATCACTCGATGTATCGGAAAGGTGAAGTATAACTGTCAACTTGTTGATTATTGATCTGACAGGAGTACTTTGTAAGGTAAATGAAATAAAGGGTGGCCCAATGAAAACGAAACAAAGCATGCATTTTACTGAGAGATCAAGGAACTGAGATTAAAATGAATCAGTAATGTAGCATAGCACAGAATTTTGAAAAACACATAGGGCACTTCTTAGATGAACATCGTTTTAACTACAAAATGAAAAATAGTGATGAAAGGGAAAAAAGCGGTACTTTCCATCACTAGCCGATTATTTTTATTACCGAGAACTACTGCATTGAATTCCAAAAACAAGGAAGCGTTGGAAAGAGATTTCGATTGCCTCCAAAATGATGAATCACTCGACCCCTTATTCTATTTGAGATTCAAGGGTTGGAGCTCACCTCTCCGACGGGTTCGAAGTGAAAAAGTTGAAAACATGCTCGAAATATTTCCCCTTCGAAAAAAATCGACCGGTTCGAGCGTTTTTTTTTCTGAGAACGATAAATCAAATCGGCCTTGTTTCGTTTTCATTGGGCTGACCAGTATGTATTCAGTTTTCACCTACTCGATACGATAACAGTTAAATTTTCATTGAGTTGATGTGGAAATCGCTGTAACTTTTCTACCTCTGATATTGGGATGAAATAACAGGCATCACAGGAAAGCTCATCAAAAAATATGTAGGCTATTACTTAAACGGAAAAAGAGGTATTGAATATTTCACGAAAGTCGAAACACGGCGTAGAATGAAAAATTGATTGACTTCGATTTGATGGAAATAATTCTGGAAGACAATGGAAATGTCAGAAATGTCATGAAAACCGCACTCGAATATCTTTGGAATTTTGGAAGCTCAGAGAGCTGTAAAGGAAAGATAGTCCCTTGATATGTGTGAAAAGAATTATCATATCTGTTTTTGAACACTCTGTGAATGAACATCCTGTATAAACCACACGGATTATAAAATACTAAAGTTTGTTCAGGATATTTCTACAAGGGGTATCTATATCATCTCAATTAGGAGTTATCAAAAACCGCGGCACTATCTGGACACTCTGTATACTCTGAAAAAAACCAACTGTACCCCGAAATGGTGCAGTTTGATTTTTTTATCACTATGTATCTTTCCTCCCCATCAAAATAAGACGGAGATAACAGATAAACTGAGCTTTGCTCAATTTAACTATTTATTTCAGTATTTGAAGTAACCACACCAAGGTTAGTAGTGAATAAAAAGTCCACGTTTTTCGAATTGTGTTCGAAAGCAGACGCAGTTTTTCGTGCTCAAGAACGTGATCAATAAAGATAAACCAACACTTTTTCATTTTGGTTCAGTGTTGCCACAGATTGAGCCTGCGACAGTGCTATTTTTATATTATTTTAATTCATCAACCGATGACTTCCAGTGGATAATTGGCAAACTCTGATTATTGCTGTTGCATCATGTTGAGACAAAATTCCAAAACAGTAAGTAGGTACCCCCCCATACTAAACATAATAATATATCTTGAGCAGAAATGTTTTGTGACATTGTGATTTTGTGATATTACCGATACGTTGTGGCAATGGTCTTTTGTGCCTCTAACAATTATTACAAATCAAAATATAATGTTGATCGAGGATGATGATACTTGCTATTCGATCAAGAACATACAACATGTACAATAAACATAAACAAAACAACAAACATTCACTACCTATACTAGGTTTCATATGTTCCTTGAGAAAAGTAGCCTCTTTCCTATTTAATAGAAGACATTTTGAAACATATGCAACTTAAATTTAAAATATACAGAGCAGTGTTTCATCACACTTCTCATCAACATTATTGAATTGAGGCATCCTAGGCGTTCATCACAAAAAAGGTCAAATAAGGAATTTTGTTTGACGTTTTGAAGCGTATACAACTTTGATCTAAAATGCAGATCAAACTGACTCATCCCCATGACTTCTTCAAAAGAGAGAACTTTGTATCAACCAAGTTTCAACACAAAATTGCATATCGAAATATTGATTGAAGGATTCAAAATCATCACAAGATGGTGAGAAGTGAACAGTGTTCCAGATACTGAAAACTGATGAAATCTGATCTAGCTATGAGATGATTCAACTTCAGTGATAATAGGGTGGAATAGGTATGTGAAATAGAATTGAACGAGATCATGAAAATTGTTATTGTGCGATGAGATGTATAAGATATTGTAGCTCCAGAATGTTTTTGGTCAACTGGGAGTGGTTTCACACAGAGGTAGTGTTAGTTTCGATTTGAATCTCAAGCTCATTTTGTGTATGTCTGGCCTCAAATAGGTGTGTGTTTCATGAAACATTACAAATATGTTCCAGATGCTGCAAGAAATCATCAAGACCGTCAACGCTTCAGTCAGCTACGTCGTGGTGATAGCGATCTCGATCGTCCTGGGATTCTGGCCGCCGTGGTGGAAGAGAAAGTCTCTAGCTTGCCCGCACCACCGAGCAGTCCGAGACATCCCGGGACCGCTCACCCTGCCCTTGCTGGGCACCCGCTGGATCTTCACTGTCGGCGGCTACAGCTTCAACAAGATCCACGAATTCTACGAGCGAGCCTACGAGAAGTACGGGCCGATAGTGAGAGAAGAGGCGCTCTTCAACGTGCCCGTGATCAGCGTGTTCGAGAAGGAGGACATCGAGAAGGTGTTGAGGAGCAGCGGAAAGTACCCCCTGAGGCCGCCCACTGAGGCTATCGCGGCCTACAGAAGGAGTAGGCCTGATAGGTATGCCAGCACGGGCCTAGTGAACGAGCAAGGTGCGTACGCCTCGGGTTGTAGAGAATAGTTAGTTGCAAAAGGCGACAAAGTTCTAGCACGAGTGCTTGCACGATTTTCCATTCGCCAGGTTGAACTATGTATAATATAAATGACCGTTTTAGGTCCGGTATGGTACCACTTGAGGACATCGCTGACGAGCGGTCTCACCAGTCCCAAGACAATCTTGGATTTCCTGCCGCAAGTGGAAGAAATAGCGGACGACTGGTGCAACCTCATCAGACTGCAGCGGCACGAGAACAACGAGATCCTCAATTTAGAAGATATCATGAGACGATTGGGTCTGGAGATGTCCTGCGCCCTCGTGCTAGGAAAGAGAATGGGGTTTCTGCTTCCCGAAGACCAATCGGATTATTCCAGGAAGTTAGCAGAGGCTATCCATCAACATTTCATCGCCACTAGGTGAGTGGACTAGCGAGATTATTCTTTCTTTATTGTCGAAACGAGAAACGGGTTTTGAACGAAATGAGACGTCTAAAAGTACGTCGATACACATTCGAACCCCTATACGTCCCCCTTGTCACATTCAATTCATTATCTGTGTTGTTGCAGGGACACATATTTCGGTCTTCCATTCTGGAAACTCTACAAAACATCTACCTACAAGAAATTAGTAGAAAGCGAAGACACTATTTATCAGCTGGTCTTGGAACTGATAGAAGCTGCTGAAGACGGTCCCCAGGAAAGCGTCGTTTTCCAGTCGGTGCTCAACGCCGAAATCGACACGAAAGAGAAAACGGCTGCCATCATAGACTTCATAGCAGCAGGTTAGACTCTATAAATAATCAGAGATTACTTTAATATTACACATAAACATCAGTTGGAGTGCGAATGACTACATGACCAAGACTTCTTGGCCCATTACATCTTGCAAGTTGAAAGAGCATACCCATTACACCTACTCCAGTATGTTGGTGCCTTGTTTAAACCTGTAAAAGTTCTCCACTAAGTGTTATTCGTATATATTCCTGGTCCTCCAATTGGTTGCCCAAAGATTTGCTGTCGTCTGCAATCCAGTGCCCCGACCTCGTGCATTATTTATGTTGATTGTTTCTTGAGCCTTTCCACATAATCAGTTGAGGTGGCCCCATTTTGGTGCCACTTCACTAACGCGTTTCAATTGGAATCTGCTCGCAGTGAACAGTTCTACAGTTCTTGTTTGACTTGGTCATTCAATGAATTCTTTCTCATGCCTAGTAATAGTTTTTATTGCATAAGATGGGCTAACGTGGGTTGTTTTACCAAGATTCAGTCTTTTACAGACACTTGTACAGTGCGTGTTGTGACTTCTAGTAACTAGCCTGGGTTTGGTTCATTTTCTGATCCTATCCTCACAAATTCTCATCTTCTTCATGACCTACTATACTATGATGTCCTGGTACTCAGGTCGACTTAATTCTGTTCCGGTCAAAAGTGGAACTGATTGCCAATGATGACTCTCCAGTTGTTCTCCCTCGAACATTGGAGGATTCCATAAACCTCTGCTTGTAATACTGATATGTTCACACCCATAGTGAGTAACTGACGTCAGGCTTCGGGTTTTTTGAATACACTACACTCATTTACCTTCCCCTTTGATCCGTCCGCATATCAGATATTTATACATTTCGATTCCAGGCATCCACACCCTGAAAAACAGTCTGATGTTCCTCTTCTACCTGATCGCGAAGCACGACGGCGTCCAACAAAAGATCCTCAACGACCCGACCAAAGCTTACCTGCGTGCCTGCATATCCGAGTCCTTCAGGGTCCTGCCCACAGCCAACTGCCTGGCGAGAATCACCGACGCCGACTTGACCCTGTCGGGCTACAAGGTGGCCGCGGGCAGCGTGGTGGTCTGCCACACCGGCGTCGCCTGCAAGAACGACCGATACTTCGTCGATGCGGCTCAGTTCCGGCCGGACCGGTGGCTGGGCGAGGAGAAGAGCGCGACGTCGAGCAACGCCACCTACCTGGTGACGCCCTTCGGCGCGGGCAGGCGCATCTGCCCGGGCAAGCGGTTCGTCGAGCAGGTGATGCCCGTGATACTCGAGACTACGCTGCGGAGGTTCGAGATGCGCGTGGAGAGGCCGGTGGAGTTGCAGTTCGAGTTTCTGGTGGCGCCCAAAGGGCCCACTTCCATGTTTTTCAAAGATAGAGTTTAGTTTATGTGGTACGGTAATGCCAGCCGAAGAAGTCGGGAGAGAGAAGGGAGAAGAGAAGAGTGAAACACTGCCAGAATAGCGTGGCCAATAAGTGCACTGTACTTTATTGGAGAGCATGATGCAAATGTACAGGATGTCCTCAAAAAAGTGTGCAATACTTCACCAGCGCCTTGTAGGACCAGAAATAGGTAGAAAACTTTTTGTGAACATAGGTCGGCCTCTTATACTGACTGACTGACATCATTTTTGACTAGCGCCTGAGAAGTTTTGGTACTGTCAAATTAAAATCATTAACATTGACCGCAAATTTTACATTGTGTTCTCGACAAACATTCTTTCCGCCGGACTTTTTTCTTTGGCCAAACTGTATTTATATTATAATGAGTTCAAAAGACTGGTAGGATATAGGGCTGTTGTTTTCAGCTGGGCCTAGAACTCACTTTTACTTACTCTTTTCCAAGGCATCGAGTGGTGTCTCTCTATATTAAGTCGTATTCTTAAAAAAATCTTGAAGATCTAAAGATCTAAATGAAAATTGTGGATTGTTTCTTGATAATTACTATCGGTACCATCGGTATTATCGGTATCGGTTTTATTAGGAACCTGACCTTAAAGGCGTTGCGCCATTATTCGAACTTAACTCACAATATTGCTATTCACCTTTGTTTGTTCATAAAGGATGCTGATTTGAGAAAATCTTGAAAGAAAACACGAATTCTATAATTACCATTCATCCATCAAACGAATTCTCACTAACCTCAATCAAATCACTAATTCAATCAAATCCACATAGCTTAGTCAAAGTAACCAACGATTTGTTGCAAATTATTGTACATTCATCAGATCTACCAATATTGTTGAGATTTTTGTGTATCCATCTTATAACCAATATGCAAATGAAATACGACACCACAGAATGAAAGAAGCACTTTGTTAGTCGAAGGAGTAAGTAATGGTAGGTTCTTCATTATATAGGTACCTTGATAGTGATGGTCAAGTATTTAGAAGAAGTTCGTGATAATTATTGATCGATCAATGATGTTAAAATATTGGTAGTGAGAACATACATAGATACATTCATTATATAGGTTGCCTAATAGGACAATGATATTTGAAAATCAACTTATGAGTGAACGTCTGTTCACATTACTTAAAGAGTGCATTTTCCAAAAGAAATTGATTTGAAATTCAGTGAAATAAATGAATAAGTTGAGGAGTTTGCAAAATTCTGTACCTCATGGTGCGAAGAATATTTATCGAGAACTTCTATATACTTGACAAGTATCGCACTGATATTTTGTAATAAAATATTTACACGTAATACAGCTTCCTTGATTTGACTGATGAATATTATTACCAACCTCGTTAACAATAGAACTTTTGTCTCTCAATATGTCTTAAGTTATGAATTATTTTGATCCAGGTGTGATAATCATAGTATTTTCTACCAAGAGTACCCATGAAAAATGAATAGAGCACGTGTGTGGAGCACCCTGGCGATTGAGATAAAAGGTTGAATTTGAAGCGCAGTGACAGTTTGGTATAGATCATAAATCTGTCCTTACCACGAATATACTGCAATGATATAATTTCTATCTTAATTTTTAGAAACCAGGAGAGGAAATCCCAAAAAATCTGAAAAAAATTGAATAACCACTAGTACTATACCGGGTTTCCCAACGAAAACTTTCCACTTGGATTTACTGGGAAATGACAAATTATTTTCGGAAACGCTAAAACATTTGTTCAATTATGTGTACAAGTCTGTTTTATAATCAACAATAAGTGTTAAATATTGTTAAATATAAGGGTTAAATATTATCACTGTTAGAGATCATGATGTGTCAATGGAATACAGGTAAGATAGCATGATATACAGTGTGTTGCGAATAAAAACATCATTCTGAACTTTGCTAGAAATATTCAATGTTCTTTCGTGATAAAAATAGACGACATAAAAACTCAGTTTCCAGCTGAATGGAGATCCAACAATATATTTACACATGTATATATTTCGAACACGATTCATATAAACATCCATCAATAGCCGTACTTGTCATTCAACGAAGTCCTACCATCGCCCGATTGCCCGGCAGGAGGCACCCACATCGTATAGTCCTTTTTGCTCGCGTCCTCCTCGTAGCCCTTCCGCCTGCCCTGCTCTGCCTTCTGCTCTGCCCTGCGCTTGTTCTTCCTCCTCTTCCCTCCCCCTTCGCCCTCCTCTGATTCCAACGGCAATTCCGACTTTAGGGCCATGATACTGAAAGGAGAAAAAAAATATGAACTTTTGGGATTCGAGTTTTGGTTTTTCAAGGTTCGAAGGTTTTCATATCATACAAATTATGGAAGAATGATGTTTCAACTCCACTGTTAGGGGTTTTAGTTGGAATTAGCCGAATCATAATTCGAACCATAGAAATATTTTATTTTTTATTTTATCTCGTTCATTGTTTCTAACAATGTAATGTATAACAACGAGTTTGGAAGTGTACAGTATTCCTTAAAACTAAGAAAACAGAGATGAAGAAAGAACTTCTTCTGGGAAGAAGAAGAAGAAA
The DNA here is from genome assembly GCA_963576655.1 of Gastrophysa polygoni. Classification (NCBI taxonomy): domain Eukaryota; kingdom Metazoa; phylum Arthropoda; class Insecta; order Coleoptera; family Chrysomelidae; genus Gastrophysa; species Gastrophysa polygoni. Next base: position 23,001,384 of record OY755090.1, on the reverse strand, counting down.
AAGAGTAAAATAAATATATTTTTCAACCATTATAAAGACTTTATCTTGAACCTAAGCAGTGCGAATTTTTTTTTTTTTATCTGTGGACAACACGAAAGGGAAACCTATGATGTTCGAGGAACATCGTGTTAGCCAGCGGTGGAATTTTGGGAAAGAAGGAAGGTGTTGGAATTTTTCTTGAAAGTTTGGAGGTTGTAAGCATCAGGAAAGACTTCACTAGGCAAAGAATTCCACAACTTTGCCGTTCTATTGATGAATGATGCTTGGTATAACGATGTCCGACAGGTCTCGAGGCTGACAGTGTAGGGGTGACCAGCTTGAGCTCGTCTGGTTCGTCTACTAGGAATCGCGCGTGGTGGCATAATAGATGATATTTCCGTTGAGCACCGACCGTGAAAGTACCTATAAAAAAGGCATAGATTGCCGACCTTTCTACGATGATCTAGAGAGGTCAATGATTTGGTGAGTGTTGTGTCATCGACTAGGTGAATAGCTCTCTTCTGAATTGAATCTAAGAGGTTAAGCGTATGTTTGGGGGCTGAGCTCCAAACATGTGAACAGTACTCCAGGACAGGTCGAATTTGTGCTTTGTAGATCATAAGCAGTTGCTGGGATGTGAAGTATCTCTTCGCACGGAAAAGAAAACCGAGTTTTTGTGAAGCAGTTTTCGCAATGGACCTCACATGATCGTCCCATGAGAGAGCACTGTTGGTGGTGACACCCAGCATGGATATTGACGACCTCATAGGAACAGTGGTACCCGACATCATCAAATTGGGCATTGTGTGATCAGCCTTCTTGGTGAACATACAAGCTTGAGTTTTAGTTGCATTGAACTGTACTAGATTCTCAGATCCCCATTTCAGAATTCTAGTCAGATCCTCATTTAAAGCATCGACCTGTCTTCGCCTTGCACCTCTGGCCTCGTTGGATGATATAGGGGCTCTAGAGGAAAAGGCGGAATGAAGTGTACTATTATCCGCAAAGCTATGAACTGGGCTGGAGGTCACATTGTTGATAATATCAATAAGGCAATGACAAAAAGAGAATAATCAGGCTAACCATTATTCGGCAGCGATTTAATCTATTCATGGATTATGAAGTATTGTAGTCTCATTATTTCCAGCGTGAATTGACAAATAATTTTGGCCTCATTCAGAGTAATGTTGGTGAGATTATCTCTCAGTGAGTTGAGTGGCAGTCAGGTTTTAGAGAATTTAGGACGGGACAGGTGAAAAATAAATGTTCCAATGATTGGGGTAATTGTAAGTTACAAAGCGTACAGAGTTCAGTTAGATCGACATGATAGTGAATATTTTCATGGGTTATTCTCAGTTCTTTTGCATACGGAAGACGTAGTTGTGCAATAGTTCTAACCGCATGTATATTGAAAGACAGGAACCTAGAAGTGCATCGGGCGCTGTTCGTTATGATTCCCCTGAAGAGGTGGAATATTATTATTCTTGATTCACGTCAATAACTCCAGCAATCTCATCTTGCCGAAAAAAATTGTTCTCTTCGCAGATATTTCTTTAGTGACAACCGGCAAAAATTTGCAAATGTTAAATGTCAATAAAGGCAAGGCATTCAAACTGGATACGGAATGGTTCACAGTAAATCAATTGGAACTCAATGAGGAGACAAAGGAAATTATATTCACTTCCAATATCAGCAGTAGCAGTGAGCAGAATGTAAAATTACTGGGTATAACTCTTGATGGGAACTTATCCTGGACAACAGAGTAACTGCTTTTATCACTCTTGAATTATGAAATTACCAAATGGTCTAGTACTTCAAAAATTGTGTCGTTCAAATTTTATATCGTGTATTTCTTAGAATATGAATACTGTGTCAATGAGATTTTATCTTCGACAATAAAGTGCAGTTTGATTTGATTTGATATGTGAAACTTACGAAGAGCATTTTTGCTCTCAGACAACTTGAAAAAGTGGTGCACCTCCACGCTTTGAAGACTGCCTATTTCGTCATATTTCATTCGCACATAAGTTACGGAATAATTTTGGATACTATTTGGATATCCAGAATATCCTGATTGGATATCCACTGGGATACATGCATCCCATACATACATCCCACATCCACGGGATGTCAATAGGTTATAGCTTTTTACCGATTGTCCGAGTCGATGGCCTCGGAGATGGTCCTGACTTGCTCGACCACCCTGCCCTTCTCGTCGGCCAGGTCGTCGAGGCCGGCCAGCACGAGGCCCAGCTCGGTCGCTACGCGCCGCTCCAGCTTCTCGTCGGCTTCCGGCCGGCCCAGATCGGCCATCAGCTTCACCACCTTGCGCTTCCTCGCCGCCAACATCTTCCAGTCGACCTGCAGGCGGTCCTCGTCCGCCGCCACCCGCTTCAGGCTGGCCAGGAGCTGCTCGAGCTTCTCTTCGTCGTAGCCTGTCGGGGGAGGAGGGGATGGCTCGAGTTAAATCGGTATTAGACAGGATTAGAATTCCTTATTTAGCACTTTTGCTATATTTATTTCAATCAGTGATTTACTTGAGGATGCAGAGATTCATTCAGTCCTCTCTGTAGGTTTTACAGTGATCAAGCGCAGGTTGGAATACATTCAGTAAAATCTTCAATGACGTGAGGATCACTCCGGTCACGACGAAGATGAACGAGAAGGCCGAAAAGTGGTTTCCACTTATTGCAAATCATCCGAACAGAGGACTACGAGAGCTGGTGGACTACGACCCCAGGTTCAGAGAGAGGTTCAAACGACCAAAAGCACAACTCCTGGAGGACTGATCTGACACGGTAAGGTAACTCATGACATGGTAAGTATAACAAGGACACGGACAGGACAGTAATAATCCGCTCAAACGAAGAGAGTTTGGGCCGATAAAATTGCAGCAATAATATGCTTAAACGACGAAAGTTAAGGCAGATAAAATTGCAACATACTCACAAGCACCGGGCTAACCCCTAAAAAGCCCCAGACAGACACACTCACACGACATCACTTCGGCCTACTAGTGGAGCCCCTGAGAAACCAGGAAGCAACACGAAAAGCCGCAGCGGGACCACAAACATAGACAACAACTGCTTCACAGTTGTTGCTAGTTCCAAAACCATTCGCCCCACACGAAGACAAGACGCTCTAAAAGCCCCTCAGGCTGAGCGCACCAGCAGCAGAAAGCGCGACCGTAAAGGTCGAAAAGCACTGCTCCCACTTTCATGTTCACCTGACATGATGGAGGACAATGAGAATGACGTGAGGACCACTCCAGGAGGAGTGGGGGAGGATGGCAAGTCCATGAGGGATCTTATCCAGCTCGATGGATGGGAATCCTTATGGATGGGACTCACACTAGGGAAATAAACCGGGGAGAACAATAACAATTTCAATGATTTACATTGAACAAACATTGAAAAAAAAGGTTCCAATTATTGAATTCAAAAAAACTGGAAGAATATATCGAAAAACGAGAAATTTCTTGATCTTTCAATTCAATGTAAGGTGTACAGTGTACACTTAGGTATTGAATGTCGATTTTTAATTTGTGTTTATTTCCTTATACTATATTTGGTACTGTTATGTATATTTTTGTACTATCATATATCTTTCTCGAAAAGTGACAAAAAGTCCAAAAAAATTGGAAGACAAATATATTTTAGAAATAAATCAAAATTTCTACTTATCTTAGTGGTGGACGTTTCGGGAACGAATCTGCTCCCGTTTTCAAATATCACATTTGTTATATCGATTTCAAATCATACTACTGATGTGTATGAATTATTTGATTCTATAAATATTTTGAGCAACAGTCGTGGACAGACGTGGTAAAATTGAAACGTGTCGCTCACCGGCAAAGGGCGGCAATCCCTGCTTGAGTATCCTCTCGAACTTCTTGAAAATCGAGGATCTGTTCAAACCCTTAACAGAGCCTGAATCCCCCTCTCTAATCTCCTCCGTCGACGACAACGATGCAGGCCCTGTAGCTGCATCAACATCTGGACAAACTTCTTCCTCAGCAACATCTTCCTCTTCTTTCTCCTCGACCTCTTCAGCCTCCTTCGGGACTTCCACACGTTCGGTTTCCTCCGGAGGTGTCACGGAAACCCTCATCTTCTTGCGCTTGCTGGGCGCTGAGGTCAAGTTGGGCAGGTCGGCGGGTTTGGCCAGGTTGATCAGACGTGCCATCGCAGCGTGCTCGCTCTTCAGCTTCGCCAGCTCCAACTTCAGCTTGCCGATCGCCTGCTTATCGGGATTCAGCTTCTGCATGAAGGAGTCGAGGGGGTCTTCTTCTTGGTCGTCGTTGGGCGACGGCTGGTCGGAGTCCCGCACGGCGGCCAGTTTTTTCTCCAGGTCGGAAATCGAGGTCGATATGACGGTTTCTTTCGCTAACTGAGGGAAGAAGGAGATTATATCATGAGTTATTAGAATTTTATCGGTTATTTGTTTTCCACGAATAATGCTTCGATTTGTTATGCTTGATTTGGGTAATTTTAAATGGATAAATAATGTATTTCTGCAGATAATGAAAGTCATTCGTGTTAGTTTCACAAAACAAAACAATACGAGAAAATGGGACCGTTGTCACAGATTCGCATGAAACCCGGGTGTATAATATCATTTTAATATGGAAGTTTTGATATTTCTGAATTCTATTGGAAGAAAGTCGGTATTTGATTCTAAGAACTGTCCAAGCATCAACTAAACCCTTGTTTCATGACATAACATGCGTTATCTCACTCAATATTCAATATTCGACATAAAAATAAATTAAATGTAGAGAAAAACACACAGACAGTCGTTTGTTTCCACATGTTATGGCGGACTTCCGTAGTATTATTTTATCAAAAAAATATCAATCTCGCTTTTAATAACATGATAAATGCAAGATTCGGCAAATAAATACATAACTTTAGTAATTTTTTGATGACTATTGGAAAAAAAAAATAGAGAATAGTCACGGACTGATATGAAGTGATGAAATTTTAGTCAATTGAAATCCTATTCTCATTACCAGCGATTCATAGGTCTCAGCTTTCTGAGGTAATTTGGCGTTCATCCTCTTCTCGCGCTTTTTCTCAATAGTTCCTGTTCTGTCAAGGAATGTGTCGTCGTCACTGTCATAGAAGTCGTTTTCTTCCCAGTTTTTGACTTTCCTTTTTCGAGACTCTGAAAAAATGAATATATTTGAAGAACTTGGATGTACTCAACTTCATCATACTTCATCTACCAATTACATGAAGTACAATTTGTTCATTAGTCGGAAAATATCAATATAATTTCAATATAAAAATAATAATTGAGAGAATGCTCTCGGAAGAATTATTACCATGAGTGGCTTGTCTCAGTACTCCATAACGATCCAAAATCCTACAGGCCTCCAGAGCACACTGCACCACCGCTTCCTTCTTCTTGCCCTTGTGGAGCATCTCCGCAACCACCGGCCGTCCCTGATCGTCGTCCACTGGCAGTTCAACCTTGCACAAAAACTGCCCCATCCCTTTAAACAATAAAATTACTCCAATAATCGATCGGAGCGATGATTGGAAGAAAGTACATACAGAAGAACGTTAAATCACTGATTTTGGTTTGTTCAGATAGAAACGCCAAAGCTATTGGATTTTCTGAAATGAGTCCCTTCTACAGGTTTGTGTATCATCGATAGATGTTTTGAAACTTTAGTTGAAACTAGTTTGATTGACGTAACTGATAAGAAACTTTCAATCAACTACCAAACGATTAGGTAACAGAGTTACCTTGCTCGGTGCAATCGTACTCCAACTCCAAGCCCTCCCTGTCGAAGAAGCCCCTCAGAGCCTTCTTTGGATCCTCCAGGTACAACTCCTCGTTGTTGCTCTGAGCGAAAGGGTTCTCAGACAGATCAGTTTCTTCGTCTGCATCTTCACCTAAAACAATAACAATAACAATAACCACAGAGCAAGACAAAACTGCGTTGTACCGCCTAAGTTTCGCGAAAAAAACTTTGTAACCGACGTGTATATAAAAACTTTGTTTGATTGACAACAATTCTGTCTGTTAATTCTGTAGTGCCGATTATATGGTTAAGTTCTTTCTTGTTAGTTATATCAGGTATATAATTACTTATAATTACAGCGCCAGCTGGCGATTCCCGCAACTCTCATCACCTACCTAATCCCCAATCGACTCCCCTCTCCTCCTCCCTCCTCTTCTGCTCCAGCATTTCCCGTTCGAGCCTGGCCGCTTCCTCTTTCCGCCTCAGCAATTCTTCTTCTCGCTTCTCCTTCATTTCGGTTACCGACAGTTCCGACTCGGCTTCTTCGTCGTCTTCGGGGCCGGTGAGGATGTACGAGCGCGTGCTGCATCCCAGTTTCAGCATATGCCCCACCTGGATGGGCAGGACGGTCAGAAAATCGGATACGAACATTCGCAGGGGGGCTACTTTTTTTCATAAGGAAATCGAGGGTCTGACAGGTCTTAGAACCGAGTATGTGTACCCTTTAGTGGGATTGGTTCACTGGCCTATAAAAAACAAATGGAAGGACAGTAATTTTGGCCTATACAGATCGATTCATTCATCTCTCTCACCGTTGGGATCTTGAAAGTTAGTAGTTAATTAGAGAAAAGTTCCGGTTTTGATGCTGAACATTATTATTTGACAAATTTTGTTGGAAGAATATGCTCAAAATGTGACGAAAAAATTGAAAACAAAGTCAAAGCACTCATAGAAATTTATCCCTAAAAAGTTTATGGGATCATTGTATTTCTTGGAACATAGTCGTTATATATTGGATTCATTAATCCAAATAAAACAAGCTTCTTAATCATTTTCAATGATACATTGAATTCTCATGCAAAAATATTGATAAGCGCACGCAAGTGTCTGCAAAATACAACATTATAGAGTGAAACTCAGTCTTGGAATATGGTTTTGAGTGGCTTTAGATCTGTTTCCACTCTGTATATAAGTCACGTGGGAGAGAGGTTGCCTAACAGAAGTCAGATTCAACATGAGGATGTTGGTACTGATTCAGAAATACATGTTCAAATTCTGAGCTTATATTTCATAGATATTTGAATTTAGGTGTTTTGAAATGGTTTCTATATCGAGAAATCAACGTTTTGAAATTGGGGTGGAAGTAGAACTGTTTTACACAATTGGAAATTATACCCTGGGTATATTCGGTTGCCAACAACTTGAGTTGCTACTACTAGTTGCTAACTACTATTGATCAAACACGGCTTATTTTACGTCAAAGCTGTCACAAAAATAATAATTGATTTTCATCACCTCAAAATTACATCACAATGGATTCATCAGCAGAAAAAAACCTGAAGGAAAAGATGAACGAAACCATACAGTCATCAGAAACCGTGGAAGACCATCCCACCCACAAGTCCTTGGAGCACATCAAGAGCATCTTCAACAAAACAGAGGCTATGCGGGAGGTGGCCAAAGAGAAGAACCACCGGCTACAGGAGCAGTTCCAAGACCTGAAGGAAAGGCTCTCCTCCAGCTCGGAGTACCTGCTGAGGATCAAGAAGAATATTGAGAACCTCAAGTTCTCCTACCAGAAGAACATCATCGAGGTAGAGAAGCAAATGGACCCGGCCACGGAGGCGGGGAAATTCGAAGCCAAAGACATGGCGGCGCACATGGAGGGTATCCGAAGGAAGATCGACGAGCTGCACGACAAAATGGCGCAACAGAGGGATAAGCAGCGCAGCGTTACCGAGAGCTATCAAGAGGCTTTCGATAAGGTGGTGAATACGCTCCAGGAGGTCGAAAGTGGAGCGTACAGTTCGCGATATTTGGGAGTCGTGCAGGATTAGCGGCATGGCTCACCTGTATTCTCGTGTAGACTTTAGGTTTCAGTCTGGATTTGTTGAGAAAGGTGCCGTGAGTGCTGCCCAAGTCATATAGATAGAATCCAGATGCTTCTGTTCCTGATGGTTCAAATCGATACTGTAGCACTGCATGGAATCTAATAAATCACATGTAAAATTTTTGATTAATAAAAATTGCACAAATATTGTTCTCAACCGTACAATGGTTAGGACCAAAGTGTGTCCTGTGAAGACAATAAAAATGTTATATTGAAATAATTACCTGGATATTGTTGGATGTTGCATACAAATATCACAGCTAGAGAGTCTACCAAACATCCAGTATGCTTTGCTCATGAGATTGATGGTTTCTATGATTGATCCATTTTTCAAGACTTCCAGTATGTAATCTTTACCTGAACTTGACGGTACACCAGACCACACTGGCTCTGTGTATGGTGAGGGTAACAAGTTCTCTTTTATTTGTTGGTTGGGGATACTCACTGAAATATCGAGAAAATTGTCCAAAAACGATACAAACAATACCTGCAGATAGAGCAAACCTTGGTGTTTTGTGTTCAATGTATCTGGCAAAATATTTATGTACTCATAACGTTCGAAAATCAAAATTAGATTGCACATCATTTTCATTAGAAAAAACTCACAGTTTCTTATTTTTCAAAACACAACTTGTGTAGCAAAATTTTTTAGAAATGTTTTGATATTAAAAAATTGATGTTTTTGAAAATCAGTTAACGGGTTTCGAAATAAAAGAGTGGGTGTTACAGTTTGAAATCCCAATGTATATAAAGTATGAATAGATTATACAAGGTGGTTCAAATAATATTCAAAAATTTCTCCTAAGCCTGGGAGAAGTGTTGGAACCATCAAGGTTTCCTCTATCTATAGGAATGGTATAATTTGTTCACAAATTGCACATGGCACATAGCACATGGCACCCAAATATCAGAATTCAATTACACGACACACAAACATTCATCCAGATAATAATTTTGAAAATAGCAGGATAGTTAAAGAATACTGGATTTGAAGAGAAATCACCTCAAATGGACTATGCACTTTCCTCGATAATTTTTGATTACAACAGTGATTCTATCTGATGTTCAGTTGTATATTTATTGTAATGGCTCTATGGACTTATTCAAATTAATTTAGCAGAGCCACTCCATTGAAAAAAAAAACAACTCAAAATAACTAAGAAAATGTTTCATTTCATGACAAATTCTCAACCCGTTTTAACTTGGTCTCATCGATTTTCTATCATATGGTTTCAGTAACTTCTCAGATAATTCTCTTCTAGAAGCACCATATTGAGGAAATATAAAAAAAAAACAGAACATATAGACAATTAATTGACAGAAATTGAACAAAACTCACCAGTTAGCTGTTCTCCTTTATTTTTAATATTTAGACTCGAATGATCCGATGACTCGGAATTAGTGTTTTGAAGAGTCTCTGTTGAATAATTTGGAACCTCTACAACAACCTTTTTAGGTATCTTGCCAATTTTGCCAATTAGAACAGGTTTTTTGAATGTAGTTTCTTGTTTTACTTCCTCGTTTTTCTTTTCTTCGAGTTCAGGATTTTCGTTCTCCATAACTAGAAATGTGGTTGGAAGTTTCTTGAAAACTATAGTTGCTTCAAGTTGAATATACCGATATGTTTAGTTGAAGAGGGTAGGTACGAAATGAATTAATCATTCATGCAAGTTTCACACAATAGGAATGATGAAAGCGGTGTTGAAAAAAAACGGAAATAATGTTTTACTCATCCACCTTTCTGTTGTAAAAGTTGTTTTTTTTTTGTTGTTATTTATATTAAATAATAAACAAATCCTTTCGTCTTTTTTCAAGTGTCAATGACGAGGAATCTAGTGCTTAACACCGAGTAAGCGTACTGGATGTATAATACCAGAATCACCGAACAGTTTGAGTGCTACACGACACCGTAGAGAACTTCTCTACGATCACAATTAGTGTACAATATTGTAGTTCATGGAGACACACCGAACAGGCCTTCAGTCTATTTTGACATTTGATCGTATGTCAAATCCCATACAGGGACTGTAGATTTAAAAAAGTGTAGAAAAATTGTCTTCAAACGTTGAAAGCAAGGTGAAATATCCACCTTTGTAAAAAGCAATCTACGAGCACAGAAGATTATTTTGTAGATATGCAATAATATACACCATTTGTACTGGCGGTAGGTAGAGATCATTATCTAAAGATTACAAATAGTGCAAAGTATTATCAACAAAGCCACAACAACTGTAAGAAATTCAATGAAATGAATCCCAAGAGGCCAACTTCATCGCATAATCCAAATGCATCCCTATATGTCTTCAAAAACAATGCTTCAAAGAGATCTACACCATCGGGACCAAGACCGAATATAAAAATGAATGAGACAGTATGTGTATCCTCTGAAAGTTATGATCGAAATGAACATACTAGGATGAAATTTGCATCATCTTCAACAGAATTGTCAAGTCAGATATTAGAAACAGAATGTGATTTAGTATATAATGATTACCTGCAGGCATTCATGAAACAGGAAGTCATTGGTAGTGAAATAGTGCAACAGGAGGATATTCTGAAAGGACAGATTGCACTACAAAGTGGAAATCTCAGAAAGCTGAAGGATACCTACAATAAAACTATGAAAGAAGTTGATTTATTGAAGAAACAGATTGTATTGATAGAGATGATCCATTCCTTAGAATTAAATATTGAAAGGTCAAAAACAATATACCAAGCTTTTCAAGCAAGACCCAATATAGAAAAGGTGGTTAGTCTGTTGAGAGCAGAAAGCAATAGTGTCGTTCTAAAAAACATTAAGATGATCAGAACACAAGAGGAATATGATAAGTTGATAGATGTGATAAGGCATTTTGATGGTACCATGGAAAAAATAACTGAATCAGGACGTAACTTCTCTAGCATCAATCATTTAGCTAATGAAATCCAACAGTTCCTAGAATTGAGTGATAAAGTTCATGCATCACTAACAGTATCTTCAAATTTAGAAAATCATGCTATAATTTCTCTCCTCAAAATTTTATCTGATAATTTTGCGAAACAATATGATTAAAGTTGAGTCATCTTCCAGTCGTCAACATATTCTTTTAGGCAAGTTTTGAGGGTAGGAGATTTAAACTTAGTGGTGTTGTATTCAAGAATCAAATTTTTTAGAGTGTATTGTTTCAGGACAATTGTTCTGATGAACAGTGATATATTGAAGAAAAAATTCATGAAACCAACACTCCTGTCTAGTTTGAATCTCTGGCTTGTCTACAAAATATGTTGACACCCGTATTAATCCTGTGTATTTTGGAAATTTATAGTTATTAGGTAGGTATCTACAATGTAGCTACAATAATGTTCATATTTCAAAATGATAGCATTTTATTTATTGTTTCTTTCCAATGAAGGTACTTGCACTGTACATATAATTTGAAGTGTTATTTTTTTTTGTATATTATAGGAATGAAATCATTATATTATTATTTACTACTATTTCATTTGTTTATTTCTATTTATTCCATCAATAATACTGCCATAAACTTATAACAAGATCAGACTAATCCTTAGACTAATCATACCTGTTTGGGGCGAGTTAGTTCATATTTAAATCAGCGGAGATTTATTCTTTCCCAATTTTTGTAAATAACTAATTTGGGATGCTTGCGAGTAGACATAGAGACAGACTTCTCAGTGGCCTTGTGGAACAAATTAGGTATATTTTTGAATTTAAAGTGACCCACTTGAAAGGGGCACCTCAAAAAAATTGTAATTATTTATTCAATTTATTAATTCATTCTCCGGCTCTCAAGGCTCAAGTAAAAATTGTTTTTTTCTTACAAAAACCAAAGCCTGCTACATATATCTTGAATCATAAATAAGAAATGCTTTTCTTAGACAATAAAAGCTCAAATAAAATCTATAGAAAGGGACAAGGAAACTGAACCAAAGAGGGCCCCTCTTCTGTGACTGAACAATCCTATAGAGACCCAACATGTCCTGTGTTCAATAGAATATAGGCATGATTATAGTATCATGGAATATAGGTACCTATCCTTGCCTGATTTTTTAACGGTAATATGGTCATTGGAATAAAATAAGGTCTGACTGTATTCGCATTTCCTTATTCAAAATAAATGTTCTGAATTGTTTATAGATTATTAACTAAACTGTGCCTTCAGCCATAAGTGACTTCACCCTTCACCAATTTCTTCATCATCTATATCGTTCATTGTTCGTGTTCATACATTTCATACATGATACAATAAACAAAACACAATCACAGTATATTATCCCTAGACATATACAAAGACACAATCATGGTGCTGACACAGTATATTATCCCCTAGGGATAATATATATAATATCCCCTAGGGATAATATACTGTGGTGCTGATATGACTCAAGGTTTGTTCGCTATGTCTGCATGAAAAATGTACTGTACTACATTACACTCAGTGTCGATGAAAAGAACGGTACATCCAATGGTTTTTGTGGTACACCGGAATCACCTAATAACTTGAGTGCTACACAATGTCAATTAATGTCAAATCATGGAGATTGAAGGTCATAGAACAAACCTAACCTTTAATGTTATAAATTTATTATATATTATTAACATAGACAATTATATACACAGCAGGGAAAGTGAAACTTCTTAATTCAGTGGATCATGTCTATTCTACTATTATGCTTTCTAATCATCCATAATATACCTTCATTGTTTTTCTCATGAATTCATTAAAATTCAAGCTAAGGGAAATATAAAAATTTAGAGTGAAAATGTTGAGGAGAAAATTACCCATATTGTTGAAATATTCACTAGTTGGTGCTCTAGCTGGAGGGACTGCACTGAGTTTGAGAAGCAATCAGTATCAACTGGACTCCATAGGAATAGTTCGACTTAGTAGAGCTGCCTCAACAGTGTTTCAAATTGGTGTCATTTACAAGAAGGACCTCTATGCCAAACATTTAGATAAAAAGTCCATGGAATATATAGAATTGAAGTCAGTTTGCCATAAAAGGGCTGCTGAGAAGCTGTTGAAGTTATGTTGTACCAATAAGGGAGTGTATATAAAAGTGGGTCAACATATAGCAGCCCTAGAATACTTGTTACCAGCAGAGTATGTAGAAACTATGAAAGTATTGCACTGCCATGCACCAACAAATAGAATAGAAGAAGTTTACAAAGTTATTAAAGAAGATTTGAAGAAAGATGTAAGTTTTTGAGTGAAGAGGAACAAGTACTAAATAGGTATGCAGGGCTACAAGGCTAATTGCTTATTGAAATGATTCAGCTAAGCAAGGAAAGCATTCTCACGCTCATAATTTTCGTTTTTTCAATATTCCCCCAGCTCAGTTGCATCAGTATGGCTAATTTGGTTGAAATTGGCAAGCTGTGACATTGCTGGCCCATTTCAACCAAGTGATACACATTCAACTCTAGTTTACAATTATTCACATGAAAATTTTCTTCCATATGAAATTATACTAGTTAATTCAGTATTCAGAAAGACATGATTAAGTAATGATCTTTTGTAATTATGCAATCTTTCCTCAGCCCTTTGAAATATTTGAAAGCATGGAACCTGAGCCATTGGGAACTGCTTCTCTAGCCCAAGTCCACAAAGCCAAACTAAAAGATGGTTCCACAGTAGCTGTGAAGGTGCAGCATCCATATGTACAGGGAAATTCGAAAATTGACATGAAAACTATGGAATATTTGGTAAAATTGATGAGCTGGGTCTTTCCTGAATTCAAATTCCAGTGGTTGGTGGATGAATCCAAGAAGAACATTCCAAGAGAACTAGATTTTGCACAGGAAGGCCACAATGCGGAGAAAATATCAATGATGTTCAAGGATGTGGAATGGTTGAAGGTTCCGAAAGTAAGGTACCTATCAAAAAATTCGAAACAAAAACCTTGTTCGAATAATTAGTTCGAACATTTAGGTGAAATTTTGATGTATCGGGATAAGAGGCAAAAAAAAGGAGAAAATATTGGTAGCAAATATTAAATTTAAATATTCATGATCAAATATAATATATTGAACATAATATCAAAATAACTAACTCCACTTTCCAGGTGGGATTTGACTACTCCAAGAGTTCTCACCATGGATTTCATTGAAGGAGGACAAGTGAATGATATTGAATTCATCAAAAAACACAACATCAATCCCAAAGAGGTTTCTGATAAATTGGGCAAACTATATTCCAAGATGATATTCATACATGGTTTTGTACACAGTGATCCACATCCCGGAAATATCCTGGTGAATAAATCAGCTAAAGGGGGTTGCAACATTGTACTGCTAGATCACGGATTGTATGCAGTTAGTTGTCCACTAATTTCTTTAAGAATATAGTAATGAAAATTGTTGTGTTTTCAGGAACTGAAAGATGAATTTCGGGTGGAGTATGCTAATTTATGGTTGAGTATTTTGAACAGAGACTGCACTGCTATGAGAGAACACAGTAAAAATTTAGGTATAGATGGTGATGCTTATGGATTATTTGCTTGTATGGTCACAGGAAGAACTTGGGATAGTATCACCAGAGGGATTGATAAGTAAGTATATTGGGTCATCCCCTACTTTCAAATTTCTAAACATGTCTCGTTCATATTTTGGCTCTAATTCTTTGAATTTCAGGGTGACAGATAAACATAATCACAAACTATATATTTTCACCAATAATTCTCACAGGACAATTCCACTCGTCTTGAAAATTGAAAATCCTGTTATCTGGTCTATTTTCAGGCTAGGAAGTACTCTTATACATGACTAGAAAAATTTCAGTCGAATGACTTTGTTGAAAAATTTTAAAGACAGGGATGAAACATGATGGGCTGATGTTTTACAATCACCTCCTACAAATATAAGTTGCTGCATTATCGAAAAAAACGCCACAAAATCTCCTTCCCTTCTAGTTCAGCCCATGGTTGTACTATTAGATTCAAATAGATCAGAATATATCATTTCATAGATGAGTTGTTGAATAATGTTGGAAAAATTTTAAATAAACCCTAGTTCGCGCCTAGAGAAAGGCCGAGGAATTCAACCAATGAAAACAGCAAACAAGAGAAAGGATACCAGCAGTGATCAGCTGACTGTTGGCAAAATTGTACCTTTCTTTGTTGCACATCCAGGCGAATCGTTAGCTCATTTGTTTCTTATGTCGATGGGGCAAGGGTCCATCAAGTAGAGAATTTATAATATCATATCTTCAATGAAGCCTTAGCACATTTCTGATTGAAGCTTCTGACGATGTAATCTAGATTATCAATCAATATATTTCTTCATGCAATTTGTGAATTACTGTTACCTAAACGGATTCTGAAACAATGCTTATGAAGATTAATTTTGATTGCATTTTGATAAATTTCATGATTTAAGCTACACAAGATATTCAACAGTTGAGCCTTGTCTTCATTATGATTTGCAGTAGTAAATACATATCAGAAATAATTTCATTTTATTTGTTTTTCATTTATGTTTGTACTCATTTTGAGTAATTTATGAGTTTTATCTGTTTTCTGTTGGGTTAACTTGTCTGAAATTTTTAGTCCACTGTTCATATCATCTTGACTGTTCAAATATATTCCTGTTCAGTAGGAATATCATTTGAGACAATTTCATAGCCAGAATATTGATTCCACAAGAATATTCAACAGGAAACAACTTGAATGTTTCATTGTTAGTAGGGTGTTTCAATGAGAGCTGAATATTTTGTTGTGTTCATCGTGTAGGTAAAGTAGGGAAATGGCATTGGCGGTAGTAATGATAATAATTAATGTACCAACTTGTAGGACCTAAGTACTCGGCGTTTTTTATTAGTATTCTTCAAAAATGCTTAGAATTTGACGAAAAAATGAACAGAATTCTCATTTTATCATGTTATCATAACTTATCATGTTATTCTTGTTGTGTTCAATCCGAATGCTGGAGTTTTCCCACATATTCTAGGACACTTTGTATACGAAGCCTGAAACATTATCGAAGTACATTCTCGGGTTTTCAGGGAGCAGATGTCGAAAAGCGAACTGAAATTCATGAAGCAGACGTTCACTGGCATCCTGCCGCAGATCTCCGAGGTCTTGCAGAACGTTGACCCCCAAATGCTGCTCATCCTGAAAACCAACGACTTGATGCGCGGCATCGAACACGCCCTCAAAATGGGCACCAGAATGGGGGCGTTCAGGGTGATGTCCGAGTGCTGCGTTAGGTCGGTTTACGATCAGCGGTATAGACGATCTGCCTCTAGGTTGGGCAAACTAGGAGTGTCCTTCATTGAGTTCTGGGCCTTGTTTAAAATCAGTGTGTATTATGCTTACTTGAATTTCAAACAATTTTCCATGAACATATTTGGTTGATTATTAGTTCGGTACGATAGATTCTCAATAAGGGGACGACGAAGAGAAGTAGGTGTCATTGAAAAAAGCATATTTATTTATTTATTTATTTAAGAAACAGACGGACAAAACAAACAAACAATACAAAAAATACAATTTCTATGATAGCAACATCAATCATATAAAAATAATTTGCTTATGATTAAATATTTCAATATTACTATATAGAAGTCTAGAAAATGAGTAACAGTGATTGTAATACTGCCTGTATTAATTTTTTCTAGATTTCCTGGGATTTCCTCCTCGTTTTTAAAAAAACTTCCCGGAAAATGTCACTGCACTCGAAATTTAACCTCATGTTTATTAAATCAAAACTTATCTTAGTGGACATTTCGTGAACGAATCTGCTCCCGTTTTCAACTCAATTTATATATTTTCTCTTCATGTTTATTCGTTTTTGTCACTGAAAAGTGAAATAATTATATATATATATATATAATATAATTAATTATTATTAAAATATATTGAAATAATTATCATAGCTTCTCTTTTTATTTTTAGAAATGAGGAGAGAAAATCCAAGAAAAGCTAGAAAAAATGAATCATTGGACTAATTAATCAATTAATTTTGGGATTCTTTGCACTAAATACGTTGATATGATGATGAAAATGTCGATAATATTGATATTTTTTTGGGTTGCGTGGTAGCTGTCGACAATAAGCGAAACTGATTAAGAAACATGACGATAGTATATTTACTCAGGTCTCATAAACACACACAGTGCGCATAATTCGAATATTTATGGTTTTAGTGAAATGAGTGTACATAACTCGTTGGAAAGTGCATATCTCACTGGCCTCTACGCGGCTTGTGCTAGATATCTACTCAAATGCGTTACTTTCCACACTAGTTATTAGTATACTATTTTGTAATAGTATTTTTGATACAAATATTTTTCTACCCTGATTTTTTGTTGTTGTTACTTTTGTTGAATAGTTTTAAGTAGGTAAATGTCTGATTCTTCTTGTTTTCAATTCATGGATTTTTTCTCTTCTCGTGCAAGAAATAAATAAAGTATTTTTATCATAGGCGATATTTAATGTTACTACCCTAATAATCTTTCCAATGTGGGCGGATATTAAAAACACATTTCATTATTTCGGTTTGCAGCTTATTTAGAAATTAGATTGATTATACCAGACATAATATTATTGTTAATTATTTCCCAATTACTCTCCACCCCTCAATGAATGTCACAGAAGTTGACAAATCTAAATACAAAAGTAGAGAGTTTACTCAGCTCATTGTCTAACATTCGAAATACTCCCAGATTTGGAAATCCATTGTCACGATTTAAGCAACATCAAATAAGTCCAATCAGTTATGTTTAATAAATAGATCTCGTCGTGTCACGATGAACTTTTGATTCGACTTAATAGAGCATTATTAACAAACGGTCTGCGACGAGAACATCCAGTCAGAAATCGAAATGAACTCGGATCGGATTTAGATATTAAATGTCGCGAAAAACCTGCGTTAGGTAGTGCGCGATAATAATGGTGGAAAACAATTTTGCGGGCAAAGAGGCCGCCAATCTGTTGAAACAAGCAAGCGTACTCGAAATCAAGGCATACTCCAGGAGATGGATGATATTGTCTGTTTTCATATACTACGGTTGCGTCAACAGCATTCAGTGGATAGAATATTCCAGCATCACTCATATTGTTGTCAAATATTATAAAGTCAGCACTTTGGCTGTGGATTGGTCGTCGATTGTCTATTGTGCCGTCTACCCCTTCCTGGTCATACCTGCTTCGTATGTAATAGACAAAAAGGTAAAGCAATTTCTTCGTAAATGAACGCTCAAATAAGTACTAAGTAGATCATGCTTTCATGCAACACATCCGATGGATGTCCAGTGGATGCCTATTGGACGTTCACTGGATGTCATTAGGTTACCGGACGTCCATAAGATATACTTCATTAACCTCAGAAAAAAAATGGTATCACGGGAAATTGAACCAACGAACTTTCGATCATTTGATATCTGATATGCCTTCACCACTTAGGCTGTCTAACTTGTTGAAGATTTACATCCTAGCCAGTATTCGAAGTGTCTGATGGTTCTCATTTTGGTAGCAAGTAGAAGAATATACTGGCCAAAAAATAATATTGTCTTCAGCTTTATTCGATGTAGGTATCTTTGATATCACCATACTAACAACATATCGATGTGTTGAGAATTACTTCTAACGAATAATTCATCATTATAAATGAGAGATTTCTTAGATTTTCATTTGGATTGACGGAAAATTAACAGGTTAACCTAATTTCGGAAACGCTCAATGTTTCATCTTTTTTCCAGTAATATACCTTATGACCTAGATATCTTTTCAATGCACATATTTCTGACTTCTACATTTCTTGATCTCCTTCGGATAAATTTTAGATATTGCATGGATATCCAAACGAATTCCAGGGATATTCTAAGGATATCCGGTGTTGCATGAGATGATTAAATATTGAAACAAATTAAAAAGTGAATTATTAAAATATTATACAATAATATAAAATGATGATGAAAAGAATATAAAAATGACATGTCTTAGAATCAACTTTTTAATGAAAATGCCAATTTGATATAATTACTTTTTTTTCAGGGTTTACGTATGGCTGGTCTGATTGGTTGTATCGGAACATTGATAGGTACATCTTTGAAAGTTTTATCAGTTAGGCCCGACCTATTCTGGGTGGTGATAGTAGGCCAAATCATCGTTTCTGCTTCCCAACTGATGATCCTCTGTCTTCCACCGAAAATAGCGTCCGTTTGGTTCAAACCCAACGAGGTAAAGTCCTAATTATACGATGAGGACGAGAAGTCCGTCGCCCCCCCGTAACATCTTCATTTTACATAATCACGAAAAAATGTAGGTCCCATCTCAAGATTCAGATGTTTAGAACTGGTGCAAAGGTAGTCGAAAATAGTATATTACACACCGAGGTGGGAAAAGATTCATTCCTGTCGTGAGATTAGTTAGTTAACCGAGACGCAAAACGTCGAGGTTAGCTATAATCTCCAGACAGGAATGAAACTTCCTACCGAGTGAGGTTGGGAAGTTGAGGTGTGTAATGTGACACTTCCCAACCTTCAATGACGCTAATAATGACAGCATTACACATATGGTTGTAAATAAAATAATTTACAAGTGTTCATAATTCCAAAAATGTATTATCTTTTGTGATATAAGACCGTCCATCAAACTCGTTCAAAATTCAACTCGGAATCTGATAATGCAATATACAGGGTGTTCCGGTGATCATGTTACAAACTTCTAGGGTAGATGAAACACACGAAAATAAGAAAAAAAGTTCATGTGAACATGGGTCCGGAAACGCTTCTTCAGGGAGCTAGGGCCCTTCGAAGATGACCTTCAAAAACTACTTTTCGTTTCATAGCTTCGGTACTACTGCAGCTATCGCAACCAATTTCGGGACATGAAATCTAGTTCGTAGGTTCATCAATTTGAGCCTTCCGGATTTTGTCACCTTTAACCAGGGGCGTATAAACCAGGGGGGTATTTGGGTAAATTTGACCCTACTCCTCTTAGGCTTCAATTTCTTGCCATTTTTATATCTTATTATGATTCTCCAATGCCTTTTACATAAAAAAGGTACTGTTGTAAAAATCGCTATCTGTCACCGTTTCCTCCGAAAATGGCTAAATCCAATCAATAATAAATTATTGGTCTCAAACCTGTTTGTGTTACTTGTTTATTTTGTACTTTTGAAACTTCAAAACTTCAAGTTTCTCATTGGTGCTCGTGAATGATTTATTGCAAATTTATTATTAGTTTTGCTTGTGTAGGTTTAATTGTTTTTTTTTTTGAAATATTTTGTATACGTTCCCTTTTACTTTTTATGCCCCCAATTTCGAAAAGGCAATAAATTTCTCTGATCTTATTTATTTTCATTGAAGAATAAGATTTGACTAACTAATAATGCTCACTATCTGTACTGAACCTCATTTTCATATTTCAACGTAATAATTGGTTTAAGACCAATAATTTATTATTGATTGGATTTAGCCATTTTCGGAGGAAACGGTGACAGATAGCGATTTTCACAAGTGTACCTTTTTCATGTGAAAGGCATTGGAGAATCATAATCAGATATAAAAATGGTAAGAAATTGAAGCTCAAGAGAAGTAGGGTCAAATTTGCCCAAGTACCCCCCTGGTTTGTACGCCCCTGGTTAAAGGTGACAAAATCCGGAAGGCTCGAATTGATGAACCTACGAACTAGATTTCATGTCCCAAAATTGGTTGCGATAGCTGCAGTAGTACCGAAGCTATAAAACGAAAAGTAGTTTTTGGAGGACATCTTCAAAGGGCCCTAGCTCCCTGAAGAAGCGTTTCCGGACCCATGTTCACATGAACTTTTTTTCTTATTTTCGTGTGTTTTATCTACCCTAGAAGTTTGTAACATGATCACCGGAACACCCTGTATATATAAATACTATTTCAAAAAATGAATAATTTTGATTTGGAGTTCTACTGAAAAAAATATGAGCATAAAAATAGGTCGGAACATATTCAAACCATGCTTGAAAAGTTTCACGGATATGCAACGTCGGAGAGGAAGTAACCAGTATCACCACGTCCTAAAAATAGAAACAAATAAGAAATTTTGGCCCGTCTACATTTCCGTATAGATATTCACTTTTTTCTTCAGAAATGAAAAAGATAATTTTCAGAGACTGGCCCATCTCCGTGCTGTGCATCCTCATCTTGGGCACACTATAAACTATTCTCATTAGCAGTTTCGCATATAATCAACTCATTTGGCACATCTTCCGGTCGAATAAGAATTCTAAGTTCTATGAAATCTGTCCGAATTGAAAGGTATCTACGGCATGTTCGTTAGGAGTCTTCGGCACCCAGATGGGGTGTGCCATTGGCTACGTTTTACCACCGATGGTAGTGCTGGACAGCGACAATGAAGATGAAATCGGACATGGCTTGAAAGTGCTTTGTTGGATACTAGCAGCCTCAATGGTTCCCGTCACCCTAGCGGTTATTTGCTGTATGTATGAGATAACATCAAATTGTCATGCACTTTGGATGTATTAGTTTATTTTATATAGCCTCGAACCGATCCTTGGGGCACTCCAAAATTAATGTTCATTTCAGATTTTCCTGATGAGCCTCCACTTCCACCAAGCCACGCGCAAGCTAGTCTTCGCGAAGCTAAAAAAGAATTCAACTCTTCAGTGTTTTTCACGTCGGTGAAGAATCTCTTTCTCAACAGAGGATTCGTCACCCACATGATCGCTTATAGTATCAACGTGGGTGTATTTTCTGCAGTTGGTACTTTGTTGAATCAGTTTATCCTGCAACATTTTGAGGTGAGTTTTATTTCGATTCCGAGTGGTGGAATAAAGGTGTATGTATTTTTTTATTATTTGCAGAATGCAAGTGAAGATGCAGGCAGAATGGGATTTGTGATGGTTATAGCAGGAATGATTGGTTCGGTTTTATTTGGGATGATGTTGGACAAAACTCATAAATATAAGTGAGTAGTTCTTTGAATTGAATTCAAAATTCATACGTACTGGGTTTTTCCTGTATATTTCTGCACCCTATATTTTTCTTGCTCTTTTTTTGAATCATCAGAATTCATTATTAAAATTCGAAATTATTCCGGTAAATGTGTGATTTTTTTGATGTTGTCGATTTCTTACATCATCTCACCCTGTATATTAATCCACATCTGTAGAGGTGATATACATACATACATACATTTACATGTGGTTCATTTCATTCATCCGTTTTCGAAAAATGAGCGTTGAAATATTTTGAGAAATGGTAATTAATGTGTTCTAAATCATTTCGTTATTCGCCTATTTTAAATTAAGTTTTATGGATTTATATTTATTTCAAGTTCTCAGATAACCCTCAGTGATAGGTAGCAAAAACAATTATTCAAGCAAAATTATAGATCTTTCAAGATTTACATTCTCTAGGTGTAACAAAAACTAATGTGTCATAGCACATCAATTTACATTTCCTGAAATATAATATACATGTTAAAAGATGAATAGAAAAGAATGAAAAATCAGCTCTCTTCAGATATGATATGATAATATACCATTGGTATATCCATTCATGTCAAGATATGAGATCTGCTGGAATAATTTTGAATTTTCGGCGAGAAAATTTTGATGATTCAGAAAAATAATATACAACTGTTGCACGCCAAATTTTGTCATAACTTTCGATACAACCCATGTAGCTGGGGTGCAAAAATATACGGGAGAGCACACTCTGGTTTGAATTTGAACTTTTGAAATCCCATTTTTCGAAATACATTTTCAAATTCATAATAATCAATTCCCTCACAAAATCTAACGTAACTCTTTGTTTCAGGGAAATAAATTTATACATATACTTGTTATCAGCGCTGAGTATTTTGTGCTTGATGTTCGCATTAGAATACCGCTCTAGAATAATGACATACATTGCTTGCTTAATCGTTGGGTGAGTATGAAAACATGATATGAAATACAAAGTGTAAGCACAGGGTGATTCAAGAATCACTTGTCACTGTTGGGAACAAAAATGATTTAATTTGTATAGAATACAACACCTCACAAAATTGGATGAGTCAATGAAAATGTTGGAAAGCGTCATCATTACTTCACTCAACGCACTCTTCCAGATGACACATTTTTCTAAATTCAGATCATATCGATTATATTGGTGAAAACTAGATGAACGAGAATCACCGATAAGTCCTATAAGCTGTTCGAACATTTTTTCATTCAAATACAGATTTCATATATAATATCAGCCCCAAAATGGTACGCCACGATGTATGTTTGGTTGCCTATCCCACAGTAGAGAAATTGATCCTAACCTAACTTTCCGCTACAGCACGTTCACCAACGCCTACATGCCTGTCGGCTTCGAGCTGGCCATGGAGCTGACCTACCCCTCGGAGGAGAGCACCACCACGGGCATCCTGATGGCCGGCACCCAGATCCTGGGCGTCGTCTTCACCGTGGCCTTGGGCTACTTCAACATCTGGATGGGCTGCTTCTGGTCGCTGGGCACGCAGTGCGCGCTTCTCTTACTCGGCACCGTCGTCACCGCCATGGTGCCCAACAAGCTGCTCAGGCAGGAGGCATACAAGCAAACCAGCGCCGCCTTCGAGAGGAGGAGGGCGTCGTATCATGGTTCCAGGCTGGTTTTCATCGAGTGATGTATTCGAGTTTGATATGTTGTTCGGGGTTGTTTCGATAGTAAATCTGTGAGTTCTGTTCGTTTTTTTTTCTCTCTGCGACAATTTTATGAGGCTGAGTATTTTCTGAAAACTGTCGACTGGTCGTTTCTCTTGTGTATCATGAATTTCACCTTGAATCATTCAGTGACTGCATCTTGTTGCAGTGTAAAAGTTCCAATTCCTTCTTTCGTAAGGATTTGTTGAGAATTTTTGTAGTCTATAGCATATTTTATTTTACGTTGGGATCCAACGCCCCATTAGTGGAAACTTCTGAGGGTGAAGAACAGCGGGAGGATTTTTTTAGAGGATGTATATCGGAGGTTTTTCTGAAAAAATCAACCACAAATGGATGAAAATGGTTTTTATTTTTTACGTAAAAACGGTACGTCGGACAGAAAAAAATAGAGTGATTAAATTGTTGCAAAATGAATGAGGATTTCGAAAATGATTTTTATTTTTGGAAAGAGCAAGGGCGTATGATACTTTTTTAGAAAAATCTCCAGTATACATCCCATACGGACGCCACTGGTAGAAATATCGAAAAATCTCCTACATCAAAAAATGTATTATTATACTCAGTAGGTGTGTCAAATTTCATGGAAATATAACTGAACGATTTCTTTAATAAAATTTAAACACCCTATAGCTCGAAACTTAAGAGGTTTATGGTGTATTCTTATATGAATTTTCCTTTTGAAATGAGCTAAGGAACCATATCCTATATTTTTGGCCATCAATCAATTTACACCCTTTATGATAATTTTAACTAACACGATGGTCTCGAACATTATAGAATTTCCTTTCGTGTTGTCGAAAGATATAAAAAGAAAACAGTTTTCAAAGACTTTTGGGATTTTCTCTCCGAAAATAAAGGTAAATTACTGAATAATGTCACTGCGCTGAAATTTAACCTTCAAATACCTAAAAGAGAGATTCTCTATTTGTCAGTGACACCTTATTGTTTTTCAAAAAATCTGGAGGACAAATATATTTAACAAATAGGTTGCAAAATTTCTACTTATCTTAGTGGTCGAAGTTTCGGAACGAATCTGCCCCCTTTCCCAACACAGGGGAAAATGTTTTTCTTTAACAAAATTCACATAATTACAATTTTTTCATCATTCATTATAAGTTCCCCATCTTGAACTCGCTATTATATCATTAGACCGTACCAAGTCATTTTTTGCCAATCTAATTGTCCATTATCATTTATTGTAACATAATTCACGAAAATAAATATTTCTGAAGTTTTGGTGGGTATTTGATGACAGCCCTGGAAGCTGACAAACTCAAATTAAATATGCATCAACTGAGAATATGATGAGGTGAATTTTTGCTGCTTCAGTGAAATTGAAATTGCATGAACAGATCCTAATGAAAACTATAGTAATAAACTTTTCTGAATACAAGTATTAATTGTAATATAGGAAGGCAATGAAAATGCAATTTTAATGCATAATACATGAATCTGCCATTGAATGACTCCCTAAGTGATTACAGTTATGATTTCAATGTCTGTTACTCATTAACTATTGAAAATAGAATCAGGTTAGCGAATTCTTTAGTAATAAAAGCAATATAACTGAGCCCTGAAGCACTCTGTCCAAAGTGGTGTTACGTACACCACTGGTCGGTACGACAGTCTATCTGTTATTAGTAATAGGCTTTAGATAATTCTGTCGCAAAGTGCGGGACGAAGGCATACAATAATGCTTCGTGTTGGAAGGACACGCCTCTTATCACTCGTTATACGTTATGAGTACAGTCTTCTGCAGACAACATGGGTTCATGCAGGCCCACAGCGACATTTTCTTCGAAGAAAACCGTACAAGGTTCAGTTCGTGGTACAAGGTTCCAAAACAAGTCAGCCACCGACCATATGTTTTTGACGTTTCGGATAACGAGTTTACGACTTTCTCGAGACGTCTGGTCTAGATCTTGATACTTTTGTTGTTTGTGGATTAAATTATTATGTATTTCTATGTAAATAAGGTCGTTAACAATGCATGATCTGTGTTCGGATTTCCTATTATACGTCATGCTATGTGGAACAATGTGATTTCGATCAGTACACTTATGATATCGAAGAAAACAAAGGACTTCGTGGTGTTCTTACTAGCAAACTCGATATTTCGGTATAGCACACAAGTATTGAGGGTAGGAGTAGACAAAGGTGGGTTTTCTGATTATTGTTTGATGTAACTATAGTTCTACTAGTTTTATAATATATCAATAATGCTCGTGTAACAATTGGAAGGTAAGTTTTTTTTTTTGAATTTCACAAGGCACTGTGGACTTTTTTTTTTACTTTGGCGGTGTATGGGAAACTGATCAAGATATTTGAGTGAATCACTAGCGCATCTGAAGGGAATACTAAGGGCACAACCTTTTGCACTCAGGTCCCCAAGACAAAGTGTCAGGAAAAAATTTTTCGCAAATACCTATTGCGGAATAATCATAAAATTTGGAATAATTCACATTTAGTGCTTCTTTTCCGTTTCCTTGTAACTGACTTAGTATTGCAATTTATTTTTAAAAACGTGACTATCTGTCTATAGTGTCTATATTAGCTCTTTTTTTATTTGCAATGAATTTTCAATTTTCTACAAATATCACGGGCTACTCCACATGAGCCTCCTCTCCTAAGATATTTTTGGTACGCTAGTGACTGCACCACAGAGAATATTGACAATCGATTTCAGATCAATAAGTTGATGAGACAGTCGAATTACTCACATAATACGTGAACAGTGATTTATACGAGGATTCATTTCAATTGATCTTCCTGTAAATTCTGGAATTTTGAGTGTATTTTTTAAATAATAATTAAATAATATCATGAAAACTTGATATCGGTATATTTTTTGGTATCGATATATATCGATGAACAATTACATTCAACTATGGATATTGAGGTTTTTTTAAATAAGCCATAGTTAATGGGTTTTCGACTTCATCATTTATACAACCGAGATACAGGATGTTTCATCAATGTTCCTCATGTCTTTATTGCCTCTCAGCTTTCCAAACACCCTGTATATTTTTCTGAAACTTGGTACATATAATCATTATATCCGGTGACTTCGATTGAGGTATCAACAAAAAAGAAACTCCAGGTTTGGCTTCACAAGGAATTTATAAATAATCGCTTTCCAAAAACAACACCTTATGAATTTAAATTCCTCATTTTTTTGGTCACATCTGAATAGAGCCTCAGAAGTTCGATTCGACAACATACTTTTAATTTTCGCACAGACGATCACAACTTCTCGTGCTACTTGTACCTACTCTACTAGTGCTACTAGTAGAGTAGAGTACTATTAGAGCTCCTCAGATTTCAGGGGACTACATTGAAAAAAGTCCAGTGGAGCCAGATCAGGTGATCTGGATGGCCACTCAATATGTCTCCTTCTTCCAATCCAGGCATGAGGAAAATTTTCATCATCGAGGTGTTTATAGTTTTAGTTGAACCACCCTGTATATTATTGTACATACCTCTATCATTAGAGACATAATGAATGATAATTGATGATTAGTCGATGTTTCTTTAAAATTCTAGAGGATAATGACATGTTGAGCTGAGAAAGCTGCTGACTCGGCTTCAGGTATGCTCGAATCAAAAAAAACCTCGGCACATATCGATAGCCTAGAAACACCCCAACAATACAAGGAACGATGGAGATCCATTTATATCATTTATTTCACGATGTTCCTGATATCTTTGGGATTCAGTATAATCGTGACCGGAGTTTGGCCATACTTAGACAAAGTAAGTAGTACCCTACCCGTTGTTTGACGAGTGTTTATTTTCGATCAATAGCTCAGGGATTCGTCTTCACCAAATGAAGTTTAGGTGGAGTGAAATTGAAAAAGTTATTGTCTTTTTCGTAAAATAAGCAACAGACAATTATAAGATTATACAATGTTTGTATTGTTCTGTATTGTTTATGTCTGATCTGTGGCTGTATGAATGTTGAAAAAACATGTCACAAGGAGAAGATGTGCAATTAAGGTTTTTTTGTTTCTACTCATCGAGAATTAAAGTTATTCTTCGATAATTTAAAGTTGTATTCATTTTGTCTTTTCCTCCACATGTTTATTTTAGCACTAATATGGGCTAAGTAATTGCTCTACAAAATATGGATTTTGGCATACAAAAAAACTTAATTGCTGATTTCATGACGCAGACACAGATAGTTACAAATTATGTTATGTTTTACATAATATACAATGCTTTTCTTCTTGTAGATGGATCCGACAGCTGGAAAAGAATTCATGGGCTTTGTGATAGCCGCCAATCCCTTTGCTCAGATGATATTCTCGCCCCTCGTGGGGTGGTGGAGCAATAAATTGGGCTCCATACGAATACCTATGATATTTTCTATTCTCCTGTTCGCCTTAGCAAGTGCCATCTACTCGTCCTTGGAGTTGTTCCCCAGTCACAGGAAGCACTGGATGTTGTGGTCCAGATTTTTTGTTGGAGTGAGTTCAGGTAAGTGAGTTTCAATAGCATATATTATTCAAAGAGCGTATTATGATGGTGCCCACGAAGTCTGAGTGAGTAATATTTTAGTTTATTTACAACTGTTGGATTATTGAAGTAACGTCAAGAAATCATACTTTTATTGTAGAAGTGGTCGAAACATAAGATGTGAATTTCAGATATCAGCATTAATAACTGATTCAAAACGTCATCAAATTATAATTCGATTTGAAGTTAGTCAATTCATTGTCATTCTAAAATTAGGAAGACGATATGGTCAAGTATAAGTGATTTTCAATTGGATTTGACAGTTCGACAGAGCTATGCCATTTGTCGGCTAAATATGGAAAAAAATAGTGATTATCTTACCTGTAACACTTAATATCGAATGTATCCACTTATGTCGCAAAGAAATATCACTTGGAAATCCATGAATGGAGACGGTTTTACACATTCTGGATAAACAAAAAAAATACAGCACAATTAGGAGGAGATATAATAACGAATTATCAGAATAGAACAAAAAAGTCCGAAACAGCGAAGCAAAATTACGTGAACGAAGTACGAACTAATCAAACGATACGACAAAACTACTATACTAGGAACACAACACAAATCTATAAGCTAACGAAATGTTAGAACAATGGAAATTGAAAAAGAATGATTTTTTAAGCAAGAAAACGTCACAAGACACGATTTCGATTTCACACGACAGGTTTTGACGACTAAATTGGTGTTGCATAACCACAAATTTCGAAAATTTTAGAGAAACACGTAAGAATCATTTCGTCCGATACAGTAACGCCATCGGGTGATCATACACTCAACTGACTGACAGATCAGATCAGAACATACGGCTCACTAGATTTTCTCTCTTTATTCAGCCGACAATGGCTATGCATAACTCGATCGAGCTGTCATTATTATTAAATTCTGGTATACTGAAAGG
This sequence comes from Gastrophysa polygoni, assembly GCA_963576655.1. Classification (NCBI taxonomy): domain Eukaryota; kingdom Metazoa; phylum Arthropoda; class Insecta; order Coleoptera; family Chrysomelidae; genus Gastrophysa; species Gastrophysa polygoni. The sequence goes on along the minus strand of OY755090.1, from coordinate 22,972,496 downwards.
CAGTTGTAGATAGAAGATTTCATGTAATAGACGACCCAATGACCCGTTTCCAGCTAGCATCGCAGCCTGCCGAAGCTACCTCTCCGCCGCCACGACCTTCTCTGAGCGCACCAAGGCCGTATCGATGATATCGCTGGCTCAGGTCCTGGGTTTCGTCATCGGCCCCGCTCTTCAGGCCGCTGTGGTTCCCCTGGGAGGAGAGGGCACGTGGTTGATCCACAACCGATTGAATCTCAACATGTACACCGCATCGGGCCTGATCAACGTCTTCATGTCGCTGCTCAACGTCTGCCTCTTCGTCCCGAGCGCGTTCAAAGAGCACAGGATCGCCGTCAAGGAGACCATGATGCGACGCGGCAAGGATAACGTGCAGGACACGTGGAGGGAAGAGAAGCCCGATTACTTTTCGGCGTGGTCGCTGATCGTCGCCTTCTTCGTCATAGTGTTCAATTTCATGCTGCTGGAGACGCTTGCGACGCCTATGACGATGGATCAGTTCGGGTGGTCCAAGAGCGATTCGTTGTGGTGAGTCGCATAAAGACGAACCTTTGGATATCCTTTGAATGTTCACCAGGCATGTTAACATAGAGAGTGGTTGAAATATTTCAAGTGCGTATTGTTGGAATCAATCAAATCAAAAGACTTTTTCTTCAAACGAATGGGACCCCTCCGAGCTATAGCCTCTGTAAGTTAGGTAAAACAAAAGATTATCTTCAATTGTCATTAGAGTCAAACGGATCGAATCTTCTGAAAATTGACATGCTCTTGTTTTCTTTCGAAAATTTTGTGTTCACAAAAGGATCTCATAATTCGAATAGCATCATCTTCTGACTATGAAAAAATCTGAGAATTCGGTCTCTTGCATTTCTTCATACAATCAACGAAAGGGGGGTATTTTCGCAATATCCAATATAAAGCATTTATCAAGCACACAATAACTTGCTTCCCTTCCATTCTTCTTTGCGTTGAACGTCGAACACGTTCTGAAATCCCAGGAATGTTTCTCATGTATTGGAAAGCCTCATAGAACCTGACTTACAGTGGCTGTAGCTCAGAAAGGGTACATTTTTAGACTCATGTTCATTCGGAGAGAAAGTCTCGATTGATCCCCACAATACGCCCTTGAAAAACCAACATCGGATTCTGAATCATCCTGTATAATAAATCTGGATTGTTCCAGGTATATGGGAATCTTGATGTCAGTCGGCGCCATCTTGGCCATAGTAACATTTGCTTCCATCGCCCCTTTATCGCGTCGATTTTCCGAAGTGAAGATCATGATTTGGGGTGGATTCTTCTTCATGGTTCTAGGTGGGGTGTCCTTCTTGCCATTCTACGGAGACCCTCCGAAAATATACGATAGTACCTTAAAACTCAATCTGACGATATACTGTGATATGGTTCAGAGAAACAAGTCCTCCAGTATGGATTTCCACTTTCTGAATGACACTTTGAAGGCGCGCCATCGATTTCTAGACTCGTCCTTGCTTCTCAATGAAACAGCTCTCATGTTTTCGACTCTGAGTTGTGGGGAAGATCTACTCGGCTGTCCCAGCAGTCAAGAATGGTGCGCTTATACTCCGCAATTGAAGTTGTCGCAGTTCTTGTTGGGGTATTTTCTGACTGCGCTTGGATACCCCATTGGGGTGACGCTGATCCAGACGATATTCTCCAAGCTGTTGGGATCTCGTCCCCAGGTGAAATCCATATCAATATTCATATCAATAGCCTGATGTTTATTTTTTAGGGTGTCTGGATGGGCCTGATGACAGGATCTGGGTGCCTTTCCAGGGTGATGGGACCAGTGTTCGTGACGTACATTTACAAAGAATACGGAACGATTTGGACGTTTGCCCTCACCACAGTGATGATGGCACTTTGTGTGATCTGGTTGCTTTCGTTCCAAAAGGTTCTGAATCCGAGCGAAGTGAAGATAGCAATAGAAGAGGAAGGCCGCGAGTTGAAAGATGCCTCTCGATTCTTGTCAGTCGATCTGAATGGAATTGACGAGAAAGACTAGGAGAATTAGATTCGTTGAAGGGGTATGACTGCTGTGGTTATGGGGACTTGAGGCAACGTTCACCTTCTGCTTGGAATATGGGTCTGAAATGGAGAGAATAAGTCAGACTGTTTAATGTATTTTATATAATATGATTTGATAGTCATAAACAGTAATACTTTGTTGGAGCAGAGGTGATTACTGATCCAATCCCTTGCCAAACTTGTTCCATTTGAACGAAGTATAGATAGTATTGTGAGTGAGATCTGTACTTATTGAGATACTTATTCCACTGAGATACACGTTTTTGATTGGTTAAAATAGTTGTGTTGATAATCGAAAACACCATGTTCACGATTCTGTATTATGGTTCCTGATTGGCTAATAGATACCTATTTGCTGTGTTTTAGTTTTCGTATTTCGCCTCCCCATTGGTTGGTAGTTTGATTGAAAAATGAATAACCAGATGCTAACTGCCATAATATTTTCCATCTCATTCCGCAAGGTATTGTTTGTTGCATACGGTTGCAATGCAATGTATAAAACATTATTACATACGCATGATTTGACTTTATCAAATTATTATTTATTATTTGAATATATCAGAAAGAAGTTACAATATTATTTATGAATATATATAATATTGGCAAGATATCAATGAATTGCGTGGTGAGATTTCCTCACTAATGTTTATTGCAAGATACCAGTAAATATTGTCAGGATATTTTCTCTACAATATCGATTGCGGGATACGGTATATTGTATCCTTACTATTTGCAAGCGGTTATTGATGAACAATGCACTCATTGTTTTGCTCCTCGATTCCACTTGGTGAACTCTAGAGCCCGATCCGTTCGCCAATTTTTATCCTTGAATCCTTTATCGATCAAACTTCGCCATAGAAATTTCAGCTGAGCATTGTTCTAAATATTAATAAATTGTTCCGAGTGGTTCGACATCTGTTGTGCTGGGAGTTGGGAGGTAACGTATTGGCAATTTTTCTTCGTATGTTATTGCACAGAAATCCTGAACTTGATTTACTTGGTTACACAAAGTGTTGCGTGATCGCGTGAGGAAGGCGACCGAAAAAAAAATTCTCATACATCAATCATTCATCCGATGTTTGGTCTATATGACTTTGATATTTGTGAGATATGGCTAGCCACCTGGAAAAATGATTGTACTTACCTGATTTATTGAAGGAATTCGCAGAGGCGTACCAGGGAATTCCATCTGTTGAAAGATGGTACATCACCGGATCAAAATTTAGGTTCTTGAAAAAATGGCGACGAAGAGTAGGTGTGTGATTTTGTGATAATTTGTCACTAATCTCTTGATACTTGTCTCAGAGATATAATTAAAAATATCAACTACAAAGAGAATAGAGCCTGCTGCAACTATGGGCATACCCAGAAAACAATACTACAGGGTATTCACCAACTATCTCACAATATGATAAAATCACATGATGCTTGAAAATATGAACTGTACTGTATTTTTGGTTGATTCAATTTCTCAAAATATTTGATGATCGACATACATGAAAAATTAGGTTCCAACGTTGACTGGAAAAAAATCGAATTTTGTCTCATATCTCTAGGATTTGAAGTGGTTTCTTATCCTATCTACCGCGATATTCACAGATCTATTGTCAACCTTCAACAAATGTAGTGTGCTGTAGCTTCCTAACTAGAACTTGTAGCCTCGATAGAGTCTCCATGTTCCTTCTACTTTTATTCGCTGTATTCGTAGAACTTGATTGATTGATTGATTTTAAAACCTTTCGGCAAATAATTAGAGATTCTGGTTATGTTACTATATGACGCCGACGCCCTTCCTTGTCTGATTTCGATACCTGTGAATAATATGAATCCATTATGTTTTTCATTGAAAAAAAAAAAACTAAGGTGTTTCATATCATTCATGACAATGACATACAACACAGTCGACGTTGACTCAGTTGGGTGAAGTTGATTACCAAAGATAATAGCTATAATATTCGAAGGTTGCCGAAGTTATATCAATTCATAGGCGCACACATTTTTTTTTCATGAACTGACATATACGTATTGTATGTCAAACTATCGAAAGAGTTGGTGTATTTCGTCAAAGTTCAATGAATGAAAATGGACAGTGGGTGAAGCTCGTAATAATTATAATGATTCAAATACTCATGGTCGTTGTGAAGATAGTGTACCTACTTAGCTCGTTGGAAAATGCATTCCATACACTTGTTACATTGCTGGTTTCTGTTGGAAAAAAAATTCTGTACAATTCCTGATCGGTCGTTAAAATATTTATCATCTCCTAGGCCATTTCGTGATCGATTTCCAACTTTGGCTTTGTAAAATAACCGTCAAACTGCGATTCAAGAATACCCCAGCTTGTCTTCGCGTACCTAATCTGAACTTACACAATCCAAGTAGAAACTCCCTCTCATCAAACGGAATTGAGCCACTTGCATGTTTGATTGAAATTAATCGAACCGAATGCATATATCTTGCCGATCGATTCTCGGAGAATTATTCGCATTCAATCACCGAAAATAAATATAACCCAGTTTTTCACTAGTTGTGCGAATAGGCCTTCGTGTTGGAAAATTGAAATCAACCAATGAATGGGAACTTCATTAATTATTATTGTACTGTTACAGTAGAATTTCTCCATTGGGTGAGCAGAATATTATGTACTTATATGATAGATGGGTAATAAAATGGGATCTGTAGAAGATTATCATCAATTTATATGACTGTGTCTCAGGAATTTCATTGATGAATGGATGCTGGTATGACTTATGTTTGTAAGAATAGTCGTTGTATATTCATCGGACTTGGAATACCGCATTTTTGATTGATTCACTATTGGTATTTCGTTAATTGTACATTCTAGGATCATGTGATCCAGTTTTCCGCTTTGTCCACACTCACAATATGTGATGATGTCGTTCTTATTATGGTCGTTCGGTCTTATCGGTCTGTAAATGGAAACTTATAGAACCATGATTCGTCTGGAAAGGCGTTTTCTATGCTGGCATACCATCGGCCCTCACCTCACGCAATGTCCTATCTTCCCATCGCTGGGCATCTTTTAATACTAGGAATTGAATCTTATTCATTAATTTTAACGAGGGCCGTGGCGCAATGGTCAAGGCGTTTGAACTATGATCGAGCTGACGGAACGGTAGTGAGTTCGAATCCGGCCACGGCTGTTAATTTTTCATCAAAATTAAGTAGGTTCAGCAATTTCAATCCTGCAGGAGTGGTTGGCGGATTCCACTATAAAAAAACCTCCCGCTCTTCCCAACCCGCTCAAAGAAGCGATTGAGAAAGAAATATTCACGGGCACGTTCAGCTGTCTTCCGATGTTTGCTAGGGTGTCTGCAATTATGGACAGAGAGAAGAAGTCACAGGTGCCACCCTCGCCTTCGCGTGTCCCCCCCAAAAAACTCAGCATGCGCGGCGGCGCCATCGTCATCAGGGGTGTCACGCTCTTCCTGGCAGCTGGCAGAAGTCACAGGACGTCGCTTAATGCCGACGCCGACGCCGGCGGTGGCAACAACAAGGGACCGAAGGGGCGAGCCAAGAGGATGGTCGAGAAGGACTCCGGCAAGTGCTCCGCCAAAATCATGGAAGCGGCTAAGAGGGACACGCTGTTGGACAGGTGAGTGGAGTAGAGTTCCTCCTGATGACGACGTGTTGTTTTCTTTCGCCAAAAACGCATTTTCCGCCATGATGACATTCAAGGATAATAGTTTCTCAGAAGCCATATTATGACAATAATTTCCAAAGATTTATGATGTTGAGAATGGTATAATAGACTCAGATGAGAATTTCTATCATGGAGATGAAGTAGTTTAACAGCAGCCATCTTATGAAAGATTTTTCAAAAGTGATGATGAATTCCATTTTGTGAGATTGCTAATGAAGAACTCCGATTATGGTTTGCAGGAAAGAAATTGATGCGCTTTACAGAATCTACAAGAAATTGGTTACCTTCAGCAAAGCTAAAAGGACAGACAAGATGAAGAAGAGTCCATCGCCAGCATCTACAATTGGGAAACAAATAAGTGTTTCAGAAGTGGAATAATATAATGATTTCCTATTTAGAAATACCTCTAATTTTGGTAATTTTTCAGGGTATAGACAGAATAGTTTTCACCGAAGTTCTCCACAATACGTTCGATATAATTACGGAAAATACGTTGATGGATAGAATTTTCTGTGTCTGGGACACCAATAACTGTGGACTCATTACAATAGAGAATTGGTTTCGTGGAATGTCACTGTTTTTGAAGGGCAGTATAGCAGATAGAATTGAATACTGTTTCACAGCGTACGATTTGAATTCTGATGGCTTCATCACCAAAGACGAAATGTTTCAACTCTTAAGGTTACATTTTTCTTTATGCGAATTGCTGAATTTTTTGATGACTGTTTCGAATTTCACAGGAACTGTTTGATTAAACATCCTCAAGAGGAAGATCCAGATGAAAACGTCAAAGATCTCGTCGACATTGTTATGAAGAAGGTAGACAAAGACAAAGATGGAAAGGTTTCCCTCAAGGATTTTCAGAGCACGGTGGAAGAGGAACCATTGCTTCTCGAAGCTTTTGGGAAATGTCTTCCTACGCAAGAATCTAGAACAACTTTCCTCACTACCTTGAAGTCATTGAATAGATAATTGATATCTCAATGATGAATTATTGGCAACGACTATGAGATGTGAATGTAGAATAAGAAGGAGAAAAGTTGAGATTCATATTATTGGGAATCGTTCAGTTTCAGGTTCAGTTGAAATGACGATTTATTTCATAGTTCACATCGTATAATACATGATTGAAAAATATCTCCTAAAGTAAAAAAAGATGTAAATAACAAAGTTAGTCAACACGTGTTCGCTTTTTCTTTCTCTCTGAGCTGTTTTGCCCTAGCAGTAATATTTTCAGCTTCCTCGATAGTATCGGGCAACTTGATGTTGGAAGTTTCCGGGAACAGCATCGTGAGAAGACTTGCTGCTACCGACATAGCCGAGAAGCATATCACCGGCAGAGGTTTCCAAATCTGCGCCTGAGAAAATATTTCACATTGATAAATTAACTCCTGTATAAAATGTGTCATTTAAAGACGACTGTTTTGTCATTTTGACAGCGATAAAAAAAGTGCATCGTTTTTTATCACCGATAAAAACGCCTGTGTTCCTCTTAAGCGTCCACATCTAGTATGCTTACGTCACTTTAATGTCTGCCCTGTCAGTTATTTGAGCATTGTCGATAATTGATACTAAATCATTACAACATGAGTCGTTAATTTATCTTACCAAAAAACACAAGAGCTTTTTTTTATCGGATAAATTTCTTTTTGTAACGAAATAATTTTGCCAATCAGTAATTTTACGAGAAAAATTGACATGACAAAATTGCGAGACCGAAGGTCGAGTAAAAAAAAACTCTTGTGTTTTTACTGTTTTTACTCAAATCGGATAATACATGAAATGTTTTGTTTTCCTCGAATTCTTCTCTTACCAGAAGTGGGGTTTGTGGGGCGATCATGCATCCAAGTCTTCCGAATGTGGAGCAGAATCCCATGAAGGAATGCCTCAAATTCGTGGGGAACATCTCACTTGTGATCACATACAGGTTGGTGAATGCTGCTGTTGCGCCAAATTTCCCAATAAGGTAGACTGATAGGCTGCCAGCATGCGAATCTGAAAAAATCAGAAGGGGTAAGTCTGGGATATTTTTTCCCCTCATTTTTTTTGGAAATATAATTATCTCTACGAGAGAGTTAGGTATTGGCATATTCATTGAGAGTTGATATCGTTCATCATACTCATGGAGTTAGAAATGGAATGTTTTCATGACCTTTAACAAAAAATAATAATATGGTGCTTCACAGCATTTCACAAGATATGAGTGCAAAGTCGGCTGTCAATGAAAATCTCGAGTGGAAAATCTCTACGTTGTCATTCTCGAGGCATGCCGAACTTTTCTCTACCAAGCATCAATAGAGCCGCAAATTTTTAGAATTATTTGCATTCGAAGCTTTGACAGAATTTCTCAGAAGAATCATAGCTTGGGTGATGAAAAGTCAGAGACATCGAAATTCGAAGATATTATCAAGTTGAATACATTTGTAATGGTCTTATATCCAAAATCTCCTGAGACGATAGTTGAAGATTGGAAAAGTGATCATAAAACTCACCTAGAGGAACATGCACCCACATTCCAACTCACCTGGAGGAACGAAGAGGAAAGCTGAACAAGCAATGCCAGTCACCAAATAGGAAATACTGACTGACTTTTTCCTCCCGAACAGATCCAACATGAAGTTGCAGCAAATATAAGCCGGCACTTCTATCGAGGCGGTCAGAATGAAGTCCAAATAGCTGTTACCGGCTACCAAACTGACAGAGTTGAGGGTCAAGCCGTAGAAAAGAAACGTGCACGTGATCCAGCAGAAACAACAGTTGACCAGTCTGAGGCTGAGGATTCTCGACTTCAGGGCTGTCTTGAAGTCTCCTGCTTCGTCTTTGGTGTTGTCTTTGATGGGCAGCGCTAGCTTATCTAGGATGCTCTCAGGAAGGTCGATGCCATTGAATTTGGCCGCCTTCCTCAATGTAGTCTTGGCTTCTTCTAATCGGCCTCTACTGAGATTCCATCGGACCGACTCCGGTACCAGCCAGTGGTAGGAGATCAGAAGGAAAATTGGACTGTATAGTATGAATATCAGTGGCCTGGAAATGAGACAAACGATGTAGGCTACTCAATTTTTGTTGACGGTGAGTTTTTATTCATTTATAGATTCATGTTCAAGACATTTCAACAGGATGAGTCAACATCCCAATTACAGAAATTTTTGTTGTTTTGGTAGGAAATGATGGATCTAGTCTAGGGTATTCACTTACTTCCAGGACTTTACTGCCCAAGCTGAGCCAGCTGTGAATATTTCTCCTATCGCAAAACAAGAACTGGAAATTATACCGGTCATGACTCTCTTCTTAGGACTCACTAGCTCCACACCTGAAACATCCACTTTTGAAATTGTTTTCCTAAAACAATCACCGATAATAATGTATTAAAGTCAACAAAAGAGAACTTTTATTCTAATTCTTGCCAAGTATTTTCGAAAAGCGAAAAAAATGAAAATTCTCCATTCCTCCAGCATTTCAATGAAGTCTTCCCATATTTTGGCGAATTTAGTCTGTAAATTTTCTAGCAGGCTTTGGGAAGTATTCATCTTTCATCCTATCTGTGTATTTTTGTAAATATTTTCAGAGGAAATAATTATTCATAATAATATTTTTTTCTCACTCGTTTGATTTAAATACAGGGTGAATCAAGAAGTCAAAATTTCAAAATTTAAAAATTCGTCATCAAGTACCTATCACCCTATATAATACATTGTTCGAAATTTTTTCATGAGGATATTTCAGCTGTGCCTAAATCGAGTAGGCTGTCCATTTTTCTGGAGAGGCAAATTTCAGCAGCTTTCAAAATCATGTTACTTCCGTTATTTTCAACTTCCATCCGTATTTTTCAACCACCCTGTATTGAATTAGCTGAAATAACGTCATAATTTCTGGAGGTCATTATAAATTGAATAAATGTAGGTAGGTATGGAAAGCTTTCAAGAGAAATTTATGGAGATCCAAAAAATAATATATACATATAGGTTGTTCTATTTGAAATATTCAAGTTGTTTCAGTTTATTTTGGTAGAGAATGTCCGAATTCGCTTTACATCAAAATATAAAGTATAATGAAACGTTTTTGTCCATTGTTATTACCTCTGATGTTCATCAATATTTTCATTTACCTAAAACAAATCCTACTATATAGGTTCCTGCCCCAAAAGTTGCGTCTAGAAATTCGAAGAAAAGGAACCAGTTGTAGGTAGGCATGAAGGCTCTGGATATTCCGCAAATAGCAGACAAAACCATGCCCCATATCAATACTGGCTTCCGACCAAATCTGGAATCATCCAAGAAACATATGAATAATCTAATTTTGATGTTTTTCGAGCTGTTGAGGTGAAGCGATATGTGAAGATGTTAATGAATACCTAAAGTCATCAAAAATGTTGATATTTTTCATACTTATCTGATATTATCCCTCCTATGAAAAGTCCAAAGAACTGTCCAATACTGTTGGTTGTTCCCACCATAGTCAATTTCCAGAGATTGTCCTCACATTGTAAATTGTACTAGAATAAAATATAGTATGTGCTAACGATGATATAAATACTATTAAAGAAGATATGTGCAGTTGGTAGGTCGATTGATATAACCACACTAGAACCTTGGGAGGTTGTAGAAATATTTTTTTCAGGCTTTCCATGAACTTACATGAACCTGTACAAGAACTCTTGTTCCTCACTAGATGAAGGAACGAGTACAGAATATGAAACAATCAGAAGAAGTTCATCTTTACGTTGGAATATTGAGTTAGGCAGGCAACTGAAAGAGATGTTTGTGACTGTGAAATATAAACAACACCGATGAGTCAAGAATTCAGTTCACAGTTGTCTATTTTGTGCCTTAGAACTGCACTGACAGCTCTGTAGTGAGAGTTATCTCTGTTATGGAATCATATGGCTATTATATATTATATCATGGAAAAAGTTTAGTGTAAAACTCGAACGGAATGCTAATTTAATTTTCAATGAACTACACGTGAACAACAAAATCCTTCTTATAGCATTCTCAACACCGTCGTTGGAGCAGGAACCCATGACCTAGCTCATATTTCTTTCCGATTTTCAAATAACAATATTCCACCATGAAATTTGTATTATTCTGTTTGAGAATATTCAATTGTCTTTTGAATATTTCATACCACCGGCCTTCATTTTGTAGGTAGCAGGAAGCTATGAAAACATATTAAACTATCGGCATCAATGAATAAAAATAGCACACAGGACTCATGCGAGGACTAACGCGAGACTATTTTTCATCACACATTATAATGTCGGACAATTGTTCTATTAAATCAAGGTTCGAGGAACTAGATCAAACAATTGCTCTGGTTCACGTGTTGAACTAGAGTATTATGGAAGGTCAATGCAATTCTAAGAATAATATAATTTGAAATTTGGCCAGAGACATCCGTTGCAATTTGATGCAATAATGAAGTTCTCGTAGAGACATCCACGCAGTGATAGATTGAAGTTGGAATAATTTGAACTGTCATCTGTATTGTTTTCATTGCATTCCACAGTTCTGTTCTGAAATGGTGAAAGAATCCTGAAGAATAGAACACTATACTTAAAATAGCCGACATAAAATTGATCTAGGACACAGTGTATATATAAAACCTCATTGGAAAATGATGATGGACATGTATGTTCAAAATATGATTCACATAATTTGATATCGCATCCTCTCAAATATATTGTGGAGATGACTTCGAATTTTTCAAGAATCCAATGGACTACTTTCTAGCCTTTATGCTTGTATTGTTTTGAGGAACGGGGATGCATAATATAGTTCTTCATCTAAGAATGCTCATAACTTTTACTCTTCTACCCAATTGTACTGGAAAGAGAAAATAAATAGATCTCTATACCTCTTGCAAGATGCTCTGTTCTTCAGTTTTGTAGACGAAAGATGAACACCTCGTCATATGGCGCCTGTCGAAGGAATCGAAAGGACAAGTTTCTTGATTGATAACGCTATGATTTCCATGGAAAATGAATCGTTCACATTTCGTTGCGGTTGAACCCTTGTAAGGGACTGCATTTGGTAGCCAACTTGGTTCGAAAACCGCTGGATTTGTGTCACATTCTGGTATAGCACACCTGCAACAAGAGTTGGGATTATCAAGCCATCATTTCTATCACGAAAACAATTGAACAATAGCCCGGTTAAAGGTTGTTAGACATACTGTATTTTTGTCATGAAACGAGCAAAATTTTCATTCATTTCGAAGACAGATAACAGAAGAATATGCTTCATTCTCATTTTCATCCTAACCAAACGTGATTTTCCAGCATTCGCACTAGATTAGAGAAATACCCCTTGGGTTGAACATGAACTCCTTCATATTACCTACGAACCAATATGCGGGAACAAAAATATCCACCATTCTAATAAACTCTTTTCCTTTGCCAATAAATCCTTATTGTTGAACGAAATGAAGCTAATTGTATAAGTGGTTCTGAATAAACATTAAATTGCTGTTGAAACCGTAAGAGGAAGATTCGTGTATTCTTTTTCACATCTGTTAACATACCAATATTCACGACCAAGTTAGTGTTGTTGATCGTTTCGATTATCTTTGTTTGATTTGGAAGCTACAACGCTTTTTTCACGAGAAGGAAAATACAACACCCGCCTGCTTCTGAATCGAAAACAACTATTTGGGTATACTCGAATATCATCTTGCATCTCATCTTCTTCCTAGAATATTGATTGGTCAAAAAAATAGGTGAAGTCAAAACACATGATTTTCAACATTATGCTGCAGTTGCATAATCCCAAGATTGTCTACCAATATTCTAAATTATTATATTTAAAATCAGTTATGTAAGTGATTTCTTATTGAATTACATGTTCAGTAGAAATACAGAGAATTCATCTAGTTCTCTATAATCATTCACAATTACTTAAACAATCAAGCCATTATACTGTGAGGATCATGAATTTTTCACATTTCGGCATGTAATTTTTCATACACTTTTTACTGAGTACATCTAAAGATGCATCATGCTTCGTGCCTGTCAGGTTAAGATTTTCCGTATTAGTCTTGTCAAGGAGAATTTTCGGAACTTTCCAACTTCTGAAAATTCGTTAGAAAACTGAATTCCAAAGACAAAAACATTTTTCTTTTTTATAACTTCGGGTAACCGTAGTGAAGAATAGCTACTGTTAGAAAAAGTACTGTTGATATCTCGATTCCCTGTGAACACTCTCGAGAGAAAATGAGGGAGTTTTGGGACACCCTGTATAGTAACTCATTTTGCGCACACACACATGTAGTTCATCAGTCGTATCTGGAATGCTACTTTCCATGAACTGGTAGGTATGGGGATTACCTATACGCTATAATAAATAGTAGTTATATATATATATATAATGATAGTTAGGTGTTTTCCGTTATTTGTTTTCACTACCTTGAGGCAGATCTTTTATATAACCGGTTTTTTGCATTGATTTTTAAATTTGCTTTCTATAGATCGTGTGAAGATTTCTGTTGAGATATTTATCATTTCAAAAAAATAACAACCGCTCTTTGCGTCCTTATTATGTCTCCACAAAGGCAATATCTAATCATCATGATGTTTTTTCCGTTCCATGTCGAGAATTGGATTTGTATAGTCTGTAGAATAGAATTTGAATGTATTGATAATGGTGTAGCTAATGATGTAACTATCTTGATGAGGATGCATTTTTAAAAATAATTGAAAAACATGCAGTTAAAACCAAACCAAATCTTGGGTGTCTACAGGAAAACATCAGAAAATCAATATATGAGAACAAAACTCTCTATTCTGTCAGATATACAGAGCTATTTTACTCGATCTTATTTCTCTGGAAAACCAGCCTGCCCGGAATTCAATTTATCTCAATTTTTCAGCACGAACTACCTCGTGTATGTTTAGAATTTTCAACAGCATCTTCAAAACTGAATGATATATTTTGTTCAATAATACAGGGCTATTCCTGCAGTCAGAAACCTTACATTAGTTCCATCAAAATCCGATCAGAAAGAGGAAGAATCGGGTATTATGAAACAAACTTTGAATTGAATCGACTCACCTGTGAGGAATATTTAGAGCGGTATAAACGTAAGCGGTATGAGTGGCTGAATGTAGTACAATCGCGAAAGATATGAGAGCGAAAATCGTTACTTGGTATTGTCCAAAATCACCGATATGCACCAAAATACCATCTAGGGAATGGACACTATCTGATGTCATCTTCGTTCCGTTTTGTGAACTTAAAAAACCTGTCGAGGCAGCTCTCACGTTTTCGCGAATTATACTGATAGTAAGCACTGGCAGTATACATAATATATATTATATACCTGTCATGTGTTGTGTAGTATGTAGTCTAGTCCTTCGATATCATATGAATCGGAAAGTTTTCTGCATCAGGGATGAATTTTGTATTATGGGACTGATCAACTCACAAGTATGAAATACTACCAATAGAAGTTGAGTACTGTATAGAAAATGTAGGGACAGACTTACGCCCAACTCGTATGAATTCAGACAGAAATGAATTTTACATAGTTATCATAGGAAATGTAGATAATATTCATAATTTGTCCTGCATGATCTGCATAATAATTCAAATGAAATATTTTCTGAAAAACGCGCATTCCTCTAAAATAGACTCGAGAATTGTGACGTAATTGTAATTGTCCAGAATTTTCATACCATCTATATAATGCAATTCCAGAATAGTTTTCAAATACACATTTCATTCGCATTCTGTGATTTGATCAATGAATGTTTCTTAGGAATATTCTTACGTGGATTGTTGGTATATACAAGGTGAGTCAAAAATGTGTACGGAGCTTTCTGGGGGTGATAGAACATTGAAAAATAAGTGTAGTTTGATGATTAAACTCATGGCCCGAAATGCATATTAAGGGAGATATATCCTTCCAAAGTTGATAAAATTGAAATAATTTCTCCGCATAACTTCTGAACGATGGAAGCCACCCGATTGGAATTTTGTGCATGAATGTATGTTGTCAAAATACATTTTTTCGTCACACTTCCACATTTCTGATATTGTTACAAAGGGTGTTTTCAGAGGGTGAGTCATGATTTTTCGTAGAAAACTTTTTTCCCTGTATTATTTTCGGTGAAAAAACTGGAGCATTTGATGGAGCGAAGAAAATTACATGAAAAAGGTACTCTTATTCAAATACAAAAAATTGAGCCGTTGAGCAGATTGATTTTATTCATCGCGAGATTCATCGGTATAACGATATTTTAGCAGGCCATGATGAATAATTTTGTTCTCAATTTTGACGTTCATGTCATCAACATTCGAGTCAACATTGTTGTAGTCGATTTGTTCGTGTGGTTTTTCTGTGTCATTTATCACTGCGATTATCAACTGATATTTTAAGAAATATGGCAGGTTATTCGTTCTCTGAACAAACTGATATGCTTCTAATGCTTGGCGAGTGCTTCGGAAATGCAAATGCTGCTGAAATATCGTTATACCGATGAATCTCGCGA
Organism: Gastrophysa polygoni; assembly: GCA_963576655.1. Classification (NCBI taxonomy): domain Eukaryota; kingdom Metazoa; phylum Arthropoda; class Insecta; order Coleoptera; family Chrysomelidae; genus Gastrophysa; species Gastrophysa polygoni. The sequence continues at coordinate 22,957,305 of OY755090.1, read as the reverse complement.
TGAATAAAATCAATCTGCTGATATCATGTAACTACAAAAACTCAAATATCTAACGAACGGCTCAATTTTTTTGTATTTGAATAAGAGTACCTTTTTCATGTAATTTTCTTCACTCCATCGAATGCTCCTGTTTTTTCACCGAAAATAATACAGGGAAAAAAGTTTTCTACAAAAAATCATGACTCACCCTCTGAAAACACCCTCTATAACAATATCAGAAATGTGGAAGTGTGACGAAAAAATGTATTTTGACAACATACATTCATGCACAAAATTTCAATCGGGTGGCTTTCATCGTTCAGAAGTTATGCGGAGAAATTATTTTAATTTCATCAACTTTGGAAGGATATATCTCCCTCAATATGCATTTTGGGCCATGAGTTTAATCATCAAACTACACTTATTTTTCAATGTTTTATCACCCCCAGAAAGCTCGGTACACATTTTTGACTCACCCTGTATAAACCTAGAAAATCGAAACATATAAACGAATAGGTTAGGATATAATGATCAGTAATATCTACCGAAATGTTCTCATAATTCATTCATCATGTATGTACTCTATTCATTTCGAAAATTTTTAGACAATGCAGCAACTTCGATGTTTCAAATGGATCACTCTGTGTGTGATACCATTCACAGACTCCTCATCAAATACTTGATATATCTACCTGATATTTTCCTTTACTCATCTCTGACCGTTTTTGACATAATGAATATTTTCCATTTTTATGGGTATTTCGTTCACTTGAAAAAGTGACCGATAGTAGATTTTTTCAATTTGAACACCATGTACATGATTTCTGATTATGAACACTGATGAAATTCGCTGATTATCTATGTCTATCGTATCTATATCTAACTGGTCAAGTTCCTGACAAGCATTTATTTGTATTTGTTGGTTTACCAATAAAATGGACCTTTTCGATGACCAGATTTGACATCTGTCGATATACGCCTCTTCATATACAGTCTGATCAATCTCAAGTCGGTACTATTGCTCACTTCTATATTATTGAAGAAACGAGAACTGTTGGATTTTTTTTTTGTTTCATTGGACACCCTGTATATTTCAATCTCAATCGATCGCCAACTTCATCCGAAACATATATTTATTATAAATGTCATCCTAAAACAAGAAATAACGGAGTTGAGCGTCTTCATTGTAACCGAAATTATTATTTTGTTTTATCTTCATTTTCATGACTTATTTGTGATTTTATGTTCCAGATGGTGTTGGAAATCGATCAAGATTGAAATAGAGGGTGTCCCATCGAAAAAAATATTTTTTCGAATACATCGGAAACGCAATATTCAGTAGTTTTATACGGATATCAGCAGAAAGAATACTAGTAGCTATCTAATCCAATCGACCTCGTATCTTCAATAATAAAGAGGTTAGCAATAGTGCCGACTTGAGTTTGATCAGCCTGTATAGGTAGTGCATGAATCCTTGTCATTTGTCATTTTTTGTTCCCGAAGATACATCGAAAGCAGATTTCGAAAAATGAACCAAAATCATTTCCATGATTTTGTAACTTACGGTACGAATTAGTCTTCCTTCTCGAGGTGCGAAAAAAGAACTGCATCTCGCAAAGTATCTTTATATGAATGATTTTTAAAGTTCGGATACATGTTTTGAAACTCTCACCTGTAACTGACATCTAGAGCAGTGAAAACATAAGCGGTGTGGATCGACGAATGTAACACAACCGCAAAAGACACTAAAGTGAAAATGAAAATTTGGTATTTTCCAAAATCCCCGACAAGAATTAAAAAACTATCCAAGGAATGTTCGTCACCCGATTTCATTTTCGTCACACAACTCTATTCAATCGCTGCCGGAGATCAAAAGGGGTCCAAAATTGTCTATTATTATCTACGTCACGAGGCTACAAGAGACGTGACGATGTTTTGACTCTCGCGGTAGGTATCACGAATATCACTGACAATGAAACTGATGCGAGTTATTCAAGACCTCACTGTCATTATTTCCTAATTAAAAATTACAAATCAAAATTTTGGGGCGGCCCACAATGTGTTCAATTTATTTTGGTTAGGCCAATATCAGTGTCGGTCCCTGACAATTAAAAAGGGCCGTATGATATCTTTTGGATGGGAATGAAAACCTCCTGAATCTTTCTACGGATTTCTACAGAGCGTCTAGAAAAATTCTGGGATCGGAATGAGATCATCAAACTATACCTACTTCTAAGAAATCCACCGTTTAGTCGCGATGGTGTGGATCTGAAAACATTTTGTTTCTCCTAATCATTCAATTATTATTCATGATAAGTTATTTTGTCGATTACATTGAATGAAATATCAAAATATTATCCTTCTATGAATGATTTCCCACCTCGTATAAATCATTGAACTGCGAATGAAAAGGAATAATTGAATCACTCCATCGGTTGAGGATTTTTTCCTCACTTGCAAAAAATATCTGTGAATATGCATTTCGACTTCTATTGATATCGAAAGTGCAGATTCGACGTAAAATAGAAGCCTTGACATATATACAACCAGCCATAGGAAAAACAATGATAATATCATATACCAAGGCACAGATACAAGACATTCTTCTCAGCCAAGCTACATCAGTAATGATAATAATAATAATGATGATGATATCATCTTTATTGAATAGGAAAACCTAATATACAAATACGTTACATGACCTTAACTGAACCTAACTTAACCTATAAATACAGTTATCGGGATGCTTGAATCAACGGGAGTAAGGAAGAGAGGCGAGAATAGTAATTCTCTACCATGAGTTTCATATTATCATTTCTACGGCTAATCATACTGAAAAATTAAATGTCTAACAATTGTCCAAAATAGTTAACTTATATCAATGAGTATAAATGTCACTCATCTGTGACAAATGAATAATAGTTCAAACGAGAAAGAAGTTCATGAAGCATGTCATTTGTTGTCATTATCGACTAACAGGAGAGAAAATTGAAAAACTGGCGTGGAAAAAGTAGATAAAAGTAATTTGTATTTAGTGAAATTCCAACATTAGATTCCGACTAGTATCAGATCTCATTTTTTTCTTCTCTCACGAGTTCTCACGATAAAAATCTGACATAAAATACAGCAGCTGCAGGTGAGTCATCGGAGATAACAAATGTAAAAACAGGTTATGAGTCAGCCCGATCGAACCGATAAATACTCGACGTTACTCACTTCAGTACCAGCAGAGAAGCGCATCGAGGTAGTCGATCGATGTCTCGAATTTAAAAAAGTGATTTATTTCGATATTTCTTTTGTTTGTTCAGTTGTGGACAGTGTTTTATCATCAACTATTCGTGAAATCAGTGAATGTGCCTTGCTACAATAGGTTCTCTATAGCCCAAAAAACAAGTGAGTAATGTTATAAATATTGTTTTCTATCTGCGTCTTGTAAGCGATACGAAGTAGGTTGAATTGAGGTAATTTTCTTTAGCTCATTCTGAAAGTGAAAGATTCGTATTTCGTATTTCTATAATTATACACTATTTTCTTCGACTCTCATCCTATGATTGTTCGTTCATTGGAAATTCTCTCCTTTTTCTCTCCAGAAGGATACGAGTTTACAGTCAATACAAACGCGATAAGCAGCAATATCATGGCTGGAAAATACATCCTGTGTTTTCGAATGATGAAAATCGGTAGGGATTTATTCAAATTGATCCCTAATGATGAACATGTCGTTATTTTTTTTCGCGAATTTCCATAGTATTGAATTTTTCGGTCAATCAGTCGATAAGAATTGAAATTAATTTTCTGGAATTCTCTATAGAATAGAGAGTTTCGCCATGTACATGAAAAATCTGACATGAAATACAGCAGCTGCAAGTGAGTCATCGGAGATGACAAATGTTAAAACAGGTTATGAGTCAGCCCAAAGGAACCGATAAATACTCGTCGTTACTCACTTCAGTCTTCAGTACCAGCAGAGAAGCGCATCGAGGTAGTCGATCGATGTTTTAGAGCAAAAAAAACAAACAACTAGTGTTTGTGCAGTTGTGGACAGTGTTTCATTATTAACTATTCGTGAAGTCAGTGAATGTGCCTTGCTACAATAGCCCCCAAAAAACAAGTGAGTACTGTTATAAATATTATTTTCTATCTGCGTCTTGTAAGCGATACGAAGTAGATTGAATTGAGGTAATTTTCTTTAGCTCATTCTGAAAGTGGAAGATTCGTATTTCGTATTTCTATAATTAAACACTATTTTCTTCGACTCTCATCCTATGATTGTTCGTTCATTGAAAATTCTCTCCTTTTTCTCTCCAGAAGATACGAGGTTACAGTCAATACAAACGCGATAAGCAGCAATATCATGGCTGGAAAATACATCATGTGTTTTCGAATGATGAGAATCGGTAGGGATTTATTCAAATTGATCCCCAATTTTCCATAGTATTGGATTTTTCGGTCAATCAGTCGATAAGAATTGAAATTAATTTTCTGGAATTCTCTATCGAATAGAGAGTTTCGCCATGTACATGAAAAATCTGACATGAAATACAGCAGCTGCAAGTGAGTCATCGGAGATGACAAATGTTAAAACAGGTTATGAGTCAGCCCAAAGGAACCGATAAATACTCGTCGTTACTCACTTCAGTCTTCAGTACCAGCAGAGAAGCGCATCGAGGTAGTCGATCGATGTTTTAGAGCAAAAAAAAAACAAACAACTAGTGTTTGTGCAGTTGTGGACAGTGTTTCATTATCAACTATTCGTGAAGTCAGTGAATGTGCCTTGCTACAATAGGTACTCGATAGCCCCCGAAAAACAAGTGAGTACTGATATCAATATTGTTTTCTATCTGCATGTTGTATAAGATACAAAGTGGGTTGAAATGAGGCAATTTTTTTTTCAGCTCATTCTTATAGTGGAAGATGATTACGATGACATTTTTTGATCATTGGACTTTTTCCTTTTGATACTTTCCATCATTTTCGGAATTGGAATTGAATGGAATTATCATCTTCGATATTGGAGAAGAAAATCTTGTCAAAAATGTCTGCAACGGAGAAATCATTGACACGGTTATGACTTGAGTACAGCATTAGCCCGTATATTTTTACACCTCACCTACAGGATTTATTTCGAAAGTCATCGAAAAATAATGGGTACACGAATCATAGGAACTTTCTGTCAAAAATTCAAAAATATCTCGGCAATATCTGGACAACTATGTGAATATGATTCAGAGGAATTCCATCCATTCAATCTGGACTTCAGCACGTATTTTCAACTTTGGATATTTTTTTCATCAATTAGTAGTTTGATTATCTACAGTTTGAACAGGTTGAAAGGAATGGTCGACTTTTTCCCGCACGTTAACACGACAGGTACCCTCACGAGGGGAGTGTATCGACTTTGATGTCAGTAATTCCTCCCTAAAGAAGAGGTTGTCATCGTTCAAAAGTCAGGTATAAACAGTGTTTGTCGTTTGTTCTATTAGAGAACATGTTCAGGGGAGATTGTTGCCCAGAGGCTATCAAAGACCCGTATTTCTCCATCGATATGAATTACTGATTCAAGTAGATCATCTAACTTGAAGAAACGTAATTTCTAGGAAACCTTATTTCGAATGAACACTGAATAATGAAATGTCGACTTTCATTGCTCGAATCGATGAATCTGTATCGATGAATCCATCGTTCCGATTCTGAAATCATTTTCATTCACAATGATCTGATCGCAATTCGAACAATACTGTGAATATGATTCAGAGGATCAGAGGAATTGCATCCATTCAATCTGGAGTTCAGCACGTATTTTCTATTTTCGATATTTTTTTCATCAATTAGTAGTTTGATTATCTACAGTTTGAACAGTTTGAAAGGAATGGTCGACTTTTTCCCGCACGATAACACGACAGGTACCCTCACGAGGGAAGTGTATCGACTTTGATGTCAGTAATTCCTCCCTAAAAAAGAGGTCGTCATCGTTCAAAAGTCAGGTATAAACAGTGTTTGTCGTTTGTTCTATTAGAGAACATGTTCAGGGGAGATTGTTGCCAGGGGCTATCAAAGACCAGTTTTTTTCCATCGATATGAATTACTGATTCAAGTAGATCATCTAACATGAAGAAACGTAATTTCTAGGAAACCTTATGTCAAATGAACACTGAATAATCAAATGTCGACTTTCATTGCTCGAATCGATGAATCTGTATCGATGAATCCATCGTTCCGATTCTGAAATCATTTTCAATCACAATTTTCTGATCGCAATTCAATAATATGCTGGACAACTATGTGAATATGATTCAGAGGAATTCCATCCATTCAATCTGGAGTTCAGCACGTATTTTCTTTCTTCGATATTTTTTCATCGATTAGTAGTTTGATTATCTACAGTTTGAACAGTTTGAAAGGAATGGTCGACTTTTTCCCGCACGATAACACGACAGGTACCCTCACGAGGGGAGTGTATCGACTTTGATGTCAGTAATTCCTCCCTAAGAAAGAGGTCGTCATCGTTCAAAAGTCTGGTATGAACAGTGTTTGTCGTTTGTTCTATTAGAGAACATGTTCAGGGGGGATTGTTGCCCAGAGGCTATCAAAGACCCGTATTTTTCCATCGATATGAATTACTGATTCAAGTAGATCATCTAACATGAAGAAACGTAATTTCTAGGAAACCTCATTTCGAATGAACACTGAATAATGAAATGTCGACTTTCATTGCTCAAATCGATGAACCTGTATCGATGAATCCATCGTTCTGATTCTGAAATCATTTTCAATCACAATTTTCTGATGGCGGTTCAATGATATGCTGGACAACTATGTAAATATGATTCAGAGGAATTCCATCGATTCAATCTGGACTTCAGCACGTATTTTCTATTTTCGATATTTTTTCATCAATTAGTAGTTTGATTATCTACAGTTTGAACAGTTTGAGAGGAATGGTCGACTTTTTCCCGCACGATAACACGACAGGTACCCTCACGAGGGGAGTGTATCGACTTTGATGTCAGTAATTCCTCCCTAAAAAAGAGGTCGTCATCGTTCAAAAGTCTGGTATGAACAGTGTTTGTCGTTTGTTCTATTAGAGAACATGTTCAGGGGGGATTGTTGCCCAGAGGCTATCAAAGACCCGTATTTTTCCATCGATATGAATTACTGATTCAAGTAGATCATCTAACATGAAGAAACGTAATTTCTAGGAAACCTCATTTCGAATGAACACTGAATAATGAAATGTCGACTTTCATTGCTCAAATCGATGAACCTGTATCGATGAATCCATCGTTCTGATTCTGAAATCATTTTCAATCACAATTTTCTGATCGCAATTCAATAATATGCTGGACAACTATGTAAATATGATTCAGAGGAATTCCATCGATTCAATCTGGACTTCAGCACGTATTTTCTATTTTCGATATTTTTTTCATCAATTAGTAGTATGATTATCTACAGTTTGAACAGTTTGAAAGGAATGGTCGACTTTTTCCTGCACGATAACACGACAGGTACCCTCACGAGGGGAGTGTATCGACTTTGATGTCAGTAATTCCTCCCTAAAAAAGAGGTCGTCATCGTTCAAAAGTCAGGTATAAACAGTGTTTGTCGTTTGATCTATTAGAGAACATGTTCAGGGGAGATTGTTGCCAGGGGCTATCAAAGACCAGTGTTTTTCCATCGATATGAATTACTGATTCAAGTAGATCATCTAACATGAAGAAACGTTATTTCTAGGAAACCTTATTTCAAATGAACACTTAATAATGAAATGTCGACTTTCATTGCTCGAATCGATGAATCTGTATCGATGAATCCATCGTTCCGATTCTGGAATCATTTTCATTCACAATGATCTGATCGCAATTCGAACAATACTGTAAATATGATTCAGAGGATCAGAGGAATTCCATCCATTCAATCTGGAGTTCAGCACGTATTTTCTATTTTCGATATTTTTTTCATCAATTGGTTGTTTGATTATCTACAGTTTGAACAGTTTGAAAGGAATGGTCGACTTTTTCCCGCACGATAACACGACAGGTACCCTCACGAGGGGAGTGTATCGACTTTGATGTCAGTAATTCCTCCCTAAAAAAGAGGTCGTCATCGTTCAAAAGTCTGGTATGAACAGTGTTTGTCGTTTGTTCTATTAGAGAACATGTTCAGGGGAGATTGTTGCCCAGAGGCTATCAAAGACCCGTATTTTTCCATCGATATGAATTACTGATTCAAGTAGATCATCTAACATGAAGAAACGTATTTTTTTGAAAACCTCATTTCGAATGAACACTGAATAATGTAATGTCGACTTTCATTGCTCGAATCGATGAATCTGTATCGATGAATCCATCGTTCTGATTCTGAAATCATTTTCAATCACAATTTTCTGATGGCGGTTCAATAATATGCTGGACAACTATGTAAATATGATTCAGAGGAATTACATCGATTCAATCTGGACTTCAGCACGTATTTTCTATTTTCGATATTTTTTTCATCAATTAGTAGTTTGATTATCTATAGTTTGAACAGTTTGAAAGGAATGGTCGACTTTTTCCCGCACGATAACACGACAGGTACCCTCACGAGCGGAGTGTATCGACTTTGATGTCAGTAATTCCTCCCTAAAAAAGAGGTCGTCATCGTTCAAAAGTCAGGTATAAACAGTGTTTGTCGTTTGTTCTATTAGAGAACATGTTCAGGGGAGATTGTTGCCAGGGGCTATCAAAGACCAGTTTTTTTCCATCGATATGAATTACTGATTCAAGTAGATCATCTAACATGAAGAAACGTAATTTCTAGGAAACCTTATTTCGAATGAACACTGAATAATGAAATGTCGACTTTCATTGCTCGAATCGATGAATCTGTATCGATGAATCCATCGTTCCGATTCTGAAATCATTTTCATTCACAATGATCTGATCGCAATTCGAAAATACTGTAAATATGATTCAGAGGATCAGAGGAATTCCATCCATTCAATCTGGAGTTCAGCACGTATTTTCTATTTTCGATATTTTTTTCATCAATTAGTAGTTTGATTATATAAAGTTTGAACAGTTTGAAAGGAATGGTCGACTTTTTCCCGCACGATAACACGACAGGTACCCTCACGAGGGGAGTGTATCGACTTTGATGTCAGTAATTCCTCCCTAAAAAAGAGGTCGTCATCGTTCAAAAGTCAGGTATAAACAGTGTTTGTCGTTTGTTCTATTAGAGAACATGTTCAGGGGAGATTGTTGCCAGGGGCTATCAAATACCAGTGTTTTCCCATCGATATGAATTACTGATTCAAGTAGATCATCTAACATGAAGAAACGTTATTTCTAGGAAACCTTATTTCAAATGAACACTGAATAATGAAATGTCGACTTTCATTGCTCGAATCGATGAATCCGTATCGATGAATCCATCGTTCCGATTCTGAAATCATTTTCATTCACAATGATCTGATCGCAATTCGAAAATACTGTAAATATGATTCAGAGGATCAGAGGAATTCCATCCATTCAATCTGGAGTTCAGCACGTATTTTCTATTTTCGATATTCTTTTCATCAATTGGTAGTTTGATTATCTACAGTTTGAACAGTTTGAAAGGAATGGTCGACTTTTTCCCGCACGATAACACGACAGGTACCCTCACGAGGGGAGTGTATCGACTTTGATGTCAGTAATTCCTCCCTAAAAAAGAGGTCGTCATCGTTCAAAAGTCAGGTATGAACAGTGTTTGTCGTTTGTTCTATTAGAGAACATGTTCAGGGGAGATTGTTGCCCAGAGGCTATCAAAGACCCGTATTTTTCCATCGATATGAATTACTGATTCAAGTAGATCATCTAACATGAAGAAACGTAATTTCTAGGAAACCTTATTTCAAATGAACACTGAATAATGAAATGTCGACTTTCATTGCTCGAATCGATGAATCTGTATCGATGAATCCATCATTCCGATTCTGAAATCATTTTCAATCACAATTTTCTGATCGCAATTCAATAATATGCTGGACAACTATGTGAATATGATTCAGAGGAATTCCATCCATTCAATCTGGAGTTCAGCACGTATTTTCTATTTTCGATATTTTTTTCATCAATTAGTAGTTTGATTATCTACAGTTTGAACAGTTTGAAAGGAATGGTCGACTTTTCCTGCACGATAACACGACAGGTACCCTCACGAGGGGAGTGTATCGACTTTGATGTCAGTAATTCCTCCCTAAAAAAGAGGTCGTCATCGTTCAAAAGTCAGGTATAAACAGTGTTTGTCGTTTGTTCTATTAGAGAACATGTTCAGGGGAGATTGTTGCCAGGGGCTATCAAAGACCAGTGTTTTTCCATCGATATGAATTACTGATTCAAGTAGATCATCCAACATGAAGAAACGTAATTCCCAGGAAACCTTATTCCAAATCAACACTGAATAATGAAATGTCGACTTTCATTGCTCGGATCGATGAATCTGTATCGATGAATCCATCGTTCCGATTCTGAAATCATTTTCATTCACAATGATCCGATCGCAATTCGAACAATACTGTAAATATGATTCAGAGGATCAGAGGGATTCCATCCATTCAATCTGAAGTTCAGCACGTATTTTCTATTTTCGATATTTTTTTCATCAATTAGTTGTTTGATTATCTACAGTTTGAACAGTTTGAAAGGAATGGTCGACTTTTTCCCGCACGATAACACGACAGGTACCCTCACGAGGGGAGTGTATCGACTTTGATGTCAGTAATTCCTCCCTAAAAAAGAGGTCGTCATCGTTCAAAAGTCAGGTATAAACAGTGTTTGTCGTTTGTTCTATTAGAGAACATGTTCAGGGGAGATTGTTGCCAGGGGCTATCAAAGACCAGTGTTTTTCCATCGATATGAATTACTGATTCAAGTAGATCATCCAACATGAAGAAACGTAATTCCCAGGAAACCTTATTCCGAATCAACACTGAATAATGAAATGTCGACTTTCATTGCTCGAATCGATGAATCTGTATCGATGAATCCATCGTTCCGATTCTGAAATCATTTTCATTCACAATGATCCGATCGCAATTCGAACAATACTGTAAATATGATTCAGAGGATCAGAGGGATTCCATCCATTCAATCTGAAGTTCAGCACGTATTTTCTATTTTCGATATTTTTTTCATCAATTAGTTGTTTGATTATCTACAGTTTGAACAGTTTGAAAGGAATGGTCGACTTTTTCCCGCACGATAACACGACAGGTACCCTCACGAGGGGAGTGTATCGACTTTGATGTCAGTAATTCCTCCCTAAAAAAGAGGTCGTCATCGTTCAAAAGTCAGGTATAAACAGTGTTTGTCGTTTGTTCTATTAGAGAACATGTTCAGGGGAGATTGTTGCCAGGGGCTATCAAAGACCAGTGTTTTTCCATCGATATGAATTACTGATTCAAGTAGATCATCCAACATGAAGAAACGTAATTCCCAGGAAACCTTATTCCAAATCAACACTGAATAATGAAATGTCGACATTCATTGCTCGGATCGATGAATCTGTATCGATGAATCCATCGTTCCGATTCTGAAATCATTTTCAATCACAATTTTCTGATCGCAATTCAAAAATATTCTGAACAATTATGTAAATATGATTCAGAGGAATTCCATCCATTCAATCTGGAGTTCAGCACGTATTTTCTTTCTTCGATATTTTTTCATCGATTAGTAGTTTGATTATCTACAGTTTGAACAGTTTGAAAATAATGGTCGACTTTTTCCCGCACGATAACACGACAGGTACCCTCACGAGGGGAGTGTATCGACTTTGATGTCAGTAATTCCTCCCTAAAAAAGAGGTCGTCATCGTTCAAAAGTCTGGTATGAACAGTGTTTGTCGTTTGTTCTATTAGAGAACATGTTCGGGGGAGATTGTTGCCAGGGGCTATCAAAGACCAGTGTTTTTCCATCGATATGAATTACTGATTCAAGTAGATCATCTAACATGAAGAAACGTTATTTCTAGGAAACCTTATTTCAAATGAACACTGAATAATGAAATGTCGACTTTCATTGCTCGAATCGATGAATCTGTATCGATGAATCCATCGTTCCGATTCTGAAATCATTTTCATTCACAATGATCCGATCGCAATTCGAACAATACTGTAAATATGATTCAGAGGATCAGAGGAATTCCATCCATTCAATCTGGAGTTCAGCACGTATTTACTATTTTCGATATTTTTTTCATCAATTAGTAGTTTGATTATCTACAGTTTGAACAGTTTGAAAGGAATGGTCGACTTTTTCCCGCACGATAACACGACAGGTACCCTCACGAGGGGAGTGTATCGACTTTGATGTCAGTAATTCCTCCCTAAAAAAGAGGTCGTCATCGTTCTAAAGTCAGGTATAAACAGTGTTTGTCGTTTGTTCTATTAGAGAACATGTTCAGGGGAGATTGTTGCCAGGGGCTATCAAAGACCAGTGTTTTTCCATCGATATGAATTACTGATTCAAGTAGATCATCCAACATGAAGAAACGTAATTCCCAGGAAACTTTATTTCAAATCAACACTGAATAATGAAATGTCGACTTTCATTGCTCGAATCGATGAATCTGTATCGATGAATCCATCGTTCCGATTCTGAAATCATTTTCATTCACAATGATCCGATCGCAATTCGAACAATACTGTAAATATGATTCAGAGGATCAGAGGAATTCCATCCATTCAATCTGGAGTTCAGCACGTATTTTCTATTTTCGATATTTTTTTCATCAATTAGTAGTTTGATTATCTACAGTTTGAACAGTTTGAAAGGAATGGTCGACTTTTTCCCGCACGATAACACGACAGGTACCCTCACGAGGGGAGAGTATCGACTTTGATGTCAGTAATTCCTCCCTAAAAAAGAGGTCGTCATCGTTCAAAAGTCAGGTATAAACAGTGTTTGTCGTTTGTTCTATTAGAGAACATGTTCAGGGGAGATTGTTCCCAGGGGCTATCAAAGACCAGTGTTTTTCCATCGATATGAATTACTGATTCAAGTAGATCATCCAACATGAAGAAACGTAATTCCCAGGCAACCTTATTTCAAATCAACACTGAATAATGAAATGTCGACTTTCATTGCTCGGATCGATGGATCTGTATCGATGAATCCATCGTTCCGATTCTGAATTCATTTTCAATCACAATTTTCTGATGGCGGTTCAATAATATGCTGGACAACTATGTAAATATGATTCAGAGGAATTTCATCGATTCAATCTGGACTTCAGCACGTATTTTCTATTTTCGATATTTTTCTCATCAATTAGTAGTCTGATTATCTACAGTTTGAACAGTTTGAAAGGAATGGTCGACTTTTTCCCGCACGATAACACGACAGGTACCCTCACGAGGGGAGTGTATCGACTTTGATGTCAGTAATTCCTCCCTAAAAAAGAGGTCGTCATCGTTCAAAAGTCAGGTATAAACAGTGTTTGTCGTTTGTTCTATTTGAGAACATGTTCAGGGGAGATTGTTGCCAGGGGCTATCAAAGACCAGTTTTTTTTCCATCGATATGAATTACTGATTCAAGTAGATCATCTAACATGAAGAAACGTAATTTCTAGGAAACCTTATGTCAAATGAACACTGAATAATGGAATGTCGACTTTCATTGCTCGAATCGATGGATCTGTATCGATGAATCCATCGTTCCAATTCTGAAATCATTTTCAATCACAATTTTCTGATGGCGGTTCAATAATATGCTGGACAACTATGTAAATATGATTCAGAGGAATTCCATCGATTCAATCTGGACTTCAGCACGTATTTTCTATTTTCGATATTTTTTTCATCAATTAGTAGTATGATTATCTACAGTTTGAACAGTTTGAAAGGAATGGTCGACTTTTTCCTGCACGATAACACGACAGGTACCCTCACGAGGGGAGTGTATCGACTTTGATGTCAGTAATTCCTCCCTAAAAAAGAGGTCGTCATCGTTCAAAAGTCAGGTATAAACAGTGTTTGTCGTTTGATCTATTAGAGAACATGTTCAGGGGAGATTGTTGCCAGGGGCTATCAAAGACCAGTGTTTTTCCATCGATATGAATTACTGATTCAAGTAGATCATCTAACATGAAGAAACGTTATTTCTAGGAAACCTTATTTCAAATGAACACTTAATAATGAAATGTCGACTTTCATTGCTCGAATCGATGAATCTGTATCGATGAATCCATCGTTCCGATTCTGGAATCATTTTCATTCACAATGATCTGATCGCAATTCGAACAATACTGTAAATATGATTCAGAGGATCAGAGGAATTCCATCCATTCAATCTGGAGTTCAGCACGTATTTTCTATTTTCGATATTTTTTTCATCAATTGGTTGTTTGATTATCTACAGTTTGAACAGTTTGAAAGGAATGGTCGACTTTTTCCCGCACGATAACACGACAGGTACCCTCACGAGGGGAGTGTATCGACTTTGATGTCAGTAATTCCTCCCTAAAAAAGAGGTCGTCATCGTTCAAAAGTCTGGTATGAACAGTGTTTGTCGTTTGTTCTATTAGAGAACATGTTCAGGGGAGATTGTTGCCCAGAGGCTATCAAAGACCCGTATTTTTCCATCGATATGAATTACTGATTCAAGTAGATCATCTAACATGAAGAAACGTATTTTTTTGAAAACCTCATTTCGAATGAACACTGAATAATGTAATGTCGACTTTCATTGCTCGAATCGATGAATCTGTATCGATGAATCCATCGTTCTGATTCTGAAATCATTTTCAATCACAATTTTCTGATGGCGGTTCAATAATATGCTGGACAACTATGTAAATATGATTCAGAGGAATTACATCGATTCAATCTGGACTTCAGCACGTATTTTCTATTTTCGATATTTTTTTCATCAATTAGTAGTTTGATTATCTATAGTTTGAACAGTTTGAAAGGAATGGTCGACTTTTTCCCGCACGATAACACGACAGGTACCCTCACGAGCGGAGTGTATCGACTTTGATGTCAGTAATTCCTCCCTAAAAAAGAGGTCGTCATCGTTCAAAAGTCAGGTATAAACAGTGTTTGTCGTTTGTTCTATTAGAGAACATGTTCAGGGGAGATTGTTGCCAGGGGCTATCAAAGACCAGTTTTTTTCCATCGATATGAATTACTGATTCAAGTAGATCATCTAACATGAAGAAACGTAATTTCTAGGGAACCTTATTTCGAATGAACACTGAATAATGAAATGTCGACTTTCATTGCTCGAATCGATGAATCTGTATCGATGAATCCAACGTTCCGATTCTGAAATCATTTTCATTCACAATGATCTGATCGCAATTCGAAAATACTGTAAATATGATTCAGAGGATCAGAGGAATTCCATCCATTCAATCTGGAGTTCAGCACGTATTTTCTATTTTCGATATTTTTTTCATCAATTAGTAGTTTGATTATCTAAAGTTTGAACAGTTTGAAAGGAATGGTCGACTTTTTCCCGCACGATAACACGACAGGTACCCTCACGAGGGGAGTGTATCGACTTTGATGTCAGTAATTCCTCCCTAAAAAAGAGGTCGTCATCGTTCAAAAGTCAGGTATAAACAGTGTTTGTCGTTTGTTCTATTAGAGAACATGTTCAGGGGAGATTGTTGCCAGGGGCTATCAAATACCAGTGTTTTTCCATCGATATGAATTACTGATTCAAGTAGATCATCTAACATGAAGAAACGTTATTTCTAGGAAACCTTATTTCAAATGAACACTGAATAATGAAATGTCGACTTTCATTGCTCGAATCGATGAATCCGTATCGATGAATCCATCGTTCCGATTCTGAAATCATTTTCATTCACAATGATCTGATCGCAATTCGAAAATACTGTAAATATGATTCAGAGGATCAGAGGAATTCCATCCATTCAATCTGGAGTTCAGCACGTATTTTCTATTTTCGATATTCTTTTCATCAATTGGTAGTTTGATTATCTACAGTTTGAACAGTTTGAAAGGAATGGTCGACTTTTTCCCGCACGATAACACGACAGGTACCCTCACGAGGGGAGTGTATCGACTTTGATGTCAGTAATTCCTCCCTAAAAAAGAGGTCGTCATCGTTCAAAAGTCAGGTATGAACAGTGTTTGTCGTTTGTTCTATTAGAGAACATGTTCAGGGGAGATTGTTGCCCAGAGGCTATCAAAGACCCGTATTTTTCCATCGATATGAATTACTGATTCAAGTAGATCATCTAACATGAAGAAACGTAATTTCTAGGAAACCTTATTTCAAATGAACACTGAATAATGAAATGTCGACTTTCATTGCTCGAATCGATGAATCTGTATCGATGAATCCATCATTCCGATTCTGAAATCATTTTCAATCACAATTTTCTGATCGCAATTCAATAATATGCTGGACAACTATGTGAATATGATTCAGAGGAATTCCATCCATTTAATCTGGAGTTCAGCACGTATTTTCTATTTTCGATATTTTTTTCATCAATTAGTAGTTTGATTATCTACAGTTTGAACAGTTTGAAAGGAATGGTCGACTTTTTCCTGCACGATAACACGACAGGTACCCTCACGAGGGGAGTGTATCGACTTTGATGTCAGTAATTCCTCCCTAAAAAAGAGGTCGTCATCGTTCAAAAGTCAGGTATAAACAGTGTTTGTCGTTTGTTCTATTAGAGAACATGTTCAGGGGAGATTGTTGCCAGGGGCTATCAAAGACCAGTGTTTTTCCATCGATATGAATTACTGATTCAAGTAGATCATCCAACATGAAGAAACGTAATTCCCAGGAAACCTTATTCCAAATCAACACTGAATAATGAAATGTCGACTTTCATTGCTCGGATCGATGAATCTGTATCGATGAATGCATCGTTCCGATTCTGAAATCATTTTCATTCACAATGATCCGATCGCAATTCGAACAATACTGTAAATATGATTCAGAGGATCAGAGGGATTCCATCCATTCAATCTGAAGTTCAGCACGTATTTTCTATTTTCGATATTTTTTTCATCAATTAGTTGTTTGATTATCTACAGTTTGAACAGTTTGAAAGGAATGGTCGACTTTTTCCCGCACGATAACACGACAGGTACCCTCACGAGGGGAGTGTATCGACTTTGATGTCAGTAATTCCTCCCTAAAAAAGAGGTCGTCATCGTTCAAAAGTCAGGTATAAACAGTGTTTGTCGTTTGTTCTATTAGAGAACATGTTCAGGGGAGATTGTTGCCAGGGGCTATCAAAGACCAGTGTTTTTCCATCGATATGAATTACTGATTCAAGTAGATCATCCAACATGAAGAAACGTAATTCCCAGGAAACCTTATTCCAAATCAACACTGAATAATGAAATGTCGACTTTCATTGCTCGGATCGATGAATCTGTATCGATGAATCCATCGTTCCGATTCTGAAATCATTTTCAATCACAATTTTCTGATCGCAATTCAAAAATATTCTGAACAATTATGTAAATATGATTCAGAGGAATTCCATCCATTCAATCTGGAGTTCAGCACGTATTTTCTTTCTTCGATATTTTTTCATCGATTAGTAGTTTGATTATCTACAGTTTGAACAGTTTGAAAATAATGGTCGACTTTTTCCCGCACGATAACACGACAGGTACCCTCACGAGGGGAGTGTATCGACTTTGATGTCAGTAATTCCTCCCTAAAAAAGAGGTCGTCATCGTTCAAAAGTCTGGTATGAACAGTGTTTGTCGTTTGTTCTATTAGAGAACATGTTCGGGGGAGATTGTTGCCAGGGGCTATCAAAGACCAGTGTTTTTCCATCGATATGAATTACTGATTCAAGTAGATCATCTAACATGAAGAAACGTTATTTCTAGGAAACCTTATTTCAAATGAACACTGAATAATGAAATGTCGACTTTCATTGCTCGAATCGATGAATCTGTATCGATGAATCCATCGTTCCGATTCTGAAATCATTTTCATTCACAATGATCCGATCGCAATTCGAACAATACTGTGAATATGATTCAGAGGATCAGAGGAATTCCATCCATTCAATCTGGAGTTCAGCACGTATTTACTATTTTCGATATTTTTTTCATCAATTAGTAGTTTGATTATCTACAGTTTGAACAGTTTGAAAGGAATGGTCGACTTTTTCCCGCACGATAACACGACAGGTACCCTCACGAGGGGAGTGTATCGACTTTGATGTCAGTAATTCCTCCCTAAAAAAGAGGTCGTCATCGTTCTAAAGTCAGGTATAAACAGTGTTTGTCGTTTGTTCTATTAGAGAACATGTTCAGGGGAGATTGTTGCCAGGGGCTATCAAAGACCAGTGTTTTTCCATCGATATGAATTACTGATTCAAGTAGATCATCCAACATGAAGAAACGTAATTCCCAGGAAACTTTATTTCAAATCAACACTGAATAATGAAATGTCGACTTTCATTGCTCGAATCGATGAATCTGTATCGATGAATCCATCGTTCCGATTCTGAAATCATTTTCATTCACAATGATCCGATCGCAATTCGAACAATACTGTAAATATGATTCAGAGGATCAGAGGAATTCCATCCATTCAATCTGGAGTTCAGCACGTATTTACTATTTTCGATATTTTTTTCATCAATTAGTAGTTTGATTATCTACAGTTTGAACAGTTTGAAAGGAATGGTCGACTTTTTCCCGCACGATAACACGACAGGTACCCTCACGAGGGGAGTGTATCGACTTTGATGTCAGTAATTCCTCCCTAAAAAAGAGGTCGTCATCGTTCTAAAGTCAGGTATAAACAGTGTTTGTCGTTTGTTCTATTAGAGAACATGTTCAGGGGAGATTGTTCCCAGGGGCTATCAAAGACCAGTGTTTTTCCATCGATATGAATTACTGATTCAAGTAGATCATCCAACATGAAGAAACGTAATTCCCAGGCAACCTTATTTCAAATCAACACTGAATAATGAAATGTCGACTTTCATTGCTCGGATCGATGAATCTGTATCGATGAATCCATCGTTCCGATTCTGAATTCATTTTCAATCACAATTTTCTGATGGCGGTTCAATAATATGCTGGACAACTATGTATATATGATTCAGAGGAATTCCATCGATTCAATCTGGACTCCAGCACGTATTTTCTATTTTCGATATTCTTTTCATCAATCAGTAGTTCGATTATCTACAGTTTGAACAGTTTGAAAGGAATGGACGACTTTTTCCCGCACGATAACACGACAGGTACCCTCACGAGGGGAGTGTATCGACTTTGATGTCAGTAATTCCTCCCTAAAAAAGAGGTCGTCATCGTTCAAAAGTCTGGTATGAACAGTGTTTGTCGTTTGTTCTATTAGAGAACATGTTCAGGGGAGATTGTTGCCCAGAGGCTATCAAAGACCCGTATTTTTCCATCGATATGAATTACTGATTCAAGTAGATCATCTAACATGAAGAAACGTAATTTCTAGGAAACCTAATTTCAAATGAACACAATAATGAAATATCGACTTTCATTGCTCGAATCGATGAATCTGTATCGATGAATCCATCGTTCCGATTCTGAAATCATTTTCATTCACAATGATCTGATCGCAATTCGAAAATACTGTAAATATGATTCAGAGGATCAGAGGAATTCCATCCATTCAATCTGGAGTTCAGCACGTATTTTCTATTTTCGATATTCTTTTCATCAATCAGTAGTTTGATTATCTACAGTTTGAACAGTTTGAAAGGAATGGTCGACTTTTTCCCGCACGATAACACGACAGGTACCCTCACGAGGGGAGCGTATCGACTTTGATGTCAGTAATTCCTCCCTAAAAAAGAGGTCGTCATCGTTCAAAAGTCTGGTATGAACAGTGTTTGTCGTTTGTTCTATTAGAGAACATGTTCAGGGGAGATTGTTGCCCAGAGGCTATCAAAGACCCGTATTTTTCCATCGATATGAATTACTGATTCAAGTAGATCATCCAACATGAAGAAACGTAATTTCTAGGAAACCTATTTTCGAATGAACACTGAATAATGAAATGTCGACTTTCATTGCTCGAATCGATGAATCTGTATCGATGAATCCATCGTTCCGATTCTGGAATCATTGTCATTCACAATGATCTGATCGCAATTCGAACAATACTGTAAATATGATTCAGAGGATCAGAGGAATTCCATCCATTCAATCTGGAGTTCAGCACGTATTTTCTATTTTCGATATTTTTTTTTCATCAATTGGTAGTTTGATTATCTACAGTTTGAACAGTTTGAAAGGAATGGTCGACTTTTTCCCGCACGATAACACGACAGGTACCCTCACTGGGGGAGTGTATCGACTTTGATGTCAGTAATTCCTCCCTAAAAAAGAGGTCGTCATCGTTCAAAAGTCAGGTATAAACAGTGTTTGTCGTTTGTTCAATTAGAGAACATGTTCAGGGGAGATTGTTGCCCAGAGGCTATCAAAGACCCGTATTTTCCCATCGATATGAAAAACTGATTCAAGTAGATCATCTAACTTGAAGAAACGTAATTTCTAGGGAACCTTATTTCAAATGAACACTGAATAATGAAATGTCGACTTTCAGAGCTCGAATCGATGAATCTGTATCGATGAATCCATCATTCCGATTCTGAAATCATTTTCAATCACAATTTTCTGATGGCGGTTCAATGATATGCTGGACAACTATGTAAATATGATTCAGAGGAATTCCATCCATTCAATCTGGAGTTCAGCACGTATTTTCTATTCTCGATATTTTTTTCATCAATCAGTAGTTCGATTATCTACAGTTTGAACAGTTTGAAAGGAATGGTCGACTTTTTCCCGCACGATAACACGACAGGTACCCTCACGAGGGGAGTGTATCGACTTTGATGTCAGTAATTCCTCCCTAAAAAATAGGTCGTCATCGTTCAAAAGTCTGGTATGAACAGTGTTTGTCGTTTGTTCTATTAGAGAACATGTTCAGGGGAGATTGTTGCCCAGAGGCTATCAAAGACCCGTATTTTTCCATCGATATGAATTACTGATTCAAGTAGATCATCTAACATGAAGAAACGTAATTTCTAGGAAACCTTATTTCGAATGCACACTGAATAATGAAATGTCGACTTTCATTGCTCGAATCGATGAATCGGTATCGATGAATCCATCGTTCTGATTCTGAAATCATTTTCATTCACAATGATCTGATCGCAATTCGAAAATACTGTAAATATGATTCAGAGGATCAGAGGAATTCCATCCATTCAATCTGGACTTCAGCACGTATTTTCTATTTTCGATATTTTTTTCATCAATTAGTAGTTTGATTATCTATAGTTTGAACAGTTTGAAAGGAATGGTCGACTTTTTCCCGCACGATAACACGACAGGTACCCTCACGAGCGGAGTGTATCGACTTTGATGTCAGTAATTCCTCCCTAAAAAAGAGGTCGTCATCGTTCAAAAGTCAGGTATAAACAGTGTTTGTCGTTTGTTCTATTAGAGAACATGTTCAGGGGAGATTGTTGCCAGGGGCTATCAAAGACCAGTTTTTTTCCATCGATATGAATTACTGATTCAAGTAGATCATCTAACATGAAGAAACGTAATTTCTAGGGAACCTTATTTCGAATGAACACTGAATAATGAAATGTCGACTTTCATTGCTCGAATCGATGAATCTGTATCGATGAATCCAACGTTCCGATTCTGAAATCATTTTCATTCACAATGATCTGATCGCAATTCGAAAATACTGTAAATATGATTCAGAGGATCAGAGGAATTCCATCCATTCAATCTGGAGTTCAGCACGTATTTTCTATTTTCGATATTTTTTTCATCAATTAGTAGTTTGATTATCTAAAGTTTGAACAGTTTGAAAGGAATGGTCGACTTTTTCCCGCACGATAACACGACAGGTACCCTCACGAGGGGAGTGTATCGACTTTGATGTCAGTAATTCCTCCCTAAAAAAGAGGTCGTCATCGTTCAAAAGTCAGGTATAAACAGTGTTTGTCGTTTGTTCTATTAGAGAACATGTTCAGGGGAGATTGTTGCCAGGGGCTATCAAATACCAGTGTTTTTCCATCGATATGAATTACTGATTCAAGTAGATCATCTAACATGAAGAAACGTTATTTCTAGGAAACCTTATTTCAAATGAACACTGAATAATGAAATGTCGACTTTCATTGCTCGAATCGATGAATCCGTATCGATGAATCCATCGTTCCGATTCTGAAATCATTTTCATTCACAATGATCTGATCGCAATTCGAAAATACTGTAAATATGATTCAGAGGATCAGAGGAATTCCATCCATTCAATCTGGAGTTCAGCACGTATTTTCTATTTTCGATATTCTTTTCATCAATTGGTAGTTTGATTATCTACAGTTTGAACAGTTTGAAAGGAATGGTCGACTTTTTCCCGCACGATAACACGACAGGTACCCTCACGAGGGGAGTGTATCGACTTTGATGTCAGTAATTCCTCCCTAAAAAAGAGGTCGTCATCGTTCAAAAGTCAGGTATGAACAGTGTTTGTCGTTTGTTCTATTAGAGAACATGTTCAGGGGAGATTGTTGCCCAGAGGCTATCAAAGACCCGTATTTTTCCATCGATATGAATTACTGATTCAAGTAGATCATCTAACATGAAGAAACGTAATTTCTAGGAAACCTTATTTCAAATGAACACTGAATAATGAAATGTCGACTTTCATTGCTCGAATCGATGAATCTGTATCGATGAATCCATCATTCCGATTCTGAAATCATTTTCAATCACAATTTTCTGATCGCAATTCAATAATATGCTGGACAACTATGTGAATATGATTCAGAGGAATTCCATCCATTTAATCTGGAGTTCAGCACGTATTTTCTATTTTCGATATTTTTTTCATCAATTAGTAGTTTGATTATCTACAGTTTGAACAGTTTGAAAGGAATGGTCGACTTTTTCCTGCACGATAACACGACAGGTACCCTCACGAGGGGAGTGTATCGACTTTGATGTCAGTAATTCCTCCCTAAAAAAGAGGTCGTCATCGTTCAAAAGTCAGGTATAAACAGTGTTTGTCGTTTGTTCTATTAGAGAACATGTTCAGGGGAGATTGTTGCCAGGGGCTATCAAAGACCAGTGTTTTTCCATCGATATGAATTACTGATTCAAGTAGATCATCCAACATGAAGAAACGTAATTCCCAGGAAACCTTATTCCAAATCAACACTGAATAATGAAATGTCGACTTTCATTGCTCGGATCGATGAATCTGTATCGATGAATGCATCGTTCCGATTCTGAAATCATTTTCATTCACAATGATCCGATCGCAATTCGAACAATACTGTAAATATGATTCAGAGGATCAGAGGGATTCCATCCATTCAATCTGAAGTTCAGCACGTATTTTCTATTTTCGATATTTTTTTCATCAATTAGTTGTTTGATTATCTACAGTTTGAACAGTTTGAAAGGAATGGTCGACTTTTTCCCGCACGATAACACGACAGGTACCCTCACGAGGGGAGTGTATCGACTTTGATGTCAGTAATTCCTCCCTAAAAAAGAGGTCGTCATCGTTCAAAAGTCAGGTATAAACAGTGTTTGTCGTTTGTTCTATTAGAGAACATGTTCAGGGGAGATTGTTGCCAGGGGCTATCAAAGACCAGTGTTTTTCCATCGATATGAATTACTGATTCAAGTAGATCATCCAACATGAAGAAACGTAATTCCCAGGAAACCTTATTCCAAATCAACACTGAATAATGAAATGTCGACTTTCATTGCTCGGATCGATGAATCTGTATCGATGAATCCATCGTTCCGATTCTGAAATCATTTTCAATCACAATTTTCTGATCGCAATTCAAAAATATTCTGAACAATTATGTAAATATGATTCAGAGGAATTCCATCCATTCAATCTGGAGTTCAGCACGTATTTTCTTTCTTCGATATTTTTTCATCGATTAGTAGTTTGATTATCTACAGTTTGAACAGTTTGAAAATAATGGTCGACTTTTTCCCGCACGATAACACGACAGGTACCCTCACGAGGGGAGTGTATCGACTTTGATGTCAGTAATTCCTCCCTAAAAAAGAGGTCGTCATCGTTCAAAAGTCTGGTATGAACAGTGTTTGTCGTTTGTTCTATTAGAGAACATGTTCGGGGGAGATTGTTGCCAGGGGCTATCAAAGACCAGTGTTTTTCCATCGATATGAATTACTGATTCAAGTAGATCATCTAACATGAAGAAACGTTATTTCTAGGAAACCTTATTTCAAATGAACACTGAATAATGAAATGTCGACTTTCATTGCTCGAATCGATGAATCTGTATCGATGAATCCATCGTTCCGATTCTGAAATCATTTTCATTCACAATGATCCGATCGCAATTCGAACAATACTGTGAATATGATTCAGAGGATCAGAGGAATTCCATCCATTCAATCTGGAGTTCAGCACGTATTTACTATTTTCGATATTTTTTTCATCAATTAGTAGTTTGATTATCTACAGTTTGAACAGTTTGAAAGGAATGGTCGACTTTTTCCCGCACGATAACACGACAGGTACCCTCACGAGGGGAGTGTATCGACTTTGATGTCAGTAATTCCTCCCTAAAAAAGAGGTCGTCATCGTTCTAAAGTCAGGTATAAACAGTGTTTGTCGTTTGTTCTATTAGAGAACATGTTCAGGGGAGATTGTTGCCAGGGGCTATCAAAGACCAGTGTTTTTCCATCGATATGAATTACTGATTCAAGTAGATCATCCAACATGAAGAAACGTAATTCCCAGGAAACTTTATTTCAAATCAACACTGAATAATGAAATGTCGACTTTCATTGCTCGAATCGATGAATCTGTATCGATGAATCCATCGTTCCGATTCTGAAATCATTTTCATTCACAATGATCCGATCGCAATTCGAACAATACTGTAAATATGATTCAGAGGATCAGAGGAATTCCATCCATTCAATCTGGAGTTCAGCACGTATTTACTATTTTCGATATTTTTTTCATCAATTAGTAGTTTGATTATCTACAGTTTGAACAGTTTGAAAGGAATGGTCGACTTTTTCCCGCACGATAACACGACAGGTACCCTCACGAGGGGAGTGTATCGACTTTGATGTCAGTAATTCCTCCCTAAAAAAGAGGTCGTCATCGTTCTAAAGTCAGGTATAAACAGTGTTTGTCGTTTGTTCTATTAGAGAACATGTTCAGGGGAGATTGTTCCCAGGGGCTATCAAAGACCAGTGTTTTTCCATCGATATGAATTACTGATTCAAGTAGATCATCCAACATGAAGAAACGTAATTCCCAGGCAACCTTATTTCAAATCAACACTGAATAATGAAATGTCGACTTTCATTGCTCGGATCGATGAATCTGTATCGATGAATCCATCGTTCCGATTCTGAATTCATTTTCAATCACAATTTTCTGATGGCGGTTCAATAATATGCTGGACAACTATGTATATATGATTCAGAGGAATTCCATCGATTCAATCTGGACTCCAGCACGTATTTTCTATTTTCGATATTCTTTTCATCAATCAGTAGTTCGATTATCTACAGTTTGAACAGTTTGAAAGGAATGGACGACTTTTTCCCGCACGATAACACGACAGGTACCCTCACGAGGGGAGTGTATCGACTTTGATGTCAGTAATTCCTCCCTAAAAAAGAGGTCGTCATCGTTCAAAAGTCTGGTATGAACAGTGTTTGTCGTTTGTTCTATTAGAGAACATGTTCAGGGGAGATTGTTGCCCAGAGGCTATCAAAGACCCGTATTTTTCCATCGATATGAATTACTGATTCAAGTAGATCATCTAACATGAAGAAACGTAATTTCTAGGAAACCTAATTTCAAATGAACACAATAATGAAATATCGACTTTCATTGCTCGAATCGATGAATCTGTATCGATGAATCCATCGTTCCGATTCTGAAATCATTTTCATTCACAATGATCTGATCGCAATTCGAAAATACTGTAAATATGATTCAGAGGATCAGAGGAATTCCATCCATTCAATCTGGAGTTCAGCACGTATTTTCTATTTTCGATATTCTTTTCATCAATCAGTAGTTTGATTATCTACAGTTTGAACAGTTTGAAAGGAATGGTCGACTTTTTCCCGCACGATAACACGACAGGTACCCTCACGAGGGGAGCGTATCGACTTTGATGTCAGTAATTCCTCCCTAAAAAAGAGGTCGTCATCGTTCAAAAGTCTGGTATGAACAGTGTTTGTCGTTTGTTCTATTAGAGAACATGTTCAGGGGAGATTGTTGCCCAGAGGCTATCAAAGACCCGTATTTTTCCATCGATATGAATTACTGATTCAAGTAGATCATCCAACATGAAGAAACGTAATTTCTAGGAAACCTATTTTCGAATGAACACTGAATAATGAAATGTCGACTTTCATTGCTCGAATCGATGAATCTGTATCGATGAATCCATCGTTCCGATTCTGGAATCATTGTCATTCACAATGATCTGATCGCAATTCGAACAATACTGTAAATATGATTCAGAGGATCAGAGGAATTCCATCCATTCAATCTGGAGTTCAGCACGTATTTTCTATTTTCGATATTTTTTTTTCATCAATTGGTAGTTTGATTATCTACAGTTTGAACAGTTTGAAAGGAATGGTCGACTTTTTCCCGCACGATAACACGACAGGTACCCTCACTGGGGGAGTGTATCGACTTTGATGTCAGTAATTCCTCCCTAAAAAAGAGGTCGTCATCGTTCAAAAGTCAGGTATAAACAGTGTTTGTCGTTTGTTCAATTAGAGAACATGTTCAGGGGAGATTGTTGCCCAGAGGCTATCAAAGACCCGTATTTTCCCATCGATATGAAAAACTGATTCAAGTAGATCATCTAACTTGAAGAAACGTAATTTCTAGGGAACCTTATTTCAAATGAACACTGAATAATGAAATGTCGACTTTCAGAGCTCGAATCGATGAATCTGTATCGATGAATCCATCATTCCGATTCTGAAATCATTTTCAATCACAATTTTCTGATGGCGGTTCAATGATATGCTGGACAACTATGTAAATATGATTCAGAGGAATTCCATCCATTCAATCTGGAGTTCAGCACGTATTTTCTATTCTCGATATTTTTTTCATCAATCAGTAGTTCGATTATCTACAGTTTGAACAGTTTGAAAGGAATGGTCGACTTTTTCCCGCACGATAACACGACAGGTACCCTCACGAGGGGAGTGTATCGACTTTGATGTCAGTAATTCCTCCCTAAAAAATAGGTCGTCATCGTTCAAAAGTCTGGTATGAACAGTGTTTGTCGTTTGTTCTATTAGAGAACATGTTCAGGGGAGATTGTTGCCCAGAGGCTATCAAAGACCCGTATTTTTCCATCGATATGAATTACTGATTCAAGTAGATCATCTAACATGAAGAAACGTAATTTCTAGGAAACCTTATTTCGAATGCACACTGAATAATGAAATGTCGACTTTCATTGCTCGAATCGATGAATCGGTATCGATGAATCCATCGTTCTGATTCTGAAATCATTTTCATTCACAATGATCTGATCGCAATTCGAAAATACTGTAAATATGATTCAGAGGATCAGAGGAATTCCATCCATTCAATCTGGAGTTCAGCACGTATTTTCTATTTACGATATTTTTTTTTTCATCAATTGGTAGTTCGATTATCTACAGTCTGAACAGGTTAAAAGGAATGGTCGACTTTTCCCCGCACGATAACACGACAGGTACCCTCACGAGGGGAGTGTATCGACTTTGATGTCAGTAATTCCTCCCTAAGAAAGAGGTCGTCATCGTTCAAAAGTCAGGTATAAACAGTGTTATTCGTTTGTTCTATTAGAGAACATGTTCAGGGGGGATTGTTGCCCAGAGGCTATCAAAGACCAGTATTTTCCCATCGATATGAAAAACTGATTCAAGTAGATCATCTTACTTGAAGAAACGTAATTTCTAGGAAACCTCATTTCGAATGAACACTGAATAATGAAATTTCGACTTTCATTGCTCGAATCGATGAATCTGTATCGATGAATCTATCGTTCCGATTCTGAAATCATTTTCAATCACAATTTTCTGATCGCAATTCAAAAATATGCTGAACAATTATGTAAATATGATTCAGAAGAATTCCATCCATTCAATCTGGAGTTCAGCACGTATTTTCTATCTCCGATATTCTTAGGCACCCTCACGGGGGGAGTGTATCGGCTTTGATGTCAGTAATTCCTCCTTAAAAAAGAGCTCGTCATCTTTCAAATGTCAGGTATAAACAGTGTTTGTCGTTTGTTCCATTAGAGAAAATGTTCAGGGGAGATTGTTGCCAGAGGCTATCAAAGACCCGTATTTTTTCATCGTTGTGAATTGCTGATTCAAGTAGATCATTCAATATAGCAGAACGATGTAATGTTCGTTTCAATTTGAGATGCATTTTTATACGAAATACGTGAGATACATCCTTTTCATCCCATGTGATTCAGGATTCGACCAAAGTCATAATAATTCCTATGTAAAAACTTTGGAACACGTCTTACCTGCTCTTCAATAAACACAGAATAATGAAATTCGGACCATCATTGCTCGAACCGGCGAATCGGTATCGATGAATTCGTACTTCAACTCTAGGTTCATTTTTTCTTCGTTCATTCGGATATTTGATATTAAATAAGCTGTGGTTAGGGTAAGGCTGTGAGGGAAGGCATGAGGACTTCCCGTGGGACAATAGGGCTTATGGCGAAACGCCCACTATAAAAAACGTTAACGCGCCGATGCAATACCTCATAGGTGGTGTGGAAATTTGCAAATTGAGATGAAGCTGGACTCCCTCTGGCGACCAGACAATGACTTTTGGGAGGGAGATGCTTCTAGCATAGATAACACAGATACCCACATTCTCAGCCAAATTTTGGCGTGCCAGCCCAGTTCTAACACATGCAATTGATTTTGTCTGCTAGAGTTCATTTCGACATGAATATCCTATTCCTCACGATGATAATATGCAATATAATCAGATTCTAATTCATATCGTCGATTACATTGGACGAAATATCATAATAGTCGTAATGGAAACTACCCCTAGCAGAAGGCAATTTCATTTCAGGGTGTAAGCACGGAGCTGGCACGAGATTCCTGGCAAACTACTCACTAACAAAAAAGAGCAAACCCCGTGTATTCATTATTATCGAGTTATTATACTCAAATTTGCAGGAGGTAGAGAGTACCAACGATACACTCAAAGACCTAGTTTCGCAATCTTCGAGATTCAATCATATCCATTGCTCGCCAGCTGCAACCGATTCACTTTTTTGCTGGTATTTTCGATTTTCGAGGGTGAACATGCTTCGTATGATGGATACCTACAGTTAGAGACGAATCTCAGCCTGCCAGCCCCGTGCTAACACGTCTGAACGGAATTGTACTCTAGAGATCTTTTTCGAAATGAATATCATATGTATTTCTCACAATAATGATGCATTAGGATCTATCAGTTCCTAATTAATGTGGTGAATTACATCAAATGAAATATTGAAAGAGTTTCCTATCAATACGCTATTTCCTCTCTCATTTATCATAATCTGAATTGTTGAATTATTTTTCTTATTCTCAAGAATATTGATGTCCCGACACACATGGACGTTAGGCCGACATAGAAAATTTCAGCTGCTATCTTTGTCATCTATCTTCAGACCAGTGCAGAGAAGTAGACAGATGACAGATACCAATAACCAAATAAAAATTTATTGTTTTTTGTTGATGTAAATCAACTTTTTGCGATTTCACCAATTTCAGCTTTTTATAATATGAGTAGAAGAAAAAAAGTCAGAGTATGTATATGTTGAAATTGTATTCAACATATAATTATGTCTTGCTCAAACTGGAGGTTAGGTGTTTGAAATAAATCATGCTCTTCCTTGTTTTAGATGGAATACAAAGAACTCGAAGGAAGAACATTCTTTGTAGAGGAGGACATGTCCACAGAGAATCCGGAAAAGTTGGATAAATCCAAACTTCAGCTTACAGATAAGAAGTTAAGTCCTGGATCAAATAGCTCCAAGTCAGTGAAAAAAGAAAGCAAAAAGGATGAAATCAAAAAGGAGGAAGAAAAGTACAAGGACGACCCTGACTCAGACTTAGAGGACCCAGTCATAAAAGATCTATTTTCTGGTCTAGAGGGTGCAGCTTTCCAAAGTCGAATGCCTTTTGATAAGCTGACATCAACAGAAGCTGCCTGCTTCCCAGATATTGCCAATGCTGCACTGCAAACAGTGAAAGTTTATCTGAACATTCGCAATCGAATCCTGCAAATGTGGCTGGAGAACCCCAAAGTGCAACTCATTCTAGAGCATGCCATTGAGACAATGGAAGTCCCTTTCAACAGTGATGTCCAGCTTCTGACCAGAGTCCACTCCTTTTTGGAAAGGAATGGGTTCATCAATTATGGGATTTTCAAGAGATTGAAGCCAATACCAACAAAAAAGTATGGAAAGGCTATTGTGATTGGGGCTGGTATAGCTGGCTTAGCAGCTGCACAGCAATTGCAACAGTTTGGTTTGGAGGTTATAGTACTAGAATCTAGAGATAGAGTTGGAGGACGAATTGCCACATTTCGAAAAGGTAATTACATGATTTCTCAAACTTGAAGTAGACACACAATATAGTAGGTATGATTCAACATGGTGCTATTGACTTCTTCCTCTGACATTTTGTATTTGTGACATCATCATCACTCCATTTTTCTTAGATTATGAGGAGCATTGTAACAACCATAAGCATAAGAAAAGAGCCATTGATTTGTCTGGATGTGCAACGAAGAAAGGTGGAATTTTGCCAACAATCAGCTTAGTTAGAATCCTCTAGGTGCAAACTAGGGTCTATTTGAAATTAGTTGAACATCATTCAATAATTCACCTAGGAAATGATATAATCTGATATTTTTTGAATCTATTAGTACTGCCATAGGCTGAACAGGACAACTCAATCTTGAACAAAGTTTTGAAATCCTTCCTTTACTTATGGGCTGAACTGACTGAACACACTAGGATTATTAACCAATTTTTAATATTCAAATAACAAATAGAACTGAGTTTCTTTGTTTCAACACACTCATGGATCGAAGAACTTTGCTACTAAACAAGAGACTCTGAGTGAATAATTTAGTTTAGTTTAGTTTAGTTTATTTATTGGCAAGGTATTACACTGAGGTGTTTTTACAGGTCAGATATAAAAAAAAAAGAGAGAAAAAAAATGTTACAGTTAGTACAAAATAATATATAACAAATGACAATAGTAGCGTAAGCTTGTTGGGCATGTTTCAAGAGATACGTTTTGACTTTGGTTTTGAAATTGTTAAAATTTAGGTTTTTTATCTCTATTGGAAGAGCATTAAAAAATTGTTTGCCATAGTAATCGGCGCCCCTTCTTGTGCGTTGTAACCTGTGGTAGCTGAGGACTAAATTATCTCTATTTCTAGTAGAGTATGAGTGAATATTTTATATATCTCACACTATCAACTTGAATCATATTTTTGGTGATATAGTCTTGGAGTCACACCAAGTCTATATCATCGCTTTTTATTTATTATACACTGTACTTAATTCCAAAATTAATTCAGCTGATAGAACGTTGGGTGATACAACACTTGTTCGGCCATTATACATTGCAGTAGTGCACCCAACGTATATTATAGAGTTATAATCGTAACAAAGAAGGGCAAGGACAAAAGGCAACTTAATTTTTATGACTCATCTACCTACCCCCTAGGATGATAATTTATTCTTCCACAGAATACATGTATGATCTTTTGTCTAAACTCAAAGTTCATCCAA
This sequence comes from Gastrophysa polygoni, assembly GCA_963576655.1. Classification (NCBI taxonomy): domain Eukaryota; kingdom Metazoa; phylum Arthropoda; class Insecta; order Coleoptera; family Chrysomelidae; genus Gastrophysa; species Gastrophysa polygoni. The sequence continues at coordinate 22,925,462 of OY755090.1, read as the reverse complement.
GATGAAAGATTCCTGAATATGTATTATGTTCATATGTATAAAATATCCTAAGCAACATGCAGTACGCTAAATAGAATTATAAAATTTCTCATACTGAGGTTCAATAGCCAAAATATGAGAAGTTTCATCATGTTTTGTATGTGTGTTTGAAATGAGTATGAATAGGTTTGTTAAAATGTTTGAATTTCAAAGTCTGTACTCATAATAAACAAATTCTTGGTGAAAAATAAGAAAAGAGTTCTCATGAACTTTTTTTCATCCGAAAAAAACGATGATTCATGTCAAGTTCATGAAAAGAATGTAAGTACAACAGTCACAGCCTTCATGAATCAGAGGAAATCAAAAATTCACCATACAACAAACTAAGACACAGTCTATTCAGGAATAGTTCTGATGGGTTTCGAGATAGGCTAAGAGATACGAAAACTAAGTAAAATCTCAACAGATTCCACAAGCTTTATTATGATGATTGTTTCGATGTATTTCGAAAAAGAACACCATAGTTATTATGACCGTCAAAATCTTAATCATTCAAGAATACACATACAAATGGTAACCAAAAAACTGATAGTGTTTCAGTTTTTGCCATGGTTATTTCTTCGACTACCATATTCATGAGAGTGGTGAAGTAGTGAATAAACTGTTCCATTTGTCTATTCTATCCGTCATTTTCATCATGATACTGAACACCTCCATCCTCGTGGCGCAGGCAACTACGTGGCCGATCTGGGCGCCATGGTGGTGACCGGCCTGGGGGGCAACCCAGTCACCACGCTCAGCAAGCAAATCGACATGGAGCTGCACCGCATCCGGCAGAAGTGCCCCTTGTACCAGTCGACTGGCGTCACCGTCGACAAGGACAAGGACGAGATGGTCGAGCGGGAGTTCAATCGGCTGCTCGAAGCCACCTCCTATCTGTCGCACCAGCTCGACTTCAACTACGCGGGCAACAAGCCCGTCAGTCTGGGCCAGGCGCTCGAATGGGTCATCAAGTTGCAGGTGAGTGGAAATTGCCGGATATTCTGGATGTCCATTGGAAATCCTAATATTATCATAAGGATACGCCATGGACGACCAGTAAATGTTTTTAGGACACCAACATGGACGTCCTTGAGATATCTTTCATGGACGTCAGAAAATAAAAGAAACTGGTATCATGGAAAATTGAACCTGCGACCTTCCGTTAATCAGCCTGGTGCTTTTACCACTTAGACTAACTCAATTGTTGTAGATTTATATCCTAACCAGTATTTGGGGTGCTTCATTTTAGTAGCAACTGCAGTTTGGTAGTTTTCGCGGTGTATTGAATTACAGATGTGCGACATCTACAATTTGCAGGTGAAACCTGACCAGCTGTAGGTGCGCGCCTTCTATAATTCATGGGTGAAACTTGACTAGCTCCATGGAAATTTCAAGTCCCGAGTTTACAGGTTCATGAATAGGTGCCAACAATTTCGTTGGATTCAACCAACCCATGGAACCTACTCACTTTGCCTTTCGGTACTAATACCCGAGTGATTTGAATCGATTTTGAGAAAGTCCACAAGCCGTCCTGATGAGTGGGAAACAGCGAAACAATTGTAGACGCATGGTGGCTTTCTCAGAATCAAATCAAAATCAGTCACCTTGTTTCTTAGTTTTTGTAGTTTTCATAAACAAAATTCATATTATATGACAAAAATATATGATATGGAAGAACCCTGAAAATTATTCTGCCAAAATTCATGTGACATCCACACATAAATCTCCATTAACTCTCTCGCCCGATAGAAAATCCTAAAGCATGGTCGTTGTCGCAGGAGAAGCACGTGAAAGAGAAGCAAATCCAACACCTCAAGGCGGTGATAGCGATGCAGGAGAAGCTGAAGGCTTGCCACGCGGGCCTGGTGGAGGTGAAGGAGAAGATGCGCGAGGTGCACGCTTCAGTGACGGAGATGGCGCGCCTCGAGCGGCGCAACATCGAGGACGAGTTCGCCTTCAGGAGCGGCACCAAGGATCTACGCGACCTCGGCAAGGAGTGGGACCAGCTGCAGGAGCGGGCCAAGGAGATCGAGCGCAAGCTCGAGGAGTTGGAGAACTCCAAGCCGAGGTATATTCATTTTTCTAGATTTTTTTTAGAATTTTTCCTCCTCGTTTCTAGAAATGAATATATAAATTTTCTCACAGTATACCATGTGTTTGTGAAAAATACTGTGATGTCTTGCAAGTTGAAATTGTGTTTGCCAATATCAACTACATGCTAAGAAGGCAAACGACCGGTTTCGATCAGAGTGGTCTTTATCCTGTCTTCTAATTCTCAACAGAAGACTGAAATAGGATATCAAACTGATATCATTGAATTATAATATGATTTCACTACTAAGCTACTTGAATTATTTTAAAATATCGAACCGTGATATTCAATGGTTTGTGTAATGAACTATAACAAAGCTGTTTTCGATTCTTTGACAATGAACTCATTGAACAGAACCAAAGAATATTAGGAAATCTTTGTTTCTTAACCAGAATCAAGCACAATACTATACAGATGAAAGTAGCAAACCTTTATCAGTGAGGATGAAAGAACATAGAAAAAAATTATGGAAAAGATATATCGACAAGTCAGCTGAACACATCCACAATCAATTTTGACCGATTGGAGTGATATTAGGATCATAGGAATAGAAAAAAGAAAACCAAAGGATCTGCTCGCATTCTTCTGAACTAAGACAATAATATTGCTTCTTGTTCAGTTGATATAGATAGAACTCGGCATTCACTTCTTTTGCAGCAGATTCGTTCTCGAAACGTCCACTGAGTAGAAATTTTGATATTTATTAAAAATATATTTGTCTTATAATCGGAATCTCTTACCAACGCTTCTTTCTTTTTGGAATTCAATGCAGTAATCGGCTGGTGATGGAAAGTAACGCTTTTTTCCCTTTCATCACCATTTCTCATTTTGTAGTTAGAATGATGTTCATTTAAAAAGTGCCTGTTCTATCCAACATTACATAAACAATCATTTATTTCAATGTCACTTCCTTGATCTCTCAGTGAAATGCATACCTTGTTTCGTTTTCATTGGGCCACCCTGTATACATTACATAGAAGCTTATTGAACTAGTTTGAAATTGTACAAGTTGAAATAGGTGAATAGGAAGTATATCAGGAAACCTTCCTATTTCCTTTCTTCCTACGTATTTCCTTCCTTCCTTCCTCTCTTCCTTAATTCCTTCCGAAATTAGTCTATTCTACTGATATTTTGACTATTAACTTCAACGTTTCAGTGACGTGTACCTCTCGTCGCAAGACAGACAGATTTTGGATTGGCATTTCGCCAATTTGGAGTTTGCTAATGCGACGCCGCTGTCGACTTTGTCGCTGAAACATTGGGACCAGGACGACGATTTCGAGTTTACCGGGAACCATTTAACAGGTTAGTCTCCTACAATGATAGTGCTAAGAAATAAATATGAAGAATGGCCGAAAAGTTGAAAGACTGAATAAAAATCGACGTTTTGTCGATCTGAATGAAAACACCAAGGCGTCAACATTGTTCCTTTCATGGAATAATTATTGCCAAAACGATGAATTTCATAATTGGAGCTCGAATATCAAAGTGATTCATGTCAACTATGAAATTAATCTTGCATTTTGAGCTCAATTTGTATTATATCCTTGTTGCAGTTTGTACTCAAATTTTACAAATAATGCGCAACTGATACATCTGGGTTTGACTAACAGATTTACCTTGCAGTTTGAGCTTGGTTGACAGATGAATTTGAATACCCCAATATCGAAATGAATCTTGAAATTTGAGCTGATTGATAGACATATTTCGCAATTGTAGCCTAATTGACAGATAAATCTTGTTTGATCAATTTATTTTGCAGTTGAAGGTATATTTGAAAAAACTTGCAATTTGAGCTTGATTGACTGAATAATTTGATCCTACCTCCATTTCAAGATCAATCGAGGCCTGTTCCACAAATTAGTCTTGCATTCTGAACTTGACTGAAATGGCGAAGGACCAACTATAATGTTCGAGGAATATCGTGTTAGCCAGCGGTGGAATGGGAAGGGAAGGAGATTTTTGAATCATTGAAAGTTTGGCAGTAGCAAAAATCAGAAAAGACTTCACTAGGCACAACTTTGCCGTTCTATTGATGAGCGATGCTTGGTTACGCGAAGTTTCGTTACGAGCCTGTCAATGTATGAATTGACAGCCTGATATCGTCTAGTTTGTCTACTTGGAATCGCTCGTGGTGGCATGATAGACAAGATTGCCATTAAGCACCGACCGTGAAAATATCGCACCTTTCTACGATGTTATGGACTGGTCAATGTAAATAATGAGAGTGAACAGTGAAGTACCTCCAAGTTTTGCCAAATTGAGAAACCACAAGTGCTGAACTTGATTCTAATTTCAGAATAGTCACTTCATGTGCTGGTAAATGAGGTCTCATCTGATACAATGACTATCGATACTGGTGTGCCAAAAGGATCCATCTTGTCACCAACTTTGTTCTTGCTCCACATTAACGATTTCCAGCTCAGTCCATAGCTTCGCGAATGATAGTACAATCCATACTGCTTTCTCCTCTATAGCCCTCATACCATCCAATGAGGCTAGAAGTGGAAGATGGAGACAGGCCAATGCTTCAAATATTGACCTTACAAGAATTCTGAAATGGGGATCTGGAAATGCAGGGGAGTTCAGTGCAACGAAAACTCGAGATTGTATCATCACCAGGAAGGCAGATCACACAATGCCCAATGTGTTGATGTCAGGTACCACTGTTCCCATGAAGTTGTCAATATCCATGCTTGGTATCAACACCAACAACTACAATCTTTCATGTTCCGTTTTTGATCATTGGTGGAATGAAAGTCACTTTATTGTCTGGTGTTATATTGAGAGTGCGTCAATTTCCCGAACAAGATGGCGCTCCACCGGATTTTACCGAATACATAATAAAACCTGCAAAAGTTTGTACTGCTTCACTGGCAACGATTGTAAGCATTGTTGCATAACTTTGAATGGGGTGTACTTGATAGTATCAGCCTTATTGGCCGGTTGTGTAATTTCAGCAGTTGAGATTATTTCTTTGATATCCAACGTATTACATAAGTTCGTTGAAGAATAAATCAAGAGTGGGAGAATCATCGTGTTGAAAGTAGCCATTTTAGACCGACCACATTGAAAGGTGAGAAGAGCATTTCGATAAGTAATTAACATTGTAGCTCATTTTGGATATTACGTGATTGGCATTATCTTTGGAAAATAACCGTCTGTCAATATGTAACACTCTGTTTATTTTGGGATGAAATAAACGCTAAAATAAATAATGACTCCCAAATACTTCATTTCGTTTTCTTCACCTAATTTTTGAACTTTGCGAAAGTTTTATCGTTGACTATTATCATACGTTTGCTTTTCCTAGCATTTATTTCGAGAAAGGTATACAGGGTTCTCACGGTACCTGCTTGTTAGAAGTTTTCATGATTAGAAAAATCTTAAATTCTGTTTTTCCCAGGGTTATTTTATAGCTATACATATATTTCAAATTTTTTTGATTCCTGCGAAAACTTCATGAAATCCATAATAAATTCCGACTTTAAACTCGGAATATTATTAATTATCATTATTATTCCTTAGGATTTCGATCAACAACGCATTGTAAACACGGTTCAATAATTATTTTCCGGTTTTAATCCAACTGGCGCTCATGTAGAACAATTATTATTGTATTTTTACATTTTGTTTGATATTTCTTGCAACTATATTCCATTTGTTTATATTTTTTACGTTATTACGTTCTAAATTTTGTTATGTTCCTGTATGTGATTGCAAAGAGAATTAATAGCTTTTCCAAAGTGAATATTTCACTACTGTGATAAGAATGAATGAATTATGTGAAACCAATTTCAGGATTATTTCTTGAAGAATCTACCCACACCTGGAAAGAGATATATTCCATATTTCATTGACACAATGTATTATCAGATTTCAAAGGGAAAAGCGGCCCTTGACCCTAAACCGTATCGATTTCACCTTATACACGATCACCGCTCGATTCGACCCTTTCTTTCCCTTCTTCTCGGTAGATTCCGCCTTCTCCGGATCAAAGCCGGATGATAATGCTGGTGCAGATATCCGACACCGGATTCCGGCAATTTGGAGCCGTACTAACAATGATTCCGAGCTGAATGGTGATCGGCCCTTTGTGTTGCCGACGGTCTAGTGCCTATAAAGATATCCCACAGGGCAGTATTATATGCGAAATTATTTTGGTGTTTTCTTGAATAATTCAAAAACTCATTAACTGATTTTGACTTTCTGACTGAGGGTGAGGGATATCACTGAAAATGAAACGTCGATAAACAACGGATTGTACGAATTTTCATTATCGTTACTCATATCCTTAGTTGCCGCAGCAACACTGTAGCCTCCTTAAGCCTTAAGGGATTTCGTCTCATTCATTTGAAGAAAATGAAGTTGATGATGGTTGCTCATTTTGTTGATATTCTCCACTCTCGCAACTTTTCTCCCATTCAACCAAGTCTGTATTTCTCCTGTATTGGCTTGCAGGTGGTTCATTATTTTTGTACTTTGAAATTTCCTTCTGAATTCAATGGCAACGGATATATTGGACCTAGCGCTACTAATTGGCCGCCATGTAGGATGTGTGGTCATCATTCTTCGGAAATATACTAAATCGACAGGAAAAATAGGAAGTGAATCCGGCAATGATATTGAAGGTCATAAGGAAAACCCCAACCAAGGTGATATAAAAATGCAATATAAATGCGTTTTATTTTTGATCGAGAATTTTTCATCCACTTATACTGAGTGAAACATCTTTACAATTTTCCTATAGAAACACATACGCTTTGCTATTGACAAATCTGTAGGTTTGGACTCAATACCAGAACGCGATTATTTCAAAAGTACAAGTTACTACAGTTTCCAGATCTTCGGGATTTTTTTCTCCTCGTTTCTAAAAATAAAAATAGATATTTAACGTTCAGATACCTAAAAGACAAATTCTTAATTCATCAGTGACACCCTGTTTTCCAAATTTGGAAGACGAATATATTCAACAGATATCTACTCATTCTTGAGGTGTTTCTTTCGGGAACGAATTTGCTTCCGTTTTCAACACAGTGAGAAATGTTTTCCTTCGAAAACGGTGGGCTACTTCATCTTTTTTTCGTAGAAAAAAAATTGAAATTATCTGTCTTCTTTGAAGTTGCTACAAATATTTGACAGAATATATAATAGAAGAAACTTTTATATATACATATATATCACAAGACAATTATATTTAGGAAGTAGTAACACCCAGTATGTCATATAGAATATTAATTTCGATTATTATAAACGCAGTAGTTATATATAGATATTGAATAAATATAAAACGGAAATATCAAATTGAGTTGCCACTATTTGCTATACCAAGTATACGATACTTTGAAATTATGTGTAAATATATCCTTGTGTGTTTACTGAGTTCTCTTGGTTATTGTAAGTGGTTTCAATACTTTTTGGGTACAGTATTACAGCTACTGTTTGAAGCATCTTTTGATATAACAGTCATCATATTATATATAACTCAGTTTCTAAATATAAACTTCAGATGGCGTTCAATAAATTAAATCGTTAATGTCGTCAGGTCATGATGTCAAATGAATTCACGTGAATGGTCAAGATTGATATTGAAAAAAAATCCCGATCAGTTGTGAAATTTGGGTTTTCAGATTCGGCTAGTGCGCAAGATCAAATAGCTTGTTCCATACCGAGTCTTTGCAATGATGTTACTATCAACCCCCGAATCCAGAAACCGTATCAGAGTACTGCTAGCCCACCACAGCAAACACCTCAATTTCCTCAATCTTACATAGTCACGGTGAGGTTATCTTGGTTCATCGACATTTTTGCTTATCCTCCTTTTTCCAGGAATACGCCCTCAAATTTATTAAATACCTTTGAGTAACACCCTGTGTATGCAGTGTTCTCTTACATGGTGTGAAAAATACGCTTCTTATCATTGAGATCTCGTAAACTGTTGTATATACTGATATTCTGCTAATTCTGTCGAAATGTTTCAAATGGTTCTAGAGATTTTCGCAAAAAACTTCATTTCGCTTATTTTTTCCTGGCCCTATTTGGAGAAATAATTCTAAATAAATGATACATACTCTTGTCACTTGCCTGACCGAATTTGTTTCAGCATGTATGACTTTTATAATCGAATACAAGTAAGAAGTTATTATTATTTTCGAACACGCATTGAATCCTAGAAATCAAATGAATATGTTCATAAACCTCAACTAAATTCTTTGTAATCCGGTAATATCTAAGTATACCCTTTTTTTGGTCGCATCTAGACATTCCATATAATATAGAATACTTATTATGAACTTTGAGTTGGATTGAATACAATTCAGCTTTGTTGTCTTTTGTAGTCATAAAATATTGAAAAACATATCTCAGATACAAATTTGAGTCTATATAATTCACACTTCCGAGACAAAATTGAAAAACACAACCTTCTGAAATCGCTCGATATTTTCAAAGTGGTTAGAAATGACTATATTCTCTGTCTCGACAAAAAAAATCAGGGCCAAGAAATTGTGATTTGAAGATAGCGAATCTTCTAAATCGCCTCTGATGCACAGTTATCGTCGTTGCGGATCTAACTCTAATTCATCCAACAACCACACTAGTACTAGTAGTGACTGAATCGAATCTCTATTTCTTGTCTAAAAGCCTACTCAACCATGCCCTGCGGGCTACATCCAGTGTAGAAATATCAAATGCGGAGTGAGTTCGAATCCGGTACTGGTGACAGATCAATCGGGTGATGGAAAAAGACTGGCTTTCCCTTGGCACGTATTCATTCAAGATGGTACCAGAGCGAACGATAACCGTAAAGGATATGCTGGCGGTGGAGTAATGATATCGCCCAGATACGTAGTAACTGCTGCACATAAAGTACTCAACCTGTAAGTATTTTCTGAAGGATGGTCCAACGATGATCGCTGATGGGAATCTTTTCTGTTCGATTCTAGGATTTAGCTCTATACATTTATTTATACAAGACTTCACTAGAGATCTTCAAGATAAAGTCGAATGGCACCAGACACTCGTCATTGGTCTGAAAATGTCTTTTGAATCGACTGGATGCCTTCGTCTTTAGTTTCATCTGAAGGATTGACCCTCATGCAAAGTCTTAACTCAAGAAAAGCAGAAACTCTCGATGGTCACATTGAACCGCATTGATGATTTGATTTTTTATCTTGTGAAGTGCTTTCGACCTTAAGAATAAAAATAACGTTAATCTGTTGATTGAATAAATTATCAGAGTTTAACGAGTTTTTTCGTGTTGGAATCTGAATATCATGTGAAACCATCGGAAATGCCGGAGGAATTGATTTTTGATCTTGCAAATGCAACTAACATGTGTGTTCAACACTTAATACATAATATCGCCACTGACTCTGAATTGCCAAGATCGTTCACAAAGGAATATGGCACAACCAATACTATCTCACTCTTCCACTTCTTCCTCTGATATATGCCAGATGTCAAACACTGCATATCATCCATGCAAGAATATAATATACGATTTTATAGTTGTGGCTATTTCAGAAGATTCTCTGCAAGAACCCCTCTTTGGAGAGAGCAGTAAGTGAATTGAGTCAGTGATAACGGTAACGGTAATGAAGTTCGGCCTCGAACACTTCTAAGATCAGAAATATACTACTAACCGGTGTCGAAAATTCAAATCTCTCGACTCGGAACAACTCATGATGATAATCTTAAGGACAATGGATTTAGATCCCAACGAGGAAAAATCAGATTGATGCCTGTTTTGGACAAATTCCAACATGGAGTGAACTCAGTGAACTTATTGGACAAAACACTAACCATTATCGCGAACATGCTCAGCTGAAACTAACAAAACTAACATTTATAATTGTTGATGATCAAAAAGTTGCCACCCTCTGAAGTATCGACCAAGTTACATCGGACAGATACACTTGAAACCCTCAGATAAAAAACGACAGTCGATACTGTTATCGATATCCTTTGACGTTCAATAAATTTTCAGGACACAGGGAGCCATCAATGTTCTGATGGGGGTGTACAGTGTGAATGACAACCAGGGTGTGCAAACTCGAGTCGTATCGTCTGTTCAGTACCACAGTGGATATGACAGAAATACCTTGAAGAATGACATCGCCATTCTGCAGTTGCAACAATCTATAAATTTGGACAATTCAGCCGGTTTGTTGTGTTTGCCGACCGGTGGGAGAAATTATCAGGGGACAGGGGGGTAAATATTGAATTATGAATATGAACCCAGTACAATATTCATCCTTTCGTGATACCCTACTAGTCCACAATCTAACATTTGTACATATAATGATGAGTTTCCTCTTAATTTCGACAATCTAACCCAACCTTATTGAGTTCCAGTACTGAAAATAATATCGATACTATTGAAAACTGGATTCGAGGGAGATGATTCAGGAAAATAAGCTGTTCACCTGAATGTGAGGATAAGAAATCCTGATAATATCCTTAAAATACTTCTTGTTTTACTAAATCAAACTATGAGTTGAACACCGGATTATTTTGAATATTCAAGAAGAATATTTGTTCGGTGGCAACAACGGAAGATGATGATTTTTACCTGAAATCAGTGATTTTCAACGATACTGGAATTTTGCATTGGCGATTTTTCGGGAAAAAATGGGATATTGAAAAAATATTGTTCAACAGTGCATTATCCCGAATTGTCCATATATCTGCTTTCTCTGAAGCCACTTTTTTTCCGCAGAAGTGACGGTAATTGTTGGGTAGCCGGATTCGGTCAGACAGGTTTTTCTGTGGTCGATGCACCTCATTTGCTGAGGCAAATCAAGGTGCCCATTGTGACCAACCAAATGTGCCAGGCGTCTTTTCAAGGATTATCGGTGGATACGAGCTTTTATTTGGACTTCCCGGGTGAAATTTGTGCTGGAGGTGAAGCTGGTATAGATGCTTGTACGGTGAGTACAGGAAAATCTTCAAATATCACATATTATCGATGATGATAATGATAATCATCTTATCTTTCCTACTTTGATCGGTGTGAACAGTTTAAACAACTGCATGCGTACAATTGTCAAGCTCAAATGATTTTGGCGACTGTCTTTGAATTTTGCTTGTCATCTTTCAAGATTTTGGTGGAAAGTCACAACGAACTAACCCCAACTATGGGTCGACGTTGGTTTTTTCATTTATACCTTGACCATAATTCTTGATGAGATGAAATCTCACTGGAATAGAGTGCCAGGATAAAGACAAGCAAGAAGGCTAGTGAGTCTATCGCCAAGGAAAGCTGAACAGCTTCTAGAGTTGAACAAAAAAAACTTGAAATTGATATACCTGAGATACCGTCTCAAAAAAAAATGCCGTTATTGCGACAATTCCGCTGAAACTGCAGGATATGCCAATGTCCAGCACTTCTCTGCAAGAGACTCGAGTTCCTGGAAGGGGCCTTCTTGGAGCCCTCCGACATTAGGAACTTAGCTCTCAGGAAGCTGATGAACTTTGCTGGGAATTGGCCTCGAATATAGACTTGAAGTCATGCACTAAAGATCTAATTGGTCGAAGTGCTGCTTGTGAGGCTGCTTAGCCTTCACGACCCTGCTACAATCTCATTGGATAGTAAATTGCATCTGAAAAAAAATTGCATATGCGGAAAAAGGCCAGTTGCAGGCTCTCAGAAAGTGATGACTGATGCAAAGATATAACAATTTATAGAGCATATTCCACAAGAATATCCAACTTTCGTGTATTTTTTCTAGCAAGATGGCGGTTCCGGTCTCGTTTGCAGAGATAGTGCCACGTCTCCTTTCAGTCTCGTGGGTTTAGTGAATTGGGGCAAGAATTGTGGTCGAGCAGGGGTGTACGGTGTTTACGTTAACGTACCGAATTACGTGAATTGGATCAATGGCATCTTGACCTGTTATGCTCAGGGCAGCAGCAACTGTAATTCTTTTAATGCTTATAGATTTTACTGAACATTGTTCGAATAAAGTATACAAAGTTATCTGGTTTTTTTGTTTCGATTGAAGTAATCGAAGAACAGGACTGAAAAGATCTTTTACTATCAGCAAGAGTAAAGTAGAACACACTAGTGTGGGTATATTTGAAAACGGTCGCCTGGTACTTATATTTTAAATTGATTTTGCATCCTAACCTTGAGGAAATGATCAAATCTACTAGTTATTTTATCTTCACCTCTTCACTATCTAGTAGAAAATATATAATATTATATTTTTGGAGTGCGTATCAGCATACATGATGAGACTGCACGTGGGATCGTTTTCATATGTATTTTTAATCCTCACTGAGTGGGACATGGAGACAATGATTTTGAGATAGTAGATTCGCGTTCCCACTGTACCGGAACATGAGGAAATGGTTTTTAAATGAAACCTGCAATATTCCTTCCATGGAGCCCGAATTGAGACATTAAAACTAATAGCCGTGTGTTCAGCTGTCCCACCATTTGAGTTCTAATTAAGTATTTGGATAGCTGACAATTTGTATGAAATTACGGTTATTAAATGTCTTATCCCCTAATGAGGACTATATCTTTTCGATCTGAGGACGGAAAGAGCATTTCCTTTCGTTTTGTCATCATGAAATATTACAAAATGCTGAAGTTATCAAGCGACACTTGGTATTGTCTTTCCGACAGAATTTTTGATCTGTGAATTCACACAGGAGTATCCTGAGCAATTTCCGACAGATTATGATGCAAAAGAATAAAACATACAAATGAACTCTGAATAGTTTTATAATTGTGGAAATAGCACACTATGTTACAAACAAATGTGATGAGCAGTAGAAAATGTTACATCAAAATATTCGATCACATTCTTTCGACATGAACCCTATCAAATCTTGTATCGTTGAGCTCGAAATAAAAAATCAGATCCGAATATGTAATGATACATAGCGGTGTCCATTTGAAAAAACTGTCAACTCCGCTCTTACTCGAATACGTATATTCTCTATTAAAAGTACGTTGTCACTGAAACAAGTCATCAAGAACCAACTAGAAGGGGTGAAAAAAGTTTAAATTATGACGTTTATGAGTTGAACCTGATTTTTTGATGTGAAAATTCATGAAAGCAACAAAATTTACGTTTGGCCTTTTGTTAATGATAAATGATGAGTTGATGTTGAATAATATATATTCTTACTATATACAAAATAATAGTCATTCACGGGTATATGAGCGAAAATCATCCAGAATTCGCACTACCTAGTTTTCCTTGGATCCAGGAATAGTAATATGGCACACTGACGTACACCCCGTACACTCCAGGCTGACCGCAATTTTTCCCCCAAATAACTAGTCCAGCCACGCTGTAAGTACCAGACGATGTTGGGCAAACTAATGGAGATCCTCCATCTTGCTGCAAACATACCAATCATCGATATTTTTATGGTTTGTTGTTGATAGGAACTTACTGTGCAAGCGTCCATCATACTGACTCCTCCGGCACAAATCTCCCCTGCTTGATCCAGATAAACGTCGACGTTGTTGGCTAAGAGGTTGGATTGACTGAATGAGGTTCTGCAGGTGTTGTAGTCGGTTATGGAGACGAAGACTTGTTTCTGAGGATTCGTGGGAGCGTCAAAGACTGTGAAGGCAGTTTGACCCCATCCCGACACAGCACATCTGGAAAACAATTTTTTTAGAGGAATGACACAGTTCGGTTGGGCTTGTTGAGTACAAATATGAATCTTTCGAATTTGAAAACCCGGAAGACTGTCGAATGAATGGAAATAACGCAGTACGACCTACTATCCTGGAAAAAAGTGAAGATGACATTCCTTTTATTAATTGCGCAAAAAGTTTTCCCATTATTGATAATCAGATCAGATTCAAGAACCATTTCACAAAAAGTGCAATTAGCTCATTCAACTCTTGAATTAATTCATGTCTAAAGAGATTGGTTGGTAGGTACGAAAGAGATATGGTTTGTGATCGATCACTGCGATAACGTCTATGGCCCTTATCTGGATAATATTGATAAAAATCGTGTATGAATCACCTGTTTACGTTTAATGTATGGCATTCGTCGGGGTTTCTCATAAACTTGAGATATGTAAATGGCTTAAAAATTCTAATCCTTATGCATATTAACATGCCATGTTCATTTTTGAAAATCATTAAATACCAATCACTCCTTTACCTACATGGTATATTGAAATATCGTACAAACGTTCATAATCTGAATTTTCGACGAACATTACCAACTCATCGAAAAGAAGTTTTCAAGAGATCTTTTCCTTACAAAATAGCTGTTGACCTTGATCATTTTTATGAAGCAAAGTTTCTTTGATGTCATCGTTACTCCAAATGCTTTCAAAGTGAAATGAAATCATCAACGCCAAACCATATTTTCCACTTCTTCACTCTCTTATCTGTTCTTCATATTCCTATCTCTTCCCAACAAACTCAGTCGCAGTCTGTGCAGAAATAGTTTTGAAAACGGCTGAAGAAATAAAAACTCCGGTGAATATCCCACCGTATCCCACGAGAAATTGAAAAAGAAAACCATGATAATCGCAGTGGTCGAAATCTGGAATATTCAACAATACACATGCTAGTGGGAACCAAAAAATCTAAAATGTTTTATTTTTCGACTTGGTGTATTTTCACGACCACAAATGGTCATTTCAGTTTTTCATTGCAGCGGCAAAGGAAATATCTTTGAGCATAGCAGAAGTGGAAAATTGGCTTCGAGTGGCTGCTACTTTCCTAGGGAGGTGAAATATCAGTGAAAAACCGTACCGATCCACATATAATGAATTCACTCACGTTTGACCCACGTAAGAGGTGCCCATGGCGGCGACGCAAATGGTGTTGATGTTTGCGTATATCCCCAGCACGATCGGTTGGGACAAAGTCAGAACTGCAATGTCGTTCTTGAGGGTGCTAGCGTCGAAGGATTCGTGCACGTCTATCCTGGCCACCGTACTGCTTTGAGTGTTCACTAGGTTGCTGGGGTTCCACACCCCCATGATGACTGTCACTGCAGATGGATTGGCGCTGGAATTTTCAATCAATACTGTCTCTAGGTTGATTGGAGATTATATATTTGTGGAGAGGACAGATTTATGATCAGTCACTGCGCTTGGAATTAAACTTCTTCAGATTGCTATTTCAGAATTCATGGAAGATCATCATTCAAAGCATCGACCTGTCTTCGTCTTGCACTTCTGGCCTCATTGGATACTATGGGAGCTCTAGAGGAAAAGGCGGAATGAAGTGAAGTCTAAGTTCGAAATGAATAACTTTACGACAATGAACATTAATGGAGTAGAGCTACCCAGGAATAGCTCTGCTAGAAATCTGGGGGTGATTTTTGATGACAATCTCAACTTTGAGGAGCATGTTATGAAGAAAATTTGCTTGATCTTTCTGAAACTGAAATCTTTGTAAGAGTTTAAGTTCATATTATCCGAAAAAAATAGATACAAGGTAATAGAATCACTTTTATTCCCACATATAGATTACTGTTTGCAAGTTTACTATAGCTATTTGTCCAAGGAGTATAGAGGTGAACTGCAATTAGCCCAAAACTCCTGTATTAGGTTTGTGTACTGTATAAGAAAATACGATCACGTAACATATATTCATAATCAAAACTCACATCTTGAAATTGACTTTAGATACATATTGTTGTTCTTAACTTAACTTAACTTAATAATACCTAGACAAGACCTTCATAATTTGAATCTAAGGACTTCAAAACGATTCAACATTCCACAACATGCAACTAAGAAATTCGAAAACTGTTTTGAATACACATCTGCAAAGTTCTTAAAGACAAACATATATTTTCAAATGAACCAAGGCAAATCTTTATCCACTTGTGATACTCAAGAAATATGTAGCTACATTGCAGACAAATGATAAGTAATCCAATCACATTGGTATAGGTCTTTTTTTGTCATATATATGTAATTATATATTTTTATACAGATTATCTAAAGTTAAAGTTCTGGTGGCATGGAAGAACGTTAATACGAATGTCACCATTTGCGAAATAGACGATACAATATCGATACTTATATGAACGCAATAAATATTTTTTCTATTCTATTCTAAGTGTACTATCATCCGCAAAGCTATGTACTGGACAAAAAATCGTTAGTGTGGAGCAAAAACAAAGTTGATCCTTGTGGAACAGTATTGAATGAGACCCCATCTACCACCACTGAAAAATATTTAAGTAAACTGCGATATCCAAATTTCTGCACTAGATTCAACATTGAATATTTTCGCTCCATTTCACATTTCAGGACGAAATTCTTGCTATTTTACGGAAGATGAATTTCGTACAATACACGATAATTCCGACATGGATAGTATGGAGAGAGAACCATCATTTCTCAAAGATGGTTGTCGTTTATAAACTCATGAAGAATTTGATGGTTTTATGGGACATGACGTGCGGAATTCATGGTAGTAACTTGAATCTTTTGTCACTATGAGGATTTTAGTTTCATGTGATTAGAATATATGGAGACACGTGATACTGATTCATTGAAATCAACTCTTGAAATTATGATCTATTGTGAACAATAATTCACGTCATGTGACGGCAGAATTTATAAAAGAAATTGATTCATTACCATGGTTCTTTGCTAAGTATATGGTTATGATTCGAGTTACGTTGATTCAATCCAGTCATAGAATTCATAAAGAACAACTATATTTTTGGAATGAATTTGAGAGAAATATCAAATTTTCAATACCCATTTCGTCATCTATAGAAAAAGCCATTGACATTAAGTCATACTTATAGATAACAGGCATAAAGAGCTCAGTTGACCATCTCAAAAAAAATGTTATAGGCATCCAATGTGAATTTTCATAAGATTTTCTTGAATTTCATATATATGTATATTGCTGTTATTATATCTTACAGTGATATATTTTATGGTAACGTCTACGATTTCTTTTTTTTTATCTGTGGACAACACGAAAGGGAAACCTATAATGTTCGAAGAACATCGTGTTAGCCAGCGGTGGAATTTTGGGAGAGTAGGAAGGTGTTGGAATTTTTCTCGAAAGTTTGGAGGTTGTGAGCATCAGGAAAGACTTCACTAGGCAAAGAATTCCACATCTTTGCCGTTCTATTGATGAATGATGCTTGGTATAGCGATGTTCGACAGGTCTCGAGCCTGACAGTGTAGGGGTGACCACCCTGAGCTCGTCTGGTTTGTCTACTAGGAATCGCGCGTGGTGGCATAATAGATGATATTTCCGTTGAGCACCGACCATGAAAGTACCTATAAAAAAGGCATAGATCGCCGACCTTTCTACGATGATCTAGAGAGGTCAATGATTTGGTGAGTGTTGAGTTATGCAGGTATGAAACTAGTCGATACGAACCGTGTAACTAGCGCCCTCTATGAGAGTCAGTTACAAAAACCAGTTCTTGCGATTCGTCAACGGACAGAAATTTCATTACAATGTTGTCAGAAGTTTCGACATTATCGTGAAAAATGAGAATAAAATTGTTTTTTTATTGAGACCATGTATCTTGAATGCGGATGCCGTTGGGAAAATTTTTCACTGAGCAAATCCAACTTATTTCGCAGTGTTCTGTGTATCCTAGCAACGGAGAAACTTTTTTTTTTGGAACGATTTTATCAGAAACCTATATGAAAAACCTCGACTTTCGAGCTACTCACGCGTTCCTGTAGACTTTGTGGGCGGCGGTGAGCACGTGAAAGGAGTCGATGAGCACGCCACTGCCCGCGTACGCGTTCGTCGTGTTGCGCAAGTAGGCCTGCCACGGGTAGGCGCCGAAGCTGGAGGGGCCGGAGGCAGTGGCGTTCGGCGTGAGGAAGCGCTGCCCGCACTGGGTCGTCGCGCCGTAGCAGGCGAACGTTCCGGAGGAGCATACCTGGGAGGGCTGAGAGGAGAAAAATACCGAAATTGAAAAAAAATTCGAAAAATAATAGTTTATTTTTATTTTTTGCTTACATTGCGAGATGCAACTCGGAATTCTACTATATTTCCGGTTACTGAATTCCATGAAATATCTCGAAAATTTTAAGTGATAATACCACCAATATATACCATCTAAAAAATATACAATCCAAAAATAATAATTGATTTTTATTTTTCGCTTAAATTCCGAGAAAAATGATATTTGTTTGGTTGAACTGTACTTTTCAGGAAACAATTATGTTTTTTTTCCGTTTTCCCAGGTGAATATCAATGAGTTCATGAAGAGGCCCCTGTATTAGTATGAAAGTGTCATGTGAATATCCAGTATACTGTGTAATTCACCAAGAGAAACGGCAATATGGCAGAAAAAAGGCGCGTCAAAGTTGAAATAGTGCGCTTTCAGAAAAAAACGCACTCAGGAGCGAGATAACTCCGTTATCGTGAAAATTATTTTTTTTTTTTGATCGAAGTATAATTTTTTACAGGTCCGAGTTAGTGGATGCGAATTTTGTCAGATCCTCGTGAAGATAATTAGGAATTTGAAATTCCCAAGACACGATAATACGATAAATATGTTCTTTGGATTTTCAGCCATGAACGAAATTTCGCATTTCCTGATCGAATCGTTTGAAATTCCGCAGTATAGATGAAAATCGAACGAGGAATCGATCGGTGGGTCGATCGAGTCTGTAAGACCGACCGTTCCGGAAATATGGCGCGTCAAAGTGGAAATAGTGCACTTTCAGACAAAAAAAGGACTTAGGAGCGAGATTACTTCGATATCGAGACGAATCCAGTTTTTTAGATCACAGATTCTTTCTCTACGAGTCTGAATCAGTAGTTGCGAATTTTTTCAGATTTTTTACGAAATAATTAGGAATTCGGAAATTCCGAAGATACAATCATCCGGTAAATATGTACCTTGAACTTTCTGACATTATTGAAATTTTGCATTTTCTGCATGAATTATCAGAAACTCTGCAATCTACATGAACATGATCGGTGGGTCGATCGAGTCTGTAAGACTGACCGTTCCGAAAATAAGGCCCGTCAAAGTGGAAATAGTGCGATTTCAGACAAAAAACGCACTTAGGAGCGAGATTATTTCGTTATCGAGACGAATTGAGTTTTTTTGAACGCAGATTCGTTCTCTTCGGGTCTGAATTAGTAGTTGCGAATTTTTTCATATCCTTGACGGAATAATTAGGAAACTTGAAATTTCCAAGATACGATAATACGGTAAATATGTACCTTGGATTTCCAGACATGAACGAAATTTCGCATTTCCTGATCGAATCGTTTGAAATTCCGCAGACTAGATGAAAATCGAACGAGGAATCGATCGGTGGGTCGATCAAGACCGACAGTTCCGGAAATATGGCGCGTCAGAGTGAAAACAGTTCGATTTCAGACAAAAAACGCACTTAGGAGCGACATTACTTCGTTATCGAGATGAATTCAGTTTTTTCGAACGCAGATCCGTTCTCTACGGGTCTGAATTAGTAGTTGTAGATTTTTTCAGATTTTTCACGAGATAATTAGAAAACTTGAAATTACCAAGATACGATAATATATACTTATGATTTTCAAACATGAACGAAATTTCGCTATTTCCGATCGAATCGTTCGAAATTTCCCAATCTAGATGAAAATCGAACGAGAAATCGATCGGTGGGTCGATCAAGACCGACAGTTCCGGAAATATGGCGCGTCAGAGTGAAAACAGTTCGATTTCAGACAAAAAACGCACTTAGGAGCGACATTACTTCGTTATCGAGATGAATTCAGTTTTTTCGAACGCAGATCCGTTCTCTACGGGTCTGAATTAGTAGTTGTAGATTTTTTCAGATTTTTCACGAGATAATTAGAAAACTTGAAATTACCAAGATACGATAATATATACTTATGATTTTCAAACATGAACGAAATTTCGCTATTTCCGATCGAATCGTTCGAAATTTCCCAATCTAGATGAAAATCGAACGAGAAATCGATCGGTGGGTCGATCAAGACCGACAGTTCCGGAAATATGGCGCGTCAGAGTGAAAACAGTTCGATTTCAGACAAAAAACGCACTTAGGAGCGACATTACTTCGTTATCGAGATGAATTCAGTTTTTTCGAACGCAGATCCGTTCTCTACGGGTCTGAATTAGTAGTTGTAGATTTTTTCAGATTTTTCACGAGATAATTAGAAAACTTGAAATTACCAAGATACGATAATATATACTTATGATTTTCAAACATGAACGAAATTTCGCTATTTCCGATCGAATCGTTCGAAATTTCCCAATCTAGATGAAAATCGAACGAGAAATCGATCGGTGGGTCGATCAAGACCGACAGTTCCGGAAATATGGCGCGTCAGAGTGAAAACAGTTCGATTTCAGACAAAAAACGCACTTAGGAGCGACATTACTTCGTTATCGAGATGAATTCAGTTTTTTCGAACGCAGATCCGTTCTCTACGGGTCTGAATTAGTAGTTGTAGATTTTTTCAGATTTTTCACGAGATAATTAGAAAACTTGAAATTACCAAGATACGATAATATATACTTATGATTTTCAAACATGAACGAAATTTCGCTATTTCCGATCGAATCGTTCGACATCCTCCAATCTAGATGAAAATTGAACGAGAAATCGATCGGTGGGTCGATCGAGTCTGTAAGACCGACCGTTCCGGAAATATGGCGTGTCAAAGTGAAAATAGAGCTCTTTCAGACAAAAAAACGCACTTGGGAGCGAGATTACTTCGATATCGAGACGAATTGAGTTCTTTTGAACGCAGATTCGTTTTCTATGGGTCCGAGTTAATAAATCAGTGACTTTTTTCATGTACTGAAATAAATAATCAGCATTTTGAAAATTTCGAAGACACGATAATCCGGTAAATATGCACCTAGGATTTTCTGATACAAATGCTTTTTTTCATTACACGATTGAATCTTTCGAGATGCTGCAATCCAGATGTAAATCGAACGACGAATTCGACCGTGTATCGGAAATTTTTCTACGTTCCGGAGATATCGAGCTCCAAAGTCCACAGTGGGGTTTTTGAGGCTAGAATCGCTTCTTGGTGAGAAATATCCGTAAAATTTTTCACCAATAGCTAAATGATAGCTGCGAATAGAATCTAGATGGAACATTGGTCGAATTCGATGAGAAAATCAAGTTCTTGGCAATGATAAAAATATAATCGAAAAATGATGAAAATGACAAAAACAGAAAACACTCCCCTAATTTCAATAGGACTTTTCTGCATATTTTGGGCCTTACCACCCTCCAATAAATTTCGTGATATTTTTTTCCAACACCCTGTGAACTGCGCTATATAGATGAGCGAATCTGTTCTTTCGGAATCGGGGATCGAAAAATTTCAATACTTCGCACACAGTTCACGCTATCCTTACCGTTGTTCCTGTGGGAACGACAATTCTCGGATCTATGGAGTTGGTATTGGCGGTGGGGCAATATGTGCCACTGGGCAAGCACAGATAGGTTCGACCATCCGAGGTCACTCCCGATGGGCTCTGACCGATAACTCCATCTGTAATGAGAAAAAAAATCAAACATTCAGTCATGGATGGGCGAAGCTTGGCTGGCGAAATTTCATGCGGGTGAAAAATGTGCATTCCTTGCGAGTTTCACACTATACTTTCCCTACGGCTATAAAATTTGCTAGTTTCAAATTTGAGCTCAGTGCTCAGTATGCATTCGTGTTGTCTTCATTGGTTGAAATAAAGAAAAATAAAGAATTCAACAAGATATCGAAAGAATATAAGTTTGTCGTATCTCCAAAACCATACGAAGAATTGAGTAGGCACTGGATTCTGCTCAAAATTCTCCATAAAACGTAGTTCTTAGCTCAACAGTAATTTGGTAGATATAGAAGGGGTCCAAACATTAATTTTCAAAATCGCCTTGTATATCTTTTGAATGGAATCAGTTATTCGAAATCTGATTGGACCATCTTGAGTTTCAAGAAAGAGTAGGAAAGGAACCGGAAGGCTCCATCTTCAATGACAAACAAGAAACTTGGCAGTCTCAACCCAAATGGGATGCACTGAATTTGTTGTTATTTGACTTGACTGATGATTATTATCTGTTCATTGTCTTGTCACTTCTGATTCCTTCAGTATCTTTGTGAAATAAGCATAATGCAAACTTTTTTGGAATGTATGTATGTTATGTCATAAATATTTTCAGAAATTCTGCATAGTTCGTATAAATATCTCTCGGTTGACTTCGAAAACACCCTCGGGTGACAATTATTTCATAATTTTGAATTATCATTGTGTCATTTGTAGATGAATGAAGACGAGTTATTATTATAATTATCATGATGGTGTGTATTTCTTTCGAACTAAACCGATGAGTATTTGTTAAATTTCTTTCAACACTCCACCAACTCTCTTCCTTCACAACATCCACTCACACAATTCGATTATTCCCACTAAAACGACAACGAGAGATGACATTTTCTCCTAGTCTTCCGTAAAACTAAGGAACATCAAACTAATACTTTATTCTCGTCGAATGCCATTTTAAATAGTATGTATTCCCACTCGATTCCATAAAAAAAGTCTATTCACAAAATATAATATCAACATTGACCTCTGATATTGTCTGATATTGTCCAACATTGGCATTATAAACGGAAGTCAGAGATGATCTTATTAACAGTGGCGTATATGAATGGAACCAATCATTAGTAACGTCGGATCTGAACATGTTACATTGTTACACGATTTGTGATAACACTGTTATCCATTTTTGGCGCTCTCTCTCATATATTTTCGGGGTTATTGTGTCTACTGTAATGTCCCAAATCCAAAGATGAGCTCTGTCTTCACCTATCACCCATACGTTTGTAGAGAAGATTTGCGAAATCATATTTGTGATATATTGAGATACTGTTGATGGGAAATTGCATTCTGCAGCGAAATGATATTTTTTGATTTATACTACCCACTGCACTGATTCATTTCAATTACACGTTCTTCCTTCGGACAAGGCAGATGATAATTTCAGGATGTGATTTGAATAACGATTTTTAAGTGACCTATTTCGTGTTCACATTGACACACTTTCGTTAATAATTTTCATCGGCCATTCAACAATATCCTCTTTTGGATGACATCACCATAATGAGGTTGTAGATTCAAAATTGAGGCAGTATCTCGAATTGCACTATTGAACAATACTCTTTATTTTCATTCAAAGCTAAAAGCATCAATATCCGATATTGATATCGCATCGAATGATTCTTTGTTATATACAGAGTGATTCGCCTGACTGATTCATTAGGGGTTTAAAGAGAACTAAAATGTACGTCAGTCTGAAATTTTAGTTGCGACTATAGCACAACGGACTTGATCTAATTCCCTGAAATAATTTGAAAACAATATCACGATTGAACCGGAAGTGACATTAACTTTTCTCTCTGAATTGGAACACCCTGTGTATTATTGTATTTTTGAATTCCACGTACCTACAATTATGGAGCCACTGCGTCCTGAATTGTTTTTCTATCGTCATTAGTTCTTGAGATATTCAATTTTTTCAAACATTGAAAAATGTCAACAATTTCGACGACGAAAAATGCATTCTTACACACGTTGATGGAGTGGAGTGTACTATCGGGAGCCCTCCCTAAATGTTGAACAGGGTGTTTGGTATTTCAAATGCCAATCGTATCTCTTTTATTTCAAGCCCGGCAATCTTCGGATATTTCATTTGTGATTGTGATTTGAAAGGGGATATGTTGAAAAAATTAATGAACCGTGCATATTTTGTTGCCTGAATGCGTCTCGATAAGGATCTCCAAATTATCATGTTTAAATTTCGGTGCCTAATGAAAATTAATTGAATGGACAAATTAAATAGGATGTAGTTGTAGGAAGCATACTGTTCCCTCTAGGTCCTCTCGAATTCTAAGTTCCAAAATTACATTATTGACCTACAAGTGCGATTGACTTGTATACAGGGTGAGCCGTGAAATACTGAGGAGAGTAACATTGCACGCCACTGCGATATATGCACCATGCACAAACCATATTCTGTATCCGCCGCTGGTGTAGCGAGAATATCGAAAACGAAAATCGCATCCATAATCATGAAGGTGTAAATTGCGGTATAGTTGAAAAGTTTCCGCTGATTGTAACAGCTTAATTACATATTAGCAGATTCACGGCGAGGATATACAAGACGATAAAGGTATCGTATATGCCATTTCGCTGCTGGAAAAGAACAGGTGTATGTTCACAGTGAGCCAATATTTTTGCTCATCTCATAAAAATTCGAGATGATGAAATTCGTTATGCTATACGTATAGTATAGTGACTTTTTTTCGGTTCATTCTGGATACCCTGTATGCTAAGAACTGATCAAGTTCATTGGTAAATCACAGATAGATCTGAGATACTATTCGTCCGCTGTACATAGAGGGTGTCCCAAAAACTTACCTACGAACTTTGAGAGGTGATAATCAATATCGCTACAAACATTTTTTGTTCATTGACGATATGTCTGCAAATGTCCATTTTATTTAGTAGTTTTCTTCAAAAAATATCTAGGAAGATATTGTTTCTACGAAACACAGCGGTGTCGAACTGAATGAATGATTCATATAGTTATTTGGATATGATTCAAGATGTTTCATCGATAAATTTGATTTATAGTTTCAGCCTTGTATGACTTTTCATTATTATATTTATTGTTATATCATTCTAGACTTTCGATTGCTATGTAGCTTCACTAACAATGTAAACTTGTGTGACATGGAAATGTTCTGAACTAAGCCAAACTATAAATCTTCAGAAATTCAACACCCAAGAACTGGATTTCATAAGTAATGACAATGTATCGACCGTAACCTGTTTATATTCCCTCTGTGATGGTACTGTCGTTACAGAAACTCAAATTACTGTTCTATTTGAACTAATTGTATATTATTAGCTATTTTCATGTTTGCGTTGTCTATCTATGTAGTTTATCTCGCTATTTTAATTATTGGCTTCCAGTTCCTTGTATTCATTTATTCATAAAGTACAACAATTAAAAGTGAAACAATTTTATTCCGTAGGCCTTTTTGACAGGCGATAACTATCTGTAGTTATTTTTCGACCTGGTATATATATAGGTATTTATGACGACGTGAATTACCATTTCGAGATATACAGTGTGAATAAGGTAACTAATGGTTCATAAAAATATCACTTTCTATTTGTTACGAGTGGAGATGATAAGATAAATATGCGAAGCAGTCGTTTTATATGATTGCTTCGACGTTTCGACAAGAGTCTACAGGTAGATATACGAGGGTGTGTTGTTTGATATTTGAACTCAATCAGGAAAATATGACCATGACACATGACGGTGAAAGCGCGACTGGAAGATATTCGGCAAAACAATCGAGTCGTAAATTCGAAGAAAAAAAAGGATTTATCCATAAAATTGGTTTACGATCCGGAGAGCGCGTACCAATTCCGACCAATTAAACCAAATTTATGCCAATTTAATTGTCGAAGGGACCGATGAAAAATGTTACGTCTCATTTTTCGAGTCCATTTTTCAATAATTGCATGTTATTAGAAAGTAAATTCTGGTGCAGTCCAGTCGGTACCGGCGCAGACGACGCCCACTTGATGTAAATTCGCCACTCGAAAATATCGTGTTGGTATTTTCGTGATGCGGCAAAACTTAGTGTTCAGTGAGATTTATCCATCTGAACTGGCCCATTCCATTATTGAAGGTGTGTACCAACATTGTGAATCGAAAAAAAAATAGTTCTTCATTGAGAGTACCAACTCACCCGAAGTAGCTTTTTGGAATAAATCGTTCTTCTCTACATACTTCCTACGTTGTTTAAATAATAATTGAAATTCGCGATTCTCACATTAGGCAGAAAACGAACAGATCTGATGACGTCAAAATCCGTGCCAATCGGTTGCCATCCTCAAGCAGAGATGAACTGCTACAGTAATCAATCAAAAGTATTACGAAAATTTCTCATTTTTCATGACATACGTATCGACTTTATTTGTATGTCTTACTCATAGCATCTGACAGAGATAACAATACTCTTGTATGAACAGAAGTGGATAGAAGCTTCGTTCCACAGCCACCTCACAGTTACAAGCCATGAAGTAACAATTACAACTCGAGGTCCCATTATATACATCGTTGAATGTTATCAATGATTTTCTGAAGAAGCAAATACGACAGTCTATGCATGATACTATGATAATATGAATTCATATTTGTTTACAAAACAGTAATATAAGCATATGAGTGTGAACAAGAGTTTACGTTTATACTAATGGTATCTTAGAAGGATGCGGTAATACCACAATGTTTCACTTCTGATTCACTCACTTCAATTTCAAGTCTCTTCTGAAATTGCTATTGTATGATATTAGCTGAAAACTACTCAATATCATTGTTTTTCCTCTGCAACATGATCACGAAGTTTCTGATTCTCAGCAAAATTCACGAAAAATCAAGCTTAATATATAGTGTCTCATCAATATATTGATTCATTCAATTTTTATTTATGTTGAATTAATATATGAGAGACAAAATGGATTGAGAATTCCTAGAATCCGAATCTGGACGAAACAAAATTGACGAAAAATCAAGCCTATTATATAGTGTCTCATCAATATATTGATTCATTCAATTTTTATTTATGTTGAATTATTATATGAGAGACAAAATGGATTGAGAATTCATAGAATCTGAATCTGGACGAAACAAAATTGACGAAAAATCAAGCCTATTATATAGTGTCTCATCAATATATTGATTCATTCAATTTTTATTTATGTTGAATTATTATATGAGATTGAGAATTCCTAGAATCTGAATCTGGAAAACCGATTTGGAATCGCTTCAATTTCCATTGAATCATCAAGTAAGGATCCATAGCCTACCAAGCATCAAACTATCCTCGAACTCGGGTCAAAGCCCACTTGGTGTATTTCATAATACAATTCAACATTCAATCAAAGAAAGAATACCAAATTGTGTTACATAGACAATTAGGAAAGGCTAGAGAAATATGCAGAGTTGCGTTTCGGAAAAAAAGTGGTGGTTACTTCCGGTCAGACAGGTGGTTGAAATAATATTGTCGTAAGTTTCGACGAAGTATCACAAGAAGTCCTTTCAATTTGTGAACTTTGATGTACTCGATGTATTTGATGCTGCATATCTCCTTTGCCTGTTAGACGTTCAGTTAGGATTTTGAGTTCGTACGGACTTGCTACGGCCCTGATTTCAATGTCAAAACTGACCGTGCATCTCTACTAGCGATATGCAGCTCAGTGGACCATGTACACGCTCGCTTTTATCTCTTCTCAGTAACAATACGAATTTCTTTTGCCTTTGAAAAATTATGAAACGGAGATACCCTTTCCCAAAGGTCGTCTTCGAACTGCAGAAAAGGAGTGGGAGGGGTTTCTGCCGGGTTTCATTAGGTATTTTTTTTTTTTTTTATCTGTGGACAACACGAAAGGGAAACCTATGATGTTCGAGGAACATCGTGTTAGCCAGCGGTGGAATTTCGGGAAAGAAGGAAGGTGTTGGAATTTTTCTTGAATGTTTGGAGGTTGTAAGCATCAGGAAAGACTTCACTAGGCAAAGAATTCCACAACTTTGCCGTTCTATTGATGAATGATGCTTGGTATAGCGATGTTCGACAGGTCTCGAGCCTGACAGTGTAGGGGTGACCAGCTTGAGCTCGTCTGGTTTGTCTACTAGGAATCGCGCGTGGTGGCATAATAGATGATATTTCCGTTGAGCACCGACCGTGAAAGTACCTATAAAAAAGGCAGAGATCGCCGACCTTTCTACGATGATCTAGAGAGGTCAATGATTTGGTGAGTGTTGTGTCATCGACTAGGCGAATAGCTCTCTTCTGAATTGAATCTAAGAGCTTAAGCGTATGTTTGGGGGCTGAGCTCCAAACATGTGAGCAGTACTCCAGGACAGGTCGAATTTGTGCTTTGGTATTTCCGCGAGGAAAATAAATGTTCGCTGTTCAAGAGCGTACGGAGAAATAGTTTTCATTTGCATTTGATATAATTGATCTCGTGTATGAAAAAACTGTGAACCTAAAAACTTTCCTCCACCTCCAGTGTCACGTTTTCACTAATTGCTAGGCAACATCAGTTTCGCACCAAACAACCCAAATTCACCCGACAAAATACAATCCTCTCGTAAAATTATAAGTGAAAAAAAATACACGGAAAATTCACTTTACGAGAAATTTTAATTTTGAACCTTGGATATATATTTCACTTCGAAAAAAAAAAAAAGTGGCGTCAGTATCTTGTTATTGTATGTGAACCTACCAAATATGAAAGAAACCGAAAGAAGTATTATTAGTAGTTCATGACAACTATTTTCTTATTCTTCGGTAACAAGGAATTTACCTTAGGAATTTACCCAATTTTTTCAGAACACCAACGAAACATCCTGTATAGTGGGAGAAATGAAAAAACGGTTCGTTCTGTACATAGATCATTCAGTCGAAATGGAAATGGCGATATCGTGGAATTTCGATATGAACCACCGACTGAAAAGGGCAAAATTATAAAATCGTTCTGTCAGAATAAATCAGGCATCTAGCGTCACGATCGTTTCATAACAGAAGTTCGATATGGGTATTGGGTATGCACACACTCATTTCGAAAGTGTCATAAACATTGTCTTCGACATCTCGAATCTTGGAATTTCCAGAGATCGCACACGGTATACCACCACGGCTCGATGTATAATTCATGAATAAATGTATGAGCAAAAATATGAAGTACCTGGCATGCACGAATTTCAGACCACCATTGTAACTTCCTCCAGCCTAACAACCTAATTCCCTCCAGAAATTCTCTTTTCAAGTTCCAATCTGATGATAGAAAATTGCCTTTCTCTTCACAAAACTGAGAGCATTTGTCATTTGAGAAAATCAAAATAGCTATATTTGAAAATGAAAATCCACGTGTTTGAGAAATTTTCGAAAATTCAACCCACAGCTGCGATAATTGATATAGTCCATGTTCTTGCAACGCACTGTGTATGTAGCATGATGAAAATTCAAACAGAAATTCCCATGGGACACCGAGAAATTCGATGTGATATTAATACTGGGTGGCCCAATGAAAACGAAACAAAGCCAATTTGACATAGTTATCGTTTTCAGAAAAAGATTTTTATTTCGAGGGGGGAATATTTTGCGCATGTCTTCAACTTTTTCACTTCAAACTCCTCGGAGGGGTGAGCTCCAACCCTTGAATCTCAAATGGGATGAGGGGTCAAGTGATAGATCATTTTGAAGGTAATCGAAATCTCTTACCAACGCTTCCTTGTTTTTGGAATTCGATGCTGTGGTTCTCGAGAAAACACGTTTATGAAAATAATTGGCTAGTTATGGAAAGTAACGCTTTTTTATCTTTCATCACTATTCTCATTTTTTAGTTAGAAGGATTTTCATCTTAGAAGTGTTTTTTTGATCCTCTCCTATCCAACATAACATTACATAAAGAATCATTTATTTTAATGTCAGTTGATTTTTCTCTCAGTAAAATGCATGCCTTGTTTCGTTTTCATTGGGCCACACTGTATATTGTTTTCATAAGACGAAACAGGTTTTCCAAGGTGATTTTTCGAAAGAATAGACTTCTCGAATAATGTCGAATGTTTTGTTCGTGACTTTGAAGTTCATTCAGTTTCTGACCCAAGTCTGTTCCTCTTTTTCACTTTCACATTAAAAACTAGACATCAGACGTGCTGGAACTTGTTGCAGCGCTATTCCAGAATGGAATTGATATTTCAGGGAAAAAATCGATGGATGGTTCATCTTTATTTAGGTTGAATTAATTTTTGCATTCGTGTATTCATGTTCAAAAAGCATCCAAACTAGTACATTTCGTGTACTGGTTGCATGTCTGATAGAATAACCAGGACCTAGAACCTAAAAACCAGGACTGTACTGGCAAAACCAGTACGAATGGTCGGCTTAGGAAAGATGATAGTGCTCCGTAGGTGTGGCTGAAAGCACATAAAAACGGTTGTTTCGCTCAGAATAGTTCGACGAGTGTGCTTCATTCCGTACTTTCTTCATCTTCACACGCTTACTTCGAAGAATTGTGATGATATGCATTTTTATCGACCAAAGCGAGGAATTTAAATGAACAAATATTCATGTGTATTTCACGTGATGGCAAACGGTATCTGATACGATATCTGCCTACATAAAGGTTAATTCTCTATATTCCTATATATAGCAAGTAAACGCTTTTTCGGAGAATATCAAGTTTCCTGGTCACGATTGCTTACGAACGTTTGCTTCGATTTTAAATATTGTAATAATTGTTAGATGTCACGATTTCGTTCGAGAATTCCAAATATTTTCGAATATTAGGTACCAACTGACTGCTCACTACAATCGACATTTCTTCCAATTATAGGCTGTATTATAAGCGATTGAAGGTAGTGATTTCCTCTCATTCCATGAGAAGAAAAAAATTATATAAACACGTGGCTTAATTTTACTGACTAATATAACTACTCAAAGTACTCGTTAATATTTTTAGACGAATACATTTATTCGGGATAATAATTCCTAGAGGGTCGCCTGTTTGATATTTTCATAGTAAAAATCATTCTACCCCAATGTTTCTGCCAAATTCGACATGTCTATCAGATTTCACAATTGTAAGTACAACATTTATATCCCTGATGATATAGGTAATTGTGATATAGTGTTACAGATCCGTATGATACCCGAGTGTATAATATTATTATACATTTCAAAATTATGCAGAAGTCGATATTTGATCCTGAAATCTCTCCTGGTATGATCACATCGATTTTAGGCAAATTTTAGCACTCTTTGCCTTGTTAAATCCTTGTTTCATGACTCGCGTTATTTCACTTTCGATTCAATATTCGGTGGAAACAAAATCGAATCGTACATAAAATCACAGAGTCGTTTGTTCACTTGTTTACTCAAAAGTGACGTCATTCGGTCTATTCCGTATTTTCTACTCTCATTATCAGAATAATAATAAATCCATGACTGAAGTTTCACTCAATAAATACATGATTTCAGTGATGAAGACATGGAAAATATTGCAAATTCGGATTGAATGAACTGAATTTCGTCATTCACTAGTGAAATCCACCCGATTATTTTTTCTAGTGTAGTTATTTAGATTCCTAATGGCATGCTATATGGAAATAAGAGAACGGTACAGCTTTGTACATATTCTTGTTACATTCGTATCGATTGTTATTATACGACTAGGTATACTTTCTCATGCGCTGTGCAACTTCTTGCAATAAATTCTCATTATTTCTTTGATAATGAACTGGCTTTGACAGTTGATTACATACAATTATATCTTCATAGTAGATATAGAATATAACGAGGCTTCCATAAATAATGCGGGGTGCAGATTATTTATTTATACATAGCAATTTTCTCAATTTATCCTCGGCTTAAAATACTACCTAACTACATGGCATTGTTAGCAACTTTCTACTAATTAATTGGTGTTGACTCTCGAACTTATACAGGGTATATCTTGTCGAGCGTCTGCGATATAGCATAGTCAAAATGTGACAAATCTGAAATATTCCTATTATCATTTGCTGGAGCATTTTTGCGCAGCCTGTACCAATTTGAAGCATTTGTGCAATCAGCTCACCAAGGGCGGGAATTCAAAAAAATTGGTTCACCCTTCATTCAGCCAATAGTGAATCTATGGGCGCACTGTATACCTATTGATCTTGAAACTGTCAATGTCGTTATCTCAGCTTTTATCGCATCATCATCCGTTTCTTGCACATAAAAGATATCTCTGTCGAAGGTTAATTTGAAAGTCTGATAGTGTCCACTCACGCATATTGTCCGCACTCGACCGGTTTTCACTTCTTCGTTGAGTTTTTCACTTGTGCCGCACACTTTCGATGAAACAATGCGACTCGCTTCGACCGAACGCGCTGGCCTAACGAGTTTTTTCTGAGTACCTAGTTGGCCTGGAATCGGAACGAGTACATGCATGATCACTCATTATAATGTTGTCTACTGCCCGCTTCTCAGATAGATTCCAATGTAATATTTACCAACCTGACCTGACCTGACCTGATCAAAGATTACATTACATATTATTACATGGTCCTTCACCCCATCGACTTGAGAAAGGTGCAGTTTTGCCAACAGTCAGCTGATCACTGCTGGTTGCTTCCCTCTCGTTTGCTGTTTTCCAAATTGCTGTTGAGATTCCAAATCGTTCCAAATTGCTCCTGAAAATGAAATCCAAATGAAGTTATCTTAGAAAATATTTCATTCTCAGGAAAACAAAGTCATAATTCAGATGATTTATCGTTTATTTTGCGTTTTGAATCCATTTACGACGATCCTTAAATATGAATAAAGAAAGTTCACTTTGAGCAGTGATTATAAATATTATTTCATTACGAATTATTTCGAATTTCCTATTCAGTTTATCGTTGTTCGTCTGTTCATATATTATAGTTTTATTCACACTTGTGCATATTTTAAGCTAACTCTGAAAAAATTGGGAACGCTCACCAAAAATCAAAGTATTTTTTGAGTAGTTTTCGATGATGATATAAAATACAGGGTATTCCATTCAAAATAACCGAGGAAATCATGGACGTGACTTTTGGGTCATTCTGTATACAATATGAACATTATCAAAAATGTTTCGCATTATTTTGAGACTGACCCAAAATTTTTTGGCCTGAAGAGATCGACTCTCAGTTTTTGGTCTTTCACCCATGGTGAAAAGTGGCGATATCTTCAAAAGTCCTCGTGAAACCTAGTGAAACTTAATATTGCCGAAATGATGAAAATGAACAGAACTGAAATTCGAGTTGATATATAGGGTGTTCCATAAAAAAAACAATTATGATATATTGTGACCTTATGAAACATCCTGCATGTCACGAAGTGATATCTATAAGTTTCATTCAAAACTTCCTTTGTATCTCTCAAGACAACGGAGGTATCAAACTCCAGAGTAACTTGATCACCCTGTATGTAGAGTATGTAGAGAGGTGATTCTTCGAGAAATTCCAGGACGAAAAGTTCCTGTTAACATAAATATGACCCATAGGGCTTTGGGGTTTTGAAGATACATTCGATCAAAATATATTTTTTTTCAAGATTTTGCTGAATCTACTTCGTCATTTTGGTCGATAGACAGTTCAAAGTAGGCGGGTATAATCTAGTCAACAGTACTCTTGAAACAATTTTTCGAAATGTTCCGGCCAGAATCGGAAATAATATCGATGATAGATCGAACTTATAGATTTGAACGAAATCTTGAACAGTACAAAAAAATCACCCACTCAAGTCCAACATGGTAATCGTATGTTCGTGATGTAGATTTAAGTTCGATCGGTCCTGAATGAAACTGAACGGAATCCTCCGTTTTCCGTTTTCTATCTCTTCTTATTCATTTTATCCTCTCAATGTCGTCTTGAATTATTCGTGAGTACGTCATAAAAATTAATAGCGCCCCATTTTCACTGGATATTTCTCGATAACGAGAAAATTCCATGAACGTATTACCTTCAATCGTACGGGATAGATTATGCAAATGACGGTTCTAGGTGGAATGATTGTTGTAATGCTCTCTCTTATCTCTCGATCTTCTGTAAATAAAATAATTGTTTAACAACTATATCGATTGCAGGCAGAGAAACCATAATTGTTCTCGATTACAAGATACGATCTGGTGCATGGATAAGTTTTCAGATTTTTCCAATATGCCTTCGATATAACGATTGATTCGCTTCAATTGCTAATTCGTGGAGAAACACTCCTTCATTGGAATGCCAACCAACCACTGGATCATTGTGTGAACTGACTTGGCTGTAATTGATGAGAATTTATAGTAATTCGAACACTCTAAGATATGATAACCAAATTACCAAATGTTTTATTGGCACAGCTTTAACACAAATAATTCAAGAGTTACCAGATACTGAGTTTTTGAGTTCAGATTGATAATACCTGATTCGTCCAAGGTGGTGAAATGAAATTAAAATTAATAGGGAGGCATTCATGGACCACCTTGTATAATACCGACGAATCGTCAGCAAATTCAGGATATACTAGACATCTTACAATTCGTATTTCTGACGATCTGATGTATCCAATACGAATTCATAAACTATGTGTGGTGATTTTTGCAAATGTGCTGTAGTTGTATTAGATTGCCATATAAACAGATCAAGTTTGAAGAAATTTCCACTGAAAGGTATCTGAAGGTTAAATTTCGAGAGTAGTGACATTTTGGGGCAATCTGTCCATAGAAGAAGAATCTCTGAAAATTATGTCTCCTGTTGAGGAGGAAAATGAATTTGGGAATATACCTTTCCAGTCAATTCAATTCAATAATCACAAACTTGACTGTCACAAACTTCTCACTATGTAGTAAAATCATACGAACACATGCATTCATTGAACTTGAGTCATGAAAACACGATTCTACAAGATCCGACTACACACAATATTATATGATCGATCATACTCATTTTATTATATCTCATTATTGTTATATTTATTTATTTATTAAATCTCATCATATTATTTATTATATTACTGATACTACTAAAGGCTTGGAATAGTGATTTCAATGCCTGTCTCGAGTCTCAAGTCAATTGATTTCACATAATTGTTTTTCATTTCATCAATCCCATAATTTGAAAACAATTCCATTTGAATGTCAATCATTAAGCGTCGGAAATAATAGGGTCATTAGATGTATCTAATCAAAAATGACAGTAGAAACTTCGGATTTTACAACACAGAATATCGCGAGAGAAAGCTCAGGCCACTGTAATTACAAGATATTCCTTATGAATAATTTCGATCTCGCCCGAAAAACTGGTAAAATTAAATGGTTACACTTTTCGGACATAACTGTAGTATTTTACCGATTTACAGTCGCATCGTGATATCACAATTCAAATTCCGAGTTGATAGGCGTGTTTACGTGATGAGTTTGGTTTCATAATTTCTGGAGGACATGCGACGTTTAGCCTACCGAAGAAAATATTTTTATGCAATTTCAGAACGAATGAATAAATAGTTCGGGGAAAAGATTAGGAATACATGATTCCGTTATCTCTTAGATCATTACCAATTATTATAATATGATGTCCTAGATATGCAAAAATTCCTTAGAGAAGTGTAGAATGCCTTGTAAACATCGGACATCACAACCTCATCTTATTTCTCTTCGTTTCGGAATATGAGTGTGTATTCCAATACAATACAACGAACAATTGACATTGAATTCAATCCACGATATCGAATTACTCATAATTATCGGTAATAGAGGCAACAACTATGGAGAATCCGTCTATCTTCCATATTCAACAAACCAGCTTGAGATAATTTATGTATAATTCTTTGACGTTTACGTGTGCCATATATCATTTTCGATTAGGTATTTTTTCTCGAATCTTTTGGATCTCCATCAGACATGAAAAGATTCATTCATCAGATTCACGCGATATCGGAATCACCGACGTCATATTTTTTGTAATGACTATTTCGCTCATATCAAAATTTTCACACTGTCTGACCAATCATGAACCAGAGACAGCTGATATTATCGCGAAAACACCAAATCAACTACAAGCTCATGGATGCAGATGATAGCATCGACAAACTAGCATTAATTTTGAGAGACTGGGCATCGAAAATGAGAAGAATTGATGACACAATGGGATGAATTAACACCACAGGGACTCCAAAAGACATTTTTTTATATAGCTGCAGTAGAACTAGCTTGAAAAGGTGACGAAGCAGCTTTTTCCACGTTACATTTGTTCAAGGAAGAATTGTACAGCAAAGGCTGTTAAACGAACAAAATTATATAAAATTCGATATGAATACGCCAAGGTGGCGTCAAAAACTGTACAGATACCGAAAATTTGAAAAATCCCGGAATGTGTCCTGTTAGATCACACCGACAATTAAAATCAACAAGGGGTGTTATTACCAATCACAGACTTTTTCTGAGAGGCAATGGCAGGTGGAATGAATATAATGATAGTACGTGGTACAAAAATTGTGAGATTGGCATCAAAATGGACAATACTGTCTACAGAAAAGATAGGATTAGACACTAAAAGTGAAAATATAGAATCACTAATCGTGCCACTGCAGTCAGACAGATAATAAAATCTGACGTTGGACAACAAGCTATGAAAATTAGTGGACATGGAAGTTCGAGCTCGAAATAGTATCAACTCCTTTTTTTCGAACATCATCAAAACATAATGAATAATTTGAGGAGGCACTCGTGGTGTTCTAAAGCACCCCAGTTTCGTTTTGAAATAAGTAGATAGACTTGTCCGCGAAAATTCAATCACTAGTGGCATACTATCATTGTTAATGTAATCTGTTGGTTAAAGTGTTTCATCAGCACTCACTCTATGAAAGTGAGATGCGGCAAAATATGATATCAAAACAATAATTTGAATGAATGTTCTCTAATAATTCTGTAGTTTTGACAGGTTGTTAGTAGTTTATTATAATCGAACATGAGCCGGAGGCGATTCGGAATGAAAATGTAATGAGTACGAGTTGTACAGCTCATCAAGTTTCCATTCTTATTCGGGACGATGGCATCTCTAATGAAAAAGCATGACATAGAAAAACACTCGTATTCTATTGGGTTTCTCCCACGAATAATTTCAGTATCATGATAACTCACTCGAGAGCGCATTCTTCGAGTGTAATATGAAAAAGCTCGGATGAATTATATCCTGCCCACGTATGCATTATGGAAACGAATCGATCCTCCGTGTTGGGGTATTCGCTTGATTTTTAATTGGATTCTCTTTTTCTCGTCTGCGATCGTGTTTGCACGGAAGCGTATAAATATGACATACATTTTTTCCACGTCTGTATTTCCCTCGGAATTTGAATGAATATCGTGATGGACACAGTATATCATAATTAGTACTGCTTTTTTTTTATCTGTGGACAACACGAAAGGGAAACCTATGATGTTCGAGGAACATCGTGTTAGCCAGCGGTGGAATTTCGGGAAAGAGGGAAGGTGTTGGAATTTTTCTTGAATGTTTGGAGGTTGTAAGCATCAGGAAAGACTTCACTAGGCAAAGAATTCGACAACTTTGCGGTTCTATTGATGAATGATGCTTGGTATAGCGATGTTCGACAGGTCTCGAGCCTGACAGTGTAGGGGTGACCAGCTTGAGCTCGTCTGGTTTGTCTACTAGGAATCGCGCGTGGTGGCATAATAGATGATATTTCCGTTGAGCACCGACCGTAAAAGTACCTATAAAAAAGGCAGAGATCGCCGACCTTTCTACGATGATCTAGAGAGGTCAATGATTTGGTGAGTGTTGTGTCATCGACTAGGCGAATAGCTCTCTTCTGAATTGAATCTAAGAGCTTAAGCGTATGTTTGGGGGCTGAGCTCCAAACATGTGAACAGTACTCCAGGACAGGTCGAATTTGTGCTTTGTAGATCATGAGCAGTTGCTGGGATGTGAAGTATCTCTTCGCACGGAAAAGAAAACCGAGTTTTTGTGAAGCAGTTTTCGCAATGGACCTCACATGATCGTCCCATGAGAGAGCACTGTTGGTGGTGACAGCCAGCATGGATATTGACGACCTCATAGGAACAGTGGTACCCGACATCATCAAATTGGGCATTGTGTGATCAGCCTTCTTGGTGAACATACAAGCTTGAGTTTTAGTTGCATTGAACTGTACTAGATTCTCAGATCCCCATTTCAGAATTCTTGTCAGATCCTCATTTAAAGCATCAACCTGTCTTCGCCTTGCACCTCTGGCCTCATTGGATGATATAGGGGCTCTAGAGGAAAGTATTGGCACAGTATTGATATAATTAATACAGTTATATTGTCGCTATACCGAGCATTATTCATCGAAGTTGTGGAATTCTTTGTCTACTGAAGTCTTTCCCAAACTTTCAAGAAACATTCCAAAACCTTCTTTCTCTCCCGAACATTATCGGTTTTCCTTTCGCGTTGTCAGCAGATGGAAAAAAATAGGGCTGCCAACTTTCGGATATTGAAATGAAGGACAGCTTTGGTATTTTTCTGGGTAACCTCTTGTTTTGATGGACATTACTACAATACTTGTGAATTGAAATGATTTATTACAATACCCCCTGTAGATCGGGAACAAAGCGTTCGCGGATCTTTATGATGCGGATGTTCATGTGAATTTTCAGTTATAAAATGAGCCAGAACAACATGTATATATGCTATGCCAATTTTTTGTTGGGCCAGCCTGTATACATTCATAAAATCATTTAAGTGCTTGGAAATGTCTCTTGTGAGTTATATTTTATCTCATTCCGCAAGACCACGCCTCTTTCTTTCTGAACGGCGTAATAACAAAACATTTTTGTACACGCACTCATGCAATACTATAAAGAGCCCATAATATTTGCAACATTGCAATCACCAACAGGGAATAAACTCCTTTATGGAGACGTGATCGAAATCTCTGGAAGCGTAGGCACAGTCGGAGATGTGATATATAGCAGGCCATGATGAATAATTTTGTTCTCAATTTTGACGTTCATGTCATCAACATTTGAGTCAACATTGTTGTAGTCGATTTGTTCGTGTGGTTTTTCTGTGTGGTCATTTATCACTGCGATTATCAACTGAGATTTTAGGAAATATGGCAGGTTATTCGTTCTCTGAACAAACTGATATGCTTCTAATGCTTGGCGAGTGCTTCGGAAATGCAAATGCTGCTGAAATGTCGTTATACCGATGAATCTCGCGATGAATAAAATCAATCTGCTGATATCATGTAACTACAAAAACTCAAATATCTCACGAACGGCTCAATTTTTTGTATTTGAATAAGAGTACCTTTTTCATGTAATTTTCTTCGCTCCATCGAATACTCCTGTTTTTCACCGAAAATAATACAGGGAAAAAAGTTTTCTACAAAAAATCATAACTCACCCTCTGAAAACACCCTTTATAACAATATCAGAAATGTGGAAGTGTGACGAAAAAATGTATTTTGACAACATACATTCATGCACAAAATTTCAATCGGGTGGCTTTCATCGTTCAGAAGTTATGCGGAGAAATTATTTCAATTTTATCAACTTTGGAAGGATATATCTCCCTTGATATGCATTTTGGGCCATGAGTTTAATCATCAAACTACACTTATTTTTCAATGGTCTATCACCCCCAGAAAGCTCGGTACACATTTTTGACTCACCCTGTATAACATCATACCTTTATAGATGTCTGATAACGCATCTCTCTCTCTCTCTCTCTCTTCATCTCTCGTTTTTCGTCCATCAATCTTCGAGTTAATATTTCAAGATATATCCGGGGATAGCTTTCCTGGCACCTCTTCATTTCTCCTCGCGAATCGTAAAATTAATTTATGTTTCGACGGTTCGGATTTAACAACCGCGTGTGACGTGATCTGCGGTAATTAATACGGGGGATTTCGTTCTGAGTCGTATCGAAGTCGAGATTAATGACAAGTTCGATTACCGACAGTTTATCGATGGTTAGGAAAGGATTTATGAGGATGATCCGGCTAGTTCTTGGACCATGATGGCGTGTGTTCTCGAGAAGGAAAATGTTCGCATCCAGAAGATTTCGATCTATAATAATAATAATAATAATAATAATAATAATAATAATAATGGCCTCAACTTAGAACTCCGAAATGAAGGTATCATAGTATATTACATACCTATACTGTTGGAAGTGACATATTTCGCACCAGTAGATATAACGAGTTATGTAAAATTTTCCTCCTGCGTCCATGAATCAGTCAATCATTATTATTCCAAGTTCGACCCACTGTCCATTGTCATTCGTTAAAATTTCGAAAGTTGTTCAAAGTTTCTCTCATCGTCGACAGCTACCATGTGACCAAAAATATAGCAGTCAGGAACGAGAAAACCCGAGCGGAGACCCTTTCGATAGTTTGGCATACACTATGTCTGTGTCAATTTCATGAGAAAAAATGTGTGCGCCTATGATTTGTTATGAGTTCGGATATTTCAGCTATCGTCTTTGGTAACCAACCTCATTCAACTGACCAATTCCACTTGTATTTTTGGAAAGCTCAGATAATACAAGGTTAGTAAATTCTTGATATATTTTTTTTGAATCAACCAATCACACCATATCTCAAAGAAGAAAGATCATCAAAAATGGAAGATATATCGGTTCGATATATGCAAATGAGTTGCCTCGAATTCTGTGAAACCTTACGAAACTGAGGCTGTATTGGATTCTTTCATGTTGACTGTTATTTATCGATAGGATATTTCGGATTAGGAATATGTAACGATAGAATGAATGCTGTGAATTATATGACTGGTCTAAAGGGTCCGAAAATGTTCGAAGAATGTCAAGGAGATACTGGGACAATCGGTGATGAAAATCAGGTGTCGCGTTCGTAGATTTTGGTCGAATAGGAATTCAAGGTTTCCGAAGGAGATTTATCACATTGGTCTAGAAACAACTAGGAACTGTTTGCAACAAACAGCAACTTTGGAAACTGGTCTTTAACAAAAGTCAAATAACGGGTTACCTATTTTGGAATCTATTCATTAATTTTTTTATTTTTTTCTTATGTTACTCCTAGCACAGTATAGAGAATACTAATAATACCAATAAGAATACTAATAATATAATATAATAATATTTATTGAACTGTGCTCCTAGGGAGATATCGGGCTACAAAAATATGCCCAAGAATTAACGTTTTTGGCGGTAAAGTTCTTCGTGTATCGTAATGATTTTTTGGTGTAATGTTTCATTGAAGAAGGGCCATCATTTGAAACCGAAACCAAGTTTCTGTTCTTAGCAAAAAACAGGAACAATCTCGCATCCAGAAACTTACTCTTTCTTCATTTCGAAAAAAACTAACGGGTTTTGAGTTGAATCGATTTTCGATAATGGTGGAAATTAACTTCGAATCAGAAAAAGCACTTTAGTTCGTGGAAACTTTTCAGCAAAAAATCTCTAGCCTCCATCGAGTTACAAAGCGCTGACAATTAATTGAAAAAGCTCCAATTATTAAAAAACGCGTTCAGCTAGTATATTTTAATGATTTGTTTCAAACAGTTTCAACTAATTTGATCGAAATGAAGCAAGATTACCTTTCTGACACAAAAATATCAAGAATATCCAAGACTGTTGCTTCTAGCTGGAAATAGTGACAACTGTCGAAGTGTGAGCAAATTATTTGTTACGGGCCAGTCTGCTCCGCTGAAAAAGGAACTTGGTTTTGGTGTCAAATAATGATGGCTCTTCTTCGACGAAACATTACACCAAAAAATCATCCCCATATACAAAGTGGTCTTAAACTTATGCAACCAAAAACGTTGATTCTGAGGTATGTTTTCGAGACCCGATCTCTTTCTTAAGAATAAGTGCTTTTTTGACCTCCCATGTATGCTTCCTATAGACTGTCACGTAGTCATGGGACACACTGTATTTTCATGAGCGAATGGAAAAAAAAATTGGAATCGATTTTACCATTTCTCACAGGTAACGTGTTCGTCTTATTTTCCGCTCGCCGGCTCATATATCTCGACCGCCGCTTCGCGATACCATTATATACACACAGAGGCCCGTTTTTTTGTTCTCCGCACTTACATGTTGGCGCAATGGATGTCCATTTACGTCCATAAACCTATTCGGTGCACTTTGAGAATTAGAATGCGTCGAAATGCCGGGAATGGTGTCGAGGATTTTTGCCTGTGCGGCTTTAATCGAGCGAGAGCCGCCTGATACACGCGAATTGCTGATGTGTATATTGTGCTACGATATTTTATGGGCCGCAATCATTTCGAGTTGGACGTTTTAGTTTCGCTGTGGATACCGATAAAGTCTTTCGGATGGAATTTAATGGCATAGATGGATGATTGATTGAATTGCATTGCTTTTATTGTTTCCAAAAACTTTTCAACAATACGGTATAGTGATATAAAGAAGTCGAATTTGGAAAAATTATTCGTCACGATAACGGAGTTATCCCGCTCCTAAGATCGTTTTTGGCAAAAAATCGCACTATTTTCACTTTGACGCTCCATATCTCCGGAACGGTTGGTCTTACAGACTCGATCGACTCCTCGTTCCATTTTCATCTAGATCGCAGAATTTCAAACGATTCGATCGAATTATGAGAAATTTCGATTTCGTTGAAAAGTTCAAGGTACATATTTACCGTATTATCGTATATCGGAAATTTCGAAAGTGCACTATTTCCACTTTGACGCGCCATATTTCCGGAACGGTCGGTCTTACAGACTCGATCGACCCACCGATCGATTCCTCGTTCCATTTTCATCTAGATCGCAGAATTTCAAACGATTCGATCGGGAACTGCGAAATTTCGTTCATGTCTGAAAATCCGAAGTACATATTTACCGTATTATCGTATCTTCGGAATTTCGGAATTCCTAATTATTCCGTAAAAAAATCTGAAAAATTCACAACTTCTAATCCAGAGCCGTAGAAAAAGAATCTGTGATCGAAAAAACTAAATTCGTCTCGATAACAAAGTAATCTCGCTCCTAAGTGCGTTTTTGTCTGAAAGTGCACTATTTCCACTTTGAAGAGCCATATTTCTGGAACGGTCGGTCTTACAGAGTCGATAGACCCACCGATCGATTCCTCATTCGATTTTCATCTGAATTGTAGAATTCCTGATGATTCATGCAGAAAATACAAAATTTCAATGATGTCAGAAAGTTCAAGGTACATATTTACTGGATGATCGTATCTTCGGAATTTCGGAATTCCTAATTATTCCGTAAAAAATCTGAAAGAACTCACAACTACTAATTCAAACCCGTAGAGAACGAATCTGCGTTCGGAAGAACTAAATTCGTCTCGACAACGAAGTAATCTCGCTCCTAAGTGCGTTTTTTTGTCTGAAAGTGCACTATTTCCTCTTTGAGTTAACCCGTAACATATAAAGATCAAACATGAGAATGGATTTTTCATTCTACCCATATAATCATGTGGATCATTTTCCTTCAACCCCCTGGCTACAAAACCTAATTTTTTCCCAAATAGAATTGATGAGCTCATTAGAGATCAGAAGAAAAATGGAATTGATCCATACCAATGATTTGTTCAAAGACTGATTCTTTGATTCATGAAACTGATTACTTATAGTCCAAAAATTCTTGGAAAACCTCACACTAAACTAATAAACCTAGAAAGTTTTCCACTCTAAGTTTACGTTCGAATTGACGTGACAAATGTATTGACATTGCGAGATTTTGGATATCCCAATTAAAACAATCAAACAAAAAGAAGTTGAACATAGTAGGACAGCTAAAAATTGTATGAAGCTGGACCAAACTCAGATCGAAACAACCATCTTCTAGTCGAAACGTTCAGGTGATTTCAAAATATGGGTTCTATAAAAGACTGAGAATAGTAAAGGTTACACAATCCACAGCAGTGAATAATAAAGGAGCCAATAATCTAAACATCCTGTAGAGATAATTTGTATTATATGTACCTACTTCTGAACAATGAAACATAAAATAGTATTCAAGTAACTCCTTTTCTTGAGGAAATACATGAGTCATAGCGAATTGGTTTGTCGATAAAACACTTAATAACCGACATGATAATTCCAACAGTAGATGATATCTCGATTAAAACAATTTATAATATTCGACGATGATTGGATCAGGTGGGGCATCTTTTTGATATCTCACCATGATTAATTAATATCAGTCAAGAAGATATTTATGTTAACCAATCAGTATTCATGAGATCATTCAATCGAAAACTGTTTAAAACCCATTTTCAATCAAAACGGATCGGGTTACTACCATCGCGAGTTTCATAGTACTATCTTAACTTAGTTTGGCCATTCTTTTCGAATATTCATAAATTCGTGAGAGGTGTTCGTGAGAGAAGTGTTTCTGAAAGTTGAAAAACGAGATCTGATCCACAGGAGATGACATGATCATCCTGAATAATACCTTATACAGAGTGTCCATTTTTCTATGTCCGTAATTTTCGACATCTCATAAGCTATTGACTGAAAAACAAAGCTTTGTATCGCAAAGTTTTTATAGCGGAAAAACATAAGGCATACCTATAATGTTCGAGGAACATCGTGCTAGCCAGCGGTGGAATTTTGGGAGATACGGCAATAAATTCATGCGATACCCAAATTCTAATAAAAATGGTTGTAGCAGCTCTCGTTATTGTGAGCTCATGAAATCTTTTCATCATCAATTTTTTTGATTTGCTGATACCCCAACAGTTTACTGAAATCTTGGAAAAGTGTTGATTCAGATTGTCTTTGTCTATGACTTACTGTTTGAAACTATATCTTGGAATCCAAACATTTGTTGGATTCTTCAACTGCTTTTTTCGAAGAAGTAAGACGTTCTTTCACGATAATCAGACAAATTGATATCTTGTGCCATCTGAGTGTTTTTTTTCAAAATTTTCTTCTAAGCAGCATATCTCGGATATGAAGAGATCCGGCAGACCCGGTACAGATTGTATCCTTCAAGAAACAGTTAGAGTTGGTGAAGAAAAAA
Source organism: Gastrophysa polygoni (assembly GCA_963576655.1). NCBI lineage: Eukaryota > Metazoa > Arthropoda > Insecta > Coleoptera > Chrysomelidae > Gastrophysa > Gastrophysa polygoni. The sequence continues at coordinate 22,880,816 of OY755090.1, read as the reverse complement.
ATCAATGACAAACCCGTTGACTCTCGGTAAAATCCGCTGTGCTGAATCACGAATCCTTTTCAATGTTGTAACATAACTCGACGACATTGTGAGATGGGACATATTACATACGTGTAAATACGGAGCCGTACCTAGATAAGGCATGAACAAGGTATGGTCATCTCTCTTGGACTTCTCCTCAACGATGGATGCAATCAACACAGCTCGATTCCGATGTCTCATAGTCTGTGCCAGGATACTGATAATGTGCGATAATATATCTAGTATCTCGCGAATGGTGAGACAGTTCATTTTTTGGAACTATAGGTACACATCGATAATTGTAGATGCTCTACATGTCAGAAATATTCGCATTGAAACAGTTTTGCCCTTTGTATCGGAAAGTATTAGCTACTTTGTGATTTAGAATGGAAGTTCCTGTACGTTATTGAATTTGATTTCACAGCACAAGTATGTGAGATATTCCTGTGTATGTACCCATTGAGAGACGTTTTCGAAATGATGAATCATATTAACAAATTTTCAGGGAAATACGTCGTGAAATAAACTTCAATATTCTCGTTACCCTGAATATTGACAAGCTGAGCATTTCAATTGATTGCCCTGTATAGTTGCATATCCTAAATCTGAATTGATAACTCATGAACTTTTCATGTCAGTTCTCTAAACTTAGCTGACAACATTTTCCAACAAAATTTTTTAAATTTTTTTTGCGAAGAGAAAAATATTCTGGTTGTGTTGAGAACGGGAGCAGATTCCTTCCCGAAACGTCCACCGAGATGAGTAGAGGTTTTATTCTTATTAAATATATTTGTATTTCCAAAAATTTTTTCAAAAACAAGGTATTACTGACCAATAGAGAATTTCTCTTTTAGGTATCTAAAGGTTTAATTTCAAGCGCAGTGACATTTTGGGGCATATCACAAAATCTGTCCTAGCTACAAATATATTGAAATAATTTTTAATAACTTCTACTCTATTTTTTAGAAACGAGGAGAGAAAAACCCACGAAAAGCTTGAAAATGAATGTTCCACCTCCTCGAAGAACTTACAGACAGTATTTATCTGACAACGTTTTTGGGACATAAGTTCGTTTTCAAAAAAAGGTCATCTGAATGAATTTCAATATTTTCATATTGTGATATGTCTGGCGTCTGCCATTGCCCTAATACAGGGTTTCTCACGATAGCCGTTCCGTGCGAGACTCGTAGTTGAAAAAACTTATCATTCTGAATTTATGGGAATGAATTTCAAGGGCATGAACATATAATATGATGCTGTTTCATAGCTGTTTCGTCTTCCATGCAGCAAAACCGTTTGTTGGCTCAGACCGATCTTATCTTAGACAATCTAATGAAGATTAGGATCTGTTCGATTATGTCCTCATTTCATCAAGAGATTATTATTTATTTCATGTCACACGCCCATTTACGGAGGTATCGGAAATCATCATACTTCAATAATTCAACAGATTACATAGGCAGTAGATGTAGTTACTCCGATAGACATTATTGCTCATGAAATCGTACGTATACCGGGTTAGAAACATATCAAGAATGGAAATTCTGCCGTGACTAGCGGTACTCCTCGATGGTCTAGGACTCAATTTCAATTTAATATTCTTTATCAGAGAAGCAGGAAGCTACCATGTTAATTAATAGAAGCAGTTTGATTAATATCAATACCTGTATAGGAACATCTCTTACTGGGAGTTACTCGGGCGAAACTCATTAAGGGCGATAATTGGAAGTTGTCTACAGTGTCTGCGTCTGGAAATATCAATTTATATGGATTTTCGATTCATTTATTATTTCATTAGGATGATGGAAATAAATCTATAGGTTTTTTAGATTCCAGAACTAAGAATGAACTGGTGTTGATGCAAAATCAATCAAGAAAATCAACAAACCACTAGAGATGGGGATTTGCCCAGGATTGTATCGGAATGTCAGTATCTGGATAAATGCATGATATATGGAAATTTCTCAACTGCTTTGAGAAGTTTACCATTAATAACTGAAACAACAAATACAATCGAAATTAGCTAACTTTGAACTGAATATGAACATAACCCTATCGAAAACAGTGGGTTTTTTTGTTGGCCAAACTACTTTATATTTGAGTTCAATTCAATTTTTTAGTTTCTTGCATCAGGGACATTTCATGAAAATGATGATTGAAAATAGCTCATGTTTATATACAGTGCGCTTCAGCACCCTGTATACATCTTTTGAAAAGTATGCAGTTTCAGATGGAATGACATTCAGAATCATCGTTAATTCAAAAAGTGTAATAATTTATGAGGTAATTCATTCAAAACAGCGAAGTTGAAGTCCACTTCCGGTATAAACGGAAGTGGCAGAAAAACTAAAAGTATCCAAACAGAAACGTGCCCTTTGTGAAACAGAATTCACCAATTTCAAGAAAAATAAATAGTCCCACTAGGTTTCCTCATACAGGGTATTAATTAAGTATGTAAAATACATGTGACAGACTTGATACAAGGTTGCTGAAATCATCAATTGTTCAGTTTTTCTTCACTTGGTTCATGAACCTACAGAGGAAAAATTTTCCTTTCTTATCTCTGAAAGAAATCAAGATACCCGAAAAATTTATGATGAGAAAAAGTTTTATTTGAATTGCTCAATCTTGAAAAAAATAATTCACTCCGAATAAAACACTGGCGTGACATTTTCTCTATGTTATGAGCTGAATTGCCCTCTAGGAATCACTAGAATTATTGAACAAATGTTAATGGCATCCAAACTATCTTGTTATTGCATGTGAACTTACCAAATTCGAAGGAAATCAAAGTTTTTGTTTCATAAATATCATAATTTGGATTCTTTACAATAATAATGAAACACCCTGTTTATCGACTGAGTTCCTCGTGAAAGACCGTGTTAATAATTCTCGAAAGGTAGTATATCTGATTATGTAAGTCATTTTCGCCTGTCACACCAGCCCAGGTGCTGTTACCAATATACCAGTCGATTTGCAGAAGTTGACATTCCGCAACAGAATTGGCAATAGAGCAAATACGATTCAAATAAGCTGATTAGACGCCTGACATCACGAAGGAGGAATAATAATGAAGAGAAAGTCGTTGGGTATGACCGATTTTTTTTTTGATTCTCAGGAACAAGTGTACTTCAACCTTTCTATACAAAGAAGTTGTAATTTATATTCCTTCGGAGAACAGGAAAAAGGTATGAATGAACAGAGAAGTGATTCGTTAACAGTGTACATATTTATGTATGGTAAATAAGTTCTTTCGCCTAGTTAGTTGTCTCCCGTTGATTAATTTCATATCTCTACCCAAGATTTCGTGACATAGATCATTGCGTGAATTTGATTAACTTTTCTTCGATGAAATATGTTGGTCATTGAATCACCGAACAATCGAATTCTTATAGTTCTATATTTATACCAAAGATATTGTTACAAAAACGAATTCCATTTGAACCACCCAAACTTACTCTTAATTACTGTCTGCATAGGTTGGTAGAGGAGGTGGACGTACCTATTTTCCTACGAGAGTCAATAAAAAAAGCGTTCTCAAAATAGTTTTGTTTTTCATAAAGTAGCCTATTTCACAATAATAATAATAATAATAATAATAATAATAATAATAACTGGAAATTCTATTGCTGGTATCATAATATATTTGAGATCAATTCTACATCCTAATCTCTCGGAAAATCACATGACATAAATCATTATATATGACAATGACAACAAAGTCGAGTTGCTGTTGACTCAGTTGAGTGAAGTTGGTTACCAAAGATGATGGCTGCCGAACTTGTGACATAATAGATGATATCTCCGTTGAGCATCGACCATGAAAGTACCTATAAAAAAGGCATAGATCGCCGACCTTTCTACGATGATCTAGAGAGGTCAATGATTTGGTGAGTGTTGTATCATCGACTAGGCGAATAGCTCTCTTCTGAATTGAATCAAAGAGCTGTAGCGTATGTTTGGGGGCTGAGCTCCAAACATGTGAACAGTACTCCAGGACAGGTCGAATTTGTGCTTTGTAGATCATAAGCAGTCGCTGGGATGTGAAGTATCTCTTCGCACGGAATAGAAGACCAAGTTTTTGTGAAGCAGTTTTCGCAATGGACCTCACATGATCGTCCCATGAGAGAGCACTGTTGGTGGTGACACCCAGCATGGATATTGACGACCTCATAGGAACAGTGGTACCCGACATCATCAAATTAGGCATTGTGTGATCAGCCTTCTTGGTGAACATACGAGCTTGAGTTTTAGTTGCATTGAACTGTACTAGATTCTCAGATCCCCATTTCAGAAATCTTGTCAGATCCTCATTTAAAGCATCAACCTGTCTTCGCCTTGCACCTCTGGCCTCGTTGGATGATATCGGGGCTCTAGAGGAAAACGCGGAATGAAGTGTACTATCATCCGCAAAGCTATGAACTGGGCTGGAGGTCACATTCAACAAATCATTGATGTGGAGCAAGAACAAAGTTGGTGCCAAGACTGAGCCTTGTGGAACACCAGCATTGATAGTCATTGTATCAGACGATGAATCTGACAGTGATCAACTTCGCGATGTAAGGTATTTTTTATTTTCATTTCATTATCTCATTTCCTTCATTTTCACATTATTTCAGCTCATTTTGATGAGAACTAGATCCTGAATGAGTTTCCGCAATCCATCAAGGTGGAACACCCTATGTGTATCTCTTATTTTTGTAAAACCTCATCGCACTAGACAGTTATTCCCATCAGCGCAATGGATTTATCACGTCTCATTAGCCATCTTGGTTGATCTAAGTTTTTGTCCCATCACTTACTCAGGATTATGCAAATATTGCTGGCACTAGTTGGCGAAATTGACGCAAATGAAGATTTCGACACGAATACGTGTGGTAAATCTCAGGTTTTATTCGACTTCTGCTACAGTTATGAAAATTATATAGGCTCAGCAGGACCGACTCAATAATTTCGAATAATTTACATGCCGCGATGAGCGACACCACGAGAGCATCATAATTATCACGTGGTTTCTTCACCTCGTGCTATTTAATTTGTTATCTCACATTAAACGCAAGCTATACAAGGCGAATGTGCAATTATTGATACGATTCACTGCCCGTTCTATTGGAGTACTCCTCGCTTTGTTCGTCGGTCTTTCCAGAAACTCGTGAGCAAAGATTATCATTATTTTTTGGTCGATACATTTTCTGAATGTCAAATTTTCGAGCTACAACTTCCTTTTTCACTATTGGCTGCATTTTGATGGATTTTGTTGGATTGGAAATCAGCGTGAAACTAGTTTCTTGTTGATAACAATAGTTATTCGATTCAAATAGTACATTAGTAGAGACGATTAAAGATCGAATATTCGCTATTTAATAAACAGTTGGTTACAAGATTTTTCCTTGGACCATATTCGCAATGTAAAAGAGGAAACTAACTTTAGGTATTCATAGGAGTTGTCTAATTGCAATGTTTGTTCAATCTGTATAGTGATGACAGTCAACTTGTCAGTCATCGTGACTTTGACGTTCGTCAAAACTATAAATACAGTTCACTTTTCTTGTTTAAAACTAAATCAACGAGAATCACCGAACCGTCCTATGAGCTGTTTGAACATGTATAGTCTTGTATGATATCCATTTTTCATTCGAATACAAATCATATCAGCTTCAAAATGGTATAGGCCACGAAGTATATTTGGTTGCCTATACCATGATTATGCATCTATAGAAGAATTGATCGTCAATAATTCGTTCTTATAGATAGAAGAGATACTTCACATCCCAGCAACTGCTCATGATCTACAAAGCACAAATTCGACCTGTCCTGGAGTACTGCTCACATGTTTGGAGCTCAGCCCCCAAACATACGCTTAAGCTCTTAGATTCAATTCAGAAGAGAGCTATTCGCCTAGTCGATGACACAACACTCACCAAATCATTGACCTCTCTAGATCATCGTAGAAAGGTCGGCGATCTCTGCCTTTTTTATAGGTTCTTTCACGGTCGGTGCTCAACAGAAATATCATCTATTATGCCACCACGCGCGATTCCTAGTAGACAAACCAGACGAGCTCAAGCTGGTCACCCCTACACTGTCAGGCTCGAGACCTGTCGAACATCGCTATACCAAGCATCATTCATCAATAGAACCGCAAAGTTGTGGAATTCTTTGCCTAGTGAAGTTTTTCCTGATGCTTACAACTTCCAAACATTCAAGAAAAATTCCAACACCTTCCTTCTTTCCCAAAATTCCACCGCTGGCTAACACGATGTTCCTCGAACATCATAGGTTTCCCTTTCGTGTTGTCCACAGATGAAAAAAAAAAAAAACACGCCGAAAAATACCGAAAAGAAGTCAAAATATCTCGAAAACGGTACACATTATCCAGTTTTTCCAATAATGTTCTAGTTGACATGGAATTTGCACTCAGGAATCTAACCTAAACAAAAAATTATGTTCAGAACTACTAGGTACGAACCGTGTAAGTAGCGCCCTCTGTGAGATTCAGACATACATATATTCATACAAAATTTGATTACAATGCTGCTAGTAATGACATAATGTCAAAAAATAGTATGCAATTTTTGTCGTCAATACCCTGTATCTTGAATACGTATGCCGGTGTACTTAGCTAACCCAACATATTTTGCAGTATTCTACGTATCCTAGCCACGGGGACACTTTTTTTTCAAACACCCTGTATACAGTCCCGTTCATGGGTTGTATGAAAAAATGAATGTGAATATCTTCGTTGATCTATGATCTCTCCTTTCGTTGCTTGAGAGTCGAAAAGTTATTTCTCTCACCTTTGGACGAATTAGCAAGGATGGTATCAAAACGACCATCTCATTAAAATTGAAGGATCCGAGACGTGCGCGACGGGATAACATCCGATGGAAATTGACATAATTTATGTTATGGAAAAGGTCAAGCCGCTCAACAATAATTTATTACGTTTTCCATGGTACCATTAACAATGTGATCGCTTCATGATAGATAGCAGTGAACGTATTCACTGTTTAAATTAACATTCTCCCAATGATACATCGGTTCGGTATAATAACACGAACTATCATAGAGACGAAAGTGTTGATATGAATTTTTTCTCGCTGCTGACAATGTGATGGATAATTTAGTGGAAAGTGATAGCAGGTAGATATATGCTATAATTCATCAGCTTTTCATTCTTTATGCTCTTTTGTCCGCACGGTTGGTTTTCCATGGTTCATGACTGAAAAGAGTATTTGTATTTTTGTAGTAATTTCTTGTTGTATTTTGTATTTTTCCAGCTGTAATGTGACTGAATGAAATATAGAAAATATAAACAGGGTGGCCCAATGAAAACGAAACAAGCAATGCATTTTTAGGAAGCGTTGGCAAGACATTTTGACTACCTTCAATATGATGTATCACTTGACCCCTCATCCCATTTGAGATTCAAGGGTTGGAGCTCACCCCTCCGAGGGGTTTGAAGTGAAAGAGAGTTGAAAACATGCGCGAAATATTTCCCCCTCGAAATAAAAATCGACCGGTTCCAGCGTTTTTTTTTCTGAGAACGATAGCTATGTCAAATCGGCATTGTTTCGTTTTCATTGAGCTACCCAGTATATTTCTGTTGGGTGAGTACCTAAAATGATCAACTCATAAGAGGGTCATTTGATTTTTGGTATGTAATAATGGCCAACTACGACCACATTTATGAACTCGAATTTCAAAATGTCACTATTATAATAGGGATTTCCGATTTCCACCACAAAAAATGTCGAATGATTTCGTGATAAAAATTCGAAATGTTGAGAAGAAGTGAACATAATTAGTGCAGTCAAACGACGTGTTGTCATCGAATATAATGCGAGGTCCTGAAATCGGGAATCGATGGGTTTGTGGTGTCACCTACTATTGATGTCTCTTCTGAATGAATCAGTTCGATATTACCTGGAGTGCACAGATAGTAGTAGTGAATATGTTGAATCAAATTATTCGCACATTTGGCATCAGCAAAGCTGTATTGCCATGAAATTTAATTCAGGTCATGAAATCGGAATATAATGGGTTTGTGGTCTCACTTATCATTGATCTTCTTTATGAAATTAGTAGCTGAATTTTATGTAGGCTCTTCGAGGGGAGATCTTGGATGATATTCGCGAATACGATGAAGTGAATGTCTCATGGATTGATCAAGAATTTTAGACATACAAATTCACTAGTTCAGATGAATTTTCTGGAACATTCGCTGGTATCTATACAATGGTACGAAACTTTCAATGTACCTTTCCGAAAAATGCGGCTATGGCATTTTTTTCAATACGATATTCCATGTTGTAAGTGCTCGTTTAATTATAGTATTCGAGGTTTAATTTTGTCTATTTTCATATCTATTCAATTACTTCTATCATTTTAAATTATTCTCAGTTGGTTGCATTTTACTTTTACTCATGGACTCACATTTACTTTTACTCACTTCTAGTTTGAGGAAAAAGATATTGTGACGAATCAAGCGAAAAATGAATGGTGAAGAATGTAGGTTCATTCACATATTATCCAACAAGATACGTGATCTAATCGCTCTACTCTCCTTCAGTTTTCGAAATGAAAAGACACGAAACAAATTTCTGTTTCTCTTTTCAAATTCCAAATTGATAATGATGTTTGTCCTTTTTTTTGTCTATCATTTGTGATACGGACAATTACATGATTTTCAGTATTGGCATTGTGAATCATGACATTTCTGAAGTGACTCACCTCAACTGATTTTCTGGCTCCATCACGAATAGAGACAATTCATACCTTTTTCATGTTTTATAACGATCCGCTATTTTCATCCCATTACCGATTCTGTAGCGTATGCGAAATGAGATATGTATCGTGTCGAATCGTGATAGGTGAAGCAGCTTTCTAACTAGGCACCTATCAAATTGGCTCTCAACGTTTTATACAAGGTGTCCGGTATATACTGGGTGGCCCAATGAAAACGAAACAAGGTATGCATTTCACTCAGAGATCAAGGAAGTGACATTGAAATAAATGATTCTTTATATAATGTTGGATAGGACAGGAAAAAAATCACATAAGGCACTTCTTAGTTGAACATCGTTCTAACTACAAAATGAGAAATAGTGATGACAGGGAAAAAAGCGTTACTTTGAATCACTAGCCGGTTATTTTCATAAACATGTTTTCTCGAGAACTACTGCATTCAATTCCAAAAACAAGGAAGCGTTGGTAAGAGATTACGATTACCTTCGAAATTATGTATCACTTGTTTCGTTTTCATTGGGCCACCCAGTATACGGCCAAAACTCTGAATTGAGTGGTGTATGGGAAACATTATAATGAAATTTTCCATGACGTATTTTCTGTCGATACATACTAGTGTGTATAAGATGATAATCTGGTATCTGGTTGATTCAACTCTTTCTTCTGGATCCTGAATTCGACTGCTGCATCAAATTTTCTACTGCGTGGTTAGTTAGTTGGTTTTCAAGCTTCAAATGATAGCAGAGCCCTCAGAAGATGATAGTTTTAAGGACGACTCAACATGAAAGAGAAATATTAAAACAGTTCAACATCTATAAAGGAATACTGTTTGTAAGTTCTTCGAGGAGGTGGTACATTCATTTTTCAGCTTTTCGTGAGATTTTCTCTACTCGTTTTTAGAGAATAGAGTAGAAGTTATTAAAAAATATTGCAATATATTTGTAGTAAGGACAGATTTAGGATCTGTCCCAAAATGTCACTGCGCTTAAAATTAAACCTTTAGATACCTACAAGAGAAATTCTCTATTGGTCAGTAACACCTTGTTTTTGAAAAAATTTGGAAATACAAATATATTCAATAATAATAAAACCTCTACTTATCTTGGTGGACGTTTCGGGAACGAATCTGCTCCCGTTCTCAACACAATTGAAATATTTTTCTTCGTGAACTTTTTTTGATGTTTCCGATTTTGACACTGAAAAGTGACAATTAGGCAGACGGAGGAATTCTGGTTACAAGGTGTTTTCATTAATTGATATCTAATTTTCCATTTTCATATTCAATTTTCAGAAGTGGGTGCCAAGTTCTATCTATATCAACTGAACAAGAAGCAATATTATTGTCTCCGTTCAGGAGAATGCAAGCAGACTCTTTGATTTTCCGTTTTTGGTTGTTGTCTTCGTTTCCTATGATCTTAATATTACTCCAATCGGCCATATGTTGTCCATTCTCAGTACGGATATGCTCAGCTAATTTTGACTTGTCAGTATATCTTCTCTTTATATTGTTCTTATGCTCTTTCATCCTTACTGATAGAGGCTTGCTGGTTTCTCCGTTATAATATTTTCCACAAACACATGGTATACTGTAAATACAATTTCTTGATGATTGTTCTTCATTTTTCGGTTTTATATGAGTCAAAATCGATCTCATTGTATTTTCTGTCTTGAACACTGTTTTCATTCGAAACTTGTCACCAACACGTTTAATTTTTTCAGATATTCCGGGAATGAATGGGATTACATTTGTTATCAGTGTTGGTTGTCTTTGTGTTTGTTGTATATTCTGTCTGTTCTCAATTTGGTGTATTGTTTTATCAATGAAATGTTTCGGATAAGTGTTTGAGTTGTAGAACATCTTTTATATGGTTCATTTCGGCATTGAAAATTTGGTGGTTCGATGATATGGATTTGGCGCTATCATGAAGTGATCTGATTATTCCTTTCTTTATACTTGTATGATGATTTGATTGAAAATCGAGGTATCTGTCGGTGTGTGTATTTTATAAAGGAAATTGAACATGACACCTCGATCAGCTGACAGATCATATACCTTGCAGATTTCTTCAATTGAAACGAACCGAAGATAACGTCGATCCAAAATGGGCACCAAACTTGGTATATGAATTAATTCAGATGACGTTGGCTACCTATAAACGACCATTATCGAAAACCTCATATGCATAATTTTCTTCGTTCATCTGATGGCGAGATCTCTCCGATCCATCCTTGACTCGGTCGCTATGATAAACTCATTCTACAGTTACTCCTCGTATGTATATGGAGAGCTATAGGTAATCCAGGTAAATTTATGCCTGCTCGTAGGACGATAAATTAGAATTTGTCAATTATGAAAATAAATATTTGAACGCGATGAACATCGATTGGGATATATATCAACGCCCAAATATTAATTTCTACCATAACGAGGCGTCATATGCCGTTGATCTCACCGCATTTTCATTGAGAAATCATGATGTTTTCGACATATACATCGTTCAAATGTATGGAAAGCCGGTTCCATGGAATAAAGTATGAGTCTTGAAACAGCTCATCATATCAGAATATTTCGTATACTTTCATCTAGTGTACAAGATTATCCAATATAGTTTGATCTTACCACGAAATTCTTCCTCCAGTAGAAAAACGAAACGAAACGAAAAAGTTATGGAATGATAAAAGAATTGATATGTCGGTCACTTGCGAATGGTCCTCTTTCAATCAAACACACTGTGTGGTCTCATATTTGCCACATAAGAATTGTCTGATTTTGTTATCAAATCAGACGGCTGATATGCAGAATTATGGAATTTTTTTATTTATTCTACATTCTACATTTATTTACAGAGTGTCAACAGTGAGTTCTCTGAAGAAGTCAGTTATTGAGACAAGGATAATGAGGACTAAAAATGTTCATCCTCATACCATATTCACCTGATTCGAGAATTAGAAAATGATTTCGAGAGTCAGTTGGAATGTCATCAATCAAGAGTTGTCTGTTTTCTCGTGATATTTTCATGAGGATCTTCAACAGCAGCTTCAACTTCAGAATCACTTTTCCGTTAGGGCTACTTTATATTCAATGAAACATTTAAGTTGCCATCTTCAATTCAATTCTATGATTCTCAAGTCAGTAAATCGAATAATCGAGAGTATGGTATAGGACCAATGTCATGATTCATTATCTGGTTCTTGTTGGGATTAATGGAAATACTTTCCAAACTCCAAGGTTCAAATAATCCGAATATGGAAGGGAAAATTAAAAAATCTATATGTAACGCTGCAGGTTGTAATCAGAAGCAGATGTCTATTTATCCCCATTGACTCTCATTTCATGAATATCAACCGGAAGTTTCTTTTAATTACGTTATTTCTATGAATATATTCCTAGTTCTAATACGTTTCGCAAGAACGTCATCGGAAACAGGTGAAAAAAGCGAAACCTATAACTGACCATCCGAGGTAAATAATTCCAACGACCCGTTAGAGTTGTTGGGATAGCCATTACTTCGCTGCGATTGCAGAATGCCTGTATTTGTTTATCATTCCTCGTTATTTAATGTGTATTATTTCTATTCGAACTGGAAGTGGGCCATGTTTTATTGCATCTATTGTTCGAAGGAGCATTAAAATGTATCATTTTACAATCAAAACAGAACCCTCGTCCGTGAATACCGAACGGCATTGATTATACGCACGACCGAACAAGCATCCATTTCTATTTTCTTCTTCTTTTCATCCTCGACTTTTATTGTTCAGCCATAGGCAAGGCAACGAGGAAACAATTTCTCCTTCTGTCACTGACGTTCGTCATGTGTTGATTGATTGTTTTCTTCAAGGAATCTTGATCGTTTTGAATAATGTTTATTGCAACTTCGATGTTCACTCATGAACATGTTGTCCAGTCTCGTGAGGATTCTGTTTTTAACGTTCCTAGATGGAGTGATCACATTTCGATGATTAACACTGGAAAAATTAATGAAATTCGATGGAATAATAGCATAATTTCATAAAAACATATACTTCCTCATTTCTCGAAATCAAAATAGAATGAAATGAACATAAACATGAAAATATCACTAAATGTAGGTATAGTATATCATGTAATCATAAGTCCACAATATAGAGACCTCTGTTATATGTAACCATATTTTGAATTCACCTCAGTTCAACATAACCCATCAAAATTAGCTGAACATATTCTTACTGAAAATGGACAACATTTATGGCCGATTGGGGTAATATTAAGATCATAGGAAAAGAAGACAACAACCAAAGACGGAAAATCAAAGAGTCTGCTTGCATTCTCCGGAACGGAGGTAATAATATTGCTTCTTGTTCAGTTGATATAGATAGAACTTGCCTCCCACTTCTGAAACTTGAATATGAAAATGGAAAATTCGATATCAATTAATGAAAACACCTTGTAACCAGAATTCCTCCGTCAGCCAAATTGTCACTTTTCAGTGTCAAAATCGGAAACATCGAAAAAAGTTTACGAAGAAAAATATTTCAATTGTGTTGAGAACGGGAGCAGATTCGTTCCCGAAACGTCCACCAAGATAAGTAGAGGTTTTATTATTATCAAATATATTTGTATTTCCAAATTTTTCAAAAAACAAGGTGTCACTGACAAATAGAGAATTTCTCTTTTAGGTATCTGAAGGTTTAATTTCAAGCGCAGTGACATTTTGGGGCAGATCACAAAATCAGTCCCTTCTACAAATAAATTGAAATAATCTTTAATAACTTCTACTCTATTTCTTTGGAACGAAGAGAGAAAATCCCACAAGAAGCTGGAAAATGAATGTACCACCTCCTCGAAAAACTCACAGACAGTATAACCCATAAATCAGGTTACCTCGATACTTTAATTCATCAGATCGTCCAGGCGGTATTTTTCAGAAGTATTTTGGAAATAACTTAACTGAAAGATTTCAAGTGTGTTATGAATTTCCTCGACTTGATAAAAACATAACCTTCGGAAAATAGTTATGGCACCCTCCTCATTCCACCATGTTTTTCACAATGGAGGATTTTCTAAAACGAAAGAACAGAAAAGAAATTCATTCGAACTTCATTGGCATCATCTGCGTCGTTCGTTAAAATCATGTTTTCAATCCGATACCTTTCAATATCAACAGAAAAGAAATAATTCTGGTCGGAAATGGAGTGAAGAAATTTGCCACCTTCTCGAAAAACTCACAGACAGGAGTAAAGAAAGCCCAATGAACACCCGACTGATACCTAATCGTTTCAAATCATGTCGTTGTGGTTTCTATCGGCGATCATCCTGTAGAACATCCTTCTGTATCGTGAAATCCAGCATGGTTGCGGTTAGAGCACCAGCTCCATCAACGATGAGAAAACGGAAAAAAGAAACAAGTGGCATTTTTACAACGCGCAAGACAATGAGAGTCATGTAGATCGCATCATCTGACCATTAATACCGAAGAATGCACGAGTTCCTTCTTTTTTTTTCAGGTAGCTCACCATTGTCAATAACTTTGTAGGAAATGTTGGAAATAGCGGACTCAAGAGAGATCTAAATAATGAGGTGCTCTGTTCGAACATAATCTGGAACTAATTGAAATAAATCTAAATCCTCCAAGGGTCGAACATACCAAATAATACAGAATATACTCAAATCTTACTCTAGTCTAGGTGACACGTTACCTAATCCGCTCTCTTCCGACCCCTCCGGTACAGACTCGGCTGTCTGGTTTGGCATCCAGTCGGCATTGATTGCTAACTATTGCCACAAACCATTTATATCGATAGTTAATAACAGTGGGCCGAGGACAGTACCTTGGGGTACTCCATATGTGATTCCTCTGGACTCGCTTTCAGCTACTACTACGTTGTCTATGATTTGATGAATAACTTTCTAATAGGTGTTAATTATGTGTTATCACTAATTCCATACGATTTCAATTCCTCCAATAGTTTCGAATGACGAAAACATTCTGAAATGCTTGAAGAGGTCATAGAGGATACAGAGAGTAAGTACATTTTTATTTTATATTCTGTTACTTCTATTCTACTGAAAACGTCCAACCAACGGGTTACGTGATGAACCCTGGTTCATCGTGTGGTTCACAAACCTCTCCTTCTTTATCGAGCCAAGTGAACAGTAACACTAGCTCATCCCAATCTACACCCATGCTAACAGTTGCTGAATCCAATATCTAATGGAGGAATCGCTTTTTCGTTCCCATGCAGTGTTCTTTTCCTCATCTTCTTCTTCTTCTTCTTCTTCTGTTATCGAACCTCCGCATGCACATGCGGCTTATGAATTTCTATATTCGCGATATCTGTCACGACCTGCATGCATATAGGTGCCTGGGTTTTCTGTTTAGCAAGCGATATTCCCGTTTGTGGTGGAATTTCTCGTGATGTTAACATCGACCCGCAGTTTGTATCGTACAGGGTGTTATCGGAAGCATCCGGTGGTTCCGAGAAGTAAAATGTCAGTTTGTGTTCACAAACCATTAGTAATGATGATAATTTGTATTGATCATAAACTACAATTAGTTTTAAGTGCAACCAACGTTCCGTTCAATGCAATTTTTCGACTATCATAGTGACATTTCCGAACGAGGGCTAATTTTGGTGAGTGTTTTTTACATTGCGCGCATTGCGCGCCATTGCTGAACACTGTTTTTCATGGATTGGAATATCATAGATGAATTGTAAAAATCAAAAAGCAAGGCACTATTTGTAATTTCGAACAGCAACACTCTCTTTATTTGAGATCCGCTGACCGATTTTCGAAAACGAAGAATCTGTAATATGGTACTTATCGAGCTTTCTTTAGACAGACCTGAAATATTCATATTTTCAAGGCCTACTATTCTTTGCTGAAGGGGTGGAAATTTCAAAAACGCTCATCAGGCAATTTTTGTTCACCCGAATGGAGAGAAAAATTTGGAGCAATATCCCACATAGGGTGGTAGTTATTTGATGTCGAATTCTGAAATTTTTGCTTCCTGGATTCATCCAGTTTGAGGATCTTAGGAGTCTATAATACCGCTGGAGTGATGGTCTTCCAATGAGGAAATACATCAAATACTAGGTGGTCCAATGAAAACGAAACAAGGCCGATTTGACAGTTATCGTTCCCAGAAAAAAAAATGCTCGAACCGGTCGATTTTTATTTTGAGGGAGAAATATTTTGCGCAAGTTTTCAACTTTTTCACTCGGAAGGGTGAGCTCCAATCCCTGAATCTCAAAGGGGATAAGGGGTCAAGAAATTCAATTATCTTTCTTGAGCTTCATAATTTTTTGAATATGATGCAGTAGTTCTCGAGAAACACGTTTTTTTCTCAAATCCTGTCCTATATCCAACATCAAATGAAGAATCATTGATTTCAATTTCAGTTCCTTCATCTCTAAGTTTCGTTTCCATTGGACCACCCTGTATACTCACGTTCACGTCACTCAGCCCTGATTCTTCAGTTATTGAATAAATATGTATGTTTGGAAAAACTTCAGTTCAATCGGTTAGGGTTTTGTGATTGATTCGCATTTTATAGATCGATTTTATCAATCTTTCTACTCTCCAAACAGACCATTGGCGGAATGTGGTGGAATGTGATCGAAATAATACCCACCTACATTCGGTAGTTGCTCTCAACCCGACAATTTACCTCGTTGCGACCTCGTTATCTCCTCTCATATGCAAGAGCATGTTGTGTGTTGGCTTTATTCCAGCACACGGTATATACTTACAGACAACTAAGCCATCCTCGATTGATCATGATGTTCTTTCCACCATCATTATTTCAGGAAAGCACGAATCTGACCAAAATTAGCGGTTGGTCGTTTCGGAAGGCAGTGCAGTAGTCAATTTTTTTTTCTCTCTCCAAATGGCATTAAAAGTGACAGGGATAAGAGGTGCATTTTTTCATACATTTCAGATTGTAATATTGTCACGTTTTGCGGGAAATGTAGGTTCTATACACCCTACTAAAATATGTTGGATGCACGTTTCTGGCTACCACCAAAGCCGTACGTACGACAGTGCCAAGTGACTGGGTGATCCTTCCAAAATTCTACCACTGGTGAAATTGCAGTCTCAATTCTTTCTTCGTCAAATATTGTAATCTTCCTTCATAGCGATAAAGTCGCTAAAGTCGCCAAAATGAGCCATAAAAACGTTCTCGGAAAATGATTTTGTCTTTCAAATCAAATCAAATCAAATATACTTTATTGTCGAAGATTGATACATCTCATGGACAAAGCAAATATAAAACTAAGTGCCAATCTACCTTCATTCCAAAAAAGGTTATTAACGCATTGATACATACTCTTTGACGTGTCATGTAATAAATTCAGTGGTGTTACCTCCGGTCCTTTTATTATGTTCGGAGGTTTCCAATCTACGTCAATATCACTATCAGTTCCCATTTTAATCAATAGTTTTCACAGAAAACAACTATGAAATTACTCGTTACCTACTAATTTGTCGCTGGACGTCATAATTTGACAAGCCGTAATCGTCGTGATTTCAGAGTGAACCTAGACCTAACCCAAAATATTCCATTTCGCCTTTGTTGCTTAGCAACTTGCCTAGCAACCGATGCAAAAATAAAATTCTGTACAAAATGTGCTTGTTTATGATCCAAGTTACGGTTATAAAATGAACATTTATCGAGTTTGCCCCAGAAAAAAATTGATTGTGTCGTTGTTGTGGGTCATTGAATTGCATTGAAGACGCTTAACTTCAATCCGTATTTACAAAAAATACATAATGTTTCCTATCAAAATATCTTCGAGTCGAAGTGTACTGGGCTCAAATAATCAAAATAACCTTTGTAACTCAAAGAAGAGACACATTTTATCGAGTTGATTTGGGTTGAATCTTCATATATTTCGAGCCCAGGATTCTATATTCGGAATACTCCCATAATTTGTAATAAAACACCGCAAAAAAATGAATGTCTCAATCGATCAGATAGATAGACAGATAGATAGATGATTTAATCCATGAAATGAGCTCAAGAACAAAGCTATTGGACAAGTCAAATAGAACTAATGAAGTTATATAACGTACAATACACTGATCAGGTACATGGAATCATTACATATATGCGGAATTGAGTTCAATAGAATAAATAATACAGTGATATATAAAAAAATTCACAATCACACACTTCTAAAATCATTTAAAATAATCATAGAATTCAGGTATCGTATATGGGCTCATTTCTAGGAGTAACTTACATGACATTTTCTTGAAGCAATGCCCTTTGTTGATATTTTTCATGGCATCGGGAAGAATGTTATATAATCTCAGTCCCAGAATTTCATATGATTTGTGTGAGTGTGAGGTGATTATTAGGAATATGGAAATCGTTTCTTCTTCTCGTATTGTGTTCGTGAAGGGATTGATTTATTGTCAAAGGATTTCGATTTCTGTGAATATGAACTAAGAGTTCATAAGAGTTGAAAAGGCTACGACATGAGAATGTAGATGCAATAGATATAATTATCCGTTTTTGTGAAATAAATACATCCTTCACTCCTGTAGAGTTCCCCCATAACAGTATTTCAGTCCACGGTTGTCCAAAACGTCTCTGAGAAACCTGATTTGGTAACATTTTGAGTTCAGTGATTTGCTAAGCTTACTGCAGTGAGTACTGCAGGATATACTGTTGTCTATGTTTATACCTGAAAACATTGTACTTTTGAGAGTCTCTACTTCGGTATCATTGATACCAACACTTAGATTCGGCAAGTTATGATTCCGGGAAGTGTGAAAAATCAGATTGGTAGTTTTCGTGGGATTCGAAAATAAAGAGTTATCACTCAACCAAGTACATAAGATGGATCATTCCGTTTTTGCACACGCCACTGTATCTCAGGGCCGGTCGATCTTCGTCCACGGCCGGGTCAGCGAGTCAACGAGCACTTGTTTGTTTTAGGTTTTCTTCGATAATTATACGTGAATGATCACGACCATGATCACCCGCCCATCTCACTCAACACATCCGTACATCAGCTCTCGTCTCGAACAGTCAGTCGGTCCATCGACGTCGTCATCATCGTAACCGTAATCGCTGTTAGGCGATGCTCATCCTCGAAAGAAGATGGGAGAGGAACACCGTGTTCGATATCGCCCGATTAGATGGGGTTGCGCAATAGACCAGCCTGCGAAACGGACTGTGAGAATATAGAAGTTTTCTCAGAAAAACGAGCAGCAACGATGTAATGAAAATAAACGAAGACATATGCAAGCTATGTGATCACATTTTCCTCAAGAGTGAACATGAAGATCGAATGGTGGATGGCAAAAAATGAAAATGTACACCAGCCAGTCGTTTCTACACCAACGATAAAATGAAAATTGACTATAACTACATCAACCATAAAATGAGAATGGAGTAACATATATACAAGCTATGTGATGGCAGATTCTCTTCATCTTAGAATTGTAAAAAGTACTACGAAACTAGAAAATCATGCAAAATAATCAACTTGCAAGAGAAACCTCATAACAAAAACACAATTTTTCTCTTTTGCTGTGAAGAGCACTTCGAATAAATGGAGGATTTTGAGAGAGTTTCATATTCAACCCATATAAACACCGCTTTTATACCTATTACAGAGCACTGAAAGAGGTGCTCGGGATTTGATATTCAATGATTATATTTACAGCGGTCCTTGAGTCATTTGAAAGCCCTGCAATAGTCAAATCAATTCGATTCTCGTCGATCCATAGAGCTGTGGAACAAACAAGTCATATACAACAAATATGTAAAATTTAAAATTCGTTTAGGCAGAGGTCGAGAAGAAGTTATCTTATCTCTCACTTCATTTTTTCAGTGAGTCAAGCTACTGAGGTACTCTTTTGAGAAAATTGATACTTTTGTTTCTCATACCATAGGATATCGTTGGATACATTGGTACTCATAATAAACAAAAACTAATCTGAAACTTCAGATCATTTTCGAATACCGTATGTTAACACTCCATGAGTAACAGAAATAAAAACATGGGTCGGCTCTTTTTCACTTCCCAAAGTAGAATCTCACCAACTCAACGCAAGAACAATTATAGAAGCATCACTCAATATTCCCAAAGTATAAGTTATATTATTGTTTGTAACGTCTGCTTCAATCGAGAATATGAGAGATGTCAGGCAGATTCAAACAAAACGATTGGAGAAAGCAATTGATAATAGTCGGATTCCAAGACAAGGTGTTGCTATATTGAAATGATATCAAAATTCACAAAAACGTTACTTGCTGTTTCTATTATTATTTCCCAAGGGCTTCATAACTCGATACTGCATGGTTTCATTCCCATCTTCTATTATCATCTGGAGCAGCAGCAGCAGTTTTTCAGTCAAGTTATCGGACCATGTGGATCTTTTTTTCTCGACTTGACTTGGTGTCTTTTCCTCATCAGTGATCATGAAGACGATTGAGATATAGTTGTTGAATAGACGATCCAGTTCTTCATCTGCTTCTTCACATAATTTGTACTCAGGTCAGGTCAGTGGTGGATGAGTAATCTTTTTTCTTTGGAATGTAGGTTGGTGTCGAAGGAAGTGTTCCCTTTATTGCCCTGAAATTGAGTCCGCTCGAACTCAACTACACCTCTAGATATCTTAACAGAGCCATATTACTTCTGCAATCATAAAGCTGGACTTGAACTGAAACGGATACTCTATAGTATCTTTGGATAGAGCTTGATCTTATCTCAGAGTCAAAGAATTACCTGATTATCTCAAGCTAACTATTTCTCCACTATCTCTTCCAAGTATTTTTCTTGTAGTACTAGTAATGCGAATCCTCTTCGACTGATTCTTGGTCTTATATTCCTTCTCAAGTCATTTCTTTTATGGTATCTAAAAAGTCATAGTCTTAGCCAGTATTCATATCGAAGCTATCTCCGGAGTATTCATTTTGTTGTAATGCAAATCCTCTTGGACTGAAACTTTGTCTTATATTCCTTCTTGTGGCATTCCTTGCTTGGTACTCAAGAAGTCAAGTCTCAGTTAGACCTTTTATTGAAGGAATAGTATCTGAATCCTCTGATATCATATAACAGATAATTCTGAAGCCAAATTTCATCTATATCGAAGCCTCATCTCAAATAATCTCATTCCACTCCGATCTTTCCATCATGCTAGATAACAAATCTTGTAGTTCCGACTTCCTATTGTTTTTATACTCGATGGTTTTGTGCTTTCGTTTCGCGGCTTTCAGGCCGTCGCTAGCCCACAGTGTGAGAGAAGAAAATTACACAAGAGTGATAAGCAGTGAAGGCTTCTTTCGGTTCGGCCGAAACGTTCTCGATGAGGTCTTTATTGGTGCCGGTGAATCAAGATACGTGAACTAGTCAAGCTTATCAGCAATAAAAATAGATATACTTGATACTTCGATAGCGAGTTTGAACTAGTGAAACTTCAAAAGAGTATTGATATGATGGTAGATATGATGGCAGGTACTTGTTCTTGATCGGATAATGATATGCAAGTAGTTTCTTTCATTCTCCCGAGATATTCACCATTTACATGAAGCATACTTAGTTGATTCTGATTGATTATTGACTTGAATTGGCAATGAATTACTGATATAAAGATAAGATATAATTTAAGACAATCTCACTCTATGTCATAGAGTAAGATTGACTGTCAAGTTATGTAGGGTAGTGCCAAATATTAGTCGTTTCGAACTAAAATGGACCTGGGATGGTGTGAAAGAAAATCCTGCGATTCATAGATTGCGATTGGTACAAAACAGTAATTTTATGTCGTTCGTATTCGCAAAGTTTGGATGGTAAGTCGAAAGCAATACACACTGTGTTTGAGATAAGGAGAAATGGTGAGCAATACAATTTTATTTAAAGGGAAGAAAGTTGCAAATTTGGAAAACCATTTCAAGCGGTTCGAGAAGTTTCAAAAATTATTTATAGTTTTTCAGATATATCAAAGTCAATTTTTCAAAAATCTATCTTATTCATCTGATGAATACACTTCCTCTCCGATTAACCTACAGACAGTATCTATCTTACATTCTCTACTGTAATTTTCAAAAAAGAGAAATACTTTTCCGTATCAACATTTGATATTTCTCCACACGTTGATATTGGTTTCTTCCTCGATTTCTTTCGAGTGTATTTTTCATTGATATAGTCGAATGAATTGGAGCAAATGAAATGAGATTCCCTTCTGTTGAAGGTGGTTGGTCATGATCAAACCCTCCATGATAGTCTATATCTCTCCTGAGATCACCTCTCCAAACATTGAATTCTTTCTCCTCGTTGAGATTTCTTTCCCAATTTCATTCGATGAGACTGATCCTACTATAATAACTGAGGTGAACTCCTCGACCTCCTCTGAGATACTAAATTCACCTACAATAAGTGCAAAATCGGCAAAACAATGGCGAATCGAATTGACAACGAGCTCCTTGCGCTCTTATTGCTCACCATACCTCCCTATACCTCCATATATCAATGCTGGTACAGAATCCCCATTATAACCGCAGAAACCAGTACCCCATTTGATACGATTTCGCTTCGAAGGATACATTATGGTTGCGATAATATTCTATTGGAACAAGTAAGCGCGCGTCTCTGAAACGGGTTAGCAGTAGTTGACTATGATAAAAATTTATGAATCCCTCTCGGTATATGGTGTGTTGATATCTCTCAACTGAATAATCGATGAGTTGAATGGCGGTTAGCAGATTCATGGGTAGAGTTCAAGCTCTGGTCTAACTCCACGACAAGCTTTCTTGAAATGATTGATAGCCTAGTTAGGTTGTAGAATCGAAATGGAATCTCTTTCAGTATCAGGTACGTCAGAGTAAGTTTTGATGATATACTGTCAAAGTCTATTTTTTTCCGGTCCGCCAATTCCGGTTGTAGAATCTTGATTAAAGTGATATCTGGCCGTCAAAGGAGGATTAGATGAAGATTGGCCAACTGAATAGAAAATCAAATTTTTGTGGAGCAGTTTTCGCAATAGACCTCTCATGATCGTCCCATGAGAGAGCACTGTTGGTGGTGACACCCAGCATGGATATTGACGACCTCATAGGAACACTATGGTACCCGACATCATCAAATTGGGCATTGTGTGATCTGTCAAACTCTATTTTTTTTCCGGTCCGTCTATTCCGGTTGTAGAATCTTGATTGAAGTGATATCTGATCGTCAAAGGAGGATTAGATGAAGATTGGCCAACTGAATAGAAAATCAAATTTTTGTGGAGCAGTTTTCGCAATAGACCTTTAATGATCGTCCCATGAGAGAGCACTGTTGGTGGTGACACCCAACATGGATATTGACGACCTCATAGGAACAGTTTATACCCGACATCATCAAATTGTGCATTGTGTGATCAGCCTTCTTGGTGAACATACAAGCTTGAGTTCAGAATTCTTGTCAGATCCTGAAGTGTAGCGGTGCGAATGTATGTATATCGTTTCGTATGCAACTGTGTGCATTCGAGATCTTTATTCCATTGTAGAGGTTGGCATGAACGGTGACTAAACTCGGTCAATTGACTTTTATTCACGCCACCTGAATGATCGATTCATATGAGAATCGTCCCACGCGTATAGCAAGCATACTCAGTCATCTAATCAATCGACTTTGTTTATTTTTCGTTCTCCATGGATATTGAAATACCTAGCAAGCTTTGTTCTCGATGTATGATTATTGAGGTCTTTAGTATATGATTGACACCATTTCGTAATAGGGGTCGGTTTATGGGTCATTAAGGACAGTTGATGGTGGTTTGGAAATACAGATTAGAAATTCTCCAATTGAGTCACCGATGGGTATCTGTGGAAATAATATGATGTGCGAATAGAGCAGATTTGATCTGACTCCTGATATCGATTGAGGTTATTTAGTGGATTGTTATTCAGTCCAAATGGTGATAGTTTTTGTTTAAACTTGACCATGGAATTCTTGATGATTTTTAACACCTTTCGAGGCTTGCATCGATATTATCGATTTATCGATCTCATATCGATTATTCTCTTTCTGAAATGTAGGCTAGATTATTTCCAAAAATAAGTGTTTTTCCGTTCATCAAACTGCATAGTGGATTCTAAGGGAAATTTACAATAGCTTGGCAACTATGCAGGCCACAAAACACGATAGTATTGAGGATATCGAAATTATCGGTATTATCGATGATTCTCAATTATCATTATCGATAAATTCGCCCTTCCCTACCTGAATTCGTATTGATACTGATTGATTAAATTAATTCATGAAGTTGAATTCATCGTTCTTGGTGACCATACTATTTTTTGTACGACCACTATGAATATGAAATGAATATGAAAGAATTCTTGTGAATTGGTCCTCTTGAAAATCATATCGTCGGTGCAATCTCTCAATAAGCTGTACCCAAAATTCCCAAACATGGTTCTATTTGAATTTATAGTTTGTCTTAGCAAACAGTGAACACAATCTATTGTTATAGAAAGTAATACAAGAAACTAATATAATACTATATTTTGGGGTATAATGAATAATCGTTTTTTTATTTCGTTTCAGGTATGTTTGGATATTTATCCCTTTCAACTAATCGAAAACAATAACCATCATGGGTGAGTGAGGTTTTATTATTCAATCTACATAACAACATGGATCAGCTGATCGAAATTAATAACAACAATTGAATATTGTCTGTAGGTTAATTGAGGAGGTGTTGTTTCAACTTTTACAGATGTTTTGGGATTTTTTCTTCTCGTTTCTGGGAATATGAATCGAAATTATAACTATTCGCAGTAAGGACAGATTCACGATCTGCCCTAAAATGCCACTAAGCTTGAAATTCGAATGTCAATTACCTAAAAGAAATATTCTCCATTTTTCAGTTTGATTTATAGACAATTTTGCCTATAAATATTCATATATTAATGATCTTGCTTTTCAAGCGAGATGGTCTTGTTTCTTAATTAAGATATTCTCGCTTCAAGCAAGTTATAAATATCCATGCCTAACATGGTTCTTGTTCCTACTACCCATAAACGAACTTACTACAATGGATATTGCCATAATTTTGGCAGACGATATCATATTATCTGGCCAGAAAAAAAAACACTGAAATCTCAGATTCATAGGAAGGTGTGGTGTGATTTAAACTTCCTTTATTCCAATGTGGATGATACTCAAAATGTTAAATTGCTCTACAACACCTTGCTACTTGATGGTAATAATTTGGAATATTGATAAAAATTCAAAATTCATCGAAAATATTACACAATTATGTGATGAGCTATGTTCTGGATCATTTGGAGTAGGAATTGTGGATACATCTCACATTACGACAGTTGCAATAATATCCACCTGCCAATGCAAAACATCCTGATGATTTCTTCCAACTGAGAATTAAATCATGAAATATTCAGAAAATCTATTGATTTTCGGTATAGCTACGTAGTCATCTTGTTTCTATTTGTAGTTCGTTTTTTCAAAATTTGACGAAAAATTGACGAGAAAAAAAAGTTTTCCTGAGTATCGATACTCGCTGATAACATGTCTGAAACGAACTCACGAAATCTGGCAACACCGATCGGAATGGGTGTTCTTGTCGTTCCGCTCTCTCTGCTCAGTTTGTCAACTTTGGTCTTGGAAGTATGCAAACTCGCTGAGAGCAACAGAATCGTCCAGGAGATTTATAGACATTGCGGAGTCATCGATCTCGCGAACGCATCGGTCTTTGTTAGTTCACCTGCTGCAACGCAACGAAATTGTTTCGTTTATTTATCGGGTCGATGGAAATCTTTCCCCGCACAATATTGGGGTTATTGTCACGGCAAAATGACCATTTGGCTTCACACATTCATTCTTGGTCTTCATAATCTCATTTTCCTTCTTCTCAGAATGTGGCTTTCACTACTGATGATTGCGTCCTCAGCAATATTCAAGACGTAGACGTACAACCCGAATTGATCAAGGAGTTGTTCTTATTCCCCTCTTTTGGTTCTTGCCATTGAAGGCATTCCTCAGCTCGTTTTCCTTTTCTTCTGCTGTGACTTCTTTCCTCAAAGTAGTTTTCGATTGGCTTATCTTCATTTGAAACAGGAAACTCCTTTAGGAACAATGTTTGTTACGAAAGCGCTGACAGACATGATGACTTTTTTTTATAATCGCTAGTTTGAACTGGCAATTAGCACTAATTGTCAGTTTAAACTGACAATTTGGTCTGATTGTCAGTTTGAACTGGCAATTATGGCTAATTGCCAGATCAAATTGAAATTTATTCCTAATTGCCAGTTCAAACTCGCATTCATTCCTAATTGTAAGTTTAAACTAGCATTTATCCCTAATTGCCAGTTTAAACTGGCAATTGGACCTAATTGTCAGTTTGAACTGGCAATTAGGGCTAATTGCTAGTTTGACCTGGCAGTTATGGCTAATTGCCAGTTTAAACTGACACTCAGGGCTAATTGCCAGTTCAAACTGGCAATTACGGATAAATGCCAGTTTGAACTGACAATTGACAATTATGACTAATTGTCAGTTTGAACTGGCAATTAGGGCTAATTGCCAGTTTGAACTGGCATTTATGGCTAATTGCCAGTTCAAACTGGCAATTATAAAAAAAGTCATCATGTCCGTTCAGCGCTTTCGTAGTCTGTTCCCTTTTTTGTATAGATATTTCCTCAGATACGTTCTCTATAATTAGCCCAGTCGTGATGAGTGAAAAAGTCCCATATCCTTGTATAAAATCCAATGTTTCTGAAACTTTGGTTAGTTGTTTGTTGGTACCCAGTTGTTTTACACTCCATTTTTCTTAAAAAAGGGGTCCAAAACTTTGCGATTTTTCTTTATTCCTTGGACCATGCCTCTTTTGTTTTACGTTCTATGAGTCATCGCATTCAATGTTGTCGAGCATTGAATTTCCCACTAGTTGCATTGGTCAACCTTATTTTTGACCTTATAGGCACCAAGATAGACAGCTTCAATATTGGACAAAACTTTTCGAAATGGTGAAATATGCCACAAAGACTGTTTTTCTAGTTTCAGAAAGTTTGAGAAACTTCTGATTCATTCCAAGGGGTCGTTTAGTCAGTGAAGTTAACAGGAACACTCTGTGCATCGTTATCTGGAATCCATTACTCGGCATCTTCACCGGAGGCTCGAAATGAATGAGCCTTTTAATTAATATATTTATTATCTGCAATCCTTGCACAAGTTCAACATCTCGTCGACAAAAAGTCGCAACCGTTTCGGTACCTCTCGAGACCGAAGGCAATTACGAAATTGATCTTTGCGCTGCGTCGCATACCACCGAAACAGTTGAATTTTTTCCTCGATTGACAGTTGTGGCAGCTCACGAAATATGCCGAGAAAAAGCCGTCCCTCGAAGGAGGAACGACTGGACAGTCGACGGGTTTTCGGGCATTCGTTCGACGGAGCCCAGTAGTTGTTATTTCAACGTTTTTGTTGCAACATCATCTTTGGCATTTCAGATTGTCTGAAAGCGGTTGCATTCGGCACCATCACCGTGTGTGGAAATAAAGATATTTATTATTATTATTAATAATAACTGCTTATGATCTACAAAGCACAAATTCGACCTGTCCTGGAGTACTGTTCACATGTTTGGAGCTCAGCCCCCAAACATACGCTAAAGCTCTCAGATTCAATTCAGAAGAGAGCTATTCGCCTAGTCGATGACACAACACTCACCAAATCATTGACCTCTCTAGATCATCGTAGAAAGGTCGGCGATCTTTGCCTTTTTTATAGGTACTTCCATGGTCGGTGCTCAACGGAAATATCATCTATTATGCCACCACGCGCGATTCCTAGTAGACAAACCAGACGAGCTCAAGCTGGTCACCCCTACACTGTCAGGCTCGAGACCTGTCGAACATCGCTATACCAAGCATCATTCATCAATAGAACGGCAAAGTTGTGGAATTCTTTGCGTAGTGAAGTCTTTCCTGATGCTTACAACCTCCAAACATTCAAGAAAAATTCCAACACCTTCGTTCTTTCCCAAAATTCCACCGCTGGCTAGCACGATGTTCCTCGGACATCATAGGTTTCCCTTTCGTGTTGTCCACAGATAAAAAAAAAATAATGCAATTACGCACTGGTGGAGTTACAGACTCTCCGCTAAGCGTGCAACTCAATAAGATATACAATATTTTTCAAACTCTCCGACTATTTTTCAATCAAAACATGAGCTGCGTTTTCAAGATGCTGTCCCAGAAGTATATATTGTTATTCCTAGATGAGATACAACTCAAACAATTTCGACTTTATTTCAACTGATCGACATGTCAGAAGAAGTTGAAAGTAGACACGCAGTTCTCTCAGAGAACTGAAAAGTGAGAAAACCAAAAGTGAGACCAATTTTAACTGTACCCGAAAGAAACCGTTTGTATTTCAATTATTTCACGATTGTGATACTGACAATACAGGAAACATGCAGTTTCGTTATTTGCTAACAACTTCTAGATATGTTCCCGGCAGAGCACTGTAGATACATCGTACACGTTACCACGTCTAACTGTAGATACATAATTTCTAGGTAGGTAAAATAACATTTCTTTGTTTCTCCTTTCAGTAATTTCACGATGATTGTCGAATCGCGATGCAGAAATCATTTTCTCACAGTTTACCAGCTCTAGTGTCTGGCTTCCATATACTTATATATTATTCATATGTCTCAAGGTCATACGTAGATGAAAGTGACTGTGATATTATCAGCAGAGGCGCATTCGATATGGCATTTTGGATAATCTCCCATAATTTGCAATACCATCTCATGGAATATACCACGGAGATAGGTAACCTCTCATAACTTCCCAGTTATATACTCGGACAATGAGACGACTTCGATTGCAAAATTTTATTCTTTTTACATTTCACCGAACAGCTGTATGAAAGGAGTTGAAATATTTGGTGATTCAAAATTAGTAACAACCAATATTGAAAGAACATTTCAAGTACTATGGAAATATCATCAACTTACCAAGGAATCATAAGGAAAAGGTTCCTTTTTTAGGTTAATTTAGATTGTCAAGATAATCCAGTCCATCCAGTCCAGTGGTTGCATACCTACAATAAACGACGGACACTTATTTCTAGACGTAATAAAATTCTTATTGAGAGTTTTGGGTATCCCAGAGACCGCACACTGTTGGAAAGCATAGAACGTGGATATGAATGCCTGTCATGACTGTTATTGTGATTTACAAGGCAGTAAGGTGAATGTAGGTTGGTTGTTTCTTAATAATGCATTTCTGTGCTGCATTTTGGATCATAAAACCAGTTGATACTGGGTTCTCGTTATAGTTATAGCAAAACAAGTTCGAAGTACTCGAGGAGATTTGATATGGTTAGTAATAATATGGTCACGTATGATTTTGCGGTATCGCATAGGGCGCATTGAGTGTGACTTTCAGGTTGAATCTTGAAAAAAAGTTCATATCGGAAAGACGATTTCAAATCAAGAAAGACTTTTTTGGAAGTTGAGACACACCAAAGGCGGACATGAAGTAGTTCCCCTCTCTACCAGTTGGAGTGAAAAAAATTTCTGATTTCCATTGATTTCCTGAGAAAGTCGTAGGCACTAGTTCCTACATGTATAATCAACGATTCTGGTATCGAAACCGACTAATGAATATGGAATAAAATACAAGGATTTCAATTTGACATAACCGTCGCTTTCACTCGAATTCGTATCACCCTGTTCATTCCTTCAAAATCGTAGATCGTCATCAATGAAGATATTATGGCTGTGTACAAGTTCACAATCGGTAATGGTTAATAAAGTTGACAAAGGAATTCGTCGGACTTTCGTATCAGAGGTCTCATAGAATTAATCATGAATTCTCGTAACTCAGAGGTAATATTTTCAACATCATTATTGTCCCTATTCTCTCATAATAAAACTGCTTGATAAGATACAATACTTTATGGGCTAGACAAATGAATATCCAATATTCGTCCGACTCTACTATGAAAATTGTTTATCTTCGAATTACTTCCAGCATTATTGCCTCTCAGAAATGTTATGTATAAGATAAGCAAATTACTTTGTGATTACCTGTCTATGAGTTATATAACTCTCCTGACCACGTCTAGATAAGCACGATGAATCATCGATATATTGTCATTTATGGTGCGCCACGGATCATTAATTTATTTACTCGAAAATAATGTGTTGTGCTAATTTCTTACATACATACCAGGTACTACTCAGAATGCAAATGATGTAGTTCCACAATCAATGTCCATGTGTATAAATAAATGATTTAGTGTATTTGATTGTACGAAATATTGAACTGATATATTGATGAGATCGAAGGGAAGCGTTTCATGCCCGGCATGACGAATTTCCATAATTTTCAGCAACAAAGCTAGATAGATAGACATTTATTTTATTTTTCCTCCATTCTACTTTGGATACGGTTACTATAAACACACTCTTGTTGTCCTAGGGCATTGTAAGCCATGAGCCGATATGTATTATATTCTATTCAACTAATTTATACAGGGTGTCGAAATAGTGCCACGGTATTCGATAGTTCATCAGTGAGATGAGATATCCGAATGCTGTTTTCACTATTCGACAGACAAACAGAGTGATACACCAAACCAGATATTTTCGAATGGGACATTCTGTATTTGATGATATTTTTTCAAGCCTTTCCATGCTGATTATAACGATCACATCAATGGTTCAACTTCAACTGTTAGCTTCCAAACGCTTAGAGATATTTCTGTTGACCTCTAGAATGATTATTTTCATGAATCGTCTATTCATGTCCATCTATTTGTTATTATACAGGATGTTTCGAATTCCGTAGAATGGTCAGTATCTCATTTTTTTCAAATGGAACACTCTGTTTATTTCTACGTCGATTGATGTCATTTTCGATGTGCTTTTGAATGTTGCTAACTCGAAGTACCTCAAGATCTGAGATGAGCTGAAAAGTTGAAGCGTTTTCAACTTCGGATCAAGGTAAACGTTAGAATTTCAATGGAGCTCACTGTGGGTACATACATGTTATTATTTGCTTCTAATATTGCTACGTAGACTGCAATATTCATTCATTTCTTATATGCAGAATTCCTTCTGGCAATGAATTTCCATTTATTTTTCGTCATGTATAGACTCGTATTCTTGATTTTTGCCCTATGCTTTCGGTTTCTCTAACCACCTCTGAACGATTTCCTGGATCCGCCTTCGAATCCCATGAGCCTCCCGACAGAACTGTATTTCCTCGCAAATAATTGATCAGCTTTGTTCAGCCATGGTCGATCGTAAAGTCGATGGAAAAATCATCTACGATAAAGAAAACAAACATAATATCGCTCGGCGAACAATGATGCGGCATTAGCCGGTTGATTTGCAGCTCGTAAAACGATTTTCTCGTTATGCGTTCCATTCGAAAATCGACGATTGTTTCTTATGCATCGAAAAGTATGTGCTGAATGACCGGGAAGAGCGTGCGGATGTATAATGTCCGATTTTCTCACATCGCACGGTGTTATTTATGATGCGGAAAATATTTTCTGGTCCTTCGATCGACAACGGTTACGATTTGTTCCACTTATCCGATATGGCTTCGACGATTGTTTTTGATAATTGAATTGAAAAAAAAAATCGCATTCGTATTTGAAGAATAGTTTTATGAGTTCTTAGCGATCGGAGCACGTCATGATCACATAACGAGAGATATAATAAGTAGTAGAACAAAGCGGGTTCTAGCACAGTCGAGTGAGCATCAAACACAACATATGCGACTTCGCCAAAACACATCAAACCCAACATGTGCGACTTCGATGAAACGTCAAAACGATGAAACGTCAAAACGACGAAACGTCAAAACGACGAAACGTCAAAACAACGAAACGTCAAAGCGATGAAGGGAAACCTCGATGCCGATTGACGTTTCATCGCTTTGACGTTTCGTTGTTTTGACGTTTCGTCGTTTTGACGTTTCGTCGTTTTGACGTTTCATCGTTTTGACGTTTCATCGTTTTGACGTTTCGTCGTTTTGACGTTTCATCGTTTTGACGTTTCATCGAAGTCGCACATGTTGGGTTTGATGTGTTTTGGCGAAGTCGCATATGTTGTGTTTGATGCTCACTCGACTGTGCTAGAACCCGCTTTGTTCTACTACTATAATACATTGAGGTTTGTATGGAAATATGCAACAGATCACACAATCACAGGTCACAAAATCAGATCACACCAAAGTAGCATGA
This sequence comes from Gastrophysa polygoni, assembly GCA_963576655.1. Classification (NCBI taxonomy): domain Eukaryota; kingdom Metazoa; phylum Arthropoda; class Insecta; order Coleoptera; family Chrysomelidae; genus Gastrophysa; species Gastrophysa polygoni. The sequence goes on along the minus strand of OY755090.1, from coordinate 22,848,836 downwards.
TCGTGAACAAGACACCTTCAACAGACCACAGTATTGTGACGCTTGCACCTGCGAATATGCAACAGATCACCATTGTCGAATAAATATACCGGGTGTCACAGGAAAATTGAGAAAAATACTTGTTGTAGGAGACCATAATCTATAATAATGAAATCCAGCCGCTGGCAAACAACCCCCGACAAACCACCCCTGACTTTTGTTCCGCAAATTGCACCTTCATGTTTGTTTTGGTTCGACTTACAGCCCGTTTCATTTCTCATTCAATGATGTATCATGGTAGCTATAATGCCATGCAGACATCATGGCAAATAGAAACACAAATGGAATATTAATTTATGAGCTCATCTGTATTTCGAATAATGGTGGCTTTATAAAAAAATTCATCACCTAAGATTTACCACTTAACATTTAAGACTTTACATTCAAGACAGATGGAACATGGGAATACAATTGTTCATGTTATAAAACCATTTAAGACTTTCCATTTAACATTTATCATTTAAGAAGATGCCGAACTTCCAACTCAAGAAATTATTGTTAAATGGCCATAAATGAAAATAAGATGTGCGCATGTTCGCCTATGATGTTTTTCGGGAGTGTCGACAAGTGACACCTCTGCTTCCCGCTTTTGTTCAAAACTGTATTGAGGTTATCTTATACTGTACGAGAATATTGTCAATGTTTTCAGGATTTTTGCGGATTCTTGTCATGATTATTATTACTTTAACCAGTTTTTTTAATGCTTCTGGGCGTTTGGAATTTATTATTCAATTGATAAAAAGAAACGTCAGTATTTACAAAGCTTAAATGATTTCTAAATGTTGAATATTTTTATAACCTTAGCCATTATAATGTCTTAAATCTTAAAGTGATAAATGATAAATGTTAAATGTTAAATGTTAAAAGTTTTTATAAAGCCACCATAATACATTATACTACAGAAATTGTTCAAAATGTTGGCCAGCACTTGCCACACATGGATCAAGTCGACGAATCAGCGCTCGATTACAGGAAGCTCTAATCATTTCCTGAGTAACGGTATTACAAGCCTCAGAAATTTTCTGGGTTGAATCTTCAATATTTATTTTTCGAGTTTCGAAGACAACTCGTTGTGTACAGAGTATTTTCAACGGCTTCAATACGAATCTGACTATGTTCCAGTTCGTCTCTTCTAGTTTCCAATATATTTCCTTTTCTAATTTCGATTCCTGTGGAAATTATGAATTCATCACATTATCCATAACGAAAGGTCGAAAAAATACTTATCATCATTCATATACATCATCATTTGTGACAATGACATACAAGACAGTAGACGTTGACCCAGCAGAGTGGAGTTGGTTACCAAAGATGATACCTGATATTTCCGAAGGTTGCCGAACTTGTAACAATTCATAGGCGCACACATTTATTTTTATGAAATCGCGTAAGCATATTTCGTGAAATTTCAATGAGTGACAATGGACAATGATTCAAATATTTATGGTCGTAGGACAAATATTGCCACTTTCGACACTAGTTATGTAATCTATCACCATTGTGTCGATCGTGACAAAATATTATACTTTGAATCATGACAGTTTTGCAGGTCTTCCCAAATTTTGAGACCATTTGGTTCGACATGAAAATCAGGGAATCCCTCCATCTCTCTCGATATATCAATCAATCGATTGATATTCATAAAACGGGACTTGTTCGATAGGAACAAATAACTGACAGGCACTGAATATCTCATACTGATAATCATTCGTTAATCTTTCACATCCTTTGCGAGCTCGAACACATCTTCAAGATTGTATAACTCCGAACAGGAAACGATAATAATTATGTAATGAATGACCCAACATCTCGAAGTCTATGCACAAAAACATATTCAGCAATTCCTTGGCATTGTGAATATCGGCCAAGTTTTTCCAGTCTGAAGATTTCGCTATAATTTCGTCTAGGAAAATTATGATGTCGCTGTTATTCATTACATCGTTGTTGATACTCCAATATAGATAAATAATTATTGTGCTTGTCCTGGCCAGTTCTTTCCGCGGGTTGTTGAGCCGGATTCCCTGTGTAATTTTATAATTAATAATAATTGTCCGCCATTATGAATGAGCTGCATTCCATCGCAGGTATTGTAATGGCATAGAAAATTTCACTTGATTGTGAAACATACTTCTTCGATTAGATCTATCACGACTAGCTAGATGTGAACTCAGCATTCCGATGTAATGTTTATTAGAGCCGTGTTACAACACATTTTTTTGATAATTTCAATGCTCGAAATTAGAGATTGTAGGAGTTTTCGAAATTCAAAAAATTTCAAAATTTCAATATTCAAACAACAAATAGAATTCACTATATTTGTTCTAACACACTTATCAATCAACTGAGTATCTTTGTTTTGACACACTTATGGATCAATGAACTTCGCTAAACCGCAAAGATTTGAGTGATTTATCTTACACTATCAACTCGATTTTTTGACAATGCCAACAGTCATGTGATTTTTCTACGCTGCGTCTCTTCCTCATGGTAATTTCAATTCCTCTCTCTCTCTGTAAGCTCGATCTACTAGAAATATATATTATATCATATTTTTGTTCCGACCCATTGATAACCCTTTTGCAAGCCTATAGATTCCGTTAAAGTACTTTTATACCTACGTTCCGAACGTCAAACTCGAAGGTATACCGTTAGGTATATCAAATGTCACGATCATGCAAATCATGACAATCACCATTTTTACGATCGACCTTGAACATAATACACTTTGATCGTGAGCGTCCGTCTCGAGCGAATCTGCGTTTTTTCGACGTTTCTTACGCGATCGATGATCGAATTAGTTCTTACCATAAAAGTATACACTGTGTCCGAGATAAGGAGGGCCAGTATGAGTATCTCTGATGATGGTTGCTAGAAGACGAAACGTTGGATCAGAAAACCGATAATGCCAAATTAATGAGCATCTATAGTTGCCATTGAGATGATTTTTCAGTTCTTTCCTAACTTCATCACCAACTTCGGTTTTTTTGAAATAACTCGAAAACGAAAAATCATATCAAAAATTTTTCGAAGTCCTCATTTTAGCCCTTCAATCGCGCAACTTTCCTCACATTCAACCAAATCTGTAGAACTTTTTTTTCTGAGATACCCATATTGGCCCTCATCCTTGTCTTGACACCCTGTACATGTATATTTCTCGGTGGTTTCGGCAATTTCTGATATATGAATCTTCTGAGATCAAGAATCGTTGTGCTGATAAGTGGAATTAATAATGCCTTGATATTCAAAAAAAAATTGATGATGTGAAAAACTAGGTCGAAACACATTCAAACTATTATGTATATGCAGAAAGCTTCCATAATAAGTGAAAACAGAATCAGGACCGTATTTAAAACAAATTAAGCTGATGATGGTTTCACGAGTACGAAACATCGGATAAAGAAATTGCTTTCACCACATAGAATCATATCTAAGGTTGCTATGGAAAAATATTGTCGGTTCAATCCTATATCTGAAAATAACAATGAAAAAATACAAAATCGATTGTTCAAAAGTTCACTTATTTGGAAATTCTAAAAAACTGTTGGTATGGCCCTTTATGGATACTAAACTTATTTTCCATGCCGTGCATCCTTATCTTGGACACAGTGTGTAGGGTGAATAGTTTTCAACCAACCAATTTTTTCAATCAGGAACACCTTGTATCGTTCACGTCATCATATACAGGGTGCATTTCATCGAGTTTGTTCAAACTACAGATATCGCAGTACAATACAAAATTTGAGATTGTCTTGTATGCATAGGTTAGGAACTGGAATAAATCGTCTTGTCTTATTGAAATACGTTAAATATTCAAACAACGTCTCAATACATCTGCTCCCTAACAATACATTCTTTCCCTAATTGCCAGTATATGTCAAAGTACAATAAACAATCTTCGGCTCTTGCTTATAATGCGGGTCATTTCAAGCAACGTTGGGTTTTTGTATAGAAAAACTATGTACAGTCAAGTAGCCTGGGAAATTTATCTCGCAGAAGGTCTAACAGTTTTTTCGAAATTCAAATGGAATTACTAGGCTTGTGACTTTGCAGTGCGACCTCGTGAGCTGCCATCTTGGAAAATGGCGTCCGAAATCGATTATCCTGTTGGTTGATCCTACGATGAAAAAACCAATATTTTCCAGTTCCAATCACAGAAAGGAAGGTGTAACGTCTTGGAGTGACTCAATCTTCTTGGTGTATCCGAAAAACCGAAGAAAGCTTGGTTGCGCATATAAGATAACCATGCGAGTTAGAAAAAATTCCAGAAATTAGAAGTAGTGGACTCCCCTAAAGATGTTTGGATTTTTGAAAATGAAACACAGAAAGCAAGCAAATCGAGTGGTATTTCGTGAGTTTTCGTAAGAAATACACAGGGTGTCCCATTTGAAAAAAAACTTATGAGTTTGATATGCCGCGTTTTGTTCGTTCACACTGTATAAGGAAGAATGACTTCAGAACATGTCTCTCGTAATCCTGTTCTTGACAGTGATATCATCACTACCATAATACATCAAATTCACATTTGAATCTCTCTAAAAAAAATAATTCTTCAATTCCAAAAAAAAACAAAAAACGAAAAAGTCGTTAATGGTTTAGGGGTCTATACAGTCTATACGTACAGTGCCCCATCGAAACCCTGTAAAATATTCACACGGTAAATAGTTTTCGACAGTGAAAATAGTATTTTTCATGCAGTGCATCAATTCTAATGAATGAGTTTCACCCTCTTGAAGTCATGATTGCGTTTTTGTACCGCCGAATTGCCTTCAGACCGATTCATGGAACATCTGGCGGGTGAGTCCATCAGGTATCTATCATTACCAGTTCTGCAATATGCACATGTTGGCATATTATTTGTGAGAACATATGTTTTTTGTAATTTCCTTCATAATCATGACCAATCATGATCAATCGCAGGTTTAGAAAAATATCCAGATTTCAGGATTCACTATTATTCCGTATGCAATACAACTAGTGGAATTAATATCTTTGGGAACAGCGAATAAAACACTGTTTTGTTATTCAAAAAATAGCTTATTCTACTGAAGGTACATGTAACTATTTAAAAGAAACAACACAGTCGCTGTCTTAGGAGATGGAGCTGTACCTTGCTGCCTCTCTTAGTAACAAAACAATATATATTTAGTTGTTTCCATAGATGTTTTTTTTTTATCTTTGGACAACACGAAAGGGAAACCTATGATGTTCGAGGAACATCGTGTTAGCCAGCGGTGGAATTATGGGAAAGAAGGAAGGTGTTGGAATTTTTCTTGAATGTTTGGAGGTTGTAAGCATCAGGAAAGACTTCACTAGGCAAAGAATTCCACAACTTTGTCGTTCTATTGATGAATGATGCTTGGTATAGCGATGTTCGACAGGTCTCGAGCCTGACAGTGTAGGGGTGACCAGCTTGAGTTCGTCTGGTTTGTCTACTAGGAATCGCGCGTGGTGGCATAATAGATGATATTTCCGTTGAGCACCGACCGTGAAAGTATCTATAAAAAAGGCAAAGATCGCCGACCTTTCTACAATGATCTAGAGAGGTAGAGTGTCATCGACTAGGCGAATAGCTCTCTTCTGAATTGAATCTAAGAGCTTCAGCGTATGTTTGGGGGCTGAGCTCCAAACATGTGAACAGTACTCCAGGACAGGTCGAATTTGTGCTTTGTAGATCATAAGCAGTTGCTGGGATGTGAAGTATCTCTTCGCACGGAAAAGAAAACCGAGTTTTGTGAAGCAGTTTTCGCAATGGACCTCACATGATCGTCCCATGAGAGAGCACTGTTGGTGGTGACACCCAGCATGGATATTGACGACCTCATAGGAACAGTGATGGTACCCGACATCATCAAATTAGGCATTGTGTGATCAGCCTCCTTGGTGAATATACAAGCTTGAGTTTTAGTTGCATTGAACTGTACTAGATTCTCAGATCCACATTTCAGAATTCTAGTCAGATCCTCATTTAAAGCATCAACCTGTCTTCGCCTTGCACCTCTGGCCTCGTTGGATGATATAGGGGCTCTAGAGGAAAAGGCGGAATGAAGTGTACTATCATCCGCAAAGCTATGAACTGGGCTGGAGGTCACATTCAACAAATCATTGATGTGGAGCAAAAACAAAGTTGGTGCCAAGACAGAGCCTTGTGGTACACCAGCATTGATCGTCATTGTATCAGACGAGACCCCGTCTACCAACACGTAGAGTGATCTATCTACAAGAAAACTCGATAGTAAAAGACACAGTTGGGGCGGCAAACCATATGACGGAAGTTTCGCTAGGAGGCCTTGGTGCCAAAATAGGTCAAATGCTCATACGAACCAGTATTCCGAAAGTCATGAAAGAACAATTGACAGGGGCATCTACAAAAAAAAACAAAGTAAACTTAGCATGTAATTTTTTTTTGTTTCATAACTCAATTCGATCACCAACGTATTCTGGGACATCCCATATAGGCTGACAGTCGATAATGATAAATCCTGAGCCAACATGCAGATTCGGCCTCAGCAAAGCCATCCTTTCTCATGTCGTATCTGTCTGCAAAAAGATAGAACCCCATTATTAAATTAAATGATGCATGCATATTTAAGAAAACAAGCAAGATGCCATCCAATTAGCTCTGTATAAGAAGGCGCCGTAATTGAATTCAGAGTGTATATTATTTGTAATTAAGTCGATTAATGAACGTTGTTTCAGTCGAGGCGGCTGTTCAACTTGACAGTTACGCTTTGGAACAAACTACGTTGGCTGAAATATTTGCTATCATTCCAAGTTCGATGATTGTCCTCTAATTCGTTCATCGCTCTAGACATAATGGGGATAATATTCCACTCGACTATGTATCATCGAGCGCGACTGGATTTCGCATCGATGAAATATTTGCACCTCATTAGTGTATTGCTATTCGCATTTTCTATTCCATTTAATGTAGGTAGCTACTCAGACAAATTTAATGGACTAGCAACTTTTATATTTTTTACCAGAGCAGCTATATGTGTTGAGATTCATCACAATATCTATATTTATGTGTTCTATTCATTGTTCTCTTTGCGACCTTGTATATTGCAGTAGTTTTCGTAATTAGGTTTCAATTGAATATTGTTCGGAGTTTAGCCAGGTTAATCACCTTTTTATCAAACTAAACCATGTGTTCCTTTTTTTGTTTCCTCCCTTATTTGTACCCCTGTTGATCTTTATTTTTTCCCATTTTTTCGGTAACAATACTATTTGTTGAATCACCTTAATTGATCTTTTTCTGGTCAGAAACAATGAGTATGGCATACATGCATAGTCGATACGAATGATAAATGGGAAATTTTCGCATTAATTTTGATTGATAATTTATTCTTCCAAAGATTGCCTCATCTCCATTACATCTATTTCTCTTCGGTGATGTTCAATTCCTATCTCACTCCGGGAGTTGCATTCCATTCGAAAACGCAACAACAAAAGATCGAGGATTATGCTAATAATGATGAGTACATGCAAACGACGTTCCCTCTTTATCGAAAAAAAAGCCGAGTCATCCTTCCGTAATTGCTGTTATAAATTTAATAACGGATAATATTGATTTTTTCCGTCCAGTCACTGTTGTATAACAGGTAAACCGTTCCACATGCTAAGTGTACTAAATTATGATTCTGGTTGCCCGTTGATTTCAATTTCATCGGTATCCTCTTCACCTGTTCGACTGTTTATTATTTACGATGCCTGGAAAGTATCGATCAAGGTGAATAGTTTGAAAACCGAAAGACGGTTGGGATTAGAATGAAGGTGTGAGTCCACTCAACCTTAAATTTTGGTACGGAGAGAAGAATATTTCCTTGTCATCGCCCTGTCTTCATTGCTTCAGTAGTTATCGATAGGATTAGTAAATTATTTGAGTGTTCCCAGCTAAGAAGTTTTGGATGCAGGGAAGTTTGAAGGAATTAACACTGTGAGTTGCAATGTTGATACAAATGCATACTGATAGCAATTTTTGATGAATTTGTTTGTTCCTTTCAGATGAATTGATGATGAAATTGATAATGTCGAAATCTGGACCATTCAACAAAGAGTCAATTTTTTCATTTGGTCATTCCTAAGTTTGATTGTAACCTCAAAAAATGCATTTTTCATATTTGTTTCCCAAAACTGGTTCATATATAAATATATACATTTTTCCATCGTTTTTTTTTCTGAATGAACCATGAATTGTCAATGTGACATTTGTGTCAAACAGCTCATGATATTTCTTCTGAATAGCACGAATTATGCTTACTGTTTGCAAAGATTTGTGTGATACGCGAATGCTATTAGTAATTTCACGGGTAGAAATCGCTCGGTTTTTTCTTCTACACCAAAAAAAAATTGAGTCGAAGATGGATTCGAAGAAATCAACTGACACGTTCAATGACCCAATATAACACTCAATCAAGTTTCCAGGACGGCCGCTAGAGGGCGTAATTGCAGTGGCCAGTTTAAAAAACATATCAAAAACACTATCTTCATGATCTCGACATTTCAAGAAGTATCAACTCGCGGTTTTCACCACTTTCCTTCTCGTTAAATCTCGGAAATAATTTCCAGAGATTTTTCTTGGCCACTTTCATCATAAATATTCTTTTTCGAAACCCGTGCGGCAAATAGTTTCCTAGATACAGCCGGCGTGCTTTCTTAGTGGTACACCCGGTACAAACCGAGGTACAAACCGTTTCTTACCGTAATGGTATATTATCTTCGTGTGAGGAAAATTGATACCTCTCATGTGATATTTCTTCCAACAATTCTTTGTTCATTCGAATAATTCAGTATATGAAAGGTTTTCCATTCCTCCGAAAAGTTGAATCCTGGATCGAACCAAACCATTTTATTACGGATTTCTTCTTAAGAAATTTCACCATCACGGACGCCATAGACAAGATTTGTATGTTTCTCATAAATTACCTTACCAAATTTCACAGTGAAGATTTTAAAATCATGATGGAATACATGAATATATAATAAACCCAATAAAATCACCCAAAGATGTCATCAATAATCATCATTCGATCTGTTACATCGTAGTGAAATGTTGGAACATAAATTATAAGACGTCGTGATTCGAAGCTTGTAAAATTGATTAATAATGTTTTTCTTGATTGTCCACCTGAGTCATTGATCATATTTCATAGTTCACCAACCTACAGGCCTAAAATCCTATGATATATTTATAACCTATAAACAACTCTCATTTGACAGAAATATCTGTTACACACATATTTCAGTAGTAGTATTTCAACTAACTATTAATAAAAAATGTCTAGATATTAGCATTCATAACAGAATCCAGTATTGTATGTTATATTTGAATAGAAGTCCGAAATTTTTCTTCGTTATCTATTATAAATTTCAATTGGAATTTTTTTCATCAACGTACGGTAATAGAAAATCTACAATGACAAAGGCGCGTTGTTGAATACAGAAAAATTGTCTTTCCATTAGATTAATTTCGTCTCTGGAACTAGTAGTCTCAAAAATTCTTGATTTCGGAAAGTCTCTTACATAGTTGATGAGGAAAGTTATAATTTACTTTATACATAACTAATTGAATTTTGATATCACTACTGAAGGCGTGGAACTGAACAGAGTTATTAATTTTTCACTTCTACATTATTTGTTTATAATACCTAGGATGCGTTTACTATGAATATACTCGTAATGCTCTAGGGTGTTATAAGCTCTCTCATTATGCTCACTGTTTCAATAGGCATGCTTTATATCTTTGTCTGAGGATATTATCTGATGGTGATAACATCATGTTTCTCTCATCCCTTCTCATACTGACTCATACACCCATATTCATACGAGTAAGATCAAGATTGAATTCGTTCCAGCCAGATCTTGAGTACGCTTACTTGATTGGAGCAAATAAATCAGTTTTCAGTGGGAAATGAAATCTGAGGCAGAAAATTACTTCAGTCCGATAGTACGTACCTACATTATTGTTCATTTTCATAGGATTTTTTGGCATTTTCCCTCCTCGTTTCTGAAGAATGGAAATAGAAATTGTAATGATTATCTCAATATACATATACAAGCAGATTTACGATCTGCCCTAAAATGTCACTGCGCTTGGAATTCGAACAAGAAAAATCCTCTATTCGTGCTGTGGACATTTCGGAGAATACTTATCGTAGGAATTTCGATATTCATTAGATATTGTTGAAATTATTTGAATTTCAAGGTTGAATTTCAAGCGCAATGTCATTTTGTGACCTAGGTCATGAATCTGTCTTCACTAAAAATATATTGAGATACTTATTTTATTATTCCTATTCTTATTTTTTTGGAAAAGGAGAGGAAATCCCGAAAGAGCTGGAAAAATTGATACACCACGTCCTCCTCGATCAAATTGAAGACACTTTATATTATTTGTACTGTTGAGAGATTCATTAATATCTAAATGATAGTGAATAACGAACAAATTCATTTTTTATCAGAAACCCAACATCTCAACGCCGTAGGTCAAGAAAATTTCTTGATCCATCACTGTCAAAGTGATATTTCCTCAGAAAGTTCCTATCTCGAAATCGTAACATTCAACTGAAACTGCTGAAAGTTTGATTCTGTGCAGAAATAGCAAAAAAAAGGGGCCAAGTTGATGTGCAGATTGATTATTTTGACACGTTCTTTGACTATGAACTGTACAGAAGCCATGAATTACTTTTTCAACCACAAAAATTTGGAAAACGAAGATAGGAATTGGTGAAAGCTAGACAGAGACCTGTAGATATAAATTCAGAAGTAGTTCTGAGTCCATCTTTCCGAATTGTGATACATTATATTCCTGATTCAATTTTTCGTTACAAAGTAATAGTTGAAAAAAAAAACAACAATTCAATTCGACAAGTACCGTTATATTTAATCAGTTCGCTTCGAAATGAAAATGTCATCAAGTTACGGTACCTTTAAACAAAATAATGTACAAAAATAATCGAGTGGCCAAAGTCACAATTCTCAAAGGGGAATGATTTCGACTCGAGTAATTTATCTTGAGAAGAGGGTTCATATAGAGTATTTGGCAAACCGAACAAGAAAAATACGAAGTCTCATACCAGACATTTGAAAAATAGTACTGTGAACGAAGGAAATCTCTCAAAATCAGACTTATTTCAGTTAGGTATTCGTTGATAGGATTCATTCAATCTGTTTTTCACTTTGTTAATAATGAAATTTCCTCAACCACATTGTAGTTGTAAATTTGGCACTGAAAATCTCTGATACGGTTTTGATATTTTGTAATCATGAAAAACAGTTATAATTTCATGAATGGCTCGAGACAAATGAGATCGCTTGAAAAGAAGCTTTGATTGATTTTCACTTCCTCACATTTCTGCCTATCGGGTATATGAATAATATGAAACAAATCTCATTGTTTGCAGTCGGATTTATTGATATCCATGATCATTGTGAAATCGGTTGCACAAAAAGAGAATCCTTCGACTAAAAGACTTAGAAAAATAAATACGATCGCTATAAAACTATATGGAATATATACACAATTTACAAGTACATTTTCGATACTTAATATACAAGAAAGTTAGACTCCTTACCATGTAGGAGTATCGGACGGCCGAGAAAATTCGTGCTCGCATTCACACCACAGACTCCCCCTCCCTATCACAACCAACAAACACACCATCCTCCTCACATTGCACTCGTGCACAGTCTATGGAATTATCACAAAAATGCTGGGCATCGCCATGGAACGGTCATCGTCAAATGTGGATGGCCACGGTCCTCGATGCGTTGTTCCCGCCTCCCGGCGGATTCGGCGCCTGGCTTCTGGCACTATGCCTGTGCACGTGGTGATGCACGTGAGGCATCCTCATCGACGTCCCCCCCGCATGCCGCTGGTTGTCGGGAACATCCGGCAACGCGTACCTCAGCTTCTCCCAGAACAGCTTGTCGCCCCACTGCAAGTACACGTTCGTCTTCAGGTAGAGACGAATGTCCGGGTCCAAGTCCTTGTGGGGCACGTCGCCGAGCAGGATGACGATGAGCCTGCGCCGACGGTCGCGCAGCACCTGGTGATGGGCCGACTTGAACTCGAAACGACACCACTCGGACTTGATGAAGTTCTCCGACAGGATCATGACGGTCCGCTTCGAGGACTCGATGGCCTGCACGATGGTGTCCGCGAGGAAGGCGCCCACCGGGAAGTCTCGGTAGTGCAAGCACAGCTTGTAGTGCGGCTCTAGGGCGGGAGCGAGCATCTCCGCTACCCACGCTTCGTCCTTGGAGCTGTAACTCACGAACGCGTCGAACAACTTGTCTCTGTCGTCCGATTCCAGGTCGCTGGACCTGCCGAACAAACGAACTCCGAATTTCGAATGGAGCCACACGCGAACTTCCTGTCTGTAGATGAACACCAACAGCACCACCAACACTACGGCAGAGAATATGGCTAGGGTGACGACGAGCAAAGGCAGGTAGTCTTGGATGGCTTGCCGCTGGATGATGGTCTTGGTCGCTGTCAAGTTGCCGTTCACGCTGTTGTCTATGTTGGCGACGCCAGTGCAAGAACCGTTGGCTTGCATCACGTAGAAACCGGTATCGGCGACGTCCAAGTACGCGTCCAGGTTGTAGAAGTCGATGTCGGTCGCGTTCGAGATGCATTTCACCGATGAAGCGTCTTGAACCGACTCACCGCGCTTCATCCATTCGCGCAGTCGTTCGGTGAAGTCGCAGTCGCACGACCACGGATTGTACGATAACGTCACTTCGATCAGGGTGTTGGGCAGGTTCCAAATGTCGTACATGCTGAGCCTGTTGTGGTCTAGCTTCAGTATCCGCAGCCTCTTGAGGTGAGCGAACGTCACGTTGCCGATGCTGGTCAGTCGATTGGAATGGAGGTAGATCTCGGTGAGTAACTCCAGGCTCTCGAACTCGTATCCGTACAGCTCGGCGAGTCGATTGCCACCCAGATGTAAAACTTCCAACTCTCTCAAACCGTTGAACGTCCTGTTCTGGATGGTCTCGATGTTGGAGTTGTTCAGGTAGAGCACCTTGAGACGTTTGCGGCCGATGAATGCGTGGCTGTTGAGTGACCGCAAATCGTTGCCGTCCAGGTACAGTTGGGTGGCATCCATCGGTATCTGCTCTGGGAGTTTGGTGACGTATCCGCTGGAGCTGCAGTCCACGACGTTGGCGGACCAAGATTGGTCATGGTAGCAAGTGCAGTTATTCGGACAAGTCATCTCGCAGTCGCAGGCGTCGAAGTCGCAGCAATGACAAAGAGCGAAGCAGTGAGTCTCGTAGGCGCAGAGAAATTGGTACGGCGCAGCTTCCACCAGAGGAACGTAGGTGGTACCTCTGTTGTACAGCAGCTGACAGTAGATGCTGTCCAAGTCGACTAGCTTCGGCTGCGTTCGAGCTCTGTTGCCGCCGACATTGACTTTTTGCAGCCACTCCATGGTACAATCGCACTGATACGGGTTACCACCTATGTAGAACTCCGGGAGTTCTTTTTCCGGTGGAACAGCAGATATCCGCAGAGCATTGGGGTCCAGGCTGGTAATTTTGTTGCCGAACAGGTCGACTCTCGTGAGGTTAGTTTTCTTGAAGAACGTATAAGATTGCACTTTCGATATCAAGTTGTCGTTGAGGAATAACACTTCCACGCTATTGGGAATCGCGCTCCCAGTGATTTCTGTCAGTTTGTTGGCACTGGCATCGAAGGTGGTGAGAGAGAGAGTCGACTCGATGCCGAAGTAATTACCGAGTTCCTCGATTCGATTCGAGTGAATGTCTAGCCATTGTAAGCCGGTAGGTATCAGGGCGTAATCAATCCATTTGAGATGATTGTCGGATATGTTCAGCCACACTAGACTGGGTAATTTAGCGAATAATTCTTCAATGTCAGTCAGGTAGTTCCCATCTAGACGGATCGCTTGAAGGTTCAGGTTATTGTCGAAAGAGCCCGGCGCTACCTTCGATATTTTATTTCTCGATAGATTGAGAATCTTCAGAGCAGTCATTTTATCGAAAGCGCCTTTGCTGATGTTGCCGATGTTATTCTCGGTCAGTCTCAGTCCGTACATTTGCTTCAAATCGACGAACGTCTCGTTGGTTATGGTGTCGATGTGATTCTCTCCCAGATCCAGCGTTTTCAACAACGGGACGTTGGATATCACTTCTGGTACCGCGACTAGCTTGTTCCCATTCAAATGCAGATCCTGCAAGCCGGAGCAGTTCCTCAGCGCTTCAGGGTGTATCCAAGAAATCTTGTTGTTATCTATCGATAGCAGCGACAGCACGTTCAACCCGTTGAAGGTGTTGCCTTCTATCCTGGTCAGTTTGTTGTTCGATATGAAGAGCGTGTGTAGATTGTACAGAGCCGAGAACGTGTTGTCCGGTATGTGCTCGATGAAGTTGTCGTTGAGCCTCAATATCTGCAGACTGTACAAATCTCTGAATACCGACTGTTCCAGCTTGGATATCCTGTTGTAGGATATATCGAGGACGACGAGTCGAACCAAGCCTGCGAAGGTGGCCGCGTTTATCCAGTCAGCGGTGAGCTCGTTGTGGGAGAGGTCCAGGACGAGGACTTGCGTCAGCTCGCCGAACAATCCGGGCGCCAGCACGTTGAGCGAATTATTCTGCAGATACATTTCCTGGACGTCCTTCGTGTCGGCGAACAGTTCGGGCGGCAGGCTGACCAGGCGGTTGTCGGAGAGCTTGAGGATGTGCAAGGACGTGAGCCCTTCGAGGGCGCGGTCAGCCAGGTGGGCCAGTCCGTTGCCTTGCAGATAGAGCTTCTGCAGGTGTGACAGGCTGGATAACTGGCTGGAGGGCAGCCTGTCGATGTTGTTGCGCGACAAATCCAAGATCTTCAAGTTGCCGCCGCATCTTTCCGCAGCGGTGAAGCGGAAGCTGGACACCTCGCGCAGGCGGTTCCTCGTGAGGTTGAGGACTTCCAGCGCGTACAGGGGACAGAGCACTCCCTCGGGCAAACTCCACATGTTGTTTTCACTGAGGTCCAAACGCACCAACTGCCGCAGCTCGTCGGTGAAGGCGTTGGGCGACACGTCCAGGGTCATGGCCGACCAGTCCGTGTTGTGAGTGCGGATGGTGAGGTTCCGGAGGTCCTTGAGCCCGCGAAACGCGCCGTCGGATAGATTCCCGATTTTGCAGTACTCGATGGACAGCTCGCGGAGTTCCACGAGCGGTTTGAAACTCCCCGCACTGAGAGAACTCTGGAAGAAGAGCGCGTCGCTGCATTCCAGCCGCAGACGCACCGTATGCTGCGGCTGGATCACGCTGAAGTTGGTGTTCTCCAGCTCGCTGTTGATGGTCCTCAGTCGGCAGACTAGGGCGACGTCGTCGTCGTCGTCGACCACCACCCACTTGCACTCGTCGGGCGCTTGATACCTGAGCGTTTGGCTCAGCGAAGCCGACAGAACTCCGAAAACGGTCCCGAAGAGGATCGCGCACACGACGGTAGTGCCCATCACCGAGCGTCTTCTACACCATCTTCTTTCGGTCTCTTTCTGCGGATAGTGACCTGTCGCATGTCCGCTCGGTACTCGACTGAGGTGCCTCGCACAAGGCCACTAGCTACTTGGCTCGACTCCCTGCCCCGCTCGCTCTCTTCTCCGACGGGCGAGGGGAAGGTGTCTGTCGTCCCCTCTGCTGGTGCTGCTTGCTGCTGGCTCTCTGCATTGTGCACCGGAGAGCAGTTCTTAGTTTGTGCACGCCGGCATCGACTTTCGTTTCGTATTCGACTTGTTTCGATGAAATTCAGTTTGATTTTCAGTTAAAACGAGAGGCTTCTCATGTCATTAGATTACGAATTGTTATTCCAGTGGCGTTGCATTGTGGACGATGTTGTTGGTAGAAGTCTTTGTATGGCAGGTTGAACTATACAAAATACAAACTTCTTCTTTTCTGAGGTTTTAGAGAGAATAGAAAGGAATCTCATGCCATGCATGTCTTGTATAGTCGTTGTATAGCAGATCGAACTGTTTGAAATATAAACTTCTTTTTTCCTAAGGTTTGAGAAAGAATAGAAAGGAATCTCATGCCATGCATGTCTTGTATAACGAGAGGCTTCTCATGTCATTAGATTACGAATTGTTATTCCAGTGGCGTTGCATTGTTGACGATGTTGTTGGTAGAAGTCTTTGTATGGCAGGTTGAACTATACAAAATACAAACTTCTTCTTTTCTGAGGTTTTAGAGAGAATAGAAAGGAATCTCATGCCATGCATGTCTTGTATAGTCGTTGTATAGCAGATCGAACTGTTTGAAATATAAACTTCTTTTTTTCCTGAGGTTTGAGAAAGAATAGAAAGAAATCTCAGGCCATGCACACCTTTATAAGCCATGAAACCGAAATCTTGAAAGGATTTGAATCTTATCACGTTTGAACTATCAACCAAACTACTGTCTGTGTAACACCGATTCGATTGGGCTCATAAATTGTGATGGAGACATTTATGAATACGAACAGATTTTCGGTAATGACAGAATGATTGGTTTGAGTGATTCATTTATTACGGATCATCGATACTGATTCAATACAGAAGATATACCTACTCGAAACAATGAAGCCTGAAGATTTTTGAACAGTGCGTGATGTGAATGCTTTCAGCGAGAGTCTTCTCTTTCAGAACTTCGGTCCCCGATTTGATGTTCAATATATCGCACGAAAGCTTCTTGATTTTTTGTTGAAAAAAAAATCGTTCGATAAACAGTCGCAGCGGAATCGGTGACTTGTATAGAAGCGGAAATATTGCGAATTTGAAAATTTATCAATATATCAGTGAAGTCTGTCCGTGTGTAATGAGGAATTATCATACATCGAGACTATTGAGATGATCCCAATATATGATTGCACAATAAGTTTTCATTGAATATTTGTAATTTACTTCATCAAATTCTGTTACAACCATGGGCACGCTGTTAGAAAATATTATTTTCATGAGATATTGCAGTGAAAATATTGAACAAGGATCATGAGCTATTCGATATTCAGCAGAAAAAATCTGGAATCCTCAAAAAAATTTAATAAAGAGAAAATTTGAAAAAGAGTAAAAACAGTAGGAATATCGGAAACTGTGGGAGATTTAAATAAAAATTTTCAAATGTTCAATCATGATACGTGTCCAACAAAGTACGTATTAGAATTCCACAAATTGCCTCGAAAATTTTCAAGATCTATAAGAAAGACTGCAAGACATCTGATTTCTGAGCCTCTATTATTAAGGAAATATTCCTGAATGTAGATTTGTATTTTGTATTCCTTCAATCCAGATCTTTTCATCCATATATATCTTTTTGAAGCAACGAGTTTTGCAAATATGGGTTCTCATAAATTAATTTCAGTCTTCGACTGTTGCTCACTTCGTATCAATGATTATATGAAATAATTAAAATCGTCAATTCTGGAAATTGCTTCCATTGCACTTGTGTCATCGTTCTTCTAAAGATGCGATTTATATTTAAGGTGTTTACCTAGTCCTTGATAATGGTGCATTTCGAAATCAGAATTTATCTTTATATTTCTTGAATTTGGGCAACAAAATAGTTCCTGCATGAGTCGAATATTGACCTCATGGAAGTAACACTCTTCGAAGGTTTGCCGTCTAACTGCCTGTTTGGGTCTCCAGCAGTATAATGGTAATTCGTTTATGACTATCACGTGCTGTTCAGTTGCTGATAATTGCTGACATTACACAACGAATATATGTTTGCACCTGTTATACAGCATCGAAATTTATAGTTTGGACATTCTCATGCAGCATACATGGATAGCAAGAAACTTTTTGATAAATCATATAATTATCATAACCCCAGTTGGTTCAATAGAATAATGAATACTTCCTGGTAGGTAAATCATGGAAGATTCATTTTCCATCGATGAATCCAATATACAGGGTATATCAGGACTATTTTGTACACTGAATCTTTCGTACAAAGTTATTGAAATTATTTATGCTTGTACTGAAGACTGATGCTCTGGAATTTCCAAGATACATTATCAATCCGGTGATTGGATCCGGTGATTGGATTTTCAGACATTAACGAAATTCCGCCATTTCTGATCGAATCGTTCAAAATTTCACAGTTTGGATGAAAATCGGACGACGAAAAGATTGGCGGGTCGATCGAGTCCGTAGAAATATGGCGCGCCAAAGTGGAAAATGTGCATTTTTCAGCAGAAACCGTAATTGGTAGCGAGATTACTACGTTATCGTAAGGAATTAATTATTTTCGATCGCAGATTCATTTTCTACGGGTTCGAATTAGTGGTTGTGAATTTTTTCAGATTCCTCAGAACATAATTAGGAATTTCGAAATTTCCAAGATACGGCAATCCGGTGAATATGTACTTTGGATTTTGAGATATAGACGACATTTCGCATTTTTCGATCGAATCGTTCGAAATCACGAAGACGAGGAATCAATCGGCGGGTCGATCGAGTCTGTAAGACTGACCGTTCCGGAAATATGGCGCGTCAAAGTGAAAATAGTGCGTTTTTCAGCAGAAAACACAATTAGGAGCGAGATATTTCCGTTATCATCAGGAATTAAATTTTTCCGATCGCAGATTCATTTTCTACGGGTTCGAATTAGTGGTTGTGAATTTTTTCAGATTCCTCAGAACATAATTAGGAATTTCGAAATTTCCAAGATACGGCAATCCGGTGAATATGTACTTTGGATTTTCAGATATAAACGACATTTCGCATTTTTCGATCGAATCGTTCGAAATCACGAAATCTAGATGGAAATCGGACGAGGAATCAATCGGCGGGTCGATCGAGTCTGTGAGACTGACCGTTCCGGAAATATGGCGCGTCAAAGTGAAAATAGTGCGTTTTTCAGCAGAAAACACAATTAGGAGCGAGATATTTCCGTTATCATCAGGAATTAAATTTTTCCGATCGCAGATTCATTTTCTACGGGTTCGAATTAGTGGTTGTGAATTTTTTCAGATTCCTCAGAACATAATTAGGAATTTCGAAATTTCCAAGATACGGCAATCCGGTGAATATGTACTTTGGATTTTCAGATATGAACGACATTTCGCATTTTTCGATCGAATCGTTCGAAATCACGAAATCTAGATGAAAATCGGACGAGGAATCAATCGGCGGGTCGATCGAGTCTGTGAGACTGACCGTTCCGGAAATATGGCGCGTCAAAGTGAAAATAGTGCGTTTTTCAGCAGAAAACACAATTAGGAGCGAGATATTTCCGTTATCATCAGGAATTAAATTTTTCCGATCGCAGATTCATTTTCTACGGGTTCGAATTAGTGGTTGTGAATTTTTTCAGATTCCTCAGAACATAATTAGGAATTTCGAAATTTCCAAGATACGGCAATCCGGTGAATATGTACTTTGGATTTTCAGATATGAACGACATTTCGCATTTTTCGATCGAATCGTTCGAAATCACGAAATCTAGATAAAAATCGGACGAGGAATCAATCGGCGGGTCGATCGAGTCTGTAAGACTGACCGTTCCGGAAATATGGCGCGTCAAAGTGAAAATAGTGCGTTTTTCAGCAGAAAACACAATTAGGAGCGAGATATTTTCGTTATCATCAGGAATTAATTTTTTCCGATCGCAGATTCATTCTCTACGGGTCTGAATTAGTGGTTGTGAATTTTTTCAGATTCCTCAGAAAATAATTAGGAATTTCGAAATTTCCAAGATACGGCAATCCGGTGAATATGTACTTTGGATTTTCAGATATAAACGACATTTCGCATTTTTCGATCGAATCGTTCGAAATCACGAAATCTAGATGAAAATCAGACGAGGAATCAATCGGCGGGTCGATCGAGTCTGTAAGACTGACCGTTCCGGAAATATGGCGCGTCAAAGTGAAAAAAGTGCGTTTTTCAGCAGAAAACACAATTAGGAGCGAGATATTTCCGTTATCGTCAGGAATTCATTTTTTCCGATCGCAGATTCATTTTCTACGGGTCCGAATTAGTGGTTGTGAATTTTTTCAGATTCCTCAGAACATAATTAGGAATTTCGAAATTTCCAATATACGGTAATCTGGTGAATATCTATTTTGGATATAATGGATCAAATCGGTCAAAATTCCGCAGTCTAGATGAAAATCGGACGAGGAAATGATAGGCGGGTCGATCGAGTCGGTAGACCGTTCCGGAAATATGACGCTCCGAAGGGAAAATAGTTCGTTTCCAGCTAAATGAAAGGCACTTCTGAGCGAGTATAATCCATTACTGATTTTTTCGATCGCAGTTTAGATTATTTGCGGTCCAAATTTATGAAAGCTTTCGGAACTAGCCGTATATAACAGAAACGGTGTCCTGACATATTTTGTGTCACGTCGTGAATACAACTATCTGGACTCAAATCGAAATCTATCCGATTTTATTCATTCTATATGATATTATCTTTCGTCAGTATCATCAACTTTATATTTCAACTTCCATTTAGCAAAGTGTTTACTCTTTCTTCTACCGGAGTAGATTCCTATTACAGTATATAATTTTCATGTTGTCCAGGACAACTGGTGTTTAGCTTGCATTGATCTCTATGCCAGCGCTATCATTATTTCATCTTATATCACAATTTATTCTTATTTTCCTTCTTTGTGTGGAGTTGACTTGTTCTTATTCCTTTGTCTCATTTAGTCTGGAGTATTTGCCACACTATAGAGGATACTGATTATGAGCATGCAGTTTCGAGGCTATTTCATAATGTTATGGAATATACAGTGTGACCCGAGCACACTCAAGAAAATCCACATTTTTCAAATTACATTTTCAATCACAATTTTCGTTTCTTTCATATCATGAATCTGTACTTTTTTTCATCAATCAAATGAAAATTGGTAAATCTAGAGGTATCTACCACATCGACAAATATTCTGAATAAAACCGAGACGCTGTAAAATCCCGGTAATGGACTGCCAACGACTCTTGAGAATTTTCGGAGGTCTCTTTGGAATGCAACTAATATGGCCTCCTCCAACTCCGATCGAATACAGGAAGGTACAAATAGAGATCGTTGACGTGAAACTCGCGATCAATGGATGGTTGTTAACGACCTGTATCAATTTTTTGAGCGAAAAAAAAAAAGATCATGACATGCCTCAAAAATTGCGCAGTCTCAAGTCCGAGAGCATTGCTGAACAAAAAGAAATATTGAAGTTGGTTCTGGAATATGTATTCCATAAGGGTGCTCCGGTTTTGAATGGATCGCATTATCAAAGGAGAGTGAAGAAAGTCGACCTCTAAATATCAGTAGAGATTGATCGAACAAAAGCAATAATGAGTTCAACAGGAGAATTCGGGACTCATTTTTCTTCCTCTAGTTAATTGTAGGGAAGAGCGCGTGCACACATAAAACGATCAATATGTTATCCAACAATTAATCCTAATAAACATCCCACACCAGCATCGGAATCACCGAAATGAATCACAATTGGAATACCCACAATATGAGCTCTAAGAGTGATATCCATGAGGAGCAAATCTGACCCGAAAATACTGATTCTCTTGCTTACTCAGGATGTTGATCAATATTGCATTCCAATTCAGACCTATCATTAAGGCGAATGTAAAAAATCCTTGGAAAAATCAATATTGAAAATTCCAATTTGTCCACGTTGTACTGGGAAATACACAGGTTCTTTTTATTTTTCAGCTCTTCGTGGGATTTTCTCTCCTCGTTCCTAAAAAATAGAGTAGAAGTTATTAAAAATTATTGCAATATATTTGTAGTAAGGACAGATTTAGGATCTGTCCCAAAATGTCACTGCGCTTGGAATTAAAACCTTTAGATACCTAAAAGAGAAATTCTCTATTGGTCAGTGACACCTTGTTTTTGAAAAATTTGGAAATACAAATATATTTAATAATAATAAAACCTCTACTTATCTTGGTGGACGTTTCGGGAGCGAATCTGCTCCCGTTCTCAACACAAATAAAATATTTTTCTTTTCGCAAAATTATATATGTATTCTTCTCAAGGAAGAAAATCCCACAAGAAGCTGGAAAATTAATGTATCACCTCCTTAAAAAACTCACAGACAGTATAGGTTTTTCTTAGTTTTCCAAAAAACTTGATAACGGTCGAGAAAATTGGTGGTCTATTGAATTGACCATTCAAATCATAGAAGTCAAAAAAGAATCACTGAACTTATAAGATCGCAATCACATTGCAATAGCAAGAGTAATAATGGTGAACGGTTTTGAGTTCTGCACTAGCATTCGAGGAAAATCTGAAATGTTCAGTTTACTGATTGAATGAATTAATTATGATTCCTTGGAGTTATTCGAGACAAAAGAATTTTGTACGACATTTTCAGTTATTTTCATTCGAATCGAGTTGGTAATTTATGATTTTTTACTCGAATCTATCGCTTTGCTGAGTTTATCGATCCAAAAGTGTGTTAAAACAAACGACTCAGTTCCACTTGTTGTTTGAATATTCAAAATTGGTAAATAATCCTAGTTAGTTCAGCCTATCAAGTCAAGGAAGGATTTCAAAATTTTGTTGGAAATGGTGTTGTAGATTGAAAAAAGATCAGAACATATAATTTCATGGTTAAGTGATACTGTTAAGTGAATAATGTTGAACAAATTTGAAATAGACCCTAGCTCGCGCCTAGAGAGAGGCGGTGGAATCAAACTAATGAAAACAGCAAATGAAAGAGAGGCAACCAGCAGTGATCAGCTGACTGTTGGCAAAATTGTACCTCTCTTCGTATCACATCCAGAGTAATCGATAGCTCTGTCTCCTTCTCACGGTCGTGTCAATGCTCCTCAAAAGTCGATGTGGCAAAGTTGCATCTAGTAGAGATTTATATCATCATATCTTTTTACTTGGATTACATAGCGGGCGTACTCGATACGCCCCCGATTCCCCATCCCGATTGATAAATGAACATCGTACTCTCGATGGACAAACCGCGAATGTATCGAGCCGACTGTGGTGCAATAAAACAGGAGAACTTGCTTGGGTCGGTGCTTTGGCATAGCGCCTTATTGCCCAATTAATAACGAGCCCGTGGAATTCTGGTACGACACGAAAAATCCATCATCGGCCAACATAGTAAAGTACGGAACCAGAGATAATAAAACGTAATAAAAATAAATTTCATTTTTCTACAAGACAGAATACAGTGCACATACAATTTTCTTACATACTACTACTATTATTACTACAACTACTTACATAAATACTGTCTGTAAGTTCTTCGAGGAGGTGGTACAGTGTTCAAGACAGAAAATACAATGAGATCGATTTTGACTCATACAAAACCGAAAAACAATCATCAAAAAATTGTATATTCAGTATACCATGTGTTTGTGGAAAATATTATACCGGTGAAACCAGCAGGCCTCTATCAGTAAGGATGAAAGAGCACAAGAACAATATAAAGAAAAGATATACCGACAAATCAAAATTAGCTCTAAACATATCCTTACTGAAAATGGACAACATATGGCCGATTGGGGTGATATTAAGATCATAGGAAAAGAAGACAACAACCAAAAACGGAAAATCAAAGAGTCTGCTTGCATTCTCCTAAACGGAGACAATAATATTGCTTCTTGTTCAGTTGATATAGATAGAACTTGGCACCCACTTCTGAAAATTGAATATGAAAATTCGATATCAATTAATGAAAACACCTTGTAATCAGAATTCCTCCGTCTACCAAATTGTCACTTTTCAGTGTCAAAACCGAAAACATATTGAAAAATTTTGCGAAGAGAACAATATTTTAATTGTGTTGAGAACGGGAGCAGATTCGTTCCCGAAACGTCCACCAAGATTAGTAGAAGTTATTTATTCTTATTAAATATATTTGTATTTCCAAATTTTCAAAAATACAAGGTGTTACTGTCGAATAGAGAATTTCTCTTTTAGGTATCTGAAGGTTTAATTTCGAGCGCAGTGACATTTTGGGGCAGATCACAAACTCTGTCCTTACTACAAATATATTGAAATAATTTTTAATAACTCCTGCTCTATTTTTCATAAAAGAGGAGAGAAAATCCCACGAAAAGCTGAAAAATGAACTACTTACATACTTCATATAACATAATCTCACATATTTCTTGAATATTTCACTATGTATACGAAATGATGAACAAAGGGTAAAAAAACCTCTCTATCGAGAAATGCAAATATTATAAAAATTACCACAACATACTGGTCTCACCCTATACAACTATGTATCAAACGATGTGAAACAGCTATCGCCACCTTCTCTTCCAGAAAATGTTCGAAAAAAATTATTGTCCCTTTCATGTCTATTTTAAAAATAATGTATTGAATTTCGAACTTTTTCAAACTGTACAACATAGCTACAAAGTGTGATTATAATGAATTGAGGCCATAATCAATCTCTATATGGCTACAAATGATCAATAACGGATCCAATTCAATCTAATTATTAGTAAACTACAGAATGATGGATAAACCACAGAAAAAAACGAACAATATTATGATAACTCATTCACATATTAATATATTCGTCCAGAGGTGTAGAAACATTCATTAATCAAGAATGTTTTTTTTATTAATGCATTGAATTTGTGTTGAACTTTTTTATCATTCGAGTTCTGATGAGGTGAATGATCTGAAGATTTGTACACCCAAAATATCAGGAGAATTACATGAAACCATATATTTTATATTTGCAAAAGGAAATGTGGTATTTGTTATTTTGTCACATATTCAGGAAATGAAAATTTCCAACCAGAACAAATTTGTTTTTCTTTTGTGAAGTGAAGATGGACGATTCAAAAATACAGGGTGTTACTTGGGGTGTGTACAAAAAATTTGAGGGCGTATTTCTAGAACAATGGACCTTCAATTATTTTCGACGAGAACGAAGGGAGGTACAGAAAAGTGGGAATAATGAAAGTTTCGTTTTCAGTTTTTCAATTTGAAAAAAATTTCAAAATTTTTGGCGTACATTTTTCTTTGCAATAATATTGGTGAGAAAGCCCCTTGGGACGCCACTGGGATTGATAATGCATCTATCAAACATCCGATTCTATTACCAGAGATTACAATAAAGTATGTTGTACAGAGAGAAAAATATAATATCTGAGAATCAATAATCTCACTTCTATTGTTTCCCACTGCTCACCATAATTCATTGCTATCACATATAGTACCAAAAATGTTGGTAGGAAGTGACATATTTCTAGTAATATCACTCCCCGTGTCTCGAAACTCTGAGCTACTTAGTCAGAATTCTGAGATGATATGCGGAATTTCCATAATCTCTGTCAGAGCCATGAAGTTTCGAAAATTTTTTGTGATACTGTCATAAAAATTGACGTCTTACTGATCCGATAGCGTTCTTGGCAAATCCACTTCTCGGCCGAATGCACGAACACTTTTACTTCATGGTCACATTGACTTCATGCTGACCGCATTTACGCCAAGGCCACATTTACTTTGCTTCAAAGACACATAAATAATTGAGATACAATTATGAATTATGTGTTCAGTTTATGTTGGTTATGGGTGTGTTATATTTAGCTATACCGACTAAAAGTATCTCTGATCTTTGTCTTTTTCACATCATGAATATAGAATTCGTTATCTGAATCAGAATTTTTCTGAACGAACTTTAAAAATGTGAAAAACAGACCCGTAATAACGCGAAGTGAGAGTCTCAAATGAGATCCAATAGTAACAGATAATGTTCCAATACCTCTCACGGATAACATTAACACTACAATCATCCAATATAATCAGTATTGATTATTCTTCAAATGAATGGATCAGGTAGACTAGACTGTGGAAATATATAGATAATCTCCTCACCCAACTATATTTTCCTTTCGCAGGTTGAGTGTAAGAGAGTGTACACTTGTTTATATTATTATCATGATGACTAATACTAATATTATATTATCATTATTATCAGTATTTTCATCATAATTATCATCATTATCAGTATTATCATTAGTTATTTCATGTAGAAATTACATTGAGTACGTGTGAGTAATGGAATGAATTCATTTGAAATTCAGGGTTTTTTTTTTTGGAAAAACGCTTGGACACGTCAATTTTTCTTTTTGGCTGCGGTTTTTGTCATTGTTGCTCATTATCATTGTGGATTTGAACAAAAATCAGGGATGATGACCAACGACTCTTTTCGAATAATTGTTCAAGTCGATTTCAAATATAAATTTCTAAGCAACTTCCATCACCCTCGATTGCGATTGAAATCACGCAAAATGATGAACCACCGTCATTGAAACTGTAAATACCTCAATAAATGAGGTTTTCCGAGGAAATCTGAATTTTTATAGGTGTTTCCTGAAACTCGATGATATTCTCCATGAATTCCTTTTGGAAGATTCGATCAATAATTTTTACTCACAGCGTCCGTGATATCTTACCTCATCGACCTTAGTGAGACACCCTGTATACACAGGAATACCAAATTCACTTCAACATAAGCAGTGTTTTGGAAACACTGAAGGAATCTAACGAATCGTAGTAATTCATGATGACGTTAATGCCTGTTATTTATGTAATTCATCCAGTAGTACAAACAGTTACTCGACTGAATATTCAAATGGGATCTCTTATGTGAAACGCAGGAATTTAATTTTCGTAAATAGAAGTGAGAATGACGAGGGAATGAATTACTCTCATAGATATATGTATTCGGTGTCATTGAATGAAAATTCCACATATTTCAAACACATGTGTTTTCTTTCAAAGTTCCATTCGGAACGGTTATTGGTTCTCACTGAAGAATTTTTGTGGTTTTCACGCGTGTGTCGAATAACTGAATGATCCTTGTCATCATTGGAATAGCACCTCGAATGCTTGACACATATTCCATTCGAATTATCATACAGATGTGAGCCCCATTTTTACATTCTCTAATCTCATAAAACAATTAGCTATTGCATCTATTCAGTTATAATAGCACGAGTTTGGAATTCGGAAATGAGCTGCGTATCTTTTTATACTATCTTATTTGTTTCGGCTTTATTTCACGGTTTCGTTAATATTTTTTTTTCGTTAATATTTTTTTTAGCTATCTGCTTAGTTTGGAAACTTTCAATGAACTATTAATTATTGCTTTGTTGTTAGTCTCAACTGAGGTCTCAACTATAAAAACAATAACTCTTTGCTATTTGATTTTTTTTTCCTATATTTTAATTTTTGATTATTTCAATGATTTTGCATCGTGAATCAGCGTTAATTTATACACGAAAAATCGTGCATTAATAGATAGATAGATAGATAATTCAATCCATGAAATGAGCTAAAGAACAAAGCTATTGGACAAGTCAGATAATACTAATCGAAGTTATATAACGTACAATATACTGATCAGGTAAATAACATCATCACATATATGCGGAAATGAGTTCAATAGAATAAATAATACAGTAATATATATAAAAAAATTCACAATCACACACTTTTAAAATCATTCAAAATAATCATAGAGTTCAGGTATCGTATATGGGCTTATTTCTAGAAGTAACTTACATGACATTTCCTTGAAGTAATGCCCTGTGTTGATATTTTTCATGGCATCGGGAAGAATGTTGTATAATCTCAGTCCCAGAATTTTATATGATTTCATACAAAGTGTGAGGTGAGTATTAGGAATATGGAAATCGTTTCTTCTTCTCGTATTATGTTCGTGAAGGGATTGATTTATTGTGAAAGAATTTCTATTTCTGTGAATATAAACTAAGAATTCAAGAATGCATAGTCCAAATACTGGTAAAATTCCTAGTCTCTTGAAAAGGCTACGACATGAGAATGTAGATGCAATAGATATAATTATCCGTTTTTGTGAAATGAATACATCCTTCACTCCTGTAGAGTTCCCCCATAACAGTATCCCATAAGACATTCTAGACTGTATCTGACCAAAGTAAGATTGTTTCATTGTTATTGATAAGACTATGAACGTTTCGAATCATAAGAATATCTTTCAGTTCCAGTGACACAAGTAATATTTCGTCATCTACAACAAATGTATTTTCATACAAACATGACATGAATGAAAAATTCTCGAGTCGAAAATTTTTGGGACTACAAGATATTCCGAATTTTTATCTTTGTTGTGAGTAGTGAATTATTCGGTTGTTCGCCATCGAAAAACACATGGGTACACGCATGAATCGAGAAGAAATTAATCGTTTTACTTGTTACAGGTAAGCCACCTAGTCTAACCTAACCTCGGTTATTCTGGTCGATCGCAGCGGGTAAGTTTTGTTGAGTTTCGTGTTCCATTTGTTGGTCGACTCTTTGGCATTTCGTTGGCATTCTGAGGCCTTTGTGTCGGTCTCGATGCGAGAATGCGGTGGCGCATTTTGGAAATGTGGAATTTTCCGACGGCCGCTAATTTCTCATCCGGAAAATTAAACACAGTCGCACCATAACATGCGCTTCGAATTCCTTCGTTGTACTCGACGCGGATTGGTCGCTGTGAATTGATTAATTGTTGAATGAGAACGTCATATATTTGTTCGTTTGGTTGGTGGAGTCCACATTGTCCAAGTTGAGGCGTTTATTGTGAGACCTGGAATCAACTGTTCTTGGATGACTCGTTTTTTTTACAGGAAGTAGAATTCATCAATAGTAGTGCCTGAACTTCGATTGGATACCTAATAGATCATCCAATTTTTCTATACCTCTTCCTCACTTTCAACATCACTAATAATTTCATAAATATTTTTGAATGATTTTTTCGATTATTTCACATTTTTCAGAATATTAGAGGAATCATGCAAAATGTGACAACGCTGTGAAAATAAAATCCACCGAGCTTTACATCAAGCAACTTTTTATTAAACTGGCCTCGTGACAGCGTTTCAGAAATAACAATAATTTACTCACCTTTTGACCACTTTTTGATAACTCAACTGAAACTGGTGATGGTGATTTTTCGAAAAGCGAAAAGCGAAAAGCGAGGTCATACTCTTGGATTGAGGATCGTTTGAAAATTTGTAGACACGCTACTGTCTGTTCGAATGAGAATATATTCTCAGAGTATGCTTCAAAGTCTGTTGAGTTCAATACAAATAAAATAAAAGTCGACATGGTTGACAAGTGACTCAAGAAAATAATCGAGAATTTTCGAAAGAAGTGAGAATGTGTGAAGACCCAAGCGAATATTCTTTGAATTTGTAAAGATATCTGTATGGATTTTCAGAAAGGAAAATTCTCTTTTTGTCAGTGACACTTTGTGTCACAAATAAATATTCAATAAAAATCAAAACTTCTACTTATCTCGATGGGCATTCTGGAAACGAATCTGCTCCCGTTTTCAACACAATTTATATTCAATTTTTCTTTATGATATCGTCATCTTTGCCACTGGGAACTGACAAGTTTTCAGACAAAGAAATTCTGGTTAGCAGGAGTTTCTTCATTCATCGATCTTGTGTATACCATTCTCACATCCAATTTGGTAGATAGATATTATTGTAGTCGATTTCGTTAATTGTTCTATGCACCATGGTGCACCAGGTGGAATACTCCTCTCAGAAACCTACAATGCATATTAAAACTGCAATATTATTTTCATTTAGCGAGCGATTTCCCTCTCGAAAACCAACAAAGAATTCTTGCAAACAGACATTTGACTTGTCATAGTGCTGTTCCAACCGAATGAGAGAAGACAACCACAACATCAAATTGCTTTTTGATTCCACCACACAATTCCGACTTGACAGCACCGGTAATTCAAAAATATAATGGAACGAGTGATAAATAAACTAAAATAAATACGGAATATGACAGGGTTCAATTTAAAAACGAAATTATATGCTCGGAGGAGCTTAAAAATGTCTATCATACCTCTTCCATATTTCACGGCCGCGAAAAAATAAACAATACGCCAAACCAGCTGGTACCGTGTATATTTCGAGCCTGGATCATAAATAAATGGATAAAAAGGTGCTATATGCAAAAACTTTGGCTAACTAGAGGGTCTGTTGAAAGGAAGATTTATGAGGTTCCCTCTGGGAATTGATTCTGGAAATGTTTCGAATGCACAGATTAATGCTGGGTTGGAGGAGTCAGGGAATTCCACTCTAAATGCGTTTCGCAAATGTGTTCTTTAATGAACAGAATCCCAACTATCGTTGGAAAAATGAGAATTTTCCTTGGAATCCATGTGATAAATAAGTCGAGCAGGGTCGACTGACTGATTTTGAATGTTGCTATTATTTTTCATAGTGCAACTTTGGTACGATTTATTCACAAAATTCTCGACTCAGCAAGACCCATAACAACATTCCTCTCCAGTTAACTTTGGTAGCTTTGGTATACGTATACCATAATCACGTTGAAGAATGGATGACAGAATATCTTCTACTTGATGAGGTAACTTTATATCGAGAGCATCGAGGATCTTCCTTCCCTGGAAGATGATATCGATGTTCGAGTCATTCGAATGAGTACGGAATTCCTGGGAACAAATCAAATATTGGCCCGGCTCCAGCACCGTTGTTCCACTTCCATGAGAACCTTCGGCGTTGAGCAAACACCAAGAGGTAAGTCAGGTAGCGTTCGACGCCATGTACCCATCTCGTAATATATGTATAATGGGATCTGTTCTGTTTGCCGAGCACTACACATAATATCGAGGTTGTCTTCGCAAGCGCCCTTAGTGTCCCTCTCGGGATGCGATGGAATCGAATTTGAACCTCCGTACAGAAGTACTACACGGTGTCTGAACTGAATTATGTAGAATATGGGCAGAAAACTGATATCATCATCGAACATTGCTATATCGAGCATCGTTCATCAATAGAACTGCAATAGAACTAGTGAAGTCTTACCTGATGCTCACAACCTTCAAACTTTCGAGAAGAATCCCAACACCTTCCTTTTCTCCCAAAATTCCACCGCTAGATAACACGATGTTCCTAGAACATCATAGGTTTCCCTTTCGTGTTGTCACTTACTAATCTTTCGACTCGAAGAAATATTGATGGACAAATACCGAGTGAATACCGATTCCTATGCAACCAATCGAACATTCATTATTAACCGAAGTCACTTCTTGTTTGAATATTGAAAATCGGTAAATTATCGTAGTTCGTTCACCCGGTTCAGTCCATCAAGTCAAATCCATCGAGTCCATCAAGTCAAATTATTATCTTTGTTGGAAATGGCGTTTGTGCCTAAAGAAAGGTGAAGGAATCCAACCAATGAAAACAGCAAACTAGAGAGAGGCAACCAGCAGTGATCAGCTGACTGCAAAATTGCACCTTTCTTTGTTGCACATCCAGACGAATAGCTCTTTCTTCTTCTCGTTATCGTTTGAATGCTTCTCATAAATCGATGGGTCGAGGTTGAATCTATCATATTTTCGGTCAGCTCAACTGGAGGAAACCATCAAGTTTTTCTTGACTCTTGTTCTAGTAATCCTAACCGTTCTATTGGTAGAAATATTTTTGATGAAATCAATAGCGTCTAGTTACGACACGTTGCAGAATATATATTAGTTGAAATGTCTACAATATCATCATCTGATTCCAGAGTTTGTTCTAAACTCAATACCAACTACCAAGACTGTGAGGTTAACATGCAGAATGTATATTAGGGCACAAAAGAACCCTGATATAAAATATAATTTCAGACTGTCATAAAAACCGTCAGATACTTTGAACTCGCCGCATTTTTACAGTAAATACAGCTGCTCTTTATTTGGATCTATGCAATATTATTGTTATATTGCCTACCCACTGTGATGAAGCTTATAAAATATTGCGTTATTGTTCATGTTTATGGTCATAACCGAATAACTGAACTATGTTTCATGGGTTGGGTGGAGGAGGAAGATGGATACCTGAAACTTTATAGCACGTTAGAAATGCAAGATCTATGTGAAATGATTATGATAATCTGTATCTAGAGTTCTCACCTCTCTGTGACTACCATTCATATATAACTGCGATATAAACGGTGGTATAGATTTTTCATACATTAATTTTGAGATTTAATTGTAATAGTGGTATACATTTCTCTCTCTATAAGCCGAAAGACATTTCACATCCTCGATACACAGATTACTATTTCTCAATCGAACTTGACCGCCTTCTATTTGGATTATTGTGAATTTTTAGGTTGAAGTGAGAGTCTCTATCATACCTCTCGATATGAATGCATAATATCTCGACTATCCTATATGTATGTATCAAGAACGCAAGTTATTTATGATCATCTCATTCGGTTTATTCCCTTGACTTTCAGTCAGTAGTTACACTGATGAAAGTTATGAGGTAAAATCTTGCAAAAATTCATCAACTATGGGAATTATAAACGTAGTTCAATTAACATTGTTCAAGTTATTCTTCACTTCATACATATTTATGTACACCGTAATTATTTGTTGTTGGTCTACTTGAAATATGTTATTATACCCGTTAATTGCTCGTTATGATCTGTCATCGACTGAGGTTCTCTCGAAGTATAAGTGGTCCAAATTCTATAATTATGTTTGATTATGTATTCTGAATTTAATGAGTTCTAATTCATTTCCAATCTCACAACGAGGTTAATGAGACACACAAGGTATTATTATATTTCTGACAGGCAATGGACTAAAATCCTCCGAGACTATTTAAATGAACTGAGAGTAATAATGTTGGTCTATGCAAAACAGTGAGTTTTAACAATATTTTCCACAGGGTGTAGAATTCATTAAGATGGTCAGTATCACCAAAATCTATATGAAAGTTCTGTAATAACGAATTATAAAAACTTACCAGTTGGAGTG
The DNA here is from genome assembly GCA_963576655.1 of Gastrophysa polygoni. Lineage (NCBI taxonomy): Eukaryota > Metazoa > Arthropoda > Insecta > Coleoptera > Chrysomelidae > Gastrophysa > Gastrophysa polygoni. Next base: position 22,816,042 of record OY755090.1, on the reverse strand, counting down.
GTTATGATACAGCCATGGTACAGACCATAAACATTGCTCAAAAGGTTCACCGTTCATTCGATGTGTGCCAAATCTTGATCATCCTTTGACCAGTGGTTCTACCATGCAAGACCATAATCAGATTTCCTGAAATGTTCAGTCGATAATAACTGTAATTTTTCAACATTCAACATGCGACAAGTGAATACATTCTATTTCTAATATCGTGAAAATTCCAAAGATAGTCTGAAGTTTTCATTTCAAATGTATTCATGATTTTCAAACTCTGTTACTCATTCGTAAAGACACTTAACAGCACTTGACTATTTTGAAAAAAAAATTGTATGCTATGTATAATATAAAATTCCTTTCTTCGGTCATATCGAAACATGCTCAAAGGAAACCTTTACCAAAGGAACTTTTCATTCTGGTAGTGATAGTGTGGAAATCTGAGATTTCCTCACAGAGGATATATCCGCCTTATGTGCGGATAGTTCAATCCTATTTGTAGTTGTACAGTTATGGATCAATTATCCACCACTTTCGAAATAAAAGGTCACTTTCATGACTAGTTATGCACATTTCCATCACATTGATCACTTCTTCTCAGATGTCTCATTAAATTATACTGATAACGGAGAATTGATCCTTCGAAAACATGTCTCCAAATTTTTTTCATGTAAGTGAGACTGTAAGTTACACCTTCGTCTTCACATCTGACCTCTACCGTGTGTGATGGATCATCTATGGTATCTTTTCGATATTATTTCACTGCGCTCGAGAGAGCAGGTCTAGTCTAGTCCAATCTTTCTTTCTCTGGACCATTATATACTGGGTGGCCCAATGTAAACGGAACAAGTCCGATCTGATATAGTTATCGTTCTCAGATAAAAAACGCTCGAACCAGTCGATTTTTCAACTTTTTCACTTCGAACCCATCTCGGAGGGGTGAGCTCCAACCCTTGAAACTCAAACGGGATAAGGGGTCAAGTGATACATCATTTTGAAGGTAATCGAAATCTCTTACCAACGCTTCCTTGTTTTTGGAATTCGATGCAGTAGTTTTCGAGAAAACACGTTCACGAAAATAATCGGCTAGTGATGGAAAGTAACGCTCTGTTATCTTTCATCACTATTTCTCATTCTGTAGTTAGAACGATGTTCATCAAAGAAGTTCCTCATGTGTTTTTTTTATTGATGTCCTATCCAACATCACATGAAGAATCATTTATTTCAATGTCAGTTCCTTGATCTCTCAGTAATACCTTGGGCCACCCTGTTTGTTAGGGCGCCGCATTTTTCTATCATCTCGCGTTCCGAATGATTTATCTTTCTGGCCGACAAGCTATGACAAACGACCTACTCGAAAAGAAGGGCCGGCCTCGATTGCCCAGTGAAAATTAGCTTCTAAATTTCGAATTAAACAGCCACCCGCTATATCGAGTCTCATGACACCTGCCGCAGCCGTATATTGCGATAGAAGAGGAGATGTCAGTCGCTCAGCTGATCACCGGAAACTACCTAACGGCCATCTTCGCTCATTAATAATTTAATTGCGTTTTTATTGACTCGCTCTCTTTTATGTTTGGTTCAAAAATTTCGCGATCGATTTTAAATTGACTACTAGATGAGCTAGAGACTTGAAATATAGTTCATAACTAAATGACAAACAACATTCTTATATTCACATATATATTATGTATACAGGGTGGTGAATCTGAAAGTGAGTTTTTTCAACAGGGTGAAATCTCGTTGAAATAAGTTGTCTGTCCAAAAATTGTTCTCATAAAAAATCGATGATAACGGATACAGGTATTTCAAGGTTCAAAGAAAAGTCTCCGATTGTTCAATATTTCGTTGACAATTTCTCGAAAAGAAGCAGCAAAAAATCTGCTGGACTACAGCCAATCTTTGGAAGTTGTGTTGCTATCCAAGTTAGTCTCAAGAATTTGAGTCTCAAGATTTTATTTTAAAAGCTTGTACTGACACATAGACAAATGGGGATACTTTCGAACAACTTTCGTGATATATTTCATCATATTTCCTCTAGTGGATTTTAGATTATTAAAGTTGAATGTTTGATGTACAGAACCTTTCAATACTTGTTTCCCTGTTTTCTTAAATTCTCCATATGAAAAATTTTTAGTCAAACAATTCATTCTGGCGAGATATATACCCTGTTAGAAAAACCTCACTTTCAGATTCACCTTATATATTGTAGATCATGTCCAATTGATGTCGAAGAGTCCAAAATATCTTATTGTTATTTGATTGAGAGGAAAATTTCATTCCAACTTAATTAATGTTAACCAGTAAAATTGGAGCATTTTTTTTTCCCGAAATTACCTCCCACTGTGGGGTACCCTAGAAGGTACTATTACGGGGGAAATTTGTTGGCATGATTAGAAGTGACAACGAAGAGTATGAAAGTGAGAGATTAATTATTTTTTACTAACTTCTGCTAATACAAATTGATCAAGGAATATAGTAGGGAGATAAAAGGAGTCGAATGATTATTTGACTGACTGATTGATGCCAGATGACTCGAACTTTATGAAGATAATGACAATTCGTGACTGATGAACAATTTTCTGTGACCAAACTAAAATCAATCTACTCTCCGTAGGTAACGCGAGGAAGTCGTAGATTTTCTTTTCTCGTGAATAGAAATAGGTATATAATATTGTGTCAATATATTTGTAGTAAATACAGATTAGTGATCTGACCCAAAATACTAACTTATGATAACAAACATATAACTTGCGTGAAAATATAGGGATCTGACGTTTAATATTAGCTTGAATAAAAGTATTGTGGTATAGTTTATTTTGTTGATTTATTATTTCAAAAACATGATTTTGAATTATGTCCACTTGTTCAAGTTCTTTATCATAAAGCCCTCTCCATATTATGCCATAACGTTCAGTCTTTATTTTAATAACAAATCCACCTGCCATTTCAAACACCCCCAACTTCCTCGAAACCAACAAAAAGTGGAAAATTGTGACATTTCACGACCAGCACAATTCTCGACAAATACGAACAATAAAATAACAATTCGAGGGCGATGTTTACATTGTTGTCCATTTTCTGCGGTGTACCTTTCTGCATTGTGACACTGTCCAACACTTTTTGGTTCCACTGAGTAAAATGGGACCGAGGGTGGTCGGTTTGTATTGTACCTAATCGGTTTTTGACACTTTGACGACTTCGGATATGTACCTTGATAATTAAACGGTACACCTGTGAAAATAGCTATTACCTACGAATCTAGGAGTGACCACAGGCTACAAAGGAAACGAAACAAGAAAGCAACTGAGGTTACTGAGAAGTCGGGATTTGAACAGTATCAGAAGTTGATGGAGCTAATTTCGTAAGCAAACTCAGTTAGCGTAACAAACAAGCTCTCGTGATATTAACGAAGATTCTGAGAGTCAGTGAAAGAAAAGAATTCAAATCAAAACTATGACTACTTGATCTAGGATTGAGCTGTGATATTGCGACTGAATATCAATTAGTCAGAACACATATTCGGTTGCAATTATAGGAGAAATAGCTAATGAAAGGGACGTGACTCATGAAAATACAAGGAACATACTTTGGGTAACACTAATGAAGACAAGATTGTCGAAAACTTGGACATCAATTGCAATTGTTTGAGGTCGATAATATAGTAGTTTGAAGCTGCAATCGAAGCAGTTTGAAGCAGCTATATGTATGTATAGTTTAAAGGTCCTGTTCAAACTGTATATCGAAGGAGCGACCTCATTGCCGACTGGATTGACATTTGTTGAATGCTTCCATTCATTTCCATATTCGATCATTCGACAGATTAGATTATGCATTCTTTACACTGGTAATACAGTTCGTTTCAAAGCAGTATTGTTTATTCCATTGTAAACACGGATATTATCAAAGGCCTGATTCTCTCAGCACCAGTGCCGTGTAAGGAAAGGGGCTCGAATTGATGATGACAAATTAAGAATTGAATTATTTTCTCAGTGATAATTTGTTATCATCTTCTGGTGAAAAAAGGAGAACCAGTTAAAAAAAAAGGTTCATTCCGACCAGGCCTCAAGAAAAATCAATTTCCAATATCATTGCTATTACTGACTATTCAGCATACAAGTGTGGTGTTTACTCGAGTTGAAATCACATGGAGGATCATTGGTAATTAGTTTCATGAAAAAAAATATTCTCCATGAAAAGTTATGCCTTACATATTTATGTACCTTTTGGATAGGAATGTAAATATTCAAGTGAGACTGGCTTCAAATCCTCTGGTCTCACTTGGTGTATACTTCACTGATTTCGCTGATCTCGATTCCTTGTAGCTTTTCGACTCGGGCGACTAATCGTCTTAAAGAAAGCTGATTATAGCTGCCAAACGATTGACGGTCCACCATTCCGTTGCTTTCGAAAACAAAACAAAGAGCCGTTATCGTCGAGGAATTTATTCTTCATGTACTTAGTCTCGAAAGGATCAGACACACCTCTTTCTGGTCATGATGAAATGTAGGGGGCTGAACTAGGATTCCTCTCTTATATCGGATGAAAAAATGTGGCAAGTTAACTTGGCGATATTGCATAACAGTTGCCTCATTGTTTCTTCCAAATCGTTGGTAATTAACGCTAATTGTCGTTCGTCATGATTATGAATGCTCATAGAGAGAACCGCTTAAAATGAATCAATTGCATCGTTTTTTTAAATCTTAGTGCCAATGAGGGGCCAATCCTGATCAAATGTATTCTTTCTGTTGGGACAGACTCATGATTAGGGGTGGGCGATAAAAGTTTTTAAATATCGATTATCGATAATCATAATGTATCGATGTTATCGATATTATCGATATCATCGATATTATCGAAATTATCGATATTATAGGAATTATCAATATCATCGATATTGTCAAAATAATCGATCTTATCGAAATTTCGATAATATCGATAACTGCTGATAGTTTTGATAATCTCAATATCACTGATAATGATTTTCGTCTACTAAGTATTACTTCGACCCATGGCATTGCCCAGCTATCGTAAATCTTCCTTTGATTACAATTTCGGTAATATCGAAAATATTGATGATTTCCAAGATCGTCGATGATTATCGATGAAATCGGTGGAACTGGAAGAAATCGTTTGTATGTCAAAACACGTGACGTTTATCAAATTTATGGGTCATTCCAAATTTCAATCATTCATCTCTCGAACTGAAGAAAAAAAAGAGGGTGTACCATGATCCTGTTACACCCGGTATACCGGATATCAATAGATTAGACTAGCACTTTTGTTTTGATCCTGTTTTTAGGAACTATCGGAATGAAATTTGATAGGTTCGGTAGCCTGTTCAAAAAGAATATTTAGACAGTAATTGTTTCAGTATTTCTGGCTTCTCCGGCTGACTAATCTTCCACATTCAAAATGGAACACTGATATCTCTGATAATATCGATAATATCAATAATTTCGATTATATCGATATTATCGAAAATGTCGATAATTTCCAAGGTTATTCCAAGGTTCAGTATCGATATTATCGATAATATCGATAAATCGATATTTTTTTTCCCAAAATATTATCGATGTTATCGATAATTATCGATAGTTATCGATACATCGATAAATTTTCTCACCCCTACTCATGATTATTACAAAACCGCGCGGATTGCAAGACAACTCACATTTTCCATTGGAGGTCTCAACCGCAGATGGTAAATGATGGTAATTATAAAAATATGTTTCTGCTCTACCTCTTCTCTGATTGATTTTGAAATCCTCTCGCACTACTGGGATTAAATCGTCCTGTTGGCAGCAATCGACATGGCCGTGAACAATTTTCCAACCGTGAGGTGGGCACGGTTGGTTATAGGCGCGGATTAGGTACTTGAAGAGAAGACACGCGGTCGATTTGCGTGGGGTGCACAGTATGTACCTAGCACTTCTCTGGGCTACTACAATGAAATAATAGCCGATTGTGTATAACTCATAGAGCGAGGAATATCAATGCGCGGTGAGAACGGAAACTACAAAGAGATATTGTATTGGAGTTTGCATTTTGATAAAATGTCGGAGAATGTCTGAACCAATACATAGAATAATAGCTAGATACTGAGATACATTGATCGTTACAAGTTACAGTGCTAATCTGTATCGTATTTTTTTTTCTCGATTGGTAGGTACTAGGGGTGGGAAAATTTATCGATTATTATCGATAATATCGATAATAATTTGGGAAAAAATATCGATTTATCGATATTACCGATATTGTCGATATTATCGACAATTCGATCGAAATTATCGATACTTTCGATATCATCGATATAATCGAAATTATTGATGTTATCGATATTATTAAAAATTCCTGGAGCTTCTGAAAATATCAAAATATCAGTGTTCCATTTGAAATGTGGAAGATTTGTCAGCCGGTTTAGCCAGAAATACTGAAACAATTACTGTCTGAATATTCTTTCTGAACAGGCTATCAAACCTATTTTTTATCAATTCCCTGATGCTCATTCATTGAATATTTATATCAAAAAAATATATCAGAGGCCAGATGTTAAATCATATAACGTTTGCTCGAACTGAAAATCAGACCATAATGATGACTCATGATGGTGAATGTAAGAAAATATGAACCATTTCGCTTGATCTCAATCCGTTCAGATTTCACAAGATATCAAAAATACACAAAAAAATGTCTTCTTCCGAACTTTATCATCACACAGTATGAAAAAATCTGAGCAAATTGTAATCGAAGGGAGATTAACAGAAGCTGGACTATGCCATGCGTCAAAATAATACTTAATCGACGAAAATCAACATCAGTATTATTGAGTTTATCAAAACTATCAGCAGTTATCGATATTATCGATAATATCGATAAATCGATGATATCGATATATCGATAATATCGATTCATTATGATTATCGATCATCGATATTTCAAAACTGTTATCGCCCACCTCTAGTAGGTACCATATTTTGTATATTTGAAGCTTGTTCAAGCTCAACTTTGGAAAACGCGTGTATTTCAAGTTACCACAGCAACATCAACCGACGTACCATCGGAACATCAACCTAGAAACGTGAAGATTAAATGTCAACTTGGTAATTATTGATCTGATTTGGAGTACATTGAAACAGCGAATAAAATAAAATATACCTCACAAATGGAACAAAAACAATATGAAAAACAACATGATAGATATATCATTGATGAAAATTGGTTCGTAGGTTGATCGAGAAGGTGGTATATTTGATTTTCCATATTTTTGGGGATTTTTTCTCTTCATATCTGAAAATGAAAATGAAAATTTTGATCAATGATTTGTACTAAGGGCAAATTTATGATCTGCCCCACTGCGCTGCTCAATCTTCCAGATACCTCAAAGAGAAACTCTCTATTCGTCAGTGATACCCTAATTCTTGAAGAAATTGGGGAGACAAAAATGTTTTCAACGAATATCAAAATTTCTACTTATCTCAGTGACTTCTGGAAATGGAAACGAATCTGTTTCCGTTTTCAACACAACGGAAAATCTTTGACTTTGGCTGTTCAGTGTCAAAAGACGAAGCCAAACGATAGAAAAAAAAATCCCACTGTTTAAAGCGGGAGCAGATTCGTTCCCGAAACGTATTGAAGGCGATGTTCACATGTTTAATGCTGTAAAAATATTTAAATTCAATGAATCACATATTTGGCATGAATTTGTCCGTCACAACATATCGCTTCATGTCATAATAATAAGTAATTAGGATGAAAATAATTCTGTAAACGTGCTTTCATGACGTGCAAGGGAAGTAGGTATTCCTCAATTTTTTTTCAATCATCACATTTTTTTTTTCAATTTTCTGGTATTTATAGTCCATTTGGTGGCGACAACCCACTGAAAGGATCTTCGTATTCTTACCACCGTACAAAAATGTTCGCTGCTTCTGAAGAAATTCACTATGAATCGATTCTTCTTCGAAATTTCGCCTAAACTAAATTGACGTCGTCGGCGGTGCTATTGTCGTCATCTGTTCTTCTAAGCCATTCGGAAATTGGCGACCACTCACCGAACTTCCTGGCTCACGCCGCAATATCCTCGCCTCATCATTATTTACCCATAACATGAAGTGTACGAGCCACCACAGAAAGCCTCTAGGTTCGAGCCGACTGACCACCGATTCCAGTCATTGGCGTGCGGTATATTTCTCTCCCAAGGATCGATTTGCAGAATACTGTCTGTAGATTTTTCCAGGATAGTGTAATGAAAAATTTGGAAATACGAATATATTTTTGATAAAATCGAAACTTCTACTTATCTCAGTGAACCGTTTCGACACAATTTATATTTTTCTTCGTGATACTTTCTCAATATTTTGTTGTTTTGCCACTGAAAAGTGACAAGTTGTCAGACAGAGGAATTCTGGTTAACCAGGTGTTTCTTCATTGATTGGATGCCAAGTTCTATTTATATAAACTGAACAAGTAACAACATCATTGTCTTCCTTCAAAAGAATGCAAGTTGATTCATTCACTTCCACTTCCTTTCTCCTATAATCTCATTATGTACTCCAATCAACCATATGTTGCTGGATTTGCTGCTCCTCATCTTCATCCTAATCCTTACTGGACATCAATAAGGATTCCTCTCCTTACTGACATCAAAATGGATGAAAGAACAAATGAACGATGTGAAGAAAATATATATCGACAAATCAAAATCAGCTGAGCAAGTCCGAAATGGAGTAGAAAAACTCAACTTCCATACTAGTGCTGGATTGTCAATACTAAGTATTTTTGTCCTCCCATCATATGAATGAAGATATTTGACCCTTTTTCTTTCGAAATTGCGGCTGAATCAGACGTTCATCGAGAGGAAAAATTCGATATGTTCATCGAGGAGCCTTTATAAACTCATAGACCATAATCATATAGCTTCATCGAGAATATTTCTTGTTACGGGTCTTTCTTCAGCTAACGATCTCGACTAATATAAAATAACTTCGCTCTCATATAGGACCTACTTATTTGTCACACTCTATCTCATCTTCGATCGCGTTTATCGGACAACTGTGGTTCAAAATCATACAATTTATGTTCTTTGTGTGAGTCTTTGACACCAAGATTGAATCAGATTATATTCAATTTGATGTTAATTGGCGCTTTTGTTTGGCAAAATTGATCTGATGGTGGTACGTGGTACATATTCGATCAATCTTCATATAAATGACAGTTGGTTAACTGTGTGGGCAAAGATAACATCGGATTTTCGGTGAATTTTACGTGTATTTCGAACCGGTTGTTGCTGAAATATTCCCAATTGTCCGTTGTTGTCCAGATATATTCGACATTCATTGAAAGACGGAAGTATTGATAGAAGTTATTCTTTCCTTCAATAATTCCTTTCAAATTAACTGTTCTCGAATATTCACAATGCCAATATTTTGCTGAATTCACGTTTCGATAACATCAGATTTATTATTTACTATTCAATCTTGCATCTTCATATAATTTGGGAAGCCTTGAAAAACATTTTTCGTCAGGTCAAGGAATCTTGGAGTGAATTATTATGACTGTAGTAACATATAACTCGAGTGGTTGTATAATTCTATCATTTTGAGAAGTATTGCTTCCATATCAAAATAAAAATTTAATTAAATGAAAAATTGAACTTCCCCGCTCTCCAATAGAGTCATTTGCTAGACATGTACTGTATTAGACAGGGTTATTATATTGACAGGGTTGGTTGGCACTATGAACAAGCTTTCGAACAACTTGTTGGCTGGGGAGAGAGGAACACATTTGATGGAAAGAGAGTGACAGTTTCGAAGACGTAGTAGGCTGTGTTCAGAGTTCACATTTCAGTTGAATGTCTTGCCACATCATCAGTTTGTACCTTGTCTTCAATGTCGTACATGAAAAAGTCTTCTCTGAAGATAGCTCTTGTGCAACCAATATTTCATTCAAGGTTTATTCAACCCTGTCTTTAAATGTATGAATATTATAACTCTGAGATTGGAACCCGATCAGGCATACCACCACAATTAGTAATCGATACGAGAGGCGTTGTTGCTGGTAGCACTGTTGAGATAACTGACGTAGGTGGCAATGCAACTAATGCAACCAAGGCAGATGTTATGACGGAATATATCTATCTCTATATGTGCCCGGAAAGTGGGTTGTCAATAGCGAGAATAAATCTTTCATCTAGCTTGTTAACTCCCGATTGTTGATGGTGTTTCGCCTCATCAGTTTAGACAGAGACATTTTAGACAGTTCAGACAAATATGGATCTGGATGATGATGATTCATGACATCGGTTGAGGAATGATTCCTATAAGCAACGCGGAAGTGGTCAGCATATGAAGATATTTTATGCTCTGAGGAAGCACTGAGGGGACCTCAGCGGACTCTCAATTTTTTTCCTGTTAAGCTTTCTTTGGTATGTAAAACATTTTGCAATATATCCTGGCTGGTCTGGAATAAGAGCATTTTTATTTCGTCTATATTGATCCCATGCCCTTGCAATCAATGTAACGTTGATTCATTACTTCTTGACAGAGGTTTCTGTCTGATCTAAAGAGGGATTTGGTCTTCTGATGCATTAGAAACATTCGACATTTATCATTTCAGCTCACTAAATGTAGTCCCTCCTTGAGCAGGAGTCTATTAAACATGATAATATTGAAAAGAGAGTAGTAGAAATCAGATTTTAATGTTGGTATAATAATTGTGTTTCTTCCTCTTGAACGATATATTGAATTCCATCATGCAATTCCAGTCCACTTATGACCAAAATAATGTTTTTATAGCCGCGTATAGGCAATTGAGTTTACCGGAAACAGCTACGTTACTCGATTATAAAATTTCACACGTCATTCCAAAAGGTAGAGCGCCTAACAACCGTTTCTGAAAGGGGCTATCGAGTCGTCACACATTACCTCTTCTGGAGGTTGTTAGAGCTTTCATAACAATAATAAGAAGCAAGCACAGTGTTGGTTCGAACCAATCATGCATGGAATACAATAATCAGATATGTACATTTCACCACAACCGAATTGTATACTATTGTGTCAAGTACTGTCTGTAAGTTCTTCGAGGAGATGGTACATTCATTTTCCAGCTCTTCTTGGGATTTTCTCTCATCGTTTCAAGATTTGCAATGATTGACTTATAATTGCAATAATTGAATAATTTACTTGGCTTCAATACTCGAGCTTTTGAAAATTTGATGTTTTACTCGATTCACGGACTGAAATACTTGACTTGGTATCAAGTAACCTCAAACTACTTGATATTACTTGATAGCGATCCGTGAAATGCACATTGGAGGTGATCGACTCGTTAAAATAAGGGATTCACCGAGAAATGGGAAAAACGAGGAGAAAATGAAGAAAGAAGACATTATCTTGCTGAAAATGCGGAATTTAGGAAATATTCCAAAATCGCTTCAGCGAGCTTCCTTTTAGCAGGTATCAGTGCATTCTGAGGAAGAATCTTTTGGATATATCAGACCATTTTTTTCCCACTTTACGATTCCGAAACGTCGTCTTTGTCCTATCGTATTCCGCACTCATGTCAATAAAAGCATTATCGTTCTCAGATACGTCACGCTAGGAGTAAGTTGAAAAGGAATAACGATCTCAAATTCATTATGGATTCAGTTATAAAGCTGGACAGTACTTGTCATATAGTTGCTCTTGACCATGTGGGGAAAAATTAACATTTTACTGCATTATGCCTTCTTATGGCCTTTATCTCGACAGCGAAATCTGACTATTTCAACAAGGTCATTACTTTTATTTATATAAGAGTCCGCGAGAGAGAATTGAAGAAATTCCCATTTAGACCCATGAAGTGTATATATTTATGCAGTATAACATTTCTATATCATTCGAGTTCGTACGAGATCTCGCATATAGTGATGATCTTATGCAGGGGCGTACCGAAAAGGATCATCAGGCGAATATTATGGGTACATAAATGTTAGTTTGAAGTTCTTCAATCTCTATCCAACATTCTGATCACTATGGAATACTGAAGATCAACTCCAAACCTATTTCTGTCGATATTGTTGTGCCGCAAGGGTCCATTTCAGGACCTATATCAAATATTTTGTATGATCATCTGACTATTTCAATGATAATGATCTATTTTTCAATGTAGAAAAATCACAAATTCTCTATTTTCATCATTGTCAGAATAATATAGAACCGCTTGTTTTTGCAAGTCTTTGACTCGTTATGAGAAAATATCTCGTTTGTTCAATAATCTCTTTCCATCATATTTCGCATCCTGACACGCCTTGATCAATTACTTATTTCCAATTCTAGAGAGCGTGGGTGTTCGGTAATTTGATACAACAAGGAGCCAAAATGGCGTAGCAATAAATAAGTGATATTCATGTGACAATGACAATTCACAATTTTCTTGGAATATCATCGAAGAAATAATGAATAATTCCTATAGGTACTATAGATAAACCCACTTTATCCTAATGAACGTTACGTATCTGATTTGTGCTCTGTAATGCAGTGGGGTTCGTTGTGACGGCGTGGAAAAAAAATCACAGACAAAATCCGGTGCTCTGCAATGCAGTGGGGTTCGTTGTGACGGCGTGGAAAAAAATCACAGACAAAGTCCGGTGCTCTGCAATGCAGTGGGGTTCGTTGTGACGGCGTGGAAAAAAATCACAGACAAAGTCCGGTGCTCTGCAATGCAGTGGGGTTCGTTGTGACGGCGTGAAAAAAAAATCACTGACAAAGTCCGGTGCTCTGTAATGCAGTGGGGTTCGCACTGTATCCGACGGTGCGCTCTTTGCTGTGCAAGGGAATGGCAAAACGCCACCAGGGGGCCGCAGGTTTCGGCTCACCAGCTGCATTCCATATTTCACCGCCAAAAGCGACAATCACATCGGCGGGACGAAGAGTGTCCGTCGGGCCATTTGCATCTCATCGTCGGACGTTGCGGGAGGCTGCGCCTAATTGGTTGTCGGACACTTCTCCCGTTTCTAACCTGGAGATTTTTTTTTATTTATCGACTATAAATTCAGAGTGGTTGAAAGTCGAATGGTTTTATTTTCGCAATAAATTCGAAGACCAGGACAAACATGGTTAATCCCACTCTTTTGCAGTGATTCGAAAACTGAAATTGTTGTCTGAATTTATAACTGAAACTGAAACCAGCTTTGGATTTGCATGTCTTAGTAGAAAAATATAATGTCTCGGCAATAATTTGTTCTGAGGAACAACTCACATGCTTCCTTTTCTGAATCAGATTACAGCACCATACGAAAAACATTTTGAAAAACGTTTTGACTGAGATGGAACAGATAATGTGAGACTGACTTCTGTGAACGCTGCCAAACTATCCGAAGAAAAGTTTGGGATTGAAATCAAAATAGCCAATGACTAGTATTTTATATTAGACACACAGGAAAAGAATTAGTTCTACAAAATTCGTTATGACGGATAAAGAATGATCAATAGAAAACTGTGGTTGATTCAATTCAGATATCGAAAATAGAGAATCACAGTGAACGGAACTCATTTGTAAACATAGCAATTATGCATTGTCACGGATTTTGTCGGTTTTTCCGTATATATACTTTAACACCCTACCTACGGGGCTATTTCGAGAGTTATAAGAAAATAAAGGATGTAAAACTTCTTTATCCAACACATGACAGTTATGACTGTCATTATTATTGTCATTTTAGATAAGTAAACTATCAAATAACACACTAGTGTGTTATAATCCATAACCCACCCGTATAGTACTTGGAGGGCTTCCACTTCCCTTGGAGGGATCACTCCAGGAAAAAAAAAGGTTTTGACCCAATTATCTTCAATAATTACCAATCGTTACCACATCCAGTTCGTTCTGATTGCTTTCATGATGACTCTCAAAAAAGACCCACGACCTTTCAAACAGTGAAAAAAGCTACCCAAAATCTGTATATTTCCCATTAGTTCCTTACCAGTGCATCCAAGGTCAAAGATACTCTTTACTAGTTTGATGAAGTTGAAAATGAAAAGGAAATGTCACTTTTTGAAGGAGTGAACTAGAAGTACAGCAGCAGGATGTTTATCCGCACACGGTAATCCAGGAAGAAAAAGATTCTTGGGAACTCGTTGGTTCATAAATATGGATGCAAAATGTTCACGAATGATGATTTATGAATAAAACCATCCAAGACCAAGACCTCACCATTTGAAGGGATCAGCAAACGCATCTGTCTATTTTCATTCGGCATTTCACCCCAAATTCATAATCATGTCACACCAGATGACGAATAATATCCTTTCGAACTGTCCACCCGTCATACTTTATAGCTTAGAATAATGTATTCTTGTTCGAATAGCTAATAAGCGTATAGCTACCGGTCGATGTTTGGGGCATCTTAGGTATCACTTTCTTCTGGAGACCCATTATCTAACCTTCAATAAATAGTGTTGGAAATGTGGTTTTAATTATATTTTATTGGGCGTGAAAAGAGATGATAGATTATGGAATGGTTATGGCATGGCGACTTTTGTGTGACAGACTTTAATCACGAATATCTCAGAATATCTAAAGGAGGATTATGAGTTCCAACAAGACTATGATTTATTGGTGATTTATCAAGTACACATGAAGGATTTCCGATAACATTAGCATTTTCGACGATTGAATGACAATATTTTCACTATAACAAGTTACGAGTTTTTTTCTACAGTGTGTCCCCAAAAAGGTGGCCTTGTTGCTAGGATGCGTAGAACACTGCCATAAAAGTTATTAAGGAAGTAATGTAAAAAACAATGATCTACTTTCCGAAAACGAAGAACAATAACATTATTCTGATGCTGGAGTTATCAATCAAATAAAGAATCACGAGGAGAAAATCAAAATGAGTTTGACTGAACATGAAATTTTCAATGAATCAATATATTTATGTCAAAACAACATAAATATATCTTTTGTTATCCTGTTTCCTTTCTTTCCCATTCCAATTGTTCCACAGATTTCCCAATGTTTCGTCGATTTCGCCATGAAAATATCAACGATTTGTTCCAATGAACTATTCATATATTCAAGAGGAAAAACAAATAATCGCTAATTCATTTTCAACGGTACAAGAAGAATACACGTTCGAAATGTGTATTTCTTAATTACGTTGTGATTTTTGTCTCTGTCATTAAAACAACGTCGTTAATTAGACATATACCTACTGAAAGTCTAGGTTCAAGTTCTTATGCTTCATTATGTACAAACATTCGTTTATTGAATTCCAAATGGAATTTAATGGAACCTGGAAGCAATATAAGTAACGTATAAATTTTATAATACTTCTCTGATTTACCTCTAGTGTTTGTTCCTATATGTTAGGATGATTCATTGCAGGTCCGAATTA
The DNA here is from genome assembly GCA_963576655.1 of Gastrophysa polygoni. Classification (NCBI taxonomy): domain Eukaryota; kingdom Metazoa; phylum Arthropoda; class Insecta; order Coleoptera; family Chrysomelidae; genus Gastrophysa; species Gastrophysa polygoni. Next base: position 22,800,678 of record OY755090.1, on the reverse strand, counting down.
GAACCTATAATTTTTTCTTAGTATGCCATCACAAAATATTTTCTTGTCTTTTTCCATATTCTCTACCAACTACCTTCAACAGTGGCAAATATTTGAATTTTTATTCTGAATAGCTAGGTATGGGTAATTGAGATGACTTGTGGTGATGTTTTTGCCTGTCAATGACTGAAGACACATGATTTTATTTTTTCACGTTTTGGAATTTTAGGTCGATCAGATGCTATTTTCACTTGTACCAATAGAGCTCCCTACATCCTCCTTCGATTTATCGCAATTTCCTGGCAAATATTTAAATTTGTATTCTGAATACTTTGGTATACATTATTGGGAAGGCTTGTGGGAATGTTACATTCTGCCCACCCTGTTCTTGTGTGTAAACTTTTACATATGTGAATTCATGTTTATTCATTAAAATTCCACTCCTTTGCGAATATTTTAAATTTATGAGTTCTTAATCGACATTCATGATCTGATAAAAGATCATGAGGAATGCCATCTATGACAAAAATGTATTTTAGCTTGTTAATAATATTGTTAGGAGTTGAATTAAGATCGAAAATTAACAGTTTTACATACTTGTGTGGTTATATTCGATGGTGATTGGATTTTTTCCACATATGAATCGACTATTTCAAGTTCATTGGAATATCAAGAGTTATCTTGTAGGCATCTGGTTGGTATTTCATCAACAAATTGTTATTTTTATAAAATATCATGATTTCAGTATCACACAGGAAAAATACAACCTATGTAGTGTCTAGTTCAATCGAAGATGTCGTGTTCATTTTTTCTAGATTTACTCTCCTCGTTTCTGAAAATGAAAATTGAAATTAAAATAATCAGTTCAATATATTCGTAGTGAAAACAGGTCTATGATCTGTCAGTGAATACAATTGTATCTTTACTAAAAATCAGAAAGAATCTGCTCTCGTTTTCACAACAATTTATAATTTTTTCTTCGTGATATTTTCGATGTTCGTCGTTTCTGACACTGAAAAGTGACAAGTTATCAGAAATCAGTTATCTGGTTACCAGTTGTTTTTCCAATGATTTATTTTCATATCCACTTTTAAGAAGTGGATGCCGAGTCTATATCTGTCTATATCAACTGAACAAGAAGCAATATTATTGTCTCCGTTCAGAAAAACGCAAACAGATTCTTCGAATTTTAATTCCAACGATTTGGCATATGGCATTTTGACGGCATATTTCTAACATATGTTTATCGATGGCAGCGATATTGGAAAGGTTTCGGTCTCGTGGATATGTAAAATTTTCTGCAAGCATCACCTAGATGTGAAATTTCTACCAGTTGCCTTGCAAAGGTCCGAAAGGAACTGTAACCATTCGGCAGTCGATGAGCTTTGATCTCATATTTGTGTTATATGCCTCTTCAGATGCATATATCGTTTGATTGCATATATTTCTAGCTTCAACATATTCAGCTATATTAGTTTCCGGGCGTAGGTCCGGGTCTCTATTCGAAAAAACGAACTTGTTCAACAGTGAAAATGTTGTAATTATTGGTCATCGAATCAGTTGATTTTATGGATTTTGGGTAGAAGGCGCAGCGTTACATCATTCAAAAAAATTATGATATCTGAGAAAAAGTTAGAAATAGGTATAAAGGAAACCTGCTGGAACTGGAATTCACTGAGGAATCCAAAAATGTCATGATATACCGGGAGTTCCAATCAAAATAAGAAAGTTGAGGCCGGTATGATTGGAAGTGGCATGTCCTTGAAGATATTTTGAATGCTGGATGATCCAGGAGTTCAAAAGTTATTACAAACGATGAATCCCTCTAACGAACGTCTACCGTGAGAAACCCTGTATACGTAAGCGAAAGATTCCTGGTAATATCCATAGCAATCACACGAGCAAATGAAATTTTATTTCAGCGGTCATGAGAAAAGACATATTTATGATAATTGAATGGATAAAATGTATCTGGAAGTTAAATATTGGCCTTTATACTAGTGCCTCGGCTTATTTACTACGTCTAATATATGTTAAGTGCCACCCGTAACGTGCAGTAGGTTGGGGTATGGCTTCATAATGTAAAAGAATTAAGGTAACCGACGATTCTGGAGAATGTTCATTAGTGTCCCCTTCGCAAGCGTATTTATATGGTTTTTCGAGAGCGCCTCCTCATTCTCCTTCTCGACCACATTATGATGCAAAGTGAATACCTAAAGAATCGGGTAAACAGGAATATAAACAAATCAAATCGTCGAACAGTCTGGCTACAGATGGGTTCATGGACTCTGTGCGATGAAATTCTCATCTCGCATTGCCGTCGGCTCTCGAAAGAATGTCAGTTTCAATTTAAATTCAGTTCGTTAGGAAATTAAATGAAGATGAAAGAAGTGTAGATATTTTTCTGAATTATACAATATACAGGGTCTTCTCTCAAACAAAACTCGATCTTACAAGGAACACAGCATTTCTCACAGAAAGGTGAAATCGTATGGATAATGCAGATATTTTAGTATTCAATACCATAAATGGATTCGAATCGAATACGTTCCTCTTCAAATCATTGAGAATTGTCAACATTTTCAAAATCATGATATCATTATAATTATATGGAATGAATTTAATTTATTTTGACTAACGAGATCATCAGGAAGATTTCGGAAAATGAAAATTTGAACAATATTAACTGAATCCTATCAACCCTCTCCCTCAACAACTCTGACTTTTTTCGACTTTGTTTTTGTCATATTCACTCAGTATATCTGATATAGAAAAATACTAGAAATTGAGACTAACTGAATGTCATGATTTGAGATGTATCGTGCTATGAATTACCACATCAAAGCATCATTTCTTCAAACTGTATTCTTTGGAGGAATACAGCCTTTCCTATCGAAAACTCGTGAAAACAACAAACAATCAATTTCTAAATATACAGTGTGACTCACTCGATAGCAGGATGTATTTTTGGGTCGATTTGAGGCACTCTGTATATCCTCCGAAATTATTCATGACCCGAAAAACTGAATATCTAAATCATCATCTCTCTCGAAACATATTTTTTGTGTGAAATATCTCGTCAAATTTGAATACTATTTATCACCTAGTCATTCCGAGAACAGAATACTGTCAGATTCAACAAATCATCCAGTATATAATTATCCGATTCACTCGGTAGGCTGTAACCGATTATGGTATTTGTGAGCAAGCTGAGGTGAGTCTGGAAAGTATAATCACAAATACTATGAAGAAACAATGAAACGGGTGACTGTTCTAGCCCACTACATCATTAGAGACATTCAATGCAAATTGATTGGCCGATAATGCTAATGAAGTGCTTTCCAGCACTAGTAATATTATAAATCTATACGTGTCGCTTTATCATTGTGGACAGGACTAGAAGTGGAGAAAATGGAGTTAGAAGCACTTTGGAGCTGACGGTGTTTTCTACCTTAATTCGCCTCTGCTGAATCCAAAAATGCCTGGACCCAAGTCGAGATCGATTCGACATGGCGACCTAAAATTTCAAACCAACATATTTTTCGATTTCTGTGACCTAAGAACTTGATATGAACATTATATTTCGTTTTCAAAAGCAGCAAATTCACACAGATGTATACTAGCATCTGGAATCAAGAAGAGCATTTTCAAAGTGTCGAAGACCACATTTCTATTTATTCCTCATGCCTTCTCAATTGACAGAGTCGTAATTATACCTGAATAGAAAGAAGATTCAGTTTGTCAGTTAGAAGGAACAGTCTCGATGATTCTCTGAAAGCAAGTCTGACATCTCTGACAACATTCAATGTGTGCTGGGAGATTATTAAATAATCTCGGACCCATGCATTTGTGGATTGATATATTTACTCCAGCCTAACTGATTGGAAATATATGTCTTCCTCATTTACAAGAAGAGCATTTCAGGAGGCAGCAGTCCTATGAGGATTGGTTCGAGACCTAGTGCCTAGTACCGTCAACTTTTCAGCTACAGTTGTCCGGAGAGGGAAAACTAGGTTTTGCGATATTGGCGGTCTCCCAAACGTACACCTACGAAATATAAGAAAAGTGTGGCAACTATGGATACAAAATTCCATTTCCATAATCGACCTACCCACCTGGTAGTGATACCCCTGAATTTACATCAGGCGTATATCATCCGAGGTTGTAAGCGAATTTTCTGGACTACCTGTAGAAAAGGAAAAGATTTTTATATTCAAAAATGAAAGATTATCATCGTTCTCGATTTCACACTATGTATGTATGAACCTTGTACAGTTGGAAGACGAACTCCTCTAAGTGTACCATCAATTGTTTTCTTAAAGAGATTGATTCGAAACCTGCCAGAAGTGGGAAGGCACCTCTTTCGAATGATTTCCATGCAACTACATTTGTAATAGTAAAGGTAGTTCCTGAATCACCATTGGACCAAAAAAAAATTCAGAGCCGTCTTACAGTAAACCATGAGAAGTTACTTTGAAGTCACTATCTTGTGAGTATGAATCGAATTGATGCACGAGAGCTATTTAGAAATATCAATTTTTCATCGAATTACAAACAAATAGTGTAGCTTCTGTAGATGTACAACGACAATACAAACTCACTTCGCATATGACTAGATTGGTGAATGATTTTTTTTCACGATTGAATATGAAAATTGCACAGGGTATTCAACAGAGCAAACTTTAATGAGTAGCCTGATTCAAAAATGTTTGAAAAGTATATCCTGCGATCTAAAGAAACTTCCATATTATATTCAATCTAGATTGAATCAGTGATTCTGACTGAAACGAATTAATTTCAGGATGCTCAACGATATTGACCGATTCCATTGTGATATCCAAACCGAATCGATGTGATAGCCATTCCCAAAAATCGGTTATGCATTCAACATCCTGTATCATACGGCTGCTCCAACCGGAATGCGTCCACTATTGTTTCTTACCGAAATTTTTTGCGGTTTTCATTCCCATTTCTAATTTCTTTGTATCCATTGATTCTTACGGTAGACGATTAAGAACAAAAGATGCGTTAGACACGGCCTCGTCCACAAAGGTTTCCAGCTTTGGTGAGACTGGTGATATCCCGTCACGGCCTGATGGACGGTATTCTTTGATATTACCGCGTCAGAGGTGATGATTTCTTGTTGATTGAAACGGTCATCGTCATCGTCTGCTTTTGAACGATATCGAGAATGCGGATATTTTCATATCGAACTCCATAATCTTACAATGGGAAGGCAATTGGAGGGTACCTATACCTATGTGATAGAGAGATCCCCATACATCATAAGTGGGTTATTTAATCTGATTTAATTGGATGTTTCTACTTTATACTCTAAGCGTAGATGATCGATATATACTGGGTGGCCCGATGAAAACGAAACAAGGCCGATTTGACATAGTTATCGTTCTCAGAAAAAAAAAAACGCTCCAACCGGTCGATTTTTATTTCGAGGGAGAAATATAATGTTTTCAACTTTTTCACTTCAAACCCCTCGGGGGGTTGAGCTCCAACTTTTGAATCTCAAATGAGATCAGAGGTCGGTCAAGTGATACATCATATTGAAGGTAATCGAAATCTCTTACCAACGCTTTCTTGTTTTTGGAATTCAATGCAGTAGTTCTCGAGACAACACGCTTATGAAAATAATCGGCTAATGATAGACAGAGTAACGCTTTTTCTCTTTCATCACTATTTCTCATTTTGTAGATAGAACGATGATCATGTGCCCTATGTGTTTTTCTTCAAATCATGTCCTATCCAACATTATTCAGAATCATTCATTTCAATGGCAGTTGATCTTTCAGTGAAATGCATACCTTGTTTCATTTTCATTGGCCCACCCTGTATAACTCACTCGCTTGGCTTGTGGTGGGTTGTTATCATGTAATTGAACATAAATCAATGAAATGAGTATTCAGAAAAGTGGAGAAAACATGTTCACTGATTGAAAAATAAAAGGTAGTTACAAATTGGACTACTCTACTAATGATTCTTTATCTGATTGTTTATGAATTCATATATTTAAGTTTTCATTTAGTGTCAATGTATTTTCTGTTGTATTATGTTCGAATTTGGGGATATCAAAATTTCACTGAAGTCTACTACATGACGATATTTCACATTCTTGTCGTAATTCTACAGAAATTGTAGATCGATTCCATCTCTATTTTTTCTCTTCGATTTCCGTCAGTGGAAGTATTTTCAATTTTTTCTTGCACAAAAATGCAATTGACTTCGGGATCGGAATTCCTGTCGAATTTTCGACATTCTGAAACATTGGAATGAACAGCTCGGATCTTTCATTTAAAGATGAGTAATTATACAGCATTTTCAAATTATGATTAACTCTGAATTTTAATTCTTGGTTTCCAATTGGCTGATCTCAACTTTCGTGGAAAGATGATTTTTCACAATCTAGCAAATCAGGACTTTCGAATCAGTATATCACATAATTAGTGTGGAAAGTTACATTTCGCACGAATATATATTTAGCTCATGTAGCGTCGAGTGCAGAAAATAATAATTAATAAATAAATGATAAATTAATTTGTAATTGATAATTTAGATGATTCTGATGTCCACAAGGATCAGAATCAGAAAATGGACGAGGTGTTGGTGACATAACCAGGTGCATCTCGAAGAAGGGAGCATGGTAAAATTCTCAGGTAAAATATCATCACATTCATCAGTCACTGCAAGCGTGCGTTTTTAAAATATTCCCACACTAGTGCGTTTTACTTTCGAATTTCCTGTTGCTATAGTGAAAAGGGTTACTAACTCATGACCGCAAAATATTACTTTGCGGCTTCAGTTGCGACTGTGAAGTGCTTATTTTGCGCTCGATTGCACAAAAATGTTTCTCGCCATTTCCAGAATGTTCCCGCCTGAGTGAGATGAACATGATGCATCTGGAGAATCTCTGGTCGCGAATCATCGTCAGAAATTCGTAGACATCGAAGTGCTCTCGAACCGTCCACTCCCACGTGCTATTCGGAAAAATGGCGAATCATTCCTCACCGGGGCGACTCAATAATTAACGAAAAATACACGGTGAATCGTGTCCTCATTTGCATGCTACATACTCATACACGCCGTATCTCTCTGCCAAACAGAAAACACGAATTTGCGCCGACGTGAGTTATATCGTTATTACAAGTGAAACAATGCCAAATGGTGATCTGCTTATCGGCCAACACGGATCGTAAAAATAAATAAGTCGATAAATTATTCGAAAAAATGCTAGCCGGCCAGCCAGAAATTATATTACGGCTTATATAATGCATTTTTTATGTTCTTTTGTGCAGTTCTGCAGCGGCAATTTATTTAATGCCTCTTTATATCTGCTGCACCTGGATTGGAATGCCTCTGCTCGGTGGTTCTGCTATTACAAATCCGCGTTTGCTCGCCGACGAAACGGAATTTCCGAACCGGCTACCGAGTTCCGAAATCCACACAAACTATTTGAAACCACACGGAAAGCAGAAAGCGCAAAAATATTTTTGAAAACTGGACATTCACCGCATTAAACCGATTCCCTTCCATTGATGACAGCTCAGAATTAACTGAACGATAGTTTTTTGTACACTGTCAACCAAACTTTCTGCATCTCTATTGAGGCGTGAATATTCACTTTTTTCCACTGTCAAAAGAATACACTAAATAAATATGAGATATCACGTTTGAAGGATTCATTCTCAAGAAAGTCAATTATTAATTGATAATTCATCATTTGAAACAATTTCATTTATTGGAATAATAATTGATAGTAAAGTGTGAATACTACTTTCAACATAAATTCCTGAAGATGTTATATCTGATGTTATAGATATTTTTTTGAAGAATTGATTCCAGTCTGTAAGTTCTTCGAGGATGTGGTACATTCATTTTTCAGCTTTTCATGGGATTTTCTCTTCTCGTTTCTAAAAAATAGAGTAGAAGTTATTAAAAATTATTTCAATATATTTGTAGTAAGAACAGATTTAGGATCTGCCCCAAAATGTCACTGCGCTTGGAATTAAACCTTTAGATACCTAAAAGAGAAATACAAATATATTTCATAAGAATAAAACCAATACTCATCTTGGTGGACGTTTCGAGAACGAATCTGCTCCCGTTCTCAACACAATAAAAATATTTTCTCTTCGCAAAACTCTTCAATGTTTTCGATTTTGACACTGAAAAGTGAAAAATTTTACGAAGAGAAAAATGTTTTAATTGTGTTGAGAACGGGAGCAGATTCGTTCCCGAAACGTTCACCAAGATAAGTAGAAGTTTTATTCTCATTAAATATATTTGTATTTCCAAATTAATTTCAAAAACAAGGTGTCACTGACCAATAGAGAATTTCTCTTTTAGGTATCTAAAGGTTTAATTTCAAGCGCAGTGACATTTTGGGGCAGATCCCAAATCTGTCTGTCCTTACTACAAATATATTGCAATAATTTTTAATAACTTCTACTCTATTTTTCAGAAACGAGGAGAGAAAATCCCATGAAAAGCTGAAAAATGATTCCACAATGTTATCAAACTCTGTTGATTTTATTCATAGCTGAAACTTTGGTCCCATCTTGCTCTACAATCTGACCAGCATTTAGTAAGCCTCGTTTTTTCTTCATTTCCTTCCAGAGTGTACTCTGTTTCATGCAAATATTCTTGGGATTGTACATGCCACAGACAGGGCAGTTCCTTGTACATTTCGAGGAAATCACTAGAGAGTGTTCTACAATCACACAATCTAACAATTTCTGTCGCCGACAGAAATTTTGTACGTCGTTCTTTTCGAGCATGCTCTCAAATATATGACGGTCTTCTACATATTTCTCGACGTTTTTGTATGTACGTTACGGCATAGACGTCCGTCTGTAGGGTCCTATTTTTACCCCTACAAAGGAAGGGTCCCAGATTCGCCTTTCGCCTAGAGCCCCGTTCCGTATGGCCGTATATGAGCCTTATCAGTATTTTATTGATTTGTTTATATAGTCGATGATACAACACTCACCTAATCATCGACCTCTCTAGATCATCGTAGAAAGGTCGGCGATCTATGCCTTTTTTAAAGGTACTTTCACGGTCGGTGCTCAACGGAAATATCATCTATTATGCCACCACGCGCGATTCCTAGTAGACAAACCAGACGAACTCAAGCTGGTCACCCCTACACTGTCAGGCTCGAGACCTGTCGAACATCGCTATACCAAGCATCATTCATCAATAGAACGGCAAAGTTGTGGAATTCTTTGCCTAGTGAAGTCTTTCCTGATGCTTACAACCTCCAAACTTCCAAGAAAAATTCCAACACCTTCCTTCTGCCCCAAAATTCCTCCGATGGCTAACACGATGTTCCTCGAACATCATAGGTTTATCTTTCGTGTTGTCCACAGATAAAAAAAAATCTTCTGCCAGTAATACAAAGGTAGTTTGATGATATTGTCTATCGAACTGAGTAGGTACTAAATCCTGGGTGAAAACATGGCTCACCTCTACGAAAACCGTGCAATGAATCCTCCGGGCCACAAAGAGCTAACCATGATGCAGTTTCACTTCCCAAAATCAGCTATGGACGCCCATACGGCGGATCGTTCCAAATGTCAGGACCTGCCCAAGTCCATAAATCAGCTCGATAATGGACAGGTAGGCAAATAATAATTCCACGGTAGTATTGTGTTCCTATCGCGGATTATTTATACCTCATATTTATTTACTTTGTCGCCAAAATGGAAAAACGGCGGTGCGGTATCTCTCGATTGGATTTATTTATAGGCGTACCTACATCGCCGAGGATGGGAAGATTCTGTACGAGTGGGTTTTATTATTTATCGAAAATTTTTGGTGGAACCATGTGGGACGGTACAGAGGCCGGGACTGGAGCATCAATTGTGGTGTGTTCATTCTTCATTCCCCTCTGTATGTTATTCGAGGAGGTGGTATTCATCTGTGGATGCTAGAACTTCCTACTGATGAATATATTTATTCATTCATTTAGGTGAAGTTTTTATTACATCGCCTTTGATTTTTTTTTATATTCGTATCAGGAAAGCAGGAATGCGATAGGATATGTCGTATCAACCCTGATTCAACCCAACGAAAATTGTTGAATTCTATTTCTGAGATGGAATCAGGAAGAGCAAAAACGTCAGAGGGTTCCCTGTACCAAATTACTGGAGTCAATGATTTTCTGTTTTCTGTAGTTCGTTATAGCTGCTCTATGTCACATGGTTCTCTCACTTTTTGGTTTTTAGAAGACAATGAAAATGATGTTGAGACACGGAAGAAAATTATTGTAACAGTAACAAAAATTTCAACCAGCATTCAAGTTAGTATAGGCACAACCAGAAAAATTGTCACCATAACTATTAGTATATTGTTAGCCCCAAATTGTTCCGATAGCACTTTCTGTACTGTTCCAGTAACCAAATCAGCGCATGGTCACCCTAACCAGATTCATGGTGTCTTCCTAACAATATCATGTTGTCATCCTTACAATAATATATCGTTATTAGTCCAGTACTTTATAGTCGGCATTTCAACTATTTATTGTTAAGCTAATCAAATAATTTCGTTATCTCAACATGATAATATCGATCTCTGAATCAGACCATCTTGTTATCCTGGCAAGATTAAACTGCTATTATAACTAGATGATGTTGTTACCTATCCAGAATATCTTTCGTCCTCACCAGATCTTGTGGTTATTCTGACTGTATCGTATTGTTATCATAACAATATCATACTGTTTTACTCACCATATATTTTTGTCACCATTATGATCAAATTGTAACTTTCACTTCATCATATTGTTACCACCACTATATCATATTGTTAATTGGACTATTCCATATCGTTACCTTGACAATATAGCATTGTTGACCTACATATCGAAATGTCATGGTTCTCTCACTTTTTGGTTTTTAGAGGACAATAAAAATGATGTTGGTAGAAAGGTACAGATGTGCGAAATGTTATATTTGATAACGATACGGATCGAAGTCAGTAGAATCGATATGTTTAGAAATGGTTTTGTCTACAGGATATCCCAAAAAATAGTGTGCAATCATTCAGGGGTATTCGAACAGTTCCGACCTACGGTATTTTCAACTCTAACTGTCTAGCGTGATACTCCTTTTGCAATTTGGCCGAATATGAGAAATTCCCTGATAGTCGATTCTAAAAATTTGGAACCCTTCAGCAAACGTTAGTAGGCCTTGAAAATATGACCGTTTCGATGTTTGCAAGAATTCAACAACTTGTTGGAACTGGATCAGCGTTTTTCGAGGTCTGCCTACCTCGAGAATTCTTCCCAAATTGGGGTGACTCACTGGCGCATAGCCGAAAAATGATGGTCTTCGGCCAATAAAAATGCGAGACCCATAATTATTTTAGTATCGTTTATGATACTCGATGTTGAAATAGACGGACGAGACGAGCCTCGAAGCTGTTACGAGAAGAAATAATGAACATTAACTGGTGGTGTGCCGATAAAGGTGATGGATCAACTGACTTCAACCCTTGTGGAAAGCGAAAGACGATGATGTACTGGAACCGTTTTGGGAAGCGTCACATTGGGAAGCTGACAGAATGGAATATGAATTATATGTGAATTTAAAAAAATCTGTATACTAAAGACCGTCACAGATATAGAAAATATAAAGGTCAAAATTCTCCCATGAATTATATGTGAATTTAAAAAAATCGGTATACTAAAGACCGTCACAGATATAGAAAATATAAGGGTCAAAATTCTCCCATTTATCAAAGCATTAGAAAGCAAACAAGCTGTATTTGAGGGAGGTGAGGGAAGAATATATAAGGTGGCCCAATGAGAACGAAACAAGGTATGCATTTCACTGAGAGATCAAGTATATGACATTAAAATAAATGTTTCTTTATGTGATGTTGGATTGGACAAGATTCAAAAAAAAAAACAAAGGGCACCTCTTAGACAAACATCGTTCTAAATACAAAATGAGAAATAGTGATGAAAGGAAAAAATGCGTCTTTTCCCATCACTAGCCGATTATTTTCATGAACGTGTTTTCTCGAGAACTACTGCGTAGAATTCCAAAAACAAGGAAACATTGGTGAGAGATTTCGATTACCTTATCACATTTGAGATTCGAGGGTTGGCGCTCACCCCTCCGAGGGGTTTGAAGTGAAAAAGTTGAAAACATGCGCAAAATATTTTCCCCCCAAAATAGAAATCGACCGGTCCGAGCGTTTTTTTTTTTCTGAGATCGACAACTATGTCAAACCGGCCTCGCTTCGTTCTCATTGGGCCACCCAGTATAATAACCTCATAGAAGTAGTTGAGCAGGTGCATATCAAATTTGAATTGTCGGGAATATCGCCAGCATTGTTATCTATTGATATTTTGCTATCAGGCCTTGTTGCCAGCTCTTTGATATCTGATTCGAGGTCAGTTCTGAATTCTTCGAGAGAGAAGAAATTACATCATGGCATGAGAAGTTTTCGGGAGATACTCAGAAGGTCGAGGCGCCCGACGCATTACTTACTCTCTTACGAATCACTTACGCGTATAAATTCGTGTTTCACGGTGGTCTGGCACCGCCATGGAGAAAGAGGCATTGCTCCGGACCGACTTTTCGGCAATCGAGAGTAATCGATTGATTCCGAGTGCATTCAATTCGGGTTGTCGAATCTCCTCTTTTCTGGTTATCGCGCGAAACGTATAAATTTGTTCGGTGCTCGATCTCGCTTCGTGTTCGGATTGAGTTTCCAACTTTGTTTATGACCTGGTCGACGAGATGGCCCCAATTGTTTCTCAAAGCGAAACTTTCATTACGTCGCCTCAGCCAGAGCGGCCAGAGCCAAGGCCATTATGGCGGCGCCCATGGCTCGCATCAGCTGACCGTTCAGCATTCATATTCTCACTCATTCGTGCAAGTTCGCCGCGGTATTTGTGTATTTTTTATCTAATACGATTTATTTATATCTAATATGATTTTGAATCAGTTTCGTGCTACGAAATTTGGATATTGCAATTAACTAACAACTAACAACTCCAGTAAAAAGGACACAATGGTGAACATGGATACTGATTCGTTGAATCATCGTTGACGGTCACGAACCAAACACAACCTGGAAGATGTCCAAAGTCCAGACAAAGTCCATGAGTCCAGTCCTAATTCGTGAGATTCAATTTTCGTGTGTTCCATTATCCATTCGCCCGGACTATCTTCTCGATAATTGGTGTGCCGTGGGGAATCTAAATCGAGTCTCGTTTGTTTCCACACATTGCCAACGTATCATTTTCTTCTTTGTATGCCCAAATTATCTGCCTGCCAACGATCCGCGTGTGTGCATCCTGGAGTTTTTTTGCCGATTTCGGGCCCGTAATTATTCAATTTTAATTTTCGAGAATTGCTGCTCAGCCGGTATACCTATAGGTGAAGTGCATGGTGGAATCATCGACAACGATATGATTTGGGAGATGATGTCGAGAGTAAGTGAAGGTTATCACTAATTCCAGCTGGATTGATCGTTATTACTGATCGAATTTCTTCCCGGATTTCGAAAATGAGAATACCTGATATGATGTCAATAACACATTTATTTACAACCATATGTGTGATGCTGTTATTATGTCACATTACACACTTCAACTTCCCAACCTCACTCGGTAGAATACTCTTTATTTTCCTCAAGACAATAATAACATTGTGTCGGAAACGTCAAAATTCTCATACATGAAAACATATTTCAACACAGGAAACGAAAAACAATATAAAGAATCTTACTGTACCGGACAATTGAAAAAAATCTTGCACAGTATAAAAACTATTTTGCACTATTTTGCGCTATGCGTCTCGGTTAACTAACTGATCTCACGACAGGAATGAATCTTTTCCCACCTCGGTGTGTAATATACTAATTCATGTAAATATTAAATTTATACATCATTTTCTCATGTGACATAATATGCTCGGACAACAAAGTTGTAATGTAGGTTTCGCCATGTCAAAGAATGAAGACCAAGAAATTGAGATGCCTCAATAAGAATGATGAAAGTCCGGGTTCCAGGAGGCAGATATATCAGCCAAGATGGGTGCTGAAATAATTCCAGTTGAACCGGAAATCTTCCTCGCACTGACGAGAAGAGTTCTCAAGAAGTCGATTGGGCTCCTATTGTGACACAACCGTCTCAACAGGAAACTGAAACTCCTCAGGATCGAAGACGATATCCTCTGCAGATGATGCTTGAGAGAATGATTATTTTCTGGAATCATACACTGTGTCCACATGGGAAGATTCAGTGAAGAAATCCGCTGAATGTAGTCAAGAGAAACAACACACAGTTGAATCTCATGACTTCCGAAATAATCTTCGTAGGTGGGGTTGGGAAGTAAAGGGAAAAAACCTGTACCATATTCACCGGTAGGTTCCAATCGGGTAATGACCCGAATTACTCAACACTTTTTCTCAAACGATAATGCATGAGTAGCAATGAACTCAACCCTACACCGTCTTTCATGACAATTTGTGCCTTTTATAATAGCTGTGCGATTTTTGATAAAGTTTTTCTGCTTCCAATGCTAAACAGATGACCACGCCAGTAGATAATGATGAATGTTGACTGTACAATTCACGTTCTTATACATCAAAGGAGAACCTACAATTTTCAGCCAGATCCATCTTCATACTTGACCTATAAAATTAAGGAATTCCTAAAATGGAGAACATTCTTCTCGTTAATGTATACTGAAACTTCTGCATAAAATATCCATTCCGTATTTATATCGAAATTATAACGACACTCATCCTCACCTCATCCCGGACTATCAATTATATCAACTCGCGATCAGATAAGAGATCGTCGCATCTCCACTGACCGTCCCAAATTTGATTCCACCTCCGAATTAACCAGCGAATTTTTGCGCTGCCAGCGTGTTTGTTCAGTCTATTAGCTAGACTCCCAGACTAATAAATTAAATGGGAGGTGACGTTTCTAACGATGCTTATAACAACACGAGAGTCGCTATCATCGCGCAAAAAACTAACGACAGTCACCAAATTATAGGTTGTCAGGAAGAATTTGTTGGGCTGGACGTTCGGGTCCATAGTCGGCATATTGAAAAATTGAATAAATTGAATAAATAAGACTTGAAACAAAGAAAACATGATGAAGAAATACAAGATATTGATGAAGAAACTCGAAACAAAGAAAACATGATGAGAAAATACAAGATATTGATGATGAAAAGTGTAGATTCATTCATATTTCGATTACGGCAATTTCTGTGAATTATCATTAAAAAATGCATATGAGAACCTTCGAGGAATTCACTAAGGAAGTGGACATTGAAATGACACCAGGTGCGTTATAGACAATCCCATCAAGGAACACAGTGTATTTTATGACATACCTTTGTTGATTACTTTTCGAATACTGATTGTTAGCTCATGAGGATACTCATTTTTCTATATTTTCTAGAATGAACACTACTCGTTGCTGAAATTAAAAATAGAAGATATGATAACATTGATGTGTGACTGGGTTTGAAATTATATATCTAGATAGATAAATGGATAGAAAAGGAAATTCTTTGCTGAAAATATCCTCAAAATTATGGTAGATTACCTCCGAAACCATCCAAGGATAAAGAAATATTGATATTCATTCATTGTATATATTCTTCCTTCCAAATTTCGAAAAACAAGGTATTAAAGACTGTCACCAAGGAAGATGAAGACACCTTCAGGCCGATGATTTCTGTCTCCACTCCAAATATATTGGAACATTGATCGCTTTTCATATTCTTATTTCAGAAACAAGGAAACTTGAAAATACTACAATCTCTCAATACCAATTCTTCAATCAACCTCAGAGCATGTGAACAGTTTCATTGTTTTCCGTTATTATTACTTCTCTACCAACAGTTCAGAAGGTCAGAGATTCAGAGATGTAACAAAAATAGTTCGATTATAAAAACTAATCTAGTTTATTTCACAACCAAGCGCTTCCATAACTAAGTGACCTGACAAATTGGAAATGATGAGATCTAGCTTTTCAGATTTTCGTGGGAATTTCTCTCCTCGTTTTTAAAATATAATCCCACGAAGAGCTGGAAAATGAATGTACCACCTCCTCGAAAAACTTACAGACAGTATGAGATCTAGGTTTGAGTCAGGACGACAAGTGGCTGAAACTGATCCATCAAACACTGACAATGTCTTCACCATCCTCATGCAGAAATGTGATATCGAAAGGAGGAAAATTCGATGGACTTGAAAACTTTCGAATACACCGCCCTTCGATGAGAATGAAACACTTCCTGAATGTTTTGCCCACCACCAATGCTCACCATTCAGTATACTTCGAGGATTGTTTCGATCCGTGCCACAATTCACCGATGTAGAATAAACTGGTCTCTTATATATCCAGACGTGAGTTCAACAACCAACATCACTGTGTGGGTATTGTTTCACCACTTTTTTTCGTATTGTTCCATAACGTTACACATCTTTAACGGTCCAACCAACACGTAGTCACTCCATGTTTCATGAAAGATACAATTCGATCGGCCTCAAGCTCGCATGAGGTCAAACAGAAACAATTAACATATTACGTTTGAAGTGTTTTCCTTATAGCTCTGTAATCGTTCTAGTTGGAATATGATGGCTCCGAGGTGCTAGAGACGAGAGCTATACAATTTGGAGCTTGTTGATAACCGATGAACTCTGATCGAGAATATCTGTATGATCAGGCTGACTGCACATGCAGTTTAGATGAATATCCTACATCATTACTGAATCATGAGCATCTAGTTGAGCTGGAAAGGGTGGGTCTCGCAACACCAGTGGGCTAACATTAATTCATATTCAATCTGTTGTGGAGCTGCAGGTGGTTTGATTTGTGTGGGGAAACCTGATTCCAGTCGCAGCCACATAAAATGTACTCTGCAGTTTGATCTACACAATCAAAACTGTTCTCTGGTTTCTGAGTGACTTCTAGTCTTGACAGATGATGATTCAGATGACAGTGGTTAGATAACTTTTGGCTGATAGATTTGTTCATTCCATCCAAATTCTTCTTTGGAAAGTTGTCTTCAGTTCAATCGCTATCATGATAAAATTTTCATTCACGATATCAATATAAGAAGGGGTGATATAACTTCGTCATGGCAAGTCCTAGAGTCATTGCTTCTTTAGTTGATCACCTGAGTCAGTCAATGCGTTGGATCTTTCCCTAGCCTTGGAAGAGAAATGACACTTTGCTAGGTATATATCTCTCTTCTGTATTGTTACAGATGCATATAGACGAGATCGTTCGTTTCACGATGAAAAAAAATATACACGATGTCCTCGAATCTGTAGAGCATTCGGTGTCTAAGTGACTAGATCTTTTTTTTAAAGTCGTTGTCATTAAACTCAGTGGCATTTTATTTGTCGATGGTAGTCATCTCACCGGATGGCATTGAGACAGGAGTAGATACCTTGGACCTCTCCCCTGTGGTTTTAATTAATATTTTTAATTACTTTCCAGGATGGAACTAATCTGGTAATTGTGCTGTAGTGGTGAAAACGTAAATTGTCAGATCATAAAGTCAATTTAGCGCGTACTGGTGTGTTTTATTTCAATTACAAGCTTGTAATTGAAATATTTACTATATTTTTTGTGAGATTGCCGAAATCTCATTAGTACCTATCTATAGGTTGACGTTTTATCCTCCATGAAATCTTCCATTGACATAATCAACAGTATCTGACTGAATTCATACTAGAATCATTCAGAGTTCAGCCTATATGTGACATTTCGAAAGGTATAATGATCATGATTATTATTCATGATAAATAATATCGATATCGGGATAAATGATCTGAAAAGCATATGTCGGGAATTCCGTTTGAGCTCCCCTAGCGCTTCTATTGACGATCATCATTTTCTACGGAATTATGGTTGATATTCGAAAATGTATAATGATAAATTTGGAATATATGGCACCTATAATGAATTCTGGAGTTCTCCATTATACAGGCTATTACAAATTCGTGATATCCATGGGAGATACAAGATACAAGGGAAAAAGTTGCGCCATTTGATGTTCATCAAATGCACCGAAGTTCGGAAAATCTGGAATACTTTCGGATGTACGTAAATAAAAAAAATCAAATCTGCGAAACAGTTTTCATTTTTCCCTCACTTTATTGGAACAGATATTCCGAAATGAATGTCACTCTTTTTTTCCAGGGAAGACAATGAATGTTTCCAAAATGGAATCGATAAGTTGTTGCTGAACCTCTGTCTTCGTATTACCTTCAACGAATATATTTGCAGGAGAAGAAGTCACCCAGTTGATTGTTGTCAATCGTTTCATACGATGACTAGAGTCGCAGTCCAAGGAAGAAAGTGTTCGCATCGCTGTAGTAGGTACCCAAACAAATTTCCAGTAAATGTTGTTGGCGACGCAGCAAGTGCAATGTATCATCATTCAGCGTAGGGTTAGCCTTCTAACCAATCCGACCGATGCCGCAGGTTAACATGCCGCTAAAGAAAGAATGCAAACCATAATTTATTCCATCTTGGCCGGGAATCACGGCTAGCTAATAGGTACTCTGGAGATGTCTTCGACTCGAGGTATTTGAATTCCTCCATGTCGGTGTTACGGGAAGATGAGAGATGGTAATTAGTAGCGAATGTAGTCGATGAGTCCCCCGTTGGTCTTTTACCAATTAAATCGGTTTCGAATTAGGTATGAGCTGATGGTTGTAACTTCGGTATTTCTATGATGAGGAAATCGTTTCGTTGCATATTCATGAAGGATATGCGGTTCGTTTTCAGCTTCCATTGCAGAAACCAGAGAATATGTATTGAAGGGCTCGGAGGAAGGGGGTAACAATTCATAAAATCTCGTTCTTGAACCAGTCACATTCATTCAAAAAACTTGAAAAAGGAGTGTTGGACTATAGTGACGATTTATATTACGTTGAGAGAATATGAATTGTTACAAAAAATTAGTATATACGGTCTAGTCTACAAGTTGAAAAAGGAGATGAGGCACCTTTTTTCAACAGAGTTGACTAGTTTTTTGTTACCTAGTGACAATTCTCTCAATTTGTTCAAGTTTTAAAATACATCCATATATGACCATACTACTACAAGAGCAGTGTATTCTTTATGATCAATGATTACAATTGCAGGATCTGCTCAAAATATGAAAGTTGAAATAACTCAGAAATTATCATCATCTTTCTCAAGATCTTCAATTATAGAAGAGGCTTCTCGACAGTATTTTGTGGATGATTCTTTGTAACCCCACGTGTTTCGAATTATTCTCGTGAAATAACCTGATCAGATCTCAGTATCAAAAATGGAGACAATATTTGGAGAATTTCGGGAGGTGTTCAATTCATTTTTCATGAATCATGATTATTCCAAGTTTCACCTATTTTCCATTGTCATTCATATGAATGTCATGGTGAAAAAATCAGATGCATCTCGAAGAAGGAAGGCAGTGGATTCGATTAGGATGCAAAATCAATCAAAAATATAAGTATCATTTGTGTGATGATTGAACTTTCTGATGCTGATAACTGGAGCAGATTCCCGAAACGTCTTAAACAGTAAGAAACAAGGAGAGAAATTCCAAAAAAAATCTAGAAAATGAATATAGCTTCGTTCAATGTCTGGAATTGGAAATTACATTGAACTTTCACCCTATCAGTAAGCTCGAAGAATCAAAATTGACAATCAAGTCCTCTCAACACGAAATGCTGTGAATGTCCTTGCTGATTGAATGATCACTGGAATGAAAGTGTCCGAATCCAAACCAAAGAATGCGAAATAGCCAATGAAACCGCATGCCGAATACCAGATATAACTTATTAAATCATAATTTACGAGCCCTTCGGTTTCTTAATAACAACTTTCATTACCACTTCAGCTTTTTAATCACCAGTCCATGATCAGATAACAACGGAAATATATCAGATGCGTCCTTAAGGCCCATTGTCATGTTTTATTTGATCAGGTAGGCGTTATGTATTCTTAAAGAGCCCGTACATTATGATATGGAACTCATCTTTGTGTAATTGTTCTGTCAACGAACGTGAAATTCATGGCTGTACAGGGTGTGACAATATTCTTCCGGTAGAATAAACTTATGGGCTTCATTGAAAAAGAGGGTCTGGCAGATCATAGCCTCCTTATAGGTTCTGTGAGGATGATATAGTTAGTAAGCTGTTCATTGAAATCAGATAACAATACTATTACTCTCTGAGTTACTGAGAGAGAAATAGACAAAACAATTTGAATAATTACTTGGAATATAATTGATTTGTGGCCACCTGAGCAAGCTGGTATTGTAGCCGCCAAATAAAAATAGTGAATATATATGTATATATAAAAATAAATAGAAAGTAATTCAAAATGGAAATGAAAATTACCGATGCTTATCAGGCAATGCACGCCCATGATGGCAGATATTGACCTTCCGTTGACTTCGGCAAGGATCGTCATGTGATATAGTTATACCTACATGGATGTAAGTACGAATTTGATTTTCAGTCCGGATGTCATTTGCGCACACTAAACTTTATGTCACTCCACGAATGGGAATCCGAATCTGAGAAAAAAAAAACATCCCATTACGTTATAGGTCGCGAACTTTTCTGAGGTACTCATGGAAATACTCAAGTCAACCATCATTGCGAAGTAGAAGTTGCCATAGAGATATTATTAATTAATTCGACATTTCGAATGGAACTAGGTATCCATCATCCAATGAGGCCAGAGGTGCAAGGCGAAGACAGGTTGATGCTTTAAATGAGGATCTGACAAGAATTCTGAAATGGGGATCTGAGAATCTAGTACAGTTCAATGCAACTAAAACTCAAGCTTGTATGTTCACCAAGAAGGCTGATCACACAATGCCCAATTTGATGATGTCGGGTACCACTGTTCCTATGAGGTCGTCAATATCCTTGCTGGGTGTCACCACCAACAGTGCTCTCTCATGGGACGATCATGTGAGGTCCATTGCGAAGACTGCTTCACAAAAACTCGGTTTTCTTTTCCGTGCGAAGAGATACTTCACATCCCAGCAACTGCTTATGATCTACAAAGCACAAATTCGACCTGTCCTGGAGTACTGTTCACATGTTTGGAGCTCAACCCCCAAACATACGCTAAAGCTCTTAGATTCAATTCAGAAGAGAGCTATCCGCCTAGTCGATGATACTACACTCACCAAATCATTGACCTCTCTAGATCATCGTAGAAAGGTCGGCGATCTATGCCTTTTTTATAGGTACTTTCACGGTCGGTGCTCAACGGAAATATCATCTATTATGCCACCACGCGCGATTCCTAGTAGACAAACCAGACGAGCTCAAGCTGGTCACCCCTACACTGTCAGGCTCGAGACCTGTCGAACATCGCTATACCAAGCATCATTCATCAATAGAACGGCAAAGTTGTGGAATTCTTTGCCTAGTGAAGTCTTTCCTGATGCTTACAACCTCCAAACATTCAAGAAAAATTCCAACACCTTCCTTCTTTCCCAAAATTCCACCGCTGGCTAACACGATGTTCCTCGAACATCATAGGTTTCCCTTTCGTGTTGTCCACAGATAAAAAAAAAAAAATCCGTCTCTCGACTATCGGTGAGATGAACAATGAACAACAATTGCAAGCTTTCCTCGTTCGGAAGATCTTTCATCCGACCAACGTGTACACATTCGAGAATATTAGTAATGAAATAGAGTTCCACTTCCGTGAATTTACTCAGAGAGCTCTTGAATTTCGCAGACGCCTTATCAAATGCCATGAAAATACAATATTAGTTTATTTGCATCCTTAGGTAAATCACTCTGTATCTGAGAGAAAGACAGCCCAAAATTTGGGCAGTAATGAAAATATTGGGGATCAGTTGTGTTACACAGCAGAACTCCTCAGCTAACTGGTTATAAGTATGTGCTCGATCCTCATTCATAAAGAAAGAGCCAAGATCCCGAAGCCTAAATAATGCAACAGGAAACAATAAAGAGAAAGAAAAAAATGAGTACGACTTCATCCCAGTATGCGATGCCGTTGGTTGCATAAAGTGATGAGTTACGTAGGCCATTGTTTCCGAAGGGTGTTTGAGCCGCGCCCGCCATTGTCATCTGCATGGAAAACAGTCGAACGGTGTCTCTAACGAGACCTCAGATGGCCACCGCGTGAATGCGTGATGAATGAATTCATGTTGTTCTGTGAATCCTCTAGGACGGTGACCGACCGTTGGTTCGAGGAAGTTGTTTATTTCCATCTCGTTTGATGCATTGTCGTACCTGCTAGGGTCACAGTCACGTCGTTGATTGACCGCCATCAATTTATGGTACGCGAATCTTCAACCATCGAATATTTCTCTCCAATATTCTGAGCACACCATCCTCAGATGGTCTCTCAGGTTGAAGTGTTACTGCTGCTGAATTTGATCGATAACTTGAATCTGTCTCCATTGGAATGATTAAGGAAATCTTTGGCTTGCGATATTCATGAAGTTTAGTTTTCTCAATATTCTCTAATTGTCTACCTGTGACTTCTGCCTTCAAGCTGCTCAAATTTTCTAAGGTATTTCCATATCAGCAGGTCACTTTACCAGTTGAAGGTCCTCCAGTGCTCAGTTTGCGGCTATTGAAGTGACTATCTCTTCGGAAGGAGTTCAATCGAAGACGTTCCTCGTGAAGGTCTTTTTTTACATATCTCTGTCAGGCCTGAAAATATTGCATATCGAGCAGTTTCCATGTGTATAACCGCCATCATGGGGTCTCAGTCTGTAAAGATCTGACCCCACCTACCCTCAATAAGTTCTTGACGTCTTCGTAGCAGCTGAGGCACCACATTGCATTTTTTCTGAGCACGAAGCTTATGAGAAACCTACGACGGAATGAATTTTCTGGTCTTGGAAGAGAAAAGAAGGAGACTGACATGTTAAAAATGTATTCGAATTCTGTCTGTAAGTTATTCGAGGAGGTGGTACATTAATTTTTCAGCTTTTTGTGGGATTTACTCTCCTTGTTTCTGAAAAATCAAGTAGAAGTTATCGAAAATCATTTCAATATATTTGTAGTAAGGACAGATTTGTGAATTCCCCCAAAATGTCACTGCGCTTGAAATTAAACCTTCAGAGACTAAAAGAGAAATTCTCTTTTTGTCAGTGACACCTTGTTTCTTGATAAATTTGGAAATATAAATATATTCGATGAGAATAAAGAACTTCTACTCATCTTATGAATTGGGTGAACATGCTAAAGGTATTTTTCTCAAGACTGGTTCAGAAATAGATAATGCAATAGCTGTTAAATTGATGATATCACATTTGGTACAGATGTCAGTCTAGGTATTCGTTGTTATTGATGGTGATTGATTTATACTTTTCAAATCATATTTCAGGTTCCTTCAACCCCTGATTTATTCACACGCAATATTCCATCCAGCTGGACCACCATGTGGAGATAAATATAATTGTCACTATGACATTATTATGGAGATGATATTACAGATTGCGATTCACAAAGAAGTTATGTTTTGACATTAATTATCGAGATCATCCATTTCCTTCGATGACATTCCTTGCTAATAAACTACATACTCTACTTCATCAACGTAATTGATAATTCATTCAACAGATTCTATTTAATAATGAGCTCCGTGTACGGAATAATGAAAAAAATGAGGAATGAAAATTGCTTATACGTGTTCGTCCTAGAAAAAATCCTAGTTTATATACGAAGTGATCGATCAAACTTCAGGTATATATCAGCTTACGCATTCTTATAGCAAGACAACGAAACCATCCCATCAAAAGTCGAACCATTCGAGTAGAGATTTACAAGTTCTAGTAAAGATCGTAAACCTGATGCAATCTCGCGGCGAGATCCTCTGGACGTCGTTACCAAATGGTTATTTCTGTGCTGGTGTATATCTGAATTTTATATCTCGGAACTGTTATGTAACAATCCCTATAACAGGCGTTTCTATGTTTGGAATAATAGCAAGTTTGTACTCTGGTCGGCAGTAAAGTCCCGTTCAGTTGGTAGGCACCACTCTGGCCATAACAGTCAGCATACTTTTCGCAGATATCGACTGAAGAGTCGTGTTAGAGGGTGAATTCGACCTAGCCAAACTTCTATCCTGGTATAATCAATTTCCAAATCACTCATGAGTAAGTTTCCTCAGTGAGAGGAAACAGGAAACAAAAAATGGTCCAAAAATATCTGATAACCAAAGATACCAAAGAGAAAGATATCAACATTGGTTTTCTCCAAGGGCGTGTACTTGGTCTACTTTTATTCATAATATACCTAAAAAATATTCACTATGTTCTCGAGGTACATTGCTTCATACTTCGAATAGGGAACTGAATGATGGTGTAGATACTCTCAAAGTGAATATCAATGAAGAATATCGGAAGATATTTCCATTTACAAAATCAAGTGAAATCGAATGCAGATGGAGCAAAACATGAAACAATTTTCTTTCAATATCTTTTTTATTACCTTTCCAATCGTATATAATCTGCTCGATCTTTATTACTGTTATTTATGTTCAGATTTGAATTTCATTATTATTTCTGGCACTGTGTGGAACTCTGAATCTTATTACCCATTTCATCAGTTGTGAGATTGGGAAATCCTATAATGAAGATCTCTACTTTCCGAATCCGTTTTGGAAATGGTTGATTTGATTATCCACATCACAAATGAAAGATAAATAAAAGAGCCAGGAGCACACAATATTCAAGTTATAGATGTGAGAATGTTCAGTACGAAGACACAATTTGAGATGATGAAAAATGTTTCAGAAGATCTCTGAATTTGGTTCTTCTCGTATGCTTCGCACCATGTGGTGTGGTGAGTTCGATACACTGTCGATAAATAAATTTTCGAGCTCGACCACGAAACAACCAACATTCGAGATATCATCTCCACTGAAAAGTCAGTATTCCCGTTATCGGAATTCCAATAAATATAGAATCTGCCAATTTTTCCCTGAGCCTCGTCTTTTTCCTTTTGTTCCCTCTCCTGCGAACCGCATCATCGAAGATACCATCCCATACAGTGTACACACTTTTTATTTTTAATGAGCTTTTTAACGTCGTCCCCGGCTTAAATGCTCACACATATTGAGCCGATATCTGTTCTAATCAATGAATCGATGATGATGAATCCTCGACATGAGACGGCGGACACAAGGAGGACCGGTCCACAGACTGGAAACCGTTCTTTGCCTCGCCATCGTCTTATCTGCTTTTTAGTCGAGCGGACGGAATGCCTGATGGCATCCAATAGTCGTTGATACCTTCTGAACGAGGATCATCCATCGATGCTTCTCATGCTTCTCAGGACAGGAAGGAATAGAAGGCAAAGGAGCTGCCGATCGCCTTGCTGAAGTAGGTGCAACCATCGTCCGAGCAGAAACCAACCAGAACCAAGGCCAGAGAGGTGCAAGGATTCATCTATATTTGGACAGTCGAGAAGATCTGAAAACCCACAACTCGCAGACAAACACTCATGCAACTGAGTCAGTTCAACACACTGATGTGGGTACCAGGTCGTGAATTCGTTTTGTGGGATCAGCAGATGCCTTAACAGATGAGATCCCAACATGGGAAGATGCGCAGATCTCCTTCTACTGGAATTGAACTGGAGAGGATCGTTCAAGCAGAAACCAACCAGAACCAAGACCAGAGAGGTGCAAGGATTCATATATATTTGGACAGTCATGGAACTCAGTCAGTTCAATACACTGATGTGGGTACCAGGTCGTGAATTCGTTTTGTGGGATCAGCAGATGCCTCAACAGATGAGATCGCAACATGGGAAGATGCGCAGATCTCCTTCAACTGGAATTGAACTGGAGAGGATCGTTCAAGCAGAAACCAACCAGAACCAAGGTCAGAGAGGTGCAAGGATTTATCTATATTTGGACAGTCATGGAACTCAGTCAGTTCAACACACTGATGTGGGTACCAGGTCGTGAATCAGTTTCGTGGGATCAGCAGATGCCTCAACAGATGAGATCGCAACATGGGAAGATGCGCAGATCTCCTTCTACTGGAATTGAACTGGAGAGGATCGTTCAAGCAGAAACCAACCAGAACCAAGACGAGAGAGGTGCAAGGATTCATATATATTTGGACAGTCATGGAACTCAGTCAGTTCAACACACTGATGTGGGTACCAGGTCGTGAATTCGTTTCGTGGAATCAGCAGATGCCTTAACAGATGAGATCGCAACATGGGAAGATGCGCAGATCTCCTTCTACTGGAATTGAACTGGAGAGGATCGTTCAAGCAGAAACCAACCAGAACCAAGACCAGAGAGGTGCAAGGATTCATATATATTTGGACAGTCATGGAACTCAGTCAGTTCAACACACTGATGTGGGTACCAGGTCGTGAATCAGTTTTGTGGGATCAGCAGATGCCTAAACAGATGAGATCGCAACATGGGAAGATGCGCAGATATCCTGCTACTGGAATTGGACTGGAGAGGAGATGGACAAGTGACAAAGCCGAAACTGGAATCTGCCGCTTTTGCTCTGAGGTGGCAGGATCAGCTTCAAAGACCTAGTCCCCCGAGACCACCTGGATCAGGTGTTTATCGCAGTCGAGGAAGGGTTCCTCGAGTTGTAGCTACGAAAAATGAGTTCGTCTGGAAGAAGGGATGCTGATGTGAATCCCATCCATATCCGTGATTTTTCTTGGTGGTTCTGTTTCGACCCGAATTCGAATCATTTCGAAGGAAATCGAAATACTGAGACTTTCTCGATCGAACTGGTCCAGTGCTACTCCTAGTGGACAATTATTCTCATACTACGTCTAGAACTATCATTTGGTGCCCTCATTACGATACCGACGTTAGCTTACTTTGAGAAGATAATAGTTTCTGATCGTTTTGGAATTGTCAAATAGCAATTTCTAATTCATGATTCACAAAGTTATTAGGTATCGAAAGAGCTAGGAGTCGGAAAATTCGTTAATATTTCATCAAAACTTGTACCATGTTGTCTGTGTGATTTGTTCCTCATTATTTTGCCTTTCGGCAATATTTTTGTGTCTTCCGACACAACCAGATACTCGTATCATCAACTTTCAGTATCTCCATCAGTTCTAGATGGGACGAGTGTATGTATATTCATTTCTCACTTCACAACGACCTCATAGAATCTCCCAACCACTCCACTATTTCTTCGCGGACTGTTCTGGCCGGTCTCTTCGGATGGATGGTACAGTCAAGGCAGAAACTGTCTGCAGGAAGCCTTCCGATGGAATTCCACAGAATGTTGGATATATCAGCCGACTACACGGTCGAATTAAGATAAAATTTTCGGTTGAGGATAGCTGTTCCGCTCGGATTATTCTCTAGAAAACTCCATAGTTAAAATTCCTAGAGAAATATGATGACGAAATCGTCGTGAGGAGATCTACGAGACCTCAAACTTGACGTGAGCGAATTGTCATCCTGAAAGTTTGGAAGGCGTTCTTCCCAATTGTTCAAGAAACATGTAAAACTATTGAAATGACATCGTCAGATCATTCATGGTTGAATGACAGGAATCAAGTGCTGACTGTCCAATAATAACACAACTCGGCGCATAGAGTTTTCATTCGTTTTTTGTTATTTTGCTATTGTTTTTGCATAGTTAGGGTTATGTTTAATGGTCACTGGTCTCTGTCTATATCTCGATGATGTTTCTCACTATTTTAGTTGATGTTTGTTCTTCCACTCAAGAGAATTCAATTACAGTTATTGGAAATAGATAATATAATCGCTCATTTGCAATACGAAATACTTAGCTAAACAACGAAAGGAAAGCAAAAAATTGGAAATGTGCTCGGCCTGTTGAAGTAGTGATGAGTTCATTACTATATTCATTACACATTCAGCATTATTACACGTGGTTCAGTCATATCATGTGGAATGATTACTAATGATGTATATATTGATGATGATTAATGAATTTCTGATAGTATTTTGTGATAGTATACAATGACTTCTCACCTCATTCAAGGAGAAATATGATTTTGCTCTTGAGATTTTGTTAAGAAAGAGGTTATACTTATTGGGGCACGAATTCTTTTTGAACCTGTTTGTATTTATTTGACTTTGAATTTTGAGCCATGTTCCTTGTTCTTCCTCGAACTGATTGAAATAGATTGTTTTGGAATTCTTTCTCTTCGTTTATGAAAATAAAAATAGGAATATGAGATAACTTTGATACATTTGTAGTGAGGCCAGATCGAAATCATCGAACTCAACTCTGCCCTGTCATCGATTAATCTAGGTTATGTTGGAAAATTTTTCTGAAATTGTCGAGAGATGTCATCGCTTACATTTTTATATGAATCAAATAATTCAGCTAATATATAGACAGTCATGTATAATACTGACTGATATACTGGTCGAAGTTCAATTAGTATGACAGTGTGTTGAAAAGTGAAGTGTCAAGTGAAGTAAATAAAACCATCGCAGAAAATTTAAAACTCTCTATTCGCGATAAGAGCACATTCAGATATTTCTAATGGATCCGGAGAGCATATAATTTTTTGCTTTGAGTTTCAGTTCATTAGTTATGGGTTGAGTTTCCTAGATATGCTCTGTTATTCCATAATGCCTATTGGGTTACCCGATTCGAGGGAACTGAGTGTACACTCGTACAGTGTGTGCTATCTGAGTTCTATCAAATGAAAAAATATATCTTCCAAGATGGAGGGTTCGTTAAGTTCTTTGAATTTTCGCTCCGAACAACAAACCCACTAGAAGGATCACAAAATAAATATTCTGATGCTAACATGGATTCCGAGAATTATCATAATATTAGTACCCAATCGTCGCCAGTGTTGTCATATCCAATCATCAAAAAGTGATAAATAGTCCATAATATTTAAAGTCCTTTATGAATTCATGTAGTTCGATGCACAAATATAATAATAAATTTGGGTCATGACGATTATGAATCATTTCTGATCAATAGAAGATTGCTACATTATTCTGAGACTTAGCAATTTTACTTTCTTGGGGGCTCGAGGACCAGCATGGGTATCGTGAATACTTTTTGCTCAACGTTGCAACACCGCAATTTGATATTGACAGTCGATGGCGATTATTGCTTTGTTTGGTATCTGTCATTATTTACGTTTTGATTTATCGATATTATTCAACTTGTGTTCAGTTTTGTGTACTCAGAATTCATCAGAAACTCAGTTTATTTACTGTTTTGGTGATTTGATATAATGGTGAGACGTTGTAAGGTGTGTTAAAGACAATTTGAACCGGCGATCAAAACACGTCATTTCATAGGTGAGTTACCATTTTCGTATCATTCGAGATTTTGAAGCATTTTCCCAAATGGAATGGATAAAAATGAATTTAAATTGAATTGATTAGATTATATTTATTTAGATTATACCCATAGGTCAGCTGCGACAGTGTCTTGTGGTAAAATATGTAGCACTGATGAATGCTTCCTTATTTGTAGTCAAAATATGCGGAGCTGCTGAAAAATCACTGAGAATAATGATGAACTCAATTAATATTTTTGATAAAAAATATAAGGATATTGCTTTACTTCTTCTACAGACAACAATGAGAAATTTACCGTTGACTGTTTTTGGAACTAGTCAAACTAATTTGGAGAAATATTTCACTGTAAGACTTCATCATGAGGCAAATAAATTGAAAGATTCAACGGAAGTTAGAGTAAGAAGTATGTTAACAAAAACAATCCTATTCAAAAATCAATAAATTATTTGTGTGATTATCCATGGTTGTTTTTCATTTCAGTCCTGTTTTGAATAAGAAACACTGCTATTTGCTTCATCTTCACATGATTCATGATTTTATTGTTGATATAATATTTCGTCATAATACTTGTCAACACATATTCATTATCGATTCTCATCTATCTACATGAAATGAAATAATCAGACATCAATTTTTTGCGTCAAAATATATGAATTCTGCTCAAGATGAAACCTCCTTCATTTTTGACGATATCGTGAAATGATATAAACAAGTTTCATCTTCAGATTTGAAAATTACATTCAAATATGCAATCATATCTATTTGCCTTGAAAACGAGTTTTTCACTTTTTTTAAAATTATTTCCACTAGTAGTTACTGAACTTTGAAATCGTAAATATACTTACATGCACTGTCACTGATTGCCAAAGATATAAATGTTCATTATTGAAATTGAACGTTATTTATGATAAAGTATAAGTAGACAACTGTATACTGAATAGTAAGTATATTGTTTCATATGGCGTTGAGAATTGAACTTTTCTTGTGACGTGGTCATAATAAGTTTATTGATTACAAGCAAGTTACAAAAATCACCATAGGATTGTATGTATTCGAATTTCTCGTAACAATGTGAAGGAAGTATAAAGATGTTCATTTTCCCACCAAGAAATGCTAAAAAGTACCACTGAAATTGTTACGGATTTTCAATTTGGTTTCATCATGAATTAATAATAAATTCGACCCCCTCTGACAACACGGCACTGGTGCTGGGAGAATTAGGTTCTGCTATCCTTGTTTTGACAAAGATAGATACTATAGATGTTGCTTCCAAACAAACTGTATTGCCAGGGGTGTGGATTACTTATCTAGTCTGTTCAATGATCGAAGAATTTTCGATAATTTGAGATCCTACTCAGGAATGTATTCGATGGTTAGAACAAGTGAGGTTGAGGTATACCGAATACTATTATATATACTATTATTATTATCAATTTTTTTTATTGTCAAGTTGTTGAAAACCGGTCGTGGTTGCTCCACACTAATAAAACGACAATGAGTAATTTCTCCGTACTGAGACTTGGTTTCACGTTGAAAATCACCACCATCATTTCCGATAGATCGATATTGGAGATCGTTCATGCCACTCAATATTCGAGACCTGTTGATAATTGCTAAATCAAATTTATCAATAGTTAATAACATGAGTCGGCATCTTCAACCTGTTGAACTTGTACGCGTACCAATACCTATAAATAGAAGGATACACTTCATAAATAATGAATCGTATACAGGGTGGCCCAATGAAAACGAAACAGGCTATGCATTTCACTGAGAGATCGAGGAACTGACATTGAAATAAGTGATTCTTTATGTAATGTTAAGAAAAAACATCGTTATAACTACAAAATGAGAAATAGTGATGAATTCTCTAGAATTACTGCATTGAATTGCAATAACAAGAGAACGTTGGTAAGAGATTTAGATTACCTTCAAAATGATGTATCACTTGTTTCCTTATTCGAGGGTTCAAAATAAAAATCGACCGGTTGGAGCGTTTTTTTTTTCTGAGAACGATAACGATGTCAAATCGTGATTGTTTCGTTTTCATTGGGCCACCCAGTATACAAATGGAAGATGGATGACGTGTGCTTTAGTGATAGAGTGATGAAAGAAGGTAGTTAATCGGAAAAGATGCTTTTGATTTTTCCACGAATTAATAATATATGTTATTTTTTGCTTTTGACCAATTGAATGATTATATATTTATGTATATAATATCCATTGCTGAGGAAATCTAGTCGATGAATAGAATGGCAAAAAATGCTCGTTCAAGTTAGCTTAAAAAAATAGTATCCCTTGGTTGATTAATTTGATTTTTTTCATTGTTTCATATTCACGGATAACATACCTTGGAAATGTTCCCATTAAAAATAGAAATGACGTGTGAGTGCATTTTCAGAATCAGCAAAAATAATCTGTTTTTTGTACTTTTTCAAATGCGAACCTGCGATTTTTCGTCTTGTTCTATAATGTGACACCCTATATTTATTGGATAGTCGCATGCGGTCTTCGACTCTGTATCGATTTGCTAAAACTTTCCTCATCCTATTTCCAACGGTTTCCTTCGCTATCCATATTCTTCATTTCCATTTCGAAACAAAATGAAAAAGACTGGAACGGCAGGATTTCGCTTTGATTGGAAAATGAAAACAAAACATGTGATCATCTCTTCCTCTGTCGAAACACATAGGGTGTTACTCATCTAGTATGTTACATGATCGAACTCTATATAGACTGAGGGAAAAATAAAAACGATGTTATAGGATCATTTCTTCCGATAATCCTTCTTCGAAATCAATTTATTGAGCTTCGAATGGTGAAACTTTGCCACAATTCCAATCATCCTGTATCTCTTACGGTTCCCCCATGCTCAGCCAAGAATGTGTACAACCAGTATATTTCTTACGTGTTGATGAACATCTGAAAATAAAAATATGTCACCCATAACATACCATCAGGAATGAAGAACAACGAGAAGATACATGAACTTGGTGAGCAAGGATCCATACACAGATCTTATGCCTGCGTGCAGAGTTAATCATCGTTTAATCAGGCAGAGAAGTTGACGAAAATTTGGTGCAACAGTATCATTTGGAAACCGCAGGGCGAAGACGAACTAAATCATTCATGAGAGGCACATCAGCACATTAAAAAGGATCCGGTTCTAGATAAGAAGGCGGAAAACTATGCGTAGGAGCTTCTACCAGGGCTTGTGAACTTAATGAATTAGCTAAAGCTTGTTTTGTAGAGAAACAAAAATATATCTACTATCTGTAGGCTAATTGCTTGGTAGATTGTTCCGGAATTTTTTCTCGTCATTCATAAAAATTAAAATAGGAACATGAAATTACTTTGATACATTTGTAGTGAGGCCAGATTAATTATCTGCCACTAGATGTCATCGCGTTTGAAATTCAACTTTGAGATGCCCCAAAGAGAAATCATTTCTTGCTATTAGTCAGTGATATTCAGGATTTTGGGAGAAATATGAATGAATAGCTGAATATATGAATAAATAAAACGAATCTGCTCTTGTCCTCAACATAAAAATAGAGTCAGCTGGTGATTTGCAAATTGTTTTTTCTAGGAAATGTCGATTTACACATTTCAGTGACACAAACACATTCAATCGATAAGAACTTGATATTTCATCACATCGCAGGAATCCTGATGAGGTGGTGATAAATCAGTCAGGCGAATTGAATCCTCTAAAATACCTCGTTAACTTAAATAACTTGCCGACATCAAGTTCCATCTAATTTTATGACCGGCATTTCGAGAAGTCGAGGCCCTTCATTAAATCATTCTTTTTTATGAAGTTCGAAATTGAATTTCAAACTGACGAGATGATTCAACGAACAATACTGGTAAAATCCCAATAACGTCGAATCGAGCGTTGAATGAATATGGTACTTATATTTTTGTTGACTGAAAGAAATGCCACATCAAGAAACAAAATCGACGTGTTCATGTTTTTTTCACACACTCTGTATGAAGAAGATATCGACTTTATTATGTACTTCACGTACTCACTGAAGGTATATTGATAGTACATTTCTATTCTCATTGCTTTTGAGCTGATCAAATTGTATATTGGATTAGATTTATTTATTGCTCACTCATACTACGTGTCAACGATTGGGAAGAAGTTTCAAAGTTGCGTATTTTAACATCACTTTCAGTTTTCTTCGACACAACCTCGCATATTGCATCTCGAAAAAGAAGGGTATTCCTTGTGAGAATTTGCGTTCTCAATTGTGAGCAAATAATCTCTTTTATCGAATTTCTGACAATAAAGTAAGTAAAGAAAGGTAGTTTATGTAGTAAAATTTATGCACCTTCCGGTGATAGTGATTTTTTGGTAAAATCCCCAGATAATTCGCAAAATGTCTCTCTGTGGTGTCCTATCCTGATCCTCTGACCATATCAGTATAGTTTGGTCTTGTTACGACTTTTCATTTTTGTTTTGTACATCTCTTCATCTACACTTTTCTTCTCATAATCTTTCCTCAATTCCAATTCTCGAATCTCGTTCGACTTTCCATGTTTCCTTTGCTAATTCCAATCATGTGTTCGTATCATGATTCGAGCTGAGGAAAGTCAACATTTCCCATCGTTCGATGAAAAAACGCAGCCCACATCGTCGTTATTGAATTTCGGGCCGACGCACGGTCAGCGATGAACGAGTTTGTTGAAAAAATCTCGATAATCTGCGAATGAGAAAATAATGGTGGAGGACCGGTGATTTTTCCTCAGTCGCGTACCGTCCGGCACGTAATGACCGTACGTGTTTGGGGAAACATGAGATGCCACTTATCGAGGCTACCGTCTATAGAGACTACAACTTTGGTTACAATCTCCAGACAACAGATTCCTAGCACGTAGCATGGGGGCGAATGCGAAAAGATCTTCGGTCCAGACCGTATGTTCATCTTGCCGAATTCAAATTTGTTCTAATCAATATGTTGATCAAATATGTTGATCAAACAATCTGACGTTCATGATCATAATACTAGATCTGCAAGTAATATTCGTACAAACCGCTACCGCCTCAGGAAATCAATGAGAAATACATTAGACTTCAATCTTTATAATCTTTTGCCAGACGATTTTAAGTGTCTCTCTATGTTCAATTTTAAAAAGTCCCTAAAGAGTTATCTCTTGAGATGTTGCTTCTACTCTGTCGATGAATATGTTAGCTATTTCCAAAATCAGTATCTGTGAACATACTTACCAACTTTTCAACACGTTGATCACTCAGATCAATTCGATTGTTTTGAATCATTGTGAATCCATCTCAAATATTTGGTATTTGCTATGTTTCAATCTGTTCTTTTTTTCTTTTCTTTTTCTAAAATTGTTTTTTGACTTGCTACGAACATTTGAAGAATGTAACGTAGTTGAATAAATAAATACAGGAGAAATATAATTGGGACTCACTTTGCTCAACACAGAAGCAAATTTTATCCTTCATTTTTCAGCTTTTGATGGGATTTTCTCTCCTCGTTTCTAAAAAATAGAGTAGAAGTTATTAAAAATTATTGCAATATATTTGTAGTAAGGACAGATTTAGGATCTGTCCCAAAATGTCACTGCGCTTGAAATTAAACCTTTAGATACCTAAAAGAGAAATTCTCTATTGGTCAGTGACACCTTGTTTTTGAAAAAATTTTTGGAAATACAGATATATTTAATAATAATAAAACCTCTACTTATCTTGGTGGACGTTTCGGGAACGAATCTGCTCCCATTCTCAACACAATTGAAATATTTTTCTTCGTAAACTTTTTTCGATGTTTCCGATTTTGAAAAGTGACTTTTCAGTGTCAAAATCGGAAACATCGAAAAAAGTTTACGAAGAAAAATATTTCAATTGTGTTGAGAACGGGAGCAGATTCGTTCCCGAAACGTCCACCAAGATAAGTAGAGGTTTTATTATTATTAAATATATTTGTATTTCCAAAAATTTTTTCAAAAACAAGGTGTCACTGACCAATAGAGAATTTCTCTTTTAGGTATCTAAAGGTTTAATTTCAAGCGCAGTGACATTTTGGGACAGATCCTAAATCTGTCCTTACTACAAATATATTGCAATAATTTTTAATAACTTCTACTCTATTTTTTAGAAACGAGGAGAGAAAATCCCATCAAAAGCTGAAAAATGAATGTACCACCTCCTCGAAGAACTTACAGACAGTATTTAAGTTTTATCCTGCTAGTATTTAATCCTCCTCCAAGAGATGAATCCATTCAAACATCTGAATCATCACGCATTAGGAACTATCAAGTTTTAGCTTCTTCACTGGGTGTCATAGCCTCAAAAGATGCTTGTTTCTTCTCATCAATGAAGGAGAAGAATGATTGAGACCCAACTTGTTCAACATAATAGGAAAGTTCATCCTGTTAATTGAAATCGCTTACCTACATGAGATCAATTCAAAGATCTCATCTCTATCATCATGTGATCACAACCACTTGAACCAATACCAAATGCACTGCGTTTTCTTCCTTTTTCTCACAGAACCAACAAAATATTCCATCTGTCAGACTCGTGAGCTCTCCCAGTATTCTTACCCAATATTCTCAACTCAACAATGGTATTCTCATTCAACAAACTTCACGTCTCGATCTGAATTATTTTTCAAACAGTCGTTAGAAAGAGATGAAATATCATTACACTTACGGATGAAAGGATTCCACTATGATTACTCAATTAAAATTCAAGACGGGCTATTTGACGTCCACTTGAGTTTGATTTGGAAAATTAATCCTGCTCATTTCAGTCAACTCTGTGAAACTGAAAACATAAGCCGGAATGCCTATCACAGCACGCCCACTTGATGCTCACTTACGTTTTTAATTTCTTTATCAAAACGAGCCAATCTTGTCATCGTGAGGAGCTTCTCTATGTTGACTATTGTCCTTACATCAACATTCTGTAACTTCCCAATAAATATTATTGACGACACTTTTCCTGATGATATCCAGTCAATCATAAAACCAATATACTTAGTGAGAAAAACATACGCACAATTGAAGCTGATTCTATGTTGTACCTGATACAAAAAATACAGTTAGCTATTCGAGTGAAACTATGAATAGAAGTGATGTTCCTTGTTTTGTGAGGTTAACCTCTTGAGATTACATCCTGACCAATCCAAGAGGTTTGCTTATTTTTAACCACGCGGGTGCTGAAGACCCAAATCCTTGGAATTCATACAGATTTTGGATCATCACCCGGACCAAAATCCACATTTCTTGCCGTTTGGTCGACGTGGACTGTGTCATACGATCTCAACAATTTATCCATTCGCTAAGTGATCGCGACTAGCGCTGGAAGGTTCAAGATAAAAGGCTTGTTTTGTTTATTCGACTGCTGATAGCCATCGCAGGATATTATTTCCGAGGATAGTGATGGAAAAGAAGCATTCGGTCGTTCTGTTGGAGATGCAGATGGAATCGACTAACTAGGCAATCCACTCTCCAATTCGAGAGAATGAAATTCCACCTGTATTTGTTTGAGGACATATTTTTCAGACGATTTTGTCCCCATTCCGACGGTATGTGATTGTTCTTTCTTTCGTCGAAATTCCAATACAAGTGGAAAAGAATATGCATCTTTGTAATGTTGTCTTTGAAAACTGCCAGAATCGAAAACCTTTGAGAAAACTATTGGCTGGTTTGATGAGATTATGCTGGTCAGGTCTGATTTGCTGTATTGAATGAAGTTCGTTGAGCATTTAAACTTTTTTTTCAGAACATTGTTTCCATTTCAAATCATCCCACCTTCACATAGCTGTATTGCGAGTATGATTGTACGATTTTGCATAAAGTTTCATGTCATTCAGTCTGAAAGATTTCAAACTGCTCGTTGCCTAAATTAGTAGCATCCCTTTTTTCAAATGATTCATATCATTCCATACCTATTTGATTTTTTTCTTTCATCTCGGAAATATAGCACACAGGCTCCTTAATTTCATTAGTTCACATAGGCTCTCACAGAGAAAGGCATTGTCCACCTGGGAATCACACTTTCTCGAGGAATTATCGATATGTATATGAAATTCACCTTATCAGGCAAAATCGGTTTATCGACCAGTTCATCAGAACCCATCACAACTACCTCACAAGGAGTTCCGGTTGATTAATTTATTAGAACCTAGTCTCGTAGTGAAGGAAACAATCCAATTCAGAAGAGAGCTATTCGCCTAGTTGATGATTCAACACTCACCAAATCATTGACCTCTCTAGATCATCGTAGAAAGGTCCGCGATCTATGCCTTTTTTATAGGTACTTTCACGGTCGGTGCTCAACGGAAATATCATCTATTATGCCACCACGCGCGATTCCTAGTAGACAAACCAGACGAGCTCAGGGTGGTCACCCCTACACTGTCGGGCTCGAGACCTGTCAAACATCGCTATACCAAGCATCATTCCTCAATAGAACGGCAAAGTTATGGAATTCTTTGCCTAGTGAAGTCTTTCCTGATGCTCAAAACCTCCAAACTTTCAAGAAAAATTCCAACACCTTCCTACTCTCCCAAAATTCCACCGCTGGCTAACACGATGTTCCTCGAACATCATAGGTTTCCCTTTCGTGTTGTCCACAGATAAAAAAAAATCTATCATCAACGTTTCGGTCAGATCACAATGTATAAACATAATGTAGTTGAGAATCTGTCAACAATAAACATTTTGCCCGTCTCTGATATTCCCCCCTTCGAGCTTCATCATTCGTGCGATAGATGTCATTTCCTGAAGCCGATACGAACGTGTTCTGTGCTGCAGGCTCCACAGGACAGAAGAACAAATTACCGGCCAATCATTAAGATGATATGAATTAATTTATTCTTTGTTTAATGCGTCACTCTCGATGAGGCTGACTATTAATAAAATCGTTTTTATCGACTGAGGCGCAGAGGTAGGCGACTCGTTTCGTTGCTCCATTGAGATATGAACTGAAACATATCAACATCATTTTTTATGTGTATCTTCTTCTCTCTCGTTCACGTGCCATCTCCGTTCATTATGGGTCTCGAAGGTGTAGAATTCAATTCGATGGTGTTGCAGTGAAAAACATGCTGCTTGTTTTACACTCATTATGGTGAAGTGGCCAGCTTTTGATATACATTTGTTGTTTTGTTTAGTTGAGAATAGAACGTATACCTGTCTTCAGGTGGATATTCTTCATCTAAACGGCATAAATGAAGGTTGATCCTTTGAATGAGTATCACCCTGGGAGTGATTCATGTGCAAAATGAACATCTAATTTGCGACGTATTTCTGTATGTAGTCTTTCCAGTCCGTTTTGATACGATTTTGTTCATCTGGGTGACTTGGAATATCATGGCGATATATTATTATACAATGTGATCAACATACACTGTCCTCAGAATTTATATTCTGATAACAGATCTTCTAGTACTATTCCCTTTTGAAAATTTAGAATACAAGATAGCTCTGAGTTGAGCGAATCATTATCTTCTTTCCAGCTATTCTTGTGGGATTTTCTCTCCTCGTTTCTAAAAAATAGAGTAGAAGTTTTTAAAAATTATTGCAATATATTTGTAGCAAGGACAGATTTAGGATCTGTCCCAAAATGTCACAGCGCTTGAAATTAAACCTTTAGATACCTAAAAGAGAAATTCTCTATTGGTCAGTGACACCTTGTTTTTGAAAAATTTGGAAATACAAATATATTCAATAATATTGAAACTTCTACTTATCTTGGTGGACATTTCGGGAACGAATCTGCTCCTATTTGCAGCACAATTGAAACACTTTTCTGAGTAAATTTTTTCAACGTTCAGTTGGTTTTTGACACTGAAGAGTCACAATTTGGCAGTCGGAGGAATTCTGGTAATTACTCCTAGCAGTTGAGAGTTGACTTATGCATGTCATGTATCATACTATCCTTGTCTGAGCTTCCTGAGCTGTTTTCTGACTGAATGAAGATTATCTCAAAGATAACTGTGATCATGGTATTAATACGAAAATATAGGACGGAATAATTCCAATTCTATCAACAACTAGATAATTTGGATAACATTCTGAAAGTATTGGGACGAAATGTGAAATGCTAAAATTGTTTAATTGAACTGATGAAAGCTGGAGAATCGTTTGGTATTTTTATATCAGCTCCGAATGATTTACGCTTGTTTTTTATTTGTGAATCGTCTAGGAAAAAATTAGTACCGCTGCTATCAATATGCGATCACTCTATCTGTCCGTTCCATCTCTTCCATCGAAATGATTGATATATTTATTCAAATGATCTCGTTCGAATTCAGATACATCATCTCTAGGTGTCAATCACACGTTTAAAGTGGCATATTAAAATTCAATATTCCTTTTCTTGAAGTACAGTTAGCCTTAAGTCTTAAGGATAATGTATTACCGTTGTATACGTTTTCATGGGACTATGAAAACGGGTTATCAGGGCCGGACTGGGGGGGCACTAATTTATTTTGGGATGCTCTGGGTATTTCATTACCTTCATCTCATATCAATGATTACAATTGGTGTGATATTTATGAAAATTCATTCTCATTATCGATGTTTTTTTTCGAGTTTCAGAAAAGAGGAAATATATCTATGAATGAATACAGGGTGGCCCAATGGAAACGAAACGAGGTATGCATTTTACTGAGACATCAAGGAACTGACATTGAAATGAATGATTCTTTATGTGATGTTGGATAGGACAGAACACATAAGGACCTTCATGGATGAACATCGTTCTAGCTACAAAATGAGAGATAGTGATGAAAGGGAAAGAAGCGTTACTTTCCATCACTAACGTGTTTTCTCGAGAACTACTGCATTCTATTCCAAAAACAAGGAAGCGTTGGTAAGAGATTGCGATTACCTTCAAAATGATGCATCACTTGACCCCTTATCTCATTTGAGATTCAAGGGTTGGAGCTCACCCCTCCGAGAGGTTTGAAGTGAGAAAGTTAAAAACATGCGCAAAATATTTCCCCCTCGCAATAAAAATCGAACGGTTCGAGCGTTTCTTTCCTGAGAACGATAACCATGTCAAATGGGCCTTGTTTTGTTTTCATTGGGCTACACATCAGTATTAATTATGGGTTGACAGAAATGTGGGTTACTGATTTTTTTTCCATAGTTCAGATGAACAGATAGATGAAGATTATATATCTTCAGTCTACCGTTATCATACTCAGATTCAAGGAGTGAAAACCAAGTTATATCTATATAAACTGGGAACAGAAAAGTGCAAGCAAAAATTTTTTAAATCATTCCACCTTCAGTAATGACATATTCAGTAATGACATCTTCTGTTTCTATTGTTCTTTTGTCTTCATTGAAGAAGGTCTGCTGGTTTCGAAATCTGTTTCCACTTTGTAGTGGTCACCAAAATATTTTGTCTTTCTCGAAATTTTTGAAAAACTATTCATCTGAAAGTTAAATTTCAAACTCGATGACTTCTGGACAGATCACTGGTCTCGTGCTCACTACCGATACATTAAAATTATGATAATATGGTATATCTTCATTTAAAAAAATATGAGATGTTCCCAAAAATTCTAGCGCATAGATTTTTAATTATTTTTCCATATCTGAATCGATATTCAATCGATCGAATCCTTCTTTTTAAGAATTCTACTCACGTTGATTTTTGGAAATTTTGTTTCATTGGGCTCTGCAAAAAACCTATCGAGAACTCTTTATTTTACAGGCGATGAAATTCGATAATTCAGCACTGCACAAGTAATACTGATGAACGACGAATACCATTTTAATCGTCACATCGATTAATCGAGACAGCCTATCGATGTTTATTGCTGCGAGTACATTTATTTTGATTGGTATCCATTTATTCATCTTGTTCAGTAGAGACCAGTGGCGATGAATTCGAATCATAATAAGGCCATTCGAAAGATAATGTCCACCAGTTTAGCAGATATTTCCATATTTTGTTCACAGTCAAATCGATTGATTGGTATACATAATATATCTACATAGCTCTGTTGATTATTTAAATGCCTAGGATGGAAATATATCTATATATAGTTCATGATGTCTATATATATTTGTCAATGTATTTTACAGTTTCATTTATACATCTATGTTCCTTTTTGTAGCTGATTTTATATAATATTTCATGTTAGTAAGTAATTTTCAATTATCATTAGTGAATATTCATTCATTATATCCTTCATTATAGTTATTCTTGACAAAGAAAATAAACATTTTGGAAAGCTCGACACCAAACAAAGAAATTCAATAAATTGGCCACAACGACTGCTTCTCACTAAGATTGAAGAATATTATATATCTTTCTATATATATCTGGAGTCCAATGTGCGAACATAAAACATGGCTCATATATAGTATATCACATAAATAGTATATAAAGTGACATATTCAAGAAGTGAAGAGTGCATGGAATACACTCTCCCACAAGTTATGTACACTATTTTTTCTACGACCATAAATATTCGAATCATTATTATTCCGAGTACCACCCACTGTTCAATGTTATTCACTGCAACTTCAGGAAATATTCTTACTCGAATTCAAAAGTTACTCAAAGTTTCGCTCATTGCCGACAGCTATTCATTAATCACTGCAAGCGTGCGTTTTTCCAAACATTTCCACACTAGTGCGATTTATTTCTGACTTTCGTTCTGAAAAACAAAACAATGTTGAACAATGTTCCATAGGAAAGTATTATTATTTCTACTCTGCATCAATTCCCAAGAGAAATTTTGGAATATTGCTGACTATAAGCGACGCTTGGCATTACTGATAGAATGATCGAAACTCCAAAATGGCTACCAGTGTGAACCTGTCAATGTCGATCGCAGTTAAGAAAGTCACCACATTGTGTGTATCATATTGAATTCCGTTTTTCCCGAATGTGTGTGATTTAAGTGTTTCAACAGATATCAGTATAATGGAATAAAAGCTGACACGTGGCTGACATTCGAGTGACACCAATCACAAGGAAATAAAATCAATAGCGTATGGAAATGGCTTCCATTTCTATAGGCAATTTGGTATCATAATGACTTCATCATCGACGAGGAATGAAAAATGTTTGTGTTCGTTGAATAAACTGGTAATGAATAATAGTTCTTCAGTTTAATATCAGGCTCGTATTTCATGCTAACGTTACGTTTCACCATCCCCACTAGTTATGTATATAATATACTAAATTGGGGTTGTTTGTCAAGCCTCAACTATATGTTTGAAATTTCAAGTGTCAAGGGGTGTTCAAAATCGATCGCAAAATATGTATCGAACAAGACAAGAGAGCGAGTTAATGGAAAAGTGCTAAGATGGAGCCGTCGTTCAGAGTTTCTCAAGACAAATAAGCAATCTGCTGATCGGAGGATACCTAATTGAGAGTCGAAAATCAAAATCGATTACGGAGTAAACGAGTTTGGCCATCTGCTGAGGTTAGCCTCGGATAATAACGTTCACCACCTCGGTCGCGAATCAGAATGAAATCAGTGCACACAATTTCTGTTGATAATCCGATCAAATGGTGGTTTTCCCATGAGAAGATTCCGATTTCAGTTTTTTCTCGGCGGTTCTATATGGTTTGGGGGTTTCTCAACCCGGTTTCCAAGTTTGCTGCCTCTCAGGGGGTCGGATTCACAACGAAAATCGCAAAAAGTTGAAAAATTCTTGTACTTTCCCCAGTTTTCCTCTAAAATACGAAAGGGAAGTAGATAAAATATGATACGTATCAAAATTGACACGTGGAAAAATTCCTCTTCCTACTTTGCTACGATCCCATCATATTATGCTTGCTATAATTATTCCAAAAATCACATTTTTGTCAGTGGTTTTATGCTGTATGTGTATGAAGAAAACAGAAGATCGTATCAAGAAAGTATCTATGATATCGATAATATTTATATTACCGATTATCTGTGATCCGGTATCTATGATATCGATGATGTCGATAATTTGGAAAATACCGATAATTGCGAATATATCGATGAACGCGAAATTATTATCGATATCATCACACATCTCAAATACGCCATTTACCATAAATGAGCCCGTTTGGCTGCCAGTTTGGCATGATGAGGATATTTATATATTTACTGAAGATAAATCTGAGATTGTTAGTATAGCCAAAAAATGGTTTGTTCAAAATAAACTAAAATTGAATGAAAATAAAACTCAAAATATAATAGTTTCTTCAAACACAAATTACCAAGAAGGGAAAAACGTAACGTTTCTTGGTCTCATCATCGACGACAGATTGAACTGGTCCAATCACGTAGATCACGTCGTTCGAAAATTATCAAGTATTCTGTTTTTACTGAGACGACTAAAACCCATTACAAATAGCAGTATCTTATAAATGACATACTATTCCTCATTCCATTCAGTGCTTTCTTATGGTATCCTACTTTGGGGAAATCCAACGAATGCAATAGCAGTTTTTAGATGTCAAAAAAAGCTATCAGAATATTGGCAAACGTGGGCTTTAGAGACCATTGTCTTCAACATTTTATCCGACTTGGTTTCATGCCACTGCCTACTCTGTACATATTCACAGTTTTATTAGAAATACACAAAAATGTGAACAAATTCTCTAGACATTCTGATTCACACGATTATAACACAAGATCGGCTGATTTACTGACTATTCCACGACATAGATTAGCTGTCTGCTGCAAAAACTCCTTGAACCTCAATCTCTATAACACTCTTGATAACTCTGTCAAAATATTGGAATTCAATAGATTCAAAACGGTGATTAAAAAATTTCTGCTCAGCCATTGTTTTTATGACATTGATAGCTATATCGTCTCTGCCAGTTCATTGTGCATTTGATTTTAATCCACTTTTACCTTCAAAAATTTTTCATCCCGATTCTCTGTATTTTCCTCTGCAAATATCTAGATGTGCACTAATTGTCTTTATTTGTTGTGTTTTTTTTTTTAACTTGTATTGTTCGAATTTTTGATATTTTCGCTGATCAATTGTAAGTCAGTATATTGATTTTCAGCTGAAATTTATATAATACTTGTAGTGATAAAATATTTCATCATTATTATCATTTTATATTCTTGACTTTGAAGTCATATCGCCTATGCGACTTGCCATAAATGTTTTATGTACATAACATGGTCAAATAAAATATACTACTATACTAATATACTACTATATTCATTCTTTTTCTTTGTTTCATGTGGGTCTAATTATGTATTGATTCATCAGAGACATATAAGGTGAGTTACTTGAAAAAAAACAACACCGTGTATTGAGTCGGAATGTATGCATAAATGATTTTGGTTTATAGATATTAGCAATATTCATCAAGAAACACTGAATTACAATCCTATGATTATTCATGTGCTGGAAAGTAAAGATGTACGATGTATCGAGATTCCAAAAAACGTCGTTCCTCATGACTTTTATCACGTTTATTACAATCATTTGCAATTCCCAATGAATTTACTACC
Source organism: Gastrophysa polygoni (assembly GCA_963576655.1). Taxonomy (NCBI): domain Eukaryota; kingdom Metazoa; phylum Arthropoda; class Insecta; order Coleoptera; family Chrysomelidae; genus Gastrophysa; species Gastrophysa polygoni. The sequence goes on along the minus strand of OY755090.1, from coordinate 22,755,930 downwards.
GCTTCTGCTTGAAGAAAATAACCAAGAAATATTATTTTCATTCATGGATATAAATAAATGATCATTGCCATCGAGTGAGTGAACTTTCAAAGAACAATCGTTCAAATTCTCATAGACTCGTATGATTCGATCAGGAATATTTCAATACTTTTCAATATCTGACATCAAGCAATTGAGTTGATCAGATTCACGTACTTCATATACGCTGATTGAACGAAAAATATTTGCTGCTGTGAAGGTTCGGATGTTGAAGATTCAGGGCTCATACCATCTCGATGGAAAGCCCCTTTTAAAAATATTTTTCATTTTATTTTCACAGATTTTCGAGATTTTTCCTCTTCCTTTCTAAAAATAAGAAAAAGGAAAAATTCATGATCTACCTCAGAATGAGAAAAAAAATACTCTATTTGTCAAGGCAATTTTATTCAACGAATATCAAAAATTTTACTAATCTTAGTGGTGAACGTTTCGGGAACGAATTTGCTCCCGTTTCCAACATTGTGAAAAAACTACATTTCTTTTTTCTCTGGGTGTTTGTCACTCAACTCCAGTTCGAGAGTCAAGATTATAAAATTAAATCATTCTGTTCCTCAAGAAAGCCGCTAACCCATTATTATGTAAATGAAAAAATAAACACAGTCAAAATAGATCCCAAAATACATTTTCCCTAGTCCTTTCATTAACTGGAACCCACATACGGAAATTCCATTAAAAAATATTGCATTTCCTAACCCATTCTGACATAATCTCCATTACTTGACGTGAACTCAAGATGTCCGCCGCATATTCCTAATATTATACAATTAAAACATCAAGTCGAGTTGGTTTAAAGTCATCTGACAGCTATCTTCAGAAATTTACATATTTACATTCTTTATGTGTTCCATATTTTAATATATTCAAACAAGAAGGATCTAATTCTTTCCTGGCTTGCTAAGTGACATGGCCAATGATGATGTTCAAGACATATCATTCACTAGATCCTCTTATTATCTCCAATAAGACATTCCGTTGGCATTATCTTTCTTTCACTATTGGGCCTCAGTGAAATATTGGTATGAAGTTTTTCAAGACCATCTATCCCAGAGCTCTTAGACCAGCAGATATTTCAGTTAATTGCAGGAGAGACAATTGGGGAAAAATAAATGTCATAGGAGACCATGATTCCGTTCATGCAGAATAGCAAAACTCACCCCCTGACAAGCAACCCCTGAGAAACCACCCCAAACTTTTGTTTGTTTTGGTTCAACTTACAGTTCAACAATCATGGTAGCTAGAATTATGGCAAATGAAAATACAAATTGAATATTGATTCATGAGCTCATGTGTATTTTGAATTGAACATTATACTACAGAAATTGTTCAAAATGTTGGCTAACGCTTGCCACACATATATCAAAAGTCTCCGAATCAGCACACGAGTACAGGAAGCTCTAATCATTTCCGGTATTACAAGCCTCAGAAATTTTCTAGGTTGAATCTACAATATTCATTTTATTGGTTGAGTTTCGAAGACAATTCTTTTCAGATATCCCATATAGGAAAAAATCCAATGGCGTCAGATCTGGAGAACGTGCAGTCCATCGAACGAACAATCAATAGATCTACTGCATTCTTTCATATCATACCCACCTATATTTTCATACTTATGTAAGCTATAATGATAATGTTTATTGAAATTCCAACATATAGATCGATGTTCATAACCGACTGTAACAAACAATTCCAACAGGCTGAAATATTGGCATTCATTCTTCATTTCCACTTGTAAATCACCTAAACATACTCATATTTGGTTATTGAGTACAATTACAGCAACGGTGTTATTCTTCCTGGCCTAGTCCGGAAAGTACGTGTTGCCTGGACTTGACTGGAAAAGTGCTACTTCATCAAAGAAGAAGAAGAAGATTCGAGAAAAGTTTCATCAGATGTGAACTATTTCATATGATAACCTGAATTCTTGTTGACTGGTATCCGGGATAATTAACATAACCAAGATTTTTTCATGGACCACACATAAAGGAAAGTTTTCGGATATGTGGAACAGAAACAGTTTTGATGATTATCTCCCTTGTGATTAATGCAGTATCTGCGTCGTCACCTACAGACAAAATCTATAACCATAAGAAAATTCTAAAAGTGGAAGGAATTCTAGAACATTAGTCCATTCCTCGGACAACATCTGATAGACATTTAAGGAAATAATGAGATTATAACCTCCGAATCGACTGGATATTATTATCAGAAGTTCAGATATCTCAGACGAGATTGATTATTTCTTTCTAACCGTAGCCTAACCTTCCTCAGATAATTGTCATCTTAGATATCGAAGAATGATCGTTCACGATTCTTAAGCTCTAAACATCGGATGGAATCGATGTTGATTGCTTTTTTCATTACTTCGGAGATCATTCAAGAGATCCACCATGAGAAAAGTAATGTTATGTCGAGGAGTGTGTCCCACCTGCGAACATTTCCTTCGGAATAACCGAACGTCATTCATTTATTCGTCGAAACAGGGCATTTCTCTGTGTACGGTTTGTGTTCTTATTTGTTATTGTAATGACGACCGATGGTATCATCTCGTGGCTGTCCGATGTCGCTCTGCCTCGTCGGGACGTCATGTTCGACGACAAGACAAGATATACACTTTTACATCTCCATATGTTTTTCTTTCGACCGACCGGAAAGTGTTTCCTTTGGCAAATTTGAATACGAATTATTGTCGACGGCTATGAATAAATGCATAGGGAATCGTCGTTCTCAACGTTTTTGGAACCAGATCGAGTTTGCCTTGTCTCAAGGGTTTACCACACTAAACAAACCGAAATGAAAGTTCTGTGATGTTGTAGTTCTTTTTAAATTTGGACAAACCTGAACCATTCTCATCTTCGAGGCCATCTTTTACGTACGAAGATTTAGTCACAGTTCAGTTTCGCCAAGAAAGAGTTCATCAAAGATTGATACAATTGATAAGAAATGATTGCGACCAAATTCACCCAAATGATGCACAAGCAGTTTCACGAAAGAGTAAAACAGAATTCTTGTTGAGGAAATCATATGAAATTCCCACAGTTCTGGAAATACGTTTTTTACAGACCAATAGAGGCCGAACACATTGAAGTCTTAGAACTAAGTGATTTGCAGCTACAGAAAATCAATCGTGTTTGAAATATAGAGAAAATCTTTTCTCATCTTCATGTTCCTGTTAATTTTGTTTCCGTTTGAGTTTTCGTTTGAGGGTGTTCCATTGAGAAGGATTTTGACAACATATTGTTATCATGATTTTCGTCAAAAAGTCTGATGATTTAGGAAAAAATATGAATCTTTCACATTTATAATTTTTTGATTACGAAAGGAAAAACCAATGTAGGGGTGCAAAACTATGAGTGAAAACCCTACAAGTCTTACCGTTCCGCAGATTCTAGTGATGAGTTTCGAATTCCAGCCTGCAATTGCATAAGCTACTGCTTACCAAACAAAAATGATTATATAAACTTTCAATGCAATTCTCTTGGTATCACATAACCAAATGTGATCCATCTAATCTAATCTCATCTGATAAACTGAGCAAAAAATGCATAGTGCAGTCATGTACCACCTAATACCATCAATAACCCAACCATAATACTCGACAGGATTCTCGAACCCGATGTCTTGCATTTCAGCCTTATCTGAGATCTCTTTGATGACCTAACGGAGTCCCAGGCACCAAAATAGACCAAACGTTCATCGACTTCGAAAATACCGAAAATACGTCGACGCACTCGATGGTTATCTCTCGACATCAGCCCGGATCGAGAACGACTCTTGGATAACAAATGAAATGAGCCTGTCGAGACAAATGGTTTATGGGGATTTTATTGCTCTGCATCGGAGATGCGTTCTGTGTTGTCTTTAGTGATGCACAATCGAAAACGAACTATCGAGTTGGAGCTACATGTTCGGAAAAGTTCCAGAGTATCTATACGTCAAACTTATTTTGATATGTCAAATAGGCAGATTGCACATGATCATCTTCAGTAGGAACATCATCATCTTCAGTCTTCTTATATTCTTTGATAATCAGAACAAGCTTCCCAATCGAAGTCCAAATAGAATGTGAAGCAACTGCCAAAACGCGATGGATTTCTCATTCTCATATGGGTTCTGAGGATAATTCTGAGGATTATCCTCAGATTTTTTTCATATTTTCATATTTTTTTCATTTGTTTTTCCTGGTTCGTTCAAGTAGAGTCGGTTGTGCTAAAATCTTCGAGGATATAGTATATATCCTTGTAGGATATAGATCAGTTACAGAGAAATTCGACGGTATGTCTGAGAAGATCAAGAACAGACGATGAAAAATCATTTAATCATTTGTTTTCCTTCCTATTAAGCAGCATTTTGTCTACTGTCAAGCAATGCTCTTGATCGCCACTATTTCCACAATTATATGTCATTATAAATATCGCGACACGAAATGTGGTCAATTAAACATTCTTTACTATCTTTGAACAATAAGAAATGCTTGTTTCCGAAGGAAATGAGTCACCCAGTTCCCGTAAAACTTCTCCGTGATTCGCGTGTGAGCCTTCGATAAGCTTTTGTTCCGAGTAAATCACGGCCTACTTCCTTCTGGACAACGAACACCGCGGTAATTATAAACACCTGAACATCGCATTAAATCATCCTGTAGCAGGGTTGATTTTATCGCCGTACTTGTAGTCGGGCATTCTGCGGAGTTGAGGGAGTTTTTATGCGATCCGTGTACAATGTAGCGTGGAAGAAACACCATTAGTTATGTGGTTAATTATAAATAGCATTTCTTCGATTAGTTGTGATGATATGGGAGGTGAATGCAGAGTCAAATGGTTACTGGGAGGTTGGGAAGGTGTTGAATGTGCGATTTGCAGTTTCATTGAGTCGAGTTGCAGTTCTATCGTCGATAGAAACTTAGTTCCACTTCATTCTTTCATACCATTCTGTATGAGTTTTCAGTTCATAATCTGCAAGATTTTGAATTTTCACCACTATGAACTATGATCTCCCGATCGCGCATCCCTCAAATATATTTATTATCCTACATCCATTGTTGTGCTTTGGTAGAGATCTCGACAAATGCAAGTGAAAAAATCCGAAGACATTCATCAAGTCTTCATGGGAGTTTGTATGTGGCAAAGACTCAGAACATCACAAAACGCTGCTAGTCTTAGAGGAAGACACTACTTGCTAGTTCTGAGAATGAAAACCAGAGACATCTCATCACATCTTACCAGAATGTTATACTGTACATCTCGTGAGATGGGAATATCTGGGACAATATACTAGCTGATAGTGGATGATTTACCAAACGGAATTCACTTCAAAATTCTTGAATTCTTCCGAGAACTAGAAGCTTACAGAAGCTAGAGGAACTTCTATAGAAATAACTATCTCCTATATAGTATTGTATTGGAGAGATGTTGCAAACAACGCCCATTTCCCGAAACTGAACAGGTCATCCGAGAAATATATCCAATGTTGAAAAGCTTCAATGAAGCACTATGGTTTCATGAGAGCATATGAGGAGTTTTCAGCATTTAGATCGATTTGGTTTGAAGAGACCTCTATCGAAGTCTTCAGATTCCAATATTGAAGCTATCTGGTCCTAACAACCTTCTCAAATTATTTGAATTCCATCACTGTCTTCGACAAAAAGGTCCTGATAAGTTTAATGAAAATAATTTATGGAGCTAACTTGAAACTCAATTTTCTGTAGGCCGATTATGTTTTTACTAGAACAGCAACAAAACATATTTGATTTTTTCAGGATTAAATGGTTAAAACCTATTGGTCTCATTCAGATCTTTTTCAGAACTGGATTATACCGAAATCGAAGAAGTTTCTACTTTTCTACTTTTTAGTCCCCTCAACTATTTTTATCCTCGATAGTTCGTACTACTTTCGAATCCATCTTCCAAGAAACCAGTACTGAAGTTGAGTATTTGAAGGAATCTCATATCAGCTATTTTGGAATCAAATGTACCTACTTACTATTTACATACAAAATCACCGAGATTTATTATCTATTCTTTCCCTGGGGGAGACGCCCACATGTTGAGACTAAATTACCTTCACAAATGGTCACTGCACATCGATTGGGAATAAATTTTTGCTGATGTGTTTTATGTTTGCTATACTAACTGTCACCTCAAAGCTTTATAGTTTGTGGCGCTTCAAGAGGCTTCAAGAAAGAATTGTTACATAGGTTTTATGATTTTTTCAAGATATACTTCAACAAGCCCATGCCAACTTTCAAGATAGTGGGCCCTTCTGTTCGAAGACAGTTATCTCACTGTTTTGATGATAACTACAGTACGATAGTCTTCAGAGTGTATTGCTGTTACAAGCTGTGACAAGTTACTTGGGCAGAATTATCAACAAGAGTTGTTCACTCCTGAACTACTTTTTGTTGTTCTTCTATGTTTTCGTTGCTTCAGTGATATAGAACGATGGAAAGTTATCTTATTCTACTTGAGAATGTCATTGCATTTGTTGAACTACGCCTCTGTCTGTATCTCAGTTCATCAAGCCCAACCTTGTGCCCCGAGTACGCGTTGTAATAGACTGAAATTATTTGTCTGGACATTTATTACGACCATCCGCATCTCTTTCCATTTTCGTATCTCTGCAATTGTATCTTTTAATTACTTGGATTCTTACTTCTTGCTCTCGAACGATATACCAGTTCGAAACACGATCGATAGCTTGTGTTCGCCGAGTTTATGGTGAATTCTGATTTATATAGGACGAGTCTTGCTTCAATGAGGAGATAATATATTTCGAGGTAACAGGAAACTATCAAAGACCACATTCCTCGATGGAGACTGATAGCGACTTTGCCGAGCCAATTTTCCAGGTTCGATGGTATCCATTTCCAGTTGGCAAAATTCAATTATACTACTAAGTATTCTATACCACTGAGGATAATTATATAACTATGGAAACCCAAACTGTTATTGCATATGCAGGAGGAATTCATCATACTTTGTAACTGGGATATTTCGACAATTATGGTACTCTATCCAACGGCGGGATCCATCTTACTTTCTGTTGATCTATTTCTAGCTCATTCTCCGGCCTCTTCTGAAACTAATTCTGCATAAACCGAGTTTATTGCTGAATTTTTGGTCCTATCCTTTTCTCTGATTTCCTGAGATAGATTTTGACTTGGTGTATTTCTTGAACGTATCTTCCAGGTGGATTATCATTACCTGGTGAACAAAGACAATATTAAATGTTTGAAATAATGTTTGAAACATCAGGAACCAGTTCATTTTGTGTATTGTCAGGGGAAACCAATAAACCACGGTCACCTTTGTGATATTCCCTACCAAATTAACTGAGGGTTCTTTCCTTATGAAGGAGTTGAAGATTGACGAAATTGAATCCAACATCGAAGTAACAATATATAATTATTGATCGTTCGACAAAGATAACACCCCTATAAACCCCTTGGTAATGGACGAGCTATATCTGTCAACCAAAGAACCATCTTTTTCCGTATTTACACCAACTAATATACCGACCATTGAAGAATACAAATCTTTCGAAACTATATGAAGACTACCTACACTCTCACGAATGATATGAAAAAAAAAACGAGGAATCAGTCCCAGGCTTGGTACACCTTCGTGAAGTGTTGGACCGAATATCACTTTGTATGGACGAAAAACAATATCCGATGTGGGTTATAAGGATGGGGATCAACTCTATCATAATATCGATAGTTTTTCTCCTGTGGACGTTTGCCACTCGCAGTTGCATTCTTTACTCTACCCATTCATTCATACGGATGCAAATGACCACGTGTTCCATGAGAACCAAGATAAGAACGCCACCTCGAAAGCTCGCGGTCCCGAAACTCGAAAGGCGATAGTACCCACAATATGGTTATGGTACCCGTTCTCAAAGTGTTAATTAATCGAATCTAATAGCCGTCATTTTTATCGGCGTTAATCGTCGAACTCGCCCGATGTTTAATTCATGGCATGCGAGTGCCAATTCAGTAAACCCGTCTGTCGATTGTCAAAGTGGTGTCGGCGTGGGTGTTTGGTAACCAATGACACTGGCTAATCAGTCGCATCGGAGTGGAAGTGTCTTTCGAAATGTTCTGCTTTTTGTGTGGTCGTTCGTTTGTTTTCGATAGCATGCAATGATGACGATGCCGATGCTGCTGATTCGATGTGGGCATGATCTACGCTACCTATTCAGAGCAGTCATCACTTTCGGAATGACGTTCTGTGATAATGCTGTCTTTTACTTTCAGGACACCGCTTAGAATTTTTTCGTCCTTCTAATGTTGCGTTACAGCCCTATCGAATAATTGTGTCAACCCTGATACAACATTTGCGAATTCCATTTTCAAGACGGAATCGGGAGAGTAGAAACGTTCCCCATGCCAATCTCTTCTCGCTAATTTTCTGCATGGTGTGCGATTTGTTTTAGGTGCTTCACGTCACATGGTTTTCTTTCAGACATTATTAAACTACTTCCAGAATGTTTGTTCATAAATGAACGCAGTGATACCTGCAAATATGTGTTTGATAGCCCGATGTTGAGCAAGTGTGCTTCGTCGAGTTGTGGCTTGGGTTTCGAATCCCATTCAGAGAGGAATTTTTTTTCAATTGAAATATGTTTGAGACGGGAGGTTAGGTTAGGGTCGATTATCGGACGTTACGTCTGTATCTCTGAAGAACGCTCAGGTTTGATTCTATCGCTTGAATCCTGTGTATTCCCCAAGTGCTGCCATACTTACGATCCGAAAAAAAGTTCCCCTTGAATCGTGGTTTCATAAAACCACATATTTTTTTCATATCGAATCAATATTGTTGAGAAAGTACCAGCACACCATCAAGTCATTAACTGGATCCGGTGAATGAATTTGTAAAAAACAAAATGGAAGATTTTATTTGATGACAGTAATGATTGAGAAGCTGTTCTGGATCAAATGAAATGATCAACTCAAACGCATCTTTAGCTCAAATTTTGCAGAATAGAAGATGAGGAACTAGCTCACCAGTATATAACATTCAAGAAATTCAGAAAGACTTCAAATTCTTCTCATTATCATATCCTCATGACAATTGACCATTGAATATTCAACAAACTTATGGAGTTGAAGAATTCTGAGGAATTGATAGAAGTTCTCCATTGATCTCCAATTTGGCAGTCTAAATGAAATTGAAAATGATAGTCGATTGCCGCTGCGAGAAATCTCACTTTTCTCACTAGATATGTATTGAACTATTTCATGTTACAAATCAATTCATGGAAAATTTCCTGGTTCTATGCTTCTCTATCGAATTTGTTTTTTTCTGCTTCCCAATCGAAAGCTCCCGAGTTCTGTATTTGAATAGACCATACCAGCAAATGAACTGTTTTATAATATCGATAAATCACGTGTTACCAACCGGATCTGGGTGCCTCAGCCCGATTTTACAGTTTCGGAACCCGCGTGTGGGACACCACGAAATTTATTCATGGAAAAAGACATTTAATTAGAAGTGGAAATTACATAATGTTTACGATACGGCACCCATAACTTAAACAAAACTGAAAGTCTGACATGTTTATTTGTCTAAAAAAAAAACGGTAATTAACTTTGAAAATAATTTAGTGATGGTACCGGTTCGGTCATGTCCAGCAACAAATATAAAACCACATATATTTTGTGTAGCCGTTAATTGAAACCAAATTTTTTGACTAATTCAGGATCGTGGAATTATTAATTCCAAGATGATTATTCAGCTAAACGGCTACCAATTAATGTTGTCAAACGTAATGGGTTGATAATTTGGCTAGGCATATCAACCGCACATGTTGTTTTCGATAGAAATGATGACAGACGATGGCGATACTGATAGAAAGCTCGTAAAATAAACAATTCCATGCAAATTACTTGAAACCTAACACGGTAAATCAAGTAGAGCCAATTACTTTCGATGGATATTGTATTTTGATGATGAGAAGTGGGTACGTAGTGATGACATGAATTTTGGTCTGGAGTGAACTATACAGAGGCTGATATATACTTTTCAATGTCACTTTTCGTTCTCTTTTTTCGCGTGGTTTAATCGTGAACCAGAACAATCTGTGATAAAGATACAAAAGTATCTCAGAATCCCCCTCAATTCCAATGATGAGAAATTAATATATCCAAGGAGGAGTGAAAATATTTCTTTTCTTCAAGACGTATAGAGTTTGGGATTTGTTCGTGAAGTGATTTGTCGAAAGTGAAATCGATCTGATCAAATTTCAGTCCTGAAAAAATCACTTGATTCCAAGATTTTCGTACTTCGCGCTTATACTCGTGCCCCGAAATGAACATTCGAAGAATCCTGCGAGAAACAACGAGTCGCAGACACCTAAAAAGTGGTTCCGAGAAACATTCGCTTTTCCCTGTCCCTCTCGAAATGCGATCATTCGGTCGGAATACCATGCGATATTCTGACGAATAATGAATGGATCATCCGAAGAGTTATGAGTGTAGCGGAAGCACGTCGATAAAAAATTGAAAGCCTCTTCGAGAAACGAAATAAACATGAGAAACGCGAGTAGTAAAAAAGCTTCGCTCGCAGGCATGTGTTAAATATTAGAACGTTGAACTGCAGAAAAACAATCCGCCGTTTTCGGCATCCTACTCCGCGAAGGAGCCACGAGAACAGCAAACTCACATGAAGAAACATTCTTTGTGCGCCTTCCATTTGCCGAAACTTTAATTGTATTCGAATAAACAATAAGGAGTGATCGACAATTCAATACAAGACGGACCTGTTTTTCGCAGGAGGTATCGGTATGTAGCAGGGATTGTCTTCTTTTTTGTTCGCTGCTACTAAATTTCCAGACGGGACTTTTGTGACCATCACGGTCGAAATACGAAGACGGAAACCTGGCTCGTCAACAGTGAAGAATTGAAACATCGAGGGAAATTTAACATGTTGGGACGATTGTCTGTAGGTTAATCCTTTTGGATTTTTTTTTTATCTGTGGACAACACGAAAGGGAAACCTATTATGTTCGAGGAACATCGTGTTAGCCAGCGGTGGAATTTTGGGAGAGTAGGAAGGTGTTGGTATTTTTCTTGAAAGTTTGGAGGTTGTAAGCATCAGGAAAGACTTCACTAGGCAAAGAATTCCACAACTTTGCCGTTCTATTGATGAATGATGCTTGGTATAGCGATGTTCGACAGGTCTCGAGCCTGACAGTGTAGGGGTGACCAGCTTGAGCTCGTCTGGTTTGTCTACTAGGAATCGTACGTGGTGGCATAATAGATGATATTTCCGTTGAGCACCGACCATGAAAGTACCTATAAAAAAGGCATAGATCGCCGACCTTTCTACGAGGTCAATCTAGAGAGGTCAATGATTTGGTGAGTGTTGTATCATCGACTAGGCGAATAGCTCTCTTCTGAATTGAATCTAAGAGCTTAAGCGTATGTTTGGGGGCTGAGCTCCAAACATGTGAGCAGTACTCCAGGACAGGTCGAATTTGTGCTTTGTAGATCATGAGCAGTTGCTGGGATGTGAAGTATCTCTTCGCACGGAAAAGTAAACCGAGTTTTTGTGAAGCAGTTTTCGCAATGGACCTCACATGATCGTCCCATGAGAGAGCGCTGTTGGTGGTGACACCCAGCATGGATATTGAAGACCTCATAGGAACAGTGGTACCCGACATCATCAAATTGGGCATTGTGTGATCAGCCTTCTTGAGTTTTAGTTGCATTGAACTGCACTAGATTCTCAGATCCTCATATCAGAATTCTTGTCAGATCCTCATTTAAAGCATCGACCTGTCTTCGTCTTGCACCTCTGGCCTCATTGGATGATATAGGGGCTCTAGAGGAAAAGGCGGAATGAAGTGTACTATCATCCGCAAAGCTATGAACTGGGCTGGAGGTCACATTCAACAAATCATTGATGTGGAGCAAAAACAAAGTTGGTGCCTCAGTGGCTATAAAATAATTTGAGAATAGGATTTCTCCGCTAAGGAGTTTTGGTATAACTAGGAGGTTCTCCTGACCATTCGAAGAAGGATTCACTTCGTGTAATCCACCATCTGATTTTCTGAAATTTTCGGCCCTCTCTGCTACCCCCAAGGGTGTTTCAGTTCCTCATCACGTCGCTCTCATGAGGTCCCCAGCTCAAACATCGGCGTGTTTACAGTTATTATCGATAATAAACCATGGATTAGATAAGCTGCCAAGGGAATTCTGAAATTGAATTTGAATCCGACAAAATTCCCCACCACTCTTCCATCAATAATCCCTTCCATACTTTTCGATTTTTTGAATCCGGGCGCTTGACTATAGTGTGCAGTAGGTTTCTATACCAACTCATTTAGAAGTCAGTAAATATAATCCTAGTTGTCTTTTTCTGTTAGAAATCCATTTATTTATCCATTTGAAATCGGGATGTAATCAGCCATCGGAGCCCAAGACTGCAACAACTGATTCATATAATCGCAACGTTAACAATGTAAATAATACTATGATATAACAAATATTGAGTAGCTAGAAAAAATCAACAGGAAAAAAGATTCTTGACATTTTCAGAAATGAGTCGTACTTGTGACATCAAGAGAAAATATGGGTTTAAATATTTGTCTTGAATTGACTCAATGATGTATAATGAATATCTACGTTACCGCAGTATTCGTTAAAGTCGTTACTCAGTCTACTAAATGGTGATTCCAGTCCCAAATCGGTGTGACGGAAATCGGTGGTCTAGGTCTAGATAAGACACTTAAAGCAAACACGATAGACCTCATAGCAACACCTCCCAACCCACTGAATGAATCAAATATGCCGAAAAGAGGTGTTAATCATCATAGGAATCGTTGTAACAGAAAGAGCCTGGAGATATCGAAATCAGATGCTGTCCTCTCAGCGTGATCGCGATCTAGTATCCCGCCGTCGATATTGCGGTCGAGCTGCGGTTGGCGTACTTTGTTTCGAGAGATGTTTGAACTACTACCGTAAAGTGAGATTGTGGAAGTCGGCATGATGCCGCTTATCACGTGTTTGCGGAATGTTAAACACGGCCAATAGTCGATATGATGCCTAATAGATGGATAAGCGTGCGTGGCAATCACACACTTTTAAATTCCATCAGGAGTAGCAACAGCATGTTGCTTATAGATATCTGCAGCTATGGTTGACACGACTTTCATGTGGAACGAGGATTTCGGAGTCTTATGCAAGAGGTGCTTGGTGGATTCAGAAAGAATAACATTCTTTGGGAACAATGTCCCGAGTACAGTTATGAGATGGTTGGAACATTACGGAAGAACGTGGCCAATGATAATCTGTTCTCTAGCAGTCGATATTGTCACGAATGGGTTTTCACCCCTACAATCGCAACTCGAACTTACTCGCTTGCAAGAGGTTTTATGGAAATTATAATTAAAGAATTCATTTCCACAAATTTATTCATCTTGAATAAAGACAATTCGGGCATGAAATAAATTTACCAATTTTCCAGCAAGATACACCCAACTCAAATCAAAACAAAACAAGAAAACTAAAATTATCAATATTTAAAAAGGGTACTTACAGAAAGGCTCGCTTTTCGTTGGAGGATTGGAACTGTCACTCGCGAAGTTTAGACTTTTTTTTACTTTTTGTTAGCAAATTCGAGAAACTATACTTTACGGTCCACTGTTCGAACCACAACTGCCGGTTTTTTCTCTGATACCTTTTCATGTCCGTTTTGGTAGTGGTAATTGATGATTCAGCATAAAAACTAGTGTATTCACCTCGATTAAAAAAATCCAAAACCAGCAGTTTCTGCCCGTCAGCGACTTGAATAATAATAAAATTGAAATCCGAACTATAATTTCCTTTGAATATCGTAATTCTCTACTGATATCCTGTGAGCTAAATAATTCTACGAATATGATCTAGACTAGGTTATTATAATGAGGATTTCAAATATTCCCAATAAAATTATTTTAATTTCGATTCATTCTTTTTTTTTTTTTTTTATCTGTGGACAACACGAAAGGGAAACCTATGATGTTCGAGGAACATCGTGTTAGCCAGCGGTGGAATTTTGGGAAAGAAGGAAGGTGTTGGAATTTTTCTTGAATGTTTGGAGGTTGTAAGCATCAGGAAAGACTTCACTAGGCAAAGAATTCCACAACTTTGCCGTTCTATTGATGAATGATGCTTGGTGAAGCGATGTTCGACAGGTCTCGAGCCTGACAGTGTAGGGGTGACCAGCTTGAGCTCGTCTGGTTTGTCTACTAGGAATCGCGCGTGGTGGCATAATAGATGATATTTCCGTTGAGCACCGACCGTGAAAGTACCTATAAAAAAGGCAGAGATCGCCGACCTTTCTACGATGATCTAGAGAGGTCAATGATTTGGTGAGTGTTGTGTCATCGACTAGGCGAATAGCTCTCTTCTGAATTGAATCTAAGAGCTTAAGCGTATGTTTGGGGGCTGAGCTCCAAACATGTGAGCAGTACTCCAGGACAGGTCGAATTTGTGCTTTGTAGATCATAAGCAGTTGCTGGGATGTGAAGTATCTCTTCGCACGGAAAAGAAAACCGAGTTTTTGTGAAGCAGTCTTCGCAATGGACCTCACATGATCGTCCCATGAGAGAGCACCGTTGGTGGTGACACCCAGCAAGGATATTGACGACCTCATAGGAACAGTGGTACCCGACATCATCAAATTGGGCATTGTGTGATCAGCCTTCTTGGTGAACATACAAGCTTGAGTTTTAGTTGCATTGAACTGTACTAGATTCTCAGATCCCCATTTCAGAATTCTTGTCAGATCCTCATTTAAAGCATCAACCTGTCTTCGCCTTACACCCCTGGCCTCATTGGATGATATAGGGGCTCTAGAGGAAAAGGCGGAATGAAGTGTACTATCATCCGCAAAGCTATGAACTGGGCTGGAGGTCACATTCAACAAATCATTGATGTGGAGACAATATGACAGGACTAACACCTGGCTGATGCTTCTAGGGAAGAAACCAACTTCTAATGATGAATACGAGCACACCCCAACACCTTTTTGGAAACATTCAATGCACATGAGTTTTTTTTTCTGAGAAGAATAATATTCAAAGTCTTGATCGAAGAGAAATTTCTGATTGAATGATACCAAAAAGAAAAAAATGATGAAATGTTCAGAAGACTAAGTGAGGACTATCATTTGGAACTTGCTCTGGAGGGTCTGGCTCGAAATACAATTGAAAATGAATTGATAAATATAATTATTATCTACCACAACTGGTACTGAATTATGAATTCAGAGATGATCTCGCTGATCTGAATCAGTCTAATGATGAGAATCAATAAACCTCATACTCAACATCGACGAAAACAACGCGACCTGACTCATCAAATCCATCATTGCTGTCACTGAAATTGATTGAAACAATTGGTTTGTGTTAATTGTTGCATTGCCAAGAATTCTTGGTTCGTACCAGCTACAGTAAATCTTCGGTCCATAATGTCTGTCGTGCTTATTTCTCATTGCAAGTGAATGGTGAACGATGAAGGATAAAATCATATATTCAAATAACAGCACGCGAAACTATTTTCAGTTCTCAACTACATTCACATTCACTGATGAATTCGAGGCAGTTCAAGAAAATACGGGTAACTAGTTAGAGAAAATTCTTCAGGAGCTGCTCCATGCGAATTCCCTTATGGTAAAATCGACAGTTGACTATGAATACCTCTATCTGTCCAATATGATATCCGATGGTGTTTTAACCAAAAAATTACTGTGTGATATTGTTCCAGTATCACTTTTCGTTGTCTTCGAATCTTTCACGGTCTTGTCATCATCTTCGTAAACTCCCAGAGTTATGGAATCCTTCCTTGACTACTATTGGTATCCATATTCTCGCAATAATAATTGGTGACAGATTAAATGATCTCTTTCAATGCTCTGCCTCTCGCTTATGCTGAATGAGTGGACGTTTGCTCATTGTGCTCTACGTAATCCGTAATACATAGTTATTTCATTAATCCTCGTTTTCTCGGTCGCGGCCAGGTTTATATACGAGTTTATTATACGTCTTCACAGTTCTTCTTGTATAATAGATTTATCTACAATGAACGACAATCGCTCTATGCTAATTGTCGTTGAACGGTCTCGATAAACATTAGGTTGACGATTATTATGTTAGTGGACGATTCAAGCTTTGTTAATGATTATTTATTGGTTATTCGAGTCGAAGGAGTTCTTACACTGAATGAGATTCATGAAGGAATTAGTCGCGTATATCTGAATGATTGCCTTTGAGTCTTGCTGTAAGATCTATTTCATCAGGCTCATACACAGCAACACAATGTGTCTGGGAGAATATAGGTTGATAATGATTCATCTCAACGAAAGTAAACAATCATGCCTAACTCAGAAATATGGTCTGTCAACATCATAGTAGGTTGACCACAAGAAGAACTTGTGAATCTTGAGCACAATTGCTGAATCCGTGTTTGGCTCCATGGAAATTCGATTGATTCGGTATAATACTCCATTAGAAAGGACAATATTAGGTCAGAAAACTGGTGAAGCGTGGTGGTTGACAATGGAGATGGCTTTCTCCGACCTTGGCTTGCAGCAAACATATGTAATTCCAAAAATGAAAATCCTCATTTCATCAGAATCATCATAGCAGGTGATCGGTCAGCAATTTTTTCCAACGTTCTCACAGAAGTTAACATTACTCAACTTTGTTCCAGGAGTTGTAGAAGCTAGCATAGACACAACTATTCTCATTCATAGTACTTGGTGAGTATTCGTTTGTCGAACTCTTCTGAGAAAGTAAGAAAATATCAATTAAGAGCTGATCACAAAAATGATTCTATGAAATTCAATTCATGAGAACGATCTCCTGAAATTCTCAAATGCTCATCATGCTTTTCATTGCTCATTGCCTCTTGTTCTTAGAAAACGGGTAACATTTTCTTGGCAGCTGAGAAACATTGGACTGACCATCATGATTTGTCCAACTACCACTGACAAGTCACAACTTTCATCAGGCGATTCATATCGGACCATACAAAAAAGAAAAAAAAAATCGAATACCGTGTTTCGTAGTCGATGTTTATTGGTCGTATATGTCCTGTAAGGCAAGAACATGATTAATTCGACGTTCGTTTCGAGTCCGTTATCGATGTTTGGTGTCCTCTCGAGTGACAGGAGAAGGTGTCACTTATTTTTTGATAAATCGGGTACAAGGGTTAGGGTACGAGATGGTGGTTCCGATAAAGCGCTCGTGTTTCCGTTGAACGAGAACGTTATTTGTGTCGTTGGGAGTTCCAAAATCGACGTCAAACGGTGCGATACGTCGCAGAAATCGTTTGAATTGAGATAATCCTAAAACGAAAACGTGCATCAATATTCAGGGTGGTTCAAAATTCGATGTGAATATTCCAAGGACGTATTTTTGGGATGAAAATCAGACTTTTTCTTTCAATTAACATTTTTTCTTAATGCACTACCCCTGAGATATAGGCACTCTGTATGTGAGGTAGAAAGGAGATTATCTAAAATTGTGACCATGATAACCCATCAAATCTCCTGAAAATTGGCATGCCCCTGTTTTTCAGGCCCTCTATTTCTTCTTTGCTCCAAAAATTGTGTACTCCACCAGTTTCAGTGGAGTTGGACAGGGATCCACACTTTTTTTGCCAGAATTTCATGTTCGAAGATCGAAACTCGAGTTCGGATAGGATGATCTTCTCGTCCATGAGAACATTCAAATAACTGTTTGCCTGAAAATTTGAATCAACGAAAGGGAGGCGTTTTCTTGCATAGAACGTCGAACACGTTATTGAATCTCAGGAGTGTTTCTTATGTATTGCAGAGCATCAATGATGTTCATACATGTTCGTTTGGAGGAAGAGTCTCATTTCGATCCCAACAATACGTCCTTAAAATATCTACATCGAATTTTCAATCACCCTGTTTGAAGGAATATCTGGTTTGAGCTCCAGTATCATCAGAAATACCTGTGCAATCTGTATTTTGGGAGTGGGATTAGGGTTCAGGTCACTACACGTTATTTCAGAAAAAAGAGAGAATATCTTCCAGAGAACTTTCTCAGACAAAAATTCATTCACTCGAAGTAGCTGGAATTATCCATTCATTCTCTCATCATTGTAATCACCTACGATACTTTTTTTCCCTCTTCCATCTCATTCGACTATTATTTTGGCCTCCCAATTTAGTTGAATTCCAATGAGGTATGGTCCTCACTGTCAACTCTTATATTGAATTTCATTCTAATCGATTTCATTCCTCTCACAACCTTTAATTCTATAATCAGCATCCATTATCATCTCTCCCAATAATTTGCACCACTTTACAAACGCACTTTTTCACGCACAAAAGCACGAGCCGCTTCTTCGACTAGAGCGATAAGATTTTCTCGCTCTGTGGCGGTATCAATTTTCCTCGAACCGAACGAGAAGAAAAAATGCGGACGATCTACCGAGTGCGATTTGAGTCAGAGAAACAAATAAGACTGCTAATTGCTGGGCGGCGAAGGTAGCGGAACAGTAGGTAGAAGAAGAAATGGACTAGTGTGTGTGTGTGTCTTACTAGGAGATAGCATTTGCATATCGCGATAGGTGATTGCTCGGGCACTTCAATTAACACTTGTGCCAGTGAGAGACGGTCTAGCGTGTCTGAAGTCCGATAACACCCCACCGCTGCATTGGAGGTAGTTCGGTAATATCTGATGTCGATCTTGGCGAGGTATATCCGATGAAAAGTGTCAGCGAATGAGAATTCTCGTGGAGCAAGACACGACAAGAAAATACGTTACCTGTCAGATGGATTCGGGTTATTCTATTCATTCGGAACAGTAAATTTTCACTAAGTTCCTCGAGTCAGTTGGCGAAACCTCGAAATATAACGTGTCGGCGGCAGGAATCGAATTCGCACCTCGACAACACCAAGGACCCCTACTTAGCAGGAACCGGAGCAGGTCAAAGATCGTTCGGAAAGCGGACGATGTAGGATCGGGTACGGCTGGTCGTGAGGCCCCCCATGGTCGCCGACACTTTCGATCGTGTTTCGTGTTTTATCAGATACGTTTCTATACGGGGCAGGCAAAGGTTCCAATCTGGTCGGTCACAAACCCAACGATGGAAACGTTTGATGTTTCGCATGTGTAACGGTTTACAGGGTGTCCCTCCGGGAACTGCATCGAACATCAAATGGAGACCAATAAATAAGGTGAGTTCGAGAATTGCAAGGACTTACTGAAGCGGAAGGTAATGAACAAGCAGACACTCTGGCACGAAGAGAAGTATCAACGCCAATGATCGAGCCTAAACCGTTCTGTGGTCTAGCAAACTCGTATTTCCAAGAAGAACTCAACCAAGCAGAATACGCAATGGGAGCAACATGATGGCGAAGACTCCCAGGACTGCGCCAGGCTTAAAATGTCCTTGGCAATTTCAACCGCGCAAGTTCGAAGACACTGCGAAAGAAGTCTTAGAGCAATGACGGAATTTCTAACGGGGCACTCAAGGAACATCTCATGAAGTTCAGAGGAGGACGGCACCTGCAGATTATGTGGCGAAAGTCCAGGAACACCTCATCATATCCTGATGGAGTGCGATACTGTACATCACAAAAGATGGAAGATGCTGGGATCATACCAGCCGACTGTGGAATAGACCACCTCAAAATCGTAGAATCCTTGAGAGCATTATGTCTTCAGGAGCTGCTATGAACGAGCAAACTTTGGAGTGAGTAGAAGAGAATGGGACACAATAGACCTAATCAGGTCGCAACGCATCTATCACCATCCACAACTACCAATGCCAATACCAATGAAATGGCATATTTTTTGGTCGATTCCGGTTGTAGCTGATATCCGCCTCCTTTGAAGTCGAAAAAAGGAGGCATTTTTGCGTTAATTACGCCGAAGCCGAAGACAAGAGCGCGTATCCCGTTGTTGTAGGGTCAGAGACGTCTTCCTGGAGATAGATTTATTCTCGTTAACTTCTCGTGGTACCATTGTTTGCAAATCGGGCCCGGCTTGTTATCCGCCATTGTTAGCGGTCTTCGATGCTTGCTCGTGGTGCGACTCGGCTTGAAATATGTACCTTAACGGTCTCGTGTTAATTCATTAATTCGATTTGATTTATTTCAGGAAATTCGGCTTGACTTTTCGAGCGACTTCGGTGGGATATTTCGTACTCTGGAGTCAACACGACGCTGTAGTCTAGATAATAGTATGGTCGATCTCTGTACGTTCATTACTTCCAGCTAATCTTTGTTCTTTCATCAAATTCGATTTATCTGAATCATGAAATCGATGAGTCTCTGTTGCTCTCTTAATTGGCGTGTTCATCGAAAAAAAATTTAATCTTTCGAGTACTGACTCAAACAGGATAAACTGTTTTTCTCAAAGTACGGTTTTTAAATAATTTTCCGCGATTTCAAAATTACCAGAAAATGCATTCTTGGTTTCTGACAGAGGCAACAATACTTAAGCGCACGAGTGTGAGGGGAATTTGGAGTAACAACCAAGAAGAAGAAGAAGACCTAACCTCAGAAATCCTGGTCTGGAGTCTCCAAAATGTTTTCATTCATCTTCAAGAATACGAGGTGGTTCTATTTATTCCTACAACTGATATTTTCCTCACTCTAGATGGTCACAGCTTCAACGTAAGTCGATGTATTGAAAAATTATTGGCAGTATAATTGTGCCCTCCAACAATAACCATGACTTGTGTTGCTGTGTTTACGGACAAGATTGTGGAGATTCTGATTGTAATATCGGGTATTGAATCAGCTGAGGTTCTCTGTTGATCATTCATATCTATCTGTAATTCATTTCTACATGTGTTCATGATATATCATTGTTTATTTTGGTCATTCTCGGAATTTTTCTTCAGATGATTTGGCAGCGTTGATTAGAGTCATCTTCTGAGTTTTTCTCTCAGAAAACTTGGATTCCATTGGGTCTTTCCCGTAATTTGAATATGCCCTAATCTCAGACTTTGCGTGACCCTTCTCTCCCTCTCCGACTGTTTCAGAGTGAAGATCGGAATCCTGATTGAAACATGAAAGAGAATGAAAAATTACCTCTCCAAATATTAATATACACGTTTGGAATTCAATTACTGGTGCATCCCACCTTCGAAATTTCGCTGAGTAACCCTCCATAACTACTTCTGCTCGTAACTTTCGATAGTTATTTATGGAGATGGCAATGGAAGGTGTTACACAAAGCTTCGCATTCCTTTGCTATTCGATCTTGTTTTTGTATGGTTCGTATTTCGCGTCGGTTATCCAATCAATTATAGATAAGTACTTCCTGAAGTCCAGCAGCTGTCACGGTCCATTATGAAATGAAAAAAAATCACCTGCTTTTCATTCACCTTGAATTTGATGATTTCTTCTATTGCAAACAATATAATGATCCATATCAGAATGTTTTTCAGCATATTAGACGAATCTCCTCACGTGAACTCAATCCTTCACCGATTTTTCTCTGCAGTCATCACACTGTTTTTATCGTATGTATTCTTCAAGATATCTTGACTCGAAAAATGATTATTGCTACTCATTCGTCGAATTATTGTGCAGAACTCCATCCATGAATGTTAAAAATTTTGGTTTCTGTTCATTATCACTACTGTCCGGAATGTTGTCTACAGTGTCCCTTCGAGGCATTGCGATGAACAAGAGTTACTAGACTGTATCCTGATAGATGTGCTTCAGTCGTTCATGTTTATAATATGAATATGAATTATAATACGAGCCTTGACTCAGAGAATCTCAGCTAGCAATTGAACCTCACAGCCGAAAAGAACCGTAAAGACCATCTAAGCGAGGTTTATGCACACTAATCACAATCAGACTCATGAATCTCACAGCCCTTGGTATTGATGAATTTTCTCACGACAAATTTGGACTTCAAATTCCAACCTTCTGTCGCAAATGTTTCAATTCTCTCGCAATAATAATGTAGAGAAGTTTTAATTCTTCCTCTACGATCCCAACTACGGTCTCTCGACGTATTTTCCGCCAAGGAATTGAATGAGTCGGTTTTTCATGAATTTACCATCATCTCATTGTTGTTACACCAAGATGTAAACCCATCGGCGATGATATTCAGTTCTCCTTGAAATCTTAGTATGATATCGTCGTCGATATTTTGTCTCCACGTGAAATGAGGAATCGTGAATAAATATCAGGAATATAAGCGGGCCTGATGCCGAGCCTTGTGGAACTCCGAGTCAAACTCTATGACAACATGACGACGTCGATCCTGGAGTTATCGACGACTTCCTTGGTATAAAGTTCGTACAATGACGATCGTTATTGAAAGATCGATCTGCGCGCATGGATATCTCAAGGTAACACTCAGAACTGGCTCATTATAATATTCTCGTCCCTGTGTAATCGGAATTCCAATCCGGAGTACTGTTATTGGCATTGTTGTTTGATAATTGAATATTAACTAGAAGATGATTGATGCAGCGTTTTATTGATGGCTCCCACAACACACCTCACTTCCCACAGTGAGGACAAACAATGAATTGAAATGAAATACATTGTTGCCTTACGGTTAGGTGGCGTTCGAAATCGTTCTCGATCAAATGAGTTACGACTGAAAAATGGTTTAGTCCGGGACATAAATGTTCATTAGCTTTGTGTAGTTTCGAAACTCACCTTAGATAACTAATCAAGTATATTAGGCTGCTTGTATACTTCATACGAAATCGAAGCTGTGTTCTCTTACTGAATCTCAAATTATACATTTTCTCAAAAGCGGATTATTTTCCATCTCGATATATCCTGGTGTACCAATGATAATAAAAAACAGCAAGCAAGAATTCTTGATTCATTGAATTTTGTTTCTGGCACTGAATACTGATAATACCAGCTCTTCACAAAAAGTACAATGTTACAGTACAATGTTCAAGAGATGGTGAAAAGTAAAGGTCCTGATTTGGTGCCTTGAGGTACAGCAGAAATATGATCGAGATATTGAACATATTATCTTCAATATGAACTTTCAAAAATGTCCTATTATCCAAATATGCTCTCCTTGGAGCAACAGTAAGATTGCTTCTAATGTCTTTATATCCTTGGTCTTTAGCTCTCAAAATATCATCAGCAATGTGTAGAAGAGTACAATGTACAGTTTTTCCAATGATAAAAAAAACAGAATCAACGTCTTCGCCAATCTCAAGCAAGAATTCTTGATTCATTGAATTTTGTTTCTGGCACTGAATACTGATAATACCAGCTCTTCACAAAAAGTAGATTTCACAGTACAATGTTCAAGAGATGGTGAAAAGTAAAGGTCCTGATTTGGTGCCTTGAGGTACACCAGAAATATGATCAAGATATTGAACATATTATCTTCAATATGAACTTTCAAAAATGTCCTATCATCCAAATATGCTCTCCTTGGAGCAACAGTAAGATTGCTTCGAATGTCTTTATATCCTTGGTCTTTAGCTCTCAAAATATCATCAGCAATGTGTAGAAGAGTACAATGTACAGTTTTTCCAATGATAAAGAAAAACAGAATCAACGTCTTCGCCAATCTCAAGCAAGAATTCTTGATTCATTGAATTTTGTTTCTGGCACTGAATACTGATAATACGAGCTCTTCACAAAAAGTAGATTTCACAGTACAATGTTCAAGAGATGGTGAAGAGTAAAGGTCCTGAAATGGTGCCTTGAGGTACACCAGAAATATGATCGAGATATTGAACATATTATCTTCAATATGAACTTTCAAAAATGTCGTATTTTCCAAATATGCACTCCTTGGAGCAACAGTCAAGGCATAAAGGCCAATATAATCTAAGATCGCTTCTAATGTCTTTATATCCTTGGTCTTTAGCTCTCAAAATATTATCAGCAATGTGTAGAAGAGTACATTGTACAGTTGTGCCCTTCTGTAAATCCTGACTGCACTTCTGGTAGTAGTGAGTGATTCGAATGACTTATGAGTTGTAACTCTTTCTCTTTCTGATACTGAGGAGAAAGTTGAGAGGTACTCTTCACTTTTTGTTCGCTACCTACTTTCTTCCTTGTGTCATCTGTTTCTTGGTCGTTTCCTGGATTTGTTTTCCCTTTTGAAGTCCTCAGCGCTATGTTCTCACCTTGCTATATCATCTAAGCTCCACTCATTTTCGTATGTGATCGTTGGTCTTCTAGATTTGATACTTCCATCATTCGTTTTCTGGATGACATCCGTTTCATAGTGAATTTTTTGTGATACCTTTCGTGTCTCCATTTATTTTGATCCTTTTATCAAAATGTCTGGTGTCCATCATTTCATCTCCTTATACAGAGCATCTACGAATCGATTTCTTGGTCTTCCAGCTTCAGTGTTGCTCATTGGAATTTTCCATCTCTGGATGTGGCTGTCTATTTTCGCAAAGCCAGGATTTCCTCAAATGCCCAGTAACTTATCGAGAATTTCGCTCGTAGTGAAAAAATTGGTTCTTCTTGTGGCCCCGATACCACGTTTTCATACATCCACCAGCATTATTATCGTTCGCATTTGACGTGTCGCTCTCCGTCCATCGGACAACAATGGATTTCCCTGTGGTGGTCGACCCCGACTTCTGCCGCAACAATATGGAGTCATGCTCCCGCTTATCGCGACTCGTATCAGGTCTTTCTACGTCGACCCGGTGCCCGTTCTCATACACTTACACCTCATTATCCGTTATACGCGTCCGACGCTGTTTTCCCGACACGCGTCTTCTGGGTACGATATTTTTTCAGGCCATACCACCCCGCTTTCAGTTTCAACGCCTCGTAGATTTTTTCGTTGGAAATGATGTGGTTTACTATGGAGATTCCTAGTGAAACTCTTCTTGATGCTCACGATCTCTGAACTTTCAAGGAACATTCCCATACCTACTTTCTCTTCCAACATTCCACCGCTGGTTCACACGATCTTCGAAGAATGTCATAGGTTTCCTTTCCGTGCTGTCGAAAGATACTGTGTCCACTTGAAGTGAACAATACAGACTCAAATCAGTGAAACTCGTCCGGCTGAATTTTTTTTCAATAACTCCCGAAAGCTGGATTCCAGACCAAGTGTGGTCGTTCCCACAAAATTCGCTGCTGTCGATGCAAATATACAAAGTGACTCAACACTCAACATCTGTCACACGACAGCTAATGAATTCAACTCTAAAACCAATAAACCTTGAAGGTAATTCAGTAGAAATTCACTTGAAAATTAGGAGAGTTGGCAATCATTCAACTAACAAATGAATTTCTTCCATGAAGACCATTCGATCGAGCTCAGAAAGAGAGGAGCGGCCTTGAGAAATGAGACTCTGCGATGAAAAAATCACATGACTGTTGGCATTGTCAAAACACTCTGATGCCACGCCATTGTAATGACAGATTTCAAAACTACCATGAATTTTGCACCAAAAGAATCTTGGCTAAAACAATGATTTCGGTCATTATTTGTCTGAGAAAAAAGTCAATACATTCCTGTCAAATCTGACTCATGCAACATAATATGCTTCAAAAAAATTTAAAATCCATTCGGAAACTCATGTTTGATATCTTCTTGCTGAGCCTGTCGAAGTGTGGTAGGTGACTGGAAGAGCACCTCCTACAGTATTCTTTGTTATCTTCCTGAATCTGTCAAGAAGATTTCTGGTTTTGATTATTTCGTTTCATATCGAGTCATCTCAGATGGTAGGCATCTATAAATGAAGATACGTCGCTGGCAAATGAAAGTGATAAGGCAAAATACTTCCCATACGAGCACGACGACTCGTCTCGAGTCATTCTATCGACTATTCGACTATAAGACATTCCTCATGAATCACCCTATATATTACTCTCGAGGAATCCAGCAATCAAGATGCGGAGACGCCCGTGGAGCTGACAAATCAATCAAGTCTTCCTGTTAGCGTTAATCGGAAAAGTTTGACCTCACCACGAGAGTGTAGTGTAGGTAGTTGCCCTTGGAGGAAAGACCGACTTTCATACTCCTTTATATTTTGTATCACACCTTGCGAAGGAATTCCATTTGGTTTTTGCAAAATTTGTTGCTATGCGGACTCAGATTGCATTTTTATCGCATGTCAAGTTTCTCCTAGAAAAGTACTTCTAAGGTTGATCATTTCTCATGGTTGAAAGATACCAACAAATCTCAAGGGTTGATAGGAGACTTCAATGCGAGCATTTTTGTTTATATAAACATATGGCCGCAAACGAGTCGTTTGGGCTGTTGCGCAAAAAAACTGTTTGGTACCTAATTATTATACTGCTCAATAATTGAATCTCTGTTCACTTATTTATTTTGCATTCATAACAAATAGATTATGTTTCACAATAAATGTTGACAATTTAATTCTTTGCAAAGATTTCACCGTCGGGTCATCGACTCACGAGCCCTCTGGAATACTCCGGGAATATCATCTACATGGGTACAACTCGTCATTATCATTGTTAACAGATCTTCCTCATTACGAACAGATGTTTCGTAAACTGAACTTTTGAAAGAAATTGTAATGAAGAAGGTAGACGAACTGAACTTCACAGAAAAGATCTAGAGGGTTCAGATCAGGAGAACGCGCTGGTCAGGCCACGGGACCTTTTCCAATCCATCGTTGAGGAAATTGCTGATCAAAATGTGGAGGTGCCCGGTCATGTTGGAACTACATGTTATTTCTGAGGTTCAAGGGGATATTTCGCAATAACAGAGGCAAAATATTTTGCTAAGAATGGAATAGATATCTGCGCTCGAGTGGTAAGGCTGCAAGTGAAGTCGTATTGTCTCACCAAGAATACCAGACCACATGTTCACAGAAAATTGTCGCTGATGCTGATGAATAGTTATTTTCTGCTCTACAGCCAACACAGCTCATTCGCGGACATTTGTTTGCATGAACAAAGAAAATAAGTAAGTGTGTAAGTAACTGAATTCATTTCATAGGACTTGTACAAGTGAAGGAAATGTCAATGTGATTGTAGTCATGACACAAATCAAACCTATCATACAACCTAAGGTTGAGAAAAGGTAGATATAAAATATTTTGTAATTGAGACTGTCCAGCCTAGTAGAGTTCAAAAACTGTTGACTGTTGAAAATGAGCAAAATAAATGGAATGAGTAAACTGTATTGTGATTGATCATTGAAGTATTCCTCTGAGGAGTAGTACCTTTCGTCTTTGAGAAATTCTTCACACTGTCTCCTGAACAAAGGATTTATGAGACTTTTGAGTGAGTCAGGTGAACGATTATCTATTTTGAGACATATTATGATCCTTTCCTCATCTGTGAGATTGGAGCTGAAGAAAGTAGAGTTTGTTCTCATTTATTGTTGTGTAACGATTGACATCACCGCATTTCTTGCTTGTCTCGATGTCCTCTATCAGCCCCTAAAGTCTGTCGTTATCATTTCGAGACACCATGTATATGCGAGCGCATTATATTCTGATGCAATTTCTGATGTGACAACATTCAGTCGATTTGCACTCAACATCACGTGAATCATACTATCAGTTCAACTTTATTCTTGTTGTAAGGATAATTAACTAATAGGGAGTGTAACGACCATAATGGCCGTATATCGTTACCATTCATATTTCGCAATCAACTGGGACTGAAGGACTCCAAAGCCGGCACATTCCACGTGAACATGGTACTGTGGTACCGAGATTAGCTCCACTTCATGCGAGTCCTCCACTTTTATACAGAGTGAGTCAAAAATGTGTACCGAGCTTTCTGGGGGTGATAGACCATTGAAAAATAATTGTAGTTTGATGATTAAACTCATGGCCCAAAATGCATATTAAGGGAGATATATCCATCCAAAGTTGATGAAATTAAAATAATTTCTCTGCATAACTTCTGAACGATGAAAGCCACCCGATTGAAATTTTGTGCAAGAATGTATGTTGTCATAATACATTTTTTCGTCACACTTCCACATTTCTGATATCGTTATAAAGGGTGTTTTCAGAGGGTGAGTCATGATTTTTCAAAGAAAACTATTTTTCCCTGTATTATTTTCGGTGAAAAAATAGGAGCATTCGATGGAGCGAAGAAAATCACATGAAAAAGGTACTCTTATTGAGATACAAAATATTGAGCCGTTCGTGAGATATTTGAGTTTTTGTAGTTACATGATATCAGCAGATTGATTTTATTCATCGCGAGATTCATCGGTATAACGATATTTTAGCAGGCCATGATGAATAATTTTGTTCTCAATTTTGACGTTCATGTCATCAACATTCGAGTCAACATTGTTGTAGTCGATTTGTTCGTGTGGTTTTTCTGTGTCATTTATCACTGCGATTATCAACTAAGATTTTAAGAAATATGACAGGTTATTCCTTCTCTGAACAAACTGATATTCTTCTAATGCTTGGCGAGTGCTTCGGAAATGCAAATGCTGCTGAAATATCGTTATACCGGAGAAATTATTTTAATTTCATCAACTTTGGAAGGATATATCTCCCTTAATATGCATTTTGGGCCATAATCATCAAACTACACTCATTTCTCAATGTTCTATCACCCCCAGAAAGCTCGGTACACATTTTTGACTCACCCTGTATAACCAACTCATGCACAGGTCACTATGCAAATTCGCATTATAAATGAGTTGGGCTAGCATGACTGGTGCCACTTCATTACAAACTACGTCATTCTTGCGAGAGCTGTTGCTAGAATATGATACTGTTTGAGTCGTTTAATTTTTTTATAATCGATATGCTTATATCTTCACGGGTTCAACCACTGCATCGATTGTGGGATACAAAACAACTCTCTTGTGATTCATTCATGATATCTCTTCACTTCAAATGAATAGTGAAATAATCGTAGAAATAATCGAGTACTCTTTTGTTCTCCAAGTGTCAAATTCTGATTGACAGAAATGAGTTTTACAATTACCATAACCGATCATCATTAAGATTTAAATACGCTCTCCCTCTCTTAATCGAACCATTCTGAATCGAACAATTTGTAAATTGTACGTTTATTTATTACTATGCATACAAACATCAACTAGTTTATCTGAATAGTTTTTTGCTCAAATGCGAAGAACTCAAAAGAGGATGATTAAAGTGCTATATTACTCATTTTTACAATTTTTTTCACAGTGAACTCAGTATTTATGAATTCAAAATAACAAGCTCTTTCAAAATCTGTAAAAATATATAGGGTGTCCCATTTGAATCAAAGTTGATGGCATCTCCGGTTGAACCGGAAGCATATTATTGACAAAAATTGTACATCAGAGGCATTTTGTTCCATTGCTCTTACCTGTAAATTTTCATGAATATCGTTCTTTTCGTTCAAAAGATATCAATTTGGTTCCATACTCCATCCCAAACCCGTTATTATTGATTAATACCGTTCAATAAATCGAGTTCAGTGTGATACTTTTCAGTGAATATAGTTTCAGAATGAGTGAACTCATAACAGCTGTATAAGTATCAATTTTCAAAGTCTAGAAAACCCATTTCTCAAGTATGTGTTTGTTTGTAGCGATCATTTCTTGTGAAATGATTCCATCAAATGTTCGTACTCGAGGTTATGTGATGAATTATGAAACATTGACAGTCACTTCTGTAATCGAAAGGAAATGTTGGCGTCTGAAGTTGTAGATTCTTCATCTTCTTCTTCTCCAAACTTCCAACATATTCAACAAATTAGCTAACTTCGAAAGAGATTGAATCGGAACAGATGGGTTTCTCATGAAATCCTGCAACTGATCACCATAATGAGTTTCTGCGGGTATATTCTTCGCAAAAGCAAACGTTTCCAAAAGTTTGTAAAATATAAAATATGGGAGTGGTCGGATCGATAGATTCCGCCTACTCGCCTTACTATGAATAGAATAAAAGGAACATTATTTTCATGCGCTTCTATCAACTGTGACGAGTGGTCATAATCATCGTCTTCAGCACTCGTCGTCTATACGTAGTCTTTCCTCGCGAAAGCATGATCGGAAACAAAAACTTGTCTCTCGATAACGGCATCGGAAGATGAAAAAAACTAGCTCCATGCATTCTCCGTGCTTGGCGAAAATCTGAAATGCCATTTCGCGATGAGAGCTATGTGGAAGAAACCAGTAGCGTTTTGTGATGAACAATCACAGGGTGTGAGTAGAACGTAGAATATGATGAAAGTTGTGCTACACGTAACCGATCAATCGAATGAAGGAAGTTGTATTTCATGTGAGCATTTCAAAAGGAAATTGCAAAGCACTTTCGGAACTGCGAGTGAGCGATATTCGTTGAAATGGATGGAAAATTACAACTACATACTCGTCAAGTACCAGTTCCTGATGAAAGTAGTCGACGAAACCATTTAAGGTGATAATAACCACATAGAGTGTCTCCAAAATGTGAGGATGTAGCTCAACTATGGAGGTCCCGGATAAAAATGAGGTGATCCAACCAAACTCAACAAACGTGTCGAGCTCGATAGGCGAGGTACGCGAGACGACAGGACAATTTTCAGCGCGATGTGAGAGCAGACTTATTATAATATCAATGCTATGGAGGATGCTCACAGGGTATACATATTACTCCTGAATGAACTCGTCTTTATTTCCATATATAAAAAGATCCATTAGTCCGAGGCAATTTCATTTCTTGTCCCCCAATATGACGTGACATGACGGTACTTGCATGAAAAACAGTCCGATTTTCGAAAGTAATTGCCGGGTATTCTCGATAACACTCTTCTTAGCAGCAATCTAAATTCAATCTCCCGATATCACTGCCATTCGAACAAAGTGCGATTACCGCGATAACTAACAATATGTATGCAAATTGCACAGGTATTTATTACCATTTTACTACAGTCGAATGTGATTGGTAACAACAACACATATATTTCATAGATAATGGGACAATAGTGGTGTAGGTGGGTGTGTGTATATGTCCGAGTTTTATTATTGCGATATTGACCAGTGAAGGTCGTAAGATAGAGGTTCTTGGACTCTCTTGAGCATCAAGAGTGATGTTAATAATATAGAATAGAATGAATGTGACATGATAGGTGTATGCAGCAATCCAATCAACTTTGGAAGTGAACCAGGGTGGGATAGATTGGCATTACTCATATTCACCCACAAGACACAATTATTCTTCGAAAAATCTGGGAAAACTCACAACTACTAACTTGGACTTGATTACATGAATGATCGAACCGTTAGGATCTGATGAAGAAGCAACTAAAAACAATCCAGTTCTTTGAAATATGAGCTTCATTGCATTTCTGGTTTGTTTGGAGCACACAAAGACATCGAAATACAATATTTTCATCCATATTTTCTTCGATTTATTTCAGATTTCCGTGTGACTAATAGACAAATTAATTTCCTTCTTTGCTGGTGAGTCGATTTTTTTTGGAATCAACAGACCAAATAAATATAACGGACGTCTGGCCACGCTTACAGAAACATCATTCAAATGTTGGGAATAACTTTATTCTCACATAGCGAACATCTCCGAATGATTGTGAGGAAGAAAGATTTCATCGATTTGGACCAGACGGACTATCTTAAAAGGAGGATGGGAATCAGAGTCCTCTTCGATCTCAAGTACTTCTGTATGAGAGAACCAAAAAATACGAATCCTTAACATATCAAGAACAGGGTGACAATAAGAAGAAATATGATAAATGAAACTGAGATGAATCATTCGTGGTAAAAATACACTTATACAATTCAATTCATGTGTTTGAAATCACGGTAAGTTAACCTCAATCTTTCAACTATACCTGGCAGTATGGAAATGTCGGAGTCGTCGTCATCTTTTGTTGTTATTTCCGATGGTTTCTCGACAACCGTCAATATGGCCACTGGCAGAGGATTGAACTTCAGTCGGCCGATTCACCAATACATTGTTTCGAAGCAAAAGACGACCCAAGGAAACATCCACCACGAGACGATCGCTATCAGTGAATTGGTTAATTTAAAAATATTGATTCATGGCGAAGGCGTTGAACTGTGTAATGGAAATATCGTCTGCTGTGTCTCGACGAAAAAAGGGCGAGGCGAGTGAATGATTTTTCGGAAGTCCAATGAGTCGTCACTTAAATATAAATAATGATGGAGAGGTGATCGAGAGCGAATTCTATCCGCGCTGTACGAAGAGTTGCAAGGCAACCTTTGCAGTTGCTGGTGGAGTACTCATTTTTGGATTTGAAAAACATACGAGGTCGAAAATAGATCGGAAGAAATTGAAATTTTTGATCGTAGATAGATTTAATCTTGGCCAGTTTGCACGGTCGAGGATTCCTACGTTCTTATTTTTCTTGAACCTTATCATTCGACATCTTTCAGAGAGTAGTTGTTGATGAAGTTATCAAAAGTTTAGAAACGAGGAGAGAAAATCCCATCAAAAACTGAAAAATGAATGTACCACCTCCTCGAAGAACTTACAGACAGTATTTAAGTTATCAATATTTGTTTCATGCCATGAGAAGTTTTATCTTCGATTGGTATCACTTTTGGGTTTGTATAATGCTACTCACTCAGATCATTAGACCATGTCCTTACAAGACCACCTCGAACATACATTCGAGTGCACAGTTATGAGGTGTTATCTACTAATGCCGTTGTGATTTGGTTTGGGACATCCAGATTGTGTTCGTGTCTTCTGTCCGATGCAAAGTTATTCGTTCAAAATGTGGGGAAAGAGTTTCTGAACAAACCTCAATTTGCTGGTTACAAATCAAACCTCTCATGAGCCACTGCCTTCGGTCATGTTGAGAATTTGGAGATTCCATCCCTATAATTGTATAGTTATAAATGGATACACGAACTGACCGTCTGTGAAAATTTGTTTTTTTTTTCATAATATGCAAGAAGTGCCTTCCAAGAGAGGAATTGGGAATAATTACAATCTCATAAAATAAAATTCCCACATAGAATCCAAAATGAATGACTGTTAGGACTGTTTGAAGTGAGTACGAAGCCGTTTGGTGATCTTCATCGAATTAATTTTCTTTCTATCGAACATTCATCAAGATGACATTGGAGCAGATGATTTTCATGTGGAAGAGTGTTCAACATCGAGCATTCCCGTGTCGAGAGAATAAAAACATGATAACACCTATTAACGCCCAATATAGACCTCCACAACAACCAATCTATCATCGTCAAATGATCCTGGCGTCTGTTCGTAAATAATGATTGCTTATTATTCACCGAACAGAATGAAGTTATTTCGATAAGTTCTGAAACGTATGCATCAGCGACTTCGCAGATTGACTTCCATCATCAGAGAGAACGGTCTCTCTGGTGTTCGGAAAACAATCGTATTCATCATTATCAATAATAATAATAATCATAATGAATGCCTTTATTTCCTCACTATTCTACAGTCTTTCAATTACATTATATGATGATTTGTGGGAGATCTCAAGGGGGAGTTCACTCGGAAGTGCTCTTCCACTAAACCCTTGCTGTGATTATAACGTAATTTCCATTAGTTGTGATACTTATTCTAACTCAAACTAACTCATGAGTGAAATGAAACAATGAACAGAAAGGACGGTTGAAAAATAACATATAAGATATGATGTAATAGATCGTATGAGACTACATCAGTCGAAATCTTGAAACCACCCCTTTCAAAAAACTTCTTTCTATGAGGTGGGCATGTCAGCATACCCTTAGATCTTATATTAACATTGTGAACTTCACGTCAGTAATTTATTTCACTTGTTGAGTATGAAGGCTGTCTTTTGGTGATTATTTTATGGTACAAACACAGAGGTAGTACGTCTCGCCTTCCCTTCATATTGAACCATCCCAATTCTTTGAGTTTGTGTGTAACCCTATCATAATTTCTGGTCCCAGTTATGGAACTGACATGAGTTTTGAGCTCGTTGAACTCTCTCGACCGTATCCTGGTCCATTCATCACCATCTCTCAGAATCGACCTGTCATCTCAGGATGTTCCGAGGCTATATCTACTCGTGTAGTCATTGTTTTCTCCACCTAATTTTACAGACGTTCAACTCGCTTTGAACTATTGAGTATCGGTGGTATTGGTGAGACATGGTCCTTGAGTTTCTTTGTTCCTCTATTGACACCTTGGTCATGAGCATTTTCCTCATCAATCCAAGTTGTCTTCACCAAAATACCTGACGAGTCTTCATCACCGTGAATAACAACATATACCATTAATATTTCTGTGAAGTTTCAAGATAGTTTTGTAGGTAGACTCGCAAGACAACATATCATCAACCACCATATGCCATGTAGAATACCATCGCTATAATAAGAAGTAGAATATGAAAAACGAGCACCAAAGGCGTGATGCTGACCAAAAGTCAATTATTATCATGCGACCGGCGTTGGTGACCTTGGAAGAGTTATTATATGCTCAGCGGGATATCGCGCCGTTGTTTGACATCTGGTTGCGAAAAATCGTTTGGTAAAAATTACCTTCTCGCATCCCGAGATATAAGCAAGAGGCTGTTGAAGTGTGATTAGTGTTCTCCTCAGAATTATGATGAGATCGGGAGGGTACAGTGAGTGAAAGAGTTGGGGTTGGACAATGTCCGTAAAGTGGAGAGTCCATTGACTGGGGGTTTTCTTCATCATCATGGTTTCAATTGTAACACAAACACAACTTTGTATACTATAATTTACAATTATTGATTATCTCACAAGTATCATCAGTAGAACGATGGAGGACAATCCAACGACATCGTTAAGGATGGTCGACAATCACCTTCTCTCATGAAATATATCAGATGTCTTGCTGAATGTGAAATGTAGGCAATAAAACTCGTGGCACAAACTTTATAGCGACTATTTTATGGAATAATCGGATGATTTTGTCAATGCCACCGGTGGTATATATGCTGATGAAGTCATGAGAATACCAATTACCCTTTTTTCCGGCATGGTAGTGAAAAATAGGATCCCAATATCACCCCCTTTCATGAAAAAACAGCTCAAAGAAAGCATATCAAGTGGTTCTCAATTATATAACAGATCTACTTTTGGCTGTAGTTCATTCGAGAAGTTTCCTCAATCCACATACAATTTGAATTCGCACTTGCTGGGTACAACGTGATGATGGATGATGGAGTTTGGATTTAGAAATACCTGATGATATCTTCTGATCTAGAATTCGTTCCTGTGAGATTTGGCCACTTTCCATCACATTATCTGAGATGCTTCCATCATTAATTTTATTCGCTCGAGAAGGAACTGATCAATTTTCTATATTTAAACATTTCCTACAACGAAGTTACCTACACAGAGAAAAACATATGGTTATGCCTAAACCATACACTTTTTTCAGTGTAGCTGCGTCATGATCGCTTCACACTCTATTGCGATACCTATTTTTTTCACTGAATTTTCGACAAAAATACCTTTGTAGCGGGGTATATCGTGCTGCGCGATCACCCTAGATGTAATCTCTACAGAAGAAGGACCAAAAAATTCTTGGTGGCAGCACCAGCACAATTATCGTTAATTGGTTTTGGGACGTTCGATTTCAATTTTCGTCGGGATAAATTGCATCGGCTAGCGATAAACATCTCGTCGACTTCCATTTTTATTGGAATAGCTTGTCGGTGTCACGGAAAGGTCGTTGATATTTGGTTGGTATTCTGTTCTATGTGAATTGATCTTCAGAGGGTTTTGATATAGCTGAGAGCCTTCATGGTTCACACAATAGATCTTTCTGAATAATAGAAGTGATTTCCTGAAGGTAGTGAAGCTATAACAGGACACCTCAACAGGCTTCAGCTCAATACTCATCCAATACTGATGATTAATAACAATAATAATTGAACAATGATTATTTGTAAGAAGTTCGAAATCTTGTGAATGAAGAATGAATTTGTTCGACCATGATGTAATATTGACTTGGCATTAGATGGATAATACTTGGTTGAATATGTCGAACTATTCTTTCGACCAAAAAGGAATATAACATAGTGATACAATCATTCGATTTACTTCTATAAATGAGTCAAGAGAAATCAAAAAAAATATTCAGTAGGATCTATTATAGAGCGTAATGTCTTTGAATCAACGCTTTTTCGCATAGATTCGAGAAATTCCTTTCATCTGTGAGATGAAATGAATACTCCCAGTTGAATCTCAGGATACTCAGTCTCATCATGAGATCAGACGGAGAGGCCTACTTGACTTGAAAACTATGCACTCCCACCGGTGTCTGACAGAAGAAACACATTCATATAAGCAATCAGTGGAAGTATTTGAGCATCCATGTACGATCCTCGACAACATTTTCTATTTCTCGACATGAACATACATTTCGCATTAAGGTCTCTACCCCGCTCTACCCCTTTCTACCCCTCAGGAATATCTTCGAATGTTGGCAATTTGTAATTTTCAGGAATACACTAAGTAGATTCCATGCATGTATATAGTTGCTGCACGCACATATAGGCTGACAAATCGATGCTACTATGGTACTGCACCTATGGGGATCATTAATATCATCATCTGCGGCACTTTCTTATAGTGTATAAATACATGGTAAACATGTGAACTGAGAAATCTATGATGGCTCGTCGCGAGGCATATAATATGGGCTGTTGTAACCTCAACACCTGCTTTAAGTCGCAGCTTTTTGCTTGGAAAATTTTTGTATCTGGGAATCACTTTCTGAGCGTCAATATTCCGAAATGTGAGCAAATTTTCACTGCATACGGAAATGCTCATTTGACTTGGATGCTGAAGGCTTTCAGATCTCGCCTACGACGTCGGACTGAAATTTCCTCACGCACCTTGTGAATACGAATTTTTTTCTCATCTGTTGACAACACGGAAGAAAAACCGACAATGTTCGAAGATCCGAACCATTCGAATTCCATCCTGAATTGAAACCACCGAGTTCAAAAAGCAGAAAACTTGTCAAAGCATAACCACCCAATTTTCAGAGGTTTTGGAGTAGTTTTCCTCTTCAAATCCTTGTTGTTCCTAACCGAAAATGTGTTATTCTTTCTTTGATATATGAAGAATTTTCTGGTGCGAGAATTTTAACCCCAGACATTTTCTATTGATGATCACTTGAATCAGCCCGCGCAAATATCAGTCAGGATTGAAGAAGTTGTTTTGTATTAGTATGTGTATCGATTGCAACAACCAGGTTCGACATTCGATAGTTTGACGACCGCCATATCATGTCAACAAGATTTTGAATAAAACATCAACGCGAACTGCCGCTCGCCGCTTAATTACAATAACACATATAAGAGCCTCTGATTTTTCTTCTCGGACGAGCTACAGATCACAGACGCTATCGATAAATAACTCCAGATCGATTTCTGTATAACAAATATGTACATCTGAGTATGATGATCCGTCTTCAGATGGAATAACTATCCCAACCAGTGGTGTGCGCATTCGAACTTCTTCTGTAAGAGTCATAATAATAGTGCGATTAGACAACTATGTAATGAAACGCGTGTCACCTCGAACCATAAGGCGTC
The DNA here is from genome assembly GCA_963576655.1 of Gastrophysa polygoni. NCBI lineage: Eukaryota > Metazoa > Arthropoda > Insecta > Coleoptera > Chrysomelidae > Gastrophysa > Gastrophysa polygoni. The sequence goes on along the minus strand of OY755090.1, from coordinate 22,718,461 downwards.
AGCCGAATACATTAGTTACATGAGTTACAACTTACACCTTATATAGATAGAGAGATATCGAGCTATATAGTGAAGTTTGTGCGCTTTCAGCCTGAAAAATACACTAAGGAGCGAGATTACTCTGTTATCTCAACGAATTATTATTTTTTGATGGCAGTTCTGTTATCTAGTGGTTCGAAATAGGGGTTGTGAATTTTTCCAGATTTTCAAAAAAATTATTAGACCTCTTCGTTAGACCAGTTCCATTTCATCTGATCAAACAGCTCTTCATATGCCTCATCAAGATTACTCATTATATACAGAATTGTCCTCCTGCTGTACTTTGTTATTATTATTATATGATCGAAAATCTCTTCTGATTGTCTCAATTAACCAAGGAATGTAAAATATATCGGTGATGGAAGATCAAGAAGAATAAAAGGAAAAATGAAAGAATTCATCCAAGTGAATCAGTGAAATCTAGTATTTCTAATATCATCGCCGTGTGTGTACAGATTGTGTTCTTACAGAACTTGTTATTGGAAGACGAACTGAAAATTCATGAGTTCATGAGATACAAATAAAATTGCAGTTGTGACATTCCGATATCGAGTCGTCTGAGTTATAAATTTACATCAGAATGGCAGATTCTTCGTTACATAAATTGTAGAAGATATTTTTTCATGACCATGATGGAGCTATATCGATTAACATAATATAATTTTTCTCTTTCATACAGTTAGGTCTGGGATTCGGCCGTGTCTCTTTTCGATCATGATGATAAATAGTCATCGATTGTATTTCATAAAGACTCTCGAAATCGACACCAGCAAACATTCTTCCATAATAGATACCCGTATCATCGAGCACTATTCCCTAGGAATTAATCACAATTGCATGCTATGTCAATTCTCATATTGGAAAATTATTGGTGATAATTATAATTAATCGGATTGACCTTTCACCAATCATTTCGCTGGGAGAAGCTAACCGCTAACAGTTTCTCAAGAAGCGAAAGGATTTTTATTCTTCAGCCTCCTACCACGGTAAATGGGACGGATATCGCCCGGGCGTGTATCGGTGTGTGGAGTTTCGTACTATACAGGGTGTCGCGAAAAGATACCCACCAACTTCAAGGAGACATCAAAACAAGCATTTTTATTTTTATAAACATATGTCTGCGAATGAGCGGTTTGGACTGTAAATCAAGCAATATATGATCATTTTGTCTCGAGATCTCTGAGAATATCCATAATATACACGGCATAAATCTGCTTGATTGACACCGAGTTGGGACATATAAAATTGCTAATTTCACACATGAATCATCTGAAAAAGATTCTGGGGAAGATTCTGAACGAAATTTCGATGCCATAGTGAACTGTAATTTTCAATAACTTCTACTTCATATTTCAGAAACGAGGAGAGAAAATCCCACAAAAGGCTGGGAAATCAGAAGAAGTTGTTAGTCAATCGATGAAATGAATTATATATTCAATTTAAATATCAAAATATCAACTAATATTGGTTTTGAATATGATGGTTCTACAGAAATTGTACAAAATCAGTGCTAAGCAGGAAAACATAACCTCGGACCTTTCCACCAAAGCTCGCTCATATTCTATCCAGGCTTTTAACTCAAGACATCAAAGCTGCTGGATTTAAATGAGTATTGACAATGATATTGACTGATGTGTCAATCAATCGACAACAACTAACAACTCTGTGGTCATAGAAAGGATGTACCTAATTCACTCTCATTGGTTTGAATTGCTTGCAATGTGAATTCCATTACAATTTTTGAATCCTACTCAAATCATGGCATGATTCGAGTACCTAATAGTTTCAAATAAGGAAAGCAGTTAACAGTTTCAAAGTCACAGGAACTCACTGAATGACAGGTTGACAGTACAAATTCAATGAAATCGCCTCTAGAAATAAAATATTGTTGAGTGTGAATTTCGTGAATAATTGCGCTGGTCTTCACTTCTTTCGGAGCATCTCTCTCGTAATTAAAAAAGTGTCCATTGTTGTATATTCGTTGACGAAACTGTGGAAGTGAGGAGGGCAATAACAATTCGAAATAACTGTTTCCAGTCATCACTAGCACTAGATTGGTTGATTTCTAGGAGATCCCTCTCAAATCTCAGTCTCTGTCATAAGTAATTATGAAACGTTTATCTCCTGATGATTCTCCGATGAACATCATTAATACTGTTTACTGGATGTGTTCTTCACTTCGAGAGGGTAACGAGTTCCTCTGAATATCTCCATGATCTCAGGACAAATGCAACATCAATCACGCTCTTCTGTACTCCAATTATCTGCAAATAACTTAACGCAAGAAGAAGTGTGCGAAGATATGCGGTTTTAGACATTCATGGGTGCTATAGTCGTCAGGTTGAACAACTCACTTCAATGGAATCGCTATTCAACTGTGATCCGCGGAATGTGTTTTATCGGGGACACACACAAGGTGAATTTTCGAAAATGTTCGGGTTTTATTCATAAAGTGTACATTGAACAAGAGTGGAGATAATTGATGAATATAGTGTAGATTTCATCCCAAGCAAATGCGTCTAGATGGAAAATTCGACAAAATGGGTAAGGAAAGGAAAATATTGATTTCATACGAGCCCACCTCAGTTAGCCTCAGTTGAATAACTTGTACTCATTTCACTATGGGGTGATTCTCATATTGCACTGAATATATTCATGACATTTGGAGATTCTAAATTCACCGATAAATAAGAAAGGGGCTAAAAGCAAATCTAGATTCTGTGAAATCAAGTAGCTATCATTCTGACTTGACTTGAAATATTCAAGTCCAGTATTGTTGATTTTGATGAGTTCCAATTTGTTGATATTGAGCCATTCATATACTTTGCATAGCATTCTATTAATCAAGTCAACTTATTCGACCATAATATTGAAGCAATTTCCATCAGGAGTATCGAGATATTCAGAATTAACTTCCACTCTTTACGCCCTCTGTTGATAACATTGAGAAATTGATACGAAATCTACATTCAGTTTTTTCAGGTACTACCCAGGTTTTTAATTTTGTCATATTTTGTTCACATGGGGAAGTGGTCATATTCATGTATTTATTCATCAAACGGAAATGCCAATTATACAAATACAAAGAGATATCACACTTTTTCAACAACCATTCTGAAAGATGTCGAAGATGAACCGAACACTTCAAGTTAATTTTTCAGATCCTGAATTGCTGATTTGACGCACTCATTCCGACCATGATTTGTTCTGCAAACTGGAACCTTGAGAATGTTACTATTGCGATTTCTTCTAACGTTTGCAGAGTGTGAAGTGAGCTCAACAATCAATACTGCTATTGATAATTTTGTGAAGGAATACTTCACAAAATACTTTCAAGTATTCTAGGTGTTGAAGTTTTTTAATTCAATTTATTATTATTGATTTCAAGTGATAGCTGCAGTATCTTAGAAATCCATTTGTAGTACTCTGCAAGAATTCAAAATCAACTTCTTAGAATAGTGACTATTATCGTATTGGAGTATAGACCCCGTACAATAATCTTGAGAGCATTGACGGAAAGTTCTACTGCTGAACAAAGAGTAACAGTTTTGAAGCACGAGATGAGGTTTCTATTCTGTCATTCTTGAAGATCATTTTTGAGTAGAATTTATCCCCCAAATCTTCTATCTTGTTGGACTGTGATGAGTTTGTACCGTCGATTCAATAAATATAATATAATCATTGGCAAATAATGGAACAACTGGTGATTTGGAAGATTCAGATTGGAATATTTCTTTGAACTCAGTTGAGGAATACCATAGATTCCTCCATCAGAGGTCGTGAAGATTTCGGAATGATGAATACTGTGTCCGAATTCCAATTCCAAGACGAATGAGGATATGCCCAAGCCTTCCGGTGTAGTTCAAGGAAACATACGCCCGGACTTCATGCCCGTCTCTCTGAATAAATAATTTCGAAATGGCTTTGGGTGCGCCTAGTTAAAATATTGCTTTATGTTGCGCCAACATTTCTTCGTTCCGCAAACTATATTTTACCATAAAGTGCTGATTGTGGCACCTCGCATTTCTTCCTCTATGCTAAGTCTTATGACAAAGTACCGCGCACAGGCGCAATTTACACTTGTCTGACACGAGATGTTCGTCGGTTTTTTCCTTCGTGCGTTGCGTAAAATCGTGCTCAACATGGCATCCCAACGTTTGATTATGAGTAATGCTAGTGACTGCATCCACATTACTCTACACGGACGATTCACAAATTTCATCCTTTTCATGTGGAAGGTGTTTTCATTTCAAAGGCGTCTCTATCATTTCCACCGGCGCACGTATAACGAGATATGTTTGCAGTCTTGCGAAGTTAACTTACCGACTTTCCTTCCTGGGACATGAGAGTGGGAGGATTCAGTTGTGTAGGTCAGCAATATGGATTGAGGGTGGATTCACTTCAACCAGCTTCTTGAAGGGGCATCAAGTACTCTTTCTGTCTCGGCACTTTAGTCTCATTAATGCAGATTTTCAGGATTTTCAGGGATTTCCGAAGATTGGTAGATATTAGATAATCGACAGTTCAAACATATCTGTGAGCCTCATTACAGGAGATCTATGTTGAACAAATCAGGAATAGGAAGAATAACTTGAAAATGGTACTAATTTACGCTTCAAAATCATTCACATGATCAAATATTAAGATATAGGAAGCAAAAATAATAGCAATGAACATCGACAGATAACGTATTCCGATTGAGCTACTATTGAAAAAATAGGAATACAATTCGTAACATAGGTAGGTACTTGGATACAGGGTGGCCCAATGAAAACGGAACAAGGTATGCATTTCACCGAGAGGTCAAGGAACCGACATTGAAATAAATGATTCTTTATGTGATGTTGGATAGGACAGGATTTTGAAATAAAAAACACATAAGGCACTTCTTAGATGAACATCGTTCTAACTACAAGATGAGAAATAGTGATGAAAGGGAGAAAGCGTTACTTTCCATCATTAGCCGATTATTTTCATGAACGTGTTCTCTCGAGAACTACTGCATTGAATTTCAAAAACAAGGAAGCGTTGGTGAGGGATTTCGATAACCTTCATTATGATGTATCACTTGACTCCTTATCCCATTTGAGATGCAAGGGTTGGAGTCACCCCTCCGAGTAGTTCGAAGTGAAACAGTTGAAAACATGCGCAAAATATTTTCTTCTCCAAATAGAAATCGACCGGTTCGAGCGTTTTTTTTTCCGAGAACGATATTGAAATTTTGAAATGCTCTCCAGGGATTCTTGCCTCTCAAAGATACGCCAATGATGCACTTGTTCTTGAGGTATGAAGGTGTTTGCATTCGCAGGCATCTACCGGAAATATCTTCTAATAAATGTAATAGTTACTTGGTACAAGTTTCTGCTGCGATTCGATATATCAGAAGTGAGATTCTTGAATATGTCGTTGGACTGACTGATTTATGGGTTCATCCAGGACGAAGACTCATCTTGACCCAAGTGACGCTATCCGTTTACATCCTAGGAATATACAGGGTGTACTAAATTTGCTCCGCATCATTTGGATCTTCTGAGATGTATGAGATCGGTACGAAAGATATATGCACTCGGAGAGTTCGGAGCTAATGTTGAAAAATGGGTTGAAAATTGCGTTGTTGCAATGAATATTTGTTGTTTTTAGCGAAATATTGACAGGATCTTCATGAGAATTAAGAAGAAATACGGTTTGTGTTCGAAAAGAAATATTGACAATGAGTGTGTGTCAAATTCCTCTTCTCTGAGGATCACAAAAGAATTGGAGGTATTGAAAAAAAAAAAAAATTACGGAATATCTCCAAAAACATCGAACATTTCTTGATATCATCTAATTCAATTCCACCCCCAATTCGAAAGGTTTCTATCATGAAATCTTCACTCATCATTCATGCGAAACGAATTCCATAGATGAAAATATCAGCAGTAATCATCATTGTCATCATCAGTATATGCATGAACATCAACTCTGAATATATCATGTTCGAATCTGATTGATAATGACGTGGCAGGTATTAATAATGAATATACACATCCGAAAACTGTGATCGAAAAATCATTCGAAGAATCAAGGTTTTCACATACCCATCAATTCTTAGAGAAGCATGTATCTCCATAAAGAGCAGGAGATGTTCTACACAAAGATTGATTTTGTATTTTCACCAGAATTATTTGACATGCCATATATAATAGAAACTGGAAAAAAAAATATATTTTTCCAAATGCTGGTATTGATGATCCCAGCAATAGATGCATCTACATCCAAAAAAAAATGTTGGTGTCCTACCTCGATTGCGAATCATTGTATATCAAACGATATCTATGTGTACCAATTTTCATTATGATTCGAATTGCACCTTCTTTGGCAGTCATTGCGTTGTGAATCATGAATTCCTCAAATCCCAGTAATAAAATGAGGATTCATTTACTCTGCTCGAGTAATAAAATGATATTCGTTTCACGAAAGAACATATCGCCTTCAAAGATATACATGAGATGATTTACAATTATTATTTTTTCCATACGATCCGAGATGATCCTAATAAAAAGTGGCATGCCGAAGTCATAAACCCAACACCTCCTGAGGTTCTGCTCGAGCATGGAACGTAAATCTCTTATAGCATGATCCTGTCCCATCATAAATCCACCACGTCACACATAAATTACACCAGGATTATTGGGAAACATTTCTTCCAATTGCTGCGTGTGGAAATAATCGATTATTCAGCATCCAATATTTCGAACAGTCAATGGATTAGGAATTTTCAGCGAGTGTTTGAAACAAAAAACAATACTTCCACGTGTCAGTTTTTGATCGTTTCGTTGGATCATGATCAACTTCATCTGCTCAATTCGATGATATCCAGATATTGAATATTTTTCGTACTTGCAAAAGCTCTGTTGTCTTCGAAGCCTTTCTTTTCTTTTCCTTTTCCTCATTCTATTGGTGAGTCAGTCACTTTCGATCGTTCAATTCAATCAGTTCAGTTCCCATTTAATAAGTATGGGCTAATGATTTTCATACTCCGCACCAAAAATATCTACTGAGCATTCAAATATTCGTGATAGAACGAAAATACTCTAGGAATACAATCGAGAGAATGATTTGCAGTTGTGGTTCTCCCAATGAGAAGATCGATGTGAGGAGGAGGATTAGTTTTTTGAAGATCACGAAGGTGAATAGTAGGACGATGTAGGAATAAAACAGTGCGACGTTGAGATAAGGACGGTCTCTAATTAACTGTTGACACAATCACAGAGTGTCCCGACACTGCAGCTAGTACTTCACATAAATCTGGGTACGATGCTATCGAGAACGGACCTCGTCCAACAGCTGTATGCATCTTCTACCCTAGGAAAATCGTGTTGGACATGTCACGTATATAATCTCAGCTTCCTCCGACCGAGATACTTTGTTATCGACGGGTGAATTGTGTCTCCCTTCTTGTGGGAAAGTAGCAAATCCTCATTTGAAACGGTTCGCCTCATTTGGAAGATGTTTTTGTATCAAATGGATATGGGCAAATCTGAGTTCACCGATCTGCTCAGAATAAGATAGGTAACCACAAGTGTCACAATCAACTACTGAGTCATTCGTACTGAAAGTTTTCCAGAGTGAAGGAGAAATAATCGAAGATGATATCATCATAATCGCTTCCATTGACAGACATGCGTTCCTCCACGTTCATCATGAGTGAAGTCATGAAACAGTCTACAGTTGGAGATAATTCGTAAATCCATCAGGCCATGCCACATCATGGATTATTCTACTGTTCAGTATTTTGATACTCGAACTGTGATAGAGGACAAATCTCTAGGGCACTCTCAACTCTCGCGCCCATTATGTTATCTCTTCACAAACTTTGACTTTCACGTATCACTCTTTCCGAAAAGGCACATTTCATGCCATTGAGGAACCTAATTTCTCACGAATTCATTATGCTGATGACGACATTGCAATGAGTGGAACTTTTTTATCTGTGGACAACACGAAAGGGAAACCTATAATGTTCGAGGAACATCGTGTTAGCCAGCGGTGGAATTTTGGGAGAGAAGTTTGGGGGTTGTGAGCATCAGGAAAGACTTCACTAGGCAAAGAACTCCACAACTGTTTGACGAAGCGCCACTTCTGCAATGATAATATTTATGATAAGAGGCAGAAAAGTGAATCAGTCTCAATTCAGTTTTTAGTATTCAGTAAATAGGATTGAGTGTTCCTAATAGTTGAAACTGAAGATATTCCGACTAACGATGATGATGGAAGATTTGTGAAAATTCAATTTGAGAAACATCAATTCTGCATATCTCTCTTCGCATGTCTCCAGGTAATGCAACTTAGACTGCATTATTATATGTTATATATGCTGGTACTCTTTATCATGTATGGTCTGTGAAACTGTATACTTCTTCGGAGATAATCTGTATCCTGTATTCTGCAATAAGACGAAATAAAAATGCAGTTGGTGTAGTCGAGTCTTCGAATCCGTGTAATTATGTACCACTTAACGAAATTGAATTAAATTATTGATTTTATCAATCGACTGATTAATTCGTTGGGAAGGATGGAGGTGTTTTATGTTTATTTACATTGCTACCAACAAACGTTATCATACATCGGCATTGGTTTACATGAACGAACGGATAGTATAGATTGAGTTGCATTTTCTGTTATATATAGACCCAGATTCTTCAAACCTGCTCCTAATCAGTAAAAAAACTGAGGAGAACGTAGTCATCAAAAATTTAAATGTATCTGATCAACACACCTTGTTGAACTTAGAAGCATTGAAAATGTATAGAAAGGTTACGAGGCGAAAAAAGGTGAGAATGATAGGAACTGTAATGCGATCAACAAATATAAATGAAGCAGCTCATGATGTCTTGTCAACTATCCAGGATCATCTTCAGGTAGATAGAGATGAATTTCAACGATTATTTTTCAGATTCTAATCAATGTTCTCCACAACATTCCGATGCTTATATTTGCTTGCCCAATAATGAGGTGATTTCTTAGAATTTCTCACGGAATCCCTGTTTGCCAGAAAAAGAATATTTTTATTTCATAGTATATTTATCACCGTGTATCTTAGGAGTTGAGACATCAAGGATGTGAGTTCATGTGAACTTTTTTTCTTGAAGTGGGTCGAATAATCACCCCCGTGAAAAATAGCATGTCACTTCAAAGTTGACGCTACCACTACCATTATTGATTATATTCTCACTGTAATTTTTCAGAACAGTGTCATATACACAACAACCAAAAACGGAAAATCAAAGAGTCTGCTTGCATTCTCCTGAACGGAGACAATAATATTGCTTCTTGTTCAGTTGATATAGATAGAACTTGGCATCCACTTCTGAAACTTGAATATGAAAATGGAAAATTCGATATCAATTAATGAAAACACCTTGTAACCAGAATTCCTACGTCAGCCAAATTGTCACTTTTCAGTGTCAAAATCGGAAACATCGAAAAAAGTTTACGAAGAAAAATATTTCAATTGTGTTGAGAACGGGAGCAGATTCGTTCCCGAAACGTCCACCAAGATAAGTAGAGGTTTTATTATTATTAAATATATTTGTATTTCCAAAAATTTTTTCAAAAACAAGGTGTCACTGACCAATAGAGAATTTCTCTTTTAGGTATCTAAAGGTTTAATTTCAAGCGCAGTGACATTTTGGGACAGATCCTAAATCTGTCCTTACTACAAATATATTGCAATAATTTTTAATGACTTCTACTCTATTTTTTAGAAACGAGGAGAGAAAATCCCATCAAAAGCTGAAAAATGAGTGTCATATACATTGAAAATTGAATATCACATGATACCCGAGCCTGCATATCTGATGCGAGAATGATACTTCTTTCGGTTTACATGTGATTGAGAAAAATGAACGTTGATTGATTCGTGGCCTGCTGTTACGAGATACGGATTTAATTAACACCATTTGGTGTAAATCAATCCTGAACCTTCATCTTCGATCAGGAGAACTGATAATGCTTTTGAACATGGATTCAACATTGATTCAGTTATCTTCCAATATTCTGGAGGCATTTCTTTTGAAATGGAGTCGCTGTTGAATCTCAACTATATTTAGACATGAAACTTCATAAAGAAATGAGAAAAAAAATATGATAGGCCGTAAAAGAACAACAGACGAATTTAATGACTTCATTCGGCCATATACCATAGTCTCATGAGTATAAGTTCCCCTGACATTTATTAGTGACTTTTCCATGTACTGAAACCTATGTGTTGTTATTTTTCCGAGAGAGAATCCTCTGCTTAATAGCTTTTTCGTGCCTAGACGACGGGTTTTTATGGAAGTGTAAGTAATAGCAATGTCATTTAGTTTTCCTCTTGATTGCATATCAGTGGCAGTAAAGATTGTGAACAAGTGAATTACGATATGTCCTAATGAGTAAGACGTAATGTGCTATAAAATGAAGAGGTATCAGATTGTTTCCATGGAATCAACGTGTATGACTTATTTTTCCGTGCGTTACAAAAAAGTTTGACTCTCGAAGTAACTCTCATAGTTGCAATGTAGTCGATTCAGAGAATTTATTCCACTTGAGGCAGATGATTTGTGGGAGATGCACTGGAAAATATGAATATTGACTGTAAAGTGGAATGAATTCTCGGGAATGTTGACTCTTTCATTTATCAACCAGAGGTTTCTAGTTTCATCCTCATTTATATTCAATTTCAATATTCACACCTACGCTATAATAACATCGTGAACCTCGGTTATGTACAAGTATTTGAAACAGCTACCATAAAGAAGTTGTTCGAGTTATGTGTGAATTATGTAAATGAGTTGTTCTGTCATTCCCATAACAGGCGTGCACAAAATCGGAATCCATATATGATGATTCAATATACAACATATGAATATTTTGGCTCAGTTGTAACATAATCTGATTATCGAATGGAAGAAATCAATTTATTAATATGTTACATACATTCGCCTCAGGCAGATCTTCGCCTGAAGAGAGATAAATATTGATTGAAGTCTCCAAATTTTGATTTTTGAGACAACTGAATTTGAAATAATCACTACTTAGTAAAAATATGTTGAAGAGTGTTCTTGCTTATGTGAAAATGGATTGGGGAATGTGAAAATCATTTTAATAAGGCACAATAGAGCTTTGTACAGAGTACAGATATAAGTTAATATAGGTAGTTCTTGTAATAATCTCATTTTTCTCAATGGCATTTTCTTGTTGCTCCGACCATTTTCGCTCAAAATATCACGATCCCTTCTCTTTTTGGATCCTACATTGGATCATCATTCCTACAGATGTACAGACTATCAGAAATAGGAAATCTGAATAACTGTTCAAATTTACCTACAAAAAAATCATGGTTCAATTCTCAATAGAGGACATCTGAGCTCACAAGATTCATCTCATTGTTCATTGACTGAGAATTCAGTTATGCTACTCGAATATGGAAAAAAATAAAATAATTTTATTTCCCATCCTACATTAAGTGCATGTGTGATTCAATTTAAAAATCAAGAAACTTTATTTTTTATCTATCAAATGATTTGGGCAATTTCAAATGCTTCATATTAGCAACAAGAATAAGGCAATGGTAAGTGATACGTGTACTGAAATCTACACTGATTGGTATGTTCGAGATACCCTAAATCGTTTTCCAAACGAAAGAAGCCGATCGATCACGGGATCGATTCAGATACATTTTTTCCATTGTGAGATGATCGCTGCTTGACAAAGAATCTGTGCCTATCTCCCATCTCGAATTATATCAATCCAGTACTATCACATGTTCTAGATGCCGCAAAGAGTAGATTACAGGATGGAACGCCTCACACTGATATTTGGTCATGACGACATTCAGGGTGTTGATTAAGTATGTACAATAAATTCAACAGACGATCATTTGGGTAGTTTTGACACAAGAATTTCATACCAACATGTATCCTAACATGCTCCGTTTTCGACAGACAGGGTGTTGAACGTTTTTTAAAAAAATCGTTCTTTCTTGAACATCTCGAATATGTTTTATCTAATTTTGTTGTATTCAGCATCATTTGTCGTATCAAGGGGCTAATTAAGTTTGAGCTCGATCAACTCCATCAAGTCTAATGGCGTCTTGAGAGGCACCTCAACGAATCTCTCTTCGAAAAATCCACTGACCTCTTCCGAATTTTGTTCGGGATTGTGCATCTGAAATCAGATTTTTTCGTCTCCTGATTTTTCCTCGATTCTTGCTCAGTTTTCGAGACACAAATAGAATCCACTGAAGTGCATATATTCCTGAACCACGAAATAAAACATGGGGAAGAAATCTATTGTTCACTAAAATGAAGAGACTCAGTTCTTCTTGTTCTTTGAATGATAAAAATTGGTGAATACTGCTAGTTGGTTCAGCCCATGAAGTCAAGGAAAAATTTTAAAACTTTGTTCGAAGTGGTGTGTTGTCCTGTTCATTCTATGGCTGTACTGATAAATTCTTGAGAGATCCAGAATATATAGTTCGATAGGTAGGTTATTGAATGATGTTGAACAAATTTCAAATAGACCCTAGTGCATGTCTAGAGAAAGGCGGAGGAATCCGATCAATGAAAACAGCAAACGAGAGAGAGGTAACCAGCAGTGATCAGCTGACTGTTGGCAAAATTGCACCTTTCTTTGTTGCACATCCAGAATGATCAAGAGTTCTTTCTTTTTATTGTTCATCTAGTATAGAAAATATAATATCATGTATCTTCGGCAGTCTCAGACTACTTCCGAAAGGTATGCACAGCCATTCCTTCGAAGAACGTGTACAACCGTAGACCAAGCGACCAACTCAGAGTGAAACTCGATACAAATTTATTTTTCATTCGAAAAAATCTGCTGGCTTGTCTAGCGATGTGTCGAAGAAGTTTAAGTGCGCTCGCAAATCTCTTTTTGTTTCGACTTTTACTGCTCCGTGGTTGGAAATAGTCCATTTGCGATTCGACCGACGTAAAAATAAAGGACGCGAAACACATTTCAGTACCATTTACCATTTTTGACGCTTCCGAACGCGAGTTCTCAGTAGAAGTAACGGAAAATAGTCGCGCCACCTACAGAGCGATGCGTGACTACGGCAGTAAATGATTTCATTGACGAGATGCGAGGGTTTTGAAAAAGAAAAGCACATCAGTGGCGCATCAGTATGACTCGAAAATTCTTACATTTTCTCTGAATGTAGTATTCCTTTCTTTCACGACTCTATAGATGTTCTTGCTTTCGAAGTTGGTATATAAAGGTTGCGTCTATCTGAGAGTTTCATAATATTACACTCTTTCATAATTGAAGAGAGACATAATTGTTTTGACGGGGGTCCACACATCTATCATGTGATGGCATCATACGTTCTGAAAGTTAACTCAAATGCTTATTCAATCGCGAATTGAAATTACCCACAGAACTATCCAAAAACTTGAATTAACTGGTAATTATCCTGCGTGTTGCCACCTTCCAATTTTGTGATAAACCAATAATAACCCATGAATCAAAGTCGTGTAATTTGTCGATCGATTAATAAAGCGACTAGAAATCCATTGGAAGTGTTGATATCTATAACCAACTATTATTCAACTATTTTCCAGGAGGAAATGAAAGTTGAATTATGAAAAAGATATCATTACCATTTGAACATTTCGTGAAATAGTCTCATTACGGTCCTGGCCGTAGTGCTCATTCAAAGATATGATATCATATATCCTCTACTAGATGCACCTTTGCCTCATCTTTTGCTGCTTCCATTGGTTGGATTCCTTCGCCTTCCTTTAGGCATAAACTAAGGCCTGTTTGAAATTTGTTCAACATCATGCAATGATATACTCTGATTTTTTCAAAATCTATCAGTAGGTACAGTCATAGGCTGAACACGACAACACCATCTCGGAGAAACTTTTGAAATCCTTCCTTGACTTGATGGACTAAAACAACTAGAATTGTTCACCAATTTTTGATCACTCGTGAATCGATGAACTTTGCTGAACGATAGATTTTAGCGTATGATCTAATCACAATCACTTGATCACGAATCATAATCATTATCTATTCGATTCGAATAAAAATAACTGGAAATGTTGTATTTCTCATTTCTCAATACAATGGCATGGCACATAAAAATATTCTAAGTCAACTGAATTCTAATTGATGCGTCTCTTTCTAATGGTCGTTTCAATGCTTCTCTCTCTAAGCTCGATCTAGTATAGTATGCAGGTAATTTTTGGTAATGATGCTAAATTCTGTTGATGATGATTGCCCACATCCATCGGAGACACGCTGTATGACATCATTAGTATATAGGTTTATTTACCCTGAATCAATAATCTCCGAAGATTATCAATCACTTCGAATTCACAATGTAGAAATGCCTAGCGGCTAACAGTGAAAAATACTTTGACGGATATGAATATTCATGAAATTCAATTCGTTATATAATCTAAAAGCTGTCGCCCTTGCTCATACCTCATTAATCGGTTCTTAAAAGCTCGAGAAGGGACTCGCAACGTGGCCGATGTCGAAGATAAATGATGCCGTTAATATAAAATGGAAGAAAAAATATAGAGGCGCTCTCAGAGCAGATTGAAAGATAAAAAATCAACCTCGATTAACTAAATGCACATCTACCATTCTTGACACCTCAATCTTCATGGCGCACTGAACTCTCAACCTCTGTGGATATTGAATTCATCTCGATTTCTAATTGAATGTCATGATTATTCATCTTAGCTTAGGTGACAAATTAACTGACGTTGGTGGAAAATTCGATTCAGTTGGAAACATTAAAGATATTCTTGGATCGATTTGACGTTCACATTACCATATCATATTTGAATTGCAGATTTGGCTTCAGCAAGTATGATTTCATGGAATGGAATGAAGCACAATTGGTAAAAAAACTTCGAGGTGAGCGATCAATCGATTAAATAGGTTCAGTGTTCTTGGAAGTTGTTGCGTTGATTTTGGGTTGGAATTGTGTTCGAATTATGGGCGAGAGTTTGGATTGATTTTTTTCTATATCCGAAGATTTCATGGGATCTGCAAATTGAAGAAATCGATGTCCTCCTCCAATAGAGTCAGAACTACAGACAGGGATGTGGTATTTGTCCCTCGAATGGGTGAGAATCAGTCTCAATGTTTCAGCTGTGAAATGATTCTAATACCAATTTCGGTTGGTGTTACGTGAATCAATGTATGGTCAAAGTTTTGTTCAACGTAATGTATACACTGTAACTGATATTATGAGGTGTCTTGATCTGGTCTTGAGACCATCGAGTTTTCTATCAGTGCATTGAAATCTCTTCTCGATGAGAGTTATGACTATTGAATTCTTCAGGTGCTGAACATTCCATTCGACTCTTCGGCATTCTGTGTGTTCGACTTCTGTTCGATGATAATTGAGGCAAGATACTTTAGGACTGCATCAATAGATAGTAACAATGAAACCAATGGAAATATCATTCGTTGTGGCTGTTTGGCATCTTCAGGGCTGTTTCTGAACAAGGATTCACGATCGGACCCTGCCGACTGCGCCAATTTTATTTCTTGATTCTCGAATATCGTTTGCTGAAAGCCCATTGAGAACGCACAATCCAAAGCCACATAATCTGAGCTATTTCGAATTTTGTTATCAATTCAAGTGGATTTCCTCATTATGGCGATTATGTAAAATCAATCTCCAGAGCCTTTTATCTCTCCAGTAATTAAGAACAGTCTGCTTTTATCGAAAAAGCCGTACACGGGGCAAGCAATGCGTGCATAATCGGCATGATAGATCAGATAAGTGGTACCAGAGAACACCACATTATCGGTGAAATGAGGCGTGGAACACACAGAATAGAAATTCTGCCCTATATTTATCGATATATTGCGCTGCGATGTGAACTGACGTTATGTGTGATTGAGGCAGTTAGGTAAACCGTTAACCTTGTCTTATCAAAGAAACCACTCTGGCTTCAGCGCTGATGGACTTTCCAGCAAAATGATCATAGGAATGTCGTAACAACTGCCCTCGTATCGACCAAAACTAAACACAGAAAGCTCATCAGTTCTATTCGAATGAACACCATACTTCAACAATATTCGAACTATTTACTATACTGTTCCAGAATTAGTCATCATTGACCCTCTACTGATAACACAGAATATACAGAGTGTCCAGGAAATAGTGTTAAAATAGTTGCTCCAGAATATGGTCTTTAATGCAGCATTTGAAAACGTAAACGAAAGCGAAACAGATGATTCAGGGATATTCAAACAGGGCTGATCTAAGTTATTTTCAGCACTAACTTATTCATGTGCAATTTTTTTACAATTTGGCCGCAGAATATGATAATTCAGGATTTTTCAAGTGGAAAAGGTGGTCTTGTTCGAATTTGATAGGAAGCACCAATTTTGAATTGAATTGATTTAAATATTTTGTGACATGCAGTAAAATGAGAGAAACTCTGATCGAGTATTGAAAAAAAGATTGTAGTTCCGGAAATACAAAGGGTGCAATTCTGTTCCAGCGTCTTCTGCGGAGAGAAATAGGTGAATTCGATGTTTTACATTGTTTCTTTTCAATAGTTGTTCGAACAAAAATTAGTTCGAATTCCCAATACACCACCTCATACCGTAACAATATTTTCGAATTTATTTCAATAATAAATTACGCAATATTCAGTAAGAAAACACTTTTCGTGTATAAGACTCTGACATTCATTCTGCGGCGGAATTGCAAAAAATAGCACAAAAAGAAGTTAGCGCTGAAAATACCCAGAACCAGCATTGAATACCTTTGGATGTTTTTTTCCTTCGTTCACGTTTCGAAAATTCAGCAGCAGAGACTATATGTGAGTACAAAAAATCGCATTGTTCAGGAAAAAATAATAAGAAAACCATCTTCAGGAGCGACCTCATATAGAGGCTGTGCTTTTTTTCTACTGGCCATTTGCCGACCCATGTTTATGTACAGTTTTTTTATCTATTTCTGGTCCTAGAGCTGTATTTCCCACTATTTTCGGGATGATTGTTTCATACTTCTACTCAAATTCTAACGATGGATGAACAGTAGTTCGTATATAGAATATTGAATCCGAAAGTTGGGAGAAGTTCTTAAGGAAGGTTGAGTGAAAGTATTTTCAGTTCAACCTGAGATTCCCGAAAGATTATAGGCACTAATTGTGGCTCCCAATAAACGAGTCATGTATATCGGAATAGACATTATAAAGGAAGGAGAATTTTTGGAACAATGTGATATGATTTAGCGACTGATGTACTTATTATAATAATAGATCACATCTTTCATCTAAATGAGAATATAGTGTATCATGTGAATGACTGAATATCAAAACCTTGGAATCTAAGGAGTGACATAGAAAAGTGAGTGATCAGAAAATATTCAGTTGCATTCACCACCAAGTCCGAACAACCTCGCCAAATAGATACCAAAAAACTAATCGGACCGTAGCTCAGCGCTTCACATGCCAAAAAAAATTGTTCCAATGGCATTCGGGCGATGCGTGCAGGTGAAGACACCAAACTTATTCTTTTCGTTCGTAAACGACGCCATTCCCCGCCCATCCGAAGTGTCTCAGCGAAAGCTGATTGGTCGAAACGGCCTTCGTCACGGCATGTGTGTACTTAGACATTATGATGTACGGCGCCAATAATGTAAATGGCAGCTATGGCCGGGCTTGATTATTCGTAAGTCCAGTCTCACGGGCTCATTTCCGCTCTTGTCTCCCAACAACTTTCGCAATTGAATGTTGGAAATTCCGAGATATTTGTCCGAGAGGATGCATTTAGTAGACATTCCTAATTTCCTGCGTGATTTGTTTTTTGGATATCTCTCCGGGATAATCCGAAGTTTTCCGTTTTTCCGCACTTGTCGCAACTTCTCCCCAAGTTTTCACGGTTACCAAGGTCCCCATGCTCAGCCATGGTATAGTACATATTAGTGTATGAAATAAGGATATTGAGTCCATGGCAACTTTGTACAAAAATCCCATACGCATTATACAGGGTGTAACTGAATGAGTGTAAAATATTCAAGGAGGCGATTCCTTATCGAAAAAAAGACAGGATCTTTCAATATAGAGAAACTTGATTGGAGTATCCCATGTTGAGAAACAGCCCCTTGAAGAGGGTACATGAAATTTGTTTAACAATTTTTTTCACGAGCACTGAAGGAGTTACAGTATTGAAATAAACCTGACATTTTCTACTACCAAAAAGACACTTATCCAGTAATTCATTCGGTTTATCCCATGGTTGTAAGGGGTGGAGAACGCAACCCTTAAAATTTATTCCCAATGTAACTTTTTGTCTCATTGTTTGTTTACTATTCAAAAATTCATTTCCGATAACTTAACAAGAAATATCCTTTGAATATTTTGCCCAAAATGAACCATTTCGCAGCAAAAAATTTTTAAATGCACACTGGATTTATTGTTATTTTGTAGGTACTACCTGCATTCAATGATTGAAGGGAGATAAACAAAACTAAAACTGGGTCAATTTCAATACTGTAACTTTTTTAGTGCTTGTGGAAAAAATTGTTGAACGAATTTCATGTACCCCCTTCAAGAGGCTGTATCTTAACATGGGATGCTCAAACGAAGTTTCTCTAAATGAAAGATCCTATATTTTTTTTTCGATGAGGAATCATCCCATTTAAAATGTTTCACACTTATTTAGTTACACCCTGTATTTTTCAACTTCGGCTATTCCATCTATTCAGTTTGATTGTTCCATTATGCGTCTTACTGTAACCTGTTTTTGTCGGCTCAGTTTTGCACCTCTGGCCTCACTGGAATTTTAGTGGATCCAGAGGAGAAAAACTGAAGCAATGGTTTGCATCTTATGGATATGAATAATTGAGGCTCAATTCTCGTTCGTTGACAGTTGACAGAACGTGAAAATAGTGGCGAAAGCTCCATGAGCATCAAAATAGTGATGATGTATTTTTTTTTGGTGAGGAAATCTTTTCGCAGCTCATGGTCAATTGAATAGAAAACCGAGTAAACAAACTTCTTCAAATAATCGCGTATGATTCAAATAGTTTTTCTGCTCTACATATGTTCGTTACAAGTATTGTGCTTACGAGTGTTTCTCATGGTCTGCAAATATCAGTCGATCTATACTTTTTATTTCTTTTCGTTTTCGTCGAGAGAGAACAATTTGTCTTGGATATTCAATCGGGCGGAGCCGAATTCCATAATGGCTGCCAAAATCATAAAGACAGTAATGATGGTATGGGTACCTCTATATTTAAGGATACACCATTATCCACTGATAAAGTACACACTCATGGCAGTTACTGGATTTCGTGACTGGCCGATTTCGGCATCTACAATCAGTCAATGTAAACATAGTATACAGAGTTTTTGCGGAATTTCAGCTCGTTCCTATCTTATGGGAGCATAAAGTCGAGTGATAATAATGATGAGAAACGAAGTATTGCGTGGTTCATATTTGGGCAAATGAAAGAGCTTGAAAGCTGTGAGCCATTCGCTTGAGAATATTTCATTATCTTGCTTTGTCTTGGAGAAGCAATCGAAAACATGACGTTCATATACCGTACATATTATTGAGACCTGTTAGTGAGGATTGCTGGCAAGTCAAGGTCAGGTTCTGGTAACCAGACCAAGTGCTCACACCAAAATAACCACGAGAACTTGGTTGAAATGAAGTCATCGGTCAGCTCAACAAGAAATGCTATAAGCGTTGCCTATATTCTCTTCACCAGCTTTCGAACCAAGCAAACAAAAATTAACAGTGAGTTATTCTGTCGACCATTATCAGTGATCTATAATTATGTACTTTCAATGAGGTGATTATTATTTGATCGATTTTCCGATGAAATGTTCGTTCATTCTGAAGTTATTATATCCTAATTGGAATGAGAGTCATACTTTATATATGTTTTCGATACTGTCTGTATGTTCATCGAGAAGGTGATTCTCCACAGATTTTCAGGATTTCATCTTCCCGTTTCTAGAAATCGAAATAGAAATTTCAAGAAGCATTTCAATATATTTTCAATAAAGACGTCAGAATTATGATCTGCCCCCAAAATGTCACTGTGCTTGAACTTTAACCTTTCTAGATACCTGAATTTGTCAGTGATACCTTGTTTTTCAAAAAGAATGCAACTATATTCAACTATTTAGCAACTATATCCACTTCATCTCCACCTCACACATTTCAGGTTACCGCCAAAGAAATATGCCTTTATGATATTTTGAAAATAGCACGAACCTGGAACAATTGATTGAGCATTTTGGCCCACAATGAGATGCGAATGTGACTTCATCGTTCATTAGGTCAGTGTTGGTGTGACTACTTCCAGAAACTATACAGATGATATCGATATTAAAGGTTGTTGAAAAATTTTACGTAATATGTGATTGTCTTCCTCACGCGTAAAAAAAATAAACTTCACTTCCCTGTTACATACCTAATACAATGATTATTTAGTTCCCAACATCATATTCGATTGACTGATGCAACCTGTTCCATGTTGTTGAGATTAAGTTGATGGCAATAGCACCAAGTATCAGTTCCCGTCGTCTCAAATCAATCGTTTTCCATTTTTCAATCTTCTAAATGGTACCGATACATCATCATCAACCGAAGCTGTACTCCTCTCGAGATGACGAAACAGTTTTGGACCAAAGGTCAGATCGATGTTCCATCAAAAATGAGACTTTCCCATCAGCATCGTTCGGAGCAACGAAGTGGGCATGTATGGAGATCTGATAGGATCTTTGGGCGAGATAGAAAAAAATATCTCAACAATTTTTCATGCCCGCTTTCGATGTTGTTGTACGAAATTCGTTGAAATAATCGAATGGTAAAAGTATCGTGCATGTAGGTCGAAGATATCGCAATTATCAGATGGATAGGTTGTTTGTTTCTCGAGGTTGTGAGCATGGGATCTCGACTTTAATGGAGAGATATGGAGTTGGTTGCACTGAGGTGAAGTTGCATCTTTTTATGCTACTTGAGCTCTATCATGATTGGTTAATCAAAACTCACAGAAAAACTCAATTTCTTGGTGTTCATTTATATTTTTTCTTTGTGGGTGAGGTTCACAAGGAAAAATTAGCTTTGTTATTCATTTTCCAGCCTTTCGTGGGATTTTCTCTCCTCGTGTCTATACTCATCTTTTTAGGTTTGTTATGTATTTATTGAGTCATACGATATCTCCTCACTTCCACAAATAGATTCTACAACTTCCCGATGAACCGGAAATACACCACCGTGTATAGTCAGCTATGCCTAAATAATTCATCAAATGGAAAAGAGCTCTCTTGATATATCCGGACATAATTTCTCAAAATGTATTTATTGATTCAATAGGTTTTTTATAATGCTGGAAAATACTCTTCTCAAAAAATAAGTTTTCATTTTCTATTTTAGCCCTTCAAATTTTGACATTTGAATTCGAAATTGCAATATACCAGGTGGTTCAAAAATCATTAGGGGGCCAATGGACTTCAGAAGGACATTTTATACTGTGATCGGTTGAAAATCTATTGAAAATTACTATTTCCACTTGTCCATCGTTTTCCTTTCGAGGTATTATCTCTCGAGTCATTTCTCATCACATCATCGTGTCACTAATCGTTTTCACAAATTCAATTCCAAGTTCAACGTCCTGTTCGATGCAATTATTGACTATCATAAAGTCACTTTTCCGAACGAGTGTGCTAATTTTGGCGGATAAATATGCCACTTCAACTGTATCTCTAACAGAAAAAAGGAGATATGGGACGAGAAACAAAGGTTGTAATTCTCTCACCTTTAGATCTAGCCTGACTAGAAATTCTATCATGTTCGAAAGCCTAAAAAAAAATCATCCAATCATCCAATCATTCCAATAGCTG
Source organism: Gastrophysa polygoni (assembly GCA_963576655.1). NCBI lineage: Eukaryota > Metazoa > Arthropoda > Insecta > Coleoptera > Chrysomelidae > Gastrophysa > Gastrophysa polygoni. Next base: position 22,696,541 of record OY755090.1, on the reverse strand, counting down.
ACAGAAAGATACCTTGCCCCAAAAAATTGAAAAAAGTGAAAGACGCACTTTAACAAAGGGCTTACTATGAAGTATGTGTTACAATGACATGATCTTATTAGTATAATATTATTAGTTTAATATTCATTCGTATACATACATACCATTTATTGAGTGTTCGTTGTCTCTTTTTCCTTTATAGCTGTTAGTTATAAGTAACTCGAGAATAAATGTTGTATTCTACTTAGCACAATATATTATAACATTTCAACCGACCCTGCTGTCATCATTATTGGTAGATTCAATATTTATGTCTATGTATGAATTTTTATATATCTTCTTTCCGTAGCTCTTAGAATAATCATCATTGTTATATATAATTATATTAGTCATCAGTAACTCACAGAATGACAGGGTGGAAGATCAACTTAGTTGAACCCTGACCATGTTTACCTGAATATTTCTATACAAATGTTATATACGTAATGTATTTATTTCTTGGGTAAATAAAATAAACTATAAACTATAATCTAGTCATTTAACCTTATCCTATGAGTATATTGTATAATTTTGATTTTATGTGACTGTGACGATGGCATACTGTGTTTTTGTGTTTTTCTTTTTCCAGTTGATTTTTTTTATATAATTGTGTTGAACTTTAATCTCTTGTGATTTTGACAATGTGATATAGTATGAATGATGTGTTTTTTTTTCTATTGTCTATCGTGAGTTAGCGCCACTCCAAAATTTCATTTGGGTACTATTTTTTATTTTTCACCATTGGTATATGGTATAAATTTGTCATATCATATTATTTAGTGAAACATGCTTTGTCTATAAGGTTGATATTTTCGACAACAAACAATAACAAATAACAACAATAACAAAGTATATTTTTGATTGATTTGACCGTAATTTTCAGCCGCGTAGGCGAATCCAGCCCTGTCTGCCGATGAAATGTTAATACTCCGTGGCATCGCTCCATTATTTTAATTGGGCCCCCGGTAATTACAACGTCTGCTCTGGTGATTACGGCCTAAACAAACACACGAACGTCATGAGAAAACCCGGTCGGCCATAAGTCGACGGCGATCCCGCTTTATAATGTCCGATGCAAATTGTATTCTTGTGCCGAGAGAAAAAAATGGCTGCTCCGACAATCGGTCAGTGGTTAACGAGTGTTCGCTCGTTTTTGAATAATTCATAACGGCGGAAGTGCATCTCGGAGTATTGAGTACCTACTCCTCACCGAGTCTCGAAGCTCAACCAGATTGGTGGAGAGAAATGGGGCGAACGACAGAGGAGCCCATCGCGAAACGAACCCCATTGCCCATGGCCCATTTGAATTTGATCTCCGTGAGTTTCGTGTCGAATTCATTATTCAATTTTTTTATCTGTGGACAACACGAACCTATAATGTTCGAGGAACATCGTGTAAGCCAGCGGTGGAATTTTGGGAGAGAAGGAAGGTGTTGGAATTTTTTTTGAAAGTTTGGAGGTTGTGAGCATCTGGAAAGACTCCAATAGGCAAAGAATTCCACAACAAGGTTCGACAGGTCTCGAGCCTGACAGTGTAGGGGTGACCAGCCTGAGCTCGTCCGGTTTGTCTACTAGGAATCGCGCGTGGTGGCATAATAGATGATATTTCCGTTGAGCACCGACCGTGAAAGTACCTATAAAAAAGGCAAAGATCGCCGACCTTTCTACGATGATCTAGAGAGGTCAATGATTTGGTGAGTGTTGTATCATCGACTAGGCGAATAGCTCTCTTCTGAATTGAATCTAAGAGCTTTAGCGTATGTTTGGGGGCTGAGCTCCAAACATGTGAACAGTACTCCAGGACAGGTCGAATTTGTGCTTTGTTGATCATAAGCAGTTGCTGGGATGTGAAGTATCTCTTCGCACGGAAGCAGTTTTCGCAATGGACCTCACATGATCGTCCCATGAGAGAGCACTGTTGGTGGTGACACCCAGCATGGATATTGACGACCTCATAGGAACAGTGGTACCCGACATCATCAAATTGGGCATTGTGTGATCAGCCTTCTTGGTGAACATACAAGCTTGAGTTTTAGTTGCATTGAACTGTACCAGATTCTCAGATCCCCATTTCAGAATTCTTGTCAGATCCTCATTTAAAGCATCAACCTGTCTTCGCCTTGCACCTCTGGCCTCGTTGGATGATATCGGGGCTCTAGAGGAAAAGGCGGAATGAAGTGTACTATCAGCCGCAGAGCTATGAACTGGGCTGGAGGTCACATTCAACAAATCATTGATGTGGAGCAAGAACAAAGGAGGTGCCAAGACAGAGCCTTGTGGAACACCAGCATTGATCGTCATTGTTTCAGACGAGACCCCGTCTACCACCACGTAAAGTGATCTATCTGCAAGAAAACTCGATAGTAAAAGACACAGTTGGGGTGGCAAACCATATGACGGAATTTGGAATTTTCGGTACTTCCGAAAATCGGATATACTATTCGCTTGAATGAACCTAAAATTGGCAATTGAACAATGGGATCCTACTCAAGATGGGATTATCAAAATTAATCGAAGAAAAGTCCAACGCGATTGACAACCTTGTATATACGGACCCTGGGTAGGAGTTACTACCAAATCTTGATCTCGAGGGCAGAAATAGCTATACCTAAATATCTTTCATGGTTTTCCATTAACGCCGCACGAAACTCAAAGGTTACATTTTTTGAGCCAGAATATATATTTCCATGAAAATTTATCCGATAAAGATTTGTTCGCGAGATACAGGATTGACATCTTAATGAGGTATATTTCAGATCTATTGCCGTCAAAGAAATTCACGGTCGTGCTCACATAGCAGGCCGTTAGTCTTTTTCACAAAACAATTGCACCTGTTTTCCACGGAAAAAAAGACTGTTTTCCATTTTTTTTTGGTTGGAACAACTGAAAATACATCTGTTTGGTGCGTGAATTTTTTCCTTAACATTCTTCGTTTCTGAGAAATAAACTGAAAAGGAAACCTTCGCATACGTGAATTGCATTTACTTGTACTTCCTAAAATGACCAGTATTTCGGATATTTCATATCTGTAGCTCGATTGCACATTATTGCTGAATAAACTACAAAATATCTTTTTGGAAATTTATTCGATAGTTTCGGGAAAAAATGAATAAATTTACAGATATTGTACAAAAACCACTGAACTATGAACTAATCCAACCGACGGCATTTGAAGAATCATCGAATATCAATTGCATGAAGGGTAATAAGAAATGTTTCGGGAAAATATCGGTTGGGAAATCCCTAAATGTAAATAAATGTCACCACCAATCGTTGAATTTGGGCATGTCAACAGTGTGAAAACAGTCTCAGCGGAGGTAAGCTGGCTCTGGGTGAGCACTTTCAGAAGTCATAAATTTTCTGTCCTAAATGTGGCCATTCGTCTTACCCGGCGCCGTATCATGCCACATTTCCACCAAATTGAAGAGTCACCCGATAGAAATATTTTCCACAACACACATCGTCCAGCCATCTGTTTCACTCCTAATTAGGTGATGGAGGAAGCTATATTATGATTGCGTCTGATCCGGATATTCGAAATTAAAAAGGGCGTTAGCTGGATCGTTTCCCATGAAATGTCATCGCCTAAGCCCGAGGATCGCTTTGTTCAAACACGGGATCGAGATAATGATATCAGAAATGTGCCTTTTGTTATTCCATTCGCTCCTATTTTGATTAATGAGATCCGAGGGAAGTCGCTATTGTTGGCTTCTCATTATGAATTGTTCGGGTATGGGCTGTGATTGAAATATCAGTACTCACTCATACAGTCCAATTACGAATTTAGAATTTTTCCATCAGTAGGATTGTTAGAACATACATTTGAAAAGAAACTGAAATGCGTATTATTATCTTGTCTATGTCAGACAGTGAGCAATTTGTTCACGAAGTTCGTTACATATACTGGGTGGGCCAATGAAAACGAAACAAGGCCGATTTGACATTGTTATCTAGTTATAGATTCCTCTTACCTATAGCTCAATCATTTTCGAACGAACGATACGAGACTATATGTACAGTGTGTCCAAGATGGAGATCTCGGAAACGGTGAGAGATTTAAAATCAGTTTATCAGTGAAAAAGTTGCGCATCCAGAGGTCCATGATTCTTCATTTATATCGAAATAAAAGTGATTATTTCGAGGATCAATTCCATTCTTTCCCAATGTTATTATTAGAAATAGGAAAAAACTGAAGATACTCCAGATCAAAAATATAATCACTTTGAAGCATACCTTATCTGCTACAATTCTTCCAATACATATGTTTGGCTCCAATAACAAGAAGCTAGCTCATTGTGTTTTTGTTTTCTGAGCCCAACATACACATGATGTCCCAGAACATCGTGCGGTAAATTTCACACCTCTCAAAATAGGCCGATTCGAATTCAATCATAAGAAAATCTACCGTAGAGGCGCAAAAATGGCAATGAAAAATATTTTTCAAAAGATTTCCTTGAATATTTAAAAAATTTTCAATGGCTCTAAATTCCAATGGAGAACTTTCTACAATAAATGTGCATGAAAGATATATAAGGAGGTATTTATAGTTCGCGTTCTGTTTATCGATTATCCAACTTCATCTGAAAATGCTAAATGAGCTAATATTCAAAACACCTCTCATCAATACTCTCCAGGAATAAGCAGACCCTATTCTCAGTTGGATCTCATTCCCTGGAATATTCCTGGACAAGTTATTCTGGAACTTTGTAGGTGCTACTGAAATTGTCAACCAGTAACTGGTTTGTATAGCGGCGTTTCTGAATTTCATTTTGAGGAAGATTCGTAGGATAACAACATTTGAAGTCGGATTCGGACGTTCTTTCCGAATTTCCGAGATCTGTTGGAATTTTTCGAGTAATGTGCAAATCCGAGTGTATCTCACACAAATCTCCCTCCGTAACCGAAATGAACGGTAATAATCATCAGCTCCCTCAAAGGATAACAGTACTTATGAAAGATTAGATGAATCGCAAGTGTTAATTCAAAAATGTAATGACCGTTTATTATTGCATTACGACCTCTCGATGTATTTTCTCGGATTTTATCGGGTCCACCAAGCTTATTATTACTTCGATCTCCTCACATGAGGAGGCGAATGCTTGTATATTTTTTATTGGCGATATTCGATGTCGATATCCTTGTAATTATTTTTAAATACACATAATTATGGAGTAACAGACGGTCCTCTTCGGAAAATCGCCCTCGACTCGTTGGGCATCCTCGAGGTAATGAGATTACGGATAGAACGCGGGAGGATATGGCTCAGAGATTATTTAATGATTTTGACGGAATAACTGTAAACTATAATCCGATAACCGGAATTTCATCTCAATACCCCACTGAGGATTTCCCAGAAATTATGATGAGAAAAGATCGTCCAATGAGATCTATTCAAGGCAGATATTCGTGCATCATAGAATAGAATAGAATAGAAGAGAATGGGATATTTATTACCTACTTCACACAATACATCAGTACATTTGTAGCATGTCATACAAGATATTCAAAAAAAAAAATAGCAAGTGTATATGTGAAATAAATTTAATGAAATAGTATTGAGACAAACCTTTCATAGCGTTCAACTACATAAAACATTTATTGAGCTGTAAGAAATTCATGCACAGTTCACCATAGAAGTTATTGTAGAGAGCTCTTTATGAAGCATAAAACACTGAAGTTTGTATCCATATTCATCATAGAAACTGTATCATTGATTCACAAGTTTTCTAGTGATCTGGGCCATCATTCACTGAAGCTTCCGATTCCATGCAAGGACAAATTTAGTAAAAGACTCCATCTAAAATAATAGATGTGAAATATGATATGGTCCTCCGGACCATATTACACTACGAGAGAGTTTCCATCCATCGAGCTGGATGAAATTCCCCGACTACTTGACTTCCAACTTCCAACGTCTAAATCTTCTTCGTGGTGGACCGGAATGTGAGTCGTTCGTGTGTAGTGAATGATTTTGGAACAAGCAATTACTGTAAACAGTTATTGTCTGGTCTATGCAGTGGTACTATGGCTCTTCATGGACTGGGTACCACCTTGTCAATCGATGGGTTAACAAGAACAACGACTACCTCCAACAACGTCTCGTTCTCCCTTGGCCCGCAAGAATCGAGAATATACGTTTTGCTGCAGGTCACGACTCCATGCATTCCATTTCGCGTCCCAGATAATACGGCACGTTTCGGATTAGCCGAGAGAAAAATTGCGATCGTGTATCTTCATTTCTTCACCGAGGAAAGATCAATTTGAGATGATAATTCTATCCCATTAAGGTTCGCAACTCGAGACCTAATTGCCAGAATATTGTTTGGGTGGGGGTGATATGAATTACACCACGACAGGAAGTGAAATTCACTGACTGTTGCTATTCTCTGACACAGATGTGCAGGGTTGGAACAATGTCGTTGCCCATTATGGTTACCTCCGAGCTATTTCCTAGATCTTCTGAATCTAGAATAGTAGCAAATTGAAAATAAAAACATATTTCCATTAGATTTTTTGGATTTTGAAAACGTCAAGGACAAATTATTATAAATGAGTACCTAATGAAGAAGAATTGTTCGGGGCAAATTTTATTTTCTCTCAGATATCTGTGAAGACAATAGTGCAGATCTGTTTCCGCGATCGTAGTTTGCTCAGAAAAATACCACTTCCTACCGTTTGAAACATTTTTTTATCTCTGAAGCTTCGAGTGGTAGCAATAATGAGAAATGGAAGGTGCTAATCTTCTATTATACTATACTGCCTGAAAAGTATTATGTATGTACTTTTAATTGAAGGAATGAATTATTATTATTACGTTTCACAACTGGCAACATTTTCTACCTGAGCAGATGAAGGATCATTCTGTTCATCAGGATCATCGCTTAGTTGGGGTACTGCGATAATTCCGTTTCTATATATATTTTTATTTCATTCAGAATTTCCGTCTGCAGAATGAAAACGCGAAAGGTGATCTGGAAATGATATGCTTCATGAATAATGGCCTGTAAGATTTCTATCTCTCAATATAGATTCACAAATGATATATACCACGAACACCCTGCTAGCATTATACTTCTCTATCGACAGCTACATGATACAGCAACAAGTTTCACTCGAAATTGTGCGTTTTCACAATTTTTCTTTCGTTGTTTCAGTGAGGAATGGATACTCTTGTGTCCCTGTAGCTCTAGCCGAAGGATTGGATATAAAGTTGAATGCCGCTGTACGGAAAGTGGAGTACAACAACCGTGGAGTAGAAATAACCGTTTTCAACCCTAGAAATCCTTCCACCACCAATACATATCACGGTGAGTTTGATTCGAAGTATTGAATTTTTTCGGCGAAAAATGTGATCGAATGCTCCAGAATTCGCTGGGAATAGTTGGGATAACAATTATCCAATTTCAATCAGATTCTGCTTTAGCACAACGTAAGGAATTCAAGAAAATCAACTCGTCGTGAAATCAGAAGTTAGAGAGGTTTTGAGAAAAAAAATCGTCAAACGTTGTTCCCTTCAAATTAAATTTGAAGTCAGTCATTTCGGAGGAATATATATGTTATAGATTTGACAATCAATCGTCAAACACTGTTAATCGATTTTGTTCCTCTGATTACGAGTGGAAATGTTATTAGTCGACTTTCCTAATGTTCGTTTTATACGATAAAGACACTCCTCCTAAACAGGTAATCAAATAATACAGTGAACTTGGAGGCGGGTCAATGGTATGCTCGATTATTGCCTGCTACGTAATTATCAAGTATCCATTATGGATTCTCATTAGGTACATTTGCATAAATGCAAATCTCTTCACCTTCCGTCATCGTGTTGAAGTCGATGATTGGGTAGCTAGTCTAGTCTGGGATGGTCCATAATGAAGAATTTGTCTCTCCCTTTCATTCGACTCAACTTTACTCATTATCCAGTTTAACTGTCCCAACGACACTTCCTTCTTATTCATTTTTGCTTCATTTTATTTCGTCTACTTCTCCTTTTACATTTCGCTTAGTCTTTTTCAGTGAGTTGTAAGTACAGCTTGGAACACATATCTATCAGTTGTGCACGTCAAACGTCACTGTTAATGACATCCAGTGTTTTCTTGATGATAAGTGAGGTCACTGACAGTTTGCAAGGAAAGAATATTATTTCGTCTTGGCCCTTTGTCAGAAACTATGTTCATTTCGTCTGGGATAGATTTCATTGAATTCGATTCGAATTAACCAACTACTTCTCATCCCTTAGCTATTTGGTCATGATAATTGGTTATAATAATAATTGATATATTCCTAGAGTTTGCTCAAGAAAAATGTGACTCATCTATGAAATCAACAATATACGTTAACAATCCGTTTCATCATGAAGTTCCATTATAAATGGAAATGATTTCATTGAGTAGGCACAACATTGAAAAATCACTACAGAAAAATGATACATTACCAACTCCTATTGATATATTTGTAATCATCCATTTTGTGTAAAAGTAATTGATTCGTATATAGTAGGATTTTCGTATATGAATAAAAATTGTCATTTTCATTACTTCTCATCCATTCATCAGACTGATTCGATGATCAAATTCCCCTACTAAAGAATCCCTGCTGTAGTTCCAATTATCTGACAGTCAAATCATCCTGCCGGTAGTTCTGATTTCGCACGACATTGTTATTCTCTCATTATCCCCCCATTCTGACATGGCGAGACATATCGCTAACCGAAAGCCATCACCAACGACAGATCTCATCTTTCATTCATTAAATCTCATTTCGAATTAGTATTAAGTTATTACAAATATTAATTATGAATCATGATCTCGACCGTACTCTCATCGAAACAATCGCAGTAGGTGGTATGACGCCTACTACGATTATGGCTCACCTGTGAGACATCACCTTCAATTGATATAGAAGATGGCTCCCCAGCTGCGTGATTGTATCACATTCAAGTGTGTATCGATACGAAATTTGTATTTGCTTCGAATTTGTAGTGATTCATGGTAAGCCAAAAATAAACCTCAATGCCATCACACTTTTTCATAATGAAATGCATACATTTTAGTTGTTCAACAGCTCACTCAGAGATGATGAAATTCACTCTCATACGCACAATGAATGCCGTATCTTTCATAACCATTTGAGATACTCTCCTCACTTTACAGGGTGTCCCATAAACATACCGACAAACTCTAAGGGATGGTAGAGGACACCAAAATAAACATTTTTGCTCGATAAACATAAGACCGGAAACTCTTCGTTTTCGAGATACAGGGTGTTTAATTAAAAACATTTTATTGCTTTAGCACTCTTTATTTGTCGGTATGTTTTGGATACTCTTTCCAAGATATTGAAAATTACGAATATTTCACAATTGAATACAAAACAGAGAATGATTAAAAGTCCTTGATAATAATTATTGATTAGTAAAAAAAAGGTATTGGAAGTTTTATCAGTTCTTCAATAATTCAATAAACGCATTGGTAAAATGTAAGGTATAATTTTGGAGCATTAAATTTTTTTTTCATAAATGTAAGAGATATGGTTTTTTTTTTTCTTTCAAAACGAAGCTAGATACGGAAAAATGCATTTTTAGGTGACTATTTGAAAAAATTATCATAATTACAAAAAATCTACTGAGCGATATTTTTTTTGCAAAAACTATCCGACATAGCCCGTGGGCACGCCCCTGAAATTATTGGGCAAATTCTTATAGCTCCAAAAGATACGTCATAAATGTATCAATAATCTGTAAAAATTTCATTGAATTCGACCAAATCGTTTTCACGATATTGATAAAAAATCGATTTTTCAAAAAAAAAATTAAACACCCTTCATCTCGAAAACGAAGAGTTTCCGGACTTATGTTTATCAAGCAAAAATGTTTATTTTGATGTCCTCTACCATCCCTCAGAGTTTTTCGGTATGTTCATGGGACACCCTGTATATTTCAGTTCACCATATACAAAACATCATTTTCACTTTTTTTATGATAATAAGCAACACCTTGACTCGTGGAATACATTTCTTTGAGTCATCAAGATCATTTGATATCATTGGCCCTTTGTCAGAAACTATGTTCATTTGGTTTGAGAGGTGATTTTTTTACATGGCTCAGATCATATCTGACTCTCAGGAAGGTGCTTGTTGAATTAGACAATTGTAGGTCACAACTATATGACGTTGGACTTGGGGTTCCTCAAGGGTCTTCATTAGGTCCTTCATACTTCATCTTCTTTCCCATCAATGATGTACCGTATAATGCTGTGAGCACGAATTATATTGTTTTTTATGCAGATGATACAGATGAGAGGATTTCCAAGAAAAATAGATATCTTGATCTTAGACTTCAAAAGTTGGTGTTTTGAAAATTCTCTAGTTATGAATGCGAAAGAATCTTCCTTGATGCAGTTCTACTCTAGGAATTGGGTTGAGTGGAAGAATATTTTTTGTTGTGCAGTAATGTACAACTGAAAATAAACTCCGCCTTTTATTTTCAAAAGTATTTGAGTTCAAGTTAAATTATTTGCTTTTGTGCTTTTATTGAAAATAATAAAGACGTTTATTATTATTATTATTATTATTAATAATAACAAAAATATGATTCTCATTAGAGCAGCAGATGATATTATTGAATCATCGGATAGTACATATTTTCTCGGTAGTCATATTGATGGCAACATAACGTAGGAGTCAGCATTATCTATCTTAGATCTATCTGAGTTGAGATCCACTTTCAATAGAGCTCAGCTTCTGAATGTTCATCCCGCTAATGTCTTCTCATATCTCCTACAATATTGCCGCATGAGGTCGCTCAACAAAACTTCTCAAAGTGTTCGTTTCTCGAAATAAAGTTATACGTTTCATATGTGGAATTCGTTATAGAGCATCTTGTAGACTGTATTTCATTGAAAAAAATATGTGCATAATTAAAATACAAAATAACATAAAACAGAACAATATTTAAGTTATAGGAGAGGCGGCGCTACTTCATAAAGTGTCACCCGGTAAGCCGATTAAACAATTGAAAATTGGCTGATTAAAAAAAAAACAGTCGAATTGAGAACGACGGTTTAAAGTTCTCAATGGCTCGTTGATTTATTTCGTCTTGGGTGTCCCATGTCTTTTGTCCCAATGATTCGATGCCATTTTGTTTATCAAGTGTGACATCTCCAGGAAGCATTAATATTTCATTGTTCACGTCGTTTCAACGATTGTAATGATTTTTTTATTGTCGTGGAGTGAGTTCTGCTTCCGCTTCGACCACAAAAGTGGTGAATTAAAATTTGGTCTCCTAATGGATTGATAATGGACACTCTGGCGAACAAGATTTGAATTTGAAATTCAACATGAATACAAAATGAAGAACGGAAGAAATGAACCATTTGTAGACTGAGATAAGGTGAGCATACTGCGACATGGCTCCTAGTATATCCAGTAGTCTCAGACAGCTGAGAAGTTCATTGGAGAACCAATTTTTCCAGGTTTTTTGGCATCACTGTGGTATCACTGAGATTCTGGCGTATGCAGTTGAAGATGCAGAGGTTGTCATCAAATAACTGAATCTTTCGTTATATCTCACTCAATAGGTAACTACTTTTCATTCTATAGATTGGAACAACAGAGGGTGTGTTTCTTCCTGACTAGGTTCATTGATTTGTTTGGACCGATTTGTTGATTCTACGACAAACATTCACAAGGCAGCTTCCATCTGACTAGATCAGTTCTTGGCGCGAGTACCCACTGATAACCATATTTCTTCTATCCTTCATATGATAGTTGGTCTGTAGACTGGTGAAATCATATATGTATTAACTACAATATTGACCAAACGCCATAAGAGCAATGTTAGAAAAGTGATGCTTCATTATATACGTCTTTCCTTGAATTCAACTTTTGAAACTTTATGTGTAATGTGTCAATCTCTTCAGTTTACAGGTTATGTTTGTACTACGTATCTATTTTCTTCTTAGATCATCCTCATAAGATTTTCTCTGTAAATAATCATGTTATTAGGAAAATATATATTTGAATATGTATAACAAACCATGAACTTAGCTTTGATAGAGAGTGATCTGGTTATACAGGTATCTGGTACGTTTTTTTCAGATTGGATAGAATGGAGCAATCAATATTCAAAAAATGGTAGAAATCTCAGTAGAAATATGATGTATTGAAATGATGTAAATGAACATTCATCATGGAAGCAACACATATCCGTGTGTTAAATTTCTCACCGATGATATGAATTGGAGCTCTTGGAGTCGCAGAGAAAACAAATTTGTACGTTTTTTTGCGGACATTTTGTGAACAGTTACAAACTTAAACTATAACTACAACAACAACTATGAACTAACGTCTAAACACAAACACTGAAAAAAAGAATTACTAACAATAACGCTAATTACGAGTAATAAAAATATTCAAACATAGACAAGAGAATCTGGTTGTTTGAATAATTGCGCTGCACAAAAAGTATTAGGTATAAGACACGACGCACGATCATTCCCAATTTGAGTAGCAACGACAGGCGTAAGAGTGAAACAACACTAAGAGAGTCTGTCATCTTCTCATTTTGACGCATGCGCATAAATAAATCCTTGCCAATTGCACTCTTTTATTTTGACATCAGACAGGCTGTCCTTTTTATCAATATTCGTAGTTAATACATATATGGGTGAAATGATACTCCCGACACAAGTCAACTTCTCTGTCTGTTCATATCAGTTCGTCGAGTTGATTTATCATTAGACGGACAAAACTTCCCAATCACTCTTTTTCATGTCTTCATTTTTGTCTTCATCTCTCTTGAATCCAACTATGTAGCTACTTCTGAATATATGAAATTCAGATCCAATTTACACGAAATTCAATTCTGTCTTATCAACATCTCATACAAAAGGTTCTATAAGATACATATCAATTCTTACATATCATGAGGCTCCCAATTCGAATATAATAATATCAATAAAGAAGTATTTCGACATCAATTCATCCTCATTACTATTGTGAAATTAATTGCCGCTCAGCAGCTTACATCTTCGGTTAAATTCCTTGAAACTTGGAAACATTCCTGCGATTCGAGAAATGCAGAAAACGAACCAAAGCGACGTTCTGGGTTCTGAATATTACAGACATTTCGAGAGACTGATGGTCGGTTGAAATATATTTACACTGAATGAAACATTCTTGAGGGAAATAATCCGATTCATAAACTGGATTTTCAACTTTTACAATCCGAAGATATGGTGAGTTCCTAGTTCAGTACCTGAAGAAAAACATCCAAAGTGACCCAAGAAATTTACTAGGTATGTTTACTTCACTAGATGATCTCATATTTTTCTATGTGGGTTTCTGACATACTACTATCAGTTCCTTATATGTATAGGCGTGCCATGAGTGAAAACATTAATGAACATTCACTTGATTCCTAAGTGGATTCCAACTTTGGTTCTTCTGGGTGAGATTCTCAATCCGGAAGCATCTGAAAATCTCCAAAAAATCATTTGAGTGTCAATAAGGATATAAAACCTCCAAACAAACATTTTTCGCAACTCTCAGTAACGCCTATTCATATCATGAATATATATGAGGGAATTCTGAGAAGGTATCGGAGATTTGGAAGCTCCTTCTGTAGCGTGGTTTTAAAATTACTATATGAAGTTACTGTAACCTCTGGGAGTTGAGAAAATGATCCTCGAAATCTATATTCGAACTGTTCCACATTTGCAGAAAAAAACCTCTTCCACCTCCTTTCAATGCACTACAATAATCAGAATCAGAGTTGCCAATGAACCAAACAAACCCATCTCCTGTCCATTTCACTTCAACAAATCTACTGTGAAAACGAGAATATAAAATATAGATGTGTCCACGAGAGAGAGAAATAACAGAACAGGGACACCTCTTAAATCTCACTTCGAACAATGAAAAAACGAATCATATCCTTCGATTCGATTCCACCTACTATTGGTGCCCGCGAGAGTCTCGTTTTCGAGAGTCTCGCATGGTCTCGTCTCGTCTCGTCTTCGAGACAAGACTCGAGACTAGACTCGGATAAGGCGAGACGAGACTTTTGTTGGTCTTGTCTCGAGTCTCGTGAGAGAGTCTCGCTGGTAAATATTTGAGAATTAGAGAATTTCATCCATAATACAACATATTTAGAAATAAATCAGACTGTTAAGCACAGATAGACAGAACATGGATACTTCAATGAAACAATTCATGATTGTTGTAAACCGACGTAATGCGTGAAACGAAAACGGACTATTCTCTATCTTCCGGCGGCGAAACATGAAGGCAATACTGCAATAACGACAGATCGCGAATTGAATGACTACCTGAAAATCTATAAATAAGTCTTTATGTGCTGAATAGTCTAGGATGAAGAATAACTTTGTTTTGAGGGCACTCCATTCCGACTGCCATGGTATGTACCTATTAGGTACTCACTCTTCAATGAATAATGTTATTTTTATTGTAATTTTCTCTTCCTACTTCTACATTATACCTGGAGAGTAGGTTGAGGGAAATAAGCCGTACTAGACTAGACGAAATTGCGATACATTTGCAAGACTCTCGTACGAGACTCGAGACGAGACTGGAGGTAGCGAGACGAGACTCGAGACGAGAGTGGAGGCTGCGAGACGAGACTCGAGACGAGACTGGAGGCTGCGAGACGAGACTCGAGACGAGACTAGAGGCTGCGAGACGAGACTCGAGACGAGACTGGAGGCTGCGAGACGAGACTCGAGACGAGAGTGGAGGCTGCGAGACGAGACTCGAGACAAGACTGGAGGCTGCGAGACGAGACTCGAGACAAGACTTCATATTCCATCGGCGAGACGAGACGAGACTTGATGAAAGTCTCCTCTCGATGGTCTCGTGTGAATCACTACAACTTATACTGAGCGTCCTCTTCCAGCCGACGTGGTTCTGTGCACCCTTCCTCTGGGAGTGCTGAAACTCTGCGTGGCACCCTCGAGCAACCAACTCAACACCGTCCAGTTTTCGCCGCCGCTTCCCGATTGGAAGACCTCGGCCATCCAACGTCTGGGCTTCGGCAACCTGAACAAGGTCGTGCTGTGTTTCGAGCGGATCTTCTGGAACCCCCAAGCCAACTTGTTCGGACACGTGGGCAGCACGACGGCCAGCAGGGGGGAGTTGTTCTTGTTCTGGAACTTGTACAAGGCGCCGGTGCTGTTGGCTCTGGTGGCTGGGGAAGCGGCAGCCATCATGGAGAATGTCACCGATGATGTTATCGTTGGCAGGTGAGTGTTGGGAGGGGGATTTTTGGATATTGGGAGTTTTCTTGGTATGCTGATGGGTGGGCCGGGTCATAACTCAGTATGAAATCTTTGAGCAATTTCTGTTTCAAGAACCAGCTGAAAAAATTATTGCATGATCATGTTTTTTATAATCTAGAGGAATGTTTTTTTGAAAATTTAGAATAGGATCACATTATTGTTATTATTATTTTGCACCGCACCTTTCACTTTCTCAATGCTGTATATGCTGTACACAGTAGAAAATCGACGGGATATTTGACACCAAAATGACACCCGGCGGTGTCTATATCCATACACACCATTTTTGTGTCGATTTAACAACGTTGGTGCAGTGTTCAATTGACACTGTGATGGTGTGTATGGATATAGACACCGCCGGGTGTCATATTTCACACCGGTAGTTGTTGATATTCGTCTGCGATGGTGTCAATTTGACTTCCGAGAGGTGTAAAAAACTGTATAAAGAATGTGTTCTTTGTTTCATATATCATTTTATGTGTCAGAATAATTTTGAGGTATCTGTATCCAGTTGCAGTATTGTGAGAAAAAAACATGGAGATTATAAATAAGTATTTATTCTCCAATGATAAACAACGAAAAACATTCCATCTGACAGATGATAATATAATATACGAATTCAAATGGAAGTCAAAACATAAATAACACTTCTTACAACAGTGGAAAATACTATCTGAACAGAACATAAATAAAATATTACGTTTTACATCGGAAAGATGTACAAAAATAAAAGTTGAGCTTTTTCAATAACATCGATATTATAACATTATACTTATCACACTGCACTATTGAATTGATTTGAGGTAAAACAAACTAACCTGTCACCAGAGATATTGGCGATTCACCGACGACGGAAAATTCGAGTATAAATGGGAATCTAATTGGTAATTCAACAGGCTTGTACAGGTCTAGTTAGATAAGGACGCGTACGACCTCCGACTTCAAAGGGCCTGTTGGAGGGACTGGATTCACTGTTAACCGGAACCACGAACGACGCGTTAATATGGCGTCTTAGTTTTCATTCGCGCTCTACGGTGTTGTTTCAACCACTTGCGGATTCAATGTTGAACACTAGCGGTGTCCAATATTGTAAATGTCTTTGGGCAGGTGTTAAACCATATAAAACGGAGTTTTTCAGACTGACCACTGTCAATGGTGTCACAGTTAACACCATTCGGTGAAAAATGTTTGTACTACTCTAAGGTGTAAAAATTTACACCGTCAAATTTTATACTGTGTATAGAATCTAAGTATTATATGTTCTTAGATTAATTATAAATCAATGTAATTGCGATTCTGAGAAATAAATCTATCTATAAATATCGCATCTTCCTTTCCAGATGCATAGCCGTCCTGCGCGGCATCTTCGGCCAATCGGGGGTGCCGCAGCCCAAGGAGACGGTGGTGACGCGCTGGAGAGCCGATCCCTGGTCCAGAGGTTCGTACAGCTTCGTCGCGGTGGGCAGCTCGGGCAGCGACTACGACCTCCTGGCTTCCCCCGTCATCCCGCCGACCGCCCAAGGCGTCTCCGTCACGTCCGGCCCGGCCAGGGTGTTCTTCGCTGGGGAGCACACCATCAGGAACTACCCGGCCACGGTGCACGGGGCGTTCCTGAGCGGTCTGAGAGAGGCCAGCAGGATTGCCGATCAGATCATCGGGAATCCTTGTCAACCGCAACCTAGTGAATGAATTTCTTCGAACGGAATTGGAATTTGCTTGTTTTTGACTTTCTCCATCATTAAATAGCTTTTTTCATACTTTTGTTATATGTTAAATACTGTCTGTAAGTTCTTAGAGGAGGTGGTACGTTCTTTTGTCAGCATTTTGTGGGATTTTCTCTCCTTGTTTCTAAAAAATACAGTAGAAGTTATTAAAAATTATTTCAATATATTTGTAGTAAGGACTGTGATCTGCCCCAAAATGTCACTGCGCTTGAAATTAAACCTTCAGATGCCTAAAAGAGAAATTCTCTATTGGACAGTGACACATTGTTTTTGAAAAATACAAATATATTTAATAAGAATAGAACCTATACTTATCTTGGTGGACGTTTCGGGAACAAATCTGTTCCCGTTCTCAACACAATTGAAATATTTTTCTCTTCGCGAAATTTTTTCCATATGTTGTCGGTTTTGTCACTGAAAAGTGACAATTTGGTAGACGGAGGAATTCTGGTTACAAGGTGTTTTTTGAATCAAAGAGTCTGCTTGTATTCTCCTGAACGGAGACAATAATATTGCTTCTTGTTCAGTTGATACAGATAGAACTTGGCATCCACTTCTGAAACTTGAATATGATAATGGAATATTCGATATCAATTAATGAAAACACCTTGTAACCAGAATTCCTCCGTCTACCAAATAGTCACTTTTCAGTGTCAAAACCGAAAACATTGAAAAATTTTGCGAAGAGAAAAATATTTTAATTGTGCTGAAAACGGGAGCAGATTCGTTCTCGAAACGTCCACAAAGATAAGTAGAGGTTTTATTCTTATTAAATATATTTGTATTTTCAAAATTTTTTCAAAAACAAGGTGTCACTGACCAATAGAGAATTTCTCTTTTAGGTATCTAAAGGTTTAATTTCAAGCGCAGTGACATTTTGGGGCAGATCACAAAATCTGTCCTCACTACAAATATATTGAAATAAGAAAAGGAGAGAAAATCCCACGAAAAGCTGAAAAAAATTGTTATGTTTTCGGACCTTCTACCCAACTACAAAGGAGGATTCGTGTTGAATATGAATTCACTTCTAATACCTGGGATGAATCAGACGTGAAACTTTGGGACATTATTGAAAATTCCGTCAAGGGCTATCAGGACAGAAATCTCCTAAACATTTATCACTCATTGGTCATTCCTTCTCCTACCCAGGATGATCTTTGCAAACTGTAATCTGTTGATTGAGTTATTCAAGATCATATTGGTCTGTAACTCCAAAGTTGCTTCGGGTTGTATCCACATTTTCAAAGCAAGGTTTAGTGTTCTATTGTTTGATTCACGGTTGTCTCAAATTTAAATCTCACATAAAAGTATTCTCGAAGAGCTGAAGTAATGATCCATCAGTCAGAGAAAAATTTTGAGACATTAATCATCTACTCACTCCAAAAACTGAACATTGGAATTCGCATCATCCACTGTTATACCAAAGCAACCCTATCGTAGTACTTCAGATAAAAAAAGAGGCGAATGTCAATGTGATACTCAATGTGGCCTAATACACAGTACCAACATTCCTGTTGTAAGTTCTTGCTTATGTTGAAAATAGGTCCTTTGTGATTTTCTGTATCTCAGTGGACACCCACTCTCCAAGTGAGAGTATTGGAAAATCTTTCACTCAAAGGATTCACTCAAAACATATAAAATCCATCGAAATTATTGTGAAAGAAAATTGAATCGAGAATTATGATACGGTGTGGCTTCTGTTCCTCTACACATGGAACAAGAAGGAGTTCATGCAGGGAACTGGCCAATATATTTTGTACCATCGACATTATCAACTGACCGATGGTCAAAATACGCTCATTGACCTATCTTGGGACATCAACCGGGATATTTTTCGGGATCGAAAAAAATCAGTGCTGGTATTCCATATATTGCCGAGGTCACTTCGTTCGAGCAAATACCCCAGTATCCATAGGAATAACGAAATGATGTGAACGTCGTTAGGAATGTTTCGAGAACGCGCGTCCATTCTGCTAAATAAATCAAAGTTATACGTTTCCTATAAAACGTTAACATCATAATTTATGGTATAGCCGACGGCTAATTATACACGATGATGGCCGGGCTCGTTTTGTTGAAATATAAAATAACTCGCTTTATCTCTCCAGCTATCCTCTCCTTTGTTATTAGCGGAGATTCTGTTGATTCTTTGACAAGTGTTCCGTTCTCTTCTCAATGCCGTCTCACATACAGGGTAGCGGCCAACTAAATAGTCTCAGATCAACCGGAGGTATCGGATGAATCAAGTAGAATAAATCATCAGAAAGGTCACGTACAACAATGTTTCATGTTGAACAGAACATCAGGACGAAAACAAACAAATTACACAAATTAGACGAGCTCAAACGGGTTACCCCGAAGATTTGAGATATTATAAATAACTCTACTAGATCGAGAGAGACCATTAGAGAGAAACGCAGCGATGAAAAATCACATGACTGTTGGCATTATCAAAACATCTTGATGTGTCATGCCATTGTATTAGAGATATGACATTTTCAGATATTTTCTTCTAATTCTTCACAAGTTATTCTTCTAGTTCATCTCAGGGATAGTTTTTTAGTTATGAATATTTCAATATAGTTTAGCCACAGAACACAGTACATTCTCTTCATCTTGGTTGAACATTCGTTTAGATACTGACATTTTAACACAAGCTCCGACAAATTTCCATATCTAGTGATTTGTCAATTTTCCTAATCAATTTTGCATGGACACCAGTTATTTCTCTGTTCAAAATTCATTCAAATCTTACATTCATTTGAGTTGAGTTGAAATTGCATGAACCCTCATTGAAAAATGAAATTATATAATTCAATACTTTGGTCGAAAATAGATGCATTTTTGCAACAAACGATATGATTAGGTTTAAGAAAATGCAATATATGGTCAATACTGTCTGTAAGTTTTTCGAGGCGGTGGTACATTCATTTTTCAGCTTCTTGTGGGTTTCCTCTCCTCGTTTCTGAAAAATAAAGCAGAAGTTGAAAAAAAATATTTCAATATATTTGTAGTGAGTACAGATTTCGTGATCTGCCCCAAAATGTCACTGCGCTTGAAATCAAACCTTCAAAAACCTAAAAGAGACATTATCTATTTGTCAGTGACAGCTTGTTTTTTACAAATTTTGAAATATAACTATATTTAATAAAAATTAAACTTCTACTTATTTCAGTCGACGTTTCGGGAACGAATCTGCTCTGCGAGAACAGTAGAAGTTATATTTTAGATAAATATATTTATATTTCCATATTTTTAAAGAACAAGCTGTCACTGACAAAGAGGTTTCTGAAGGTTTTATTCCAAGCGCAGTGAAATTGTGGGGCAGATCACAAAATCTGACCTTACTACAAATATATTGTAATAATTTCTTTTAACTTCTATTTCATTCTTTGGAAAATGCAATATATGTATAAACGTATAGTTTGTATTCGAAAATCGATCAAGTTCGAAGTCATCATCAGAATCAGAAATCATATCTCCTAATGTTCCGAGTTCGCATGGTATCACTCTGATTAAATAATTAAAAACGAAATTTCCTATCGAGAAACGGAATATTACTGAGGTGTCACAATTATAATCTCCTTATCTTGCACCAGATGAATTCTTATTGAAACATTTAATTCTTGAGCAAATCAGAGACCGTCGAAAATTCTCCAAGTTTCGAATGCCATAAAAACACAAAACCTTGCACAATACACATCTCACGCTTCCATCAAGATGACTTCGATTCACGAGGATAAGAACATCGAAGTTGTCTACACACCGCAACATCTTGACGAGAAACCTCAGAAGTTGGTCGAAGCAGGAGGTTCAACGAGGACAAGTGACACATTATTCCTCTACTTCTCTGCCCTAATAGGTGAAGTATCTTTATCCGATGGTGATGACGGTTCAATGATGAATGTTATTATATTTCAGCCAACCTTGTGTACATTTCTGGCGCGGCTGATTATGTGTGGACGTCTCCAGTGATACCAAAGCTACAAACGAACGATACGAATGTGAACCCCCTAGGGATACCGGTCTCTACATACGATATTTCTCTCATCGCAGGACTCCCGAAACTATCTGTTTTAATAGGGACGATATGTTTCGGAAAGCTTCCCGATCTCGTCGGTAGACAGAAAACGTTGGTTTACATGGCTTCGGGTATGCTTGCTTCGAATCTTCTAGTGGCATTCGGCACCCACATTTATATTTACTTCGTATGCAGGAGTTTATTCTCTTTTTGTTTCGGAGGAGTAGCGGTTGCTTTGCCGGTTTATCTAAGCGAAATCTCCGAGGACCATAACAGAGTCAAATTCGGATGCTTCATGAACGTATGTTTCCCCGTGGGAAATTTATTGTCCTATATTTTCGGACCCATACTGTCCGTGAGACTTTTCACGCTCTTCTGTATACTGCCACTATTCCCAGCTATTCTATTCTTCACGTTCGTGATACCTGAATCGCCAGTTTATCTCGCTGCGAACTCCAGTAAAATCAAAACAATCAGTGCGCTCGAGAAATTGAGATCGAACAAGAGTTCGGCAGAGATCGAGATGGACTATTCACATCTGAAGAAAGCATTAGAAGCTAGAGAGGGTGAGTCGAAACCAGCTATCTCGATTTGGCCTTTCAAAACGAAACCTTTGAAGAGAGCCTTCGTGATAGCATCCATCATTAATATAGCTCAACATTCTTCTGGTGTCGCTGCGATCATGTCTTTCTTGGGTCCTATCTTCAGCCAGGCTGGGACACATTTCTCTGGAAACACCATAGCAATTATAGTGGGCGTTGTGAAAATATCGGCATTCTTCACAACTTCAATGATAGTCGAGAGACTAGGTCGGAGGCCTCTGCTTTTATTTTCTTCTGCATCTACTGGAGTGCCTTTACTACTCCTCGGTATATATTTCAAGTGGAAGAACGATAACGTCTATTTCATCGATAGTATAAGATGGCTGCCGATCGCCATCATTTTGATCTACGTAGTATGCTATTCTTCAGGTTTGGGTCCTATTCCTTCTGCCGTTACCAGTGAATTATTTCCTAGTGATGTCAAATCCGTAGCAATGTCTTACCAAATGACTTCCGTCAGTCTCTTGTCATTCGTTATAACTTCAGCTTTTCCTATAGTAGCTGAATTCGTGGGAGTTCAGTACTGTATTTGGTTTTTCAGTATGAACTGCTTTTTAGGTTTCATTGGAATTTACCTCATGCTACCAGAAACCAAAGGCAAAAGTTCTTTGGAAATCCAACGTATGTTATCTGAATAAAACAATCAAATCTGAAAGGCATTTTGGTTTCGATATCCAATAAAATGGTTTCCTT
Organism: Gastrophysa polygoni; assembly: GCA_963576655.1. Lineage (NCBI taxonomy): Eukaryota > Metazoa > Arthropoda > Insecta > Coleoptera > Chrysomelidae > Gastrophysa > Gastrophysa polygoni. The sequence goes on along the minus strand of OY755090.1, from coordinate 22,674,190 downwards.
GGAAAATTAAAAATAAATTCGGAAAGACATGTAGAACCTCTATCATGCTGTACGATTCTATCCTATGTTTACATTTCACGGTTCCTGATCAACATACCTACGTCAATTATAAGAATGCTTGGTGTCATGATGATATGATCTTTACAGAATTGATAGAGCTCTCAGTATCAGGTACTGATTAAACTAACCCGATTTAATCCTTGTTTAATATTGTGTGTTCCACCGAAATATCGTTTCTTACAATACAGAGTGTGAATGTTATTCTCCTATAATGTCCTAGAACTCTGATATTTGTCACAATATCACAAATATCACAAGTCACAAAATAGTGACTGGAATGAAAAAATGAGCCAAAGGATTGCGAATTGAAATGATTTCAGAAATTCAACTGAATGTGAGACCTACATTTTTCATTTATGCTTGGATACATTTCACTGACAATCGTTTAAAGTTGCCATTGGAAATGAGAGAAGGGAGGTCGAAATTTGAATGGTACTGGTATACTCTCGAACTAGGGTGTATCAGAGAAAATGCGAGTCGGAAAAGAATATTCGTCCAAAATTTCCAGAGATGCATACAATCTCGAATACTTGCATTCCTCATTCACACTGATAACACTACCACTAATCTCAATTGGTGAATTCTATAGCGAATCCCTTGCACTAGCAGCTAAAATGTGTAGCAATTTCCACATGAATTACAGGAGAAACTCAAAATCCCTACTATACGGATTCAATGTCATTTCCAGCATTTCAATGGGAGAAAATCTATTATTTCTTGGACATCGTGATTCCATCCATGGTTCATTCCACTTGCAACATCCAAATGATCCAATTTCACATAATTCGTACACGTTTTTGGATGTTTAACATTCCGATCCAAAATCCACGGTAGCATTGTCATGCTTGTTTACCCAAAGACAATAGACTTAATCTGTTTGTAATTCGATATTTGAATAAGAAACTGGGAAATGATCATTCTCATCAGTCATTCATGGATGATAGAAATATGCCATAGCATTCTGTGCGATGTCGTTGGAAACTGATGGGATTTCTGAAGTTGTCTACATACCTCAGAGCCATGAAGAATACGATCAGAAGCTACAACCAGATAAACCTAAGAGGAGGAATGATACGTGGTTTCTTTACTTATCTGCGTTCACAGGTAACCGGAATTTGAATTTGATTCGTAAAGCGCTTCATGAAATTTCACGTTTATCTTTGCTTTCTCATCAAAAGTTATAACACGATTGTGTTCAAAACAATGAGCTCTGAAATACATAGAAAAAAAGAAAGTACGTATGTACTAACTCGTAACTCACTCTCATACGAAAATATCACTCGTTCTCAAAGTTAACTCACATGCTTTAAGAACAGACTGTGCCTTAGTTTGAGTACTATCAACTAAAGATGCCCAGCACAAATCGTGTCAGTTCAAACATGAAGAGAATGAAGGAAACAAGTTATGGAAGTGCAATCGGAATATTTTGAAGTACTGGAAATTTCACACCTCTTTTCCAAAACCAATAAGATACCTTCATTCTGAATCGTTACCATGGCAACCAGGAAGAATCCCGGATTTGTTTTCGAGACGAGCTGATAATAAACTGTAAATTTGTTGATAGTAGGGAAGGTAAACGCATCTACACATTTTCAATTATTCAGTGGTTTCCTAAACTGAGCTGACAAGATGAAGAATGTTTTCATCTCTGATTTCACCAGCTAGAATTTGACTACGAAACTAACTGACGGAACTCCTTCTTTGCAGCAAACCTCGTATTCCTGTCAGGGGCCATGGACATGGTTTGGACATCTCCAGTCATCCCGAAGCTACAATCGGACGATCCGAGGATAAATCCTCTCGGCAGAGCGATATCCCCCTACGAGGTATCTCTAATCGCAGGCCTACCTCGTTTCGGTGGCATACTAGGAACAATAATCTTCGCCAAACTCCCAGACATCGTCGGTAGAAAGAGGGGTTTGATATATTCGGCTGTGGCCATGCTGATTTCGAACCAAATGGTGGTATTCGGCAGGCACATTTACTTCTACTATGCAGGGAAAGCTCTGTACTGTACGTTCTTCGGAGGCATGGTCATCACTTTGACAGTGTACCTGTGCGAGATTGCAGAGGACCATAATAGGGTCAAATACATTTGTCTCATGTCGATGTCAGTACCCATCGGAAACCTGCTGTCTTACATCGCCGGACCCATCGCCACTGTCAGGATATTCACGTTCCTCACAGTGGCACCCATATTACCTTTCCTCTTGTTCTTCCCTTTCTTCATGCCGGAATCTCCAGTTCACCTAGCTTCGAAAGGAAAGCGCCTGGAATCTCTAGCAGCTCTACGGAAACTCAGAAGCAACAAGAGCCAAGAAGAAATTAACGACGATTTCCAACAGATTGAAAGGGAGTTGGATGCCAGGAAGCACGCTACGAATGTCAAAACCATCTGGCCGTTCAACACGAGGCCGTTGAAGAAGGCTTTCGTTATAGCGACTGTCATCAATATGGCACATCACTGTGCAGGATCGTCAGTGATAATGCCGTTTTTGGGCCCTATGTTCACCGAAGCGCACACGAGCTTATCTGGGAACAATGTGGCGATCTTGGTCGGTTCCATCAAGATATTCACCTACTTCACGACGTCTTTCATCGTTGAGAAGAGCGGACGAAGGCCTCTGCTTCTTTTCTCTGCCGCAGCCACTGGAGTGCCATTATTCCTCCTCGGTTTGTACTTCTACTGGAAGAACGTGAACGCACCTTTCCTGGACCACATCAGATGGTTGCCCATTCTTCTCATTATATGCTTCATCATCAGCTATTCTGCCGGATTGGGACCTGTTCCAACAGCAGTCACGGGAGAATTGTTCCCGAGCGATCTGAAGTCTCTGGCTTTGTCCTACCAGATGATGTTCATCAATGTGGTGATTAGTGTTTGGACGTTTGCTTATCCCTTAGCGGCTCATTACTTGGGGATTCAGTATTGTCTGTGGCTGTTTAGCTTCAATTGTTTCATAGGGCTCGTAGGCATTTATTTCATTCTACCTGAAACGAAAAGGAAGAGTATTATAGAGATTCAGGAGATGCTGAACGGGAAATGAACTGTGCGCTAACTGAATTGGCATAGCTCTATCCTTGACTCGAAATAAGTAGCCTTTGAAATATATGAGTGTTATCAATTCCTGTTCAAAGGAAGACTGTATCGACAAATGCGTCGAAACCGATTGGATTATTGGAATATTGTATTTCAATAAACGAATATACGCAGTAATTCTAGAACTGTCTGAGAATGAGCTAAAGTTCAATACCTGAAGTGTATTTGTATTCACCAGTTCAGGAATATTACCAGTCTACACATTTATTTTGTATCCAGTAGATAACCCAACCATTATTTCTAGACAAACAACGTGGCTTCTGAACTCAGCCACCAATTCAGCAATTAAAATTTGATTAGAATTTTAATCGAGCCATTAATCATTAGTTGCGGGACGGCTTATTTAATATGGAGCTACTCCATTACCCACTCTCTTGAATATATCAATCGATTCTCATTAACCAGGAGCAGTATTTACATTGCGGTCTTCTCAAACATAAGAATGTCGATCTCATTGAGGTACAAACAGGTAAGCAATAATCTGCCTAAACGAAGAAATGAGAAGAATGAAAGTCACTGACATGCAAACACTATAGCATTATATACATATATAGCACTATATACAATATACGCACTAAATGCACTATATACAGCACTATAGCCTACTGGTAGAACACCTGGAAATCCAGATACGTCCAATAAAAAGCTAAAGTGCGACTACACACACAGAGACAATAACTGTTTACAGCTGTTGCTTGTTCCAAAACCAATCACACATGAGTGAAGACATGGCGCTTCAAAAATCCTTCTGGCTGAAAAAGCTTGAGAAGCTCATCTGATCCCACACATAAGTCCACCACTCAGAAAGGCTTCGTAATGGAGATGACCAATCCAGGAGCAGTGGGGGTGGGATGGCAAGAATTTGGAGACTTTCAACTTCTTTGATGGAAATAATTCTTTGAAAATGCCTCTCGAAAAACGTCCAAGAAACCTAAGACAGCTGAACAATTATGTAGTACTCACTAGTCAAACTCTATCAACGATGTCGCCAACTTCAGAAATCAGAACAAGAAGTACCAATATTACCTACTCAACGATTTATAACCTCACATTGTATCTTCCGAAATATGGAAGATACCATACTACGCGAGTCAATAAAGTGTATGAAGCGATTCGTGGATTTTAAGACGTTAGAGTTTGGTATATACTGGGTGGCCCAATGGAAATGAAACAAGGCCGATTTGACACAGTTATCGTTCTCGGGAACAAAAACGCTGGGACCGGTCGATTTTTATTCCGAGAGGAAAATATTTCGCGCATGTTTTCAATTTTTTCACTTCAAATCCCTCGGAGGGATGAGCTCCAACCCTTGACCCTCAAATGGGATAAGGGGACAAGTGAAACATCATTCTGAAGGTAAAACTTTTCCTTGTTTCTGGAATTCAATGCAGTAGTTCTCGAGAAAACACGTTTATGAAAATAATCGGCTAGTCAAGGAAAGTAGCGCTTTTTTCCCTTTCATAACCATTTCGCATTTTGTAGTAGTTTTTTTCTAAATCCTGACCTATCAAACATCACATAATGAATCATTTATATGAATGTCAGTTCCTTGATCTCTCAGTAAAATGCATACCTTGCTTCGTTTTCATCGGGCCACCCTGTGTGTACAATTCATCACACATAGGGTCATAATGGACGTCATCAATTAACCCAGGAATAATTTCAGTAGAATGAACAAACCTTCTCCACAGTTGAAGTTCTGATAATCCCTTTTCAATCGATTACAATAATTGTGCGATAGTCATCGGCCGAGTTGGTATCCGCTCTTGTCCGAAGTGGGAGGAGAAGACAGGGCCGGTTAGGCCCGTCGATTTGTCATGTCAGTGTCGTAGTGATGAACGCACTGGGTCCGCTTCCCATTAGCATATTGAAAGGCCCTCATTCATGTCGATGGAATCCCGTTGTTTCGAAATAGCAACCGATTCACACACCCGAAGAATTGATGTCATTGTTATTTCTTGGAAGTTCGATTTATTCGGCTGTCTCAATTGCATTCGATGGATATTTATCGATGGCAGCTCGATTATCATGCCGCTGGATGTTTGTTTCTCGAAATACGACGGTTTGTATTCATAATTTCTTTTATTTCGTGTAGAGGGTATGAAATCATCCAATCTCAGATCTACTGAATGACACAGAACGTCTCAAGTTCATTGTTTTATTGATTAATCGCGATAACAAGGTCAGCCTTTCACATAATGGCAGCAGACCTCTTGAATTCCCCCTGGGAAAGCAAAAATTATCATTCATGCAGGGTCTTCAAAAGGCGCAGAAGTGAGCTTGATTATTTCATATGCTGGAGTATTGAAGTTAGTAGATTCATCTGCCCACAAGGCAGCTTCAACATAGCACAGCATAGGCTGCAGCTCACCCGCAATTTTCATAACTCTATGAGTAGGTGTGACTGTGGCTGGACTAGAAAAACTTCAAGAAGATACCTTAGAGGGGTTCTGATGGAGGAATGGCCAATACCAATGGCCTACAGTCCATCCTTGACTGACTTCCGTACTCCTGAAAACCTCTTCCAATTCGTGCCACGCAGCTACAGCATGTACTGCATGTAGGAATTGCAGCTGCAAAGAAACCGACATGTTTTGCAATGTGCGCAAATTGTGAAGGAAACCTGCATGAACCTGATGGTCAGTACGAACCGGAGGACAATTATATTTGCAATCTCCAAGGAAAGTATACACAACAGTAGTGTTCAATCAAGTTGCGAAACGATCAGGTGCGACCAGTCTCTTCCACACTGATTCCGACAGTGGACATTTTTTCCATAATGAAATGAGAATGGTGAATGCACTGATGCGCTTTTTTTTCAACCAATCCGCTTTACCTACAAGTGATGTAGGAGTCGCGGGTTTTCCTGAAGATGGCGCCATTATTATACAAAAAATTGCGTTTGAAATTCCATGGGGTCTCACAAATGGTTTGATTTCACTAATTCGAATCTTTTCATCATGATTTCATCAAATATACAGAGATCAGATACACAAAAGTCTATTTATGTTTCAATTTTGTTATATTGCAAGTTTGGTAGAAATGCAGTTCTGCCACCCTAAATTCAGTCGAATAATAGTGCCCTCTTCAGGAGAACTAGTAACTCCTACAGTATCCAGGTGAAGCGATTTAGTTTAATTTTCGAACCTTGCATTGGATATGAATGCGCACACCTGTCTTATTTCATCATGATTTTTTTCCAAGCTGAGCTCGTGTTGTGGTGTGACTGCGATTGTGAACATCTCAGGTGTGATAATTGATGTCATGTTTCTGTTAATCTCATATATTTGAGATGTATGGAAACATCTATGAAATTTCAAACAAAGAATGGACTGAATAGACGTTTTTGAAGGAAACTCATCATTTACTCTTCTGTCATTATTTGCAGACTCAGATCGGAAGTTTGTCTCTCCACAGTACATCTCCAGGAATTTTGAGGACTCTCCAGCTCATTCTTTGCTTTGTGAAGTATCTCCAGATGCTCACAACCTCCAAACTTTCAAAAAAAATTCCAACACCTTCCTTCTCTCCCAATATTTCACCGCTGGCTAACACGATGTTCCTCGAACATTATAGGTTTCCTTTTCGTGTTGTCAACAGATAAAAAAAACCATACAACTGTATACCCAGTCAACCATCAAAATGAACAGTTAATCGGAGGGAGTACAGAATGATATAGAATTGCAGATTATCATGAATATTTACCAAAGTTATACTGAGAAACACAATATACAATGAAGGTGAACAATGCGAATTTCCATAATCAAATTTGAAATCGAAAGATTCCTAAGATTCTGAATTTTCCTGGATCATATCAATACATTATCTGAAAAATCGATCAATACTAGGAAAATGTAATCAAAAACCGAATTTTTCTGAATCAGATCTCCCCTTCCTCCAGTAATGTTCTTCTTATTTCTTGAAACTTCCATTTCACATTCTTGTGTTCCATTTGTCGTGGTTCCCATATCTCCCAAATTGTAGTCACTTATATCATATATGAAGATTAATTTCGTATTTCATAACTAGACATTAACCTACGGCTTCTGATTCTCATGAACGTGATTCAATAACCATGAATTGGTCGTTGCATAAACGCATGTACACATTCCCGCAGTTAGTTCAATAATGCCTACTAGAACTAGATATTCGCATGGTCACCCTCCAAATAGATATTGCTTTGTGCTATGAGTCCCATCTATATTCAACGAGCGTAACTATCTTCCATGATCGATCCGCAGTTCACTTTATATATTTTTCCATAGACAGGCAAGCTAATGGTTCAAAACAGATTTCTGACAGCGCGTAGACTAAGGGAGAGTGAAATGAGGTGTACAACAAAACAGGTTTTAACGTTATCGCCACGAGATGACGCTGCTAAACGCGGCCATCGTACACACAATAATATATATTATTTACTACTACAAAACTACCTCAAAAATGGTTCAATACTACCGTTATATATGACATACTGAAGGATTTTGAAAGATCCACGATGAAACTGATATCACTTGAGATGAAGGCTTCATCTCGATAGAAATTAGTTCTGTGGTTTCATTTATATAACAGTGGCAACCTCTGACGAATGACAATAGGCTCATTATTTGACTCCTAATGAGTGCGTCAATATTTGAATCGTAAACATTCGTCATCAGAAACCTTTTTTGCAGAAATAAAACTGCCCACAAGCAGGCATTTCATGTATAAATACCAGATATATAATAGGTACATATAGTTTCGTGTTGAGAATACGAATACTCTAGGTGAGAAAGTTCAAGAATATAGAAAAACCAGGACCTAGCATATATCTAGTTTTTCACTAGATTGAGAAATATTGAACTCTCCTCCTTCTCATGTAGATTTCGTGACTCAATAACTATGCAACTTATAAACATTGATGATCAAATGCTGAATCAAATTGAGTATAATTGTGTATATTCGAATAATTCATTGAATATCGTATCGATGTGATGTATTCCGCCATCTATTTGATGAACCTTGAAGCAGCACTTCTTGCATATTGTTGGTTGCATAATGACTCGGCGTAGAAATCGACTCCAACCTTATAATTGATTCAAGCAAGAATATGTTCGTAGATTATACATACGAGTTCCAATGAAAATTATTGTATCTATTTTCTTGGGCATGTATTGCGTGATGAAGTCACGATGAGAACAAAGTTGAAAGATATCTACACATTGAAAACGATCGATTGATGTCTTATCCAATACCTCTACGTCGAAATTCCTCAACTTGGAAGATGTTAATTGAATATTTGGTACTCTTTGCTGAGTTGTCATCGATTTGCTGTCTGAATTGATGAAATATCTGAAACTTATTTTCATATAATTACTTGAACTGAGGATACCGCAAAAATCAACATTTCACTTTCTTTCTGGAATATAGGGCGGTATTTGTAATTTCCCTTGTTGAAAAACTTCTCAATTTAATGCAAGTGGACACTTCCCATGAGTTTTCCAAGTAGAATCCAGTGACATACTGAACTGTTGCCAGAATGATAGTTTGAAATATTGTTCTTCTTTATTTATTTTAAAATATCATTAATTCGTGCAGAGTACAACCACAGCGTACGAAATAGTGAAACAGTGAAGGAAGATCTAGAGGAGATGACAATCATTGTTGTTCATTTCGTAACTGTGCGAAATTTTCAGTCACTATAAAAATCATCGCAATATTCCTGTAAAGTGAAAACTGGTGTTTTCTCCGTGTCAAGGTTGATGATTGGGTTCCCACTGTCCTCCCCCAGTTTCTTTCCCTGTGGGAGTCCCATCTTTATAGAATTATTTCCATCGAGCTGGATAGAGTCCCCTAAAGACTTGCCATCCAACCCCCTCTCCTCCTGGAATGGTTCTCACGTCATATTTTTCACGAAACCTTTTTGTGTGATCAAGCTGTGTGTGGCAGAGCTTTTCAATCTTTACGATCGCACTCATTTCTCATGAGCCCGAAGAGCTTTCAGACCCTCTTGTCGCATCGTGGTGCGATCGGTTCAGGAACAAGCAACAACTATAAACAGATATTGTCTGTGTGTAGTCGCGCTATGGCTTTTCGTGGTACCTACCTGGTTTCCTAGAATGAGTCTTGTGCAGTAGTATATCATGAAAGAGTTGAAATGAATAGGATATTCGTCCAGGAATTTTTCCAATGAAAGATATAATGGCTTGTTTCAAGAAGTGGAATTGTTTCATGGAAATTCATACGGAAGTATAATTTTGGATACTCGCTGAGAAAACAACAATTCGAATCGATTGCGAAATGTGGATTTCACGAGGATGCTGCGGTCTTTAGTAGGTCACACTGTACATTAGTCGAGACCACAGATCATCCTCATTTGCTGATCCTGCACTGGTCAGCTCAGTGATCGGACGACGTCGTAGTCTATGTGTCCAACCGCATCCGGTATCGGTTTCCTAATCGTAGGTCGTAGACGACTACGGAATATCGTTAATCTTCGATCCAGTCCATTGGGATTACCATGGGCTATTCGGGAATTGAATATGTTCACTTGAGAATTGGAGTTCATAGAACCTCCATCGCCCTTTTTGTCCTATCGATATTATTACAGCGATGTTGAATAGGAAACCTACTTTCATTTTCAAGTAATCAGGAAATTTTGATATTTGTCGTCCGAATTTTTCGACAAATAAAGAATATCTCTCTCAGGTTTCTGAAGGTTGAATTTCGAGCGCAGTGACATTCTGTGGTAGATTTTAATTCCTATTCCTCATCCAATAATTCTAGAAAAAAATAACACACCATCTCCTCGATTGACCTACAGACAGTATGAAAAGTAAAATTTTTCCAGCCCCAGTAAACGAGATCGATTATGATTTCACCATGATAGACAACAGTGGAGTTTGAATCAAATATCAATCGAATTTGAACATGTTGATTTCATGGTCACGTCTTCAGAGAGGTTCTACAGGGTGCTTTCACATCTTCCATGTGGAAATCTTGAAAAAATCGTCATAATGTATTATTCAAAATCAAAATGTTTGAAACATCTTTTCTACAATGCTTGATCACCAAATTACGAGGCTCTCAAGTTGAGAAGTTGAAAGAACCACTCAGTATATGATTCCTACATAGATATATCAGGAAAAGGAAGATCAATACGATGAATTGGCTCATCTAGAAAAATAACGGAATCTTGCATCAATACACACAAGACATGAACATACGGGGTGACAATTTTAAAACGTTTAATGTGCTATATCAAGAAATGCCTAAAACCGATTCTAGGATAGGAAGGGGAACTAATATGCCACAAACAGCCACCACCACTACTTGTTATACATCACTGAGAAGCTGACAAAAAATGCTGTATCCAATTTTATGAATTTAATGAATATAATAATGACTCTGCAGAATCGTATTTTCCTATCGAAAATAATCTATGGAAATTTTTTCCTTGAGGAATCAATGACACAATAAGCGAGCAAACTATATAAACTAAATTCATTGAAGATATTCAACAAGAGCAAACAGGCATACATGGTCCATTGGTTACCCGTCTGATGAAATTTGGTCTACAGACACAGGCCGGTTTACATTCCAGAGTACAGATCAATCCTTCTCCAGGATTGCGATTGTCGCAGGTGGCTTGACCTCCACACGGTTCACATCCTTCAATTTCGTTTCCTGGACACTGCATTATGCCTAGAAATCGATGTTACCGATACTATCATCACTACCAACATCACAAGTTACACCCACACATCATCGGTATCATCAATATTATCGATAATTATTGGGAGAGATGGCGCCATTTCGGACTCATTGATTTTTCTGCTTTCAGGACTCTCTCCATTGTATTGTATAGTATGTTTATTAGCAGCAGAATATATTGAGAAAACACATATGATTCATGAATTTGAGAAGATTCTCTCATGCTGATCTCTATTTGAAACATTTTTTTTGCATTTCCAATATTGGACTCGGAAATGGACATGTTTCGACCCGAAAGGAAAAATATTATTCATCAGTGTTATGAAAATTACCTTGTATTGACTGCACATTGATGCAAATTAATGCAATCAGAACGAAAAATTTCGCCAACATAATGGATAATATTCAAGTATTAACTCAGTACGAACTGAAAATACTATTTATCTCGTGTTGATATTTATAGTGAAATTCAAGCGATAATGATAAGCTGAGTATACGTTGTTGTTTTGTAATTCCGATATTTACAGAGTGAATCTCAACATAATTATATGTTTTGAAATAGTTCGCAAAGAACAATGGAATGTACCACGTACTATCAACATATATTATTTTATACCGGATGACACAAACTCATGGTACATCATTATACCGGCATCTGGAACTTCTTCTTGCACGATATACATTTAATTTGTATTCTTTCATACTTCAGACACTCAAGATATCATTAATACCATTTACAATCAATACAAACTTCTTATGAGTTTTTATTGATATGATATCATTTCCATTTCAACTTGTTCGATTTGAGTCTGATAGTGACATTGATATGATACTGACTACATGATGGTTCATATTGATGTTTATGTAGTTCGAGATGTTCAGTGAATCAGTTTCATGGCTGATGATAATAAATATCCTGAAATTTGATATCATTCCCTCAGGAAGCAAGCAGACGTGTTCTTCTGCACGTTATTTTGAAATTCCAGTAGTTTTTTGTGAGCTGTCAGGTTTTGTTCGTAATGTTGAATTGTCATTGTCATTGTCATTGTCATTGTCATTGTCATTGTCATTGTCATTGTCATTGTCATTGTCATTGTCATTGTCATTGTCATTGTCATTGTCATTGTCATTGTCATTGTCATTGTCATTGTCATTGTCATTGTCATTGTCATTGTCATTGTCATTGTCATTGTCATTGTCAGTGTGAATTGTGAATGTTTATTCTGTATCCAATAATTATTTCACCCCAACGATCTTCCGATCAATAATTTTGTGGAACAACAGGCCGTAGATCATCCTCGATGAGTTCCGCATAAATGCAGGATCACCCCAGCCCGATGAAATGAAATATTTTCAGGAATACTGAATTCATATTACGACTACAGACTTGAGCAATATTTCCGGGGTGAGTCTAACTAATTAGTTCGGCTAAGAGTAACGATCAATATTTGCATTGTTCCCATGTAACAACATCAAATATGTTCAACAAGGAGATTACTCTAAGCGAAATATTCATGTATAAAATGTGAGCTTTTCGGCGAAGTTTGTTTCTGAATACGTTATCTGCTGATGACATTTCGTTCTTCTTGATTGTTCGGAACCAAGTTGGTTTCTCTGGAGTTTATGCTTCGAAATGTAATTATGTGGCTGAATATTACGGTTATTTTTGTACCTACTCTGTTTCTTGTAGTTTCGAACTTCTAGTTTAATCGCGAGTAATACATACTGTTATATTTTGCATATCAACAGTCTAGATATCTCTATGAGAATATTTGAGGACGAGAACATCATGAAGTGTGATATCTTCTCTCGAAGTCAATCAGTCTGTTCATATTTTCAAAGAGATCAATTGCTCGTGAACGCACAACATTTTTCAGCCGCTTGATTCAGAGTGTGGATACAATATTCACCTTTTTAAAGAGACAATAGTAAGAGAACTATTCTCCCGATGTAGTCCAATTCGATATACATATTTAACTGACACCACAAAAAATCACAATAACTATTCAGCCTTGATGAAGTGTGGCTGTAATTAGCGCTTGGAGAGTACTAAAATGAGAGCGAAACTAGTTCGATAAAAAAGTACTTAAACGTGACACTTCAAGAAAGCCATTGAATCCGTTTTTTACGATAGCCACTTCAAAAAATATCAACCTGATAGGTCTAATTATAATGGGTATGAAAATGTCAAATGGCACTCACTTTTCAGTAGACACACTACAAAAATTCGTCGCATTATTCATGCCTTCATTATATAATTGCTTCCATCGGAATATATTACATGAATGTTATACAGTGGAATATATTTTATCCCATTGTTCAATTTCATGGTAATCTACATTATTCGCTAGTTATTTCTGCAACGAACAAATGATAATGTTGTTTATAAATGGTGCCTGTTGATGTAAACAAGTGGAAATATACCACGTTAGGAACGTAGTATGGATACCATAATGGAATGAAATCATTTTTGACAGTGAACACCCAGTAATAACAGTTGATACTCACCAAAGATACACAATGAATCGAGTAATTGAGCATTGAATCGAACATAAGACAAAGATAGAGCAGATTCGTCTGGAAGTGCAACAAAGAAAGGTGTAGTTGCATCAGGAATCACTGCCAAAAATCAAAAAGTTTGCCATTCAAAATAAATATCGGTTAGTCAGAGCATTTTTTCAGGGATATCCATAACAGAATCGAACGGAAATTTTATACCTCTACTGTTCATACTTCACGAATTATTTTGATACGCCGTAATAGGAAAGGAACGTTTTTCATTTATAAATTATAGCAGGTTTGTATTAGATCGGCGCCATATCGCATTGCAGTCGAATCGTGACCGCATTTTCACATTACATGATTCAATAAAAGATCTTGGTGACATTTTAATTTTTCTGAACTACGTGGTAATGTGTACTATACCCAAGCCAATTCCAATATCTGAGACTCGAATTGAGAATCGATGGTCATTCGGAATGTTGAAATGGATTTAATACGAATCTCATAGCTGCTATAGCTGCGAGTTATCCGAGTTCTTAGGTTTATTCAAGTGTGTCACGTGGTTTCATTTTTCTATCCAGAATGGGAAGAAGAAAATCCCATGAGGTCTGAAGGAATAGTAATGACAGTGTTTCGAAAGTTAGTGTTAGAAATTAATCGAACTAGCAATGTTTTGACGCCAGTTTGTGACCCACCTTGCTATGAATTGAAAACGTCACTTTCGATTATAGTAGTACGAGAACTTCTTTCCAACGTTTCAATCTCCTCGATGCGCAAGGAGTAACAAGTGAATCCTTGATGGCTGAAACATGAGTAGCTCCTAACTCAATAATTCGAACCGAGCCCGATTCTGCATAATTTATATCTTGCTTCAGGTCGGAATAATTTATTGAAAAGCACTTTAAAAAGTTGAGAACACTTTATGACTGTTATGGCTCTCATTCTTCGAGTGGGTCCTGAAAGTTACTCGCTTAACTAAAACTTTATGATTCTGGCCGATGATTTTTCTTTAAACAACCCGACTTTTCGAAACACTTCTGACTTTTTCGATGCGGTGTTCTTTTTACGAGCTTTTTAGTAGGTGCCTTCGGCTTCATGAAAGAAGAATGGACATTCATTATGTTTCACTTCGTAGCATAGCATCCAGTCACTTCGTTTCTCAATCAATTTCCTCAAAATTTTCTTCATTTATAAGACCTTTTCGAGGATATGAATACCTCACCAATACAGAAGAAGAATCATGACAGTTTGCTAAATGAGGATTATTTTTTCTAGGCAAAAATGAATTATAGCAAACTTTTTTTGGATTCTATCTAGCCTACACTAGACTTGTCAGTTATTGAATCGAATAAATGGGGATAACTGAAGACCCAATGTTCTTTTTCCAATTCCTAGCTATGATCAGACTCTACTGATAGTTCTCTCAAGTCAAAAAACAGCAAGTCCAGAAATTGGTGATAACATTTGAATTTTTGATGTTTCGTTCTAGCTTCTTCTACTTGAGGAACAACTGTTAGTTTCTAGGTCGCATACTTAGATGGAACTGAGTGATATCTGTCTGATGTCTTCTGACCCTGATGTGACAGGGAATATTTTTATCAAGTCCATTGATTTCGAAGTGTTGTTTTGTTTTGGTTCCATTTTGTTCCAACTTTCTTGTCACAATTCATGCAATCATCATAGATGATATCGTCATTTGAATTCTCAAGTTAGGAACATATATTTATCGATCTAATGATGACGGATGGTCTGTCGAAACGTCTACTTTTGAATAATATAGTTGCGGTTCATTATGAATCGAGCTCAAAAATGGGAACAAAGCGATTTATGATATTATTGAATTGATATTTCCATCGATATTGGTTTCTAATCATCCGAAATGGCAAGGCAATGGATAATATTCAGGCAATCTCTATCTCTTGAGAATAATTTCTATGTTTCCTTCTTCACAGAATATGGAGATTTGTAATTTCAGCTGATGAAACGATATTCAATTACAAAATTCGTGCTCCAGAGCGAGTTTCTTGTATCGAATTTTGCATAATTAGCAATCAAATGGATGGTGAGAGAGATAATAACGTGCCTAATCAACTGAAATAGACGACAACCTGGCTATAAGGATCGAATCGAACTGGAATGAACGGAAAGCCAAAACTTACCTAGCACGAAAACTTCAATTATTCAGAACTCAGCTGACTGCCCATCTCTGAGACGTATACACTAATCCACTTTTCTCGGAACACTACATTTCTTCTTCAAATGTTCCGAACTCGTGGCTAGAGGCAATTTATTTCCGGTAGCTTTTTACATTTATTCATCTCTGTTTCTATGCCATCGCTACCTTGGAGTCTGTATATTGCACAGATTACTCCCTCGGAGATACATACGTCTTACAAATAAAATATCACCTTATTTTCAACTGGAACTGCGAACGGAATTATTCTTCACATGAATCCAATTCGCAAGTTTTGCAGATCTGAAATGAACCTCAACTCTCAAATTTCCAGTCCCACGACTTGAAATACTCTTGCTCTATGAGGAATATTCCATTGGATCCATGACTTTCCAGGTTCAACTATGTTCTTCAGAATTTTATGGCTATTTGTCTTTTGTGATTTCCTGGAATGTTTGATGGCACTAGTTCCCGCCAGAAGTCCACTAGTTCTCCAAGGCAATGTTGAGGTAATTAGTCAGTTGAAACATCAGCATGAGTTCTCCAAAATGATCTCAACTGATCCGTCCACTGTGAAAATTTCCGATGAATCAATTCGACATAAACTATAGCTGCTACTGTACGATGGAACATTGATTCAGATATGAGGAACAGCCTCGATTTGTGCATAATTTTTCAATCGACCATTCATGCTACGCCATCTTTTCTAGGTTATGAACTGTCTGACATTCTCTTGCAGTTCGCAGAATCCTATTCACCCGTTTCTGCACTGTTCACCTGCAGGCGATCACAATTCAGCATATATGTTATTCCGTTGAGATCCTGATGAAAGGTCTGGAAAGGTCTTTTTCCAGATCCAGACAGCTGTCTCTTTCACAAATGAACGGTGCATCCTCAGGCTATAAACGCAAATAATTTCCTGTGGACTGACAAAGAGCACAGAAGGTCTTTGGAGTTTTCGAGTTCCACTAACGACTCGGATGTTTATCATCGGCAGCAGGAAAATTACTGCTTTTCATGACGGTATTTTTCTTTCACGAGTTGAGAAAAGAGAAGATACTGAAAAAAGTGGGCTATTCATCAGAAACTAGGATGATTATTAACTGATATGAAGGATGATTCAGTTCAACAAAATAGTGGGTGTACCACATTTGAAGAGGAAAATATGGCTCCACTTCCAGTGAAACCTGAAGTACCGATATTTTGGATGAACACTAAGAAAACTGAAGAACCTAGAACAATATCAACGATCGATATATCGACAACATTAGCTGAACATATTCTCAGTTAAGAAGATAACTACTGAAGGAGAAAGGTCAGAGAATCTCATTGCATTCTTCTGAACGGATATAATAATATTGCTTCTTTTTCTTCTATCAATGATCCCAGTCTCTCCATAACATTTTATCTCCTACATCCAGAGGAATTGAAATACATACCGTTGGAAAGCAAGCATATCTGAGTCTTGTATAACAAGGTTTCAGCTATAACATCAGCACATTCGTGATTTTCCATAATGCTCAGAAGGATTGGATTGGTTCCGTGATTTCATCAGAAGTGATTCTCAATCTGAATGATCCCAGTGAATCAGCGTTGAATTGTTGTTATCATGAATGCAGAGAATTCTCTGACTCGATTGGTGATTTCAGAACATCCGCGAAAAACGAAATCTAATCTAGCTTTTATGGAGGTGAAGCTGAATCCTACCCATATCTTCACATCCCTGAACGAAATGTTATTCAATGAGAGCTTGTATTTATTTACTGTGGTCATGGGAACAGTGTTGAATATAACCTTGAACTGACCAGAGTGATTGGAGATAGTTTCGGAGGTACTTGTTTCTATCGTGGTGATTTTACTAGACTATACAAAGAATCTTAGAGCACCTCCCAACATGTTGAGAACTAACATTCTGTACTACTCTAACTACTCGAAGTAGACCTCTAGAGAACCTCCTCGAACTACACGATGAGAGCACTGGATACTTCGGAACGTTCATGGAGGATTATGGCTGAAATTTGGTCCCTCAAAGCATGCCCGAAATATCCCCGATCAACTGCGAAAATTCTGCCAAGAGTTGTAGCCTCGGTACACGTCAAGAGTGATGCGTACGATGACCGCATTGCCTGGGGAAGATTCCCCTCCAACCCCACCCCCCACCCCTCAGAGATGCAGGAATCCGCATTCGAGTTCGCAACTTCGGTCTATATGCAATGATGATCTTCATCGATCTTGTAAATTTCTTTGTGTAGAGTATTGTCTAGCTCTTTCTCTATTATTTCTATTGGTTCTGATGTGACCATTTCACAAAAAAGTGTCCCGAGATTTGTGCACGGCATTTTTCTGCATGTTCCGATACAATTGACAGTTATTTTCTCTTGACGTTAACAATAATTGCACTCAATTCCACGCCTGCTTTAGACAGGTTATGTCAGCACAGAAATTGACAATTATTTTGAATGACAACTGACAACACCAGTTGTCATCATTACCAGAGATGTTTGAGAAAAATCAAAATACAAAATTCCAGTACTCTTTGAATGGCTCGAAAATGGCTACTTCGCATGACGGATTTCTTCACTATGAATCAACATTGAATTTGCAGAATTTGTTCATACTTCTTGACTCCTACATATCATTATAGCTCTCTTCATAAAACATTGGTGATTGGCCTTCATTCTCATGAACTTTGACTATGAAAAGCAAGAAATTAAATGATTTCTGTTAGTCGTGACTCGTAATTCATTTAATTTCGAATTATTCCGTTCTAATTCCTATACTCGAACTCGAAAATTCCTAATCATGGGGATAATTCACTCTTCTTATCATGAGGAGGGCTTTGAAAGTGTCACAGATTTTGGAACATCCCTACTTTCCACGAATCAGAATTATTCATGGCATTATCACGAGATGGAAAGGGTTATTCGGTATTTCCATCCAGAAATAAACAACTTCGTTCCCGAAACAGAAAGGTAACATCACCTCAAACCAAACCCCTTTTCAGAAAGTTTCGGCTGTAACGTCCATGTAACGCAGTGTCCTCTGCTTATTTCACTGCTCAACCTACCCTTTTCACCCTCATTAATGGAAGGATCAGCCTGAACTCTTCCATGTTCATTAATTAGTGTTTTCATGATACTTGATTTTCATTCCTGGTGTTTCAGACAGAATAGGCATACTTGAATCCGAATCATTCTGAATATATGTTCATGAATTCATGTTACTGTAGTAAAAACTACCCCATCTTTCGTTCAATCTTCTTGCTGATTTTTTCCACTCATAGCGCTGTTACGGTTGCAGTATGAGAAATAAACATAAAGCAAAAGTCTCCGGAAAATCCATTTTCCATGCCTCTCCCATGGGAAATCCAAATATGTTTGTATTTCTCTTTCGATGGAAACCTAATATATACCCTTACACGGAAGATATAGTGGGATACGTAGAAAGGAATGAAATTGTCACTATATTTCAGACATTATAAAAGGCAATACGAGAACTGTCTGTACATTATCTCACTTGTGAGCGGTAGAGGTAATCAAAATGTTCCCCCTAGAGGTTAAAACTCATCTTCGCGTAGTTTTGAGGGTCCTGCTATGATATACAGAGTGTTCATCACTAGGATCTGCGTTATTGTTAGTGTTAGTGCGAGTGAAGGAGACGGGGATCTACAGTTTATACAAGTGGAATCCAAACCACTGTGGCATTTGGGATAGTTCCATGTAGGACTTTGAGATACACATTGTACAGCGCATAAATAAATCCAAGTTATATATTATAATATAAATTTTGTCATTTCCTCGATTCATGAACTGTTGGGCATGTTTCTATAAACATTATTCGGAATCAATTAATATTATTCATTGATTAGCTATTGTAGCTGATTTATTATCGTTTTTATCCTCCTTATTCCGAAAATCCAAGGTCTCTTCCACCTTATGAACATCAGAAGAACGACGCTCATTGGTGGAGCACCGTACCTAATGGCCGATACCATTATTGAACCCCATCCACGAAAACATCCCACTCTTTTCAGATGATTCATTAGAAAAAAAAGCGCTTCCGAATTATAAGAAGGAGCCACCATTATCGGACGTATTCAATAGGCCATTATAAGTTCAAGAACCCATTGTGCAGTCCTGATATTCGATTCCGGACTATTGAATATCTGAATATGTCCCGAGGGTGATGCTGCTGTATTGTCGCGTCATCAAAGGACATGACCGCGGATGTCATCAGAGAGAAAGTCTGTTGACAGGAAAATCGCCAAGATTTAATTGTATGGAATTAGTGTCCTTTGTGTCGTAGAGATGAGTGGAGTGCAAAGCGGATCGAGCACGAGAACTCAATTGCATCGAGCAATATTTTCTATGATTCCATTCTATTCCTTTCCGTTGTCATCGATGATAGAGTTAATGATGGAACGAGGTGTATTGCTTGAGGAACTAATAATTGCTCAGATATCCGCCTAGCTGGAACTTCCATGAAGAAGCCCATTATAATTGGAATGGAGGATCTACTGCTTGACAAGATTTTCCAATTCTGAGAACGGAACAGCGTGATGTTTTCATTGCACCAATGTTTACTTCCATGGGCATATCAATAACTTCTTCCTACAATCACTACTTGCACAACACATTGGCGAATTCATATCGAAGCAGAGACAATTGAGAAAAAATCCCAATTGTCTCAAGGAATTCCATTAGGAGGTCAGTTTCTTATGTAATATTATCATCGATTATTGCTGAATCTTCGAATAGATCGATTTATCCATAGATCGCATTTTTCATGACTCCACGATCTGTTCAATCTTTTTCTTCATCGATTGATTCGATTCCGAAGTGGAGCGATATTATTCATCTCAATCAGATTGAATTTGAGCTAACCTATACAGTTTTCCTACCCACTGAACTGACCTCAGACCTAGTCGGCAATATAGTATTCACTGAATATTGAAAATTTCATCATATATTGCATCGTTTGAATCTTTTCAGTGGATATCACGAAGGAAAAAAATTCAAACGATGCAACAGGTGCAGAACAGTCAATCCTCAACTATTTTTTCTGTTGAGTATCTCATGAAATGATGTCGAGAAACTGTTCAATATGTAGGGAATGATACAGTACCCAACCGATTTGAAGTCAGATCAGTGAGTTGATGAATATAGTTACTATAGGGATGAAACCCCGTATGTAGCGCCCTCTATCAGTAAACAGTAAACTAAGATCGAATTTGACTCAAGCATGATAAGAAACCCCTGTGTACCACATTTCACTCATTTCTCGCGTATTTTTTAACCGAAGGCCTTGCGGTCTCGTGTTCTTTTTCTTATTTTAGTGTCCTCTACTGTGTGGCACTATGTAATACAATTTTTTCCATGTCACCCTGTATAGAGTAACTGAGCAAATTGAATCAAACTTATCTGAGACCAACAAGATTAAACATTTGGGGGTTATATTTGACACAAAAATGAATTTCAAGAGTCACATAACAGAAATCTCCTCTGGTGCAAAAAAAATGCTGGGCTTTTCTCTTCGTTCTGCAAGAGACCTATCTGTCAATGCTCTCAAGATTATCTATTGTGCCCAAGTTGGATCTATTCTTGAATACACTTCTATCATTTGGACACTATGCTATAGAGTCGACATAGAACTCTTGGAGAGTACTCAAAATAAATTTTTGAGATACTGTGGCTACAACTTAGGAATGAATAGAGATGAATACAATTATTCACAAATTCAAAAAATCCTAAATTTGAATACTTTAGCACATAGAAGGCTTGAAATCGATCTGGTATTCCTCCATGAAATTATCAATGGCAGTATTGATTGTTCTGAAATTGTTATGCTTACCTCACTTTCTGTAAATGCTAGAAGAAGAAGAAATAGTGACATTTTCAAGATCAATTTTTGTAGAACAAATTATGAACAGAACGAATCCCTAAACAGAATACTGAAGTCAGCAAACACTCACAATAACAAGCTTGAGCTGTTCGGTTCATCTTTACTATCCTTTAGAAAAGCAGTTAAAAAATTGTATTATTCTTAATTTTTAGTTTCAATAAAATCTTAGTCATCTGTGAAATGTATAAATTGTACAATCTTTTTGTAATGGTATAATTAGCTCGTCCGTTAAATAAATGAATAAATAAATAAATAAATAAATAAATAAATAAACTCACGGCCCATTTTCGAACTGGTAGTATTTCTGTACAGGTGTATTACGAGAAATGTTTCTCCTCCCCATCAATAAGAAATGATTCTTCTGTCGGTCTTCGAATCATATCTCATGAAATCCTCTCGAATCAGTATCACTACTTCGACCGTATTCGATCTCTTATTATTCGAGGTCACGTTCATATTGTTCGAATATCAGACAACCAACTAGAACAACAATGCTCACAGTCTCACCACCAATGGAAATCTCTTGATTTATGGATGTTTGATGACCGTGAATGCCGGTGTGACACGCTACTGCTCCATCGTTTACCGAATTATCGAGTCGAAATAATGTGCACTGCTTGTGGATCTTGTAGGGTGATTCTGGCAGCTGTTCTCGCTGAAGGGCGTGAAGTGTTCGAAGTGATAATATGATATGTGGGTGGAGGATAATGAGAAGTTGTACCAGAATAATTGATGTTGTTCGTGCAAAGTTCTAGTACCTGGGAGACGTTAGTTGATTCTTCAAACTGTTATGACACAGTTTGTTTTGTATTTAGTTCAAATATATACTTCCATTTTACGTTATTCGTTTCTTCAGTGTTTCTGCTAGAAAATGCTTTGACATTCACCCAGATGCAGTTTCAGTGAATTAATGTGACACCACCTTGAAAGGTCATTTGAATCAGACTGCATCAGAAATGGATTGAACTTCAACTTGAACTTCAAATCGTCTCCAGATGATATATAGGAACTACTTATGATGAAATCAAGAAGATCATTGACAAATATGTTGAATAATATTGGTCCCTTGTGATCATATTGGTCATAGAATAATCAAATTATTTATCACAAGAAGGTTATTTATTGAGATCCATTGAAAAGCCAACCAACTCAATCAATGTTACACCACCTCGGAAGGTTATTCGAATCAAACTGTAAGCCCTCAGCATCAGAAATGAATTGAACTGTTGAACATCTTCAAATAGTATCCAAATGATATATAGGAACTACTGGTGATAACATTAGGAACATCATTGATGAATATGTTGAATAATACGGTCTGTAAGTTTTTCGAGGAGGTGGTACATTCATTTCCCAGCTTTTTGTGGGATTTTCTCTCCTCGTTCTCAAAAAATAGAGTGGAAGTTATTAAAGATTATTTCAATATATCTGTAGTAGAGGCAGATTTTGTGATCTGCCCCGAAATGTCACTGCGGTTGAAATTAAACCTTCAGACACCTAAAAGAGAAATTTTGTATTTGTCAGTGACACCTCGTGAAACCCCTACTTATCTTGGTGGACGTATCGAGAACGAATCTGCTCCCATTCTCAACACAATAAAAATATTTTTCTCTTCGCAAAATTTTTCAAGATGTTGTCGGTTTTGACACTGAAAAGTGATGAGAATGGGAGCAGATTCGTTCCCGAAACGTCCACCGAGATAAGTATTTGTTTTATTCTCGTTAAATATATTTGTATTTCCAAATTTTTCAAAAACAAGGTGTCACTAACAAATAGAGAATTCCTCTTTCAGGTATCTGAAGGTTTAATTCCAAGCGCAGTGACATTGTGGGGCAAATCACAAAATCTGTCCTTACTACAAATATATTGAAATAATTTTTAATAACTTCTACTCTATTCTTTAGAAACAAGGAGAGAAAATCCCACAAAAATCTGGAAAATGAATGTTGAATAATTTTGATCTAATGTGATCATATTGGTCACAGAATAATCAAATTAATTATCACAGGAAGGTTATTTATTGGGATTCATCGAGAAGCCAACCAACTCAACAACAAATCTTCCATAAAACCTCCAGGAAAGCATAAGGCTATTCTCCGAGTCTCTATTTCTCCGAAACTGAATGGATATAATGGAATGATTTCTCTTCCACAAAGTTTTCCAATCTGATTTTCCCAGAAAGTAGTCCGCATCATTCATTTTTCCGATCATCTCCTTCCATTCGAATAATTCTGATACCTTCTCAGATCTCTGCCTTTCTATGATAACCCTTGCTGTACAATTCAGATGAGATGAATCGATTCTCCTACATTCATTCCCGTACAATGGAATATCCCGATATCCAAATCTTACCTTTCCTCCTCTATCGTTGCATTTCCATGCGAACGACTTCTTCAATCAATTTCATTGCGAGCTCTGATTATGGATGGGAGAGAATGGGCCCGATGTTTTTTCCGTACGAGCTTCTTCGTCTGCTGTCAATATAAGAAGATAAAAAAATAACAGATAGCTGTCGTTCCCCCAACACGCAACTATCCGGCTTTATGACCGAACTGTATATAAATTCAGCCTGAAATAGAGGCCGGAGGTTTTCCCTCGATGATCGTAAATCAACGATCGGGGGGGTCATCTCGGTTATCTATCTTATAAATATGAGTCTGGCCTACTGAAAGCAATCTACGTGTACCATCACGGTGACTCATCAGTTCGCCATTTTGCCTCCGGGATTGTTATTGACGTTTATCTAGTTGAGTGCTCTGTGGAGGGTTGCCGGAAGAACTGTTTGTCAAGGCGTCTGAAAAGTCTGAAGTGCCGCCATTTCAGCGGGTTCAGTGCTCGAATAGTCATACTTCATTACTGTCACCACTATTGGTCAAATCATATAGTGTACTTGTTGTGATTGCATGAGAATTGCATTTTGTAGATGAATTCATTGTGGAAATTTTGAGGAATTCGATTATTGACAAGGATCCGATGAAGGGTACAGGGTATGTCACATTAACTGAGTTCATTTATTTATAGGGAACTAATGGGACTACTTTTCTGAAATTTTGTTCACTGAAGTATTCCAATGAGCTTTTTTGAACTGGAATATTAATAATTTTCTGCAACTCGCGGTTTTACCGTAAATGGTCCTCAACTCCGTTATTTTCAATAAGATATATAATGTTTCAGTGAATTTTTGAAATGTAAATATCCTCTACATCTTCTGGAGTCATCCTGATTGAATGCTATATTGATGAAAATAAAAATATCAGAGCAATCCATCGATCGAGTCCGTGAGACTGACCGTTCCGGAGATAAAGCGCTGCAAAGTGGAAATAGTGCGCTTCTAGCAAAAAACGCACTTAGGAGCGGGATTAAGGACGAATTGTGTTTTTTTTGGTCGCAGATTCATTCTTTACGGGTCTGAATTAGTAGTCATGAGTCTTCAGATTCTTTACGGAATAATTAGGAATTTGGAAATTCCGAAGATACGATTATCCGGTGAATGTACGTTGGAACTTCTGACATAGACAAAATTCCGCTATCTAGATGGGAATTGAACGAGGAATCGATCGGTGGATCGATCGAGTGTGTAAGACCGACCGTTCTGGAAATATGGCACGTCAAAGTGGAAATAGTGCGTTTTCTGACAAAAAACGCACTTAGGAGCGAGATTACTTCGTTATCGGGAAGAATTGAGTTTTTTTGAACTCAGATTCGTTTTCAACGGGTCTGAAATAGTAGTTGTGAATTTTTTCAGATTTTTCAAGAAATAATTAGTGAATTCGAAATGTCCGAGATACGATAATACGTAAATATGTACCTCGAATTTTCTGACATTATTAAAATTCTGCATTTTCCGATCGAATCGCTTGAAATCCCGGAATCTAGATGAAAATCGAACGAGGAATCGATCGGTGGGTCGATCGAGTCTGTAAGACTGACCGTTCCGGAAATATGGAGCGTCAAAGTGGAAATAGTGCACTCTCAGACAAAAAAGGCGCATAGAAGCGAGATTACTCCGTGATCATGACAAACTGATTCTTTTCAATCGAAGTTTCGTTATCTATGGGGCAAAATCAGTGGTTGTGAAGTCCTTCAGATTTTCAAAAAAATAATTAGAAACATCAAATTCTCCTAGATACGATAATCCGGTGAAGATATACTTTGGATTTTCTGACAAGAACGAAATTTTTCATTCTCTGATAGGATCCTCCACAACGATGCAATTTAGATGGAAATTGATTAAGTAATTCGACGGTGTGTCAGATATTTTCTTACGACTCACTGTTCCGGAGATATCGAGCTTCAAATTTGAGAATGTGCTTTTTTGGCTGGAAGCAGGCATTGGCGTGAAATATCCAATAAGACTTTCGAAAAAACCGTCAGATGGAGCTGATATAAAACTATTTGAAGAAAAAATCGGCGGGACAATCGAATCCGTACGAGCGTCCGTTATGGAGATATGACGCGTCAAATTGCATTTCCAGTCAAAAAAAAGCACTCGAAAAGGGGGATCACTCTGAATTAAGAGTTGTGTTTTTATTTTCAGATTTTCGAAAAAAATTAAGAAATTCAAACTCTCTAAGTTACGATAATCAGATGAATAATCACCCTTATTGAGGACCTTGGATTTTCAGACATGCACGAACTTTTATCATCTCGAAATCCTGCACTTTGAGTGAAAATCAAAAGATGAATGCGACCGTGTGTCAGAAAATAACGGCTTCCGTGCAAACCCACGGATTACTGACAGATACTTCTATAACAGTCAGTCATGCACGATCGCGAAAAAATCCGATGAACATTGTTCCAAAAGTCGAATTATTATCGGGATCCTGTCCAATTCATTTCGTGATCAATCATCGGTACACATGCGCGAATCAAAAGTTCCGTGTTTAAATGCCCATGCGAATTTAATTGGCCGGAGCCTATTGGAAAGTCAGCTTTATATAACGAACCATGCATTTCCTTTCATTTCAACGTACCGCTGGAATTGTGCAGGTTATTCTCGCACCATTTCCATGCCAATGTTATTGTACCGGAATAATTGTTGAAAAAAAGAAAGACTGAAAAATCAGTGATTTTCAATTTTGTCTAGCGAGCATAGGCGAAGCGAAAAATAACTTCGTTTTGTTCTCCCGATATGGAAGAAGGAAATCATTCAATCTCGAGAATATCTATTTCAATTATTCATTCCATTACGACATGTGAGTGATTTTCCGCTAGACGAATAAAATGCTGTCAAATTGGATGTACGTTTGAGTTTATTCTTATATTCTTATAAAAAATATCTCTTGAAACATGATTTATCAAAGTTGTGGAATTCTTTGCCAAGTGAAGTCTTTCCTGATGCTCACAACCTCCAAACTTTCAAGAAAAATTCCAACACCTTCCTTCTTTCCCTAAATTCCACCGCTGGCTAACACGATGTCCCTCGAACATCATAGGTTTTCCTTTCATGTTGTCCACAGATGAAAAAAAAATTGTTTTTTCAAAGCTCATCTCGAACTTTGATATATCTTTCTTCCTCTCTCTTGAGAATGGACACATTCATTCTCCTCCTGAAGAGCTGCAGTAGAGTCGTTAACCGAGTACAATTTATAGCTACACAGTATGAAGCTCAACAGGCGAAAAATAAATTATGATGAGCAATAATCATTCAACAGGAACAACTTCGGAAGTCAGCATTGAAAAATGTAATGGATTATATCAGAATCAACTATCGAATGAAAATTAATTTCCATCCAATCCGTTCCAGTATCGATGGAGCTCTTTGTGATCCGATTACTTTTATACCGATATGAATATTGAATCATCACTGTCCCGTGAATTCTGTGGCATAATATAACATGTTGATGAATATAAATTGTCATTCAGGATTTGATAAAAAGCTTACGGTGGGCATTATCTAGGTTTCTCTACATGATATGCATATTTTCCTAGGACCAAATCGATTCGATTGGAGCAAAGTTACTTCAGTACGATGCGTCTTAGTCTGGGCGCTAGACGGTTTTGAATTATCAATTTCCAAATCTCTCTTGCTCTCAATTTTGAAACGGCTCATTTCCACTCAAGTTTTGGCACGTTGGGAAAGCTGTATGGGGTGATTTCATAATCCATCAAGAATATCGTGAAAATCATTTCCCAATGTGTTGATAACAGGAGCAAAATCGTTACCGAAACGTCTCATACTAAGATAAGTAGGCATTTTGATTTAATCCATTGTTTTTTTGAAAATCAGGTCATCACTGATGAATAGACAATTTCTTTATTGGGTATCTGAGGGTTGAATTTCAAGGGCAGTGACATTTTGGGGCAGATCTCAGATCTGCCCTAACTACAAATATAAATTGTAATAATTTTCAATATCTTCTATTTCACTTCTTAGATACGAGGAGAGAAATTTGCAAAATCTTCAAAAATGAATATATGCCAGCTGCTCGATTGAGCTACAGCCAGTATTTATCATGTGGAGAATCGTAAAAACCATCCACAATGAAGGTAGCCCAGTATTCAAAATAAAAAAAAAAATCAGAATCCAAGAAGGTCGACCACAAAAACACATAAGATGGTGTAAGAAGTTTCGGCTCTTCAACTTCCGAGACTTCAACTCTCCTTCACTCCTTTTAAAAGTGCATCACAAAGTTCGAGTGCATTATTTTTATGTTGTATTTTTGTAGCTACTCGAATATTTTCCGATTTGGTGAAGATTGAAACTGGTTAACGAATCCTCAATGAAGTTTTCCGGATATTTTTATTTTATATGATGAGAACTTGTCGCCAATAGTACAATACAATACAATAGTGCAATTCCAATATTTTGTGGAATATCTTCCGATTCGATGTATCTCTGCCCTGTAGAGACATCTAGCAGCCTTTGAGAGGCTCTAGAGCTATTAGATGCAGCGAGTATCCTTGTTACAAGCATCTCGTTGCTTTCCATAAATGGTTGCCTCGGTAGCCAAGCTACGGTTATGAAATTCTTTCATTCCGAAGAATGCTCCAGCATTTCCCACGCCATTTTCCAGATGGAACGTGCAATAAAATATATCGTCATCCTTGTACAATACGAGACATTTCAGAACATCATCGGGTCGTCGAAAAATAATTGAAATTCCGTCTGCCGAACTCCATATCAGCCTTGCACACTCCAAAGCGTTGTCTCGCAGGCATATATAGGATCTGCCTGACTCCGTATTTATATAACACTGTCTATCGACTTGACATTTTCAGCGTCGTGCATGTTATGTACGCATTTTCAGATGCCATTCACACCCCGCGGAATGAATATTTGATATGTTCAGGGGTGTACTGGAGTTGATGTGAATACGATTTGTCCTAGAAGATTTGTCTCAGCTTGGGTACCAGGACACTAAGAGATAATTTGCAGAGAAAGGCCTCGAAGGGTTCATCGGTGAGACTATCAGTGGATTTCACACTCATAATTGCACAAGAGGTTTTCATTTCATCAGGTGAATCAGAGTTTCTTGATGAGAAACTGTCGACTACCAAATAGACGAGGAAAAATTAACGCGACATAGAAGAGTTTTTTGAATCAGCAGATCAGTAAACATGTTGACGGAACTTATATACTAACTCATTATACAGATATCTCTCAAGAATCGACGATGGCACTGAACTGACATCCTAAACACCATTTTTTCACAGAATAATTGTACTGTAATGCGTTCCAGTGCCATGCCTATATAGTTACATCGAAATTTCGGGTTAGTTCGAGATAATCCTGACAGGCAGACGAAGTAATCCATGGATTTGGGATCCGAGGAAATCAAATCAACTCACGCGAGTCTCGTTATACAGGCAAATATTTATTTCTGATCAGTAATTATACAATTCAATTCTGGCCGGGAAGGAATTTGGCGAAGAAGGAGATTATTTCTGTCAGGAATTTCTCTAGCAGCTCACTGAAGAAGCTTTCTGGAATAGAAAAGTGAAAGAATGTGTTAGCTATATTGATATCAATCTGCAATCTCACTGTGATTCATCATACGCTTGTATACAAGGTGTTCCTTTGAAAATCCCAACCCAAAATATCGCTTGACGTATCTAACTTCAGGAGATATCATGGAACAATTTAGAGACTAGGTTCAGGAGCTACAACTGGAAATCCTGAACTATCATGTTCTGGTCTCAGTATCTTTTTTGATTGAATATGTTTCATCGAGACACCTTGTGTAATGTATCTCAGTAGAAGACTCACCAGCAGTTCCCCATTTTGAGACTGCAGTATCAACAACCTCTCCTAGAAGAGAACAACAGTTATTTTTATATCTTGGCCGTGAAGTTTATATATTTCTGTGACTATTCTTCTTTTTTTCTTTTACTTTCTATGGTTCCAAAGTGAATTGATAAATACCTATTGCAGTTTCGAGAACTTCCAAAGGAGCCGATTCTGTTGTGATGAACTGGGCTGAAAAAAAAATGGAATATTTGTGAAAAAATTCATTTTGTGGAAATAGGTACAGAACTTTTCATGGTTAGACTACGAATATACATATATTGGGGTATTTGAAATAATCGTTCTATAGTTAACTCACCAAAGACCACCACCAGGAGTGCAGCAAAACTGACAATCTGTGAAGAAGAGACAAACTTTCATGAATCAACAGGTCATCATTGATATCATAATTACAATCATAGTCTTGGTTGTTTCTCCAAATCAATTCTCCAGGTGTTCACCAATTATTCTTCAGAGATTTCTTTGTCGAAAAAAATTGATCAAGTTAATCTCTCCTAGAGTATGATCCCTCTGAACTCATTCGGAGAATATTTGAGATTCAGATTTTGAATTCAGATTGAAGAAATTCAATAATATGTACTTTCAACCGAATTTCAGGTGTGCAATATCATCGATGAGTAGTCCTTGACTCAGTTAATACATTGGACGAGC
This sequence comes from Gastrophysa polygoni, assembly GCA_963576655.1. NCBI lineage: Eukaryota > Metazoa > Arthropoda > Insecta > Coleoptera > Chrysomelidae > Gastrophysa > Gastrophysa polygoni. The sequence goes on along the minus strand of OY755090.1, from coordinate 22,643,866 downwards.
GTTCTCAAGCCTTCACTATACTGGGTGTCCAAATTATCGACAGCATCGAATAACTCGCTTATTCGAAATGGTAACAAATGGATCAACTGTTTTTATAGGAATTCCAATACATTCCGATGTACACTGACATTGAGTGACATTCCATACTCACTAATGTAATATGCCTTTCAAGAATTTTCCTCTATGAATCAGTAAGAGAGTAAGTAAGTATATGATTTTCATGTGGACACTATTCCGTCAATTTGGGTCATATTTTGTTTGATCACTTTACCACCATATCAGAAGCATGAGAGTGGTATTTAAGTTATTTTGAATTCGTAAATAGAAATACGAGATCAATACAATATATATTTCTCCATGGACAATCATTGCAGTTCATGGAGTACTATGTTTCGAAGTCGAGTAGGATAGTAGTTTGAATTGGGTCGTACGAGAGTGAACTTTACCATTACTTCAGCTCGCTAGGTCAAAAATTGAGCACTTCGGATATGCTCAAATTATGAAAGCTACCGAGCAATATGATCTCTGTAAGGGACTAACTTGTTTCAGATGAGAATCTTGACTTTTTCAACTAGATCAACTTGGAATTGAATCTGATATTGAATCTAACTAACTTGTTTCAGATGAGAATCTTGACTTTTTCAACTAGAACAACTTGGAATTGAATCTGAAATTGAATCACAATCCAATATCTATATTGACTCACCTTGATCATTTTGTTGGATTATGAGGTGACACAACTTTATTCCACAAACTGTGATTTCACAATATATTCAAGAATGGAGGAATTCATTTATAAAGGCTTCTGCCGCACCATAGATTATCAAAGTTTGTGCCTGATATCTGCTGTATGGTACGTGCTAATCAGCTCATAGAGTTGTATCAATTCCACAGAATGTATTGCAAATTGTGCAATTTAATTGCTCAAATAGCTATCGTGTATATCTCCGTCGCTGTTTATTGGCTGGGGAACTCGATTTCCTTCCTAGTATCGAGGTATTCTGGATACATGAAGAGCATCGGCAAAAAAATCAGGATTTGCGGTGGAAATACAACGAACTGAAGAAATAGAGTATCCAGGAAGAAAAAAGAGGCTGCATTCAAAATCAAAGATGACAGGCTACCACATGAAGAACATGAAGAACATGTATGGTAGACGAGGTAGATTTGAGGGAGTCTATCGAGAATCTGGCGTAGACACCTCAGTAGAGGAAAGCCGAGGGAAGAAGACCAGAAATAATCTTCTTTCATGGTCATGCAGCTACTCTTACAAACGATTCTGATGGGAATATGCTCGAGCTATATTGAGAGATCGGTCATGATACCGGAGGTGTCGACTAGTGACTACTGCTTACTTCTCTGGAATAGTTGCCAGCGTTATTTGAACGTTCACCCAGAACATTCCCATCGTTTCCATCACACTGAATTTCCTGACTTTCAATTTCAATTAGTGCTAAATTTCCAAGTTCCGCCTCAAGAAATACGTCCCTTTCTGTAGAGCGATTCAATCTCACTCTCTAAATAAGTCATTTCTGGTCTCTACTTTCCTCAAAGACGTAGCCGGGGGCGAATGTACGCGGTCGATGCAAAAATCTTTATGTCTATAGAATTTTCTCTCTTGCAATATCCTGAAGGGGTAAACAAGGAGTATTATGTAAAATTGCGGGCAATATAAGGACGGCATCATTCAAGGAAATGGTTATTTGGTCTATTGTTGTGCTACGGGTTGCGGTTTCCAGGCGAATGATGGAGATGCTATAACTCATGACTATAACCCATAAAGGCTGATACACGATGTCTCAGTCCACTGAAAGTATTAACAGAATCATGTACTCACGTGACAATGAGATGGTTCCTTCCATAAGCATATAGTGATGGATAGAGAGAGTCATCCAGGGGAGTGGTAGCCATTATACTCGAATAGAAGACTTCCTCGAAAATTTCAGCCCGAGTGACATAAAAGTTCCGTATCTCAGTCATAAATGACAATAGGACAAGGAATCATTCTGAATGACCAAAGTGAACTCTGATCGATACCAGACTTTGAGAAAACTTGTATGGAATGAAAATAATCAAGGAAAAAATGTGATTCAAAGGATTGAAACGAAACTGCGATCACACATACACAGATGAACATCGTCAGAATGAAACAATACAAGGTTATTCAGATTGAGTGTCTATACCATTGATAACTGTGATATTGATGAAGATAAAAAATTTTCCAGATGAGCAAACTCTCGTGATTTCCAACTTGTTTGACATCAATTTATAGAAAGCGTTATCATTGTCCACTAGAGTTGGACTGAAGTAGAACTCTTCTTTGAGTTTTCCAGTTGGAACTAATCTGAGTCTGAAGAACAGACCCATGACGCACCATCGCTGCTTGAGCCACCTAGAACAGATATTTCAGGAGCAAGTGGAGAATTCTACTTTTGAGTCCATTTGGATTGCTCTATAATGTTGTAAACACTTCCTCTGATGCCATACAAATACAAGAAATTCTTCTCCGTATCCTCAGGTGAATCATCCTATATGTCCGCCGAAAAGCGTGAGGGTGCTCAATTTCAGGAAGAATAATTGGCTGATATGCGTTGTAATTCCTAATGAGCTTGTTTATATCATAATGGAAGCTGGATTGAAGACAACCGCTAATTACTTCAGGAGACAACACACAGCAAGTAAGGATTACTGTCGAGCAAACATCTTATAACTAAATAATTAATAATTGTTATGGAGTAGATAACAACATGAGATGTAACTCGAGCTCCACATAGTGGGTAGGAGGTAATTAGTCTCTTGTTACAGTATGTAGGCTGATGAGCTCTGAGAATGAAGTTCTGTCGTCGAACAACGAGTAGAAGAATATAGAAATCCCCCTGGACGCCACTGGACACAACTGGAAGATTCCACAAATAACGTTATCGAATTTCGAAGAAATGAAATGAGAATTAGAATCCGATGTATTTTGAAAACTATGATGCGAAATTTGGAGAAATTCCATTCTACTCTTCCGTCTCGATATTCATTGAGGATTCAGTCCTTACATATCGTCAGAGAATTCCTCTCGATCTCTCGTGGCGAGAAGGAAAATTTCAATCATGGAATTCGGTAACTGAAGCACACATTTCTTCGAACATCGTGAATTATTCCCAAGACATGGAAATATGGCAATGTCGAGGGTCTTTCTTGGGTCGTTTGGTTCTGAAATACTCAAAGGTATCTATCTAATTTAACTTTATGGTTGCGCTGAGATACGAAACTTAGTTGAGACGTATAGTTCTGGCAGGAACACACGCTATGCTTTACATTATAATTTAATGTCTTTCAGCGGGATATAAGTCTACGAGATTTGCACTATTTTACATGCAGATACGGCACCATAACTGAATACAATGTATTATTCTATTCACAGGAAGAAGTGACTGCTGGCAATGAAAACTCTTCCTCACTACTGCCTCATGATATCATACAGTGTGACACTTGGGAAAATTCAATTGTTCAACGGTTATCTCTAAATGGATACTTTAGAAATTCTTCCACTGGAATAAGTGAAGTGAACGTTTCGATTTTCGACTCTGATGATTGTTCACTATCAGGGCGACGAGGACTAACAGAATTTCCATTGTGGGACAAATCAGTGAACACAGCCAAGTATCCGCTGTACGATTTGGACTGCTTTAGAAATATTTAGGAATAATTAATTTTTTGTATCATGTCATGACTTGTTAATATGTTCTCAAGAATTTTTTCTGATTTCTGGATCAGGTTCTGTGGAATTTCAATGAGAATTCCACATGTGATTTTGAACCAATCAGAACGTGTATTTCTGTCAGATCACCATAGCAACGGATGAATTTTATCGGAAATTTTTTCCTGGTTGGTACCCAACAGCAAATTATACTGGAAATTTTCTTGACGTTTATAATGACAGAATATTTTTTTTGACAATCTAATTTTTATTTGTTTTCACACGTAATAATTTTGATTGATTTCAACAAAAAGCTTCAATGTTTTCTAAATTCATGGACCATTATGATTGATGTTTATATTGAAAACGCAATTATTGTATACCAGGGCAGGTTGATTCGAAGTTGCTTGCTCTTGATTTAGAGATTCTTGGACTGTCTTTGCAGAAGTCGAAGCTGACCTCATCGCGTCAATTATATCCTGATGATGGCCCGAGTCAATTTGCAGATATGTTTTTATGGAGTGACTGCTACCATGCCCTGTTATTTCAATTAATTGCTGTTCTCCAATTCTGTTTTGCAAGAACTTGATAAAGACGAAAATTGATGTTGTTGGAAACACATTTGGTGTGGAATTTTCTTACCGAATACCACACGAGGTTGAATTAAATTCGTAAATTTAATTCGACCTCTAGTGGTATTACTGGTGAAAACATGAAAATTTGAACATTGACAGTGCAAGTGAATGCTTTTGCACTGAACTGCATAAATACATTTCCAACTTCCCGGTGTACGCTGCTGATGTGGAGACGACAAATATTTATTCAATAGAGTAGTTTGGGGCCGACTTTATGCTTTGCTCCACATTTCTATATTGATTGATTTGAATTCTCATAATAAAACATCATAATTAATGGAATCTCGCCATCAAGGGAGAGCATATTTGTGACTCATCATCCGGATATAATATTACTCGGCATGATATTTTCTTCCGACTAATTTGTATTATTCACAGGAAGTTATGCTGTTCATGCTATTAATTCCTGTTCCATATCGAATATCCCAATTAAGTGTTGACATGGATGTGCATCATGATGTTATTTGATGTTATTGATAATATCAAAATCAGCAATGTCAACTTGTATGTTTTGTGAATTAACCAACGAACTCTCCATTCAAGAGAATCTGAAATGAAATCGATGTACCAACTGATGAAAAAGAAAAAGATGAAATTCGATATTAATTAGTTGATTCAATGAATTCCTCATCCGTTATCCATTATCGTCTTGAACCTTCCTTGGTATTGATTTCTTTCCCGACGAACTGCAAGAGTACAGTCGGAAATGAAAATATCTCGCTTCTCTAGTACATTGTGTTTTTCTTTGATAGCTCATTTTTTTGAGGGGACAGCTGGATTCGAGTATTGCAAAATTGAGACATCCTACAAATGTCTTCATTCTCGCTTCAGATCCATAGTTTGACGGACTGTTCCGGAGTCCCTCCAAACTCCACACGAAGTTTCAGAAGAAGATTGTTCGATTTTTGGTTGCTTCAGACTGTATTTGTGTATGTATTCATCAGGAAGAACCTCAATCCACTTCCTGTTCGAAGTTCGAAATCTCCACAGCTGGACTAACTATCAAATTATCACTATCCTATCATTATCAGACTCGGGACCAGCATCATGCGAAGCATCATTCATCCATAGACAGCGAAGTTGTAGGAATTTCCTTCGTTAAAGTATTTCCTGATGCCCACGACCTTGAAACTTTTGAAAAACGTTTCGGTACCTTCATTTTAATCCAACATTATATCTCTGGCTAGCACGATGTTCCACGGACATTAAAGGATTTCCTTTCGTGTCGTCGAAAGGAAAAAAAATCGAATGCGTGTTGCGGAAATAACTTCAGAAAAGATTCTGGAGGACAAATTCAGGTATGGTCATGAAACTTCATTTTCTTGTGGAAAGTATCGGTCAACGAACGGTTAGTCAAGAGTCAGTAAGTCAACTCAGAAAAGCCCTGCGAAGGATAGATACGGACTATGCTGACCCATTCTCTATTCATCGTAATCCAGAATTCAGGTATGCTCGAGTTAAAGTTAGATTCACCTACGACATCAAAATCAATAGATCTTCGAATGAATACCTACATAAGTCACTGCCAAATCAAAGGTGACCTCCGGAAATTCATCGCATGTGTTAGTACTATGAGTTGATGTCAGTTAAGGATATTAATCGAGAAGTAACTTTCATGATATTGCCACGATCATTTCACTCAATCAATATATCTTTCATCTCGATTTTGGAGGGTTTCTCTTCGAGTGAGCTAGCTACAATCTGACAATACCTAATGTCCCCCATCATAGCCTCTTCATGGAACAAGCGAAGGCGACTAGAAAAATTGGGAGACACTCACGGATGAGAGTGGAATTCAATAATGCAAATATCGTGATACGTATGTGAGGGCACGAATTCTTTAATGGGAAAACTTCTGAAGATTGCCCTATCTGTATTCCGGTAGTGAAGGCTAGGAAGGGGATAATCAGACAAGGTCTCAATTCTTCCACCTCGCCACTGCCGAATATAATTTTTGAGCAATCTATATGCTTATAGAAAAAGTTTCTGAGACGCTTCCAGTGTAAAGAAATGTTGCTTCTCGGTTTTCCGTTCGCAGGATCCTGATTGGAATATTCACGGGAATTGTCAAACGCTTTCGCATAGCTACATGGAGAAAATCAATGGTTCTTCTGGTTTGTCTGGACTCTGTTATATTCAGAATTCAGGCATACCAAAGGCGTTCTCTTTCTACTTCGAATCGCTCGTAGTGGCAAGAAATACGAGATTTCCGTTGAGCAACGACCAAAGGAATATCTATGAATAACGAGAGATACCGCTCACCTTCCTACGATGTTCTAGAGAGGTCAACGAATGCGTGAGTGAAGGATCACCGACCGGGCAAATTGCTATCTTCTGTATAGAAGCTTAAAGCTACAGCGTATGTTCGGGAATTGAACTTCAAACATGTGAACAGTACTCCAGGACAGATCGAATTTCTGCTTTGTAGATCTAGAGGATGCTATGGTGTGAAGTACCTCTTTGTACTCAACAGAGAGGCAAGTTTTTGTGAAGCAGTTCTTGCAACAGACCTCACATTATCGACCCAAGAGAGAGCGCTCTTGGTTGTGATACCAAGCATGGATATTGACGACCTCATAGGAACAGTGGTACCCGACATCATCATATTGGACATTGTGTGATCAGCCTTCTTGGTGAACATGCAAGCTTTAGTTTTCATCGAATCGAACTCTACTGAATTTCGAGATCCCCATTCCGAAATTCTTGATACATCATCATTTGAAGTATCGACCTGTCTCCATCTCGCACTTCTCTAGAGGAGAAAGCAGTATGAAGTCATCTTCATCCGCAAACCTCGATCACATCACACAATGCCCAATTTGATGATGTCGGGTACCACCACTGTTCCTATGAGGTCGTCAATATCCCTGCTGGATGTCACCTCCAACAGTGCTCTCTCATGGGACGATCATGTGAGGTCCATTGCGAAAACTGCTTCACAAAAACTTGGTTTTCTATTCCGTGCGAAGAGATACTCCACATCCCAGCAACTGCTTATGATCTACAAAGCACAAATTCGACCTGTCCTGGAGTACTGTTCACATGTTTGGAGCTCAGCCCCCAAACATACGCTTGAGCTCTTAGATTCAATTCAGAAGAGAGCTATACGCCTAGTCGATGATACTACACTCACCAAATCATTGACCTCTCTAGATCATCGTAGAAAGGTCGGCGATCTATGCCTTTTTTATAGGTACTTTCACGGTCGGTGCTCAACGGAAATATCTTCTATTATGCCACCACGCGCGATTCCTAGTAGACAAACCAGGCGAGCTCAAGATGGTCACCCCTACTCTGTCAGGCTCTAGACCTGTCGAACATCGCTATACCAAGCATCATTTATCAATAGAACGGCAAAGTTGTGGAATTCTTTGCCTAGTGAAGTCTTTCCTGAAGCTTACAACCTCCAAACTTTCAAGAAAAATTCCAACACTTTCCTACTCTCCCAAAATTCCACCGCTGGCTAACACGATGTTCCTCGAACATCATAGGTTTCCCTTTCGTGTTGTCCACAGATAAAAAAAAAAAAAACAAATCGTTGATCTGGTGGATGTGGAAAAAGTTGGTGCCAAAACATATCTTCGTGATAGTAACGATTCAACCAAATTGCTACAGAACAATTGGAGAGATTTAGTACACCAGAAATTAGGGACTGCTATTTCTAGTAAAGCATAGAAGAGCTGAATTATACATATTTCTGCAAATTCCATCTCCCTATACCATTCACAATTTATTCACGCCCAAATTAATGATAGCTCAGACTTATACGTTAACGTTCCAATGTCAGAATGGCTCAAGTTGGAATTAAAAGAACTTCTTCAATTCGTGGTTTTTTTGCCTCTCGCTATCCGCATTTCGGCCACAGTGCCGTAGATATCTGAATATATTAGGTACCGAGGATGGATGAATAATTACTTTTCATACAGAAATGTGAATGGAAAAAGAGAGGATGTTCACTTGAACTCTTCCATTCATTCAAGATTATTTCACTCGAATGATGTCGAGATGAAACCCTGACTGAAGAAGAGGGATTGGAAAATGAATGAAATCAATCAATCTGTATTCACGAATATGTCTAGAAGAATTGTATGAGAATCATGAATGAATCATGGAGAATGAATATATGAGATCATTTTCGTGCGTTCGTCGAAAGAGCTTGGAGACAGCCTGACCGATTCGATTGTTTTTTTTTCTCTGCTTCAGGGGGGGTTCAGGAACGAAGAAGATCAGGAAAATTCCAAAGGAACAGCATGAAAACAGAGATTGAAATTGGTAGTTTCGATTTTGGAAATTGCCACTTCGGAAACAGCTCTCTACTGTATTTCTCTCTCTCTCTGTTCTGTGGGTTAAAGGGTGGAGAACTCGACAGATATCTATCTCGATCCATTTATTTCTGTTTGGCTACGCCACTGGTGGGTATAGCGGAAAATTACAGCGGATTTAATTGAAGGAAAAGTTCGTCATTTCAGCTCACATCAGTTCCGCTTTGATCTTGATAACTAACTGCATTTCAGAGGAAGGGTATGTACCACTTTTGCATGATGCCAAACTTCAAAAGGGTTCGCAAAGATGAAGTAGATACTTGGATATGCTTAAATAAAACTCGTGGTATCAAATCTGCTTTCGTAAATGAAATACAATTGGACAAAGGTAATTCCAGACTTGACATAAATAAATTGAGTATTGATGAATCACGTAGCTCTCAACATTTTCTATTTCATGATGTGCTTCCAGTGGATCGAATATTTTGAAAAAATATTGAATTCGAAATTCACGGCCATTGCGTGAACTGTCTATGAAAACATTGCAATAGTGTATTGTTGTGTTATATTGAGAAAAACCCACCATACCGTAGCAATGCGAAAATAGAGACATTATTATGGAATTGTTCAGAATTCACACGATGTCTGTAGATAGATATGATGGATGAATCATTACAAACATTGGCATATTCAATTTGGTCATTTCAATATTTTTTCGCGACTTGCATCCTTTTATAAGTACCTTGTATGGTGCATTTTTCAGCTTTTCGTGGGATTGTCTCTCCTTGTTCCTGAAAAATAAAGTAGAACTCATTGGAAATTATCTCATTATATTTGCAGTGAGGACAAATTTTGTGATCTGCCCCAAAATGTCATTGCACTTGAAATTGAACCTTTAGATACCTAAAAGAGAAATTCTAGGAGAATTTGTAAAAACAAATATATTCAATAAGGATAAAACTTATACTCATCGATGTCCAGTTTGTTTCGACACCGAAAAGTGATAATGAGACTGATAAGAATCCAAGCACAGTGACATTTTGGGGCAGATCACAAAATCTGTCCTCACTACAAATATATTGAAATAGTTTTCAACAAGTTATACTTTATTTTTTTGAAACTAGGAGAGAAAAATTCCACAAGAAGCTGAGAAATGAATGTACCACCTCTTCGAAAAACTTACAGACAGAATTTACTTTGTATCGTGATTCGAGAATCATAACTGGACATACTGTAGACGTACAAAGTACACGTTGACAGAATGACAGTTCATGAATCTAAGAGCCTTGTCTCCGACAATCACGAAAGAAAATGAAAACTTGAAGTCTGTCTCAATAATATTCTTGCTGTCTTTTGTCATGAGGTATTTCTCACCATATCATTGTTGATTCCACGTCTCGAATCAATACGGTGAACACAAACAATTGGATAATTATCCCCAACCCTAGGTCAATCGCTCTGTATAAGCAGATTCTGCATATGTCATATCATTCATTTTGATGAGATTAATCCACACCCTTTCCGAAATGATTCTAAGTTTCGATAATTCTGGACAAAAATCTTATAATATAATCAAGATGACAAATTGATCCCGCCAAAATCTGAGCGTGAGCTTCATCCAGTGGAGATGCAGATATAAGATTTATCTAGGAATATTCTCAATCTTGGGTGAACCATGGACACATATTTCCGAGATGTCGGAAACTTTTGCGGCGGGTGATCCATCAGAAAATATGATCTCAAATCTAATAACATCCTCCTTTATTCTCTACCAAGTTCGAATAGATTTGTATTGAGCTGTAAAACACTTGAGTAGTTTTTCACAAACTTCATTCCTCGAACTTTTCTCATTCTTAACTCTGCCAGAAGCTGAAAAAAAAAATCCTACGCTCGACCTAATAAAACAGATAAACTCATTTTCTGTGTCAGGCACATTTAGTTTTCCATCATTTTTATCACGTCAGAGGGGCAATTCGAGAATTCCTTGATGTTCTCCGAGGAAGAATTGTTATTCGGAGAGTTTTTCTGGATTCTATGTTGCCTTTTTCCTCCGGTACCGCTCAAAATTTATTATTCCTTTTATAGTTCACTTTCTTTTGATGTTCACCTACGAAGCTTCAAAACGACATTATGTGCTCCTCGTCCATTTGTTTCGCGAATATCTTAGTCAGCAATGCCTTTATATCCGTGTTTTTGCCTCACGAATTCGATTGATGTATCGCGAATGTGACAAATATTGGGATCGAAAAGACTTTTATTTCTCTCTTCATGCTCGAGGAGCTACATATCTAGAAACGAAATCTCAGGGAGTGACTATAAAGTGGGTTATCGCCCAATGTTTCTCTACCTCCGAGCTAATTCAAAGAGAGGTTTTTATGGACAGTTTTTATTTTTATTCCTATGGGGAATAGCTATGCAGGAAATGCACTCGTCGAAACATGAAACTTTCTGGACTTTTCCGGATTTCACGTGCCTGTCAAATACTGATCTCTGAAGGAGAAGAAGAAGAAGAGATGAAGTATTCGATGATTCATTGAGTGATCAGTATTGATTCATAGTATTTGTAGTTGAACACTCGATACAGTTGCGTTCATATGAACCAATTCAATTCCCTGTAGCCTGTATGGGTACCTATATCGGATGATCATCTAAAAGCAGAAATGAATCAACATATCTTTGGGAACCGTGCGTTCGCTCTTATTACATAACACTTTCCACGAACTGTGCGTAAGGAGAAGCTTTCTGCGATTGTTTTCTATACGTGATCACCAACTTACACTAGTAGTCGTAGGAAAAATCATTCACCCAAATGGAAAGGGTGGAAATGAATTGACGATTTCTTGTGTTGTGGTCGAAGACGTGGTCGTGGTGGACGTGGAAGAAGGAAGTCTACTATGAGTCAACCATTTCCAATTTGGTTTCCAAAAATTACTTTCATGACTATTATTTCAGTAATATGTGATTCTATAGTTTCCAGATGGAAATTCCACAGAGCCATCATTGTAGCAATATGACGATCATTTTATTGAACGCTCTATTCGAAATCATAACATTTCTCAACTTCTAAGTGTTGAGTAATCACACTGCACAGTCAATATTTCTGGTTCTGCCCTTCTGATATCTCAGCATGACACATTGATATCCTTTTGTTCTAATCTCTGGAGATCAATAACGGAAGAAAACTTCAGGAAAAGCAAGTTGCGGTCCCTAAGTTGCTAAACGTTACTTCAATTAAATTGTTACAACCCAGGGGGCCAAACCATCGAAATAATGCAATATACTACCACATAAATAGTATCGGAGTGTATAGTGTTGTTAGAAGAAGTTTATCCCAAGAGGGTGATGCTGAGTCGGTGGCGGCATTATGAAGCTCTCTAGATAACTGTTTCATGTTCTTTTATGCTCTCGATATCATAGAGAGGAAGTGAATAATGTGCTACCAATTTCATCAGGGAGAATATTAGGAAATTTCTTCACCCAAACCACAATCCAATTTTACAGCCGACTTTATCAATGTTACAGCAATATTTCATTTCAAACATAAGCGGTCTGTTGTTAAGCAACCTGCTATCGCTAACTGTCATAAAATCATTTTGATTATCGATGTCCTTTGGTCATCATTCGGATCAGTTCGCACCCATATGACGGAACTTTTGATTATACTAATGGAATTGGGATTATCCTTTATTCATTATGATGAACTTCTATCAGATGTTATATTCATTGAATTCCGACACAGTATATTCTTCGTAGGACGTCGTCATTTTGATATCGAGTGTGTGACAAGCGTGTATATCTTCCCGAATGATTGAAATTTTTCACACTGCTAGAACTGCTGTGAAGTACTTGTAAGACTATACAGATAACATAAGCTCGGAATAGATATTTGGGAAGGTGAAGAGTATCGATATATAAGATTATCTGTCTTATTATGTTGTTTGCAATCGACTGGATTATACAAGGTGTCCCATGACTACTTGGTAATCTCCTGAGTGCGTACTTGGTAGGTCCAAATACATACATACAACTTTTTTTCCTCCTGAGCACATATGTTGTCATATGATTTCCTGTAGCAATGATATGAGAAGAAAACGAGTTCACCTGGTATTTTCTTGATGACATTTCGAGCAGGTTGAGAGAAAATCGATCTACCCCAACGACCGATAATCTTACCGAAATAAAAGAAGAGTACCTTCTCCAGAAGAGAATCACAAGAGCTTCCGAAAATGTTTGCAATTGCTGAAAATAATGGCAACTGTCAAAATTCAGGCAAATCATGTGTTACGGGCCAGTACATCTGATGAAATCATTACGATATACAAAGTGGTTTCAAACTTACAGTCAAAAACGTTGATTCTGAGGTATGTCTTTGAGGTCTGAGATTGTCACGTAGTAATGGCACACACTGTATATTCGATCATGGGGCTGAAATCGAACCTACATGATAGTTTGATGCTAGTCATAGTACGACAATGACCAGTTTGGTTTCGATATTTTTTGTGCGGTTATACGAAACTTCGTTTGTTGTTGAATTGAGAGTGTTCCCTCCCGAAATGGTGCGAGTATGTTGAATATTAGATAATATCCTCGACGATGAATATGCATGATTTCGGAATCTGCTTTGCAAATGAACCCCTCTGTCGGTTGCAGGCTATCCGCCTTCAAACTCATCATTGGTTATCAAAAGATAATTACTGAGGCAAACTTCAATTCGCGTAGGTCGATAATGAAACGTCTAATCAGTCTCGTGTTTCGAATATGAGTCGAAATAATGCGTTGTGTGCAAAATTCATTTGATCAGGAAATTTCAACAAGAGAGCACTAGACCTAACCGCTGATTTGCATCAACTAATTACTGTGCGGTAGCGGGTTGCATGCAGAGGCAAGAAATATTATCAAAGTATAGTTGATTTAATGCTGCATCGAAGGACATCTGAAGACTTCAACGGAATTGGATTATAGACTATCCTGCTGGTGGGAAGTTATTACTCCAAATGGAAATGAATCATTTCATGGTTAGAAAATTATGGCATGACTTGGCATGGTTTGTTATCGAGGTGGTCACTGAAATTGAAACGAAACCCCCCGATTCATTTGCTTTGAGAAAAGCCTCTGACTGACTACATGTTAGTAGGTGAATGTTCGAAGTGAAGTTTTCCATTGAAACTTGGATCAAAATGTATCAGAAACAATTGGCAGTTTCACTCAGATAAAGATTGAACTGGTTTACTCTCTCTTGACGATTCCTACTCTATCCGTTGTATATTGAAATTGTTCATTATAATTGGATTGTTTAATCAGATTGTTTTTAATATCCGTTGAAATATTCTTTCCTTGTAAAAACTCGTAGGAGAACGTATATATTCAATTTGTTCGAATAACGGAACGAACATTATTCACTTCCCTTTTCGCATCGAAGGTCCGTTTTTCATGCATACGTTCCTGTTTTTTACCGAGTTTTCTTGCATATAGATCTCTCTACGTGGTGGTAGACGGGGTCTCGTCTGATACAATGACGATCAATGCTGGTGTTCCACAAGGCTCTGTCTTGGCACCAACTTTGTTTTTGCTCCACATCAATGATTTGTTGAATGTGACCTCCAGCCCAGTTCATAGCTTTGCGGATGATAGTACACTTCATTCCGCCTTTTCCTCTAGAGCCCCTATATCATCCAATGAGGCCAGAGGTGCAAGGCGAAGACAGGTTGATGCTTTAAATTAGGATCTGACAAGAATTCTGAAATGGGGATCTGAGAATCTAGTACAGTTCAATGCAACTCAAACTCGAGCTTGTATGTTCACCAAGAAGGCTGATTACGCAATGCCCAATTTGATGATGTTGGGTACCACTGTTCCTATGAGGTCGTCAATATCCATGCTGGGTGTCATCACCAACAGTGCTCTCTCATGGGACGATCATGTGAGGTCCATTGCGAAAACTGCTTCACAAAAACTCGGTTTTCTTTTCCGTGCGAAGAGATACTTCACATCCTAGCAACTGCTTATGATCTACAAAGCACAAATTCGACCTGTCCTGGAGTACTGTTCACATGTTTGGAGCTCAGCCCCCAAACATACGCTTAAGCTCTTAGATTCAATTCAGAAGAGAGCTATTCGCCTAGTCGATGACACAACACTCACCAAATCATTGACCTCTCTAGATCATCGTAGAAAGGTCGGTGATCTTTGCCTTTTTTATAGGTACTTTCACGGTCGGTGCTCAACGGAAATATCATCCATTATGCCACCACGCGCGATTCCTAGTAGACAAACCAGACGAGCTCAGGCTGGTCACCCCTACACTGTCAGGCTCGAGACCTGTCGAACATCGCTATGTAACAAGCATCGTTCACCAATAGAACGGCAAAGTTATGGAATTCTTTACCTAGTGAAGTCTTTCCTGATACTTACAACCTCCAAACTTTCAAGAAAAATTCCAACACCTTCCTTCTTTCCCAAAATTCCACCGCTGGCTGACACGATGTTCCTCGAACATCATAGGTTTCCCTTTCGTGTTGTCCACAGATAAAAAAAAAAAAAGAATAATGCGGAACTCAACCCTTCAATTCATTAGTACGATAAAGAGGAATCAAATCAAGGAATGTTTTGCCCAGTCTAACTTATCATATCATATATTTTTTCAGATTTTGGTACTCCAGAACCCGAATTTCACAATGAAAATAAGTGGAGACTCTATTTTTGGAGATAATCCTAGAACAATCTTGAAAATGACCTTGTTCTGGCCCGTTTCACACACTGATGATCATTTTTATGGTTTCATTATCATATACATTCAAGGAATCGAAAATAGGAAAATATATCCTGAAAGCGCTTGAATTCATCTCCTTCAGCATCCTTCAGCTTCTTCCATAAATGATGAGACCCCAAATAAAAGAGGAAAAAGTGAGTCCACTGTCTCTTCCAAGATGTTGAAGAACGTGGATCCAACTCCTCCGAGGATTCTCTCCTCTTCTTTCTGACTTGTTGAATATATAATGAAGGCATGAAAAATATCCTGTGTTAGAAATGAAATACAAATCAAACTTATAATCTCGATCCTCATATATTCTTTGCCCTAATTGCACTGGCCTAGTATCTTCATCGCTCGAATTTTGTTGAACCATTTTCCAACAACGAATGTCGCTGAAGAAATATCCTCACTGAGTGCTTTGCTTCCACCTCCTTTATTTCATCCTGGTCGGATCGAATATGACACATCATATCGAGTGCATGCTTCGGAAAATATTGATGATCCGTCGGTGTCGGAAATACACATATGTGGTTGATAGTGGAGCTCATTTCCTTCATGTCATCCATCATTACTGGATATGCAGAGCATAGGAGGGGACTCTCAGATATTATGGTCTACGGAAGAGTGCTTCTGGCTACAATAGACCAAAATCAGGCATTCATGAAGCGAATGAAGTCGGTTATTCTCGGAGTGACTTGCCTTCTACTCTAGAACAGATGCCAAATGTATTGGTATTGAATGATGACATTTGCTTGGCCAATTGGTTATTTCATGGTATATTTTTCCACACTCCATTCGTTTCATCATTCACAATCCTGAGTATTTTATATCTGATCACGAGTAAACTGAGTTCACTGTCAGTTCGTTACAACCTCAACAGACGTTCTCAAAAAATGTACTTTGTTTTTGGATTGACGTTGTTCTCACATTGAGAGGACTGGGGAACTTTGTGGAGATTCTCATTCTCAGTCCTTCTCACTTCTCTCATCTTGAGGTCAAAGATCTCTGTTTTCTTCTTCATCTTTCCGATGATGGTGGAGATGATGATGATCTGTTGGATATATCTGATATCGCATATAGCCAAAAGGAGAAACTTTCCACATCAACGGAATAAGGATTGAGGAAGGACTGTATAAAATCGTGTTCTGTAGACACATTCGCAGGTTTGTCCTCTACACTGTTTCTGAATAAATGATCAAGCTCTCGCAAAGTGAGTGAGAACGATGAATAATTGATCAAAGCAGTAGCGAAAAGAGATAGAGATAAATTATTAATAATAAACCCTTTTAGCGCATGTTTACGTTGTTTTGTACGCGTGTATCTTTGGTAATTCAAATGGAAATGATTGTAGTCCTTAATTGGGTCATTCTGTTTCCAAGATTTGTTCCATCTCCAGTTCAATATCGTTCATTTTATCCTAATTAGAATTGTCTGCCATCCACAAGATATTCAGAGTGAGCAAGTGGAAAGTATAAATCAATGATATTTATCCTGATATTTATAAAAAAAGTCATTAACATTCATCTACAAACAACAGCCGAACTCTGTGGACTCCGTGTTTTGATATTCTCATCTGTGTAAACTGAACTTTTTGTTAGCTTTCCTAATTCGTTTTGTTTTTCTTGCATCTGGACAACACATCGCTAATTCTGTTGTTCGTCCGTCTTGCTTTTACAAGTTCAATATGTCTCGAAAAGAATATTGAAGTAGTCGGTCACCTTGAAATTGGCGTATGTATTGCTTTTGGAAGAACTTATCCGAAGAAAGTCATCTTCGAGATCTAAGGTACAAGTTCTTCACGTATATCTT
This sequence comes from Gastrophysa polygoni, assembly GCA_963576655.1. Taxonomy (NCBI): domain Eukaryota; kingdom Metazoa; phylum Arthropoda; class Insecta; order Coleoptera; family Chrysomelidae; genus Gastrophysa; species Gastrophysa polygoni. The sequence continues at coordinate 22,626,721 of OY755090.1, read as the reverse complement.
CGTGACTGTCAACTTCTTCAGATCTCATATGAGGAAAAATCGTAACTACTCTCGTATACTCGTATGACATAGCAGTTTCGTCATTTTAGGATAATTAATTATCAAGTATTTTTCAGTTATAATCTTTATAATGAAGAATCAAATGATGCGTTTCAATTCTGCTCATCCAAGTTCATTTCGAAATTTATATGATGATTACCATTGGAAAGAGACAATGTTGTAACTGCTCAATGTTTCATTTTTTTTTCAAAAGGACCTCGTCATCCCATTTTTGTTGATTCAATCGAATGCTTGTGAATGTACTGTACAACAGTCAGCCTAGTGAAGTCTTTCCTGATGCTTACAACCTCCAGCCTCCCAAGAAAAATTCCAACACCTTCCTTCTCTCTCAAAATTCCACCGCTGCCTAACACGATGTTCCTCGAACATTATAGGTTTCCTTTTCGTGTTGTCCACAGATAAAAAAAAAACATTTTATTTTGGGTGAGTTTTAAATCTTTGTGTTGAAATATCGCAAGAAACTAATAAATTTTCTTGGTTCTTCTTAGTATTCATCTCGCCTTCTCTTTCATTCATAACAGAATTGAATCATCACAGAAAATCATGTATATGCATGATCCTGGTGAAACCAGTAGTGAAATTCACCATTCGATGGCGTCGGAAACTATCATTTTACATTCGCATCTGGAATTCACGTCATTTCATTCCATCGCCGATATAATGAATGTTTGAGTTAGCAAAGATTCCCGCATTTGTGAAATACGAATCTGTTCGGATATGGAATACGTAATTCACCACTTACTCAATTCCATTGTTCTGCAAAACGATGGAAAGTAAACAAACAAATACGATATTCTACTAGCAATGAAGGGCTGTGGTTTTTCGTACAAGGGAATTATATACCGAGCAGATTCTGATTCAGAGAAGGGTGAACTGAACATGTTTACTTTGTCTACAATATCAACATCGAATTAAATCTGTATCAGTCACTCATTGAAACTATTTTCATTACAATTCCCTATTCAAATTTGTTTCGACAAGATCAATCCAGATATAGATATGCAATGGAAAAAGAGGTAGATTCCGTCTTCAGAAGGAAAATGACATGTACGAACAGTGAATCAAGTTCTTCAGGTTCAATGAACAACAACTGAGTCATGAGAAATAATGAATTGTTTCGAAGGAAATTTCAATTCTTTTCAGATATCTCACCTAAGATATGGAGTAGCATTTTGAGGCAGATGCAGCAAATATTTGTTCAATTTTGTCTTTGTGATACAGAAGAAGACGATGAGGTATTTTGCTGGATTCGGTTTGAGAATGACATGTGAACTATTATTTATTGAACTCCACCAACTCACTTCAGCATCCATCATATTCCTTCAATCAGTCAGCTCAATATACAGAAAAAGAGTACACCTCTCGAATGGAACTTCTACCAAAAGATATCATAACACTCGACGAACCAATGATGTTCCATTGTCCATTCTTCTGAACTCATGAATACTACGATTAGGTATAATGCAAGGAAAATGTATAAACAGTCCAAAAATACTACTGAATGAAGCAAATCATAACATAGAAGAATGAGCAATCATAGTATACTGAGAGAAACTTTTTCCCATTCATATATTTTTCTATCTCTGATGCTCTATAAGATAGCAATAGCGAGAAACAAGAAACTGCTTACTCAGTATATCACCAGACAACTGTAAGGAGCAGTATTGAATCATTCTAAATAGTTTCTGTCCAATCGAATTGAATTAGGGAAATTATGATAAACCGATTTGATATTCTTCTAGCTACACCCATTAATCACTGGAGAATGATAATGGAAACAGTATACCAGCATTATTAATCCTCCATATCCATCAGCATAAATGATAAGGTCCAAAGTTTTTGCCTGATATTCTGGAGAACTTTCGGAACATTCACGAGAAAAACAACTTTCGTCTAGACTATAGAGCACTGAGAACTATGGAAGGAGCAGAAAATATAGGTGGAGTTTATTATTTTGGCATCGACGATGAAAAATGGATCCTGGAATTTCATCTTTTCCATTCATCATCTTCACTATGTACGGAATACCTCCAAATAGGTTTATCTCGATAATATTGCTGGCTATCCACGGTTGGTTTATCTATGTGATGGACATTATTCTCTATACTTCATACGAGTATCAGCATTTTTCTATTCCTCTTTCGATCACACGAAGGGACATCCTATAATGTTCGAGGAACATCGTGTTAGTCAGTGGTAAGATGTTGGCAGAGTAGGAGGGTATTGGAATCTTTCTTAAGAGTTTGGAGGTCGCAAGCAATGGGAAAGACTTCACCATACCTTTGCCGTTCTATTGATGGATGATGCTTGGAAATGAGAAGTTCTACATGTTTCGAGCTTGCCAATGCATGGATTACCAGAAGAAAAGACTCCGAATGCATCAACAGTGGAATGATGTTCAAAGTATCATCGAGAACATTATCATCGTAACGAACTATTCTCCAGAGAGTGGAGATCGTTTCCGTTTATAGAAATACTTTGGCGAATTCAACAGCATAATAGGAATACTGGAAATGCTATCCAGACATAACTCTTCGAGTATTTGTACGAATTGTTTTATAGTCCCCAAGTAAGGTGAATAATTATCAGAGAATGTATCATGGGGCTCCGTTTGAGTTGGCAGTGTTTTCACGAGAGAACATCGTGCACTATTTAGTTTATGTTAGTTCAGACATTAGCAAAATGGTTACAGCGCTAGATACTTAATGAACTTTGAACGATGACAATTCTTTCGTCTTGATGTCTCCGAACAATTATAGGTCTCTGTAGATTTACCTCATATCTCACTCTTACAGGTGAAATCTCTGGATTGATCTCCTCGATCTCCTGATTGCCTGATGGAATCTTCAGAATCAAGTCATTCAAATCGCTTGGAATTCTCCATTTCGATGAATCCTAAATCTCCTACTTTCCAAATCGATATTGATCGATTCATTCATATATTTCATGATAAGAGTACTCCAGGTACTAATTTCGAAATCGTCTCCTCAACGCGTCACTTTCTTTCATTGTTTCTCAAATACGTAGCTCAAATTCCATATGAATCTTGTAAGACTATAGTCACACACAAGTCTCTTGACGTGAATGAAGTTATTTCCTAAACTTTTGTCAGTAGTCGTTTCAATGTCTTCATCAAGATTTCTTTCCACGAGCCATCCTACAATGTCTTGAAATATATCCATTTACAATTAATAGTCTTTTGACTCTTGTCCTATCCTGTTGACACAGCATCCTTTTGCAAAGAGAGTAAAATAAAAAGAAGAACAGAATAACAAAATTCCACGAGCTTATTCCTATGAAACGTTCTCCTCGGAAGGATGAAACATCCGGAGTTGATGAAGGTAATAAAAGTAAACAAAGCGACAACACTAGAACGAACGGAATCATTTCGAAAATGTTTTCAGCAAACTGAACGACAAAGCGGGTAAGTGCGATTTGAATACCTTTGAAGTCGGACAACCTGAACTCATTGCGATCTAACGTGCCGTGAAATGACTGACTCGTTGTTACAAGCAAGTCGAAGGTGTCTTGAAGTCAATGTGCTTCATTGAGGATGATGCTTTGAGGAAAACTCAGAATTCATTTATTCGTTCATCCAAAAATAGGGGATTCAAGATCAATGTGATCTGAATTCTATTATTGTGAGCTTCGAATGATATCAAAAATTACCGAATGATGAGAGTACATAATCATTATGAGATTATGAAAATGAAAAATATTGTCAGTTGAAGAATTCCAAGAATTCCGTTCAGGGGAAATAATTTCTATAATCACGACTGAAATGTCTCGTTCCATTAATACTATTGGGTTTCGATAAAGGTGATTCCAATGTCGAACATCGACAAACTTGAATAGGGTAATATGTTTATAACGATGAAAGTATCGTGAAGATTTATATCACAATGAAAGTTGGGAAGTTTGTGTTTGATAACCCATCGATGTGTTCCTTTCGATAATTACTGGGCCACTGTGAGAATGGATCGCTTACACGGTTCATCTATAGAGATATCGAGTGCTGGTAATTTTCAAATTGTCACTCTATGCATCTCTCTGCATACCATGCTCACATTCAATCCAGGATAAAATATGGAATTATATTCTGAGGAGACTCTGTTGATATCTCCAGGATACTTATTCTACAAAAGAAATGTATCAGGTATATCTATAAAATGAAGAAAAAAAAAACGATAGCTGTAGAGAAGCTTTTATTAGGAGCAAAATTTCAACTTTGATTAATCTCTATATATATGAAGCAGTAGTATTTGTAACAGAAAATGAATCAGAACTTTTTATTTAACTCTGAAAAGGATCACGTTCACAACTCAAGAACAAAGAATGATCTTAGGAATGAGAAATGCAACTATACATGCATACAGAGAAATGTCAAATATAGCGTTATAAACATTTACAATAAATTCCCACTTACCTTGAGAAATATTCCAGTTTCAACAATGAAATGTCGTATGAAGAACTACCTCATAGAAAAACCTTTTTATAGCCTGCAGGAATTCTTAAATGATAGTATGCTAACTATATAAATGTTATTCACATATGTTTGATCCTATGTTTTTGTTTCTTGGGTCAGATAAAGTTGATTTTGTATTCAAAGCTTTCATTTATTGTTCATTACTGACATGTTCCACATTCCTCGGAGTTCATATGTGTACATTATATGTAATCGGAGCAAATGAATTATCTATCTATCTATCTATCTATACCACAAAAATTTGAATAACGACAACTGCGAATGAAGATCATCTGGAAACATGCATAGCCGCATTATGAGATTACACATACAGGAACATGACTTGAGGCATGAGGCAAGTTATGAATTCACTGCGAAGTTAGAGCTGATCCTCAGGAGGACGGGCACGTTCAATCCGACCGAGGAATTATCATCTCTCTGAAACACAAATTCAATGAAGCTGTGTGTGGTGGTCAGGATATAGAATTTCTGATTGTTCAGGATTCCTCAAGTTCCATCTCATGATGAGTTGTGTATTACGTATATAGTGAGCCTGAAATTGCAACAACTGAGCATACACAACAGAACAAACTTATGGGGAAGGTGAAGTAGTGATAGATACTCTAGTGGAGTGCAATGTAACGGAAACTCAATCTGGTATCTTCACCAATCAGGTGACACTGTTCTTATCCTTGGTATATCCTTGTTATCACCACCAAGAACATTCTCTCATGGGCCAATCATGTGAGGATCTGAGAAGAGAGAGAGAATCGATGGTGATACACTCACGGATTTATTGACCTCTCTAGAGAAACAACGCAAGTTCAGGCTCTATCAAGCATCATTCGTCGATAGGAGAAGAGAGTGCTAACACGATATTCCTCGAACATTAGAGGTTTTCATTTCATTTTGCCGATGGATGGAAAAGGTACAGGCCTATGTGGATCTCTGATAGGCTAGTTCAACTGCCTCCTTTTTTCAGTTTATTGTCCAATTGCAGGACAGCTCAAGACTATATTTATGATAGGTGTGTAACATTTCACTTGCAGTATTGTTCAACTTTTCAGTTGTGGACTTCTAACTGTGATTTGAATTGGTTCAGTGAGCATGGAAATAGGTCAGTTGTTTTACAAAGTGTGTTGAAATTACTACACATTGAGTTGATTGGTGAGTTTGCCATGATATTAGATCGCGGGACTGAAATGTAAAAAGTCTGTTCGGATCTGCTGTTGATTCTTGGTACATAGAAGTTCAGTTGGGCGGTCAGATCTGGACAGTCTACGAGGTTGTGGATCAGCTCATACAGAAAAATACACGAATAATTATTTCTCCGTTCTCTGAGTGAGAGCATTTGAAAGCGTTTCAATCCATTTTCCATTCCATGTACTTCATGAGGGTTCTTTGGACCGTTTCTATTTGTTCGATGTTCAGAGAGTACAAGAATTCTCAATCCATGAAGTGACAGACCACGACAATCATCAATACTACCTCATAGCAGTTCGATAAGAAAGTGAAAAAAAAGTACTATGAATTAACTGGTAGATAAGCATTGATGAATGAAGAAATTCAATTAAAACATTGCGCAGGTAGTAGGAGATGAGGAATGCCAGTCATAACACACAATACATAACAGCTTTTTCTGCGCGTACATGTAGCAATTTCCTTTTACGACTCATTTTCATGACTGACAAAACGATTATTCGTCATATCAAAGAACACGGGGATCATTCGTCGATTCCACGTCGCGTTTCATACCTCTAATGAGAATTTGTTTCGTTCCATTTCGAAAATGTCATCATGCTTGCTAATAAAGTATGCTCCACGACCGCTTACATGGGATGATATGAAATACGTAAATATTTCATAATGAGGCCTCGCAACTAGCTTCACCTGCTTGTCATAAAGTTTATATGTTCGGCTTTATTGTGACATTTCCCCGTTTTTTACTTTTCCTGGATGCCGGACTGGTTGCTATCCGGGCGTTTTTCCATGCATGGACGATGTCATGGGATTAATTCGAAAATGTATATTTTCTGCATTGTTTGAGAGCTCATTATACAATTAAGAGGTTCATTTTATGCGCTATTGAGAATCTGTTGAAATCCTATGCATATCACCGATATATTTGACCACATATAAACAGTGGATCTCTGAAGCTGGCATGTTATGATAGGAAATGGACATTTCGAATCCTGGAGATAATCATTACTACTAGAAGAGACATGTATACTTTGTTGTTACTCTGCTGTTAGAGGTGAACGTCAGAATGAAATTTCCATTCGATAAGTTCTCATTGGTTGATCTGATTCGAATAAAATTCTGGTTGAGTGAAAAATGCACCAGTCTCGATGAGATTATCAAGTTGATGTTCATGGGTATGAACTAGCCTGATCGCAAAGAAATCTCAAACGTTTTTTAATTTCACTTCCGTGAGGTTCATACGAATGAATCTTTGAGAACTCTCGTACAAAAAAAGTTCCTGTGTTCAACATCGAAAAACTTGGATAATTCCTGGAAGAATCGATTCGTTTCATAACTCTCCAGAAGATATAATGTAATAATTCAGATATTGTTCAATACACATAGAGATCACAACGACCTGGAGTTGAATCCATTCCTCAGGTTCTCACAGTGCGTGAGAGATGATATTGCATAAATTCAAGGAATTTGACATCAATCGGAAAGTTACAGGCACAAAGTTATTGAATCAGCTCTTGCAGAGAAGTTCGATCGACATCAACCGATCTCAAACATATCGATGCATTCTTCATTTACCGAAAATTTCAGTTGAATGTTATCGAACGAACGGATATATTATTCATGTGAACCCCATTCTGTTGATCACCTTCATGAGAGTATATTTCGTAAGGGTCTACTCATTGAGAAGAATGTGTAGTTTTATAAGATCACGATGCGAGGGAAAATTTTTTTCGTAGGTTTGACAGCACTTTGGAGAGACAGAAGATCTCAATAATAACATCAAATATATGAGCCACATATTTCAATTATAAAAAAAATCCTTTCTTAATGGGATTCGTACCCCAAGCCACAACTTGAGGAGTACGCTTGTTAACCATAAGGCTATGTAACATATATATGAAGGTATTAGAAAATAACTAACATGAACAAACGTTCTGATAGTAGTTCGATAAGAAAAGAAGACCATGTAACGTGTAGATCAGTACAGTATAGCAAAATAACAACAAATCGCGCACCTTAGAGAAAATCAGCGAGAAAAGATTTGTATTGTGAACCCTCAGACATTTCTGATCTCCTAATACTCATTTGTCGATTCTGTATCAGAAATTGAATTCAGAAATTTTTGTTTGGTTGAATCATGGTTGGTTGAAATATCATAATTATTTTGTTCTCGATATGCATTCTCGCGACATGTGATAGATGGAGGAAACAGTTTGAGGCGATGTGATGAAAGTTTCATTTTCAAAAAATATGGACTCCTATCTCAATATCCAGCATCACTATTCAATTCCGTATACTCATGCGAGGTAGCACAAACTTTCATCAGCTATTCAAAGCACCTTCTCAGCTCAGAGATATATTCCCTACACACAGGAGAGGCATATGAAATGGAAACGGTTTCCGACGACCTCAACCCTTGGCGAGACATCACGAAACACGAACCAGTAATTGGCGAGGTAAAACTTCTCGCAGATTTTCCGATAACCCGAAAGCTGGAGGGGCAGAAAATGAGAGCGGTAAGCAGATAAGAGACAGCACGACTATATTATTATTAGATCCCCCTGCGGAAATTCGATTAGAATTCTTCCAACATCGAGCGCCACCTCATGAAGTTTTCCTTTTGTTGGAACTCCATTAGAATTTATATTACTGTTTATTTTCTATCTCCAGCATGGGACTGTTGACTTCCATTTCTCGATTGGAGTTTCTTCTGATTATGAGGTTGTTCTGGAGTCCACGATAATTAATGATAAATGATAAAAACAGATAATGTTTTGACAAAAAGTGGATATCACAGAAATACAATTACTAACAGATACCCCAACTCTCAATTGAATCGCAATACAGGTATAAGAAGAGGAATAACTCCATGACAGAGCCAAATGGATATCACCTGATTATCCAATTTCCAATACCGAAATCAATCATATCAAAGATGTTCTCATTCAAAACATCTCATTGTTGGAACAATACACCAATAGCCAGAAGACATAACAACAATAGAGACACCAAAAACTGATAACAGAGATAATGCTTCACATTACCGGAATATCCGAAGGACATGAACATGTTGGTGACAAGTTCAGAGTGAGAATAGTGTTCAAGACTGAAAATGCAGTGAGATCAATTCTGACTCATGAATCACTGAAAAATTCCATGCATTTGTGGAATGAACTTCAGAGGTGGAACTGGCTTCTTGTTCAGTTGGAATAGATAGAACTTTGCTTTCACTTCTCAAAAGTGAAAATGGAAATGGTTGATCCGAGGTGGATCAATGAATAGACACCTGGTCCCGATTCCTTTTGTATTCAACGAATTATCACTATGTAGTGCCAAAAGACTAATCAACCGAAGGATTCAAAAAAACATTCTTACACTGTGTTCAAAATTGGAGCAGATTCTTTCCTGAAACGTCCACGACTGAGATACTTTGATTTGATGATTCAATTTGGATCAGATCATGAATCTGTCTATTATTTGTGTCCCGAAATTTTCCTTGAAACAAGGTGTCAGAGATCCGAAGGTTGAATTTCATGCGCAGTGAGATTTTGGGACAGATCATGAATCTCTCTCCCGACTCTTTGGGTGACTCTTGGAAAAATTTTCCATTCTCATCCGTTTCCTAATCATTTCCATTCATCGAAGACAGTTCACATTCTGACAATTCAGGAGATTCATTCATCTCACAAATGAATTCATATCGATTCAGTTGAACCGTTTCATTCTTTGTGAAGGGATTAGACAATCGACAAATCAGAGTTTTCATTGAAGATGAAGAGTGGGTTATCAATGATGTCAACTCAGCTCTGGACAGATTTCAGGAGAAAAAAATCGTTTCAATGGAAAAATCCAACAAAAAGTTTTATCAGTCGCTTGTTCAACATCCTCGCCATGAGAACACAGTAATCTCTGGACTCTTTTCCACTAGAATGCAGTAAGGATAAGACAATGTATAGAAACAAATCAAGATCAACCGCGAGTCGAAATGGAGCGGAAAGTCGTTGTGGACCGAAAGTAGTTTCGTTCGAGTGAAGATCCTATTCTCTTTCAATTTCCTCGAGATCTCATTTTTTATGTGGAACGTTATAGCACTGGTAAAAGCAGTCACTGTATTCTCTGCATACCCGTTAACAACAAACTTCAAGAAGGAATCATCGTTGTAAGTTATAGTGGAGTTTATTCTGTTGCAAGGAGATGTTCTGGAACGTAGCTGGGAGTGAGGAAATGAAGGATGTGAATGGAGGTTGAATATTCTTTCTAAAATGTCGTGAGAAGAAGAATAGACAGGAAACAAAAGAAGAAGTTGAGCTGATGCGGGTCTCAGTATTGAATTTTTTCTGTCGGTGTCGATGTTACCAAAAACTTCCTTACTTTCACGAAGTATCGTCACCAGATGAAATCATGGCATCCATATCTACGGCACTCCCCATATCTTGAAAGATGCGGAAGGGCACTCGAAGACGAAATTCTTAGTCATCTAGAGGTAAAAGTCAGTAACCTTTGTCGTGACCTGATCTCGATTGGTATATATCCAACTTCATCATCTGACCATTTCACGTTCAGTTTGAGAGGCCTACCATGTGAGGAGATTGACTTCATAAACGTGTTGTTTATATTGTATCAACCCAAGTTCATCCACCATTTTCTTCTTCGACAATATAAAAATTATATTGGCGCATCCACCATAAATTGAAATTCACTCTTAACGTACTGTCATGAAAACTTCTGACCAGTCTGATGAAATTTGCTGCCGCATCACATTTTTTCCTGTTTCTGATGTGCTATTAGGACTGTGATATCAACTATACGCGTCAAGACTGAACGGGAGGGTTGAATATTGTTGCATCACGTGAATATTGAAGTCACACGATGGTTGACTGGGTCGAGTGATTCAACGTTGTCTAACCAGTATATTTCCGCATATCCCGTTGCACGAGAGGATATATGAGATAAATATATAGTAGTCATGAGAATCATTTGAGGAAAGCAATAGGTCTTCTCGATAGTAGGACTCGACATTTATACGGCCGGATGGGGATGGTGAATAATACGAACATGTAAGGAGATTGAAATCATGTTGGCGTATTGGTTGGGTGAGCTTAAAAATCCATGTGCTTCCGTCCCTTTGATTCGAACCCCTGTATATCTAGGAAGAGATTACACGCGAACGAATTCGCTAGTCATCTAAAAAACCATCTATCTGTCGCATTGTTAACTCGATCGGTTCCGAAACGTAGCAGACTCGATAGGTAACACATCGCATGTTTTCCCCACATAATACTCACTCAGAATTAGTTAATTAATTTAGAGCCGATAGCGCACACGTTCTCCATTTCCACACTATCAACACTCATTATAGTTGCCTTACGTGGCACGATGTCTGCTTGAGATACGGATCATGTATGCAAGCGAGGATGTAACTTATACTTCTACCTCCACACTCGGGGCTCATTTGACACGATGAAGTTCCGGTTCGAGGACATCGATCGCTGAGATCGGCTTCCTCTACGATCTACTCGATGATTCACATTCGCTAGATTATACAGGGTGAGTCAAAAATGTGTACCAAGCTTCCTGGGGGTGATAGAACATTGAAAAATAAGTGTAGTTTGATGATTAAACTCATGGCCCAAAATGCATATTAAGGGAGATATATCCTTCCAAAGTTGATAAAATTAAAATAATTTCTCCGCATGACTTCTGAACGATGGAAGCCACCCGATTGAAATTTTGTGCAGGAATGTATGTTGTCAAAATACATTTTTTCGTCACACTTCCACATTTCTGATATTGTTATAAAGGGTGTTTTCAGAGGGTGAGTCATGATTTTTTGTAGAAAACTTTTTTCCCTGTATTATTTCCGGTGGAAAAACAGGAGCATTCGATGGAGCGAAGAAAATTACATGAAAAAGGTACTCTTATTCAAATACAAAAATTGAGCTGTTCGTGAGATATTCGAGTTTATGTAGTTACATGATATCAGCATATTTTTCGATATTTCAGCAGCATTTGCATTTCCGAAGCACTCGTCAAGCATTAGAAGCATATCAGTTTGTTCAGAGAACGAATAACCTGCCATATTTCTTGAAATCTCAGTTGATAATCGCAGTGATAAATGACACAGAAAAACCACACGAACAAATCGACTACAACAATGTTGACTCGAATGTTGATGACATGAACGTCAAAATTGAGAACAAAATTATTCATCATGGCCTGCTAAAATATTGTTACCGATGAATCCCGCGATGAATGAAATCAATCTGCTTATATCATGTAACTACAAAAACTCAAATATCTCACGAAGGGCTCAATTTTTTGTATTTGAATAAGATTACCTTTTACATGTAATTTTCTTCGCTCCATCGAATGCTCCTGTTTTTTCACCGAAAATGATACAGGGAAAAAAGTTTTCTACAAAAAATCATGACTCACCTTCTGGAAACACCCTTAATAACAATATCAGAAATGTGGAAGTGTGACGAAAAAATGTATTTTGACAACATACATTCATGCACAAAATTTCAATCGGATGGCTTTCATCGTTCAGAAGTTATGCGGATAAATTATTTTAATTTTATCAACTTTGGAAGGATATATCTCCCTCAATATGCATTTTGGGCCATGAGTTCAATCATCAAACTACACTTATTTTTCGATGTTCTATCACCCCCAGAAAGCTTGGTACACATTTTTGACTCACCCTGTATATTGACTATTTTCACTAACAACTCCTTGATGGAATGAGCATGATCATCGAGATCGAAGGAGAGATTTAAGAAAAGAAGAAGAGTTTCACATTTTGAGACTGGATATGAAATTTTTATGGGATATCAATAGCTACGCAGCCAATATAAAAATGTTTGAGCATGGACTAAATGCATCAAATTAAGTAGAGAGTTTGAAGAGCAGCGTGTAGCGCCAATTTACTAATTAGGTTGCTGTTATAACCCCAGGCGAGGTTAATGAGAATACACTCTATAGCGGAGCTCGAAAAACTCAATGATGCTAATAAAAGGCGGAAGTTTTGCGAACACCCTCTTTCGCTGAGCATAAGGAGTGACAATTCATGCAAGGGGTGTGAAGTGTTCCGTCATGGAAAATGATGGTTCTCGTTCAAAAACTACTACAATGGGTGGTTGAGAGCTACATTGATAAAACGATTGAATCCTCAATCAGAGGTATATGAGAAATTTCTTGGTACCGGAAAGAACAGTAATTGGCATAGGAATACTAACTCCTCAACTTCCCCTGAAGACTCCGTCGATGCCAAGGGATTTCAGTTGATTCAATGGAAAATGCCAGGTGGAATTGATTTCTTCTCGAGATCTGATAACTGCCTCACAAACTAGCTATATCACAGAAGAATCAGAGTTCATTAAATACTAGTTAATATAGGGTAGTAGCAGGTAATTAGCATTCCAAGTTCTCGAAAATATATGAGAGTATTATTGAAGTATCTTCAGGGAAGCTGGAGAGACACAAATTGGAAATGTATTAGAAATCTCGAAAGTGACTGGTGTGGAAAGTACTTATATCTTAGATGAGGATTACAGTGATGAGAAGTCAAAAATTGGATGGATAACATTCCAACATGACACATAGAAATTCTCATCTGGGCACAATTCAAACATATTCAGAGGAATAATTGAATCTTGAACAAATACCGAGATCATTACAAAGTGTCGGTGAGAGATCGAATCGTTGAATTTCAATGAAGAATATTTCAGGTTATGAAGGTCATCCTTCTTCCCATCGATCAGTAAGAACAGTAGATCATCAATTCAGTGAGTCAATACGTGAGACAAATCTTTGACAAAACTTATGTGCGTCGAAGAGATGAATTGATGTATCTTCACTTCAGGAAGTTAGTTATCTCATATCTGATATTTGTTCCGGAAGATTTCATGTATCATCAATCTAGAAGATCAGAAAGTTAAGTTTTATATCAGGAAATGGAAATTCCAGGTCAGTTTTCCGAAAAATAAATGATGATGATGATGACCCGATAGGTGGCCCAATGAGGAAATGTTAGATTCCGAATGTGACATCATTGTGTAGAGTAGCAAGAGTAGGATTGATGGAAATTATCAGATGGGCCTATCAGGAAGAAAAATCATTTCACCCAATTTTGACCAGGTGAGATGTTTCAGAATTCCTCGAATGATAAGGCTTTATCTCAACAAGCACCAAGATGCTGCCCAACATGTATCTCTTCCTGTTTACGATAACCACAACGAATTTGGTCCAGCCTGTACACCACTGCCATTTTGGCGAATTTATGTAGAACAAGAACAACGATTGTAAATCCACTTGATTAATGTCTTGGACAAGATAATCACCCATATCTTGCGAGGTTCACTCGTACTCGGTTGCAATTTACATGGATTAAAGAAATGTTTTTTGTTTGCTACCCTCTCGCTACGTGTTTTTGCATCGACTCAGCCAGATAAGATGAATGTCGGGGTTTCTCTACATATTATCCTGCACGGAAAGAGAATAACTCATGTCTGCTGAATGGTTCAACAGAGATCTGTGGTCACACTAGACCACATACTTGGTATTCGTCTTTATACAGGACATTCATTTCCATTCTGATACGTCCTGCATTACATTCCATGTAATTTCGAACTATCCCAGGGATTATTCTTCGGAATACCAAACATGCCGAATAGTTGCACCATAGAAGGAAACTACGTTGGTAGAAGATAGGATATGATGAATAGGATGAATCCTATTTTTTTTTCTCAATCTGTTGGTAACATGGAAGGGAAACCTTTAATGTTCGAATGTTGTATCATCGACTAGGCGAATAGCTCTCTTCTGAATTGAATATAGCAGCTTCAGCGTATGTTTGGGGGCTGAGCTCCAAACATATCAATCAATATGTAGTATATAGAATATACCGGTACAAAAGCGATTGCCTTTCGAGCTTGGTTGACCTCCGAACAATTTGAAATATCGGAAAAAAGATTAGACGTGAAGTAGTTGCGATACCGGTAGAAATTTTACTCGATGTTGAGGGCAGCTTAACAATGAAACTGCAAGAATGTATGCGAAAAAATAAAGCCGCCGTTCGGATGTTTATTTCAGAAAATAATTGATGAGCAATCACACAATACTGTCTATCATTTATGCATATTATGCTTTCATCAGAACATTCTATGAGAAATGATTTTTTAAACGTTTCTTGATTTCTTTCACATCATACTGCATTCAAGAAAAGATGAATATGATGTGAGATTCTTGGTGAGAATCGATATCTCTATTCACCCTGTTTTTTGTTGTGATATCCGAGAAAAATGTTCAAAAGATATGGATCATGATGTATTGGCGAAGTTTTTTGCCTCTTAAAATATAATGAAGGAGAGGAACCGTACCAACACTATTCCCGAAATGAATAGGCTGTAGATTGGACTGATAAACTATGGACAAAAGATGTTCCTGGTGTTGGAAGGAAAACCAAATAGCACCTATAATAATGAACATCCACCTGGTGTTGTGTGAGAAAAGGGGCGAGAATACATCGAGTATGAATGAAAAGAATTTATCTGGACTCCAATCTATCAATGCACTCTTTGTAAGCGATATACTTTGCAAAATAGTGGTAGCATGGGTTCTGCAAGTTTCGGGTATTTTTATTCAAACGGAGATACGTCATTTTGAAAATCAGTGAATACATAATATGTCAATAATCGTACATGCTCTATAAATCTGAAATATTTTCATGATTCAAATGTTGGCGCTCGAATAACTTGTCGATTTTAAGGAAATGTGAGAACATTTGAGAATCATTCTTTTTTTTTATCTGTGGACTACACGAAAGGGAAACCTATAATGTTCGAGGAATATCGTGGTAGCCAGCGGTGGAATTTTGGGAGAGTAGGGAGGTGTTGGAATTTTTCTTGAAAGTTTGGAGGTTGTAAGCATCAGGAAAGACTGCACTAGGCAAAGAATTCCACAACTTTGCCGTTCTATTGATGAATGATGCTTGGTGTATAGCGATGTATGAAATCGATCAGGGCCTTGTTGTATATCAATTATTCGAATTTGTCGAACGAAGTTCGACGAATGAATCAAATTGATTATTTCATTAAAGAGCTGGGAGAACACGTTTCGACCTCGCCTTAATCAGTTCACAGCTAAACGATCAAAGATAATTCGAATTAAAAGGAGCTTGCGAGAGAAGTAAGCAGGTGTCTAGATAATGGAAAGTTACAGCGAGATGCGAGAATCTATAAACAATATTAGAGACTATGAAAAGCTATATCGCGAACGAATCACGAACAAGAACTCGGAATGGGGATTCAAAGTAGGAGATTGCTGAAAAAGTACTGATGATATGATTGGGATAATAATGTCCAGTACTTGTTCCGGATAGTAAACTACTTATTCAGGATACTGGAATACATATTTCTCTCTGATTGTCATTTCACCAATGATTTGATGAATATGAGATCAATCAATTTGGTTCCTACGGAAGCGCTGGAAGGATATGATTGATTGATGAATTCTCACTTTGAGCTGGCAGTTGATCAAAATTTCAAGTTCAAACTGACAATTATTCTTAATTGTCAGTTCCAACCGACTGCTAATTGCCAGTTTAAACTGCTGATTAGCTCTCTCTGCCGACTGAAAAGCAATTAGCAGTGTCAGTTCAAACTGGCAGTGAGCTTTAATCGCCAGTTCAAACTGGCAATCATCCCTTATTGCCAATCTGAACAGGTAATTATGACTGATTGTTGCTCATGTCATATTAATTATGGCTTGCAGAGAAAATTGAAGTAAATTAGGACAATTTTCAATATATACATCACTGGATAGAATCTATGATGAATTAGTATTGATTTATTGTTCTTTAGTTCTTCGGAAAAATCATTCCGAACCATCATTCATTTTCATGATCATCATTTTCATCATCAATTTGCCGGAGCCTCAAAAAATCCAAGGATTTCCTCAATGTCGCCCCAAACCCAGTCAATAGACGGAAAGAGAACGGAATATTCGGAACCCAATTATCTATAATGAATAGTCGCAACTCAAAATGATGAGTGGAAATGACCCTCACAGAAGCAATACCCGTCATGGATGGGGTGAATACTATCGCCTGGTGTTTACTACCTCAGAGACATCAATTTCACTGCCTAATAAATTTAATGGACACTTACTAGAATTTTATCATCGCCGTATTTTCCTAGGGAATTAGTAAATACTGTGCCTTGCATTGGTGAGAGATCTTTCGAATGTTCAGAAGAGAATATTCAATACGTAGAGTACAGTTACATGATTTGAAATTCTACTGCGGGGACCCATTCTGGACAGTGAACTCGGTCATCACAGTGAAAATTAGGCTTTCCTTCTAGCCCAATCATCCAGGTAGATAAGTTTTCATCAGTTCTTGATCAAATATCTTTCGTGAGTCAATTTCAGGTCGGATTATTCGATTGCCAATGATCAGAAACGGTGGGTAGAATCACAAGGTTCCGGCAGAGGATGATAATACTATCAAACCAAAGATAACTATGACGGAATGTGTTCTCCTATTCTTCCACATATCTGCTGAAAATCATACAAATTCATTGATTGAGGATCTGAAGTTGGCCTTTGCTCTAGGAACAAGAGTCCATCATGGGGATATTCGAGAGGATATCAGAAGAAGTTACTATAGATGTAGCGACAGTTACAGGTTTCTCATGATTTCATCAGATGATTTCACATGGAAACAGCTATTCCAAGAAGTTGCGAAGAACCATAAGCGAACATAGAATAGTTTCTTCATTTCGATATGAAATATTATCTGGACCTCATTGAAGTTCCCAAATGAATGCATTGACTATTATCGTGTAAGTGCAGGCTTCTGTTTCATGAGGTGAATATAATTTTTTGAGTTATTCCGTATCGAATCCTGAAACAAATACCTACCTAATATCCATATCATGGACAGATTCGATAACCATCAACTGAATTTCGTGCAATCGAATCGTTCGTTATCCATTTGGCAGGCATGGCTGGATTATCAGAACACTATACGGTTGCAGAAAGTTCATACGATTACCGTTCATCAGCTCTATCGATTTCCTTATTTCGATAGGACTTTGTCATGCGAAGATAATAATACCGATTGCACTACCGTAATGGCTTTCTCACATAGAAGGTGAGGCAGAGACATGCCACACGTAGAATGCGATTCCTTCGATATTTCTCTAATAGTGGTGGATCTAGGATCAACGGATTATTTCATGACTCGAACTTATGGGATCTCCCTCGCCACCTTCGAACTAGCCACCCTCGTGGCTACTGACCTCAAACATGTAACGGATTCTAGCAGTATCAATCGAGAAATGTACGATTGACAGTGCGGAATCGAATCCGAAGAGGAATCGGAAGTGATGTTGATTTTATTACCCGAAACCGGTTAAACATGGAATGCTGGTCTGTCGATATCTGACCAAGTGTTTATCTGGGGTAATGAATATTTGCCTTGGAAATAACAACTTCAGATGGGAAAGGTGAGGACAATTATGGCTGTCGAAAATTCCAGAATGGGATATTTTGTCCGAAGAAGATCGACCATGGTGAATTTGCAATGAATCTGGATGAATTTTGGACCTACTTTTATCCCAGTGATTGAAGACCTTCTTTAATAAAATTTATCTTCCACTCCATCTTGATCTCTGATTCCCACTGGTTCATCATTCGTTTGTGATACTTTGGATACGGTTACTATGAATAGAATCATGATGACATAAATTCTCGATCATACAACATGCATTTCTAGTATTGTCTGATGATAAAAACAGACAATATCGTTTTCCCATCCCATTGATTTTCCAACTCATTCATACGCCCATATTCATACAAGATTCAACTTGGTTCTCTTCGTTTTGATACTTCGATAGCCTCATGATCACACTATTTTTGTGTTCATGACATAATGTTTGGTTTATCGTTTTTATCAACATAATTTTTGCATGAGCAGATTTCATGATTTATCATTCGCAAATATAATTGATCACACCTACACATCAAATTTTGTAGGGATTCAAACTCAAAACACGAATAAAAGAGCTTATCGCCGTCATATGAAGGGTTCGAGTTTTTTTAACTGTTATTGATTGTTCTGACGGAAAGAAAAATGATCATCTTGTTATAATGAAAGACAATAAAATATGAAACGTTCAATACATGATCCAGTCGAGCATTCTACACATCTTGGATATTTTGCCTTTTGTAACAATGTTTCAATATAATGTCACAGAATTGAGAAAAAATATGTCTCTTGCAAATCAGTCGAATAATGCATCAGCTCACTCAATTGAGAGGAAGGTATCAGTTTCTAGTGAGGAATGAAATCTAGTATACACCACACGCGTCATCAGCTATCAATCGGGCTGATACAGTTATTCTTGAGCATATACAGGGTTGCCAATGAAAACTGTCATTGAAATAAATGATTCTTTATGTAATGTTGGATAGGAAAAGATTTGGAAACAAAAAAAAAACACATAAGGCACTGCTACAAAATGAGCGTTACTTTCCATCACTAGCCGATTATTTTCATGAACGTGTTTTCTCGAGAACTACTGCATTGGATTACAAAAAAAAGGAGCGTTGGTGTTTCACTTAACCCCTCGTCCCATTTGAGATTCAAGGGTTGGAGTGAAATCGGCCTTGTTTCGTTTCCATTGGGCCACCCAGTACAATTCACCTCAGAAATCTGCAAGTTCATTTATGTGCCGCATTTCTGGAGAAGCTTTGGAATAGGAAGTGAAAAAATTATCAAATTAATTCAAATTCTCATGTAACATTACAACTCTCATTGTATAATGTGGATGATATGCATTCTTCGCGGCATATCACCATCTGAGTGTATATTAAGTGAGCAAACACATTGTTAACGAAATACCTAGTTGGGGAAGAATTATAATTAGGTACACGTATAAACCCATTGGAACACAAAGATTACGCTTTGATGATACGAGAGTTACAACAACCTGATATTAAAGTATTTATGTATGTAATTTCAGAGTTACGTCGGATATAACAAGCACAGCGTGATATCAAAGTCTAACGATTCGATGTGCATGAAAAATAACATGGAAGTTCGGCTATGTAGTAATCATGAAATAATTATAATGTCCGAATAATTTTGATAATGAATAACGTCTGCATCACATAGAGCTGCCTAGTATTTTATTAGTTAATTCAAAGATAATTGGACGTTGATCGCGTTGGTCTGGCCCACTGGGAATAATATATATAGTATAACAAATTGAAAACTGTGTTTAATGTATTTTCTTATCTTCTTCTCATCCTGAATGAGCGCCTAGTAGTCATCCTTCTGAATTGATGTTTTCAGTTCCTAGACAAACAGGCATATGTGATCATAACTCGATTCTTGACTCTCAAAATCATTCTTTTTGTTTCCTATGTTGTCACTGATTGAGGCTTACAATCAGCCGTTGTACTCATGACTAAGAAAATTATTATGGTTATACCATATACTCAAAATTGTTCAAGAAATACGCTCTCGAATTCAGTACATACCTTCATTTGACAGCTTGTATAATGAACATTATGTATACATATCTATATATTCCATATTTTCCGCCAGTAGACGATTTTTCATGAATATGTGTTTGAATGATAAAGCTTCGTGTAAGAAATTCAGATTGATTGAAATGACGTCAGAATTTTTTCGTGTTCTTCTTTTGATTGAACACTCCTTTCACATATTTCATTCCTGATAGTCTCATGAGATGTGTCATCGAATATATCGACTGATCTTGAAGGGATGTTGTTTTCAGTAGTGCGAATGAATCTCTGATGAAGTGTTCAATACGTCATAACTCTCATTATCCACATGATAAGATGTTATCTCAGACGAAGCTTAATTGTCAATAAAAATTTTCAATATATTTACGTGCTCAATCGATGGACGACAAATGGTATATTTCAAATGGATATTACATTCATCAGGTTATCCAAACTTTCCAAAAGATAATCTCACCTATTTAATGGTCTTTGGATCGACAGCAGGAGTCAGTACACTCACTTACTGTCAAGATGAAGGTAAGTTGTTTCAACTTGGTATACGAATATCAGTTTGATGAACTCGTTCTTATTTTTCCAGTTCGCTCTCATTCCAATCGTTGTCCTAGCTCTCATCAGTGCGAGTAAGTTCCTTTGATCAATATTTCGAAGTTGTTGAGGCGCTTATAAAATGAATTCGTTATCCTGGATGAGTCGCTTTCGAAGTATACTTTCACGAATCACATTTCTACAGGTACCGCAGAAGATCAACAGAATGTTGGCAGACCAGAGGAAAATCAACATCACCATCACCACCACCACAATCCAACACCAGCGTTCCCCAATATGGACCAAAACCAACCAAGCCCGACCACACCGAAAAGAGAAACAACAACTCAGAGAATGACTACACCGCCAGCAATGCTTTTCCTTGGGAGTTCGACTTCTCCATCAGTTACTACGACTACAGCTCCAGGATTCTTAGATAGTGAGTGTCAAACATCTAGAACTGGATGATTTAT
Source organism: Gastrophysa polygoni (assembly GCA_963576655.1). Classification (NCBI taxonomy): domain Eukaryota; kingdom Metazoa; phylum Arthropoda; class Insecta; order Coleoptera; family Chrysomelidae; genus Gastrophysa; species Gastrophysa polygoni. Next base: position 22,605,442 of record OY755090.1, on the reverse strand, counting down.
ATGATGTAAAGTTATGGCAACAAACTGGCTAGCTCACACTGAAGACTGTATTGAGAACCTTCACGATCACAACCGGAACGTTCGACAGCTGGTTTGAGCATGCATTGATTTTGGTATCGGTGGTTGTGGATGATTGTATCCCAGCAGCACCCCAAGCTCCAATTCCTTCAGAAATTTCAAAATGTTGAGAGAGTCTCTTCGTGATATTCCTTCCACAGTCAACTGGTATGACCCCTTCATGTGCCATCTCTCGTGATCTGCAGCATCGCACTTTATCAGGATATGGTGAGGCATTCCTGGATTTTTCCTGGAGAACCTGCGAGTGCTGTCCTCCTCTAAGCCCAGCCTCCTGAGATATCTGTGCGAGTCTACAGTGCCCTGTTAGGAATCCCTCCATTGCTCTGAGACTTCTGCTGCTGAGGTTAATCAGTGTCTTTGATCTTACCAGGTTGGGAATGCCGAAGAGCCGCACTCCTGGAAGTATCTGCCATTGTGTAACTCCAATTGCTTCTTCCCCATTCCGATTACTTCTGGAAAGGACGCGAATGGATCTCGCCCGAAGTGGCGTTGATGCTCCTTCACAAGATGCTCAAGACGGATGTCTTGGGCATGTATCAATGTTCGCTGACCAAATCCTTCAAGCTGATTTCGAAAATTAGTCTCTGATTGATTTTCTTCTACCCTTCTTGACAAGTCATTCATATGCGAGTATATTTTCACAACCACTTATGAAGAGGAAGGAATATAGAAATCAACATCATGCTGTGTCAGAATTAGGATTGGTATTGTGCAAGATTGTCCAATCAGTTCGCTACAAGAAGTCAGGCCATACATCATAATAATCAACAATATACTCTTCTTCTCAACGGAAAAACTTTATTCTTCACTTCTGGACCTCACTTTTTGAATGGGTTTTGCAGTATAATGTAGAATTTAAGTAAGTGAGACCATAACTTTGAGACAACCTGATACAGTGGATCCGGAGGTTGGGTATAGTTTAGCGATTTCGAGGTGATACGTTTTCGCATCATATTATTTGTTTTGGCAAAATTCTTCATGACATTTGATGTCATCCTATTCAGAGGATGATTGACTATTCACCTACCCTCATGAATATTTCCTGATCAATTTCTCTTTATTTTCATTTCAAGGGTTCGTGGGCACTATTAAAGGAATTGAAGCTACTATTGGAGGAGGAATCGAGCATAAGTTCAACTCTTTCTTTGGTATGTATGAGAATGCTACATTTTCATGTTATGTATCGACCTTGGTGTTGAAATTGTCAGGTATTGTTATTCAAATCGATCTTCTATAATCTCTAAGATTCTAAAATAGTGAAATACCTCTTATTCAATATCTAACATTGTGAGAAGAACTAATGTGAATCGTAGGAAGATATTTCTGAATGCACTATCACTAAGTGATCTATTTTCCTGTGCATGCCATGATAGACTCGCTGTTCATTATTATCCTCAACTAACCATGCCCTTGAATTTTTTTCAGAAATAATTGGAAGTATAGTGAGATGGATATATAACGCTTTTGCAAATATTGGGACTGGAATTCAGAATGGCATAAGTAAGACTCATTTTTCCTTTCATATACTAACATCTAATTATATACTCAATGATGTAGATGTAATATGATAATATTTCGAGAGAACAAAATTCTGTTTCCAACCTCACAAAGAAAAAACCATCACTTTTCAAGAATGTATTGAACATTATGGAAGTGCTTGGAGTGAAAATGGAATAATTGATGATTGAGTTCAACCTGTGGATGACAAAGTTTGTGAGATATTCACATTCATTCATTTATCATCGAAGTTACTACAATTCTCAACCAATGTGTTTGTGACCAAACTGACCACAAGGTTACAGAATCAAATTATTTAAGAGATGCTGTGAATAGACTTTCAAGTTATGTCACTTCCAACAAGAGTTATTCACGTCAAGCTCATTGAAGTGACAGATTATCAAGCGTAGCTAATATCAAAACTTCTCCTCACAATTGAAGTCTGCATTGGCTGAAAAAATTGTGATTGACCAGAAAACTGTTGGAACAGAAATCACATCGCTTTCGATTCCACTTATTCGAATGTATCTGGCTTCAATGGTCCTTCAGTGTTTTGAAATCCATCCACCAATAGGACAAGACACAGACAAGTCCTAGCCTCAATTTCGAAATTAATTTTCGAGCCGAAATATCATTTGGAATGAGCAGGCTATGGAATCAGAATGAAACAAGATATATCTGTGTTCCTTTGATTGTTCTCATAGGACTCCTCCAACCTTAAAGCGTGTGATTTAATGTGGACAATTTGAAATTTCAGATTGGAAAGGAGAGAGTATCGAAAGACTTCTATTGAATCTGTTCCAGAAAGGTCATTCCATATTCGGTGAGTTTTTCAATTGATTGATAAAATGTTGCCTGAGCTCCATGAAGGAAGTTTTACCTTTGATCGTAATACGGGTGTATTAATGGAGGATGATGAAATGAAGAACAATAACCAATGGCCAATTACCATCATGGGAATACACAAACATTTTTCAGCTGTTTCCTCCGATTGTTTTCTTCCTGGAAATATGCTGTTTGTGATGTTCTTGAAAATGACCCAGTGTTTTGATTCGATATTGTCATCTCCTGTATTTTCAGAATCGATAGCGGAACCGATGGATTTCTTAGGAACAATCTGGAATATGTTGGCTCCATTGTCTGTTAGTAACTGAACTTGGTGAATCCAAACGTATGATGAGAAGGGAACACAATTCATATTGTTGAGATCATTGTATTGAGAATAAAGAATATACCTAGAATAATATAGTTTTATTCATATCATTTCACAGGGTGATCCAGGTTATGGTAGCGATGTTAAAAATGATTCCGCGAGAATCCAAGAATTTCTAAAATCCTACTTATCCCTCAAAAAATCTGGACAGTTGTAAAGATAACGGAGTAATCACGCTCCCAAATACTACTACTACTACTACTAAAAACGCACTATTTCTACCTTGATGCGCTATATCTCCGGAAAGGTGAGTTTTTAGGCGAAAAAGTATACTTGCAACTTGGGAGCTTGATATCTCCGGAACGGTCGGTCGTACAAAATTTTCCGGTACACGGTCGGATTCCTCATTCAATTTTCATCCAGCTGCGTCATTCAAAAACGTTCGATGAAAAATAAAAAAAAATCGTCCATGTCTGAAAATCCAAGGTAACGGAGAAATCTCGCTCCTAAGAGCTTACTTTGACTGAAAACCAATGTCAGTTTCAGATACGTCTCTTGTTATATTTATACTTCATACCAATTTACGATTTGTGTTCATTCAGCATATTAGCATTTATCTGATTTTTTTATCACATGATAAAATACAGCTGTTCTTTTTCTCGTGATATATGAACAGTGCACTATTTTAATTCAACACTACACCACCCGTTTATGCAATTATTTGAACCGCAGTCCGTGTTCATTAATTCGACCTCAACTATTCTAATGGTTTCAACCCCTCTAATATAACAAAGTGTGCATTATTCACCACCGTTCAGCTTATGAATGCATAATGTGGTTAATGCGGATAAATAAATTGAATTGTTATTTATCACCGTTATTTATGTGTGAATCGACTGATAAAAAGTTAGAACACGTGCTAATAAATATAATGTTAATGCTTATTTTGGGTCATACGTTCTGTGAAAGGAGGGCTGATTCTGCAATATTGACACTAATGGCGTTATAATAGAATCAGTAGTGATGCATGTTCGAGGCAAATTGAGTTCAATGTCATCCATACCAGATTTATCTGAGGCTTTTGACAGGCTTCACCAAAAACTCTTCCTTTTTTTAATTCTCATCCAATCGAAAGGCATATGAGAGTCCAATACCGAGAAATTGAGTCTCCGAAATGGAAGCAAGGTGTCCCTCAAGGATCTGTTCTGGGCCTATCAATATTCATCATATTTATAAATTACATTTCACTGGGCGAACAATCGGAAAGCCTCCTATATCTGATGTGAGTTGTTTCGGCAGGTTTTTTCTTCGAACGGTTTCAACATACTTCAGAGACATAAACAAGTTCGATGATGTCAATGGTGGGACTCAAATTCACTGGAAATGGAGAAGGCGATTTCGAAAAAGATTTCTCATTGATTTTCTTCACATAGGAAATAAGTCACCAAAGTTCTATCGAGAATATCAGACTTCAAAGATCTCGAAATCATTGCCGATAATAAATTCAAATTGTCTCATTACGTGAATTCTATTGTAACAAGTGTATTTGAGATTCTCGGTTGTATCATTAGAAACTGTAAGCAAGTCGACTCACACGAACTATATGCTTTACCCTGATTCAATTAGATTCAGAAGAGGTTTATGTCACCATTCAAGAAATGGAAACACACTGTCTTCTTTATCTACCACCAGAGGAATCAGCTCCTAGTGACCTCTTCGAAGTCCTTCTTCAAGAACCAGACTTCATGCAACAGAACCACCCAGGAATAGGAATTGTCATCAATTTTCAAGTGGCTCAAATTCTCAAATAGAACAAATGATCCAGAAAAACAGGCTGAAGACTCCACTCATGGTCTCGAGCAACTGATAAAAGAACCCACTCGGATCCCTGATATCAACAATTATCATGTCAATACGCTGGACCACTCATTTGCTCAGATTACACACTCATCTCCACAATCTGTGAGTCCAACACCCTCAACGCGCTCATTAGCATTGCAATTCAGCCAACTGGAATGGTCTTCCTGAGGTTCCTTGGAGAAGAATGCGTTTTGAATCAGGAGATGCTACGCAATGTGCTGACGTGATTTCGGAGATGATCATGCTGGTAATGTAAACTTACATAGTCTACTAACTACCCAAAAAATCACCAATCACGGTGTGCTCAATGGAGCTCAATGGAGCACCTGAGAATGAAGCATTCGAAGTAATGGAAAGGACAGTAATCAACTTCTTCTCCTGATTATCAGAAGACCTTTTTGTACTATCCGAACAGCTATTCATGAATGAGTTAGATATTCAGAAAGTTTCCTGCTATTCTGTATATATCTTTTGATCTTAATGTCCAATTAACAACCAAGATTTATCTGAAAGTCTAATTATCCTTCAAATTAGCAGGAGATATTTCGAGCGAGTACAGTGATAAAGTTGCGAATAAGCACAAACACGTAAGAGAGATTAATTTCGTTCACGATGAATCAAAAGAGAGAAAGATTTATTCGAAAGGAACGTATTCATTTGGCATTGGATGGTAGCTCCTTTATACTGATTTCGCTAATCAGTGATTGATAATGATAATAATTGAAGTCACACTAATAATAATGATACGAATGATGATCCATGAAAGTCATCGACTAGTCTCGATAGAACTATCATGAAGCTATGATAATGTGTCAAACTCGATTATTCTAGTAGGAAGTTTCTTGATAACGTCTGAAACGTTTTGAATCAGTCAAATCGACAAGAAACAGCGTATTCAGATAAAAACGACTAACAATAAAATTATCGATTTCCATTTCCTCATGAGAACATGTCCTTGGCATGATGATGTCTTTCAGTAATTACCATTTTTTTCAACGAATGAACGTGCCTTAACTCTGAGAAAAATGATAAATTGATATGAGAATATCTATCTCTGAATGGCCTAACGTGACGACCACGAATTTCAAAGATACATATAAATTGATCTCAGCTAATTCAGGTTCTATTGCTCCATCATGTTGCCTACAAATAAGGTAAGAATTTATTGTTTTATTTCAATTCGATACGCTACATAGTTGCATTCCGTCCCGGTCAGGAGAGTTGGCTCATTTATTAAAGGAATTGACATTCTGAATGTATATTGAGTAGTATAATGAGATATCTCAGAAATCACCAAATTAATCGTGGGACATGTATTCTGCAAACTCATATTCTCTCGCCACAGTTGACTGATATTATTTATATGTACCTACCCCATGAATATTCGTTACAAAAACCTGTATTTTTACAGGTGATACTCCTTGGATTATTCCTTACATTCTTAGTAGTAGGTGAGATGTAATTGACGGATCTCGATTGCTAATAGTGTTCTGATATTTGGTGTCTGATTTTCAGTGAGATCTCAAAACGCAACCGAGACCTCTGGAGATGCTAATGATGAATCTGACAGATTCATCGGAGTCCCTTTCAACATATTAGGTGAGTTTTTTCTACAGTTTTGTGAATGCCATGATCAATCTTTTTCACTTCAGGTTTCTTGAAGAGACAGCTAGCAATGCTGATGGGAAAAATGATTCGCAATAAGAAATTATTGTTGAAACTCATATAGTCCTGGATGCACGATGATGTTGTTGATTGCTTGTATGAAAATAAATTGAAATCACTTTTAGATCCAGAGTTTCTTTTCATTGATGAAGTTGTCAATATTGACAGTTTCATCGGCTGTGTCTACATGTCCGATTGCAAATTTAGAGAATTGTTGTATTTCTTGTGTACACTTTTCAATGGGCTTATAATCATCATCAGTCTATAATATTCAATATGGAATACAGATCATGACTTCCATGAAAGAGCTTCTAAACCTGCCTCGAGTGTAACGAAATAATTCATGTGGTTTAAAATCTTCATATCATCCTCTATGATCTAGATGATGATATTCCCACTCGAACGGGGAAGTAAATTTTGATTCACTAATGAAATGTATGAAAAAAATGGGTCATTTCTGATTCATTCATCAAGAAATAAAGGGACGTCCAAACGGCTATCTATCTTGATCCATACGTCACAAGTCATTGGATTCCGTCACAGGCTCCATATCGATTACAGATTTATCATGTTTTATGGAGTAATTTCCGTGAAAAATGAATATTGACATCTCTGATGGAACCAATGGTTTGCTTCAACAATGTGTCTCGTTTGGTGACACCAGTGATCGATGTGAGGGTTCGGAGGTTTATTGGAAATTCATGAGTTATCTCTGGATTTACACTATTCGCAAGTGTTGGTTGAAGAATGTTCACATAAAGATAGTGTGAGGAATGATTTGGAATATCTGTACGAACCTACTCAATCGAAAATATGAAGGATGAATCTAGACTGAATCTACTACACTTTCATCCAGTCTCCTTCGTCTACTTTTATTTTTGCTTTCCATGTTCCGAAACCACTTTTCTTAATCTTCTGTTGCCTATCATTCCTTTTCGTTTGCATATTTTACTCCCTCTCAGTAATATTCTTTCTGCCTTAGTTCATCTCCAACATTTTCTCATCCTCGAGAGATGCATTCTTCCATGAAGATAGTCTGGCTTCGATTTAGTGTTTGATTTCTAATGAAATCCACAAACTAAATTTTGAACTAAATCGGACACTTTGTTGTATAGACGCTTATGAATGATTGAGAGGTTTTCAGCACATTCTGTTTTGAAACCATTGGATATTCGTCAATAATATAGTTGAATATATTTCCATATATAAAGAAGACTTCAGTTGAGACAAGACAGTATCAGATATCTGATAGTAATCAGAAATTCTAGTATGTAGAGAGAACACAATGGACGATGTTTTTGAAGTCTTGTCCTCTTCGTTCGAAGTTGAACTGCCATTTCTCTTGGTAAATGAGGAACTGCAGATTTGTTTTTCATTTTAGAAACTCATATTTATTGACCTTATAATGACAGAATGAACTGTCGAAACGTCGGCTTTCGGATGATATAGTTCATGGTACTGAAGTCCTAAAACCGAAAAATTCACTGTGGATCCAATGAAGGAGATCAATATTCCATATCAAAAAAAAGATTAGGGGTGAACTGATGAGGGTTCAGCAACGCTGATCTTCCACCATCCCAATATATTATTGATCATTGATTGAATGAGTAATGAAGTGTATGCAAAATAACTGTACAATGCAAGTTATTATCACTATTATTATCTCTTCATGTTTTCCAACAAGATCAGACCCAAGTTCCGTTCTCATAGTGCGAGTCATATTAATATTTATCAAAAGTAATTTTCAGTAATTTTGACGTGGAAGAAGCGGCTGAATGTGTTCTGGAAATTTTCCCAGTTGCGAAATTACTGAAGTGTAGCCAACTGCGATACTAGCATAGCGAGAAGTAACTTTTTTAATAAATTTCAATTTGAAACGCGCCTTCAAACCACCCTCTTCGTACAATAAATCGAGCTTCTTGGTCACGTGGCCACAGTATTTTATGAACAAAGGGGGAAGGAAATCCCTATTTAGGGTGGGGCCGTTCGAATGAATTGTGACGTATCACATAGAAAGTAATCTTGGACATCGAAAGTGTGAAATACCATATTTCCAGTAGAAGTGGGGTGACTCAAGATGAATCATAACGTGCAGTATCTGAACATATTCATTTCGAGTAGAATGGTACATATTTATCATTTGATGTTTCCATGTATATTTTTCGATGAACCTTCATGAGCCATATCTGAGAAATGGATGGCATGAGAGAAAAGTTATCTTGTAGCAGAATATTTGCTGCTTGTTGTATTTCACACTCATATTTAAAATGTGAGAATAGAATAGAAAAGAATAGAAGAGACATATTGAAATCCAAGAAAAACAATGATCTGTCGATTTTATTTAGATTTTCGGTATTTCATCCCATCCTTGTTTCTGAGAAATGAGAAGGAGAATTGGTACTGGTAGTCTTTGACACTTGACAGTGACAGGTTGTCAGACAGATAGGCAGACAGAGAACTCGACACTTCATTTAGTTTCGAGTGAATGCCAAGTTCTATCTATATCAACTCAATTATATATATTGTCTGCGTTCAGAAAACTGCAATCAGATTACCTTTTCTTTGGTTCTTATCTTCTCATATGATCTCAATATCACTCAAGAATATGTTCAGGGTTCAGCTGATTTTGACTCGTCGATATATCTTTTCTTTATATTGTTCCTATGCTCTTGTATTCTCACTGGAAGAGGTCTGCTAGTTCCACCTTTATAGTATTTTCCACGAATTCATAGTATACTTCGAATATAACATCTAGATGATTGTTTTCCATTTCTTGATTTTGTATGCATTAGAAATGGTATCACTGTACTCTCGTGATATTATATCTCATATTTGATATCAGTATTGGTTGTCTTTGTTGTTGTGTTTTTTGTTCATTGTTTTCAATTCGGTGTATTATTTCACCATGAAATGTTTTGTGGAAGCAGAACATGCTCGATATTGTTGATTCCAGCATTGATCATGCCTAATATAATATGTATGATATGTAATAATGGTCAGATGATATGGATTCAGCTCTGTCATGATGTAATTTGTTTATTTGTCTTTTTTTTTAACTCACAGACGAATTGAATGATCTGTCGATTCTGATTATCGGAATTTGCGTAAGATGAACTTCCCATCACCTATAACTTTCTGGTTTCTTTTGGTTTGTTACCAATCCTATGTCTGCCTTCATATAAAATTTGACATTGATTCAGGAATTTGGTCGATCCTGAAACTCTTGCTCATTGTATATGGAAATTTACATCTCATCAGCACGAATATCACTCCCACATGAGATCCATGACCGAAGTCAATATTATCGATATCGCTCGTCCCTGAGGAATCTTTCCGGTGAAACAGAGTCCGTTTTTTGTTACAATCTCCGAATCTTTCCTCGAATCTACTGGTATTTTTTTTCAAACTAAACGAGTATTGATTGCAATATGGTCGTTACACAAAATCCACAATATCCTGGAACAAAGAATGATATTCGAATTGAAATCATCTGGATTGGTTGGCCAATAAATACTATTCACGAACACATTTTGATCGAACTGTTGATTCTGGCGAACATGGACAATGGCTTTTCTGCATTGTTGGAATATCACTGGGATTCTGTGTTGGTATCGAGCTCAATAGCTGTTGAACGTGAAACTCACCTATGGAACGAATCCCAGTACTGGTCACAGATTGAAGTTTTTCCACAAGAGATATCATTATGAGGAAATCTTACGCAGAATGAGATAATGCAAAATAATATAGAGGTTGTCAGTCGGTACAGTATGTGCAATTCTCCATTCGAACATGTTGAAAAGTATTATTGTAAATATAGGGTTGACACCATATACTCTCCCCCCACCATCGCTTCAAAAACTGAAATGGTACCGGATGAGAAAATCAATCATCTCCATCAGATTCCTCGGGAGTCATGAAGGTCGAATACGGATTTTCATTATGTCAACTCCAGGTCATCTTCTTTATCTTCGAAACAGACGATAGACTTGATCTGTTTCACCGATCATACTGTACTGATGTTGAAACCTCTCCCAAATCGATCGGTTCTGATGAATTGAGGGAGTTGTTAGTGACTTGCAGAATACCGAGACTACTCCCAATATACATACCTCCAGATAATCAGTATGAATCAGATATAGGTCGTTGATGTTTGATCATTAAATCAGTTCATGATCCCATATCTAATGAAGAACAGAAGAAGTTTTCTACAAATATATCGCACTGCACTGATCTTCTCAATAATATCCAGTAGTGTAACCTTCGATCATTGAACAGACTAGATAAGTAATCCACACCCCTGGCAATACAGTTTGTTTGGAAGCAACATCTATAGTATCTATCTTTGTCTAAACAAGGATAGCAGGAGCTGATTCTCCCAGCACCAAGGCCGTGTTGTCAGAGGGGGTCGAATTCATTATTAATTCATGATGAAACCAAATTTAACAATTTCAGTGGTATTTTTTAGCATTTCTTGGTATGAAAATGAACATCTTTATACTTCCCTCACATTACGAGAAATTCGAATACGTACAATCCTATGGTGATTTTTGTAACTTGCTTGTAATCAAGAAAAGTTTAATTCTCAACGCCATATGGAACGATATACTTACTATTCAGTATACAGTTGTCTACTTATACTTTATCATAAATAACGTTCAATTTCAATAATGAACATTTATATATTTGGAGATCAGTGACAGTGCATGTAAGAATATTTACGATTTCAAAGTTCAGTACCTGGAAATAATTTTCAAAAAAGTGAAAAACTCGTTTTCAAGGCAAATAGATATGATTGCATATTTGAATGTAATTTTCAAATCTGAAGATGAAACTTGTTTATATCATTTCACGATATCGTCAAAAATGGAGGAGGTTTCATCTTGAGCAGAATTCATATATTTTGACGCAAAAAATTGATGTCTGATTATTTCATTTCATGTAGATAGATGAGAATCGACAATGAAGATGTGTCGACAAGTATTATGACGAAATGTTATATCAACAATAAAATCATGAATCATGTGAAGATGTAGCAAATAGCAGTGTTTCTTATTCAAAACAGGACTGAAATGAAAAACAACCATGGATAATCACACAAATAATTTATTGATTTTTGAATAGGATTGTTTTTGTTAATATACTTCTTACTCTAACTTCCGTTGAATCTTTGAATTTATTTGCCTCATGATGAAGTCTTACAGTGAAATATTTCTCCAAGTCAGTTCGACTAGTTCCAAAAACAGTCAACGGTAAATTTCTCATTGTTGTTTGTAGAAGAAGTATAGAAATATCGTTATATTTTTTATCAAAAATATTAATTGAGTTCATCATTATTCTCGGTGACTACATATAAGGAAGCATTCATCAGTGCTACATATTCTACCACAAGACACTGTCGCAGCTGACCTATGGGTATAATCAATATAATCTAATCAATTCAATTTAAATTCATTTTTATTCATTCCATTTGGGAAAATGCTTCAAAATCTCGAATGATACGACAATGGTAACTCACCTATGAAATGACGTGTTTTGATCGCCGGTTCAAATTGTCTTTAACACACCTCACAACGTCTCACTATTATATCAAATCACCAAAACAGGAAATTAACTGAGTTTCTGGTGAATTCTGAGTACACAAATCTGAACACAAATTGAATAATATCGATGAATCAAAACGTAAATGATGACAGATACCAAACAAAGCAATAATCACCGTTGACTGTCAATATCAAATGGCGGTGTTGCAACGTTGAGCAAAAAGTATTCATGATACCCATGCTGGTCCTCGAGCCCCCAAGAAAGTAAAATTGCTAAGTCTCAGAATAATGTAGCAATCTTCTATTAATCAGAACTGATTCATAATCGTCATGACCCAAATCATATTTGTGCATTGAAGTACATGAATTCATAAAGGACTCTAAATATTATGGACTATCCATCACTTTTTGATGATTGGATATGACAACACTGACGACGATTGGGTACTAATATTATGATAATTCTGGGAATTCATGTTAGCATCAGAATATTTGTTTTGTGATCCTTCTAGTGGGTTTGTTGTTCGGAGAGTGTAACACTCATTTCTATAAAATGGACCTATTCATTTCTGTAACTGTATTTGACAACACGAGATTGGGCAGTTGTCAAATTCGAGAAGGATCACTCATGTGATTCCTTTTATTCCGAATAATATTCAAACTCTGTTGTATTTATGATAGATATATGCTGAGTGGATATTCGTAGTCTTTTGCACCCATCAATAACCCATCAGGATATACTGAATATATATTTGCGAATATGTTTCCGTAGTTGTGAGAGATGGAGGTAGAGTCGTGTGGGTATATCTTGACGAGTGAATGAATGCGATCTATGTATACGAAAAACTAGCAACAAAGCAATTCTGAAAAGGGTTATGAAGAACTAATGGAGAAAGGTACTAGAATAATTTTCAGGAGCCGGAGGAAATTCTAGCTATGCCATTTATCTCAGCTATGCCATTTTGAGTGTCTCCATATTTCAGCTCATAAATCTCAGAGAACAGTTTTCAGCATGAATCCCGTACAAGGAACCGAATGCTCATATAATTTGTATTGAAGTTCAGGGATTGGGGTTCAGGGATCGTTAAAAGGATGAGAAACTGTTAGATTTTCTTCCTGTGTGTGATTCGAGTACACATTTCATGTGTTGACTCGATGAGATGATTTTCATCATCACTATTAGTGTACATAGGTATAGGCAAGAATCCAATCTCACTCATCAATCTCACTCCTATGAACGTTCAAAAAAGGTTTTCATTCCATACTTCTCCTATCACACAACAAAATCATGTATTTTCACAATACTAGGTATATCATACAATGAAACTCTGAGTCTAAGTATATAGGTTGTAGACTGAATTCAACATGAGAAGAACTTATCCATCTTTCCCAGGTATGAAATACAATGGATTTCGAATTCATCACAATGACATGAGAACTGTGGGAATTAAAGCAGTTTGCAGTGAATTATTTTCACGTTCACTGATATAACTAGGGAAATATCATTTTCTCTATCCCTATAGTATCCTCGTGTTCTCTCCAGACCTGTATTTCATATTGGGTGGAATAAAAATTAACGACCAGCACATGTGTTGAGTTAACATGCTGCTCATCAGTGGTGGAAAAGATTAAATTGAAATACCCGAAGTCCCCAAGACCCAAAAGAATTTTTCTGACTTGACTGCCAGAAGTATTCATCTAGTTATTTTGGCGAAATGTAACGAATGGACCAAAATATGAGATCATCACATTAAAATGCTCGAATAATATTATCATACGTCTGAGTTATACTCTCTTGTTTCTTGTTGCCATAGTAAAATGGGTTACTTTCTGAGTAACAAAACAGAGTAGTAGGAAAATATCATTATCATCTTCGTGATACTGTACCTAACAGAACTAGTGGAACACTCAAACCTCCGAAAAAGCATGAATCAGATATACATGGTGGCCCAATGAAAACGATGAACAAGGTATTCATTTCACTGAGTGATCAAGGAACTGACATTAAAATGAATGTTTCTTCATGTAATGTTGGATAGGACAGGATTTGAAAAAAAAAACACATAAGGCACTTCTCAGATGAACATCGTTCTGACTACAAAATGAGAAATAGTGATGAAAGGGAAAAAGCGTTACTTTCCATCACTAACCGATTATTTTCATAAACGTGTTTTCTCGAGAGCCACTGCATCGAATTCCGAAAACAAGAAAGCGTTGGTGAGAGATTTCGATCACCTTCAGAATGATTTTTCACTTGACCCCTCATTTCATTCGAGATTCCCTCCGAGGGGTTTGAAGTGAAGAAGTTGGAAACATAAATATTTCTCCATCGAAATAAAACTCGACCAGTTCAAGCTTCCTTTCTTCTGAGAACGATAACTATGTCATATCGGTTTTGTTTCGTTTCCATTGGGCCACCCAGTATACTTCATTCATTGCCCTCATGTAACGACAAAGGGTGTCCATCTCTCCGTTACCATTATATTCTGCAGTAATTTGTAATAAGATTACGTCGAGAGGGATGTCAATCAGAATGCAATGTTTGCAAATCAAAAATTGCATTTGCATAAACATGAACGGAGTTTGATTAACGGAGTGGAAGAGAGATGTTCCAATAGTTGAGATATGTCACGTCACTAGAAAAAAAAAAGGTTGTGAGGAATATATCAAATCCATTCGAATAATAGCCATATATTCATGATCGGAATGGAGCAAAATGAAATCTTGATCACTCATGTCCTGTCATCCAAGATTGAAGGATAGCTGAACGATGTACAAAACACTGGTGCAGTCACTGATCGTGTTATGTTTCGTCAAAAACGCTAACGCCATCTTCCGTCATCATGACCTAATCCCCAGAAGATGGTGATATTTTCACAGATTTCTGTACAAATAGTTGAAGTTTTGAGATTGTAATTATGTAGTTCGATCTGAAATTGAGAAGTAACCTAAATTACTAGTTCTGAATCAACATTTTGACAACACTGATCGTACAATTATCAATAATAGTGATTTTATTTTCATTTCTGTGTCGCCATCTAACAACTGACATTCGAGTGATTTTCTGCTATAACGAATAAAATGCTGTTATCATGTTAGTTGTACGTTAGAGTTTTGTTTGAAGAAGTCAGATAGGCAAATCTGCAGAAAAGCTCCACCAGTGTTCTCTACATGTTATATGTTATATGTGAAAAATTATCGAGATCTGGCCGAGATATTGTACCCCAGAGAGAATTCCCTCCCAAATGCACAATACTAAGTAAATATATCCTCGCATTCCGTTGGCTGTGGCAGAACTGCGAATGCAAATAAATACAATATCGATACATCAAGCTGTCAGAGGCAGATAGTGGGTTGGAAAACTGCTCCGTTGTCGAATATGTCACCATAAATTGACGAAAGTACGAGACCAAAACGAGGCCAAGTGATAGTCGCTAATCCTGAGATACATTTCCCCCAAATCTCCAGCCATAAACACAATTCAAACTTCGGATAGCTCAGATTTGCTCAGATCTGTGGCACAATAAAACTGGAATGGTTGAGATCGAGTTCGCTCCAGGATGAAGATAAAATGTGTAGCCTTTCATCCTTCTGCTCAATAATTGTTTCTCCTACTTTCATTTCAGATCCTGGAAGATCTGATGAATTTTTTGAAGAAACATGAATTTTTCCAATTGTTATCACTCTGATACTATTCGACTCTCAGGAATAACCCATCGAGTGAGAATCCACTTGCATTCACAATGTGCTGATAAGTACAAGAGTTTTTTCAAAGATTCAAATGATGAACAATATCAAGGGAATTGTCACCATGAACAGTGTTCACCAGGAAGCCCGCAAGATTTGACATAAATATTATTTGGAATAGGAGAATGTCTAATTTTCATCATCGATCTTACAGAATTTGCTATTCGGATCCATAGCTGTCACAAGTTCGAAACATATCTGATAATTTCAAGCTTGGATAAATGCGTAGAAACAATTGATTGAAATAGACACTTTCGAATCTCCACCCAATAAATCCAGATTGAGTAATTGCTCCGCAATCAAAAGTCTTACCATTTCAGGAATGTCAGATATATATGTTCCCTCAATGAGGGATGATTGTGCATGCTGGTGCCTTCCAAGGGGTCGATCACAAAGGGGAAGAGACTGATTTATCATCAGGGTGTGAATCGAATGAGGAATGCAATTAGATTCAGAATGTCTTTGCTTAGAATCTTATATCGCCCAGTAACGGGACTACCTTTAATGTTTCGCTGGAATGAGGTCGGGACTTGAAACGCATGTTCAACGGTTATTCATGTGATGAACAATCAACGGGGCGGAAAACTTGGTAGGGGAGGTTTCGGGTGCTTGGAAGAATTCATGAGCTATCAAAGTCAATTATTTCATAGGTATTGTTCTGAGTATGGCTTGAGGTGCGATTATTAATGCAATCATGTAGACAGCCACTGATGGAGTAGACTAGCGAGCATAGTGAACAAACATGAGGTCGCATATTCGATCCTATTGACTTGACTATTGGATTTGTTGGAGTTCTATATGGAATCAACCCAGTGTTTTGGATTCGACTCGGATAAACCATAGAACACTGTCTTCATAACTCATACAAGCCATTTGAATGCTTCTGAAGCTTATCATCAGTAATGATAATGGTAACAAGAACTTTTCCTGAGAACTTTCCATGTTGATCAAGAACAAGAATTCATTCCAGTTCATTCTAACCTTACCTCACTTCAACCAGTAAGATATTTCTCAAATAACCTTCCTCTTCGGAGATTCAAATATGGTGAATTTCCTGGGAGCTTTCCAAGAGAAAAGTTCAAGAACCAGCCAATCCTTTCAAATGATCAACCATTGCCTAATTATCACTGTCTATTGGTTTATTCATCAACAATTTCTTTTACTGCATTGCACAGTTCATTCGAAGGGAAGTTAAGAGTCATAATGCTTCTTCTTTCTTTCTCAACAATCATGCTCGTTCAGTTCGATGAGTATGCTGAGCATTTCCTGGATTTCGAGATAACATTTCGAAATTATTTGAGACTTGATTCAATCGAGTGGATGAAGTCAGAGAGTGAAAATTGATGATGCGTTGAGCAATGATATGGAGATTGATTGTGGAGTACCTCAAGGTGCTGTGTTGGGACCAACGCTTTCCAATATAAACATCAACGGAATATTCCCACCGAGCAAGACTTCATGAAGCAGACATCTGAAATTGGAGGTTGAAATGGAGTTTTTCGTTATTGAATGCTGGTTGGATGAGAAGCTAAGAACAGTTGAAGTTCATATTTCGCTGGTTTGCATTATTCGATCACCTATCTATCAGGACTGTTGAACCTTTTGAAATTCTACAGGAGAACAAAATGAAATATACTGTATAATAAGATATAATATTCAGAAAACCTGAAGATCTCTTGCCACTGCAGTACTCGAGAATTGTATACTATTCTCTAGTGGAGAGTCATATTCTCTAAAGGATAGTACTTTTGGGTTGAATTCCACACTCCTTCATTGTCAATTGATGTATATTGTACTATTGCTTCCTTCAACAATAGTGAAACAAATATACTTGTACTCATCGTTGTCTTCGAATTATTTTTTTTTCAAATCAGTACATTCATTCATGTTCGTTTGAGATCGATATTGTGGAATAGACATTAATATTATTATTATCATTTTCTAGCTCCTGTTAGAGATGCAGTTCTAATCCAGTGGCTTTTTCAATGTCATTCTCAAATAATTTCATCTCAGAAGTTCGTGATCTCAAGGAAACTTCTGGCTATACTGTGCGTAAAATTCCAGCATGAAGATCCATTTAGAAGCGTCATCACATATTCTTGAACATTGTTTCTATCGTCTCATTAAAAATATCAATTTCCGAGTGAATTCAGTACCACTACAGTATTCTCATAGTAGAGAGTCCCATTCAAGAAATGGTATTCGAATCAATCGCATAGTTATTAGACGATTCATAGTACCCTTCCGTCTTTCAAGTCTTGATCACCCTCGTCTCGATCCACTTGGCTACATCGTCGAAAACAATAGCTGATGAGAAAATTTCCTGCAAGGAAAAGAAAAACAGACGAAAAGCACAACGCACTTCCATTCCATATACATCAATCGAATTCTCCGACGATTGAGAGAGGAGGATCGAGGAATCAAATTAAAGTTTCGTATTGTTCGCGAGTCATATTGCATCTCATTAGAAACACGGCAGCCGGAGCTAATTGAATGATGACGTCACACTGAGCGCAGCCTTCGAGGAGGGGAAGGGGGTCGTGAAATTCAATAACGAATGACTGGCGTTACCAGGGGCGTTTTTAGATCGAGATGTCTGGTTTGGTGGTCTGGTCATACTGGAAAGGTTTTGTTTACGAAACAATGACGATCAAGTGAAGTGGCACTCGATTGACTATCCATTTTCTTGGTAGAAGGGAGTAACGTTTGTCAATGTCGGAATCAGGGATGGACAACGATGGGTCGTGAACTTAACCACTCAATGAGAATCATATTATGCTCAGATTTTCCCCAGTTTATCTTCTTCATCATGTCTGTTCTCATCTTCATCGAATTTCAAACTTGGACTTTGGAAAGAATCATCATGTACGACCTTCGATCATTGAACAGACTAGATAAGTAATCCACACCCCTGGCAATACAGTTTGTTTGGAAGCAACATCTATAGTATCTATCTTTGTCTAAACAAGTATAGCAGCAGCTGATTCTCCCAGCACCAGTGCCGTGTTGTCAGAGGGGGTCGAATTTATCATTAATGCATGATGGAACCAAATTGAAAATCCGTAACAATTTCAGTAGTACTTTTCAGCATTTCTTGGTGGGAAAATGAACAATGACGGGACACTATCGCAGCTGACCTATGGGTATAATCGATATAATCTAATCAAATCAATTTAAATTTATTTTTATCCATTCCATTTGGGAAAATGCTTCAAAATCTCGAATGATACGACAATGGTAACTCACCTATGGAATGACGTGTTTTGATCGCCGGTTCAAATTGTCTTTAACACACCTCGCAACGTCTCACCTTCATATCAAATCACCAAAACAGGAAATAAACTGAGTTTCTGAGGAATTCTGAGTACACAAAACTGAACACAAGTTGAATATTATCGATAAATCAAAACGTAAATAATGACAGATACCAAACAAAGCAATAATCGCCGTTGACTGTCAATATCAAATTGCGGTGTTGCAACGTTGAGCAAAAAGTATTCATGATACCCATGCTGGTCCTCGAGCCCCCAAGAAAGTGAAATTGCTGAGTCTCAGAATAATGTAGCAATCTTCTATTAATCAGAACTGATTCATAATCGTCATGACCCAAATTTATTATCATATTTGTGCATTGAACTACATGAATTCATAAAGGACTTTGAATATTATGGACTATTCATCACTTTTTGATGATTGGATATGACAACACTGGCGACGATTGGGTACTAATATTATGATAATTCTCGGAATTCATGTTAGCATCAGAATATTTGTTTTGTGATCCTTCTAGTGGGTTTGTTGTTCGGAGTGTACGACACTGCTAGGCCTCCGAGGGGACAACTTTCAGTCTGGCTGGCTGAAGTATTCCTGTGGGATTTATCTGTTAGTGCAAGAGTTTCGATGAAAAAAAAGTGGATCTAGGCGTCATGTCTTATCATCAGGATTCCTGGGTTTCACTTCATCCTATGAAGAACACAAGATTCACAATGACAGATGATATGTGAGATGAAGTGACAAACACAGTGAAGTTTTGAACACACTTATAATTTTCAGCTCCACGCATTTATGTTCATGTTGGAAATATATTCATTCGATTACTCGAATGACAGGAGCATCACAGAATTGTCAACTTATATTTCTACTATACGTTTGTGGAATCATGCAGGAACGAAGTCGCAGGTGTATGGAATATTATGAGACTCATGATATTTCGATACTCATCAGTGGAAAAGGACAGATGTTGATGTACAGGAGATAGGCCCTGGTTTTCTATCTCAGAAAACCTGATTTACTGTATCATCTCAAATGGAAAATTTCCTGGTATTTGGAAGCAAGCAGTGGTACTTCTTCTACCCAAAGTGAATTCACCTAATGAATTCAAGGACTTGCCGCCAATCAGTTCACTCTGTTGCCTGTCGGAGGCTTTGGAGGAAATCTCAGACAGACAAATGAGAAGTCACTTGGAAATCAACAGAATCTGAGCCGTGGCTTGAATTGAGTAACAGCGTTTACCAATGTTAATATTTTAAGCGCCACTGATAATAATGTTCCGGTATTGTTGGAGTACTCCAAAGCATTCGATAGAATGGATCACAGACTATTGATTTGATGGAGGACTACTCGAGTGAAAGAATACAAGTGTTGAAATCTCACAAGGCTTTAACCCCCAAGCTTTGGTGACATCTGTAGTACCACCAAGATTAATGGAAATTTCGATTTTAATTGAAACTGTGTATTCCAGTCATTGAATTCTGAACTTAGGGATATTTTGGGGCAGTTCATCAATCTGGGTTCACTACAAATATATATAAATAATACTCATGATTCATGTTTCCAATTGCAGAAAAGAGGACATGAATTCGAAGAATGTCTAGAGGGGTTAACAATAACTCACCCATCCTCTATATGGTGAGAACCTTCTTAGTCACTCCCCAGATGGTGCCAATATATTTCTTATGGATTTTTTTCTCATAATTTTGTAATATATCAAGATGAGGATGAGTATCTGCTGAAGAACGGCATACCAGTTGCCATTCGCAGTGTGACAAATTTGTCTGAAATATGCTACAATCCACTCTGATGAAACACCTGCACACTTCATTCACTACTACTATTGAAATCACATCGAATCTGTAGAAGATATCAGATATCATGTGAAAATTACATGAGGAAATTCAGATCACATGATTGAGTAATAATTTACGAATGACAGATTGAGTGAATCCAAGTTTGAACTTGCCCGTTCTAGGGGCATCTTCCATAATTTCCACTAGACACCCTCTATGTACATCCCAAGAGCATCAATCATCACCGCTACTTCCTCTTGTTTGTATACACCGACCTATAATTCGCAGACGAAATTCAATAGCACTTGACGAGGTAATAACTGAGGTACAGTACAACCGCGTCTCCGATTCACTAATATCGAATACCATGTTAGTTTGCAATTTCTGGCATTCCATTCGATAAGTATACGAGCTTCGAGACATTAATTATTCGGAGGGAAGTGGTATTCACTAGAAATGTGAATAGCGCTACGTTGGAGATATATATATATATATATATATATAGATAGCGAGTGACAACGGGGATGTGAAATTCAACTTTCTGAGATTGAATATGGGAAATATGAGATTTTCCATCATTCCCAATCTGTTTGGATTTCAGTGACATGACAGATATCTAATTTTAACCTCACTTCTCAATGTGTGATAATGATCTCGCTAAATTCTCTAATTTGCACGAACATACAAGAAAATGTTCCTACTGTGCTGAGGAATAACTCACTGACAGAAGCCTTATAGGGAGCAGTCTACAGTTTGATCGCAAAGCATGTAGCTGTAGTTTAAAAAACTCTCTTGACACTAGAGATTCCTTGCATCTGATGGATCTCACCTCTCACTACCCTATGATCATATATCGAAGGAATTTTTCCCCATAACCTTGAAGGCACATTCTTGTACTCACGATTGCACGAGTAATGATGATAAGGTTGTGGTGATGATGATATGTTCTCTCAGGTAGTTTACTTCAAGGGGAATTCACTAGCTGATTGGTCATGAAGATACATGGAATTTGAACAGAGTTTTCCAAGAGGATATTCACATGATCGATGAGGAATCTTTACAATGTAGGAACTGTGGTACAAAGACTTTATCTCAACCCTGTATTGACTTGTCCATCTATCCTTTCAATTCTCCGAGAATGCAGGAACTGATGAAATAAAAATAATTCTATCTGTGATCTGTCATGAAAATGATATCCATACCTTGGAAGAATGGCATTGGAATATAATGATACAAGCATATTGCTGAAACGCTTGGAAGTGAAGCTCACCGAATGATTCTTGGTATATTCAGCTGCCTTATTTTGTCGATGAATTGTATATTCCTCAGATTCCTTATACTCAATTCGAGCACTGATCTAACCAAATTCACTTGTTGACAATGATTTCCAGGCAGTACAACTTCAAAGGAAATTTCAGTATGATCAAAGAACACGACACAAGATGATAACTTATATCTGTTCATAAACTATCTGGCAAACCGACCATAGATCAATGATAACAAAGTGTCTGCACGTGATTTGACTATATTACCATAAACGGTAGCATGCGATTTCCGGAGACGATGGGGAAGAGTGATATCGCCGTGTCTCACCAAACCACCACTATGGTCAGTGGGGGGACATCATCTACACTGAAGCTGTCTTTAGTATGACTGAAAAAAAATGGTCCATGAGTCATTTGAAATTCCTAGAGGAGTTCGATGAGACCGAAGTGAATCAAATGTATATGAGTTAGTTGACTTGAAAACACCAACAAATTCAGTTGTGGGTCCATAGAGAGATCATAGAACCACCATAACCTCAAAAGAATCTGAGAATTTGATTATCAACACTGGACTCTTCTCTTTGGAAAGTTCAGTATTGGATATGGTTCCAGAATCGGTGGATCTCTCTCCTGTGTGCTTTACGACATCTTTTGGATAGAGGTTTCTTATCTCATCTCTTGCAAATCTTCTGGATGTTTGATTCCTCCATTATACATAGTGATCCACCAGAAATGTTACATACGGGATATAGGGACAATGTTTGTACGACTTAGTAGGATTGAATACGATCTGTTCACGAATTTGGTGACATTGACGAACCATAGGAGTCAGTTAATTTGCTCAATCATGAACACTTCATTCTCTACGCCAGCAATCGAGTGAAATCAGAACTGTAGAATGTGGATATACGTTAGAAAATTTCGCCCACCTACCTGGACAATTCCAATTGGAAATAGATAGTCATTCGAGAGGTGGAATGCGAAACTTGGTGTTCAAATTCCATTGGTGGAAAAATTCCGATATGCACTAGTTTCGCACTGAAAATTTAACAATACTGCACTGTTCTCTTCGATATATAAACTTTTGTTTTCCTGAAATGGGCGACAAGAAACATTCTCCATTGGTGAAGTTATTACTGATTCAAGAATTCGGAATGAATCTTCTTGAAAAAAATTGGGAGGAACATATGTGTTGGTTCTGCTAGTATAGAATATAAGTATACCAGAAATCGAAGTGGATGAACTATTTGAACTGATCAGTAGTTCCATTCATTCATAATAAGATATATATATATATATATCCGTCTACTCGAAAATATTCACTCAGTGACCACTTGTTTCACTGATGAGATTCGATATCATAACTAATTATGAAGAAGACGAAGACCAAGCAAGTGTCAATGCCTGAAATCAAATTCGATGTATGTATGTATACCTACATCATGTATCGGTCCCTGTCGAGAATCCTGCGATATGTGGTGGTATCAAAATCATTCAATTTTCCATTACATTCTCATTATTCCTCTTTGGTACAACTCAGTTTACACTTCAATTGGTTGGGACAACCCACTGGATGAATCACCACCATCTCAGGTGAATTACCTTGTATTTGATTCAGAATAGTCGATTTCTATTACCAGCAAGTTCATGTGCCATGTTGTCCTTCTTCAATTCTTTCCACCGAAGAATATAGGTGGAAGGAATCGGATACGATGAAATGGCGCTGTGATCAGTAATCGAAAAACTATGAGGTAGACCATAAGTATTTGAAAATGGTCACAAAAGTGTGTTTCTGTTTCACGATGATCTAACTAACTAACTAACTTCGAATCAGTGAAATCCAAGCATGATCAATGAACGTAGGTATTCATTTCCGAATTATATTTCTCGCTGTGGCAATGTCCAATCGACTGTTCCGTTCCTCGGAACAGCCACTTCATTCGATCCAGAGTCACCCCGACTAGAGTCCATCGCGGCATCTGTATATCCCGTCTTCTCTGCATAAATTACGACTGAAACTTGGAACGGATCCTAACCGACCGCAACGAGCAAGAAAGATAGCCCAGTGGGAAAACAAAAGACTCAACCCTTCACCTTATTGGAAGTGAACGCGAAGGCTTTGCCGAAATCGTGGGGAATTAGAATTTATTCTGGATAGATCTGGATAGTCTTCAAGGAGACATCAGTCTCTATGGGTTCCTGTACCGATTCGTTATTGTTACATAGATGTCTCATTGGGAATAACGTGGTCGCTGTGGTAATGTGTCTTGGTCTAGAGATGAACAGGGCATGCGGAAATGTTCATAGTTTAGTCACCATCCACTCGAGAAGAATTATTTTTTCAACAAATTCTTCTGGAAATTTTCGGAATTGAGTGGATGGACTGCTATGTCTCCAAATATGCATCACGATGGATGAAATGGAGGCTTATCAAAAGACGAAAGAACACCGTACGAATGCTCGAATCTAATTTGAAGAAGGCAATTCTAGTCTTCACTCATACGGTGTGTTTGCGTAGAAACCTCTGGCAAGTCGATTTCGTTTTTGATGAAGCATTCTTCCGCATCGTGTATATATATAAAAATAAACAGGGTGCTCCGGTGATCATGTTACAAACTGCTAGGGTAGATAAAACATACGAAAATAAGAAAAAAAGTTCATGTGAACATGGGTCCGGAAACGCTTCTTCAGGGAGCTAGGGCCCTTCGAAGATGACCTTCAAAAACTTCTTTTCGTTTTATAGCTTCGGTACTACTGCAGCTATCGCAACCAATTTTGGGACATTAAATCTAGTTCGTAGGTCCATCAATTTGAGCCTTCCGGATTTTGTCACCTTCAACCAGGGGCGTACAAACCAGGGGGGTATTTGGGTAAATTCGACCCTACTCCTCTTAGGCTTCAATTTCTTACCATTTTTATATCTGATTATGATTCTCCAATGCCTTTTACATAAAAAAGGTTCTGTTGTAAAAATCGCTATCTGTCACCGTTTCCTCCGAAAATGGCTAAGTCCAATCAATAATAAATTAATGGTAAGAAATTAAAGCCTAAGAGGAGTAGGGTCAAATTTACCCAAATACCCCCCTGGTTTGTACGCCCCTGGTTGAAGGTGACAAAATCCGGAAGGCTCAAATTGATGAACCTACGAACTAGATTCCATGGGCCAAAATTGTTCGCGATAGCTGCAGTAGTACCGAAGCTATAAAACGAAAAGTAGTTTTTGAAGGTCATCTTCGAAGGGCCCTAGCTCCCTGAAGAAGCGTTTCCGGACCCATGTTCACATGAACTTTTTTTCTTATTTTCGTGTGTTCCATCTACCCTAGAAGTTTGTAACAACAACATGTGTGAGATCAGAATGAGTGATGTATTCGAGGATCGATGAAATTGTGAGATTCAAACAGACTCGATCTGCATAACTGATTTGAAGGAATGAGGGGAAATGATCATGTATTTGGCAATTATTACTGATAACACAAAATTGCAGCAAATAATGAAAGCGTGCTACACAGGGGTCAGAAAGAATGGCCATGTCAATCATTTTGCGTTGAATGCACGGATTACCATTTGAAAAGGACCGCTTCAACCGACCTACAGCTAAGTGCCCAATTCTCTGTCAGCCTGTATTCCTACTATTGTATCCAAAATGGCAGGATATTGAATCGTTCATGTGTCACATTCAATACTAATACATGGTGATAACGCGTGTTGATGTGCGATCATGAACAAAGGCCCTCAGTTTGTTGAATAGAATACGTTCAACATTGCGATGGAATGCAATTATAGATATCTTTAGACTGTATATGTGGCATTTATCTGTAATGACTCAGTCATTGAAGTATATCGAATATCGTGATCAGTACATTATATTAATGGTAATATGTTTTCCACACAACCTCGATCATCAACTCTAAGATTATTTCATGATATATCTCATAGAGGAACTAGTGAAACAGAAGGATAAAATTTTTAGAACATCTACAGCTGCAACGCAGCTTCATTTTGACATCAAAATAGGCGGTCGGAAAAAACTGGCCATATAACCAATCATTTGGTACTCCTCTTCAAGGCATGAGAAGTATTACTCATGGAATTGAAGATATTTCGTTCCTTTCGGTATTTGTTGCTTCAATGAGAATTCACCAGAGACCTGGAAATGATAGGATGAAGAATATAGTGTCACAGGATGAACCAACTGAGACGAAGGAAGTGCAGATCTAGAGATCGTGCTGGGAAGTACAGAAATTAAGATATCGAACACAAATTAACTTGTGGGATGATGACAGGAAGTGATCACTTCAGCATTTGACGAAAACTGTCCACATGTCAGCAAAAAGATTATTAGGAACTAACCTAACCTAACTTGAAAATAAAGAAAAGAAACTGTTAGGGAACCTCTTCAACAGAACTGAGATCTCAGGAAAATGGACGGAATGGAAGGACACTCTCACTCAATTCCACAGTTGACTAAATCTGTTGTTTCCTCATGAGAAACGACTCTCCAATTACTTTGTCCAGTGTGATAAATACATTGTGCGGAATTTTCGCTCCGCTATGCATTCTGCAGTATAATTTGCTGCTTTGTCACCAATCAATGTCAGTCTACACATCAGGAGCATATTACCTCCATGTATTGCGGGTGCACATATATGTGTAATGTTCAGTTCCATAATAGATCTAGTAATCATTCAAACGTGAGTTCCCCTACTAATCAAAGCACATGCTGCACTGATGCCGTTCATTACATCCACAGGTAATCACTGCAACAATAAATAAAACGTAATAAATCAACATATTTCATTTGTGGATGGATGTGCATGATATTTCATGATTATTCGTCTCGTCTTGAAATTCGAGAAAAAAACCCTCGTTTTTTCTATACTCTCATAGATATAAGCTGATACAGAGTCCTTGTTGAAAAGTTTAACCAGTGACATTCACAGTTGGGAACGAGAAGGTGATTTCTTGACGGTATCAGAGATGTTCTAATTTTCTCACCACCGGAAAAGAATTAGAGGAGCAACAGCATATGCTGAGCAAGGAAGCTGAGTTGAGCTCCAGAGTATATTCCGGCTGTAGTAGCAGAAATATCTCCTGAAGTCCGACTTCGAATCGACCCGATATCTAATTAATGGTTAACAATAGATGTAATACCTGCTAGAGCAACGAGATATTCGACAATGAAGATCATTTTCGACCGTGGAAATTGATTCCTGGTAGGTGATCAGCATCTCAATTCGATATATCTTCTTTTGTTACACGGGCTGACAACGAAAATCAATTTTTCACGGCAGCCGATGATTGAGAGAATCATTAACGAGCAGGATTTTTTCTTGGATGAGGTGTTTAGAGTCGAAACAAATTGAGTTCCGAAATTGTTTTCGAAAGGAATGTCATATTAGATCGACGACGATATCAATTATGGTTCTCAATGATTGGTGAATGTATGCCCAAGTGGAATTTCAGGTTTCATGCACGTTTTGATATAGTCGAAGAAATGAATTCATTGCATGAAATGTTTTGGCAACTATTGTAGCAACGCGCTCGGATCAACAGTTCGTATCTGTAACTTTTCCATATTGATCATATAGGAGAATTGACCCACTGTTTTCAGATTTCTCGGGATCAAGATCAAGATGAAATTGAGGACCCACTATCCCTTCGGTCTACTGCATAGAAATATCCAAACATCCTTCAAAACTCAATACATAAACAACCGCAAGAGGACACAAATTCTACGTCTAACAGAAGTGGATTCGAGAAGGAAATGGCGATTCAATCAATTGAGCGAAGCAAATAACTATTGTTGTGTTCGTGAAGGTATAGGATACGTTCGCTTCTTGCGAGCTATACTTGAACGTCGGTGCATTGCGAATTCTAAGTAGGCGATTGTTCAGTCGACTTTGTGGTTCACTATTGTTGACAATACTTGGCTCATCCGTTCGATTTGGAATTCTATTGTGTGCACTTCAACAATCAAATTATCGAAAAGGTGGCTTCAAGATTGAAATGGATTCGAATCTCTCATTCAGTGTGCAGGTAGAGACGGCATTTCTGAAAGGAAATACTAATACTGTCCAGATAGATCTATTGTCGCGCATGATGATGATATGTTTCATAATGAATGACATTTGATGTAGTAGAATTGATGATCATGCTTCAACTATTATGTTCTCATTAGCCAGTCTCTCTTATCCTCAACTAGTAAATCTGTATGATACAAGATAGGCCTGAAAAAAAAAGGAGAAAGTACTCCAAAACTTCATATTCATTTCCCAAACTTCATAAAACCAATCGATGAAGATGATGAAAGCATCAGCATGTTTCCTGAATTGCAGTATGGAGTGCCATCACTTGGCTTAGAAATAAGCAACCTCTTACAGATGATCATCTTTCTGAATTTCTGTTGATGAATGCTCCTTCAGGTATCTGAAGATGCAATATAACTATCTCACATTGTTGATAAATGACTTTCATCTTCCAGAAATGTAGAAAGATATCATTCTAGTGAACCGAGGAGGATCAAAACCATCTATTTTCTCCTTCAATATCAACAGTTGCAAAACCTCACCTTCGAGGGATCATTTCATTTCACTCTCTCCTACCTGAGAGTTCCCACATTTTTTTTCTCTATGTGGAAAATCTTTCCACCCATACCTGAATTCAGCTGACGAAACTTCACTGAGCTGGACTGGAGCTGGAAGAAAAAAAGTTACTTTCCTCGATATTCCTAGACATTCAATATCGCGATATTCCAGATATGTCCCATTGATACGAGTCATCATGAACTTTCTGAGACAACGAGAGTAATTACCGAATCATGTCGAGTATAATCCATGTAATATTGAGGTGAATCCTAAGCCCATCCATAATCGAATAGAGTGGTTTGGCAATGACACGAGATCTTCTCAGAACTAGGTAAGGATGGTACATAACTCATTCATTAACGTGGATCGAATCCCTGAGATGTGGCTTGTTCAACAAATAATTAGTGATGAAATATAGATGGATCGTGAAGTGGGAGAATTGTTTTCCTTGTAGATAATCCAAGGCAATTTGGCGCTGATATCGTAGAATTCATGACATCCATATTGATCATATACTCAATAGATGATATAGTATATTACATTACAAATGTGGAGAGTGATATTTCACAGGAGAAAACGTTCAGCAGGTGCAAAAAATGCATTTGCCAACGAGTTATGTATACTATTTTTCATCAATCATTTCAATATATAAGGACAGATTTATGATCGGCCTCAAAATATCACTGCGCTTGGAATTCAACTTCCAGATACCTAGAAGAGAGATTCTCTATTTGTCAATGACCCTTCTTCTTCAAAGAATGTTCAGAAAAAAAATATAAATTGATGAATATCAATTTTTTTCATTATCTCAGTGGGCGTGCCGGAACCAAATGTTCGTCTCTGAGACAAGAACAGCTGTGTGTGTACATTATTGATTTTTTTGTTGCAACAACGAATTGAATCAACGTAATGTTTTGATTTGTTGGATAATTGTCGTCGTGCTTAAAGTGTCTAGGTGAGAAAATTTGATTGGAAAACCACGGTTGGGTGGATAAACTATTTTGCATGTTCCATTTCCAGTGAGGTTCATGAAGAATCCTGCCTGCTCTCTATTTTTGATTCCCTCATCAGTAGCCAGTCGAGTAAAGTTAATTGAATTCGTTTGCTACAGGTATAATATGTCCCTCGATTCAATTCTCATATCTCTAGGATTCTGATACCTTTTCATCGATGACAGGTAAAATTTTGACCACGATTAGGAAACATTAGTTTCCGAGCATGATGAATTATACATCAACAGCTGCTTAAGAATCCAACATAACCTACAATCAGCATGCCGTCTATTCTCTTCCAATTTCCAGATGATTTACTAACTACCGAGTTTATAACGAATTTGCAGCATGGTCGCGTGTTCGAAATCTTGGATGTTCCACTAGAAATCGTCTCTGTAGAGTGTTTTGATTTCATCATCTTGGCGTAAAGAACCTAGGATGGTGGCTCCATGATGATGATAATGCTCAAATCCAATTCAAGCAGAGAATCTTTATATTGAATTCGTTTGATTCATGCTTCCGCCTTTCCACTATTAATCACTTCCTCAGTACTTTTCAGATAGGAGTTTATCATTCTTCTAGAGCCGGTGGTATTCATCCCTGCAGTTTCACCCCGGGTAGCAAATAACCAATAAATTACGTCGATGTCTAATCACCCTTTTAAACGGAAAACAAAGGGATAAATATACATTTGTGTTCTCATTAACTTTTGAAGCCCAGTTAATAACCAAGTTTCTCTTCGGCTCGCTCTTCGCAGGTAGTGAGCATAGTTTTAATCAAGGCAGCTTAGAGATAAATGGGGGTCGTTAAAATTTTATGGTTTGATTATTTCAAGTTGTGAAGAGTTTATGTTTTCGAATCCATGGTGAATACTAATTTGTGTTTTGGTACAATAACAATAAAACTTTAATTTGTGATTCTATATGGGGGTCGTTTATTCATCCACTAACGACATATTTCGGAGCTAAATAGTTTGCCCCAAGATTGTAGTTTCTTCTAGTGTGTTGAGGAAATCAAACCGACTGGAAGTTCAACTGTTTTGGGTTCCGACTCTACATGAAACAGTGACTTCAATTTTTGTAGATAGAATCAATGCAATTTCTGCCATCTCTCTGACAAGCAGATCATCTGTGATCATAACATCCATATTGAGCATATACTCAATAGATGATACAGTATATTGCAATTCAAATGTGGAGAGTGACATTTCACAGGAGAGGACGTGCAAAAAATGCATTTGCCAACGAGTTATGTATACTATTTTTCATCAATAATTTCAATATATAAGGACAGATTCATGATCGGCCTCAAAATATCACTGCGCTTGGAATTCAAATTTCAGATACCTGGAAGAGAGATTCTCCATTTGTCAATGACTCTTCTTTTTCAAAGAATGTTCCAAAGAAATAAATATATCTCGATGAAAATCAAACGTTTTAATTGTCTTAGTGGACCTTCCGGAACCAAATGTTCGTCTCTGAGGCAAAAACAGTTGTGTGTGTGTGTGTGTACATTATTAATTTTTTTGGTCCAACAACGAATTGAATCAGCGTAATGTTATGATTTGTTGGATAATTTCGCCTCAAAAATATAGTTCTTACTAGTGTGTTGAGGAACTCAAACCGACTAGAAGTTCAACTGTTTTGGGTTCCGACTCTACATGAACCAGTGACTTCGATTTTGTGTAGACAGAATCAATGCAATTTCTGCCTTCTCTCTGACGAGCAGACTAACCCGACCTAATTCATCGCGGTGTGAGCAACTACTTACCTGCAAATAAAACTGAGCGTTTATCGAGAATTACTCCAGAACTTGCTAACAAGTGTTGCGTGTTTACCTACCTAAGGATAAATTGACGACGAGGAAAATTGCAGTCGAATTTGCACTCCGTGTTACGGTACAATAATAATAAAATTTTATGTTATATGCTACGTTCTCGCCGTTTAATTATCAAGATCATCACGATTATCACGATCTCAACCTCTCGAGTTTCCAGCAACTTCTCAATACATTGAATCTCTGCATACTGTCCCCTCCACTCTCGACGTTAATAACATGTCACTAACATTTCACCAAATAGAAAGACATGTTTATAATTCGCCCTATGTCAACCTATATTAATTATTAACGAAGAACTTGGATACGCCACGTCAGCTTATCCTGACCATTCCAAGTCCTCGTTGCTGATGTGACAGTAATACACATATGAAAGACTCGATCCCCAACAGCTGCTCGCTTAAGCCTTTTTCCGACAACATATTCTACCGCCGGTTCGACAGGGAGCCGATTCTTTGACAGACTTTTCACATCGAACGTTTTGAACACACAATTCACGCACCACCGCCTTCATTGAATGGATACAGTGACAAAAAATGGATTAAAATTCCGGACAGGTTCACCTTAATCAGATTACCGAGGGAAATGTGTCAGGATGAGACTGTCTAACTAATTCGTCTTCAGATTCGGTGACATTTTATGAGGAAAGCAATTTATGGAATATAACTGAGGTTATGACTGACGTAATGGGTGGCTTCTTCGATTCGATATTGAGTGAATCGTTTCATAATTGAAGTGAAACTACTTCAAATATCTCATCACCAAGGTAGATATTCACCATCATAACACGAGGAATCCAAAGCTCATCAGAAACCCTGCCTATCGATCGAAGCGTTCGACAAAGAATTCTCTGAAATATAACCTTCACAATGTTTTAATAGACGATATAAGCAATTTCAGTTTCAAAGATTTCAAAAACACAATGAAAATATACCTTGTTGAACATAATTTCCATTGAGCACCGATCATACCTCTCTGACCTTTCCTCGTCATCTTAGTTATATTTCATAATCTTTCATTATTTATAATATTCATTATTCAATTACATCTTTTTTCATGTCACATTTCATCGATTCTTATAGATGTCCACTACAAACTGTTTGTCAATGTCTGTATCATCTATATTATTGTGTGAATGAACTATTCTATCATATTCTATTTTATTCTATTTCATTCTATTCTGATTCTTTTTGTGCCTGAACAAAATTGTGGATGATAAATAATTCACAAAATGCGGTAGAGATCTCTTGACCAGATGCCAATGATTCAAATGGAAGGTGGCAAAAATTTTAGATTAACGTTATTCAATCAACAGCTGGTAATCAATGATCACATCGACTCGATCTTTCCTTTTTCATTTTCTGAATACCTAATTTCCATCAGATTTCCATCTGATTGAAGTACATTTAGCATTCTATAGTGTGGACAAAAATGCCTGTCTTGCTTCACGTTCGATCCAGGAGCTTATACTCAGAAGTTTTTCATTTCGTATATTGTTAGAAGTGTGATCAACATTATTTCGGAAATTCTCCAAGATCAGGAGATTGAAAATTTGAGGTGACTTGTTCCAATATTTCTGCTCATTATCGAATATTATCGTTGCATATCATTCCACTGGAGTGATCACCTAACTCAAAAATTGGGTTGATGCTTGACTCATTCTGTTACTCAATTTATTTCCTCACTGTTTGCACCGATAATCTATCTGCACCAGACAAGTTTTTCTTGAGTTTTTCAAATTCTGATATGTGCATGAATATTTTTTTTATTTTCAACAGGCTGTAGAAAGATGGTCCGATTTAACTATGGGTATTTTATTTGAAATCTCCACAAATAGATAGGTGAAAGAGTTATTGGAAATATATTATGTTTGTTCTCTTTCTAAATGGTCTTCCACATATTCCGGACAATGAAGAAATTCATTGTCGATATCTTTCTCGAAGATCACCATTGAATTCCAATCATTTCCTGAGGTACACCTTTGAAATTCGGAATTATTCTGATTAGGGAACTGAAAGAACGACACTGATGCCTTTTCAACTGTCTGATCATCTATGAGATCAGTGACGGCAAACCTTTATCAATGACAAGAATTTAATCTTGTTCTTGATCGAATATCCTCTACCGTCTGAAGCCGACTCTGTTATACATATGAAGAGATTATATAATGTATTGTAGGTAGGTGAATCTGAAATATATATATGCGGCTTCAAGAATGTTGGGGACGTTTTTTTATATCTAATTCAATGATTGGGAATAAGGATTGAAGACAACATGAATTCTGAACAGGTGACCTGTTATCATGGAAATGAAGATATTCAGCCCAGACACGTGATAACCGGATTTGAAAAAGGAATTAGCTGAATCGAGAGCTGATTTAGAATCCAATTATGATTCGGAAAGGAGGATATGTATTGGAGTATGATGATCATTGAATTCATGCAGCGAAGATAACACGGAGATTTTTCAGACCATTCATCTCAAAATCTGAAAATTCATGACAATCACTAGAATACCTGTCAGTCTATTCAGGCCTTGAAGTTGACCTTCTGTGTCAAAATCATGATGTTCCGAGGTACAGGCGAGTCTGAGTGACATTCTGGTGAGCCCAGAAGAGACCATTTGGCTGACGAACGCTTTTCAGATTCCAGGAATGAATACCATAATTCAGGTCATGAAAACAACGAACGAAACATGGAATTCGATTTTGCTCTCAACTGAAAAGTTGCGGCCGAGAATTGCGTTCGACAGAGAGGTCGATGCTCATATATATTCATATCCAATATGAACCTTAGAAAGCTCTCGTTGGTTTCCTTTTCGGTTTTGTGAGTTGAGGCTCCTGCTAGATGAAAGTAACTATCAGGTATAACTACAATCAAATCTCAAATTAGTTTCCACAAAATGATTCACAATCTTCAATCTCGTTAGGAACTAATACCTCTCCATAAGGTCCCCATTCAGTTCCTAATCTGTTTATAGCCCGAAGGGAGCTTTATGAAAGTTTGTTCCTGCTCGTTCCCGCATTATTCAGTTCTAGGAGGGATTCCTGATAACTGAACCGTCAAACATGCTCTGAACTTCGCTCTTTGAGCATCTAACATTCGCACGTCTCAATTACACCGGGTGGAGTCAGAAAGAACCACTGGTATTGGGAGTTTCCTGAGGGATTTCCAACATCTGGCGAGTAAAAAACCATTATCCGAATTTCTCGATGTGTCATGCATTGGCATACAGTATATTTTTAATTGATTCAAAGATTGTTAATGGAGTTCACTGAGCAATAAACTTCCGATTCCGATGATTTGACTGAACAGAATGAGATGAAGAAGATTCAGGAGAAGTGTGGAGGCACGTTGAGAAACACACAATGATTTTAAAAGCAACAGAGAGAAGTCATCGATTGATGCAGCCATTTCCACAACCTACCATCAATTTTTATTGACTCTTTTGAATTACTGAAGTTACTTCTTCTGTCTTCATGAGAGCAAGGTAAGAGTAGTTAACGTATAAATTACGATGTAAGAAACACTGGTGTAGCTACTTTGTGTATTTGCCTATCCAATTCCTTCAACCGAAACTCTAACGTACAGCCAACTTGATAACATCCTTTTATTCAATAAAGCGGGAAATCACTCATATGCTAATTGTTAGGCGGCGGCACAAAAATGACAACAAAATCAGTATCATCGATGATTGCAAAATCAGTGTTATAAGAAATGAATAATGATGACACTTACGAGTTATGTATACTTTTTTCACGACCATGAATTATTGATTCATTAGGAATTTACCGAAATATGCCTACTCAAATTCGAGATTCATTCGGTTGTTATCGAGCCTAGACGTTTTCACTACTACTTCTTTTCGAGCTCACGATTGTCTGATCAGATTTTGTAAAACTGTTGTCGTTTATAAGATACAGGGCAACTTTGAAAATACTACTCATCGAACGAAGATGTGTTTCTTGCTCTTCTTCGTCCTTGCTCATTCTGTAACGTAGAAAATCGAAAATGAAGATTCTTCAATTGAACCTCTCTCATAGGAGAAATCCGTGGCCGAAAAGCAAGAATTCATCATAATGTTACTAGAGTTTTTTTTTTCAACTTCTTCAAGAATCCAGTCTATAAAGTATTGCATATCATTTCGAAGGAGAAACTAATTGGTTCAACAAGATAATGAAATTCAGGGTGTTCCAATAACAAAAAAAAGAGTGTATCGTTTATGCATAAGCATACCCCGAAAGAAAAGTAGGCCTCTGGATTCTGCGTAGAATTCTTTGTTTGACGTGATTAAAACCTGAACATTTCTGATAACTTCGTAGGGGTCCGAAAAGTATAAATTCCCAAAATCGCTCTGTATCTTATCGAATGAATCAGTTATGCAAAATCTGATGAGTTCGAATGGAAAATAAGAAAAACACAAAACTCCATGTTCAATATCCACCGATAAACCTGGCAGTTTCAACCAAAATCAGATGCCCTGTATATACTAGGAAATTTAGCAAACTTGAATATTCGAACGAAAAGCGAATTCTAATGGCAATACGATGATTATACAACGGAATGACGCCCCACCAACTGTTCCAATGATAACGAACGAGTAACGATCAACAGTTTCTGTAATGTGTGCCATATTATTCGTCATGCTTGGTTTTCGAATATCTCTAAACAGGTGAACTCCAATCAGTGATATTATAAAGGTGAAGTTACACCTTTCCAAATGAATCATGATGATCGCATTGGGGAAACTCATCGATTTCTCGAAGTGCAAATTCAGGATATTTCAGTACCTTGGAGCTTTCGGTGGTGAGTTCATTTATGCTTGATCTTGAGAAATCGATTGAAAACACAGTTCATTTGTTGTGAAGTGGTAAACTTTCTATATTTGGAAGAAAAACAGTCATACATGTTCAATTGTTGTGTGTGAACCTTGATTCCAATCCAAAACGGAACCTTATCATATTTGTAGTATAATATTGCAGTGTATTTTTCCAGTATCACTCGATGATCATTTTCAGAAGAAGAATACTCAATAAAATGATTTCCATGGCTTCATTTGTCGACTATCGACAAATCATGTATACAGGGTCGTACACAATTGCTATCTTCAAAACAGCTCGAGTAACGTGGTCGGTTGGAGTCGAGAAAACTCTCTTTCGGGAAGGTTAATTTATGTACATATTCGTAGTCACCAAATTCTGCAGAATAGAGCCTCTCAAAATAGATATGGAGATGAATATATTGCATTTTTTGGATCATTCGGAACATCTCAGAATCTACACAAGATGTGGCAAGGTCATGGAGGCGTCTTGAACATCTGATCTCGTATTGAGCCGTTTCGGAGAAAGTAGAAAATTCAATATCATTCGAATAAGTAAAAGTACCGTGAAATGGTACTGGTTGTATCAAGTATTTTCTCATCAAGGGACAATCCTGATTCCTGGAGGCGAAAAATAAGAGGTAAAGAAGGAATAGTAACTAAGTAATTTAGCATGTTTACATGTCTTCCAAAGGCAACAGGTAGATCAATGTTCCAGAATCATGTCAACTTCCATTGAATGAACAAAGATATATATTCGAACCTTTGTAGTCCTCTAGATGAGATTGATATACTCACAAAGAAATAATATTTTCATGGGAATACTAAAGACATCTAGATCAGAGCAGGCCATGAATCGCTTTCGTGATGTTATATCTACTAGTGGAGACGAAAACGAGACAGTTGAAATAATCTCTCCCAATGAGTTGATGCATTTCGAGATGAAGGTTATATTCAGGAAAAAAAATAAGAATATTCGATTTTTGTAGGTCTCAGAATTTGGTGAGAATTGACTGATCTTGAATATGATAGTTTGCCACTTCCAGCAACCCATTATAATTGTGTTTACTCTTACCTGCCATTATTTCCAGTGAACTTGGGGATGATTTCCATCGGCATGCATTACGGTTGGTCCTCGATATCAATTCCGAAACTAGAAGCTGCAGATTCCGCAATCCCGCTCACAAGCAACGAGGGTTCCTGGTTGGTCACTGTATTCCCCTTGGGATCAGCACTAGGAGTTGTATTCCTAGCCACGACCCTCCCATACTTGGGTTACCGATCACTCATAATATTCACCTCACTCCCACTAGCATTATCTTGGCTGCTCATAGCGATCGCCCAATCCAAAACCTTGCTGTTCATCAGTAGACTGATAGCTGGCATCATGGATGGGATATTATTCGCAGCGATACCTCCTTTCATAGCAGAAATTGCAGATACAGAGATAAGGGGATTCATGGGGATGTCCTATGTACTGGCCCTGGTGATGGGGATGCTCTTCATCAATATACTATTCCTGTATACGTCTGTAGCGATCACAGCCATCATAGCATCAGTTGTGAGCTTATCGATGCTAGGAATAACTCCATGGCTCCCAGATAGTCCATACTTCTTGATCACGAAGAAGGAAGTTCTAGCTGCGAAAGCGAGCTTACAGAAGTACAGAGGCAGAGGCGACGTTGTGGAGGAAATGTATAGGATAACGAAAAGCATCATCGAGAATGAAGGAGAAGGACGGTTTATTCATCTTGTGAGCAATAAGATATACAGGAAGAGCTTGTTCATAGCCATCGGGTTGTCGTTCTTTCAGCAAACAAGTGGGGTAATGGCGATTCAGTCATACTGTTCGACTGTATTCAAGGAAAGTAGCCAGTTTTTGAATCCCAATGTATCGAATCTTATCTATTTCATTGTATACTCACTCGCCACTTTATTGTCCCAGTTGCTAGTTGATATAAGTGGCAGGAGATCCTTAATATTGATTTCGTCATGCCTAGTCATGCCAATGTTATTGTTGAACGGTACCTACTTGTATATCAGAGAGTTTACTAACGTCGATACTTCTAGCTTCGACTTCATCCAACTGATAGCTATCTTGTCATATGTCATATCGTATAGTATAGGGCTCAATAGCGTGCCGTCCCTGATTTCCAGTGAAATATTCACTCCTAATATGAAAGGTGTGGGTATTTCCGCCGTGAATATATGCTTCAGTTTGGTATCCAGTGGGGTTGTGAAAATGTTCAGTTGGACCAAAGATTCATTCGGAATGTGTGTTCCTTTCTACATATTCGCCATTTTCAGTTTTGTTGGCTTGTTTTTCATCATTTTTTTCATGCCAGAAACGAAAAATAGGACTCTTGAGGAGATACAACTAGATATTCGTGGACAGAGCGAATGATGCTGAATAATCATGTGAATCAGATGATAATGAATATTCGAGAACTGTTCGACATCAATTTTCCTTTGTGCATGTTGGTCAAAGTTGCAACTTGAATTGTTCGAATTCAAACAGCTCCACGTTGAAAATTAATGATTTCGAAGATGCAAGACAAGAATACGATACTCCTCCACTCACTATGATATTTCATTGTATCTACGACTAATATAGAGCGAAATATAGACTTGACAATAATTTCAAATCTTTTCTCAGCATAATCAGATGGAAATAACTTTTGAACTACCTTGTACAATATTTTCATTCCTGGTATGCAAAGTTCACGTATATTCACGAGTGGAACAGGATAGAAATGGGAATTAGAGCCCAGGTTCGTCTTCACGAAAAACTCACAATTTCTTATACTTCAGAAACAATCAACTGTATACCAAAAGTTCATGAAAATCTCATCTCTTCCGATTTTCGACCTACTCAACATGCATCCATTATGAGATGTGTGACCAATACCATCAAATCCATTTGTTCGCAATTTTCACGCCTTCATTTACGTTATTCAATATCTACTCGATGACAAAGAAGATATCGCATTTGTCAAAAACAGGGTGTTGTTTTGAAATACATCAAGAAATTAGGATTTTTTCACCTGAAGGCTGACCTACATTCTGATTATCTTTCTGTTGAAGTCTAACGAGTTATGTACGTAGTTCATACTTATCAAGTAAAAAGTAGTTCAAGGTTATGGACACATGAAGTGAATTCCTGTATCTCATTAAGAAATAACAGTAGACACATCAATTGAAACGACCAAGGTTTCCTCTATGTGCAGGTAGAGTTTATATCTTTGGATACGAGACATCCTATATATACAAAAGTGTTGTTTCTCCCAAATGTAGGTCATTTCTATGTACTTCATTATTCATTTCACCAACTACTGTATCACAGGAGAGGAAAGGAGGAATTGGAAGAAAGGACGTTATCTCTATTTTGTTATACATCTCGAGAATTGATAGACATAATCAATGTTTCCCTACGACTATGAAAATAGCATATACCGCACTGTTTTGTCATGGCGGAAGTAGCTCATATCTCCAAAGCAATGTGCAAATAAAGACACACGTATGATAATATTATGATAGCAAATGGGGCATGTAAGAATGATATATATATGAATACAATAATAATCATATTCACTACGCACTGTCAGTAAATGCGTGCTCTCAATCTTCTTTACACTGGATGTTTCGCCTTTTTTTTGAATTTATTACAGATTTGGCAGGTGCCAATTGATTTATTTATCATAAACTGCCTGCAAGACATATGATCCGAATCCACCTTCAGTAACATAGTGATATAATTGAAATAATAGTGCATCTAATCCAAAAATCCTTGGTCTTAGGAAAGAAAGTGTCAGTGAATAACTCGTTAGAAATATTTTCTGCACTCGTTATAAGGCCTTCCACACTAGTTATCATAATATACTATTGTAAACGTCATGTGAAAGGTGCTTAATTCGCATTTGTTTCCTATATTCAACCCTCTTTTCAACTTTCATTCTCATCTTGTCCACAGTGTAAGTTCACTGATTCAAGCTCCCGAAGTGATTCCAATACATCCATGAAGTTTCGAGGTAGCTTGGCTTGGTCTAGATAATCAATAGTCGTTTCAGCTATGATCAAGCATACTCCAACTTTGTGAGTCTTCGAGTTGATGGAACTTTCAATTCATCACCTGCGACTCAATATTTCCGGAAATAC
The DNA here is from genome assembly GCA_963576655.1 of Gastrophysa polygoni. NCBI lineage: Eukaryota > Metazoa > Arthropoda > Insecta > Coleoptera > Chrysomelidae > Gastrophysa > Gastrophysa polygoni. Next base: position 22,565,186 of record OY755090.1, on the reverse strand, counting down.
CGTACCATTTCGTCTCCGACTAGAGCATCATTAACATGCCAAATGAAGTTCGAAAAACTTTCGAAACTATGAAGAGGTTTATCTTGGATCGACTGATATACAAATGTCATTATATTCTCCCGATTTGGGACCCTTTGAGACAGCTTTTAGGAAAAGGATTGATGAATTCTCATTAAATTTCTTGATATAGTGGGTGCCTATATAGAATTTGTTCGATCTGTTCCAAAACATCGAAATTTGCTCACGATCACAATTTAGATAAGTATGTAAGCGATCGAACAATATAATTAAAGATGGTTGCGATACCTCCTGTTGTTAAATAACCAAACACAAGAACAAATCCTATCGACAGTGGAGACTATCTCACCTCTTCATCGTATTCATTCGGAGCAATCAACTCAAATCTGAATTGGTCGATTGTCTATCAACAACAACCTCAACTGGACTAATCTAATGATGATGTTGAATAGTTCCATTTTCCAGTGCATCGATGATTGGAACTGGTGGTAGAACGTGATTAGATTATGGGATATCATGAGCCGAACATAGTGCAGACCAGGCGTGTTCATTGTACAATTTATGATATACATTCGGTCTATTATATGGGCGATGGTTCGAGGATAATTTGCTGACAACCAAATGTCTAACAGACTCTTGCACAATCTCACTCAATCGTCCCATGAATGATGTTCAGATATTGACTACATCTTTCTCTCATGGAGAAAGACAAGCTATCCTTTTATTTTTCTGAATTGATTTCTTTACATGATGAGAGTAACCTACTTCAGTTCCATCACTAACTTTTCTCCTCTAATGATCGTTCTCGAAATCTTCCTTCCTTAGTGAGCTAGCGGCAACCGGAAATGTCATCAACTTCTTCAATTCGAATGGGACACTTCATATATTTCTACAGATTTTGAAAGAGCTTGTTATTTTGAACTCATACATACTGAGTTTAGAGCAGAAAAATTGTAAAAACGAGGAATATAGCACATTGATCAACCTCTTCCGAGTTCTTTGCATCAGAGCAAAGAACTATTTAGATGAACTGATGGATGTTGTTTGTATTCTGTCCAGCACGAATAAATCCGCACCATTCTAGGCAAGAATAAACAAACTGACTTCCGGGTACCACAGATTGACTATCAGCTTCAGAGCCAAAGTCCATTTAGAGGTGTTACAGAAAAATCTCTGCAAATATAAAATGCAACATACCCATGAACCAGGATGATGGTCAAATCGAATCAGACTCTTCGGTAGAACACATCAATCGTCGCTATCATACGAATCAAAATTCGTTGGGAAGGAATAGTGGTGGTTTCGGTGAGAGGAATAAACATATAACGATCTCAATGTTGGACAGTCTAGTTTTCATCAAAATTTTTTGGTTTCCTCACAAGGACTCAAAGATTGTGTAGATCAGGAGAATCACCACAAACGATGTAAGAGCTTGGCAGGACATACGAACGTATCTTCTTCTGGGTGTCAACGCATGTCTAGGTGTGATTGACATCTCAGAAGAGGTGAATCGAAAGAGATCTACTCATCTGCTCACGGAGATATCTCCTTGACACTCACTCGAGTATCCGTTTTCTACTGAATACGACCACCCTATTAGTTCCCGTCATGCACTAATTACTATAGTTGCCTCTTGACCTTCGACAATTACTGAGGTGACAAGTGATCAATGAAGCCTCAAGCGCTTGTTGCTATTGGTCACCTGAAGTGGCAAGAAAGGGTGAATAATCATCAAGCACATAGTTAACACAATCGGATGTAGATAATAATTGAATCATTGGAATATATCGTGAATAATAATCACATGGATAATCAAAGATGGAAGCTTATGCAGACTCAAATTTCCAGAACACCAACATCTTTTCTTGAATTTCCAGATTCGAGGAGTTTTCCGAGGAGAATCATACTGATTGTGTGAAAATTGAAAATCATTGTGTACGAATCTATCAATGAATACTGGTGATATTCGAGATATTCCAAATAATGAAAATCTCTGCATCTCCTTCTGGAACTCCAATATCCTTTATATTCCCCAGCAGTTCACGTCATTGATAAATCTTGAATCAAAATGGCTCCGGAACATCTGAAGCAGCAACTGCATTTTACAACTTTAAATTAGAATATCAAGCGAGAAATCTCGCGTACCGAACTTATATCCGAATTTCACGTGCCTCACTCTGACCTCATTTCCGTGGATCTAGATGTAATAATGGCAACAATTTATTCTGCTATCAGAAAACTTTTTATTGGAATTCTTTCGTAATGTGTTTAGAGTCGAAAAACTTTTTATTGCTGCATGCTCGGATTCACCATGATTCATTCTAGGATACTTTTCGAAGACCAGAAATCGAACAGGGTCGGATAATTCTATACACTATTGCCTGCATATTCTTCCGACATCTCAGTGGATCGATTTAAATCTTCATGTAACTAGATGTCGATTGTACGAAAACAATATATTGGGAGAAACAGAATAGCATAAGTGATTCTCAACAAAATTTCATGTCATCCTCCTCTTCCAAGTCATATCGTGAAGATGGTACGTTATTCTTTCATGGAATGATGTGAATCTTGTTTTCTTTACGGCCCACTGAAATCTCCGATCTATCAGCTATAAGATACTATATGAGCTGTTTGTTTGCTGTGGAAAATTTCATTCGATACTTGGGTTCACCGAATGAGGAATCATGAATGCTAACTGGATAGACTTCAGTGCTTGCATCAATCCATTTGTTAGTTTTCACAGTATTGAAATCCTCTCGAATGGGTAGAAAATTCACTATCGAATATGTAAGAATGAGGTGAAATTGATATATTCCTCGAACAAATTGCAGGGGGCAATGGTCATCATGGTGAGGGTGCATCTAGTAGAGATGAAGAAAATTATACCTTCGATTACCCATTCGAGTTCGTGCCGTAAGACCTGAATCACTCTGTATACATAGGGGTTCCTAGAACCCACCTCTTCGATGGAGATCAATTGTCAGTCAGTTTCAGTTTCCTGAAAATTTAAAGATTTTGAGAGCTTTTTCTGGGATTATTATTCCTTCTTCTGTAAACTAATATACTAGACTGGGCCTCTTGAGAAATCCTGGTGAATCCTGAAACTGGAAACTTTTCCTGAGATTGACCAATAAAAGGTGGATATTTTCAGCTCAAGAAAATTTGCAATCACTTTGCATGCATGCTTTGATTGCCCTGAGAGTAAGGGCGATTTCTGATCATTGTTTTCCGGAATGAAGCTGCCAATATCGTGTGAACATTGGGGGATTTTCTCTCCTCGTTTCCAAAAAATTGAATAGGAGTTATTGGAAATCATCTCAATATCTTTGTAGTGAGAACAGATTTGTGAGAGAGTTCAATTCCTAATGAATATAATTATGATTCCATTTTTCTTTCAAGAAACAAGGTGTCACTGACAAATAGAGAATTTCTTTTTCAGGTATCTGGAGGTTTAATTTCAAGCGCAGTGACATTTTGGGCAGATCATAAATCTGTCCTCACTACGAGTATATTAAAATTAGTATTGGGATTTCTATTTTTATTTTCAGAAACGAAGAGAGAAAATCGTACAAAAACTAAAAAATTATTATCAGCAATATTACTGAATTCCGAGTTGCAACAATTTCTTCTGTCCTCAATACGAGTATATTGAAATTGGATCTATGATTTCTATTTTCATCTTTAGAAATGAAGAGAGAAAATCGCACAAAAAACTGAGAAATCAATATCAGCAATATTACTGAATTCCGAGTTGCAACACTTTCTTTTGAATTGTTTTGAATTTTGATTTTGATTCTAATCAAGAATTGTAATTTCACTTCTTATCGATCATCCGAGACCTTCTTGATAGAAAAGGTTGATCAGTATATACCCACACAACATGTTCTTTGTCTCAAGCAATGAATAATCCTGTCTTTAAGTTTTCCGAGGAGATGGTACATTCATTTTTCAGCTTTTTGTGAGATTTTCTCTCCTCGTTTCTAAAAACTAGAGTGGGAGTTTTTGGAAATTATTTCAATATATTTGTAGTAAGGACAGATTTTGTGATCTGCCCCAAAATGTCACTGCGCTTGAAATGAAACCTTCAGGTACTCAAAAGAGAAATTCTCTATTAGAGAATAGAGGATAGATTCAGGTATCTGAAGGTTCAATTTCAATTTGGGAAGATCACAAATCTGTCCTTACTACGAATATTCTTCTCCATTTTTCAGAAACGAGCAGAGGAAATCTCACACAAAAGCAGGAATAATAAATGTACCACCTCCTGGAATATCTCACAGTCAGTGTTTCAAGTCATATGGTAATAACAGGTTCCAAACGTGCCAGTCACTTCACAACATTGTCTTCTTGACCGCAACTGCTGTCGAATATAAACTACACCATGAATACATTTTTCGACATCAATTTCTGTTGGTGGTGATTGTTGGTAGAAATTTTCGAGCCGCGTCGTTCGGAAATTATCTCGGCGAACAAAGCGGCCGCTAGATTCGTTTCGTGTCGACATTTTTTTTTTATCTCGTTGTTTCATGACTGGCAGGATCCGTCCTGTTGGAATTATTAAATGACAAGCCAATCAGAGGTGATTATATTGGAAGGAAAAAAGGCGCGCTGGCATTTTCGGATTGATTCGAGTTTTATTAGTTTTAATTTTTGATTACATAGTTCGTTAGCGATTTCACACGGTCATTGACATAGGGACATGGGTTTTTAGATTGGGTTGATTCGGTAATGATTGGTTCTTATGACTGGAGATTATGTATGGCGCGAAGCGTGTTGCATTTCAAATGACTCAATTTCAAGGCAATTTCCTATGATCTGGTACTCAGATTTCATGCTTTTTTGCTTGTCATGATCCAACAGATATTCTCTAGTTTCTAACATAGATTTTCAGAATCATTCAACACTCACACATATTCTCTATTCCATTGATATTCTCTTCTTCCTCCAGTTATATGAGTTGAGTATGAGAAAAATTCTCCAGATTCGTCTGGTCGTAACTGAATTCCGCTCTTTGTTCTCCCTAGGTATTTTTTTGCTAAAAACAATAGAGACGAATTTATAACATTGGATATGGATGATGATTTTTCTCAGAAATATTGAAAAATCGATGGCTTCCATTTTCTATTCTCAGTTGAAAATTCTATTTCAGCCATCGTTTGCTGTTTCATTGATCAAATAGTTGATAGCAGGTGGGGATACGGATGTTGAGTCACAGGTAGAACTACAACCTATACAGGGGTGGGATAAAGTATGGAACCAAGTAAACATCTTTTGAACGAAAACAACGATATTTATGGAAATTTGCAGGTAAGTGCCATGGAACAAAATGCATCTGATATACATTTTTCTGTTGATAATATACTTCTGGTTCAAACTTCTTTGATTTCAATGGAACACCCTATATATTCTTACAGAGTTTGGAAGAGCTTGTTATTTTGAATTCATACATACCGAGTTCAGTGTGAGAAAAATTTTGGAATCGAGAAATATAACACTTCAATCAACCTCCTTTGAGTTTTCTTGCCTACCTGTCTCCTCCTGACTACGGCCTGTTTCTCCTGAGATACATCTTCAGCACATACTGTATACTACATTCTCCTCTTGGACAAAATGATCCTCTGGGAACCAACTAGGAAGACCTGCCGTTTAAACCGCCAAGTCCACGTCCGCCTTCGATAAATTTGCATAACTTCTAGTCGACAGAAGGGTCGTTTTCCATCCAAAGCGGTTTCGGACAATCTGTCTTTGTACCCCATTTTTCCACCAGAGCTTTACTCTTGCGTAAACTGTTATATCCTCGTCTTTATCCGTCTTCAGCGCTATAGGGCCGACTTTCGCTGATGAAGTACGGATTGTATTCGACCTGAATGTCTTTTAGCGCGATGCAAGGTTGTAAAGGGAAGGGCAAAGAAAAAACGATGAAGAGTGAGAGTCCACTACCAGAATCGTCGTCTCATAGTTACTGCGGAACCGGTATCAAATCAGAAGATCTTATCATCCTGAATTTTCCGCGTATCTTCTGAACTGCACGAATTTTCAAAAACTTTCACTGCACTGTATCAGTGTTTTTTTCTGATTCTAGAAATATAGTTGAATGACAGATCTCAGATGACAAGAATATGCAAATATTGATATTCGAAGAAGTTGTGATACCGGTGAACTGAAAATTGAATCTGTAGGATCATACATAATAGTAATATATACATCATTCATCAGATCTATTATAACATAAACAATTGAGAACATAAATGATATATGCAGTTGTTTTTCGTTATCATTCGTCATGTTACATAGTGAGAAATGTCATTCTTCAAATATATTAGTTCATATCAACATGATATATGTCCTAGCTCGATTCGTCGTCAGAATTTTTTTTCTGTCATTATGTCTCCCATATTATTTCGAAAGTACTTTTACTGACTCCAAATTTGCTGAGTTTGTCGGTAGTCCTAATAATGATAATGATAATGAAATGTCTTCATTCACCCAAAGTACTAATACAATGAAAATTTATAAGGAGCTGGCGGTTTTGAACTAGGTTGATTTTCCATAAAACCAGCTCTTTGATAAGAACATGAAAAATAACGTTGCATTCCGACATCTTCCTGCCTCTGTAGGTTCCAGAATCCTCATCTAGGGACCAGATCTGAATCTCTACTGAACACTGATACTAATAAATGAAAAAAAAAATGAATAAAGTGGAGAGAGATTCATCATGAAAAAAAATCATCATCAGAGATTCAAGGCTCATTCGATTGAAACTCATTGTTATAACTGATTTCCAATTCAATAACAACATTTTTGATGTCCACGAAAGAGGAAATATTGAATGCTGAGAGGATTCAGAATGTTTTTTTATCGTATTTCCCACATTTCACTCTCCCGAGAATTGAAATGATCAATGATAAAATGAACTTTTCCTGTGTATATCACTGGACCATTGTAATAATTCAACTCAAACAGATGAAACATAGAAATTGAAATATATCTAAATTTCGTACTCGTGAGATATTACTGGAAAACTATTTTTCGAAAATATCTTCATCTTGACGATAAAGCAAATCTAGACTTATGATTGAATTAACTTTCAGTACTGAATTGAGTCGTAGAATGACTGAAAACTAAATAACACCTCATTGGCTCTGTGCTCCTTCCAGACAGCGGCAGTTTTTCGTTCGGAAGAAAGTGATTGATTTCTCTAGAGAGACTTAATGTCATCCATCAGAGTTGATTAAACGATCCTTGCTCGCCAATCTTGCAGATTATCTGGCAATATCTAGGGTAATGCATTTTTCATGTATTCCTCTATCATATCGACAGATATTTAACTCCGACAGAGGGTCGAAGATTGCTTGAGGCCCTTGTTAGGGACGTAACACCCGTGTTTCATTTTCGATATAATCGAAAGGGATGGGAGATTAGGATCCAAACTGACGTAGTGAATTGAATCAAAAAACGAGAATCCATTCGAAGGGTCTTGGCACAAATCAGCGACAAAATAATCAACTCATCTCGTACTGTTGTCCTCTGGAGTTCGAGTACATGAAGCTCTTGGATCGAAGAAATCGTGAAATTCATGACAATCGATCCGACGCCACACATTTTCACCTTCATCACTATTCGATGTGTCCGTCTGCTTCTCATTGCTAATTTCCCAATCTCACCCCTCCCTGACCAGTCGAACTTTCCCGCAAATTAGCAATATTCATTCCTCTAGTGAGCACACCCTCGTCTTTACAGGTTCACCCCCGGTGGAAACAAGATCTGACAGATGCATGTCCTCTGTGGGATGTGCAGCACGTTCCGATTCAATTTGTTCCCGCATCGCAATTAGAATAGCCAGGGCCTACGTTAAGGTAATTGGTAACTTTCCAGACGGACATAATGAGCATTCTATTATTCATCTGAGTTAGGATGCGGAGGTGACCCTATGAGGCTGTGTGGAGTCGAACGTCCTAATGGATGTTGATCGAATGTTGAACTACTAAATACACTAAGAAGTTGAAACATTGGACAGCGCTACGAAGAATTTATGCACGACAGATACCCGATACCTGATCACTTTGTTTCCTGATCCTATTTCTGATTATCTTTGTTCAACAAGAGATGGAATGTATTGTTCTCACCATCTCTGTCTGAGCAGTCCTCCATTTGTTCATGATAGGAACTACAGAATCATCAATCATAAAAATTCATCTCATGAAATTCATCATCATAGGGTGACAACCACTCCTCTCCTTCTCCACCACACTGAGTTAATCACATTCCAAACTGGGTAACATTCTCTCCTCCTTAAGTTCCAAACATCACCTATACTTCGAAAGCAATTTCCATTTCTCCTTAACAACTATAGACCGATTGCACTACTATCTGTGATCTCTAAAGTAATGGAAAAAGCAATCAACATCGAACTCATCCGATATATAGAGAGCTCAAGAATCGTGAACGACCGGCAATATGGCTTTCGTCACCATGTGACACATAAGTGGCAGGTGTCAATAGAGAAACATGGGGAGTCTCTGGCTGTAGCCTTGGATATCTCCAAAGCATTTGACCGAGTTTGGCACCAAGGTCTCCTAGCGAAACTTCCGTCATATGGTTTGCCGCCCCAACTGTGTCTTTTACTATCGAGTTTTCTTGCAGATAGATCACTCTACGTGGTGGTAGACGGGGTCTCGTCTGATACAATGACGATCAATGCTGGTGTTCCACAAGGCTCTGTCTTGGCACCAACTTTGTTTTTGCTCCACATCAATGATTTGTTGAATGTGACCTCCAGCCCAGTTCATAGCTTTGCGGATGATAGTACACTTCATTCCGCCTTTTCCTCTAGAGCCCCTATATCATCCAATGAGGCCAGAGGTGCAAGGCGAAGACAGGTTGATGCTTTAAATGAGGATCTGACAAGAATTCTGAAATGGGGATCTGAGAATCTAGTACAGTTCAATGCAACTAAAACTCAAGCTTGTATGTTCACCAAGAAGGCTGATCACACAATGCCCAATTTGATGATGTCGGGTACCACTGTTCCTATGAGGTCGTCAATATCCTTGCTGGGTGTCACCACCAACAGCGCTCTCTCATGGGACGATCATGTGAGGTCCATTGCGAAGACTGCTTCACAAAAACTCGGTTTTCTTTTCCGTGCGAAGAGATACTTCACATCCCAGCAACTGCTTATGATCTACAAAGCACAAATTTGACCTGTCCTGGAATACTGCTCACATGTTTGGAGCTCAGCCCCCAAACATACGCTTAAGCTCTTAGATTCAATTCAGAAGAGAGCTATTCGCCTAGTCGATGATACAACACTCACCAAATCATTGACCTCTCTAGATCATCGTAGAAAGGTCGGCGATCTCTGCCTTTTTTATAGGTACTTTCACGGTCGGTGCTCAACGGAAATATCATCTCTTATGCCACCACGCGCGATTCCTAGTAGACAAACCAGACGAGCTCAAGCTGGTCACCCCTACACTGTCAGACTCGAGACCTGTCGAACATCGCTATACCAAGCATCATTCATCAATAGAACGGCAAAGTTGTGGAATTCTTTGCCTAGTGAAGTCTTTCCTGATGCTTACAACCTCCAAACATTCAAGAAAAATTCCAACACCTTCCTTCTTTCCCAAAATTCCACCGCTGGCTAACACGATGTTCCTCGAACATCATAGGTTTCCCTTTCGTGTTGTCCACAGATAAAAAAAAAAAAAAAAAAAATTTGTTTCTTGATGACCACCAGGCGATGATGATGACATCGCTTCCTTGCATTGGAAGTTGTATCTCGAACTAATAGCATCCTGCAATTAGATATGTAATTTATTTGCCGCATCTTCTGACCAGCTCTCTATTCGTTCATGTCTGAATCTAAATGACGATTTGTCATCTGTATTCTTCAACATCAAAGTACACTGATACTGTCTCATGATCATCTCGTTCATATCGATGGAAATACTTCTGAACCATTCTCCCATATCATATCGATACAACATTCGACGAGGGAAGCGATTCGACTTGTATATTTTGGTTCACCTCGTCCTATCCAGCTCTCCGGATGGAAATTGAATGGCTATCAATTAGGAGAGTCACGTTAGTCTCCCGATTGATATACCACGTCCGGTGACAAACTTGTTTGATCCAGGTTTCTGTTTGGATTACAAATAGGTGATAGTAGAACCTCAAGTGATAGGAAGTTTGAAACGTGCCGTTGAATACTGATGAGGGGAGTTTAGGATACGAATCAACCTAATGGACCTCGATGTTGGAACAGACGGTTGCATGTGAATATTCTACTGGGCTATCTGGATAACATAGAAAATTTTCTCTTGGACTACTTAATACTGAACCTCCACATGTGGGTGACCTTTCGACGAATCAAGGTTATTAAACCGACTCAAGGGATCAAAGAATGTCATTCAATACTTGACCACCATTCGCAAACCTGGAATTGTGAGAATTCAAGTGAGTGCAAGTGATGATGCAATTCTCGAACTATGTTCTTGTTTTCCGACCTTAATAAAATTGGAATACATCTAACAACCATATCAACTGCCTTCAAGATCCACACTGGCGGTATATTTCACGAAGAAATCGATGGATGTCCTCGCACTATTTTTCAAGGTATTGATACATTCACGATGGTGTTCTTCATCGAAACAGCTATACGAATCTGGAATTACATTTTTCAAGCTCGAATTTCCACATAGCAGCTTCTCTGAAGCAGTTGAGAGGCAAAGTGAATCATCAGGAGAGATTCGAGTTGGAGTGATAATATATTCATTCGGGGATCAGATATCGCTCGAGTATGCACCCATCAATCAACCCTTACAAATTTCCAGAACCTGACAAGCATTCCGGATAAATCCTCCGTACATACATGTGGGGTCTTTCCCCGTACTGTATATATAATTCAATTCGTTCTCCTTGCAAGATTTTCATAGCTTAGGAAGTCTCTATTCGTTTCTCTGATACGTGGGGAAACTTCAGAATAACCTTGTAAGTAAGACTAGAGTACTGTATAACGCATCATTATTTATTTAGGAAGATATACACGACTAGACGTCTCCTGTCGATATTTGTACATCGATAAGATGGAAACTCGTTTCAGAAAGTGGAGGTTGCTGCAACCAGAAGATTCTCCTGCATTTTCAGAAAGTTCCTGTGCATTGTATCCCTGAAGAAAAAAATCTAGCGGGCTAAGATCTGGAGAACGAGCAGGCCACTCTATGAATCCTCTACTTCCAATCCATCGACTTAGAAATTTCGCATCCAGGAAATTTCTCATTTAAAGAAAATCTCAAAGGAGTGCTATATTCCTCGTTTTAAAATTTTTTTTACACTGAACTCAGTATGTATGAATTCAAAATAACAAGCTCTTTCAAATCGGTTTAACCGGAAGTATATCATTAAAAATGGAATGAACATCAGATGCATCTTGTTTCATTGTACTCACCTGTCACTTTTCATAATTATCGTTTTTTATCGTTCTTTGAAAGGTATTCAGTAAATTCCATACTCTATCCCAATCCTGTATCAACGTTCAGCATCAGAACTTCTTTGCGATTCGGCCAACTCTGTATGTCTAATAGTTTGACACAGTGTCTACAGTGATATTTTTTTTCCTTCAGCATTTCCAGAGTGTAGCCTTTATAACTCGGGAGTATCTTCTTGCCCTTTTTCCAAGAACGTGTATCAATTCGTGAACGTGAACTCGGCGATAAATTCAGTGAAATGGAATAATCAGATATCTTGAGGGTGAAATTAAATGAAAACTGATGAAGTTGATCATTACCGGAAGAAGTGGATGGCTTTGCATATACCTCATCCTAGAAGTAATTGAGGAAGAATACAGTGGACAATGTCTCGATCAATTCGCTATCATTCCAAGAGAAAATATGATTGATGGAGTTTACGAGAAAACTGATATTCACTCTAGCTGTACTCTTCATTGTTTCATCGCTCAGATCTCAAATTATATGGTGTTTTGGACAACATGTTGGAAAATCAGGACTGGGATTCTTGGCTGAATCTGAGGAGAAATATCCATATCGACATGAAATTGAGATGACATCAGATAACATCAGATATTCGACGATACCTGAGGAACCATCTGAGGTACGGAGCTCAACTTGTTGATTGTTGATTGCGTGTGTCTTTTCTGCTTATGATTTCTGAAACTGGCGCATATATCGAACCGTCAAGAAATGGCACCCATGATGAAAAGCCCAGATAGTATTCAGGGACACATCAGCCTGAATCCCAAATCGATGAATGAATCAACCACAATCTCCGTCGAAAAGAACCACATCCTCCATTTTCCGACACTTATTTGAAAACACCCTATAAAGTGTTTCAAACTGCCATAAAAACTTTGATTCTCTCGTGAGCTCTGAGTTGTTCCAAGAGATAGACCCTCGACGAAGACTGATTCGAAGCAGATAATAATAATAATAATAATAATAGCATTTTATTGCCCAACAGTTACCCATTCACAGGACAAATTATTTATAAGAAAGTTCAAAGTGTGGTTACAATCATTTTGATGAATGAATTACAGGAGTATTCAAATATAGATGAGGGAAAGAAAAAAAAAGGAGTGGAAGAATGAAGATACTACAATCTATTAAATATAAAATAAAAATATATAAAAAAATAAAAACTGCTACATCTTACATAATGTTTTCATTCAGATATTGAATAGCCATATTTCCTATATAATCCAGTGTATCATATTGCTGAATATCACAGTAGACAGAGATTTTATTAAAGTTTTCACACATGGTATATATAGGGGACTTCAGATATAAATTTGTTCTGGCTCTATTACAGTGAAACGTCTTAGTGTACCTAGTTCTAGAATTTGGAACAAAAAATTCCAATTGAGACACTATATTACTTGCATCAATTTGATAGTGCAATAATTTGTATAGAAAAATAATGCCAGCACGCTTTCTTCTTACGTCAAAACTTACAAAATCAAAGCGCGATATTGAAATTTGGTATGGTACGCCCCTTTCGGGATATTGATTATCGATTTTAAAACATAAAAACTCCAGGAATCGTCTCTGAACTCGTTCAATCATCAACCTGTCACACATATAGACAGGATTCCATATAATAGAACCATATTCCAACTTAGATCTAACGTACGCTTTATACAACGAACATAGAGCTTTGAGATTCCAAAAAGATTCACAATTTCTTATTATGAAGCCATAGGATTTGAGAGAGATTTGAGAGAGAGAGAGATGTACTTTTACAGTAATTTTTCCATAGATGTTTCTTCATGTTTGATATGGGCACATACGGATTCCCAGCTAGAAAACAGACTCTAGAGAGTAACGAGTTGACAAACTTAATGTAACAGAATGTGCTGAGATCGAGGCAAGAGATACAGTTCTATTGCAAGTTTCCACATACCTTCAGGTCATGTCATAATTCATCCAAGACAAAACCTGTTCATTATATCTTCAACTCTAATGCAAGGTTCCTTCATGATGAATATTTTCTACTACATACTTGAAGTTTATTATTGCTTTTGTTCGCCTCGTTCCAAGAGTTCCGTGTTTATCATAATATAATCTTTGTCTCTATTCTATGCGAGTGAATCTTAATAGAGGAGAATCATTCGAATAACTATTTTGTTCTGATTTAGACTGACTGTGAATCGCCTTCATCGTATCTGATCGGATGAACTCGATAATGTTTAATTAAACTTGGTTGAGTGCTGATTTATTTCATCCCTGTAGTCCTCCGTCCAAAACTAATGAACACCTGGTAGCACAGGAAAGAAACTGAATTCTTTAAATTAAAGGCGACCCCTCCGATTCACACAATCCGGGCATTAGTTTGATTAAATGTACGCACGGTTCAACTGGATGAAAATACCGTCTGATCACACGACTTTTGATCTCTATCCCCAATCTAATCCGGCCTGCTTTGGTCAGGCTCAGGACAAAGAACATTTTTAATTCCATTTGTTCACAGGGCATTCTTGATCATGCGTTTGATCGGTGTAGTCGGACCAGAGATGGAATTTTTATAATTAAAGACACTGTGAGCGCAATATGTTCAGTCACACGAGGAGTTCCAGGAAAAATTTGGCTATCATCAGAGGAGATATTGAGATCATTGATACATTTCTGGACTGCTAAGGTACGATTCTGAAGGAGAATCAGAGTATATAGTTCACTGGTTTAGGAAATGGACATGTATACACTCATTGGATTCCCAAACCACATTTGTAATCTGAAAGTTGACTCACAGGCTTCATTTCCGAATTCAAATCACAGCACTATCCGGAAACTCATTCAAACTGGTGACATAATTATCCTGCCTAGGTATTTGGCAGGTCAGCGGTGAAGTGGTGGTTCTTCTTCTCACGTTCGCATCATTGGCACTTCCAGCCAGTTTTGTCCATGGAAGAGTATTTTCATCCCTTTCAGAAACTATGAGTATGATTCAGATGGGGAAATCTTGACTTTCCACTCTAGCAGTTCATCTCTGCTTGAGGATGTCAGCCGAATGGTGAGAAGTTTGACGTCACTAGGTCTGCTCCTTCATTGCTGGAATGGAAATCGTGATTTCGATAATCATTCAAAAAATGTAGTCCTTGAAGAGAAACGTTTCGTGCTAAGAAGTTGGTTTGGTTGAAGACCCTTCTGAGCACACTGTATTATAATCGGTTAAGATCATCATGAAAACTAGCGCTGGTCGAGATTTCCAAGATCCAACTAGGAAAATTCCGGAGATGAGCATTTCAAATGCTATTAGTGCAGACTCAAAATTTCCCACAAGATAATCGTGATCATTCGAAAACTGTCGAAAATTACTGTAGGGACATAATACACGATTTCTTTCATTTGAGAAATGTAATTGAATACAGGGAGCTCTATTTGAAATGAGAAAGTGATTGTCCACTTTGGGCTCAATCGGAAATGCAACGCTCCTGGCGATATTCCATATCGATTGTTCATGTTGAGTAATACGACGTAACAAATTTTCAAAATTCCATTCCAAAGGGAACATCGAAAACTTCTTTCCAACAGGTTACGTGAAGAACCCTGTAAGATAATGAAAATCACAGAACTGATGGTGGAATCCAGGTGAATATCGTTGATCATTTTTCCTTTTTTTTTTCAGTGTAATACAACCATATAGGCGTTCTCGTATTTTTTCATCAATCACCGAAATCAACGCGATATTTCAAGTTGACCTTTCCCGCAGAACGTAATTTCACGCGTTTTGTGCGCGAATTCCTCTGCCGCCAGGCGCCTTTCTGCATCTGCCACAGCCACATTTTCCGGCTGCTGGCGCTCACCAACAGCAGTCGTCCCCTGTCACCGGCATCCCGACGCTGACACCGGCGTCGGCCGCGCCGATATCGCCGTGACAATGACAAAACATCGGCCGGAGTGTCGAGAGTGGTCATCCGGAGAAAACTCCGGGGAAGAAATAACCGGGGCTACACCCAAATAAAAACGGACGCTGGTTCGTATCAGTCACTATATCTACAGGGTGCTCATTATTAGGATTGTACAATGAATTCGCAACACGATTTATCGTGAGATTCACGACGAAAAAATCGGATGGACATGTATTCATTAAGGGTAGGCGATAACAGTTTTGAAATATCGATTATCGATAATCATAATGTATCGATATTATCGATTTATCGATATTATCGATATTATCGATATTATCGATATAATCGATATTATCGATATTATCGATATTATTGATATTATCGAAATTATCGATATTATCGATATTATTGATATCATCGAAACTATCGATATCGATAGGAATCATCAATATTATCGATATTGTCAAAATAATCGATCTTATCGATATTTCGATTATATCGATAACTGCTGATAGTTTTGATAATCTCAATATCACTGATGTTGATTTTCGTCGACTAAGTATTACTTCGACCCATGGCATTGCCCCGCTATTGTAAATCTTCCTTAGATTACAATTTCGGTAATATCGAAAATATTGATGATATCCAAGATTATCGATGATTATCGATAAAATCGGTGAAACTGGAAGTGGAAAAGAATTCTTTTGTATGTCAAAACACGTTCATCAACTTTATGGGTCATTCCAAATTTCAATCATTCATCTCTCGAACTGAAGAAAAAAAAGGGGGTACCCCGGTATACCGGATATCAATAGCACTTTTGTTTTGATCCTGTTTTTAGGAACTATCGGAATGAAATTTGATAGGTTCGGTAGCCTGTTCAAAAAGAATTTTAGACAGTAATTGTTTCAGTATTTCTGACTTTACCGGCTGACTAATCTTCCACGTTCAAAATGGAACACTGATATCTCTGATGATATCGATAATATCAATAATTTCGATTATATCGATAATATCGAAAATGTCGATAATATTATGATCGATATTATCGATATTATCGATAATTATCGATAATCAAAGATATATCGATAGATTTTCCCACCCATAGTAATTATGCATTATAAACGATATTATTATCATTATCATTTTTAGTTAGCTTTCTTCGATGATTCGAAACCGATTTTCATATCAAATATATTCTCTATTCCAATCCTAATGGATCTATAATGACGCATAGCAATCGCAGTGGCAACTAGCTACTCGTACTTCAATATTTGAACGAATCCAATTCTTCCTGGCAAATATTTGCATGATTTTCACTGGATCAATTTCAGTGGGTTGATTTGTCCCTGAGCTAATAGTAACCGTTAGCTGCGATCATGAAACACATTCATGAATTCGTATGTATCATATTTCTTCCGGAGATAGTCAGAACTGTTGTTTTCTATATCATTTCTGAGAATGATATGGAAAACTCGAGATCGAAGGAGATGAAATTCATTCGAAACTTCACGCTTCGAAGGAATGGATTTTTCCAGTAACGTATATAGTGTTATTGAAGATAGTATAGATAGATCCCAGCGTTCATGTCAATCAATATAATTCGATTTTTCATCAGTGGCTTCCAATACCAGGATACAAAATACTGTTGAAAAAATTCAATGATAGGGGAACACTTTTATATGCCGTATTGGCTCTACTTATGTAGATCGATACATATAATTCTCAACAGACATAATGGAAGACCAATTTTCTACTGCGATGATTCCATTTGCATTGAAAATCACTCTCGATTCATATCGGGAACATTTCCATAATTCTTCGAGATAGTCTATCATCTAGCCCAGACCTGTCATTAGCCATGCCTGTTCGAATTTTAAAAGGCAAATTATACGAACTAGCGTCATCGTTGCACCCAGAAAGCATCGAAGATTCAATCTCCAACAACCAGATCCGTTTCAGAGATAGCTCTAGACGGCCCGAAATTGTTTTAAAGTGGCAGTGAAATATATTCCTCCTTCGAAGGATAACAAGACACGGTGCTGACTGATCAGATTCAGATTGATCGATTCGATCGAAATGCCTTCAGGATTCGAAATCCAAATGCATTTTGGATGCCAGATCAAAATAGTTCATGAGGCCGATGAAGAAGTCAAAATGCAAGATTTTGCAATATCCGCATGATCAACTCATTTGCACTATCATCATCCTACTTCTTCTCATAATAACGTTCTCGAACTATCTCGAATTGATAGTATCTACAGACAATAAAGGATAGAATATTAAGGTTTACTCTAAAGTTGATCCCAATGATATTGTCGTTGATTGCATCAATGTTATCATTCAATATTTGTTGAGGGCTGAAATCTGAACCATAGAAAAACTCAATAGTCTACCTTCGATACGTCTCGAGATGTTTCATAGTAGCTGTACACCACCGATTTCTCCACAAAACTCACTGGATATCATGTTCATCAAACATTAACCTAACCTTGTTGATTTCTCCATAAAAATTACTGGATATCATGTTCATCAAACATTAACCTAACCTTGTTGATTTCTCCACGAAAATCACTGGATATCATATTCATCAAACATCAACCTAACCTAGTTGAGTCGACAGTTTCTCCTTTTCAACTCCACTTGCATAGTCATCTTCGAACGTAGTCTGCTTTCCTCATTCTGTGTACAGCACCTACTCATAGGTGGCGCTGTAGAATCTGTCAGAGCTTTCAGTGGGATGGGTAAAACAATGGTAACATCCATTCGATTCAATCTTCCAGATTCCACAATTTCAGTCCTGGGATCACGTTAATTACTGCGTTAATATCCAGTATACGATTGTAAATTTTACGATCTTGTAAAGTTGGACAATCTGACTCTTGTAGGCATGTGCTAACAGTGCTGATTGATATTAACCGTGACATTGAGTGCGGTGTGTGTGCTGTAACTATTTACTGAGCTCACCACGAGCTTTCACCATTGGGCAAATCAATCTTCTGATGAGGAGAAATATATGCATTCGTTCAAAGAAGCAGGAATTGAATGTGGAAAGCACAAGTTTCAATATGTGACTTCTTCATTTGGGATCCACATAACTGTCTAATGCTTGATTTTTTGAGGACATTGGTGAGCTGAAGATTGGAAATCTGAACGAACGAACTTCAATATGTTGAATTATTGAATTTTATTGAACTCACGATTTGCAACGACCTCTCGATAGCCGGAAACGCTTCATAAAATGAAGTTCTATGTATACAAAATACAAGCCTACTTCATTACTCATGCCATGGATTCTATAAGGAATTTTCTAAGCAATATATATTTTTCATAACATCTAGCCAATAATTTGTCCAGTTATATTGTTCCCGGAACTATTTTCCTATATAAAGCATATCAGAGATATTAAACATGTCGCTCATTCCATAAATATGCTTCTAGCTCCTATATTTGATATTTATTCGACAATAAAGTTGACCGGAGTCGAAAATTTAATATTTGGCAAGTATTCTAGAATGAAATAGCAAGCATCGCAATATACATCGAATTATTCTTCTTCAAGGAATATGTTTTCTTGGCTGCAGAGGAATGAAGTGAACTGGATTGAGATTATAATATATATCATGACTTGGATTGATATAGTTCTCATAACTTATATGCATATTGTTCTCACTTTATACTATCTACTGACATTCCTTTGAGACAGATACAGGATGATCAATTTTCTGAATTCTGCATCACCCTATGTTTCTTTCGATCAAATGACAGTAGGTAGTGAATCAGGAGTTAAGATAGGGACATGTGAGCCGTTTTGACCAATAATGAATAGTTTCGGCACGAAGAAATCCTAAAGTTGAAAAATCTCGATTTTTCACACCCTATATCTCTGTTATCATTTCCGCTAGACCTCAAGTGTGGTGTATCGATGAAATCAGCTCTTCAGTGAGAATCCAGAAATGGACTTGAATACAAGGTGTTCCATTTGGAATTAGAAAGTTGGTATTATTGGCGACTGTCACATGACACACTCTATATAATTCAATATTTTTGAAATAAATGCGTTTTTCTCAACACATTCATTCGTTTTCGAATTTATTCCATTTGGCTGTTCCACACTGTATATATATATTATTGTTGTGACATACAGACACTACCAAGGAGTACTTGTTGAGATTATATTTTTCGTTCGTTTTCAATGAAATATAAATACTCAAGTAATTCCATTTCATATAGGGAAATATATCACCACATACATTCATCGAACGAGCCGTCAATCTACCAACCCCCTATGATTCTGTCCGCCCAATATGAAACAATGGCTATACATTGGCGAAACATCATTGCACACATTCTGTACACGTCAATCCAATAATGTATTTCTGGAGCCACAAACAGCACGTGGAATCTGTCAGTTCAACACCTGGCCCTTTATCAACTTCTCTCGTTCCGACAGTTACAGTAACGAACACATCCAACAATATGCATCACGACATCACCAGTTCGATCTCAGATGTCAATGTCATAATGCCACGAACACTCGATAATGTCGGATACAATTTGGTGTGAGCCTCGATTAGGAGTTGCGAATAATAATGATATATCATCAATCTTTTCGGACCATCTCGCGCTGATTTAGGACAGATCGTATTTGTATATCAGGTTCAGAATTGATCGAATAATGTTCAAAAAAATACATATACAACATGTCTCATACACATTTGGAAAAGTTGGAACATGTTTCTCATTGGTACAACCAGAGTAACATTCTAGACTTTTCAATAATAAATATCATTTATTCAACGCGCCTTCTTCCAGACTCCTCAACATTTTCGTGAAAATCTCGTTGAGTTCCTCACACTGTATGCAGCTGTATTGTGAATGTCAATATGAAACTGCACTTTTCGTATCGCATCATACGATTAAATTCATATTTACCTACCTGATACATCAGATGGATTTTGTTCTTGACGTGACATCAAACTTCAATAAGCTTTTCTTTGGAAAAATCTAATTCACTGTGCGTCCTTTCTTTCTCGTTATTATCAATTTGAATATTGAAATTTCCTGAATATCGACCCGATTTTCGAATATATATTCATGACCCATTAAACTCGTCATCTTGAACTGACACAGGTATATCACTTGAAATCAACACAAAGTCAACCATAAAACATTAATGAATTGTTCACATGAAAAATCACGAAATATAATAAGTTATGGATTTCATTTCCCATTGTTATCTTCGAAGAATTCGTTCAACTGAACCAAATTCGTTTACTTTCCACTAAATTAGCCAAACTCTTATATTATCCAGCATGTTATTCCGACAGAATTCCTTTTGATGTCCCCAAACAAAAAACAATAATATATATCAATGCATGAATTCACGTCGAAATCATATTGGTATTTCATTTTGACAGTGATTGAGAGTGTATATTTGATGCAGTAATTAATGTTGCATGATGAGTCACTAGGTATTCTAGTGAAGTAGTATATATTCCGACCAGTAAATGAAAACCAAACTAATATCATATGGTTCAGTTGAAATTCACATCATCGTATGAAAATCGATATCGATGATTATCCCACAAGGTCTCTTGTTGTCGAAGAAGAATCAAACAATAGATGATATGAATAACAAGTAAGTACTCCTTTCATTTACAATCACCTAAAACAGTAACCATTTTCAGGGATACCTACAATACTCATTGCAAAAGTGATATTAAGAAACCAAACCGAAGATATACGTTGTAATATTTCATTCTAATGAGTCCCAACTAAACAGAACAATTCAGATATACTTACTTCCACTCATTTGCAAGGATAGTCAAACGAATTGAATCTGACCTTCTCCGATGTCAAAAAGTGCTCAACAAGCTGAGGAACCTCAACATCCAGAAACTGTTATGTGCATTTGGTTATATAGAGGAATATCTGGCAGTGAATGAACGGATCAACTAGCGAGATCTGGATCCTCGGATACGGAGTTTGAAGGAATCAATCCACAAAATGGTCTAGCTCCAATCCAGTCCAGCAAACTCTCTCCAATGAAGGTGCAAAAAGAGACGAGATGAGAACAAATGGAGTCATGCAGGCAGGCAAAGGTGTTCTTCAGACCCAACGAACTTCACTTCTTCCAAATAGATCGAATCATTTCGATCCTCTAGATGTCATGAGAATGTCACAAAATCATTGATGGATATGTTCAGGAATCAGAATATTTTTGTGACTCCTGCGCGAAGTTTCAGTCTTCATTTTGAATATATCGCTACCGTGTGGAAATCTCCTCTTTCTGATACACTTCAGCTTTGTGTATTTGTGGGAGATAATGTGATTGCCTCTTTCAATATTGTAAATGAATCTGACTCCCGAATACCAAATATGTCACTTTTTTTTGATCATTCAATATTTTCGTTTTGGAGTCGCACTATTTGATGAAAACAAGAGAAGACACTCTGAATAATCATATACCATGACCAACATCGGGATGATGACGGTTTCAAATATTATTATGGAAAATATCAGTCCCTTCTGAAATAGCGAAATTTCACATCTGAATGCCCGTTATGATGACAAAGTGGGGGGGCGGCATTGTATACACGAATCTCCCCTTGAGACTTTCCTCCTACAGCCTATGAGGGTGTGAAAATTGTCGCATTAACATACCGCACTCACACTGATTCAATACGAGCTCTTAGCGGCATATCCTCTCTCTGTAAGTGCGGCCAATTTTGTTGTTCAAAGACAACCGAAATGACCGAGCGTTGACGATCTGAGAGACTAATTTGAATGAAAATGAGTATAGGTTCAGCTCTCAACACCATTTCCTCGATAAGTTAGTACATTCATATATATAGGGTGGTCCAATGACAACGAAACAAGGTATGCATTTTACTGAGAGATCAAGGAACTGACATTAGAATAAATGTTTCTTTATGTAATGTTCGATATGACAGGATTAGAAAAAACACATAAGGCACTTCTTAGATGAACATCGTTTTGACTACAAAATGAGAGATAGTGATGAAATGGAAAAAAGCGTTACTTTCCATCACTAGCCGATTATTCTCATAAACGTGTTTTCTCGAGAACTATTGCATTGAATATCCGAAAACAAGGAAACGTCAGTAAGAGATTTCGATTACCTTCGAAATGATGTATCACTTGACCCCTCGCCCCATTTGAGATTCAAGGGTTGGAGCTCACCCCTCCGAGGGGTTCGAAGTGAAAAAGTTGAAAACATGCGCAAAATAATGAGAACGATAACTATGTCAAATCGGCCTTGTTTCGTTCTCATTGTGATGATCTAGTGATAGGGTACGAAATAATATTACTTCCCAAGTCATCTCTGGATAGCATCATATGAACATCGTTGTCGTTTCATAACATATACCAGGAGATGATGCTTGTGAGATTTCGAAAAACTCACAAAAAAATATTCTTGAAAGTTTGTCCGCTTTATCTCTCTGGAAAATGAAACCGCTAAAGTTGGCCTCGACAGCTCAATGAGAAGCATAGAATGGAACTTGAGAGAAATATCGAGATTCAATGGACAATATAGAACCACAATTGATATAGACAGAGCCCTCTGATGGCATTCACAAACGTCAATTATATATCACAAAATGTGAACATATTCGAGGTGATGTTTCAATAAAACAACTATCAATACTTACTGAATCAGAGTTTGTGTCTGTGAGGTTTTTGTAGGTTCTAAGTTGATACCTTCTTTTCAATACGAATCGATTTTTTATTCAGTTCAATCTAAACACTGAGGATAATCAAAATATACGATCAATTCACAGGCAGTTGGATTCGCATTTTCGGAAGAATAATGGCAGCAAATCTATTTTAGTCAGGCAAATTTGTACCACTATTTGAATTTTATTTTAATTTTATTTTATGACATCTCCAGGGCGATAGTATTCCGTAAACTTTGGTAATACCCTTTGAAGTATCAGTCTGTACGATATGTGCGTTTTCTAGAGCTACTCTCGATGTTTCAATGGGAGGCGATTTAGTGAGCTCATAAAACATAAAAGATCAGAGTTAGCTTCCAATTAGTGCGTGTCAAGCGGATAATAAATTACCACCTAGCAGTATATAGACGCAACAAATTCTTCAACTCCAGTAAATTGCCGCCGTTGTTGTTTATATTTGTAGCCGCGCAGAAAAGTCATTTAGGTGTGGAAAAAGAAAGATTACAGGAGCCTGAAAATTGTTTTTGCGGTTATTTTTGGATTGAACATGTCAAAGCGATACTTGAATCTTGAAAAGTTAATCTTTCGGGAAACAACGATTTGGATGTGTGTAAGCATTCTTCGGATGAAGAAGTCCAAACTGATATAGTTTATCGTCATGAAGTTTACTTATTAGGTGTAGAATATAATGATATACTCATTTAATGATATGTATCCATATGGGATCCTGACAAGAAAACAGTATCATTTGATCAATTCAGAATAAAAATGGAGAATCATTTTTCAAAATGGTGATACTTTAAATGATGATGAGTAATCAATGGAAATTCAGAAAGGGGTAACTTTTAGGCGATAATGATCCTCGTTTATTACACTCATTTCCAAACGCTTACACTTTCTTCGGATGGGAAAAATCTGAACGACAAGATGAGAATAATGTCTGTAAGTTTTTCGAGGAGGTGGTACATTCATTTTCCAGCTTTTTGTGGGATTTTCTCTCCTAAAAAAATAGAGTGGAAGTTATTAAAAATTATTTCAATATATTTGTAGTAAGGATAGATTTTGTGATCTGCCCCAAAAGTCACTGCGCTTGAAAATAAACCTCTAGATACCTAAAAGAGAAATTCTCTATTTGTCTGACACCTTGTTTTTGAAAAATTTGGGAATGCAAATATATTTAATGAGAATAAAACCTCCACTTATCTTGGTGGACGTTTCGGAAACGAATCTGCTCCCGTTCTCATTCAGTGTCAACACCGACAACATCTTGAAAAATCTTGCGAACAGAAAAATATTTTAATTGTGTTGAGAACGGGAGCAGATTCGTTCCCGAAACGTCCACCAAGATAAGGGGAGGTTTTATTCTTATCAAATATATTTGTATTTCCAAATTTTTCAAAAACAAGCGGTTTTCGGTTTTAGGTATCTAAAGGTTTAATTTCAAGCGCAGTGACATTTTGGGGCAGATCACAAAATCTGTCCTTACTACAAATATAATATTGAAATAATTTTCAATAACTTCTACTGTATTTTTTAGAAACGAGGAGAGAACATCTCACGAAAAGCTGGAAAATGACAAGATAAGAGATCGAATGATCCAACTTTTCGACTCCACCTTCAATGTTCGACGTGAGGAGTAATGATGAATTATCAGATCAATCAGAATTGTCATGAACCAATGTCACTTCAATGTGGATTACTAGAATGATTATCACTGAGATCAGAAACCTCAGGTAGATAAACTGTCGTTACAATTCGAAGTGGTCAAATTATTGGTCAGATTACAAATTCACAATGAGCGAAGTTCTCGGAAAGGAATATTTCGACTTGAAGATAATAACTGTAGATGAGACTGTACAGGAAGTATTTTGCGAACACAATCAAAATGAAAATTGTAATTGCAATATCAGGCATACATATGAAATGGTGCGGTGAATGAAAAATTAGTCGGATTTCCTCACAAACTCACTCACAGACGTTTTCTAGAAAGTGAGGCCTACCAACAACATCCAAACTAATCAAGTTGAACAGGCACGGAATTACCTGAGTTCCAAACTTTTTGTAACGTGACAAAGATTACAAACACTGTTCCACTGAAAATGAGACTGCTAATTCTAGCGAACCGACCCTTATCTTCATTGTGACAACTACAAAATGAAATTTCGTGTGCCTTGAGGTTCTTCGAGCAGAAAATTCTAAAACGTATCGTCCTGGTTTCCTGAAACGTGCGTATTACCTTTGACATAGGAAACTTGGGGTGTAAACTTCTGACACGACTGTAGTAAAAGTTTAAGGGCCATTCTGGGTAGATGAGGTTTATTACTTAGTATCGCGAGCGAGACTAACGAAAATGACTCTCTCCGTCGCATTAGCAATATAAACGCGTGAAGACACAAGGAAATGTCGAGTTATTTGGAGGATGGAATCGACCGCTCGTTACTTTCAACTCGAAAGACAGTTTTTTTTCCAAGATGCTCATTTGCTGACAATTTCTTATCGAAATGTTCCGAGGAAACTCTTTGGGTCGGTGTTTGCTGCAGGAAGTCACGATATATAGGAAGTTTATTGTAGTGACCCAGTTGCAAGTGCTGAAAATATATCAGGATATAATCATCGAGTTGATTGAGTCAGATATGGGTGAAAACGAGTAGGGGAAAGTCATCATATTACGATCGTGTTAGTAACTTCATCACAAATAACTATTTGTCTAAGATTCATTGCTTGATAATCGAAGTCTTCAGTTCAACAACTGTCAACTTTATTCTTTTGAAATATTATCTTTCAATAACTGATTAATATGCTTTCAATCGATGGTGCTCTGGCGACCTTTTTGTCTCGGCAACTTTCACTCTCATATGATTCTGGAGCTTTTTGAGCACGAAAACATTTCCAGATTACCAGGAAGCTGTATTTTGTTGGTCATTGACATTCGCATCATTCGAGCATGAGGATGAAATGGAGCGTGATCGTGATGATGCAGTGTTTCATCATGGAAGAAGAAAATATTTTTCAGAGCATTGTGAGTGGATATGCAAAAATCTGTGATGATTTTATTTCTTCATGAAGGCTACAAAATATTCACATGAAAAAGATTCGAGAAATTGGTCAATGCTTGTAATGGTTCCATCTCCTTTCGATTTGATATCACGGAAATTCGAACAGATGCCAGAAGGTAGGTATACGTGATATAGAGTGCCCTATGTTACTATCTCACTATCGATTTATTTTGGATTCCAGTGATTCGATGAATGAATAAATAATTCAATCACCGCCTGTGCGTCGGCATTTATTTTTCGAAGGTAGGAGTCACGCGATTTTTATTGTTTTGGATCTGGATCTGTTCCAACTAACTATAATAAGGATGTACCTATAGGTTTTCTTCACTGATGATGACCATTCGTCACTCATTGAAATTCCCACTATGATAATGCAGGTCCATCGCATCACGAAATTATACATCAACATGCAACACGAAATGTGCTCTCGGATCTATCGTCCCGAAATGTCACGTATAATGCGCGCTTTGAAGCAGTTACATCCAAAATATACCGCTCTAATGGCCAGGAATTAACTTTATTCCGAAATGGATTACACATTATTATCAAATAACAAATATTTATGCTAATGGTCCGTTATTGTGTCCGGAACAGTTTTATGTCCGAAACGGCAGTTGGCTGTTGAATTTACTGTTTCGACAGACATTTCCATTCGGTAGATAGGAATATTATGATGGTTATCGTCGAAGTTAGTGCATTATATCAGCTAGTAAAGTCTTCCGAAGAGCATTTCGCCAGTTCATCAGAGCATAAATTCAATCCATTGAAAATTTTTTGCCCATCCGAAAATCCAATGGAATTTGTCAGAATAATATCAAATGACTGGATACAGTCAATCATACCAACATTACAACGATTACAGATCCCATGAGCACTCATATATAGTTTGCTTTTGCTTCCTATGTAACACTTTCTCGATCCAAATTTATTCATAATTGTAATTCCTTCATGATCGAAAATTCTGAGACATGATCGATGAGATGATACAGTTCAATATCCTTGAAAAACAAGGAAGGCGAAGTCTACAAGTCGAGCAAATGTGTAAACAAGTTTTTCACGTTAAATCTTATATCCCTCTGTGAAACTCATTTCCATTGAGAAAACAGCTGAATCTAATAGAGAAATCTAGTATTCAATATTGTTGGTAACATTGGAGCATTCCTCCAAAACAACCACAAGAAAAGCAGTATAATTCTACGCACCTATTTTTGGTGGCGTCTTATCACTATTGTTCACACATAGATTCGTCGTTTTCATGTCATATCTCAGCTGATAATCCTTGTTCTGGATCTGTGAGAACAGAAGACTTTGACGACTGACTCTATCTTCTTTGCACTCTTATTTCTCAAAGAGTCATCAACATGACCCTCTGCAACTGTAATGGATTTCAACCCTTCATCAGGCGAAGACTAGCAGATAGTGAGCAATGCAGAATTTTGACGTGGTCAAGATGACATAGAGATGACATATCCGTGCGCAAAGTGTTTTGCAGGCAGCGTGTGCAAAGTATACCGATGTAGGAGCGAGTTCTCCATGCGGAAAAACTCTTCAACAAATACTGGAGACTCAAATCAATGACAAATACTCAATAATTTTATGAAAACAAAAATACCCAAGCAGATCACTTCAGGCTCCGATTCCATCGTAGGTCTGTTGCCAACTGTTCAATTATATATCAATCATAATGATGATAATAATAATGTTAATTCATTGCATACTTCTTGAACTGAATCGATATCTACATCTATCATCGAGCCAGAAACATATAGAGATACCATAATAAGAATTGAATCCAATGAAGTGAATAAGGATTATTCATGAGTAGATATAGTAGTTGAAGAAGAGACTATTTCAGAATGGAATTTCGTTTTCCAGTAAGGAGTCTTCCGTGATCTGCATGATGCTCCAATAGTTGGATAACAAATCCGGTTTATCTAGCATAGACTGAAGCATCATGTCAATCATTTTCGAAACGTGAGCAGAATCGTTTCCGAAACTTAGAAATGTGGATGTTCTATTTTTATTGGAAATATTATTGTATTTCCGAATTTTTCAAAGAACAAGGTGTCACTGACAAATAGAGAATTTCTCTTTTAGGTATCTGAAGGTTTAATTTCAAGCGCAGTGACATTCCGGGGCAGATCTGTCTTGTCTACAAATATATTTGAATAATTTCAATAACTTTCATCATATTTTTTTTTAAACGAGGAGAGGGAATCCCACACGAAAGCTAGGAAAATTAATGTATCATCAAAGACTAGTAGGTCGTAGTCCTTTTCATCAATTATTCCGCTAATAGAAAATGAATCACACCCAGAGATTTTGATCGCTTAGAATCTATATTATTTACTATACTATATATCAACTATACTATTATCTATATTATTTACTACCCTTGATATCCAGATGAATCTGAATCGCTATTGAGTAGATATAGTATCTGCTTCATCTCGATTAAAATGACAGGATTCCATTCAACAGAAACACAAAAGCAAAATCCAATCCGGCGATATCAACATCGGCAGGAACTCGCGTAAAATAAATACCTAGCAGCATGAACTATGCTGTTTACACTCACTATTTGATGCTCTCCCCCAGATGAATTTCAGTCCATCTAGCACAAACTATACGGTATCAAATATTTTCATGAAACATGCGGTTTCCGTATTGCAGTGATAATTCCCCCGCAAAATCGGCCCAACGTTGCTGAAAATACAGATATTTCAGTTTTACGCACATTTTTTTTTTGAAGAGTTTTGTCCTTGAAAATTATTCAACGGGTTTTCAAATGAATGAGAGGTAGAGCTGTATGAAATCGCACGCACTGTATGTATGCAATTATATCGAGTCATTACAATAACATTGAGATATGCTGGATTAATTAGGCTTATTCCAGGACATATTACTCCACTGAATCTCTGATTCAAGATCAAACGCTACCGAAATGCTTCGCCCTATAGAGAAAAGAATTATCATTTCCGTACAGGTTCTAAAATCATCTACAGAATTCTATGAGGAAATAATTCTACACTCATAACTCCATATTGTTGTGATGAAAGTAAGTAGTGATTGTAGTAGTAATGTTTATTATAGGATATTTCCTGATGTTACAATAGATATAATAAGATAATGATAATGACTCAGAGTTCCACACAGTGCCATACATAATAATTAAATTCGAATCTGAATATGAATGACACTAGAAAGGAATAGATAAAAGATAAAGACGTAGTTGTAAATGAACAAAATTGAATATTCCAACAATTCACTTTTGAATTCTCCCACAGTATTCGCCTCTTTGATGGCATTTGGTGATTTGTTGAATTCTTGTAGTCCCTTGAAGAATTAATTTTTCATGACACCACCAGTGTGAGTTTCATACATATGGAAGCAAGCATTCGATTGATTATCAATAACAAAGAATTCGTTGCAATATGTTGGTAGGAGACCTTCAGTTATTTTGAATATAAAAATCATAATTAAAAAAAAAAATCGATTGGAAATCGACAGCCACTGTAGCATATTCGCCATGTGATCATTGAATGTATAACGACTGCATCTCGAAATGATTCTCATACCCTGATTTTGAAGTGTTTTCGAAGTTGGCAAACTCAATTATCTTTCATTAAATGCATTAGAGTTCGGCAGTCCTCAAAATGATACTAGTAGATACTATGAACATATGTATGTGTACAACGATTTTGTCCAGTTATATCATCTATGGCGTTTTTTTATTACTCATTCTCGTGTTATATTTTGAACAGTTCTAAGTGTTTCTGAGAAGCCACCGAAAATATAACAATGAGAATTAAAAACTTCTTTCGCATTCTTGAGGTTTATTTGCGTCTCACTTCATTCCCAGAAAGGTCAAAAAGTCACATCTTGAAATTATAGTAGACAGACTGTCATGTCTTTATAGTTCCTAGCCTCGCTTGTGGCGACAATAATCCACATTCCCTGAATATACATACTTGCTTACGATATCCGACTGCATATTTGTTTTTATATGGTTACGGAAATGGGTACTCATTTCATCACAATACTGCGTCCGTGGAAGTTCATCGCTTGGAGAGAAAGATAAATGCTGAGTTTCTTGTACCGATCCAATTCAATTACAATTATATTTCGCAAATTATCTGCACGAGAATATCTTGGATGGTTGTGATAGTAATAATAATAATAATAACGAACCCTGGCAAATAAAAGCACCGAGAATGAAATTGAAACTGCCTTGAATATAAAAAGAGGAGTGCTTCCAAGGCATTGATGAATGATCAAAAACTGATTCAAGAAAAACAAAATGAGCTTGGATGTGGATACTCATCCATACGAATGGATCTGAAATTCAACGAGGAGTAGGTGCGACGGTTTCTGCAGATCAATGTTCCTCGTGGAAGAATCATGGTCCAGTGTAGTTTTAGCTGAAAAGCATGCCATTTCGGATGCTCTGGAATATGAGGAGAAGCATGAACTCGAACTCGAAATCCAATCAGCAAGAAAAAATAGGGAGGAAAATCAGAAGTGTCATTCGGAGACCTAGTCACAAAGGTAGTCATGGTCACGATAAGGCAGATAAAAACGCTGAAGATGCAGCAAATGCGGCCGAAACAAAAAATGATCATCTCATGGCAATCGGATTGAAATCATACTGACTAGTCTGAGACGCATCAAACAACACCTTCACATATACTGGGTGGCCCAATGAGAACGGAACAAGGCCATTTTGAAATAATTATTTTTCGAATCCGTCGATTTTTATTTCGAGGGGGAAATATTTTGTGCATGTTTTCACTTCTCCACTTCGAACCCCTCGGAGCGGTGAGTTCCAACCCTTGAATCTCAAATGGGATAAGGGGTCAAGTGATACATCATTTCGAAGGTGATCAAAATTTCTTACCAACGCTTCCTCGTTTCTGGAATTCAATGCAGTAGTTCTTGAGAAAACACGTTTATGAAAATAATCGGCTAGTGATGGGAAGTAACGACGTTCATCTAAGAAGTGCCTTATGTGCTTTTTTTCTTCAAATCCTGTCCTATCCAATATTGTATAAAGAATTATCGATTTCAATGTCAGTTCCTTGATATCTCAGTAAAATGCATACCTACCTTGTTTCGTTTCCATTGGGCCACCATGTATGTGAATTTCACTAACGAATTCATCAACCGAGTTCGATGAGTTGTCGTGAACAAAAAATATGGTTGTGACGAACAGTTTCTTCTCGTTCTGGAATAAAAATAGGTTACATTGAATCAAGCAGTCGATCAATGAAATATATTGAATGATATATATAACAATTTTCTCATACATTTCATTGAATGAAATGAGTTTCCCCATTCGAAATCATCCAATTCCCAGCGAGAGAGAAAAAACTAACAAGCTCATCCTAAATCCCATAATTCAATGGTCAACAATGAACTCAAATAAGACTACCAACCGCCTCACGCTGCACTATATTTGAACAATTATACATTTTATTCACTTATTTATTTGAACACAGAGTTAACAGTTTTCCTCACAATATATCAAGCAGGGGTAAACTTCCACTTTATATACTCAGCCACACTTACATGCCCACTAGACACCAAAAATGAGTTTGTTTAGGACCTTCACGGATGATTTATCTACAACATGGTGTCATTGGAGCATTTAAGCCTGGAAAATTTATGGTAGCTAGTAGACGTATCAGCAAAAAAACCGAAGAAGGGGTCGGTAATATTGTTCATCACGTGAATCACGTGAATAATAATTCTGATAGCTTGAAGTCTCTTTTTAAAAACTTTATTTCATGTATATGTGTAAAGATGAAGGAAAAATATAAAATGATGTTTAATGTATGAATATGAGTTATGAACTGAACTGGAACTCGCTTCTCTCGGAGTCGAAGACGATCTTGCTGATTTCATGGAAACAGCGGTTTCATGAAATCTGAACTGTGGGATCTGCGATGTCAGCATCTTCTTATGGGAACCCATGTAGAGTGCAGACATAATTCCTCCCCCCATAGATTTGGCTTCAGAGGGTTAGAGAGGAAGACGAACATCACGGTGGTCGATCTGTGGGGATGCTGTGGCTTCAACCCTGTTGGCGAACTTCTTGTAGAATACGTAGCAGGCGGCAGCAACAATAAGTCCATATATCAGAACTGTCCAAGCGCTGGGGACGTAGAGAGAATGCCCAAATTGAAAATCGGATTGATTTTCGATAACTTGCGTGCGGATTTCTTGCAGCTCGTCTAGTCTGAGGTCCTCAAGTTCGATGGTGACGTTGGCTGTTGGAGACGTCGTGACGGTGACGTCTATGTCGGGAAACAGGACTGGCTGATTCGGATTTGCATACTGTTGTTCGTTGGCTATGGTGAATTGATCGATGATAAATCGGCAGCCCATAGGAATTTCGATTAGGAACGTCCCAATCAATTTCCGTATTTCTTCTTGTTCATGACATTCAAGTTTTGAAGTTGATTCGGATGGAAACAGTCCGATCCATTGGTTAGATGCATCGAGGTGGCTCAGGATTGGTCTGGTCAGGTGGACTCGAGTTTGGCGGCACGTGGAGGTGTTTTTTATGTTAAGCAGCTGAATTTCACAAGGTCCATCTTCGATTTCTCGTAGTTCTTGTTTGTCGCAAATATACCATCGAGGAAGGATTTCTTCACAAGTATTACTCAGAAATGCGAAGTACATTTCATTTTTGATCAAAAATTTATTTCTAGGGATGATTGCCTTGAACTGACCATCAGAATATACAGGGGCTGAATAAAGATGATAGAATTCGAAATCAAAAGGAAACGTTATTGGGATATGAAGAATATATGTGATTTTGTTGTTCAATATATAACTATCAATTTTTATCAGTCTCTCAAAGTATTCTGTATTATTGAATGTTATTGCGAATGGTAACTGTTTGAGCTCTGTATGACAATTCAATTTCTTCAATTCGACAAACAATTCTTGTGTTGAGATGATGCTTGGGTGCATAACTTGTAATTTTGAAAAGGTGATAGAGTTTTCAATATCCTGGAGTACTGAATTGATTATCTCATACATGTTTATAATTTGATTCAGAATATCTTTTATCAACATTGAATTTTCTCTATACGTATGACTTTCGACTATCAAAACAATTTGGTTCAATTTTGAAGTGATTAGTTGTTCATTATGATTGATTCTTTGGACTGTTTTATTGAATTTGTCTATGACATTCAGAGATAGAGAATATTGTTTTCCCATATTTGATATTATCTGTTTTTGATTTGATTCTAGTTGTGAAATCATTTGTTCGTAATGTTGGCCATCATAGGCATCTAAGTTTCCAGTAACGGACTTGAAAATTGAGCCTAAGCCATCAATCAATCCTCTTTTACGGATATTATGGTGTGGAAGTATATTTCTCAATTTTGCTTCAACCTTTTCTTCAGTGAATTGTAAGATTTTCAGATAATTTGATGTGTCAAATGAATAATCCTTATTGGTAAGTATGAGGCTCGTGATATTGTGAGATTTTGATCTTAATCTACCTAATTCCGAAATAATCGAGTTCATATCATAATAGTGAATGAGAGTATGTGTGTACTGTTCAACTTTTGCTACACCAAGTTTAACAGGAATGATACCAGGGTTATTCTCTAGTTTTTGCAGTTGAATTTTTTCCTGGAGGCCGAAGATCCCCGGGATTCTGAAATAACAGAGACGAAATATTTATTTTTTAAAGGTGTATGTCTGTTTCAGTGGTCGTTTTAAATTGTCCATGTGAATTTTTTCTTGTGATGGGGTTGAAACTGTCTTCGATTCGTTATTTACATTTGTCAGCTGAGTGGATTTATTGAATTTATTTGCCTGTTTTTGTCTAGTGTGTTTTTTCACGAATGTCTTTTGTTCCGGTTGAAATATCTCGGGTTTGTCTCGGTTAACATTAAGCTTTTGTATGGTCTTGGATTTGAGTGCGATAAGGTCTGAATTAATTTTGGAATAGAGTAATTTCGATTTTTCTTTGTGATCATTGATATAGTCGTTAACCAATATTTGATCGATTTCCATATTGAAAGGGTTGTTGTCTGTGATGTGTCCATTCACAATGTCAATAGGTTTGAATTTCGTCGCGGAATGTAAGGAATGATTATAGGCCATAATTGCATAAGTTATTTTCTTTCGGATTGGAGTTTTTGAGAAACCTTTAGTATTCAACAGTCGAATATGTTCGATTATCGTCGAATGAAATCTTTCGACGATCCCATTGGATTGCGGGTGATTTGGACTACAAAAGTGGGTGTCGATCTTATGTAATTTCAGCAGTTCGGTTACTACAGTGTTTTTAAACTCAGTGCCGTTGTCAACTATTATTTGTTTAGGGGTACCGTGATGAGAAAAGAATTTAATTAAATTGTCAGTGATTTCGGTTCCGCAGGGTGAGTTCAAATGGTATGCCTGTGCATATTTTGAAAAACTATCTACTATCGTTAAGAATTTTGATTGTTCGAGAGTAAAGGTATCTAAATGTATTATTTCAAAGGGTCTTGTTGCTGTTGGAGTTATATTCATTTCCATTCGAATAGGATGTCGCTCGTATTTACTTTGTTGGCATATTTCACATTCATTAATATAAGTTTGTACAGATTCCTTGATGTGGGGCCAATAGTATCTTTCTTTAATTCGGTGGACGGTTTCGTCTATTCCACGATGGTTAGACTTCCCTTCATGATAGTTTTTTATCAATTCCTCAATGTCGTTTCTGTCTGTCACGTCAATTAGTAATTTATTGCATTTTTTGAATTTAATAGAAGGCCATTTGAAATATGTTTGCAGTACTACTGAGAATTTTTCATAGATATTGGGGTTTTCGAAATACAGATGATATTGTACATTTGGTGCGATATAATCTTTTATGAATTGTACAATGTCATTTTCGAAATTGTTTTCGGAAATTTGGACTTTGATTCGTTGTTTCCTCTCAAATAAAATAGTTATTTTCGGTTTTGCGGGAGAGTGCAATACCGTTGATATTAATATTTGATTCTGACCGAAGTTTACCGGTGAGTCAGAAGTCGGAATTCCTACCACAGGGTGTTGGTCGGCATTGGAATGAATCGTGTTGTCGTCTTGTTCGTCATTTACTTCGTCTATGTCTCGAATGGTCTCATCTAATTGTACTTGCATGGAAACGTTGTCTATATCGCGTCGTTTATTCGCATCTTGTGAGTCAAAAATCTCTTGAATTATTTTTTCATTTTCAGGGTTCATTGGTTGGTTCGAAATATTTCTTACCAAGTCTTCGATTTCGTCGGAAACTGTCTTTGTGTGAATTTCAATGCGTGAAAGAGCATCAGCGTTGGAATTCAGTCTTCCTTTTTTGTATTTTATATTATAGTCGTATTCCTCTAATTTTATGCGCCATCTTGTTAATTTTGAATTAGGATCTTTAAGTGAGAATAGCCATTCTAAAGGTTTGTGGTCTGTAACAATATCAAATTTTCTACCGAATAAATATGGACGGAAATATTTAGTGGCCCAGACTATCGCAAGTAATTCTTTCTCGATTGTTGAATAATTTTGTTCCGATTCGTTTAAAGTTCGAGAAGCGTATGCGATAGGTAGATCACTACCAATCGGTCCTTGGGACAGAACAGCGCCCAAAGCAAAGTTGCTTGCGTCTGTCGTCAGCACGAAAGGTTTAGAAAAATCCGGATACTGGAGTATTGGTTCATTTATCAACAAATTTTTACAAGTATTGAAACAGTCTACAAATTCCTGATTATGTTCTATTTTGGCTCCTTTTTTAAGACACTTCGTAAACGGTTTGGTTATTTTAGCGAAATTGTTTATAAACCTACGATAATAACCGAGTAAACCTAAAAAACCTTTTATTTGTTTAGAATTAGTTGGTATTGGAAATTGTTTGATTGCTCGAATTTTGTCAGGGTTCGGTTTGACACCCTCTGGAGTCACAACATGACCCAGGTATGCGACTTCTTTTCGCAAAAATTCGGATTTATCGAGTTGTATCTTAAAGTTCGAATCTCGTAGCCGTTGGAAAACAGATCTCAGCCTTTCTAGATGTTCTTGTAATGATGTTGAAAAAACTATTATATCGTCCAAGTACACTAGACATTTCTCGTTTTGGATTCCACGCAATATGTTATCCATTATACGTTGAAATGTGGCTGGTGCATTTTTCAAACCAAAAGGCATACGCAGATATTCGAAATGGCCGTTCTCTGTGTTGAAGGCCGTTTTAGCTACATCCTTTTCATCCATCTCGATCTGGTGAAAACCACTGGCCAAATCGAGGGTAGTAAAATACTGACATTTTCCCAGTTTGTCGAGGAGGTCTGTTATGTTTGGAAGCGGGTATCTATCATCAACGGTTTTTTCGTTGAGCTTACGATAGTCTACCACGACTCTCCACTTTTGCTTTCCTGAAGCATCAGCCTTTTTTGGTACGACCCATATAGGTGACGACCACGGTGAATTACTAGGTCTTATGATGTTTTGGTCAAGCATTTTCTTCATTTGATTTTCTACCTCTTGCTTGTGGATGAACGGATAACGATACGATTTTGAATATACTGGCAATTCATCTGCGGTTTTTATTTGATGTTTTATGCGATTAGTGAAGGTTAAAGCGTCTCCTTCGTTATAAAAAATATCTGCAAATTCTTTACAAAGTTTAAGTATTTCGTTTCGTTCTTCCTGGTTTAGGTGATCTATTCTAATTTTTGTTGGATCTAAGTATCGATTGGGAAATTCGTCAAAATTATGAAGTTCTACTTCTTGGATGTGATTACGGTCGAATTTTTCAACAATTATAGGTTCAGAAAAATCTAAGGTTATCATATTTACAGTGTTATTTAAAATAGTCGTTAAAGCATATCCATTTTTTGCAACCGAAAGACTTTCTGGTATCTCACAGTTGTGGTATTTTTGATGTGGGATAATAATTTCGCCATTATTTATCGATGTTCTAATTTTTATTACTTGTTCCGATCTAGGATTGACTTTAATCAAATTCAGATTTGTTTGTGTTTTCTGAAAGAGTAGTTTTATTTTTGAATGAGGCGTGATTAAATATCCTTTATCGAAGTCAATCGTAGCTTGTAATAATTTTAAACTATCCAAACCTATCAATCCTCTGAAGATATTGTGAAATTTGAATAGGAAAAATTTCAATTTTTGATTTTCGTCCAAATTGAATATTTTTGAAACTGGAATAGATGCACTGAATTTATGTGCCGATTTTTGAAATACTGTGGACACAACAAATGGATCATTTTTAATTAATTGAGGAAAAAACTGATGAGCTATTTCTGGGTCAATGAATGATTTCGTAGAACCAGAATCAAGTAAAACTTTTATATTGTATTCAGGTAATATGATATATGGGAGTTCGCTTGCGTTTGTAGTATTAAATGGAATGATATGTGATTCTAAGAAGGATTGTCGTTGTGAGACATTTTCTGAAAATTTCTACTCGTACCGGCAGCATTTTCATCATCGGATGCTTGTTCGTAATATGCTAAATAATCATTTTGTGGATTAACATATTCTTCTTGGAAATTCTCCGGATTTCCATCTAATTCTGCGTTATATAATTCTTCTGAAACAAAAGTTCTTCTGGGTTGCATTGATTGATCAAATTGTCGTGAATTCGAATGATTTTGATGTTGTTGAGAATTATTTATAGGTCTGACAGTGTTTCTAGTATTAACGCTCATTGGCGTGGGCCTGTAAGTATTTCTAGTGCTCGTACTCATCGGAGTAGGCCTGTCGAATGTATTTCTTGGATTTGATCTAAAAACATTCGCGTTTTGTTGATTATTTCTGCCAAATACTTGAGTGTTTGTGAAAAATCTTTGTGGGCGAATATTTTCTCTAGGTTGTATCTGAATTGGCTGAGAAGGAAATGATGTTGTTGGTTGATGGTTCTTATACCGATCATTTGAATTATTGAAATTATTCGAAACATTTTTCGGGTATCTTTGTTGCGGCGGTTGCCTTGCTGAAACATCATTTTCTCTCGAAAAATGCCTATTTTGATTCAAATTTTGGAAGTAGTGAGTATTATCTTCTTGGATTACGAGTTGTAAGGCTTCACTTAGAGATTTTGGTCTCATACAGCGAATCGTAGTTCCAAGAGGTTCCCTAAGACCTGATAAAAATGTTTTCAGTGTTAATTCGTTATACAAATTACGTTTCAGAACTTTTGCTTCGAGATTTGCTTCATGAATATCAACGTGACTACAAATAAGATTAAGAATTTTCAAGCATCGATCGTAAAATTGCTGTGGTTTTTCATTCTGACTTTGTCTCATCATAACTAAGTCTCTGTTGAGACAAGCTTCATCTCTTTGATCTGCAAAGTTTCTCCGCAGCGTTTGTTTCAGATCATTCCAATTGGTTACTAATTGAATATTTACAACTAATCTAGCGTTACCAGTAAGCTTCGATATGAGAGAATTCAATAGATAAGTGTTATGAAAACTATTTGGGTTGGCAATATCATAGAAATTTTGAATGATTTGATCACAAATAGAAATATAACGATTTAATTCATTTGGATTTCCATTGAATTCAGGGATGCAATTTAAGTATTCAGATTTGAATTGACTCATTATGGGTTGGTTTGCAGTTTCGTTTTCGGATGAATTTGCTATTGAATTTTCAGGAAAATGAATAGTTCTACGTATAATCTGAAAGTCAGGTAAAGGTTCCCGCAAATTCAAATTTTCTAGAATGTTCGACAAATCTTCTACGGACATTCGATTGATTGCACTTACAAGAATATTAGAGTTACTTCAAGCATATCCTTCCTAACAGCTATGGAGATGAGTCCTGGATTTGCGATTTTTGTCTCCTCCAGAAGTTCTATCTCTGCAGAAATGGACTATGTAGGTTCCAAATCTCGTTGCTTCGTTGACGAGGGGCTTCAGATGGGTCTTTTCTAGACGGTCCACTTCAAACACCTCCACTCCACGAACCAACAGTTTTTCGATATCCAGTCAATCGTTGATACGAAATCACCACGTTCGATACGCGATAACCCGGATATCCTACCGACTGCGCCAATAATAATTCTGATAGCTTGAAGTCTCTTTTTAAAAACTTTATTTCATGTATATGTGTAAAGATGAAGGAAAAATATAAAATGATGTTTAATGTATGAATATGAGTTATGAACTGAACTGGAACTCGCTTCTCTCGGAGTCGAAGACGATCTTGCTGATTTCATGGAAACAGCGGTTTCATGAAATCTGAACTGTGGGATCTGCGATGTCAGCATCTTCTTATGGGAACCCATGTAGAGTGCAGACATAATTCGTGTGACTTTTATACTATTATGGACTGTGCTGGCCGAGTTCTGATAAGGGATTTTCACATATTCCAACCTAGAACGTTTCTGATACATTTTACTTCTATCAAATAATTTGTCAACCCTCTTCGCAACATTCTCAATCGTCCAGGTATCCCTATGCATATTCTGACTGTATAAGATAGTTTGATCAATTTTCCAACACGAAGAGGCTCTTGGTGGAAATGTTCTGAAGCAAAAAAAAATGCTATTGGAGGAATAAGATTGAAGCGAAGAAGACTCTGAGAAATATTGCCTTCCACTAATTACTCTTCATTCTTCCACAGGTAATTCATGTGTTCCAAATTAGAGTCTAACGTTATTTCAGCATGAGAAATCAGAAGACAACTCAACGTTGTTAATATGACAGCCTGATATTATCATATTCAGAGTCATGACGAAAGATGCTTTCTGGAGGAGCGTCTTACCATCAAGTAGTCTTTATTGACATTTTCTATATTCAATATTCAAAAAGAGGCTCATATTAATAAAATTCTATGGTCTGAAAAGTTATATCAAACAAATTGATACTAAGATAGTATCTTGAGTGCTCTGACAATGGAAGTGAGTTTTCCTGAAGAACTTTCCCAGCTTCAACACTACGTTTCCACTCAAAAAATCTTCAGGATCAACAGACAATTGTATTTTTCTAGAGCGAAATGAACAATCCAACCACCTCATCTGTGATGCTATTTTGATGAGTCTGATTCTTCAAGAGAGTCATCTATGAGAAATATCATGTTATTGAAGAGATACAACTTGAGTTTATGGAATCTTCGGGGCTTTTATCATTATATCCAATCTCATGGGTGATTTGAGAGAGACAGAAAAAAGAAAGTAATCAGAATCGGGATGCTTCTTGGAATGCTAATTATGGGTTCGAATAAACTTGAAATTCAGAGATACCATGAATCTTTCCGAAACGAATATTCTATAAATTCATACAGTCTTTTACGTGCAATGTTCTAATACATTCATCGCCCTTCATTCCAACGTAAATTTATTCATGACAATTCTATTCCAGGACCCCCTCGCCCCACCTCCTGCCGCCTCTTCCGTCCTCCTAATCCCGACATTCTCCACATCCGACTATCGAGATTTTTCTCCGCCATAAATTTCAACAATAAATAGAAGACTGAATCTCCCAGGGTAATATATCACTTAACTATCGTGTGTTGCGACAGTGTTTTGTAGGAGATTTTCTGAATACAAAGTTCAGGTTGAGTTAG
Organism: Gastrophysa polygoni; assembly: GCA_963576655.1. NCBI lineage: Eukaryota > Metazoa > Arthropoda > Insecta > Coleoptera > Chrysomelidae > Gastrophysa > Gastrophysa polygoni. Next base: position 22,524,474 of record OY755090.1, on the reverse strand, counting down.
ATGGAGCATCTCCAAGGCCATGGCACGTCCTCTGCTGGATGGACACAATGATGCATGATGCTGGCCCTGCCGCCTAGAAGTCAGTCGAGTCCGTTGAATATGGCCATTCGTCTTGCTGACCGCTGGACGTGGATATCGTCTCGGATAGCTGATGAAAGAGATGATGAAAAGAACAGAGGAAGTGAGAGAATGTCTCAATTCTGACAACGGAGAAGCAGATGAACACGAATTCGTCACTACTATCACTGGATGAATGGAACAACAAAAATGCCTTGTTATTTTTGATGAAGGTTCAGTATAGAGTGTTCGGAAGTGAATGAGTTGTAGGAGATTGATGGGTTCATCATATTCACCTTCTATTTTTTGTAGCTAGCTCCTCAGCAACACTCAAGTGAGATTCTGCTAGATATGAGGAACTTATTCTAACCGCAGCAAGACAGGCAAGTAGAATGTGCCGTGCTGTATCCATGATACTCTGACTGAGGCTGTTCATCTACAATTTTTGCTACAGTTCCTGCCACGAATGCTGTTCTTTTTTCCTGTTCTTCATTTTGATTCGACGAGGAACCACTGATAGAATATTTATCCGTTCTGATGAATTCGTATTCTCGTTATGAAAATACGTGAAAGAAATCGTGTACGAGAAAACAACAATCATTCGATATATGATCTTGAGCGAAGGATAACAAATGCTTCCAGGAGTCGCATCGGCCATTCTTGCTGTAGAAGACTCATTTCGAAAGCAGGAAGAGATGTGTGTCCACCATGATATGCGTCACGTGAAGCTGTTTTTTCCTGCTTCAATCCCGTTTTTTTTTTCATTCAATTGTACAAGGAAGAAGTTGGGATTCATTCAATCGATTGCATTCATGTGTGCCAATGGCATATAGTAATATGTTTCAGTGAGAAGCTGTTTTCCGTATATTTTCCGTATATATAAAATTATGGAAAAGTGATTTCACTACTGAAATGAAAAATTATTCTGTAATTTTTGTTCACATGAACATGTCCGCAAATGAGCCGTTTTGGGCTGTAGATCAAATAAATGTTTTGTACTTATATACTGTCCGATAATTGAATCACGGTTCACTTGATAATTTTGCTTCATCAAAAAATAAATCATGGTTCACAATGATTGTTGACGATGATGACCATTTACTTCAATGAAAAGATTGTACCTTCGTGTCTTTGTATCGCAATTCCTTAGGAATAATCCGGGTACAACTCGTCATTATTCTTGCTAACACGAACAGGTGTTTTGTGAACTGAAATTTCCAGATAATTCCAAAGGAAAAATCTAAAAGGTTGAAAACAGGAGAACGCGCGGGCCAGGATCGGGAGAAAAAGTGACTTTCGTATCTTGACTGAGCAATATTTTTTGCGTTAAAAACCATCACTGGAACCAAGGGAAAGATTATATAGATAGATAGATAGATAGATAGATAGATAGATAGATAGATAGATAGATAGATAGATAGATGGTTTATTTAACCACATCACATACAATGTATATTTGTAGCAGGTCAGGAATCGGGTGACTTCAGTAAGTATATATGGAATAATAAATGATAATGTGAATTACACATCAAATATTTAAACGAGCACAATTTTATACACAATGCATCGAATCTCAAGACAATTATTGACAATGGATGCCTCCCACATCAAATTCAAGTTCCTCAGAATGTAATTTTATCGAGATTTGACTGTAAATAGATTCTGAGATTCTGCACCATAAATTTCATTGTTTGAAAACTCTTGACTCACGCCAGAATTTGTCGTACAAATTCATGGAATGATATTGGACGATCGCTGGTGAATATTATCCAGAACTTTTAGGCCGATCTGACATGGTTCTCAAGCAGAAACGACCGCATTTGGCGAAGGAGTGTGCTGTTCCATGAAGATAATACAAGGGTTCACTTTTGTATCGTAACCCTGGCAAAAATCCATGGGTGAGTCTACCTAATGCTTCCCCATTCATCATATTCTCCAGATTGAGCCCCCTGTGACTCATTTTCTGTTTCCAAATATTGGGAAATGGCTGAGCAGTAGGAGTTTTGAGTCGAATGAAGAGGTGATCTCTGAAACGAATGCCTATTTCGTGAACCCATCATTCGGAAGGAATGAAAAATTTGGAGGAACGGTGAAACAAGTGATTGAGCTGGAAGAAGATAACGATAACGATAAAGATCACATGCCAATTCTTCTTCCTTTTATCCATGAATAACTGACTTATCAATCGACCCTCGTATCATAAATCTCGGGCAACTGGACTCTGATGCACTATCGCCCTATTTTTCATCAAAAATATGATTTGAATTCGACGTGGGGTCTTGGAGCTGTTGAACGCTTTCACATGTTCGATGTGATCGGTTGAAAAATACATGCCTTCCAATTTGTCTCAGCGCGATAAATCATGGTTCATTTCTCATAATTAATCTTACTCATTTGTTAAAATACCAACATGAATCATTTTTACATAATAGCTATTAAACACTGAGAACATATGCATTCAATATGCGCACAAGAATCTATAATTCCAAGACCGAACTCATTAATGATTCGAAGCGGTTAGACATAAACAAAACTGTTTATGAAATAATTATCACGTATAATTGGAAGTCCGGTAATGACTGATGAGACTGTCAAGCGAGCTGTGCTCGAGTTAAAAATAACATCCACTAATGACGCTAATTTGATGAGTGAACGAACTAAGAGTTTCAATGAATAATCTGTGCACAATCTGAACGGTTATGAATATATCAATGACATCTATTCACAGATTTGGAAAAATTGCGATTTGAAGCATTTCTACATCTTGAGTGAGTATAACGTATTGATACCATGTGCTTCACATGGAATCAATGAATGTGGAAAATGTTGCCCACAGCAAGATATGGCTCTTCACTTGGAAGTCACATGAATAATTGTCATCTGTCACTTATTCCATTGGAATCATTGTGGGTTATTCGGAATATAAATGTTACTCCTTCTTCTTCCATCTCATCTTCATACAAATATCTACAAATACAGTATCTTCAGCTGTTAGAACTCAACCTCGATGAATATATCGAGTCCATCACAAGCTCTGATAGTAGTCTGGACCGCTAGAGGTCTGAACATTGATTGAACCATTTAGAGGAATGATTATTCCTGAAATTACATTTCATTCGATGGAATTCACTTGGATCGGTCGGGTCATTCAGCGAAATTAATTGAGTCTTTTGTATTGCTGGTCGAATGTGAGGAAAATTGATGAAAATCCTACGACAATTCAACAGAGGACATCGCCGCAGGTATGGTAGCGGACGTGAATGGTGTTTAGCAATCTATCAACGAACAGGTGAAGTGGATAATGAGCAATCCAATCAGTTTTTCGTGATTCGGAACATTCAACATCTTCTATGTGGGAAGTAAATTCGAATCGTAATTCGGAAGTGTGCAAAAAAATATGATTTCCGATGAAGTCAATATTTCTGTAGATAATAATAAATCGTCCATCAACACTTCGTTATTATGAAAAGTTCAATGTTGCTGGTTGGAATGTGTTATAGTTTCCTTGAGAGTCGTGAGATTGTGAAGTTATAACCTTCAAATCGCAATGACGCGAGTGCTAAATTCAAAATATTTAGTTGGATGTGATAAAGTCCTACTACTGGTGTCGCAATAAGTATTACTATATCAATTTTTCTGAAATATTCATTTTCATTTCAGGCCATTTTCCCAAAGCAATGAGTTTTGTGAAAACTCAAATAGACATTCCTTGGAATTGCCTTTTTTTCACTTGTGTCATTGCTCTTTTCGGGGTGCCATATACTGTTATCAACAGATGGGATGATATTGAGATATTGTGAGAATTCTGGAATATCCATCAGAATTTTATCGGTCACAAGATATAGCCCTGGATATATTCCTCCAGTTCTTGCAAATAGTGATGAGAATGAGTCATTCAATCAGAAACATGGCCGACTGATCGGAAAATATCCATTTCTTGAGAATTGCTGATTCAGATTCCATTCACAGCACCAATTTATAAATGTGTAAGGATATTTCCCTTGATTTCGTTGACTGAACCTTCGATACAGCCTCATCTCCAGCTGCTTGCTTCGAGTCAAATCCTTTCCTTCTGAGAATTGTCACCGTTATTATGTGTCACTGGGATCATGACAATATTTCTTTCTTGTTCTGATTGTAGTCAGATGAAGACACTGATATCGAAGTGAACTGAGAGTAGAACATTAGTTATTTTTCAACGATCGAATAATTTCGATATTATCGACATGTTTTTCTCAAAAACATACTGATTTCTAACTGACACTTGAATTCAAAACTGGTAATGTAAATGTCATATTGTGATTCCGTTATTCGTTATCAACAGTGCAAGAAACAAGTTACTTCTTCCCTAGTGCAAGAAGTTTACAATTTTGCGCTGTGAATACTGTCAGAAGTTGTAGAGCATTCTCTCATAAGATCGTGAAGAAAAATCATCTGAGAATTCAACAAGAATCCAGTGATAACGAAGCGACGAGTATCGATGTCATATTTGCCTATCGATATCACGTTAGAATCTCTTTGTATTCGAAACACATCCTGATGAATTAGTAGAGGAAAACTTTCGCATGATGATACATTCCAATATTCCCACCTGGTGAGCCGTTTTGATTTTGGTAATTACGCACCCCACCGCCTGCTAGTCCTCATTAAAACTTGGGAGTGATTGAAGCGTGTAGGAGCGTGAATCTGAGAGGATCATGGCGAATAGATATTCATCTCATCAAGAGCCCTCATACTACCATTTTATACCTACCTGAAACATGATTCAGAAGTTAGATACTTAATGGAATCGTGCCTAGGCGGAACCACATCACAGGGATTATTTCAGAGAGTCTAGAGCATGCTATTATTATAGATAGATATCAATCGATAGACCAACGCATAGGGTGGCAACAAAGAAGAGCTGGAACTCTTCAGAATATTGTACATTCCTAGAAATCAACTCGCTGTTCGTCATTTCCCAACTGACTCCACAGAAACAAGTATCTAAATACACAGAGCATAGTATATCACATGACTAGTGGGGAAAGTGACATATTCTGCACGAGTTGATATCCAGCACTAGCCGTATAGCGATTAGTCTCCAACGAGTTATGTACACTATTTTTCCTACGACCATTGATATTTGAATGACTCTGATCTCTAGTTTCAATCACTGACCATTGTCATTCATTGAGTGTTCACAAAATCGAAAGTTTTTCAAAGTTTCGCTCATCGTCGACAGCTTCCACGCAACCCAAAATACATCAGTCAGGAAGGAGAGAACCCGAGCGGAGACCCTTTCGACGGTTTGAGAGACAATACCTATGTCGATTTGATGAATATAAATTGTTATGATTTCGCAATCTTCGATCTCTGAGCTATCAACTCTGTTAACTGAGTCAACGTCAACTTAATTGTTCGTCATTGTCATGGATGATGATGTGTTCTGAGTATTTTTTTGTCAATTCGAACTCAATAATGTAGTGTATTCATAAAATCCACAGAGATCAAAATCAGAAAAAGAAGGAGGTGATGATAACATAACAAGATGCATTACGAAAAACAAACAAACGAAACTAAATCAATCCACAATATGAGTACCATATATGTGATGATACCATCAGTGAAATTTTCATCTTTATTTCAAGAAACGAGAGGAGGGAATCCAAAGAATCTGTGTAAATGGATATTAGATAATTTATTCGAAGGGAGATATAGAAAAATGAAAACACACATTCCAGGAGATATTTTTTCATGTTGTTTATTCATCATATATATGTTTCGAATAAGCATATATATTGTTTGTATATTTACTCTATATACAGAACAGTGCTTTGGAAGTTTGACGAAAATATTTCTTGGTGGAACTATTTACAAATATATACAGAAATCATGAAAATAAACATTTCAATGAAAATTTCTTAGGAATTATCTTCAGGAACGATAGGGATCTGAACATAGAAATCATTATCATATTCCTCTGTTCACGTCAGCTAATATCTAGCAACATCGTTGTATGAGAATTGCGGGTCGAGGATCGAGTGAATTCTATTCTGATTAAAAATCACAACCTCTCCAATTATTGTGATGATGAATTATGAAGTAGAAAAAAATAGAAGATGAACAGATGTAATTACATTTCACTAATGTCACGACAGTTAAAATCTGCAATAATATATCATCTTCTAGTCTTTCCAAACAATAACAGCAAGTTGATCGATAGAATGAAACGTTCCATGATGGATGTGAATTTTGAATTCCCACATTTCCTCTAGAAATTCACTTGACAGGGACTTTCAAGTTCATCATACAATTACACTGGAATGATCCCAAACAACTCCATCAAATTTCAGTTCATTTCCAAATGGACAGAAATATATATGATTCTTCCGGACATGGATGTTTTCATTCTATCGACTAACCCAATACATTCCTTCAGTGTCTTAAAGGAACAAACGTAACCCGTATAGAATACAAATTCATTTCGTGATAAATATAGGAGGAATATTTACAGGTTTTAATAAGCTCTTCAAGCGAAAAATCTGAAAAACATTGATATATCAAGACATTTATTATTTCATCAATGGCTATACCGCCAGAAATTATCGAACACTTCCATTGCATCTTCCAGAGTACAAAAAATTTCGACTACCAACTCATCAGTCAGAAACAGTTATCGATAAATCCTTGTGATACAGTCATATACCCACTTTTATCATCTATGATTCCTCATTAGTAATATTCGTTATGAAAATTCAGTCTGTTTGGTTTCTTCAATAAATAAATAACAATAAACTATCGAACTCTTTAGAATTATATTCACAAAAATATCACACACTCCGCCTTTTCAATAGTAAAGGCTTGGCCGACCTCCAGCTATCCTGGTCGTCACAAATCTTCTGCTGGTCCTAGGATTCGGCTTCTGCAGACTGCAAAGAAGAAACAACCGTTAGCATTGAGGAAATGCGCCCATTTCAGGACAGTATACGTGAAAACTCCAGTTCTTTATGAATAAATACGGCTTCGTAGTCGGCAAATTAGTGCAGAATCAGTAGCAACCAAACAGGGCAAGACGAATTGAGAGGATCCAGTGTTCAATTGACGAATGTATAGAATATTAACATACTATATTTTTTCTACGATATCGATATTCCATTCATGTTTTCGAAAATAAATGAGTAACGTTAGGTTCCACAGTATATCTCGTATAATGAATATTTCCAATCCTCGAGATCGGTCAACCAGTGCAGAAGTTGACTAACACGTGACCATTAAACCCAGTTTCTCTGTGAATATTTCTTGATGTAAGACATTGAATCTTTGTTACATTATTCAAGATGTTCGAAAGTTCGAATCTCATCACGAAGTTGCATAATAATAAACTGTGACTTCAAGTGGTGTATTGTACAGATTGCAGATTGAACGATATGTATCGAGTCCTCATTCATGCTGTTTTTCCCTGAATCGATAGTAATATCGTTCGAATTAATTAATTGATAGATAGAACATTGAAAAATAAGTGTACTTTAATGATTAAACTCATGGTTCAAAATGCATATTAAGGGAGATATATCCTTCCAAAGTTGATAAAATTGAAATAATTTCTCCGCATAACTTCTGAACGATGAAAGCCACCTGATTGAAATTTTGTGCATGAATGTATGTTATCAAAATACATTTTTTCGTCACACTTCCACATTTCTGATATCGTTATAAAGAGTGTTTTCAGAGGGTGAGTCATGATTTTTTGTAGAAAACTTTTTTCCCTGTATTATTTTCGGTGAAAAAACAGGAGCATTCGACGGAGTGAAGAAAATTACATAAAAAAGGTACTCTTATTCAAATACAAAAAATTGAGCCGTTCGTGAGATATTTGAGTTTTTGTAGTTACATGATATCAGCAGATTGATTTTATTTATCGCGAGATTCATCGGTATAACGATATTTTAGCAGGCCATGATGAATAATTGTGTTCTCAATTTTGACGTTCATGTCATCAACATTCGAGTCAACATTGTTGTATTCGATTTATTCGTGTGGTTTTTCTGTGTCATTTATCACTGCGATTATCAACTGAGATTTTAAGAAATATGGCAGGTTATTCGTTTTCTGAACAAAATGATATGCCTCTATAATGCTTGGCGAGTGCTTCGGAAATGCAAATGCTGCTGAAATATCGTTATACCGATGAATCTTGCGATGAATAAAATCAATCTGCTGATATCATGTAACTACAAATCTCAAATAACTCACGAACGGCTCAATTTTTTGTATTTGAATAAGAGTACCTTTTTCATGTAATTTTCTTCGCTCCATCGAATGTTCCTGTTTTCTCACCAAAAATAATACAGGGAAAAAAGTTTTCTACAAAAAATCATGACTCACCCTCTGAAAACACCCTTTATAACAATAACAGAAATGTGGAAGTGTGACGAAAAAATGTATTTTGACAACATACATTCATGCACAAAATTTCAATCGGGTGGGTTTCATCGTTCAGAAGTTATGCGGAGAAATTATTTTAATTTTATCAACTTTGGAAGGATATATCTCCCTCAATATGCATTTTGGGCCATGAGTTTAATCATCAAACTACACTTATTTTTCAATGTTCTATTACCCCCAGAAAGCTCGGTACAAATTTTTGACTCACCCTGTATACAATATAATTCGTGATATGATTTTTCCTGGAAATTTCCATTAAATAAACTATAGGTATCCATGTTGCAGTTTGTTAACAACATCATTGGTAACATTACTCATCAACAAGCTGTCGTAGTTACATTGCATATGATAATCCATCTCTTCGTTACTCTGTCAAATGGAATCGAAATCAGTTTCTGATCAGATATACATATGAATCGAATGACGGAAACCATCACGTCAGTGCTGACGAAGTTGTTAGTCAACTGAATGAATTTTTCGAGCCTCCAAATGTGGACAATCGAGTTAACAAGGGCTCGAATTACATTTTCTGACTGCTCAACCCTCACAAGGATAGTCACGAAGGGTTTGCCAGGGTTGTCTGCAGGAAACAATTGTATCTCGTACAGTTCGTTTGGAAATTAATCAACTTTCGTCACACGCATACAAACTAGCTGGGACGAGTTCGGAACGTCGAGAGCCGCCAGTTTTCCCCTCGATCGATTTTCACCTACGAACATGATAGTGGAAACCTGATATATTTTTCCGCAAATTCCATCCTCGGAACCATAATGATGGAACAGAAATAATTTGATGGAATGAATGAAATCGAACTTTCATTGATTGCTGTTTGACAATCATAACATTGCATTCAGTTGCATTTTCTCATCTATTTAGGAAACGTGTGGACGAAACAAAAAATAAATCATATTGATTGATTTCATTGTTGGTCCATTGTGTCCGAATCCCCTTGGAAGCGCTGTGCGCTGTCAAAGACATATTTATGGGAAGAGGTCATCCAGCCTGAATATCATTAACAATACAATTTCAACCGCACCGTCCATTGTAAAGGGTGTTTGGTAAATGCAGGCTCGCCGATTCGTATCATTGACGCTGACAAAAGGGAATTTTTGATTTTATGAATGAAAGCACTAGATAACGATGGCGTTAGTCAGTTACGCCATATGGCATAATAATTATCATTGTAGAGTGATCTTCTTTGTGCATGCTAACGATGTTATCGAACATTTAGGACCCACTGTCTGCATCGTTATTGGATTTTTTCGTATTTGCATTTTCAATCAGCTTAGGCCTGTTTCGTGAAGGCATACTGGATACACTCAGCAGTCCCACCCAAATATTCAATTCGAATAATCGAACCTCGGTGCATAATTCATGGAAAAATTATATCAGCTAGAAATTGAATTCAGACGTCGCTGAAATATCCAGAATTTTCACACCGGAATCTTCATAGTTTGCTGAGCGGTTGCAAGATTTCGAAAATGATAGTGATTTAGATCATTACAACAATTATTCAAGGCCATGAAGAGGTGGAAATATCCGAATGAATCCGAAACAATAAATATTCAAAGTCAATTGACAATCATCAGAGGAACATTTCGTTGCCATCGAATCTCTGATGTATTTCCATTAACAAAATCCATATGTGAGCAGGGAAAATGGTTATTTTTGTATCAAATGTACGAGAAGTTCTTGTGAAGCTGCTAATTCATTTCTGATTCGATTCATAATCAGCACGATGTTTTGCTATTAATCTATCATAATGAATAAAACTTCGAGAAATTCTTATTTTCTAGAAAACCTCGTACTAAACTACGAACTAGCTCATATATACTTTCTATAAACAGGAAAAACAAGAAAAAATATGAAATAATAATAAAACAGCTTTACTCAGACCGACTGAATACACCTCAACACAATAACTCCTATAAAACTCTCTACTCTTTACGTTCATGAGAGTTGAGAGGAAAAGGAAGCATTTCCAGATTTTAATTGCTCTCGTATAGTTGAAAACTTCTTCCATTATTACCTTCTCTAATTGGATTCCTCATGAATTCTAACCCAGAATTTCAATGCAATGAAACGGGGCTGGTAGTAATCTCTTTTGAAATTAGAATTAACGAATAATTTATCCTTGATATAATATTGTGAAGAGTTTTGATAAAGGTTTCCTTCTCATATGACCTCATCAGAACTCCGAGTACTCGAAATAATCACTCGTATTGTGTCAAGAAAATATAGGAAAATAATGGGGTTCCTCATTATGTAACTTTCCTTCCTCAACGGAAACATTCAGAACCTCTAGATGAAATCCACGGATAACAATTGTTCATAGAAAAACATAGATATGGAATGCAACTTTCAATGAAATTGTCCGATTTATCAACATACACATCCTATCGAGAACAATGTCCCACCTTTGATACATCGTAGAAAGGTCGGCGATCTTTGCCTTTTTTATAGGTACTTTCACGGAAATATCATCTATTATGCCACCACGCGCGATTCCTAGTAGACAAACCAGACGAGCTCAAGCTGGTCACTCCTACACTGTCAGGCTCGAGACTTGTCGAACATCGCTATACCAAGCATCATTCATCAATAGAACGGCAAAGTTGTGGAATTCTTTGCCTAGTGGAGTCTTTCCTGATGCTTACAACCTCCAAACAATCAAGAAAAATTCCAACACCTTCCTTCTTTCCCAAAATTCCACCGCTGGCTAACACGATGTTCCTCGAACATCATAGGTTTCCCTTTCGTGTTGTCCACAGATAAAAAAAAAAACAACATACTGTAGAATGATTCAACTAGATCTAGGCAAACAAGTAGTATGAATTCAACTGCCTCACTTTTTCGCATGTTCAGGTCAATAACCCTTTATATCATATCTTGTACTGCTGTCCATCGTGATCGAACCGTATATACCGATCATTGATCATCTCTGTTTTGTGTTAATGCAAGGACAGGATAGTGATTTACGGGTTGTCATGGCATGGCAAAGACATTCCATTCCCTTCAATTGATGACCCACATTATCATCGATGAGATTCAACGGGTAACCTCATCGAGATCATGGCGTATAGCAGGAAAAATTCGATTAGGGAATCGCCCAAAAAACCATGTAAGTTGGAGTCAATGTGTCAGGCAGTGACATCAAGGTGTTTCCTGACAATTACCCAAAGTTTTCCTCGGAGAATGAAGTAAATGACAATGAAACTTCCAATGGATGTCAACTCAACATACAATATTTGTATTGTTTTCTGTGAAGAGCTGAGAATGGAGAATATTCAATTTACGAAATTAAACGCAGCGAAATGAGTTCCGGATTCGCAGCAAGAAGAAGACGAATTCATTGATTTTCTTGCAGACAGTAACCGAAAATTAGGCCGCGGCAATAATGCGCCTAACGAAGCAGGAAATGGAAAACAGAAACACAAAGCAAAATGCCGCCACGCTAGCTGAATCTTAGCATTATTTCGATAGAATTCATCAAAACGTCATAACGAGGAAAAAGGAACTAGAAAATAGGGTTATGAATACTCTTATCATATATATGCGTTATGCATGCATAATAAGTGACAATTTCTCTCTGTTGGGTTGATAGAAGAGCAGTTGATTATTAGGAGAGCAGTCCTTGCTATGGATGATTATGTGCAGGATTTCACTCTGAAACCTCTCAACAAAAGCAATAATTGATATTATCATTATTGTTAACACTGAGAACAAAAAGCATGACGATAAACAATACCAATGAATACTGTCTGTAACTTTTTCGAGGAGGTGGTACATTCATTTTCCAGCTCTTTGTGGGATTTTCTCTGCTCGTTTCTGAAGAATAGAGTAGAAGTTATTAAAAGTTATTTTTCAATATATTTGTAGTAAGGACAGATTTTGTGATCTGCCCCAAAATGTCACTGCGCTTAAAATTGAACCTTTAGATTCCTAGAAGAGAAATTCTCTATTTGTCAGTGACACCTTGTTTTTGAAAAATTTGGAAATACAAATATATTTAATAAGAATAAAACCTCTACTTATCTTGGTGGACGTTTCGGGAACGAATCTGCTCCCGTTCTCAACACAATTAAAATATTTTTTTCTTCGCAAAATTTTCCATCATGTTGTCACTTCTCAGTGTCAAAACTGTCAACATATTGGGAAATTTTGCGAAGAGAAAAATATTTTAATTGTGTTGAGAACGGGACCACATTCGTTCCCGAAACATCCACCAAGATAAGTAGAGGTTTTTATTCGTATTGAATATATTTGTATTCCTAAATTTCTCAAAAACTGACAAATAGAGAATTTCTCTTTGAGGTATCTTAAGGTTCAATTTCAAGCGCAGTGACATTTTTGGGGCAGATCACAAAGTCTGTCCTTACTACAAATATATTGAAATAATTTTCAATAACTCCTACTCTATTTTTCAGAAACAAGGAGAGAAAATCCCACAGAAAGCTGGAAAATTAAAATACCGATGAAATACTACTAAAACGTGATCGGCAAAGATAGACAAAATATCCGATGATGAAAACTGTATCTGTGCTATTCAATGTTCTCCCAAAAGATGTTGGAAGACCAATTCGTATCAAGTTCTTGTCGACCAGACGAATAGAGGAACCAGTATTGTCTGAAGATCGTTGATACTATCGGGTACATAGTGGTCAGGTGGCCGAAATGACCATTGCATTGGGATTTGTTACTGCTCGGTATAATCTATATCATGAACGAGGAAGATTAGTACCAATACCAATCGTATCTTCTGTGAACTTTGACCAAACACTCTATCGATCAGAGGGATCCCACAAAATTTCTTGCAGAAGAATTCACAGTACATTCCGATCGCTTCGAAGCATCAACACTTGACCGAAAACCTCCAGAACTGTAAAACGATACTATGATTAAATTCGTGCCCGATACCTACGGGTGTCGAAGGCACTCCGTAAAAATTCTGGAAGCATCCGAGTATGATGAATCACTTCAAAAGAGGTATCGAATTTCAAGTACAACCGCTTTGTTATTGGATATTTTCTTCGGCCTATCCTCTAAACGTATGAGTGGCACGTCGTACGGCCATGATGGAAGTATCGGTGTGAAAGGTGAACACCTGAAAACACCTTTGATGTTTGATTTGCGCGCTCTGGCCTGTCAGCTAGGAATTCCAATATGTATGTAACTATTCTGTGCATGCAGTGAATATTCAAAATCACTTGAGAATTTCATGAGGAACATTCGTCAACTACATTCGATCACTAAATGAATTTCATGACAGTCATAGTGATTTTCCGTGATATGAGAAAGCATATCTGACTAGTGTGTCAGTCGACTTTTCAAGTTCCAAACTTGAATAATTATTCCTGACTCCGAGACTGAACGATTGAGAGTAGATGAAGATGTTTCCACTTCATCAATCAAAAGCAAAGCAAATCTGTTCCAGCCTATATATTCAGTCGATGTCATCGAACGAAGTTCTACTACTGTTGATATAAGTAATGAAAAATACTGGAATGACTTCTCTCATAACAGGAGTTTTCGTTCGGAATTCTATAGTTAATCTCGAAATGGATCAAATAGATCTAGCTCTGATTTGATGAAACGGAAAGAATCGGCTTCGTACTGCAGTTTATGAATTTATGTTTCATAGGCTTCTTGTGAAGTCATATGCTTTCCTTCAACTGAACGTTTTAATCTAAGAAGACTATAAATCTCACCGCTAAATTAACGTCAATGAAAACAACCTTGAATATTCTTGAAACAGTATATGTCACGTCATACCCGTTTTCCAGTATTCATATTTCCACTCCAATAGATTGTCTACAATTCTGTAGGAACATTACCTTTTCTGCCCCTTGTCATTGTAACCCTTCTTTTAGAGCAAGGATTGAAACAACTTCTACTCCCAACCAATGCCCATTCACGTGAAAATATCATATTATATTTGTTGCATTCATCTGCAATTAATCAGGTCCAGAAGAAATAACATCAAGCTGCTGAAGAGAGATAAAACATCGACATTCATTCATTTCGACATTTTGTAGAAAATTATATAATCTGACTGTGGACTTCCAGAATTTTCAATACCGATTGAAAATATTCCATGCAAAGTGAATACTGGAGACCATGCCAATACTTTTCGATGATATTGAAAATTAGTTTTTCCAGTTTTTTGTACTCATTGTTCCACTATTCATTCGAACTTTCCCAACATGCACGTCCATCCCACAAAAAAGTTCAGTATAGCGCAATCGAAAAAACTGGCGTTCAATTCAAAATCCAATTCGATTCCAGTTCCCTACCTCGCATCGAATAAACAAAGGGTAACTTGTTCTCCACAGAGAGACTCTACTACATATTTGATTTTCTAATTAATTGATATTCTGCGATTCAAACAAATCGTTCGGGGCACACTGGATCGTACGCCAATGAAATTGGCTTGAACAATTGCCTATAATGAGGGGTTGGTATGCCGGTTCACAGAGACAAAGGGGAATTAATGCCAAAATGTGTTTCGACCCTACAGCCCATATTTACACTCGAATAAGGGTAGCAAGTTCGTCCGTGTGTTTTGAAACGTCAGCTGCTGGTCTCTGCCAACGGGATTTCGGGAGTGTTTGTTATGAGCCTTATAGATATTTTAATGGGATCAGGATTCTGTTTGATGGATCAGGTCGGAATTGTTATATCATGATGCGAACCGTATGTACCCCACATCATGTTTACTTTTTCGGATTACGTCGAATACGAAGTCTATTATGATAATATGGTGACTTAGTTGTAACCCAACGAAGGCTCTGATGAAACAAATTTTGATGAGCTCTGTCTTCGCAGATGAGCAGTTGTCTATGGAGGTCATAATGAACGAGTCGAACACCCAGTGAGGAAAAAATCCCACCTCATCTAGTGGTCCGGAGATTGAGTCATCCACAAGGATTAACACAGGTTCAAGAGAAAACTCAAAGAAGCTACCAACATTTGAAGCTTTCATTCAAACGAGCACAAACATCCACAACATATGCGGGTCGTTGATCAGCGAACTGAAACAGTTTAGGCTCACTCCAACGGTGAATTCACTAATCAATGACCAATAAATTTTCGCCTCCATTGGAATTCTGTCAGTATTCATCTGAATGACCTTGTCAGCCTCAACTGATGTATGATGTTTCGTTTCACGTTATTTACAACTGAAATTCATCGCAATGTATACAACTGTATCTGTCTGGATCATCTGATTCGTTAGAAAACAAAATGTGCCTACTTCAGAAATTCACAAATATTGGGCAAGGAATATGCGTTGGAAATTGTGATGGATTTGAAGTGAATATGACGTGGACTTGAAAAATTATGGTTCCTTCAGTTTCACGAAATGAAATCCATCATAACAGAACGTCAATACACTTTACTGCAGTTATTCTTGAATATCAACAAATTTAATATACGTACATATGCATCATTGACGTCCATAAGATATTGATAACCACATTGTTGAAATACAGAATTATCATGAGAATATAGATAGATAGATACTTATTGTATAGAAATAATTACAATTCCGATCACATCATCAAAAGGGTAGAGAAATAGGTATACATCCAACATGTATAAATTGTTGTTGAATTATGTAAATATATCAATCATATTAATGTTGAATTATTCCTGTTGTTCAGTTGTCGTCAGGAATTTTCGCTACACAAGGGGAATACCTAGTTTCAGAATGTGAGATTCGGATATCCATCATGGAAAAATCCGAATTCACTTTGTCAGAAGAGAGTGCTGCTTTCCTATTCGGATGGTTGATTTCTCAGACATCACAGACACTACGAATGCCTTTCTAGACAGACTTTCTTCGAAATTCAATACTTTAGTCGTAATTCAATATGCGCATTCACTTCTAAACCGTGAAAAGTGAAGGAAGTCGTATTAGAGGTTTCGACAGCATGTCGGTCTGGATAAATTGAATGTGTCAACTGTATTTTTTCGAGATCAACCTAATTGCCTCGAGTCGGTCCATACGGAATGAGTCGGAGAACAGTGACGAAAACTAACAATATATACTATATACTGTCTGTGAGTTCTTCGAGGAGGTGGTACATTCATTTTTCAGCTTTTCATGGGATTTTCTCTCCTCGTTTCTTAAAAATAGAGTAGAAGTTATTAAAAATTATTGCAATATATTTGTAGTAAGGACAGATTTAGGATCTGTCCCAAAATGTCACTGCGCTTGATATTAAACCTTTAGATACCTAAAAGAGAAATTCTCTATTGGTCAGTGACACCTTGTTTTTGAAAAAATTTGGAAATACAAATATATTTAAATACTGTCTGTAAGTTCGAGGAGGTGGTACATTCATTTTTCAGTCATCAAAAAATTGTATATACAGTATACCATGTGTTTGTGGAAAATATTATACCGGTGAAACCAGCAGGCCTCTATCAGTAAGGATGAAAGAGCATAAGAACAATATAAAGAGAAGATATACTGACAAGTCAAAATTAGCTGAGCATATCCAACATATGGCCGATTGGAGTAATATTAAGATCATAGGAAAAGAAGACAACAAACAAAAACGGAAAATCAAAGAGTCTGCTTGCATTCTCCTGAACGGAGACAATAATATTGCTTCTTGTTCAGTTGATATAGATAGAACTTGGCATCCACTTCTGAAACTTGAATATGAAAATGGAAAATTCGATATCAATTAATGAAAACACCTTGTAACCAGAATTCCTCCGTCTGCCAAATTGTCACTTTTCAGTGTCAAAATCGGAAACATCGAAAAAAGTTTACGAAGAAAAATATTTCAATTGTGTTGAGAACGGGAGCAGATTCGTTCCCGAAACGTCCACCAAGATAAGTAGAGGTTTTATTATTATTAAATATATTTGTATTTCCAAATTTTTTCAAAAACAAGGTGTCACTGACCAATAGAGAATTTCTCTTTTAGGTATCTAAAGGTTTAATTTCAAGCGCAGTGACATTTTGGGACAGATCCTAAATCTGTCCTTACTACAAATATATTGCAATAATTTTTAATAACTTCTACTCTATTTTTTAGAAACGAGGAGAGAAAATCCCATCAAAAGCTGAAAAATGAATATATACTATGATACTACAAAAACGAGCTCTTTTTTGTCAATTCATTAATAGCGAATATGTAGGGGCTACACGAGGAGAAGAAATTCAAAAAACACTAGAGAAATGGATCAAGTTTTGCTCAGTTTGCTAACCATAAAACCATGATAGCTTATCCTATCCTATATCCTATTGAATAAAGAAGTCATGCTAACTTTGGAATAGTCGACCTACAATAACTGAAAGTGAAATGCAGATCTCATAACTCAGTGAATATATCTACCGACCGTCTTTGTTGGATTGAAATTTTACAAGCATCCGAACTACTGGTTGGGAACAGTTTGAAACGCACCAATGCAGTTCACCTGCAGCAACAATCGAGTTCAATGTTCTCCATCGAGTGTATTTCTACTTCATTGGATACGAATAATACCACAATATTCATTCTCGCTATGGCAGATATTTGTTGAACTTATTCGCCCGCTTCCAAGTTTCGAACCAGGAAACTTCAATTATCTGCCATCGTTAGATCTTATGAGGCGAGCTTTCACGTGGAGACTTTCCGAACACCAACATCAAAATCGATATTTCTTTGTACTCGAGTCTTACGCAGAGATGCTCACGGTATTCACGAAACCGGCCCCAGGATCTTAATAATAAAATTCTTCGAGTTGTCTGGTCAGCAGACTCTGCGGAATAAAACCCTTCCAGATTTAATAAAACGCTGCGATGAGCGTGGAGCAGCTCCATATTGAATTACTTTGTTGCCTCAAATATCAGAAAGCAAGGAGGCAATGAGTATGAAATTAGTTTTCTTGTAGTACAAGAGAGCCACTTGCTTCTATACACAAAGGATGATGTGAGGCAGGAAGAACCATTAGGAAGACATGGAATTAAAAGCGAAGCAGGTCATTAAATTCCGTAAGGACAGGTCTAAAACCAATTTGCTCTTTTTTAGCAACGTCATAATTTTTGTAGCGTTTCAGGCCGAAGGCAGGACTCAGGCATGTTCACTAATCAATGTTAATTTTGACAGAAGCGAGTGAAAAAAATATATTATGAATTAGAAAATGCATTGGGCATAGTTGAATGTGTAATATATGTTAAAACAAAGATAACAAACCTGAAGAGAGTTCCATGATGAGACTTTTGAACTATTATTGATAGTAGAACAAAGATATCAAATGAACAGATATCTACTCAATTTGACGATTTAAATGAAGAGAAACTCAAACACTGATTGCAGAAAGTTCCATGAGGATAGAGTTTCAAACTAGTATTATTGTTTCATCGCTGAATTTTCACCAAATTACATTCCTCATGATCAGCAAAATGATTGACATTCAATCACAAGCAACAATGCATATTCCTGGATCATTGAGGAGATCTATTTTCGATCCAGTTCGGTGATTCGTAGATGAAAGGCGAAAGAAAATACTTTTATTGCCCGAAAACTTTTTCGAAACTCTGTCCGAGCTCAAAGCGCCAACTGTGTTAATACAATCATATAAAATTCCCGAGGAAATGTCTTTGGTTGAAAGAAATAAAGAATCAGATATCAAGTTCCTGGTTATTATGTTGTTCTTTGAACATTGAATCTTCAAACTCTCCGCAAAAGGTAAAAGGTTCATAACGAAATATCACAGTAGGAGATTTTATAGAGTAACTTGCGGAATTATAAACCGGTAATGACAAAATCAACTCTTTTATGATTCGTCAAATTTCTGTTACAAGTTTCATCAGAGGTTCTATTTACAGAGCATTCTGCACAAATTGATCATGATGATTAGGAAAGTTATATCATTAAGTTTGTTGAGAAGGAGAAAATACTCGGTCGCGCCTTTAGGAACCAGAACATTAACTATTCCGAAATAAATGGTGGAATTGAATGCAAAATGTCCGACAAAATAGAAGTATAATTAAAATCTCCAGAAGTTTCGCTCTCGATGGGGATTTTGAGTCGACAGACTACACCCTAGGGTGTGAACGATGTATACTGAATTATTATATGAAAACTTGATTAGTATCCAGAAGGTTTCTGTGATTCATTTGATGAACAGGAACGATGACGGTTTCCATTTACTTGCTGAGTGAAAGGTTATTCACAATACATCGATCCATCAATGATTTCTGATTCACTATGGAACAAACAATCCACTCTGGAAAAAAAAATTGATAGTTTCGAGTTTCACCTAAGAACAGGTACAATTTTGAATGAGATAGATCGGCTTCACTTGAAGTATTTTCATAGTGAGCACAACACCATGTTCGAATCGGCAGTCCCAAATAAGAGTTTCCTGTCGACTCTTGGCAACATCGCTTCGACAGCGTTAATTGCTACCGACTTCTGATAATCTGGCTCATTCAATCTGCTCCAACAGGTACATTTAAGTATGGGGCGTGGCCTACTGACAATTTGAATTAGGATTAGCCCGATTCCGGCTCGTTAGAATGAAATAGTGTGACTAGATGAATTTTAAGTAGATTGTTTTTATATTTCGCCACTTAGCTATGGGTCTGGCTCTAGTTGAAGAGAAATGTTGATGAGAAAATTGGTATTTCTAGAAGTGCCGGACGGATATTTCGAAATGATGTACGACGGCCTGTTGGAAAGCCATAATTATTGTAATTATATAGTTGTTTTATGGCGCACTCGAGAAGAAAACAAGTAGTTTCAGTACTAGAATGACAGACATGCCACACACTCCTAGGACGTCAGATTGTGACTATGATGTGTAGTAGAAATCAATGTCAAATGAGTTGGCCTGTCCATTATGGACACAAGTAGTTTCATTTGATCCTGTTCACGTTCATTCCTGTTCATTCAGAAAAAATCATCGAAGATACTGAAGAAAAGATTTAGCAGCCAACAGAATTGTTCATTGAGTATATATAAAAGCTATCGTCGAGTCACTTCGAATAGAAGACAATGAACACCAAAGTGCTTCGACTACTCTCTCTAAATCGAAACTGATACACCAATTAATGCACTCAATGACAAAGATGCTGACAAGGGGTTACAGTTTACATGCAACATACCTATAAACAAAACAAAAGACGACTGCAGAACACACAGGGCACGCTCTATTGTGCACAGTCTGGATGAGAGTGGCCGCAATATATAGACCATTGTAAGCAGATCTTTTAGTGTTGTCCGCCAAACCCCTAGCAACATTAGATTACCGATAACTAGCCGATTTATGGCTTGTTTCACGGGGTCGAGTCCGACGAATGATTATTGAATTATACGGTTATTACTGTAGGTTATATACTGCACCACGAAATAATTGCCCGCATGGATCACTTCATCTATACGTCAATTAGTTCACGCATTAGGTAATGGCAAATTTAGAAATATACGTAGGAAACAGCTCCACTGTTATTTGAAGAAGCCTAGGGAAACCTCTGCAATCTGATCCATTTTTGAATATCAATAAGTGCATGTTCCTCAATAATATGAATACCTACTCTCTACTGTTCACCCTGAACTGGTTTTTGAAGTCTCACGGAGTCAAATACACCAACTGATTGTGTTCTTCAAACACTTGCTTGGTGTCTGAGGAAATGAGTTCAATGTACGCAAAGTCTCAGTTCTATTCATCATCGAATCGATTTATTTTCTGACTTTACAAGCGAAAAATATCTTCGATACGACATATTGTGGCAAGATTCAGACATAGAGGAGTTGGGAAGGTTTTGAAGGATCAAGATTTCTATAATTTTCATCTGTATACTGCTCATTTCAGTTCAAACTTTCTCCATCATCCATCAAAAATCGTCTCTCAGCGTTTCTTCTGGAAGCTTCGAGATGATCTTTCATTGCTGGTTGACTCTAAGATGAACTGAAGAAATTTTTGCGCTAGGTTAACGAACTTCACGCCAAATGAATCAGGAAACGTGCGAGGTTTCCATGCAATGTAAATAGTGTGATCAAAGTGTTTTGTGTCACGTTCTTAACTATATTGGTTGTATTCTTCAAGAAACCAACTTTATTTTAATTTTCTAAGATGGATGAATCTCTATGAAAAAGCTACAGTGGGAGTTTTGGTGACATTTCTTCATACCATGATATAAATTTGTACAACCCATAAGAATACATTCGACTCAAGAATAGCAAGGAACCTGTGTAGGAATGACCTAACCTATCGGTCATTTCTTGTGAAGTACCCTTCGGAACGAGTCAAACAGTTTCAGAAAAGATCCATCTGAAAATTGCTCTGGGATCCTGGCTGGAATAATTTCTGTGACCCTACTAAAACTTGGCCCACGGCATGAAAAACTGCGTAATCCATATTCCACTGCACCACAAACATACAAACAAAGACCGTCGAACAATATGCCGCTTTTACATGCTAATCTGGATATTTGACTGATTTCGCTACCAGGAATGCACGGCCAATGATGAAATCTTTTGAAGTTATGAAAAGGTTTTCATTTCATGTGACGTCCAGCGTTCACTGCATTATTAGGGTTGGGCTTCGCTTTCATCGAAATATTGTATGTTCGTTCCATTGATATATTCCGTTGAGCACAAGGATTGAAGTATAACGAAATGTGCTGAATGGAATTACCTCAAATCCATGAATTGGACTTCAAAAATACAGATGAGCTTATATTTTCGCTTGTATTTTCATCTGCCATAATTCTGAATGCCATTCTAGCTACCATGATACATCATTGAAAGAGAAATGAAACGGGAAGTAAGTTGAACCAAGACAAACATGGTGGGTGCAATTTGAAAAACAAAAGTTAGGGGTGGTTTCTCTGGGGTTGTTTGCCAGGGGGTGGATTTCGCTATGGTGCATGAACGAGCTTATGGTCTCCTACGACACGTTTTTTTTTTTCAATCTGCAAGTAACTGCTGGCCTGAAAGCTCTGGGACACTCGGTATATATTCCTTTTTCTTTCTTCTCGTGCATTCCTGTTATCCCTGATATCCGCCAAAATATCAGCTGAAAGAACTGTATTAGCAAAATATCTTGCTAATACAGTTAACGAGGCATCAGATACCAAATATCTCTCGGTTTATATATCGACAGCCACTTGAAATGGATTCGAATAGATGTCATAAAATAAATAAGAAAATTAAAATATCTGAAGGCAACTCTCTTGTGAACTTATACAGGGTGAGTCAACAATGTGTACCAAGCTTTCTGGGGGTGATAGAACATTGAAAAATAAGTGTAGTTTGATGATTAAACTCATGGCCCAAAATGCATATTAAGGGAGATATATCCTTCCAAAGTTGATAAAATTAAAATAATTTCTCCGCATAACTTCTGAACGATGAAAGCCACCCGATTAAAATTTTGTGCATGAATGTATGTTGTCAAAATACAGTTTTTCGTCACACTTCCACATTTCTGATATTGTTATAAAGGGTGTTTTCAGAGGGTGAGTCATGATTTTTTGTAGAAAACTTTTTTCCCTGTATTATTTTCGGTGAAAAAACAGGAGCATTCCATGGAGCGAAGAAAATTACATGAAAAAGGTACTCCTATTCAAATACAAAAAATTGAGCCGTTCGTGAGATGTTTGAGTTTTTGTAGATACATGATATCAGCAGATTGATTTTATTCATCGCGAGATTCATCAAACTACACTTATTTTTCAATGGTCTATCACCCCCAGAAAGCTCGGTACACATTTTTGACTCACCCTGTATATGGAGAAGTCCAGTGAGATATATTCCATTTATAGCTTCAGCATTTCAGTTTGATGCCCCACATCATCATGTCTATGTTTATATGATATACGAGTTCCACGGATTCCACAGGAATTCAACAATCTCCTATCGAATCGTATTTTTGTATGGAATTTCCGAAACGTTTTCCTTGGAGCACCTCGCATCTCCGGAAACTCTTTTATTATTCGCGTGTTTACTTGTATTTTCCCGTATTTTACCTCGCCCCGCATCCATGATATCCTTCCTTCCGTAGCTGGATATGAATTCTCCTCTCGAACGATATTTCGGTATTCGGCTTGCGTGTCGTGGGACGTAGAGAGTTCCGGAATTATGAGTGAATATGGAGTGGCTACAGAAACATTCAAACGTCTTCATAAGGGATATTTTTTGTCATAGAAGTTTATCTATCTATTTCAAAAATTCGAGATGATTGGAGAGACGCCCGCTTTACATGTATCCATATTTTAGGAATTATTGATTGTATTGCTTTGTTCTCAATTGCAGAGTGTCGAACAGTTCATGCCTGTGAACTAATCAATTTTTCTAACTCTCTTGATTCGTAATAACCCGTTATCGTTAATCTGTAGGACGTAAGCACTTCTGATGTTTATAACAATGAAAAACCGTTCCGTTCGGATGGTGAATTCAGTAGCGTTCGTAAAGTCCTAAACCCCAAACCTCTTAGAACCTCTTAAATTCCGTACACCTCATTCACGGGTTCCTTGATATCGACTGTAATCGAGCTCATCAATTAATGTAAGCTTGATGGATATCGAAATCAATGACAAAATTGGCAAGATGAAGACCAAATGATGCCAAATGCCACAAATAAATATTTCAGGACTATTTTCATTTGATCATAAGACCCGTAGTTCAGGACGGGTATCAGTGGGATGTGAGTCAGAAGGTCGTTTCCGTAGCCACTTCTTCTTGGAGCGGCAAGGATGCATATTTATTTCATGTGAAGTGGCGCCACTATAAAAACCTATAACTATGTTGACAACTCCATCTTCGTTCGGCCCTTCTAGAATACCAAGAGTGAATTTGAATGTTAGATTTTCGGTTGTAGGTATTCTGTCATTTGCATTATTTCAAACAAAAATGTGGGACAGCTCAATGGGTGTTATAGACTCGTTAGTGGATTCAAGAATCATCATCAAGACAAGCAGGCTTTGAAGAATTATTATTCAAGTGATTAAGATGGAAATGAAGCAACTCTCACCAAATCATTGGTTATTGGCAATGGACTAATTAGGTATTCCGGCACACTGTAGGCTGTTGAATGAGGAACATGGAGTTGTTTGAATAATTCCAATATACAGGGTGATTCAAAATTATTTTGAAGTCCAGGAGGTGATTCCTCACACACGCTTTTCGTTTGCAAGATACTTGGAATCGTCAGATTCATTATCAAATGATCGACTTGAAATTTTCAAGTTCAAATATATAGGAAACAGTGTTGCTTCCAACAAGGGTATATTAGCTTTTTCACGTAGATATGAGAAAGCTATGAATCTTGAAAAAAGAAGAAGATGTCCATTCAATTGAGGTCAGTATTTCTAAATCCATTGAAGGAAGAAAAAAAAACGAAAATAGAACTTCAACATAGTGTATCTTGGGAACGAAGCGTTTCCAGACATCACCCTGCATATTCGATTCAATTTAATTCACAAGGATCGCAAACGCAATATATTCAATATTATAATGGAGTGATTTTTTGTGAAATTTTGGCAGATCTTCAGCCTCTCTTCATCTACATTCCTGATGGAAGCGCTATCAGATAATATCGTTGCCCATGCTCGTCGAATCTCATCTAAAAATTCTCAAATTATTCCTACTCCCAGCAAGAATTTTTTTTCTTGTTTTAACACAGATACTGCCTAACAACTCACGAACCTCAATTTCACGACCATCCAGTATTTATTCTCGAATCAGGGTATAATTACATATTTATAACTCGACGAGAACCTCGAACACAAGAACGAAATCGTGAGAATTAGTGACGTGTTCCCCTTCTTTTCGTTACATCGAAATTATGGAACTAAATCGTAGCTTCCGTTGCTTGTTTGAAATCCTAATGTATCAGTGGGTCGGATTCGACGACAGTGAAGAAAAAAACTTGTAAAACCAGCTAGAGTTATTGTGGTGGCTAATTCTTTATCTTCATCTACAATCGCACGAATGGTGTTGGATTGCTTTTTTCGAGTGGCTCATTAGTAGCGTCGTGTCTGATTCGTGGGTTATATAACTAGCTGTTTGTCTTCATATCATTACAATTGAGGCCCCATTATTAGATTACAAATTAGTAGGCTTGACACCCAATGACAATTTAATGAGTATGTCAAGAACAATCACAGCCTTGCAGTGTTCTGAAATTGGAATCATTGTTTTCAGAATTTGATATCTATGCCACTATCACAAATATAAAGGTACCTATTCGTTCTAGATGAATGGTGAATGTTTGAATGTTCAACTGTGAGCTGGAAAATGATAGACCATAAGACGTGTTTGTTGATTGGCGCTGTTCTTCCCGGAAATAATTATAATTGGCAGCATTTCTGAGGCCTTCCGACAAATATTGTTCCTTTCGGCATTTTCACTATGGCGGACGTTATTTAAATTCCCCAAATGCAGCATGCCTCAACTGGAATACCAAACAGGGCACTAATATATATTCCAGAGCGACGGGAAGTCATCAATTTGGGATATTTTGACACGATAACATCAATCATAGGTATACCATGTACATGAAACATTTTCCTTTAGCCTATCCACACTTCTTACGTGAGGAAATTTTCATTTTAATGGTAGATGTTATGAATGTAATTAGGTTTCTAATGACTCTTCAGTCGCCGATGAATCAATTGAATGTTGACTCACCCTTATGAGATTTCAACACACCTAGTTTGAATTCATGAATTTTAAGAATGTTTGTTAATATTGGACAGTTCGATGTATTAGTTTTGAAAATACAGGTCGTTTCACAATTATTTGTAGTCAATCTTGAATATTTTGAATATTCGCTATTTTCTTGAATATAATCGTGACAATGAAAGGGGCGGCTTAGGTTATCGACATTTTTTTTTTCGCGTAGTTCCATGAAATAGACATCATTATGGTGGAACAGTTCATATTGATTGTCTCAGTTGAGGCGCTACCATCATTGTCATTGTTCCGTAGTACAAAAGGGAATTTGCTAACTGAATCAACTGTAGAATAATCTGAGATCTAGGGCATTTATCAAATGAGTGATGAATAATGAATGAGTCACCTATAAAACATGGATAGCTGATAATATTTTTCCACACCATCTTCTCTCATAATATGATATGACACAAAATTGAGTAAGGTTACTTCAGGTGGCTGAGAAATAGTTCAGTTCGAGTTACATAATGAATTGAATAATGTAGAATAAAATGTAAAGCAGAATAACTCCACGATGTCGGTTGATATTCTCAAGCGAACAAGAGAGAGAGAAACAGATGATGAGAAATAATGTGTCACTAGAAATGATAAATGAGACCCGCATACTGCTTGGTTCAGAGATTTACCCGGCATTTGTTTCGTTCTTCAACAGTTTATCACGAAGCTTCGTATCCTGATGAAACTGGGTGAAAGTTTGCAATTATCTAATGATGTGAACGGAAGGAAACATTTCACACAAGGTTCAGAACGATTTCAGTTCATATCCATGTTGGGATGTTGAATAATCATCGAGATAATCATGGTTTATTGAAGTTTATTAAAGTAGAAAGAAACTGAATTTATTCTGAGGCGAAGTATGGAAGTCAACAGGAGTCTTGGATCCCCCTGTATACGCTGTATCGACCCCAGTCTCACGACATTCATTTAATTCCAAACTCATGTTATTTGACCTCCTGCTCTATCCCCCATGTCATTCTAAAATTACCATCTGAAAACAAACCGATAGAAATGTCACTCAACCGAAAGCATGCAAGTCCGCTTTTATGCAGTGCTAGTGTCACATGATCTAAGGTTTCCAAGTCCGTCCCTACATTTTATCGAGCTAGACAGCCCGGTATAGTGAAAAGAATCCATGGGACCACAGCCATTGTGCATGAAAATCGAAAGGTGGAGCATTTTTTAGCATTTTTGTCATTGTGGACTGGTCTAATTGTCAGAAACGGAAAGGAGGAGGAAGATCGACAAAGGAATGGTATAACTAAGATGTCGGTGCGATTATGAACATATGGGTAGTCGACTTTAGCTTGCGTGATGGGTTGATTGTGATGGATGAACTAGAATTGGGGTAGGAGGGGACTCATTAGATTACTTTGAGATTGGAATCCATCTTGGATATCAATTTCGACATGGCTGGAGAACTGAAGTTGTCGAGCGGATTCTCCTGTACTTTTGAGTGTTTGAAACCCTCAGAAATCTTACCAGGGAGTAAAATACGTGTAAATTGGAAGAATTTATTGTTTGCTGAGAAATGAATGGAGAGCTCATGATAGGATCGGTCCAAGTTATGAGTTGAGATTTGAGAAAAACTGATCGCAAGTTTTAAGACAGATGACATATAATGATTGGTATTATTTTTTTTCTAGTGAGAAGACATGAGCATAGACATCCATTCATTGAATTGTGGGTACAATATGGATTGATTTTATTCTTGAACTTCATGGAAGTAATTATGCACTTATCATGCGATGGTTTTTTTCGATTTTTGTCTTGGTACTCACGTATTTCGACCTCAGGAACCCGAATTTCACAATGAAAACGTGCTCAAACCTATATTTTTCAAGATATCGCAGGAGAAAGTATGAAAATTAACCTTCTTTCTTCGGCTCGTTTTAGGTAGGCATGGAGTTTCTCTTCTCACACAGGATACTTTTTATACCTTCCTTGAACTTTCAAGAAGTAAAGAAGAAGGGAAAACATCCTCGAATCTGTTGAATCAACGTTCTTCAGTATCTTGGAGAATGTTGGATCGAGAATTTTTCAAGGACGGCGCTGTCAAATGAGACTCTACGTCAGAATCACTAGTCAAAATATCACAGATGCACATTTGACAGCGCCGTTTATATGACAGAAGGAATCATCAAAGATGCTGAAGACGATGAATTAAACTTCTCAAAGGATGTTTCTCCTTCTTTTTAGCTCCTAGAATGTATAAGGAAGATATAAAGAGTATCTTATGTGAGAAATGAAACTTCGAATGGCTATGGTGTCTACCCAAAATAGGCCGAAACAAGAAGGATAATTTTAATACTTTTTCCTGGAATATCTCGAAAAATATGAGTTTGCGCACGTTTTTATTGTGAAATTCGGGTTCCCGAGGTCGAAATACGTAAGTACCAAGAAAAAAATCGAAAAAAAAACCCATCGCATGATAAGTGCAAAATTACCATTCTTAATGAATTGACCTCATGTTTTTCAAATGGAATACTTCCTATATTTTTTGACAGATCGTTGAAGCTTTCTTGTGTGGCTCGATATCGACCTTTCCACACCAAAAAATATCATCAAATCGAAATTAGAGCTAGGAATACGTTCGATGTACACTCATATATAGTGGAAAATCATTTTTGGATTCAGAATGATTCAAATCTTGTCGTGAAAGATCACTGGTACTTCAACAAATATTGAAATAATTCAACCCTATATCTGTTCTCAATCAGTGTTCTTGTTCATTTCCAGATTTCCAGGAAATATTCTACCAACAAACAACAAACGAACTCAGTGGGCCATTATCGATGTTCCAAAACAGAGCAATTGGGTCAAATCCCATCGGAAATCGCCTGTGTACGTCTCTGACTGCGATCACGAATGGCGGTCACTCTGCCAGCTTGGATCACCACATAATTCTCCAAATATTATATTCGACGAGATAGCACAGAATATCAGCGGACAATACAATGTCTGCTGTGCAGGAAACGACCATACGAAATAGAAAATGGGAGAACAAGTGCCACCAGTCTGATATTATATCGGATCCCGCCAGTCGCAACAGTCTGTTGGCCTCGATGAGCCTCTTTCCGGGCAGAGTGCCATGGATTGAAACCTAGTTTCCAGTGTCGAGAGAGCAAGACATCCTGATTCTCACTCATATCTGTTATCGATATTATTCAGCCCAAAAGCTTCAACCAGACATATTTCGATATGCATGAAATTTTTCAATACTTAGATCTTCCATCGTCTGGAAACATTGAAAGAACTGAAGAATTGATATGGTGGATTGAACTGTAAGAGAAATCAAGCAGAGCAATAAATGTGATATTGAGAAAGGAACTGGAGGTCGAGCTGGAATCAAAAAACCGTAATTCTGATGATATCTACATAGTGTGGGTAAATGAAAAGGAATTCAATGAGACTCGTGATTCTTCTTCAGTATCTTTTTCCTCACCTTTTGACAACACGAGGATATCCTATGACGGTCGAAGAAGATCATGCTTGTCATCGGTGGAATAATGGGAGAGAAGGAAAGTATTGGTATTCTTCTTGAAAATTAGGAGGTTGTGAGCATCGGGAATGCCCTCAATAGGTAAACAATTTCATACCTTTGTCGTTCTATTGATGATTGATGCTTGGCAATGAGAATTCGGCATGTTTCGAGCCTGACTATGCATGAATTACCAGCATGAACTCTAGTCTAGTTTGTCTACTTGGAACTGCTTGTGCTGGCATAGACGAGATTTCCCTGGAGCACCGGCTCAATGGAAATCTCTTTTCAGATCGCGAGCAGTTGCTGAGATGTGAAGAACCTCTTCGCACGGAAAAGAAAACCAAAATTTTGTGAAGCAGTTCTCGCAATGGTCCTCGAATGATCGTCTCAGGAGGGACTTGACAATATCATAATGGACATTGTGTGCAATCCAGTGGGAACCGTTACATAAAATCCAATTCATTTATTCATACAGTACATGGTGTAGCTCCAGTATGATATCATTCATAGTCTCGAAACCTTGTAGTTTTCATCCTTCGATAGCATAAACATAACCGATCTGAGCTCGAGCATTCCAAACATGCCACTGCGCACAGAATCGCTTGATTCATTGATCCGACGATAATAAATTATTTTAATGACGGCAGGCGATAACTAACATATTGGCTTATGTAAACACCGATGGTTGAATGAATATCTTCGTTGTCGAACAAGTATACCATGAGACTCTATCTGCGATGCGAATACTCTGAATTCTGAATGGGATGACATACGAACATATGGGGCATTGAAAACTGAAGGAGGATATATTTGCATGGATAATAATCAGAGCCATAATGAAATTACTGATTCCTTGAAATGTCTGCAATCAATTATGTATTCTATCTATAGATTCACGCTAGCTTATATAGGAGTCATACTTGACTGAAGATGGCGCCATTATATTACTTTTTCGCTTACAGTGGATATCTCGAGTGATATCTCCATCCGGTATGAATTCTGGTATGAATGAACTGAAGAGTGATTCTAAACACGTCTGATTTGCGTCAATCACATTTTTCTTGTCGGTCTGCCCGATATATCATAGTTATGGCCTTTCGAAAAAATACACCCGCCCTGGAATAGCCGCATTCTGAAAGAAACCGGAAAGAGCGAAATGTGTTTCTCTGAAAAATTGATTCCACTTCTTCCACTATGAGCCTTTTCACCGTCGCATTTGAACATTCATATACACGATTTCGACATTACGCTGAAAGTCCTGAAACCCGTTCCATATTCCAGACACGCATTCCCCATGCTACAGATATCTTCGGTGGCACAATTTCGAGAGAGGAATGAAGTGCCCTGCCTTTACTTCAAAAAATTCATTCATATTGCATAATAATGTCCCTCACCGTATCCCTCGTAAATATTTACCGTCCTAACTAGGCGAAGCCACTTTGTATGCTGAATTTCTTGGCCCATCTTCCTTTTGTTTGCCTTCCACTTGGCATTCTGCATGTCCCTCCGGCATCAAACATGAATGGACAAGTGATATGTGCTCTGTAAAAATGTACCCTGCTGACAGTACAAAAAGAGTGGGGAATGTTCCAGAGATTATGTCAATCTCGATAATGTATCTGACGTTCGAGCATCCCGAATAGAAAGAAATCCAGTTCGATGATTTTCGATTCGCCTGGAAGATAAGATGATATTCTGTCCACATTCCACCGATCATGAATGTCCAGTGATATTTTTCGATTACAGCAGAATCCATCAATCAACACTATTGATTCCAGGAAGTTATGTTGAGGAATTATCAAGGATGTACAGAAGATCTCTGGGGAATCCAGAAATAGGAGCAGGCAAACAGAACTCTGTTGTTTGTTCCAAATTCAATAACGCCCGTTCAATGATATATTGAGTCCGATCTACATCGATTGTGTTGATATACAGTATTATTTTCCGTAAATGAAATACATATATTCTGTATTATATTCGTTTTACAAGTTGTAATTATCATCCAATGAGGCCAAAGGTGCAAGACGAAGACAGGTCGATGCTTTAAATGAGGATCTGACAAGAATTCTGAAATGGGGATCTGAGAATCTAGTACAGTTCAATGCAACTAAAACTCAAGCTTGTATGTTCACCAAGAAGGCTGATCACACAATGCCCAATTTGATGATGTCGGGTACCATAGTGTTCCTATGAGGTCGTCAATATCCATGCTGGGTGTCACCACCAACAGTGCTCTCTCATGGGACGATCATGTGAGGTCCATTGCGAAAAGTGCTTCACAAAAACTCGGTTTTGTTTTCCGTGCGAAGAGATACTTCACATCCCAGCAACTGCTTATGATCTACAAAGCACAAATTCGACTTGTCCTGGAGTACTGTTCACATGTTTGGAGCTCAGCCCCCAAAAATACGCTGAAGCTCTTAGATTCAATTCAGAAGAGAGCTATTCGCCTAGTCGATGACACAACACTCACCAAATCATTGACCTCTCTAGATCATCGTAGAAAGGTCGACGATCTCTGCCTTTTTTATAGGTACTTCCACGGTCGGTGCTCAACGGAAATATCATCTATTATGCCACCACGTGCGATTCCTAGTAGACAAACCAGACGAGCTCAAGCTGGTCACCCCTACACTGTCAGGCTCGAGACCTGTCGAACATCGCCATACCAAGCATCATTCATCAATAGAACGGCAAAGTTGTGGAATTCTTTGCCTAGTGAAGTCTTTCCTGATGCTTACAACCTCCAAACATTCAAGAAAAATTCCAACACATTCCTTCGTTCCCAAAATTCCACCGCTGGCTAACACGATGTTCCTCGAACATCATAGGTTTCCCTTTCGTGTTGTCCACAGATAAAAAAAAAGAATCAGAACACTGGTGGAAGATCTGAGGTAGGATTGAAAATTGATCGTTAAGCTATTCATCAGTTTTTAAGTTGCTCGGTTTCAAGTTCAGTAGTGAGATAATGATACCTGCATAGATTGGTGGACGAGAAACTGTTAGTTCTAATATATCATAATTGAGATATCCAGGGTGAAGCTTAGTTGGCCTAGCAAAAGCGAGACCGAACTTTTTTAGCACTTTTTCTAGTGATCATCGTGCAGGATAAGTTAAGAACTGCAAAATTTTCATCCTAGCAATCGTCGTTGTTCAATGTTATCTGATAATATCAACGAACAATGAAGAATCCACCATCCATGATCTGGAGTGTGATCTAACATGTTTGTGGAAATCATGTCAACTGAGAACTGAACAAATATCGATTATTAACACATACCGAAGCACTCAATTCAGTTCATATGATATATATATCACTGCATTTTCTTCACGAGACTGCATCTAACAAAGACCTAATCGCATCTGTCTCCCAGCATGTACACTAACTCAGGTAATAGGGACGTCTTTGATGCCATTCGACCCTAATAACGCTGCCGAATCTCAACGAATACACAAATTGCAGAAAGGAACCAGGTGAACTCGGCTGGACAGTTCGACAAAAGACAAATAACTATCCGTATCCTTAGAAAAGTGTCTCTGATATATCTCAAAAGGGTCTTTTGTAGTGGAGGACGCTGTGGTTGCCATAGCCGTCTAGTTGTATTTGTTCATTCTGTTGGGAGAGAAGGATGACCTGAGGATTTGGGTGACAAAGGAATGGAACCATTTAATTTTGTTTGGAATGATGTCCCAATATATCATTGTATGTGAATTATTCGGAATGAAAGAGTCGCTATAGAGTAGAGGAAAAGAAGACGTCAACGTTACTTCCGGCGATGATGTCGACTCATTCAAAACCATCCACGACCATTATTATGTTCACAGTTTCCACTTTCCACTAGAAAATAGCTCAGGAAAAATATTCACTAGTAGAAAAATATTTTATATTCAATAAACTAATTCCATTCTTGTTTCTTATTACAGTTCGATCTTGACTGTATATCAAATCCATGGAAGAATAATCGTTTCCTTGTCGATGGG
This sequence comes from Gastrophysa polygoni, assembly GCA_963576655.1. Taxonomy (NCBI): domain Eukaryota; kingdom Metazoa; phylum Arthropoda; class Insecta; order Coleoptera; family Chrysomelidae; genus Gastrophysa; species Gastrophysa polygoni. Next base: position 22,490,850 of record OY755090.1, on the reverse strand, counting down.
ACTCCACAATAACTCTCTGAACCGCAAATACAGAGTGTTTCCAAATGAGTGCGAAAGTTTTCAGGTGGTGATTCCTTGTGGGGGATTAAAGGGGTTTCTTTCATGTGAACTGTCCTTGATGATTTGCACGCTTGAAAAACGAGAAATTAATATTGGTTTTTGCTTCTATCAGTTGAATATAATTTGAATGTAATATTCATCGTGAATAAAACGAGTGGAATCATCAGTCAACATAGGAGTTGAACAAGTTCAGCACTGGATCATTCATCGAAAGAAATCTTATTTTGTTGAAGAGTTCAGGTACAAAATGGAATAGAGGTTATATGTTCACCCATTCGAATGCTAAAATTGGAGAGAAAACAAAGGTAGCCTGGTTATTGAACAAACACGCCCACGAAATGCCATCTCTTCAACTTATGCCCATCATGCCTAAGAACTTTTGTTTACATGGAAAACTCCATTTGGTTTTGATGAGAAATCACCACCTATCCATTCGCATTTATTTGGAAACACATCCATATGATATTATCGATCCTTTTTGAAAAAAAAACACTCTTCTGACCTACGTCATTTTGATTCTTATATCTGAATCCTAATCCATCGGCAACCTCTGTTTGTTTTGAGAAAATCTGAATTCAGTACAAATATCAATATTATCCTAATGAGGTTCTGATGATATATCGCATGATCGATACAGGATGTATGATCTTCTGCTCGACTCGATGTACGTAAACACACGGTCTACATGAATATTTGCGATGATAACATGTCCGGTCTTTTGCGGCTAATCACATGATGGAAGTGTTGTATCTAACATATACAGGGATGGGATAAAGTATGGAACCAATTAAATATCTTTCAAACGAAAATTACGATATTTATGAAACTTCGCAGGTAAGTCCATCTGACACCCAGTATGTGATGAATTAAAAAAAACAAGCTCTTCCAAAATCTGTGAAAATATATAGGGTGTTTATTATTAACAAAAAATTTACATTGCACTTACATGCAAATTGTCATAAATATCGTTCTTTTCGTGCAAAAGATATTTACTTGGTTCCATACTTTATCCCAACCCTGTATATTCATCAAATGAAGTCAACGAAAGATTCAGTTGATTTGTTCGAATACATATTTGATTGACTATTTCAATGATACCTCGGATGATACTTCAGTTCTTGTTCTTCATATAACATGAAAATATACTACTCAGTCGGTCTGGTATCTGGTATCTTTCTGATTGATAATAATGAAGAATGATGAGCATCAACCGATCAATGTCCAACAACCAACTTGCATGGTTGATATCAACTATTTTCTATCATTGAATGTCGACGGATCATGATGAATAGCTGGCAAGACTTGATGCCAATTTATTCTGGACACCATTTCCGACTTCAAATGTACCCAAAAATGCCTCAAGGCATCCAACAGTTTTACGGCCGGTTTCCAATTTAGATCTGATAATAAACGACCAATAAATTACTCCGTATCTCTCATAAAAATCGATAGGATGCGAGGTGAATTTCTGAAATTGGTAGAAAGTCAACCGAACTACTAGCTGCCTAACTGCTGAGGTAGTTTATTTTAACGACGATTTGATTCCTACTAATTTATAGCTTCCATTTAATTGGGAATTTTCGAGAGCATGTTAACGTTCTATAATTGAAACATCATATGTTCAACTGATTCACCACTAATTCAGAATTTGGTATCAGAATAGGTAGAGTCTCTTATAATTATGCATTCATTTGAGTTCACTGGTCAGGAATTTGATTCGTGAATAACGGCTTTTTCTGTAATAAGTGTCATTGCAAAATTTGTCACTTCCTCGTTGAATATCGATCCAAAGCCTCAAAGGAATGTTGGAATATGTTGATGAATTGCTATTGATTTCCAGCGACGATCGAGTTGAAACCTTCTGAGATACAAACGAGTAAATTACAACATGGAGCTCATGATATAAGCTCAGACTGAACATTCAAAATGGTCAATCATGATAATTCGAATTTTTTGAGTTGAATCAACCAAATGTAACGCCGAGTATCATTGTGTTGATTATCATAGACAATCGCTGAAATGATAACCAGCATCTGTCATAGTCAATTATATGGATTCAGGTGACACTTCCTAATGTAACGATGTAGTTTCTGAGAGCTACTCCATTACCTCTGGAGTGCCTTGGAGCTATGTATGGGGTCCAATAATATTCCTGCTCTATTTTAACTAATCGGTTGGCGGTGATATTACTGGAGAATTCACCATTTTGACAGTCACACATCCATAGTTCGACATATATGAAGCATGCTGATATTTTCAGATTTGGGTTATTAATCTGTTGATTAAATTTATCTTCCGAAAAAAAAAAAGAAGTACATGTGGATTGGAGCTGATTTTTATTGAAGATCACCTGTTTTTGTACCTGGAAAATATTGAATCGCTCTGGAAATACGACCTGCAGATTCGGTTATGCTCAACAGAATTTGAATCTTGGTATCATTGAGAGCAATACCGGATTGAAAAGAGATATGATGTTTCTGAGTGAGAAGCTCCAGTCAAGAGCCACAATAAATGGAATTCAGAAGTGAAGAGGAAGATCTAGAAGGACACCGTAAGACAATAGAGTCCACTTTGTCGATATTAGATAATGGATAGAAGAAAGCTCGAAATCTTCTCCACGAAATTCATATGAGAAGGAGGTTGGAAGGATACTGTTTCGGGTTAACAACAACAACAAAAAATAGAGAATGAAGATAGTTTTCTAATGAACCCTAAGCATCCCTTGTTGAAATTCCTTTTTTATAAGAACATCAATTTTGTGGAGCTCTTTTTTGCATTCAATTTCATCACTCCACTTTGAGCAAATATGGTCTTCTACAGAGACTTCTACTAGAAGAATTTGGTTGAGTTCTCGGTTTAGTTAGTGTCACCCCAAATTCGCTGAAAACTATGGTCAACCCTCAGATTCAACTCTCTTTGATGCACTAAATCTAAGCTGTATCATCTCCTCGAACCAGAAAAATCCGATCCAGTGGCAGACATTACATTCTTCACGGCATTTCTTTCCTCAATCTAAGTCCACCTTGCCCGTCCTGATATTCTTATGGCAACGTGAGAAATGGTACCATAAATCTGACAACGTCGAAAGAAGAATCCGTTCCGAACAATTGTGATCGTTAACTGGAGACTGATCATTTCACTATCTAGCTGGTCACTTCCGGTCTCTTCCGGAAATAGACTCGGTGTCGACGCGAATAAAATCCTCGGTTGACCAAATCAAGTCTATTCGATTTCGCCGGAACGTTATTTTACTCGAATAACGCGTATCCGGGAATCGAAGACTTTTTTTTATTTTTATCGCCCGACCGACTCATTTGATTTCGTGGGGAAAAACTAGGATAGAGAGAGATCGATCATATATAAATTACGATGGTATGCACGATGAATCATAAAAATTAATGATCGTTATTGAAAGGACAAAGCTTTTCCTGAATTCTGATGATGGTTCGAGAAATATTATTTGGAAGCTCAGATATATATATATATATATATATAGATATATATATATATATATATATAATGCTGCATGTTCTCCCATACTTCAGAAGTTGACAAAGCCTCACACGAATTTCAACTCCAGAAAGGTCGCATTATTATATGCTAATTACACTCTCCTTTCTCAAAATTGGGTTCGCCGGAGCTAACAAGGCCACAGATTTTTTCATAATGGAGAGGAGCAAAAATTAGAGTACAGGGTGGAAAATGAGCCTAAAATGAGCCTAAAATGTTCTGTAGTTGAAATTTGTGTATAGCTTCAGTATTATATTTCACTGACAATCTCTGAGTTGAGGCTGTTCGATCTCCTACATTCTATTTGCTGATAGAAAAGCTCCAGATAACTCATTTTAAAATCCATTATAGGAGTGTATATTGATGAGTTATCGCGATCTATATAGTTCGAAGCTAGCGTCCATGAGAAGCGGTAAATTGGCGATACGATCTGATTTTGAGCCTGCCAGATTTTTTTGTGAATTGCTTTCATCATTGTTCACGTAGAATTGAGCATTTTGCAATGAAGTTCGTGATTGATCAAGCTCTATACAATATCAACTGACTTGACTTGAGTGATGAAATCAAGTTTATATATAAGGTGGTTGATGGTGATGAAACTGAGTCAAACATCACACATTTAAGATTGGGGTTTTCCGAATGAGAACTTGTCACATTACTTTGAATGTTCAAAATTAGTATCGATATCGGATTTGTTGAGAGAAACGATAATTTAAAATTCTATGAGAGATTTTCTGATGGTGGTAGGGATAATAGAAACAGTCGTTCGTTCACCATAACACTAACCTATTATGCCTGTGATATTCGAATATTCGAAGTATCAGCATTTCAGTCAGTATTTTCGCTGGGAGAAATATAAACATGCCGATACATCGCGTTCGAGATAAACAAACGGCGTTGGAATCGATATGCTATTTTTGCTCCGTGCTATTCGAGTTGTCCCAATTCACCTGGAGTCTTGAGAGAAATACAGTAGGGAATGAAAGAACCGGACATTTCAAAATTCAATCTTGAATAACTCCTCGAATGTTTCGTTGATATCGATAATTTTTTCATAAAATAATGAGGTCGCTGATATCCGAATCAACTGTAATGTTTTGAAGGCTCAAACTGAATGTGGTATTCAACTATGATATTCTGAACGTTTTCTATGAGGAAATTCAACGACACAATGCCTGAAATCGATACAAAATTACAGAATTCATTCAAGATTGGATTTTTGTCGGATTTTTCAAGCCAGGATTTTTTTTTCTCCAGGTGTTCAGCTTATGCGTGAAATCTAGGTGGATGTACTATACCGCAGGTACTTGAATATCAACCGTTGGATCCCCCTTTTTTATTCAAGAACAATTATTCCATATGATGACAAATACATATCGTCATGATTTTCTTCCTGGAAATTGTCACTAAACAGTATTTCTAGTTGAATTGCATAGCATTTTACAGAATAATCATCTCAGCTCGTCTTAACTAATTGATTTACTAATACAATTCTGTTTTAATTCCACAGAGGAATTCAATGATTTATTATCAATCCAGGCAATAATGTTATGACACTATGGTAATAAATCAAAATGTCATCACCAACATATCCACACCGACCGACAGACAAATAATTATATTTTCCAGGAATAATCATTCGGTCGGCAAAAAAATGCAGGGTTCGCAATTCGATGTGTCAGAAACACCCTGATATCGATATAATTTCGACAAATTGTTCGCAACCATTGAATTGAAATTTAATAATAATTGGGAATCGAAACAATGCGGAATTCAATTAGTTACAATTAACGAGTTCATCATCGGTATTGGTTATTAATTATTGTTGAATTCAAATGGTAGATATGATATAGAGTGCTTTACAAAACTATGAAATATATCTCAATAGTTTAATTATTCAAGGTCGATGTTCGTCCTGAAATATGCATATTTTGATATGAACGTGAAATTTTTTCATTCATACTTGTCAGAGCAGTGACGTCATGAATGATTTTTCAAATAACAAGGTATGCCGTCTAGGAGCATCTTTGAAATAAATACTTTTCATGGTCTGTGCAAGTACGTCCATTTTCAATTGTCCACGATATGAAGAAATATATCATTGATAAATTGATGATGTAAATTTGACAGTTGAATCACAAGTTTTGATCAGATAAATGTTTTGTTGATGTTAATTTAATTGAAGTTATATTTTTCTTGGGAGTTATATTGATTCTTTCGTCTGCATCAGTTATAGAAATTCGCGAGGTAGGCATGAAATATCTCCTATAACAAATCAGACTCTCTTTCCATTGAGTCTTCAATATCAAAAATGCTCTTGCTTCATCTGTGATATTGACTTGTGACACACAAAATTAACATTTCACGAAAGTTAAAACCTCTTTCACATCAAATCATGCATTGACCCCGTTCGTGAAAATTGAGGTAGAAATAATCATCAAGAGAGAAGAATAGAGATGTCGTTAAGAAAACCGTTTTGGATTTTTATGCGGTGTCGAAGAGGGGTACCTTTTCCCACTCAAGAACATGGTTGTAACGGGTTGAAGAAGGAACTTTGATGTGATATATCGTTGTATATATTGGGCATGAACATAAATGTTCGGAATTATTGAAGATAGGGTGTCTCATTTCAACAGTGTGATGCAGTTGAACGCGGAAGCTCCGACCTGGAGTAATAATTTAGTTCGATGACTATTTCAATTCCCTTTGCTGAAAAAACAATCTGAAAATATGTCTCACCTGCTGAAATGCATTCGCTACGCCCACAGAGGATGCGGTAACGTCCTGCTATCCCTAGGCAAGCTGGACGAATGGTGGTGCAAGAAAGGGGGCATCTTCCCCGGAGGCGGCGGTGGCGGCAACGGCGGGCTTCTGGCTCTATCCGCATGCGATGGGGTCGCCGTGGCATAAATATTCACCGACGATCTCTGATGGACGCACGACCGCCTCACGTCGGGCATGGCGAACTGCAACTTCTCCCAGAACTGCCGGTCGCCCCATTGGACGACGGTGTTCGTTTTGAGGTACAACCGCAGGTCGAGGTCCAGGTCTCTCTGGGGCAGGTCGCCCGTCACCACGAAGATCAGTCTTCTCCGTCTGTCCTTGAGGACTTCGTGTAACGCACTTTTGAACTCGAACCGGCACCACTCGTTGTGCAGGAAGTTCCTGGATAACACTATGATGGTACGTCGCGAAGACTCGACCGCTTCGATGATGGTGTCGGCGACGTAGGCTGACGCGTTGAAGTCTCTGTAGTGCAAGCACAGCCTGTAGCTTGGATCTCCGGACTCTAACCCAGGTGCTAGAATTTGACTCACGAACGCTTCGTCTTTGACGCTATAACTGACATAAGCATCGAAGAGTCGATCTTTGTCTTGTTGTTCTTCGAAGGCAGTAGTTTTGTAGCACATTCTCAACCCGCATCGGGAGTATATCCACACTCTCAACTCTCTACGATAATAGAAGGCGCCACAAACTAATACCACACTGATGATGAAAACACATAGTGTCACCAAGAGTAAGGGTAAATAATCGTTCATCACCTGAGTCTCGACTATGGCTCTATTTCTGTCAGCATTGGCATCAACGCACGAAGTGTTATCGAGGTCGTTCATGAAAGGACCCAGAGCTTTCGTCACGTTGTTGTACATGCATGATATTTTATTCGAATCGACGACCTTCTCGTGGTTGACTTTGAGCCATGTCTTGAATCTTGCGACATATCCACAATCGCACGACCACTGATTATTGGATAAACCAATCTCGACTAGATAAGGGTTCACTGCGAATCGCCACACTTCGAAGGAGTATAATCGATTACCATCTAAACGCAAGACTTCCAGTTGCTTGAGCTCCACGAACGTCCTATTATCGATGAACTGTATGAGGTTGTCTTGTAAATAAAGCTCTTTCAGATACTCCAGCATGGAAAACTCGAATCCGAGCAGCTCTCTCAAGTGATTGGTTTCCAAATGTAATACAGCCAGCCTTTTCAAACCAGTAAAAGTGTGGTTATAAATAGCCGCTATATTCGAATTATTGGCGAAGAGCACTTTCAAATTCTTCCTACCGATGAACGCGTGACTGGACAACTCTCCGAAGTTATTTCCGTCCAGGTAAACTTCAGTGGCGTCCATGGGAATCCTATTGGGCATTTCGCTGTAGCCGACTCCAGAACACTCCACGACATTAGCGGACCATAGCTGGTCGTGATAACATGTACAATTCGCAGGACAAGTCATTTCACAGTCGCATGCGTCGAATTCGCAGCAGTGACACAAGGCGAAGCAATGGGTTTTATAGGTGCAAAGAAATTGCGACGAATCAGCTTCTATGAGCGGGAGGTAGTTGGTCTCGCGGTTGTACAATAACTTGCAGTATATGCTGTCCAGGTCCATGACGCGTGGGTGTTGTCTGAGGTGATCCAGTTTGTTGATTCTTTGCAACCACTCCATGCTACAATCACACTGGAACGGATTACCACCGATGTAGAACTCCGGGAGTGGTCTGTCTGGATCTACAGGCGTCAGCCTGAGAGCATTCAGATTCATGCTAGTGATCTGGTTGGCGTACAAATCCACTCTAGTCAGATTCTTCTTCTTCAGAAATGTATGGGGTTCGACGAGAGTCAATAGATTATCATTCAGGAATAATAATTCTATATTGCTAGGCACAGAAGAGGCTCCGATTTTGGATATCTTATTGAAACTGGCATCGAGTGTTTGAAGGCGTAACTCGAAATCCAAGTTGTAGTGATTTCCCAACTCCTGAACGTTATTGCTATGCATATCCAACCATTGTAACCCACGTGGGATGAGAGCGTAATCGAACCACTCTATGTGATTCTCTGATACGTTCAACCACAGTAGACTAGATATATCAGCGAATAAGCCATTGACATCAGTCAGTTCATTATCATCCAATCTGATTGCCTGTAAGTTCGGGCTATAAGAAAAAGCTCCTTGTTCCACTCTCTGGATTTTATTCCTTGCGAGATTGAGGATTTGTAGGGCTGGCAAATCCGAGAACACTCGTTTACTTATGTTCTGAAGCTTATTGCCGATGATCCGCAACCCATAAAGGTTGCTCATTCCTCTAAACCCAGGATCTTCCAGAGAACTGATAACATTCTCGCCCAAATCTACAGTTCTCATCAGTCGCATATCTTTCAGAGCTAAAGGCACGGCTTTCAGTAAATTCCCGTTCAAATTCAGGTCTTGTAAGCTCGAACAATTCCTGAATGCTTCGGGATGAATTCCTTCTAGCAGATTATTATCCAGAGCTAATAACGACAGAACGTAGAGCCCGTTTAGAGAATAGGCATCGAGGTACGTGATTTTGTTGAAGGAAATAATCAGCGTATGCAAGTTATTCATCGGGGCGAACGTATCTGCAGGAATAGTTTCGAGGGAATTATGCTCGAGATTCAGGATCTGGAGTGTGTATAGATCTCTGAAGAATGAAGGATCTAATTTGGTGATTCGATTGTAAGACAAATTCAGGAGCACTAATCTTATAAGACCGGAGAATGTGTCGGCATTTATCCATGCACTATTCAGGAGATTCTTAGATAGATCCAAGGCTAGCAGTTGCTCGAGATTGGCGAATAAACCAGGTGCTAGGACGCTTATTGAGTTGTTGTGTAAATAGATCTCTTTGATCGAGTTGACACAGTCTTTGAACAGTTCAGAGGGTAGAGCCACTACTTTGTTATTCGACATATCGAATATCTGCAGCGATTTCAGTCCGGACAGTGCCTTATCAGCAACCATCGAGATTTCGTTATTATGGATGTACAACTCACGCAATCTACGTAAAACACTGAAACCGTGCGCGGGTATCAACACGAAATGATTATGAGATGTGTCAAGTACCTGAATATCCAAGCTACATGGACTGCTCAACGTCGTTTCTGTTTCTGGACGATGATCCAGCTCAGAAACACTTATGAGTGGCTGGGGCAATCCAGGAGCTTTCTCTCGGAATCCCAAGTCGCTGACATCCTGCAGTCGGTTTTCGCTCACATTCAGCGCCACCAAATTGATCAGAGGACAGAACAGGTTCTCAGGAAAGGACCAGATATTGTTGCAGCTCAAATCCAAACGATCGAGTTGTCTCACAGGAAGGAAACTATCCCTGGCAAAGTCCAGATTCATGGCAGGCCAAATGGTGTTGTGCGTTCTCACAGAAAGATTCCTCAAGTCACGTAGGCCCACTAGAGTGCCTGCAGGCCATCTACCCAGTTTGCAGTTCTCGAGCTCCAATTCCCTGAGTTTGGCGAGGTGCACGAAGCTTTTGTCGTTCAGACTGCTTCTGGACATGATGTCTGAGTTGCACTCTATCCTCAGCGAAGTCGTGTGCTCCGAAGGTATCACGCTGAAGTTGGTAGTGTCGAACTCGCTGTTGATGGTCCTCAGGTTGCAAGTGAGAGCTACTTCGTCTTGGCCGCCAGATAAAGTGGGCTCTCTTATCCACCATTGACAGTCATCGGGAGCTTCGTACCTGAGAGGTTGCGATGAGGAATCTGTCGGAGGGAAGTCAGTTGCGACAGATGACAGAATGAAAAGAGGAATGAGGAGGAAGTTTAGAGCCATATTCGAGTATTGAATTGTCATATGTGCATGATAGGTGGGTTTGGGCAGTTTTGCTAGCAGGGCATTCAGAGATGAGAGTTTCTAGAGTCAGCAACCACTAAATCACCACCACAAACTCACGATATCACCATTATCAACTCGTGTCTTCACTGGGATAATCACAGAGGTGTTTTATGTTGAATGTCACTCGATAACTCTCGTTGAGTCGAAATAGCCCGGTAACTCGCGTGATTTCGTACAGTTGGCGCAAGAGAGCGACAGTCGACTGCTTCGGGACGCTGTCGGCATGAACATGAACGTACTTTCGTGAGCGACAAGCTCTGCTTATGACTCCACGAGCTTTTGACGTTACGAGAGTACCCGATCGCTGGCGGAAATCGACGATCGGTGGTCTATGCGCCCCGCCTTATAGCTTGTCGATAGGGTGCAGAAGGAAAGCACCACTTTCGTAAGAAATGCCGGAGTTTCCGCTGGAAAGAGTGAGTCTAGAGAAAAGGCATGTGCGATGGTGATTGCTGGAAAATTCATGTAATGTTTATGCACTGGTTTCCGAAAGATGGCTCTCACCTAGAAAACATATTAGATACCTGATAATGAAATCTATGAGAATACTTTTTTGATCAAGATGTCTCCGAAACTTCATCTGAAGATTAACCAAGTTTTCAGTGTACTCATGGTCGATGCTGATCACGAAACTTTTTTCTCTATAGTTAATTTTTTTTTGTCGAATTTACTAGTTTATACCTTTATCATACTAAATGGCATATCTTCAGAATCGTCAATATCTATCGACATATTGCTATCGAAAATGGCATTATTGATCTCATAATAATGAATATCCCTCAAATAATGAGCATCCATTCCAAATAGACATCCTGATTTACGGACAACATTCGAAATTATGTAGTCAGAGACATAGATCCTATAGTTCATGGTGGAAATGAATATTGCCATTAAAAAAAATGTCAAATATACTTTTACACGAATACGTATCATCGTTCCTATTTCTGATATATATTTAATCGACGTGTCGTCTGAGGTATTCATTCACTACCTCACGAAATCACTGCATGGGATTCAATTGAAACATCAATTTCTTGTATTAGGCTCTATGTCAATATGAAGTGAATCAACAAGAAAATTTTGAGGGAAAATGACTCCAAATGAAGAGGTTCAGAGGGGTGCAAACATTTTAGTGAAAATCTCATATACAGGGTGAGTCAAAAATGTGTACCAAGCTTTCTGGGGGTGATAGAACATTGAAAAATAAGTGTAGTTTGATGATTAAACTCATGACCTAAAATGCATATCAAGGGAGATATATCCTTCCAAAGTTGATAAAATTTAAATAATTTCTCCGCATAACTTCTGAACGATGAAAGCCACCCGATTGAAATTTTGTGCATGAATGTATGTTGTCAAAATAATTTTTTTCGTCACACTTCCACATTTCTGATATTGTTATAAAGGGTGTTTTCAGAGGGTGAGTCATGATTTTTTGTAGAAAACTTTTTTCCCTGTATTATTTTTGGTGAAAAAACAGGAGCATTCGATGGAGCGGAGAAAATTACATGAAAAAGGTACTCTTATTCAGATACAAAAAATTGAGCCGTTCGTGAGATATTTGAGTTTTTGTAGTTACATGATATCAGCAGATATCATCGCGAGATTCATCGGTAACAATATTTCAGCAGGCCATGATGAATAATTTTGTTCTCAATTTTGACGTTCATGTCATCAACTTTCGAGTCAACATTGTTGTAGTCGATTTGTTCGTGTGGTTTTTCTGTGTCATTTATCACTGCGATTATCAACTGAGATTTGAAGAAATGTGGCAGGTTATTCGTTCTCTGAACAAACTGATATGCTTCTAATGCTTGGCGAGTGCTTCGGAAATGCAAATGCTGCTGAAATATCGTTATACCGATGAATCTCGCGATGAATAAAATCAATCTGCTGATATCATGTAACTACAAAAACTCAAATATCTCACGAACGGCTCAATTTTTTGTATTTGAATAAGAGTACCTTTTTCATGTAATTTTCTTCGCTCCATCGAATGTTCCTGTTTTTTAACCGAAAATAATACAGGGAAAAAAGTTTTCTACAGAAAATCATAACTCACCCTCTGAAAACACCCTTTATAACAATATCAGAAATGTGGAAGTGTGACGAAAAAATGTATTTTGACAACATACATTCATGCACAAAATTTCAATCGGGTGGCTTTCATCGTTCAGAAGTTATGCGGAGAAATTATTTTAATTTTATCAACTTTGGAAGGATATATCTCCCTTAATATGCATTTTGGGCCATGAGTTCAATTATCAAACTACACTTATTTTTCAATGGTCTATCACCCCCAGAAAGCTCGGTACACATTTCTGACTCACCCTGTATATGTATGGAATATTCTGATTTCACAAGTTGAACAAGTCAAAAGTTTGGGTGTAATTGTACTGAGCCCAGGAGGATCTATCTAATCATTCAGTCAAATGTTCATTTCATGTCGAGCGTTCAGATATTATGTTGATCTATGAGAACTCTGAGGAAATGAGATTCTTACGACCAATTTTCCTGGGAAATCATGCAGAAAATTCACATTCATCAACATGAAGCATAATGAAACGGTGCAGTGCGAAATTTTTCACATAGTTGAGTCTTCCTTGTCGTTTGAGACCTCCAAACTTTCAAGAAAAAATCCAATACCTTCATCCTCCCCCATTAATCAACCGTTAGCTGACACGATGATTCTCGAACATTTCAGCTTTTTCTTCCGTGATGTCTGAAGGAGAAAAAAATGCACCCTGTACTACATTCGGCTATATTCGTATAACTTCTCTGTCTGTTCTCCAAGATAGCCCTTGAAAATTCTGGTTGCAGAAAGTCGGTGGCGGTTATTGAATGAATTGAGGATGTTTAACCTAGCGCACAATTGGATGTGCTCGATATAAATGCAGCATATAAGAATGTGGAATCCAATTATTTTAGGGAGAAGGGCAATTTTGAAATCGGATCGTGAAGGAGCATCAGTGGATCGCTTTGTAGAGCTGGATTATGATTATACGGTCGAAACGATTCTCTAAAACGTTTTCTCTGAAACCAATCTGTTGCGTGATTCTTCAACAAGAAGCAGGCTTCTACCGATGTTTAACAAACGAGTTCACGAGTTGCACACTCATTTGAATTGAGGAAAAACTATACCTTCTACGGTGAAGTCTCTTTCATGGCATAATGAAAAGGGTGAATAGTTTCCTGAACTGAAAATACAGTGCTCCAAACATATCACAAGTTATGATACAGCCTATATATCATGTATGCTAATGGAAAAAAGATAAAAAGAAATGACGCGAGTTGAAATTACGATATTTTGTAATGTCACATTCACTTCAGGTCAGTCTACCCCGAAGATATGATATTATAAAGTCTTTATATCGAATTTTGAGGTTGAGGAGCTATCGAGGCAAAATTGCGTCTTTCTCAAGTCGCGACCAGGGTCTGTTTGAAATTTTTTCAAAATCTTCCAATTACAGACTTATGAAATGATATTTTCTGATATTTCTCCAATCTCAGAATACAGTCATAGGCTGAACAGAATAACATCATCTCGAACAGAGTTACAAAATCCCTCTTTCACTTGATGGACCAACTATAGTATTATTTACAAATCTCTAATATTCGAACAAGAAGTAAAACTCAGACTCTCTTCATTTTTGACACAATAGTGGATAAATGAACTTCGCTGAAGTGAATAATCTCAATCTTAATGTTTTGATGACGCCAACAGTCATTTGATTTTCGATCGATGCGTATCCTCTCAATCAACGTATTTCTAAGTTAGATCTAGCAGAAATTATATATCATATCTTTGGAAACCACCCTTGATGGATATAATTCGAATGACACCCTATATATATTTCTTGTTCCTTCTGAAGTGCAATCGGATATATAGGGAGACTATTAGCTGTTGGGAATTTTTTAACTTCTAGAGTGAAATCAATCAGCTGATTTGAGCAAATCAATCAAAGTTGATTTCAGCGCTTTCGGCATTTGATTAACTATTTCGTGCTCAACTTGGATGAAATTTCAAGAAATCATATTATGGATCAAGAGAATGGCGTATTTGTAAGATTCACTGTATAGTAGTTGATGACTGCTATATAGCAGTCCTGTGTCCTGAAAAATAAAACTGGATTCATAGGAAACCTCGATGAACGTTGAGCTTGGATCAAAAAACTGGGTCTCATGAGAAAAATCACGGAAATATGTGGTATTTGTTCATTGCATATTCCACTAAGTGCCAATACTGTTCACCAATTTGGTAACTCGAGAATAAGGTCAATATATTGAAATGGTTGAACATATCATTCCAAAGAAAATCACAAACAGACAGGATGGATATTGATTTGATCACACGAACCTTTGAAGGATGAGTTCAACGATGGAACATACTCTGAAACACCAACACTATATAGGGAAAGCATGACCAATGATGAAAGGCTCAGGAGAATTCAGAATGGACGGTGAAACATGATGATGAAAATCACACTTGAACGTCAGAATAAACGTAAACAAACCGCTCCACAAGTCGACCATTTCATTAGAAAATCAGCGCTCTCTTCGGTAGATCATCTTTCCAATATGTGATGAAAGATTCAGCAGAATTTAGATGATTGATACGACAGAATCATGAAAATCACACATAAACGTCAGAATAAACGTAAACAAACCACTCCACAAGTCGGTCATTTTGTTAGAAACACAGCGAAGAATTTTCTTCCGGGACTCTCCTCAATATCGTTCGACTGGCAACATCGCAAATCAGTGCGCTCGAAGCCGAAAATTAATGCAGTGCCACCGCCGCTGCGGGAGCGGCCACCTGCCTTCGGGGGCGGCGGGCAGGGGCAAGGGGCAGCGGGTGGCTAATCGTGACAAATGATCAACGTTATTTCGTTTAGACGTCTTCGCTCACTCGATTATGTCCGAGATATCTTCTCTATTCCGATCTGATTTCGACTGTTGAGGAAGATGGATGTGGCAGTTTTTCTCATCTCGACGTGCCTCGAAAAGTGCATGACAACGGGAGAGATATGATGAACGTTCTCAGTTTCTTCCGAGCCGAGAGGTGGCGCTATACGAGAGAATTGAAAATAGGTGCAAGTTTTCATAGCTGTCCGTGAATCGTTCGATTGATACAAGATTCCTATCTATACGTGATTTAGGCTTTGTACTAATGGTCTTGAATAGGACCTCGGGGCGAATGCTGTGCGACGTTGCCATTCTCAAGCCTTGGCTCGTAGATGAAGAAGGCAGTGATCGGGGTAAGCATTCTCATACAGAGTTACATGAAGGCTGATATAGAAATGCAACAATAACTATTATATAGAAGTGAGAATAGATGAGTCACCAAAGCTTGGGTACTGAGATTTTCAGAACAGAAGGACAATGAGAAGTATGATGATCTACCACAGGAAGAACATGTGTTCAGATTTGAAGTAGAAGCCATCAGGACACAAACAATGGTGAAGACAGATCTAATCCTGTCAGACTGCCAGTGAATGTTCCAAGCTGAAGTCGATTTTTGGCAGGTAACTGCAAGCTGAATGAAGAGTTCTATCAAGAATCCCAACTGCTGAGGAAACCTGAGGAGGTTATGGAGAACCCTGATGGTCTGAAAAGTCTAATGAGGAAGCTGAAGCTTGCCTCTGAGTTCTGAAATGATTCGAGAGCCACAATGAATCACCCAATTTTTCAGAAGCAGAGACCTGCTGAGAGGCGATTCTATTTCTATTGTGAATATCCAAGATACTGAGAATTTCCTGCAGATTCATCAGAATGAATGCATGTGTTCCACTATAAGGTTAGCTAGCGACCGTAATTTTATGGAATGACATCTTTGTTATTGTCAATATAATCAATTGAATTTTCATGGTCGGAAGAAATCGTACCATCTTCTGATAGGCCCTATTCTCAACTCAAATTGAGAAATGTGCCAGCTACCAACCGACTTCCGTAGTACAACGAGTATTGGAGGAATTATTGTTCAGTTCATATACTCCAGTTGGAAAAGCAAGAATATAGCATATAGCTATAATCCTTGTTGCTTACTCAATCAGAATGAAGATCGAGTGTGATCAACTTCTTCGAACTGAAAGATTAACTTGTCATTCCTCATACTTTCGCCCCAATCATGAAGAAAGAGATATTCACCAAGTAGACATCAAGTGTCAAAATTATCATACAATAATTGGCATTTAGTACTTGTGCGATCGCGTTACCTTTCTACGATCTGTGCGTTACCCACTTTGACTATGTCATACTGTACCGTCCCTTCGAAGAATCCCTCTGTTTGTTGTTGAGTGATCCAGAGGGTCAATTTTGAACTGAGTGCGAGTGAGATGCCTGCCGCAATTAGGCCTGTGTGTGTGACCTCGACATTCCCGGTAAAAACGGAGGGACTAATCGGCAGTCGTAGACTGAACATAGACAAGAAAGCATTGATTATTTCTAGTATTGTCAACGATTACTTTTGTTCAGTGTTTATAATAAATGTTTATATCGAAAATAGCAGAACTATTTCATGTGTAGTCACACGACATTACAGTACTAATCTTGTCAATAGAAAGCATTTCTCGCCGACGAAAAGAACAATGATTTCGAAAGGTATGATGATGGCAGCAGGTACAAGGGATTAAGGGTTTTTGTGTCTACACTTCCTTTCCATTCTTTCTTCACACATAAATATATTGCCGACTCTTTTATCTCGTCACTTCGAACCAAGTGCAAATATCAAATTCAACTGCCTAGTCATTCATGAATTCCGCCATTCATACTGATAACTCGAGGACAATTAACATCTAGGTGTTGAAAGATTTAATCTTAGCACCACTTTGAGGAAATTTCTTTTACAATAGCCGATAGTGCCTTAGAGAGAACCAGCTGTCATAAGCGTCATCCTACAGGAAGTTATATCAACTTTCACACTTGATAATACGGAAAGCTCATGACATGGTTAGGATATCAGCTGTAAAACTTTCTTTGTTATCTGTCTGTGTGTTGTATTTTCCTGTAAATATATTATATTCTATGGCTGAGATATTCGGGCTGATTCAGAATCGCTTCGTTATATACTTATATGTTATTGTGATCTCTGCATTCATCTCCTGCAACTTGATTGATAATTAGTTGATCGTTAATTTTCCAGTTTGAATCAGTAAATTAGGAATTGATTGCTGATTCACGGTGGCCTCATGAAAAAAACTACTAGGTTAGGACATATTGAACCGAATACCAGTGGAAATTCCATGGAATGATCTTTTGAATGAGATAATTAGGTGATTGGTGTTCCATTTGGAATGATTAGTTTGTCACGTTAGATTCAATGTATCGAAGATCGAAACGTTATTGGAGCCTCCTTGTAGATTTCCTGATAGAGTTTGGGGTTTGATATTGATCATGGACTAAATTATCGTCTATACATAGAAAGTTTCCATAGTACATCTATTAAATGGAAGAAGTGGAGATTAGATCAATTTGGTCTGTAATTCAAGAAAAAAAAAACTGGCAAAACTTGACTATGCCGATTCGGATTTTGATTAACAAAATTTCTTCAGAAGGTAAACATACGTGGAATACAATACGAGAATTCATTACGAAAACTATAACTTCGATGAGCCAGGCAGTTTTGAGTCAACCTGTAACATGCAAAATAATTTAGAGATTTGCAATCTGTGAAATCTCCGTTCGTCTATAACAGCAAAGTAGCCATCTGGTTTTGTCGGACTATAGAAAACTAGAATATCTGATTATCGAGTATATTTCTGTTGTTCCACCTAGCGAAATCTTATTCGAATTCATTCACCCATATCTGTATTCTAACTATTTCCAAATCAATGCATAGATATGCGATACACACCGTTATATATGTGATTATATTTCATAAGTTAATGTACCCCTATAGGCCAATGCTTTCAGCGATATTAATTCATGGATGGGAATTGGCAGAGTTGAGGTAATATATTATGAGGATAGGGTTGGTTCATGTTAAAATACGACTATGAAAGATCAGAAAGTACGATGGTAAGGTATCAGAAGTTATTGTTTCTAGATTAATAGAAGGCAATTTTGTGCCAATGTGCATAATATGATGATGGATCGCTCTAGATGAGATACGGGTCCGAAAATTATCAGCTTGAATTTTGGAGAGTGGTTTTACCATCCACTAGGCTCGATGAATTTCAAACAGTGTGCAATTTTTGAACCGTCATTCTATTTTGAAGAATTTTCAAACATTGTGAAATGGAAAATATCGCATGAATATTGAGATCAAGATATAAACAAAGAACGCATATATTGCGAATCATAATGACACTAGAGGTATCATTAATGGTGAATGGTCGAAATGATCATTCAATGATGATGTGGTGAGAAAACCCCTGTTCAAATTCAGTTAGACCCCAATCACAAACCTCTTGACCAAATCTTATCTCTTGACCGAAGTAATTCGAAACTATTCCTTGTAGTGTAGATCGGGAACAGTTCGGAAATATCTGATTGAATACTGAGCAAGTTCAATATTTTACAGGAATCAACTGTCGATCAAACTATAACATCTTCTGGAATATGATGATTAGTCAGATCTGTAGATGGTCGCAAGAAGGATAATTAGCATTTTCAAAGGAGGTTAAAACAACTAATACCATTCCATTCGAAGCAATCATTGATGAAGTCACTACTCTGGCGAGCATTGCAACAGAAATTCAAATCCTGCCAAAATGTGACATGGAAATTGAATTGAAGGCTGATATAATTGTTACATTCCATGATCCTGCAACGCACTGTATTCGAGTAAGTAATCAGTAACAGTTAGTGAAATGAGTATATAGTTCAGTAATTCCTAATGGGATTCTTATGTTTCAAGAGTAGTCGGTTTCGAAAGTTTCAGTTCCAGTTCAGATCGTTGGAAAAATGAGTCCTGATGAAGTGAAGGAAATATATTATTCCTGAATTTAAAATTCAACGAGAATTATAATATGAAATATGGGTCACTGCATGAACCTCCAGTTCATTTTCCATTGAAAAAATCTCTGAAAAATGCATTAATTATGAACTCATGAAGAAACATAAAAACGGACGTTCGCGTTTTCCGTTTAAAACGCATTTTTTCGTTTTCCGAAACGCACATTCGCAACTTCCGCCTAAAAACGTTCAATTGCAATTGACAAAATCTTCAAGATTTTTTTGAAAAACCTGAGAACATTCACAAATCAAATTTCGAACCCGTAGGAAACGACATTGCTATCGAGGAAATTTCTGCTCGATATCACGCAGTTAGAACACGCAGGTAGAACACCACCATTATCAGTCATTGTTCCAGATGAGACTTCATCTACCACCACATGGAGTGATCTATCTGTAGATAGACTCGATAGAGAAAGTCGTAATTTTTCGTTGGTATATTATAGGATATAGAATGAACCGTGTTGGATGAAACTGTCAGTCATGAAGAGAATTGAGTGATAACGCTAAACGAGATCAAATTTGATGTCCCACTACTAGAAAATGAATCTCCAGTCGGGATCATAGAAGATTTCGATGAATTTTTCTATCCAAGTCGAAGTTAGTATATAGCATTGTGAAATCCGACGCCGAACCAGCTGACCAGAAAATGAATGTGTTCCACATAGGAAGCATGTAATATACCATTCCTCCACCCCAACTTAATTTTCCGCCATGCAATAGCATCCTCCCGAGAGGTAAATGAGTTGCATTCCATTGTTGTTTTTACTCCAGCATGTCATTCAGAATGTGATCCTCATTCTGTTTTTTCTCGACCCGTGCTCCGCGAAAAGAATATCAGCTTCATAATAGTTCCATTTGTGAGGCATGTTGTTCCATGAACGAAAATTATGTTTGGTCCTGTTTTCTTTTTAGTAGGCTACAAAAACCGTTGTTATTTCTCGAATTAGAGTTCACTAGCCAAGCTCATTGCACTGGAGGAGGAAGGCCTATTGGGTCGAATTTTAATTAAACAAAATCCACAGAAAACAAGACTAGAACACGAACTTCCATTACTTCCATTGCTATTGATATGCCAGGTGATAGATTATTGAAATCTCCTATTTTTTCCACAGGAGGCATCGCGCCAATTTTCTCTCTCACAGGATTTAATCATCCATTATGAGAATTTAACGACCATATTCGAGAGCATTGAGAATCTTGTTAGATGACCATTCATTCCATCCCATCTTTCGTATCCACAACAGACATATTGTTCACATTATAAAGAAAACCACTCAAAAGGACACTTGGATTGGTATTCATTCACTGAGCAATAAAAGAACTCTGTTCAACCTACTGAAGAGCTAATTGTCGTCAAAGCATATTTCACAATAAACGACGACACTTTCCTTTCAGACGTGGACGTTCGCCAAAGATTTATGACTTTTCTCGAATTTGGGATGTATTGCATCTGCTGCTATCGTATACGACAATATCATCACAGGTAACCACCGGTTACAGTGGCCTCGATGGTTGCTAGTGCAGGTCACAGCCAGTCATGAATGGCAAGTCAGGTATCAAAGCCCTCCTCACAGATGAATTTATGCAATATTTACTGTTCTCAATGATGTGGAATGAAA
The DNA here is from genome assembly GCA_963576655.1 of Gastrophysa polygoni. NCBI lineage: Eukaryota > Metazoa > Arthropoda > Insecta > Coleoptera > Chrysomelidae > Gastrophysa > Gastrophysa polygoni. The sequence goes on along the minus strand of OY755090.1, from coordinate 22,470,047 downwards.
TCTTCAGGAGCCTTCCCAAGAAAACTCATAGTTGATATGTATATGAGAAACTACAAGGAGAGATATGAAGAACATAATCGAAGAAAGGAATCTCGCCAGTTCCTCAGTGACTAACTTCTTATATCACTCAGTCTTCAGAATCATGAAATCCTCATTGAATCCATGATCAAGGTCCAACATCCACCTGCTGGACTGAAATATCTTCGTGTATCGAGAGCATATTTCAAACACATTTCGTATTTCAAGGATCGACAAAAATGTTCTTCAGGGTTTTGTGGACCAGAGTGGAGTTAACGCTTACTTGGTCACATACAGCAGTCAATATTCCATATAATAACCTGGGTTGTTTCTTTTTTGTGAGTTTCATCTTCTTCATAACTGTTCGTATTTATTTAATATCTTCGGATGAAATTCAACCCGCTCCGTTCTTATACTTCATTAGATTCGACAGTATAAGTGAAACATAATCAAACTACCATGGGCACTAAAAAATCAGCTGTCAGTACGGTTCCAGTATCTTTGCTGGGTGTCACCACCAACAGCGATCTCTCATGGGACGATCATGTGAGATCCATCGAGAAAACTGATCACAAAAATTTCGCTTGGTTTGTGCAAAGATGTCCTTCATACCCCAGCAACCCGCTCATGATCTACAAAGCGCAGATTCGACCTATCCTGGAGTAATCTTCAAGTGTTTCGAGCTCAGCCACCAATCATACGCTGAAGCTCTCAGATTCGATTCAGAAGAGAGCTATTCGCCTAGTCAATGCAATCACCAAAGCATTGACCTCTCTAGAACATGGTAGAAATAGAACGGCAGAGTTGTGAAATTCTTCGCCTAGTGAAGTATTTCCTGATGCTCACAACCTCCAAACTATCAAGAAGAATCGACTGCTGGCAACAAGATGTTCCTCAAACATCATGAGTTCTCCTTTGAGGAAAAATGTCTCCTTCGTCTTCTTCAGAAGCAAACGTCAGCAAATTAGATGAATATTCAGCTAGTGAGCATGGTGGTTTCGAAGAACAGGACTGAGAACATTCATTAAAAATAAATTCCAAAGTCGTAGTTGATTCTGTGTGTCAACCCATCATTCGTGCTCTTGCAGTTGATATTTTTCCAGTTCGGTAATAGGGATGCTAATGAAATGAATAATAGATATTTTTTTGGACACGGCTTCGAAGCAACGAGGCGACACGAATAACGAACATTTAAAATACATGATGGAAACAAAAAAAGTCTCAGCAGTGGATTAAAATGTTCCCCTGGAATTGATCAGTGTTTTATTTATATCTACAGATAGTTTCGTATGGAGAGTGGATATTTTTTGCGACAGGAAATGCATTCGGAATGGCACCTAAAAAACACCGTAACATGGAAATATACGAGTGTTTCTATCGTTGCGAGAACAATATGCGAATCATTGCGATTCAATATTCTTAGTTTATATATCATACAAATGTAAACCATCCACAATTTTCCATCAATTTATGATTCATTTATGTGTATCAGGTCACAGAATTAATATTGACACGTTATATTGGTGAAAAATATATTTGCTACTCGAGGAATGCTGGATAATACGCTCTTCGCATGTACTGAATTTGAATTATTCACGTCGTGCTTAGGAAGAACGTCTCACTGCACTGTTGCTAAGTAAGTTCATCGATTTTTAATATCCTTACAGAAATAGAATGAATTTTTTCAAAAACATAATCAATTTGATATCGAAAAAAGTTTTTATTTTTATTCCTATTGTTGTTGTAGAGATTATTACTGCCACTCATTCTTGGAACTCTCTTTCGAGAATCCGCCAACATATTCGTAACCAATTCCTCATAATGACCCAAAATTACATCGATTACTGTTTCCGATAAAATTGGAATCACACCGTGAATACATCCACCGAACAATCGTCAATCGGACAAAAGATTCTCGAGCATCAATTTTTTCTCATTGTATTCGTGTAAATTTATAATTTGTATCACGCTGTCAGCAGTCTCAATGCTTGTTTTCAGTCCATTTGAGATGAACTGCTAGGGCCTTTTTGTCGGCGACTTTAAAGCTTACCTCATTCAGGACTTCTTCAGTTCGTCTCCAGTGGCAGAACAACTAGAAATTCTAACCACAGAGTTGGAAAATAGTTAACCGGAAGATGTCAAACTAAATATTGTATACACAACGTATTGATTATGGTGTTAACCTCGAAATGTTTAGATTAGTGTATTTCCTCAACGATGCTCTGAAATATCCATATCATTTCAATTGGAAAGAACAAGCTCTCGATCTTCTCTGGATACCGTGAATACAAAAGAAAAATCATAATAAAATCTCACTCTGAGCAATCGAATCTAGAAAAAGCTCTCATACTGAGAGTTCAAGATGAACAATCAGTTTGGGCCATTATTGAGAATCTCATGAGTGGAAAGCTTTGTGGAAAAGATATATCGAGAGTGAAATTACATGAAGGCGTGTCTCATTTTCTGTAGTAGAGTAGAGCCATTTGAAGACAAGTGTCATACTCAATTCTAGAATTACTAGAAAAGTCTTCAGAATAATTCACTCATTCTTCCTGTGTTATGTTGGGGAATACTTGATAGTTATTAGAATAATCGGAAATTGGTATTTCCCTCATTATTTTCATAATTATCAGCAATCATTTGAGATACGCCTCTATGTTCCGCTTATAATAAAAATTGGATTCTCATTATATGAGACACGTCTCAGTTTTGAATTTTATGGCAACGATTGAGTTGGAATGGAATGAAATCATGTGGTCATTGTAATTTGCTACAATATACTCGAAACCTATTTTAATATACCAAAAATTCATTTCTCGTTCAGCTCTTGATAATAAGAAAGTGAGCAAAAACCATAGCAATGTGCTGTTTAGATGGTATCCATTAAGAATACTCTGGAGAGTTTACGTGGCAACGATATTTCTTTCAAAACTTCTCAGCAAATTGTGTTTTTAATATACATTTTTGACAGACAACGAAACCTTGATTTCCTCTTCGATCTCCGATAGTTCCGACACTGCTGCAGGTCTGTAGACCTTAACCGTGACAAATTCTGAAAAGAATTAATTAATGTGTTTCTTCATACTAGGTGAGCACAATTGGAGAACGTTTCCACACCACAGCTGCCGAAACTAGTGAGCATTGAAATTACTTGGAAGAAATTCCCTTTTTTGCTAGATTATTTCTCCAGGTATAATCATTATTGGATCTGTGAGCTCTTCGATCAATCGAGATGATCGGATGATCGACTGGATATTTTCAATGGTAATAGAGAATGAAGGTTCGTCAATAATGAAAGATTCTCACTGAAATTATCTGCCCATATACTCATATTAATCCATTTCAATTCATTTGTTTGAATTTCTTCTTGTTTCGAATACATACCTTCGAGGTTCCGAAATAAATAGAGACGAAATAGTTGATACACAGAATTTTTTGACTATTTCTCTGAACAATTTGTACTTTCCGTTCCACCACAGCAATAATTCTCATGATTTTCTCTCGAACAATCACGACAACAGGAATGAATCCAACACTGAAGCTATTCAGATGAAAACGTGTGTGCAGTGGAAGTACAACCAACTCCACTCAACTCAGTCAGCGTCAACCGCTTTGTTTGTCAGTGTCATGAATGATATTTTTTCTGAGTATTGTTCTCGAATTCGAAATGAATATCATAGTGGATTCATAATATTCACAGGGATCAAAATCGAAAAGAGTGGAAGGAGGTCATGGTAACATCACCAGATGAGTTTCGAAGAAGGAAGGAGGGTAGTGGATCCAATCATTTTCCTAAAGGTTAGGATATAGGACATATATCAATCACTGCAAGCGTCCGTTTTTCAGATATTTCCACACTAGGGAGTCTTACTACCGATTCTCCTGTTGCCCTAGTAAAAGAGGCTAGAGTATCTACACATCAATAACATGAATTTAATCTTGTTGCCTTGTACACACCAGTCTTGAGTACTGTATTTATGAATGGTAGCTTTCCATAATCATATCGCATGAGTTTACTTGGTCGTATCGAATAAATTCAACTCCGCCATACTTTCCTTTGCGAGGATATCTTCGAGAGGTTCCTATGTATCCGGGAATAACAGCCGATACCCCACTTCTCGAAAATCACTGGAGTGTTCTTCAGACGGCCATTTGCGGAAATATCCTTCCTGTCTGATATCGGACTGAATTTGCATCAATCCTTTCAAGAGGAAAATCCATACAATCCATTCGAGAAGCCTCGCAGCCCACTAAGCGGAAACCAGTCCTGCAGAACTTCAAGAAATCTGGTCAACTTGCAGTAAATTGCGATCTCGTTAGAGTTTTTCTCAACTCAATCCAAATATTGAAGCTGTAGTTATAGTGAATGCTGATGAGTCCCGATGCTCAGTCATGTGACGAATCACATTTTCAGATGTTTCATGTCGTATTCTCAGCTATAATTATCGATGATAATTCAAGTCAATCAGAGTTGCAGCTACCCGCTTTGGTTTCACGTCTTATTTCACGAGGTCATATACGACGAGACATAATAATGCACGTCTCTCCAACAATAATCACACATTTTCGTGAGATTTCAAGAAGGCAGTTTTGAGTTCGAGTCAAAACTGCCATTTATCGCTACTTGTTAGAAACTAACCACAATAATTTGGTTATATCATTTGTTTTTCATCATCACTCTTATAGACACGTCACTTTGTATTTCCAGGCATTTCATTTGGATCAGGATATTTCCATGATCCTCACCTGAATTTGCCAAAATATGTGCTCCATAAACGTGTTGAATTCAAGACAATATTTTCAGAGGTATCAATCCTGTATTATAGCATCAGAATCAAACATAAGTATAAATGGAGAAAAGTATGTGGCCAACTGTTCAGGGCTAGATATTTTGGACTATTTGGGTTGATTGGTGCAGGAACTGATGAACCAACAAGGATTTTCGATACCTTTCGATGATATTCTTCGAATCGGAATGGAGATATGTAACTCACCTACGTGAATCTACAATGAAATGAAAAGGTAGAAATGCAAAAGCTAAGCACTATTCAATATCAGATATCTAACGGTATAACAATCAGTAACAGTAACCATCCTCGAATGAGTAGTTTTACTTCCTTCACTTTGTATCTTCCAGAATATGAGGAAAATGATATTCTCATCAATTATTTCATCACCTTATCCATTTCCTTTCTTTCAAAATGTTGGTAGGCAAAAAACTGTCAGCATTCATCTGACCAAGACGAATTATAAACAAGACCATTGTTTCTGTGAGTTATTCATGTAAACTAACTCAGATGGAAGTTTCGAAGTAACTTAACCGTGGAGGAGAAATAAATCCTTGATGTTGCATATTGTATGATGGATTCTCAAGCGTGTGATTCTGAATAAAATGCCAGAGTTGTCTGAAAGTTTTGATTGAACATAAACAGACATTCCAAAGGAACATTTTCGATGATAACGGTTCCGGAAAGTTACCCAATGCGAGTTTGTTAATTTCCAAATAGATTATGGAATTCAGTTGGTCAAAGATATCAAGAAGTTTATATTGTTCCACTATGATCGTAGAATCATGAAATTGTGGTTGATATTCATTTGATTATTTGATTAATTGTCATCAATGATGAATTCACTGGAGTTATTTGGAACATCTCGAACTACGAAATCCATGATGATACAAATATTACAGCGAATGGAATCTCAGTTTCATCTCCTTTTGAAATATTGTATTATTCTCACTTCAATCTTCAGTAACACGAAAGTGGATTTGTAATCGAGAATAAAAAAAATATCTAGACATGGGGTCAGTCTCTTTTACTATGATCGAATTGAAAGAATTCTTGTATTTCCTGAAGTGAGTTTTTTCTCGAATATTCTTTCAATGCAAAATGAAATTTTATTCCTGTAAACTTGTTGTCGAGTGGCTGTGAACAGATACTGGCATTATTTCATGGATGAATTCTGGATGAAAATGAAAGGAACATTCATTTAGTCCACATGGAAAATGAAGCTCAACGAAAAGCGTTCCATCGATTCCATTTTTGCAGTAATATTTTGATCGAGATTTGATTACTCAACTCCCATGTCGATTCATCAGTCCAAAATTGATATAAAACAATATGGAACAAGATGGTTCCCTGTAGATGAACATCATAATGTTGGCGATCATTCTAGGATATCTGTTTCAACTCACTAATATTTCAATGATCACTCGATGAAAGTAAGAGGGTGATGAACTTCCGGTTATTGAATAATTCATTCAGCGAATTCATACTCATTTCCAGGAGAAGACAAACAAAAGTAATGGAACTGTTCAAACTCCAATACCGGAATACAAAGTAAACGAGTGTTAGGAAACCGGCTCTGTAATGAAAGACCAACTTTGTTTAATCAGGAGCTTAACTTTTGTAATTCGAATTGATTGAAGTTAAATGGAACTTTGTGTCAGATATGTATTTTTTTCATTCAACCCATCATCATTCTCAAATTAGTTCAGTTATATTATATTTGCCGTAGGTACATACACAGGGTGGCTCTTTCTAGTAGAATCTCCGATACAGATCGAGTCACGAGTTGGGTTAAATTAAGAAAAAATATTCAGTTGTAGATATTATAAGTTGTTCTTCGATGAGTTCATTCAGTTTGCTCTCACAGCGTTGCCATATTCTGCGTGGTTCCTCAGGTTTCCAAAAAAGAGTACCAAGAATGTTTTCATATTCATTTCTGAATCCATATATGTAATCGATAGGAAGTGCTCCCGATGAATTCGCATTGTTCAACAGCTGCTTTAAATGGAAGATCATTTTCATTCAATTTCAGTTCAACAATTCTGAAAGCTCTTTCATCCTCTGAACAATGATGTTTGATTTTTTTTATGCATATAGATCAAAAAAATGTCCAGCTCTGAAAGATTTCTTTTTTGGCTTGTACTCTAGACTGATATTTCGTGATAGCCAATAGATTCAGTTCCGTGATAATTCGAAGAACTTTCTGAGAGCCTGTGTGTGGATTTCATTCCACTGAATATCAATATATATATAATTTTGAATGTAGATGATCTAGATTCTTGTTGAAATATCTCCAGTACCTGCTGGGGTGTCTTCGTCTGAGCCTGAGCATTCCTGAGATAAAGCTCTGTCGATTCGCATGTTGATAGTTGATACCTTTGGCTTGCCATGATCCTGGAGGTCTCCTGCAAGTGGGTTTTCCTTCATGCTGAGATTTTTGTAGTAATAATCTGTCTTCGATTCCAGCTCGAGGATTCATAGTATTCGATCTCAATACATTGTGAGTATAGTGATTCAAGCTGATATAATTTGCACGAATAATTTCGGTCTACTATTCAGTTGACATGATGAGAAGTGAAGATGTGTCATGAAATTTAAATCGATTCATTGCTTTTTCAATTTCAATATTCGAATTGGAAATCGAATATTTCTGGGTGATACCGTTGGGTTGGACTGTAGCTGGAAAATAGAAAGAAAGTTCGTAATAATTCATGAACCTCTCCCGAATTGAATTTAATACGGAAAATCTCCCACTCACCTCATCAAAGCCGACTTGCTACGTCTTGACTGATGCATTCCGTTCATCATTTTGACAATTAAACAAATTATCTAATGAGAACTCGACACTGAAAAAACGGTTAGGCATTAAACACAGTCGTCGGGACGGTCGCAATGAAAGATCGAATGAAATTACGAGAAAAATTCCGGGAGAACACTTTATCGGGCCGGTTGACAGCATTTCCTGGCTGGCGGTTCCAGAGGAGGCGATTGCACGTCAACGACTTCTTAAAGCTGTCATCGGCTGGTTGTAATTAACTGCGCCAACGTCAACGCAGTATAAATTCTCATGTCAGACAGAGAGCTCTGGGTTTGGTTTCCTGAGAGATTTGTACACGTACGTTCTTTTCCACTGGAACTTTATTCATATCGCCAGTTGTAGTTGTTTCGCTTAACAATAACGGACAACACAGACTTTCTTAGCTTTGTAGTCTCTACTGTCTGTAAGATGATGCAAAAATCATTGAGAGAACTGAGCTGAGTATAGAAGGCATTTTAGAATTTTTGGAACTATGTCTCAAAACAACTTACTTTGAATTAGATCATGATTTTTATCAACAAAATTTAGGTATGGCCATGGGTTCACCATTATCTCATATTCTAAGTGATATATTCATGGAAGATTTCGAAGAAAATATTGTGAAAAATTCAGTAAACAACCAAAGACTTGGTGGAGATATGTGGATGATATTTTCATTATTTGGCCACATAACCGTATGGAACTAGATAATTTTCTAAATTATCTAAGCAATATCGAACCCACAATCAAATTCACTTCAGAAATCGAATCTAAACATCAATTACCATTTTCAGATGTCCTCATTAAAAAGTCAGATAACATTTTGATAACCAGTGTATATCGTGAGAATACACACACCGACAGATACCTCAATTCTCAATCAAATCATCATACAAGTATGAAGAAAGGAATAATCAGATCACTTCATGATAGAGCCAAATCCATATCATCGAACCACCAAATTTTCAATACCGAAATGAACCATATAAAAGATGTTCTACAACTCAACACTTATCCGAAACATTTCATTGATGAAACAATACACCAAATTGAGAACAGACAGAGTATACAACAAACATAAAGACAACCAACACTGATAACAAATGTAATCCCATACATTCCCGGAATATCTGAAAAAATTAAACGTGTTGGTGACAAGTTTCGAGTGAAAACAGTGTTCAAGACAAAAAATACAATGAGATCGATTTTGACTCATACAAAACCGAAAAATGAAGAACAATCATCAAAAAATTGTATTTACAGTATACCATGTGTTTGTGGAAAATATTATACCGGTGAAACCAGCAGGCCTCTATCAGTAAGGATGAACGAGCATAAGAACAATATAAAGAGAAGATATACTGACAAATCAAAATTAGCTGAACATATCCTTACTGAAAATGGACAACATATGGCCGATTGGGGTAATATTAGGATCATAGGAAAAGAAGACAACAACCAAAAACGGAAAATCAAAGAGTCTGCTTGCATTATTCTGAACGGAGATAATAATATTGCTTCTTGTTCAGTTGATATATAGATAGAACTTGGCATCCACTTCTGAAACTTGAATATGAAAATGGAAAATTCGATATCAATTAAAAAAACACCTTGTAACCAGAATTCCTCCGTCTACCAAATTGACACTTTTCAGTGTCGAAATCGAAAACATTGAAAAATTTTACGAAGAGAAAAATATTTCAATTGTGTTGAGAAAGGGAGCAGATTCGTTCCCGAAACGTCCACAAAGATAAGTAGAGGTTTTATTCTTATTAAATATATTTGTATTTCCAAAATTTTTTCAGAAACAAGGTGTCACTGGCCAATAGAGAATTTCTCTTTTAGGTATCTAAAGGTTTAATTTCAAGCGCAGTGACATTTTGCAATAATTTTCAATAACTTCTACTCTATTTTTCAGAAACGAGGAGAGAAAATCCCATGAAAAGCTGAAAAATATTTGTAGTCTTTGTATCAGTGAAATTGGATTCCGGGAGGGGAGGGGGGCTGAATAAACATGTGTCGTGCAAGCAACATAATATTTCATTCATTGATATAAACGCACTATGAAGCAAAACATATATCCACCTATTATAGTAGATACTTAATCCAAATCCAAATTCATGTCCAGATTCTCTCGCAAATGTGATGTTATGAGGGTTGTATCAAAACTGCTTGTTTCTCCCTCAAAGATGCCTTTGTTTTACACATGTTTTCATGAAAAATGTAAAACTATCAACTAACGAGTTTCCTCGCAGATGAATCACTCTTTGTGCTGTCATCCGACAGGATGACTATTAATACTGGTGTCCCGCAAGGCTCTGTCTTGGTACCAACTTTGCTTCTGTTTTGCACCAACGATTTGTTCGATATGATCATGTCCAGTCCATGGCATTGAGGATGATAGTACTGATGATCTAATAGAGTTCTTTCCAATGATTACTCAAGGTTGCATCTTCACCAAGAAGGGAGAACACACAATGCCCAAGTGAGGTCCATTGCACCAACTGCTTCAGATAGATTTATTTAAATATGATACTCTGATAAATATAAACATATTTGATGAAAAAAAAAAAAACTGGGCTTCCTGTTCCGTGTGAAGAAATACATACTTCACACTAACGATTGATTTCCATGTAGCTTCTATTTCATCGTCAGATTCATCTACCAGACAAAAAAAGGGCATCATTGATCCTTACACATCCACTCCAGAAAAAGATATTTGGATGAGGTTGACTAAAATCTACTCGACTGGACTATCCATGTCTGATTCATTCAGTCCGACTGATCTGAATCAGATTCAACATTATATTTTCCAGATGATTGATTCGATCAAGAAATTGAGTCTCGGAATGTAATATGCTTTCCTAGCCAACTGACGAATCCCAGATGTGTACGATTACGTTATCAACAACTGGCTTTCATTCTCTCAGAGACATTTATTTCATACAATCTCGAATGTCACAGTCCACAGAACATAAAAGTTGGAAATGCTGGAAGCCGGATCTAATTGCAAGTAAACAAAATTCGTCAACAGATGGTAGGATAGGGGTTACTTCTGCCCTTTTGCCTCGGTCTTCGATTCCTAAAAGGATTCCCGTGTTTACAGTTAATTGGGATGCTTTAGGTGATTCGATTCAGGCCCATCTGAAGTGCCACAAACTCTGGTCACATTTAATTTCTCAAATTGGAAATATCTAGTGTTTTTCGGATAAGAAAGGGTCCATTAATGTGACTATTTAAGATACCAAATAGTCACTTAATTAAAGTAAGTGATGATACAGGATATTTCGACTTTTAATTATGGGTGCCAGATAGCACCGTGACAAAAATGCCCTGTTTCAATGTGAAAAAAAGAAACAGGTGACTTTCCCCTATTTACATAATGAGGACAGTATACTTTTTGATAATCTATAGTAGCCGGTATCTTCGAATTCAAGATACCATGAATACATTTTCAGATAAGATTCGACATTTCTAATCTATATCTATAGTTTGATAACTGTAGTCAGTCAATGAATCATATTGATTGATATAAATAACTATTTTCTTGAACACTGTCGAAATCAGTTGAACAAATGAGAATAACAAAACTCTACTTTATGAAAGTTGCGAAATAACAGATTTCAGAGATATATCATTACAATTACATACAGTTGACTCATTTTGATGACAGGAAAACCTCAATGATGGTACCGACTGAGCTTTCTCGAAAATAGTCTGAAATATTCATATTTTCAAAGCCTACTATTATATGAGTCGAATTTTCTGAAACTACTATCAAGCATTTCTTGTTTCGAAAAAATTAAGAGCCTTCTTGATTTTCGAAAATAATCGACAAAATTATTATTACGATCAATATTTTTTTCTGATGATATGAACAGTACTAATTGCTGTTCGCAAGATATTCCAGTAGGTGTTATTCCGTATCTCTGTCATGTTCCTTATCACGATACTTTCCCACAGGTGAGCATGGAAGATTTCTTCCATTCGAAATCTTTGGGAACGAAACTTGGCGATGTTTCAACAGTCCATTTTAATTCTCACCTTCATATAAACTTCGCAACGTGAAAATTGAAGATTTCCAATACACCAACCCCTGTACATTGAAGGCTGCCAAAGCAATACAAATATATTCCTGGCACAAAAATATGGAAAGACAGCAATTACTCCGGGTCCAAAATGAAAGCACCCTTCCAGCCCGCTAAATGAAAATTCCTTTCCTCCGCTCTCATTTGCATAAACACAAACCGAAAGAAAACTGCTAAGTCAGCTGTAATATGACAGGACGCCATTCCAATCCTTTCAAGGCAAACAAAAAAGAAAATAGGTGGCCCATTCAGGAAAATTTAATAAAATTCCAGCCAACTAACTGTGGTCGGGCATTATCAAGCGAGATGGCAGTAGTAATAAGTGGATTTGATAAAGGAAAATGTGCCTCGCTCTCGGTGGCTGAAACGACATCGTCGAGCGACACAGTCGGACGAAAAGGGGTCAATCGTTCCATAAACCTGGGATTGTCATCATGAACCGGAACTGTATCAGCTTTCCGGGAGCACTCTCTGTTTGCCTGTTATTTTATCAAGGGGAATGGTAATCGCTTTCGTTGTGTGGAGGAAAATACCAGATTGTCAGTAGATATTTCGTTCTATTATTTCACCGATGGAACGTGGATGCCACTGATTTTTCATTTTCATTTATTATAGGAGCACGCTGGAGGGGTCGCCAACATTCCTTCATTTGAAAGGACAGTCCTTTATCTCTGAATCATGTCCCTTGCCTATTTTTCTTTATTATTTTGGAATTCTCTCTTTATTTATAATTATTCATCAACTTATTTACGGATTCATCATTGGAAACAATATAATTGAAATAAAAACAGTGAACTAACATTACTAGGAGTTACATGAGATACATTTCATAAGACAACAATGAACTTGATAAACTTCTTTGATCAGGGCTATGATTTTTCATGCTGAAAAGTGGAGGATTTCTTGTATCGTGAGATTCAACATTGAAATTGATGATGAACATAAAGACAGTCAAATACTGTCTGTAAGTTCTTCGAGGAGGTGGTACATTCATTTTTCAGCTTCTTATGGGATTTTCTCTCCTCGTTTCTAAAAAATAGAGTAGAAGTTATTAAAAATTATTGCAATATATTTGTAGTAAAGACAGATTCAGGATCTGCCCCAAAATGTCACTGCGCTTAAAATTAAACCTTTAGATACCTAAAAGAGAACTTCTCTAATGGTCAGTGACACCTTGTTTTTGAAAGAAATTTTGAAAATACAAATATATTTAATAAGAATAAAACCTCTACTCATCTTGGTGGACGTTTCGGGAACGAACCTGCTCCCGTTCTCAACATAATTGAAATATTTTTCTCTTCGTAAATTTTTTCAATGTTTTCGATTTTGACGAAGAGAAAAATATTTCAATTGTGTTGAGAACGGTAGCAGATTTGTTCCCGAAACGTCCACAACGATAAGTAGAAGTTTTATTCTCATTGATTATATTTGTATTTCCAATTTTTTTTTCAAAAACAAGGTGTCACTGATCAATAGAGAATTTCTCTTTTAGGTATCTAAAGGTTTAATTTCGAGCGCAGTGACATTTTGGGGCAGATCACAAAATCTGTCCTCACTACAAATATATTGAAATAATTTTTAATAACTTCTACTCTATTTTTTAGAAACGAGGAGATAAAATCCCATGAAAATCTTTTGAAGTTCAGTTGCTGATCTGATGTAATCCCAAGGTCTCTAATTTTGTTCCCTCTGGCGAGTACTTTACCATCAATATCGTACTCATAATAGAGTATCTTTGTTGAGGACAAATCATGAAATAAATATGTCAAAGAAAATGAAGAAAGGAATTATCTCGATATATTTGTAGTGAGAATAGATTTGTAATCTGCCCTGTGCTTGAAATTGAACGTTCGACACAATTTGTAAATTTTTTCCTTCGAAAAATTTTCAATGTTCTGATGATTCGATACTTTCCAGTGACAAAACGTTGAAAACGTTCCCGAAACGTGGTACCATCATAATTCCAACCTTTTTTTATAGACCATGTTTATTGCGTCTCTCGGCGCCATTGCAAAACAACATATTTCTACTGGTCTGCCGAAAAACCATCCCAAACCGTATCCCAATTTTACTACTGTGAGTATTGGATGCTACATATACAGAGTGGCCCGACGAACATTTTTAACTCGAAATTATCTTGCAAACAGCAACTCTTCCTCGAAAACGCTGAAATAAGTATGTTGTGAATGCACTCCACATTAATGGGAATGAATACGATCTCGAAAATATGTCACAACAAACGAAATATTGAATCTTTCCTGCCATCATGGCTATAATTTCTTGAATCTTGTCACGAGTTTCCAGAGAAATGATGTTGACGAAGTCGTACTAGGCCCGATAAGAGAAAAGTCCCTAGAAGCAAGCATAACGGTCAAGTCATCAAATGAGTTCAGGTTGGAAAAGACGATCATAGTTTCTGATACCTTCATGAATGTGACAGTCCAGTAGCGGGTGAGTGAGTTCTTCATTACCATACAAGTCACAAATTGAACATGATCCTGTCGTATCTTTGGAGTAAGTTACACCATGGTCAGTAATTTCGAATGTGAGTATGCATGTTGACGTAATGTATGTATTTTTCAGCACATATTCATAAAGTCAGACGAACAATGTATGAATATCTCGTATTTATTTACTTCACATGAACGTTGGTCAAGGACATTTTTAATTATACTAAGATATATCATGAATATCGAAGTGACTGAATTGTATTTCATTGAACTTCATGTATTATTCGTGGTATTCCATCTAAATTCAGATTCTTCAGTATTCGCATAGTATTTATTTCTACATATCCATAGCATCCATGGATTCACATAGTAGCTTACTTCTACATTTCATATTTGACATTTTGACGTTTTCAACACTTGTCTTGTACGACTCATCATCCATCATGTAATCATTTTCACATGTATTTTGTGTATATTTTTTCAAAAACAAGTGCGTACCACATTTATTATCATCATCATTTGTACACATGTATGTGAGATGAGACTACTAGGACATAAGCGTTTTCAATAAATAATTCTGGATGTAATTAGTAGGGTCTGATTCGTGTTCTTTTTTCACTCAACGACAAATGGAGATATGAGACACTGAACATTTTCCAAAGCCATTACCCGAGAGTTACTGCAATCTAGATGAACCACCCTGTATGTCCTCACTTCCGGCCGACCATCCAATAAAACGGATTCCGTTAATCCTTCCACGCAAACATCAACTAAGGGAAAAACGATTCATAGGCGCCATCGAACACCGACATGTTTACTAAATGTCGACTTGTCGTAAAACTGATATCTTGGCAAGCCGTAATTCCCGAGAGCCAGAAATGGATGAGAATAAGAAGAAGGTCGATTTTTTCCTCTTCTATTTGCACGTTCTTGCTTGACCACCCACGAATATCGACTATCGATTGTTCTCGTTGAACTACATAAATCATCAAGGATGGGTTTGGTTGAAACAGTAGAACGGCTTGAATTTTTGTTTTTATTATAAGCGATTGTGTTACATATTTATCAAATGGAGTCACGATTGTTGAAGGTTGAAGGAAGCTCATGGAGATGAAATCATTCCGTTTCGACCCTTCTTCATGGGGAATTCCAGAGAGAAGATCAGAAATCTCAGAAGTTCATTTTTGAGTCACTGACGTACATTCTCCTATTGAGATTCCAGTTAGTACGTAACTACCCACTGAATTTCTGAGGACTCTCATACCATTCCTATAATCTCACAGAAGTATCTCAACCGATCTGAGCCCTCCGTATTGAGATCTCTGTTCGACTTCTTCTTTCTGAGAGGTGATGGTTCTTGAGCACCACTTATGGAAAATTCACCTGACATTTCATCTCAAATATCCTGGATCCCAGCGATTATTATCTGCTTATTATAAAATCATTATTCTCGAACAGTTTCATAAATGATTTGTATCCAGATGATCCAAACCATAGTGCTTACTAACTCATTTTCTCAATATCTTCTTTAGCTGAGTCTTCTTTTTAATAAATATCAATATGAAATAATCCCAACTGTTGGAGAGGAGAGATAATGTAGCTGACTATCAATAGTATCTGCTTCAATGCACTTTATCTTCAATGATATGAGCATACAACTGTTTCATTTTTCGATTTCGACTCATACAGAACCGAAAAATGAAGAACAATCATAAGAAAATTGTATTCACAGAATACCATGTGTTTGTGGAAAATATTAAACCGGTGAAACTAGCAGGCCTCTATCAGTAAGGATGAAAGAGCATAAGAACAATATAAAGGAAAGATACTGACGAATCAAAATTAGCTGAACATATCCTAACTGAAAATAGACAACATAATATGGCCAATTGGGGTGATATTAAGATCATAGGAAAAGAAGACAACAACCAATAATGGAAAATCAAAGAGTCTGCTTGTATTCTGCTGAACGGAGACAATAATATTGCTCCTTGTTCAGTTGATATAGATAGAACTTGGCATCCACTTCTGAAACTCGAATATGAAAATGGAAAATTCAATATCAATTGATGAAAACACCTTTCAACCAGAATTCCTCCGTCTACCAAACTGTCACTTTCCAGTGTCAAAACCGATAACATATTGAAAAAATTTTGCGAAGAGAAAAATATTTCAATTGTGTCGAGAACGGGAGCAGATTCGTTCCCGAAACGTCCACCAAGATAAGTAGAGGTTTTATTCTTATCAAATATATTTGTATTTCCAAATTTTTGGAAAACGATGTGTTACTGACATATTGAAAATTTCTCTTTTAGGTATCTGAAGGTTTAATTTTGAGCGCAGTATAACAATTTGGGGCAGATCACAAAATCTGTCCTTACTACAACCATATTGAAATAATTTTCAATAACTTCTACTCTACTTTTTAGAAACGAGGAGAGAAAATCCCACAAGAAGCTGGAAAATGAATGCACGACCCCCTCGAAAAACTTACAGACTGTTCCATATTATTTCATATATCCCTGATTTTTGAAATAATTTGGAGAATGTAGATGTAGTGGTTTGAAATCGGGGTTAAAAAGGTTAGACCAAATCAGACCTATCAGATGATCTTCATCAGGAAGAAGAAACTAGCTGGACAATATTCTCCTCTGAGGAGAAACTACATCATCTATTTTGAATATTCTATGAGAGCGGTTTCCTGAACAATCTACTGTATACTTCGAAAACCACTCAGAGTGTCGATTTGTTACTTTTTGTCATCCAAAGAATAAAGTTCAGCGCTTCTCACCTCGACATATATATCATTGAAAAAATAAACCGTCAGATGGAAATGATGAAGTTATCGAGAAACTTGTCTCAGTTTTAACTAGCTGTTCAATCCAAGAAATCACGAACTCACGATCTAGGGAAGTCTTTCTCCATAAAAAAGTTCATCACCCCAAAAATGTCGTCCAATATATTGGCTTAATAATCAACGTAGGGTTAACAAAAAGACTCGCACTTGCGCTAATAACCTTCCACCTTCGTTCTATATCATCCACCAAACGAAACAGTCTCCTACAAATGCTCAGATAATACTGAATCGTCCACTGATCCGATACACACGCATATCCTCTTCCTCCATGGGTTGACCTCTGCCGAATTTTTCTCTGCTCCCGGTAGTGAGTCAATTAATCGTCCGAATATCCATATATTTTTCCTGATTCTCTCTCACAAATGCTGTTATTCCAAGACTTTGTTACTACACTAGCTAGCAATGTTCCCAGACTGGACATAGGAGTCGTATGAATCAGTTTCACTTCGCCTCGTGACTTTACCTTCGTGACCAACTCCTCTGAATCGGTAATGATGTTGTTCACTGTCACTTTTATTGGACGGCCGATAAAGAAGGCTGATCTTGTAGATACCTTATCGCTACTCTTGTACCTGGTACTCTGCAGTTTCGTTGTTTATTTTCGTCGGAAGCTCGAGTCGGCTCGGTTTTTTCGATAATGTATGGAGCTAGATACCATCGTGGAAGGTATGAGCACTCTCGATTGGAGGACCAGTTCATTGCTATTGATTTATATGTGAGAAATCATGAGATGGTAGGTACTACTTGAGTCGTCTTCGAATGGCTGATACCACTGAAGATGCACAGAAGGAAATTCATGAAGCAAACTTCATGACATATCTTTTCTTCGTTTCCATAAGTTATGACAATTGGAGTGTACAATATTCCTTAACATTGGGATCCATTCATCCCTTCCAACACATTTACGAATGGTTTCAGCTGACTGCTCCAACAGAAATAATACAATTCTCGTATATTCCAAATACCACAAATTACAATACTTATTACTGATGATCGAATTGAATATTTCAATCCAAATGATGAAATTATAATATTAATGTGATTGTTATTATTCCAATTATCGATATGTAGGATAATTAGTGTTAGGAAACCTACACAATTTCGATAATTGTATTTTAATTCGTGACATTATTCGAACTCAATCTAACTGTTGAACTATTTACGTCATGAAAACTTTCACCTCTTGCATAAAGTAGGTACTCACAATTATTATCATATTAGTGGAAATTCACGATTTCCGATTCCAAAACAGCATTTCCTCCAGTTGATCCACTTGAGAACTGAAACCCAAACCAACTGGGTATTTGACGCGAAAGATCATTCCAATGATTATTTTTGTTGTATGATTTTCAACCACTCAGAATGTCCAATTCGGTCAAGGTACCTTGTGTAATTACAAATACATGTTGTTGTACATGGAGTGACTTCACCAATCAGCAATTTTGGATATTAGAATTTTCTGGAGATCTGTACATCAGTGTTTCTCAAGAAGTTGCAGTATAATGAGGATTCTCTCATCATACGCTGATATCCTATCAACCTCAGCCTGAGATGTTACTATCAATATTCACGATTTTGAGCAGGTGAGAAATAGCCTGAGAGTTCAAAAATCATCGAGATTGTTTCAACATACTTCCATCATAGGTAGTAGTTCTTCGTGTCATATGCTATGTTACCATGACCTCTCCTCAATGAATATTTGATATTACTCTAGATGCAAGGGGAATTCGAGCATTTTCGGTCGAATTCACTGTTGTTTGTTTCCACACAGAGGTCGACTAAAGAAATCCCATTGTACATTATATGCTATCACATGTCCGAAACGAGTTCCTTCTGGACATTGAACAGATCACTTGTTCCTTTTTGTGAGCAAACTAGTAGACAAATATATCATGTTCTGGTTATCTTCAACATGGAATCGAATTACATTTTCCAATTTCAGAAACATCTGATAATGACTTTCGTGTGGCTATATGTAAGCGTGTAGCTGAAGAAAATTCCATTTCTCTTGCAGCTGCAGGATTGCTAGTCTTTAATTGATAAGTATCTTATCTTTTTCTCTTCTCTTGCATGCTTGGCTAGACTTTTCGGTGCAACATCTAGCTCATATGTCCGACAACAGATATGAAATCAGTGCCAATTGTACAGGGTATCTTTGGATTTTCATTGGGAGTAATTTTCTGCAAAACATTCTGAACATGATATTTTTTTTGTAGATTTTTATAGATAACTAAAAACTCATATTTGTGTGCATATGGAGTGACTTTTTGAATGGAACACCCTGAACCTACACTTGGTTCTAATCGAGTACGAACTCTAGAGAAATCTCCAACTGATATAGTGTTTGGCAACGTTGTTTTGATTTTTTCTCTTTTTCACAATGTACATATTTACCGGATGATCCAATCTTCCAAATTTCTTGTACCCAATTATTTTTTTGAGAATCGGAGAGAGAAATCAGTTCGTCAAGGTAACGGAGTAATCTTTCTCCTAAGTGCTTTTTTTGACTGAAAAACGCACTATTTTCACTGACGCGCCATATCTTTAAAAATTTAATTTTCCGGGACACGGTCAGATTTCTCATTCAATTTTCGTCTGGATTGCGATTTCATCTAGACATCGAACGATTCGAAGGAAAAATACGAATTTTCGTTCATGTCAGACAATCCAAGGTAGATATTTACATTATTTACCGGATAATCGTATATTGCAAATTTCCTAATTATTCTAG